>OX402586.1:5000000-10000000 GCA_948098905.1 Tiliacea aurago
TAAAAAATATTCACATAATATAAAAGGCACTCGGAAACTTGGATAAGACAAGTAAATGTAGTTCTCGAGTACGACGAGAAAATAAATAACGTAATGGAATATAATAATGTGTGTATATAATAATAATAATATAATGTGAGGATAAGGGTTAAAGCTAAAGTGCTGATAGGTACGGTTAAGTTACTTAAGCGTTTCTCTTAAGTATACATAGAATCATTCTTGATAAAGTTATCAAATATCGGTAATCGGTAAATAATATTTCTACAACAGAAGTTCAAATTAAGGGGCCGTTCACAAAGTCGATAGATTTTGATCAATTTTGTTGATTGGTTGTGTTGTAAAGTAGAGTTCTTTGTTTTGCATGTGGTTGAAACTGATTTCTCAAACAATCGAATCGAATTCTTCCGCGTGAAACATTAAATATCCTATCATCATCATCATCATTTCAGCCGAAAAACGTCCACTACTGGAAATAAGGGGGTTTGCCATAATCGCCACGCTTGGCAGGCGGGTTGGTGATGACAGTATGGTGTTAAAATGCATAGAGAACGCTGCTGCTCATTCTCTAGTATGTCCCTTAGTCGCCTTTTACGACACCCACGGGAAGAAATAGGGCGGTGCTATTCTTTACGTCCGGCACCACACAGACTAAAATAATAATATAATTAATAACTCTATCACTAAAGCTTAGAAGATGCAGCACCTTAAGGGGAAATTTAAGGGTGAAGTAGGGATCCCCTACATTTATATTCTAGATAAAAATGTAGGACTGAAAAAAAAGAAGTGTTTATTCAGATACACACACACACACACACACACTCTTTTTAGAGTGACGCTATGGGCGAAACTGAATCTATCTTTTGTATAATATACAAGCACACTGAAATAGACAGTGGATAGTCAATCTCATAATTATAACAATAAGATTGAATGTCACTTGGACGTCGTATAACGATAAGGTTTATTTCTCTATATAACAGTTAGCTAGTTTCCATCTTAGTGAAAATACAGTAACCAAAATATATATAGTAATGGTGCTTTGTATTTTTCTTGGCAGCCATTAAATAAACTTCAACGTTTGGTATATTATTTCCTAAGAACAAGTATTATTCTAAGGTTATTTCATTACTAACAAAATAATGTGTCACATATAATCATGAAAAACCATTCGGAACTGAGTAATTTTAGATTAATTTCAGATATTAACAGTGATTTCTGTGATGCAATGCGATGCAATCTGGGCTGAATCTCGAGCTATGGTCAAAGGAACCCCGACCTAGATTTTGATCCTTATCGGCAACACTATCGCTCAGTCTAAAAACTCAGGCTGCTGTTTTTAAAAACGGTTCGGGTTCGATTCCTGCTCAGGCAGAAGCTTTTCAAAAAACAAAAAATGCTGTTTTATTTTCCTCCAAAATCAAAGTAGACAAAGGACTCGTGGTTCTTGGTCTACTTTATGCTCTGAAGTCTTTCGTTATGCTCTGAAGTCCCATCTCAAGAATCACGCTGTATAAATTGATTTAACTCGGCTCGGACTAATTTTGAATCTTACCACCATACAATATTTCGCTTGTTATTTTAGTTTCTACTAAATGTAAGTTTATATAAGTATAATAATATTTTATATTTTAATAGTACGTATTATAAGTTTCGTTAATGGTCGCCGAAAACCAAAAAACCAGTTTTGCTCCCAGGTTTTTCAAATTACTCGACGTACGTGGACTATTACATAATTATTCAGCAGGTAGCGTTCTGTTGTGTCCACCCACCCCCATGGGAAAAAGGCGTGAGTTTATGTATGTATGTAAATTAAACATAAATGTCTTGTGCCGAACTAAAACACTGTCTATTTAATTAGAAATCAGTGACTATGTGAAGTTTATGGCCGTGGTATATAGTTGTATTTGCCGTGTAGGCTACATTTTATGTCTAGGCTCGCCCTCTATTACATGGTACTTATCACATAATCTGGCGAAATTGTACTAGAATAATATATCACATTTTTGTTTTCTTTTATTACTATTCAATTGTATCTTCTATATATTTCACAGTTGTTGATGCTGTATTTACTTCTCAATCTAAAATGTTAGCTAATAAATTATAAATTAAAGTAAATTTTTATTTGTTTAAACATGGTGTACATGATATATACATTGCATGCAAGATAATATGAAATACAGAAAGTTCTAACATGTTCAGCCGCTTAACGTGGCGTACAAATTGGTAATAAAAAAAAAAAAAAAAAGAAAAAAAAAAAAAAGGAAGAGATGGTGCACAAACCGTGTTATTATTCATCAAAATTAAATTATAGAAATTATAAAATCATCATTATTAATTAAAGATTAAGTATCATTACAATTCAGCAAGCATATTTTTTAGATAAAATTAAATGTCAAAGTAGTTATTAAATAAATTAGTCAATAAAAAAATATTAATTACTATCATACAAAATTACAAACTACAATTATTTCACAAAAATACAATAGATTACAATAACATGTCAATAAAATACAACATCGTCATCTCAAAATCGAAGAAAAATTGTCCTCTTTCATAAACTCTGCTATACTGCAATATGCTCTTTCAGTTAGTAAACTCTTCAATTTACTTTTAAGAGCAGATATATTTAATGATCTCCATGATTTAGGCGATTTATTAAAGATGGCCGGACCCATGCAAAAGATGCTCTTACGAATAAGAGCGGTTTTAGCGCCTTGACCACAAAGTTTGAAGTTTGTAGTTTGACATAAATATAAATTAGACATTTGCAGTGGATGACGTCTCGATTTATTTTCAGTTCACATAGATTGAGCGTACACGATTTTAATATAATGCTTACTTGGCTAGTCCTTAATAAGATGTGGTTACACACACATACATAATAATTGCTACACTACACTACACAAACTCATCAAAGTTTAATTAAAGGCCTCTTTCTCCTCTTTTGCTGTACCCAATAGGGTACACAATGATCATTACTTTGTAAAACCTACCTTAACATTATGTTCACATTGTGGAATTTAAATAAATATTGAGTAACCGCTAAGTAACTATACGATTTCCGTGTGGCTAACTTTCCGGACGTAAAGAATAGCACCGCCCTATTTCTTCCCGTGGGTGTCGTAAAAGGCGACTAACAGCCGAACCCAATAACCTATATATCACCAGTTTCGGCCTACTGGAGATATATCTATCGATGGTTTTAACGTCCCAATAATCTAGGAATCATACCGGCCCACGCTATCTACTGATGGGAGGGTGTATCGCCTACAACAGATATCTCTTTGTATGAAAATGCCAAAGTATGCGTCCCAATATACGATTTGTTTGACAGGACAGTACTACAGATGGCAGATTTGTCTTTTCCCCGAATTGCAGAGGTAAAGTAGCCAAGCTAAAATTAACTCTTTAGTACTTGTAATAATGATCACAGATGTTTTTTTTCATTTAAAGTAATAAAAAAAAATTGAAATTCAAATATCTCGTAAACGGTGCGCCCTAGGCAAAAAATAACAGAAATGTAACCCCCCCCCTTACTGATACCCCCCGTGCAAGCACCATTACAACATGAATTTAAGTTAAAAAAAAAAAAATTACATGCGCTAAGGTAGCCCGCGAAATTCAAATTTTATTACGTTTTTTGCAATTTGTAGGTCAGTTACAGGTTGTATTTTGATTCGCGGCCATAACAAACATGGCTCTACATAATTATATCTTAATCCAGTAACTTATTTAGAAGTAAGAAACAAAGAAGTTTTAATAGAACCCTAATTACACATGTTGTTTTTTAAAGTGATGTTGGTTGTAATGGAACGCACGGGAGAGCGAAGTAGAGAAACCTACTTATTGTTTTCGTTAGATAGATAGCCTTTATCAATGATTGTGAGACGCCATCCGAGCATAGATACAATTATACTGTCTATCATCAATAGCGATCTGTCTTTAACTGAAAATAAGTTATTGGGTTCGGCCGTTAGGGACTTACTAGATAATGGGCAGCAGCGTACTCTATGCATTTTAACACCATACTGCGATCGCCAACCCGCCTGCCAAGTGTGGCGATTATGGAGGCCAATTTCAGCCAAAGACGTCCACTGCTGGACATATCCAGCAGTGGACGTCTTTGGCTGAAATGATGAATGAATGAACAATAAAATTAAGAAATCGTCCATCATCGTCTTTTTTATAAACTTTATATTAAGAGGAAGACACTAAACTAGTTAGCACTTGCACTGCAGTTTACGTACACTCACACTGCATTACACTAACTCAAAATGGTTTACCCTTTTAATGCACATCTGCCAACCCCTTCGGTATACAAGCGTGATATTATGCTATGTTATATTTCCCAAGAATACATAGAAAGTATCTTCGAAAGTCGACATGGCAGCCCGAACAAATGAAATGTTTTCTTATTAATGTTTTGTTATAATATTGTTTTCTTTTCTTATCCTATCTTATCTAAACGGACAAAGCTCACCCACAATCGTGGAAAAAGAAAATAAGACAGAGATATTAGAACTTGCATTAACATAAACAGAGAAAAAAACAAGAATCCTTCCTCTGCTTTGTGGAAGAAAAATAAAGCCTTCTCAAATTACAACCGTCATTGTTTGACAGTTATATGAAATGGCATTGAGTTAGGGTGTTTGCTTATCAATTAATTTCCCTGACTCGAAATTCAAAAACGGGATTAGCGTATAGGTACCTAGTTTTATAGCAATACGGTTTAAATTACATGAAAAAAATGGCAGCGCATCTTGCATTGACAATTTTACGAGAAAATCAACTTACATATTTCTGCAACAAAACAGCATTGCTTTGTTTCTATTACGATGACGAGCTCTCCTTAAATATAAGTATGGCTACATCCCTAGACTATCCATATATCCATATGGTGTTAAAAAAACACGACTGAGCCCTGCCAAAAAACGACTGAAAATCGGCACTTATAGAACGTCAAAAATTACATAATACGGTCCCCCAAAAACGCCCACCCTTCACCACTTCCTAGTGCTTTAGCTAGGAAGAAGAAGCTGTTCAGTTAGAAAACTTGATTCTATACAATAGAAATTCGTAAAATAATTTGCATTACGCAACACAAAACATTAAATTAAATTATTTCCGTATGTTAGCTAGCACACGCCAATATACAAAAAAAATCGTCGAAAACTATCCTCGAGCAGAAGTAACGTAAACAGAACGTATCTAAATGTAAAAAGACTGATCCCGAATCTTTGCAACAAAATTACTTTGCCCAATGCCGTGAGTGAGGCTTTTATAAAACTAGCCTTGGACTCTTAGGTGCGATCACCACGGGCGACAAAATCGCGGCGATGCACGATGGTCTCGCCGTGCCATCGAATTCAATAGAAACGCTATGAATCAATCTCCCTCCACATAGCGATATCGTCGTGGCGATAAGTTGAAGGCGCAGTGTAACTATCGCCGAGATTCTATTGTCCGTGGAGATGGCACTTTAAAGTAAATGCTACTACCATAAAGACATAAAAGGATGAATTTACAATATGTAACACAAACCCTGTTGTTCCTTCTACCTACGATTTAAGAATCGGTATATATACGTAATTAAACAAGTCATTTATAAAAACTGTTCAACAAAAATAATTAAAATAAATATTTAATTATTAATATTTGTAATGCATATCTGATTTCTAACCTTTTTCATTCTTTGATTTTTTTTAATTATAATTCCACCAATGTTATGCTTGTGGGTAAATGTATACGTCCCTAAAAGGAACAACAGGGTTTTTGTTACATACTGTATAAATAGACGTCTTGTAAATGCTTAACAATGTGAAGAAAATCCGGATCGACAGCATATTTATCACTCGTCTGACCAAAATATAATGACCCATTCTTTCAACCCTTGTTAGAGTTCCGTAGTAAACAAGGAACCCATATAGTTTCGCCATGTCCGTCTGTCTGTCTGTCTATCTGTCTGTCTGTCTGTCTGTCCCTGTCCGTCCGTCCGTCTGTAACCGGCGTAGCTCAGAGACGCTAAGTCCTAGAAAGCTGTAATTTGGCATGGGTGTACATATTAATCACGCCAAAAAAGTAGTAAAATAAAACCATGAAAAACATTTTTTTTAGGGTACCTCCCTTGCACGTAAAACTCGTCTAATACATGTTTGTGGGGTATCGTTAGATAGGCAGTTCAAAAATATTGTGGGTCTGTGAAAAACATTTTTCAATTCTGAGATCTTTAAGATTAAGCTTTAAAGTGCTATTTTTTGTTAGAGTCAAGTGTCCCCCCCCCCTGCCAGCTAAATGGTTGGTTTTGGATATGTGAAAAAATTCATGGCAGTAGTATATATAACGAAATTAAAAGGAAAACTATCACAGCTAAGTAGGGTTTACAAGTTAACGAGTAATCGTCGACCAACTTAAATTTGCAGTTGAAGAATTGACCGTAACGTATATAGATGTATGGGAGAGCATGTTTTTCAACTACAATGTTGAGTTTGTTTTTGGGATGAATTCATCCTAACTACGGAACCCTTCATTGTGCGTGGTCCGACACGTACTTGTCCGGTTTTTTAACTATGATTTGACAGAGCCCTGGGTCAAAATAAATTGTATACTTTTTATTCCTCCTTTTGGAGTCAGGCCAAACGGTTGTTATAAATCATTTTTTTGTTCCGTTGATATCCCATTTATTTATATTCCTTGGAACTTGGCCCGAATAGATGGATGAATTACTTAAGGGTATACTCAGTCTCCTATTTCTACTTGATCTACTTGATAACTTGAAGGAGGACTATTTTATCGAAAAGATCTAAAAGGTTAAATCTACCTGGCTAAAAGACAGACTTCGGTCTAGAAAATATCTTATTTTTATGGTTCCGTACCTCAAAAGGAAATAACGGAACCCTTACAGGATCACTTAGTTGTCCATCTGTCTTTCTGTCTGGCAGTCTGTCAAGCCCCTTTTTCTCGGGAACGCGTAAAGGTATCAAGTTGAAATTAACATCAAATACGTAGGTCTATAGTCCCTTGAAGCTCTAAAAAAATCAACCTTCTAAGTAACCGCAATAAAAAAATACGGTAATTTATGCGACATAATTGATACTCGCTAATAAATCAAACCATAGGGGCATGGGTCATAGGGGGGGGGGGGGAGAATAGGGTGATTCTCGTTTACCTAGAATCATTAAATTCGGCAAGAAGCAAGGTCTCACAGCACAAGTAAAGGAAAAAGTCCGAAAATAGTTAATTTGTGGTCTTATCACATTTTTATTTTTTTGGTTTTTTGCGATTAGAAACTTACATTTGCCGTTGGAGAATTGACTGTGGGGTATATCGATGTATGGAAGAACATGTTTTTCAGCTACAATGTTAAGTTTGTTTTTTGGGATAAATTCATCTCAACTACGGAACACTTTATTGTACGTGGTCCGACATGTGTCCGGTTTTTTTAAATCTCCAAACACATCTTTCAACAGATACATGTCTATATTGATTGCCACGTTGGTCTAGTGGTTGCAAGCGCTACTGCTAAGCATGAGGTCCTGGGTTCGATTCCCAGATCGGGCAGTGTCATTAGGAATTTCCATCTGGACTTTCTCAGTAGCAGCCCGAACCATGACCCGGAGCAACCTAACCTTTTTTTTTTGCCGGGATGGATAATCCTCATGGATGTCCTCCGCCCTAGGGCGGGTGGAGGGGTTTGTCAGACTCTTACTGACTAAAAACCGCCCCAGTGTTCCCTTCCCACACTTGCACCCCGGGGATCTTGGGATCTACTGCGACTTCCGCAATCCCCGGCTGATGCCGGCCCGCCTCTGCAGGCCACCTCAAGGCTGGGGGGGGCGAGGATTTTGACCTCCCCCCCTCCCCGCGATATCTCAAAGGGGCGCGCGTGGAGCACTCCGCGCCGCCACCTCAGGTCCAGTGTGATAGGGGGCGGCGGACGTCCCTAAGTCCACCTTCCCTGGACCCATTTAGGGGGGCTGGAAGAGGGCATTGTCAGGAGCAACCTAACCTAACCCTTAGGGGAATATACAGGTGTGATATTATGTTTCGTCCGTAACTCACGAAAAAAGTAACTACTTTTACTTGGTATTTGTCTCTTAGATTGTGTTGGAGCAAATGCCATAAAAGTTTTCGTGGATACGTAGGTAATCCCAGAGAGCCCTGGGATTTTATTGTAGCTTTTAATGACAACAATATCTTTCACGTGAATGAAGATACCATTAATTTATATTTTATCTTTGTTAAGCTTTGGTTTCCTAAATGACTTTACACGTCTAAGCCACCGACTGTCGCCGACATATTTTATCACTGACTGTGCGGCTTAGGTGTGCAGTGTCCTTAAGAAAACGGTGGGCGATCGTACGACAACGGATATACAAATACAGAGCATTTTTAACACCTTAATGTCAAATACGGGTGCAAATTACAGATTTTAATGACGGGCGTTATAATATGACTGAACCGCTTTCCTAAGAAACTAACGTTTTACTATAACGTTGATTTTGTCAGGAGAATAGGCAGTGACGTCCTTTTGAAGCCCTGTCTGCCAATATCGATGTAATCGCTTAACCACTGCGCCAACCGTGTCAACAATTGACACACAATGTCACTTCATACAGCTGTTGAAGATGACAGATGATTTGAATTTAATTTGGTACTCAATTTGATAAACAGTTAATTTCCTTAACTTTTGTTGGTATTTAGTCGATTTAAATGTGCAAAAATGAATCGATTCTTACTTCCTGTACTACTGTAAGCTTTTCACATATTCCGGTAACCGGATAGCCAGCGCTGGATTTCCGTATGTGAATGTAAACATAATCCGGATACCTAGTGGCCACCGTAGGTTATTTGATAATTTCCCACACAAAAAAAAATCCGGATAGGTACCTAATCTGTGAAACGAGTGTTGGAACGCAAACGAACAAAAAACAAAACGCTTAGTCGCAGTACAGTCAAACTCAAAGCATTTACAGGAACTTTTTAATTGTCAAGGAGTCGGTCAATCAGAAAGATGAAGCTAGTTGCCCATTCCAAAGTGTAGTAGGTTCCTATGGAGAAGAACGGGCAAGAAATTCCACGGACACTCTTTTAAATTAAAATATTGTTACAAAATATTGGTTAGATCATTCACGTTGAAATTATATTTGTGAGAACAATACAAAAAGACGTGCACGTTAAAAGCGTCTGTAATAAAATGATAAAAACAAAAAAAAACTATTAAAAAATTAAAATAAAATAAAATAAGCCGTGGCAGCTGAGAAATGACCGGTCCCTACTGACGGTGGCGGCGTCCGTTCATGAACATGACGCATGGATCAGCACTCTCATTCAGATCAACCATTTTGAAGGGAACTTTATAATCCAACACACACGCCACCACCAGCAAGACATTACATTTTATGGACTAAAGCATTGTCGAGATGAAGACGTATCGGAGTGGATATTGTCGAAATATCTTGTTGTATTACGGTTTGTCGAAATTGAGTTTCGTAGTCCGACTTGACTTGTACAAAACGATGAGTCCTGCGTAGATGTAACTTACAGACAAATTGGTAAAAAATAGTTACAAAATTAAATGACAATATTGCTTACGATATACTCAGAAATGGGTGGAACAGGGCTACCAATGTCAAAGTCAAAGTCAAATAATTTATTAGAAATAGGCGCATATATGGCACTTCAAACGTCACAATTACTATATATACAAAAATAGAACTGATTCTACATAGTTGCCCCTTCCAAAAGGTAGTTTCGTATGGAGAAGAATGGGTCAGAAACTCAACCGTTACTCTTTTAAAATGTTTTACAATATATTGTACATACACAATTTACATAATTATATGTTCCGTTTGGTGCCGGACGTAAAGAATAGCACCATCCCATTTCTTCCCGTGGGTGTCGTAAAAGGCGAATAAGGGACTTACTAGAGATGGGCAGCAGCGTTCTCTATGCATTTTTAAAACAATACTGCGACTGCCAAGCGTGGCGATTATGGCAAATCCGCCCCCCCCCCTTTTTGGGGGAGGCATATATCCAACAGAGGACGTCTTTCGGCTGAAATGATGATGATGTTACGACGATGCACGTAGAATAAAATTGTTACATAACAATAAGTAAAAAGAATTAAAAATGAAGCAATGGCAGATCAATTAATTATGTGATAGATATAATTTACGAACATTGTATCATTTTCATACAATTTTAACAACTAATAAGTCAGGGTGTGAAGCAAAGTAGGGAATAATAATGATGACGATTCCTTACTCCATAAGATTCCTACTTACCCACCATACGAGTCTTAAATGCCGAAATTTTCCTTCTCCCTTCAATTTAAGGTTCTTTTTTTGTTCTTATATAGCCTAGTGTTTGTGTTAGTGCCCTAATCTCATTATTATTCAATATTCTTTGGAGAATAACAAGTGTTTACCTATTCGTTTAGTCTGAAGCTTATTAAATGACAGTGTAGGTACGGTACGCTAAATTAGATGCATGAGGAAAACAGGGTAGCGTTGACATGTTTACCCTTGCCAGACGAAAAGAAAATACAGGAGTTTAAAAATGCCAAAACAAAAAGAAGGATTTAGTAAAAAAGGTTTTACTGGTTTCTCAAAAACGTTCCTGTGAATGATACTCATAAGTTAAATATAATTGTCTTCGTTCCGCTTGCTTTTTTGGTCAAGCTTATATTTTTTTTGAAATCCTGGCCTAGTAGTTAACTGGAACGCCTATTTAAACCATGGAAATGATGGTATTATTTGACATTTTTATGTCATTACAATACTGCAGTCTATTCTGCAAAAATCTCACTGTTAAAATTTTACCCTCGGTATCCAGGCATACCTATCCACCTAGGGAAAAAAAATCACAGAGACAGGCAAAAAGTGTATGCCTGGTGAGTCTCGCAGACCCGGGTGTTTAAACTGTTATTTCTCAAATAATTTTTGACAAATAAGTTATTATAATGGTTTTACTAATTATTTTTCTATTCAACTCAACTAGGTTTTTTAACAAAAAAAATTACTTCGTTAGTCTTAAAACATACATTATAGTATAGTAGAGACCGCACGAACTATACAGACGTCCTACTACTACAAGAGCGTGCTCCGGACTGAATATATAAGTGTATAATCTATGGACTGAACCACAGCGCGGATGGCGTCTAGCGATTCATAACGGCCAGCTACTGAGTGCGGTTAGGCGCGAAATTCAAATTTGATCTGACAGACCCTACGAGGCATACCGAGGGTTAAGTGAGGTGAACTTGAAGTGGCTGTCAAAAGTGTCAATCCCTAGCATCACGTGGAATGACAGCTCACTTCACTTAAGTTTTCACGGTGAAATTTTTTACAGAATAAATCGGCTTATTTACAATGGATCAAAATATATTAATTGCTAACAGTGAGCGACCTTCTCAAATCTTCTACACACAGTCATCAAGCACAGTGATCAATATTCTTTCCTTCTGTGTATGAGAAGGCCTCAGACCAAGGCCTTTGACCAAGGCCCTGTAGTAGGACAGTAAGAAATAGGAAGACATTATTATAATAATGACCCATAAACATTTAGTACTCCAGAAAGAAGGCTGTTATGACTCTATGATGATACATGTGTACAGTCAGCATCGACATTCCTTTAACTAATTGACAGATCGTTGGCTTTAATGGGTCTTAAGACTCAGATATATGCCAGTGACCTTGAGTGGTTAGCTTGCGTGTTCTGTACTGAGCTCACGCAACGCGTCGTACGTTCAGCCAGTAATAGGACTCGCCCATCAAGGAGCGCTGTCCCCAATTTAACGCATTATTAATTTATTATACACAAAACAAGAGGTATTTTAATAAAACGCGTATATTAAAAGATCAATAATTCAATTATCTTTAAATTTGTGAAGGTTTCAGAAAAATACGCTTGGTAGGTTTAGCGCCATTCTTAGTTTTTTATCCGCGGTAGACATAACTCGGCACTACTAATTGACGGCACGGTTGGCGCAGTGGTTAAGCGATTGACTGCTGCGCTGCGTGTCGCGGGTTCGATTCCCGCGCGGAACAAAGATTTATATGACCTACAAGTAGTTGTTTCGGGTCTGGCTGTTTGTGTATGTGAGTTTAAATGTTTGTAAACGCACCCACGATACCGGAGAAATCCTACAGTGGGGCAACGTTAAAAAAAAAAAAAACTTTACTTACAAATTTATTTCACTATGTAATATAAATATAATCTAAAATATTCACATATTAATTTTTTGAAAAAAAGCTCTAATTTAACATAATATATTTTGTTCAAATCATTAACACTACTCGTTTAGACGTGATCTTCAGTATACAATCATTAAAAGTCGGTTATCGTCGCCTTAAAAGTAAACTGGTAAGACAGAAAGTATGGGGATTGTGATTATAATACTTATAACTTTTTCAACCTGTGTGTATTGCTAGAAAAAAGTCTCCCCCACAAAATTCCACTCTTCCCTGTGTGCTGCCTTTTCCGGCCAACCACCCTTAAACGCCTCTTAGTTATCACGCCAGCGTTACCTCTTATATATAAATTTTGCGTTGTTGCAAAAGCATCTCTGAATTATTTATGACGAAAATTTTGCCGAATTGTACTGTAGCAGTAAGCCAAAGTCAGCAACAATAACCAAAACGTATGTCACGTGACTACGAATTAACATAAGGTACGTAAAAGTAATATTAATATGCCAAGTCATAGTGAGGAAAAGTTTGAGTGTAAGTAACGCCGCCGGTGACAGAACTGATGAATGAAACGATTGTCCTAATAAATGGATATGTGAAGCGGAAAAATGAGGAGCGTGACAAGACAAGTTTTAAGTATGTATGTATGTCAAATGAGAAGGAGGTAGACCAAATCAAATCAAAAATATTTTTATTTCACATAAGCCTACATGGGCGTTATGAAACGTCAGAAGCTAGGTGCACGGTTCCAATTGGTCGTTTCCTATGGAGTAGAGCCGGCAAGAAACTCCACGGTTTTACAATGTTTTCAAATTACAGTGTTATTAGGTATGAGGGGACAGCGTAGGCCCATCAAAAGTACCAGGTAGGTACTTAACAAAATAGAAAATGGTCCACAGATCTACAGTCTATTAAAAGCCTACAACGTCCTCACATTGACAAAAAACAACAATATAAAATATGATCCAAATAATAAAAGTTACAACCGTATTGAAATTAAAATTGTATGTATAATAATGTCAAATAAGAAAAACATTATGTCAGTGAAGTTTGTAAAAGAAGATAAAATTAAATTAAAAAAAAAAAAACATCGTAATTTGGGAGCAGATAAAAGACATTTACATAGTTTTGCCGTTAATGAGGTACAAAGAGAAGCTGGATGGATTTTGAAGTAAACGCTGAGACGATGGGTAATGGAATGTACTCAATCTGCCCAGCCTTTTCCCAATTATGTTGGGGTCGGCTTCCAGTCGGTTGCAGCTAATTACCAGTATTTTACATGGAGCGACTGCCTATCTGACCTCCATAACCCAGTATCTGGGCAATACGATACCCCTTGGTAAGACTGGTTGTCAGACTTTCGGGCTTCTGGCGACCCGTAACGACTGTCAAAGATCCACGAATGACAGCCGGGACCATCGGCTTAATGAGGTACGGAGGAGTCTCGATATGTAAGATGGTCACCCATCCATGAACCAACCCCGGCAAGCACAGCTTAACCTGACGTGTGGCTGTTATAACTTAGCCACGAGCTCCTCGGGTAATGGAATGTACTATGGACGAAAAAGGGATAACGCTACGAAGCTGATGATGACATTTTTAAGTAGATAGTAACGCGTCCGTTATACCAAGAAGTAAGTTTAATGAGAAATCTACCATTCATAGCTGCCAGACTCAAAGATTAAAATCGTTAGATTTGCCCTCACCGTACTAAGTCGCTCTAAAAAGTGTCCAATGTCCATACTGAGAAGAATGAGCTCACATTACAATAATGACATTTCTCTGCGATATGGTGGGTGTCAGAGGTTTCAAAACGAAATAGAAACGAGTTGCCAAAACGAAACAGGAACGAGGTGTCAAAACGAAACAGAAACTGAAACGAAACAGAAGCAGAAACGAGGTGCCAAAATGAAACAGAAACGAGGTGCCAAAACCAAACAGAAACGAGGTGTCAAAACGAAACAGAAACGCAACAAGTATTGGTGACATCGGCACAATTGCCATAACTAGAAATATAATAGACAATCTTTTGACGCGGTAGGGCGAATAAAACGATTTAAATTTTTAATCACGCCACTTTACTTGCTAACCCTACAAAGAAGTAAACAAGCTATCGTATTATTTTATTTCCAAAGCGTGTCGCAGCTACCCTCCCTATTATTAAAGTAATAGCACAGCCTTATCTACTGAAACAAATAAACTTACCGACAGTTATGAAGATTGAATATTTTCTCAAGCTTTAATCTTCCAGATGAGTTTTTTATTGTTTGTAGTTACTTACTTGACGAATCATTAGGGTAATTTCAATGGTTGTTTAATTGTGGTTGTTTAAGTGTATTCTGTGCCGATTTTAGGAATCATTGATTGATCAGATAGGGAATAAGTAACAGTCAATCGAGCTTCTTATTTTTATTTTTGCAACGCGTAGAAACCATTAAATCAGCTTCGACCCAATGGTAGCCAAGGTCATAAAATCGAAATGAAATGAAATCGTGAAATAAGCAAACTTGGCCGCTAAGTGTCATCATCAAATCAAGATGGCGTCCGTCTCCATCTAGTTTAGTTTATTTTGACACAAGGTTGTTGTTCAAAATTAATCTTTGAAATGAAATGAAATCGTTTATTCTGTAAATAGGATATTAAAATCACTTTTACAAGACATATAAAAAAAATAATCTAGATGTAGCCGACATTTCCTATCTGACTACCCCTGAGAAGAAATGGCGAAACAAACGCAGGGGTCCAAAGTCTCTTTTAAAGTCCAGACATAATCTTGGTCAGATCAGGTGAGCGCCATGTAGATTCGTGTCTGAAATGGTCTTTTAGGGAAGGAACTACACAAATTTGAGTGGACCTGTCCATTCAGTGCAAGCATTTGCATTACATTTTTTGTTTTTGTAAGGCAGCTCAACTCAATACTTAAAGAGCTCAACAACTCCAAAGAAACTAGGGCAGTCCAAAAGCGCGTTGGGTTTTATGATATCGTTAAAATCGACGGAAACACCTGGCTGAGGGACATACGGAACCGGGAAGTGTGACAGAAAAAAGGGGACGCCCATACCCAGCAGTGGGGTTTTCCGTGAAATGATGATGATCATGAACATTTACCATGCTAATCAAAACATTGTCATTTCAAAAATAATCATGTTTCCCTAAAATATATCTAGCATAGATAGCAGTCCACTGCTGCACATAGGCCTTTCCCAGGCTGCGCCACAACGCCCTATCCTCCGCCTTCCGCATCCAGTCTGTCCCTGCCACCTTTTTAAGGTGGGGTGGTCTATGGTGGTCCATCTAGCTGGGGTGTCCGTACTACGCTTGCCGATACGCACAGTGGTGCAGGTAGTACGGGCATGCGGAAAATATTATTTTTAAATCAAAAGACGTTGCGTTTCTTCATAATACTTAATTAAAACGATATAATGAATATATAGGTACACGTTTTTTTTTATAATTAACATTAAAAAAATAATTGTAAGTGAAGTTAAAACTACCGTTCAATGCTATTTATACTTACACGACATGATAAAGTGTTAATTACCCTCATTGGAAACACTTATGAATATAATGCACTTTTTCTTAATTATAAAGTGTTATTAGTTAATGACCTGGTATTTCCAAGATCGCAGGTTACCGCAGCCAAAACTGATGTATTCTTAATCTATAGGGTCTAATTAATCTCCGAAAGTAAATTATTACGCATCGGTCGATAACGGAGATTAGTTATGATCTCATGATTGAAAACAAAAGGTTCTAAATGACCTTCTTCATTAAAATGTAATAGCAAGTAATTACTCATTATATCATAACATATGTTTACGTATTTTATTAATACACACAAAAAACTTATGACGTTAAAACATATTTAGGTTTTATTCGTACTTAAAACAACAATACTTTTTGCACGAAATTGTCAAATCTCGATCACCCTACTTTGGCATCATATAATTAAATACCGTGTAATTATTTAACTGTATTAATTTTAGGGCTTGTTTCTAATAAGTGTGTACCAAACTGTAGACATTTTAAACAAAGTCGAAACAAAGGACTTTTTTCCGCCCTTGAACCAGTGTGATACGCGGTCTCCACTCCAGGACTTGTCTGCTCCACCAGTTACCGGTCCTTCGGCAAACATGGCCAGCCCACTGCCACTTCAGCTTACTTACTCTGCAGGCTATGTCGGTAACTCCGGTTCTCTTCCAACAAATCAATTCAGAATTTCTTAAAATAGACCTTTTAGTCCTATAATATTATTATTATCACCATTATTATCCATCTACGTCAGTCTTTTGTTTATCTCGAATCCTGAATTAGGTAAATTCTTGGTAATAGTTTTATTAACGTGTTTGTCTCGAGTTTGGTAGACTAAGTAATTTTACGATATCATTGAATAAACATGAGAACATGTCTCATGAAAGTGAACTGTTTAAAAATAAGAAGCTATAAATGTATTGATTGAGGCAGAGCTATGGAGTATAAGTTATTTTATGAACTGTATACGATGAGTGTTTAGAATGGTTCCATTCTTCTCCATACGAAACTACCTTTTGAAAGGAGCAACTAGAACCAATTCAATTTCCTTGTACATTTTGACGTACAGAAATGCCATATAAGTGCTTATTTATTTTTTGGGACCGACCAGTCACCAAAATATGTTTTTTTCAAATGGCCATATTATTATTATTTATTATAATTTAAGACAACGATTGGTCCATTACATTTATATTGTTAGTATGAACTTAAAAACGATGTTAAAGTTATCAAAAAATAATAGGCCCGTTTTGACATTTAACTTGAATCGATTTATCGTGAGTATCGAGTACTGAGTCGTATGGTTCACTAGTTACGTCGCGATGGTCAATCTTGGCGGGAAAGTGAAGCGTCATGTTCAGCAGTTTGTTTAATTTTCCAAAATTTGTGTTTAGCCGAATATTAATGTGTAATAATGGTGGATTATTAACCATTACGTGTTTGTGAACGTGCATTAGTGTAGGCAAATGAAACAAAACAGTGCAACTTCGCTTCAAGTTTTCTCAAGAAGTCCGCGTGAGGTCTCAGTAAAGTGCCACATCTTTACTGAAACTCAAGGGGAGTGGGCGGGTATATCATCATCATGCATTGAATATAATTCATTTCATCAAAAACAAGTTTTGTAACTAAATAAAGACTTGGGTAAAAGGTCCCAGCAACCAGGCCATTAAAATATTATTTAAAAAAAAATAGTACCTAATAACTAACAGAGACTTAGGCCCGTATTACAGAACGTCACTCAATACCATTACTTAAAACTAGATTCAAGCCATTTGATTGGTTGAAACTAGTTTTAAGTAATGCTTGAGTATTGAGTGACTTTCTGTAATACGGGACTTAGTCTTCTGGGTGAGGCTCGACACCAGTGGGCCATCAAAATGATTACCTATTACATTCAGGATGCTGTTACTGCCTGTTCATACCTCGAAATAGAAAACTACCAGAACTAATTCGAAAGTAAGACCTAATCATTCGTACCTAGTTATAAGTACCTACTTACATAATCAGCGTATAATGTTCCCACTGCTGTCAAAGTCAAAGTCAAATTGTTTATTTCAAATAGGCACATAAAAGGCACTTTTGAACGTCAATATTTACGAAAAAAATAGAATTGATTCTAGTCGCCCCTTCCAAAATGTAGTTTCGTATGGAGAAGAATGGGCAAGAAACTCCACTACTACTCTTTTAAAATCTTGTACAATATTTTTATAGGTACATTAATTATATAATTACTGGGACACAGACCTCCTCTCTGTGAGAGGGAGTGGGGCTTAATCCACCACGCGGGCCTCGTGCGGGTTGGTGGATGTCACATGTTTTCGAATTTTTAGTTCTAGGTCATGCCGGTTTCCTCACGATGTTTTCCTTCACCGTTTTGAGATCAGTTGTGATGAAATAATTTACACAAAGTGTCTGTCTGGGTTCGAACGCACGACCTACTATTCGTTAGTCGACGCCTCTTTTTTTTTTTTTTTTCCTCTTAAAGTACCTACTTCGTACAACCCGGTACAACCTAAACCAAAACCTTTTCCCCCTTATTACAAAACAAGGTTTATCTTCAGACCCAGGTTTAAAACATGGAGCCATTATTGAATTTCGAATTTTATTCCGACTATGGTAAGGTTCCTAAACACAAAACTGACAACTTAGTACCGAACTAAGTTTTCAGTTTTGTATAAAGAACGGTATTTCAATCACTGTGACGTTCTTATTACAAAAACTGGCTCCATGGTTTAAGCCATGTCAAAATCGCAAGCCGACTCCCAGCCACTGTAGGCGCGGGCTTGCGGACGGTGAGCGATGGGTAGCTCGCCGTCCGATAAGGACCAGGCCTGGGTCGACGGCGCGTTGTGTTCCACGCGCGCCTCAAAGAGATGTCAGCACCAACTGACGGGGTCCGTTAGGACCAATGCCTGCCAGGGTTGCGAGTTTGTCCGAAAGGGATATCGTGGCCCTGGCACACAGGCAACGGAAGGAACAGGGGTGGGTTTTAGTCAGTAAAAGTCTGACACGCCCTCCTGCTCAGCCCAGAGCGGGAGAATTTATTTGATAATTTCCCACCCAAAAAAAAAGCCATGTCAAAATATAAATCTTGTTTTGTAATATGGCGGTTTGAGTTAACGCAACAATTTTGGGATACAAAACCACAAATCGTAAAGCTCAAGGGTTCATGGGACCTTTACGAATATATTCCATTTCGCAATCCGTCACTGTTACAGCTTTGTGGACCCTTCTTTACAAGATTTATCGTTTTTTGATCGCCTCTTGAACTTTTCTTCTATCATAAAACGTGACGTGAGAATTGAGAAAAAGTTGATTGAACAGGCTTATAAAAAATGAGCAAGCCTTACAGTAGTCGCATATGATGTTTAAGATCTGCATCTAACATCTCATCCTGGTAATAAGCAACTAAGCAGCGACACAAATTAACCTCCAAATTTACTGGCTGCGCCCCGCGGTTTCACCCGCGTAAGTCTCGATCCCGTGGGAATATCGGGATAAACAGTAGCTTATGTCTTAATCCAGAATGTCAGCTACCTCCATACAAAATTTTATCCAAATTGGTCCAGCCGTCTAAGCGTGAAGAAGTAACAAACATACATACACACACACGCACACACTCACAAACTTTCGCCTTTATAATATTAGTGTGATGATGCAATATCACATACTTACATTTTTTTTGTTCATTACCAGTGGCTGTTCGAAACTCGACCCCCTACTTACAATCTATGTCATCATCATTTAAGCCGAAAGACGTCCACGTCGCCCACGACGGGGTTTGCCATAATCGCCACGCTTGGCATGTGGGTTGGCGTTGGTGTTAAATACAAAGAGAATACTGCTGCCCATTCTCTGGTAGTTAAAATCTATATAGTACTTACTAATTCCATGCTATTATAAAGTACGTTACTTATTCCATACTCAATCTGTCACATCCTGTTACACACTTCACGTCGCTTTTCGCGAAATCACTCCCACAGAAAGCGCGAGAACCTTAACACATCAACAATAGGGCACATTTTGCCGTTTCAGAAAACTAATATCACCATAAATCAGCATTTTAATACAAAACTCAGCAACATCTAATGAAATAAAATCAATAATAAAAAAAAACAAAAACCCGACTGCAAAAAAGACAATTTAAAAGTAATGCACTAAAAAGACCGACACAAGATTGAGAATAGACTCGCTCACTTAACAGATAAATACAATTATCATTGCTGTCGGGGGACCTCTTAGATTAAAAAGTGCTCCACAGGAAGGTCCCAGTGATCGAGTCTTTATTATGTCTGCTCAGTCGCGTTTTTACTTTTTTCTGACTAACTGACCTACTCTTTGACAATCCAAAAGTGCCTGTAATTGGTTTAATTGAAATAAATGCTTAGAATTCGAGTTGATTTCGAGTTTAATTATTTATGTTATTTTAAACTTTTTAGTGTCCTTGCACACTGCTAAGAACAAAAACTGTGTTACTGTCTGTGATAAGTCGGGCAAAATGTTGAGATGATTGATTGCATGCCAAACAAAACAAACAAATGAAAATTAAAATTTACGTAAGCGGTTCAATTCTTCAAGAGAATTTTGATCACCACATTTTAATGATAAATAAACAAAACAATTTATTGGTTTCGTTTTAAATATGATTGGGCTTTGGATATTTATAACTAATCTACATAATAATATGATAGCACGAGGCCCGACACAAACGTCATGTTCATGAACGGGCGCCATCAGTAGGGACTGGTCATCTCTTAGCGGCCTTGGCTTATTTTAATTCAATTATTGAATTGTTTTTTTTATCTTTTTGTTACGGACGCTTTCGTATTTTTTTTTAAACACCTATCTAACGAGACTTGGGTTTTTAAAACAAATATAACGATACATTAAGTTTAGAAATCCATTTATCCATTTGGAACATACGAGGTAATAAAGACATTTACTTCCTTGGCAGTTGGGTAAAAAATAACCCTATAAATTTTAATCTAAAACCGAACAAAATTCGGTACCAACAGCCATTAAAAATTTTACAAAAGATACCCTGGGTGCATACATTACGACTACGAGCTTTAAAACAGATTTTCCACGTCTATTTATGAATCTCATTATACGGATTCATCTGTGCAGTGGAGTTATTATGGGTTAACTCGTCTCAGATTTTGTTTCCTATAACATTTGTATAAATAAAGTATTTTCGTATAAAGAATTGAACTTACTGACTTATAATCTGGAAGATCAATACCTACATAATAATAAAATAATAAAATTGTAGCGAAATCAAAACTATTTATGAAAAAAAGTAATTGCCACGAGGCCTGGGACCGATTCCAATGCCAGAAATATAATTTTTTGAATTTTTAAGAAATATTATGTGATACGGCAACATTGTGGTTTAAAAGAAGATGTAGTGAAAACACATAAAAGAGTATGCTTAGATGACCAAATGGTCATATTGAGAAGATGAATGAAAGGCGACTAAAAGATACAAGGCAGATGTGAGTGGAAACGCCGGGACACCCTCTAGAAGGAGATATAGTGACCTAATTGGTGAAGTTCTTCAGAAAGGTCGGGTGTGTAGTAGTTGGGAACAGGCGTGCGTGTATGACCAGATGTATGAACGTACACGAAGCAAAAGGAGTAAGTAAGTAACGTAGCAGGCCGCGTTCTATAGTTTCTGCCTACCCCCATGGGAAGTAGGCGTGAGGTTATGTATATAATTATGTTTTTTTAAAATAACATAGCATCACGTCTGTATTCCCCAAAGGGTTAGGCATAGATGTACCTACCTATAGTACAACCACATTAAATTTCGCCAGTTATGTTTAGGTTCCAAGTAATAAGGGGCGAGCCTATTGCCACTTACCGGGCACAAATTCAGACTTCGGACTGTAACTGAGAAACTCTAGATAGAAAATCCAATAACACTTTGCCTGACGCAGGAATCGAACACAGGACCTCATGATCAACAGTAACGCTTGCGACCAATAGACCAACGAGGCAGTTTTTTACAAAAATGTGGCGTTTATTTGTATACTGTGGTGTCTTACGTGGTCCACGCGAGCGAAGTCGTGGGCAGAAGCTAGTGCTCTAATAAATTTGGTAAAGGAGAATTTATGAATAAGGAAGTACCTAAGTAAATATTCGTTCGGGAATTGGGTCAACATCGAGATTTGATGAAGAAAACGGTTCGATGAGAGTGGGACTCTCGATGCGTATGGGATGCAGATTATATACTAACACGTAGGTTCTCAGATAATAAATAACCCAAGCAGTACGCAAGCGTTTTCAACATCATTATACAGTCTATTTAGAACTTAAACTTCTTTTAGAGACGCACAAGAGTGTCAAAAATAATGTTGTCTTTGTAAGAGTGATTTATGAGTTGTTATACAGCTCAAACTGTATAAAAACTTTATTAAGGACGCATTCGCAAATTTGACAAAACTTAGTTTAACTAGTTTTTCGGTACATTTTACGGCAAAATTAAACTGAACCAAATGTAACTAATAATTGCCAAGGAGTAATCTATCTATGGAAATTATTAGTTACATTCGGTAACTAATAATTGCCACAGATAGATTACTCCTTCATCTCAAGTCAGTCTCAAAAGTAGCAATTTGTTATTCAAAAATGTTGGTTCATAATATTGTAAAAAATAATTTCCGGTGCCTCTTCACACAAAATTGACGATAATTATCATGTTGAGTTTAAGAACATTTTTCTTCATTATAATAAAATAAATTTAGTTTTTAAAAATATTTTATGTACGAGTAAGCAGACATGTTCAACTCAAAAAGATAGCAAAATTATATATCAAAATGTTACAAATAGTCTCAGAAAATAATGTTGAAAAAACCTTAGATATTTTTTTTTAAAACACCGTCGGTAATATTTTTTTCCTAATATTTAATAAATGTTATCAAGAAATTTTAAAATCACAAACTGGGCTTCAGCTATCCGTGTGTTAAAATCATAATTTTATTTTATGATTATACAACGTCTTCATTAGGTAAATCAACGGCGAAACAAGCTATATTTTCGAGAGCGCAAAGTGATGACACTATTAACAGGTTCTGGGACTGACACGAGTGGTTTATCACCACGAAAACTGTGCTTTTATAGTTACACAGACTTAATGTTTCAATAATTTCATGTTTTCTCACAATTAGATAATGCACAAGTAAAAAATACACTGTACAAAGGCCTGAGGCATTTTCTACAAGTCAACCTTAGGGTGATGCAGAGACAAAACATGGTAGGTGCAACGTACGGGATAGATAGCTCGGAATAAACTATAAAATACAAGCATAAATTCAAATACATACATAGATAGATAGATACATACATAGATACATACAGCTATAGTACAGCTAAAGCCTGTATTACTGACACAGTCGCTTGATTGAATGAATTATTGTTTTCATTGTGAACAAATGCAATAAGTGGAAAAAATAAAAAGATTTGGTGCAGTCAAGAGGAGGATTATGATGTTAAATTACTAACCAAATAACAGTAATGATAGTGAACCATCATTTATTGAGGAAGATAGAGAATCATTAATAAATCGGACAACCTAAAGTCAAGCGTCTATTACATCGACGTCTAACTAAGACGGTTCCGTAGTAAAAACATTTAATACGCAGATATATGCCAGTGATCTTGAGTGGTTAGTTTGCGTGTTCTGTACTGAGCTCACGTAACGCGTAATATAAACATAATCTAAAATATTCACATAATAAGTTATTGAGAAAATGCTTAAATTTATCATATATTTTTTTGAAATCATTAGACGTCGTTTAGACGTGATCTTCAGTATAAAATCATTAAAAGACGGTTATCGTCCCGTTTAGAGTGATATTGAAGAGACTTTATCATAACACAGGAACCGCTAAAATTTGAGTCTTAAGTTTATTAGAATATGATTGAAAATATTACAGCTAAACGATGTCTACGCTCACTAGAGCAGCAGAGCCATACACCATTTCACTAAAAAACAAACTTCTTTCCAGCTCCCCCAAACATCAAGGTGGAAGACAGATCAAGCTGTGCTCCCAAGCTGCAGAGGTGGTGCAGAAGCCGTCGCTGCCAGCTTTGGAGACTGCTGCTCCTCCCATTCATTCCCATCCTAGCTCTCATCGTACAGACCACGCTGTCGTTAAAGAGCAGCATCACCAATGGAAGAGATGTGGCTGATGTTGAAGAACAGGTACTTAAAAAATTTATTTGTAGGTTTCTGTAAGGCGTAAAAAAACCGGGGAAGACCAAGTCAGGTTCGAACAATAAAATTAAGGTTCAAAACAAACTACATTGAGCAGTCTGTGGAATGGTCGTTGGCCTGCCGCATTAACTGTATTCAAAAATTTAAATATTTTATTATACATATACATGGGCACTTATGAAACGTCTGTTTTCCTTCAAGCTTTGAGAGCAGCGGTGATGACAAAATGTACACAAATTATTAATAAAAGGGTTTGGAATTTTTTTCCATGGAGCCTGGCTCCCCATCCTTATCGCCATTTTGATTTTTTTTCGAAATGAGGCCATGTACGAGTATGAAACCTTTAAAAATCGATAGGCTGTTTTAATATAACTCGGAAATATACTTTACTAAAAGCTCGTAAAATGTCATGTTTTCGGAGTAAAGATGTAATACAAAAAAAAAAAATTGTCTTTATTTACATTAAATAGTAACATTGAATCGAAATAAAGTCCTGTATCGAGCCGAATGACATCTAAGAAAGCCCCCCTAGTCAGGGGATCGAGAGGGAGCCAAATAGCTAGAGTACGTTGCGATATTTCCTTTTCTAGTATGCGGATCGATCGATCGGACGGTCGATCTCGATCAATCAGCTGGCTACTTTGACCTTCACTGTACGCTAGCGTTTATCCTGTTCTCTTTAAAGTGAATCTGTTATTGTTTATTAATTTGTTATTGTTCCTGTACGAATATTAACACACGACGGTGTTATTTTTGTGGAATCAGCACTGTTCCTGGTCCACGAAGACGATTTAGACAGCTAATACGCTCATACCAGCTAACCTTTATGGCGCTACTTGAACAACTTTGTTGGCTTATATATTAGAAATGTGACAGTTTGGGACATTTGTCAAAGAACATAATAATATTATTGTAATATGATGAAAGCAATCGATTTCCGTAAGTTTTATCCTTGGCCGCATTCAAGAAAAAAAAAACAAAATGGCGGACAGAGAGGGAGCCAAAAGTTCCAAACCCCTTTATGCAAACAACATAATCTACGTTATTGGAATTAATAGCTGTCAAGGTCAAACAATGACAAAATTAGTGACGTCACTTATATTTTCCTCTTCGTTTAAATCTAACATAGAATATCGAGTAAAGGTTTGTTAAATCTTCAATCTCATACATTTTCATGAGCTAGCGACAGAAGCGTCCGTCAAAAGCTAGGTTATCGGATCTGACGCGAAATAAATTACTTTTATAAATTCTCTCTATTCGATAGATGAAGAATATTGCTATCTTGTTGCCAGTCATTGTAGGCTTTCTATGACGTGGTTAAAGAAAAGCAAATTTCATAAACAAGATCAACAAAAAGGAGGAGGGATTTTTCACCCATTCCTCCTTTTTAGTTAGCCTCCTTTAAGTGATTAATTTTACATTTGGTAGAAAAAGCACGCGTTGTGGTCCCATTACAGTTTTATTAACTTTTCTTTGGTCGTTTTTGAGTTAGCTTCAATAATACGTTATTCATCCACTTTGTGTATGTTGATGATGTTATTATAAGTTTCTGTCACTGTTGTTTACTAAACAAGTAGTAGGTAGTATACGTGTCGTTACAACTTAAATTAAAAAAAAAAAACTTACAAATATCAACCGACTTCCAAACAAAAACATACACAAGTCAAAAATTACTGTCAGGCCCTATGACATAACAAACGTCAAAACGCTGAAGTACCGGCCCTTATCTTAACTGCCGCCAGATTTATTGCCCCTGCCACCAATGTAAACAAAAAAACGTCTCAAGTGATTTCTAAGAGCTTAATTTCGTAAGTCGTTGTCAAAAAACTAAAAGACTAAACTAAAGAAGAATATTGCTTACTTGTTGGTAGTAATTGTAGGTTTGTATGCTTTCCATGCTGTTCAGGAAAGGCCCATTTTGTAGCTGTGAATAAGTGCCAGACTAGTATCTAGCACATGCCAACCTACCTAGGTACTTATATGTGCGTAATTGACGCAACTGCGAGACATACATTTGTTTACGCAATTGAACTAGTCATTGTGACATTAATTTTTTACTCCTAATTATTTTACAAGTTGTACTATCTAATACATAGGTACTAATTCCATGGATTGGAATAACTCCTTTTAGCCTACCCTTTCTTATTGAAAAGAAGCAAATATAAATACAGTTGCCAACTCATACAATTTCTGTTCAGAGAAAGAAATCCAGACGAAATTTACCAGACATTTTTCCATAATTATATTATTCAGGCGTGCCAATTTTGGATAGAAAACGGCCATCACAAGCTAGGTTATCCGTTGTGACGTGAAATAAATTACATTCAAAAATGGTCTTTACGTAATGGAAGAAGAATATTGCTTACTCTTTGCGAGTCATTGTAACCTTTTAGGCTTTCCACGTGGTTCAAGAAAGGCTCATTTTTGTAGCTGTGTACAAGCGCCAGGCTAGTATCTAGCATATAACCTACCTAGATAGTAGGTAGGTTATATGTGTGTGAGACACACGTTTGTTTACACAATTGAACTAGTCATTGTGACATAATTTTTTTACTCCTAATGACTTTCCAAGTTGTAATACATAGTAGGTACTAGAAACGCAATTGTCAAGCAAAGGTACGCATATTCACGCAATTTAACAAGTCATCGTGATAAAGTTTTACACCTAATTACATTCCAATGTCTCATTTTGTTGCCTACTCTTTCACGTCCTGTTCTTAATGAAATTAATCAAATAAAGGGTGGCCATATTGGAGGTATACAACTTATTATATTATTATTTATTAAAATTTTAATTTTATTATTATTCAGGATTTTAATTTTTTTTAGAACATTTTCGTCAAAACCTAGTTTATCGGTTCTGACGCAAAATATATATTTTTTTTTTTAATTTTAGGTGTCGTGATTGCCCAGTGATTAAAGACTCGCCTCTCATGGCTCTCATGCACGAGGTTGTGGTTCAAATCCGGGCAGGTAGCAATGTGACTTTTTCAATTCACATCTATGTATATAATTGCATAGCACGTGTGTGAGTACTGTACTTACTATAAAGCTACCATTTACTGGGTACGTCTTTCATTGACTTGAATGTGACCTGCCGGCTGAGGGTATGTCATGCTAACTGTAATGTCTCGCTGATGGTGGTGGGTGTGTTGGATCATTCACCTCAACCGGAAAAGCTGAATGGTGCTAATCCATGCGCCATGTTCGTGAACGGGCGCCATCAGTAGGGACCGATCATCTCTTAGCGGCCTTGGCTTATTTTAATTTATTTTTGAATTGTTTTTTTTATCTTTTGTTACGGACGCTTTTGACAGTTTGCATCGTTCTCACATGTTTAATTTCAACACGAATGATGTAATAACCAATATTTTGTAACCATAAATATGTTAATTTAAAAGAGTGTCCGTGGAGTTTTTGGCCCGTTCTTCTCCATAGGTACCTACTAAGCTTTGGAATGGGCAACTAGCTTCATCTTTATGACTGACCGACCCTTTGACAATTCAAATGTGCCTGTAATTGGTTTATTTGAAAAACTTGCATTTTCCTTGGCGCCATCTTGAATTTAGATTTTGACCCTATTATCATTGCCAGCGCACTCGAAAACCGTGAAAACGACACCAATGACGAAAAATCATCACAAAATCACGACAACCATCTTTTCATGCATAAGTCATAAGTCATAAGTCATTTATTTCATAAAAATAATATGGAAACATTGTGTTGAAAATAATATAAAAATAACAAATTGCAATGAAATGAAATTAAAAATAACAATTAATACGGATCAAAATTCATTAAAATACATCAAAAACGTTGAAAATATAAAACAGTACATGGCAATTAAATTACATTAAAATTACAATAATAACAAAATATAAAAAATTACAGTGAAATCAGATTAAAATTACATAACATAAAACATTATAATTAAATCAGATTAAAAAATTTAGAAATGTCAATAAATAAAAACACTAATAGTCAATTGAGAATTCAAATACAATAAGATTATAAATAATAAATGTCAAATTAAAATTATATCAAATACAACTTTACAATAATATTACAATGTCAAATGTCTTCCATGAATTCATTGATACCATAATAGCATTTCCTCAATAAATGGGCCCTCAATTTATTTTTAAATAAGTTGACACTGTAATTACTTTTCAATTCTATGGGCAACTTATTGTATAAAATTACTAATTGATATCGTGGGCTGTGATGCACAACTTGCAATTTCGGTTGAATGTTGTTGGGCACATCTTTCCTACGTGTACTAGCTCTAGTAATTCTCTGCTCATCGGTCTCAATTTTGTTCAAGTTTTTAACAAAGCTAGTCAGTAAAACCAATATATAGAAGCATGGCACTGTTAAAATATTTAGTCTTATGAAATGCTCTCTACATGATTCCGTCTGTTTCATGCGGAGCATTGTCCTAAGAGCTCTTTGTTGAATGACAAATGCCATTTGAACATTGTACTTGTAACTGTTGCCCCAAAATTCGATGCTGTATCTGAGCTTGGATTCTACCAAAGCAAAGTACACACTTCTAAGTTGAGGCAACGTTAAAACTTCTCTCAGAGTTCGGATAGCGTAACATGCCGAGCTAACTGATTTAGTCAAAGCTAATGTCTCAACCTTCCAATTTAATAATGTATTAATGTGTACACCCAGGAACTTGACACTATCAACTATTTCCACACTGTTTTCACAAGAAACAATGTCCAACTTAATGTCATTCCGTACAGTGGGCTTAAATAAGACACATTTTGTTTTACTTACATTAAGTTTCAGATTATTTGTGCTAAACCAGATTTCGAAAGATTTCAAAAGAGCATTGATCTTACATTCCAATTCTAGTGTATTGTCTGCCGAAACTTTTGCATTTGTATCGTCAGCAAAGATAATTAGTTGTGCGTCATTAATACGTTTTTTGATGTACTCAACTAAATCATTCAGGAATATAATAAAAAAGATTGGACCAAGAACGGATCCCTGGGGAACACCACGGCCCACAGTAGCTAGATTAGATCTATAAGTTTTTTCTTCTCCATCTATTACGGATTTTATCTCTACATACTGCCGTCGGTTATGCAGATAAGAGCCAAGTAGTTCCAAAACATTCTCTCTTACACCATAATGTTCTAATTTGGCCAGGAAAATACCATGGTCCACTGTGTCGAAGGCGGAACTGAGGTCTAGAAAGATAACAGCTACTTTTAGTTTATTATTTAAGTTACAAATAATATTGTCTATTAATGCCTCAATAGCATCAGAGGTTCCTAGTGATGTTTGGTAGCCGAACTGTTGATCATTTATTATACCATACATCTTTAAATGCTTTATAAGCCTATCCTTTATTATTATTTTTTCAAATATTTTTGATAATACAGGCAAGAGAGAAATAGGTCTGTAGTTTCCAGGTTCCGTCTTTGATCCCTTTTTGAAAACCGGTATCACTCTTGCTATTTTAAGCTGACCAGGAAACAGGCTTTTCTCGATGCACTCGTTATAAAATGATGCTAATGGAGTTGCTGACAAGTCTATATTCTCCTTGATTATTGTTAAGGGAATTTCATCATAACCCGAAGAAGGCTTGTTGATCATTTTATTTACCAAATTGAAAATTTCTCTAGGTGTGACAATATCAAAACTCATTTTATATTCAACACGACTAACACCTTCAGTTAAGAATACCATTGCCAATTGTTTGTCACAAGCCTCTAAGTGGACCGTGTTGTCAAACCTTTTGGAAAATATTTTTGCCACTTCTAGAGCATTATTAGTAACTGCGTTATCAATTTTTAGTGTAATGGTTTCATTATTTATTTCCTTAGTAGCATTGCGCTGTCTATTAACTATTTTCCATATCGTTTTACAAGAATTTGATGCCATGTTTATTTGTTTTCTGACATCATTCCTTTTTGCACAAGTCACTACTTTTCTGAAGATACGGATATAGTTGTTCCGATACTCCAAAACCGAACTATCACAATGTGTTTTATCAGATATGTTAAGGAAACGTTTCATTTTACTAGCTATCCGTATTCCGCTTGTTATCCATCCAGAACCTCGATTCCTTTTAATATTAACCTTTATTTTACTCTTTTTAAAGACGGTAGAATGGATTTCTTTAAATTGTGTCAAGAATGTATTAATGCCTGTGCCAGTCAGTCTCAGAGAGCAATTTTCTGTAATTACTTTTATTTTCATCATTATATCTCCTTTTATAAATACATACATAACTTGACATCTTCTTAAACTCAGTTCTTTCCAAACGCAAAGTGCAGAATATACCAGCATGCCCATCAGCTAAACTATTGTGATCGACATGTGTGTTTTCTATAAGGGAGGCTGGTAAGTTCGTTATAAAGTTATCCAAACATGATTCGGACTTATTTCTTCGAAAAGTAGGATCTTTTATTAGATACCTAAAATTGTAACACGATAATAATGATAGGAAAGAACCATGTCTCAGATCATTTTTTAACACGTCTATGTTAAAATCACCACAAATTAAACATAATTTATTGAGGAAATGCTGTAATAGCTTTTCAAGGCCATTCATGAAGTTGTCAAAATTTTTGTTTGTGGGAGTTCGATAACAACAAATAATATTTAAATTGGTTTCAACGTCTCTAACCCCACATACTTCAAAACAATCAATTTTATAAAGTTGTTTACACACTTGCAGTTCGTCTACGTTATAAGCTCTATTTGTTAATATCATTGAACCTCCCCTTTTCTTATTATTTATTTATTATTTATTAAAACTTCATGCACAAGTAAAAAAATACTGTACAAAGGCGGACTTAATGCCTGAGGCATTTTCTACCAGTCAACCTTAGGGTGATGCAGAGACAAAACATGGTAGGTGCAATATATGGGATAGATAACTCGAAAATCAAAAATATATACTAATACATACATACATACATACTTATAAACAAAATAAAAAGTGTCAAGAGAAATAACGATTGGTGGAGGAGAAAACGAATCAACACTGGGATGATTCTGCCAACTTCTTACGAATATATTCCCGTGCCTTCACCTTAAACGTTAACCGTCCGGTTGCCATCCTGATGCTCAGAGGGAGCGCATTCCAAAGGAAAACCGCCTGGACAAAGAAAGAAGAGTGAATGAAACCAGAGCGGTGAGAAGGACATCGTAGAAGACGATTTTTGGTGGAACGGAGATTTTTACTGTGGGCAGAGCACAAGTATTGAACATGGGAAGTTAGGTAAGAAGGAGAAGTGGGTTTGTCGAGTATGGAAAACAACATAGACAAAGCCCTCAACTCCCTGCGCTGACGAATGGGCAACCATTTTAAAACCAATCGGTGCGCGGACACATGATCATACTTACGAAGATTGAAAACGAATCGAATGCAGTTATTTAGAAGGCGGTCAAGTTTATTGAGGAGATCAGCATTCAGGTCATAGTAACATACATCACAATAGTCAATTATGGGAAAGATTAAGGACTGTACAAGCATTGCCTTTATGTGTGAAGGGAGAAGGTTCCTCAACCGATAGAGTGACCGCAACGTTCCGGTGACTTTTTTACTGACAGTCGTGACCTGCCTTCGCCAGTCAAGACAAGTGTCGACATGCAGACCAAGATCCTTGACATCGGAGCTAAACGGGATGACTGAGTTGTCGAACATCATAGGTGGCACATTTGAGCCATTAAGCTTCCTCATACTGTGGGGGCTCCCCACAATGATAGCCTGACACTTGGTAGGGTTAACCGCCACCCCAAAACGATCAGACCAGCTTTTAACCACACCTAAATCCCGGTTTAGCTCCTCAATCGCATCAGATATGTTGTCAACACCCGCCTGGCAGTAAAGCTGTAAATCGTCAGCATAAAGATGATACGCAGTCCGAAGCTCGGTGGTGATAAGATTAATAAAAATGGAGAACAAAAAAAGAGATAATATACCGCCTTGAGGCACGCCAGCTGCAAGATCACACCAACTCGATGAAGAGTCTCCAGCACGAACAGACTGCTGACGCCCCTGAAGATAAGAGGAAAACCATTCCAATACCTCCTGAGAGACCATAAGATAGGACAGGATGGATAAAAGGACTTCGTGACTGACAGTATTAAAAGCATTGGAGGAGTCAATTAACACTAAGACTGTTACTTTAGTGTCTTCCATCCCCCGCCTTATATCGTCAGTCACTTTAAGGAGAGCAGAAACGGTACTGTGCCCTGGCCTAAAACCGGATCGAAAAGGACTGATGAGAGAGTTGCAGTGAATAAAGTGGGAAAATTGTTTATCCACACTAGCCTCAAGCACCTTAGATAGAAAGGGAAGGATGGAAATTGGGCGAAAGTGACCAGGAAGACTTATTGAGTCTAGCATTGTAAGACCCCATTTTGTAATTAGTAAAACTGAATTGTTTTGCTAGAGCATCATTTAGAAAATGTTCAGTTACACATAGGAAGTCAACTTTCCTAGAAATTTCACTAACATATATTTCCAGATCATCCCGTTTATTTGTAATACCACAAACATTTTGGTGAAAAATATTAATGACTGAATATTGTTCAAAGTTATTATTATGTTCAAGCTTACCATTAGGTTTTCCTTCACAACTTATATCAGGAACGAAAAAGCTGTTCTTTAATAATGTCAGTACTAACGCCTAAATATGATTCCTCAATGTCAGTAAAAAAATTATTCGTTAAATTGTCAAGATAGCACTTAAGATTGTCAAAAATATTTTTCATACCATAATTATTCAGAATTCCTCGTCGTTTATAAAACATTGTATAATCATATGTAAAATTTAAATTAGAAACAAATATCATTGCATAATTGTAAGTACAAATGTCTTCATAAAGCAAATGACTAAATGTCTCTATTCTGGAGTTGAACATTGAACTAATTCCATCGAATTTATAAGTTGGTAAACAAAGTAAAATGTTCGTATGATGAATTGCCATTAATCTATTCCTTATGCTATTAATTAATTCGAAGTAGTTGCCAGTTTTCCTAAAGTCTTCTTCGCCTATAAATATCAAGCAATAATCATTAATGGTATAGTTTGTTAATTTTTGTTCCAGTTGGTTGATCAACTGTAATACTCCACAATTTGTAAAAATGAGATGACATATTTTATCATTCGGAAACGTAGTCTGTGCTATAGGTACTATTTTATTGGTTTTGTTACTACTTATTATACAAAGTCTGCGCGGCTTTCCTTCCAACAACTGTGATTGTTGTAATGTACCGCCAACAACTGTCCGAGTTCCGTCTTCAACAGCTCTTTCATTGCTTGTTCTATCCGAATTTTTGTACAGTTTGGATGTGTCGCTGGAGGCGCCATCTGATATCACCTCCACTGTATCTGTAGTTTCAAGCCCCAGGTCTACGCAGCTACTGTTGAATTCTTCATTCAAGGAATGTCTCAGCTCTCTTGAGATTCTTTTATTTCTCTTGCTTTTACTCTTCTGGTTGTTAGTTCCTCTAATTTTTGTTTCTGAGCATATTTTTTGTAAATGTTTGGATTTATTTTTTTCTTTGTCTAAAGCGGTTTTTAATGTCATGTTTTCCTCATTAAGACTTTCTATTTCCGCGTGTGCACCGTTTAACTCACTTTCAAGCTGTGTTATTCTTGCTTTTAAATCTTCCATATCACTATCATATACAGTCGACAAGTCAGGTAAACTGTATTTTCTGATTTCAGAGTCAGTTGATTCAAATGAAATATCTAATGATTCATTTGAAGTGGTCTTAGGTCGACGAATCGTTACATTACCTTCCATTATATGTTTTTATTAAATTTAGAATCAAACAAAGATTTACATTATTTAAAAAAAAAAAATTACACTATTATTTACAGTGCTAAAATTCTCTTCATAAACTTGAATTGCTTGGAATGCGTGAAACGGAACACAATCTCAAAAGGCTGGTATTCAAGACTTAAAATTTTCTTAGGAGTTAATTTCCGAACGGCAGCTGTTACGTCAAATGTTTTCTCGTGAATTCTGATTGGTCAACAGTTTTAGTAGAATGACAATAAGTCAGCTGTGGTTTGTTTACTACCAAAATTTCGTGAATTTGAATTAATAACTGTTTTCAATATGTGGTTTTTGCCGTAGCAGCACTTTCACTTTTAGCAATTTTCGCTCACAATTGGCAATTTAAGTGTATAATCCAGTGTCATGCACTAATTTGAAGTTTAAACTTGTTTATAGTCCACAATCACCAACAGTCACTGGTCATGAATTTATCGTTTTATTCATTAAATACTTTTAAAACTTATAGGGATAACACTCCCACGATGTTTTTATTGAAAACTACGCGTAATTCTTGATATTTTAACTTTGCAGAATAATAACACAATTAAATTATTTAATAATACGCGGAACGATTTCAACCGTGGCTAGTGTTGCCAGGAATGATGACCTAATTGCAAGTGTGTTCGCGCAAGTGTCTTTCGTGGTAATGTCATTCACGCAAGTGTATCAGATCCGCGATGCATCAACCCTCAGTTGATGTAACTCTCTCATAAGAAACAGGATCTATTGGCATCAAAAATATGTTTCGCCGAAAGACGTTCGCTGCTGGACATAGGCCTCCCACAAAAGTGGGAGGTTGCCATAATCGCCACGCTTGGCAGGCGGGTTGGCGATCACAGTATGGTGCTAAAATGCATAGATAACGCTGCTGCCCATTCTCTAGTAAGTCCCTTAGTCGCCATTTACGACACCCACGGGAAGAAATGGGTTGGTGCTATTGTAATCTTTACGTCCGGCACCACACGGAGCAAAATCTGTATATAGATCAGTGTCTCAAAAAGTTAAGGACAGTCTCCTAAGACCGATTTCGTGTAGCTACAACGGTAAAGGTACCCTTACTTCCCCATCTTAAATATGCAGCCTGTATATAACATGATGATTGACTGCTTAGCCCCCTAAATATATAGCGAGATGATAATCATTAGGTTAAATCGGCACCTACCTGCAATGTTCTAACCGTTTGCCTCGTCTATTTACATGAGCTGTAAACCATAGAGGAATACAAACATAATGCAATATTGCTCATCCCCCATAGTAAATAGCGTGATAATATAGCCTACCGGCTGACCACACTTATAGGGAATATAATATGCAAAATAGAACAGATTCTATCCGGTAGAATTTGCGTGAATTCTGTTTTATGAGGTATTTCTTTCCGCCTTGCAAGATAAAAAACGTGATAGCTCGGCTAATATGCTTGATATAAATATAATTTATAGCCTTTATATATTAGTCAAGAATAATGTAGCTTTCTACTAGTGAGTTTTTTTTTTAGAATTGGATCGCTAGTTCCGGAGATTACCACCTACGTATAAAGAAACAAACAAATTTTACCTCTATAATATTAGTATAGATTAGGTTAATTTATCATCTGAATCACCGTTGCAAATTAACAGTTGTTGATGTAAGTAAAGGCCAATTATTTAAACTACCTACTTCCACTATCTGTGTATACATACATATCGAGTACCGAGGCGTATGGTTACTTCACTAGTTACGTCGCGATGATCAATCGCGTATAGTTCTGGAGATTACCCCCTACATACAAACAAGTTTTACCTCTTTATAATATTAGTATAGATTAGGTTAAATAATTATCATCTGAATCACCGTTCCGAACTAACAGTTGCTGATGTAAAGGTCAACTATTTAAAATACTTCCAATAGTTCTGTGTGTACAGCTTGCTGAATTTCCCTGAATTTAATTGGCATTACGAAATGTCCCATAAGGCTAGGTTCACATCACGTTTTCTTACTAATACTAATTCGATGAATCTAAGATTGCACTTCGGTGTCAGTCTATCACACCCGATTTTCTCCGAAACTATTCAATCGATTAGAGGAAATGATTCGAATATTTTGAAAATAAACCTATGAATGGAAAAAAAAATTGTTTATTCAGATTATTAATTTATAGACAATATTTACTTCTGCCAAACTGCACGGCAGTTTGTTGGCAGACGTAGCTCCTTCATTTGTAAGTAAAGTTTAATTTTTGGTTTTTATACATACACTTTTTCACATAGGTATGTGTTAAAACTATCTTGCATAATTTATAAACATACAAACAATTAAATTTTTCCCTTTTAAGTATCCTCTGCAGCGAGGCTTTCACAAAACATATGAAAGAAGTACTTATGTATTTAATTTTTAAAGGAGGCAATGGGTGTCAAAATTAAAGCATTGCGATGATCGATTACCAAAAAAAATACCTGCTGGTATGTCATTGGAAATTTGGAATCATATATTTGTAAGTAGGTAGGTGCAGAAATTTGAAAATTATTGATATTATAATATTCCATATTTTTAACAAACATTAAAACACCACTCACTTTTGTATCAGGAAGTGCTTTGAATTTGCAGCTATGAAATACAAGCTGGCATTTGCATACAACCGATATTTTCAACGTGTTTATGCAAAGCCTTATCACAACAGTCGTGTAATGTAACGTGCTCTTCCATCACACAGCGGGGTCTCGAAGAGCAAATAACAGTCACTCTAGCAATTCTTGAACGATATCGATCTGTTTTCCTCATTAGATTTTCAAAGTTATGGACGTATCCGAACAGCTTATTGTTAAAACTTGGCATTCTGTAAACGCTTTTAATAAGCTGTCTTTATCACAATTATCAAGTTCTGAGATGTTTATGAATGAAATGTTCGTGAGTACTCGTATCTTAATGCTTTTGTTGTTAATATAAACAACATATCGAGGCCCTAGCACGAACGCGCGACGTGAATTCGAACGGTTTTTAGGGTTCCGTAGTAAACAAGGAACCCTTATAGTTTCGCCATGTCCGTCTGTCTGTCTGTCTGGCTTTCTGTCTGTCTGTCCGTCCGTCCGTCTGTCCCCGGCTTAGCTCAAAGACGCTTAGTCCTAGAAAGCTGTAATTTGGCATGGATGTACATATTAATCACGTCAAGAAAGTCGTAAAATAAAACCATGAAAAACATTTTTTTTTAGGGTACCTCCCTTGCTCGTAAAACGGGGATGTTTTTTTTTTCTCGTCTAATACATGATGTGGGGTATCGTTGGATAGGTCGTTCAAAAATATTGTGGGTCTGTCAAAAACATTTTTCATTCTGAGATCCGTTTGCGTAATATTAAGCTTTAAAGTGCTATTTTTTGTTAGAGTCAAGTGTCCCCCTCCCCCCTGCCAGCTAAATGGTTGGTTTTGGATATGTGAAAAAATTCATGGCAGTAGCATATATAACGAAATTAAAAAGAAAACTATCACAGCTAAGTAGGGTTTACAAGTTAACGAGTAATCGTCGACCAACTTAAATTTGCAGTTGAAGAATTGATCGTAACGTATATAGATGTATGGGAGAGCATGTTTTTCAACTACAATGTTAAGTTTGTTTTTGGGATGAATTCATCCTAACTACGGAACCCTTCATTGTGCGTGGTCCGACACGTACTTGGCCGGTTTTTCATTAAAAAATATGACTATTCTATAGCATTTTGGTATTTTTTTTTGCGACAAGTATAGAATTCTCTTTAATGATGTACACCATAAAAATTACAGTTATAAATGTAGAAATTTTACATAAGGTGACACAATGGGCGGTCTTATCGCTAAAAGCGATCTTTTAAAGATAACCTTTGGATGGATTTAGGGGGGGTAGGAGAGACAATACTGCAGGTAGTCTGTAACCATTATCAATTATCATTGTGCAATTATTATCACTTATTTATACAAGGTGGGGCAAAAGTAATGTCATAATGTGAATTGGCTGCCATTATGTTGCAAAAAAAAAAAGTATACAGACGACTTGAGAACCTCCTCCTATTTGTGAAGTCGGTTAAAATTGGGCTTTGTTTTCACGGAAAACATAAAGGTGTAAAATTCTATTAAAAGTCGATAACATTATATCTATCAAATGAACACCTCCTGAGTTGATGCACATTAAATTTGTGCTCGTTATACGTAATTTTGAATTGTTGCTCACAAAACATCTGGCTCCAATTTGGTGATTTCTTCGTCAACGTTAGCTTTCAAGACTTGCAAGGTTTGTGGTTTGTCGTGGTCAACGCGTGACTTCAAAAAGTCCTCTGGGCTCTGATCTCTCTCAGATCTGGTCGGCCATTTCAAATCGCCGAAACCGGAGATCACACGGCCCGGAAATTTGTTTTAAAATCTCCATCGTTGTCTGAAATGTGTGTATCGCTCCTTTGCATTGTCAAATAATTTAAGTCTCAAATCGAATGACATTATTATTACGCCATTTGCAAAAAATATGGCACATTCACAATAAGACATTGCTGTTGCCCCACCTGTTCTATTAGATATCATTAAAGTCTTAAAACTACTATACGTAAAAAAATATTTGCGTATTACCTTCCTATTTTTAAACAATTTCAAAAAAGGATGATTTTTCATCGGTACATTTTTTTTTCAATTTTAGCAATCGTTCGAATTTACTTTACATTTAATCCGCGCGTTCGTGCTAGGCGCAATGGTTACTGGCACGCAATATACCACAATATGGTTTGTCTTCCGTTAGTTATCAGGCAGAAGGTCCAATCGATGGAAAGTGGTTATGTGACATGCACAATATTTTCATTCAATTCAATTCCATTCAATTCTTTGATCTCTTTTTCTCTCATTGCTGGCCCGTGTTCAGTCGTGTTATTATGTAGACATCACTTCGAAATTCAACCGTTGTCGAGGTTTCAAACGTGAAGATTTATAACAAAAACAAATGAGTTCGCTTTCGGATTGTGTGCGGCCAGTTCAAAGTGAACTTTATACAAATAGCAGTAGAGTACTAATGATGAATGAATGAATTTCGAAGCTCATAAACTAGTAGTTCAGCGAACAGTAGACCTGGGCCCCAAGTCTGCTATTTTTATAAATTCAGTCATTCCAACACGATCCCATTGTCATTTTGCTAAAAGTTCGTAATCTGCTAAATTCATAATGGTCGATCATTGGTCGGCCAATGTTCTCGAAATAGAATTGTGTTACGTATAATGGCATTGTCGTATTGCCATTATTATAAAACCCATTAGTAGAAATGTCATTCATTTGTCATTATGTACGAGATTACCAATAAATGCAATTTCTTTCAATGTAGTGTCAGTGGCCGACCATTGGAAAGTCATAATGCAAATCATAAACAGACTTGATGCCCAAGGCCTCAAGTCTGCTATTACAATAGTGTCAGAATGGTCGATCATTGATTTCATAATTGTTGATTTTGACAAGTTTGGTAATCTACTATTATAATGGCGTCATTATGACTTTCCAATGGTCGGCCACTGAGGCTAAGGAGACTAAGGAGTAGCAAAAACTGGCAGAGGAAAACAAAGACTTAAAAAGAGACGCTTCGCTCACTTCGCTCGCTCAGTCAATTATAATGACGTCACTTAATCATTATTATGTTGTTGGCACAGGTCAGCAGAGCAACAGAACTGGGGAAGCTTGTAACGAGGTTACAGCAAGAGAGGTCGGAAGTGGCCTTCTTCATTTTCACCAATGGGAGCACTTTAAGGTACAGTATGATGGATACTATGTTTTAGTTTATAAAGTGGGTACTAGCCCTTAGTTGTAGTAAAAGCGAAAGATGTCTTCTAGAGAATAGGCATTAGCGTATTTATGATTATGCTGATAAGGGCCAAATACAACTACCTGTAAACACTAGTCATTATCCAATGGCAAAATCTAGTTTTAGAACGACTAAAAGTAAAAGTTGGAAAAACCTACAATATATCCGTAACCACAAAGTTCCAGTACAAAAAAATAACACACATGACGGGGAGTAAAAGTAACTGGGCTTCGTTAAGAGGATGTGCACAAAATCGGCCGATTTTGATCAATTTTGTTCATCGGTAGTGAGAAAGGGTATAATAATTTAAATTTGAAAAGTGGAGTTCTTTTTTTTGTATGTAAAAATCACTAATACTAGCGACAAGCTTTCCGAAAAATGACGAGAGACTGACGTTTGATCATCTTTTTACAAGAAACTACCTTTGATTTTGAACATTAAAGAATATTAATTAATTAATAATTAATTAGCATCATTATATGGTCTACTTGCATGTGGTTATAGCACTTTTTTCAACTTCCATACAAAATATAGCAGAAAAGTTATGTTGAAAAACCTATATTTCTTTAAAAACCCAATCGGTAATGTATTTTTTCCTATTATTTAGCAAACCATATCAACAAATTTAAAAATCACATGACACTGGGCTTCAGCTATTCTTGAGGTAAAATCAAAATGTTATTTTACTGAAGTTGCAGTGGGTACCATCGCATATTGGATTGCGGGGCAACGAAGAGGCTGACACGTTGGCGAAATTAGCGGCTAGGAATGGAAAAGAAATAAATATTAAATTAGATTATTCAGAATTTTTACCAAAATTTAAAAATATATGCCATGATTATTGGAGAGAATATTTTAATAAACGGTCATTAGAGAAGGGTTTATGGTATAAAACCATACAGTGTGAACCTCTTCGCGTGCCCTGGCTTATGAATAGTGATTTTAGTAGAAAACTGATTGTTACTGCTCTTAGACTTAGATCTGGACACGTCCCATGCAAAAAATTTGCCTTCATGATGAAGAAAGTCGCTTCACCCAATTGTGAGGAGTGTGGATTTGTAGAGGACCTACAACATTTATTGATGGAATGTGTCCAGTAGAAATAATTTTGTAAGGTCCCTGAATTTGAACAAAACTGATGTAGGCATGTTCCATACAATTTTATCCCAACCAAATGGCGACGATGCGAAGGGTTTGTTCTAATTCATGGCCCACGTGTTGTGAAGTACCTATTATTGTTTAAGATACGATGGGACTGACATACGCTATGCGTAAAAGCCCCTTTAAATAAATAAAGAAAAAAAAAGAAATAAATAAAATGTTATTTTATGATAATACAATATCTTCATTAAGTAAATCAAAGGCGAACTACACTATATTTTTGAGAACGCAAAAGTGATTAAATTATTAACGGGTGCTGTGACTGACACGAATGGTTTAGCCCCACGAAAACTGTACCTTTGTAGTCTTTTTATACCCGTTATAAGTAATTGGGTATTACTTTACACCATAAAGGTCAATACAAGCGTGAAGATAACTAAGGAAGTTCTAATGCTTGAAATCTTTCAGGTCAAACCTTTCACAGCGGTTCGCAGGCACCAACAGAGCTATAGATCAAATGGGCTCTCTTCCGATGCTGGTCTTCAAGAACCAGTCCAAGCCTGTGGATGGAAATGCCTTCAGAGAAAAACTTGAGGAATTGAGGTACCCATGATCTTCCTTATCTTCTATTTTTATTTATTCAGTATTAAGGCTTCTACGGACCGGCGCGACTCGCGACGCGACACAAAGGCACCGCTCGTCGCGCGACACGTTTATTACTGCTGCCATTTGTCATACCGCCAACGCAATAGAACTCAAAATTGGTTGAACGGCTTGTAAAAAAGATTTATTTAAACGTCTAATTTTATTTCAAATGAAGTATAGTAGTTATCTCTTCAAAATATTTATATAAAATACAGTATTAAATCCCGTATTCTAGCAATGCTCCATTATGACGAAAGTCTCAGAGATTCAAAATCAAAATAAAAAATTAATTATAGTCGCTCTGTTGATTCATACTATGCTCCATTTGAAATAAGATTAGACATTTAAATAAACTTGTTTACAGTCCGTTCAACCAATTTTGAGTTCTATTCCTTAGGCATAAGTATGGCATTAAAAGCAAAAACGTAGTTACAATACCAACTGTTTATTACTGCCATTTGTCATGCCACCAACGCAATAAAAGTCAAAATCAGTTGAACGGACTGTAAAGGCTTCTACATACCGGGGCGACTTGTCGCGCGACGCAACACGGCACAAAGGCCCGGCGTGTCGCGGGACGAGCGGTGCCTTTGTGTCGCGTCGCGTCGCGCGACAAGTCGCCCCGGTATGTAGAAGCCTTAAAGAAGGTTTATTTAAATGTCTAATCTTATTTCAAACGGAGTATAGGTTGTTAAAGATTAGCAACAAGGACAAAAATCTACCAAGGTCAATGACACTTTAAAAATCATGTATTTTAATAAGCATCGACATTCAAAGTCTATGAAGTCTTATATCGTTCAGATTTTCATTAAAACGCTAATAAAATTCAAAGTAATAGAATCGATTGCTGTTCATCTCGATTAGTCTTGATAAAGAAACCAATGAGATTGCTTTTTTCACCTGCAAGCGATTTATTGTCAATACTGGATCCAATTTTGTGCCTTTGCTACAAACAAATAACGTGGCTTGAAGAGGCTTACGGGCTCTTCGTGTTGTAATAATGTCTTTGTAATGTAATGTAGGTACCATCTAAGGTAATATAAAGCCATTCGCTGACGGTGAAAGAAAACGTCGAGTGGAAACCTGCGGGGCCATTATTCATAGGGAATATGCACGTAATTCAGAACTTATCCATTATTTTATTTTACAATATGTAATAAAAACCCTGTTGTTTCTTTTACATTAACCTACAAGCACAACATTGGTGGAATTATAATTTAAAAAATTAAAGCGTTGGCTAGTCGAGAAGTCAAAATCAAAGAACTAAAGAGGTAAGAAATCAGTTAAAAATTACAATATGAATAATTAAATATTTATTTTAATTATTTTTGTTGAACATTTTTGATAAATGACCTGCTTTATTACGTATAAAAAGCGATTCTTAAAACGTAGGTAGAAGGAACAACAGGGTTTTTGTTACATATTGTATATTGTGTAGGAGTTAAGAAACAAATTCCAATTTTTTTTAAAATTAATTTGTGTTGCGTTTTTTTGGTGGAACAGAACGCAAACTCAAAAGCGTTCTCTTCGAAAATCCCGGAAGTGACGAAAAATACCTTCTACTTATATGAATCATCATCATTTTAGCCGAAAGACGTCCACTGCTGGACATAGGCCTACCCCAAAAAGGGGGGGATTTGCCATAATCGCCACGCTTGGCAGGCGGGTTGGCGATCGCAGTATGGTTTTAAAAATGCATAGAGAACGCTGCTGCCCATTCTCTAGTAAGTCCCTTAGTCGCCTTTTACGACACCCACGGGAAGAAATGGGATGGGGCTATTCTTTACGTCCGGCACAAAACGGAACCATGTGAATAAAATATAATTATTCTTTGTTAAGTGCTTTTAAATCTCAATAAGGCAAATAAGTAAGTGCGATTACGACTTGAACAAAGCATAAACAATAATTGAATGTGTATGATTTGGGCATACAAAACAGATTTATGAACAAAGCAGTTTCATGGATCATGACGTCACATCATGACCGCGACAGAAACGGCCGTTTGAACGTAGTAGAAAATTGTTGGAGTTTCATATATTTTTTTAGCATCTAATCAGTAGTTCAATTTAACTTTCTTATCTTGGGTTTTTAATACGGTCTATTATTGATTTAGATGAAAAAAAATATAAATCGGGTGTAAAAAGACCCTTTCCGAAGCCGAAAGCTACACATTCTACCCATTATTTGGATCATTTTTTTCCACTAGACCAAACCTGGGAATCCACTGGTGCACAATAAACTCGCATATATTTTTTTTTTACGAAAACGATTTTCAAGTGTTATTATAAAACTTTTTTCCAAGCAAAAATTACCTGAATTTTAATTTTTCTTACATTCATTTCGTTCATAGCCGCGAGTATTCGACAAGAACCTACGCGTACCGCGTAGAACGAAGGGGCGGGGCTTAACTCACACGACAGCACTGAGTCCATTTGCCTGGGTTCACGTCACATTGCGCGCAATAAAAATTGAAATTTTTTAATCCCTAAAAATAAAAATCGGTTCCCAGCAATGTACAGTATGCGTAGTTGACGGCTTTGTGATGTGTCTTTTTACACCCTGTATTTATGCATATTCCCTATTGCGTAACACACTATAAGTAGCAAAGGCTTTCATTTTGACAGTACAACAACATTCATTGCGTTGTTTACGTTATTGAGCAGACAAATTTTTCGAATATATGATGCAATGGATTAGCTATATACTTCATAATCATTCGAATTGTAATTGGAAGATTTTTACGCAATTAGGGTGACTTAGAGAGTGGAATATAATAGTATTTTTAGGGTTCCGTACCTCCAAAGGAAAAAGCGGAACCCATATAGGATCACTTCGATTTCCGTGTGTCAGTCTGTCAAGACCCTTTTTCGCAGGAACGCCTGGAGGTATCAAGTTGAAATTAATATTAAATACGAAAGTCTACGGTCCCTTGGTGCTCTAAAAAATCAAGCTTCTATGTCAACACAATAAAAAATACGGCGATTTATGCGACATATTTTGATACTCGCAAATAAATCAAAAACTATAAGGTACTTCGCGTTGACCTAGAATAATAAAATTTGGCAAGAAGCAAGACCTCACAGCACAAATAAAGGAAAATGTCCGAAAACCGTTAATTTGTAGTTTAATCACATAAAAAAATACTTTTTTGCGATTACAAACTTACATTTACAGTTGGAAAATTGACCGTGGCGTAACTTCATACGCATAAGCAGGATACAAAGGTCTAAAAAGTTAGTAAAAAACATTTTAGAAAAATAGTGTTACAGCCAAATTAGACTGATTTTAAATTTTCCATAGAAACAGATTTCCAGTTATCTGTTTTTAAATACTCGTAAGACATTTCGAAAATGTTCTTTACTTACTTTTTATACCTTTATATCCTGCTTATGCGTATGAAGTTTAATTAAAATCGGTTCAGTCATTTCGAAAAACAAAGGCTTGAAAATTTGTATGAAATGCCGTAAGGTGTAAACGCTCTTAATACTTACCTAAATAAAAGCCGTAACTCGAAGTCACAAATAATAAACTAGCACCATCGAAGTAAAATAAATAAACAGTTAAATACTAATAACAGTAACAAAACCATGGTCAGCAAGATGACCACCCGTTCACGAGCATAACTCAAAGATCAGCCATCACCGTCGCCATATTTGAGGGAAGGTGGCAAACCGACAAATTTAACTTAAATAGACTAATCGAACATAAGTATATTGTCTTAATTTCCTGACGGCGTAGGCGGCCGAGCTGAGCCTTCAAGCTAGGCTTGATAATGGGCCCCACTGTAGTTTGGCATCTACTGTTAAAATCAGAAAAGCTGCCGAGTCTACAGTTTCAAACACTTCTTTGTCTACGACAATGTTGGGACCTAGATTTCTAACATTCGGTGAGGCGAACTTTATACATTTCGTTTTCTTGGCATTGAGAACTAAGTTATTAGTCGTAAACCAACTGTGTGACCCATCGCACAAATTAACGGTCCATTCTGTAAACATTTTTCCGTGAAAACTTATGTAGGTTAAGTGAAAGAGAGGGAGAGAGAGAATTAAGGCGCTGACAAGAGGCAAATGATAAAAGAAGGCTTGTCTTAAACAAAAAAATTGCCAAAACTATATAGTTTGTGGTTTATTTTGGAGGAGGCCTATGTCCAGCAGTGGACGTCTTTCGGCTGAAATGATGATGGTAATGATATAGTTTGTGATAGCGGAAAATATATATATTATTCTTGAACATATTCTCAGAACTTGTCTGTTACCAAAATACGTTAAAAAACAAAAATCTCGATACAAATTAACGGTAAACTAACCCTTTACTTTGTGTTTCAATCCAAAATATCTGTATAAATATCAACGGACTGTTGGTATTTAATTAATAACAAGAACGCCTTTGGTTGTTTTCTATTTTCGATTACTCAACTAATTTTTGAGTAAATAAATAATTGCTTCGTATTTTGCAATAAATTACAAGCGTTGTGTCATCGCACTTCTCATAAATGCAGTCTGACAGTGACAGCGGTTTACTTGTTGTCAGCGTCTTAAGTATTGTAAATGTGAAGACTATCACTCAGTTGCAGAAAGCTCACCATTAACACTTCATTACATAAAGCAGCATTATCGCTAATGAATTCATTACTTTAATGAAGTTGCACAAACAAATTTTTGATAGCATTAGACATTTTTAATGCCACTTTAGTTAAAGAAGACTTTAAATAATATTGCCAGGAACAAATTACCATATTGAACGAAAAGAGTGAACATTTGCGTTCTGTTATTATCCGTACGTACAAGTACACCACAATTTTAGCATAAAATAAAGTAAATTTAGTTGATTTATGTGTATTCAGTGTACTCTGTGGTTTAATCTAGTTTAAATAATCTGGTTTAAGGGGATGCGCTAAGGTAGCCCGCGAAATTCAAATTTACCAACGTTTTTTGCAATTTTTATACTTCTGATTCATATTCTAATGATTATAATTCTGTAAAGCCTTAAGGGTTATGGCCGCGAATCATAATTAGATCAACATACAACGTGTTACTGACCTGCAAATTACAAAAATCGTAATAAAATTTGAATTTCGCGGGCTACCTTAGCGCATCCCCCTTATTCTAATAATTTTAACATTTGTGCAGTCTAGAGCTTCTGCCACACGTGAAAATCCATCAATTTCATAAAAACCTTCTGCAACTCTACGTAGTTCTGTCCGGTCTGGCATTTTAATATAGAGGTGGCTTAATTTTGCTAGTTCACGGGATACTTTTTGTATAAACAAACTGACAAACAACCCGACCCAACCTGTTTCCGACAAACTGTTTAAATCACCCAATACTTGCTGGAAAGATCCAGTGGAGAAAAATCTCAAACATATTAAAAGCTGTGTGAGCTGTGTCAGGCCATTAATGGATTTGTTTCTTTGCGTCACTGGTTCTAAATCTTAATCAAGTAGGTTACAAATTTGAAGAACTGCCTCCTTGGAAATTCTATACCTTACACGAAACTCTTCTCCATCATGTTTTAAAAATAAATTCACTCGGTCTGGGATTCGACGGCGAGGTAAATCTACTAAATAAGAATCAGATAATGACGAAAGACTGGATAAAGACATCTTTCAATTACAGAAATGCATTAAAGTACCGTAGAAAACACTAATGTTGCTCTTTAATGGATGCTTTTCGGCCCATTAAAATTAAAAAATCTGAAATGTCAAACTTAAAGTTCACCACCTGCTAATGGGCGCTAATGAAGTTACGTGCAACGTAAAAGTGTTTAAAATGGCTGGTTTCATTAGGTTTGACATTTCATTAGTTAAATTATAATGGAGCATTAAAATAAAATAAAAAATGGTTTTGTGCAATGATTTAATGCTACATTAGTGTTTAATGTAGTCTTTAAAATTTAAAGATCGTTTCTGCAACTGAGTGTAAGTGGGTTATTGTTTATTTTTGTTTTTCTTTCTCAGTTAAACTGTAAGGGTTCCTTGTTAACTACGGAACCCTAAAAAGTAGCACAGCATGTACCTTACGTATAAAATAAAAAGTTTTCATAATATCCGTGTAGGTAATTATTCTACCGGGACAGAGTTGAGTTTCTGGAGCAGAAGTTCCGTCGATCGATCAGAACTAGTCTTGCTTCAAAGTTTTTATTACATTCTTAATATCTATTCCTAGGGTAACTATGTTATCTACCTGCCGCGCTGGTGGCAGATTTAATTTGTCTTTTTAGGGTTCCGTCGTCAAACTTGGAACGTAGCATTATAAACTCAAACTCAAAGGATTTATTTCAAATAAACCAATTACAGGCACTTTTGAATTGTCAAGGGGTCGGTCAGTCATATTGATGAAGCTAGTTGCCCATTCCAAAGCTTAGTAGGTACCCATGGAGAAGAACGGGCAAGAAACTCCACGGACACTCTTTTAAATTAACATAAATGGTTACAAAATATTGGTTACATCATTAGTGTTGAAATTAAACATGTGAGAACGATGCAAAACGTCCGTAACGTTAAAGCATCCGTAACAAAAAGATAAAAAACATCCGTAAAAAAAACTATTCAAAAATTAAATTAAAATAAGCCAAGGCCGCTAAGAGATGACCAGTCCCTACTGATGGCATTAGCACCATTCAGCTCAACCATTTTGAAGGGAGCTAAATGATCCAACACACGCGCCACCATCAGCGAGACATTACAGTGAGCATGACATACTCTCAGCCGACAGGGCACATTCAAGTCAATGAAAGATGTACTCAGTAAATGGTAGCTTTATAGTAAGTACATAGTACTCACACATGTGCTATGCAATTATATGTATAATACTAAGAGATTGAATTTATACCACATTAGTTTTTTTTTACACTAAACCCGAAAAAGGGTCATTGTACTCATCATTTTGAAAAAAAAATATATGGGACCAACCTTGAAATCGCGAAAAAAAAATCAGCTGTTCCATATATTTGTTTTCACTTAAATCGACAAAATGTATGGAACAGCTGATTTTTTTTTCGTGATTTCAAGGTTGGTTCCATAGAAAAAGTTTTTCAAAATGATGAGTATAATGACCCCTTTTCGGGTTTAGTTTAAACAAAAACTAATGTTGTTTAAACAGTATGTAACAAAAACCCTGTTGTTCCTTTTAGGGACGTATACATTAACCTACAAGCACAACATTGGTGGAATTATAATTTATATAAATTAAGAATTGGCTAGTCGAGAAGTCAAAATCAAAGAACTAAAGAGGTAAGAAATCAGATAAAAATTACAAATATTAATAATTAAATAGTTGTTTTATTATTTTTGTTCAACAGTTTTTATAAATGACTTGCTTTATTACGTATGTATACCGATTCTTAAAACGTAATCAAATCAAATCAAAATCAAAAATATTTTTATTTCACATAAACCTACATGGGCAACTAGGTGCACGGTTCCAATTGGTCGTTTCCTATGGAGAAGAGCCGACAAGAAACACCACGGTTACTCTTTAAAAAAAAAATTGGCTTTTACAATATTTTCAAAGTATGAGAGGACAGCGTAGGCCCGTCAAAAGTACCAGGTACTTAACAAAATAGAAAATGGTCTACAGATCTACAGTATATTAAGCCTACAACGTCCTCACATTAACAAAAAAAAACTATATAAAATATGATTAACATAATAAAAGTTAGAGCCTTGGTGAAATCAAAAAACATCGATTTTGTCAAGGATGTATGTAAAAAATAAATAACATAAACATCGCAACTTGGGAGCAGTTAATAGACATTTACATATTTTTGCCGTTAATGAGGTACCAGGGAAGCCACATGTGCAGAAGGAATTAATGCCAAACTTCCTTGTCTTCAACGTAGTCTTTAATCTTATAATATGCTTTTTTGATAAGGTAGAAGGAACAACAGGGTTTTTGTTACATATTGTATGCTGAACGATGGTCGTTTTGCATGGATGTGACGCATAGTTTTCCCCAACTTAGCAAGTTTTCTTTGCGTCTATCGCAAACGAACGTATTTTCTCTCTTTCTTTCTCTTATTAAACCCTTCCTATCTTCAAGTCCGTGTATCTATCTAATACTGTACAGTCATGAGCACTAATATGTAAACGCTTAGCAGAATTCGAAACCGATTTTCTCGTGGAATAACGATTGCAATTTTAAGAAAAGATCTATTTCATAATATTTTGGGTTCCAAAATACAATGTTCGTAGTAAAATAAAATTTCAATCAATATAGTTGGAGGAAATCACTTTTAAAAGTTGCTGAGTGTATACATATTGGTACTCGTGACTGTACTACTATCTATTGTAATACTTATTTTTACGCGACTACGGCGAAGCCTAAAAAGGAGAGTTATGTGTTTGACCTGTATGTATGTATGCATGTCCGTCCCTATGTTCCCTCGTAACTACTAAACGGCTGAACCGATTTTGATGAATGATTTGTCGTTAGATTTGTCTTTATTGCGCGAGTACCTATGACTGGGTATATTAAAAAGATTAAAAATAAATCAAATGACGAATTTTTGGCGCCTAAAAGTGTGATTTAGAAAAAAAAATATCTTCCAAGTTTATCAAAATAAAGGGTTTTAAATGAGAAATGATAAAAAGACTATCCCGAACTTTTGGAGTGAGTGAGTAAGAGGCCGTTATCACCTGATGATAAGTGAGTAAATAACCTAATTTACCATCTTATAATCAGGGACCGGTTTAGAGTTAAGCCTTTCGAAGGGATAACCCATTCAATGGGTTACCTTTACCAAAGAGTTTTATACTTGAAACCCACTGAAAGGGTTACATGATAACCCATTTCAATGGGTTCTATACCTACTTGAAACCCAGTAACATGAAAAAATCATAATATTATGTTATTTCGATATCCTGGGTGGATATCGAAATAACATAATATTATGATTTTTTCACGCGTAGCATGACCAATTCTATCTCTATTCTACCCAGGGACCATTTTGGTTACAATTTTAGAAAAACCCTTTCAATGAAAAGGGTTTTCGATAGGGTTTTTCTATAATAAGCAGTTAATCAAATTCCCATACGGTGGTGTGGGTAATTTTGAATGGCGTCAATTAAGCCGTTCAAAAGGGTTACCCACACCGTATGGGATTTTATCAAAAACCCTTTCAATGGGTTACCAAAAAATAATTTAAGCCGTTCTTAAGGGCTACCCTTATCGTATGGATTTTGTTTAACCGCTTAGAAAAACCCTATCGATAACCCTTTCAATGGGTAACCAAAATGGTCCGTCCCTGCTTATTAAAAAAAGGTAATTAAAAAATCAAAAACCCGATTGCGTAAAAAAGATAGAAACAAGTTATTAATAACTATAAACAATCTTACTTTTTTAATATCTGTTCTGACTACTGAACCCCGACTGGTACGACACCTAGGTTATTGACTACCTCGTTGATCATGTGGTCGCAAGCGCGACTGCTAAGTGTGGGTTCCTGGGAGCGATTCCCGAGTCGAGCAAAACGTTATACGTTTCGAAGTTGACGGTGTAATACCCCCGACCCCCCGTGCCTCGGAAAGCACGTTAAGGCGATACCAAAATAAATTGGGCACTTTTTCGTAACCATTTATTTCACAATTACGGCCATGTATGGATGTAATTTTTGGATATAAATGTTTATTGACTATTTGATTAATACTTTGACTGAAGGAAAACGCAATTGGTTCAATTTCCTCGATAGAATTTAATTCCGAAAAGACCTCTACTTTTTTATATTTTTTTCTGTAATTCAAAATGTGCGAATTAGGTAATTGAAAACTCTGGCTGAACATATTTTTGATACATAGGTTAATTTGTTTTTAACAATTTTTAATTGGTTTGACGCTCTTAATATGTTGTTTTATTTTGGTTCCAGCGCTTTGTTGCGCTCTTTTTTTTGCGTAGGGAAGAAATTGACTCTGTCACTTCCTTATGCCTACCCAGTTCGCTATGATTTATTTTTTACGTATTACCTTAAGCCGTTGGCTCTGCGCCTGATCTCTCTCCGGTCATGTAGGATTGCCATCCCGTCGGACTATGGGAAGGAGAGAAGAGAGAGTGCACCTGTGTCTGGGCACACACTTGTGCACTTATCTCCCGCGCCCAAAGCGGGTCTCCTTTGAGATTGGCCGCCATGGCTCCTTCAGCTTGCTAACTTTTAAATAAAAAAAAAAAATACAAAATACAAAAATTATTTATTGACATAAAACATATTTTACAATAAAATAGAATTCTCTGACTCCTGCGCTAGTTAAACCTGTGTTGCAGGAGCCAGCGTCCTCACGTAATAAAAGACACAATTTTGTTGTTTTATGACAAGACAAAGAAAAACAAATATAAAGAAAGGAAACAAAAGAGACTTCACTTTATATGTACTTACATTAAAACTAAAAGCAAAACCAAAAAATTTAGAAATACCTAAACAATAATTATGGTGCTTCATTTGCGCGAAAGTATGTTTTTAGTGTATGTGTGTGTTTATAATTGTATTTGTGTGTGTGTGTGTATGTGTATTTGTGTTAAAGTGTGAGTTTGCATGCCCCAATTGTTTGTTATGAAGAGGCACCAACTCAGAACAATGGCCTTCATTTCGACAGTTCAACAACATTCATCGCGCTATCAACTTTGTCATGTTGGTAGTTCTTTAAATTCAGTCCAAGTTATTGATAAGCTTTACTTAAACTTAGGCCCGTATTTATAGAACGTTACTCAGTACTCAAGCATTACTTAAGACTAAATTCAAGCAATCCAATGGCTTGAATCTAGTCTTAAGCAGGGATTGAAAACCGGTACGAATTTGGGTTCCGGTTCCTCATTTCGGTTCTTAAAAAGGTTCTTCTTTTCGGTACGGTTCCGGTTCAGGTTCCGGTTTGGTTCTGGTTCCAAAGTACTGGTTCCAAATAATGGTTCCAATATCCGGTATATTGGAACCATTATTTGGAACCAGTACTTTATTAGTTTGTTATTAATTTAAATGTGTGTTACTAAAATCGTTTTAAAATAAAAATTCCTTCTTTTGGAGATATCCTACACGACAATTTTTTTTTAAAAGAGGGTGAGATGAAATATTATGGTCATCGTGTGGTAAAGCTGATAAAGTCTTTTAAAAAAAGAAAAAAGCTTTTAAAAGAAAAGCATCAAATGTTACAGAAATACCTTAGGAACTTGGTAGGCCTTCCCAAAAAAGCATACTGACAATGAAATAAAAATTTGCCAACAGAGCTATCGTCCTGCATTGAGCTGCATCGTATGAACTCGTTCCGACCCGATTTGAAGAAGAACCGGTAAAATAATGGTTCATAAAGGTTCCAATTTAGGTTCCTGTTCCGGTTCGGATTCTAGTAACGGAATCACTAAATACCGGTATTTTATCGGTATTTTAGGAACCTTTTCAATCCCTGGTCTTAAGTAATGCTTGAGTACTGAGTAATGTTCTATAAAAACGGGCCTTAGAAGCCTTTGATACTCGACGTTCGAAAAGAAAAGTCAACGGATTCCTGATACTGTCAACAAAACACCACATAGTAAATACAGTTTACAATAGCATTTCTTGTAATTAATTACCAATACCACTAACTAACACCAGGTAATCGCATTAATTTATCGGAAAGCATGCAACATGCACCATAATATTTTCCATGGAGTCGTAATGGTGTTTCTAATACCCCATAATGGATATTATAATCGTTGGCACTCCTATGATAATGTGTTTGTTGGCTCGTTAAAATCCCATGAGCAACCACTCTTTTAGATGGGCTAATCGTTAGCAAATATTGTGATGGTCATGCAATAGAGAAAGGGTGATTTTATGCTTGTTTGATGGAGGGAGGATACGATTCTTTTTGAAGAGCTCCTCGTAGTAACATAACATCATACCTGAAGAATTTGGCAGACATACACCTCTACCAAATTCAAATTATAGGTACAAATATAGTCCAGCCACGTTTCACCAGTTTTGTCAGAAAACAAGCTAAAAATGGCTTCTTTTTTTCCGGGATGCAATATCCTCATAGATGTCCTCCCCTGGGTGGGCGGAGGGGTCTGTCAGAATCTTACTGACTAAAAACCACCACAGTTGGTTGCACCGGGATCTTGGGATCTAGTATTACTTCCGTGATCCCCGACTTGAGGTGGCCCGCCTCCGTGGGCCACCTTAAGTCTGGGGGGAGGGTGAGGTGTTAGACTCCCCCCCGCGATGTCTGGAAGGAGCGTGAGTGGAACACTACGCGCCGCCACCTCGGATCCAGTGTGATAGCGCCGGACGTCCCCAAATCCGCCGTCTCTGGACCCATTTAGGGGGTCCGGAACAGGGCATTGTCTACCCTCTGCCGACGCCCAGTACACCTGCTGCGGGCCGGGTAAGTTAAACAGGGCCTGAATCAGCTTTTGGCAGTGCAGGAGAATGATAGGTAAGAAGTGGGGCCTATCCCCCAAAAGTATACTATGGCTGTACACTGCAGTGATCCGCCCCATGATCACGTACGGGGCTGTGGTCTGGTGGCCCCGCACCAAGCTAGTGACAGCCTCCAAAAAACTACAACGCATGCAACTAGTCGCTTATGATGAGTAACATCTGACATCTCACCTTGGTGATAAGCAACTGAGCAGTGCCTGCAATTAACCTCATAAATACTGAAATATTTAAGTGAATAATTATTTATTCATTACTAGTGATCGCGCACTGGTCGGAATTTGACCCCTTCTACTTACAATCTATAATATAGTATTTACTACATCACCAGGCAGAAATTTGAGTGAGCATCACATACTTTTAGCCGCTAGGGCACATTCAAGCCAATAAAGATGTACCCAGTAAATGGTAGTACATCATCATCATCAGTTCAGCCGTAAGACGTCCACTGCTGGACATAGGCGTCCCCCAAAAAGGGGGGGATTTGCCATAATCTCCACGCCTGGCAGGCGGGTTGGCGATCGCAGTATGGTTTCAAAAAATGCAATGGAACGCTGCTGCCCATTCTCCAGTAAGTCCCTTAGTCGCCTTTTACGACACCCATGGGAAGAAATGGGATGGTGCTATTCTTTACGTCCGGCACCAAACGGAACATAGTGCTCACAAATGTGCTAAATGATGTACGGCATAAACGCACGAACGAAAGACGAACATCGAACACTTTATTCGCATGTGCGTACCACTAACGAACATCAAAAGCTGTGTTCGTCAACAATGTTCATGGCGATCCAATTTCGTTGTTCTGCGTGGATAGTGTTTGGTGTTCGTATTCACTTTGCTAATAATTTACGTCCACACGAACGAACTAAATGTTCGGTGTACGATGTTCGTGTTCACCATGTTTTGTTGGATCGTACGTACACGATTGGGTTCCTTTGGCGGACACCATTTATAGTACTTAAGGATATACTATTCAATAGCATTTGAATGATTTATCGCTTGTGCATACACGGCTAGGTTCCCTTTGCAGACACCATTTATATATAGTACCTACTTAAGGATATTCTATCAACAAAAACATATTAAAAACAACACCATAATGAATGAAGTCACTTGGAAAAGGCGAAAATAATGTTCAACAATCCTAACTAATATTATAAATGCGAAAGTAAGTTTGTTCGTTGTTTGTTACCTTCTCACGCCTAAACCACTAAACCGATCATCCTGAAATTTTGCATAAACGTTGTCAGATGTACAGAAACGGACATAGGGTACCTTTTATCCCGAAAAAAAAGAACTGTTCCCGAGGAAAACAACAATAACGTACTTATGATAATAGATGGCGCTACGTGTCTTTCGAATCATGATTGAATTATATGTATAGATTATAGAAAATTTAGTACCGTAAAACGGGGTGAATAGAGATGCAGGGGTGAATAGAGACAATAAAATGGATTTGAACTTTGAAATAATATAGTTTGTTGCCAACAAGGATACTTAATCGTTAATTATAGTACAGGTAACACATTGTAGTCCTATTTGGCAACAAAATATTATTATTTCAACGTTAAAATCCATTTTAAAGTTGCGTCTCTATTCACCCCTGCATCTCTATTCACCCGTTTTACCCGGTAGTTTGTTAATAGTTTTTTGCCGCCAAACGCCAAACTACAAGCAGAGTAGGTAAAACCCGAATTACTTATCAAATTGAAAATTAACGCGAGCGCAGCCGCGGGCAAAAGCTAGTTAATTATAAATCACAGGTGTTTTTGTGTTTGTGATGGTGGCCCAGTGGTAACGACCGTGACTTACGAGTTGTTGTTGTTTGTTACGAGGTTGCAGGTTCGAAACCTGATAGGCGCTTTATTTTATGTGTAGGAAAACATCGTGAGGAAACCGGAACCAAAAAATCGAAGACCTCTACCAACCCACACTGGGCCCGCGTGAAGGATTATGGCCCACTTCTCACAGAGAGCAGGCCAGCGGGCCGAGCACGGGGCTGTCCAAGACGTTTGTGACAAGACATGATAAATGATGTCATGTCAATTCGTACTAGCATTTTATGACAAAACAGTTTTATCGCACAAAATGTGTGACTCAAGTCATGTCACAGTAGGCCGTGCTCGCCCCGCTGGCCCTGCAGTCTCGACATAGATAGCAAACGCTTTACGACCGAATTTGGTTGCAAAGTCCTAATGGGGTCCCTAGACAGTCAAAATTGCTTGACAAGCACGAAAAAATATAGAATATGATATAAGAATAAATATTTATTTCTCAAAATAATTACAAATTCACATATAGAGAAAACATAAATAGGTTTAAACAATAATTTTATTTCTCGGCGATCTGAAATATAATTAATTAAACAAAGTAGTGTTCCTTACACACACGTATTAACATCGCATTTTTAGAGATATAATATATATATTTTTTTTAAGTTGGATTATTATCTCAGCGTTGGCAAGTGGCAACACAGAAATTTCACTTTTCTTTCGCGCGCTTTTAAATGACATCGCAAGAAAAAAATCTCTCTCGTCGAATTGCTCTGGACGGAGCGGGAGGGAGTGTCTGACTTTTACAGTCTAAACCCCACCGTGTTCCTTCAAATGCCTGTGTGCCGTGCTCCAGCAGTAGGAACATTATAAGCTGATTATGTTGCAGGTGTTTTTGACATCTATTCATTCCTTAATTGGAATGCGGCTGCCTATTATTCTATAACAATAACTCCCATTGAAAACTCGTTTAGCTGCAAGAAGAACCATAATAAAAATATCTAGATTTTTATTCACCTATTAAAGTACCTACCCTCTCCATAAAATGGTCGTAAAAATGTTATAGGCAATTAATTGAAAAAATCATAAAAAAAGTCTGTAGGAATAGGTGGGTGAATTACATTTTGTGTAGACACTCACAGATGTTCAATAAGAACACTAATAAACAATGGATGTATGACCGGATTTTGTTTGACTACGTTCACACGGGCGCTCTTTTTAACCGACTTCTATAAAGGCAAAGTACTGCTGTAGTGCTGCTGTATGGTTCACATACTGAGCAATCAAGGTCGGTAATGTGTTTTATGTGGTATGTTCAATTGTGTGTGTTTTTATTATACTTGTAATTTTTTTTAATTTGATAAAACATGTTGTGTATAATTATGATCCTTGTTGGTCGAAATAAACGAATTTTATTTTATTTTATTTTATTTAAAGTCAAAGTCAAATTGTTTATTTCAAATAGGCACATTTAAGGCACTTTTGAACGTCAATATTTACAAAAAAATAGAATTGATTCTAGTCGCCCCTTCCAAAAGGTAGTTTCTTATGGAGAAGAATGGGCAAGAAGCTCCACCGGTACTCTTTTAAAATCTTGTACAATATTTTTATAGGTACATTAATTATATAATTATATGTGAAGACGATGCACCTAGAATAAAATTACTATACCACAATAGGTAATAAAAGGAGTTAAGGATGAAGCAATGACAGATAAATTAATTAGGTGATAGAACAATGGTGCTCACATATTTACAAAATTTTTAAAAAATATATACGATTTCCTAAAAAATAACAATAATATCAGTGTGAGTTAAGGTAATCACAGAATTTAAAATAAATGTCATAAAAATAATAAATTATACAATTAAAATAGCAACCTGTTTGATTTTGTCTAGACTCTAGATTGTCCTATGGAGCAGGACCAGCATGTTTCCAAACATTCTTATCTTGTATATAATCCTCTAATTTGTAATATGCTTGTTTACAAAGTGTTCTTTTAATATGAGTTTTAAATTTTCTTTCATTTAGTTGCAATATATCACAAGGTATTTTGTTGTAACATTTAACACAGTACCCCATAAAAGATGTATGTACTTTAGATAACCTGAAAAATGGTTGATCTATTTTGTCTTTATTTCTAGTATTAAAATTATGTCTATCACTTATTTTATTAAAAAGATGTAGATTTTTCCTTACATACATAATATTTTCATAAATGAATTGGCAAGGTACCGTCATGATATTAATATTTTTAAATAGTTCCCTAAGAGATTCGCGGCGACTTAGATTATAAATTGCTCTGACAGCTCTCTTTTGCAAAATAAAGATGGACTCAATGTCAGCAGCCCGACCCCACAGTAAAATGCCGTACGACATAAAGGCATCTACATACCGAGGCGACTTGTCGCGCGACGCGACACAAAGCCACCGCTCGTCCCGCGACACGCGGGGCCTTTGTGCCGTGTCGCGTCGCGCGACAAGTCGCGCTGGTATGTAGAAGCCTTAATGCTGTGGAAGTAGCTAAAATAGACCAACCGCGCGGTTTCTACATCTTATAAAGTCGTTTATAAAGGAGGAGGTTATACTTTCGTCTGTTTTTTATGTATGTTCAATCAATAAATATCTTTAATGTGATGATAGATTGGTACATAATACAGGACTTAAAAATAAAAAAACATGCGGGGCAGTCTTTTTGGACTGCCGATAGAAGAAAAGTTAGTTAAGAACATTTTAGAAAAATAGTGGTACAGCCGATTTAGACCAATTTTAAATTTTCCATAGAAACAGAGATTTCCAGTTATCTGTTTTTAAATATGATATTTCTAAAATGTTCTTAACTAACTTTTTAGACCTTGGTATCTTGCTTATGCGTATGAAATTTCATTCAAATCGGTTCGATCATTTCGAAAAACAAGGACTTGAAAGTTTGTATGAAATGTCGTAAGGTGTAAACGCTATTAAGAACACGGTTTTGCACTGACTTTAAACTGATATAGAAAATACACGTGTCGCTATAGATGATATTACCTACCTACTTAAGAAAATCGATAGTTATGTAAGTAGCAAATAAATGCGCCACGTGCCAGTAAAATAGATGTATCAAATCTTTAATAATAATAAGCTGCGTGTCGTACTGGGCGACTCAAGCACTCTCTCAATAACTTAATATGTGAATATTTTAGATTATGTTTATATTACATAGTGAAATTAATTTGTAAAGTTATGTTTAACGCGGACAAAAAACTGCGAATGGCACAAAATCTACCAAGCGTATTTATCTGAAACCTTCACCCATTTAAAGATAATTTAATTATTGATCTTTCAGTATACGCGTTTTATTAAAATACCCTTTGTTTCGTGTATAATAAATTAATAATGCGTCAAATTGGGGCAGCGCTCCTTGGTGGGCGAGTCCTACTACTGGCTGCGCGTACGACGCGTTGCATGAGCTCAGTAAAGAACACGCAAGCTAAATACTCAAGGTCACTGGCATAGATCTGTGTCTTTATTTATTAATAATTGAGCACGATGCGATTGAGCAGTGGTGGCCCAGTGGTAACGGTCTCGACTTACAAATAGAAGGTCGTGAGTTTAAACCCAGACAGGCGTTTTACTGTCTGTGTCACCACTGACAGATTTCATCACCACTGCTCTCAAAAAGGTGAAAGAAAACATCATGAGGAAACGAGGCATTTTCTAGAACCAAAAATTCGAAGACATAATTATATTATGTGACGGTTAGTGGAAGTGCTCAGGTGCCGTTCGGTCAAGGTCTGTTGAAATCAGTGCTCTGAGTGGAATACCTCCATCCACCAACCCGCACTGGGTCTGCGTGGTGGATTTCGGCCCCCTCCCTTTCACAGAAAGAGGAGGCTTGTGTCCCAGAAGTGGGAACGTTATTGAGCACCATGACGCCACCAATAATATCTTGCGAAGTTTCCGTGAATCGAATAAATCATTTATCTTTTCCCCCTAACATAATGTAGCTCTATAAATAAATAATATTATTTTGTAATTAACGTTTACGCTGATAGTACACCTCTACCACGAAACCATAGCAGCAAAACCGCAGTAGTTCAATGGGGAAGAAAACTGTTAAATTAGTTCCGCGTAGATGGCGCTTAGTGTTTGCTACAAACGAACTGTCAAACTCCAAAGAAATTATACAATATTTTGTGTTTTTGTGACTTTTATCAATATAATGGGTCAAGTGTAGCCTTTGAATGCAAAGAAATAGGCGTTGACAAATTTCCAAGTAATTTTCGCATGATGTGAATGTGTTGTTTTGAAGGAGGCAATAATGTCACACCATTAACACCACGAAACATTCCCTACTCTGGAAATTCCGTCTGGGATTCAGGCAGGACTGTTACACACTGACGAAGTTGAATTTTATTTCGTACGCTTCCAACCTGTGAAGAAATAAATGGTTTCTTTTCAAACAGTCTTACATTTTGTAACAAGTAACCTTCAATCTTGTTTATCATTAGTAACTGTATGATATCTGTATCTGTGTATCATTTGTACTGGCTCGCGTCATGTTCCGCTACTGGAATCGGATACGAGTAGCGAAACATGACGCGAACCAGTACAATTGAACTACTGCGGTTTCGCTGCTATGGTTTCGAGGCGGAGGTGTGCTATCGGCATTAGTACAAATGAATAAGTAATTAATTAGTAAGTATAATTTTGTGGTGACTCATACCGTGTGAACAACTTAATAAATAGGTACATATTTTGTTTCCTTGCAGTCATGATTACTCATGATTATGATAGGATAATTACTCATAAATAAATTGTAAAAAAGAGTACTATAAGATTTCTGAAAATTTAGAGGACAAAAAGCTTGGGATTGAGCTGCTCGCTCTGCTAGCCTTGAAAACTGGAAAACTTTTTAATTATTATGCATGATTTTAATACATATTGACATTGCAGAATATTGTATACAACTTTACATGAATGTTTACTTTGAAAAGTATTATATTTACTGCTTTAATTTATTGTGAATGTGAGCACTATGTGGGTAATTTTTTTTTTTTCTTTAAATTTTTTCCTTTCTTTTCTTTTCTCAGTTAAGTTTTAATGATGTTCTGACATTTTGAGCGCTTTATGCGGCCTACCCAAATGTCCTTTTTTTGGTACTGTTCGTCGAGTCGTTGAGCTCCTTAAGTTTTGAGTTGAGCTGCACGATTACTGACAAATGCTTACACTGATTGGACAGGTCCGCTCAAATTTGCGTGGTTCTTTCCTCAAAAGACCATTTCAGACACGGATCTACATGGTCCTCACATGATCTGACCAAGATTATGTCTGGACTTTTGTTAAATAAGACACGGCCTTCGGTAACAAGTAGTTTATTCGCACTGAACTAGAGGCGTACGCGCACGACACGCAGGTCGCGCATCTATATCTATAACTAGCTACTAACTATCCCAACATCCCTCCACCATATATTCTAAACTAAACTGTTACATAACTAGAAGAATTTCCGATAATTGGCTCGAGCAATATTCCTTAATTTTGGACGAACTTCCGTATTCGTTCGGAGATCAGGCTTAGGATCAGCTGCCACAGGTACTAGCTCAACTGCTGGCTCGGCTGCTGGCTCAGCTGCTGGCTCCCTGATTACTTCTCGGAGCTCTACGCTTGCCTCGCTCCACTCTTCCTCTTCCCAAGGTGAGTCTTGGTGGTGGCCTTGTGGCAAATCTTGTTCTCCGCCAGTCCCGGAGTCCACGAGAGACCAATCCATGTCATTGTCCAGCTGTGCCTCATGCGATTTTAATTTATACAATTGGTTTTTATGTTTTTTAATTGTTATATTTTTCTCTGGTATGTGCACGTCGTATAAACTTTTGCCAATTTTATTTCGAACTGTACCCCGTATCCATTTGTTATTGTTATTTCCTTTTACCAGTACTGCATCATTTATTTCTAAGTTAATTTTTCTACTACCTTTATAATATTTGCCTTGTACGAATTGCTTCTCGCGCACTTTAGTTTGTAAGTCTTGTGACGATAATGAGGACGACGCTGTCTCCTCAAGCCCGGCGGGCACCGCCGCCGTGGTGTCTAATAAATCAAACCTGCAACGCAATTTTCGTCCGAGCATTAGTTCGGCCGGTGAGCTGTCTGTCGTCGTGTGTTTAGAGTTCCTATATCTGAACAAAAATTCTGAAAGGTGTGCCTTAATTTTGTTTTTGGGGATGCCCTGTGCTACTAACCCTTTTAAAAACTTTTTAATTATTTTCACATATATTTCCGCTTGACCATTACTAGATGGCGAATAAGTTGGCGAAGTAATGTGATTAGTACCATTTAGACGGCAGAAATCTTTAAATGTTTTACTCGTGAACGAGGTTCCATTATCGGTGACAATCGTATGTATTGTTCCAAATCTAGCCATCGTTTCTTGTAGTTTCGCTATTACCGCTGCCGTCGAGTAATCACTGCTAAGAGAAAAACATTCTACCCATTTAGTAAATGCATCGATAATGATAAGATACATTTCTCCTTGCCAAGGTCCAAAAAAATCTAAATGTACTCGGTGCCAAGGACGCTCTGGAAAAGGCCAAGGTGTTAACGGAGCCCGTGGAGGTGTGGGCCGTAAACTTAAACATACTTCGCAGTTGGCTATCTTGTTTTCTATTTCCTTATCTATACGAGGCCACCAGAATCTAGATCTTGCCTCAATCTTTGTTTTTAATATACCTAAATGTGGTCTATGTAGTTCGTCTAAAATCTTGTTCCGCAAGGACTTGGGTATTATTAATTTATGTCCCCTAAGCAGGCAATCACCTTCCCTTGTTATATCAAAACGACATTTATAGAAAGGAAATAACTTATTATTCTCAATTTTTATTTTAGGCCAACCGTGTTGTACATATTGTAAAACTTGCTCTAAAATACTATCTTTACTAGTCTCCACACGAACTTCTTCCAAAGATACAGGTAAATGCCCATCTGCAACAAAATTTATGTACGTCGCCTTGTCGACTAACTTATTATTGTAAACAAGTGAGTCATCCGTCACAACACCTACTTCCGAGAATAATCCGTTGTCGCTGTTATCAGTGATCGGCCGAACACTGCTGCACGCTCCTGTTGTAACGGCCCTACTGAAATAGTCGGCACAATTACTAGCGCTCGGAATGTACTGTATCTCATAATTATAGCTAGATAAAAATATTGCGTATCGCTGTAACCGGTTTGCGGACACTTCTGGTATGCCTTTGTCGGGATGAAATATAAACATTAGCGGTTTATGATCGGTGCGCAATATAAACGGATTTGCTACACCGTATAAATATTGATGAAATCGACGGATGCCAAAAACGATTGCTGTTGCCTCCCTTTGGATTTGGCTATAATTTTTTTCAGCACTACTGAGGGACCGCGATGCATAAGCGATGGGACGTTCTACCTCATTCCTTTCAATTTGAGCTAAAACTGCACCTAACCCTGTTGGAGATGCATCTACTGTCAAAACCAACTTGTAAGAGGGATCAAAATGTGCCAGCGTTCGCGCCGATGTCAGTTCCTTCTTAACTTGATTGAAAGCAGCCTTATGAATCTCTGCCCAAGACCAGTCAACATCCTTTTTTAGTAAATCGTTTAAAGGACTCAGTATAGATGATGCATTCGGAATGAACATTCTGTAATAATTAACGAACCCTAAAAATGATTTTAATTCCTGTACATTACTAGGGGCTTTGGTGTTAGTCATTGCTGTTACTTTGTCTGGGGATGTGTGAATCCCTTTTTTATCAATAACAAATCCTAAATAAGTCACCGAATCTTGGAACAACCGACATTTATTTTTATTGAGTACCAACCCTGCTTCTTGCAAACGGTGGAAAACTTGTTGTAACCGTTCCGTATGTACCGTTTTTGTGTTTCCCGTTATAAGGACGTCATCCAATAGACAAAGTACCCCTTCAATACCGTTCAGCAAATTTTCCATGGTTTTTTGAAAAATAGCCGGAGCATTGGCAAGTCCGAAAACCAAACGTGTATACTTAAATAAACCCTTATGTGTATTTATTGTGGTGTACATTTGTGAACCCTCATCTAACGTAAGTTGTAAATACGCACTACTTAAATCTAACTGCGAGAATTGTATACCCCCGTGTAATTTTGAAAATAATTCTTCTGTTCTAGGTAGTGGATACTTATCGATGTGTAAACATTTATTTAGTGACACGGAAAAATCAGCACATAACCGAATCTCACCGTCTTTTTTAAGCACTGGAACTATTGGGCTCGCAAATTCAGAATATTCGACAGGAATTAATACACCGATTTCCACTAGTCTATTCAATTCCTTCTCCACCTTGCTCTTTAACGAAAAAGGTACCGTTCTAGCCCGAAAAAAACTTGGTTTACTATCCGGTTTTAAGGTAAGTCTTATTTTGTGTTTGTTAAATTTACCTAAAGTATTGGAAAACAGCGTAGGGTATTTGTTTTGATAGTAGTCAAGTTCCGTTAACTCTAGACAATGATTAACTTTAGATAACTGTAATTTATATAATGATAAAAAATTTCTACCTAACAATGCAGGCCCAGGCCCTTTTATGACGTATATTTCTATATTTTTTGTTTCACCCACATACGAAATCGGAACCTTCATCACTCCTACTACGTCTAACTTCTCACCCGAGTATGCTTTTAACACCGACTTAGGATGTTCTAATATCACGTTACTAAAATATTTCTGGTAAGTATTCAGTGGAATGGCAGTAGCACAGGACCCACTGTCTACTTCGAAAGATAGCAATTGGCCGTTTACGTTGACAGACAGCGTCATGGGCTCGCCTCGGAAACTACGTATGTTGCAAACTAGAATATTCTTACCGTCCTCATCACTTTCATCATTCGACGCTTGTAGGCAATTAACTTGTTCACTTTTTTTGTTACACATTTTTTTTAAATGACCTTTCACTCCACATTTTTTACACTTATATGTAGAAAACCGACACTTGTCCGCTGTATGATTGTTATAGCCGCACACACTACACTTTGTTGACGATTTTGACGGTCCTGCCGCTATCTTGAATACGTCCGTGCTGGTCGCTGTCGATGCTGCTGACTGTCGTGCTGCCCGTTTTGCGCTATTTACAGCCACTGCAATTTCCAACGCCTTGGACAATGTAATCGATGCTTTTTCATCCATGAACAATTTGTCCCGTTCCGGTCCCGGCAGCATCCCAATGATGAAACGATCCCGCAGCATTTCGTCCATGGCTGTTCCGAACTTGCAGTCCACTGCCTGGCGGCGCACCCGGGCCGCCCACTGCGTCAAATCTTCGCCTGCGTCTTGCGCCGCCGTATGAAATATATATCTTTCAGCTAACACTGACTTCTTTGGCACGAAGTGCTTATCTAACTCTGCAGTTAACTCTTTGTAAGATATATCTCCAACTGTTTTTGGCGCAATTAACTCGCGTACCAACTTATACGCATCATTGTTGAGTGCGCTTAGAAGTACCGCCTTTCGCTGATCATCTTCCTTTCCTTCTGCTTTTATTAACAACGTATTTGCCGTTAACCATTGCGAAAGCCTTTCTTTAAAGATGTTCCAGTCCTGGCCGAGCTCGAAAGTAGGAACGGATCCGATAAAATTTGACATCGTTTTTTCTGAGCGTGGGTGGGTAACCGTAACTCGTCGCCACTGTTAAATAAGACACGGCCTTCGGTAACAAGTAGTTTATTCGCACTGAACTAGAGGCGTACGCGCACGACACGCAGGTCGCGCATCTATATCTATAACTAGCTACTAACTATCCCAACAACTTTAAAAGAGACTTTGACCCCTGAGTTTGTTTAGCCATTTCTTCGCAGGGGTAGTCTGATAGGAAATGTCGGCTACATCTAGATTTTTTTTTTATATGACGTGTAAAAGTGATTTTAATATCCTATTTACAGAATAAACGTTTTCATTTCATAACATGATAAATATTCATGACATGAAAGGGATATAGTGGCCCTGGCACACAGGCATCTGAAGGAACACGGGTGGGTTTTAGTCAGTAAAAGTCTGACACGCCCCCAGCTCCGACACAACGAACATACACACACTTCTGACACTCCCCACACCACTCCACTCGCCACTCTCTTCAGACTTCTCTATGTTTATTATTCTAGCGTATGGCACTCGTGGGTTGCAGCTGAAAATCAGCGTCAGGTGGTACACCTTGCGTTGTCATCTGACATTATGCTGAGCTGAGGCCCTTTTGGCATTATAATAATTGTATGTTGCTGTAATGCCAATAAACGCATTTTTCTTTCTTTCTTTCTTTTCTCCGCCCAGAGCGGGTGAAGTTATTTGATAATATTGTTGCGCGCACAACTAAAAATCCTACTACTAGCGCCATCTAGTATCGAGTGGCGGAATTAGTAGAGTCAAGATGATTCTAGAAAGTTCGATTCTAGAACTATCTACACCCGGTCAGTCGGGGCCGGTATGTACTCGAATGTTCTAGATGTTTCGGGAACTATCCGAGGCCCTATATAAGGCCGGTATGGGCCGCGACGGAGTTAAGTTTACTTTTGAAAACGAGACAAGCGAGAACAACTGAACGATATTTGAGTGACATTAAGTGGTTGTGTTTTTAATTGTGTTTAAAGTAGTAGTGTGTTTAAATTGGTGTTTTTAATTAAAGTGTCTATTTTTTAGTTATTAAATCGGCAGTTTTTATTGTCACGAACCCCAAGCTCGTAACAATATCCTACCCAAAACAAAAAAAAAGTCATGATTACTCATGATGAATGAAATTCGAAGACATAATGACATTCACCAACTCGCACTGTGTTTGCGTGGCCCACTCTCTTTCACAGAGAGTGGGCCTGTGTCCCAGCTGACTATGCATTGTGTGGTACCTACACATGAAGTACACACGACCTATGTAGACGATTTACAAAAGTGATTTCGTAGACAAAGCCTAATATGTGTTTTTAGTGTAGGTACCTAATTAAACATGAGGAAAATAACAGTTTAATAAATCTCAGAAAAAAACTTGAGATATTGAGTATTCATGGTAAAGGAATGTAAACAATTTTGAATTGATTTAAGAAAGATGCCTCAAAAAGAAAAAAATGGATCCCTTAAAGAATCACTTCGTTGTCCGTCTGTCTGTTTGTCAGTCGGTCAATACCCTTTTTCTCAGGAACGCGTGGAGGTATCAAGTTGAAATCAATATCAAATGCGTAAGACTACGGACGCTTGGAGCTCTAAAAAAAATCAAGCTTCTAAGTCTAAAAAAATTACGGCGCGCAAATAAATCGAAACCTAGAGAGTACTTCCCGTTGACCTAGAATCATGAAGTTTGGCAAGAAGCAAGGTCTCACAGCACAAGTAAAGGAAAACGTCCGAAAACCGTAAATTTATAGTTTCATCAGCATCATCACATAAAAAAAATATGTTTGATTGTTTTGTTTGGTTTCCTTCATTGTGCGTAGTCCGACTCGGTTTTTATTTACATAGTTACTGAGGACTTGAAAGATGACGCAGACATGGAAAGAGAATGGAGGGCGTTGGCTGTCTGTTGCAATATGTTGGCCCGCAGGTTTGCTCGTTGAACACCAGAAGCAAAAATAACTCTTTTTAAGGCGTTTTGCCAATCCTTGTACACGTGCACTCTGTGGGTTCGATATACGCAAAGGGCGTATAACGCACTCAGAGTTCAATATAATAATGCCTTCAGAATGTTGTTGGGGCTTCCACGTTACTGCAGTGCCACGGTACCATGCTGCGAAAAAGGATTGCGTCCATGATGCGCAGAGTGCGTGGGAGCGTTAAAGACATTCTGAAGGTCATCAGTGATAAGCCGTGTTACATCATTATGGCGCATTGGGTGCATGTATTACTAACATTATATGGATCAAGGTCCGAATTAAGGTAATTAATTAGTTTTGGGCCAGTTTCTGGAGGGATGAGCATGGATCTCGATTCATAATATTATCTGACAAATTTCAAACTGTACTTCGTTATTTTTTTCTCTTTTATCTAGTTTTAAGTGGAGATAACTGCATTGGTTTCATTATTTCATGAGGAAGCCTGAATTTATAATGGACTGGAATCTCTAAACCTCAGTGAGCAAGCGTGTTTATCAATGCGTTTTCCTTCGAGAAAAGAGGTTTTGCCCTGCAGTTGTATGCATTAATCTATTATTGAAGTAAAATCAGTTATTTCTGTTTATTAAAAAAATCTGTGAATCATCTTTAAAATCTCTAGAATATTTTAACACGAGACGATAAAATTTTTATTGGTTTTAATTGATGTGTCACGACATCATAATTATTATGACTATATCGAAATGAGTCAATCCGCTAAGGACGTAGGTACGTCTGTGGTTTTAAAAGAATGTTTACTGGAATGATCACTTTTATTTCCTTTTTTTAGGGTTCCGTACCTCAAAAGGAAAATCGGAGTCCTTATCGGATCACTTCGTTGTCCGTCTGTCTGTCTGTCAAAACCCTTTTTCTCAGGAACGCAAGGAGTTATCAAATTGAAATTAATATCAAATAAGTAGGTCTACGATCCCTTGGAATAAAAAAAATCAAGCTTCTAAGTCAACGCAATAAAAAATACGGTCATTTATGCAAAATATTTTGACACTCGCAAGTAAATCATAACCCGTGTTATTCATAAATGGTTCTTCTCGAAGACCTAGAATCATGAAATTTGGCAAGAAGCAAGGTCTTACAGCACAAGTAAAGAAAAAAGTCCGAATATCGTTAGTTTGTAGTTTAAAGTTTTAAACACTTCAAAAAATATTTTTTTGCGATTACAAACTTACCTTCAGTAGGAGAATTGACCGTGGCGTATATCGATATTTCAAATACAAAGTTACGTTTGTTCTTGGGATGAGTTTATCCCTACTACGGAGCCCTTCATTGTGCGTCGTCCGACATGCTCTTGCCCAGTTTTTTTTATGTCTCACCATAAGTATTTACAAACACAAATAAATAACAATAATAGTTTTTTTTTTATATATCAAACTTGTATGCGTAACAGACATACCCGGATCAAGTATGTAGATCTACGCTGTATTACAAATTAAAGTTTATTTTATGTGAGAATTGAATCTGCGTTCCATACCACGGCCAAATGTTCACGTGCTGATTGAGCACTTATTTCTTCTTCCTTCATAAGAGTAGAGATTTAGACAGTAATTTTATTAAACCTTTTTAGGGTTCCGTACCCAAAAAGTAAATCGGGAACCCTATTACTAAAGCTCCGCCGCCTGTCTGTCTGTCCGTCTGTCACCAGGCTGTATCTCAAGAACCGTGATAGTTAGACAGTTGTTCACAGATGATGTATTTATATTGCCGCTATAACAACAAATATTAAAAAAACAGAATAAAATAAATATTTAAGGGGGCTCCTATACAACAAACGTCTACTACCCGCGACTTCACCTGCGTGTACTTTAAAATTGGGTCCAGAGACAAAATAAATGAAAAATGTGAAAAAGTAATAAAAAACATGGCGAAACTAATAAGGGTTCCTAGTTTACAACGGAACCCTAAAAAAAATCTCGGCAATTTATCAGATAATTAAAAAAATATACCTTTATATTACTAATTATTTCTTAATAATTATTCTTTTTTTTTATTCACCCGTAGGTACCTATTTGATATTGTAGAATCACAAAATCTATGTTGAACCATGTCATTTACCGGAATAAAAAGTAACCTGTGTGTTAATGCAGGCTATAAATTATCTGTGTGCCAAGTTCCATTCAAATCCGTTCAGAGGTTTTTGCGTGATTGAGTAACAAACATAAAAAATATCACATTTATAATATTAGTAGGCTATATACCGTGTAGCACGCGACTAAACTAATGGAAATACCCAGCCGTGTAATTTAATGCAATCATTTTGCATTCCGTCTTTTGAGGTCAGTTTTAAGCAATTTTTTTTAATTAGTCTTGGTTAATTTAATGTCATAATTAGCCTATAATGTTCCTACAGTTGGGACGGAAGCTTCCTCTCTTTGAGAGGTAGTGGGTTGTAATCTACCACGTGGGCCCAGCGAGGGTCGGAAGATATCACATGTCTTCGAAGTTGTTTTCCTCCACCGTTTTGAGAGCAGTGGTGATATTTACACAAAGTAAAGCGCCTGGCTGGGTTCGAATCCACGACCAACTCGTAAGTCGAGACCGTTACCACTGGGCCACTACTGCTCCTCAAACCACCCTTTCCAAATTCGCGTTTTGCTTGATATTAAAACTCGAATTTGGAAAGGTAGCGTTTATCAAATAAAAACCGGCCAATTACGAGTCGGACTCGCGCACGAAGGGTTCCGTTCCGTTATCTATAAAAATGGCAAAAAAACACGTTTTTTGTATGGGGCCCCCCTTAATTATTTGTTTTTTTTTAATTTAATTAGGTATTTTTAAAGGAAAAATATATTTACATATTCTCTGAATATTTCAAGCGTCTACCTGTTACCGTTATTAATATAGAGCAAAAACGAGCAAAAAAATCACGTTTGTTGTATGAGAGCCACCTTAAATATTTATTTTATTCTATTTTTTAGTATTTGTTGTTATAGCGGCAACAGAAATACATCATCTGTGAATATTTCAACTGTCTAACTATCACGGTTCATGAGATACAGCCTGGTGACAGACGGACAGACGGACAGACAGGCAGACAGACAGACAGACGGCGGAGCCTTAGTAATAGGGTTCCCATTTTACCTTTTGGGTACGGAACCCTAAAAACAAATGAGTTAAGTAATAGGTACCTACAGCTTATTGGCGTCAATGTTGGTTGTTGTAAGTTGGCCCAATTGTTTGCTAGGCAAATGTTTGTGTTCACTTAATTTAGAGAGTAATCTACGCTCTCGTGCATTGAATACTGATACTGGCTACAGTCTATTGATTTACAAGTTCAACGCTCCAGTAAACAGCTTAGTAACACGTGAAGATAATTGTTCTATGTAGGTATAATGATAATGACGCTATTATTAGAACTGTGGGCTTATACTCGGATTATCAACAGTTTTCCTAACATAATTAAATAAATAATACCCACCTATTATTATCCCACTGTTGGGCAATGGTACCATCTCATATTATAGAGGCTTCTAAATGGTTGTTTTTATACTAAGGAATATATGGAAAAAAAAATGAAAATTTGTATAAAAATAATTGATTTGTTCAAAAAGATACTGACATTTCAATATTAAGAAGCAGGTATATTCCAGTGACCTTGACTGGTTAGCTTGCGTGGTCTGTACTGAGCTCACGCAACGCGTCGTACGTTCAGCCAGTAATAGGACTCGCCCATCAAGGAGCGCTGTCCCCAATTTGACGCATTATTAATTTATTATACACAAAACAAACGGTATTTTAATAAAACGCGGATACTAAAAGATCAATAATTAAATTATCTTCAAATTGGTGAAGGTTTCAGAAAAATACGCTTCGTAGATTTTGCGCCATTCTCAGTTTTTTATCCGCGTTAGACATAACTTTACAAATTAATTTCACTATGTAATCTAAACATAATCTAAAATATTCACATATATCGTTATTGAGAAAATGCTCTACTATAACATTTTTTTTTTTCAAATCATTAACACTACTCGTTTAGGCGTTATCTTCAGTATAAAATCATTAAAAGTCGGTTATCGTCGCCTTAAGCTGATACACTATAATACACTTTATTCTATGATCAGTTATTGAACATCTGTGTCCGAAGTAGATATAAATTTTAGTATTTCAGACATCAACGCTTTTCCCCTGTTGTAGGCGACACTTGAAATTAAACTTTGTCTGACCTCTATTATACACATCTATAACACATAGAAATAGTTATTATAATAATAAAATAATCCTACTAATATTATAAACGCGAAAGTTTGTAAGTATGGATGGATGGATGGATGTTTGTTACTCTTTCACGTAAAAACGGCTGGACCAAATTTGATAAAATTTTGTATCGAGGTATCTGACACCCTGGATAACCATATAAGCTACTTTTTATCCCTATATTCCCTCGGGATCGAGACTTACGTGGGTGAAACCGCGGGGCGCAGCTAGTATTAAAATAAAAGGAAGTGACAAATTAATGTAGGAGAACAATCTTAAAATTAGTTGTATAGTGATGGCCTCCTATCATCATTTCAGCCGGAAGACGTCCACTGCTGGACATAGGCCTCCCCCAAAGGGGGGGTTTACCATAATCGCCACGCTTAGCAGGCGGGTTGGCGATCACACTATGGTGTTAAAATGCATAGAGAACCCTGCTGCCCATTGTCTAGTAAGTCTCTTAGTCACCTTTTACGACACCCACGGGAAGAAATGGGATGATGGTATTCTTTACGACCAGCACCACACGGGACCTCCGATGAGTAAAGTGTAAATGAGTGCATGTGTGGATGTGTCAAATAGTTAATTAGTCAAGCTAAGCTTAACTATAGACAACATGTCTTCGGTCTCATTGTAGTTTAAAAAGTACATCATTCCAGCCGAAAGACGTCCACTGCTGGACATAGGTCTATAAAGAGCTTGGCAGGCTTGGAAGGCAGGTTGGCGATCGCAGTATGGTGTTAAAATGCATAGAGAACGCTGCTGGCCATTCTCTAGTAAGTCCCTTAGTCGGCTTTTACGACACCCACGGGAAGAAATAGGGTGGTGCTATTCTTAACATCCGGCACCACACAGACGTCAGGCACCACATAGACGATTACATACCTACGTATTCAATTATAAAACGCAATACCTCTTGGCTTGTCTATCCGTTTGTACGGTTTTGATTCGATAACCACCGGTTTCTTTACGTTTGATAACTTATGGCTCAGTAAGTTGAAGTTAGTCTGTAACTTTTGCTTAACAAAACTTCAAAAAACAGTGAGGCGTATCGACTACGAATGAGTCATAATGTAGGATATGAATCATTACATATCACTAGTCATAGAAGACACCACTGATAACTTTCTTAGAAATTACTCCTTTACTGTAAGCTGCGGTTTCGGAACATTTTCTTGAATACACCACAGAGCTTCCTAGAAATCGATGTTATAATTTTTTTTTCTTTCATTTAGGTATGAATGGCAAGGCACAGTCATAGCAAAAGTAAATATTTGCAGCGGTGACCACCAATCCGAAAACTACTGTTACTTAACCGGTTTAATAACTTAGTCTTAAAATCTGGTTGACCTGGAAACATGGTTTGATAATAATTGACACTTGACGAGGGTGTTAATAAACTACTAGAGTAAGAGAAAGTTTTCTTTGGACGCCATGACATTTTGTTTTAGTGTCTTATATACGAGAGTGAATGACAAGTCAGACAAGATCATTTTGAACGGCTTAATTTAAGTCATTCAAAATTACCCACACCGTATGGGTTTGTGATTAACTGCTTAGAATAACCCTTAGGGCTATAGCGCTTTTCTAAAATGGTAACCAAAATGGTCCTTGGGTAGAATAGAGATAGAATTGGTCATGCTACGCGTGTTGGGCGGATATTCAAATAACATAATATTATGTTTTTTTCATGTTACTGGGTTTCAAGTATAAAACCCATTCAATGGGTTATCATGTAACCCTTTCAATGGGTTTCTAGTATAAAACCCTTTCAATGTGTTCATCATGATAAAGGTAACCCATTGAATGGGTTACCCCTTCGAAAGGCTTAAGGCCCCTGTCCACCAAAGCGGAGATGTGTGTAAACGACCAATAAGATATCGGCAATGGTACGGTAACGTTATCTTATTGGTCGTTTACACACATCTCCGCTTTGGTGGAGTCCCGGCCTAACTCTTAACTGGGGTTGTACGTTCCCTGGTTATGATCCCTGCGTAGAACGTAAATCTTTTTGACGTCTACGTCAATTAAACAGAAGATTTTTGGTAATGGCTAATTAAGAATAGTTTGGTGAAATCGGGTATAATTCTTAGAAAAAATATTCATTTGGACATAACTTTGTCACGATCGACAAAGTAAGCATGACAAAATGGTTTTTTGATCAGAAATAGACTTTTTGTTCAACCTCTTTCCACTTTGTTACTTCAAAGGTTTGACATAACATAACATCACGCCTAAATTCCCCGAAGAGTGGGGCAGAGGTGTTTAACATTTGGCCAGTTATGTATTACCTATATACAGTATGTAACAAAAACCCTGTTGTTCCTTTTAGGGACATATACATTAACATACAAGCACAAGATTGGTGGAATTATAATAAAAAAAAATGAATAATTGGCTAGTCGAGAAGTCAAAATCAAAGAATGAAAGAGGTTAGAAATCAGTTAAACATTACAAATATGAATAATTAAATATTTATTTTAATTATTTTTGTTGAGCAGTTTTTCTATATGATTTGCTTTATTACGTATGTATACCGATTCTTAAAACGTAGGTAGAAGGAACAACAGGGTTTTTGTTACATATTGTATAAATCCCATGAACTGCCATGGAATATGGGGTGAGCCTATAAATTGCCATCACGTGGGCAAAGCGATTTATATTATATGCTGTTACTGAGAAATCCCTAATTGAAAGACTGAATAATACTTTTTACAACCTTGTAATCGACAAGGTCAATCAACCCCAGGATTTACGCTCAGCAGTCGCACTGGAAACTGGTAGACCAACGAGGCAGACAAAAGTTTAAAGGTTAACTAAGTTCTAAAAATGCCTATTTTGTCCACAGAGCAAGTGTAAACGCCGGTACATCAATGACTGAAGCGGTAGAGTGGTACACTAACGCCAATGCTGCTCTGCTGAGCCACCTCACGAAGGAGATCAAGGACACTGACAGCAGCACTATATGGAGGTAAGTGAATCCTATAGCTGAAATAAACCTCATACATGATGGTCCTCTACGAGATATTCATCATCATCATCATTTCAACCGAAAGACGTCCACTGCTGGACATAGGCCTTTGCTTCCCGCGTCCAGCGGATACCTGCGGCCTTCACAAGGTCATCGGTCCACCTTGTAGGAGGCCTTCCAACGCTACGTCTTCCGGTACGCAGTCACCACCCCAGAACCTTTCGGCCCCATCGGCCATCAGTTCTGCGAGCAATGTGCCCTGCCCACTGCCACTTATGCTTGGCAATTCTTCGGGCTATGTCGGTTAACTTGGTTCGCCTGCGGATCTCTTCATTTCTAATTCGATCACGTAGGGAAACTCCAAGCATAGCCCTCTCCATCGCCCTTTGGGTGACTTTTAGCCATCATTCATAATTTCGACCGAAAGACGTCCACTGCTGGACATAGGCCTCCCCCAAAGGGGGGTTTGCCATAATCGCCACGCCTGGCAGGCGGGTTAGCGATCGCAGTAAGGTGTTAAAATGCATAGAGAACGCTGCTGCCCATTCTCTAATAAGTCCCTTAGTCGCCTTTTACGACACCCACGGGAAGGAATAGGATGGTGCTATTATTTACGTCCGGGACCACACGGACAAGGAGATATTAGCGCTAAACAAATGTTTACCGTAACTAAATCAAGTAGAAACATGATTATGCTTTCAGAAACCCGAAAGCCAATTTATTCTCAAACTTGACTCGATAAATTGCCAAAATTCCCTTTCTGCAAAAAAAATATGCTGGTAAATTTGGTGAATGATTTGTCACAACAGCTGTATTATGTTTTAAAAATCATTAACTTTTCACATCTAAATGGTACGCGCGTGCTCAACGTGTGATTCATCGATTATGATATCTTAAGTGAACAGGGCTGTCTAAAACGTAAAAAGAAAAATACAGTCCGAGTGATAAAATTAACACTTTCAATTTCACTGCAAATTATGTACTAATATTAGTACAAAACTACAGGCTTCGTCTGTGTGGTGCCGGACGTAAAGAATAGCACTTCGCCATTTCTTCCCGTGGGTGTCGTAAAAGGCGACAAAGGGACTTACTAAAGAATGGGCAGCAGCGTTCTCTATGCATTTTAACACCATACTGCGATCGCCAACCCACCTGCCAAGCGTGGCGATTATGGCAAACCTCCCTTTGGGGGAGGCTTATGTCCAGCAGTGGACGACTTTCGGCCGAAACTACGGCCGAATTTCGGATGCAATTATGATGATGATGACAGGCTTTAATACGATTATAGCGTCGAATACTTAGGGATTTTTTTAGGGAGCAGTGCTGGCCCAATCGTGACGACCGCTACTTACGAGTTGTAGGTCCTAGATTCCAACCATAACAGCCGCTTTACGTTGTGTAAATTGTTGCATCACCACTGGTCTCAAAACGGTGAAGGCAAACATCGTGAGGAAACCGGCATGCCAACCCGCACCGGGCCCGCGTGGTAGATGACAGCCGACTCCCTCTCGAAGAGAGGAGGCCTGTGTCCCAGCAATGGGAACATTACAGACTGATTAATAAAGTGTCAACACTGTCAACCATATAAATGCCGAGGTATTTCCCGAGAAATGGTGACTCACACGGACTTAAGGCAAGGCCAATCCGACAGACACACTTTTAAAAAACCACATGAATAAATTGATAAGCGCGTGGATCACGCGTGCCGCTTGTTTGCACACATTTCTGTGAGAATTGTGGTCAAGATGACTAAGGAATGACAAACTAGTTGCCAGAACCACAAACGGAAATGTATAGTAGTATGTTACCTACTTATATATGACCGGATGTTATTCCAAGGAGGTCATCAGAATCTGTCCTTCGAAAATTGAGGCAAACTTCACCCAGTTCTGGCGTAAACCGCCCATTGTGTCACCCTATGTAAAATTTAAACATTTATATCTGTAACTTTTATGGTGTACATATTAAAGTGTATTCTATTCTATTCTATTCTATTCTAAACTAGGTTTTAATTTCATCACTAAACGATGATAGTTCTATGTTAACCAATAAAGGCTTTGTATGATATAAGTTTTCGTTGATATTTAAATAAATGAAGATTAGTTGAAATCGTTTGGCAAACAGCTTGGTTGTGTGGATTTACATACGACCACGGTTCTTAGGATAATATAATATAATGTTTGCCGACGCTCGTATTGATGGCTTTTATGCCATCCTCAGAAAGAGAGCTGCATCGTTGCCAAGACGTGTCCGCGGCAGTGGCAATAGTATTCTTAGCATTGTGGCTGGCAGATTTGACTGCCCAATATTGTGGCATTGTTTACAGTTGCATGTTAAAAAGAACAGCAACTGATGAAATTAAACTGTTTTTTTTTGTTACAAGATTTTTTTGATTTTCTTTTAATAATAATATTGATGACTTAAACATTTTAATGAATTAAGAGCGTTTACGACTTACGGCATTTCATACAAACTTTCAAGCCCTTGTTATTCAAAATGATTGAACCGATTTTAATGAAACTTCATACAAATAAGCAGGATACAAAGGTCTAACCTTTGTTTCCTGCTTATGCGAATGAAGTTAGTTAAGAAAATTTTCGAAAAATAGTGTTACAGTCAAATTAAAATTTAAAATTTTAAAGCCGATTTAAAATTTTCCATAGAAACAGAGATTTCCAGTCATCTGTTTTTAAATAAGACATTTCGGAAATTTTCTTAACTAACTTTTTAGACCCGGGGATGTCGATCAAATGTCTTTCCCCAGGGTTCAAAGTAACCCCATACCAAATTTCATCAAAATCGGTTCAGCCGTTTAGTTGTCAAAGCGTAACAATCAAACCAACAAACAAATTCGTAACGATTAGTGTAGGATTCGGATAACAAAATAGTTTGAATAGAGGTAAACTTTATTAACCAGCACAGTAAATACAATTTTATATTTTTAGCAGGCAACTTTTTTTTTTCCCTTTCGATCATCCTTTGTCTTCTAGTTTCCATCAGTTCGGAAACATTCATTTAATCATCATACATACACATCTTATATTTCCCTATTATATGTTTTTTTGACTGTTTAATTTATTCTATGTGTCTTAACAAAAGTCATTTCTTATACACAAGGTTCAAGGCAAAGAGAAAGTCAGATACATTTTGCGTATTAACCAAAATGTATCGGAATTTCTCTGACTTATGCAGCGCAGAGATTACATCACGGGTCGTCCCCAAGGTCGCCACTGAGAATTCTGATACCGTTAACTTTATTGAGAAATGATTCCAAAGATTCCTATTGCATTACAATGTTTAACACTGATGTCATCACTTCGGTAACAAAAACAAAACAATTAAAGAATTTACAAAACTAAAAGAAGGCGGGATAAACAGGAAAAACTTTTTAAATTAAATTTTTACCCGACTGCGCTACTACAAAGACAGGGTTGTGTTTTTCTTGCATATCTTGTATATTATAGTCTATGTATCTTTATATGCGGGATTCTTTGTCAATTTCTTTTTTTTTTTGTCTTAAGACGAAAGTATTTGACCAGTGAGTGTTGCTAGTGATGACCTATGGCACTGAAACGTGGTGGCTCACAATCGGTTTTATCAGAAAGCTAAAAGTCACCCAAAGAGCAATAGAGAGGGCACTGAAGATCACGTCTAAACGAGTAGTGTTAATGATATGAAAAAAATATATGATTAATTAGAGCGTTTTCTCCATAACTTAATATGTGAATATTTTAGATTGTTTTTATTACATATTGAAATTAATTTGTAAATTTATGTCTAACGCGGATACAAAAACTGAGAATGGGGCAAAATCTACCAAGCGTATTTTTCTGAAACTTTCATCAGATTAAAGATAATTTAATTATTGATCTTTTAGTATACGCGTTTTATTAAAATACCTTTTGTTTTGTGTATAATAAATTAATAATGCGTCAAATTGGGGACAGCGCTCCTTGATGGGCGAGTCCCATTACAGGCTGAACGTACGACGCGTTGCGTGAACTCAGTACAGAACACGCAAGCTAACCACTCAAGGTCACTGGCATATATCTGCGTCTTAAGTGGGCAGGGCACATTGCTCGCAAAACAAATGGCCGATGGGGCCGAAAGGTTCTAATGGCAACCGCGTACCGGAAGACGTAGCATTGGAAGGCCACAAAGAAGGTAGACCGATGACTATGTGAAGGCCGCAGGTATCCGCTGGATGCGGGAAGCACAGAACCGGTCGAAGTGGCGGTGCTTCGGGAGGCCCATGTCCAGCAGCGGACGTCTTTCGGCTGAAATGATGATGATGTGGAATTCTTTATACCTAGCATCGTAACTATAAATAATGTAATGTGTAATACCTTTAAATTATGTTTTATCCCATGACACTTGACTGTCAATTATGTAGCGACACTTCTTCAAGATGTTGTAAAAGCTATAATAGAGCCCATGGCTGAACGCTGGACCCCAAAATACACAGGGTTACGAGTCTGTCCGAAAGGGATATCGTGGCCCTGACACACAGGCATTTGAAGGAACACGGGTGGGTTTTTAGTCAGTAAGTCTGACACGCCCTCCCGCTCCGCCCAGAGCGGGAGAAGTTATTTGATAATTTCCCACCCAATAAAAAAAAGAAGCCTATTTTGGGGGTTAGGATCGGATTCTTGGCAATACATTTGTGTGCTATATTATTTCGACCTACTTGTTTGTAATATCACGATACAGGAGTAACTCCTAGTGTGGGGCAAAGTTTAAAAAAAAAAAAACAGAAAGTATTTTAAGTGTCAAATAAATATTTTTATTTTACATAGCTTACTGTTAGCACATTACTTAACTTAGTAATGTGCTAACAGTACGGCAATTATTCATTCTAAGCATAGTTCTACACCAGCACACTGCACTTCTTTTTGACCCAGTACCTTCCAGCATCAAGGCTTCTACATACCGGGGCGACTTGTCACGCGACGCGACGCGACACAAAGGCACCGCTCGTCCCGCGACACGCGGGGCCTTTGTGCCGTGTCGCGTCGCGCGACAAGTCGCGCTGGTATGTAGAAGCCTTAAAGCGTCAAATTAAACATCCATTTGCTAATCGATTTTATGTATTTTTATGACCTTTTCTGTATAATAGGCTGAACAAGCTACTAAGCGTAAGTGTAAGCTATAAAAAATGTAGTAAAATGTTATCAGAATACTTAGCAATACTCAATTACACAGACACAGAAAAACTTCTAGAAATTTTGTCATTCCCTCGTAAGTTTATGATAAGATAATAATATACCAGCGCTGCGCAGCGCTGGGGCTCTGTCTTGCATAGGGTCGCAGTACAATGCTGAGCGATAGCCGTTTTCGTGGATGTGACGCATGTTTCCCCCAACCTTTTCATAGTTTTGTGTTTACGTTCTTTTTTGCGTCATGTTTACCGCAAATAAACGTATTTTCTTTCTTTTTTCTTTCTATATATTTTACACAGGCTAGATTTAGGTATTAATGTATCAATATGCTTTTTCTCATAGTGATGGCCTGACACAGGTTAGGATAAACCTAGATCGGGCAGATCGCTACCTAACATTTTAATTCCAAACCATCATAACTTGCTCCTGTAATTAAAAAATATTTTAGATTTACTTTATTATTAGGTACTATAATTGTATAGGATATTTATACTACTATTGGCTAAATATTTTTTCTATTTTTTTTTTTTTGGGTGGGAAATCATCAAGTAACTTCTCCCGCTCTGGGCGGAGCGGGAGGGAGTGTCAGACTTTTACTGACTAAAACCCACCGTGTTTCTTCAAATGCCTGTGTGCCAGGGCCACGATGTCCCTTTCAGATGCCTATGTGCCAGGGCCACGATATCCCTTTCGGACAAACTCCCAACCCTGGCAGGACTGGGAGTTTTACTGGCTTGTTCGGCGGTAGAACGTTTCCGTGGGATAATTTCCGACCTACACGCGGGCGAAGCCGATAAAAAAAGCTAGTTATTATAAAAACTTAGGTAAAACCATAGCGCAGTTAGACCTTTAATCACAATTGATTCATCAAAAATATATTTTACGTCAATTATTGTCTTAGCTGTCTTTTTATTAAATACCTTTCTTTTGAGTCAACGTGTCCTTGCAGCTAAATGACAGACCCTCTAAATAAATAATGATGTCAACAGCGTTCCGATCATAAGGCTTGTGGCACATCTTACCCACTCCGTTACACCACTTAGCTCTGCAAATAGAAGTCAAAGTCAAAGTCAAATTATTTAAGGTATTTTTCTATGGGCCTGTGTCTCCTGAAATAAACGGTATTTTTATAATTTAACCTTCGATATACCTGTGCGGCTTATTATTTAGCCAAAAGCCACACTTCTTGGTATTGCCGTTAATTGCGAGGTGTTTTCGAGACGTCACAGTACTCGAAAACTGCGCAATTGAGTTGTCCGTATAAGAACATCTTGACTGTAATTGTTCTTACAGTCCGCGAGGCCTAAGCTGACCTTTGCATTTGTGTGAGTGATTACAGTACAAACGCTGAAGTGTTGAAGGTGCGCGGCGGAGTTGCGACGTGCGAGGGACGCTCCGCGCCTCAGGCCGGTTGTATAAACCGGTTTAAACCAAGCAAAGGACGCGTCGCGCTCTAGGCCGACGTCACGTCACACCTACACTATATATGTGTACTCACACAAATGCAAAGCTCAGCTTATTTATACCGAGTGTTAGAGTAACTGCGTGCCATAGCTTAGGGGTAGGTTAAGTATCGATAAAGGAACCCAGGAAAAATAAAAACATAAACAAAATATTTAAGTAAACATAAAAAATAAATAAAAATAAGTCTCTCCGTACTTTAACTGGCTTAGGACCGTCAAACAAAATAATTTTAATTCTAAACGATTGCTATTTTAAGTTAGTAGGTACTAAATTAGGTTGATCTTGCAATATTTTTGCGCTAGTGTGAATCTTTGGGTTCATTCGACTAATCTAGTCTGGTTTAAGGCTTCTACATACCAGCGCGACTTGTCGCGCGACGCAACACGGCACAAAGGCTCCGCATGTCGCGGGACGAGCGGTGCCTTTGTGTCGCGTCGCGTCGCGCGACAAGTCGCCCCGGTATGTAGAAGCCTTTAACCACGCTGGGGTCAGTGCACTTATTCATTCATTCATTACTCTAGCTAAAAATACAATACGTTTACTCTCTAAACTTTCTTATTAACAACTTAGATACAGATAGATTGACCCGAAACCGTCATGATTGCTCATGACAAACATTCTAAAGCAAAGATTAACCCTTTGGCCGCGATCGTTTATTGCTAAACAGAGACGCACTTAATTAACTCTGTTGTATCTATGTCATCTATTAGTGACTTAAGGCGACGATAACCGACTTTTAATGATTTTATACTGAAGATCACGTCTAAACGAGTAGTGATATTGATTTTAGAGCATTTTCTCAACAATTTAGTATGTAAATATTTTAGATTGTGTTCTTAATACATAGTGAAATTAATTTGTAAAGTTATGTCTAACGCGGATAAAAAAACTGAGAATGGCGCAAAATCTACTACGCGTATTTTTCTGAAACCTTCACCAATTTAAAGATAATTTAATTATTGATCTTTTAGTATACGCGCTTTATTAAAATACCTTTTGTTTTGTGTATAATAAATTAATAATGCGTCAAATTTGGGACAGCGCTCCTTGTTGGGCGAGTCCTATTACTGGCTGAACGTACAACGCGTTGCGTGAGCTCAGTACATAACACGCAAGCTAACCACTCAAGGTCACTGGCATATATCTGAGTCTTAATAATAAATGACTAAAATCTTTAGTTTATTACTCGACTGTTTGTTATTCTAATGCTTCCGAAATGCGGGTGCACTTTAGGTGCACCTCTACCTAACCCTTCGGGGAATATAGGCGTAATGTTGATAACCCATTCTCGAAATCACCCTGGGTCAGTAAAAAAAACTGGCCAAGTGCATGTCGGACCACGCAAAATGAAAGTTTCCGTAGTTGGGATGAATTTAGCCCAAGAAAAAACTTAACATTTGTTTATTATTATTATTTATTTAATACTTTAAGCACACAAATGTACAGAGGCGGAATTAATGCCATAAGCATTTTCTACCAGTCGACCTTTGGGTGATGCCGAGACAAGCAGTGGTAGGTGCAATAACGAAAATAATAATAAATACCTAATTATAAATACAACAACAATAACAACAAAAATAAACAACAATATTAACATTGTAGTCGAAAAACACGTTCCCTCATACATTCGAACTGCAAATGTAAGTGTTTACGCACAATATTGAGAGATTTACCATGTTATTTTAACACTATAGACTTCATATAGGTTTTCCTGTAATCTATAAGTAACTATTTTCTGTATTTCTTTTGAACATTTTAAGCTTAGTAGTTTCAGAGATAATGTAATTTTCATCTAGTTTCTTAAATAACTTTAAAAGTGTTTATTTCAAAATTATAAATAACATAATTATCTGAAATTCTTGCAACAAGTCCATTCATTTGATATGTCACACGGTACAGTTTGTAAAACTTATTTTTTTTTCTAACTCAACCTCCAAAAGTGAGCCCCATATTCAAAATGCATTTATTTACGTAACACGTCCGCATTCGGATCACAGACATTCATATGCGTACCAAATTTCAACTTAATCGCTCAAGTAGATTCGGAGCAAATTGGCTGTGACAGACGGACAGACAGACAGGCACACGAGTGATCCTTTATGGGACCCGTTTTTTCATTTTGAGGTACGGAACCCTAAAAATAAAAGAAAAGCTGTATTTTAAAAAAACAACCGTAATTTGTAATTCTGGTGACTAGGACTTTGATAAACGACCAACCTACTATAATTTGTCAATTTTGTCGTGCACACTGCCTCACATTTATCCCAAGACTTATGAACGAATTAAAACGAATACGTAAAGAACGTACAGTGGTACCCAATTGATAAGGCGCGTTGTGAATCTTCGTTCGCACAGAAAAGAAAGTATGGCCCCGAAGATTAACGAAACAGTGCTTAAAACTTACAATCAACCTTAGGTCACTATTATAAGGTTCATAATACACTGGAGCTGCTAGCGTGCACTCGATCAGATGAATGGCGGCTGACAAACATACCACGCGGCGCGCGCTTTCATGGCGGCAGCTGCCGACCAATAGCGGTACAGGAAAAAGAACCGCGGTGCGTGGAGCGTGCCGATTGGTCAATAGCATTTCCCGCACTTTTAAAATTCACCTTCTGCGCAGGTGCATCGGTAAGCCATATCAATTGGGTACTACTGTACCACGTTGCAGTCTATAGATTTATGTCCCTTCATGGGAAAAAGGTGTGAGTCTATGAAACAATGCGTCATAATCTTACGTCTTCTAATATCCTAACACGTAGAGATTGTCATCAATTTTGTCACATTATCCTATGACACCATGGTTCCCACCACACGTGCATCTAGGGTACCATATGAGTAAGCGCCAATTAACAATGATTCAGTCTCAGGCAAGGATAGTTGTAACAGATTTCAAGATGACAAACTCACTGAAATTCAGAAACTGTTAATTATTTTACTCTAACGTCTAGTGACTCACAATTATTAATCTTAACATTTTTCCTTAAGATGCGTTGTTTCAAGAGCCGTAATTTTGTTAGACTTTCATTAAATGTTTTGCTCAACCTTGAAAAAAGGTAGACTGAGGAGCACTGTTCTAAAATTAGATCTGCTCTCACGACTTTCGTATGCAATGAGACATGAATAAAAAAAACCGGCCAAGTGCGAGTCAGACTCGTGCACGAAGGGTTCTGTACCATTATCTATAAAAATGGCAAAAAATCACGTTTGTTGTATGGCAGCCCCCCTTAAATATTTGTTTTATTTTAATTTAATTATTTATTTTTAAAGTGAATATATAACTAGACATTCTGTGAATATTTCAAGCGTCTACCTGTTGCCGTTATCAATATAGACTAAAAACGAGCAAAAAGAATCACGTTTGTTGTATGGGAGCGCTCTTAAATATTTATTTGTTTCTGTTTTTTTGTATTTGTTGTTATAGCGGCAACAGAAATACATCATCTGTGAATATTTCAACGGTCTAACTATCACGGTTCATGAGATACAGCCTGGTGACAGACGGCGGAGCCTTAGTAATAGGGTTCCCGTTTTACCCTTTGGGTACGGAACCCTAAAAATGGGCACTGAAACAAGAACAATCGTAACGTAACAATATAATGAGGGTTAATTAATGGGGTAATGAGGGTTCTTATAAAAATTCCCCCAGTTGGCGCCACTTTGACAAGAGGTCTTCCATTTCGAAAAACAATATAAAATATATGATGACGTTCATAACTCGTTTATCATTTAGTCACGACTAAAGAACATAATCAGACGCTTTGACATTTTTGACAAGTGCTCAGACTAGACATCGTCATTTCAGAAAACCCTCATTGATGCGAAATGTAGGTGAGCATGCTTCATCGAGACGCAATTTCGGCGTAGTCAGGGGGTCTATTCCGAACATAAATCCGAAGTATCGGCCAAATATTCGGCCGTTGCTTGACTACGGCTAACAATGACTGACTACGTCGAAAGAAAAAAAAAACGACAGTCAAAGAAATAAGCCAAAGTCAAAAATGAGACTTTTATATAATACATTTATTTAACTATCCTAACCAACGGAGTATAAGTAATGTCATTAACAACTTCGTTTATAAACAACTAGCTGTTGTCCGACTTCTGGGGACTTCGTCAAGTCTGACGAAGTCTATCCAGTAAGTGTAAGTAGTAGGTAGTGTAAGTGCTATCAAGGATAAAAAGTATCCTATGTCCCGGGATGCCCGCGGCGTCGGGAGTCGTAGCCCGTTTCCCGGCCACCGTAGGCGCGAGCTTGCGGACGGTGAGCGATGGGTAGGTCACCGTAGGATAAGGAGCAGGGCCGGGTCGACGCGACGGCGCGTTGTGTTCCACACGCGCCTCAAAGAGATGTCAGTACCAACTGACACGGTCCGGTAGGGCCAATGCCTGCCAGGGTTGCAAGTTTGTCCGAAAGGGATATCGTGGCCCTGGCACACAGGCATCTGAAATAACACGGGTGGGATTTAGTCAGTAAAAGTTTGACACGCCCTTCTAGTTATTTGATAATTTCCCACCCACCCAAAAAATAAAAAGGTCATGGTATACCCATGTACCAAACTCACTTTCGCATTCATTCTGCCCACGGCTTCGTCCGCGTGGATGTCGAAAATTACCCCACGGGAACGTACGCTACCTGGATAAAAAGTGGCTTAAGTTCTAACCTAGGTCATGGCCTATTCATATACATATCATCCAATCCATTCAGCCTATAAAGCGTGAAAAGGTAGCAGACACAGATAATAAATGAAAATAATCCTCCTTTTAATATATTCAATGCAAATAACCTTTTTTTTTATAAAAAGATTGTTATGTCAGGGTTTATTTATAAACGATGATTAAAGTTAAGAGACGTTTAAACGTTAAAAATGTATTACACACAGTCATTAATCATAATTTAACTTTAACCAGCATTTATAAATATTATAAAAAGGAAAATGTCTAACTTAAAAATAGAGAGAGCAGTGGACGTTTTTCGGCTGAAATTATTATGATGATGAAATCTCATAAAAAGAGGTACACAATAATTTCAATAATTATGTATATGTTAAAATCATCCCCGATTTTACTCCCTTAGGGGATGATTTTACCAAAACGCTGGAAACACGTATTTTATTTCTTATCAAAAGCATACATTTGAATTTTCATATCCCTAACTTTAGAAATGCTAAGTTTCCCATATTAACTTTCATCCCCAATATCACCCCCTTTAGGATTATTTTTGAGCCTGCTGCCACCTTGCTAAATTTTATCGAAATCCGTTCTGTGGTTTAGGCGTAAAAGGTGACAGACAGACAGAGTTATTTTCGAATTTATAATATTAAAGTATGGATTAGTTAGGATTGTCAATGTCGTCTTAAAAAAAAATGGTTTTGATTGTTTTTTATTCATATCATCAGTTGAGAATATTGAGATCGTGGTTGAACGAGAGCCATGTATCAAATAAAAAAACAAATGCCTAATATTTTTGTAAAGGTCACATTCCAATGCTTGACTTTGATTCGAGTTATGTTGAGTTATTTCGATGTGCGAAATAGTTTCCTTAAACGAATCTAATCGTTTTGTTTTTCAACGTAAAATTGTGCAACACTGATGCAAATATCTTTATTTTCTGAATTTGATACAAATGTGAATAGACAACGCTCATTTTGAATGTAATATTACTCTATACGGTAAAATATTTTTTTATTTTATTATCTGTCTGAAGGAATGTATAGTGCTTTTCTCAAATAATGCGCGGAAATTCAAACTAAGTAAATTATTTATAAATTCCAAATTCAATGACGAATAACGATATTGTTTCACGCGCTAATGTGTTCATTTGTTTTTCAATAAACAGCTTTCTATTTGCAAGCCAGTTCGAAATTTAAATAAAACCTTTGATAAGTTACCTCCTTGGTTACCATGTTTCGGAGTAAAAGGTCGTTCCATTTTTAAATTACACGATAGATATGAGTTAACTATGTAATTTATTTGGCCGCTAAAACATGACGCATGGATTTTCATACAATTTTTGGTGGCCGCTGCTCGCATGTATTTGGCCAGTACAGCAATTTCGATTTATCTCGAAGAAGGTTGTCAATATAACGCCCGAATTTCCAAGCATGTTTGAGAAAATTAACTTAAGACGCTGACAACAGGTAAACCGCTGTCACTGTCAGACTGCATACAAAAGAAAGAGAAGTGCGATGACACAACGCTTGTAATTTATTGCAAAATATGAAGCAATTATTTATTTATTCAAAAATGAGTTGAGTAGGTATTCGAAAATAAAAAAACAACCAAGTTCTGCATATAAATAAGACGTTCTTGTTATTAATTAAATACCAACCGTACGTTGATATTTAATATAGATATTTTGGATTGAAACTCAAAGTAAAGGGTTAGTTTACCGTTAATTTGTATCGAGATTTTTTTTCTACACGTGTTTTGGTACCAACTAAGTTCTGAGAAATATGTTCTAGAATAACTTTTTATTTTCTGCTACCACAAACTATATAGATTTGGCCATTTTTTTATTTAAGACAAGCCTACTTTTATCATTTGCCTCTTGCCAGCGCCTTAATATCTGAGTGAAAAGAATGACGCTTCGACCTTACGAATGAAACTGTGATGATTAACATCATCATCATCATCTGCGTAGCCTTTTCCCAACAATGTCGGGGTCAGCTTCCAGTCTAACTAGATGCAGATAGTCATCTGCATCTAGTACCGTATTTTACATGGTCATTAACAGTATTTTACATGGAGCGACTGCTTATGATTGTTATGATAAGATTGACAATGGACGTATTTTCTCTAAACATAAATTTTTGTCATTCATTACGGCCGGGTATACTCACGGCATCTTCCCGTCAGACGGAAACTATGTCATGTCGGGAAGTGCTTTACCTTTACGTATTTTGTACGTATTACGTACATGCTCACTCAGATGTCTCGCTGATGGTGGCGTGTGTGTTGGATCATTTAGCTCCCTTTAAAATGGTTGAGCTGAATGGTGCTGATCCATGCGTCATGTTCGTGAACGGGTGCTGTCAGTTGGGACTGGTCATCTCTTAGCTGCCACGGTTTATTTTTAATTATTTTAGTTTAGATTTTTTTTTGTTTTTAATTTTTATATCACGGATGCTTCTGACGTTTTGCATCGTTACACGTTTAACTTCAATATGAATGATGTAACCAATACTTTGTATCACTATTTTAATTTAAAAGAGTGTCCGTGGAGTTTCTTGCCCGTTCTTCTCCATAGGAACCTACTATTTGGAATGGGCAACTAGCTTCATATTTGTAACTCTTCTTGACAATTCAAAAGTGCCTGTAAATAGTTTAATTGAAATAAATGCTTTCCGTCTTATTACAAAACAAGGTTTATCTTCAGAGCCAGGTTAAAACCATGGAGCCATTATTGAATTTCGAACTTTATTCCGTATAAAGAACGGTATTTCAATCACAGTTACGTTCTTATTACAAAAACTGGCTCCATGGTTTAAGCCATGTCAAATTATAAATCTTGTTTTGTAATAAGACGGTTTGGGTTTTGAGTTTGTACTCCTTTTGTACGGGTTAGTTCGCTCTCGTAGCACTTTGTACACAAGAGATAAAAAAAAAACAATCTGCCCGCCTTTTCCCAATTACATTGGGGTCAGCTTCCAGTCTAACCGGATGCAACTAAATACCAGTATTTTACATGGAGCAACTGCCTATCTGACCTCCATAACCCAGTAATTTGTTAAAACTGGTAATTTATTTATTTATTTTTTACTTTAACATAAAACGGCCAAAGGCCAATTACATTAGTTAAAGACACAACACATTATATTAGTATCATCAATCTATTACATCATATATATATTAGTATCTCATCTCACAATACTCTAGATATGTTGACAAGATCTTCTTCCATTCATCCGCGAACCCATCACAGTGAGGCTTAACGTCCAAGAGAGCGTTTAGCGCAGAGAGTGTGCGAGGGACAGGAGACTGAGCTCGAGCGCCGGTTCGACTCCAAGGCACGGCGAACAATCTGTGCCTCCTGCTACGGTTATAGTTCATCGGAACAAAAAGATAGGACAGTTCATCATGCAATTCAGGAGCATCTGTTTTTCCGTTAAGGATCCTACACATATTAATAATTTGGTAATTTTTCTTGTAACCTCGAGAGAATTATAACCCAAACAGCCTAAAAGAAAGTTCGAAGGATATATAAGTAAGACTGGTTGTCGGAATTTCGGGCTTCTGACTGTCAAAGATCCACGAATGACAGCCGGGACCAACGTCTTAATGTGCTTTCCGAGGCACGGAGGAGTCTTTGTGTGTAAATATCCACGGGCCAACCCTGGCAAGCGTAGCTTAACTTGATGGATCGACCCGTGCCGCTGTTGTAACTTAACCACGAACTTCTCCTACAAACAAGAGATCAAATCAAATAAAAATTATTGCTATAGATTACACTGAAAATAATAATAATAAACCTTTATTTCAGAACAAATCCATAATTCAACACACACATTTTAAAAACAACTAATTCACATTAAAAAAAAACAACACACACAAAATAAAAGCCTACTTGTAACACGACTCAGCAGTGACGCACACTGCTTCCCTATAAGAGCATGAAACCCATCAGTGTGCTCTTCTGCGAACATAGTCGAAGCACTGCAGAATCGTGGTAGCCCCAGCAGCACCCTAAACGTGATGTTACATCGCAGCCTCTGCAGTGCAGCCTGTGGGCAAAGTATACTCGTGCGGCATACAGCGCCCTCCGCGTCCAGTTCAATAACGCGTTCAGGGTGGTGTTGGGGCTGCCCCACCACTGTAGCGCCTCGGGCATGTTCGCGGAGGCGCGCACCGACTGCTTTTACGCGACGATGCGCAAGCGGTGCGCGTCTCTGGTGCGCAGAGTGCGGGGCAGCGCCAATACCGTCCTGGTGATGATCGCCAACAGACCGGATTGCCTTTGTATCCGGCAATGCTGTAGCAGACATATTGTTACCTTGTGAGCGTTTTTGTCTGTGCTTGTTATTTTTTCTGTGCTTGTTATCTTGTCTGTGCTTGTTATCCTGTCTGTATCCTTTTTATGTAGCTATTTTTATTTTATTTTTTATGTAAACTTATGAGTCTTGTTACTTGAAATAAAGAAATATTATTTATTTTATTTATATTGAACACGTAAGGCATTGTATGATCCAAGTGTGTATTTAACCCACAGGCTGCACGTGTAGAGCAAAAAAATTTGCGATACATAATATTAATAAGACAGTACCCCATAACACCCACCCTTCACCACTTCCTAGTGCTTTAGCTGGGAAGAAGCGCAACAAACTCCCCAGCTGCACATCAGTCGTCTGTGTGGTGCTGGACTTAAAGAATAGCACCATCCTATTTCTTCCCATGGGTGTCGTAAAAGGCGACTAAGGGACTTACTAGAGAATGGGCAGCAGCGTTCTGTATGCATTTTAACACCATACTGCGATGGCCAACCCGCCTGCTAAGCGTGGTGATTATGGCAAACCCTTGAGTGAGGCCTATGTCCAGCAGTGGACGTCTTTCGGCTGAAATAATAATGATGATGACACATCAGTCTGTTAAGTAACTTGATTCTACACAATAGTATCCAAAGTAACAAAACAAATAAAAAACAAAACAGTTGTTTGCGAAATGTCAGCTAGAACAATGAAATATATCAACAGAAACATGAAAAACTTCAGCACAAAATAACAACGTAAACAGGGCCCCAAGTCTGCTATTTTTATAAATTCAGTCATTCCAACACGATCCCATTGTCATTTTGCTAAAAGTTCGTAATCTGCTAAATTCATAATGGACGATCATTGGTCGGTCAATGTCGTAATAGAATTGTGTTATTATAATGGCATTACCGTATTGCCATTATTATAAAACCCATTAGTAGAAATGTCATTCATTTGTCATTATGTACGAGATTACCAATAAATGCAATTTCTTTCAATGTAGTGTCGACCATTGGAAAGTCATAATGACGCCATTATAAGTTGATTACCAAACTTGTCAAAATCAACAATTATGAAATCAATGATCGACCATTCTGACACTATTGCAATAGCAGACTTGAGGCCCAGGTCTCAGTACCGATAAAAACATAAAAAAGTTCAGGCAAAAAGGGCAGTTGTTTACGTATCATTACAAACACGTTTTGTTCCATGACGTGTACGGCCGTTACAGGCAAAAGTCAGCCCAAAAGTCTGACAACCTGTCTTACGGGTCTGGGTTGCAACAACCCAGCAACTGGGTTGTTGAGATCATACAGGCAGTTACTCCATGTGTATAAAGCTGCAGCTGGTTAAACTGGATGCCGACTTTTAACATAGTTTCGAAAAAGATAAGCAGATGATGTGCATAAATCATCAAGTTCTTCGCTGCAAACAAAAGGCGTGATCAACCAATTCCTTGTTCACAGATATCTGGTTGGATTCAAGAACCTGCTGCGAAGCATCGAGTGTAAGGGCATCGGCTCCGTACTAGGTATCAACTACTTTGCCCGAGGGTATCTACAACCCAGAGCATATGAAAGGTACGCACTTTTATAAGACGAAAACTTTAGTAATGATATGAACCACTCCGATTTAATAATGGTAGCCAATGCAATACATTAAGGCCTTCTTGCACAACAAAACTCTTAATGCATTTAAAGGCTAAAATTGTGTAAAATATAATTCTGACTTTGCAATTTCAAACGATTGACCGCCATCGCCAGTTGCACGTAAGTCCATTATTAAAAGTAATGTGTCTCTACATTACTTTTAATGGGGAATCAAATTTAATTGACTTGCAATTAGCGGTATGAGACCCAGAACGATGTTCTAAACACGTTTAAACGCTAAACATAATTAGTCATATATAGTGCAAGTGGGCCTAAATCGTGACCATCAGCTTTGTCCTTTATATTAAGTTATGTTTTTTGGTAAACATCAACCATTGTAACCAACGTTGTCTAAGGCAGCTTACAAAATAAGCTACGGGTATAACCCAATCTTTTTACCTATTTCAAAAGACGTGCTAATTGGATTACAAATAAATCTTTTTGCAGGTATATAGCTCATATGATTCTGGGTCGAGATCTGTTAGACAATACTTTGAACCTGGTGCCATCTCTGATACCACTTCATAAGGATATCAAGGAGGACAGCTCCGAATACCGAGACTTGGAGAAGAAGTAAGTAGACCTATTAAATGCAATCTATGGGCCATACAAATATTTGTTTATTGCGATAGTCAAACCCACATTTTAAAGTGCACAAAACCTGATTACCAGGAAATAGTTGTGACAAAGTCTTAGCATTATTGGGTCTTACCGAATGCTAGTTTGCATGCAGATTTGTGCTCATCATCAAACATTGGACCAACGTCTGAGCTACCATTGCTTCAGTTTGTTGGGGCCAGACGAAACTAGCCCACGTCTGTTAGCTTTTCCTTTGTCTTTTCTCACTGAGAGTAATGTTAGTCTTTTTTGGCAGGAACCAGCAGATTGTGGACAATAAGCATCGAGATGGCAGCGTCACTGATGCCATTGAGTATTTCGACCAGACTGCAACGTTCCTTGATAAACTACGAGCGGTACAGAAGCAACTTCGGGAGTACATCAGGTCAGTACACAAAAGTCAAGCATTTATTTCAATGATATGAAACCATTAACAAACACTTTTAACTGTTAGTACGTCTGAAAATTTAAGCCTATTCCAAAACGTAGACCTCTATGGATAAAAACAGTGTTCAAGGACGCTATTTTAAACCTAGTTATTTTGAAATCCTGATTAAATTGTTCGTGTTGATTTTATAATTGAAGAACATGTAAAATGAAGATATGAAGACTCGCAAAGTAACATACACTCTGAAAAAAAAAATCTTCCATTCCGTAGTTCTCTTCAGAAAATAAGCTTTACAAGAAAAGCAGTCGTTCTCACCCGAAATTGTCGCCAACTGAATAATTTGCACGTGAGTGCACAGTTCCACAACCTTATTGCAAATACTTTGATTGCCGCAAGCCAATCACGCCCGATTTAATTTGAAACGTGACTCGAATCAACCCTTGTAGTAAACCCATTCTACATTCAATTACTAAACACTTAAGGTTGACTTTCATTTGTCGTGGCTTTTTCAATGAATTCCTAAAGGACTGCTCATTTTCCTGCTCCACAGATTTGTATAAGGATATTCAGTTTTATTTTCTTGGGGTTAAAGTTGGTGTTTATTTACTCGACGGAGCGGTCACAGGATCCAACAACAAATGCCTTGAGGGTGCAGGGTCCTGACTGTCTGAAACTATTTTTGACCGACTTCCAAAAAGGAGGAATTAACTTTCCAGCTTCGGGAAAAGCAATATTTTGTAAAACGTGATGAGCACTTGACATTAGACTATTGTAACTTAGATAAATTAAAAACTGACCCACTAAAAAGTGAAAACTAAAAAACTTTTTATAAAAATAAATAAACGACTTCCAAAAAAACACTACAAAGTGAAAACTAACTTTAATTTCGGAAGTCGGTGGCAAAAAAATAAAATACAGATCCAAAGACACCGACTTCCAAAATTAAAGTTTGTTTTCAGTTTGTGGTGTTTTTTTGGAAGTCGGTTATTTTTTTTTTATAAAAAGTTTTTATCTTCTAAAGCAAGTGAAGTTTTTCGAAGTGACAACTTCTTTAGGCTCGTTGATCGATTTTTGGTAGGGGAAAAACTTATTTCGCGTCACCAACATGCCGTTTCGCGCGTTGAGCGATAAGTTTTCACTTGTGTCGGCAGTCCCCATGACTACCTATGTTTTTTTTCTAAGATCGTAGGAAAAAAAATCATTCGCATTCTCAGATTTCTACGTAATTACTGGGCCAATATACATGTTTCTTTTTTTATTAGGCTGAGGAAGCCCGCGCAATAGTCCATAGCAACTTTATTAATTTTGTTTCAGGAGTTTTTGAGTTACATTTAATAATAGGTTTTATGATGTTGTTATCTTCACTACTAAGTACAGTGCTTCTACTTTCTTAACGTCTCTCGGCAAACTTCGTGATTTGTCAGTCGTCGCATTACTATCAGTTGCCCTTTGCACTTGGTGCAGGCCGAACGCTCTCAATTCAATTCAATTTATTCGTTAACAATTTACATTGTGTTTGAAATATAATTCTAGATAATAAAAAATACACGGCTTGCAGCAAAGCAATCGGCTTGGAAGTATATAGTTGTTACTACTCTTTTTAAAAAATGGGAGGAAGTCGGAAATGTGATGATTGCCGAGAGACATTAAGAAATAGAAGCACGTACAGTGCTTATATTATAGTTACATGCACTTGGGTACTAACAAGTCAAAAGTGAAAAAAAAAAAAATCACTAAGTTTTCTAAAGTTGTAAAGTTAGTGATTTTTTCGCGTCGTACGTTCAGCCAGTAATAGGACTCGCCCATCAAGGAGCGCTGTCCCCAATATGACGCATTATTAATTTAATAATGCGTCATACACATCAAAGGTATTTTAATAAAACGCGTATAATAAAAGATCAATAATTAAATTATCTTTAAATTGGTGAAGGTTTCAGAAAAATACGCTTGGTAGATTTTGCGCCATTCTCAGTTTTTTATCCGGGTTAGACATAACTTTACAAATTAATTTCAATAAGTAATATAAACATAGTCTAAAATATTCACATATTAAGTTATTGAGAAAATGCTCTAATTTAACATATATTTTTTTCAAATCATTATCACTACTGGTTTAGACGTGATCTTCAGTATAAAATTATTAAAAGTCGGTTATCGTCGCCATAGTAGGCTGGTATTATAACTTTAGTCAAGTCTAGCCGGGCGCCGCCACCAGACACGATAATAGTCGTTTGGTAGTACAATTATCTAGTGTAATTACGGATCGTAATCCTGGGCAACAACTTAACTAGACAATTAGTAGCCAGTGCAGGCTGGCAGAGATCTAGCTTCTAGGAAGTTGATAATATCTTAAGCATAAACAGCAAAACATACCTATACGAGTATTTTTAGTAAAGATAGGCAGAGCTATTTTTATACATTATTCTCATGTAATACCCCAGCGCCCTCTATAAACAGACTCTAGGATTCTACTGAGAATTACACTAAAAGAGAAGAACCACCACCAGAACCAGCGCTGGGGCTCTGTCACGATAGGATCGCAGCATAATGCTGCGATCTTGAATCATAGATCTTGAATCATAATAATCATAATCATTTTTAGGGTTCCGTAGTAAACAAGGAACCCTTATAGTTTCGCCATGTCCGTCTGTCTGTCTGTCTATCTGTCTGTCTGTCTGTCTGTCCGTCCGTCCGTCTGTCCCCAGCTTAGCTCAGAGACGCTTAGTCCTAGAAAGCTGTAATTTGGCATGGGTATACATATTAATCATGCCAAAAAAATGGTAAAATAAAATTATGAAAAACATTTTTTTTTTATTGAAATGGGGATGATATTTTTTTTTCTCGTCTATTTCATAGTGTGGGGTATCGTTGGATAGGCCGTTCAAAAATATTGCGGGTTTGTCAAAACCATTTTTCAATTAAGGGATCCGTTTGTGTAATATTAAGCTTTAAAGTGCTATTTTTTGTTAAAGTCAAGTGTCACAACTTTGTTTAACTTTTTGTTAAAGTCAACCATTTAGCCGGCAGAGGGGGGGCCCCCTGCCGGCTAAATGGTTGGTTTTGGATATGTGAAAAAATTCATGGCAATAGTATATATAACGAAATTAAAAGGAAAACTATCACAGCTAAGTAGGCTTCACAAGTTAACGAGTAATAGTCGACCAACTTAAATTTGCAGTTGGAGAATTGACCGTAACGTATATCGATGTATGGGAGAGCATGTTTTTCAACTACAATGTTAAGTTTGTTTTTGGGATAAATTCATCTCAACTACGGAACCCTTCATTGTGCGTGGTCCGACATGCACTTGGCCGGTTTTTTGTAAATACAGTTCTTAAATTAAAGTTCTTAGGTCGCTATGTTATGCCAAGAGGCGTACAAATATGGTTGCATGCGAAATAAAATATTGATCATGCGAGAGGTAAACAAATTACTTGGTAGTTATGTCAAAAATTAATAGAACGGTGATAAATAAATAAAAACAAAAATTATAAATGTCACAATATGGAATCATTTCTACAGTCAATTGAATGCATAAATAAATTATCATAAATTAAATAATATTAGCTCAATAGCTATGTTAGCTCAATATTCAATTCAAATTTGTTTCTCCAGTCAAGTAGGTACATAAGCTTATGTTGAGCGATGGCGGTTTTGCGTAGATGTAATGTATATTTTCCACCAACTTGTTCTTTTGTATTTGTGTTTTTTAGGGTTCCGTATCTCAAAAGAAAAAAACGGAACCCTTATAGGATCACTCGTGTGTCTGTCTGTCTGTCTGTATGGCTGGCTGTCTGTCTGTCTGTCTGTCCGTCTGTCACAGCCGATTTGCTCCAAATCTACTACACTAAAAATTAAGAAATTAATTATTTTAAGTGTACCTAAGAAGCCTGGTTGGAACCAATCCGTTAGGGCGTAGGTTTGTGCAGACTCGTGTGATATGATCGCAGACGCGACGCGACACTAGTAGGACAATTTCTTCTTTCTACCAATAATAAATATATATATATATATATTTAACTATATAGCCAATAATATAAATATTTTCACACCATATTAGGTAATGATACGGTGTACTTTTTTTTTTTTTTTGTTTTTTCTTTTTTTTTGTAACATCTGTTTATGCATGCACCTGTATTATGCAAATAAATAATTTGATTTGATTTGATATCGCACCAGTCTGAACGAGCCTTTATACTAAACTCTCGCGTTTAAGTTTTATTTCGTGTGTTTTTGTGTACCTATTTTATATCCCTTCTACTTTTCGATGTGTCTGTTTAAAATCTAAAAATTATACGTTTTCAAAGCAGGGACCGTGCAACCCCGGTTAAGGGTTAAGCCTTTCGAAGGGGTAACCCCTTCTATAGGTTACTTTTATCATGATGTAACCCATTGAACGGGTTTTATACTAGAAACCCATTGAAAGGGTTACATGATAACCCATTGAATGGGTTTTATACTTGAAACCCAGTGAAAGGGTTACATGATAACCAATTTCAATGGGTTCTATTCCTACTTGAAACCCAGTAACATGAAAAAACCATAATATTATGTTACTTCGATATCCGCCCAGCACGCGTATCATGACTAATTCTATCTATATTCTACCCAGGGACCATTTTGGTTACCATTTTAGAAAAACCCTATCGAAAACCCTTTCAATGGAAATGGTTTTCGATAGGGTTTTTCTAAGCAGTTAATCAAAAACCCATACGGTGTGGGTAATTTTTAATGGCTTAAATTAAGCCGTTCAAAGAGTTACCCAAACCGTATGGGTTTTTATGGAAAACCCTTTCAATGGGTTACCAAAATTTAATTTAAGCCGTTCATAAGGGTTACCCTTATCGTATGGGTTTTTTTTAACCGCTTAGAAAAACCCTATCGAAAACCCTTTCAATGGGTAATCAAAATGGTCCCTGTTTCAAAGTGGCGTAAGTGATATTTTATTTAATAACGTCACAGTATGGTTGGATATTATTAATTTTTTTATTGAATGTAGGTATATTTATTTAGTTTTTAGGGTTTCGTAGTAAACAAGGAACCCTTATAGTTTCGCCATGTCCGTCTGTCTGTCTGTCTGTCCGTCCGTCCGTCTGTCCCCGGCTTAACTCAGATACGCTTAGTCCTAGAAAGCTGTAATTTGGCATGGATGTACATATTAATCACGCCAAAAAAGTCGTAAAATAAAAGCATGAAAAGCATTTTTTTTTATGGTACCTCCCTGGCACGTAAAACGGGGATGATATTTTTTTTTCTCGTCTTATACATCGTGTGGGATATCATTGGATAGGCCGTTTAAAAATATTGTGAGTCTGTGAAAGACATTTTTAAATGCTGAGATCCGTTTGCGTAATATTAAGCGTTAATGTGCTATTTTTTGTTAGAGTCAAGTGCCCCCCCCCCCTGCCAACTAAATGGTTGTTTTTGGATATGTGAAAAAAATCATGGCAGTAGTATATATAACGAAATTAAAAAGAAAACTACCACAGCTAAGTAGGGTTTACCAGTTAACGAGTAATAGTCGACCAACTTAAATTTGCAGTTGTAGAATCGACCGTAACGTATATCGATGTATGGGAGAGCATGTTTTTCAACTACAATATTAAGTTTTGTTTTGGGATAAATTCATCCTAACTACGGAACCCTTCATTGCGCACCGACACGCACTTGGCCGGTTTTTTCTCTACCTGTTACTTTCAGACAGCAAAAGATACAGTCAACGGCAAAAGTCGATTAACACTTCAGTTTTTTAAATCGTAATTATTGAGCTAAATATTTTTTATTTTTTTTTACGAGATATAATATACTAATTTTGAAAATGTATCCAATAATTTGGTTTATATTTAGAAAATGTATAAAAGTAGCAGTGTTATTCTACTTTTCTCGCTGAAGGTTTTCTTATGCCATGATTTTGTAGTACCTACACTGTTGTGTGCATTCATCCGCATTGTAAATGAGAGCGTTTAGGGCCAGCAAACATGATGTACCAAATGGAGCAAATAAAATTGTCCACGTTCTTGCATTCAGAGGAACCATATAGCTAGGAAACGCCCGAAATATTCAAATGAAGCTCAAAATATGCATAGTGGTAATGAGTTTTGTGTACTTGAGAGAACTACTTTTTAGTGCATTATTGTAATCAGAGAAATTTTTGAAAAATTCTCAAATGATCACCTATGTTTTCCGCCAAAGAACGTTGCTGTAATCCGGTTAAAAGAACATGAGCGCCGTGCAGAGACCAATCACGTACGACTTTTTAGTTTTAATATAATAGGTTAATATATTTTCCACTCATTATTATAAAACAAAACATACACCCGGTTATTAATTGAGATTTTGGAGTTGAGATTTTGTCTTATTACCTCGCCTACACGTAAAGTGGGGATGAAATCACACAGATTGAGGGGACCCGTCCAGTCATTGCACGCATTTGTCAGTAGTCGTGCAGCTCAACCCAAAACTTAAGGAGCTCAACGATTCAACGAACAATACCAAAAAAAGGACATTGTGATTTGTAAGTTTGTACGCAGAATATTGAGAGATTCACCAGTCTCAAAACAAATTAAATGTTAATTTAGACAGTAAAAACGCGACTAAAGAGAATAATAAATCGTCAAAGTAATAAATTAAGAGGCCTATTACATTTCGACCGTGAATTTTGCGTTAAATGGCCAACTGTGGCGTTCTTGTTCTGACAAACTGAAAGACTTAGATAACTTTTAGGTACTTATTAATTGGTGGTGAATAGTTATTAATATAGTTTATAGCAGTCTACCTTTTGGCAATGTTTTTTTATCTATTTATATAAAACAAAAATTCTGAAGCAAGTTTTTCATAAAATGCGCGACGGCACTTTTTGGAGCTCGTAGATTGAACTACATAAGCACACGAAATTAAATATATATAGTAATATCTCTTTTAAAGTGGTCTTAGTTCAAAATGGCCTCAGAATTTTGAAATTTGTATGGAATATCTATCAAAAAAATCCCGTTCAAAACCATAAAACTACTAAAAATGCTCAGAATTAACTGTCAATTTCTCCTTACTACATTAACATTACTACGTAAAATGTATACCAGAATAATCGTTAATTCCTAAGAAATTAAATTTCATATAAAGAAGTAAAAAAAAAATGTATAAAACCACATAGGTCCACAACTGCCAAATTGCTACCTATTGCGATGTGTTTAATCTTTCAGAACACAAGTGAACGCGCTTTTTAACGCTTGAAATTTTGTGACGTGGCATGCCAAATGTAGAGAGATGGGTCGGCGCCAGCGCCGCAAGCGGTGAGCGAGCAGTCCGCGCATCTGGCGCTCAATTATTTAATTGAAAAATCAGTTTGAGGCAAAAGTGAACAAAAGTGTCGCCCGCACTCATATTCAACACGATCTCACTGCTCAATTAAAAATGATTGAGCAGTGAGATCGTGTTGTGTCGCACACACATCCACATACACCACGCACACACACACCACACACACTTCACACCATACACATGCATAAACACACACACACCACCACACACACGCACACACATTTACTAACCCTAGAATAAGTAATAATCAATAGTGAAAACAGTTTTTATATAACTTACCGCATCCGTGTTCGAGTGCATAATCCTAAATAAAGGTAACCGTTTCCGAAGGGGTGGAGACCTGGTGTCCTGAAATACTTACAGCCTAGCTTAGGCACCAGTCCCCCACAGTATAACTTCTAAAACTATTATGTATGGATATTTTGAAAGTGTACTATATATTGTGGTGAGAAATAAAAAATCTTTATCTTACCTTTATCTACTAATTTTGACAACGTACTCATACAATCTTTTGTACGTTTTTTGACAAAGCGAGATTTACAGTCCATAACTAGAACAGAATAATTATAATCTAATAGTAGGGGTATTGATATCGTTGTTAGTATCGGTTGTTGTCGTTGTAACTTTGCAAGTAGTTAACAAATTGTCAAAAATTTCAGAAATAAAAACCGACCAAGTGCGAGTCTGACTTGCACACAAAGGGTTCCGTACCACCATACAATATTTAGCAAAAAAACGGCGAAAAAAACACGTTTCTTGTATGGCTTAAGTAATAACGGCAATAGAAATTCACAATCTGTGATAATTTTAACTGTGTACCTATTACTGTTCATGGGATACTGACAGACATACAGTCGGACGGACGGATAGCGGAGTCTTAGTAATAGGTTTCGTGGCTCCCTTTAGCTACGAAAGCCTAAAAAGTATCTCCACATCAACCTTTAGGGTGTACAATAAAAAGAAAATAAATAAAAAGAATAATCTAACGTGGATAGGATAAACAGAAAACTAAACTATGTAGGTACAAGAACTATTTTAAGAAATACACGGAAAGATAAAAATACAAGGTAGGAATAGGTACACATACATGTAGTAATAAAGAAAGTAGGTATAAGTCTAGGGAGTCTATTCTAAGGAGTCTTTTACCTAATGATAAGTTCTTAAAATAATAAAGTATGTAACGAAAGAAAAAATAAAAGAAAGAAAGAAAATCAAAAAGACAAGAAAGAAAGAAAAGAAACAAAGAAAAAAGAAAAGAAACAGAAAAGAAAGAAAGAAAAGAAAAAAGAAAGAAAGAAAAATGCGTTGATAGGCATTACAGCAAAAAAGTACACCTTAAAACTATACTTACAAATCAGAAAACAATGATTATAATGCCAAAAAGGCAGCTATGTCTGATGGCAAGACAAGGTGTACCACCAAACACTGATTTTAAACAGTAGCCAACGAATATCATACGCTAGAGTATTAAACACATTGGTAAGTGTGTCCGTTTTAAGTAATAAATTATGAGAACAAAGTTAAAGGTACTTTGCTGATATAGTAACCGCAAATCACAACATGGCTTTTTGCTATTTTTCAATGTAAAAAGTCGTGTTATGATTTGCGGTTACTATATCAGCAAAAGTACATACAAAACCAAATAAAATGTGACATTCATGTGTGTGTGCCTCGTTGGTCTAGTAGTCATAAACGCGACTACTGAGCATGATGTCGTTGCTTTGATTCCCAGGTCGGGCAAACGTGATGATGAATTTCCCATTAGTAGCTCAGAGATTAGATTTGTGCCCATTTTAAGGCAATGGCTCCCTAATACATGAAACTTAAACATAACTGGTAAAGGTAGGTTTAACTATACACCTCTGCCCATACTGATGACAGAACAGGCGCGATGTTACCTTAATGTTAAAAGAACTAAAATACTAAAGACTTTCCTTATGTTTTTTTCACGAATCGGATATGGTGGCGCGTGTGTTGGATTATTTAGTTTCCTTCAAAATCGTTGAGCTGAATGGTGCTAATACATGCGTCATGTTCGTGAACGGGCGCTGACAGTTGAAAGGTCATCTCTTAGCTGCCACGGCTTTTTTTTCCTTAAATTACGAATGCTTTTATTTTTCTCACATGTATAATTTCAACATGAATGATGTAACCAATATTTTGTAACCTTGTTTTGATTTATGAATGAATGAAGGAATTAATGAATGAATAAATGATGAATGTGCAGGGGCGCAGTGGTAAAGCTATTGACTGCTGCGCTGCGTGTCGCGAGTTCGATTCCCGCACGGAACAAATATTAGTATGACCTATAAGTAGTTGTTCCGGGTCTGGCTGTTTGTGTATGTGAGTTTAAATGTTTGTAAACGCACCGACGATACAGGAGAAATTCCTAGTGTGGGGCAACGTTTTAAAAAAAAAAAATGTTGATATTTATTGGCCAGATTTAAAAGAGTGTCCGTAGTGTTTCTAGCTCGTTATTCTCGATAGGTACCTACTACGCTTTGGAATGGGCAATTAGCTGACTGACCGACCCATTGACAATTCAATTATTATGATTCCTTATAATATTTATTTGAGTTGACATTTACTTTTTTAATCGTGTTTATTTTTTAAATGATTTTGAGTTGACGTTGAATTATATTGTTTTGATGTGTTATGTTGTTAATTTTTAAATGACCAATGTGTTACGTGTATTTTTTATTTTTTTATTATCTAGAATTATATTTCAAACACAATGTAAATTGTTAACGAATAAATTGAATTGAATTAAAAATGAATGATTAAATTAAGTAATTGGTTTATTTTAAATAATTGCTTTGATTTTGAGTTTATACAGGAGTGAAAGTTGTACCTATAAAAAAAAAGAAGTTTATTTCAATAACTTAAAAATACGTTTACATTAGGTCTTTGGGGATGTCCACTTGTGTAAGGCAGTTTCGCTCTTCCACTAGTTACAACTTTCAGTATAAGCTATTGAATAGACATTCAATTTTAGTAGGTTTTAGAAAAAGAGTGATAAACATCAAAAATATAAAGAAAAACAAAGTAATCATTAATTATAGACGCGCTGTCGTGTGGAGGTATGCATGAATGCGTGCGCGTGCGTGCGCGTGTGTGTGGGGGTGTGTGCGTGCGTGTTCGAGTAAGTTTGAGTTTATGTGTATTTAACGTTAGTATAAAGTATACAACACTATTTTTAGTTTATGCGAAACCTGAATACAGTTTGTTCAGAATAAGGAACTGAATCGATTTCAATAATTTTTACACCATGTTATATTTTGTCCCAAAAATATTTATGTGTGATGGAAAATGTTATGAAAGAAAAAGAAAGAAGAAAGAGGTAGGTACCTACTGCCAAATTATTATCAATGAGCGCAAGACGACCCTGGAGGCGCGGGGGCGCCGTTTACACGTTTTTGTACGGACTACCCGGTAACATAACAACCTTATAACTTTGTGACTTGTCATGATACAGTTTTGAAATTTTGTACATAGATTCTTTAAATAAAAATACTGTGTTTCGGGTTTCGTATATATTAAAACTAATATGGATTGTATAAATAGTATATAATGTATGTAAATACTTAATAAAAGTGTTGGAGAAGTAGTACCTATGACAAGAACAATGACCCACTTAAGAGATCCAGCTGCAGGTGACTAAATCACCACCCTATATCATCAGCTCACGTTCATTCACGCGAATGCTACGTTCACAATATTACTGAAAACTATAAAATAATGCTTGCCTAGTTTCCTTATTCCTTATCTTCACGCTTCTACGCCCTCACCAGTTGAGCACTTCTACAGGTTTTATTGCCAAGCCAAGTCGCGAACGATTGGTGTGTGTCCTTTAACACAACTTTAGTACCAGTTTATGTCTTCGTCATTGACGAAGAAGGAATGTTAGCATAATCAGTAGGTAAGGAGTGAAGAAATAAAGGTTTAGTAAAATATAAAGTGACTAGTTCCCCTTATATTATATATTGCAAGATCAACCTAATTTAGTACCTACTAACTTAGTAATTAAAGCATTTAAACAAATAAAATAATTTTAATTATAAATTATTGCTATTTTAAGTTAGTAGGTACTAAATTAGGTTCGGTCTGTCCGTTTGGTGCCGGACGTAAAGAATAGCCCCATGAATCCCATTTCTTCCCGTGGGTGTCGTAAAAGGCGACTCCTTGGGAATTACTAGGGAATGGGCAGCAGCGTTCTCTATGCATTTTAACACCATACTGCGATCGCCAACCCGCCTGCCAAGCGGAGCGATTATGGCAATCCCCCCCTTTAGGGGAGGCCTATGTCCAGCAGTGGACGTCTTTCGGCTGAAATGGTGATGAATGATGAAATTAGGTTAATCTTGGTTTTTTTTTTACATACAAACCACAATCATGTTCTTCAGAATTACTAGACAGTTTCATTTCATAATATTACATGTTTTATTAGTCATGACCATGAGTGAACTGTGACACACCTGTTTTGCTTTTACTAAGACAAAAACAAAGATGTTTATTATAAACAAATGACAATACAACTTTGTTATTATTTTAGAAAGTTTTAATTATTCTATTATGTGATCTAGACCTGCCAACTCCGACGTGTCGACGAAATCGATATAGAAACACTCATCAAATGTTCGTCTGTTGGTATGGGTTTAAGGTGTTCTCTAAATAATTTAACCCCTGCTTGCCGCACTAAGAGTTATACTACTCACTTTCCACTTTTTAGGGTTCCGTACCAAAATGGTCAAAAGGAACCCTTATGGTGAGAGTACGTCTGTCTGTCTGTCACACCTGAATATATCAAGAACTACTAATGCTATCAACTTGAAATTTAGAATAGTTTTACATGGCGTTTGCCCAACTATTTTGCATACAAGAAAGAAATTTAAAAAAATATATATTTTTTGCAAAAGGGACTGAAAGGGGGTCTTAAAAATTTAAAGTGGGGCTACTAGGGAATGTGGGGCTACTAGGGCATTTTTTTTTTAGGCAGCTTAGATTCCGACTTTTGATGAAAAATGTAAAAAAAAATCCCATCCCCCCCCCCTTATCTCCGAAGTTTTCAGAGATAAAAATCTGAAATTATTCTAAATGATAGAAGCTTATGTAAAGATTACAGGAAAAATAAAACGATGTCTCTAAATAGCACAGTTATTCAGAAATCATCAACATCATAAATATCCGTACGGAACCCTCGGTGCGCGAGTCCGATTTGCTCTTGACCGGTTTTTTTCTACCTACTTTGAGTTTTTTGAGTTTGATCTTTGACAGATGCTAAGGGTCGTCAGAAGCCTGACCGCCCAAAAGTCTGACAACCAGTCTTACTAAGAAGTATCGTATTTCCCAGTAACTGTTATTCAGATGTATCCGGTTAATACTGGAAGCAGACCCCGACATAGTTAGATATAGCTTAAACTGTTTGCATGCCCTAGTTAAGGTAGTTAGTATAAGGAACTTTTTCTTTTTTTTTTTAAACGTTGCCCCACACTAGGAATTTCTCCTGTATTGTGGGTGCGTTTACAAACATTTAAACCCACATACACAAACAGCCAGACCCGAAACAACTACTTGTATGTCATACAAATATTTGTTCCGTGCGGGAATCGAACCCGCCTGCCACCCCCCACCCGCCATTGTAACCTGTAACATGTACTTTCTGTGCAAATAAAGAACTATTCCATTCTATTCTATGGCTTGGCAGATGATGAGTTTTTAAGTATTATTTAGCAGTCCAGCTCACCCCACCATCTTCGTCAATACCAACTGCGATATCGATTGCCATGTACAGGGACACGATGGGTCGAGTTTGGCCCATTTGGTCGTCTGACATGCGGCTGCATGGCGTGTCCAACCCAATGGGGAAGGTCGGCCACAGCTAATTGTGGATTGCGTGATCATGACTAGGTCCCTACGGCCTAGAATAAATTTGCCGAGAGTCCGAAGATGATTTTTGTTTTAATTTAAACTGGCATTGAGTTTTTGTTCACTGGGTGGAAAATCCTCGTGGATGTCCTCCTCCCTGGGGCGGGCGGAGGGGTCTGTCAGACCCTTACTGACTAAAAACTACCCCAGTGTTCCCTTCCCACACTTGCACCGCGGATCTTGGGATCTGTTATTACTTCCGCAGTCCCCGGCTAGTGCCGGCCCGCCTTTACGGGCCACCTCAAGTCTGGGGGGGGAGGTGTTTGACCCCCCCCCCGCAACGTCTAAAAAGGGCGCGCGTGCACACTACGCTCCGCCACCTCGGGTCCAGTGTGATAAGGGGCGGTGGACGGAATCTCCACGGTCCTCAAATCATCGGACCAAGATTATGTCTGAACTTTGACGGCACGGTTGGCGCAGTTAGTTAAGTGATTGACTCCTGCGCTGCGTGTCGCGGGTTCGGTTCCCGCACGGAACAAATATTTGTATGACCTACAAGTAGTTGTTTCGGGTCTGGCTGTTTGTGTATGTGAATTTAAATGTTTGTAAACGCACCCACAATACAGAAGAAACTCCTAGTGTGGGGCAAGACCTTGAACCCTGAGTTTTTATCGCCATTTCTTTTCAGGGGTAGTCAGATAAAAAAGGTCGACTCCATCTAGCTTATTTTTAAGGTTCCGTAACTCAGAAGAAGAACGGAACCCTTATAGGATCACTCGTGTGTCTTTCTGTCTGACTGTCCGTCTGTCACAGCCAATTTGCTCCAAATCTACTGGACCGATTAAGTTGAAAGGCACACTTATGATTTTTTTTTTATGTGACATTAAAGTGATTTTGAAATCCTATTAACGAGATAACAAAATCATTTCATTTCATTTAGGAAATGGTTTATTGTAAATATAGTAATGCCTCAGCGAATATTTTGTCCTGTAGGTAATATGTGACGAACTAATAAATTAAACCACAGACGCGTGACACATACATTGTTTCCTTGAATGAACTTGCTAACCGCAAAAAAGGTCGGTAACACAGTCGTAACTGCCCCATTATTAACTTTAATTATTATTGTTAAAAGTTATGCAATTTGATTCAAACTGGTTGTTTATTTATAGTTAATGGATTTCCTCCTCTCCTATCAGCACGAACTTTATGGGAGCTTTTGATATTTTGGTATAATTTCTCTAGATAAGTAAAATAATCTGTTAGATGGTAACGAGGTTTACTACCTAAGTTGCACTGGACGGAGAGCAGACCGCACGTCAGTGGTAAAAAAACCAGTATAAGCTGCCCTCGTGTTCAATTGACACCCCGTAGGTAGGTACTCCGGTAGGACCAGCTCAAGGTCAAAATGTTCTATCAGAGTTTCATTCGGCCTACTGATCATTTTGCAGGAATTTTGGACATCAAAGATCTAAAGGATATCCGTGAAATTCTGTCTATTATAATAAAACGAGGAAAGCAAATAAAAAAAAAATGTGAATATAGCTTATCTAATATTTCTGAAAAAACATTCGTTTTCTCTATAACCTACGGGAGAAGCTAGTTCGTAAAAAACTTGTAATAAAGGCATGTTTTCCTTTGATATCATCAATATAAATAATCCTACCATGTCATAATATGATTCATGCATTTGCTTCGAGGACGTTGAACCTTAGGTACTTCCCTTCAGAACGTCTTTTTTTTTACCATGTAGATCAACGTGAAAGGAGCCAGCTATCTTTCTCCCTAATTTCTGCTGCTAATTATTATAAAATACTTTTTTTAGGGACGGAGTGACATTAAGTCTGACGGAGGCAAGGAGGTCAGAGGTCGTATGCGCAGGGATATTAATACTCGTCTGCGTGGTATCCCCAATCATCATAGCGTTGGTCAGGAACGCAGTCAATACTATACAGGTATTTTTTTTATTTTTTTTATTATAAAATAACCTATCTTTGTGAAGGAGCTCCTTCGCCTGCCTCCTCCATTTACCTCCTTCGCCTGCCTCCTTCACATGCCTCCTTCGCCTGCCTCCTTCATCTGCCTCCTTTGACTGCCTCCTACTCCTGCCTCCTTCGACTGCTTCTTTGGCCTGCCTCCTTCATCCGCTTCCTTCACTTGCCTCTTTGCCTGCCTCCTTCGCCTTCCTCCTTAGCCTTCCTCCTTCACCTCCAAACAGCAACGCTGCTTAGCGGTAGAAAAGGGTATGTTGGTACTACTGGTACTCCTCCTTTTTCTGCCGCCAAGCAGCGTTGCTTTATTCCAGTTGGAAGGCACATTTTTGCTTCGTTTCAGGGATGATAACGCATCTCCGATGCGTCCGGTCATTGACATTTTATCAGAGATAATGATAATGGAAAAGTCAGAGAAAGCTTATAATGTCAATCCTCTTGAAAGTCCTTGTAGAAATACGAAACAATTTGAATGCGATTTCCACTTGCCTAATCCGTCTGCTTGGTTCCCATCCAATGGTATAAACAATCCCAAAAATAAACGTATACTAGTACAAGTGTGCTGTGTATTGAATGAGAATTACATCCGAATGGCGCTTCTCCATCTTTGCTACGTAACGCCAAGGCAATGCACTACAAGGCCAATGGCAGCTAAATTGAGCACAATGTCGCGTAGTATTACGTGTCCATTCATTCATTGCGGAGTGCTCGTATTTGTAGCGTTTCCTCTTAGTAAAACGTGACTGGACTGTTGGATTAGTGGTAGGACATGCAACTGCTGACTGTGTGGGGTCCATCTTATTCTAAGCATACTTAAACTCACGCTTTCTTCCCATGGGGGTATTTAATTTTTATTGAAAAAGCAAAGCCACATCAGTTAGAGATCGGATATTGGGATGCATATTCACCTAAAGTTTGAGAGTATGGAGTGCACTTCGGTACGGGGAAAGTGTCGGTTTCCAGGACTGACGAATTTTTAAGAACTACTTTTTTGTACTGTGGATCCCCGAATAAATATATTTCATTTTCGAATAAAATGTTTTGAAGAAATACTCGTATTAATAGTGTTTTTTAAAAGTGTTATATTTTCCACAAAATTATTGCCTAGTTTTAAATAGATACGAAATATTTGTTAAACTTAGGAATACAAAATTGTTAACCTACACACTGTTGATACTGAAACCTCGCGATCCAGGAATAAAAATATATTTTAAGAAGCCGTTGCTATATTTTGTCTCCTTTTCCGGGAAAAAACGTACTTTAGGTAAATATGCATCCGAATTTCCGATCTCTACACATCACGTACATTATACTTAGGCTAGAAACAATCTTAATAACTAAAGGACTTAGGCGCCATCTCCACAGATGAGGGAATCACGACGATAGTCACGCTGTGTCTTCAAATAATTGTCGCGACGATATCGCCTAGTGGCGGAGTTGTTCAGGGCTAGTTATGAAACTAGCCCTGAACATGTACCTGAGTAGGTAGGACATATTATTGTGAAGATTTGAAATTGCATTTTTGTAGGATTTTATTGTTTATTGAAGGAAAGGAAAAATTAAAGGATCAAAGCGTTCAAAGTCTCATTGTTGGCCAGATTTGCACTTGAGCTCATGCTCGTAATACGCACCCCTTATATACTTACCCAGTATACTTAACCCCTATTATTATTTATTTTTTCTATATTTTCCAGGTGTACGCCAGTAATTTAGCGGAAAAGGCAAAAGAACTTGAATACGAGAAAGAGCTAAGTGATTCCCTACTGTATCAGATGCTGCCTCCAAGCATTGCCAAGCAACTGAAACAAACCCAACAGGTAAAGTCTTAGCCCCGTATTCATTGGAAACAATGTTGAAAACAGTTACAAAACATTGTTTCCCGCAACATCGTTGTTGGCAACATGTTGATAATAATACTATACAGGTTGGAAGGGACATCGACGCGAATCCGTTTACCATGGATTCAGTACATCATTCTTGCCCTGCGTTAAAAATTTCATCGGTTATAAAAAAAAAATTCGCTGTTCCATACATTTTGACTGAGTAGGTATTTCACTTCTGTAGGAAACAGCAGTTTTTTTTTAAATTATCGACGAGACATTTTAAGGCACCCCGGAGTCAAGAATTATGTAGGTACTGAATTTATGGTAAACGGATTCGCGTCGATGTCTCCCTTCCACCCTGTATTTACTGTGAATTCAAAATATGAATATGCTGCAAAAGACGCACGCCATTGCAGTGGCCTAAAAGTATAATAGTAGCTAAGTGTTTTTGTGATGAACAAATCAATGCAGTAAGTAGGCATTTTATTAGGTACTTTAGCCACTCCCGTGAACAATGCCGAAATTGGGACCGGAACGAAAAATAGTTCATGTTCAAAACGGGGGGGACGCGCGCGCGCGGGAAGCACACGAGTGGATAAAAATGTTATGTAGTTAGCGGCTATTAGTATACTTTGAGGCCACTCGCGTACAACTTCCGAGTGCTCATAAAGTTTTGCGCGGACTTTACCTTTCATGATGGCAGCTCATGTTTCCTGCAACACTGAAACATGTTGCGGAAACAAAGTTGCTTAACTTTTTTTTCCAATGAATCTGCCTAGTCTTTTCCCATCTATGTTGGAGGTCGACTTTCAGTCTTACCGGAATCAGCAGAATGCCAGTATTTTACATGGAGCGACTGCCTATCCAGAACAACCACAACCCAGTTACTGGGTAATACGATAACCCTTGGTAAGACTGGTTGTCAGACTTTCGGGCTTCTGACGACCTGTAACGACCGTCAATGATTTACGAATGACAGCCAGGACCAAAAGCTTAACGTGCTTGCCGAGGCATGGAGGAATCTCGGTCACCCATCCACAAACCAATCCCGGCAAGCGTTGTTTTACCTGATAAATCGACCCATGCGGCTGTTATGACTTAACTACGAGCTCCTCCCCAATTAATAAGGGTTTTATTTACTACTATTTTTGGAGTAGTTGTAGTTGAACGGATCTTGAAAATGAGAAATGGAGTCCTCTGTTGTAGAATGTATTAGAATAGGACGTGGTAATGTCTGTTCGGTAATTTAGCTACGTTAGAATTGAGTTTTTAGAGCCATGAAGAACAGGGTGTAAAGTTCACTCATACTCTATAGAAAAGGGAGGATCCTCCGACCAGACGGGTGTTGTGTCTGGTGGTCGACTGCCCGACGGTTGATTACAGGACATTGTATATATGCTAGTTGCGCGGTAAACTCTCCTTGCGTGATGCAGGATTTTGCGTGACGTCAGTGTGACGCGTAGTTCGCATGTGGTGATGTAGGTGCCGCCACAAGTTCACAGAGCACGGAATCAGCGCGGCGGTAGCGGCGGTGTTAGAGACGGCAGTTATATGTACCTATCCTCCATTTGAAATAAGATTAGACATTTAAATAAACCTTTTTGACGGCACGGTTGGCGCAGTGGTTAAGCGATTGACTGCTGCGCTGCGTGTCGCGGGTTCGATTCCCGCACGGAACAAATATTTGTATGACCTACAAGTAGTTGTTCCGGGTCTGGCTGTTTGTGTATGTGATTTTAAATGTTTGTAAACGCACCCACGATACAGGAGAAATTCCTAGTGTGGGGCAACTTTAAAAAAAAAAAAAGAAAAAAGTCCGTCCAACCGATTTTGACTTCTATTGCGTCGGTGGCATGACAAATGGCAGCTGTAAGATAGGTACTAATAAAATGAGTGGCTCCAAAAGTTTAAACCCATTAGTTTCACGGTTGGTTTGTGTGGAAAGTATTGATAATACTGTTTCTAACAGCAGCCGTTGAGGCATCTCCGTGCTCTGTGGTCGAGTACACGATGACTGACTCCTGTATGCCGACTGTCAGAAAAGGTCAACTCAAATTTATAGCATCCGCTTCAACACCTCTTTAGTACACATGTCACTATTCATGTTTTATGTATTAGGGACGGAACCTATTGCCGTTAACCCAGACTCCACTGGCCTTGGCTGGCCGGTCGGCCAGTGAGAATTTTCTTATTGAGGTGTCATGAGCCCGATGGGATTTCCATTCTGCGAAAATTACGAACTTCCATACCAACTTTAATCCCCTATTTAACGCCTTTCATCATCATCATCATTTCAGCCCAAAGTTGTCCACTGCTGGACATAGGCCTCACCCAAAGGGGGGTTTGCCATAATCGCCACGATTGGCAGGCGGGTAGGCGATCGCAGTATGTTATTAAAATGCATAGAGAACGCTGCTGCCCATTCTCTCGTAAGTATCTTCGTCGTCTTTTACGACACCCACGGTAAGAAATAAGATAGTGCTATTCTGTACGTCCCGCACCACATGGCAGCTACAACGCCTTTAGTGGATGTATTTTCAAAATTCCTTTTGTCGTGCTCATATTGTGAAAGGAAATCGTTAAAGAAGGAACTCTTGTACAATATTTCAAACTTCCACACCCAGTGGTTTGGGATTATACAACGTGTTTTTTTTGATATCCCATAACTCTAGGGTATGATTGAGGCCATATCAAAGAATCAACTGGCATATGAGTTATGTTCCAATCCTTCGTTATTTTTTTTTTCATTTTTCATCCAAAATAATTCGGCAAAGTCACGATTATTAATGTAAAACACCCTTACGTGAAATATGACAACGTCGACAAGGTAGCTTTCCCTTCACTAGCTGCCGCCGGGAAGCCCCGATACCAACATACCTACATATTTTATTTTACTATTTATTTTACTACACTACTGCGAAGTTTGGCAACCTCGCAAAAGTAAAGATTCGTCATACTGGTGACAATTTTTGACCTAATTTAATTATGATTGATGATATCTCCGAAACGATGCATTTTTGGACCACCTATTCTAGGAGTTTTAGTATTATTTTTACCTACAGAATATAACCCTAGAGTTATGGGATATCAAAAAAAACAGGTTGTATACGTGAAACGAAATTATATTTTCAAACCAGATGAAGAACGGAATTGTTCTATTTATGCTAGCTGGCAATGACCCCTGCATGTTTTGTTACTATGTCAGTGGGTTTTTCTAATGTCATTACCCTCACAATAATGGGCGAATTGCCAGGCGGTGTAGTGACACCTATATTTAACATCAAAATTTTTAACGTGGGCAGGCAATAATAAACATCTTCGCACAACATATAGGCAATTTGCAACGGAGAAGATTCATATTTCAGCTATTTTAAATGTGGGTAACACTCTGCCTGCCTCTTTGAGTAATACAGGCGTGACGTTATGTATATTTGTTCATTTATCATTTAGGTATCATAGCCTAAATGATGTATAAAAGCAATCATTATTTTCAATTCGTATTTGGTAGGCCCCAAGTGCGAAGAGGATAAAATATTGAGCACGCATAATAAAATTGGAAAGTTGTTTTGTCCAAAAACTTCCGCATTCATGAATTTTAAATCAGCCCTTCTTCTATTTAGATTGTTCACAATACGTACTCTATTTGCCACCAGAAAATGAATGTGATTCAATTACGAAGTCAAGTATCTCCGATATTATAGTCACATGATAAAGGAAATTTAAGCTAAAAGAAAAATAATAATAATAATATTTTTGTTTTAACCAAAAGAACAGTGTGAAGTGGGGAGGGGCGCAGTCGGACGTGTACAGGTTGGAGTGCGGGGTGAGGAAGGGGGGGTTGAGCTCCCCTAGGCTCTTTAGCCTGTACATGAACCGATTGATCGGTGAGCTCAGCAGTACTAATATCGGTTGTCACGTGGACGGTGTTTGTGTAAACAACAGTGAAGTTATGCTGACGATATGGTGCTGCTGAGCCCATCGATTGGTGCGCTGAGAAGGCTGTTAGAAATATGTGAGCTGTATGCTGCGGCCCATGGACTTAAGTACAATGCGTCCAAGAGCGAGCTGATGATATTTAAAGCCGGTAAGAAGTGTTATAATTATCCTACTTCACTAACACTAGGCGGGATACCTCTCAGGCTTGTTCACCAGTTTAAGTACTTGGGACACTGGGTCGCAGACAACTTGGATGATGACCCTGATATTGAGAGGGAGCGGAGGGCTTTGTGTGTGTGCGTTGCAACACGTTGGCCCCTAGATTTGCGCGTTGTAGTAAGCAAGTTAAGCTGACGCTTTTTAAAGCGTATTGTCAGTTCTTCTACACGTGTAGTCTATGGGTCAACTGCACGCAGCGAGTGTACGGGTCTCTGCGTGTACAAAACAACAACACGTTTAGGGTGTAGTTTGGGCTGCCTCGTTTTTGCAGCGCGTCGACTATGTTTGCTGAGGCGCACACTGATTGTTTTTATGCTATCATCCGTAAGCGAAACGCTTCGCTGCTCAGACGCGTGCGTGGCACTGCAAACGGCATCCTGGACGCGTTGGCAAACAAGTGGGATCCTCCACTGTTGAAGCAGTGGATGAGTGCTCATGCGATGGGCGCTGAGCCCGGCGCATGCTTAAATTAAATAGCATAAATAAACTGTACTAACACTAGGCTAAGTTTATTGGTACTAACACCTATGGATATCTTTTGAATCTGAAATAAATATATTCAATTTGATTTGTTAATACATATTATATCTTTTACTTATTTTTAAGGGATCTTTTTATAATCAACTTCCATTCCATTTTGTTTGTAAAGTGTGTCTTGTTTGTGCAGAATAAACCAATTTTCTTCCTTTGTTTCTTTCTTTCTTTATGTATTATGGCTGAGTACTTCTGAACAAAGCCACATAATTATATTCTTTTTTTTTTTTAACTATGCCCCACTTATGGAATTACTCCTGTATTGTGGGTGCGTTTACAAACTTTTTAACTCACTTATACAAACAGCCAGACCCGAAACAACGACTTGCAGGTCATACAAATATTTGTTCCGGGCGGGAATCGAACCCGCGACGCGCAGCGCAGCAGTCAATCGCTTAACCACTGGGCCAACCGTGCCGTAAATTCCATGGTTGAGCAACGCGAATTGCCAGCCTTGTTGATAAGAGTTTCAGTGTTGCTAGCTGCATGTTAAAAAGTGAGACTGTCTGTTTGGAATAAAAACTTGATGTATTTAAACATTTTTCTGGGAAACATTTGGAGGTGCTGTTGCCTCTGTGGCTCAACAGAGCTGTACCAATTTTAAAGTCTTTTCACAGACTTTGAATGCCGGCGGCAGTTTAGTTCGTTAAGATGCATTAAATTCTTTAATCTTAACTACAGGTCATTGACAATGGTAACTAGGTATATTCAAGTGCACGCGAGCTTATTCATAATACATTAGGAAGACATAAAGGAAAACCCCAACCGTAGGTAGGTACTTACCTACGTTTAATAAAACAATCCAAGTGTACAATTTGTTGTACGAGTAATAAATATTTCTGGATCTGTTTCTAAGTAAATGCTGCTTGTCAAATTAGAATTATAGGTATTAATAAAACATCAATCTTGTCCTGTTAGGTTTATTCAGAAATGCATTATTAGAAGAACCCGAAGCTCAGTTGAAATATAAAACAGTGTGTCTTGGCAATACTTGTGAACTTCTTAACCCAAACCACTCACCGGTCTCAATGGTACCGCCACAGACTAATTGATTGCATTGCGAACTTCGCAGTTCATACCTAGGTCGTGTTGCGGTCTGCAAACCGTGTCATCCACGTGAGTGTAAAAATTAAAGGGTTCGTTCGTAGTGTTCTACTGCTTTTATTAAAGGGTTCGTTCGTAGTGTTCTACTGCTTTTATTAAAGGGTTCGTTCGTAGTGTTCTACTGCTTTTGATATGTTTCTGGGATTGTGAATCAGTCGTTTGTGGGTGCCTGAATATTTTATTTCGTCACCTCATATCGGTTACCTCATTAGTCGTGTTTGCTTATGAGCAATCTAGGAAAACCCATGCTTTTAAAATTACAAAAACTTGAAATCATTTTGTAGAGTCAAAGCGTTCCCTTTTAATGGGGTCAAACTGAATAAGAAGGAATCTAAACTGATGTAGGGCTACCTAATTTAGCGATGCTTGTTCTGAAACTTGTCCTTTTGCTAATTCATTTGTGGCCGGGAAAAATATGATGACTATTTTGCAAGACGCCTTTTTTTAATGTTTCATCAGTCTTGCATTAAATCTTTCATACATGCATCAGCTAAAGTTAGTAGGTAGTCTCCCGTGAGGCGGGAAGCCTTCTTGTCGGATTACCGCCATGGGATCTAGAGGCAAAAGTCCTCGCGCACATCTGGGAGTGGCGCGAGGAGGCGAAACTCCACTGCCACAAGAAATCACGGCACAGCGGACAGAGCTCCAGCGGGATCTCATGGCGGCATGGAGAGTGCGATTTTCGCAACATAGCTCTGGGCACGCTACAATTATGGCGATAAGTCCCGTCTTTTAGGAGTGGCTAGAGAGGCGCCATGGCGTCCTCACCTTCCGCCTGACGCAGGTCCTCACCGGACATGGTTGTTTCGGGAGGTTCCTGTTCAGGATAAAGCGGGAGGAAACGCCCAGGTGTAACCACTGTGTGGATCGCCCGGAGGATACGATGGAGCATACGGTGGAGGTCTGCCCGGCTTGGGCGGAGCACCGCCGTATCCTCATGGAGGCGCGGCGGCGATCTCTCGCGTCCGGCCCTGGTTCAGGCCATGGTTCGGAGCGAGAGTGCATGGGAGGCCATCACGTCCTTTTGTGAAGCAGTAATGCTCGCGAAGGGGGAGGTGGAACGCATGAGGGAGAGGCAAGGTTCGCGTCCTCATGCCCCTAGTTGCCGCAGGAGACGCCCCGGGCGTCGGGAGTCGCAAGCCGATTTTCGGCCACCGTAGGTAGGCACGGGCTTGCGGACGGTGAGCGATGGGTAGCTCGCCGTCCGATAAGGACCAGGCCCGGATCTACGGCGCTTTGTGTTCCACGCGCGCCTCAAAGAGATATCACAACCAACTGACGGGGTTCGAAAGGGATATCGTGGCCCTAGCACACAGGCAACGGAAGTTACACGGGTGGGTTTTAGTCAGAAAAATTCTGACACAACCTCCCGCTCCGCCCAGAGCGGAAGTAGTTATTTGATAATATCCCACCCAAAAAAAAAAGAGCTAAATTTAGCAGCTCTTCATTTATTTTATTCGTATCACGATTCTCCACAGTTTATCAGTTAGTTTGAAACCGCAGTTACTAGACCCGTCACGAATCGCACTTATCTCTTCAAAACCGCAGTTAGCCTCTCCACACCCTGCGCATGAGTGAGACAGATAGTTAGCAATCGCTATAGATTGGAATGAGATATTATTATGTAGATACGTTAAGATGTATAGGTAAGCGCTTTATGGTCATGGAAGGCTCTGTTTATGGTAACAAATAGCGATGATGAATTCAATTGTCGATTCATTTAAGTCGACACATTCGATTAACTACTTGTAGTACTTACTTGACGTACTTACTTAAGCGTTTTTCCGTCAGAAAATCACAAAGGTATTCCAGATTAATAGCGACTAAAGAGGACCATAGGTACTTGGAACTAATAAGCCCCTAAGTCAAGCAGTAAAAAATGCTGAGAGACAGTTGCTAATCATTGTTTTCCGTTATATCAAATGTTGCTAAAAACAATGTTGCCTGCAGCACCACAACATTCTTTGTTGCCAGTAACGCATTTTTACCACAACACAGAAACATAAGCGCAATATTGCACAAAATACCCCATTTCTTCCCCTGGGTGTCTTAAAAGGTGACTAAGGGATTTACTAAAGAATGGGCAGCAGCGGTCTGTATGCATTTTTAAATCCATACTGCGATCGCCAACCCGCCTGCCAAGCGTGGCAATTATGGCAAATCCCCCCCCGCCCTTTTTTTTTCGGGGGAGGCCTTATGTCCAGCAGTCTTTCGGCTGAAATGATGATGATGATGAATATTGCACAAAATATTGTGCAAAATTGCACAAAATGTTTGCAAAATTGGCTTACCATTATGACATGACAATCATTATTATTCAGCGATAATTTAGTGACAATATTGGTACTATAATATTGTGGAAATATATATTTTTGTAAGTGAATCATGTCTGTATAAATTTGCAGTGATATTAAAATATATTTTTATATATTTTTCCTTTCATCTATCTTCAAACTTTTAATGAGTTTATGAGGTTTCTGAATCTTACATAAAACTTTGAGCAATGTTATTTGTTTTGCTATGATTTCCTTAATAAAAATAAAATAATGATAATCGGAATTATTTATTTACCTACTACAGTTTGGCCGTCGCGTTGAGAGAATGCGTTCATGACAGTGTCAGTTTCATCAGTAACGAATATGTGTTTTTCGAATTTGATCCTTTTAAAGTTCTTCAGCATCCGGTTAAACTGGAAGCTGACCCCAACATAGTTGGGAAAAGGCAGGCAGATGATGAGTTAAGGGTCGTCCATTAGAATAGAATAGAATAGATAATTTATTTGTTCAAAACATAAGTACCTATACACACACATGGCATGCAAGATGTTACATAAAAATTATAGCAAGTGTTTTTCATATGGCTCCAATTGTATACAATAAGTTGCCTATAAGTTGGAAGGAGCTAAACAATGTGTTACACTTGCCATAATTAAATAATAATAATTGTGATTGTTGTTAATGTTTTGTAATATTTTGACATTAAGCTTTTGACATTACACATTACGACTTATATTCTTGATTGTATAATTTGCGAGAGATTTATATTTAATTCATTTTTATTTTTTTTAGTCTGATCTGTTCAATTCGGCTATGGCTAATAATAATTGTAATAGCTGTATCTATATTATTAATTCAAACCCAATATTTTGCATGCCGTAAGGTAAAATGTACCGGGACACTTAATAAATATTCCAACTTATAAGTATACCTACATTATCAGCAAATAAATAATTTCTTTCTTTCTTTCTTTCTTTCTTGAAAAGAAAACTTAAGACATATTTAGTAAATAAAGCATACTACAACATTCACGAGTTCCTAGAGGAAAGATTTGTATTTTGATTAGGTTAGTATTAATAATTTATTTTTGTTTTTATGTACTGTTTTGACTTATTTGTTATTTTAGATTTATTAAAATATTACTATTATTCTTGATTCTTTAATTACTACATTTATTGTTATTTTTATGACATATTGAGAATGTTGTAATTAAAAATATTTGTTGACATTTGCACGTCACATCATGTGGCAAACATGTCTGTACTTGTTATTGTTACCATCTTGCATACATGTCTTTAATTGTATGTATGACACATGTTTATGCAATTAAATATTATCTAATCTTATCTCATCTTATCACAGTCACGGCGTACAAATATAAACAGGTTGGTTATTTTTATTACGATATAAACATAAAATAGTTATAAATTTTTCCATTATCTAAAGAAAACTTACATATCAAATTAAAACATAATCAATCAAATTATAATAAATAAACTACAGAGTAGTGTCTTAAACTCTGTCATATAAATGTATAATAAAATTAAAATAAGCCAGTCAAAAAGTCAAAGTAATTAGGAATATAAAATCTAAATAATACTTCACACGAGTCAGATTGATTTAATTGAGTATTATACATAACACCAACAGTTAATCACGTGATGTTTTTTAGCAATTTATTAACCCTCCCTGGTGATACGTAGTGAGGTCTTAGACAAACCCCCCTCTACCCCTAACCAAAATCACGTGTATTTTAATGGTACAACGTATTTAAAAAATGTTTAAATACAGGTCTAATCCAATTTATACCTACATATTAAAAGTCGGACACTCTACCTACATAAATGTAACACAACAACTAACATATCTACCAACAAATAAATATTTTCTTTAATTTAAAACAAAAATCATACCTTCTGCAAAGTCTTAACAAAAATATGGTGTCTGAAACTCGATAACTAAGTCGTTAACGTGTTAATAAAACACTGATTAAACGTTTAAACAAACAGTCATTCAGTCGACACTAATTTATTGATAAGAGCGTGTCTACTCGCCGTCTGGTATATAATCATTAACACACAATAAACAACCTTATCGGCATTATGACATGACATGTTATCGCACTCATTGAACTTGCCGCCTTTATCACAATGTATGGTCAAGGCCTTATATGTACATGACAGAATTGTGACGCGTTCTTCATTAATATGTAGTTGAACTTTGTCCTGCAATATGGAAATGAGAACGATGTTACCGCATATAGGGTTTATTTGTGACATTTTATGAACTGTCAAACTAAAGGGTCCCGTAGACAGGCACGACTCACGTCTACCACCGCGTCGCGCCGCGCCTGTCTCCGGGAGCCTTTAAACTTAACGGTTATGGCCCGGATTATAGAGCGAGAGGTTATTTATTAACTTTAACCCTTGATCACTCACGTGGTTTTTAGCCCCGTGAGCACTCACGAGGTGCTGTGGCCACCCCACATAAACCAAGTATATTTTTAAAGATAAAGAGACGTGTAATTCATAATTTCAGCCGAAAGACGTCCACTGCTGAACATAGCCTTTAGGGGGGGGGGCCCAAGCACTTAGACTACGAGATGCCACGATGTATTCGAGTCCACGTTGTACAATAGATGTAAACTCACTCCTGTAAATGAATAATCAGTTAGCTTAGTGGAAGGAGTGAACTGGAATACTAGAACAAAGTAATAAATGATAAATAAATAAATAGCGGGTCAGTCACGCAACTGTAATAATATGAATTTACATAACATATATATTATAATTTAATCGACTTCTGAGTACGTCCTCCTTTTATTTAATTTCGTAGTAGGTACTTCATTAAGTCTTATCGCTGAGTAGTGCATTGAACTTCTCTGATTGTTACATCATCGCAACTAGAATATGGGGCTTACAGGAGCTAAACGCAAGTTTTATAATGCCTAAAAGTTTATGATCCACTGCAGTAAACAAAATCAGAAAAAATATATGATATTCTTCAGAGTATATGCTATTTTGATACTGTGTTGCAAAAATAATATAGAAAAAAATCGACCTAGTTCGCGCACGAAGGGTTCCGTACCATTATCTATAAAAAAGGCAAAAAAGCACGTTTATTGTATGGGAGCCCCCCTTAAATATTTATTTTATTTTAATTTAATTATTTATTTTTAAAGTGAATATATAACATATATATATATATTGTACAATATGAGTCATGTAACTTGGAGAGAATAAATATAACTAAACATTCTGTGAATATTTCAAGCATCTACCTGTGGCCGTTATCAATATGGCCCTTAAATATTTATTTTATTTTGTTTTTTAGTATTTGTTGTTATAGCGGCAACAGAAATACATCATCTGTGAAAATTTCAACTGTCTAACTATCACGGTTAATGAGATATAGCCTGGTGACAGACGGACAGACAGACGGACAGACAGACAGACGGCGGAGCCTTAGTAATAGGGTTCCCGTTTTACCCTTTGGGTACGGAACCCTAAAAATCACGAAGATACCTCTAAAACTTTCTATAAACGAATATAAGTATGAAGGTAACTGTAGGTATAATGTTAGGTTAGTTTTTACTACTGCAAGGGCCGTAAGTACAGAATCTTACTCTAGACTCAAGCATTACTTAAAACTAGATTCAACCAATCAAACGGCTTTAAACGAGTTTGATAATGAGGTGATAACGGTGCAATTTAAAAGAAGACGTAGTGACAAAGGTTGAAAAGAGTATTCTTAGATGGTTTGGTCATGTGGAGAGGATGGAATTAAACTATGGGCTCCGGGCACGAGACCAGTCAGTTCAGTGGCTTGTGCCAATGACTGATGCGTACACGAAGCCACCCGGTAATCAACTGTCTTCGAATGTATCTTTGATAGTCGTTACCAATGGTCAGAAGTCCGAAAAATCCGACAACCACTCTTACCTAAGGGAATTACCCAGTATCCGGGCTGCGGAGTTCAGTTAGGCAGTTGCATCATAGGGACGGCAGACTTGGGGACGTCCGCCGCTTCCTATCACACTGAACCCGAGGTGGCGGCGCGTAGTGTTACACGCGCGCCCCTTTCAGACGACGCGGGGGGGGGTCAGACACCTCACCCCCCTTCCCAGACTTGAGGAGGCCCGCAGAGGTGGGCCGGCACTAGCCGGGGATCACGGACAAAATAACAGATCCCAAGATCTCCGGTGCAAGTGTGGGAGGGGAAAACTGGGGTGGTTTTTAGTCACTATGAATCTGACAGACCCCTCCGCCTGCCCCAGGGCGGAGGACATCCATGACGATTTTCCACCCCATGAACAGAGAAAAAAAAGGCAGTTGCATCATGTAAAATACTGGTACCTGGTACTTATTGCTAGTAGCTGAATCCGGTTAGGAAGCCGACCCAAATATAGTTAGGAAGAAGGTAGGCAGATGATTTCCTATGGTAAATAGATACTACATTTGAAAATAACCAAATAGTAAAATAAATCATGTAACTTTGGCGATAGCACATAATTATCATATTAAACAAAATTCTATGATGATTCCAGGTCCCAGCTGAGTTCTTTGCTTCGGTGACAGTATATTTTAGCGATATTGTTGGTTTCACTGCAATTGCTGCCGTGTCCACACCGTACCAGGTAATTTAACAGCTTTTCATCCATTTTATACCTGTCTAAAAAAAAGTCAAATATTGTTCTTATGTTGTTTTTTTTTCAACCATTTTACGAAATCCTTTCGTTAGATTTAGATATATTTATGTAATTCTCAGTATATGGTACATTGATGACTGATATGATATTACATTGGTCATTCTCCTGCCTTTCATCACCAACATTATTTAACTTAAGGCGACGATAACCGACATTTAATGATTTTATACTGAAGATCACGTCTAAACGAGTAATTTTAATCATTTGAAAAAAATATATCGACGGCGAAGTGCCAATAACTTCTAACTGTCAACGTCAACACGAGTCCCATGGAATTCGGGAGGTAATGCCCTACACTCGGTGGTTTAGCTAAAAGGTATTTCAACATCTTGATTTATGCTATTGCAATACCTGCAATTCAAAATGTAGGTAAGAGATTTTGCTAGAACATGGGAATTTGACTTTTAAATTCGAAACCATAAAAGTGAATTTTGCGAAAATATTCGCATAGGAGATATTGAAACTTTGCCGCCGATATGTTAAGTTAAAGCATTTTCTCAATAATAAAATATGTGAATATTTTCATCATCAGCCCATAGCAGTCCACTGCTGGACATAGGCCTCTCCAATTGCACGCCATTCAGCTCGATTCTCGGCAACTCTCATCCAGCTGCCACCAGCCACCCTGCGAAGATCGTCGCTCCACCTAGCCTGAGGGCGTCCTACCTTACGTTTGCCAATTCGTGGTCTCCACTCAAGAACACGTCTACCACAACGGTCATCGGTTCTACGGCTAATATGGCCGGCCCATTGCCACTTCAGCTTGCTTATTCTGTGGGCTATGTCGACAACTTTGGTTCTCTGCCGGATCACTGCGTTCCGGATTCAATCCCTCAGAGAGACTCCAAGCATAGCCCGTTCCATAGCTCGCTGAGCGACCTTGAATTTATGGACCAGCCGTACCATGAGTGTCCACGTTTCGGCTCCGTAAGTCATAACAGGTAGGACGCACTGATTGAAGACCTTCGTCTTTAGGCTCTGTGGAATACGCGACGAGAAGACTCGACGAAGCTTCCCAAATGCTGCCCAGCCCAGCTGAATTCTTCTGTTAACCTCCCTCTCAAAGTTGTTTTTACCAAATTGCAAAGTTTGCCCGATGTAAACGTATTCTCGAACAACCTCGAGAGCACCGCCATTAACAGCAATCGGTCCCGGAGTGACGTGTTCGTTGAACATAACCTTGGTTTTGTCCAAGTTCATCCGGAGACCAATGCGTACAGAAGAATCAACTAGGCCGTCCAGCATCTGCTGCAAGTCATGCAGCGATTCAGCCATTATGACGATGTCATCTGCAAATCTCAAGTGTGAGATGTACTCGCCGTTGATGTTGATGCCCCGTCCTTCCCAGTTTAGCGTCTTAAACACATCCTCCAATGCGTTAGAGAACAATTTCGGGGAAATTACGTCCCCTTGTCTCACCCCTCGACGCAGGGGGATATGCTCAGTTCGCCGATCCTGAGTTTGGACGGTCATAGTCGCGTTGTCATAAAGACATCTCAGCACTTGGATGTATCGCTAGTCGACTTGGCATCGCTGCAGAGACTCCAAAACAGACCAGGTTTCGACAGAGTCAAAAGCCTTCTCATAGTCCACAAATGCAAGACATAGGGGCCGATTATACTCTTCGGACTTTTGTATAATTTGTCGCACTGTGTGGGTGTGGTCTATGGTACTGTATCCTCCTCGAAACCCAGCCTGCTCCGGTGGCTGAAACTCGTCGAGTCTTCTCGCTAGACGATTCGTAACGACTCTCGAAAACAACTTATATACGTGGCTAAGGAGCGAAATAGGTCTGTAATTTTTCAAAAGTGTTTTATCACCTTTTTTAAAAAACAGAACTACCACACTGCTTCGCCACGCTTCTGGAGTTCTCCCAGAGAACAAGACAGAGCTGAAGAGCTCCCGAAGCTCTTTCAGTACAGGACTTCCTCCCGCTTTCAGGAGCTCGGTCGTAATCCCATCCTCCCCTGGGGCTTTCCCATTTTTAATCTGTTTAAGAGCCGCTTCGATTTCGTCTTGGCTGATTTCTGGCAGGTCTTCCGTGAAATGGCGGGTTAAAGTGGCTCTGGAATCTTCATTCTCGGGATCAGGTCGAGACGCGTGCGATGCGTATAATTGGCCATAAAAGTTTTCTACTTCCGAAAGGATCTCCAGCTTCGAAACGACGACATCCCCAGTAGATTTGGTGAACTTCGTCAGGTGGCTCCTCCCTAGTGACTGGACGAACACTTTCGACCCCCGATTTTGCTCAATTGCTTTCTCTATAGAGCGCGTATTGGCGTGTCGGAGGTCGCGTCGTACCAGTGTTCTAATATTTTTGTTGAGTGCCCGTTGTTCCGACGAAGTGATAGGTGGGTTTTCACGTCGTTCCATCATAAGCTCCAGAGTCTCTTCCGAAAGTTTGGACCTCCTACCCGTACGCCGCATTTTACAAAACCGCGTGCCTTCCTCCCTGAGGATTTCCGCCACTTGGTCGAGTGCCTGGTCAACGTCATTTGTGGTTTCCACGGCAGCAAATCGGTTCTCCAGGTCTAACTGGAACGCTTCAGATCCTAACATAGTTTGCAGCATGTTTGGACGGAGCCTAGACTTCATCAACCGGGTTCGCTCGAGCTTGAAGTCAATATTCAGAGAGCCTCGGACAAGTCTGTGATCACTGCCGGTGTTGAACCTGTTGATCACTGAGACATCCCTGAATATATGCTTTTTATCCGTTATGATGAAGTCTATCTCATTTTTCGTCATAGTATCGGGGCTTCACCACGTCCACTTCCTTTGGGACTGTTTCTTAAAGAAGGAGTTCATCAAGAAAAGCCCCTCCTTCTCAAGGAAGTTGACAAGCATTTGCCCCCTATGATTTCTGCTGCCAAACCCGTAGGATCCTACTACCAATTCGCTGCAGCTCTGTACTCCAAGTTTAGCGTTAAAATCGCCCATGAGAACGTTGTAGTGGGCCCTAGTAGTGCAATGCAGGGCCTTGGAGATGTCCTCAAACATTTCCTCCACTTCGTCATCCGAGTGTGCCGAGGTCGGTGCGTAAACCTGAACCACCTTGAGGCTATACCTCTCAGTTAGTTTCACTACGAGGTACGCTACCCTGCTCGAGACACTCGAAACTTCTACAACGTTGCCACAGAGGGATTTGTTTACCAGGAACCCGACTCCGCCTTGGGATAGCTGGTCTCCCTCTCGAAAATACATAAGATGGCCCGATTCAAGGGTTATTGTGTCCTCCCCCTCTCTTCGGACTTCACTCAACCCAAGAATGTGCCACCTTATTTTTCCGAGCTCTTCTTCTAGCTGTACTAGGTGTTCGTCGAGCCGTAACGTGCGTCCGTTATACGTTGCCAAGGTCAGTTGGGTTTGGCGGCCACTCGTAACCCGGGGATTCTTCGCACCCCCTACCTTGCCGTTACCGTGATCGCCGCCAAAATCAGGCATAGCAAGGCGGCCGGGAACTGGGGGCCGTGGTTTATTTTGGCTTGCCATTTGGAGGGTTTGCCCATAATCGCCACGCTGGGCATGCGGGTTGGCGATCGCAGATCGCAGCTTCTAGCACTAGTGACGCTGCTGCCTGTTACTAGTCAGCACCATTTAGCTGCGAAGTTTTATTAAGAATGGTTATACCGCCATTTGTCGGTTGTCAGAGCCTCGTTTGTTATTCAGCAGGGTGCACCACGAGCAGGTGAGGTTGACTTGGGGCACTGAGATATTAAGTGTGCCCCCTTACACTCTGTGAATATTTTAGATTATGTTTATATTACAAAGTGAAATAAATTTGTAAAGTTATGTCTAACGCGGATAAAAAACTGAGAATGTCGCATAATCTACCAATCGTATTTTTCTGAAACCTTCACCAATTTAAAGGTAATTTATTTATTTATCTTTTAATATACGCGTTTTATTAAAATACATTTTTTTTGTGTATAATAAATTAATAATGCGTCAAATTGGGGACAGCGCTCCTTGATGGGCGAGTCCTATTACTGGCTGAACGTACGACGCGTTGCGTGAACTCAGTACAGAACATGCAAGCTAACTACTCAAGGTCACTAGCATATATCTCCGTCTTAAACTTAAAACTTTAACTTTAAGACGTCGTCTGCTGGACATAAGCCTCCCCCAAGCGTCGCCACATCGACCAGTTCTTCGGCCCTTATGATAATTTTATGTCTGTTTTCTTGATGATAATAACAATTTTAGTGTCATATACCTGGCGGGGTGATCATGATGGACAAGAAAAGTATTCATTGCGTGCAAGATGTGTATGCAAGAATCATTGTTCTATTTTAAAAGATTTTTCATACATGTTTAAACCGTGGTCGAGGAGTCATTTTGACATCATAACTAATTTAAAATGCCATAGTGAGTTTATTTGTAACGCTTTCATACTGAAATAGCTGAACGGATTTGGATGAAAGAAAGAAGAAAAGAAAGAAAATACGTTTAATTGCGGTAAAAATAACGCAAACAAAAAAACACAAACACGAAAGAACAAGTTAAGTTTTGTTTATTGAATTTTGGCTCTTGGGTAGATCAGGACTCTTCATGAAATGAAATGAAATTGTTCTGTAAATAGGATGTCGGAATCACTTTTACACGTCATATTATAAATTTAAAAAAAGAAGCTAGATGGAGTCGACATTTCCTATCTGACTAGCCCTGAGAAGAAATGGCGAAACAAACTCAGGGGTCAAAGTCTCTTTTAAAATCCAGACATAATCTTGGTCAGATCATGTGACGACCATGTAGGTCCGTGTCTGAAATAGTCTTTTGAGGAAATAACCACACAAATTTGAGTGGACCTGTCCAATCAGTGCTAGCATTTGTGAGTAATCGTGCAGCTCAACTCAAGACATAAGGAGCTCAACGACTCGACGAATAATACCAAAGAAAGGACATTTGGGTAGGCCGCATAAAGTGCTCAAAATGTCAGAACATCATTAAAACTGACTGAGAAAGGACAAAAAAATAAAAAAAAATGACCAACATAGTGCTCACATTTACAATCATCATCATCATCATTTCAGCCGAAAGACGTCCACTGCTGGACATAGGCCTCCTCCAAAGGGGGGGGGGTTTGCCATAATCGCCACGCTTGGCAGGCGGGTTGGCGATCGCAGTATGGTGTTAAAATGCATAGAGAACGCTGCTGCCCATTCTCTAGTAAGTCCCTTAGTCGCCTTTTACGACACCCACGGGAAGAAATAGGGGGGAGTGCTATTCTTTAAGTCCGGCACCACACAGACAACATTTACAATAATTAGTAATAAATATAATATTTTTTAAAGTATAAAAAAATAGTTCAGTATAAATATAATAGTTCAGTAGTAGTTTCAGCAATGTCATTAATTATGTATATAAAAACTAGGTACCTATATAAAATGACTTGCGTTAGGACATAGGATACTTTTATCCCGATATTCTCACGGGATTGTGACTTATGCGGGTGAAACTGTGGGGCACAGCTAGTTATAAATAATATCATTATGCTACATATTTCCATGAAATGCAATAATTTCTTAAAATAATTACTAAACATTATGAAATTGTGATTGAATTATTGTGCAATTGTCGTTAGGAATTTTTGCAGAAAGTGTCACTAGATAATGATGTCACTGTGATGTAAATATAAATGTATTGTTTTATCATACTGTATGACACTATGATGAAAATAATTACGATGATGATTCCTTTCCTTTTCTAAATAAAAGGAAAACGTAAACGTTTTCCTTTAATTGAAATTGTCCTTTTAGATTACTTCTCAGAATTTGATCCTTATAAGTGACAATAGTGGCCGGCATAATAATAGAGGATAGGTCTTAGAGTAATTAGGTAGACTTAGAGTGATAGTTTTTTTTTTTTTTTTTATGAATGGCATCTCGTAGCAGACCTAGAGAGGTCGTTGCTACTTAACCGGATATTCCTGTGGCTGCCCTAAGGTTTTTAATCTTAAAGCCACCAGCCAGGGCGCAAATTATATATATTAAAACTAAACGACAGCGCACTAAGGGCACCCCCTGTGGGATACGGACCTCGGCTTAGGGCGTCGTTGGGGGATCACAAAATTAGTAACAATTTGGGGACGGGCTGGATCAACATTTTGATCATGATTATTATCATATTATATTTATTGCTACGGCGCTCTCAGCCTCTAACCGGGCGGCTGGCGCATCGACATTCAAGGGACGGGGGGGAGGACTTTTATTACCATTTACTCGGGAAGTTCGCGTGGTACCTCGGCGGCGAGGACGGAAGGTCGGTTTGTGTATTTTGTGCACTGTACTCGTGGCCCTATTGCTTTCCTGAAGGAGAGTAACGGGGTCATCCGGATCTAAGACAGTATGCCTCGGTCGGCGAGTCTGACTAATAGCAGAAGGCCTGTAACTAGCGGCCTGCACAACCACGGGGTTGCGATGACGTTCCGTGGATTCGAAAAAGCGCTTTGCAAGGCGCTTCATAAACTGCTTGATGGTAGACATCTTAAGGTCTACGTGAAGTTGTTCGTTCCGAACGAACCAAGGAGCCTTCGTAATTCTACGGAGAAATCGGTTTTGAAGCGTCTGCATCTTATGGATGTGATACGACTGCGTGAGCGAAGACTACGCAGGCGTAAGTCATGATCGGTCGAATGCACGCGGTGTAAATACGCAATTTGCACTTAAGGGACAACTTGCTGCGCGGGTTGAGTACGGAGTGTAGTGAGCCGAGAGCAAAACTGGCGCGCGAGCGCACCTGTTTTATGTGCTCGCCGAACGTCATGTGATGGTCTAAGACCACACCGAGATATTTGGCTCGCTTCTCCCAAGGGATAGGCTTGCCGAACATGGTGATCGGTTGGGGGAGGACGGGTGATCGCCGGGGCCTACAGAATAGGACCCCCTGGCTCTTATCAGGGTTGACTTCGATCCTCCACTTCCTGAACCAGGCCGCGAGTCTGTTGACTTCGGCCTGAAGGATGCGGGCGATATTGTCTTGCCTGAGGCCGGAGTAGTAGATGGCCGTGTCGTCTGCGAACAGAGCTAACTGCGCCTTTCTACATTTGGGGATATCACTAGTGAATATAGTGAATATCAGCGGTGCCAGCACAGCGCCCTGAGGGATGCCTGCGCGGAGCGGATGGGGGGAGGATAGCGCACCCTCGATGCGATAGCGGAAGGTGCGGTCCGACAAAAAGTCTCGTAAGATGAGCACGAGACGATCGGGCACACCGAGTTTGTAGAGCTTATATAATAAGCCGTTGTGCCAGACTTTGTCGAACGCTTTCGCAATGTCGAAGAACACAGCACCCGTCATGAGCCCGCGCTAGAAGCCAGCGCTTATATGCTCGACGACACGGTGGACCTGTTGTACGCACGAATGTTGGGATCTGAACCCGAACTGTTCGTTTGGGATGAGGCCCTTCGTCTCGGCATAGTCTCTGAGACGCTTATAAATAAGCCTCTCATAGACTTTGCCGAAGACGTTGAGCAGACTGATGGGTCGGTAACTGGAAGGTTCGGTCTTAGGTTTGCCGGGCTTCGGGATACCGATGACCGTGGCACTTTTCCAAGCTTGAGGAAAAATGTTGTTGCTAAGAGCGCCATTGAAGATGGTGGTCATTAGCATGATCAGGTGAGCGGGGAACAGCTGGAGCACCCTGTTGGTGATTCCGTCTGATCCGGGAGATTTACGGGTTTTCAGACCCTTGATAATGTCGTGCACTTCGTCTGGGGTGACGGGAGCCAGAGGACAATCAGGGTCTTCGACCGGAGGGAGATTCGCCCTACGTTCGACTTCAGCGTCCACCTCAGCGAGGTGAGCTTGGTCTACTGGTTGAGAGCTGGGCGAGCACTGAGTCTCGAGAGTGTCAGCCAGGCATTCAGCCTTGTCGGTGTCGTCGAATGCTATCGTCCTGTCGGGTCGTGTCAGAGGGGGCATAGAAGCTACTTGCGGGGATCTGAGTTTCCTCTGAAGCTCCCAGAAGGCAAGATGAGTGGGCTCTAGTTCGCCCAGCATCTTGTCCCAGTGAGCCTCACGCAGTTCTTTCATTCGCTTCCTTACAGATTTCTGTAATTGGCGCATGAAGACTTTGTTAGCGTCACAGGGAAAGACACTGTATGCACGAGTGGCCGCGTTCTTCTCAGTCAGCAGTTCACGCACATCGTCCGGCAGCTTTCGGCGATGGGGGTCCATCGCCGGAACCTGCCTCGAGCAATCGCTCAGGACTGATTGTACGTGTTCCGTGAGTGAGTCGATCGCGGCCGTCGTGTCGGCGATCGAGTCAAACTGATCGGGGATAGAATCCAGTATCGGGGATGTGGTGATTTCAGTCGGTCGCTTACTTTACGCCAGTCCGTGACTACTTTCGTGAGGGGGGGTTGGTCAGGGTCAAGGAGTCCGTCGCGAGGGGCCAGTCTTAAGACGACCGGCCGGTGGTCAGAAGTCAGTTCGTCCATCGCCTCTATCGAATCCAACCGTAGGTTGATATTCTTTAGGAGCGCTATGTCCAATATGTCCGGGGATTGACTGGGGATATGGGGGTAATGAGTAGGATTCATCGGACCGATGATATCGAAATTTAAAACGGTGGTGAGGTCAAACAGATGTTGGCCTCGAAACGTGGTGGTATTACAGTTCCAGGACGGATGTTTGGCGTTGAGATCACCCGCTACGATAACGGATTCACTCAGGCCGAAAAGAATCGAAAGATCGCGAGACAGCAGTTGAAGACCGTCTAGGTTCGTGGTCGCGGTGCCCGGCATGTAAGCCGAAACTATCGTAATCGGTTGAAGACCTGACATTGCTAATTTGCATGCAGACACTTCAAGACACGAGAGAGTTGTCGGAGCATCGAGCGGGATGCAATGGAGAGGAGTCCTATAGTAAATCAGGGTGCCGCCCCTGTGGCATCGAGTCCTGTCATTGCGAACTACGCGATAGTTCGCAATTGACGGGTCTCGATGACAAGGCTTGAGGAAAGTTTCCTGTACTAGGAGAATATCTAACCGATGGTCGCGGAGGAACACAGCGATTTCGTCGCGTTGTTCTCTAATGCCGTTGGCATTGAAAAAGCCTAACTTTAGTGATCTGAGTTTAGTTCTCGCGGGGGCCGTATTATACATTATGGTTTCCTATACGCGATGGACTCTAGGGCTTGCGTGATCTCGGGATACGCGTGATAAATTCGCTGGATCTCCGATAGATCGCAGGAGTTACGTGATACAATTATTTCGCTGGCCATTTTCTTGGCGCGGGGCGAAAGAAAGATGTTAAATGTGCTCGAGATCACATTAAACGCATCGAAGGTGTTAGGTGATGCGACCACTGGAGTGGCCGCGGGTTGAGGAGGCGCGCGAGTGTTGAGAGGGGGAGCGGCTTTGGAAGCAGGCTCTGGCACGCGGGCCACTGGGGGCGCGAGAGGCGCGCTCCTACCGGCGGCGGTAGATTGATGATGTTCCTGAGCGCTATGAGCGCGAAGGCGTGGGTCCATCAACCGTGGGATAGGTTGAGGTTGAGGGGGGGGAGGAGCCATGTATTGGCCGAAGGCAGGGAAGGCCTGCTGGTGGTTGAAAAGGTTCCACGGACTGAACCTTTGAGGGCTCAGTCGTTGCGGAGGTTGGGTCAGAGAGGAGGAGAATCCCCCCTGGTTATCTCTCTGTTGCCTCGCGTCGTAACGCTTGGTCAATTTCGAGGAAGACGATTTGGGTGCCTTAGGGCAGCCACGGTAGTTGGCTGGGTGGCCTTGTTGGCCGCAAAGAACGCAACTGGGAGGTTCGGTGCAGAGGGCACGGTCTTTCGGTCGCGAGCATTCAGAAGTGCCATGCTCACCCAGGCACTTGACGCACCTGGGTTTCGCGAAGCAGTTCTTCTGCGCGTGACCATAAAGTTGACATCGGTGGCACTGTCCGACAATGCTGGACTTGTGCGGCTTCTGAATATCAAAGCCTTTAAGGCTACAGATCGAAGCGATCTTGAAAATAGGGTGATGCCCGTCTACCTGAGAGCATACGACAAGAATCATGTCGTATGGTGCACCGCCTCTAGAGCGGTGCATCCTGTGGACTTTGAGGACAGGAATAGCCTGTCGCTCTAAGTCCGACTTAATGTCTGCGGTGGCAATCTCACTGGGGATCCTATGGATCACCACACGCGTCTGACGCTCTTCGGGGAGGGTATATGAGTGGTATGAGATGCCTCTCACCCGAAGTGTCCTGGTTAGTTCCCTGAAATCGTTAGCCGTGGGAACGGTGACTTTTATACCCGGTTGGGTACTGACCGCGCTGGTGAAGTTGATCCGCTGATCAACACACCATTTCGAGATTTCCGTCCATTTACCCTTGTCCTGGATGACAATGGGCGGAGGACGGGAAGCCTTCTTAGAGGCAGAAACGACAGTAAAACCGTCTTGGTCTTGCGTGGAAGACGCCGGGACCGGTGACGGAGTCACGGTAGGGGGGGCCGCGGTAGGGGCCACTGAGGTGGATGCCACGGGGGCAGAAGGGATGGGGGTCGAGGGAGGCTCGTACGCCACTATCTTTGTCGCCTGGCCCGACTTACTCTTCGACTTCTTCCTCTTGCCAGGTCCAGAGGTTAGGACCCCTGGCTTGGCAGAGGGAGAAGAAGAAGACGAAGAGGAAGAGCTGGACTCTTCGGAGTCTGAACTGCACGGACTTGGCGCGCGATTGTCCGCAGGTGCGGAAGTGTCCATAGACACGATCGGGCTAGGGGAGGGACTCTGGAAGTCCTCTTCCGCCTGTTTTTTCGCGAGTACATCGCTGAACTTATCGATGCCAGCAGAAGGCTGGCTCTTTAATTGAGCGATCTGTACTGCGTACCGTTGCAAAAAGGCTGGGTCCTTAAAAAGGACCTCTTTGAAGAACGCCACAATAAGGGCGTCCTCCATAGCGGGTTTAAGGGTGGTTCCTAATAGGGAGGAATTTTGGAGCCGTCTCCACTAAACTTCTACCTATCGTACCCTATACCTAGCTCCCCGGGTGGATTGGCCCGGGGATGTGTTTCCCTCCCTGTCGACTGCAGACAGGGAGGATGTGTAGCCTATTGGTGAGCCCTAAGCTTGTGATCCCGTTGCCAATCTTATTGTGCAAGGGGGCCCTTTCCAGTCTAGCGCGAAGGGTGTAGACACACCCTAGAGACACTAGGTGAGTAGCTGTGGAAGGAAAACTGCCACCAGAGCCGACTAGGAGATCCCCCAAGGCCGGTTAACTCTGGGACCCGTCCAATTTACTGCCTCCCCCTGAAGGGGTTCGGCGGGTGCGTTTGGGTCAACACCCCACTCGGTTTCGTTAACACCGTAAGGTTTCCACCGAGGACCACGAAACTGTGGTTTTGCCCAGAAGGGGCCTAATGAAGCTACTCTCTGAACAAACTGTTAAAGAAACGCTTGCTTTGAAAAAGGCACTTTTTTTTATGTAGTGTCTTTCGATTAAATTAATTAATAAATTAATCAATCTAATCAATCGACGATCGGTTGTAGTCGGGGCGACTACGAGAGCGTTACGCAAGCGTAACGTACCGGGCACAAAATAGCAGCAGCGGGAGAGCGGGGCACAGCGAGAGCAGCGCAACACACGTCCTTCCGCAGCGAGCTTCGAGCGCAGAATGTTGAGAGTGATAGTTTCATTCAAAATTCCTTTTATAGTTGAAGCAACAACGTTCGCCGGCACGCACACAAGCAAACTGTAATGTTACAAGAAAATTACATTTTCCTGAAAAAGTGGGAAAAATGGAACTGTTCCAACACCTTAACTTCATCAAAACAAAATAAAATCAACACATTTTTTCCATGACACGTGCATTGGGAACCCTAATAATATTTGGCAAATCAAAATAAAAAAATACTTTTATGTGAATAGGCAGAACATAATTATAATAACAAAAAATAGTGTACAATATTTTCCTTTTTTGAAACATTTTAAATGTAATGGCGGAGGCATCTGTCAAATTTCCGATTTATTAATCTGTTTTGAAATAATGAAATGAAATAATTTATTAATAATCGAGTACATCATACATATCATTTTTAACGGTGATCCCCAAACTAGACATGATCCCCCTTATTACAAAACAAGGTTTATCTTCAGACCCAGGTTTAAAACATGGAGCCATAATTGAATTTCGAACTTTATTTCGACTATGGTAAATTTTCTAAACACAAAACTGACAACTTAGTACCGAACTAAGTTTTCAGTTTTGTATAAAGAACAGTATTTCAATCACTGTTACGTTCTTATTACAAAAACTTAGCTCCATGGTTTAAGCCATTTCAAAATATAAATCTTGTTTTGTAATAAGACGGTATAGGTTTTGATAAATGTTTTATACAAAAAATATAAGATCGTAGGTAGTACTTACCCGTGAAATGGAATCTTTAATTTTTCTCGTGATTATGTGATGAGTTGTGACACCCTTTCACTACACAGTACGTCATTTATTTGTAAAATTGCGCGAGCTCTTTACTGTAATACTTGTTCTTGATTACTGACGTGACGAAAGTCCTAGGTAGCCTTTAAAGGCTAACAAGAAATGGCTTCACTTTGCATACGAGTACTGCGGTTCTAAACCTATTACTTCTATGGGATAGGTTATTTTTCCAAATCCCCGGGTTAAATTCCCGGCTGGAGTTTTTTTTTTAACTTAATAATATTGGCCTCGAGACTACATTGAGCATATTCCGCAATTTCTTATATTTACAGATTATTAGGCGTGTAACAAATTTGTTTGGATAGGTATGATTTGGCACAGCTAGCTGGTGGCAAAAGATGCCGAACGGAGTTTACCGATCGGCACGAACCGAATACTCGTAGAAGCCTAATACGTGTAGGTAGTAATTGCTACGGAATGGCTTTTTAAAATTCAACAAACACTACTGAATCGCAGGTTTAGTACCCCTGACTAACCAGACTTGCACTACTGCACTTGACAAATTAGCTATAAATAAAAGCCAGTGAACTTTACGTCGCCATGTTTGCTTATTTGGTAAGCATTCGAGTAGTTACGATGTGTAACATCTCACCTTCGTAATAAGCCGGTCGCCCACTAGTCGATATTCGACCCCTCTACTTACAATCTATAAAGTACTTACTGATTCCATGAGTACACAAAATAGGTAGTTACTAATTCCATGCTATTAAAAAGTACTTTACACTGAAATCGAGAGGAAATATGTTTCTCATCAAAAAACTTTTTATTTCAGGTGATAAGTTTCCTAAACTCAGTGTACAAGTTATTTGACGAGAAAATTGAATGCTATGACGTGTATAAAATTGAGACCATTGGAGATTCTTACATGGTTGCGTCCGGATTACCTGTTAGAAATGGTAAGTTACAATTATTTATATATTTAAGGTGACGATAACCGACTTTTAATGATTTTATACTGAAGATCACGTCTAATCGAGTAGTGTTAATGATTTGAAAAAAAAAACAAGTAAAATTAGGGCATTTTCTCAATAAATTAATATGTGAATATTTTAGATTATGTTTATAATATATTACATAGTGAAATTAGTTTGTACAGTTATGTCTTACGCGGATAAAAAACTGAGAATGGCGCAAAATCTACCAAGCGTATTTTTCTGAAACCTTCACTAATTTAAAGATAATTTATTTATTGATCTAATAGTATACGCGCTTTATTAAAATACCTTTTAGTTTGTGTATAATAAATTAATAATGCGACAAATTGGGGACAGCGCTCCTAGATGGGCGAGTCCTATTACTGGCTGAACGTACGACGCGCTGCGTGAGCTCAGTACGGAACACGCAAGCTAACCACTCAAGGTCACTGGCATATATCTCCGTTTTAACTAATAAAATGTGGTTGCAAGCGCTACTGAGCATGTGGTCCTGGGTTCGATTCCAAGTTCGAGCGATGTGTTATTGGGTTTTTCTACCTCGGATTTCTAAATAGCAGCCAGCAGGAAATAGGCTCGCCCCCTATTACATGGGCCTTAAACATAACTGGCGAAATTTGGGTGTAGTATAGGTACTTCTTCTTAGTCGTTAATATCATTTCTGAAGGTCGTGCTTAATCTGAACTGTTGACCACTCGATGCACTATGCTCTTCCAAGTGGTTCTGTTCTCAGCGGTCTTAATAGCCTTGGATACTGGTTGGCCAGTGAGTTTTTTTACAAGGTCAGACCACCGGGTACGTGAGCGCCCACGTGATCTCTTTCCGTCGACCTGGCCAACTACCAACAGCTTCTCTAAGCTGTCAGGGTTTCTCCGAGCGATGTGACCAAAATATTTAAGGATTCGCTGAAAACAGGTAGCTGACAACCTTGGGGTTATTCCGAGCTCCTCTAGGATGGATAATTTGGTACGTCGTGCGGTCCATGGTATTCGCAGCATCCGTCTCCAACACCACATTTCAAAAGCGTCGATCTTCGAGTATAGTTACATCTCTGCCTAATCCTTCCGGGAAACAAGTCGTGAAGTTATGTTATGTGTAATTAAATGTCTGGTATGGCTAGAACATTCAGCCAAAATATAACTTTCATAACTAATTCTCTTGTGTATTCTAAAGGCAACAAGCATGCGACAGAAGTAGCAAGTATGGCTCTAGAGCTACTAGAAGCAACGTCAATGTGCAGATTGCCGCATCGACCTGATCAGGTACTACTCTAGGTAATAATATAATGTCTGTGTCTTCGCTTTTAATATACCCCGTCCCTTGCACGTCGAATCACCAGCTGCCCGCGCCGAGGCTGAGTGCGCCGTAGCATTAATAGTAACCCCTGATAATAATCATCCCCCAACGACGCCCTAAGCCAAGGTCCGTACCCCACAGGGGGTGCCCTTAGCGCGCAGTCGTCTAATTTATAATATATATTTAGGACCTGACTGGAGGCTTACAGCTCATACCTTAAGGTACTCCACAGGTAAGCTCGGTTAAGGAGTCACGGCCTCTCAAGGCCAACTACGAGAGGCCATACACAAAAAACAAAAAAAGCTTTAATTATTTCTATTTTCGTCTTGGGTTTTAAACAAGATAGCCGATAATAATGTCTATTCATGATTAAACGACTAAAGTTTTATAAAAAAATGATTACGATATTTATATTATATATTTTTTACGATTGATACATTCGCTTGCTCTTCTTGTCCTTCCGTTTCTTTTGCTATCTCTTCATTGTTGATCTTATTTTTTTTAACTTTCTAAGTACTTAACTGTACCTACTTAGTCACCTACCTACCCACCTACCCCCTACCGACCTATCTTAGTACCTAGTTAGTAGATAAATTCGGTCAAGTGCATGTCGGACCACGCACAATGAAGGGTTCCGTAGTTGGGATGAATTTATCCAAAAAACAAACTTAAAATTGTAGTTGAAAAACATGTTCTCCCATACATCGATATACGTCATGGTCAATTTTATTCTCCAACTGCAAATATAAGCTGTTGACTATTACTCGTTAACTTGTAAAGCCTACTTAGCTGTGATAGTTTTCCTTTTAATTTTGTATATAAACTACTGCCATGAATATTTTCACATATCCAAAAATAACCATTTAGCTGACAGGGACACTTGACTCTAACAAAAAATAGCCATTTAAAGAAAAAAAAAATGGTTAATATTACGCAAACGGATCCCTGAATCGAAATCGTTTTCACAGCCCCGCAATATTTGAACGGCCTATCCAACGATACCCCACGATATAGTTTGGCATTAATAAGTTATCGAACCATTTCGAAATCCAGATTTCCTTTTAAGTGTTCAGCACTCTATTATTTCTGAACCCAATGCAATCAGGGCCCCAAGTCTGCTGTTTTTATAAATTCAGTCATTCCAGCACGATCCCATTGTCATTTTGCTAAAAGTTCGTAATCTGCTGAATTCATAATGGTCGATCATTGGTCGGTCAATGTTCTCGTAATAGAATTGTGTTACATAATGGCATTGTCGTATTGCCATTATTATAAAACCCATTAGTAGAAATGTCATTAATTTGTCATTATGTACGTGATTACCAATAAATGCAATTTCTTTTAATGTAGTGTCAGTCGCCGGCCATTGGAAAGTCATAATGACGCCATTATAATAGTAGACTACCAAACTTGTCAAAATCAACAATTATGAAATCTATGATCGACCATTCTGAGACTATTGTAATAGCTGACTTGAGGCCCAGGAGTAACGTACGATGAAAGATCCTCGAGTGCCGATCTACTTACACTCAATTATACGGTGTAATATGTGGTGGGGGAATTCCCAAACTAACAGCACGTGCCGCCATGCCACCGATCTGCTGCGGTAGTAAACCTTTTATTGAGCGGGTGTTATTTTCAATCATAGCAGTTTTTTTTACCATTAAATCAATATTCTTTATTGTAAGAGTGGCCTTTGCGTATGAACTAGCGCCTTTAGCGTATCATGTTTATTTGGTGCTTCATTAGATCTTTGTCCATTAATGCCCTACAGAAATGCTCCAGAGAAAACCAATTCCCACCAAAATTTATGTTTTTTTTTCCAGACACTTTGTATGAGAAGTGGAATCCACATGGGGCCATGTGTCGCCGGCATTGTAGGGAGCAAAATGCCGAGATACTGTTTGTTTGGTGATACTATCAACACAGCCAGCAGAATGGAAAGCACAGGCGAGCGTAAGTTACCAAATACCATTAGTCCTAGTATAAATTGGTGGTAGACGGGATTAGCTTAACGCACCATGATTTTAATAAATTTAGAATATTGCTACCCCATCTTGCATTTCATGTGACTGATGAGCTGAGAAAGAGAAACAAATAAATTATTTTAGCACGCAAAGTTGTTCATACAATAGAATAGAATACTCTTTATTATGTACACCATAAAATTTACAGATGTTTAAATTTTACATAGGGTGATACAATGGGCGGTCTTATCGCTAAAAGCGATCTTTTACAGACAACCTTTGGATGGATTAAAGGGGAGCAGGAGAGACAATACTGCAGGTAGTCAGTGGTGTACCATTACATAAAAACAAAATAAATCGACAAATGACCAGGAGCCTCCCCTGGCTCTCGTCGTATTCTCCTAAAGAGAGCCATATAAACTATATCGTTGTGTTATGTATATCTATTTAGCTCAAGATGTGGACCTGTTTACTGATAGACTGAACAAAATTATATCTGCGGCAAATGTTCACCTCACACACTGTCATAGAAGTTAAATCATGACATCGACGTGACTAGGCTAATCTGTTTATTTATATTTTTTTATTTTTTTTAAAAACGTTGCCCCACACTAGGAATTTCTCCTGTTTTGTAGGTGCGTTTACAAACATTTAAATTCACATACACAAACAGCCAGACCCGAAACAACTTTAAAAAAGTATGTTTGTTAATTAAAACGTCTCATCTTACTTGCGAGTTGTTTGTTCTTTTTGAAAAAGTTTGTGTAATTAATATTGTGGACACATTAGTATTAATAGTGAAGTCGTTTGACTTAAGTTTCAGAAACATAGGTACGTATTTTTTGCACGCATTCCATTCTCGCCTGCCTATTGTTCTCTTATCGCTTGGTGTCGCCTATTCGTTCGACTCATTAGGCTTTGCTTATTGTAATTTTATACTCTATGTTTGTGCTGTTAGAGGTGAGATCTGCTTACACATGAAATTTCTTACTCATACCTACAATTTTAAAACTAAATGTTTCTATTCTTTGAATACGATTTCTTCCACTTCGTTTATCGAATCTTACTTGTTCTATATAGTTTTCGCTTTATTTTGCCACCACTTGCTATTTAAGCCGACCTTTATTACCCATACCTTTTACTTGTCACTAAGTCTGAGTGTACCTTATACCTTTTCAATTATTTTTCTGGTATTACTTTTGAATTGTAATGGCACCTATTAGTATTTTCTATCAAAATGTTCGAGGGCTGCGGACGAAAACATCTGTTTTCTACAGAAATGTTTGTATGAATTGATGTCATTTGTTTGACGGAAACATGGCTTATTGATGGTATAACCGATAGTGAATTGTTTGATAATAGATATTTTGTATGGAGGCGTGATCGAAATTACTCGCAAACTAATCAAACGATGGGTGGGGGGGTTTTAATAGCCATACGTCGAGAACTAGTTGCCGATGTCCGCAACGAATGGTGCTCATCTGCCGAGGATCTGTGGGTTACTTTAACTTTACACCAAAAGAAACCTAAAGTAACCTATAAAATACATGTATGTGTTGTGTATATATGTAGCCAGCAATCTGGGAACTCTTTAATGATACAACTTAATAATTTTGCTAGTAATTTAGCTGATATTATTCTTAAACATCCCGCGGATAAGTTTTTAGTGCTCGGTGATTTTAACCAACCAAGTATTGACTGGCACGCTGTGGCGGACGGTGATTACCTGTGTCCTGGTAACTTGCATGGTCCCATTCAAACCAGCTTTTGTGATACTATCACCGCTTGCAATTTGCTACAGTACAACTCACATCGTAATGTGAATAATAAGATTCTTGACCTCGTCTTATCTAACAGTGAAGTAGCTGTCACTTGCAGCCTGGATCCCCTAGTGAACGAGGACTCACATCATAAGGCACTCTGCATTTCTGCCGACTTCGTTCAACTTCACCAGCTGCATTCTCGGCCTCGAGTCAAGTTCTTGTATGCTCAGGCGAATTATGACGCCATTTTTGAAGAAATTATGGCAATTGATTGGCCATTAGAGCTCAATTGTAGGCCTCTTGAAGAAGCTTTTAAATTTTTTTATGACATTATTTACTTGCTTCATAATACACATATTCCATCTAAAACTATCGCTCCAAGGGGTAAGTATCCGCCTTGGTACAAGAGCCCTCTTATTAAAATAATTAAAGAAAAGTCAAAATCTCACTCAAAATTTAAAACCTATGGAAATCTTTCGGACTATCAATCATTTGTTACCTTACGTCAACGGGCTAAAGACCTGGAGAAGGAAATGTTTGATGACTATATAGCAAACATTGAATTAGCCATTTCTAAAAATCCTCGGGCTTTTTGGCAATATGTTAAATCTAAACAGCAAACCAACTGTTATCCATCTGTATTAAAGTTCGGTGAAGTGTCGTCTGGTCACGGGGAAGTAATCTGCAATATGTTTGGCGAATATTTCTTTTCGAACTTCCAAGAGCGACGCGACGCAAATGAATTCTTAGCCTCTGCGAGAGTGGATCAGTCTACTGGTCTCGTATCAGACATCTGCTCTATCGATGTGCAGGAGGAGGAGGTTTTTCGCTTGCTAAAGCAAGTGGATATTAATAAATCCGCTGGTCCAGATAATATTTCACCAATTATTATAACCAAATGTGCCAGATGTCTATCCATTCCATTGACATTATTATTCAAACGGTCATTTGACTCGGGAGTGGTGCCTACAATCTGGAAGTCAGCGTATATAACGCCGATTCATAAAAAAGGCCCGAAGGACACCGTTGAAAACTATAGACCGATCTCCAAACTCTGCATGTTCGCTAAAATTATGGAGAAAATCGTACACGTACAACTTTCTTCTTCACTTAAATTAAGTTTCTCCGAACACCAACATGGATTTTTAAAAGGTCGGTCCACCACTTCCAATCTCATGGTCTTTAGCGACTATCTTTCAGAGCATATGTCCAGGAGGTCTCAGGTCGACGTTATAAATACACTGACTACAGCAAATGTTTTGATCGAATAGATCATGCGCTTTTATTGCGCAAATTACTAGAGATTGGTGTGAGGGGTAGCTTGTACAGATGGTTTGTATCATATGTTGAAAATAGATGCCAGACTGTAGTCCTCAACGGTTATACCTCGAGAACGATGTACTTTCCGTCGGGGGTTCCCCAAGGATCCTTATTAGGACCTCTTTTATTCAATATTTTTGTAAATGACATCTCTTGTTTCCTAAATTCTAAAATTTTATTATATGCGGATGACATGAAAATTCTTAGTCAAGTGTCAACCATTGAGGATGCACACCTATTACAGGAGGATCTGGACCGGTTCCATGCTTACTGCGATCGAAATAGGTTGGATTTAAATATTTCAAAATGTAATGTGTGTACATTTACTCGTAAGCCAAACCCTATTAGGTATGATTACAAATTATCGAATACCTCAATTGCCAGAGTCAACGTCATCAAGGATCTTGGAGTAATTTTTGACTCAAAACTTTTGTTTGATGCGCACATTGACAATATAGTCAACAAGGCTTCTAAAGCGTTAGGTTTTATTTTTAGGGTCTCCTCTGAGTTAAAGAATGTCAAAACTATGAAAATTCTATACTGTGCTTTTGTCCGTAGCCATCTCGAATATGCTTCTCAAATTTGGAATCCAAATTATAATGTTTATATTAATCGCCTTGAAAGTATACAAAGGAGATTTTTAAGGTACACTCAATATCGTTCAAATACTTATCTTCCTAACTATACTAGTCGGTGTAAGAAATTTCTTATTCTTCCTTTATACGAGCGAAGAAAAATTGCAAATCTTGCTTTCCTATTTAGTATAATGAACGGGTCTACTGATGTCCCGGATTGGACTTCGTGTACCGTCTGTGTTTCTTCGGAGACCTCATCTCCTTCATGTACCTATTGTGAAAACTGTCTATAGGCAAAATATATACATTTTAAGAGCATGTAGAATGTTTAATAAGGTGTGCCGGGATGTTGAGCTTGATTTATTCACAAATAGTGTCCAGAAATTAAAAAAAATGTTAAGTAACTTTTTCTTTGAAGAGTAACATTGTTGCGTTATATATTTTATTTTTGTTTAAACTCTTAACGCTTTTACCGTTTTGTCTATTTCATACATAAGTTTTTATAAGTGGAAACTTGTAATTGGCTTTCTTCTACGTATAACTTCTGACTACTCAAATGTATTAGCTGTAAGTTTTCTTAAAATTAATAAAATAAAATAAAATAAACTACTTGTAGGTCATACAAATATTTGTTCCGTGCGGGAATCGAACCCTCGACACGCAGCGCAGCAGTCAATCGCTTAACTAGCTGCGCCAACCATGCCGTCTGTATTCAGCATAAGTTAGAAGCAATAATAATAATTTAAGTTAAAAAAGTTAATTGTAACTGTACGTTTATATTAAGAAAATGTAACTTGTTTGTAGACGCCTTGGGGTGACCTGTAGGCTAATTGCGTAACGCATTTTCTGCAAACGATTCAGACTAATTTGCTTCATTCCGATCGGAGTTTGCTTTATTTTACGACTTTCGTATTGCGTAACACCAATAATGTGTGAAACCAATTCGAATCTGTTTGAGACGCTAAAGAGTGAACGATAAGCGTCTAAAAACGCTAATATTCGAATTGCGTAACCATTTTGACAGCTGTTAGTTGGTTTGAAACCAACGAGTTTGTTTGAATCGAAAGCGAAGACAACAAGTTAGTCGCTATAATTTTTCGTTGTACATTTTTTGGGATTTACTCATAAAATCTCCTTAATTATTACGAAATTATGTATGTGAATATCTTGATAAATTGTGAATGTGTTTTTGTGTAGAACATCTATGATAAATCAATATTAGTGGTATTTTAGCTAGCAAGGCAGTGAGATCAATTTTTTTAAATAATTGTAAAAGTTTTGTTTTGTTAAGTGCTTTACAACCTAAATTAGAGATACCTATTAAGATATTTCAGAAACTAGGTATATTAGTGGCATTTTACGGAAAGACAAATTCATACCTCGTACCGTAACAAACCTACCATGAGCCACAAGCTTGCAACTTGTGTATGTATTCGAGGTTTTACTTAATTGAATAGCAATAGATCTACTTATAGACGAAGAACAAAAACAAGCACAGAAATAAGCATTTGTCAATGGATTATGTAAGGACTTCGATGAACTGTACACCACCATACATATAAATTTCCACATCATTGTCTGTTCAAGGTAATATCAATACTTACTTACTTACTTATTATTATTATCTTTCTATGTGTTGAACATTGAATGTTCCCAAAATAGTTACCTACCTAACGATTGTATCTTCAAAGATGTTTGATATGCACAGCAACATTATTTTGTTTGTTACTGGTGAATACAAAATATAGGTAAGGCATCATCAAACATAATTAGGTTTGCCATAATCGCCACGCTTGGCAGGCGGGTTGGCGATCGCAGTATGGTGTTAAAATGCATAGAGAATGCTGCTGCCCATTCTATAGTTACCTACCTAACCTTCTACCAACTTATATGAATATTTACTTAGCAAATTTTAACAAGGCGACTGAAAATATATCTAAGTACCTATCTTGAATGTTTTTCAATGATTGATATTATTAGTAAGAATATCCAAGTCAATTATTCAATTTAAATAAAATTACTCACTGGGGCTATATAAAGTATCTTTGTTTAGGTACTTTTTAGTCAAGTTTGCTTATCAATAGAATGTAGGCACCTATTATTGTTGTTTATAGCAGAATATTGATGTTCTTTATAGTAGATAGATTGTGTATTAAAGTATTAAAGGAAGAGGCCTATTAGACTTTATGGATGGATGTAATGGATAATGGAATGTAATGAGAGTTTACTTAAATTCTTTTTCTTTTTCAGGTGTCACACTTAACTACATTAATCAGGAAAAATTTAAACTTTCTCTCATGCACTCATATCAAGCAATATCAAGCAGTTTAAATTATCCATGATGACTTCCACAGGAAGACATTAGATGCCAAATGTTAAATGTGAATAAATGCTATTGTCAGTTGGTTGATAAAACATAAATAAAAGTTGTTTTTTTGTTTACCATAATTTATTTCTTTCTATTTATCTATACATATCTAATGAATGACAGTTAATTAAAGCAAACACCACTATTTTCAAAATAGCATCACTATAATAATCACTTGTATTTATAAAAAAAAACTCAATAAGTATTCAATTATTCTTAATATTTCATAATAAGTTATTTTTATTTGTGTCTATAAAGTTCATAATTATAATACTTCATAATAAAGTTTACAGGTTATCAATTAACACAATATGTACATAGGTTTATATCAGTATCTAACAAGATTAAATAAATCACCAAGTTTTCTAAAATTAAATGATTATCTTTTATGAACAATCTTCAGTTACTACTTTTGTACTTGAGCAGTGATGTCAGAAGTAAATAGCAGCAGTAGCCAAAGTGAACAGCAACAGCAATGGGGCAACATCATTCATGCTGCCTTCATGTCTTCATAGGTGAAACGCCCCGGGAACTCTCCTAGTTTTAAACTAAAATCTAATTATTTGCTGCTCAAATAAAGTACTCAAACATTATGTGGCAAATTAATGCCTAGTTTGCCACATAATCAACTAGGTGTTTTTCAGCCCATGGCTGGACAAAAGCCATCGGCCTAGTCATTGTTATTTGTTGTTTAATTTCTTCTTTATTTAGGGCCGATTTTTCAGTCTCCAGATTTTTTTATAACCACTAAATTAGAATGGTAAACATTAGTTAGGTATACATAAAATAAATGATGTGGAGAAAGTCAAGAAAATATATTAAGTACTAAATTAAGTGAGTTCCTGTTTGATTATTAACTACTAGCTGACCCGTGCCCACTTCGTTGGGAGGTAAACATTTTTACTTGTGAATAGCTTTAAGACACTCACAAATAACGTGGCTCTATGGGTAAAACAATTTTCAAAATCGGGTCAGTAGATCCAGAGAGAAACCTCACAAACTTTACCTCTTTATAATATTAGTATAGATGTGTCAAAAGCTTACCTTCAATGACTATATTACAGAAGATTGGTTTTCCATGTCCAGCCTTGTCACTAGCAAGTCTTTGTAAGAAAATCCCCAGTATTTCAACTAGTTGATGTACGAGGTTGATATGTTGTGTTGTGATTGCGTTCCATTCTTGTATTTTAAGCTCTTGCACCGTCTGCGAAAATATTATGATTAATGTTTTGTAGAGCTTCTAAGTAAGTACAAAAATATTGATTAACAATTTCAGTTGTTAGAATGTGAGGTTGACAGGCATACTAACTATAATAATTATTTTAACCGCAATAAATAGATTAAGTTCTTGTGTCTACACAATAAAGGAATAGTTGTCCGTATCCATAAGTAGACTGACCAATAATGTACCTACAGCAGCTACACTATAATGAGATATAGTCGCCGGCACGTAACTTGGCAAGAATCGTTAGATGTTTCTCTCCTTTCTTTAACTTCTAAACAGACACGTTAAAAATAAATTCTGGCAATAACCATAGAATAATGATAAGCAATGAAAGTGATAATTTTTTCGTTGCACTAATTGTACATGCGTATATTTACTCAGGCTACGTCAAAACCTTGCCAAGTTACGTGCCGGCGACTGTACGAAGGTTCACACGTCCCTAAGACACAGAACATGCCCGTTATTCCTATATATATTGGCTTACTTACTTGTAGTGATGGTATTGACATAGGTAAGTTCTTTTCGCTATTGAGCAAAAGTCTTACAGGTGCAGCTAGTACAAAACGAAGACACCACACCACAGAATAGACATGGGTAGTTCGCGTAAGATTGAAGGAAATGAACTACTTCATTTCACAAAATAAACTTATCATTCAATCAGTAGTCATTCAAATGTGTCTCTACTTCATTTAGTTCAGTATATCTTTTCGTTCGCAGCAACTGTGATTTCGATTTTCAAATACTTACGCCAACCTATACAAAAAGGTATAACTATACACATTCAACAGAAAACATACTACTTAATGAAAATAGTTTTGCTTAGATTCATATATCATGGTCCTAACTAAGCCTATATAAAGTATGAAGGAAAATTGAGATAGAAGATAGGTATAAAACTGAACTAGAGAAGTGCGTCATTCGCGGTAACTTATCATTCAGTCTCTCGTTATCGAATCGTTCTGATTTGCTGAACTAAATGAAGTACTGAAGTAAATGAGTGGACTACTTCGTTAAGCGAAAAGATATACTTCATTCATTTCTTTTCACTGACACATTTCGCGCATGTCTACCACAGAACTCTCTCCAAAGACAATCCACAAGAAAAAAGGACTGAAACTACATATCATAGGCTCTTGTTTCTGTATGAGAATATTAAATATAATTTTATATGATGAAAATACAAATAAACTTATATTAAAAATTAAATTCAAGGCAAAACAATGCGAAGTTTCCTAATAATAATAACTTTACTCAGTGTTGCCAACTTTTTCCCCGAGTCTACTAGTGCTAGTGGCGGTTCTTCAAATTAGATTAGTCGCTTTTTGATGTGAAACATCTATAGCCGCATGTAAAACCGATTGCTGGGGGGGTGACGCAAGCCGCGTGGCGACGCGTACAGTATATACAGTGTTTATGTAGTAGTGTGTAAATAATTTGTATGTTTCACATCTTCCAGGCGTCCTGTGACGGCTCAATTATTTTTGAAGTAAAACTTTTTTAGGCACGCTTGATTTGGGGAGTAAGCTGGAGAATGCATGACGAGAGCGTTACAGAAGTGAGCCAGCGGAAGTTGAGAGGGAGAGTTATGTTATTGAAGATATAAAGAGAGAGAGTTACGTTTCGTAACGCTCCGTATATTACTGTAGGGGCAAGAGAGAGAGAGGTGCGAGCACACATTTTCTTTTTCTCTTATCCAGTTGCGTTTCATATATCTAAGACACAGTGCAGGCCTATTGTTGTAAGTAAGTAAGTTTAATTAGTTTTTGTAAGTTTTACTTTAGTCGTGTGGTCTAAAGCACACTGGTTTTTTTTATTCCTATTTCGACGTTCGGTCTCCTTTCGGAGGTTCATTTGAAGATTTAAGAATGAAAATGAAAACATAACATATTCATAGTAATTTTTTCAACATCATCCTAATATAATATCACAATACTGAAAACGTTAGTGAACGTGTTTGGATGTTTGTTACATACTTATAAAATAATGGCTTATCAATGGTTTTTTTTTATCCTGGCAGTATCTGCCCGTGGCATATTATTTTCGAAATGACGTTGTTTTTCTATCTCCACACGCGCGTGTGTGAGTCTTTCCAAATCAGCGTTCGAATCCGCAGTAGTTTCGGTAAATGTTGTCCGCCAGTAGGGGTGCCCCAAATCCCCAGGTTTAGTGGAAATCCCACTAAGTTGGCAACACTGCTTTTCTACGACTTTTGCATTGGCCACAGATAACTAAAACGTGTAAAGAAAAACGTATTGTTCGTGTATTTCAACCATGGTAGTTTTTGGTAGAAAGTGTTTTAAAAATTGATTTTTCATTTTTCGGCAATCATTGGACATTTTCTTCAAATAGCATTCGTAGACCATCAAGTGTAATGAAAACAAAATTAAATTGTAGCACAATAATTCAGAAACAAATAATTCCTTTATGATGAAACAAAACGCTGCAAGCAAACTTACTCTGGCCGATTGGTTTGTACACCTCTATAAAATTCTACTGGATTGGAAAAAAAATTGTTACACAATTCCAAATATGGAAACCGATTCCGACTGGAATTTGCTTAAATTTGGAATCTGCTTCCAAAACAAACTGCGTTGCGCAATTAGCCTCCTGTTATGTCTACAAATTGTTTAATAAATAAATAAATAAATGGATCCCTAAAACTGGTTGACTAGACATTGTTCCTCATACCGATGAAATGGGGCTGCTGGCGAAAAAATGAGACATTGCGATTGTCTCAAAAGATGTCAACTCATCTGCGTCTCATCAAAATAAGCTTTACATACACAGAAAGCTGCTATAAATTTCCAATAAAATAAGTTGTTTTTTTTTTTTACAGCAATGAAGATTCAAATATCAGATGACGTTAAAAGGGCTCTAGATAAGACTGGCCTCTTTCTGACGGCTCCTCGCGGCGTCGTGGATGTAAAGGTAAACATTGTTAGTCTTTCGTTGATGTAGCGCATTTCTAAGTGAAATGTTTCTATAATGATGACCTATCAGCCTATACAATGGTAGTCCAGTGGTAACCGCCCTGATTTACAAGTTGTAAGTTCGAACCCAGCCAGGAGCTTTACTTTTTGTAATTTTTCTTCAAGAAAAAGAAAGAAAGAAAAATTGTTTATTCTGCACAAACAAGACACACATTACAAAAATAAAATAAAAATTGACAAAATACACACTAATACAAAGTAGCCAAATTGCAATCATATTTTAGGACTGAACAGAATGATGTTTCTATATTAACCAGAAATAAAAATAAGAAAAAAAATAAATTGCTAAAAGCCTAGTATTCAAAACCTTAAAAGTTATAGGTTTGACAATGTTGTCAATTGCTTGATGTCAGTGTCAGGGCTTGTCAAGGCAGGCCAAAGACAATAGTTGCGATTTCAGTATTGGTAAATGACAACAAACAAACAAAACAAACCAAAATGCGGATTGCCGAGTGGAAATGGTCTACCTTTGTAACAATTACAAGTAAGAAAAGCCGTGTGTCGCATCTGTGCAAGAACACTGCTCTCGAAACGATGTAGGAAAACATCGTGAAAAAACCGTCCAAGTACCAATAATACGAAGACATGTGACATCTACCAATCCGCACTGAATCCGCGTAGTGGATTACAATTTACAGCCCATTTCTTCCCACAGAGTCCTGAGGCCTGTGTCCCAGAAGTGGGAACATTATATGCCAATTTTGCTATCAGCCAATCCACTGCTGGACTTAGGCCAATTCAAACGCCATTTAACACGAGCCTGTAAATATTATCACTTCATCTTCCCATTAACTTGTAGTAAACCGGACTAAGTCGGGCTGTTTTATTCAATCAATAAAATTATCATCGCCTTCCATAGTGTGTTTTTTTTCTTCTGCAAAACATTAGCCTCGTCTTTTGTGTTTAATTTCAATCAATTCCAGAGCTAGCTCAAGTTTTTTGGGAATCCCTAAACTATAATAATCTGAGTCTTCTTAAAAACCCTTTTTCCTTGTTCGATTACTCATATCCTATTTACAGCGATTGCCAATTGACTGACAACAATATTGGCAGTCTTTAGTAAGTACTGAATCAGATCCCTGGTTAGTCAATTGTTTTTTTAAAGGCCCCGCGTTACCATCGGCTAAATGAGTATCAAAACATGTTTACAATGACATGCGAATAGATATTAATCATCATCCAATCCCCTGCATATATACTCAACATTAAAGCCTTGAGTTTGTAATTGAGTAGCGTCGCGTCGTGGTGGATTGGCCTAAAGCTTTGGTTTTTAAAGAATTTGGTGAACGGTTACACAACATCAAAATCAAAAGTTATTCATGTTATTCAGGCTGAGAATCAGCACTTTTTGAACGTCAAAATTACATAAGACAGTCCCCCAAAAACGCCTGCCCTTCACCACTTCCTAGTGCTTTAGCTGGGAAGAAGAAGTAGCGCAACGAACTCCCCAGCAGCACAGTGTCTGATCAGGGAGAAAAACTTGAGTCTATACAATAGTAAGCATAATAATTTATATTACGTCACACAAAACATTAAATTAAATTATTTGTCATATGTTAGCCAGTAGGTAAGTATACCAATAAAAAAATCATCAAAATATATACTCAAGCAGAAATAAAAAATAAAAATAAAACCGTAAACAGAACTTAATACCTAAATAAAAGCCTCCAGGCGTATAAGGCAATTTGAATTATTTTATTTTTTTCAATTTATGGTAAAAATTTATTATTTTATCAATAATATTTACATAATTTATACGGTAGCGGACTTAAAATTTATAATATGTACATGTATGTAAAAAAAAGGAGGGGGACAGAATCATAGGGCATCAAAAAATTTGGTCCGTATCGCTGTCAACAGGAAAAGTACCCAAAAGGCTGGCAGCATTGCCACGTTGTATGGCGATGCTGATTCTTTGCCCGAAAAATAGACCAGCCCTCTGATTTAAATTTAATTTTGTTTTGATTGTAATTTTTTTTTTATTTAATACTTATGTAATGAGTTGAATTTTGATTTTAATTTAAGATTTTGTTTTTTATTGTAATTTAGATTTCGGTTTTGAATTTGGTTTTAATTTTGATTTTAATTTAAGTTTTGGTTTTGATTGGATTATTAATTGTTTTTAATTTAATTGTTTTCCAAAATAAATAATTAAATGGATGTATTGAATAAAGGGCGTGCCCGCTAACATTAAGATATAGCTGATACTCGGAGTCACGAATAATAAACTAGCACCATTGGAGTAAAATATAAGGGCGGTAAACTCGGATCAAGTTATTATTATTATTGAAGTAAAATAAATAAACAGTTAATTACTAATAACAATAACTAAATCATGGTCAGCAAGACGACCACGAATCACAATAACGACTGTCCAATTGCACAGCCCTTTTTGACACCTCCGGCTGGTCTCGAGGCAAAGCGCCGAGAGTTTGGGTTTCGAGTCATCGAGTTCGATCCCAGCGCAAGGATTTTCTTTTCCTGCCAGGGTTACGAGTCTGTCCGAAAGGGATATCGTGGCCCTGGCACACAGGCATTTGATGGAACCGTGTATTCCCGTTGTCCCCGTACGCCGTGTGGGGCCGTCCTACGGGGACAGCGGTACTTCAATTAAATATTTAAAAATACTTCCCGTTGTCCCCGTGGTTTGGTTTTACATTCAAAAATATGTTTCCGGCACTCGCCGGCTGCTGCCGCGACACCGCTCGCTTCGCTCGCTCGGCTCGTGCGTTGTGTGATCACAGTTCTAACCTAACCTAGCTGTTTCGATTTAAAAAAAGGTTTACTTCGTACGATAAGGGGACAACGGGAAATAAATGTAATCACGTCCCGCTGTCCCCGTGACGGGGATATGGCAAATGGGGACAACGGGACTACACTGATGGAACACGGTGGGTTTTAGTCAGTAAAAGTCTGACACGCTCCGCCCAGAGCGGGAGAAGTTATTTGATAATTTCCCACCCAAAATAAAAAAAACCGGCCAAGTGCGTGTCGGACCACGCACAATGAAGGGTTCCGTAGTTAGGATGAATTTATCCCAAAAACAAACTTAACATTGTAGTTGAAAAACATACTCTCCCATACATCGATATAAGTTACGGTCAACTCTTCAACTGCAAATTTAAGTTGGTCGACTATTACTCGTTAGCTTGTAAGCCCTACTTAGCTGTGATAGTTTTCCTTTTAATTTCGTTATATATACTACTGCCATGAATTTTTTCACATACCCAAAACCAACTATTTAGCTGGAAGGTGGGGGGGGGGCACTTGCCTCTAACTAAAAATAGCACTTTAAAGCTTAATATTACGCAAACGGATCCCTTAATTGAAAAATGGTTCTGACAAACCCACAATATTTTTGAACGGCCTATCCAACGATACTCCACACCATCTATTATACGAGAAAAAAAAAATATCATCCCCGTTTTACGTGCAAGGGAGGTACCCTAAAAAAAATGTTTTTTATGGTTTTATTTTACTAATTCCTTGGCGTGATTAATATGTACACCCATGCCAAATTACAGCTTTCTAGGTCTAAGCGTCTCTGAGCTAAGCCGGGGACAGACGGACGGATGGACAGACAGACAGACAGACGGACATGGAGAAAATATAAGGGTTCCTTGTTTACTTCGGAACCCTAAAAAGGGTCAAATATTAGTAAAAAATACAGAATATCATGACGGCTGTAATAAAATGTAACGGAACCGCTTTCTAAAGAAACCCAAGCTTTAGTCATCGCTCCTCTAAACTGAACGTCTTATTTTTTCAGGGCAAGGGTGAAATGTCAACCCATTGGCTGGAAGGTAGGATTGGACCCTCGCCGGAACGACCTCCTGCTTCATCCCTGGACTGCACGCCGAGTTTCTTAGCCAGGATCCATTCCCAGAGATCACCGAGATACCATACGGATAAGCAACGGAAACACTGAACTTTAAACTTTACATAGTCCGATTTGAAACTAGAAAACGAAATTGTGTTGAAGTTGTCAAATTAATGTGCTTTTGTATTTAGAATTTTAAGATACATAATTATTCGGAATAAGAATAAATATAACTGTGTGGATGTTTAAAAGCAGTGGATTACATGTTGTAACATACCCAAAACATGCTGGGATTTCAGATTTTTGTATGATGATGCAACTAGTTTTTATATGCCAAAGTATCGGTCATGTCAAAATAAAGTGTTTACCTATTGTTAGATGTCATATGTAGAATTTCGCCTAGGATTTAAACAAAATTTGGCCAAAATTGGAGTAGGTATGATCTGAAATAACGCGAATAGATAATATCAACCTACGAAATTTTGGAGTCGAACATGACGAAGTCACGGGCAAACCCACCAGTTGGTTACAGTTAGCCATAAGATGTATAACTCGATAATAATTAATTTAATTGTCTACATTCTTGTCTATATTGTATCAATGGGTAGCAACAAAATACAATACATTGCTTACTTAGTTATAGAAATATGTATTATTGATACATTTTTATGAACACAAATTGTAGACGATCAAAATACATAAATTATTGTCGATGTATGCATCATTTTGAGTCTGACTTACTCCCTATGTCGAACGAGATGACTCGATATGATATTTATAGATGTGATTGTTTCACTAAACTGTTCTCAAGAGACATGCTGAACAGTGATCAATTAGGTACAATACGACTAGTTACGACTGCTACGACCACGGTCTTGCTTTCAGAGGAAAATTAAGCAATTTTAGAAAACCATAAAAATAACTGCAGTGAAAACTAACTGTGTAATAAATTCGTGAAGCTCACCTGCTATCTCCGGCCCACTGCTTCACGCTTCTTGGTATCGGCGGGGTGGCCAGGTCTGACTCCAGGTTAAACCACACTACACATATTTTCCACAGGTGCTGGTTATGTTAATTTCTAGTGTCTTGCGGGGATTGTAATATTAAATCACTGAAGGACCATTTTTTTTCAGAAAAATGTTTTTGTTAGCGCGGAGCGCGTGGGAGAATTTTACACGATGATACAATGTGAAAGTGCGCGGGGACGCGGCGCTAGTGTGCCCATCAGCAGGCCAATCCGATCGCTCAGCGAGTGGACTAATGAGAAGCCGGGAGCTTCATCGAATCAGCAATTACACATAAAAGCTTAATAACCAGTTGTGGGGTGAAAACAATCCTAAAATTCAAAAAGAGAACGGTACTTAACACTAACAACAGCTAACCCAGTATTATTATAGGACAGATGTAATAAAAAAAACTGAAACCTAAAAATCCTCATTGAACTCAACATTATGAATAACTTTTAATAAGGGACAAACACTGAATCGGCAAAATGAAAGTTTTGCCACTCCATAAATTTATTTATTGATTGTTATATTTATTTATTTACTAAGTCCTTTTATACAAATGCATAAAATTCATTCATTAATTTTAAATGTTGATTTTTAATGTTCACATAATTTGACCAAATGTACGGAACAGTTGTAAAAGTTGTTCACAAAGATATAAATGTGTCTAGATAGACAGTCAAACCTGTGAACTGGTCGAAAAAAACTGCGTCCAACGGTTGGCCGCAAAATGCAAGCACACTAGAATAACACAATGACAGCATAATGACCTGGCGCGAGTTTAAGGGTCGTTTTCAAAATAAGAGCCAAAACAGTAGAAATTTAATGAATTTTAAGTACAGTTTTTTTTTGTTTTTTTTTTTTTTATTTAGGTGTTAAAAACCCCATGACAATCAATAATCGCACGGGGTGAGAGGCAGGGTACAGCATGTTATTCATCCCAGGTATTATTGATGCGTTTAATTACAGTTCCACAAATGAAATTACATATACAAACTCTTTTAAAAAGCTATTAGATGTTATTTTATTGTTACTCAAGATTGTCTCAACAGTTAATTATCCTTCCTTTCAAATTTATTAAACAGTGTAAAAATAAAAATCCAGTTTCCTGCACATGTTATTGTTTCATATAGCAATCTAGAAAAAAATAAGCCCTTAGAACTAGTGACACTAATGAGAAATGGGTTAGTTTTCTAGGCCTATCTCCTTAATTTACAGCGATAAGAAAGTCGTTGTATAGGTCCTTAAGGGTCACAAAGAAGTCGTCGATTTAAATTACTTTAAGTTATGTTAACATTACTACACGAGTTTTTTTTTTGTAAACTTTGCCCCACACTAACAATTTCTCCTGTATTGTGGGTGCGTTTACAAACATTTAAACTCACATACACAAACAGCCAGACCCGGAACAACTACTTGTAGGTCGTACAAATATTTGTTCCGTGCGGGAATCGAACCCGCGACACGCAGCACAGCAGTCAAATCGTTTATCCACTGCACCAACCGTGCCGTCTCGATTGATTAAACCAAATATAGTGCTTTTCGGTCCTAATTTTGAAAACGACCCTTGAGCATGTTACTTCTACATGCAATTCTACGTCTTTGCCTCTCCAGGTCATCGTCATCTTTTAAGTTTTCCGTTATGATGTGTCCGAGGTTCTTAATTCACTAACTATTTTTAATTTTGAGCCATGAAAAGTAATTGGCAAGACCTTATTAGGGCCAATAATACTATACCCCTCAGTAAGACAGGCCCTGGAGTCTAGACGGTTAAAATTGCTTGATAAGCACGAAAAAATCACAATCTTGTCAAGCTATTTTGACCGTCTAGGGACTCCATTAGGACTCTGCGACCGAATTTGGTCATAAAGCGATCGCTACGTCTGTCGAGACTACAAGCCCTGGTTGTCAGACGATTCGTAACGACTGCCGAAGATCTACGAATGACAAAAAGTACATATGAATTGAAAAGTCACATTGGTACGTGCCTGGATTTGCACCCATAAACTAGAGCCGGGTAACTCGATCCGTTCTTACCTTATATTATAATCTCAAGGACAACAGCCTCAACAGCAACAGGAAGCAAGGTACACTGTTTTGTGTGTGTGGATATCCGGTAAGGCCAACCTGACGCAGGTTGCCGGTTCTGATTGGCCTCGACTCGACTCGATTGTATGGTAAGCTTTAAAGGTCGGTTTATACCAAACTACCGAATGCACACTACCAACAACAAAAAACGAGCGAGCCTGACAGTAGTCGCATAATGATGTATAACATTTGACAGCTCAGCTTGGTATTATGCAACTGAGCAGCGACAGAAATGTATTCAAATAATTACTCATTACTAGTGGTCGCCCACTGGTCGATATTCGACCCACTCTACTTACAATCTATATAGTACTTACTAATTCCATGAGTACACTGATTCCATACACACTCACTCCATTCCAAGTCTGTGTGGTGCTAGACATAAAGAATAGCACCGCCCTATTGTTCTTTTCGTGGGTGTCGTAAAAGGCGACTAAGGGGCTAACTAGAGAATAGGCAGCAGCGTTCTTTATGCATTTTAACACCATACTGCGATCGCCAACCCTCCTGCCAAGCGTGGCGATTTTGGCAAAGCCCCCATTTGGGGTGGCCTATGTCCAGCAGTGGACGCTTTTCGGCTGAAATGATGGTGACTAATTCCAAGCTTTTATTAATTCTATACTATTAAAAAGTTCTTACTTGTTCCATGCTCAAGCTGTCACTTCTTGTTACACACTTCCGTCCCTTTTCAGGAAATCACTCACACAGAAAGCAAGAGGAAAGATGTTACACATCAAAATTCAGACAAATTCTTTTTTGCGTAAGCAGAAATTTTGCGTTTCGCGAAATTCTTTTGTTGGTCTACAGGTCCATCCATACTAAAATATCAAGAAAATAATTATCTTTTTCTAATTCTATGTTCGTTTTAACCTACCTAGATGATAGTGTAGCGGAATCAACATCGCCACATGCGAACTACACGTCACACTGACGTCACGCAAAATCCTGCATCGCACAAGCAGAGTTTACCGCGCAACTAGCATTTAAACAACATCCCGAATTCAACCGTCGGGCAGTTACCCACCAGACACAACACATGTCTGGTCGGAGGATCCTCCCTTTTCAATAGAGGATGAGTGAACTTTACACCCTGTGCCTCATACCTCTAAACTGGTGACCCCGACGTGATATGAACACGCAACCTTCTGATTGTTGTTATATATACTAACTTTATGTTGCTGTGAGTTCTAGAAATCAAATAGTAATATTTTGTCGTGCTTATCTTCAACTTGTCCGTGTCCACGTTTCGGCACCGTATGTCATGACGGGCAGGACGCACTGGTTAAAAACCTTAGTCTTCAAACAGTCGGGCTTCTGGCAGTTGGGCTGGTCCACAAATTCAAGGTTGCCCAGCCGCAACGCAACACGTTTTCTTCTTCGGTGCTCCCTGTCAGCCGTCACGCTAGCATCCACTCCTTTCTCTTTCATATCATTCCTCACACACACAATCCATCCATCTTTTCTTTGACCTGCCTCTCCCTCTCCACCCATCAACATTTATATTCAACACTCTTTTAGTCACATGTTTCCTCCCTCCTCATCACATGCCAATACCAAGTTAAACGATTTCCTTTCAAATTTTGTGTCACTTTCCAACTTCCCCTTTTATACTCACTTCTTCATTCATCCATTGTCATCACTCCACTACTTAATAAAATTCTTAGTCATTCATTGACAGACATCGCCCACCCTAAACCGCTGGCACTAGAAACATGAAATTTTGCACAAGAGCTCCTTAAATAACGAAACTCCCATAAAGGGGTTAAAGAGGGGATGAAACTTTGTATGATAATTCGACATTTTAGCCGATTGGAAATCCCATCTGATGCACGGCTTGTGTTCTTATAAAATACTGATAGCAGACCCAAAATAATAAGACACTATGTGAAGGTACAATTATTGCTGTAATGTGTCACAACTGAGTCATCGGCTGGTGCGTAAAGTAGCCACGCTTTCGTTGAGTTTGATTACTATGCAGATGACAACTGACGAAGCCTTGGTCTCTTATTAATAATGTCATTTGGTCTTCCGGCGTCAGTCACTCATCGGCACGGATTCTATACCGAACCAATTTGATCAAGGTCGGGCACCACCTGAACTCTATTTAAATGTTTTTACTTTACTAGAAAACAGGCACAGCGGAGACATATTTGAATTAATTTAATACGAGTAATAATGTTATGAATGTAACATAAACCTTTCGGAATAAATTTTAATAAATTTTCTAAACGATGCACAATGTTCACGTTTCGTAGTTTAGAAGAACAACGCTACCACACAGACAGACAAGAAAAGCAATTTTAATGTATAATATGTGTCGGTATATAAGATGCTTAGTTAAAAAATAAAGATAGTATATTATGCTTTAGCTACAAAATGGTCTGAAAAGGAATTTATTAGGAATTTTTACATGAAACGTACATGATACGTAGTGTTAACAATCTGTAAAAATAAACATGAAATGCTGTTCGCTGTTAATCACATCAGTTGAGAACAGCTGCACTGATTTGACTATTTTTTGCTTTAAAATGTGGGCGTCCAAGGGACCAGTAGTGGGGTATTGTCAGTATGTAGAATAGTCAATTGATAACAAGGATTAAAAAAACTGGCACATTTTTTGTATCAGACATTTGAAGTTGAAACTCAGAAATAGCTTGTTTTGAGAAAAATCATATGAAATTGTGTACCGTGTGGCACCGGACGTAAAGAATAGTACTAACCAGATTCTTTCCGTGGGTGTCGTAAAAGGCGACTAAGGGACTAATTACTAGAGAATGGGCAGCAACGTTCTCTATGCATTTTAACAGCATACTGCGATCGCCAACCAGCCTGCGAAGCGTGTCGATTATGGCAATGGATTATGGATTATGGCCTTTGAGGGAGGCCTATGTCCAGCAGTGGACGTCTTTCGGATGAATGATGATATGAAATTGTAGATAATTGAGCAAATTAATAATCAATTAAAATAGCGAACCGCAATTTTTTCACCCAATGGACGCCCACAAATGTTTGTAATAGTCCCCATTAGGTTTTTTTGGAAAGAAAAATAGGAAAACTTCCCCGCAAAATTGGATAACATAAAAAAAACTGAAAGTGCCATTTTCTACAGATTGAAATTTTGACAAGACAACACTCGGGTCAGCTAATATCTAAATAAAAATGACAGTTCTAAAAGATGACAGTCATGTCAGTACCCTTAGCATGTACCTGAGAATACAGTTCGGAGAGATGACGTGTGTGAAACACATTCTGTATTTCAAAATTGTGTATCATTTTCATTCCGTGAAGGCATATAGGTACCAAATTTTTGTGGTTTTACCCAAAACTTCGTCGGACATGATGATTACATGTTTACTTTTAGTATCACATTAATTATAGTCATGATTTTTACGCATTCCGCAACCTTTTTTTTCTGACATCTGTTTAAGAATTCGAACAATTTGTAATCCGGACTTTAATTCGGAACTGAATGAAATCAAATTGCTAGTATAATTTGGACATTCATTCCAATCTTTCTGTAGGTATTTCTACCGAGACTCATGATTTCAGCTGTAATTACATAAATAAAGCTTGGCTGTATAGGTTAGATTGTTGTTAATAAGCAAGTAATATGCATATTTTGTACGTGAGTTTCAATAAATGTCAAATGATAAACAAAAGTTGTTTTGTTGATTTGCGAAAGATCATCATCATAGCCTTTCCCAAAAATGGTGTTAGCATCCAGTTCAAACTCAACTCAAAGCATTTATATCAAATAAACCAAGTACAGGTACTTTTGAATTGTCAAGGGGTCGGTCAGTCATAAAGATGAAGCTAGTTGCCCATTCCAAAGCTTAGTAGGTACCTATGGAGAAGAACGGGCAAGAAACTCCACGGACAGTCTTTTAAATTAACATATGGTTACAAAATATTGGTTACATCATTCGTGTTGAAATTAAACATGTGAGAGCGATGCAAAACGTCAAAAGCGTCCGTAAAAAAAAAGATAAATAAAAACAATTCAAAAATTAAATTAAAATAAGCCAAGGCCCAGTATTTTGCATAGAGACTATCTTCTGACCTCCGCTACTCAGTTACTGGGTAACAAAATACCCCTTGGTAAAACTGGTTGTCAGACTTTCAGCTTTTATTTATCTCCAAATTCTTCTAAATCTTCCACCTACTTATCTTTTCTTTTTTTTTTTTCACGGGGTGCAAAATCCTCATGGATGTCCTCCGCCCTGGAGTGGGCGGAGGAGTCTGTCAGACTCTCACTGACTAACTCCTCCTCCTCCTCTGCCAACTACCTTGACTTATTTGTTGTCTATGATCTTCGGTTCGTGGCAGCAGAAGTGGTCCGTTTGAGGGTAAGCTATGAATATAAATAAACGACACGGATGGCGCAGTGGTTAAGCGATTGACTGCTACGCTGCGTGTCGCGGGTTCGATTCCCGCACGGAACAAATATTTGTATGAACTACAAGTAGTTGTTCCGGGTCTGGCTATTTGTTAGTTTAAATGTTTGTTAACGCACCCACAATACGGGAGCAATTCCTAGTGTGGGGCAACGTTTAAAAAAAAAAAAAAACGTATTAATCATGAATTTCTCATTATCAGCCCGGAACCTAGTGTCTGTGGCTCGCGCCCTATTACATGAGACTTAAACATAACTGCTGAAATATGGTTGCAGTATAGGTGCTCTCTTCTTTCTGCTTAACCCTTTGGGGATTACAGCCGTGATGTTATGTACTTAATTAATTATCTTCAAACAGAAAAACAAGCAAGCTGAAGTGGCAGTGGGCTGGCCATGGTTGTCCAAGGACCGATGGCCGGTGGAGCACATGAGTCCTGGAGTGGAGACCGCGTATCGGCAAGCGTGTGGGACGCCTCCCAGCTAGATGGACCGACGACCTTAAAAAGGTGGCTGGGACAGACTGGATGCGGAAGGCGGAGGACAGGGTGTTGTGGCGCAGCCTGGGAGAGGTCTATGTCCAGCAGTGGACTGCTATAGGCTGAGTTGATTGTGGAAACAGAAAAACTGAAGTCCATGGACACACTCCGCCGCAATTCTCTGGAAACAGTTTGACTTTGATCAGGCCTAGTGTCCCATTTATTCCCATGTGTGTCGTAAAAGGTGACTAAAGGACTTACTAGAGAATGGGCAGCAGCGTTCTCTATGCATTTTTAAAACCATACTGCGATCGCCAACCCGCCTGCCAAGCGTGGCGATTATGGCTAATCCCCCCCCCCTTTTTGAGAGAGGCCTATGTCAAGCAGTGGACGTCTTTTGGCTGAAATTATGATGATAAGGCCTAGTGTAGTAAAATAAAAAAAAATAAAAAAAAAGTTACAAATAAAGATAGAATATGCTGTAGTTACAAAATAGTATAAGGAAAGGATTAAGAATTTTTACTTAAGACGGAGATATATCCCAGTGACCTTGAGTAGTCAGCTTGCGTGTTCTGTACTGAGCTCACGCAACGCGTCGTACGTTCAGCCAGTAATAGGACTCGCCCATCAAGGAGCGCTGTCCCCAATTTGACGCATTATTCATTTATTATACACAAAACAAAAGATATTTTAATAAAATGCGTATACAAAAAGATCAATGATTAAATTATCTTTAAATTGGTGAAGGTTTCAGAAAAATACGCTTGGCAGATTTTGCGCCATTCTCAGTTTTTTATCCGTGTTAGACGTAACTATACAAATTAATTTCACTATGTAATATAAACATTATCTAAAATATTCACATAATAAGTTATTGAGAAAATGCTCTAATTTATCATATATTTTTTTCAAATCATTAACACTACTCATTTAGACGTGATCTTCAATATAAAAACATTAAAAGTCGATTATCGTCCCTTTAAGACGTACAGTAGGCCAGGCCCCTTATTCTATTGAAAGTCCGTACTACTCTAGGCCCGAGGTCAAATGGAAGGCGTGTGGACGAGTGTCCACTGACGTGCGGCCTTCTGTACTTACCCGCTACATGATGATTATTACATTTCTGTTTGAGAAATAGTGAGGTACATTCAATATCAAGATAATTTTATTATGCTAAACTATTCGAATGTGTTGCTTTTAAATAAAATGATTCATTCAAGACCAGGGTGCCTAAAATGAAAGCTTTGGCAGAATCATAATAATTATTGCGTACAATTCATACATCCCGCAATTCATCTGTTTGACAGCTGCCATTTGACATTAGACTTCACCATAGCAATTCATAATTTGTGGACCATTTTACGAAACTCCATACAAAACTGCCAAACAGATGAATTGCGGTGTATGAATTGTACGCAGATCATATTAGGATTCTGCCAAAGCGTCCATTTTAGGCCCACTGATTCACATGGCCTCAAACAAACTAGAGTATTATAAAAACGAACTTTAAGCACCGTGGCACAAAGTTTATTTTTAAATGTAATTTAAGTCGGTATGTTGATTGAACGGCGCCACTTTGAGTAGGAATGATTTAAATGATACCATCTTTTAATTCATCTCACTCTGCTTAAAATGTAAACAAACAGACAAGGAATTCCCCACGATATTATACCTACAAGAATATTTGAATATTGACACTTTGCCAACATAAGAATGAGTTTTTTAACGCTTCAATAGAATATTGTGCTACTTTATAAATGGATTTTGTTTACATAAATAATTTTATACCATTTTATGACTGACGCAAGAATTTAAATTAATTATCCCTAGTGCTATTAATTCTGACGTATACCTACAATAAATTATTATAAACGTGAAACTTTATACACTTTTTCGATATAGATTTTTTTAGGTAAATGCGTCTGTCGAAAAAATATGACATTTTATTTTGTTTTAGATTTCATATTCTAAACGAAATGTGTGGTGTGTGTGTCTGTTGCTACTTGCATTTTGAATTTGTGATCCGATGTCATTTACTGCTGGTAAAATCCATATCATCAATAAAAGTGAATGACTTTTTACATAGGTACTGTTATGACAGATATGGATAAAAACACTCCAGTTTGTGCCATATTTTGTGATATGACCCAGGCATTTGATTATGTTCAACATTATATTTTACTAAAAAGCTTGATGCTTACGGTGTAAGAGGAAATGTCCTTGTGCTCTTAAAATCGTACTTACACGATAGAAAACAACGGAAATGAGCAGAATTATTATTAATTTATGCACCAATAAAGAATAAATCTTTCTATCGAAGGAACGTAACTTTATCTACGGAGTTCCACAAGGAAGTATACTAGGACCACCGCTTTTTACATTTTACATTAATGACTTTCAAATATTGTATGACACTATTCGTGGATACAAAATACAATAACTATAACTAGTTATCAAAGGAATTATTATAGATAAAGAGGACATAAATAATTAATATATTAAAAAAGCTATAGAATGGTTAGATAATATAATTTTAAAAAGAAATTTAAAATAATACGACTGAAATTATGCATTTTAGCAAACGCGCATTGACTCTTTCCAACCTTGACATAACATACATCGACATGACGTTAGACACAGCTAATACCTAAGAATACAACTATACTCCATTTGAAATAAGATTAAACATACGAGTATATAAACCTTTTTTTACAGTCCGTTCAACCGATTTTGACTTCTATTGCGTTGATGGCATGACAAATGGCAGCTGTAATAAACAGTTGGTATTGTAACCACGTTTTTGCTTTTAATGCCATCCTTATGCCTATGGAATAGAAGTCAAAATCGGTTGAACGGACTGTAAACAAGTTTATTTAAATGTCTAATCTTATTTCAAATGAAGTATAAGTTTCTAGGACGGTGGAAGGTGCATATAGAGGCGTTGACTAAAAAATAAGCATAATAATTAGTGCATACGCCTTGTACAGCACCAGTTACCAGCACATGTTATACCAAATTGTCAAATTTCTCCAAATGATTTTAAATTTTAAAATGTTGGGAGTTAAGTCACAAAATTGAATGACAAAATTTGACAACTTGTGGTAATTTGGTGTGCTGGACTGTATATTCTGTCACACACTGTTGACATAGATGCGTCACTAACTGCTTACTACTGCTGACTGGCTAACTGAATCTATTCTCAGATACAGTATTAACTTTTGGGGTAACTCAACTAACAAAGAAGTTGCAGCATAGCACTACAAGATGCCTCAAAGCCAAAATTGAAAACTACTAATAGTCGTAAGCCCTATTTTATACGCTTTATAAATGTTTGTTAGAAAAAATTGTAATTTATTTCGTGAATGGCCGATAAATTTCCCAGAAACAGTCGTAATCAAAGTCAGCTCTGACTGCATAGTAGTAGGACTGCACTTATGCACAGAAGTGTTTTTTGCATGGCTTCCATTAGTTATAATAATTTACCGAAAAGTTGAGGGCTTTTAATAATGTGCAGTGGAAGAAACAACTAAAGTAATTTCTAACTGACAAAGGATATTATAATTTTAAGGAATTTCTGACAGAACCATTTATTTTGACATTGATTTTAAGAATAATTTTTATTTACTGTTGACATTTATAATTTATTATTGTTTGCTAAATTCCAGGTGATTAATGATATTGACTTGACTACCTAAATAACTAACAATCATAATTTATTCAATTATTAACAATCATAATTTATTCATATTTTCACGCCATAATATGTGGCAAGCATGTCTGAACCTTTATTTTTTTTACATGTTATCCTGCATGCACGATGTTAGGGTAAGGTGGTGCAAGAGTGCGCGGTCGGTAAGAGTGCGCCACCCTACGTCAAATACTGAGTGACATTTTGTAACTAACTTCAGTCGTATTTTGGTGTTGAAGGGAACGTCGTTGTGCTACCAAATATTAATTTGTGTAAGACTATTTACGTGCATTTTAGGTAGGCCAATAGATTTTTACTTCTCTTCATATATTTTTTTTGTGTTTTCCATTGAATACAGTTCGAATATTATCCAGGAAACATTAATCAAAACTTTTTATGTACAAAACATGGTATTTGTTCAAACAGTTTTTAAAGATAAAATGACGATCTTTTTCAAGAGGTGTCGCTAGTGACACGTCATTCCATGTTAGACTGATTCGTGTAAGAGTGCGCACTGTGACGCGTGTAAGAGTGCGCGCACTCTTATATACCTGAAATTTCTAGTATCTCCTACTCCAGGAACTTCTACTGGCGATTCTGTTTTTAAAACAGTAAAAGATATATGACCCGTTCCAAAAGCTCAGGCTAGAAAAAAAATCGAACAGAAAACATAAAAAATCTGACATAATTAGCTATTTTATACAAAATTTGTTCACCATACAAAATTGAAGTAGAAATGCAAATTAAAATGAAAAAGAAGCCAACATTTAAAATTGTCCCGGAAGAATCCCAAAAATCGAATCCCAGCAAACGTCGAAACGCACGAAAAATAGGTTAAGAACCTTAAAAACCAAAGAGTGTTCCAAAAAAGAAGAACTGGCGCGGTTGCAAGAGCTGGCTGCCAGGAAAGACAAAGAGCCTGTATTCGAAGATTCGTTTGAGTGTTCAGACTGCAAAGAATGGTGGCACGAGAATTGTACCGCCTATCTTGGCCAAGGTCTCTTTAAGTGTGACTTATGCGCTCATAATTAAAATTCGCACTCTTATACACCTTAGTGCGCACTCTTATACGACCGGTTGTATAAGAGTACGCATTTCTCTTTTTTGTTTAATGTGATACTTATACCTAAAATTATAGCAATAACTTGTTTAACTTCATGTTGATTTGTTCTAAGATGCATAGAGATTTAAAATAAATTAAGTTGATTTCTTTGAATAAAATACTTTTTTAGGGTTCCGTAGTAAACAAGGAACCCTTATAGTTTCGCCATATCCGTCTGTCTGTCTGTCAGTCTATCTGTCTGTCTGTCTGTCTGTCCGTCCGTCCGTCTGTCCCCGGCTTAGCTCAGAGACGTTAAGTCCTAGAAAGCTGTAATTTGGCATGGGTGTACATATTAATCACGCCGAAAAAGTCGTAAAATAAAACCATGAAAAACATTTTTTTTTAGGGTAACTCCCTTGCACGTAAAACGGGGATGATATTTTATTTTCGTCTAATACATGGTGTGGGGTATCGTTGGATTAGGCCGGAAAAATATTGTAGGTCTTTTAAAAACATTTTTCAATTCTGAGATCCGTTAGCGTAATATTAAGCTTTAAAGTGCTATTTTTTGTTAGAGTCAAGTGCCCCCCCCCCCTGCCAGCTAAATGGTTGGTTTTTTGAGTATGTGAAAAAAATCATGGCAGTAGTATATATAACGAAATTAAAAGGAAAACTATTACAGCTAGGGTTTACAAGTTAACGAGTAATCGTCGACCAACTTAAATTTGCAGTTGAAGAATTGACCGTAACGTATATAGATGTATGGGAGAGCATGTTTTTCAACTAGAATGTTAAGTTTGTTTTTGGGATGAATTCATCCTAACTACGGAACCCTTCTTTGTGCGTGGTCCGACACGTACTTGGCCGGTTTTTTTAATACAAAGCTTCATTTTAAAAGTGCGCACTCTTGCACTACCTTACCCTATTCTTGAATATGTACACGTTTGAGCAATAAATATAATATCTAATCTTACCAATGTGGATAAATCAAAATGAAACGATGCGAATTAAATATTTATCAATGTTAAAACAGCGTAGGGTCTGTATAATATGGGAGTCTTTAGTTTTCTAATGTACATTTTAGGAGAAAATATTTATTTGGCAAGTGCATCGTTTCGTGTAAATCACTAAAATTATAAAAAAATTGGTAGGTATCTGACACTATAAAAAGAAAAATATTAATCAGAACTTATATTATATTTAGACATTACGGCATTATTTTACGTAAACTAAAAATCCATTGAATAATAGTAAATAAACAACAATTCATCGTAATTGCTTACGAATCGAAACATTCAGTTTACCCTTTACTATCAGCTTACAATTTTACGTCATAACGGCGGCATAAGGTAAATTAATTTAATTAACAATTCATTCATGATGCTACTTAAAGTACCTAATATTTTATTATTTATTTATTCAACCATTGTTACTTTTGGTTTATTCAACCATATTCTTCGTGTTTGTTAGATGTGTAAATCAATGGTTGTTGTTTTACTTCTAAAATAAAACAACAACAAAACAAAACCATACGATACACTAAAACTAAATACTTACTTAGACTGATTCATTTAAATAGTTACATAGCGGGTTTTAATTGAAACCTTATTGAATGGATGTGGTAAAGGGAAAATGCACGCTGCATGCTTCGCTCGCTCGTGCCGATGAGGTCGCGTGGAATTCCAATTTCCTAACTGTACGTCTTCAAATGAATCATGTACCTACGATAATGACGTACCTGAGTGTGTGGGTAAATAATTACAGAGACACCATGCACTTTGTGCATTCTTTAATATACCTATTATATTTTCGACTTTGGGAAACCCCAAAGGGAATTCCCGAAAATGTCAAGAATCTAATTTGTATTTAGCTACGTGATATAAGAAAAATACCTTATTAACTTAGTCGTGAGCGAGTGAGTGGTTTTTTTTAAACGTGGCCTCACACTAGGAATTTCTCCTGTATTGTGGGTGCGTTTACAAACATTTAAGCTCACATCCCCAAACAGCCCGGAACAACTACCTGTAGGTCATACAAATATTTGTTTCGTGCGGGAATTGATCCCGCGATACGCAGCGCAGCTGTCAATCGCTTAACCACTGCGCCATCCGTGTCTTCAAATCTAAATTAATCAACAGCTACTGTTTTGTCTTACACAAATTTAAAACACAATTAGCGTCGCAGCTGTGTGATTAAGTAGTTAAGAACACGTCTGATACGCGAGCGCCGGCGCGTGCGCAGTGTGCTGTGCGCCATGGGTTTTCCCAACACAGGTTGTTTGCACAGGTTTTGCTTTAGATGAGATTTATGTCTTGATTAATTACAAATACATTAATATAATTATATTATTATACAATAGATCACGCAACTAACTATTTACACCAGGTACTAACGAGATAAACAAAAAATACAATAAAAAAGGACCATCAAGTCCGTTTGGTGCCAGACGAAAAGAATAGCACCATCCCATTTCTTCCTGTGGGAGTCGTAAAAGGTGACTAAGGGACTTACTAGAGAATGGGCAGCAGCGTTCTCTATCATTTTAACAGAATACTGCGATCGCCAACCCGCCTGCGAAGCGTGGCGATTATGGCAATGGATTATGGATTATGGCCTTAATTTGAGGGAGGCCTATGTCCAGCAGTGGACGTCTTTCGAATGAATGATGATATGAAATTGTAGATAATTGAGCAAATTAATAATCAATTAAAATAGCGAATCGCAATTTTTTCACCCAATGGACGCCCACAAATGTTTGTAATTATAGTCCGCATTAGGTTTTTTTGGAAAGAAAAATAGGAAAAGTTCCCCGCAAAATTGGATAACATAAAAAAAAACTAAAAGTGCCATTTTCTCTAGATTGAAATTTTGACAAGACAACACTCGGGTCAGCTAATATTTAAATAAAAATGACAGTTCTAATAGATGACAGTTATGTACCCTTAGCATGTACCTGAGAATACAGTTCGGAAATATGACGTGTGTGAAACACATTCCGTATTTGAAAATTCTGTATCATTTTCATTCCGCGAAGGCATATAGATACCAAATTTTTGTGGTTTTACCCAAAACTTCGTCGGCGTGACTTGACTGTACATGCATTTTAACACCATACTGCGATCGCCAACCCGTCTGCCAAGTGTGGCGATTATGGCAAACCCGCCCTTTGAGGGAGGCCTATGTCCAGCAGTGGACGTCTTTCGGCTGGAATGATGATGATGATGACTCGTCCGGCTGTCATCTGGAAACGTGCCCAGAAGACTGGCAGCATTGCCACGTTGAATGGCAATGCTAATTCTTCGAAACGAGCCAGCCCTCTGGTCACGTGAAGTGTCGATCAGTCGGTGAGAAATTTCCTTAAAAAGGCGACGCGCACTCGGGCCCCATGACCCAAGCTTTTCGACCCCAAACGGCTCAAAATTGTAGTTACCCATAAGATTACAGTATTTGCGCCGCTTGAGGGTCTCAGCAGCCGCAGCAGCGAAGTCAGCACAGCCAGCCGTACTTGGAACATGAGGCGCAATTGTGTCGACACAGGTTGCGTTCCACACCAGAAGCCTACCTTCCAAGGCAATAACGTCATGCCGTCTAGTCTCTTCCCATCATCACGTACCAAGCCGTTTGGTAATAATACCACTGGTACGCCGGCGGTGACAAGGGCTCGACGAATAATTTCGTTGATACTGGCGTGCCGTGCTATGTGACGTGCGCTCCTACAGCAGGACAGGCCATGGTGTCCGAGACTATCAACGGCTTCACCGGAGTGACACCGATGCGGAGCAACACAGGTGCGCCCAAGCGGATCGGAGCGGAGTGCAAAAACAAACTTAACATTGTAGTTGAAAAACATGCTCTCCCATACATCGATATACGTTACGGTCAATTCGTCAACTGCAAATTTAAGTTGGTCGACCATTACTCGTTAACTTGTAAACCCTACTTAGATGTGATAGATTTTCTTTTAATTTCGTTATACATACTACTGCCATGATTTTTTTCACATATCCAAAACCAACCATTTAGCTGGCAGGGGGGGGGGGGGACACTTGACTCTAACAAAGAATAGCACTTTAAAGCTTAATAATACACAAACGGATCTCAGAATTGAAAAATGGGTTTCAAAAACCCACAGTATTTTTAAACGGCCTATCCAACGATACCCCACGCCATGTATTAGTTGAGAAAAAAAATTACATCCCCGTTTTACGTGCACCCCCTGCACGTAAAATGGGGATGTAATTTTTTTTTCAAGGTTAATGAAAAAGATGAAAAAATATGTTTTTCATTTCAGTTTTTCAAAGAGGTTTTATTTTACGACTTTCTCGGCGTGATTAATATGTACACCCATCCCAAATTACAGCTTTCTAGGACTAAGCGTCTCCAAGCTAAGCTGGGGACAGACGGACGGACGGACAGACAGACAGATAGACGGACATGACGGACAAATATTTATTTTATTCTGTTTTTTAGTATTTTTTGTTATAGCGGCTACAGAAATACATCATCTGTGAAAATTTCAACTGTCTAACTGTCACCGTTCATGAGATACAGCCTGGTGACAAACGGACAGACGGACAGACAGACGGTGGAGCCTTAGTAATAGGGTTCCCGTTTTATCCTTTGGGTACGGAACCCTAAAAAGCATTTGGAAGGTTTCCAAGTGCCTTTTTAAATGCACTTATTATAAAGAAATATTGTTACAATATAACTAATATTGTGACAATATTGCGTTTTAGGTTATTGTTTCATTACAGTATTTGACAGCTATTTGCGACGTTCTCAACTTTCAGAATGCACTATTCGTCTGGTGTGTTAGTGCAACTTTAATTGCATGCAAAATAATGTCAGAATCTTCTAAATTGTCCTGAGAAATACCTACTAGCCAAAATCTCACCACAAATGACCTTGACTCAATTACAGGTTGAATCAATTGTAATTGAATCAATCAATTGATCGACCGCTCTATAAATAATTATGATGGTGCTGGAGACAGCTCATAAATTAGTAGAACATAGCTTATCGATGCGTCATTGCCGCGTTGCAATACAATGGAGTGTAACCTTTTTGTTCCCTCACATTAATTAGCAGTCAATACCAACAAAACTTTATGAATTTGCAAATATCACAGGACATCTTTTTTTTTTTTGTGACTGCCTTATGGTATGAGCTTAAAGACTCCAGCCAGGGCGTAAATATATATTATAAACTAAACGACTGCGCACTAAAGGCACTCCCTGTGGGGTACGGACCTCAGTTTAGGGCGTTGTTGGGGGATCACAAATTAATGCCCGGCTGGATCAAAGTTTAGATCATGATTATTATCAGGGGTTACTATTAATGCTACAGCGCACTCAGCCTCGGCGCGGCCGGCTGGCGATTCGAAGTGCAAGGGACGGGGAGGACAATTTAGTCTGGGACTTCGCGTGGTACGTCGGCGGCTAGGACGGAATATCGGTCTGTGGAATTTGTGCATTGTACTGGTGGCCCTAATGCTTTCCTGGAGGAGGGTAATGGGGTCATCTGGGTCGGTAAGAGTATACCTTGGTCGGTGAGTCTGACTAATAGTGGATGGCCTATAAATAGCAGCCTGCACAACCAGAGGGTTGCGATGACTATCCGCGGAATCGAAGAAACGATTCGTAATGCGCTTTATGAACTGCTTGATGGTGGACATTTTGAAATCTAAGTGGAGGGTCACAAGCCATGATACAATGCCGCTATTAATAGTTATTAATAATAGGAGCAATTTCTCAATTTTGGAAAATAGCAGCCCGGAAGTCTTGATTTGTGCCCGATTGATGACAATAGGCTCGCCCCCTATTACATGTTACTTAAGGCTCGTACAGACTGTCGCGATATCACGTTCGTAATCCCTAAGTAAAGAAAAAAATAAAGAAAATCCATCCAGGATGATCTAGGTTGAGAATTCTTCTACGAAAAACCCCTCTTTTGCCAATTCCTTATCTTATTGCGAGAAAGCTTGAAAAAATTGAAACATTAAGTGAGAATTTCACCAATCAAACTGAATGCAACAGCACATAAACACAGAGTTCAAGAGCTGTCAGTATCAATATTCCAACGAAAATAATGACACGAACAGCTCTTAAACGTAGTTTATGTGCTGATCACGTTCAGTTTCATTGGGGAAATTTGCCCTAAGTCTATGTGACTATAAAAGTACAGTTTTTGTGGCTCTAAACCATTCGTGCCAGTCTCAGCACCTTTTAAAAGTTTCATCAGATTTGCGCTCTCGAAAATATAGTTTTATTTCGACTTTGATTTAATGATAATAAATAATATTGTAATTTTTATTTAATATTGTATTTAAACAGTAAAATTTTGATTTTATTTCAAGGATTTTGTGTTTATACGTATAATGTGTGATTTTTAAATTTCTAGAAATGGTTTGCTAATAGGAAAAAATACATTATTACATTGTATAAAAGTTGAAAAAATGACCCAACCACATGCGAGTAGACCACATAATGAGGTTGAATTAAAAAAAAAAGTTTAAAATCAAATATAGTTGGTTGTAAAAAGATGATCATGACCAAACGTCAGTCACAAGTATTTTTTTGGAAAACTTGTTGCGTATTTTAGTGATGTTCCATGAATATTTAATTTTCTTTCAGTCACAAGCAAAACAAAAATCTCGACTTTTAAAATCACAATCGTAGGTAATAATATTGTGTTTAATTTTTTTTTTCTTTCTCACGAACAATAAACAAAATTGATCAAAATCCGTCGATTTTGTGCTAAAAGGAACAACAGAAAAAGCTTTGAAACAGTAGGTATTGTGTGCCTCCAATAGATTAATTAAAATTAATTAATTTTATATTAATTAATGAAAATTAATTTAAAATTAATTAAAAAACACTAATTTAAAATTAATTAATTAAAATTAATTTAATAAATAAATAAATAATAATTAAAATATAATAATCTTTATTGAAACAAAAACACATTTTACAAATTGATTGCGTACTTATATAGCTTCATTAGTTACAAAACTGTGATGCAGCTATTAACGCCCACCATCACAAGAGGGAGACGACAGCGTTCCAGATTCCAGAGACAAAAATACCACAGGGGTTAAAAAAGAACAATGACAAACGTAAAAAAAAAAATGGCCTTCCAAAGCGGTCACACAGCAGAGAGACACACCAAAAGTGACTTTGTTTTTTTACCCGACTACGGAAAAGCTAAAGGAGGGCTATAACAGAAATTTCAATGATATATGCATTACGCAAGGAATATGGTATTTATCCATTCACAATTACTGTGAATTCGGCCAGAAGGTGCTTAAGCCTCAATTTTTTCAAATAACGTTAGGTTTATTATTTGTTTCTTTTTTCATAATATTTTCTCTATTATTTAATATAATTGCAAACCAAGTATATATATGTATATTATGTATGTGCTATATTGCTTCTTACTTTAATTTAAAGCGATGTGTTTTTTTGCTCACACCATAAATAAATATATATTATATATTATATGGTTTTTTATATTTTTATATTAAAGTCTATACGTGAGTATTTGTAATTAGCTTTCTAGAGACTAGAGTTTCCTTATTTTTGTCTGTTTTATTAGTTGTAAGTCCTCCATGTTCTAAATAAATAAATGTGTAATGGTTGTTGTTATTATTATTAAAGTATAGATTTATGATTGTACTCGTGATTACCTATGATTGTACCAACATATGTCCAGGAAAACGGCAGTGCTAAACATGGTCATTTATTTATAGATTCTCATAATTTTCCCCAACCCGATGATCAGATTTAATATGTGCCGTGAATAACACAATCTTGAGTCAGAGTATTAATTAGCTACGTCCATGTGGAGTATTGCTGCACAAAGAGTTAAAAAGAAACATGCGTGACATATATTTTTTGTAGCCTTACCTCATCCGACTTTCCGATTGTTATACGGCCACTATGCTAACTTTGCTGTGCCCAACAGGAACCAATTGATTCGATGTTTAACATACCAACTGTTATATGTACACATTATGGAATGCAATAAAGTATTGATGAGGCCTTAGGGTTTTTTATATAAGTATTTTTTTTTTTCATTGTTCTCACATAGAGAAGCAACAAGAATAATGTACCCACGATTTTGTAATATCTTAATTTAAAAGAGTGTCCTTGGAGTTTCTTGCCTGTTCTTCTCCATAGAGATCTACGTTTTGGAATGGGAAAATAGCTTCAACTTTCTGTCTAACTGACCGACTCTTTGACAATTCAAAAGTGCCTGTAATAGGTTTAATTGAAATAAATGTTTTGCGTTTGAGTTTGAGTTTTGAGCTTAACATTACATTAACCTTCACGTCTTAGAAAATACATTAAAAAAAACCGGTAAAGCGCGTGTTGGACTCGCGCACCGAGGGTTCCGTACGTATATTATATAATGTTGATGATTTCTGAAAAACAGCTGTGCTATTTAGAGACAGTGTTTTATTTTTCCTGTAATCTTTACATAAACTTCTATCACACAGAATTATTTCAGATTTTTATCTATGCAAACTTCGAAGCTACGGGGAACGGTATTTTTTTTACATTTTTATCAAAATCGGAAACTAAGACGCCTTAAAAAAAAAAACAATGTTTGAGAACGTGCAAACGCTCTTTCATATAATACACATGCCCTAGTAGCCCCACTTCAAATTTTTAAGACCCCCTTTCAGTCCCTTTTGCAAAAAAGATATTTTTTTTTAATTTCTTTCTTGTTTGCAAAATAGTTGGGCAAACACCATCTAAAACTATTCTCAGTTTCAAGTTGATAGCATTAGTAGTTCTTGAGATATCCAGGTGTGACAGACAGACAGACAGACAGACAGACTTAGTCTCACCATAAGGGTTCCTTTTTACTATTTGGGTACAGAACCCTAAAAATGGTGTCTAAAACTCGATAAATAAGTCGTTAACATGTCGATAACACGCTGATTAAACGTATAAACAAACAGTCATTCAGTCGACACTTTAATTTATTGATAAGAGCGTGTCTACTCGCCGTCTGGTATATAATCATTAACACACAATAAACAACCTTATTGTCATTATGACATGACGTGTTATCGCATTCATTAAACTTGCCGCCTTTATCACAATGTATTGTCAAGGCCTATAGGTACGTGACAGAATTGTGACGCGTTCTTCATTATTATGGAACCCTAAAAACGAACGGTACCTACCATTAGTTTTTTGATAAACGCTACCTTTCCAAATTCGCGTTTTATTATCAAGCAAAACGCGAATTTGGAAAGGGTGGTTTAAGACGCAGATATAAGCCAGTGACCTTGAGTGGTTAGCTTGCGTGTTCTGTACTGAGCTCACGCAACACGTCGTACGTTCAGCCAGTAATAGGACTCGCCCATCAAGGAGCGCTGCCCCAATTTGACGCATTATTAATTTATTATACATAAATCAAAAGGTATTTTAATAAAACGCGTAGACTAAAAGATCAATAATTAAATTATCTTTAAATTGGTGGAGGTTTCAGAAAAATACGCTTGGTAGATTTTGCGCCATTCTCAGTTTTTATCCGCGTTAGACTTAACTTTACAAATTAATTTCACTATGTAATATAAACATAATCTAAAATATTCACATTATAAGTTATTGAGAAAATGCTCTAATTTAACATATATTTTTTACAAATCATTAACACTACTTTTTTAGACGTGACCTTCAGTATAAATCATTAAAAGTCAGTTATCGTCGCCTTAAGGAGCAGTGGTGGCCCAGTGGTAACGGTCTCGACTTACGAGTTGGTCGTGGATTCGAACCCAGCCAGGTGCTTTACTTTGTGTAAATATCACCACAGTCACTGCTCTCAAAACGGTGGAGGAAAACAAATTCGAAGACATGTGATATCTTCCAACCCGCGCTGGGCCCACGTGGTAGATTACAGCCCACTCCCTCTCAAAGAGAGGAAGCCTGTGTCCCAACAGTGGGAGCATTATAGGCTAATTATGACATTAAATTAACCCCGTTTAATTAAAAAAAACTGCTTAAAACTGACCTCCAGAGACGGAATGCAAAATGATTGCATTAAATTACACGGCTGGGTATTTCCATTAGTTTAGTCGCGTGCTACACGGTATCTATCGTACTAATTTGTTGATTATAAGTGTGATAATTTGTATGTTTGTTACTCAATCACGCAAAAACCTCTGAACGGATTTGAATGGAACTTGGCACACAGATCATTCATAACCTGCATTAACACACAGGATACTTTTTATTTCGGTAAATGACATGGCTCAACATAGATTTTGTGATTCTACAATATGAAATAGGTACCTACGGGTGAATAAAACAAAAGAATAATTAAGAAATAATTAGTAATAATTATATATATTTTTTTAATTATCGGATAAAATTCCGGCTATTATATTATTTTAGGCTTCCGTTGTATAAAGTTATAAAAAACATGGCGAAAATATAAGGGTTCCTCCCTTATATTTTCGCCATGTTTTTTATAACTTTTTCACATTTTTCATTTGTCGCTGAATCAAATTAAAGTACACGCAGATGAAGTCGCGGGCAGAAGCTAGTTAATAATAATTGTTACGTATGTTTTTAGTATAACATTTTCCTCAACTCGATTTCTATTAGGACGCCCGCATTCTAACCGGCTCCGACAAAAAACGTTATAATATGGCAGCCATAAAAATATTTTTTTTATATTTGAGAATGTTAAAAATTGATAAATAGTTTCGTAAAGGCTTCTACATACCAGCGCGACTTGTCGCGCGACGCGACACGGCACAAAGACCCCGCGTGTCGCGGGACGAGCGGTGCCTTTGTGTCGCGTTGCGTCGCGCGACAAGTCGCCCCGGTATGTAGAAGCCTTTAGTCCTTGTGTGATATTTAAAATAAATAATTATTTGAGTTATTTTGGATTAGTTTTGATTAACATTCCCAATTCTATTGCTAAGTATAGTTGTTGTATTCCGGTTTCATTTCATTTATTCAACGACAATTTACATTGTGTCTGAATTTTTTATAAAGATAAAGAAGAAAGAAATTCTCTATAATAATTTCATTTAATTTCCAATATAATAATTAAAATTATAAAATTAATTTTCAATGACCAATAAAGTCATATCATTTTAAAAAAGGAAATAAAATAACTGTTTAACTGCTTAACAAATAAATAACAGTTTAACAAATAAAATATCACGATAACAAGGTTTGATTCGAATGAGAGCTTGTGCAATTAAAGGAGTCACTTAAGCCATATTCAGTCACATCTAGGTAGACTAATGCCCGTTTTCACTAACACTAGGTGACCCCTAAACGAATTGCTAACTAAAAGCGAGCTATTGGATATTAGAAAGTTGAAAATCAAATAGCGTACTTTTATCTAGGAGTTAATTTAAGTGTCACCTATTGTTAAAGCCTACAGAAATTTATGTTATAACAATTTATTTGTACTGAGTATTTCTTGAATAAATTATGAATAAAAACTTTGACCTGAGTCTTAAAATGGGTGTGGCGCATTGTATGATGAAATTACGAACACATAATAATGATTATGTATTATGATGAAACTTTAACAATGTACAGATTATGACATCTATTGACTGTGGTCTGGGAAACAATGAGTCAGTATCTTAGCAATATAATAAACAAGTAATTATCTGCATGTACATCTATTTATCATTGTGGTAGTTTAATTTAACAATATTTGTCTGGTCTAGCATTTGTCTGGCTGATCATCATCAGAAGGTCTACTCCGAACATAAATCCCAAGTATAGGTCCCGTTTCTTGACTACGGATAACTATGGCTATATATGGATATTTAAAATTAAACACTCTGTTTAGACTATATACAAATATGAGCAACTATAAGAATACGAATCAAAGATGAAGAAAAAGCAGACGAAATCAAAGATTTAAATCACTGGCAATCAATCAATAGACCAGACATGACACTTTGATAGCCCAATTCCACGCATGCCATAAGCAATCTACGCGCATGTGTCAGCGTCATTTACATTGAACCATAAGAGTAACCGAAACGACTCATAATGTACGACGTACAGGAAATATGATTGAGCAATGCCATGATATCTCAAACTATGACCCTATCAGGATGATGAGTTGATGACGGCTACGTTATACTTGTAACGATTTTTGTCCTCTTCCGTAGAGAGGCACAGCGTGGAGGATCGGGACTCATAGTATCACAATATTCCCCTAAGAGTTAGGCAGACGAGTACCTATAATACATCATCCACATTTCGCCATTTATGTTTAGGTCCTATGTAATTAGCAGTTGTCTATTGTACAGTTTTTAGCAACTGGGCACAAATCCAGACTCCGTAAATCCAGAAAAAGTTTTTTGATTATTTCCCACCAAAAAAAACCGGCCCAGTGCGAGTCGGACTCGCGCACGAAGGGTTCCGTGCAATTATTATCTAAGGTAAATTGCGGTTTACGATTTATGACGTATTAATCTCGTTCAAACCAATTTTTGGTAGAAGTTCACATGGTAATGTACATCATATATTATTTTTTGTTTCCTTATTCTCTTATTTTAGAAGTTACAGGGGGGGGGGGGGGGGGAACACATTCTATCACTTTGGAAGTGTCTCTCGCGCAAACTATTCAGTTTAGAAAAAAAATATATTAACATCAATATGATTTTTGAAGACCTGTCCATAAATACCCCACGTATGATAATGGGTTTGAAGAAAAAAAAAAAATTGAGTTTCAGTTCTAAGTATGGGGAACCCCCAAAATGTATTGTTTTTTTTTTCTATTCTTGGGTGAAAATCTTAATGCGGTTCACAGAATACATCTCCTTACCAAGTTTCAACAGTTCTTAAAGTTACGGAAAAAAGTGGCTGTGACATACGGACGGACAGACAAACAGACATGACGAATCTATAAGGGTTCCGGTTTTTGCCATTTGGCTACGGAACCCTAAAAAAGCCGCAGTATTACTGAGAAAATCAACATCGAAATCTGAGTGAATTATTAATTTCTGAATAGTGTATTTGCTGCCAGCTACTAAGGCCCGTATTACAGAACGTCACTCAATACTCAAGCATTATTTAAAACTAGCTTCAACCAATGAAATGGCTTTAATCTAGTTTTAAGTAATGCTTGAGTATTGAGTGACTTTCTGTAATACGGGCCTTAGTGTTCGTGATGTCTAGAAAGACCTTTATTCCACGGTAAAAAGTAGCACGACTTTTACTGCAAAATGTTTTTATACTTAATGCCTAAGTGATTATTGGAAACAAAGCTGAGGAACATTTGCGCAATATTGTTTCTTGCAACATCGAATTGTTGCTGGGAACAATAAATATCACGCAACATTTTTTTCCCCTGAACGTGTTCCTGGCAACATGCTAATACATATTTATTAGCATGTTGCCAGGAACACTGTAATTTTCCATGTTGTGAGCAACATGTTTCCCGCAACACGAACACATAAATGTTGCCAACAATGTTGCGCCACTTTTAAATTCGTTATTTTAAAGACACTTACCCAATTAATAAGTTAATTGTCTATAATGTCTGTGATTGCGCAATGTATCTACGTTATTAAAGGATGGTGGTGTGATAATCAAGTAATAAAATAATTGCATCAGAACTCAGTGTGCAGAGAAGACAACTGTTTAGGTAGGTACACAATTTTAACATAATTATTATTATTTTTTATTTATTTATTTATTATAAATTACAAGTTACAACACTGAAACAAAGTACACAATTAGACCTCTGAGGTCTGTCGTAGCATGCCATGACCTGAGATTTGATCAACGCGCTATTAACTATTAAGTTATAATCGAGTTGATGTAATGTTCTTTCAGCTTATGCTTTATGTTTTTACTATTCATTGAGTCTCTGATGTCTACAGGTATTTGGTTTAGTAAATTGGGGATTGTGAAAGAAGCGGTACGCCTGCCATAAAAGTTATTTTTGCGTGGCACTTGTAATGATTTTGATTTGGCTTGTCGTGTATTCACGTCATATTTTACTGGAATTTGAATATCACTGCTATCGAAACGCTCTATGAGGAACGTAACTCAGCGCGCGCTAGAACAGGCAATACTTTGCAATGTTTGAATAACCCTGTGTAATTGTCTTGGTATTTATATTTTACATAGTTTGGTACAACAAGTTTCAACAAGCGTGTTTGCAAATTATGAATTTTATCTAGGTAAGTTTTAAATGTGCGTCCATAACTGGTGAGTCCATATGAGATTATCGACTCAGCAAGAGCTGTGTACATTTGAAGGAGGGTTCTGTACGGTATATTGCGCTTTATAATGGAAAATTTGGTGAGTATCGCACGTAACTTGCTGCAAACTGAATCCACCTGGTAACTCCAGTTGAATCGGTTATCAATTATTAGTCCCAGATATGTATGATATGGGACTTGATCTATAGGCGAGCAGTGGCAGTCTGGCACGTTTTTATGCAGACAATCATGACTATGAGCTATGATTTCAAAGGGATCAGAGGTACTTATGTGACTTGAGTGTACGTGTTAAACTTTAGTTTTTTGTGGATTCAGAACAAGTCCCATATCATGGGCCCACTTAGCCATAGAAGTAAAATCTTTTTGCAAACATTCCGCGGCCAATTTAAGGTTTTTGTTAGCAGAGAGTATACAGGTGTCATCAGCATATTGATAGAGGGAACAGTGCGTTATAATATTTTCTAGGTCATTAACGTATGCCAGATAGTGGAGTGGACCAGACACTGAACCTTGGGCTGTGCCTCTCGTCACGTTTACAGGTCTGCTAAGGCTAGTACCAACTTTGACGGGATAACTTCGGCTACGAAGGTATTCTCTGCACCAGTCGAGTAATTTCCCTCTTATACCCGAGTTTTCAAGTGTTTTCGATAGTGTATTGTGCCTGAGTGTGTCAAAAGCCTTGCTGAAATCAATGAATATAAGTATCACATGCTGCTTGTCATCTAGGTAGTTGTTAACTTCATCAGTAAAATTGGAAAGTAGCTGAGCTGTAGATTTCTTACTTTGGAAGCCATATTGTGCTTTGGAAATTATGTCATTGTCCCGATAAAAAGTGTGTATTTGGTCGCATATAAATTTTTCAACAATTTTATTTATGGCAGGCAATATCGTTATGGGTCTGTAATTTGCCAAGTTATTAAGTTTACCTTTTTTATGAATGGGCCTCACTATACCTGTTTTTAATTCTGACGGATATGTTCCTTGTTGAATACTCGCATTAATTAACTTTACTATTGCATTCACAATTTTATCTCCTATCATTTTGATGTCCATGATTCTTATCGAGTCATATCCAGCTGATTTATTAGTATTTAAGTTTTTAATAATTTTAATAATCTTAAGAGGTGTAGCTTTAATTACAGGACGCATTCACAAAATTTGACGATAATTTGCAGTTTTTCGGCAAAATTAAACTAAACCAAATGTAACTAATAACAGCCACAGATAGACTACTCCTTCATCTCAAATAGTTGCAATGTTTTATTCAAAAATGGTGGTTTTTGTAAAAAAAAAATCCGTTGCCTCTTCACACAAAATTGACGATATCGTGTTGAATTTAGGAACATATTTCTTTAATATATTACCATAAATTTAGTTTTAAAAAATATTTTATGTAAGCAGGCAGGCATGTTCAACTCAAAAAGGTACCCCAAAAGAACTATCAAAATATTACAAATAGTCTCAGAAAATAATGTTGAAAAAACCTATTTTTTTTTTTAAAAACACTCGGTAATGTTTTTTTTCCTATTATTTAACAAACCTTATCAAGAAATTTAAAAATCACATACTGGGCTTCAGCTATCCGTATGATGAAATCAAAAATTTATTTTATGATTACTCGTATACGATATCTTCATTAAGTAAATCAACGGCGAAATAAGCTATATTTTCGAGAGCGCAAAAGTGATGAAACTATTAACAGGTGCTGAGATTGACACGAATGGTTTATCACCACGAAAACTATACTTTTATAGTTACACAGACTTAATGTTTCAATTATTTCAAGCTTTCCCACAATTAGATAAGAAATTGACGAAAACCTTTTTTTTGTGATAGTTAAGTATTTATTTTATGTTTTGTGTATGACGTACCAACATATCCATCCTAGAGCAGCTTGGAATAACCACAAGGCTGTCCGCTACTTGTTTTCAGCGAATCCTCAAATATTTTGGTCACATCGCTCGGAGAAACCCTGACCGCTTAGAGAAGCTGATGGTAGTTGGCCAGGTCGACGGGAAAAGACCACGCGGGCGCTCACCTACCCGGTGGTCTGACCTTGGAAAGAAGCTCACTGGCCAACCAGTATCCAAGACTATTAAGACCGCTGAGGACAGAATCACTTCAAAGAGCGTAGTGCATCGAGTGGTCAACATTTCAGATTAGCCACTAGATTGTCCAAGTTCGAATCTGGGCTTTGAAAATAAGCGTCACATGTCCAAGTCCGAAATTGGGCTTTGAAAAAAGCGCTGAGCAAGGGCGTGAGTAGCGGGGAGGCGCGCGCACCGGGAACGCTTGAGTTTTAAGCACGACCATCAGAAATGAAGTTAACGACTAAGAAGAAGACATAGGTATTTATTTTATGTTTATTTCAGAAGTAGTAATAGTCAAATATTGAAACAGCTCTGTAGTAGAGACTAGAACAAAGCTGATTAAATATTTATACCAAACGCACGCCTTTTTCCCACGGGGTTAACCCTCATGATGAGTGTACAATCAAGTCAAGCGTAAAATTATATAAAGAGAAGTTCTGAATAAGGGGCCTGGTTCAATAAAATGTATCGATTGGCTGATTTGAATGTGAGCCGTGACCAAACTTTTTTTCTTTAGTGTGGTAAACTATCGAATAACTTCTCTCGCTCTGGGCGGCACGGGAGGGCGTGTCAGACTTTTACTGACTAAAACCCACCCATATTCCTTCATTTGCCTGAGTGCCAGGGCCACGATATCCCTTTCGGACAAACTCGCAACCCTGGCAGGCATTGGCCCTAGCGGGCCCCGTCAGTTGGTGCTGACAACTCTTTGAGGCGTGCGTGGAATACAACGTGCCGTCGACCCGGGCCTGGTCCTTATCGGACGGTGAGCTACCCACCGCTCACCATCCACAGGTCCGCGCCTACGGTGGCCGGAAATCGGTTGCGACTCCCGACGCCCGGGGCGTCTCCTGCGGCGACTAGGGGCGCGAAAGCGCGAACCTTGCCTCTCCCTCACGCTTTCCGCCTCCTCCTTCGCAAGCATTACTGCTTCGCAGAAGGAGGTGACGGCCTCCCATGCACTCTCGCTCCGAACCATGGCCTGAACCAGGGCCGGACGCGAGAGATCGCCGCCACCAATCGCCTCCGTAAGGACATGGCGGTGCTCCACCCAAGCCGGGCAGACCTCCACCGTATGCTCCACCATGTCCTCCGGGCGATCCACATAGTGGTGACTTCCGGGCGTTCCCTTCCACTTTATCCAGAACAGGAACCTCCCGAAACAACCGTGTCCGGTGAAGACCTGCGTCAGGCGGAAGGTGAGGACGCCGTGGCGCCTCTCTAGCCACTCCTCAAAGAGGGGGGGACTTATCGCCACAATTGTGGCGTGCCCAAGCCGTGACCAACCTAACAACGCTATTAGTATGGGAACAACATAGACTCTTATGCACAAGTTATAAATAGCTCTGAATTCAGGGGCGTCCCGCGAGGAATGAACCGAGGGGAATATACATACGTTAACAAGCCCGCATATTGGCCGACCACCAGCTGTTAATTACTTACATCACAATCATCAAATGTTTAATCATGTGTGTAACTATGACCCATCGGGTACATGATTTATCTAAAATCCTTATGAAAGTAAAACTAATACTCGTAGAAACAGATACAAATAAGGATTTAAATGATTTAATAACGTGCATGATGATGTAAAATATCGTGACTGATACATTGCCTAGAAGTATGGACAAAAATATTAATTCAGCGAAGTTCATTTGAAAACGTCATTTGCGGTCTGAACTAAAGAGCATTTTTCCCGAAGGTCATCAATTTTGCGGATAATGAGTTCGTTCGATCGAGCTATGCTCGGAGTCTCTTTGAAGGATATGACCTGAAATTAAATTATCTAGAAAATAACTGGAGTTATACATATCATGCAGAGTTAGCAAGTTGAAGTCGCAGTGGGCTGGCCATGTTTGCCGAAAAAATGATTGTCGGCGGAGTAAACTTAATTTTTTTTTGGGTGGGAAATTATCAAATAACTTCTCCCGCTCAGGGCGGAGCGGGAGAGCGGGCGTGTCTGACTTTTACTGACTAAAACCCACTCGTGTTCCTTCCGTTGCCTGTGTGCCAGGGCCACGATATCCCTTTCGGACAAACTCGCAACCCTGGAACGACGTCCAGTACCCTGAGTGTGAGTTTTTCATTAGAGAAAACACTTATCACGTTTATGTATCGAGTATTAAATGTATGAAAACGTAAAAAGCACCGCTAGAGGAAAGTATTGTAAACTGAAACAGGGAGTGTATGATTTTTAACGGTACTAGAATAGTTTGGTATTCTAAACCGAGTCCGAGGAAACGAGTCCTGGAGTGAAAACTACGTATCAGCAAGCATAGCGTGGGATGCTCCGCAGCTATATAGATTGACGGCCTTAGAAAGGTGGCTGGGACAAACTGGAAGTGGAAGACGGGAGCCCTGGTGTTCTGGCGCAGCAAGCTGTCATAGGCTGGGTTGATTTGATGGTGGAATCATTGCCAATTCAATTGACTTATTAGTTGGTTGGCTATTCGGTTTAATATAATAGAATATTAAAAGAAATCTTGGAAAACTGTTGACTCAGTGGAAGCAAACCCTTTACATTTAATAATAAACGTAAATAAATATTATATATTAATATTTATGAACTAAAACGTCACAATGCGAACATAAATATCCTTCCTGTGTCCTTTCATGGTTTTGTTCATTGACACTCAAGTAGCATGCATAAGCGGTAAATGTAAGTGTAATGTAATAATTCACTTATTAGGTGTAACAATAAGCGATATTACGGGAAAATCCTGGTTTAATCTGTAAATACTAATGTTTTTTTTTGTTTACTTATGCTGTCCCACTGCTGGGCAAAAGCCTCCCCCAAGTCCTTCCAGGAACTCTTTCCCGCGCCACCTTTTTTTTTTGTTCACGGGGTGGAAACTCCTCATGGATGTTCTCCGCCCTGGGGCGGGTGGAGGGGTCTGTCAAACTCTGACTAAAAACCACCCCAGTGTTCCCACACTTGCACCGGGGATCATGGGATCTGTTATTACTTCCGCAATCCCCGGCTAGTTGCAACTCAAGTCTGGGGGAGAGGTGTTAAACCCCCCCGCGACATCTGAAAGAGGCGCGCGTGGAACACTACGCGCCGCCACCTCGGGTCCAGTGTGATCAGGGACGGCGGACGTCCCCAAGTCCGCCGACCCTGGACCCATTTAGGGGGGCTCGAAGAGGGCATTGTCTGCCCTCTGCCGACGCCCAGTGCGCCTGCTGTAGGCCGGATGAGCGGACGAGATCTCCCGCTCCCTTTCCGCAGCCTCCTTACTGCGTTCCCGCGCCACCTTGAACCAACCCCGCGGTACGCGTCCAGGCCATCTCGACACCTCTTTCTGGGCCGGCCTCGGCGGCGCCATCCATCACCAGTTGATGTAGTAGTCGCAAACACTACTGTTGGGTATGAGGATTCGATTCCCGGTTCAGGCAAAGTGTTATTGGGTTTTTCCACCTCAAATTTTGATGTTTTAGTTGATGGCAATAGGCTCGCCCCTGTTACATGGGACTTAAGCACAACTGGCGAAATAAGAGTATACTATTGGTAAAACTCTGTCTTACCCTTCGAGGAGAACAAGCGTGATGTTATGTTATGTTGTGACTTAAATACTTTTTGACTCCAGTTATTGGGATATACAGATAAGGAGTTCCTTGAGGAACTGGAGGCATAAAAAAAATGTGGGACCCATGATCCCATATTAACAATATGAATGAAAATTGATAACAGAGCGGCGAGAATGGAAGAGATTGTTGACATTTTACACTAACCCTAAATAACATGAAACAAGGAATGGCAGAAAAACAGCAAAATCCTTAGCATCCAAATCTGCTAAAAATAAATTTCATTTCATATGGAAACATTTTTAACGGCCATTATTTGATCACACAATGTATAAACTTGTTTTTGGATATATCACTACGGCTGATTCAACGAAGCTGTCTTTGTTAAAATGTCATAAATATTAAGAAACTAGCTGACCCGTGCCCACTCCGTTGGGCGGTAAACATTTTTACTCTCGACACTCACAAATTGCCACAAACGTGGCTTTCTATGGGTAAAATAATACCTACCCTACCTGCCTACCCTACCTACCTACCCTACCTACCTACCCTACCTACCTACCCTACCTACCTACCTATCCTACCTACCTACCCTACCTACCTACCCTACCAACCTAAAAAAAAAAAGGCTGACATACAGACAGATGGACAACGAAGTGATCCTTCCTACAAGGGTTCCGTTTTTCCCTTTTGAGGTACGGTAGCCTAAAAATATATATCAAGTGACAATAATAATTTATGTGTTTACTTAAGTATATTCCACACAACATTTGCATAATATTTTAAAAATATATAACTAAACCAAAAAATTTCTATTTTGGGTGTAGCGAGCACGACATCTTCTTCCTAATCGCTCACGCACTGCTTAAAATCGTGACTCCACTTCAATTTGTAAACCCCTTTTCTCCATCTGTTAAGCTCAATGGCAGAAGATGTTCTTTTGTGGATGTGGCGAGCACGTACCGAAAACCAAACCATTGGAAGTTTTCACAAAGTAGACTGAATACCGCGAATCTATTGGATATGATTAGCGTAGGGCCGGTCATGGTGACGATGTTTAAGGGAGGCCTTAGGGGAGGCCTATGTACAGCAGTGGACGTCTTTCGACTAAGATGATGATGAAGAAATTTGTTGAAGAAAGTCTTATTTTTACAGGCTGCTTTCCACCATCAGATTAATTGTACTTTATCATAATATTATTTGGCTAGCTTTTGCCCGCGGTTTTTCCCGCGCGGAGGTCGGAAATTATCCCACGTAAACCTACCTACTACCGGTATTAATTTATCCTATATATAATCCGTTCGGTAGTTTACCGCGTTCAGACAGACGCGGCGGGGGACTTTGTTTTATTATATGTAAGGATAATCATGACATAAGAGGAAAATCAAATTGGAAAGTGTATGAAAACAAAATTTATCTCAAGTTTCAACTACCTATCTATGTAATAAAGGTGAGACACAGGATACATAATGATCTTTTAATTAAAATATTTGCTCCTAAAATGAATTACTTACTTTTCTTGTATGACACAAGTTTATGACGTCAAGAATGATCGGGTTACAACAATATTACACGTATGTAAGCACGCACACACGCACACATGTGCGCATGTGTGCACACGCCACGATCCTATAAAAACCCAACTGGGTAAACACACACTTAATCACAAGCAGTGAACGAGAGCAGACCTCTACAAGATGGCAACTCCAGTTTTATTCACATTTTCCCTGTGCCTCCTTCTATGCGCACTCGCAATTACTTCAAAGCCACTTGCGCATGATTCGGGATCATTGCAAACATCACATAGTGCTGACAGTGTGTTGAAAATGACCCTCAAACTTGATACAGTTTTAAGTCCTAAAGTTGAAAGTGCACGTGATTCGGAACAAGCGCAAAGCTTCGACAGTGTACTGCTACCAAGTTTGACAAACTCTATCGAAGGTTTGAGAAGAGCCAAAAGAGAAGTAGTTACCGGGAATGGGTGTCCCAGTGGAATGATTTGGTTTATGAGGAAATGCAGGACATTTGAAGCGTAAGTACTTACTTGTTTTTTAAACTATTTAAATTTGAACTATTGACTGATTTCAACTATTTAAAAAGATTAATATTTTGACGGTATGTAATGAAAAATCTACCTCTTTGTAGTAAGATAAGTGCTATCACTTATCTTACTACAAATAGGTAGATTTTTCATTTTGATACTAGAAATAAAGATAAAATAGATCAACCATTTTTCCGATTATCTAAAGTACATATTATACAGCTTTTATGGGGGGTACTGTGTTAAATGTTACAACAAAATACCTTGTGATATATTGCAATTAAATGAAAGAAAATTTAAACAAAATAACACTTTGTAAACAAGCATTTTTTTATTGGATTACAAGTTAGGGGAGTATATCCAGGATAGGAAAGCTTGGAAATATACTGGTCCAGCTCCATAGGACAATCTAGAATCTACAAAATAAAACTGGATGCTATTTTTTTTTTTGTATAATTTGTTATTTTTATGCCATTGATTTTACATTCTGTGACTACCATATCTCACACATTGACTTATTATAAATTTTTTTTTGGAAAACGTATACTTTTACAATATTTTTCATTGCTTCATTTTTAATTATTTTGAATTATTGTGGTATAGTAATTTTATTCTAGGTGCATCGTCTTCACATAATATAATCCTATAATTAATGTACTTAAACATAATGTAAAACATTTTTAAAAGAGTAACGGTGGAGTTTCTTGCCCATTCTTCTCCATACGAAACTACCTTTTGGAAGGGGCAACTCGAATCAATTTTATTTTTTTGTAAATTTTGACGTTCAAAAGTGCCTCTTTGAAATAAATCATTTGACTTTGACTTCAAACTTTAAACATTGCATTTAAACAAAACGATTTTTTTTTTTGTTATTGGAATGTTTCTTTAATATGGTCATTAATAATAATAATAATTAGCACCGCGGAACCCAAAAATTATAGACCGATCACGTGTTTACCGACGGTCTATAAAGTTCTTACATCCATTTTGAGAGCTAAAATTAACAAACATATAGACACTAACTCCATCATGTCTGCCTCTCAAAATGGATGTAGGAACGGGTCTCGCGGTACTAAGGAGTTACTCCTCATTGATATGGCCATTAGCCAACAGGTTCGACGTTCCCGAAAGGATCTGTCGACATGTTGGATAGATTATAAGAAGGCCTATGACTCGGTGCCACATACATGGCTCATGAGGGTGCTGGAGCTGTATAAAGTAGATCCAACTCTGCGCACCTTCCTGATGTCATGTATGAGGCAATGGAGGACAGTCCTTCGCTATCCAGGATGTCGAAATATCCAGAGGAATAGCGAACCGATAAGGATCGAGCGAGGCATATTTCAGGGCGATAGTTTGAGTCCGCTTTGGTTCTGCTTAGCCTTGAATCCTCTAAGCACACTGCTGGAGGATTCAGGTCTAGGCTATCGGTTGAGGAGAGGTGGTCAGGTTATATCTCACCTCCTCTACATGGATGACCTAAAACTCTTTGCCCCCAACAATTTGCATCTGATGGAGCTACTGAAAGTAACTGAAACTTTCAGTAGTGCCATCAGGATGGAATTTGGTGTGGACAAATGTGCGGTCATGCATGTAAAGCGAGGGAAGATTGTGGAATCCGTGGGAACCCAACTTTCGGATTCCATAAACCTTAGAGCCCTCTCCGCATCCGAAACCTATAAGTATTTGGGTATGTCGGAAGCGTTGGGCATCAATGTTACTGACATGAAGCAATCGTTGAAGGAGCGCTTCTTTGCCCGCCTGAAGAAAGTATTTAATAGTCTTCTATCAGGCGGGAACAAAGTGCGCGCCTTCAACGGTTGGGTCATGCCGGTTTTGATGTACTCTTTCGGCATACTCAAATGGACTCAGACCGAACTTGACGCCCTGGATAGGAGGGTTCGTACGCTGCTGACTGCATATCGAATGCATCACCCACGGTCCTCGGTAATGAGACTGTATATCCCGCGAAAGTGTGGAGGTCGTGGCTTTTTAAACGCTAAGACACTCCACAATCGCGAGATATGCAGTCTCAGGGAATATTTCCTAGAAGCCGACGTGGGGATGCATCGAGATGTGGTCGTGGTGGACAAGGGCCTCACCCCGCTCTCCTTGGCTACAGAGAACTGGCGCAAACCTGTAGTGCTTGACACTAATGATCGCAGGGAGGTATGGCAAAGTAAGGAGCTTCACGGACGCTTTTTCCGGGCCCTACATGAACCCGAAGTAGACTTTTTAGCGTCCGTAGCTTGGCTGCGTTTCGGTGATCTCTTTGGGGAAACCGAAGGCTTTGTCTGTGCAATTATGGACGAAGTTATCATGACTAAGAATTATCGGAGATTTATTGTGAAGGACGGCACGGTTGACGTGTGTCGGGCATGCCACCGTCCGGGAGAATCAATCCGACACATTATCTCCGGGTGTTCTCGTCTAGCTAACGAAGAGTACTTGCATAGACACAACCTTGTAGCCAGGATTATCCATCAGCAACTTGCTCTGAAATACAACCTTGTGGAATCGGAGGTGCCGTACTTCAGGTATGTGCCCGACCCAGTTCTCGAGAGTGGAAATATCACATTGTACTGGGACCGATCCATCATCACTGACAGGACTATTGTTGCCAATAAGCCTGATATAGTGGTGGTGGATCGAATAGAGCGGCGCACAATGATTATTGACATCACGGTCCCTCATGACGGGAACCTCGTGAAAGCCGAGAAAGATAAAGAAATCAAGTATCTTGACTTGGCTCGCGAGGTTGTCGACATGTGGGATGTGGACTCAGCAATCATTGTGCCGATAGTTGTATCAGCCAATGGCTTAATTGCCAAGAGCCTCGACCAACACCTAAAGAGGCTCTCGTTGGGCAGCTGGATTAAGGGCCTGATTCAGAGAGCGGTACTTCTGGACACGGCTCGCATTGTTAGGAGGTTCCTCTCTCTGGAGCCCTGACCGCCGGTAGCTTGGACCTTGTTCCCGATACCGGTGGGCTACTATTTTTTATATTTTTAAATGTTTTTATATTTTGTTTATATTCTAATATTTAAAAATATAATTTATATGTATATTTAATGAAATAAAGGAATAATAATAATAAGTTTATTGATTCAAAATATACATAGACACGGGTTGTATACTAGTTACATGCTAAGACTTAAACAACTAACAATGGACACAAGTGGAAAAAAATAAAATATAATAATTGTCTATAAAAACAAAGAATTAAATCCTGTCTCCTAAACTAGGGATGGCCTGTATCTTAGGAGACAGCCCATCGCACGCGCGCAGCGGCTGGTGTTTCGTAGGAAACATTGTGCTTGAAAATAGTTTAATTAAGTGCCCAGTAAGGAAAATCAAGTTAAACCTGTTTTAGTTAATAACACTAGTTGCCACAAGAACATAAACAGAAAAAAAAAACAAGATTAATCTATAATAAAATTGTGTATTAATAACCATAATTAACATTAGATTTTGTTGTTTCTCAGGTATGAACGATTGGTAAAAATGGAAGAAGAATAGAAGTAATCGAGGAAGAACCTAACTTCTTTTCTGTAAAACTGTCCTCAAGCCAGTTTCTTATGGAATGGAAAGGGGAACCCAAAAATGACGCCTTTAACCATTCTTCATTTCCTCGAGAAGAAATCGAAAGTCATCATTGCCAGCCTAGCCATTTCCTAATAATATTCGGGTCAGCCAGATGCTGCTAAATACCAGCATTTTACACAGAGCGACTGTCTATCTGACTTTCACAACCCAGTTACTGGGTGACACGATACCCCTTGCCTTAGTATGTTTCCCAGTAACCGAGTATTGTCAGTTCTTGACAGTACTTACTGGTAGCCAGATGTTCAATCTTGCGAACTGCCAGTACTTAGTCAAGAATGTGGGTTTTATCTGATTTTCTTAGAAAATAATACCTAAGTCATTTCTAGTTTAAGATAATTTGTATCATAGCCCAACTCTAGTCTTTAAATTGCTGTGATACACAAAGTGTAGTAGTGTTGGGACAAAAAAAAAACAAAAAAAAGACCTATTGTAATTTTGTAGGTATGGGTTATTTTAGATTACATAAAACGAAGTTAATTGATAACTGCCGCTAACCACTATTTACGGAAGCCAAAATATTCCAAATTCATGTATGTGTCATTACATGTTCTGTGGTCAAGAATCTTATTTATTAGATAATTGATAATTCCATTCAAAAACAACTAGGTATCTATAGTTGTTTTCATTCATTTAGCGTTATTATTTATTGAAACTAAGGTTTACGAAATGTATCTAGTCATTTAGAATAAATAAATACCTAAGTTAGTCATTCATTTGTTTTATAAAGAAAAACTCATTTTCGCTCATTTTTCATTACCACCAGTATGTGTCATCTTTCTCGATGTATCATCTTTATTTAATTGTACTTATTAATATTTATTTAGAAGATTTTCTGTGATAAACTGCTTTAATACTTTCATGTGTTATTTAGCAGCTTCAATGATCACATTATTTATAATCATCTTCATAATCAACACATCAAATATGTATCTTAAATTCTTTACCTTTTTGTCAATAAAGACGATAATTGTTGCTATATAGATAATTAATTAATCATTATCAGTGTTTTGTAACAAATGTTAGTTTTTAATCAAAATCAATCATTTTCCTATTTCATTGTATTGTTTTAGTTTGTCTGTGAGTTTCATATATTTTTTCAACAAGTTATACTTATCTAGTTCTGTTTAACCATACATGTTTTAAAACACTTCATTAATTGATCAGTTAATAAAAATGTTAGTATCAATTAAAAACCTTTTTCTTTATTTTACCCAAAATCACAACATATTTCGCGAAAGGGGAATTTAATTTTACAAATTGTCGATTGTCATTAACCGGATGCAAATTAGGAGTCCGGGTTGCAAAAAAACCAAAAATAATCGTTTATGCAGCACCAACAACTGATAAATTCTTAATTTATAACCTCAATAGGTATCTAACATTTTGCCAAATAACCTGGGAATGCAATCCAGCACACTAAGTCCCATCATATGAAAGGCAATTGCATGTAGCTGAGATGAGAATGCTAAGAGGATTGTGTGGTGTGACACAAATGGATAGAATAAGAAATGAGTACAGTGGTACCCAATTAACAATTAACGAAAGAATGCTGAAAACTTACAATCAACCTTAGGTCAATATTATAAGGTTCATAATACACTGGAGCTGCTAGCGTGCGCTCGATCAGAAGTATGGCGGCTGACAAACATGCCACGCGGCGCGCGCTAACATGGCGGCAGCTGCCGACCAATAGCAGTACAGGAAAAAGAACCGCGGTGCGTGGAGCGTGCCGATTGTTCAATAGCATTTCCCGCACTTTTAAAATTCACCTTCTGCGCAGGTACATCGATAAGCCATATCAATTGGGTACTACTGTACATAAGAGGAAGTCTGAAAGTGGCACCGGTGACTGAAAAGTTGTGCGGAAATCGGTTGTCATGGTATGGGCATGTGATGCGGAGGAATAAGGAAAATGTCGTGACGTAAGTTTTGAGTATAAATGTCAATGGCTATAAGAGTAGGGGAAGACCAATGAAACTATAGATGGACTGTGTAAAAGATGATATAGCTAGAAAAAGAGTGACTACCGAGATGACGAGGGAGTGACTAATACAGAAAATATGGAAAAAAGAGACATGTTGCACCGACCCCAAATAAATTAGGATAAGGGCAGGGGAATAGAAAGAAAAGAAAAAACATTTATTGGGACTCGCACAGATCACAAATTAAATAAAACACACTCATAGAAACAAAAAAAGAACAATACCAAAAATAAAACAAAAAGAAAATAAAAACAAAGTCCTTTACGAGGCCAAAAGGCCCGTATCTCAGCATGATGCTGCGGCACTTAAAAATAAGTGTCGCAGCGCTGGTATTCTGATAGGGCCCGCCGTGAAGTCACTGATAGATTAGGAAATAAATGAAATAAAATAGATAAGTGAAATAACATAATAAAAATAAACATATTATGATAATTATAAACAAAATTATTGTAATAGAAAACGTACACCGCGTGTGGGAACCTGACGTAACATCAGTTACTTGTAAGACGGTCAGTGTCTTTTGTGTCTGATGAGGGAATGATGACACTAAGGCCCATCATCCACAACAATACTCAAAAGACACGCGTTACAAACTCAAATCACCGATGAGTAGCCAGAATGTCACAGCACTAGTATTTCGATGGCGGTCCGTATACGACGCTACTTCCTAATGCGTTAGTATTCTAGTTTGGGATTAGTAACTTTCGAGTATAATTCACACGTCTTGCAAAGTCAAAGTCAAATTATTTATTTCAAATATGCACTTTTGAACGTCAAAATTTACAATAGAATTGATTCTAGTGGCCCCTTCCAACAGGTAGCTTCGTACGGAGAAGAATGGGCAAGAAACTCCACCGTTAGTCTTTTAAAATGTTTTACAATATTTTGTTTAGGGACATCAATTATATAATTATATGTAAAGACGATGCACCTAAAATAAAATTACTATACCACAGTAGGTAAAAAGAATTAATAATGAAACAATGAGCTAAATTAATAATGTGATAGATACATGGTGCTCACATATTTAAAAACATTGTAAAATAAAAAAAATAAAAAACGTTTTCCACATCCACATAGAAGGGTCACTTATCGAATTTTTGAAGGAGTATGTCTACCTAGGCCAAGTCATCCAGCTCGGTAGACACAACTTTGAGAAAGAAGCCGACAGAAAGATCCAGTGGTTTGAGAAAGAAGACGACAGAAGGATCCAGTGGGCTGGGCAGCGTTTGGAAAACTTTTTCAAGTCTTCTCGTCGGCAATCCCGCAATGTTTGACGACTGAGGTCTTCAACTACCAGATGAGTAGCCAGAATGTCACAGCACAAATATTTTAGGTAACTTTTGAGTAGCGTCGGGATTTATACTCACTCAGCACTCATGCTTGCGTCACTTTGAGGTTGCGTCACTTTGTGTGACTGGCGGTCAGTAGCCCAAGGAATGTGTCAAAGTATTTTCTTTCACCATGTATAACAGCCCTGCTAGGTAGGTACACCTTGTTGACTAGCTAAGATATTTTTATTACATTCCTTAACATTATTCGTGCCAATGCGAAATATCTTGACAAGTTGTGTTTAGTAAAATACAGGATCACTAATAAACTCGTGTTTGGAAATCATTTTCGTAGGAAGGAAATATATGTAGCTATAGCGTCTTGGCAAGTGGCGTTCTGTGGCTACTTACTGCTTAAAACGTCGTGAGTATATTTATGTCATGCACATAATGCACAATTCAGCGTGTATCTGAAAGGTGTGGTCATAGGAGTACAGACCATTAAACTGAACAACTGTATCCAGGGGATCTACATCGTGAACGCGAATAAATAATCAGCCATCCCATACATCGAGTATTGAAGTTTTGAATGGCGATGATTTGCATCAGAAAAATATAATTGCGTAATCTCAACGATTGCGCAATTTCATAATACTTTTCCAGTTCCATACGATTGATTCACAGAAATTTTGTATGATGCAAACAAATAAATAAAAAGTTCCGTTTGGTGTCGGACGTAAAGAGTAGCACCATCCTATTTCTTCCCGTAGGTGTCGTAAAAGGCGACTAAGGGATTTACTAGAGAATGGGCAACAGCGTTCTCTATGCATTTTTAAAACCATACTGCGATCGCCAACCCGCCTGCCAAGCGTGGCGATTATGGAAAATACCCCCCTTTCTGGGGAGGCCTATGTCCAGCAGTGGACGTCTTTCGGATGAAATGATGATGATGATAATGAAACAAATAAATTATTTATGTTGCTGCCTTAGATAAACACAGCTATACGATTTGGTAAGAATTTATTTAATAATACCAATGTGGTATAAAAAAATATCAACTACAAGTATTCGGGAACAAGATATCGAACCCCTAACCATCGAATAGATTATCAACTTTAGTTAAAAACCAAAGCACCTGGCAAGGCGTAGTTATGACAGGTAGAGTCCTTTACTCTACCTGTCATAACTACGCCTTGAACAAAGCTGAAAAAAAAAACAGCTGTTCCCTACATCTATGTTCGAATAACTCGTCAAAATGGGGACAGCTGATTTTTTTTCGCGATTTCAGGTTTAGTCTCATAGTAAAAGTTGTTCATAATGATGAGTACAATGACCCCCTTAAGAGATTTCGGGTATGAATAGATACACCTTATATTAACCTACAATCGATTCGTGCTGCTTTTATAATTTAGCCACGAGCCCCCTAACGCTAATTAAATTAGACGTGAAGGGCATGAATATCTAAACACGAAAAATGCAGGCTTAGCACAAGAACCGTAGAGAAGCCTTTTGCCGACGGAAGAGTAGAATAGAATAGAATAGAATACTCTTTATTATGTACACCATAAAAGTTACAGATAAAAAGGTTTAAATTTTACCTTTTTTTTTGTTTTTTTTTTCTGTTTTATGGTAGACAAAAATGACGTCTCCGTTTATACAATAGAACATTTTCTGTAGATAAGCGGGTTCTTTTCTACAATAGAGTAGATAAAGAAACCGTCATGTTAACCCTGCTGGTTGTGTTGTTACTGGAAGTATAAGTTGGGAAAATCTGTTCATTAGGGTTCCGTAGTAAACAAGAACCCTTATAGTTTCGCCATGTCTGTCTGTCTGTCTGTCTGTCCGTCCTTCCGTCTGTCCCCGGCTTAGCTCGGAGACGCTTAGTTCTAGAAAGCTTTCATTTAGCATGGGTGTACATATTAATCACGCCGAAAAATTCGTAAAATAAAACCATGAAAAACATTTTCATTTAGGGTACCTCCCTTGCACGTAAAACGGGGATGATATTTTTTTTCTCGTCGTACATGGTTTAGGGTATCGTTGGATAGGCCGTTTAAAAATATTGTGGGTTTGTGAAAGCCATTTTTCAATTCTGAGATCCGTTTGCGTAATATTAAGCTTTAAAGTGCTATTTTTTGTTAGAGTCAAGTGGACACTTGACCCCCCCCCTGCCAGCTAAATGGTTGGTTTTGGATATGTGAAAAAATTCATGGCAGTAATAACAGTAATAACGAAATTAAAAGGAAAACTATCACAGCTAATTAGGGTTTACAAGTTAACGAGTAATAGTCGACCAACTTAAATTTGCAGTTGAAGAATTGACCGTAACGTATATCGATGTATGGGAGAGCATGTTTTTCAAGTGCAATGTTAAGTTTGTTTTTGGGATAAATTCATCCTAACTACGGAACCATTGTGCGTAGTCCGACACGCACTTGGTCGGTTTGTTTTTATTTTATCGTGTTTAGTTAGTATGTCCCATCACGTCTGTGAAATTTACAGAAAAAACTGACTTTTTAAACTGTTATTTCAAGTGCCACTAGTTGATGAACCAAAAAAAAAATACTCATCAAATTAATTTCGCTTTTGTTTTATCATGAATCAGTGCTCTGAGTGGAATACCTCATATCGATTTCATTCTTGCTCACCCCCCTTCTCCCTTCTTTCTCTCTCTTCTTTCTTGTTCTTCTTATTCTTCTTTTTCTTTCTTCTTTGGTTTTTTGTTTCATTTTTTCGTTTTTTTTTCGGGTTCATTTTTTTTAAATGTTTTCCATGTATGTTGTGTGGGGCGGGGCGTTGATAGCTGCGCCACAGTATTTTACTTTTGCAGCTATCTTTGTGTCTTCTGATAAGGTATACCGAAATTGTTCCTAATAAATATTAATAAAAAAAAAAGACATTCATTGAAATTGACGCTAGCTTGACACGCGTTGAACTAGTGTCTAAGATTTGTGATAAGACGGTAAGACCCATCCACACAGCATATAAAAAAAACACCCGGTTGTCAACAAGTCTTGTACTCGTTAAATACTTTCTAAGATACTAAAAATGTATCGTGCATTACATATTGACGTAATAACAGACATCATTATGTTAACTGTTTTATTCACCTTTTTAATATTTTTTTACGAATAATGTGTACCTACCTAGAACTAGTCTTTCCAACTTGTTTAAAATGTAAACGAATAACGAAAACAGTGGACACAACATCATGTGTAATATATGTTTTATACCTTGGTGTAAACGTGGGGTTAGCACCGAGAGCATGACTAATTAGACAGATTCTTGGTGTGTCATTGTGTTCCTACACTACTGGTTAAAAAAGGCAACGCAAAGGGGATAAACAACTGAGCGAGCACTGCAATTAGTGACAAATACCCGGTTTCTGAATTGAGAATTTGAAGTTAAGAACTTGTCAATCCTACTTTAGCGTTACTTCTTACTTTGATGTATGTCATAGGCCCGTATTTATAGAACTTTACTCAGTACTCAAGCATTATTTAAGACTAAATTCAACCAATCCAATGGCTTGAATCTAGTCTTAAGTAATGCTTGAGTACTGAGTAACGTTCTATAAATACGGGCACTAGTGTCACTATTTCTTTAAGTAATTATGTTCTTCTTTTTTTTGCCTATTGTTTTATTTTTTAATTATTTTAAGTTGTTATCTATTATTTTATTGTGCTATTGTGTGTTGTGCTATGTCTTTTGTGTGCACTGAATAAATGTTTTATCTATCTATCTACTTTAGGTAATTCCTTCAATGTAACCTGCGAAATTTAAAATTTCTAACGTTTTTTGCAAACAAATTTTGAATGTCGTGGGCTTTGACCTTAAGTAATGTTATATATATGATATATATATATGTATATGTAAAGATTGACAAGATCTCAATTTTAATTTCATTTAATACTATAATATAGCACACAAATGTACAGAGGTGGACCTAATGCCATGGGCATTTTCTACTAGTCAACCTTCGGGTGATGCAGAGACAAATTCTCAAATCAGAAACCAGTTCAAAAAGCCTATTTTTCTCATTATGATGTCACTGCTTCACAATATTTTCCCTGTCTTCAATAACCTCTTATTTACTTATAATTTGCTTGTAACATTCTTTAATTAAGGGGACGATAACCGACTTTTATTTCGTTTATATTACATAGTGAAATTAATTTGTAAAGATATGTCAAACGCGGATAAAAAACTGAGAAAGGCGCAAAATCTACCTAGCGTATTTTTCTAAAACCTTCACCAATTTAAAGTTAATTTAATTATTGGTCTTTTAGTATACGCGTTTATTAAAATACCTTTTGTTTTGTGTATAATAAAATAATAATGCGTCAAATTGGGGACAGCGCTCCTTGATGGGCGAGTCCTATTACTGGCTGAACGTACGACGCGTTGCGTGAGCTCAGTACAGAACACGCAAGCTAACCACTCTAGGTCACTGGCATATATCTGCGTCGTTAAGTCCGGGTTTTCCCCACGATGACATGTTTTTACAATACACCCCACAAAAATATAATTACAAATTATTTCATTTCTTCTAAGCAAACTAAGCTAGAATACAAAGTTTACCGATCCATAGGAATTAGTGTAATAAGATTTGGCATTTAACTATTTTCCAGTTCTTCTGTTATCCTGAATTATAACTAATATTATTAGGTTGTGTTAACCTAAGTGACGTATTCCATGACGCCAGACACTCTGCGTTCCTCTGACACATACTGACATTGCCTACAGAAATCCCCCCATATAATAACCGCAAGCGCATGTTAGTAGCAAAGCATTCGTAGCTAGTAAGCAGTCGAGAACACACGTCCCTCTCAAAATGGCGGCCACAATTGTATTTGTGTTTTTCGTATCTATGCTTCTTCGAGCATCAATTTCATTGCCAATTTCAGTAGATGTGAAAACAGTGCAATCAACAGACAGTGTATCTGAAAGGACATCAGTGCTAAGTTCAGAAACAATTACCAGACTTGAAGAAGACAATAAACTTGTGCAAAGCTTAAGTACGGAAACTTTATTTGAAAGTTTCGAAGCAAATCATGGCAAAAGGATTAAGAGACATAATATCAAGCCCAGGGGCTTTTGTCCCACAGACCGGATTGAATATGGTGGTCGGTGCTTGACGAAAGAACAGTAAGTTCCTTATGGTTTTTTTTATAATAGAATATATTTTATTTACACCAAATTGTAACACAGCAGGCTCATTATTACACTTGGTTGACTAGTAGAGAAATTCTAAGGCATTAAGACTACCTTTTTACTTGAGCATAACACATTTAGTACGTTACATATTTAGATTTTGAAATACCCGTTCCAAAGCTAGAACTTTTAGAACTTCAATAAGTTTTGTGTTGCGTTGCGGAAGTGGTTGTTACAAGAATGTTTTTATTCGATAGATGAGTTCTTTCAAAAGTGTCCCTGTAAATTTTATACGTTAAAGCACATATATATTCAACTGAATATAAAAAACTTGTACTATTGCATGCTAAATATCGGCCAAATGTGTGTTACTAAATATTTAATCTAAGAACTTCATGTACCTACCATATTTGATGCAATAAATAAATGAATTGAATTAAATAAAGTTTAACGCCAAACAACGTATAAACGTACCTTTTATATTTCAAACATTATTCTAGTAGGTCGTTTAAAAAAAGTAGATTGTTTTTTAATTGTATTTTTTTTAATTGTATTTTTTTTTATTACACCCCTAGTTTATTTTGCAATAGGTACCTACTTTGTTTTTAATTAAACAGGGTGTTAAAGTAGCTTAGGGGTAGGTTCAGTATCGATAAAGGAACACAGAACAAAAAAAAAAAAAACAAAACAAAAAAAAGTCTCTTCGTACTTTAACGGGCTTAGGACCGTCAAATAAAATAATTTTAATTCTAAACGAATGCTATTTTAAGTTAGTAGGTACTAAATTAGGTTTATCTTGCAATATTTTTTTTGTGTTTAGTTTTTTGTTTTTTTTCTTGTGTTCCTTTATCGATACTGAACTTACCCTTAAGTTATAGCACGCAGTTACTTTAACACCCTGTTTGATGTACCGCCACGAACAAAACGGAGAATCGTAATAATTTTTTTTACAAGAATCTTGTAGGTTAATAAAATTCATTAAAATTCAAATTATTTTATTTGAGTAATTTTTATTAATTTTAATAATTATATGATATTTCCAGGTATGACGAATATATCGACGACGGGTCGGAAGGTTCAGATGATTACGAAGCGAGAAGATAATTTAATCTCCTTTTTTTTCTACTATACTAATTGAACCTCTGACGTAATGGTCACCAAATTATTAATGGCTCAGACTTCACAAATCAGGCCAGTATTATTAAAAATGTTTCTAGTAATTTTAAACCATTTGTGAAGTTATGAGAAGGAAATTAAGTTTCAAAGTCGACACTAAGGTGAATGAAGAAAGTGATCTTATAAACATTCCGTTCCTAATGACTTACTCATAAAATCATTATGAACAAACACAACAAATTAAGCACACAATGTTGTTAATCATTTGTAAATATTTCATAAGTAGTCATAGTATTTATTTAAATGTTACATAACTAGTTTTAACTTTAACATAATAAGTAGTACTTAATAATTAAAAATTGTTATGAATATAATAAGTACCTAGGTACCTAATCATTGCTATCATTGCATTTATTTCAGATAAGTTTTCTGTGATATAATGTTTTATCGATATTTAATTTTTATTAATATTAATTATTATTTTTAAGTGTTAGTGTTATAAAATAGTTCCAATAATGTCAGCATCATAACTTATTTATTATAGAAACTTATTTAAATACCTAACATCATACATAGTATCATGTCTGTATGTTTCTGTGAAACATTGTTTTAGCTGGTTTAGCTTTAGTATTTATTGAAACCATCGTTTATCGAAATATATCTAGTCATTTAAAATTAATCTCTTTGTAATTTGTTATTTTTATAAATTAAGTAAATGCTAAGTAGGTGTCATCACCAATATTTGTTTTAATATTTATTTAGGAGATTTTTAGTGATAAAGTATTTGAATACATTGATGTGTTAGTGTTAATGAGCAGCTTCAATCATCACATTATTTATGATCATCTTCATAGTCAACACTTAAATAAATGTATCTCAAATTCTAACCTTTTTGTGTTAAAAGTTATTCGTAACAACAGTTAAAAGTGAAAATTATTAATTCCGAATCAAATACTCGCAATTAATCATTTTCATTTTCATTATTTTAGTTTGTCTGCGAATTTTCATATATTTTTTTCGAAAAACTATATGTCATTAATTCTGTTTCATCATACCCATTTTAGAAGACATATTTATTTGAAAAGTTAATAAAAACGTTAGTATAAATTAAAACTTTTTCTTTATTTTACCTAAAATTATATGTATAAAATGACTCGTGAAAAAATGTTTTCGTAACCATAACACTCGGGTGGGCGTGGAAATAATTCAAAACGGTTTAAATGCAATCACTTATATTTCCTCCATTTTGCAAATTATAATCAACCTCATGCCAAGGCGCAACTCGTTTTTATCATCCCTGGCTGGCTGGCTGGCTGGCGTGGCGGCAACTGTCACACCCCCCACTCAGGCCTTGTGGTAGGATGTGACGTCACGGCTATGGCGGTTTGGCTGGCTGGCTGTCACTACAGTGGCGACATCTTTGGCGGCGTTACATTCGGCCATCCTGTAAGCATTGCTCCCGCAATGGGAACACAAAGCATGATTAGTCATACAATCAACATAGCATGGGACGAAGGAACCCCTGGGAACAAATCAACTCTCTAGCAGATCTATTAGATCTTCTGTTTTTAGCTGCTCGTCAGTACTACTTGCACTATCGGACATGGGTGCTCGTGCTACACTCATATATGGGCGAATAGTGTCGGCTGATACTAGACCGGTAAACTGTTTATACCCTCCGAGTCCCTTAATTCTTCTAATCCTATACCGATCGTTGCCTAAAACTTTAATCACTACATATAGGAGCCATAATATACGTCAACTAACTTAGAGTTCACTTTACCAACGCTGTTGGTTGGTGCTTGTCGCCATAATACATAGTCACCTCTTTTATAAATAGTGCTATTTTTACGTTTCTTGTCGTAATTTCGCTTCATTCTTGTACTAGCTACCTGAATACGTTTACGAGCTTTAGAACGCTTAGACTGAACAGATTCTGATACCTGACTGGGAATGGAAAAATCACATGCGGGCCTACCAGTTTGAGCAAACATTAGATCGTACGGCTTATATCATATAGTTGCATTAACCGTATTATTTATACCCCAAATGACGTCAGGTAAGCTGTTATCCCAATTGTGAGAAGCATCACTGGGTGCAGTGGTCCATAGAGCATCCAATATGGTACGGTTGGTGCGTTCGACCTGACCGTTTGCTCTGGGACATGCTATAGCGTTTAATATATGCCTAAATTGTTATCCAGTAGCAAATCTTTTAAAATGCCTGCTCGTGAAGGCTTTCCAATGATCAGAAACTACTGGTTTAGGGTACCCAAATAAACTAAATATCTTTTTCAAAAGTCGAATGGTTTCCACAAAGTTAACAGTACGAGCTAGTTCAGCTACCACAAATTTAAAGAAGACGTCAGTCATCACGAACATGTGTATTGATACCCCTTTTTAGTACGAGTGAACGGTCCTAGGTGATCAATATGGACCATTCGCGTCGGCTCATTAGGCTTTTGTATGGGGTGGAGTTTGCTTTCCCTCTTGCCATATTCACCGTAAGTACAATGCAGACATGATGGCACATACTTTTTTATGAAGCGCGACAATTTCGGAAACCAGAAAATATTCTTAACTAGTTTTTGCTCGCGGCTTCGCTCGCGTTGTTTTAGAATTTGACAACCATGTGGGGTTGTACTCTGCTTGTCCCATAATATAATTCAATAAAGATTCGAAAGACACGTGGCGCTATCTATTACCTACCATAAGAACATTATTGTTGTTTTCCTCGGGAACAGTACTTTTTTTCGGGGTGAAAGGTCTAAAGGCCTATGTCCGTCTCTGTACACCTGACAACGTATACTTATGCAAAGTTTCAGGATGATCGGCTCAGTGGTTTAGGCGTGAAAAGGTAACAAACAAACAAACAAACTTACTTTCGCATTTATAATATTAGTTAGGATTAGAATAGCCTCAGTACATAGCTTAAGACCTACATGACCTATATCGTTATGGTGTTTTTGTAATATTTGCCACCTAGCTAGTCCAGGAACAACTAAGCGGTTGCCATTCAGGGTTTTAGGATAAAGTCTCTCATTAATCCACGCGTAATCTATATATATAAAATTCAAAGTCCTGACTGACTGACTGACTGACTGACTGACTGACTGATATATCAACGCACAGCCTAAACCGCTGGTCCTAGAAACATGAAATTTGGAGGATGTGTTCTTTGTAAAGAGTAGGTATCCACTAAGAAAGGGTTTTTCAAAATACAACCCATAAGAGGGTGAAATAGGGGATGGAAGTTTATATGCAAGTCCGTCAGTTTTTGAGTTAGGATCTTCAAATTTGGTATATAGGCTGACGATTAAAAATTAATTTATACGTGTCTCAGCGTTTTTGATAATTCCACCCCCGAAGGGTTAAAAAGGGGGATTAAGTTGTGTATCAAAGTCCTTAATTTTCGAAGTAAAAAACACTAAATATATTATCTAGGCTTATGGTTGGAAGCTAATGCAACGGTGTTGTTAGAATTTCAACCCCTCAGGGGAAAAAGGGGACAAAATTTTCTTTTTAATGAAAATCCTTTTTAAGTAAAAATCACTAATATTTCGGCTTATGGTTGGAAGCTATGCATCCGCTAAGAAGGGATTTTTCGAAATTCGACCTTTAAGGGTTGAAAAAGGGGGATAAATCTTATTCCTTGAGTTAATAAACCTAAAACTTGGCACGAATGCAAAACTTATAAAGTGTGACACTTTTTATTTTATTTTAAACTACTCCTCAAAAGGGGGATTTGCGGATGTCAAAGTTTGTATGGCAGAGTTTTAATGCCCGGTCCGATTAACTCCAAACTCAGTATTTATACTGTAAACAAAAATAAAAAATAAAATTTATCAGAGTTTTTCGAAAATGAACCCCTAACAGGGTGAAAAGGGGTAGTCAATTTTACAAGGGAGGATTCTACTGTGTGCCTTGATTAACTCCAAATTATGACGTGAGCACTAGCTAAGAAGGGGTTTTTGAAAATTAGACCTTTAAGGGGGTGAAAAGTGGGATTTTGTTTGTATGAAAAATCTTATTCCTTGAGTTAATAAACCTGAAACTTGGCACGAATACTAACCTAAGTAAAATATAAAGTTTGTCATTTTTTTTTTTTTTATATACTACCCCCTAAAGGAGTATTGGGGGATATCAAACTTTTTATGGAATAATTTTAACGCGCGGTCCGATTAACTTGAAACTCAGTATTTTTAATGAAAACAAAAAATAAAGAATAACTTATATCAGGTTTTTTTTAAAATCTGCCCCTAATGGGGTGAAAAGGGATAGTCAATATACAAGGGAGGATTTAACTGCTTGGCTTGATTAACTTGAAAATTGGTATAAATAACCTATAAATCCAATAATAGAAACGTCAAAAAGTTGTTTGTACAATTTACCCTATTGAGTGCGTAAAAAGGGGCGATATAGTTTGTATGAACCGAATCTTATTACTTTTGATATATAAACTTGAAATTTGGCCCGAGTACTTATTTACATAACATCACGCCTACAATCCCCAAAGGGTTAGGTAGAGGTGTAGTAAGTACACCCACATTTCGCCAGTTTTGTTTAAGTCCCATGTAATAGGGGGCGAGTCTATTGCCATCACCTGGGTATAAATCCAGACTTCGGGCTGCTACTGAGAAATTCTTAAGGGAAAATCCAATAACTGGACCAATAAATAATTTCCATGCTCAGCAGTCGCACTTGTGACCACTAGACTAACGATGCAGTCATTACTTAAATAACAAAGTTTTTCATAATTTTTGCGTTTTTCAAAACTACCCCTCAAAAAGAATTTAGGGAGTCAAGGGTTGTTTGGGGATTTCAGTTTGTATTTAGGAATCTTAACGCGCGGTTCGATTAACTCGAACCTAAGTGCTCATACTTTTGACAGAAAAAAATGGAGTTTTCGAGAATCGGAAAAAGGGTTTTCGGGAGAATTTTACTGCGTACCTTGAATAACTCAATAGTTGGTATACATCAATTATTATTTAAGAACAAAAACGTAGAAAAAATAAACAATACAAAATTTCTTTCAAATAGACTTAGACATGAAATGGAGGACACGTTTATTGAACAAGTATGTACAAAACAAAGTTGGTATTTATACGCTATCTATATCCTCCGTAAAGTTGTAAATCAAACTGCACTCCTATCTGCTTACCACGCTTACGTTGCAGTTGGTTCCAACTAAGATATGGTACAATGTTTTGGGGGAATGCTGCTGATAGAGAAGCTGTTTTTTTTCGATACCCACGCGGGCGAAGCCTCGGGCGCAAGCTAGTTATTTACTATACCTATACACCTATACCTTCTAAATACTTACAACCACCTTTTAACAAATCTATGATGTGTTTTAATTTTTCATTCTTGTTTTGCACGGTTTGCCACCAATCCTTTACATCTAAACGGTCAACATTAAACGCTTGTACAGGATTTCTTCTTAACGCATTTATGTGTTGCATTCGCTCACCGGGCCGATAATCGATAGCTATGTCGTATTCCTGAATTAGTAACCACCACCAAGAAATACGCGGAATGAGATCGCGTTTTGTTAATGTGTCGCGAACGGCGGTACAGTCTGCCAATACCCGTTGTACTTGTTTACCCACTACGTAAACCCGAAACCTACGTAAAGATTCTACTACAGCCAATGTTTCGAGTTCATAACTATGGTACACACTTTCTTCCCGACTAGTGACGCGGCTAAAATACATAACAGGGCGCAAACTGTCATCGGTTTGTTTTTGTTGTAACATACCCTCAATTCCTAACTTGCAAGCATCTGTGTGAATTTCGGTAGTGTTTCGGATCGTAAATTGCTAATAACGGTTTACTACAAAGTTTTTGCTTTAAATCACAAAAACTTTTGGGACTGGGTTTCATCCCAAGTCTTTATTGCATTTTTCTTCGTCAGTTTCGTGAGTGAGCGTACCTACTACTAATGCAAAATTAGCTATATATTTACGAAAGTAACTACATAAACCAATGAACTGTCTAATCTCATGAACATTGCGCGGTATCGAAACTGTGAAACAGCCGTTAACTTCAATTCACCTGGTTGAATGCTACCCGGGGATATTTCGTGACCGAGGTAAGTTATAGTTTTTTTTTAATAATGAACATTTATTCTTATTTAAATTTAAATTTATGGATCGCAATTTAACGAGAACCTTTTTTTAATAATTCAGTACCCGTCGGTACGTCAATAGAGGGCAATAATAAATCATCTAAGAAAGCTAGTATTTCCGAATGTTGTTGACTTATTCATGATTATTTAATATCATTACGGTTATATATAGAGTTTATGATTTTATTTATCAGGCGCATAAATACAGATGCCCCATTCACGAGGCGAAACGGTACCTGATTGTATTCGTAATGAACGTAATGGTATTACAAACGCAGTCTTATGAGTATCTTCCGGTAAAATCAATAATTCATGATAACCTTGGGCTAGATCTAGACTGGTAAAGTAATTCATACCGGCTTACTTTGAAACCTGGTGGTCAATATTAGGCAGCGGATATCTATCGCGAACCGTGATGGCATTGAGCGGACAGTGGTCAACACAACATAATCAATAAAATTATTAAATAAATAAAGTAAAAAAATAATCTATCAATTTTTCTTTATAACTGGCACTACTGGGGACGCGAAGCTTGACTGAGATTCTTTAATAATACGGAACTAAGTCAGAAATTTTAGAATTAACAATTTCTTGTTCCATGTGAGAAAGTCTATCTATAGGGATGACAAAATACAGGCTGATCGGTTGTAAGCTTAATAGGCAGGTTTCAAGATCGGTACATCCTAACTCTTGAGTGCTAGCTGCGAAGCAGTTGCCCAATTGTGATAAAAGTTCTATTTTGTTTTGTGCCTTACTGTTTCTATGAGCCCTACGTTAACTTTATCTACATCTATCCCCTCTATGGCACGATTATTACTAGAAGCTATACTGGCAGTGTATATTTTTGGCAGATAAAAGACATTTTTTGTCAAGCAATAGGCTATTACTGGCAGTGGCACTGACCTGAACATCCTTGCAGCTTTCAGCACGCAGCAAAATGGTCCCTTCCTTCCAGTTAACACCCTTTTCTCCACTGTTGATGATCTTCAGGTAGCCAGTGCTTTCGCTAAGCACAGATGTAGGGATCGAGTAGGAAGCGTCTTGGAGCTCATAGTGGCGTGCTGGAGTCACCACGTTGTTTCCTTCAGTGTTTCCGGTTATGCTAACCTTGATGATCGATATTCCCGGCGGCAAACATTTGTAAGTTATTAGTTGTTTTCGGTGTTGCGTGAAGGCACTTCAGCACCGTCAGAATCGGCACTTTCATCTTCACAATAGATTCGTCTTTTTGCGTGGATCACACTTCTGAATTATAACACTCGGGTAGGCGTGGAAATAATTCAAAACGGATTAAATGCAATCACTTATATTTCCTCGATTTTGCAAATTATAATCAACCTCATGCCAAGGCGCAACTCGTTTTTATCATCCCTGGCTGGCTGGCTGGCTGGCTGGCGTGGCGGCAACTGTCACACCCCCCACTCAGGCCTTGTGGTAGGATGTGACGTCACGGCTATGGCGGTTTGGCTGGCTGGCTGTCACTACAGTGGCGACATCTTTGGTGGCGTTACATAACGCAATATGTAATAAACTCGAAGGTTACACAAAACAGATCTAATTACTATCACAAACAAACAAATAGTCGGAAGCTGCACTTGAAGGCTTGCACTCAGAATGATGCATGCATTTCACGGATCCCTATCACTAGAGGGGGAATACCAAAGAAACGGTGAATGGACTGTGTAAAAGATGATATGGCTGTACAGGAAGTATCTACCGGTACTAGGTTGTCTGTAAAAGATCGCTTTAAGCGGTAAGACCGCCCATTGTGTCACCTTATGTAAAATTTAAACATTTATATCTGTAACTTTTATGGTGTACATAATAAAGAGTATTCTATTCTATTCTATTCTACCGACTATGAAAGAAACATAAATATTGCGCCGACCACGAATAAATTGGGATAAGAGCAGAAGAATGAGTGCGAATTATTCGCCAAAAATGTACAAAATATTTTTTTTTTTTTTTTTTTTTTATTAGGAACAATGTAGGAATAACTTAACAAAAGACACGAATATAGCTGCAAAAGTAAAATACTGTGGCGCAGCTATCAACGCCCCACATAACATACATGGAAGAAATTTGTTTCAGACACACAGCTATAAGCTGGTACTGCTGAGCCCATCAATCAGTGCACTCCGGAAATTGCTTGTTGTATGTCAATCCTATGCGGATTGCTATACAACGTTAAAAATTGTTAATGTTGGTTTTTAAAAGTAAACATGTATCGGTGGGTAATGTTCCTCTCGTGACTATAGGCGGAACACCATTGCAGCGTGTTGTTCAGATTAAGTATCTAGGACATGTGGTCACGGAGGACTTATCTGATGATGCAGATTTGGACAGGGAGCGTAGGGCGGTGCAATATGTTAGCCCGCAGGTTTGCGCGCTGTAGTGGGGAAGTGAAGGTGTATCTTTTTAAGGCTTACTGCCAAACCTTCTACACGTGCAGCTTGTGGGTGAAGTATACGCAGGGGGCCTATAACGCCCTACGCGTTCAGTATAATAATGGGTTTAGGACGTTGATGGGGCTTCCGCGCTTCTGCAGCGCTTCGCAGATGTTCGCGGAAGCCCGTGTCGATGATTTTCATGGTATAATGAGAAAGAGGCAGCGTCAATTATGGGTAGATTGCGCGGAAGCTCCAACAGCATCCTAAAAACATTATGTAATAAGGTGGACAGCCCTTTATTAGGTACTGGGTGCGGAGGCGTGCCAACATGTGTTGAGCCACGTAGGTATTAGGTTTGTAAGTTTTACTAATATAGTTTTTAAGTTGTCGTTACGAATTATATGGAACATGTGTATTTTATGTGTGATCCGAAATAAATGAGAATTTATATATATATATATATGTATATATGTAAGGAAGTCTTATAATAAAATTAACAATTACAAAAGCAAAAATTCACTCAAAAGTTTGTATGTTATGATGTAGAGTGGAAGTGAGGGCGAGAGAGGTTTGTGAGTGTGTGTGTGTGTGAGTGTGAATCAGATTTGCAATTATTCTATTATGAGAGGATGCTAGCATGAGAGTTTATTTAAGATACTAAAAGTTGCTCAGTTGCATCATAGGACATTTAAGCCAGTCTGTCATTTTTTTTTAGTAAGTTCCTTGTTAAAGGGTAGATATTGACTCTCCAATTTATATTAGTATAAAGCTAAGAGCTAATGTGGTTGAAGTGGCGACCTACCAACGCAAGCCTGCAGAGCTCAGTTTTACAGATTCTGTCAGAGCGTCGCTTTTTAGTGAGGTACTGAGGGTCGTAAAGCAAAAGGTGGTGTTTCTTAAGCACTGTGTGTAGTACGTACAGCTGTCTTACTGTATCAACGAATATTTAAATGACAAATCAAACAATATAATTACAACTAAGTAGTCAAATAAAAGCTCTCTTCCTCTCCTCTACCTTTGCTATGCCCGGCAGGGTCCACAATGATCATATTTTGTAAAACCTAACACCTAACACGTGGAAGCAATAAATGCATTGAGTATGATGCGTTTTCAAGATATTGCACAATTATTGCATTTTTAAAGTTCAAGTCTCGATAGGAAAAACATAAAACAGCAAAATGCAATATTGTGCAACACAGTTGCACAATTATAGCAACCCAGTTGAACAATTATTGTAACACTGTTGCATCATTATTGCAAGATAGTTGCACAATTTCACAATATTGTCTACAGTTTCTGTTTCATCTGGGGGCACGGTAGTGCGCCACCAAGTCGAGCAACAACCAGCGACACGGCCTACCATCCTTTTCTCGAAGTAGTTCAGGCCATTTTTGATCCCCCTATAATTTCGTTGTGGATAAAACTAGAAGCCTGAATTTTCAGTAACCAAGCAGGCACACAACCAAACAAATACAAATAAACTAATAATATTTAAAATATCATTCAATTTGAACCAGTAGTTTAAGAAATATAACTAGGTAGTCAAAGTTTGTTAATTAGTCACTCACTCACTGACTGACTGACCGATCTTCTAGCAGACATGAAACTTCAAATTTAGAATACAATTACCTACCGTCATATTAAAAAATAAGATTTATATTTTGACATGGCTTAAACCATGGAGCTAGTTTTTGTAAATAGAACGTAACTCTGATTGAAATACCGTTCTTTAAACAAAACTGAATACTTAGTTCGGTACTAAGTTGTCAGTTTTGTATTAGGAACTTTACCAGAGACGGAATAAAGTTTGAAATTCAATAATGGCTCCATGGTTTAAATTAGGGTCTGAAGATAAACCTTGTTTTGTAATAAGGCACGTAGACGGAATAAAGTTCGAAATTCAGTAATGGCTCCATGGTTTAAACTTGGGTCTGAAGATAAACGTTGTTTTGTAATAAGGCAACTAGATTATTACTAATAAATTTAATACTGTAATTGGTTACAAACTCGGAGAGAAAAAAAAAAAAAGTAAAAAATCATAGTAAAAAAGAGAATGTTTTAAGTGAGACGTGATTGAGTATGTGTGAGTGTTTGTTGTTTGTGTACTACATGTGTAGTGTTTGCTGTTCGTGAGTGCGTGTTTAAAAGCGCGTGGGGGTGTGGGTAAGTGTGTATATGTTGGACATTGACGCTTATGAGCCGTCAATATAATTGATCGTTTGAGGGCAAGGGATGATTCAATAAATATATTACACAATTTTATGGTAGGTGTAGGGTCTCAGGCGGTTAAATAAAATCAAAGTTTCGAAAAAAACTCAACTGTTGCATCAGCTAGTGAGTGAGCGCTGTCTCGCACCGTGCACCTGTCTCATTCGTTGCTAGCCTGCAGACCTGCGCAGACGTCCTCATCTCTTACAATGGCGACTACAAATTTGTTCGTGTTGTTCGTAACTCTGCTTCTTCGTACAGCATTATTGTTTCCCGTTTCGCAAGATATAACATCAGTGCAATCATCAGACAATGTGGCAGTTGAGCTATCTGATAGAACTGTTGTGTTTCATCCTGATACAGTTCTAAGTCGTGCCAAAGATATTGAACAAGTGAAAAGTTTAGACAGTGTAACTTTTGATGTAGGTGTAAAAAGAACCAAGAGAGAAACAATTGTAGGAAATCACAGCTGTGCTCAAGAGATGGTGTGGTATTGGAATATGTGCATCAAACGTGAGAAGTAAGATTTTTTTTTCTCCATCCATTTTTGTCCCACTGTTGGGCAAAGACTGTTCCCAAAACCTCATATAATCCTCAGATCATATACCAACTCAATTTTTTCTAAACTCGTTGATACTTTTATTTATATGTCCCCCACAAACGACACTAGGATAATTTTATAACAGCTTCATATGGATTTAATTTCATTAAAAATAATGTGACTAAAAATCTTAGTTTAGTCGTTAAAAATTTAATAATATTTTTTGGTTCTTCCAGGTATAATGAATTAAAAGAAGATGACGTTAACGAGATTGCGGCCTTGCCAGAAGACGAAGGCGTGACGCCGCGCTCTCGGACCACACCGCTACCTGAACCGACGACGCATCCGGGACCGACGCTGTACTCTCCATCAACGCCACATCCAGAACTGACGCCGCACTCTTTAACGAATAAGAGTTCAAAACAATATCACATTCCAAACAGTCTGATGCATTTGGTGGTAGTTATTTTAGTTCAATATCAGATTTGGTGTCACCATCTCACGATCTATTAAAATCTTTCCAGCCGTAAGAGGATGCTTTCCACAAAAACAAAGCATACTTTTCTTCGTAAAGAACCCACATACATACGCATGAAAAGTATACCTGACCCTATCTTTGCTGTCTCGCATTCCGACGACCGAAGCCGCGCTATCTAAAGAGTCGTCGTCAAAAGACGTTTCCACTGTGCCGTCGCCGTCGACCGGTGCGGCGTCGTGAAGATGCTCGGTGCCGCCACCGTCATTTGGCACACCCTGATGACGTTAAACAGTGCTTTCCGTCACCAACGACGCCGACGCCATCACCGACGTCACCGTAAAACCCGTTGCACCACTTGTCAGTTCATAGATGTATTAGCAAGCTTCAACCAAAAACTTAATCCGCCTTATTACAAAACAAGATTTATATTTTGACATGGCTAAAACCATGGAGTCAGTTTTTGTAATAAGAACGTAACTGTGATTGAAATACCGTTCTTTATACAAAACTGAAAACTTAGTTCGGTACTAAGTTGTCAGTTTTGTGTTTAGGAACTTTACCATAGTCGGAATAAAGTTCGAAATTCAATAATGGCTCCATGTTTTAAACCTGGGTCTGAAGATAAACCTTGTTTTGTAATAAGGGGGATTGGGTTCTCGTCAGAAGGTTGGATCTAGGGTCTGATAAAGAAGGCAGTTCTCTGTTTTCTGTCTCTTGAGCCGAGAATTCGGGTAGCTTCAATCCCTATTTCTTATTTTAAATTTAACCATTGTAAATTGTCCATATATAGTCACAATAGAGGATATAATTTAACAATGTTACGTAGAGTAGCGTATGTTCATGACGACATATAATTTATACAAATTAACGCCCTCTTATGAGTCATACATTTTCTGACGCTACGGCGATTTTTCCTTTTTATTGCCGCGAGCAAACCTGAGCTATCGCATTCGTTGCTAGTCACCAGACCTGCGCAGACGTGTTACCTCTTACAATGGCGACTACAATTTTGTTCGTATTATTCGTGACTCTGATTCTTAGTGCAGCATTATCTTTGCCTGTTGTGCAAGATGTAAAATTAGTGCAATTATCATCAGACAATGTGGGAAGTGTTGAGCCAACAGTGACTGAAAGGATTTTGGGTTTTGATCGTGATACAATTCTAATTCGTAGTGAAGATACTGATGAAATGAAAAGTTTAGTCAGTGTAACTTCTGATTATACTTTCAATGCAAATAGTGTGCAAAGAACTAAGAGGGATTTAATTAATGGAAATCAGAGCTGTGCTGAAGGGATGGTGTGGTATTGGAATAAGTGCATTACACGTGAAAAGTAAGTTTTATTTAAACTATTTTTTCTTCTTTATCCTTTGCAGTGCTACTACTGGGCAAAGACCTTTGACAATACCAAAGACAAATACCTATTCAATTATTTCTAAGCCCAACACCTAATTAACCATAGAGACACTATACAGCATGCCCCAGAATTAACGCACTACCTCTTAGGGTTTACTTAGGTAACTCATCATCATAAACAACAATGGGTCCGAACACGAAATCGCGAAAAAAAAATCATAGTCAGGTTAGGTTTAAAGATCATCCCATAGATAGTCCCATAGTAAAAGTTGTTCATAATGATGAGTACAATGACCCCTTAGGAGGTTGTATATTTTTTAACAGATATTTTATCTAGGAAAACTAATCATCGAAATTTCTAAACACCTGAGTGACTTTATTAATTTTAATATTTTGTTATTTCCAGGTATGAACAATTAAACGAAGGCGACGATTATGACAGCGAGACTTAAATTCATAATCTTATTCATTTTGATTGATGTCAGAATCTCATAAATAGACTGAAATGATGAACGCTTGTTTAGCTCTAACACAATGTTGTGACCTTCAACGCAATTATGTAGATTTAATTTAGCTGTATTATTTATTGAAACTTGTTTTTATTTAAATGTTCCTAGTCAGTTAAAATAATATATTGATACTGTGGACTTTCTTTAATCTTAATTTATGATTCACCTATGTAATAGATAACAGAGCGGGGTTTTTATTACCTATCTTTTTAAATATTTAAAGCGATTATTAAAGCTCGCTTTTGTAAACCTAATCAGAATTCATTGATACTATGACATTTTAAGCAATATTTTTCCTTGTATTTATTTGTTTCAAAACAGTGCAATACAATACAAATTATAATTTACAATAAATATAAAACGACTTAGCCAAGGAACATAACAAACATTATGATCCTTGGCTAAGTCGTTTTATATTTTTTAATAATTTGTGATAGCAGTTTGATGATGTGCCTTCTACCTAAGAATTATGTATTTAGTTATGTAGATATAACTTATTATTGAATTAAGATATTGACTCTGTGATAAAACTGAATGAATGAATGAGATGCACCAACTCGTGATAAAACTTAGTAAACGAATGTTAAGGGTAGATGATGTTTTTTTATAGCCATGAGTACCTATAAATTATTGTGATGAAAAATACCTATAAATTAAGTTATTTATAGTTTTAGAATTAAAGATATTTAGTATCTAAGCTATACTTTTACTTTCAAATCCAATGTCTAGCCCACGCATTGAATGAATTTAAATAATAATTTATTGTACTTCCTAAATGGGCTTTATTATCCGTATTGTTAGAATGAACATAACTTGTTTGAATAGAAAAACGCCGTTATGTTTTTATTTTTAAATTGCTGATCCAACGTAATGTCCAAATTTCAAAATCCCATAGATTTTCCTGCCAAATTTTCCATATTTTTCATAAATTCCTATTTCAGACTATTAAGAACATTTTAAAACAAAAAATTGACAGAATTTCATTTTAGTTTATAAAATATTTAATTTTGATCTGCTTAGGTTTATAAAGCTTTAAAATAGTCAGTTTTGTTAAAACGCTTATGTTTGAAAACTTTTCCATTATTTTTTAAGAATAAAAATATTTTACAGTACAACAAGTTTCCAGCAGTTTTATTTGTATAAAACAAACACAAGCAGACACACCACATTTGTACAAACAAATTATATTTGTTTTGTAATTCAACAAATATTAATATGATTGAGTTGTTTTTCTGATTTGAACCTGAGATATAAACTGTGTGATATATAAAATAATAACCTTGAGATATTAAAACTTGAACCTGCACCTGTTACAACCGGTGGAATAAAGTAATAAAAAAGATAAACTTGAGCAGTCTATACAGCGTGTTACGGAAAGGGTATATCCATACAAACAGGGTGAATAGTGCATCTGGTTCAGAATCTCTGTACAAAATTTCAGCTCAAAAAAAAATAACTTTGAAAATGTTTGATATTTTTTTTATTTCTATAGTTTATTAAATTTAAATCATAACAAACGTGTCACCGCACTACGAGGGTCATTATCCATTATCTGTGTCTGTGCGCCTAGTACAAACGCATACCTGCCACAGCTGTGACACGGCGCCGCACCGACACGCGGCGGCGCGGCGGCGCGGGCGGCACGATAGGCGGCGGGATCAAACAAATGGATTAAAACGTGTACCGATCAGCTGACTTGGTCTAGTGATGTGTAGAATTCAATTGTAACATTAGATTTTTATTAGTTAAATGTTTCTTAACTTTATAATTATGTAGGTTTATGTTAAAAATTGCCATGTAGTTTGTTATCACCAAAAGAATCCGTGCCTTTGATATGTATATAACCTTTCCGTAACACGCTGTATAGGGCCCTAATGTTTGAAGTTGCTGCAAACTGTCCAATTACGTAGTTAAAATAATATAATTCAAATCCAAAATATTTTATCTCACATATAGCTACATGAAACATAAAACGTCAGAAACTAGGTCCAGTTCCAATTGAATTCTACGGTTACTACATAACATAACGCCTTGTGTCTTCGAAGGGTTAGGCAGATACGCCTCCGCCGTTATGTGGAAGAACCAATTATGGGTACACACCCACAATAATTGTGGTACACCAATTATTGGTTCACCTACATTACGTCAGTTATCTTTAAGTCCCATGTAAGAGGGGGCGAGCCTATAGCTATCAACTGGGATTGACAATCTACTGTTACTTTTAAGCCTTCTTGATGTAATCGGATGGTTTAACCAGCTGGTAGTCTATCTGATAATAAGTAATCACCAGCTTTGGACGTCTGCAACACTTCAGCTAATTTTCCAGCTCAGTAACAAAGCTATATTGTCCCTCTCAATGTTCTCTATGTTATAAGGTTTTATTTCTGCACGTAGCCACGTAGCGTAGCCCATTTAAGACCCAGATATATGCCAGTGACCTAGAGTGGTTAGCTTGCGTGTTCTGTACTGAGCTCACGCAACGCGTCGTACGTTCAGCCAGTAATAGGACTCGCCCATCAAGGAGCGCTGTCCCCAATTTGACGCGTTATTAATTTATTATACACAAAACAAAATGTATTTAATAAAACGCGTATACTAAAAGATCAATAATTAAATTATCTTTAAATTGGTGAAGGTTTCAGAAAAATACGTTTGGTAGTTTTTGCGCCATTCTCAGTTTTTTATCCGCGTTAGACATAACTTTACAAATTAATTACACTATGTAATATAAACATAATCTAAAATATTCACATATTAAGTTATTGAGAAAATGCTCTAATTTAACATATTTTTTTTCAAATCACTAACAATACTCGTTTAGACGTGATCTTCCGTATAAAGTCATCAAAAGTCGGTTATCGTCGCCTTAAGCTAGTCAAAGATTAGCAATACCCATAGTCGGCCCATCACTATTATTTAGTTTGTTTGTTATTGTGAGGAGCTCCTGGAAAAGTAAATTGTTAATGTGAGGACGTTGTAGGCTTACGGCTGAACCCAATAACTTATTTTCAGTTAAAGACAGATCGCTATTGATGATAGACAGTATAATTATATCTATGCTCGGATGGCATCTCACAATACTTGATAAAGGCTATCTATCTATCGAAAACAATAAGTAGGTTTCTCTACTTCACTCGCCCGTGCGTTCCATTACAACCAACATCACTTTAAAAAACAACATGTGTAATTAGGGTTATATTAACTTCTTTGTTTCTTAGTTCTAAATAAGTTACTGGATTAAGATATAATTCTGTCGAGCCATATTTGTTATGGCCGCGAATCAAAATACAACCTGTTACTGACCTGCAAATTGCAAAAAACGTAATAAAATTTGAATTTCGCGGGCTACCTTAGCGCATTAATGTTATTTTTTTTTTTTAAATTATATTCATGTTGGAATGGTGCTTGCACGGGGGGTGTTAGTAAGGGGGGGGGGGGGGGTTATCTATGATCATTATTGCAAGTACTAAAGAGTTAATTTTACCTTGGCTACTTTACGTTTATCCCTGCAATTCGGGTTATAGCCAAATCTGCCATCTGTAGTACTGTCCTGTCAAACAAATCGTATATTGGGAAGCAAACTTTGGCATTTTCATACAAAGAGATATCTGTTGTATGCGATACCCCCTTCCATCAGTAGATAGCGTGGGCCGGTATGATTCATAGATTATTGGGACGTTAAAACCATCAATAGATATATTTTTATATCTCCAGTAGGCCGAAACTGGTGATATATAGGTTATTGGGTTCGGCCGTTAATAGACTGTAGATCTGTAGACCATTTTCTATTTTGTTAAGTACCAGGTTTCTTGCCGGCTCTTCTCCATAGGAAACGACCAATTGGAACCGTGCATCTAGCTTCTGACGTTACATAAGTGCCCATGTAGGCTTATGTGAAATAAAAATATTTTTGATTGATTTGAGTAAGAGCTGCACGGGTTGATCCATCAGGTTAAGCTACATTTGCCGGGTTTGGTCCGAGGATGGGTGACCGAGACTCCTACGTGCCTGGGAAAGTACGTTAAGGCGACGATAACCGACTTTTAATGATTTTATACTGAACATCACGTCTAAACGAGTAGTGTTAATGATTTGAAAAAAATATATGTTAAATAAGAGCATTTTTTCAATAATTTATGTGAATATTTTTGATTATGTTTACATTACATAGTTAAATTTATTTGTAAAATTATGTCTAACGCGGATAAAAAACTGAGAATGGTGCAAAATCTACCAAGCGTATTTTTCTGAAACCTTCACCAATTTATAGATAATTTAATTATTGATCTTTTGGTATACGCGTTTTAGTAAAATACCTTTTTTTTGTGTATAATAAATTAATAATCCGTCAAATTGGGGACAGCGCTCCTTGATGGAGGAGTCCTATTACTGGCTGAACGGACGACGCGTTGCGTGAGCTCAGTACAGAACACGCAAGCTAACTACTCAAGGTCACTGGCATGTATCTGCGTCTTAAGTCTCGGCTGTCATTCGTGGATCTTTGACAGTCGTATTATCCAGTTGTTGGGTTGTGGAGGTCAGATAGGTAGACGCTCCATGTAAAATTCTGGTATTCAGCGGCACCCGGTTAGTCTGGAAGCTGACCGCATCATAGTTGCGAAAGGGATAGGCAGATTGTTTTTTTGTTTGTTTTTTAGGGTTCCGTACCCAAAGGGTAAAACGGGAACCCTATTACTAAGGACGGAGCCTTAGTAATAGGGTTCCCGTTTTACCTCTGTCTCTCTGTCCGTCTGTCACCAGGCTGTATCGCATGAACCGTGATAGTTAGACAGTTTTCACAGATGATTCAGAAATTTTCACAGATGATGTATTTCTGTTGCCGCTGTAACAACAAATACTAAAAAACAGAATAGCTCTATTTTGATAACGGCAACAGGTAGATGCTTGAAATATACACAGAATATTTAGTTATATATTTACTTAAAAAATAAATAATTAAATTATAATAAAACAAATATTTAAGGGGGCTCCCTTACAACAAACGTGATTTTTTGCCATTTTTATAGATAACTAGCTGCGCCCCGTGGTTTCACCCACGTAAGTCTCGATCCCGTGGGAATATAGGGATCAAAAGTAGCCTATATGTTAATCCATGGTGTCAGCTACCTCGTTACAAAACTTTATAAAAATTGGTCCAGCCGTTTTTACGTGAAAGATTAACAAACATCCATCCATCCATACTTACAAACTTTCGCGTTTATAATATTAGTAGGATGGTATGGAACACGTCGTGCGCGAGCTTGACTCACACTTGGTCGGTTTTTTTTTAATTTCGATAGTTCCAAAACACTCGCTTTATTATGCCAGTGTTTTCATTTGTTATCTTATTTTTGTTTCCACATTTTATTAAAAAAATGCGTCAACCTACCACAACACACCTATGACACTGAATTAGACATTCAAAGCCGAAGATTTTCTTGTCGCTTCGATTTGTTCTCGTAGGGCAGTGATTCACTAGGCACTCGCAACTCTTGCGCAATTATTAAGTACGCTTAAACAAAACAGTTTTGTCTGATGTGATGCAATTATTCTACTTTTCTTTCAACATCACACGAACACACCTTATGTGACTACACACACCCACACAAAACCCCCTCCCCTCTCATAAACCACACCACACCCCATCCCACTCACACAGCCATCCCCTCTTTACACACATACTCACACATTCATCTTCATAGTTAAATTAGGCCATTAAGACGCAGATATATGCCAGTGACCTTGAGTGGTTAGCTTGCGCTTAAATATTCACATATTTAAGTTATTGAGAAAATGCTCTAATTTATCATATATTTTTTCAAATCATTAACACTACTCTTTTAGAAGTGATCTTCAGTATAAAATCATTAAAAGTCAGTTATCGTCCCCTTATGTGTTTGTTAAAACACATAAATAATGGTTTCTTTTGTACACGAAGTTACAGTAGAGCACTGTCTCCTAGGTCACAGGGTTCCCCCAGTTTAGGAGGCAGGGTTTTTCACTATTTGTGCAGCCTTTTCCGAAAATCGAATGTACCTAATTTACCTATACTGTGAATTGTATTGGTATTGTATACAAAGGTATTTTGTGTCAATAAACCTTTAAATTATATTATAGAATATAACAGCCCGATATGTCATCTTTTGGAATTTCCGCCTGCATGCCCAAGGGCAACGAAAGTCTTTAGGTAGGCGCATCATGCAAACCACGTTTGGTTTGCATGATGCGCCTACCTAAAGACTTTCAGGTAACAAGGAAAAGTAAGTAATTTCGGTATTATTAATTTAGGTCTTGTGCAATATACTACTCGATAGAATGTGCTTCGTCACAAAGCAGTATTAGGTACCCCGTTTTTTTTTTGGGTGGGAAATTATCAAATAACTCTCTCCCGCTCTGGGAGGAGTTTCCAGGGCGTGTAGCTTTTACTGACTAAAACCCGCCCGTGTTCCTTCAGATGCCTGTGTGCCAGGGCCACGATATCCCTTTAGGGCGAAGGTTTCAAGTTGTTACGAAATTGTACATAAGAAGGTTTAAAGTTGACTCAGCCCATACTTACAAAGGTCCCTTATTTGCACCATAGTTTTAGCTACCTATAGTTATAAAAGCTTACTCAAATGTAGATACATAATTAACTTATACATAGTTCCCATTTTGATTACTCAAAAATAATAATTCACACTTTTATTACTTGCATTACACACAATTATTTACTTACTCACATTTATGATAAATGTGCTTCTTTTTGCGAGTCTCAAATCTCACTTTTTTGAACCATAAAAAATATCCCCTTAATTAATTGCTTATATTTACATACAGTGTTGGATAACGAAGTCAGACGGTCTCGCCTACGTACGACGCACCCTGGGCTCGCCCCCTATTACATGAGACATATACAGCGAAATGTTGGTCTATCTAACATCTGGCCAACCCATCGGGGAATACAGACGCTTACAATTTGACTATTATAGGATGGTGGCAGACCCCCAAGGACTTTGGCTCCCTGGTTTCATTGATCCCAGTAGGGGCGGCCCAGTGGTCAGTCGCTTGAAGCGTGGGATGGTCCCTACGTCATTGAGATTTTCCGCGTCTGAGACTGTGTGATGACGTCTACAAGTCAATTAAGTATGTAATACCCTGCTCAGCAACAGGAAAATATGGAAATAAAGGAACATTAGTAGCTGTTAGGTGGCTTGTACCGTGTGGTGCCGGACGTAAAGAATAGCACTATCTTATTTCTTCCCATGGGTGTCGTAAAAGACGACAAAAGGACTTACTAGACAATGGGCAGCAGCGTTCTCTATGCATTTTAACACCATACTGCGATCGCCAACCCGCCTGTCACGCGTGGCGATTATGGCAAACGTTGGTGGACGTTCTTCGGCTGAAATGATGAAGGTGGCTAAAAGTAACTATTTTCTGTTGTTATTGTGTACAAGTACATACACTGAAAAAAAAGAGTGTTTGCTTTAAAAAACATCTTGTTTAATGTGATCAGGCATCTTGACCATACGAGAAGATCTTGATCAAGATCTTGACTTCTGAAGCTAGGAGAACTTTGTTAAATTATCATAGTTCCGTCAACTAAGTAATTAGTTTAATTACGGGTAGTTATTTAATTTAACTCAAATGTTGGTCAGTTTAAGAATGATGTAATGCTAACAAGTTGCTTGTTACCATCAACTAAAATTATTATTTGATTTAAAAAAGTGAAGAAGTAAAATCAAACAAAACATGTATGATGTAACAAAGACCGGTGATTATTCTGTACATGTCACATTGTCGATATAAATAAAATTAATTTGTTCTGGCAAATATGCTATCTTGTTTATAGTAAATAAATAAATAGTGATTCCAAACATTTTAATGCCAACTAAGAGAAAATGTATCTTAGTTAGCTCGCATTTTTTTCTGTGTAAACAGTACTCAAATCTAAAGAGGCTTGTACAAAAATTTTCATGAAGAAAGAACCTGATAATTCTGCCTGACCCGGGGATAAAACCCCGGACTACGTGACACATCTTTGCCTTGTGCAAGACCTATGTCCAAAATAGCTAGATCACACACAGGTAGCTAGGCACATTCCACTTATCACTCCAATCAATCTGCCTACCCTGTTCCCAACTACTTTAGGGTCGGCTTCCAGTCCAACCGGATGCAAATACCAGTATTTTACATGTAGCGACTGCTTATCTGACCTCCACAAGCCAGTATCTGGGTAATACGATACCCCTTGGTAAGACTGGTTGTCAGACTTTCGGGCTTCTGACGACCCGTAACAACTGTCAAAGATCCACGAATGACAACCGGCACCGACGCTTTAACGTGCTTTCCGAGGCACGGAGGAGTCTCGGTATGTGAAGATGGTCACCTATCCACGGACCAACTCCGGCAAGCACCTGATGGATTAACCCGTGCAGCTGTTTTTATTTAGCCACGAGCTACTCTCCTCTCCGAGTAACTACTTATAACTACAACTAAGCTAAACAAGTTAGTGCTACAAGTCAGTAGTTTAATTACCGTAAACCGAATCACGCACCAGCTTATTGCAACATGGGCACGCCACATCCCCTCTTTGAGAAGTGGCTAGAGAGGCGCCACGGCGTCCTCACCTTCCGCCAGACGCAGGTCCTCACCAGACATGGTTGTTTCGGGAGGTTCCTGTTCAGGATAAAGCGGGAGGAAACGCCCAGGTGTCACCACTGTGTGGATTTCCCGGAGGACACGGTGGAGCATACGGTGGAGGTCTGCCCGGTTTGGGCGGAGCACCGCCGTGGCGAGGTGATCGGCGGCGGTGAACGCTCGCGTCCGGCCCTGGTTCAGGCCATGGTTCGGAGCGAGAGTGCATGGGAGGCCGTCACCTCCTTCTGCGAAGCAGTAATGCTCGCAAAGGAGGAGGCAGAACGCGTGAGGGTGGGGCAGAGTTCGCGCCCTCACGCCCTTAGCCGCCGCAGGAGACGCCCCGGGCGTCGGGAGTCGCAAGCTGATATCCGGCCACCGTAGGCGCGGGCCTGCGGACGGGGAGCGATGGCGCCGTCAGATAAGGACCAGGCCCGGGTCAACGGTGCGTTGTGTTTGACGCGCGCCTTAAAGAGATGTCAGCACCAACTGACGGGGTCCGTTAGGGCCAATGCCTGCCAGGGTTGCGAGTTTGTCCGAAGGGATATCGTGGCCCCGGCACACAGGCAACGGAAGGAACACGGGTGGGTTTTAGTCAGTAAAAGTCTGACACGCCCTCCCGCTCAGCCCAGAGCAAGAGAAGTTATTTGATAATTTTCCATCCGAAAAATAAAAGCTCATTGCAACAGGCAGGAATCGAATTCAGGCTCTCGCCAGTCCGCGCCTCCAACGAGCTAAGTTACCGTTACCGCTATTTAATTTCGTAGCTGAGATTTAATTATATTTATTAAATCAAGTTCCCGTCCTGCAATTTTTGAAACAGAGATCGTTAAAAAACTCAAGGGCAAATTACAAAAATTTTGTTTGTGGGTTATTCCACTTTGAAAAGCCAGTTTGAGAAGTGCATAATTTTTATGGTAAACAAAATAATTATTTGCACGGTTACTTCACTTTCTAAGAAGGATTACTGCTTTAATTGTGCAACAAGGACCTCACAATTGTATGGTATAATTAACGGAAATCAACTCTACTACAACGTTCACCGTTAAATCTTATTTTAAAATACTAGTTTCTGAGCTCCAACGTCATGGGTTAAATACAAAACGGGTTGTGTTCGAATATGACGTGTTAAGTGATCTACTAAACGGGTTAATATTACGACATTCTCGTCACATCGCCACGTGCGTCTGCGCACATGGTCGTATAAAAGCAGTCTGTGGAGGCCAGACGAGCACTCTTACTCAAAAGCAGTGGACGCGAACAGACCTCTATAAAATGGCAACTCCAGTTTTAATCGCGTTTTCCCTATGCTTGTTACTGTGTGGAGCTTTCTCAAAACCAGTAGCGTATGATTCGGAATCAGTGCAATCTACAGACAGAGATGATACTGTAGTAATTGGAAGAACCATTAAACTTGATGCTGTAACAGTTTTAAAAGCTCAAGTAGATAGTGAATTAGTGCGAGGTTTAGACAGTGATGCTGCAGTGGCACCAAGTTTGACTGACGGCGTCAAACGTGTTAGCAGAGTGAAACGAGAAACAATTCGTGGAAGCGGGTGTCCCTCAGAGTACATTTATTACATGAGAAGATGCATGCCGTTTGAATTGTAAGTTTTTTAAATTTTTTATAATAACTGTGATAGTACAGATCTTTAGTTAACTCTAATAACACGTTACCCAGTAACTGGTATTAAGAAAGTACTATATTGTAAATATTTCAATAAATATTTTCAATTTCATTGATAAAAAATGTCTAGATGTTTATCTCAGACATTACAGTAACACTTCAAACACGTGCAATTACTTATCGTAAGGAAAATCCTAACAAGGAAAACCATTTTAAGCCAATTACGACAAGAATATTTATGGTAGGTAATTTATTGTATGTAAGTCTATAAATATCTTGTTTTTCTTTATTAACAGTTAAAATATCATTAAAAATACATTTGAAGAAATAAAACTGGTAATATACATAACATAACATCACGCCTGAAATCCCTGAAGGGTTAAGCAGAGGTGTGCTTATTAGTACACCCAAATTTCGGTAATTATGTTTAAGTCCCGAGTAATAGGGGGCGAGCCTATTGCCATCAACCGGACACAAATCCAGACTCTGAGCTGCTACTGAGAAATTCCTGACCCAATAACACTTTCCCCGACCTGAGAATCGAACCCAGGATCTCACGCTCAGCTGTAGTGCTTGCGACCATTCGAACGAGGCAGTTACTGGGAATTTTATATTCCATGAAACTTGACATAGATGTCGAAATGTACTTGACACCTCTGCTTATTCTCTTTGGGAAGTTCAGGTATGATGATATAGTTGTAATGATTATGTCATTGATGTATTAAATAGGAAGATATGGTACGCGCTCCTCGATGTGGACCGCATCTATTAGGGGAAAGGACATAATCGACCAACATTACTCCCAGTTTGCGGGGAATACCCGAATCGTAGTTTGTTAGCGAGTTGTTATAGGTACGTAACAGTGACAATTATTGCGATCTCTTTCCCGCTATAGCCCGCGTAATATGTCTCTCTATTTCAGTTGTCGAGCACATGACGCACGACATCAGGTCCATTTAATATTTACGTGATGTTAGAAAGTGACCTATCGTCCTATGTAATACATCAATGGATTATGTACCTATAATAATTAACTTTTATTGTCTTTTCAGGTATGAACAAATGCTGGAAGAGTAGTAGATCTATGAAGCGGAAGAGAGAGATAAGTAATTTATCTCTCGTCTTAAAAACATTCTCAAGACTTTTTTGTACAGATAGACAAGCAACAGAGGGACACTTCTAGTGTTCCTACTCCGAGAATACAGAACATTTCTTTATTGAACTATGATTATCTGGAAGTGGCATCAAGAAGGCATCTAGAAGAAGGAACATTTACTTTTAAGTCTATAATTATTATTAAAAAACACTGGCTTCAACAGAATGTAGATAAACAGCTTTGAATATAATTGTTTACTGTTCCTATTAAGTATTATTATTTTTATATCAAGTACATTCCATTATTACATAAATTGCATAAAGATCTGTGAGTTATGCGAGCCCATGTGTGAGAGAAATTTTTTCAATTAATACTCAATGTGCATTGTTTTTATTATTTAATTTTGTAGGTTGTATGAAAGGATTTATTTTTTTAGAAATGTATCTAGTCACAGTTATTTTGTTTTTTTATAAAATGTGTTGTGTGTGACTGACTCGTTGGAGTCGTTGGTCCAAAGGTCGTAGTGTGACTGTTGAGCGTGTGATCTTAGGTTCGAATCCCATGATCCGTGTTAATAAATTATAGTCTTAAATTGTGCCCGGTCAATGGAAATGTTCACACCGCCTATTAACATAATTTGTGAAGTGAACAGCTATTACTCGTACTATACGCTTCTGCCTTACCTTTCATGGAATACAGTCATTATGTTTTTTTTGCACAGTGTTAAGTTTTATAGTACCTTGAGACTTGGGAACATTACTGACATTTTTACATAGCTTAAAATAATTTGTTTAATAATAAGGACACCTGTGATAACCCGTAGTTAATAGTTTATGAATAAGTATTTATTACCCACTTTGTAAGATTTAAAATATTACTACTGGTGTCTACTCAGAAAAGCACGGTAACAATTTGTGAGAAAAATACAAATACTATTAAAAACATGCAAAATAAATCTGTTTTTCAATTACATCCAACTGTCACTTTCCCGCTTCCATCCATACCAAGCAATACAGTCACAAGCATAGACATATACGCAGAACTTGGTTGTTTTTTATTTTCGATTACTCAACTCATTTTTGAGTAAATAGATAATTGCTGCATATTTTGCAATAAATTAGAAGCATTGTATCATCGCGCTTCTCTTTCTTTTGTATGCAGTCTGACAGTGACCGCGGTTTTGTTGTCAGCGTCTTAAGCATTCATTTAGGTGTCACCTAGTTTTAGTAAAAACTGGCACCTACAGTATGCTGGTCCAGCGGTACGAAGTCAAAGTCAAATTATTTATTTAAAATAGGCACATGTAAGGCACTTTTGAACGTCAAAATTTACAAAAAAATTGAATTGATTCTAGTTGCCCCTTCCAAAAGGTAGTTTCGTATGGAGAAGAATGGGCAAGAAACTCCACCATATACCATACCACCACTATACCTAATATTACAATATTAGTAATAAAATATTTTATTTCAGATGACATTACAGTCCTTAACATTATAATTTTAAGATTATTACCTATTGCTAAGCTTTCAAAAGGAGGGCACTGATGTCATCAGTTGCAAAATGACATCAACTCTATAGGGTTAATTCTCAAATAATGTGTTAAGAAGATATAGGAAAATCTCTTCGTATTTATAAACTCACCATATAAATGACTAATAAACAATTCAACGTACTAAACTCAGGCAAGTGAACACTCAATTATTTGTTGCATCACCACTGAGCTTCGTATTCCTTGCAAAATATACTACATTTTTCAAGCAATGCACATGGAAGCAATATTATTGGCAACATGCCAATGTTTCGGAAGTAAACGATTTGCATCATAATAGCTTCGAAACTTTCAACGAATGAAAAATTTAAACAAAACAAACACTGCTTTTCCAGAACAGCCACAACGCGTATATAAAGCCATACCGACAACATCTTTATATATTAATCTCCATACTTTTTTATATACGAGTCAATTTCAAAGAAACATACTCCGACGTCTTCATTCAAAGGAAAACGGTTTTATAGCAATGTTTTTACATAAACCTCACATAAAACTATATAATGTTGCGGGAAACAATGCTGCGCAGCTGTTTTTCAACTGCTGTGTCCTATGAATATGGGGCTTAAAACTACTGGGTTGTGCTGACACTGTCCTGGCAAGTGCTAGGACAGTTCCTTTCAGTATGCTAGTTACACCTTCAGCAGACAGAGAAGTAATTATTGAATAAATTGCGAAACTTTGTTTCCTCTGAATACGGGACTAAAAAACTACGGTGCTGTGTTGACACTGTCGTGGTTCGTACCGATAGGGTTGGATTTACGTTGAAAAAGATATCACAAAAAAAATTAAGAATAGTTTTTTTTAGAAAAAAATATAGTACACTTTCATTATTTTTAATTTAACGTATTATAAAATAGTCAAAATCAAAATCAAAAGTCATTTATTCAAACTAGGCTGAGAATCAGCACATTTCGAACGTCAAAAATTACATGAGACAGTCCCCCAAAAACGCACCCTTCACCACTTCCTAGTGCTTTAGCTAGGAAGAAGAAGTGGTGCAACAAACTCCCCAGCAGCACAGCTGTCTGTCAATAAAATCAACACCCGCTAAGGCAAAATTTACTCTTCTAAGTTTATCAGTTCTTGAATATTAATAATAATTTAATAATAGTTAATAAACATCAACACAGAAAACATCGCAAGATCAGTATTCGGTCGGATACACGCACGGTCGAAATATTCATAATATGACGTAAAACTAAGCATTCGGGAGCAAACTTTAAATTATAGTATTTTAGCGTACTATCCTTAGATGTGGATAGTATATAGTACAAAGGGCAAAAAAAAAGAGTTTTTTGGCTGCTCACCTGAAAAGTAGCAGTTTGTCCCTTACGCCAAGTTAGAAAACGGTCGACGAAAAGCTCCACCTCCACCTCCACCAAAGAGACCGTTCATAAATCGCTGCACGTTAGTCACGTCGCGCTGCGCAGAGAGCAAACAACACTTGCACTACCTATATTCTGCCGTAAATTATCAAACCCGAATCGTCCTTATTAACTTCAGTCAGTTACAATTCGGACGCGCCATAGAACGGACGTTATTAAAAATGGAGCCCAAAATTATCACCGTGTTTTTGGTGACTTTGATCATTCATGAATCATTATGTTTACCGGTGTTACAAGTTACAGTGCAGTTCAAAAACGGTGTACAAAATAGTGCTCTAACTGAAAGAAAACCCGTGTTAAATCCTGATACATTTCTCAGTTCCGGTGGAAATGTAAATGAAATCCAAAGTTTGAACCACGTAACATTACTTGATGTTTTTACAAGTTCCAACACTGGGATCAAAATGCAACATGGTGTCAGAAAAACCGCCCGAAGGGTCAAGAGAGATTTTGTGAAGTCTATGGTAAAATGTCCATCAGACAATAAATTGTATGCTGGTCGGTGTGTATCTTTTAAAAGGTATTTTTTTTTTTACTTTTACTTGGGTGTTTTACGTCATTTGCTGTAGTTGTGAGGGATATTTGCGAGCGTATTGTTTTTTATTTAAATTTCTATTACACCGGAGATTAAACTTATGTTGACATAATTTTAGTCACACAATTTAGTCATGTGATATTTGTGGAATTATGCGCAGACCTTGACTATAATTTATTAAAAAAAAAAAATTAAAAATTTTAAAAAAAATTAAAAAAACACAACACGTAGGCTTACAAAATTTTGGCAGTTGTGATTAAATATTTGTCTGGTATCTGGGCAATATCAAACCATTTACGGAAATACCAAGAATGAATCGAAGTTGCACTTGAATTGCGCAATTTCTATTCTACATCATGCAATTTAAGGCAATATTGCATAGAAATGACTAAGTATTACACAATTTTAGTTGCTTGTGTAAACCCATTAGTTTCCGTGGTTTTTTGAAAACTATATTGTTAAATAACTTTGTACAATGTCACATTTTAGTATATTTAATGGAAATACTTATAACATTTTATTATAGAATAGAAAGACTATAAAAAAATAATAGAAGTTTATTTTTTTGATAGGTACCTAGTGTTTTTACAATTTGCATTAATGTTGCTGGACAGTAATGATGAAATACATAGTAATATCGTCGCTGATACTGCAATACCGCGTAACTAACAATAGACAATAGGTACCGCGTAACTTAAATGTGGCAAATTTTACAGGAAAATGAAAAACTAAATAACTTCTGCTGTACTTATCAAATACGTGTCTGAACTTTAAGTTATTTAGAAATGTGTATTAGTTAACTAATAACTTATTATTTCATTCAATCCAATCAATATTTTGCTAGAAAATACACTTACGCTGTTTTTCATTTTATATGGCATGTGTTATTTGAGCTTTTTTCGGCATTTCCGCGGAATTGGAGGGAGAATAAAACAGAATTATCTTAGTTTATACAGGTTATATTTACTCAAGTAATCAATCTCATCATTTTAACTTTGGTAGTAACTAGCTTAAACAGTCTCGTCATTAAAACTTCGTCATAAAAACTTGGTACTTAGTTACTTATTAGCATATTAATTATTATGATCTTAAATAAACATAACAAAACAAAGAGCTTACAAATCAAATAATTAAAGGAAATATTCAGTCACAAAATAAATGAAAGATCGCGAGAACACGCGGTATTGGTCAAATTATTTTGACAGGTTCGCTCACGCGGTTTTAAGCGCGGGCCACACCGCCAGCTGGCGGGCGGGCGGGCTGAGCGGGCGAACGTCGTTTCAAGTTATTTGTTAGCTCGCGGTGTGAACCGAAGTATGTAAAGAGGTGAAACGATGTTCGCCCGCCCGCCCGCTAGCTGGCGGTGTGGCCTGCGCTTTAACTAGTTGTGATTAGTCGCGTATTGAATGAGCGATAAGCCGAACTGGGAATGTGGTCCGTAGCCAATCGGTATCGGAGGCACATTGCGGCCAAATCTAAAATTTGATATTTTTGTACTTCCGCGGTATTATCCACTGTTAGTTACGCGGTATTGCAGTATCAACGACGATATAGTATATGCATGCCAGACACTTCCAAATACGAGTATTTCGGTAAAATGACTCAACAGCCAGTAATTGCAGTGTATAAGAAAGACTTGTGAAATGCCTACATACTTAATGTACTAATTTCATGCATGATGTCAAAAGCTTTAATAAACTATTGTAAAATGTTATTTAAACTTTTTAATGTTTTTTATGTTCCGTTTGGTGCCGGACGTAAATAATAGCACCATCCCATTTCTTCCCATGGGTGTCGTAAAAGGCGACTAAGGGACTTAATAGAGAATGGGCAGCAGCGTTCTCTATGCATTTTAAATACCATACTGCGATCGGCAACCCGCCTGCCAAGCGTGGCGATTATGGAAAATCCCCTCCTTTTTGGGGGAGGCCTATCCAGCAGTGGACGTCTTTCTGCTGAAATGATGAATGATGAATATTTTTTATGGCATAGCTAATTTACTATACCTGCTACTTTCTAGAGTCACTAATTTTCACGGTTCACGCATTGGAAACATTAAAACATACTGTCCAATGCAATGGACATTCCACGATACTGGCTGATTTCTATACGTTCAAAAGAGGTTAAAAACTATTCACTGCACTTTCAAACTGTTTTTTAAATTTTTACACTTCAATTGTATGCACATCTTTGGACTGCATCTTGTGCATAACGCTTGTGCATAGCCGTGCATAACGCGGCTGAAATTGGCAAAATAATGCACTCGGCATTAAATGTAGTAAGTAGTACATGGTTAGGTTGTCAAATCAAATCCAAAGTTATTTATAGAAACTAGGCTGAGAATCAGCACTTTTCGGACGTCAAAATGAATAAGACAGTTCCTGAAAAGAAGTGGCGCAACAAACGCCCCAGCAGTTTAGTGTTATCCATTCTTCAGAGCATCCAAAAATGGTTCAAAATTAAAATCAAATTTTTTTATTTCACATAAACCTACATGGGCACATATGAAATGTCAGAAGCTAGGTGCACGGTTCGAATTGGTCGTTTCCTATGAATTGGCCGGCAAGAAACTCCACGGTTGCTCTTTTAAAAACTGTGGCGGTTACAATATTTACAAGTTACAGTGTTAATAGGTATGGGAGGACAGTGTAGGCCCGTCAACAAGTACTTAACAAAATAGAAAATGGTGTACAAAGAGACAGTCTATTAAGGGTGCGTTTAAAACAAAAAACATTTATCGTTAATTTCTTATCTAATTGTGAGAAAGCTTGAAATAATTGAAACAATAAGTCTGTGTAACTTTAAAAGTACAGTTTTCGTGGTGATAAACCATTCGTGTCAGTCTTAGCACCTGTTAATAGTTTCATCACTTTTGCGCTCTCGAAAATATAGTTTATTTCGCCGTTGATTTACTGAAGATATTTTTTAATCATAAAATAACATTTTGATTTTTAAATTTTTTTTTTTTTTTGGTTGATTAGGAAAAAAACATTACGGCTGACTGGGTTTTTAAAAAAATATAGGTTTTTTTTTCAACATTATTTTCTGAGACTATTTGTAATATTTTGATACTTAGTTCTTTTTACAACTTTTTTGACTTGAACGTGTCCGCTTACCTAAAATATTTTAAATAACTAAAGGCAAGAAGCAAGGTCTCACATCACATGTAAAGGAAAAATCATTAATCACAGTTCGAAAATCATTAAAGTGAAGAATTATCACATTAAAAAAAAATGCGATTACTAATTTACACTTGCAGTTGGAAAATTGATCGTGGCAGGTCACACAAACAAACTTAACATCGTAGTTGAAAAACATGTCTTCCCATACATCAATACGTATGGGAAGACATGTTTTTCAACTACGATGTTAAGTTTGTTTTTCAGATAAATTCATCCCAACTACGGGAACCCTTCGTTGTGCGTGGTCCGACACGCACTTGGCCGGTTTTTTTTATACACATACATACATACATAAACTCACGCCTTCTTCCCATGGGGGTAGGCAGAAACGGTAGGCAGAAACTATACCTAGAACGCCACATGGTACGCTCCTCACACATTCCTTTTGCTTCGCCTACGTTCATACATCTAGACATACACGCACGCCGGTTGCGAGTACTACGCACCTGACCATTCTGAAGAACACCACCAATTTGGTCACTATATGTCCTTCTAGGGCGTCCCCTCCCGGCGTTTCCACTCACCTCTGCTTTATAAATACCTTTTGTTAGTCGCTTTTCACTCGTCTCCACATGATCAAAACATCTAAGCATACTCTTTTCAATCTTTGTCACTACATCTTCTCTTAAACTGCACCGTTGCCTTATCACCTCATTTTTCAGCCTATCATTCATAGTCACGCCAGACATGCTTCGCAAGGAACGCATTTCCACAGGATTTATTCTACTTTCATGCTTCTTTTGCCACAACCAAAATTCACTTCCATACATACGTGTAGGCACCAGCACACTATTGTTTGTTAGTCGCCTTTCACTCATCCTCTCCACATGACCATGACTGTTTTTTTTATAATAATATGATTATGATTGTGAGTGTGACTGTGTAGGAACATTATCTATTATCAGCTCAGTTCTAAGAACCCTTACTGCTTTATTACAAAACAAGATTTATATTTTGACATGGTTTAAACCATGCAGCCAGTTTTTGTAATAAGAACGTAACAGTGATTGAAATAACGTTCTTTATACAAAACTGAAAACTTAGTTCGGTACTAAGTTGTCTGTTTTGTGTTTAGGAACTTTACCATAGTCGGAATAAAGTTCGAAATTCAATAATGGCTCCATGTTTTAAACCTGGGTCTGAATATAAACCTTGTTTTGTAATAAGGGGGTTACTGTTTTATGTGCAGTAATTTTGAATTTTTTCGACTTATCTTTTTTTTAAATTAAACTAGTTAAACTAGTTACTGAAAATCAGCGCTTTTGACGATAAGTTCGTCCGAAGTCACAGCATTTTGCTGAGTAACGACCTGTTCTTGCACAGATGCGACACACGGCTTTTCTTGCTTGTAATTGTTACAAAGAAAGATCATTTCCTGTCGGCAATCCGCATTTTGTTTTGTTTTGTTTGTTTGTTTCATTTAACAATACCGAAATCGCAACTATTGTCTTTGGCCTGCCTTGACAAGCCCTGACACTGACATCAAGCAATTGACAACACTGTCAAACTTTTAATGTTTTGAATACTAGGCTTTTAGCAATTTTTTTTTTTCTTATTCTTATTACTAGTTATTATATAAACATCGAAGGCTTAAAATATGATTGCAATTTGGCTACTTTGTATTAGAGTGTGTATTTTGTCAATTTTTATTTTATTTTTGTAATGTGTGTCTTGTTTGTGCAGAATAAACAATTTTTCTTTCTTTCTTTTTCTTTCTAAATAAGACTACTTCATCCGAATACAGCTGAATATCAGTATTTTATAAGGAGCAATTGCCGTTCTGACCTCCACAACCCAGTTACTGGGTAACACGATACCCCTTGGTAAGATTGGCTGTCAGACTTTTGGGCTTCTGATAACCCGTAACAACTGTCAAAGATCTACAAATGAGAGCCGGGACCAACGGCTTAACATGCTTTCCGAGGCATGGAATAAGGCTTTACTTGTTTTTAGGGTTCCGTACCCAAAGGGTAAAACGGGAACCCTATTACTAAGACACCGCCGTCTGTCCGTCTGTCTGTCTGTCCGTCTGTCACCAGGCTGTATCTCATGAACCATGATAGTTAGACAGTTGAAGTTTTCACAGATGATGCATTCCTATTACGGCTATAACAACAAATACTAAAAAACAGAATAAAATAAATATTTAAGGGGGCTCCCATACAACAAACGTGATTTTTTTGCTTGTTTTTGCTCTATATTGATAACGGCAACAGGTAGACGCTTGAAATATTCACAGAGTATTTAGTTATATATTTACTTCAAAAATAAATAAGTCAATTATAATAAAACAAATATTTAAGGGGGCTCCCATACAACAAACGTGATTTTTTTTGCCATTTTTATAGATAATGGACTCGCACTTGGCCGGTTTTTTTATAATAATGTGATTATGATTGTGAGTGTAATCGCAAGGTTACCGCCCTCTATAGGAATATTTCTATTAACAACTCAGTTCTAAGAAACCTTAATGTTCTATGTACAGTCGTTTCGCATTTTTTTGTAGCTATCTTTTTTTTCAATAAGACTTAACCTATTGTTAGTAATTCTATTATCTACAGGTTTTATTAAAGACGAACCTAGCCTTAGCAAAAAAGTAGGTAACCACCTATAAAAATACCTACAGATTTATTTCTCAATTAAGTAAATAACTGTTTTTATTTCTCTTTGCAGATATCGAGAGCTGTTGGAAGAGGACTAAAGCATTGGTTCTTTAGTGTATTTTTTATTTTATATAATTATAGTATTTAGTCCGTCCTCTAAAGTTGTCAAAAAAGAATAGGCCCGTTTTGACATTTAACTTGAATCGATTTATCGTGAATATCGAGTATCGAGTCTTAAGGTTACTTCAATAGTAACCAAAGTCAAAACGGGCCTATTATTTTTTGATAACAACTTGTTGAAATGGAGTATTACGATCTTTATTATGTACACACATTTATATAAATACGAAAAAAAATTACAACATGAAAAATATAAAAAGTAAAAAAGACACTTAAGCGTCGAAGTACTCGTCCGGATCGCTGTCATCCGGAAACGTGCCCAGAAGACTGGCAGCATTGCCACGTTGAATGGCAATGCTAATTCTTTGGCCGAAGAACGAGCCAGCCCTCTGGTCACGTGAAGTGTCGATCAGTCGGCGAGAAATTTCCTTAAAAAGGAGACGCGCACTCGGGCCCCATGACCCGAGCGTTTCGACCCCAAACGGCTCAAAACTATAGTTACCAATAAGATTACAGTATTTGCGCCGCTTGAGGGTCTCAGCAGCCGCAGCAGCGGAGCCAGCACAGCCAGCCGTGCTTGGAATATGAGATGGCGCAAGGGTGTCGACACAGGTTGCGTCCCACACCAGAGGCCTACCCACCTTTTAAACTTTTTCTTTAGTGTAATATATTTAAACATTCTGACGTCATGGTGATGATGGATCTGTGAAACTTTAACTGTATTGTGTGTGTCAGCGTTCCTCTACACTATCAATCAATCAATCAAAATCGGTTATTTGTATAAAATGTGGTAGGTACAAAAATATGTCTACAAAAGGTGTTACATATAAAATTCAGTGCAAAGACCATTCCGCCATGCAGTGGCAGATGGCAAGCAAATATTTAATGGATGTTAGTCAGTCACGAAGTGGAAAATTTAATATTGTCTACGTAATGGACAATGTGAAGTGAAGTGAACTTACAAACCTTCTTACACTGCCAAAAACTTTTTATGTACCTATATATTTATTAAAGAACACCAAAAGCTTCAAAATTATTCATTGACTTACAATAGTATTTAGAAAAGGTTTTACTGCTAATGTATGACACAAATTATAGGTTTACTTACTTAATATTCAAACACATTGGACAGAAGCAGCTTGTAAACTAGAAGTGTTTAAACAAAATTAATTAACAGCAGTTCAATCTCACTGTATGCTGCACCGATCGACGTCATCACGCCAACGCCGGCTGTCGCTGAAAACCAGCGCTGGGGCTCTGTCTCGCATAGGGTCGCAGCATTATGCTGTGCGGTGCCCGTTTTGCGTGGATGTGACGCATATTTTCCCCCTACTTGTTTTTTTTCTATTTGTGTTCTTTCGTTGCGTCATGTTTACCGCAAATAAATGTATTTTTCTTTCTTTTTCTTTCAATCAAATTAATTAAAGAAGGACATGAGCATATCATGTCGTAATTAGGGTAGCTAAATTAAAAGTTTATATTGATAAAATTTTACTTCAGCAGACATTTGTGGTAAATGCTAAATGATACCTGTCAAGAATATATTTCCGATTTTGTTGATGACATTGTAACTAGTGTTGAATCACTTAGTTTCCTATCTTTTGTCCACAGCTGATTTGTCAACATACAGCGAGTCGCTACAGTGGCGACATTAATTTAACACAGTATACATTATTATGCCTTTACGTTTTAAGAAAATATTTTAATTTCATTAAACATTAGTATTTATTGATTTATTTACAATTTTCTAAAATAGCATCTTGGAGCAACCTGACTTAAAGAACTGTCAGCACAGAGGTAATTAGCCGGGGTCATGGATCATAACGTCGAATCAATGAATTTAAAACAACGTGCAAGGAGTAGGCGAATTGAAGGAAAGAGAGAGCTTTATTATTAAGTTTGTTTGTTTTTTTTTATTTTTCAATTTGTAATTATTTATCTTAATATGTAAAAAAAATATATATATATACAGGGTGGATTTTTGAGATGGGCAGTAAGGGCAGCTACCTTTACCGTTGTTGCTACAGGAAAATGGTCTTAAGAAACTTTCCTTAAGTTTTTGAGAAATTTTGATCTGCATTCACAAATTTTGAAAAAAATGCACAGTCAGCAAGAAAATGGGCAATTTTTACAAAAACTTTTTTTTATGCTAATCGGTCCTGTTCCTGAACCAATTGAGGTTTGAGTACTAGAAAAGTCATAAATCGCAAAAAACTTTTCCCATATATTTCGTAGGAAATGAGATTCTAACATAGTTTTTTATGATGGTTATATGGACTGCTACAATGAAGACTGGCCAAAAGTAAACAAAACAAAATGAAACTTCGAATTTTGAACGAATACGCATCATAATTTAATTTGCTTTGAAAACAGAAGGTTAGAGTTCTATAGTTTAGTTAGTATATAGTTTGTAATTTCTCCGTCTTACTAGTACCCGTTCTCTGCAGTGGATACAAACATAATTATTTTAAAATATAATTATTCAAAAAGTTAAGGACAGTCTCTTAAGACCGTTTTCCTGTAGCTACAACCGTTAAGGTAGCTGCCCTTACTGCTCCATTTCAAAAATCCACCCTGTATAATATATTAATTATGATTACTGGCCACTAGCCCTAACAGTGTGTCAAATTAATGTCGCCACTGAAGCGGCACGCTGTATACTAGTTAACTATAAGTACAATGATGTATTCTTATTAGACTGTAGATCTTTAAACCATTCTCTATTTTGTTAAGTTCCTGGTACTTTTGATGGGCCTACGCTGTCCTCTCATACCTATTAACACTGTAATTTGAAAACATTGTAAAAGCCAATTTTATTTTTTTTAAAGAGTGACCGTGGAGTTTCTTGCCGACTCTTCTCCATAGGAAACGACCAATTGGAACCGTGCACCTAGCTTCTGACGTTTCATAAGTGCCCATGTAGGCTTATGTGAAATAAAAATATTTTTGATTTTGATTTTGATTGATTCCATTGTAAAAAAGACAATACGTCCCATTCCTAAATTACTGGTTTCCGATTTTTTTAGGAGCCTTTTCATTGGTGCAATAAGGAGCACAAAAGTGTAGAACTAGGAACATATTCAATCAATAGAAATCCACTATATTAAGACCGTGTGAATTTGGTGAAACTCTATTGCTAAATATTTGTTCACCGCTCTGCTTAGCTCCAATGGACACGTAGATTTAGAAACCTGTTTAGGGTTCCATGACCTCAAAAGGAAAAAAAACGGAACCCTTATAAGATCACTCGTGTGTCTGTTTGTCTGTCTGACTGTCTGTCTGTCTGTCTGTCCTGTCGTGTCGGTAAGGCGTGCTCAATCTTTGTCCACTTTTAAGATTCAGGTAAAAAAACACTTCCTCTCTCCATAAACATCATCATTACATAATACAGTTCCCTGCTCTTGTTTCATGTGTATTATTGTATATATTTATTAGTTATGTGTATGCTTTGTGTATGTGTGTATTTATTGTATATGTTAATGGTACATCACTGACTACCTGCAGTAATGTCACTCTTGCTCCCATCCAAAGGTTGTCTGTAAAAGATCGCTTTTAGCGATAAGACCGCCCATTGTGTCACCCTATGTGAAATTTAAACATTTATATCTGTAACTTTTATGGTGTATATATAATAAAGAGTATTCTATTCTATTCTGTCCGTCTGTCACAGCCAATTTGCTCCGAATCTACTGCACTGATTAAGTTGATATTTGGTACAAAAATTACCTTCTGTGACCCAAACACGGACGTGTTACGCAAAAAAAAAAATTTGAATATGGGGGTCACTTTGAGGGCAAATTATAAAAAAAAATGTTTTGAACACTGTACCATGTGACATATCAAATGAATGGCTTATTGTAAGGCTTTATTATAATATTATTCTTTTTATAATTTTAAAATAAATACATTTAAAATTATTTAATTAATAAAATAGCTGAAAATTTACCATTACCATACCTTATCTCCGAAACTACTGAGCCAAAAATTTGGAAATAAATACAGAAAATTGTTCATTACTTATAGATTACAGGAAAACCTTTAGGAAGTCTGTGGTCTTAAAATAACATGGTAAATCACTCAATATTGTGCGTACAAACTTACATTTGCAGTTGAAATGTATAGGGGTTCATGTTTTTCAACTACAGTGTTAAGTTTGTTCTTGGGATAAATTCATTCCAACTACTGAAAAGCTACCAATTTCCTTTCATTGTGCGTGGTCCGACACGCACTTGGCCGGTATTTAAGATCATGAATCTGGCATGTCTCCGTTCTGCCTTTGTAAATAAGTACTTACATAAGTTTGTAAATTAGATTAGTATTTAATACCGATATCACAAGCTTATCTGACCCAGCGTGTACGCGAAGGTATAAAACTTGTTTTCTACATATACCGCCTTATTACAAAACAGATTTATATTTTGACATGGCTTAAACCATGCAGCCAGTTTTTGTAAAAAGAACGTAACAATGATTGAAATACCGTTCTTTATACAAAACTGAAAACTTAGTTTGGTACTAAGTTGACAGTTTTGTGTTTAGGAACTTTACCATAGTCGGAATAAAGTTCGAAATTCAATAATGGCTCCATGTTTTAAACCTGGGTCTGAATATAAACCTTGTTTTGTAATAAGGGGGATTGTGTCTATTAGTTTCGCACCTAAAACAAGTTGTATGCTTACAAAACCTGTCAAAATGTCAAAAAAGGTGAACAAAATAGTTGATCATAATTATATATTATGTCAGAAATAATGTCAATACAGGTATGAAAGAGAAAACAAGATCTTATTACGTTAGTTGTAAACGGAGTGAGAAATAAAATGAATAAAATTATAAAGGCTTGTTATCATTTTGTAAACAATTGCCAATGATAATGTGATTTGTAAATATAAAGTAGATTATGATACAAATTTCCAAGATTAGTTATATAAATAGAATCCAACCAAACAGTTAATTTTAGTTTCCAATACTTACTTAGTGTTGCATCATTTATTGTGATAAGGTTCTTGCTTAAAGGGGCTTTACTTACTTTAGGAGATTACTTACAGCCTACTTAATCAGTCCTACCCTTTTACCTATTATTTAAATAGTGTACATATTAAACGTATTCTATTCTATTATGAACCCCTTCCGTCTTATTACAAAACAAGATTTATATTTTGACATGGGTTAAACCATGGAGCCAGTTTATGTAATAAGAACGTAACTGTGATTGAAATATCGTTCTTTATACAAAACTGAAAACTTAGTTCAGTACTAAGTTGTCAGTTTTGTATTAATAACTTTACCATAGATGGAATAAAGTTCGAAATTCAATAATGACTTCATGGTTTAAACCTGGGTCTGAAGATAAACCTTGTTTTGTAATAAGACAGAATGTGTCACCATGATGCTAAGTGGACAAATTCGAAAGCTTTTCAGCATTTTTCCCAATCCTGTCGAAATTAGCTATGCCTTATCCATTATTTAAATTATTTATTCGAATAGAGAGTTGATGATATCAGAAACCACTGCACTTTGCAAGGATCCTAGGCCCCTATTCCAAAGCTGGGTTCCTACTGTGTTCGCAAATCTTCTTTCGTATTTGGATAAAAGTGGCCATCACGACCAAGGACATGAGCGGAGCGTGATTGGTTGGCTAGTTATAATTTCAAAAAATCAAGTAGTTAAGTGTTTTTTCAAACGAATGTAGGTACATATAGGTATGCTTATAATAATATTATGATGGTCAATACTGAATCGCGATTCAAATCTAATACTCAAAGCTTGTTTTATTATTCCGTACCAAAAATACCAAAATATGGGCCTTCATATAATTTTATTGAGGTATTCAAAATGCAAACGACCAATTGGAACCGTGCACCTAGCTTCTGACGTTTCATAAGTGCCCATGTAGGCTTATGTGAAATAAAAATATTTTTGATTTTGATTTTTTGATTTTGAATGTGTTTTAGTAGATCTAGACAAATTGTTTTTTTTTAGACGCAACGCATTTATGTATGCCAAATATACGTATATATCTTGAATGTTAGTTCCTTAAATTGATTAATTAATCATAATATTATTTTGTAAAAACCAACTCATTTATGTTTATCGAAAAAATGCATTTTGTGAACACAGTTCTGTTATTTATTTTTGTTATGTTGGTAATTTATTGTAATTTTTAAATAGACGTGGTTTATTATAATAATGACAAGCTCAATTTTATAAAAAAAAACAAAAATAAAAAAAAAGAATGACTAGGGTTGAATTATTAATTCACTGGAGTAATCTGACATGTAATAAATGCTAGCTGTCACCTCGTGTATTATAATGGTCATATTCATTGTATTACTTACATTTATAAAAATAAATAAATAACTTATATAAATCGATTAAACTAAACAATTACCATTACAATAAATATGACCATTATAATACACAAGGTGACAGCTAGCACATGTCAGATTACTCCATGAATGAATTATTCGACTTGGGTTGATTTTTCAATAGTCAGATAACTTTTAACTGGTGAATAAAATACTTCGTGGTTTGACATATTTTCTATTCAAAAGCTGTCGAACCGCCATTTTATTCCTCAGAGAAACTTTATCTGACGATTGAAAAACCAGCCCATATGTAACGTAAAGTACTTATCTAAGTAACCTAAGAATAAATGGCTCACGAAGTCATAATATTAAGTTATAAATAAAAATGTAAATAAATTTGTTTTAAGGAAAAAATCTTGTTTTATTGTACGATCCCTTTTTTTCGGTTGGAAATTATCAAATAACTTCTCCCGCTCTGGGTGGAGCTGGGAGGGCGTGTCAGACTTTTACTTACTAAAACTCACCCGTGTTTCATCACTTGCCTGTGTAAAAGGGCCACGATATCCCTTTCGGACCAACTCGAACTCTGGCAGGCATTGGCCCTACCGGACCCCGTCAGTTGGTGCTGACATCTCTTTCAGGCGCGCGTGGAACACAACGCGCTGTCCACCCGGGCCTGGTGTTCATCGGATGGCAAGCTACCTATTTGTACGATCCGTTACAAGGTTAATTTAGAAAAAATGTAAAAATTTCCAAACCATGTTTTTTAGAAGACAAGCTGGGTTATCGAGGGGCTTGTGGCGAAGTAATATCAACTGCATGGGTTGATCGAAGGCTAAGCTACGGGTTTACGCAAAATAAGCGATATCTTACGATACGTTTTCATAGTAGGTAGTTGGACGCGGCGATTGGGTATTCAACTCAGCCTATAGCAGTCCACTGCTGGACATAGGCCTTCCCCAGGCTACAGCACAAAAAAAAAAAAATAATTTCGCACGACCGACGCCTGACAATACGAAAGGATATTGTTTGCTTTCAACTCAGCCTTTAGCAGTCCACTGCTGGACATAGGCCTTTCCCAGGCTACACCACAACACCCTGTCCTCCACCTTCCGCATCCAGTCTGTCCCAGCCACCTTTTTAAAGTCGTCGGTCCATCTAGCTGGAGGGCTTTGTTTGTTTATTGTTTGCTTTAAATACTGTTAATTTACTGACAGTCGGGCTGGTCCACAAATTCAAGGTCGCTCAGCGGGCTATGGAGCGGGCTATGCTCGGAGTTTCTCTGAAGGATAAGATCACAAATGAAGTTATCCGGAGGAGAACCGGAGTTACCGACATAGCCTGCAGAGTAAGCAAGCTGAAGTGGCAGTGGGCTGGCCATGTTTGTCGAAGGACTGATGGCCGGTGGAGCAGACGAGTCCTGGAGTGGAGACCACGTATCGGCAAGCGTAGTGTGGGACGCCCCCCAGCTAGATGGACCGACGACCTCAAAAAGGTGACTGGGACAGACTGGATGCGGAAGGCGGAGGACAGGGTGTTCTGGCGCAGCCTGGGAGAGGCCTATGTCCAGCAGTGGACTGCTATAGGCTGAGTTGACTGTTAATTTATCGTTCCGTATATCAAATGAGCTGTGGGCTAAGGGTCTTCGAAGGTCTAAACAGATGTACTGCCTTTGAACTGCACGTGAGTTGGCAGTTTCGATGCAGTAACCTACATAAAAATAATGTCAACTGCACAAAACTGTGCAATTCGTATTTTTTACTGAACTTGACGTTTATGGAAACAGGCATTAGTTAGATTAGATTAGACAGACAAAAATTTATCAATTAATCTTCCTAGCTTTTTACCAAGAACGTTGGGTTCGGCTTCCAGTCTGACCGGATATAGCTGAATACCATTATTTTACAAGGAGTGACTGCCTATCTAACCTCCACAACCCAGTCCTTGGTGTGACTGGTACTCAGACTTTTGGACCACTGACGAAAATCTGTTAGATAAACTATAAGGCCTCTGCCTCGAATTTTGCGGGCAGCGGGGCGGCGGCGGCGGCGGCGCGGCTTGACTGGAGTGCACCGCTCGTTGCCCGCTGCCACGCCGCTGTTTTCGAGAACCGGTCCATTTGATTTTACGCATAAGATCCTGCCGCTCCCGCGCCGCCGCCGCCGCCGCCCCGCTGCCCGCAAAATTCGAGGCAGAGGCCTTAGATGGGATAACCTTTTTTATTCTATTTGGTCACTAGTAATTTTAATTAAGAGTTGTATGCCATGATGAGTTTTTCTTTGTTTGCTTACTTTTGTTTTACTGTTTAGCACATTTCTTTTTTAACTTGTAGCTTGCAGGTTTTAGTTTGAATAGCATAGTTTGTAATGTATTCATTATTGTTTGTTTGTAATGTGTATGGTTTTTTTTTGTGTATTCCGTGGAAAATGTTATTGGTTATACATTTGGCCGTTTGTTAATCTATTTCTTTCTACAAAATATAATGTGTTACTGTTTGTTTTCCCTAATAAATAAAAGAAAATAAAATTACTAGTGACATCTATGCAACCGGCGGGAAACTAAAGTTTCCTGTTTGGACAATCACATGTTTCAACAAGTTAAGGAAGATGAGTTAAATAACTAAAACTTGACCAATTTGTGAACGTAGATTCCTTGGTACAACATAGATGGCGGTTGTAAGCTGCACTTCTATACATATACAACATTATTTTTCGTATATGCGAAACCTGAATATAGTTTGTTCAGAATAAGGAACTGAATCGATTTCAATAATTTTTACACCATGTCATATTTTGTCCCAAAAATATTTAAGTGTGAAAAAGTTATCACCATTTAATTACATACTTATAATACAATCGCCGTACGGTTAGGTACCTACTGGCAAATAATGACACGTGTTTCAGGTTTCGCATATACTAAAACTAGTGTTGTATATGTTCAATCGGATTTAAGTCAGGGCTGAGGGCTGGCTAGTCTAGTGTGGGAATCCCGACTTCTACAAGGTACTGTCTAGTCACTGCAGCGGTGTGGCAGCGGGCATTATCGTGCATTACCAGGAAATCTTCGCCAATAAACCCGGCGCTTAGGGGAGCACATGGCCTAGCAGAATGTCATTGATAAATCTTTCTGCGGTTAGCCCTCCTCCCCGATCTCCACCAGGTACGAATATCAACTTCGTTTTTGCTTCAATAGATATCCTCGCCCACATCATACAGGACCCACCCCCGTATGCCACTGTTTCCGCAAAACAGCATTGTGCAAATCGCTCCCCTGGTCTCCTATAGACTCTCTGTCAACGGTCGCAGAGAGCAGGACTCGCCTCCATTGATCGATATCCCAATCTATGTGATCGCGAGCAAATTGAAGCCTGGCTTTTCGGTGGGCTGGAGACAATTTAGCTCCCGTGGCTGGCCTTTTCGGGGTCAAGTTCACTTCTTTGCGTCTTCGCCTCACTGTCCACTCACTTCTTTCGAACTGCTCTGAGCTGCTGCTGGACGTCCACATCGGTCAGTTGTCGATTTCGGAGAGAAGAGGTGACAATAAATCGGTCATCTCTTACCGAAGTGCATCGCTGTTGTTCAGATCCTGGTCTCCGGATTAAGTAACCAGTCTCCCTGAACCTCTTGTATACCTTCGAGACACAAGACTGGCTCAAATAAAGCTGTCGAGCGGTAGTACGCTGAGACAATCCTTGCTGGATTAGGATGACGACTTGAGCGGCTTCTATAGGTGTGGTTTCCATTTTCTTTTAGCTTCAGTATTCCCAGTGACGTGAAATATTGGACTGATGATCAATTTTCATAAACGTCTCCTTTTTATAGAGTTTCAGGACTTCCAAATTATGTTTTTTGGTTTTGCGTTCCATGACATAAGGTGAATAATCTTTGTGAGGTTGATAGCTACCAAAAATGCCTTTCAAATGATATGCCACAATCTATAGTTCATTGCATAGAAGTTGAAAAAATTTGTTTCAAGCAGCGAACGATGAAGTGATTCCAGTTTATTGCTCGCGAGTGTAGAAACAGTCGAACGCACGTCAGTGATAACACTGACACGTGATCCTAGATGTAACCCACAGGTTAGCAAACGCAGAATGGGAAGCTATGACGTTAATAAAGGTAGCGAATACTATTATCTTAATTTATTGCGGAAAACTTTAATTGTTTTAATGAAACGGTTGTTATAATTGCCTTTTATCTTTGCTATATTTTTTTAGTGACGCAAATTAAATAATATCACTATGCAAAGGATGACCAAGTTGCCAATTTTAATTCTATTATAACCACTGGTTTTATCCAGACATTTATAGACTTACTAGCTGTGCCCCGCGGTTTCACCCACGTAAGTCTCGATCCCGTGGGAATATCGGGATAAAAAGTAACCTGTATGTTAATCCAGGGTGTCAGCTACCTCCATACAAAATTTTATCAAAATTGGTTCCGCCGTTTGAGCGTGAAGAAGTAACAAACATACACGGTTGTCGCAGTGGTTAAGAGATCGACTGCTGCGCTGCGTGTCGCGGGTTTGATTCCCGCACGGAACAAATATTTGTATGACCTACAAGTAGTTGTTTCGGGTCTGGCTGTTTGTGTATGTGAGTTTAAATGTTTGTAAAGGCACCCACGATACAGGAGAAATTCCTAGTGTGGGGCAACGTAAGTCATAATGTCTACTTATGCCTACTTACACACACTCACATTCATAAACTTTCGGCTTTATAATATTAGTCGAGATAAAAAGTAGCCTATAAAATATGTTAATCCAGGGTGTCAGCTACCTCCATACAAATTTTTATCAAAATTGGTTCAGCAGTTTGAGCGTACAGAAGTAACAAACACACACACACACTCACAAACTTTCACCTTTAAAATATTAGTGTGATAGTGTGATTAGGTAAGAAGTCAAGGTGAGAGTATTTTTCCAAAAACGACGACTATTGTTCTAAGGGGCTTGTGGCTAAATAATAACAGTCGCATGGGTCGATCTTCAAGATTAAGCAACGCTTGCCGAGGTCGATCCGTCGATGGGTGACCATCCATTACATACCATGACTCTCCGTTCCTCGGAAAGCTGGTCCCGGCTGACATTACAATTTGTAGATGTTTTACAGTCGTTACGGGTAGCCAGAAGCCCGAAAGTATGACAACCTAGTCTTACCAGTTGGGAGTTACACAGTACCTGGCTTGTGCAGGTCAGACAGGCAGTCGCTCTATGTAAAGAACTGGTATTCAGCTGGATCCTGTTAGACTGGGAGCTGACCCCAACATAGTTGGGAAAAGCCTAATTCAAATTCAAAGTTTTTATTTCAGACCAAGGATCCATATACTCTCTCTCTCGTAAACTTAACAACTTGAAAATACAATAAATAAAAATTAATTGACTGCATCAACATCTACACGCACATGTCTGCCAGCCCAGAGCCTGATAAATGGTCCATCAACCTTGTCCTGTTCGGGCTACCCCTGAATCGCCGCAACATCGATGCACACCGTTTGCGCATGATGTCATGAAAGTCGTCTATTCGCGCTTCCGCAAACATGCCCGATGCACTGCAAAACCGAGGCTGCCCTAACAATATCCTCAGTGCATTATTATATTGCACGCGCAGAGCGTTGTAAGCCTTCTGCGTATACCTATCCCACAAGCTGCATGAGTAAAACAACTGGCAGTACGCTCTGAAGAGCGTCAGTTTTACCTCGTCAGAGCACCGCGCAAACCTGCGGGCAAGCATATTGCATCTGGCTGCCAACGCCCTACGCTCCCTATCTATATCCTGGTCATCTGTGAGAGAACCCGTGGCCACATGACCGAGGTATTTAAATTGAGTGACGACTTTTAATAGTGTTCCTTGTAACGTCACTGGTGGTATACTCGTTGGTGTATTATTACGTACTTTAAAAACCACCACCTCGCTTTAAGTAGCATTATACCTCAAGCCATGAGCCTCCGCATACCTCTCACATATGGCCAACAACTTCCTTAATCCACAGATTGATGGGCTGAGCAGCACCATGTCATCAGCATAACTAATGTTGATCATTCTTCCATCCACAGAACAACCAACCACAGTGCTACTCAGCTCACCAACCAGCTGGTCCATGTACAGGTTAAATAGAGTGGGTGAAGTCAACCCCCCCTGCCTCACTCCACAATCCATGCCATACTGTACAGATTGAGCATCAGATGCTCAATCTGTACAGTATGGCATGTAATACAGTTTATCTGAGTTTCGTACCAAAATTTAAATATATTTGTAACCTCAGGTGGAAGGTCTGTTTCATCCGACTTTTTTTGCCACAGAATGTCATAATTCACCAGGTCAAAAGCCTTTGACAGGTCCAGAAAACAACCATAATAATTATACAGGTGTCTTCCTGTCTTTGTAGTACTGCACAGTCACCACTAAACGATGAATGAATGATGGTGACTATTGTTCTGCATGAGATAGGTACTGAGATACTGACACGATAGCATAAGTTCCCTGTCGGGTAGAGAATGGATAACCTTGAAGTAGCATTAAGTAGACCTTATGGCCTTTTAAAAAAAAAAATAATATCCCAAGAAACTAAGAAGAAATAAGTCTTAAGACTTTTTAGACAAAAATACTATTTTTTTTTACCTTATTCTTCACCACGACCACAAATAAATGAATTCCATTGGTTATTTGTTGTTATAATATCGTACATTGACTATGCCGACAGAGAGGCAGTAAATAGAAAATGCACAGAATGTTTTCCTAAAAAATCGTTTCTTAGGTACTACTTGGGCCATATATTTTTTTTGTATTTTATTCAGAACGACCATAAATGTGCGGTAAACATGACGCAAAGAAAGGACACAAATACAAAAAGAATAAGTAGGAGGAAAATATGCGTCACATTCACGCAAAACGGCCACCGCTCAGCATAATGCGAGATAGAGCCCCAGCGCTGGTTTTCAGCGACAGCCGGTGTTGACACGATGACGTCGACCGGTGCAGCATACAGTGAGATTATATATAGGAAACAAAATAAATACAAACTACTTAGGTGTTTTTAGATTAGTACACACAAACCCTGTGTCATAAGTAGGAATACCAATATGGCGTATTAAGAATTTATATGGTATGTTACTTCATATTATACCGTTCTAGTTTATTATAACTCTAGAAAATAAACAAAAATGATGAAATATTTTTGCATCGAAATATTTCTTTATTAGTTGTGCAATGCGACTTACGCAACCATTTTGTTTTTATCACAAGTGTTATGATGGCGTTTAATAAATGATACACATTTAGACTTGTTAATGACTTGTATTTAATTAAATAAAACATGAGCCAGACAGAACCTATTGACTCGAAGACGTGACATATTGGAAGGGACCCTAGAGCTGTCACCGACCACATACAGATAATACAGATAGTAATAGGGTTGTACTAACATCTCCCCTTTTGAGTACGTATTTCTATATTAGAAATAAACATATTTAAACTTAATTTAAAGTTAACACACAACATAATTATTAAGAGTGTTCTACACAAACAATTGGCTTATTAACTAATTTTACTTTTACTCCTGACCTTATTAAAACATATAAAGTATCTTATCAATAAACTTATGAACTAATTTTAACAAAACTTCTTGGGTTTTCTTACTTCTCTTCCTGACCTAGTTTTATAATTAATATTGGTGGTATTGTCTGCCACGATCTGTCTTTCACCCATCTTCTTTTCCCTTTCCTTAATGTTGTCTGATAAAACATCATTGGATTGCATGTCATTGTCAAACTTGCGGCAGCTTTCATTGCACCTAAACCTAATTTGTATTCGGCAAGAGACCGGACGGCATGTCTTTATTTCCATGGAAGGTGGGTAGGCCTTTAGTGTGGGACGCAACGTGTGTCGATACTCTTACGTCATCCCATCTTCCTGACTCCGCGTGCTGTGCTGGCGCTGCTGCTGCGTCTGCGGAAAATCTCAAGCGGCGAAAGTATCCTTATTGGTAATTATATTTTCGAGCCGTTTGGGGTTGAAACCCTCGGGCCGTGGGGTCCGAGTGCTCATGATTTGTTCAAAGATATCTCCAAACGGCTGGTTGACACTTCCCGTGACCCAAGGGCTGGCTTTTACCTTGGCCAGAGGTTAAGCATTGCCATACAACGTGGCAATGCCTCCAGTCTCTTGGGTACATTACCAGTCGACAGCGATGCGGAGGAATTTTTCGACGCTATATTTTATGTTTTATAGTTTTCGTTTAATTTAGTGTATAATTTTGTTATTTTTATAAATTAATTGGCTATAATTTGTATTATATTTCTTCTATATTTATGACCTTTGTTGTCTTGTATTATGTATGATCTTTGACATTTTAATCTTTCTATTACAATAGCTGGTTGCCAATCTGAATCAGGTTTTTTCTTAAAGTTTACATGATCTCCAGGTTGTAAAATTGATAAAGGTTTTTTATTCCTATTATAATAGTACTTAGTTTGAGCACGGTCTTTTTCAAAGCCTGTTTTATATTCATTGAAAGTAATTACTATTGGTTTAAGTTTGTCACTACTAACTGGTATGTGCATTCTTAAATTTCTAGACATTAACAATTGAGCTGGTGACGGAAAGTTAGCCTTTGGTGTGTTTCTATAATGCAATAGTGCAATATAAGGATCTGAGTTTGACTCTTGACATTTCTTTAATAAAGTCTTCATAATTTTAACAGCACTTTCAGCCTGACCATTTGACTTTGGGTGGTATGGACTCGTAATGATATGCTCAATATCCCAATCATATAAGAATGACTTGAATTCTACTGAATTAAATGGGGGACCTCCATCTGACACTAATGACATAGGTATACCATGACGAGCAAAAATTGATTTTAATAGAATGATTAAGTTTTTTGCTGTATATTGACTGTTAATTATTGCAAGCTCTATGTATTTAGAATAATAATCTGCAACTACTAAATAATTTTTGTTATTAAAATGCATTAAGTCTATCCCAACTTGTTGCCATGGATATTTAGTAATACTGTAGCTTTGGAGAGGTTCTTGTTGATTATTTGTTTTAAATTTTGCACTAATAAGACATTGATCGACTATATTTTTAATATCTGCACTCATATTAGGCCAAAAGAGAATATTCCTAGCTAGACTTAGACATTTATTTATACCTTGATATCCTTCATGCACTTTGTGTAGCATTTCACTTTGCATGGACTTGGGAATGATCAACTTGTCGCCTTTAAATAGCAAGTCGTTGATGACATGAATATCACCTTGGATATTCCAATATGGTTTTATCCATTGACTAACCTTATCTTTATTGGTAGGCCATCCCTCCAAACAATATTCTTTTAACAATTGTAACTCACTATCCTTGTTGGTTGCTTGGTTAATTTTGTCTTTGTATTCTTGGCTAATTGCTAAATTAGAATATAAAGAATTGACATGACATACTAGATCAGATTCATACTTTGGAATATAGTTTTCTTTTAGAGCAGCTCTAGACAATGTATCAGAGATGTACATCTCTTTACCGGGTACATGAATTACATTTAAATCATATGCTTGTAGTGTAAGCATCATTCTCTGCAAGCGTGCAGGTACATCATGAAGAGGTTTCTTGAATAAGTAGACTAATGGTTTGTGATCAGTGTGCATTGTGACTCTGTTACCATACACATATTGGTGAAATTTTTCACAACCAAATTGAATAGCTAGTAATTCTTTCTCTATTTGTGCATACCTTTCTTGTGTAGAAGTTAGAGTTTTAGAACTATACGCTATGGGTTGCTTGTTTTGCATAAGCACTGCACCTAGTGCAGACTTAGACGAATCTACAGATAAAACTATTTGCACATTGGGGTTATAATGAGCTAAGACTGGTGCTTTTGTTATCTCTGCTTTTAGATTATCAAGACAATTATTACAATTTTCATCCCATACCCATGTTGAGCTTTTCTTTAACAGATTTCTTAATGGTTTTGTTTTTTCAGACAAGTTTTCAATAAAAGGTGATAAATAGTTAATCATGCCTAAGATTCTTTGCAAGTCCTTGACATTACTAGGAGTAGGCATACTGACAATGGCTTTTACTTTTTCCTGGTCTACCTTTGCACCATTTTTATTAAAGACATATCCTAGAAAACATACTTCCTGAACTGAAAATATGCATTTTGACTTATTTAATTTTAAATTTGAATCTCTAGCTCTTTGCAGGACCTTATTTAGACGTTGATTATGAATTTCTTTAGTTTCTCCATAGACTAAGATATCATCGACAAATACTAAGACACCTTCTAAATCTGCAAACATATCTGTCATTATTCTTTGAAAAATCTCTGATGATGCATTTATACCATAAGGTAACCTTAAGTAACGATAACGACCAAATGGTGTTTGAAAAGTACACAGATCTGAACTAGAATTATCAAGTTTTATCACCCAAAACCCAGAATATGCATCAAATTGGGAAAAATAAGAAGCTCCTTTTAAAATTGACCTTATTTCATCTATAGTTTTAAGTGGATAGTGTTCCCTTATTATATACTTGTTAAGATTTCGAGGATCTAAACAAATTCTTAACTGACCTGACTTTTTCATTGTTATGACGACTGAATTTACCCACTCGGTTGGTTTTATGATTTTTTCTATGACTTCCATTTTTGACATGCGATCCAATTCTTCTTTTAGTTTATTATATAATCCAAATGGAACTTTTCTTGGGGGATCAATGCTTGGAATTGCATCCCTTTGTAATTTTAGGTGACAGACAGGTGGTAGACAGCCAAGACCCTGAAATACATCATTAAATTTGGTAAATATTTGGTCATCGGTAAAGTTTTCATTATTAAGAGCAAATACTCTTTTTAACACACCTATCTCACTTTTTTGTTTACTTACACATGTAGGTAAACCTAAGACTGTTACACAATTAATATTTGCTATTAAAAATGTCATAACTTGTTTGCTGTTATTAAAGTAACAATTTAAGTGACATTGCCCCAATATAGGTATTGGTGAGCCATCAAACCCATTGACATTGACTTCTGACTTGATAATTATTGATTTTGGCAATAATAATTTATTGAATGTTGCTAATAACATAATATTTGTATCAGCTCCTGAATCTAATATACATTTAATTTCTACATTATTGACAAATACACTAAGGTACCATGACTTATCAGAATGAGCTGCATTATTGATGATATTTGTCATACCTATAAAGAAGTTTTCAGTGCTGACCTCTGCCTGTTTGTTAGAATTCTGACTAGACTCTAAGTTCCTAACATTATTTTTAGCAGTGAGACAATATTTTGCAAAATGACCTATGCGTTTACATAAATTGCACTTAACTCCGGACGCTGGACACTTGAATCTATGATGTTGACCACACCGACTGCAGGATTTGTTGTTGTCCTTACGTTGACTCTGTGGGCTTTGACTGCGCTGCCTGGCGAACGCTCGACTATTATGGTTTGAAGCACTCCTCCTGTTGCCCGCAGACTGTGACTTGTTCGACTTTTGAATCTGAAGTATATTTTCTGTGTTTTGCATGTCTATTTTCTGTGCATTTTCTTGTGCCATGACGACGGTTTTTGCTAATGAAATTGTTCTTTCTAACGTTGGGTCTATTTCTTGTAATAATCTTTGACGTACATGGATTAATTTCGGGCTTAAATTAGCTATGAATATATCACGAATCAGCGACTCCCTCAACGTTCCAAACTCGCACTTGTTGCCTATGTTTGTAAGATCAGTCAAGAACGTATCTATATTTTCATCAGCCTTTTGAGCACGTGTAAAGAAAGAATGTCGAATCATGGTTAAGTTTTTCAATGGTTCAAAATGATTTTGAAACTTAATCTTTACTTGATCTATAGTGACTTTGTCCATGTCCATATTGAAAGAATTGAATATTTCTACGCCTTTCTCCCCAATTGAATGTAACAAGATGGCTATCTTTCGTTTTTCGGAAGCAGCTTCATAGTTGGTAGCTAACAAAAATACTTCGAAACTTTGCCACCATTTCTTCCATTCTAAACCATTATTTTGGTTGATGCCTATATGTAATTTAGGTATCTTGTTAAAATTGGCATAATTCTGAGTGCACGAGTCTTTACGTACCTCCTTGACTTCTTCATCGCTTGACATTTTTGCAATCTTCTTATAAAATCTTCCTTTGTTTTTACTTCTGACACCATGTTATGATGGCGTTTAATAAATGATACACATTTAGACTTGTTAATGACTTGTATTTAATTAAATAAAACATGAGCCAGACAGAACCTATTGACTCGAAGACGTGACATATTGGAAGGGACCCTAGAGCTGTCATCGACCACATACAGATAATACAGATAGTAATAGGGTTGTACTAACAACAAGGTGTTAAAAAAATACCTAATTAAATAATACAACTAGTTTTTTAACTTTTTTGTTTTCTCGCAGCATTTTTTAGTTGGTTTTTTTTTATTCATTTTTTTATAAGAAGAAAACAAGTAAGTAAGAAAACAAAGGGAGCGTATTTACTAAAAATGGCGACTATTGTTCGGCATGAGATAAATAATTTTTCAAGACACTTCCTCGAAAACTGGTTCATATCGCACTACGATTAGGTTCACAATGCAATGTATTTAACACGCGTGCGATTTTTTATTTTCCAACACGTGTGCGGGAATAAAAATTTCCACAGATAACTTATAGATACTTAGTCCAAATTGGTTCAATGGCTCTATTCACACCGCGCACCGTCTCGCGCCAGACGGTCCTCTCTATTCGGAGGGGATTTTTTGTTTTAATCTCGGCAAAGATGCGTTTATGGCGTTAATATTTTTGGAATATTTAAATAATGTTTATAAATAGAATACCATGATTATTACAATAAAACAAACGTTTATGAACAAATTAACATTTATTTGTGTTCTAAACTCAAACATATTAGAATTTTCTATTTTTCATATTAGGCTGTTTATCGGCTTTATACCTTTGCTTCTCCTTCAACCTGGCGAATGCAAAGCGTGAAAAAAAAAGAGAATTAAATCTTAATTTCCTAATAATTTATATTAAGACAAAAATATTTATCGTTATTATATTTTATTTCTTCAAAAGTGTATTGAAAAACATCGTTTGATACACGTGGACATTTGTTATTGCAGTTCTCGGCTCAAAAACAACCTTGCCTACGGCTCGGGTGTTAATTCTGCCTCGAATGCAATAACAAACATTCTCCACTTGTATCAAAATGTACTATTAATTTTGTAACTAGGTTAGTTTATACACTTTTACACGTCAAAACTAAATTATGATTTAAAATAACTAAATGAGTTTGGTTTTTCCTATCCGACTACTCTGGGAAGAAAGACCGAAACAAGCTCGCAGTCTCTTTTAAGATCCAGGCATAATCTTGGTCAGGTCATGTGACGACCATATAGATTACTGCCTCAAAAGACGCGTGTCTGACCAGATGTATGAAAGTAACGCAAAAGGATCGTAGCTGGTGGCGTTCTTTAGTTTCTGCCTACCCCCATGGCGAAGAAGGATTGAGTTTATTTACGTAGTTTTATGCTTGTTTACTTGTTAGTACGCAACAATTTTTCACTATTAGGTAATTGAAATAGTAATCATATAAAGGAATTGTGACAGCAAACAATAATGAAAATCTTTTCTATGTAACTGAATAATTCAAATACGGTCAATAGCCGTAGGTATTAGCCGTAGTATAAGGCAAGGCGGGCTAACCTCGCCGACTCTTTTCAACTTGTATATTGACCGTCTGATCCGTGAACTCAGTAGCGCCGGTGTGGGTTGTTCGATTGATGGTGTTCTTGTCAACAACATCAGTTACGCAGACGACATGGTGCTGCTGAGTCCATCGATCAGTGCCCTTCGAAAATTGATTTCGATCTGCGAGCGGTATGTGGGGGTGTGGGGGCCCACGGGCTCAGATATAACGCCATTAAAAGCTAGCTCATGGTATTTAAGGCGGGATCTAAAACTTATGGCACTGTCCCACAGGTTATGCTGAATGGCAATGTCCTTAAAAGAGTCTTGCAGTTCAAGTATCTGGGCCACTGGGTCACCGAGACGCTTGCAGATGATATTGATATAGATAGGGAGCGCAGGGTTTTGTCTGTTAGAGCCAATATGCTGGCTCGTAGGTTCGCGCGCTGTACTGCGGAAGTGAAAACAACGTTGTTTAGGGCATATTGCCAAGCGTTTTACACGTGCAGCCTATGGGTCAAGCATACGAAAAAATCGTACGACACCCTGCGTGTTCTCTACAATAATGCCTTCAGGGCGCTGATGAAGCTGCCTCGCTACTGTAGCGCGTCGGGTATGTTTGCGGACGCAAATATAGATGGTTTTGCGGCAATTATACGCAAGAGAGTTGTGTCCCTGATGCGTCGCATACGAGTCAGTTCCAACAGTTACCTTCAGCTGTTCGCATGGAGAATGGATCTGGATTTGGATTGCCCAATAATGCGGTACTGGACCAGGCTGCATATTGAGCATTCCGGATCCAAACCTAAATTTAGACTAAGATGAACTATATACTTAATTGTAATTTATATTGTTTATTATTAATGACTTTTTAGATATGTTTTTATTTCTCTCAGATAATGAAAAAAAATGATGTGACATTTGTGTGTATTTTAATTAGGTTTGATGATAAGTGTAGATAATGTGTTTTAATTTTATTTGGTTTGAATGTTTTAGTATAATATTATGGTGTATGTGTGATTTTGTGATCTTATTTAATGTAATTTTATGGACTATGTCTGAAAAATAAATGAAATTTAAATTAAAAATTAGGTAAGAAGTGGCATATTCTAACAAAAAATACGGAAACTTTCTCTGTTTAATTTAAGGTAAATGGTGGTTAATTATTGTTTTGTTACATTTATCTATATTTGGATATTTAATGTATATTATAGTGACGCAGGAGAGTGAAAAAGCAATTTTACTAACCTTCCTATTGGTATGGCTTTAGATAGCCCTATTGCTATGCTTAAATAACTCTAGAACATTTAGCCTGCTTGGTTTTATCATGCAACCTTCCTGAATATTTTATAAGTTGATGGCATAAAATATTTTGTCACTATTTCGTATTTAGAAACTGAAAAATAATCAAGTCTCAGCTTGAAGAGTTGACACAGTGCATCATTATGAAAAATGTTATAGATAGATTTTATTTCATATACATGATTATGCGTTAGATACTGAATATATCTTTTATTTAAGCGATATCTGAGCAGTCAAATCTAGAAGATGTTGTCAACATAGTCTACAGAACAAGCAACCTGAGGGCTTAAACAAACTCGCATGCTGTGCTATAACGATGATGGAAAAGACAAAAATATATGAGATATACACAAACTACCGAAAAGCTCATGTCAGTCCCGTTGAAAGTATTTGTACAAAACGAAACCCTTTAAAAAACTCAAAACTCAAAGCATTTATTTCAAATAAACCAATTACAGGCACTTTTGAATTGTCAAGGGGTCGGTCACTCATAAAGATGAAGCTAGTTGCCCATTCCAAAGGGTAGTAGGTTCCTATGGAGAAGAACGGGCAAAATACTCCAAAGTTTTGGTTACATCATTCATGTTAAAATTATACATATAAGAACAATGTAGAAAGACGTGCACTTTAAAAGCGTCCGGAATAAAAAGAAAAAAAAAACAATTAAAATAAGTTCAAATAAGCCCCCTAGTCCCTACTGACGGCGCCCGTTCACGAACATGACGCATGGATCAGCACCATTTCGCTCAAACATTTTGAAGGGAACATAATGATCCAACACACACGCCACCATCAGCAAGACATTTGAATGAGCATGACACACTCTCAGCCAACTTTGAAAGCAATTGTCTCTGACGAAGACCGTTAGTCGACATTTATAATGCGAATTATCTAGCGAACGTAGGTTTTTTTTTCAGGAATGGGATATCCTCATGGACGCCCAGACTGCCCTAATAATGTGCCAGTCTGGGCAGTGCCGGACTCTTACCGGCTAAAACAACACTCGTGCCTTGCCAAGTGTATCTCTGACGTGATCAGAGTTCTTTTCTATCTTAATTGTCTGAGACCACAGTTTCGGACATTTTCAACAATCTGTGTTTTGCTACTGTTATATATTTTATACAAATATGAATACTAAGCATAATTTTGTTTACTTATTCCTACTAAGCCTTATTGGCTGGTTTCATACCGAAGTCAATAAACTTAGCTCTAGTTCCCTTATCTGTTATTAGTGCATTTAGATTTCCCGTCGTTATTTCTGTACCCAGTTTCTGCTCGATCTCACACCTCTCCGGGCAATACGCGGAGCAGTCTGTTAGTATGTGTACAACCGTTTCCTGTCTGTCCGAGTCACGCGAACGTAGGTTAGGTAGGGCGCTCTCATGCCAGGTGGAGTGATGATCTACGGAGGGTAGCAGTTAGCAGCTGAGGACTGAGTTCAATGGCAGGCAATTGCAAAGCAGTAAACTTTATGACGTTGATAATAATTATCATCTAATGATGATAGATTAAATCTATTTTTTCTTACTCTATTATATTTTTTATTGCACATCTATTCGTTTTAAATATTAATGATCTATGTGTTTGTAATTTATAGAAATGGCAAATTGTCCTTAATTGCATAATTTAATGATTTGCTTACTATAATGACTGCACAACATTTTCACAAAATACATAGGTACATGCCACACGATCACACACACACACACACACCCCTTACCTACTATTCACATCATAATCTCTCTTATTTTAGATCAGTAGTTGAATTGTTCATTTAAAACATATTTATGTAATTTAGCTAGAAAGTTTTTCTAGCTTTTTCCATTGACAGCTATGCGGACGAATTTTTCGATGCCCAATGAGCTCTTCCCCACTTTTTTTTTTGTTTTATTTTATACTTGTACATACTATACCTATAGATTTCAGTATTTCCATGTATATTTTAAATTGATTTATAGAGATAATACAGCTGTTAAAAAAAAATCTTAACAAATAATTCCGCTGACTGTATTAGAAAATGTCACATTTTAGTTGCTAGGAAGTACTATTATTATCTAAAAAATTGGGAACATTTTCATAGTTTTTAAAAAATGGGAAAATTTTCGTGGTTTTGAGTTCTTCCCCCCTTTTTATTTTGTTTTATTTTATAATTGTACATACAATTTAGATTTTAGTGCTTCCATGTAAATTTTAAATTGAAGAGATTAAGCTATTAAAAAAATCTTAACAAATAATTCCGCTGACTGTATTAGAAAATGTCACATTTTAGTTGCTAGGATGTACTATTTAGGAAGTACTATTGTTTAAAAAATTGGGAACATTTTCATTGTTTTTAATAAATGGGAAAAAATTCACTATTAATTGAGGTAAAATATTGTTTTACTACATTCATCTTTATTAGGTTATTATTACTATAGCGAAGCCAAATAGTGAAATGGGAATTCCACTAACCTTCCTATTGGTATGGCTTTAAATATTCTTTTTGCTATGCTTAAAATAGGTACAGTTATCTCTGAGCAATCAAATCCAGAAAAGGGTGACGAAGAACCAGAGTTGTCAACAGAAAAAGGAATTTTTAACACTCTATTCATTTTTTTATTACACAACTGTAATTGTTTTTAAATAGTTAAAAAAAATAATGACGTTATTCTCAATTTATAAAAATGTCAAATACCCCAAAATTTCATAATTTTATGTTTTGTGTACTTGAAATTACTGCGCAACATTTTTGATCGATTTTAGTTTAGCGAAATTGTTCACACGAAACGCCCTTAGCTAAATTAGGTAGGAAGTACCTATCTAAAAATTTTGGGGAAACTTTCATTGTTTTAAGAAGGTAATTGTGGTTAGAAATATATTTGGTGTTACTTTCATCTATGGGGTATTCATATTGACGCAATATTACAGATTAGTGAAATTCCCACCTTATATAAGCCTGATTTATCCAGAAAGTTACATTATTAAGTAAGCAGTCAAAGTGAGGTCTCCTGAAAATTGTGACTACTGTTCTGCATATATTTTTTTTCAACATGGTTCTATAAGCTGGGGTTTCGATGGCAGTTGCGCGTGATTCCAATCCAGTACAATCTCCGGATAGCGATATTGAAGTAATTAAAATGAGTATTAAGCTTGATGCCGTTGACAATAAACTAGTGCGAAGTATAGACGATGATGTTAAAGTAGCGCGAGTTTTAACTGTCAGTATCAAAAGCGGTTCCGACAGGGGATTACTGGCTGCCAGAGGAATTGCAAACATTATAAAGTAAGTTTTTGCTACATTTTGCCAACAATTTTGAATCAATCAGTAAACTTTACATTTTGATTGAATGATTATTGATCGAATGAATTGTTCAATTACATTTGCGCCCGTGAAGTAATGCTTTAGTATTAAAAGCTATTTTTACAATATTGTCTCAATTGGCAAACTTTCTTAGGGTATCAGTATCATCAGTTTAGTTGAAATTATAACTCGATACCCTTTTATTTCGTTAGCCATTCTGTTTTTTTTTTTATTACCACAGTAATAAGCAAAAAACAAACCGGAAACCATTTTATTTTTTTATTTTAACCTAACGGATTGTTGTAAAGTGAATCTCAAATATCTAGATGCAGTGTCCCTAGATTAATCACTGTTTAGAATATGTTCCAGTTATTCCACACACTTATTTACCTTACATTTTCAGGTATAATCAGTTACGTGGACAACGAAGGCGACAAGTAATTAATGTTTATTGTACGAACAAGGATCGACACTGACGGGAAAACATGACAACCTCATCAGTTACACTAATTACTATATTTATAAGTTCCTAAGCCAAATAAGCTATATACACCCGGTTTTTAGTTGAAGATTTGAAGTCGATATCTTATCAGACTCTATTTTAGCATTACTTAAGGTGATAATTTCAAGGAAGCCCATTTCAAAACTTCTCACTTTTTTACAGCAATCAATTTTAAATTTCGCGGGATTTCACCTTAAGTTATGCTAAAATAGAGTTTTAACAAGTTCTCAACTTCAAATTCTCAATTCAAAAACGGAATGTTATTTTAAGATTTGCCTATCTATTAACAATTAATTAGATAAATATTTTTCTTCCAGTCTCACAGTATCGTACCGATCAATAGAGTTGAGCAATATTGTTGTACAACAGTTTTATCTTACTGGAAACATGTTACACAGAAACACTGCATGCAGTGCTGCCAGTAACATGATTCCAGCATAATGAATCCAAGTTCATCATTAGACGTTATTGGATACATCATACGCAATCAAAATTGTTATGATGACGTGTAATATTGACTCAAAGTATCTAAATGCTTTAATCAATTATAACTCCCCCCCTTCCCCCTCCTCTCTCTCTCTCTCTCTTGCTTTATTAATGCTTAATTATTATTATTTTATTTGCTTTATTTGTTGTTTTATTTTTTTGTGCTGAAATTTTGTACAGAGATTCTGAGCCAGATGCAGTCTTCACCCTGTTTGTATGGATATACCTTTTCAGTAACACGCTTTATAGATATTATAAACTCTTCATTGTACATTGGCATGTCATTTCTCAGTTCTCACTAGTGTGTTCCTAGCTCGTCCTACTCGCAAATATTGAAGACATTGGGCCGACTTTTTCTGTTTATTTCGTGCTTGCTCTTCTTGGTCTCTTTGCAACCTTGATGGTTCAATCTGATCACTTATATTATTTAACGGGATGGAGGCTCCTATTCGAACACAAGCTTTTATATCCTGCATACAAAATTGTAGTAGCAATGGATTTATGAATAGTTTAAATTTTGTTTTAAGGTATAATTCCGACGTAAATTCCAGCCGCCCTCGGAATCATACCTTAAATATTTTTGTCCAAATTTCTAAATATTTTTTTTCGTTTTTAAAACTCGTAGATCTAATGGAACTATAATGTTGTCTACACGAGATAAATGAGTGAGTTCAAGTGCGTGCGTCCTTGTCATTGAGAAATATGTGAGATAATTTTGAAATGTCGTTGTTACAAAGTGTTATAATTATTACAATCAAATAATGCACAGATGAAAACAAATTTGCAGCAACGTAGGTAGGTTTTTTGTATTGTCACTTTATATACTCAAAAATTACCCAGTGGCAAGTCAAGTCCAGAACCAAATTGATAATTTTTAATTTGTGCATTTTGTTTTAAACAACACGGAAGAAATACTAAAACTTGTTTACAAAGCCGTCCTTATTTGCGTAAAGATGAGTTACGAACACATGAACTGATTATTTCGATAAATGACGTGTGAATGACACAATTTATGTTAGTCTGATTAGTCGTAATTAATTGTGTGATTTGCGAAACATTCCACTGTCATTTTCATGAAAGAAGTCCCGCAGTAATATGCGGAATTACTAGAAAAGAGTGTGAAAAACTGACACGACAATATCGGAGAGGAGGCCTGAGTCTCAGCCGTGGGAATATTACAGATAGTGTACTCCTCTGTGAGAGAGAGTGGGACGACTATATCGCTGCGTCAGCAGGACTTCTTTTGTGACATAGCTATTTTTAGTTATTAATTACTTATTGTATAATGATAATGTATTGTTAAGTTTAATTATTTTGATTATGCAGTAACAAAATAGATAGTGGAGACTGTGTAGTAATTCAGTATTCAAATACATTTGTTTCTTCGAAACCCTCATAATTATTTACAACTATAATATTTTCTGGGCATTTCAGGTTTTTGAAGAAAATGCTTGTTTATTAAATAAAAACGATAATTTTATTGAGTTTTTGTTTTGTATTGCGTGATTGTATTGGGTATTACCTTTATTTTTGACAATTCCAAGCACTATTGTGTACTACCGTTACAACACACGCTGTCAAACAAGGACACCAATATAGGTACTACTGGTATAAGTTGTTCTTCCTAACTAACTTCTTGTGGCGAAAAAAGGGGTGATCCCCTTTTTTCGCTAGATCAACGAAAGGCGCCATGGTGTGTTCCCCATGCCAGCTTTCGTTGATCTAGCCAAGGCATTTGACACAATATTGATAAGTCACCTGTCTTAATCTAGAGGGAAAGGAAAGGAAAGGAAACGCATTTGTTTGATTTAAAAGCTATTTATAAAATTGGCGGCAACAACTAAAAACTAGGTGATTACTCAAGTGGATAGCTGACATTCAACTTAGGACTTGCTCAGGGCAGTGCTCTCGGTCCGACACTCTTCGCCGTTTTTCGTAACGAACCACTACACAACGCTGCGATTATGCATTCGCTCGCCTATGTATGCAGCTATGTCAATCAGGGACCGTACAACCCCGGTTAAGGGTTAAGCCTTTCGAAGGGGTAACTCGCCACTCAATGAGTTACCTTTATCATGATGTAACCCATTGAAAGGGTTTTATACTAAAAACCCATTGAAATGGTTACATGATAACCCATTGAATGGGTTTTATACTTGAAACCCAGTGAAAGGGTTACATGATAACCCATTTAATGGGTTCTATACCTACTTGAAACCCAGTAACATGAAAAAATCATAATATTATGTTAATTCGATATCCGCCCAGCACGCTTAGCATAACCAATTCTATCTCTATTCTACCCAGGGACCATTTTGGTTACCATTTTAGCAGGTAATCAAAACCCCATACGGTGGGGGTAATTTAGAATGGCTTAAATTAAGCCGTGTAAAAGGGTTACCCACTCCGTATGGGTTTTTATCGAAAACCCTTTCAATGGGTTACCAAAATTTAATTTAAACCGGTCATAAGGGTTTTATTTATTTATTAATAGGTTAACCTACAATTGTTTACACTATTCCTTTCATAGAAAAGTACACACTATAAATTTACAAGTGCAACAATTTCTTACAGGCTAACACCTCATGCACTATAAATTTAGATTAAACAAAAAACAATTAAAAAAGAAAGCTTAAATCTAGCAATTTAAAAACAAAAATCAATAATCGAATTAAATTAATTTAAATAATAAAAAATAAGTAAGGATACATTATTAAAAAAAAAAAAACTGAATATTAAATAGATTGGTAATGTAGTGAATGTAAAATTAAACTAAGATTAAATATTTGGTTTAGGTACCTACATTATACAACAAATAAAAATTAAATTAAATAATGTTAAATAATTATGTATGTTAGATTAAAAATTGGCAATTTAGATTATTAGTGGTCCGAATAGTATTTAATAATTAATTTACAAAACTTCCCTTTGCTATCGTGGTGTACGTCGATCAGGTCACTACAGCTGTTTAGGATTTTGCAAATTCGCAGTATAGGTGAGTTAGCACCTAGGACAGTTTTACGCAAGGGCGGGTGGAGCGGAGTGATGGGTTTTCGAGGACAGCGGGTCGGGGCACGAAACTTGATGAGACTTAGTAACTGTGGACAGTCTATTTGCTTTCTGAGGAGTTTGTACAGAAACACCGTGACTTCTCTTCGAGTCGATAACGAGAACATCTTGAAAGTTTGCAGACGGGACACATAGGAGGGCAGCTGCTTGCTTTTCCCTTTGGAAAAAGCAAGGTGCCATAAAAATCGTTTCTGGACCCGTTCTAAGAGCAGTTTATGAGTGGCGTAATGTGGCCTCCATACAACGCTACAGTACTCTAGTATGCTTCGTACGAGGCTATTATACAGCAATATTTTTGTGCTGACCTGTTTAAACCCCTTGGTATTGCGTAGCACAAATCCTAACATTTTGGAAGCTTTTTTAATAGTGTTTTCGATGTGGGGGATAAAAGTAACTTTTTTATCAAATAGAACTCCTAGATCCCTTATAGTTTCTACTTCGTGAATATTATGTTTGTCTATAAAGTAGCTTGAATGGATGGGATGAACCTTTCTAGAAAATGTCAGGTGGTAGCATTTATTGAAGTTCAATTCCATTTTGTTATTCTTGCACCATTCATTTACTCTGTTCAGATCATCCTGCAGAAGCTCAATATCATATGATGATTCGATTCTCCTTGCAATCTTTAAATCATCCGCGTACAAAAAACACTCTGAAAATTGAAGGCAGTGGGGAAGATCATTTATAAATATGATAAATAAAATGGGGGCCAAGTGGGAACCCTGCGAGGCACCGGAAGTCATGCGATAAGGGTTACCCATATCGTATGGGTTTTTGTTTAACGGCTTAGAAAAACCCTATCGAATACACTTTCAATGGGTAACTAAAATGGTCCCTGATTTCAATAGACGAAAACGTAAATTTAAACCTCACATAAATCTGTTTGCGGGTTGCGTCAGAACACACATCTACGGCTACCTCTGTTACGTCAAAATAACGTCTACGTTAAACAGTGCTCCACTATGGAATCTCCGTCTTCGCGGAGTCGGGAAGAGCATATTTTTGTAGACGTGATACATTTACCAGTCATTCTGTGGTTCAACTGTATTTTAGAGTATATAAAAATACTTAAAATATACTTTTGACTGTCCCATCAGACTAATAATAATAATAACGGTCCCCCATGACGGGAACCTCGTGAAAGCCGAGAAAGATAAACAAATCAAGTATCTTGACTTGGCTCGCGAAGTTGTCGACATGTGGGATGTGGACTCAGCAATCATTGTGCCGATAGTTGTATCAGCCAATGGCTTAATTGCCAAGAGCCTCGACCAACACCTAAGGAGGCTCTCGTTGGGCAGCTGGATTAAGAGCCTGATTCAGAGAGCCGTACTTCTGGACACGGCTCGCATTGTCAGGAGGTTCCTCTTTCTGGAGCCCTGCCCGCCAGTAGCTTGGACCTTGTTCCCGATACCGGTGGGCTACTATTTTTTATATTTTTAAATGTTTTTATTAATTTGTTTTATATTCTAATATTTAAAAATATAATTTATATGTATTTAAAGTGAAATAAAAGAAAATAATAATACCATTTATTTCAGGCGACATAGGCCCATAGAAAAATACCTTAACCTAAACATACATACTGTATATAAACAAAAACTTGTGTTAATAAAAAGGCTTAAGACTATGTTAGTAGCACTTCACTTTGCACTAGATTGTGCTGTCCTGTGGAACTTGTCCGCGGAAGCGACGGAACACCACGACCTGCGGCCAAAAGTCTTATTTCATAACGACGGGCAGATAACAGTTCGGAACACGCACGACGAACGCTTTGAAGTTGACGTTCCGGCGCGACTCCAGTAACTGCACCCTCGGCGTGTACCTCGTCGTTTGGCGCAAGTACTCCACGATGTCCTCCGCCTTAGTGGTGTAGTGCAGGCGGGAGATGTACACCAGTGTGTTCGGCTTTGCGGCACGCAGGCTCACTTCGGGCTTCGTAGGAGCTTTGCCGCAGCGGTTCTTGTTAGTTAGCGATCGGCGCTTCCTTCTTTGCACCATCACAAAACTGTCATCATTATCAGCCCTATTCGGCGCCTTTTCTGGCATGGGCTTGATACTAGGAGCGCCAGGGGCATTCGCGGCGACGCTAGCGAAATCCTTTTGTAGGGGTTTCGCCTGGGCTGCTAATAAGCACTAGGGCTAATAAGCACGACTTCTGAGCGTATAGTCCTGGCTTTGATCCTTAGTTCAGGCAAAGTGTTATTGGGTTTTTCCATTCTGAATTTCTTAGTAATAGCCCTGAAGCAGGATTTGATCCCAATTGATGGCAATATTGTCTCCCTTTATAAAAAAAAATTATGGCAAAATGCAGATAACTATGGTTATCTGCATTTTTCCATTAGTATTTCTTGGGCAGAGGTACCTATATATTTTACCCAACCTTTCGGGAAATTCAGGCGTGTTAGAGATTCATCATAAATTGGCGAGTTTTGTATAACTTACAATCAAACAAATGCGTCTAAGCACAATTTCATCATCCTTGCTCATTTTCTTTGGTTTAATACGGTAAACCCAATGAGAAGGGTTTTGAAATAACACATCTAATATTGTATCATCCACTTTAATGGTATCTCCGGGTCGTGTTACTTTAGACAGTTGCAAATCTAAAAATTGCGTATAAATACTGACATAACCAAATAATTTATTTATTATTATTCCTTTATTTCATTAAATATACATATAAATTATATTTTTAAATATTAGAATATAAACAAAATATAAAAACATTTAAAAATATAAAAAATAGTAGCCCACCGGTATCGGGAACAAGGTCCAAGCTACCGGCGGTCAGGGCTCCAGAGAGAGGAACCTATTAACAATGCGAGCCGTGTCCAGAAGTACCGCTCTCTGAATCAGGCCCTTAATCCAGCTGCCCAACGAGAGCCTCTTTAGGTGTTGGTCGAGGCTCTTGGCAATTAAGCCATTGGCTGATACAACTATCGGCACAATGATTGCTGAGTCCACATCCCACATGTCGACAACCTCGCGACCCAAGTCAAGATACTTGATTTCTTTATCTTTCTCGGCTTTCACGAGGTTCCCGTCATGAGGGACCGTTATGTCAATAATCATTGTGCGCCGCTCTATTCGATCCACCACCACTATATCAGGCTTATTGGCAACAATAGTCCTGTCAGTGATGATGGATCGGTCCCAGTACAATGTGATATTTCCACTCTCGAGAACTGGGTCGGGCACATACCTGAAGTACGGCACCTCCGATTCCACAAGGTTGTATTTCAGAGCAAGTTGCTGATGGATAATCCTGGCTACAAGGTTGTGTCTATGCAAGTACTCTTCGTTAGCTAGACGAGAACACCCGGAGATAATGTGTCGGATTGATTCTCCCGGACGGTGGCATGCCCGACACACGTCAACCGTGCCGTCCTTCACAATAAATCTCCGATAATTCTTAGTCATGATAACTTCGTCCATAATTGCACAGACAAAGCCTTTGGTTTCCCCAAAGAGATCACCGAAACGCAGCCAGGCTACGGACGCTAAAAAGTCTACTTCAGGTTCATGTAGGGCCCGGAAAAAGCGTCCGTGAAGCTCCTTACTTTGCCATACCTCCCTGCGATCATTAGTGTCAAGCACTACAGGTTTGCGCCAGTTCTCTGTAGCCAAGGAGAGCGGGGTGAGGCCCTTGTCCACCACGACCACATCTCGATGCATCCCCACGTCGGCTTCTAGGAAATATTCCCTGAGACTGCATATCTCGCGATTGTGGAGTGTCTTAGCGTTTAAAAAGCCACGACCTCCACACTTTCGCGGGATATACAGTCTCATTACCGAGGACCGTGGGTGATGCATTCGATATGCAGTCAGCAGCGTACGAACCCTCCTATCCAGGGCGTCAAGTTCGGTCTGAGTCCATTTGAGTATGCCGAAAGAGTACATCAAAACCGGCATGACCCAACCGTTGAAGGCGCGCACTTTGTTCCCGCCTGATAGAAGACTATTAAATACTTTCTTCAGGCGGGCAAAGAAGCGCTCCTTCAACGATTGCTTCATGTCAGTAACATTGATGCCCAACGCTTCCGACATACCCAAATACTTATAGGTTTCGGATCCGGAGACGGCTCTAAGGTTTATGGAATCCGAAAGTTGGGTTCCCACGGATTCCACAATCTTCCCTCGCTTTACATGCATGACCGCACATTTGTCCACACCAAATTCCATCCTGATGGCACTACTGAAAGTTTCAGTTACTTTCAATAGCTCCATCAGATGCAAATTGTTGGGGGCAAAGAGTTTTAGGTCATCCATGTAGAGGAGGTGAGATATAACCTGACCACCTCTCCTCAACCGATAGCCTAGACCTGAATCCTCCAGCAGTGTGCTTAGAGGATTCAAGGCTAAGCAGAACCAAAGCGGACTCAAACTATCGCCCTGAAATATGCCTCGCTCGATCCTTATCGGTTCGCTATTCCTCTGGATATTTCGACATCCTGGATAGTGAAGGACTGTCCTCCATTGCCTCATACATGACATCAGGAAGGTGCGCAGAGTTGGATCTATTTTATACAGCTCCAGCACCCCCATGAGCCATGTATGTGGCACCGAGTCATAGGCCTTCTTATAATCTATCCAACATGTCGACAGATCCTTTCGGGAACGTCGAACCTGTTGGCTAATGGCCATATCAATGAGGAGTAACTCCTTAGTACCGCGAGACCCGTTCCTACATCCATTTTGAGAGGCAGACATGATGGAGTTAGTGTCTATATGTTTGTTAATTTTAGCTCTCAAAATGGATGTAAGAACTTTATAGACCGTCGGTAAACACGTGATCGGTCTATAATTTTTGTGTTCCGCGGTGCTACCTGATTTATGGAGCAGGTGGGTTATTCCTGTCGTTAGGAACTGGGGTAGCGAACCAGACTCCAAAGAAGTCTGGTACTGAGCCGCCAAGCGAGCGTGCGACCCAACAAACCATTTGATCCAGAAGTTGTGCAGTCCGTCCGGTCCTGGAGACTTCCAGTTAGGCAACGGACGGACCGCACGAGCTACATCTTGGGAGCAGATGGTAATAGCCCCCATTTCTGGTATTGGATCGCAGGCTCGCTCAACTTTTCGAGTCCAATCACCTTCAGTGTGACCGACAGGCACCGACCAGATACTGTGCCAGAAAGAAGACATGGCATCATTATCCGGCAGGTGCGTGTCAGTCACACCTTGATTCGGTCGCTCCCAAGCCCTATAAACCCACCTTTCATTGCTCTGGAAGGTGCGATTCTGAGTGTATCGGTCCACACGCCGCTTATACCTACGAATACGGTTTGCCCAAGCATACACTTTCTGCTTCAGGAAGTCTATGCGCTCTGTGACACGAGATAAATAGTCCTCAGGGCTGGTATCAGTCCCTGAGAACACCCGCCTCACAAAGCGCATAACTCTTGGGCGAGTATTGCCCTCCCTGAAGCAGATTAGTTTACTGATGAGCACTCTGGCCCCACCAATACGACGCTCAATTCTGCACTGCCAGGCTGGTACGGCTGGTTTCGGTAGTGTAGCTATAAAGTCATTTTGAAATTTTACGTGAGCTACACGACATGCCGCTACAGCCGCGCAGTACAGAATCGAATGAGTATCAGTGAGGTCTTCGCAGTCATCAAAATAGTTTGACAACTGCGAATCCAGAGCTGCCACCAGCGCCCTATTTTTGTTATGCATGGGCAAACGAGGTAAGCGTGGTCTAAGTTCGGGTGACACAAACCGATATTCCCGAATCGCACCCTCCAAAGCACTCCTCAATTTCTCATTGCACTGGGTACTTACGTTTGTAGCCCTGTCATCATTCCCCTCGTCAGCTTGGACTGTGTGGGACTGCGGTGGTACCACAACAGTCTGCGACAAGGGGGCGATGACATGGCTATTCCGCATTTCAGTTCGCAGGCGATCAAGTACAGTGTCATCCAACATATGATTACGTTGGATAACCCGCACCTGATCCGATAGTCGTTGTGCCGAAACGTTGACAGCTGGTTCAAGCACCTGAAAAAGAGAGAGCATCCGAACACGGTACGCGGTCAGATTGTTTCCCCCCTCTGTAGCCCCATAGTATGAGCGCATGACGTTCTCATTGATGGTTCGTGTCCATCTCATGCGCTGCACACTTCCGCCGGGAGCTGGGACCCTATCAGAGGCCGGTGGGCCTCGAGGTCCTAAACCATCCGGCGGCCGGCGTCCTCCCCGTCGACGAGCAGGTGGTGGCGTCGTGGGCGGGGAGAAATACTCGTCGCTCGAGCTCGACGCAACTACCGCGGCCGGTGTCGTCACAGTGGGGCTGGATACCGGCGGCGGCGAGGCGGAGCTGAGCGAAGAGTCCGGAGGTGGTGGGCGTGCACTTCTTACGGCTGATCTCGTCAACATCTCGATAAAATTTTCATTATTATTTTCTGTTTTTCAGTGGCATGGTATGACAGATGTCATCTCTTAATCGGCAGTTTTTTATTCATGTCTTAAATAAAATATGGTGTTTTTTTGGGATAAATTGGTTTCAGACTTCTTTCGGGTTTTTTTTTAAAGCACATATAAACTATAATATTGAGTCGAAAATTATTAAAACTGCTAAAAAATATGAAAATTATAAGATCCAGTTTGGAGACGTTTGTTGACGTTGGTGTTGCCAGCTATTATTATTATTATTAAGCCTTTTAATTTCCCAAAAAGAATAATAAATTACATTAAACATTCATTACATTCATTCGTTTCTAATAATTCATTAATAATAATTTAACATGCAAATTGAACAATAATGAAATAAACACAAATTGATACTTAAATAAATGAATTAATTGGATAAAATAAAATAAATAATATATTTTCAATTAATTCCTATATTTATGCCCATTTAAGGGCGAAGGCCTCCTCCATCTTTCGCCATTCCTGTCTGTCTTGGGCTAATCTAGTCCAAGTGGGGCCAGTCACGGCCACAATATCGTCGCACCACCGGCGTCTGGGTCTGCCTCTGGAGCGTAGAGCATCGCGAGGGTACCAATGGAGAACCCTCTCACTCCAGCGTCCATCTGTGGCTCTGGCTACATGTCCTGCCCATCGCCATTTCAACTTGCAAGCCAATTCCACAGCATCTATTATTTTAGTGCATAACCGTATGTCCTTGCTTCTTTTACGGTCTCGGAGTTTGATTCCTAACATACTCCTCTCCATTGCTCGTTGGAAGGCTTGAAGTTTGTTTGTAACTGCCTTTGTAAGTGTCCAACTTTGACAACCGTAGAGCAGAGTAGGTAATATGATGTTGTCCATAGCTTTCTTTTTCAAGCGAATCGGGATACGAGATTTGAATACTTCTTTCAATGACCAATATCTTCTCCATGCACTCTTTATTCTGCTCTCGTCGTTCTACTTCGTTTTCTGTCGGTTTGTTAAATGCAATGCTTTGTCCAAGATAAACACAATTATGTACGTACGCAATGGGCGTGCTTTGTATCACCGTTGGTACTCTTATGCTGTTGGTTAACAGGCATGTTTTTTCAGCGTTCATATAAAGACCACATTTTCGGCTCTCCTTATCCAGAGACGTCAGCATGCGCTCAAGATCTGCATGTGTTTCGCTCACCAAAACAATGTCATCTGCGAAGCGCAGATGGTTGAAAACTCGCCGTTTATTTTGATACCGACTTCGCGCCAATTTAGCTGTCTGAAGATATGCTCCAAAACTGCGTTAAATAGATTTGGTGAGATGGGATCACCCTGCTTAACTCCTTTCTGGATGTTAAATGGCTCTCCCTTTTTCTCCAGTTTAATTATTGCTCTGCTATTCTTGTAAATTTCTTTCAAAATTTTGATGTATTTTATGTGTCATTTGTTATACGATCTTCTCCAGGGCTTTTCTTCGTTTTCAGTTGATGGATGGAGTGGCTAACTTCGTACTCCAGAAATTCCGGTACACTGTCTGAATCGAGTGACTCCATATCTCGGTTTGAGTCTTCGTGAGGAGCATGATGCTCATATAATCTAGTATAGAATTCTGTCGCAATGTTTAATATATGATTTCTGTTTGTTACATGTTGTCTGTGTTTCGTAAGTTTTGTAATCCATTTTTTGCTGGAATCTAGTCTTTTATAGGCTCTTTTGACTGATGCAAATTTCTCTAATTCATATTCAATAATAGAATATCTATGTTCTTTTGATTTCCTTTGTATTTGCTTTCTAATTAATTTGTATAATGCTGATAAATGTTTCTTTTCTATGCTAGTTTTGTTTTTCTTTTCCTTTAACAAAGTCCTTTCCTTTATTAGTCTTGCTAGGTTTTCTCGAATAATAGGCTCATTACACTTTTTGTGGCTGTTTAGTTTGTCTTTACTGTTTCTAATTTTTGTGACCAAGGTAGAGTAGGTGTGTTGTATGTTTATGAATTCCATGTTTTTGATTTCTTGCGAAAATTCTTCTTTCAAATACTCCTGCTCAGGAGGCGAAATATCGATCATGTTTTTTTCTCTGAAATGTTTTCTTGAGGTGATGCGCTTGTTGTGAAGTATTAGTGATGCACGTACCAGTCTATGATCAGTAGGATGTGTAGTAGATATGATATCGACGTTATGGATACTGTTGTTATTCTTTGTTTTGATGTAGTCAATTTCATTTCGTGTAACGCTATTAGGGTGCATTCAAGTCCATCGACGATTCGAGTTCTTCTTGAAATAAGTATTTGAAATATGTAAATGATGTTCAAAACAAAAATTTATTAGTATCTGGCCTCTCGGACTCCGTTTCCCGTAACCCCACGATCCCATAACATCTTTATCATCATTAGTGGGCAGACCAATCTGTGCATTGAAATCGCCAATGATCAATGTGTCTCTGTTAGTGTTTTTCATTGCTTTTCTGAGATCATCGTAAAATCGATCTATGTCCTCCAATGAGGACTGTTCTGTTGGCGCGTACACTTGGATAATATGAATTGTTTTACATTCTATGTATATGCTCAACTTTGCTACTCTGTCGGATACAGGTACAAAGTCTTTGATGTTTTCTTTTAATTCTTTTTTTATTAAAAATCTAATACCGTTTCTGTTATGGGTTTGTCCGTAGTACATAAAGATAAAATCTTGAAATTCTATAATTTCCTTGCCTTCAAGTTTTATCTCAGAGAGTCCAATTACATGCCAGTTTAACTTATCAATAGCGTATTGCAACTCGGTAAATCTCGACGTATCAATCAGCGATCTCACATTCAATGTGCCAATGTAAAGGTATTTGCTTTTTCTATTGGTAACATTGTCTTCGTTTTCGATGGAGGGTTCTGGTCTACTGCTCCCACGGGGACCAGCCGTGCCGGGAGAGTGAAGAGTAGTAAGGTTAGTTTTGCGGTTTTCATAGTATTTAGGAGGAGGAAGGCCTGCTGGTTGCTATTGTTCAATTTGGGTATCACACATGGTTTGGATTGAGGTAAGAGTTGAAGAATAACGTATGTCTGTTTCTTTTGGTACAAAATAGTTTCTCATATCTACTTTAGTTTTTTTGGTTGTGCGTTGTGAGAGTGATGTTCTGTTTTCTTGATATGGTGCGAAAGTTATTTGGTTCTCTGGTGATTTCGATGGTTTCCTTTTAGAGCTGTGTTGATTGTTTTGATAGGCTTTTCTTTGCTCTAAGTACACAATTTTATCATATCTCAGTACAGCATTTTGGCCCTGGCTTCTTGCTACGTCTACTTCTTGCTACGTCTAGCCGTCTGTAGTCAATTACCATTCTATATTTTATTTCTCCCGATGAATCTTTCTTCTTTGGAACTAAATGAACTGGGGCTGACCAAGGTGAATGAGATTCCTGAATTACATTTTCTTTAAGTAACTTCTCGATTTGATTTTTTATTTCTTGAGACTGACTAGGAGGTTGTCTGTATGGTTTGACGTAAATAGGATCTTCGTTTTTTGTCCTAATACAATGTTTGACTTGGTTCGTGAAACTTAATGGAATGCCATCGCAATAGAATATATCTTTATATTCTAAACATAATGTGCTAATGGCTTTGCTTTCTTCAACTGACATGTGATTCAGACGAAGCTTTTGTAAGTTATCTGTTAATAATTTTTCTATTTCAATATCTTTTAGATTATTAACATCACAATCATTTATGTGATTTTCATACGGTTCTACTTCAAATGGTTTAATAATTGCTAATTTAATTGGTTTGTCAAGGGTATTTTGAATGATGGTAGTAAAGTAACCGTCTTTACATTTAACAAAAGCGCTGGGCATACGCACGCCTTCAGTAAATTCTCTAAAATCCACTAAAGCATTACCAGAATGATAATTTGCAGGAATTTTAACTCTTTGTTCTGATCGAGGTGCTAACTCTAATATATGTTTATTCTTATCGCGCATAATCGGTATCACTGTAGTTTTAGTATTCAGGACCTCATTTTTCAGATCTATTATTGCCCCTACACTATGTAAAATATCATTACCTAATAAACCATCGAAGCTAGGGTCGACTTCATAGATATGAAACTTGTGAGTCTCATTAACATTAAAAATCGGAAATGCTGGAATCGAAAGAACTCGTTCATGTTGGCTTGTACCGTGAGTACTTCTAACCTCAAATGGGTCGTGATAAATATAATCGTAAAAGTAGTAATAGGCCTTTTCCGGGTTTATAAATGATTTAGTACTTCCCGTATCTATCATAAATTTGGCATCTATTTCTGGTATATATATGTATGGCAATTTAAGACATGTATCGCAATTTATATTTATTATTCCGCTATGTTTTCCGAGGCCAATAATTGAAAATCCTCATTATTTTCCGATGAAACTTCTTTGTTAATTTCTTCCGAATAATTCCCGTCCTGATTTTCCGTAAGAGGGCAATAATCGTGATAATATTCATAGTTACATTGGTAATCGCTGGAAAATGACTGTCATCGTTATGGTCAAGCTCAAGCTCATTTAATTTAAATCCTTTTATATGGACCTTGGCTGGAGGTGCCGTACGCATTGTGACGTCACTGGATTGAATTTTTGGTTGCTGAATACCGTACGGCTGTAAAGGTCTATTGAACGATTGGTTCTGGTTGCCAAATGGCTGTAAAGGTCTATTGGATAATTGTTGTTGATTTCCAAATTGTTGAGGGCGCATAACAAATTGTTGCGGGCGATAACCAGATGGTTGGCCTTGAACTCCAAATTGTGAAGGACGCATCCCAAATGGTTGCGGGCGATAACCAAATGGTTGGCCTTGAAATCCAAATTGTGAAGGTCGCATCCCAAATTGTTGACCTTGGGAGTTACCAAAATAAAATTTGGGTTGTGTATTTGGTTGCGTAAAAATAGGTTTATTATTATTAATAGGCGTATTTAAATTATTTGTGCCGAATTTAAACGTTTGAGTATTATTTGGTATAGCATGTTTACTGGAGGACGTCAGCATTATTTTATTTCGAGCATTATATTGGTCATGGAAATTGACCTCTTCTAATACGAAAGATAAAGCCTGTTCCAAAGTAGACGGCGCTTTTAATCTCACAATACGCACCATATTTTCCGGTAGATTATAAAGGAACACGTTTAATGACGTATTATTATAAATAGTTATTTTACTTTCGCGCATACTACTCGATAATCTATTAACTTTTGATATTAAAATACTACGCACTGATTGAATACGATTGCAAAAATCCAAAAATGATTCACCATTTCTTATACGCAAAGTTTCCAATTCAATTGCTAAACATTCTTCACTTCTGGGGTCTCCAAAATGTTGTATTAATAACTCCTTGAACTCTTCCCATGTAACAATATCCTCGCGCTCACTGATAAGCGCGGCTGCATTCCCCGCTAATCTACTCGTTATAGCATGCATTACATACAAGTTTTGCTCGTCGCTTCCCCTGTATTTATTTATAATATATTCACTCTTACGTATAAAAAGATTTAAATGGCGCTTATCGCCGTCAAAAAGCGGAATAATTTTAATCATTTCATTTGGAATCATGACGATTTTTACGTGATCTTCCATTTTTAACACTATCAATTAGTTTAAAACACACAATAATAATATAAAGTACAAAATCAAAAAGTATAGAGTTCCTTTAAACACGTTTTAACATAAAATAATGTATACGAATCTAATAGTAATCCTTAATCAAATAAAACTTTAAACAATTTACCTGAATTAAATATTTTTGTAAATCTTTAACACTATTCAAATTAATATAATAATATTGTTATAATACTTTCATTAACTTTTTCTATTACTAAACTAGCCTTACAGATTTTATGCAAAACCAGATAACGTTATAACGCGAGACTTCTAATCGCAAAATAACTAACAAGGGAAATTGGAAAGGAAGGTGAAAATTTGGACTCACCAGCTCGCCTTTCTCATTTTCAGCTCCACCATGACAAATTTGTTTGGTTCGTAGAATCACAGCTGCCTTCAGGGCCACCCGAACGCGTAACACGAAAAAGTTTTATTCTGGTAAAACGCGAAGGACAGCGCAGCTCTATTCGGCGATCCTACCGGCTGCGCCAGTCAAGTTTTTGGGAGCGATGAATTAAATAAAAGAGTTCGAATACGTTTGAGCAGAAGCGGATGCTCTAGTGTAATGATCTCAATAACTTATCCTATCGGTTACACACACATAGTTGTACTTACTCCTACTTAAAGTGCTAACATGACAAAATGCATGGAACCGTCTGGAAGGGCCCACCCTGAACAGCAATCATGCAGTTTATGCTCTCACGGTGATCACTCGTTGCGGTTCAGGTTGCATAACTACCTACTATCGTCTTAACAATAAATGATCAGTCTCAAATATGTTATTATTATCTAAAAATAAACAACTGGAGAACTTTCAAAAAAGAAGTTCCGCAGAGTGTTACGACTAATCAGACTAACTTAGATTACGTTATTCACAGGTAATTTATCGAAATAATCATTTCGTGTGTTCTTATATCATCTTAGGGCAAATAAGGACAAGGCTGCGACCAGCTCGCCGATTGAACGCGTCCCAAAGGGTCATGGCAATCAGGCTGGTCCGAGGATACCGCACGGTCTCCCGTGAGGCGGCGAGCCTCCTTGCCGGACTACCGCCATGGGATCTGGAGGCAAAAGTCCTCGCGCTCAAATGGGAGTGGCGCGAGGAGGCGAAGCACCGGGGTGAAACTCCGCTGCCGCGAGAAATCACGGCACAGCGGACAGAGCTCCGGCGGGATCTCATGGTGGCATGGAGAGTGCGCTTGTCGCAACCCAGCGCTGTGGACACGCCACAATTGTGGCGATAAGTAGGGACTTATCGCCACTTTTGTGGTTTCCTCCCGCTTTATTCTAAACAGGAACCTCCCGAAACATCCGTGTCCCGTGAGGACCTGAGTCTGGCGTAAGATGAGGATGCCGTGGCGCGTCTCTAGCCACTCTTCAAAGCCCTCTTTGAATAAAGAATCCTCCTTAGAATAAAGCGGGAGGAAACACCCGGGTGTCGCCACTGTGTGGATCGCCCGGAAGACACGGTGGAGCATACGGTCTGCCCGGCTTGGGCGGAAGGACACGGCGGCGATCTCTTGCATCCGGCCCTAGTTCAGGCCATGGTTCGGACGAGTAGGCAGTGACCTATCGCTGCCGGCCATGGTCGAGTCGATGGCCGGCAGTGAGGAGTCCTGGGACGCGGTGGTGTCCTTCTGCGAAACAGTCGTATCGCAGAAGGAGGCTGCGGAAAGGGAGTGGGAGATCTTGTCCGCTCACCCGGCAGCAGGCGCACCGGGCGTCGGCGGAGGGCCGATAACGCCCTCTTCCAGCCCCCATAAATGGGTCCAGCGACGGCGGACTTGGGGACGTCCGCCGCCCCCTATCACATTGTACCCGAGGTGGCGGCGCGTAGTGTTCCACGCGCGCCCCTAGCAGACGTCGCGGGGGGGGGGGTGCAGACACCTCACCCCCCCCAGACTTGAGGTGGCCCGCAAAAGCGGGCCGGCACTAGCCGGGGATTGCGAAAGGAATAACAGATCCCAAGATCCCCGGTGCAAGTGTGGGAGGGGAACACACTGGGGTGGTTTTTAGTCAGTAAAAGTCTGACAGACCCCTCCGCCCGCCCCAGGGCGGAGGACATCCATGAGGATTTTCCACCCCGTGAACAAAAAAAAAAAAGGTCATGGTTCGGACCGAGAGTGCATGGGAGGCCGTTATCTCCTTCTGCGAAGCAGTAATGCTCGCGAAGGAGAAGGCGGAACGCGTGAGTGAGAGACAAGGTTCGCGCCCTCATGCCCCTAGTCACCGCAGGAGACGGCCCGGGCGTCGGGAGTCGCAAGCCGATTTCCGGCCACCGTAAGCGCAGGCTTGCGGACGGTGAGCGATGGGTAGCTCGCCGTACGATAGGCCCGGGTCAACGGCGCGTTGTGTTCCACGCGCGCCTCAAAGAGATGTCAGCACCAACTGACGGGATCCGTTAGGGCCAATGCCTGCCAGGGTTGCGAGTTTGTCCGAAAGGGATATCGCGGCCCTGGCACACAGGCAACGGAAAGGAACACGGGTGGGTTTTAGTCAGTAAAAGTCTGACACACCCTGAACTCCGCCCAGAGCGGGAGAAGTTATTTGATAATTTCCCAACCAAAAAAAAAGGGCAAATAAGGACGGCTTTGTAAACAACTTTCAGTATTTATTTCGTAGTGTTTTTATACAAAATGCACAAATAAAGAAAACATTTATTTTGTTATTGCACGTGGCATAACTAGGTAATTGAACAATTAAAGTGAATGTAAAAAAAATGCACTGATATCGGTTTGCGCATTATTTAGATTGTAATAATTATGACACCTTGTAAAAACGATATATCAAAGTTATCTCACATAATTTCTCAACGAAGAGGACGCACGCATTTGAACTCACTCATTTATGTACCTATCCTTATACAAAATTATATGATGATAATAGAATTTTAGCTAAAAACAAGTTTTTATGCTCCAAAAATGGAAAATAATTGTGAAATTATTTTTTCGGCAATCAAACCTGTTTGTTGATCTATGTGCCTCATTTGGGGAACTATGTCAAGTTTTTCTTTCACCTATTTTAAGGACTATGTTTTTCCATAGCCCTTTGAAGAAGGATAGAAGGATGTAACAACGGAGGTTAGGACAATATTTGTAAGGTGGCTGCTTAGGATTGAGCTAGATGGACTGCATGGTTTTTTAACAAAGTTTTACACCTTAACTATGTTATTTGACTAATAAATAAAAGTTTCAACACATAATAAAAGATAGAGATAATATAAAATTATTATTTTTTTCCTTGTCCTAGGATTCATCAATAGAATGAACCATAATCTTATTACAATTTACCCTTATAGATATACTAATAAGTAATTAAATTATAATCTAAACTACTAAATTGTCTTTACTAAGAATGTGTTCAATAGCACTTTTCTTACTGTCTCTATTAAGGCGAATGAATACCTACACTTCATTCTTGTGTTTGTTTGGCACTTTTGTACTTTACAGTATTCACTAACACTAAACACTAACTCAAACGGTTTTGTTCTTTTTAGTCTTCTTACTATATTTGTGTGATCGAGAAGCTAGATTGCCTCGACGTTCACATGCTGATGTAGCCTCTTTTCGTGAGCTGCAAATTTCTGGATCACTTTATCGATGAACTCAACTTTTAGATTCCGATGGAGGTCACCATTTCATATGTACCAAGGTGCAATTAAATAATGACGAATTGGCAAGTTACTTAATAGAAATTAAAGGGAAACAAATCAAAATTGCGTCATTACAATGACGCAATTTGCCGTGGCTATCGAGGAAACGAACCGGGCTGATGATGACGGCTTTGTGACGGTGCAAAGGAGGAAGCGCCGACAGAGTAGCTGTAAGAACCGCTGCGGCAAGGCTCCTACGGAGCAAAACGAAAAACTGCGTGCTGCGAAGCCGAATACTCCGGTGTATATTTCCCGTCTCCACTACACCACCGACGCGGAAGACATCGTGAAGTACGTGCGCCAAAGGCTGAAGTACGCGCCGAGAGTGCAGCTGCTGGAGTCGCATCGCAACGTCAACTTTAAGGCGTTTGTGGTGCGCATACCAACGTGCTACCTGCCTCAGGTGATGGAAGAAAGGTTTTGGCCTCAGGATGTGGTATTCCGCCGCTTTCGCAGTCAAGTGCCACCAGAACGCACAATGACGTAGTGTTTCTAAGTGATACTAACATAGCTTTAAGTTTTATTTACTAACGCAATTGTTAATATAATATAATATGTATACTTAGGTTAAGGTATTCAGCTATGGGTCTTGGTAACCTGAGAATAAATGGATTTATTATTATTATTATTATTCTCTTTATTTCACTTAAGAACATACAAATTATATTTTTAAATATTAGAATATAAAAAAAATATATAAAAATATTTAAAAATATAAAAAATAGTAGCCCACCGGTATCGGGAACAGGGTCCAAGCTACCGGCGGTCAGGGCTCCAGAGAGAGGAACCTCCTAACAATGCGAGCCGTGTCCAGAAGTACCGCTCTCTGAATCAGGCCCTTAATCCAGCCGCCCAACGAGAGCCTCGTTAGGTGTTGGTCGAGGCTCTTGGCAATTAAGCCATTGGCTGATACAACTATCGGCACAATGATTGCTGAGTCCACATCCCACATGTCGACAACCTCGCGAGCCAAGTCAAGATACTTGATTTGTTTATCTTTCTCGGCTTTCACGAGGTTCCCGTCATGAGGGACCGTGATATCAATAATCATTGTGCGCCGCTCTATTCGATCCACCACCACTATATTAGGCTTATTGGCAACAATAGTCCTGTCAGTGATGATGGATCGGTCCCAGTACAATGTGATATTTCCATTCTCGAGAACTGGGTCGGGCACATACCTGTAGTACGGCACCTCAGATTCTACAAGGCTGTATTTCAAAGCAAGTTGCTGATGGATAATCCTGGCTACAAGGTTGTGTCTATGCAAGTACTCTTCATTAGCAAGACGAGAAATCAAATTATTATTATTATTATAATAAGACTGTGCAACATTTTCGCAATATTATAATTGCAGTAACGTTAATCATCATAATATTACTATAAGATTAGCAAAACTTTCCAAATAATGTAACTGTTTTCATCATCATTATCATCACCATACTGCTCTTCATCTCAGTAGTCACCCCCCCCCCCTCCTTACTAGGCATATTATCTTTCACACAAACCATCCATCGTTTCTTTGTTCTACTTGTATCCATGCATTCTTATTGAAAATGGACGCGGTTGCAATGGCGGTGCAGTGCGTCAGGGATGTTTGCGACGGCGCGATCAGTTTGTTTTTACATAATAATGCGCAAACGCGCAACATGGTGGCTCGAGTCATGGCCAGCCCTAACAGGGTTCTGAAAATGATTGCTGACAAAGTGGACTGTCCATATGTGATTCACTGCTGTCAGTTACATGTGTCATTGTATCGCGTTTTTTACTAACACTTATTTTTAAGACGATGTTACTAACCTTCGCTCGAATTAAAGATTTTTAATTTGAATTACTCAAAACTTTCTTCACGAAATTTTCCTCATTTCTTAGCATCACAAATCCATACCAAGTTAAACGATTTCCATTCATTTTTTCAGTCATCAGTACAACTTTGTGACTTTGTTTTATTTTGTAATTTCTTATTAACAACAATATCTCTACGTAACACCACGCATCCCTCTTATCCTTTTTGGGCTAACATTCTGATCCGTACAAGACAGCAGATCTAAACATTTATTTTATAAATCTTTCCCTTGAGTCAGGGGAAGGCAGAAGAGTTAACGCAACCTACCGCCATTTCTTCCAATTACAAATCTTGAATGAATGATTAAAAACCGACCAAGTGCATGTCGGACCACGCACAATGAAGGGTTCCGTAGTTGGGATGAATTTATCCCAAAAACAAACTTAACATTGTAGTTGAAAAACATGCTCTCCCATACATCGATATACGTTACGGTCAATTCTCCAACTGCAAATTTAAGTTGGTCGACTATAACTCGTTAACTTGTGAAGCCTACTTAGCTGTGATAGTTTTCCTTTTAATTTCGTTATATATACTATTGCCATGAATTTTTTCACATATCCAAAACCAACCATTGAACTGGCAGGGGGTGGGGGGGGGGACACTTGACTCTAACAAAAAATAGCACTTTAAAGCTTAAATCTTAAATTAATTTACTCACTGACATAAACTCACAGCCTAACTAAATAGCTGGGTCTAAAAGCATGCACAGATTTTGCATAATAGTTCCTTATCTAACGAAGGGAAGCATTTTAGAAAATTCGTCCTCTAAAGGGGTTAAATAGAAGATGAAAGTATGTTTGGAAGTTCGGCATTTTTACCGATAGGAAATCCTATCGGAAACACGGCTTGTTTAATTATAAACTTTTTATTCCTATTTAAATTAAAGAAAATACAATGATGAATTGGAAAGTTATAGAATTAAAAAAGCCCAAAATTGCATCATTGTCAGCTTACGTGAAATAACTGCGCAACAATTTCGCAATATTGTATGAAATGTAACATCATAATACAAAGAAGATCTGTCACTGAATTCAACTGAATTATCCATTCCAACACAATCTATGGCTGAAGTTGATAGGAAGCTATGGTAGGAAGTGACAGGGGCTGAAACTTTAGAAGGAAACATTCATTGTTATAAAGTTGGATATTGTATTGATATATATTTTTGTTTCGTTCATCTATAGGATATTAAAGTGATGCAATATTGTGATGATGACATAACGTCAATAGACAGCTTAGTGAAATTCCCACCTTCTATATAGGCGTTGCATAATCCAGACTATTACAGTCTTATGTAAGCAATCAAAGTGGGAACAGCTCCTGAAAATGGCGACCACTATTATTTTATTTGGTTTTAGCCTGCTTTTATGCGCTGAAGTTGCGTGGCCAGCTACGCGTGATTTATATTCAAAGCAATCCCTGGACAGCGATGCAGTAGATACTGTAGTAATTAAAATAACTGTTAAGCTAGATGCGGTAACAGTTTTAAGTCCTGAAGATAAAGCACTAGTGCAAAGTTTAGACAGTGTTGCTGTAGTGGCGCCAAGTTTAACTGACGGTGGCAAAAGTCTCCAAAGAAACAAAAGATCAGCGATTACTGGAAATGGATGCTCCAGAGGAATGCGGTGTATTTCTAATCAATGTGTGACATTGAAAAAGTAAGTTTTTTAATATTTTCTTCATACATTTTGATTTTGCATACACCTTTACTGAAAAATCTCTACTCTTTCTCTCTTTCTTTACATTTTCTTTCTTTGATTTCAACCTTACGGTTGGGTGTATAAATATATTTGTTGTTCCACATACTCATTTATTTCATCTTCACAGGTACAAGGAATTACAAGAGAACGAAGAGGACAAGTAAAGCGCACGCGACCAAGACCCTACAAAAGCCACGACATACATGGAATCCCATCAGTTACATAATTTATTTATTTAATTAGGAAGCCAAGTAAGCCATACTCATAGATTTAAGTGTCATAAAAATAATATAAAACAAATTGGTAGTATATCGTACAGCGAAAAAAAATTTGACTACCTACATCGAGATATAAGTACTAACGTACTAGAGAAGCTACGTCAAATAACTGAATTGTCCTATTCTTCGTAATTTGAATCTTTAGTTCGCGCAGCGCTAAAATAATAACTATTCGTCTAAACCGTAACTAATTTACCACAGCGCTAGATTTGCTGCGGAAGTGTATTTATTCTATATAATTTATTATTGTCGGAAGTACTAGGCGCGAAAGAGCTAGAGAGCGACTAAGTGAGGTGCGGCGCGATCGCCGCAGTTGAACGAGACAAAGTAGGAATTTACGGTGTCTTCTCTAGTACGTTAGTACTTATATCTCGATGACTACCTACTATACTGAAACCAATTTATTTTATATATTTTTATCATAATTATGTACAGGAAGATTCTACTATATGTATCCTAAGTGAATTTACAGAACATTGACGTATTTAATGTTAAATATCTCTAAGTAGGTAATTTAGTACTACGTGACCAAAATAATTAGGTACATGACAGCTAAGACGTCATTGGAACTATGTTACAATTACTAGTACTAGTTGTCACTCATAAACACCATGGTAAAGTGTACCAGTTTGTAGTTTAAAAAAAATGTTTATGTACTTTATGTGTATATAATGAAAATAACTAGTAGTTACTAAACCGCATTCCTGTCACGTCATGCGCCTAATTGTCATTTACAAACGAATAATAAACTTAAATATAATATTTGTTATTCGTCTGTATAAATGGCTTGCCAGTGGGGTTGCTGTAAACAATTGATTATTCCTACTTAATTTCAATTTTTGCTCACAATCTATCTAGTCAGTCATCGTTAAATGTTTGGGAATGTCGATTACTATGAAAGCGTCGTACTCATTGTCATCAAAAGTTGCACAACGTTGTCACACAACATATTTTTATGTTGCTGGAAACATGTTACTCAGAAACACTGCTTGCAGTGCTACTTTTTACATGTTGCTAGCAACACGAATCCAAGTTTACCATGTATGCTTATGTAGTTATGTTATGATGTTTCTCACTCAAAGTCATTACTTTACTTTTTTTTAAATTAAGTAATGTAACTTCAGAGAAGTTTCGACTGTATACACAAAATCCTTATTGTAAATTGGCATGTCATTTCTCAGTTCTCACTAGTGTGTTCCTAGCTCGTCCTATTCGCAAGTATTGAAGACATTGGGCCAACTTTTTATGTTCATTTCGTGCTTGCTTCTCATTCTCTGCAACCTCGATGGATCAATCTGATCACTAACATTATTCAACGGGATGGAGGCTCGTATTTGGAAACAAGCTTTTATATCCTGCATACAAAATTGTACCAGCAAGGGATCTATGAAAAGTTTTAATAATTTTTGTTTTAAAGTATAATTCCGACGGAGAGTCCAGCCCTCGGAATCATACTTTAAATATTTTTTGTCCAGAATAAGAAGTATTTTTCCTTTTTAAAACTCGTAGATTTAATGAAACTATAATGTTGTCTACACGAGATAAATGAGTGACTTCAAATGCGTTCGTCCTTTTCATTGAGAAATGTGTGAGATAATTTTGAAATATCGTTCTTACAAAGTGTCATAATTATTACAATAAAATAATGCACCAAAACAAACGGACTGCGGACTGCTTCATAGTGCCGTGATTGGAGGTGGAACAAGCCAAGGTTAAAAGGAATACATTTGAATTTGTGCATTTATATTAAACAGTACGAAATAAATACTGAAAGTTGTTTTCAAAGCCGTCCTTATTTGCACTAAGATGAGTTATGAACACATGAACTGATTATTTCGATAAATGACGTGTGAATGACATAATTTAATTTAGTCCGATTAGTCGTAATATTCGTTAAAGATACGTAATGCAATTTGTGAAACATTTTATCGTCATTTTCATGAATGAAGTTCTGCGGATATATATTATTCGGAATTAATACAAAACATGTTGGGACTCAGGCTTCCTCTCTGTGAGCAGTAACGTGTCTGCAGGACTTCTTTTGTGGCAAGTTCTCCAGTAGCTTGCTATTTTTATTTTTAGATTTTAAGAACATATTTGAGACTGATAATTTATTTTATTGTTAAGTTTATTTATTATTAGTTTGATTAAAAGTAGACTGCCCAATAAAGAGAGACTGTTTAGTAATTTAGTTTTAAATACTTTTGTTTCTTCGAATCCATGAAAATACATTGTTTTATATGTTTTTTTTTATTTATTCGCACTTACGCAGGTTACAATAATGATCATTGATTTGATATTTATATCATTTCATTTGTTTGAAGTAGGTAATATTGCCTTTATCTGTGATAAATCCAATGCCTGTTATTTCCTTTTTGGTTTATCATTTATTTAACCTACAATTATTTAAGTTACAATTATGGCTTTGGATCCAATGAAATTGCATTTAGTTATGGATTTAAAGTTAACAATTATGTTATGAGTTATGTTTGTATTAATTTACAACCGAACTGATTATGATTAATAAATCATTTATTGAACCATTTAAGTGTATTTTTTCCTTAATTTTCTTTATATTATAATAATAATCATGACATAGGAGTAACTGGTTTAAAAGCTACCAAGCTATCAAATTGCATGAAGGAAGTAAAAAATAGAAGATTAGTCAAGTGGAGAACTTCCAATAAACTTTGGAGTTCGTCAGGGCAGTGCTCTCGGTCCGATTCTCTTCGCTTTATTTGTGAACGGCACCCTAAATGCACCACTTCACAACGCTGAGATTTTCCATTATACCTCTTGTTTGTAGGGATTTCAATAGATGAAAACGTAGTTATTGAATTGTCACATGAACTTGCTTGGGTGTCGCGTTAGTAAACACATCCAAGAGTACGTTCTGACAAATGACGTCTCTATCGATTAGTGCTCCAGTATGGAATCTCCAGCAGTGGTGGAGCCGAGAAGAGGATATTTTTATAGACAGGATGACAGACCATGTCATTATATGGTTTAAATGTATTTATGAGTATTATTATACATAAAACAATTTTTGAATTGTCGTTAGATAATTCATTCTTATGAGCAATACAATTAATTTTCATGATATAACTAATAATAACTATTCAATCGTTTAGCCTATAAGATAACCGGGGATAACCTCCTTACATGCATGTTGGTACCTTAAAGCTACTTATGTATCCATATACAAAATTATATGATGATGATTGTATTTTAGCTAAAAACAAGTTTTGTTGCTGCAAAAATGGAAAATAATTGTTAAATTATTTTTTCGGCAACCAAACCTGTTTTTTGATATATGTGCCGCATTTGGGGAACTATGTCAAGTTTTTCTTTTACCTTTTCTAAGGACTATGTTTTTCCATAGCCCATTGAAGAAGGATGAATATAACAACGGAGGTTAGGACAATATTCGTAAGGTAGCTAAATGGACTGCTAATAGTTGATATTTTTAACAAAGTTTTACACCTTAACCATGTTATTTTACTAATAAATAAAGTTTCAAAACATAATAAAAGTATAGATAGAGTAACTATAAAATAATATAAAATTAAATAATGACGAATTGGCAAGTTACGTATCGAAATGAAAGGGAAACAAACCAATATTGCGTCATTGTAAGCCTTGTTTACTTAAATGTATTTGACACGCCCATAACAAGACTGTGCAACAATTTCGCAATATTATAATTGCAGTTACGTTATTCATCATAATATTACTATAAGATTAGCAAAATCTTACAAATTATGTAACTGTTTTCATTATCATCATCATCATTATCATCATCATACTTCTCGTCATCTCACTAGCCCCTTTACTAGGCATATTATCTTATCCTAACCTACACTTTACGTGAAAAATTTCGTGAGGAATGTTTTGACGAATTTAAATTCAAATTAAAAATCTTTCATTCGAGCGAAGACTCAGCAGTCATTTGCAGAACCCTGTTAGGGCTGGCCATGACTCGAACCACTATGATGCGTTTGCGAATTATTGTGTAAAAACAAACTAAACGCGCCATCGCAAACATCCCTGATACACTGCACCGCCATGGAAACCCCGTCAGTTTTCAGTAAGAATGCATGAATACAAGTGTATGGGTAGACCAAAGAAACAATGGATGGAATATGTAAAATATAATATGCCTATACTGAGATGACGAGAAGTATGATGATGATGATGAAAACAGTTACATAATTTGTAAGATTTTGCTAATCTTATAGTAATACTACGATGATTCACGTAACTGTACTAATAATATTGCGAAATTGTTGCACAGTCTTATTATGGGCGTGTCAAATACATTTAAGTAAACAAGGTTTACAATGACGCAATTTTGGTTTGTTTCCCTTTCATTTCTATACATAACTTGCCAATTCGTAATTTTTTAATATAGTTACTCTATCTATAAAGATACTTTTATTATGTTTTAAAACTTTTATTTATTAGTCAAATAACATGGATATGGTGTTAAACTTTGTTAAAAATAACAACTATTAGCAGTCCATCTAGCTAAATCCTTGGCAGCTACCTTACGAATATTGTCCTAACCTCCGTTGTTACATCCATCCTTCTTCAATGGGCTATGGAAAAACATAGTCCTTAGAAAAAGTAAAAGAAAAACTTGACATAGTTCCCCAAATGCGGCACATAGATCAACAAGCAGGTTTGGTTGCCGAAAAAATAATTAAACAATTATTTTCCATTTTTGCAGCAACAAAACTTGTTTTTAGCTAAAATACAATCACCATCATAGATTAGAATATAATTCTATATCTATAACTCTTTATTAAGTACACCATCAACGTTACAGATATAAATGTTGAAATTATATCATTTTGTCTATAGATACAAAAGTAGCTTTAAGGTACCAACACTGCATGTAAGGAGGTTATCCCCGGTTATACATACATACATAAACTCACGCCTTCTTCCCATGGGGGTAGGCAGAAACTATAGAACGCCACTTGCTACGCTCCCCACATACTCCTTTTGCTTCGGTTATCTTATAGGCTAAACGATTGAATAGTTATTATTAGTTATATCATGAAAATTAATTGTATTGCTCATGGGAATTAATTATTTAACGACAATTCAAAAATTGTTTCTAATATAGTAATACTCATAAATACATTTTAACCATATAATGACATGGTCTATCATCCTGTCTATAAAAATATCCTCTTCTCAGCTCCGCCACAGCTGGAGATTCCATGCTGGAGCACTAATTGACAGAGACGTCATTTGTCAGAACGTACTCTTGGATGTGTTTACTGACGCGACGCTCAAGCGAGTTCATGTGACGATTCAATAACCACTATTTCGTCTATTGAACTTCCTACAAACATAAGAGGGATAATGCAAAATCTCAGCGTTGTGAAGTGGTGCATTTAGTGTGCCGTTCACAAATAAACCGAAGAGAATCGGACCGAGAGCACTGCCCTCAGGAACTCCAAAGTTTATTGGAAGTTCTCCACTTGACTAATCCTCTATTTTTTACTTCCTTCATGCAATTTGATAGCTTGGTAGCTATTAAACCAGTTACAGTTAAACTCATTCCGTCTTATTACAGAACAATATTTACATTTTGATATGCCTTAAACCATGCAGTCAGTTTTGTAATAAGAACGTAACAGTGATTGAAATACCGTTCTTTATACAAAACTGAACACTTACTTCGGTACTAAGTTGTTAGTTTTGTGTTAAGGAACTTTACCATAGTCGGAATAAAGTTTGAAATTCAATAATGGCTCCATGTTTTAAACCTGGGTCAGAAGATAAACCTTGTTTTGTAATAAGGGGGATAAAGTCATTATCATTAGATATTATAAGGTAAATAAAATATAAGGAAAATATACACATAAATGGTACATTAAATGATTTATTACTCATAATCAGTTCAGTTGTAAATTAATACAAACGTATCACAACATAATTGTAAACTTTAAATCCTTATCTAAATGCAATGTCATTGGATCCAAAGCCATAATTGTAACTTAAGCCAGACAAATCATCCTGCCAGGGTTGCGAGTTTGTCCGAAAGGGATATCGTGGCCCTGGCACACAGGCAACGGAAGGAACACAGGTGGGTTTTAGTCAGTAAAAGTCTGAAACGCCCTCCCGCTCCGCCCAGAGCGGGAAAAGTTATTTGATAATTTTCCACCCAAAAAAAAGTACCAAATAAATCATAAAATAAATGATTAACCTAAAGGGAAATAACAGGCATTGGATTTATCACAGATATAGGTACTTCAAACAAATTAAATTTGTATAAATATCAAATCAATGAACATTATTGTAACCTTCGTAATTGAGAATATATTAAAAATACGTATAAAAAAATGTATTTTCATGGATTCAAAGAAACAAAAGTATGTAAAACTAAATTACTAAACAGTCTCTCTTTATTGGGCAGTCTACTTTTAATCAAACTAATAATAAATAAACTTAACAATAAAATACATTATCAGTCTCAAATATGTTCTTAATATCTAAAAATAAAAATAGCAAACTACTGGAGAACTTGCCACAAAAGAAGTCCTGCAGACACGTTACTGCTCACAGAGAGGAGGCCTGTGCCCAACATGTTTTCATTTACAATTCCGCATAATATATATCCGCAGAACTTCATTCATGAAAATGACGATGAAATGTTTCACAAATTACATTATCTATAACGAGTATTACGACTAATCGGACTAAACTAAATGATGTCATTCACACGTCATTTATCGAAATAATCAGTTCATGTGTTCATAACTCATCTTAGTGCAAATAAGGACGGCTTTGTAAACAACTTTCAGTATTTATTTCGTACTGTTTAATAAAAATGCAAAAATTAAAATTTATTTCTTTTAACCTTGACTTGTTCCACCTCCAATCACGGCACTATGAAGCAGTCCGCAGTCCATTTGTTTTGGTGCATTATTTTATTGTAATAATTAAGACACTTTGTAAGAACGATATTTCAAAATTATCTCCCACAATTCTCAATGAAAAGGACGAACGCATTTGAAGTCACTCATTTATCTCGTGTAGACAACATTATAGTTTCATTAAATCTACGAATTTTAAAAAGGAAAAATACTTCTTATTCTGGACAAAAAATATTTAAAGTAAGATTCCGAGGGCTGGATTCTCCGTCGGAATTATACTTTAAAACAAAAATTATTAAAACTTTTCATAGATCCCTTGCTGCTACAATTTTGTATGCAGGATATAAAAGCTTGTTTCCAAATACGAGCCTCCATCCCGTTGAATAATGTTAGTGATCAGATTGATCCATCGAGGTTGCAGAGAATGAGAAGCAAGCACGAAATGAACATAAAAAGTTGGCCCAATGTCTTCAATACCTGCAAATAGGACGAGCTAGGAACACACTAGTGAGAACTGAGAAATGACATGCCAATTAACAATAAGGAATTTGTGTATACAGTCGAAACTTCTCTGAAGTTACATTACTTAATTTAAAAAAAGTAAAGTAATGACTTTGAGTGAGAAACATCATAACATAACTACATAAGCATACATGGTAAACTTGGATTCGTGTTGCTAGCAACATGTAAAAAGTAGCACTGCAAGCACTGTTTCTGAGTAACATGTTTCCAGCAACATAAAAATATGTTGTGTGACAACGTTGTGCAACTTTTGATGACAATGAGTACGACGCTTTCATAGTAATCGACATTCCCAAACATTTAACGATGACTGACTAGATAGATTGTAAGCAAAAATTGAAATTAAGTAGGAAGAATCGACTGTTTACAGCAACCCCACTGGAAAGCGATTTATACAGACGAATAACAAATGTTTTAAAGATTTTTATTATTCGTTTGTGAAATAACTAGTCGTTCTTATGAGTACTAAGGTAATTCGATAATTTGTTTACTACGTGACCAAAACAATTAGGCGCATGACGTGACAGGAATGCGGTTTAGTAACTACTAGTTATTTTCATTATCTACACATAAAGTACATAAACATTTTTTTAAACTACAAACTAATACACTTTACCATGGTGTTTATGAGTGACTACTAGTACTAGTAATTGTAGCATAGTTCCAGTGACGTCTTAGCTGTCATGCGCCTAATTATTTTGATCACGTAGTACTAAATTACCTACTTAAAGAAATTTAACATTAAATACGTCAATGTTCTGTAAATTCACTTAGAATACTTATAGTAGAATCTTCCTCGTATGTAAATAATTATGATAAAAATATATAAAATAAATTGGTTTCAGTATAGTAGGTAGTCTAATTTTTTTTCGCTAATTTGATATACTACCAATTTGTTTTATATTATTTTTATGACACTTAAATATATGAGTATGGCTTACTTGGCTTCCTAATTAAATAAATAAATTATATAACTGATGGGATTTCATGATGCAAGATCTTGGTCGCGTGCCATTTACTTGTCCTTTTCGTACTCTTGTAATTCCTTGGACCTGTGAAGATGAAATAAATGAGTATGTGGAAAACAAAAATATTTATACACCAAACCGTAAAGTTGAAATCAAAGAAAAAAAAACCATCCAAGTGCGAGTTGGAATCGCGCACGAAGGGTTCCGTACCATTATCTATAAAAATGGCAAAAAATCACGTTTGTTGTATGGGAGCCCCCTTAAATATTTATTTTATTCTATTTTTTTTGTATTTGTTGTTATAGCGGCAACAGAAATACATCAGCTGTGAATATTTCAACTGTCTAGCTATCACGGTTCATGAGATACAGCCTGGTGACAGACGGACAGACAGACGGCGGAGCCTTAGTAATAGGGTTACCGTTTTACCCTTTGGGTACGGAACCCTAAAAATGTAGAGAGAGAGAGAGAGAGAGAAAGAGTAGAGATTTTTCAGTAAAGGTGTATGCAAAATCAAAATGTATGAAGAAAATATTAAAAAACTTACTTTTTCAATGTCACACATTGATTAGAAATACACCGCATTCCTCTGGAGCATCCATTTCCAGTAATCGCTGATCTTTTGTTTCTTTGGAGACTTTTGCCACCGTCAGTTAAACTTGGCGCCACTACAGCAACACTGTCTAAACTTTGCACTAGTGCTTTATCTTCAGGACTTAAAACTGTTACCGCATCTAGCTCAACAGTTATTTTAATTACTACAGTATCTACTGCATCGCTGTCCAGGGATTGCTTTGAATATAAATCACGCGTAGCTGGCCACGCAACTCCAGCGCATAAAAGCAGGCTAAAACCAAATAAAATAATAGTGGTCGCCATTTTCAGGAGCTGTTCCCACTTTGATTGCTTACATAAGACTGTAATAGTCTGGATTATGCAACGCCTATATAGAAGGTGGGAATTTCACTAAGCTGTCTATTGACGTTATGTCATCATCACAATATTGCATCACTTTAATATCCTATAGATGAACGAAACAAAAATATATATCAATACAATATCCTACTTTATAACAATGAATGTTTCCTTCTAAAGTTTCAGCCCCTGTCACTTCCTACCATAGCTTCCTATCAACTTCAGCCATAGATTGTGTTGGAATGGATAATTCAGTTGAATTCAGTGACAGATCTTCTTTGTATTATGATGTTACATTTCATACAATATTGCGAAATAGTTGCGCAGTAATTTCGCGTATACTGACAATGATGCAAATTTGGGCTTTTCCAATTCTTTAGCTTTCCAATTCATCATTAGAATTTGATTATTTTCTTTAAATTAAATAGAAAAAAAAACTCTTCACTTCCTTCTGGATTAGACTGCTCAGAAGTATTACAAGTAGGATAAGAGCTATAAAAGACATTAGTATTATTATTATTTATCTTTATTCTACAAGGTAAGTATCCTTATAAATAATTATAAACTAACGCCACGTAATAATGATGATGATGTTGTTATTGGGCCACGATATTCTTAAGTTCTTGATTTGTACCTACATTCTAGCAAATAAATAAATTTGAATTTGAATTTAAGCCCCACAAAACCGTAGTAGTGTGGGGTCGGTGAGCCTCTATAAACTCAATAAACTTTTTACTTAAAACTAATTATTATTTATAGGTATGTAGCACTTTAACATAACTCTAAATAATGAAAAAAATTTAGAAAAATGTGCACTTTAACAGCGACCGTAATAAAAATAACAAAAAACCCACCATGACAACCCTATCCGATTTCAGTAAGAATGCTTGGATTAATGTGTATGGGGAGACCAAAGAAACGATGGATGGAATGTGTGAAAGATCATACGCCGAGAAAGAGGGTGACTACTAAGATGACGAGAAGTATGATGATGCTGATGATGAAAACAGTAACAGTGGTACCCAATTGATAAGGCGCGTCGTGAATCTTCGTTCGCACAGAAAAGAAAGTATGGCCCCGAAGATTAACGAAAGAATGCTTAAAACTTACAATCAACCTTAGGTCACTATTATAAGGTTCATAATACACTGGAGCTGCTAGCCTGCACTCGATCAGAAGTATGGCGGCTGACAAACATGCCACGCGGCGTGCGCTAACATGGCGGCAGCTGCCGACCAATAGCGGTACAGGAAAAAGAACCGCGGTGCGTAGAGTGTGCCTATTGGTTAATAGCATTTCCTGCACTTTTAAAATTCACCTTCTGCGCAGGTACATCAGTAAGCCATATCAATTGGGTACTACTGTACATAATTTGGGAGATTTTGTAGTAACATTATGATGATTAACGTAACTGTGTATAATAATATTGCGAAATTGTTGCAGTCTTGTTCTGGGCGAGTAAAATACATTTAAGTAAACAAGGATTACAATGACGCAATTTTGGTATGTTTCCTATTTCAATACCTAAGTTGCCAATACGTCATTATTTCATTTTATAGTTACTTGCCTACTATACTTTTATTATGTTTTGATACACTTTTTTAATAAAAAAAATATACTATAAGTGTAAAACTGTGTTAAAAATAAGAATCACAGGTCATCTAGCTCAATCCTAGGCGGCCACCTTACGAATATCGTCCTAACCTTTATTGTTACATCTTTCCGGATCTGATCACTGAGAGTGATTAAACTGAACCAAAGGGCTATAGAAGAAAATAGTCCTTAGAAGAGGTGAATGAAAAACTTGACATAGTTCCCCAAATGCGGCCATAGATCAACAAACCTAATTACGTAACACAGTTTGCATCACAATCTCAATGATTTTGAAGAACATTGCTAATCCATTGCTTCATAATCAATAAATCTTCTATGCGAAATATAGTAGCGGGCGTACCCCAAGGATCGATTTTGAGGCCTATTTTATTTATATTATTTACAAATGATTTAATTAATTACATTAATTCAGTATTTCCCGACACACAGCTGACAGTCTTTGCAGATGACACCAACGCAATAGTTGAAGCTAACGACATACACCAGCTTTCTGCTAAGGTTAATGCAGTGCTGACAGTTTTTAATTCTTGTTTTGAAAGTAACAAGCTCATAATTAACACTGAAAAAACCAAAGTAATGTTATTTAGTACAACAGCTCGTAATAAAGACAAAATGACGATCGCACTTAATGAAGTTAAAATTGACATAGTTAATGAGGTAAAGTTTCTAGGGGTATTACATTAACAAATATTTAAATTGGAAAAGGGAATTGCAAGCCATTTCGTATATTTCCTCAGCGTGTTATGCCTTACGCAGTCTTAGGGATGAAATAGACATAAAACACGTTAAATTGGTATACTATGCTCTAATAGAATCAGGGTTGAGATATAATGTTCAGTTTTGGGGGAATAGTTTTAAATATAACTGCCAGAGAGCCTTTGTACTCCAAAAGAGAGCCATACGAACCATGGTCCGGATATCACAAATAGAGAGCTGTCGGCCACACTTTATAAATTTAAAAATTCTTACTGTGCCCAGCCTCTATGTTTTAGTATTGTTGATGAATTAAAAAAAAATATCTGTTTCACTATGAAACAGATGAGGACAGTTGAGGTAAAATACGCGCAGGAAAGATTTTAAAAGCAAAATAATACCTCAATAGGATTGTTCAACATAGTCCTCAATATCAAGCAGTGCGGATTTTTAATAGGTTGCCATTGGACTTAAAAACTATAATTTACAAGGGCTCATTTAAGTCAAGACTGAAAGCGTTCCTATTGGAGAAATGTCTGTTTTCGATAGACGATGACATATCCACGTTGTAAAATTTTTATATTAGATAATATGAGACTGGGTTTTTTTAATTACTCGTTGAGTTACTCAACGTTTAATTCCACTTTTCAAGAATTTCGAATCACTGAAGCGGAATAACTGATGGGAACAATAGCTAGTTAACGTATCAAACATCACTCCTGTGTTCCCCAAAATGGTGGGCAGAGTTATCGGGTCTTTTGCAGTCTCCTGACTGTGTACCTGATACACTTCTGCTCAGCCATCAGGGAATACAAGCGATATGTTTTTTGTATGTATATATGATAAACGTATGTTTAATAATACTTTTGATCAATCACAAATTGACGAGTTGCGTGATTCAAATCACATTGCACAACTAGTCAATCAATTGTTTCGATGCAACAATATTTCATCATCTCTGCTCATTTTCTAGGGTTTTTTTTTTTTTTCAGTGCGACTATCCTGAGAACTGATATGAAATAATAAATCATTAAGTTTATCATCCACCATATTCGTAGGTTTTCTTGTGACGTTGTCCTATGTCCTTCACTCTCGGGATTAATTGAGCAGGCGATGCTTGATTCACCCCCTGTAATTATGCTTGACGATTGAAAGGTTATACGCTCAAGAGAAAGACTAATCTAACAAAAATCATTATTTGTTAAAACATAGTGTACATAAAGTCACGCCTTTTTCCCATGGGGGTAGGTAGAACCTAAAGATTGCTACTTGAACGATCTTTACATACTATTTGGTTCGTCCACTTCATTACCATTGTGCAAGTAATAAGCCTGTGTTTAACCCTGTGTCCTAACATAAGCGATCGTCGCGCAAAGACGCGATCTTCGCGTTAATTTATCACTTATTGGTTCGTGAAACCTACACGCGGTGATTCGCCGTACAAAATTAACGCTACGATCGACAATCTCTTATATTAGGACATGGCCAGAAACGATCAGTCTTGATTTCAAACTGTCGTATTTCATACCTGTTCAGTACTCAAGCAATCCTTTTTATAAACTAAGACCCAGTTCAGCTACATTGTCCAAAAAATAGTTATGTGCACAAAAAAAACAACCAACTTCCAAAAAAAACTTCACTATCCTGCGAATATATTGATATTACGTCATCGGCACAATATTGCGTTGCGTAAGGAAAACGAATGGGAAAACGTAACAAAATGCCTACAATCATTCAAAAGAGTGTTAATAAAGAGTACTAATTGTTGGTAAATAATAACAACAATTATTACGTACATTATTAGTAATTAATGTTTTCCGCAAACAGGAGGATGACCCTTGATCGGTTCGCCTACCTAGGTACCTAGGTACATTGGCTGTAGGTAAATCGTCATTGAATTAATAGTTATCCAAATGTTATACCTTTGACGTATATATGTCTATTCACTGTTTGTACATCACTACATAGTATAAAACAAAGTCGCTTCCCGCTGTCTGTCTGTTTTTTTATTTTTTATTTAGTATGGGTTTGCTCTTGAAAAAAAAAAAACAAAAAAGAGGTGACAGAAACAAAGTGAACGATGGAGTGAGCTTACTTACCCAGAAGAAGCCTGTTCACTCTCACTTTGAAGAGATTAAGGTTGTATGCGTTCGGAAACACAGACGCAGGCAGAGAGTTATATAGCAACCAGAAGGCTAATTCACGTAACTAAAGAAGTGCAGTAGCAGTGCAGTTGCAATTAAGTTTCGATCAAAACAACGCTACTTCTACTATTCTCTACGGCTGTCAGATACTATATATATTCAGCTATCACTCAAACTTAAACTTCATTGCACCTGCACTGCAACTTGATCGGCGCGTCATGAAATTACGTGAATTAGCCCTCAGGAAGGGATGGTAACCTGCAGTGAGTCTAGATGTCCGATAATAGAAGGGTGGAACGAGGTCGTGGCGCTCTTGGTCATACTCACCGAAGTACAATCTGTAGAAGACCGACAAGCAGGCAACCTTGCGGCGATGGGCCAAGCTCAGAAGCTTGGCATCTACCAGTTTTTCGACGCCAATGAGCCTCTTAGCTCTGGGTTCCACCGAGTCAAGCGCGGCAAGTTGGTATTTAGCTGAGCCATCCCAAAGGTGGCTACAATACTCCATAGAGGATCGGACCTGCGCTTTGTAAAGGGTCAAAAGCTGTCCAGGCGTAAAGTATCGCTTCACCTTATTTAGGATGCCCAGTTTCTTGGCCGCAGTTTGGGCTTTCCCTGGTCTGTCCCTATGTATGGTTAGATCTTTAAAACTGCGCAACGGATGTCAATGCGGTTTTATTTAATAGATAGAGTGATTCAAGAGGAAGGGCGAAGCCGCGGGCAGCAACTAGTAAATAATAAAATAAATATAATAAGTTTTTTGGAAAGACCTTTGTTACGATAAGACGTGACTACAATGTCAGATTTTCATACATTTATAAGAAACTAGCGATTGCGCGTGACTTCTACGTGTTTTTTTAACCGACTTCCAAAATATATTTTTTATTCATTCCATAATTTTTGATAAAATATCCAGGATAAAAAATACGTATTATGGCCTTCTACAGGTTACCAAAAAAATCAAACCAAATTTAAATGTGCAGTAAAATTAAATGACGTTCGCTTCAGTGCTGACCAAACAGAGGCTCCTACAGACTAGTGCGATATCGCGGGCTTAAAAGGCGCGGCTTTAAAGCCTGGAATGTACATGCTACTGATAAGCATGCTTGTTTGTTACTAGGTAGCATCCTCATTAAGGGGACGATAGCCGACTTTTAATGATTTTATACTGAAGATCACGTCTAAACGCGTAGTGGTAATGATTTGAAAAAAAAATATAATAAATTAGAGCATTTTCTCAATAACGTAGTATGTGAATATTTTAGATTATGTTTATATTACATAGTGAAATTAATTTGTAAAGTTATGTCTAACGCGGATAAAAAACTGAGAATGGCGTAAAATCTACCAAGCGTATTTTTCTGAAACCTTCACTAATTTAAAGATAATTTAATTATTGATGTTTTAGTGTACGCGTTTTATTAAAATACCTTTTGTTTTGTGTATAATAAATTAATAATGCGTCAAATTTTTATTATTATTATTTTTTAATTCAGGAACAAAACGCACCATTAATCAAAAAAGGAAATAACTCAAAAAATACTTTTTTCGAGGTTTTACCATAAAGTGAATTAACTTCGCACGGAGAATACGTCCAGTTCAACAGCTGACTCGATACGATGAAAATTTCAGGGCTATATGACTGTCGTTCTGTTTTTACGCGCGCGATCAAGTTGATACCAGTAAAGTGATCGAATTCAGTGATGCGCCGACTTTGCTCAACGTAAGATCTCGGAAAATAGTTAAGAAAGCGGAGTAAAACGAAATAAGGTCGGAGTAAAAAAGTGCAATTGTATTACTTATTTCACTTTAGTAGAAAAGTAGAAGTCATTTATTCCGATAGTATTGTGATTTAATTCAGTTTTGTGTAAATTGTTTCGTATCGTATTACGAAACCATATAAAGTTGATGCAGTGTTTTAATAAAAAGCATAAGCAAACCTAAAGTGAATAGGTATTTCGTTTTATTTACAGGCATTTTACTCTTTTAGTATAATGATGAGAGCCGGATTTTTTATTTAAACATTAACAGAGGTATTAAAAAAAAGAAGATTCATTTGTGCATTGGAGGTGCAGGGAGATTTTAAGGAATATCATTTTAAATAATAGATACTCTACTACTACTACCCTACTTTGTCCTGTTTTAGAAGGTCTTCAAGGGCACGGAAAATATTGGGTTTTATTTTGGACAATGCAACACCGGTTTATGAAAATAATTCACCGGCCTATAGTTCAGTTTATGAGAAACCCAATAGTAGCAATAAATTAACTATACGGTATAACTACAGTAGGTACTACAATCAAGCTCTTCTTTCACCAGTTCGTCTAATTCAAGAAGGGCTGAAAAAAGGTTCAAACGTACCAAATATCCTTCCCAATAGAAACTAAATAAAATTAAACGTTTGTGTAATACGGAAAAATCATATGTTTACATAAAATCTCAGAAGAATGTTCCAGAACAACCTTGCACCGAAAAATGCAGGCGCACACAAAAATGTAAACGCACTACAAAGATTAATTACAGATAGCAGATACGAACATTTTGAGAAATTTTGGGATTTGGGAGATTTGGCAAAGCAAAGACCGTACCTATATAATATGTAAGTGCAAGTATGGTTGGTGTTCAGCCCAAATATCGATACACGAATGCTCATCCTTAGATTGAATCTCACTACGTACGAGGTTCTACAACCAAGAAATATACAGAAGGCAGCAAAACTATTATTTATACATCGATTTTAAATAAAAGCAACAACTAATGCAAAATTGTTGCGCAGTCATTTCAGATGAGCACAACTGACAATGATGCAATTTTGACATTTCTGTAACTTGTTCGCTGGGTTTTTAATTTAATATTAAATGAAATTAGATAACCATGTGATACGTATACAGGGTCAAATTAAATTAGCTAGCGAAACTCCGCAGCCGTGATTGGTATCGATATCTAAACACGAAAAAATAAAAAATAATTAATTTGATGATCTTTTTTGAGGTCATCAACCGCAGTGAAGTGGAAATATCTACTTATTCAAAAATATGTTTTGTGCAAACTTTACAGTCGTGATGGGTATCAATATCTAAACAAGGTTAAATAAACAAAAAGAAAAAAAAAAAAAAAACTGCAATTTTTTATTTTTTATCTATATATCGATACCCATTACGTCTGCGGAGTTTCGGTGGCTAATTTAATTTGACCCTGTTTATGTGCGAACATAACAAATATGGCAAATAAATATTATGAATATAAATATGGCTTTACAGAATTATAATAATTAAAATCAGCAATACAACTAAAGTAAATGCACGTAAAGTATTGCGAATTTAACTTTCATCTCCTTTAGGGGGTGAACTTTCAAAAAATCGTCCTTTGTGTTCTCTTTCGTTGTGTTGGAACACTTGCGCAAACCAGGTTCTAGATCAAATGATTTAGCCTGCACGTTGTCGCAGTGACTGAATGAATTTGAGATTTTATTGATCTAGTCACCCTGTGACAAACAGTCTGGACAAAATGAAACTGGTTGTTAATTTTAAACGTTTAATATATATTTTTTATGACATTTACATTAGGTACATACGTAAGATATGTAGTTGTTTATTCTGTCGGAATCACTTTCACACGTCAAATTAAAAAAAAAACCGACCAAGTGCGTGTCGCACCACGCACAATGAAGGGTTCCTTAGTTGAGATGAAGTTATCCTAAAAACAAACTTAACATTGTAGTTGAAAAGCATGTTCACGTTCGATATACTCCACGGTCAATTTCCCAACTGCAAGTGTAATTTGTAATCACAAAAAAGCATTTTTTCATTTGATAAAACTACAAATTAACCATTTTAGACTATTTCCTTTACTTGTGCTGTGAGACCCTGCTTCTTGCCAAATTTTATGATTCTAGGTCAACGGGAAGTAGGTATCCTATAGGTTTTGATTTATTTGCGAGAATCAAAATATGCGGAAGGCGGAGCACAGGGTGTTGTGGCGCAGCCTGGGAGAGGCCTATGTCCAGCAGTGTACTCCGATAGGTTGAGCTAATTGATCAAAATATGTTGAATAGAAGCTTGATTTTTTTTAGAGCACCAAGGGACCCGTACACCTTCGTATTTGATATTAATTTCAACTTGATACCTACCTCCATGCGTTCCTGAGAAAAGGGGTCTTGACAGTCTGACAGACAGACAGACGGACAACGAAGTGATCCTATAAGGGTTCCGTTTTTTCTTTTTGAAGTACGGAACACTAAAAAAATAAGCTAAAGTCAACGCCATGAGACGAGATAAATTTCATACTTTGGGATTTAAAACTTTAACTGAAATTGCGTATGGTTCAGTTTCCATTGCAACTAAAATTATTTTATGACGTTTAGCGATAATTTCTTCATTCATAAATCAACTTAGATATCTTGAGTTTAAAGTTGATAGTTGTATAATTTGCAATTTTATGTATTTATAGCTTCTCATGACGGTTACTATAGATGGAGTCGACATTGCCTATCTGACTACCCCTGAGAAGAAATGGCGAAACCACCAATGATGTATAAAACTATAGATAAGTTGTCCGCACTCTAAAATGGCAACATGAAATGAAGCCAATTGGCCACATTGCGCTCAGTCACGCACTAACCTGTCGCGCGACGCTATGTTTGTTTTTAATTTATATCGTGTGTGAAAACCTGTGCAAAACATAAAGAAAACATGCCGTCGTGTGTTTTCAGAGGATGTACAAATTATACCCCAAAAGTTAAAGACAAAAATGTGTCATTTCTCGCGTAAGTTTACAAAACTACATTATTTTATTTTATTTTGTACGACGCTGCGTCTAATGGCGGCCGGCGCATGAAGTTAGTAGTCACGTGACGTTATTATCCTGTGACGTAACTGAAGATGATTATTTATCTCCCTCTAGTAACAGGCATCCCTCCGTACGGTGTCATATTTTCTTTCCCTTTCTTTACGCGTATAAGTAGGTAGTTATCTAGTATTTTCGCCGTTTTTAAGCGCCGAGATGTTGGTTGATAAAGTGTCTATATATAATACGTCATTGGAAACAACCATGAGTTTTTTCAACCCTGAGTTTTGTCAAAGTCTCTTTTAAAGTTCACACGTAATCTTGGTCAGTTCATGATTGTGTAGACCATGTAAATGAGTGTCTGATATAATTATCAGACACCAGAGGTTAAGTACCATGTAATAGCTTAGGAGTCGAGCCTCTTTGTTATCAACATGAACAAAATCCGGTCAAGAGCGAGTCGGACTCGCGCACCAAGGTTTCCGTACGTATATATGATGTTGATGATTTCTGAAAAACTGTGCTATTTAGAGACATAGTTTTATTTTTCCTGTAATCTTTACATAAACTTCTATCACATAGAATAATTTCAGATTTTTCTCTATGCAAATTTCGGAGATAAGGGGGTGGGAACGGTATTTTTTTTTAAATTTTTTAATCAATAGTCGGAAACTATGCTGCTAAAAAAAATTTTTTTTTTTAGAATGTGCATGCAGCGTTCTTTTATATGATACCCCACATGTCCTAGTAGCCCCACATCAAATTTTTAAGACCCCCTTTCAGTCCCTTTTGCAAAAAAGATATATTTTTTTTAATTTCTTTGTTGTTTGCAAAATAGTTGGGCAAACGTCATATAAAAATAATCTAAATTTCAAGTTGATAGCATTAGTAGTTCATTAGATATCCAGGTGTGACAGACAGACTGACAGACAGACAGACCGACAGACTTAGTCTCACCATAAGGGTTCCTTTTTACCATTTTGGTACGGAACCCTAAAAAGAAAATGAGGATATAGTCTGAATGTTGAATGTAAGGACATTCAACATTCAGACTATTCCCTCATTTTCAGAACATAAAATAGTGCACTTGAAATGTAACAATTATTTCATGTTTCATCTTTAATTGCGATGCTGTTTGACTCATAGAACTGTCTGTGGTTGTCGCTCGTCATTCCAATTTATTTATGTAGTAGATATACTATGTGACCAGTGAAAAACCGGTCAAGTGCGTGTCGGACCACACACAATAAGGGTTCCGTAGTTGGGTTGAAATTATCCCCAGAACAAACTCAACATTGTAGTTCAAAAACGTGATCCCCATACATTCAAACTGAAAATGTAATTTTGTACACACAATATTGAGTGATTTATCATGTTATTTTAAGATCACAGACTTCTTAAAGGTTTTCCCGTAATCTATAAGTAAAGAACTATTTTCAGTATCTTTATCAAAATATTAGGCTCAGTAGTTTCGGAGTTATGGAGGAGGGAATGGTAATTTTTCATCAATTTTTTTAAATAATTTCAAAAGTATGTATTTTAAAACTATAAAAATATATTTATAAAATCCTTAAAACAAGCTCTTTCATTTGATATGTCACACGGTACAGTCAGTAAAACATTATATTTTTTCTAAGTTGACCCCTAAAGTGACCTCCATATTCAAAATTAATTTATTTACGTAACACGTCCCTATTTGAGTCACAGAAGTTCATATTATTATTATTATTATTATTTATTTATAATTCAGATAACATGATCCATTATGGTTAGTAACAACAGGAGCTTATAAACTATGTTAGTATGTAAAATTTAAATATAAATAACAAATTAATACACATTCTATTTTACCGTCCCAACCACGATGCTTACCCAGAGCGAGTGTATGGGACACTGATATTTACCCGAAACAATCTTCAGAATGTTGTTGCTGCTGCCGCGTACTCTGCCCAATAGTGACGACACACGCTTGCGTCTTATTGCGTAAAAGTCATCCGTACGCGCTTCGGCAAACATAGCGGACGCACTGCAGAACCGCGGCAACCGCAACAACATCCTGAAGACGTTATTGTATTGTACCCGCAGAGCGCTGTAAGTCTGTTGAGTATAATTAACCCACAGGCTACTCGTGTAAAAAGATTGGCAATATGCTTTGAATAGCGCTAACTTGACTTCAGCTGAGCAACGAGCAAACCTGCGAGCCAACATATTACCCCGGACCGCCAGCGCTATGCGTTCACGTTCAATGTCCTCGTTGTCCCTTAGATCGTCGGTGACAATGTGCCCAAGATAATTAACCCTTTTCACTCTAGTGAGAGGAGAACCGTTCAAACAAATAGGCGGAGGTTCATGAGGGGTTTTATCATTATCACGAAGACCAAAAAACATACACTCGCTCTTGGCAACATTATACTTGAGACCATGACTCTCGGCATACCGCTCACAAACTTTAAGCAGATGACGAAGGGCCCTAATTGATGGGGCCAGCAGCACCATGTCGTGGGCATAACTTATATTATTGACAGCGACTCCATCAATATGACAACCTACATGCATGCTACTGAGCTCGCCAATCAGGCTATCCATATATGTATACATTAAAAAGAGTGGGCGAGGAAATTCCCCCTTGCCTCACGCCACACTCTAGCCTGTACTCCTCAGACAAGCAATCCGCCCACTTAACGACATTTAATTGATTGTCATACCAAAATTTTTGAATTTCCACTAGTTCTGCAGATACATTTTGGTTACGCAGTTTATCCCACAGGACCTCATAACAAACTAGATCAAAGGCTTTGGATAAATCTAAATAACAAGCATAAACAGGTGTCCTACGATCCAAATAATACCTAACCGTGTGCTTCATACAGAGAATGGCACTCTCAGTGGAAAGGCCGGGTTGGAAGCCAAATTGTGCGTGATGCAGGTTCAGGTTCCTTCTTAAATGCCTGTTAATCAGACTATCCATTACCTTAGCCAGAATTGTTGCCAAGGAGATGGGACGATAGTTACTTTTATCACAAATATCTGCTGTTTTACATTTAACGATCGATATGACTATTGTTCTCATGAGGTCCTGAGGGAGACATCTATGACTCATGCACAGGGAGAAAAGCATGGCCAACACTCTGGGCAAATGACAGCCAGCATGCCGTAAATGTTCAACGCTCAAGCTGTTATGTCCAGGCGATCTACCTCGAGACATGCAATCAATAATACTCTTAACATCTTTAGGTCTTATTTGTATAATGGTAGAAGTATCTGGCTGGAGTTTGCTTTGCGTAGCTATTGAAGACACAAGTGGACTAACCTTAAAATTTGATTTAAACATATTAGCAATGTTCCAAGGATCCCTTTCAGAGTTAATGCATTCAGCCCAATTTTGCTTTATATTTAGTTTATTAGTACATTGCCAGAATTTTTTGAAGTCTTTTTGGGAATAATGAGATGCCAAAGTGTCCATTTTAATTTATTCTGCGTGGTCTTGACACCACTTAAGACGTGATTTGAAAATTTTCCTACTTTTGCACATAGCGTCGTAAATGCATCCAGATGAGGGTTTCCCATGCCAGACCCAATTGCTAAAACCATTTTTAGCCTCCTCATGTGCCGTCTTTACGTGCTTATTCCAGCCAGGTACCGATTTTTTATTTTGATAATAACGATGAGTAAGAATATCATAACTCTTTATACTCGCGCCACGCAGTGTTTTTATTATATTGTTATACATTAAATCTATACTGCTATGATGCTCTAAATTATTACAATATTTATCAGCGCATATCTGAAATTCTTGCGGAAAGTCGATACATTTAAGACTATGATTGCAAATTTCATGATACAGCTGGATCTGTTCAGGGGTCCTATTTCCCCAAACTATCTTGTTAGTTATACAATAGAAGTCACTTTCCTATGTCTTACAATATTATTAAAATTGCACTCTAATATTATGTGTATCAAATTTCAACTTAATCGGTTTTATAGATTCGGAGCAAATCAGCTGTGACAGACGGACAGACAGACAGACAGTCATAGAGACACACGAGTGATCCTATAAGAGTTCCTTTGTTCCTTTTGAGGTACGAAACCCTAAAAATTAAAAAAAAACAATAAATAAAAAAAAAAACTTTATGTAACGGTTGTACGAGTAGGAAAGAAACAATAAACAAAACACATTGGAAATTTTATTGTTATTTATACTTCTGGGCTGTTTTGTGTCCCGCAGTATTTTAAACAGTAATATTATAACAGTGGTACAATGTATTCTCGCCCTCATAAATTCTATTTTTAGATACAAAAACATCTTAATGTATGTAAACCAAAGCTATAATTTTAATTAATTACTGTGATAATCGGTAGTCACCAACAAATCGTTGATTAGATACCGCGTGCGTTAATTACTCCTCACACATATTAATTAGTTAGCGAAGAGCGTCACGCCATGTTTATTTATGTTCGCGTGACGCTAGTGGGTGTGGATGTGAGTGGCAGATCACCGGTCGACGCTTGCGCAACTGCGTCACCGTAGGTCAGGGTTGGCACACAATGCCACGCGAAAAAAAGTCTGGACACAGCATCAAAATACAATACATTTTTTTTTTTTTATAAAGTGTCTGAAATAGGGTTCGATCATTAATATAGACCTTTTTTTTACTAATTTTTATTTTCACCTATTCTTGCTCAGAACAACGAGAAGCATGTCTTTTAAAAAACATTAATAAAATTCGGAGCGCCGAAAGGGCGTTGAGCGCACAACTTCTGTCATGGTCTCATGGACCACCATTCAAATACGTCATAAATTGGCAAATATTAAAGTAGCAAGATGCTAGTTTCACTCGCAACTCTTTACACATATGAACACAATAAAAAATTGAACATTAAATTATTTAACTTCTAATTTTTTAACTTTTTAAATTAATACTAATTAATAATAATACAATTTTTTAAATTATTTAGCTTTTAATTACTAATTTTAACTTCTAAATAAGGAAATGTATTCAAATACGTAAATCGTGTCGTGCATAGTGCAAGAAAACGGTGACACGCTCGGTTTGTATCGAAAATGCCGCCTCTACAGTGGCCGCCGAGGCGTCTCCGTGAATTTATATATATAACTCTGAATTTTTTGGCCGTGGGCAGGGCACATTGCTCGCAGAACAGATGGCCGATGGGGCCGATGACCTCGTGAAGGTGAAGGTCACACGTATCCGCTGGATGCGGGAAGCCCAGAACCGGTCGAAGTGGCGGTGCTTGGGGGAGCCCATGTTCAGTAGTGGACGTCGGCTGAAATGATGATGATGAACTCTGAATTTTAGCTCACTAATGGAAAAAGATTCGCCATCGTTCTGTCGGTGTTATCTTTAAGTTCCTAATTATGCAGCAACATGACGCTGGCCATATACGTAAGGCATTAGGCGCCTCTAATCTCTCTATTGTCAAATGGCACGTTTTTCTAATAATTAAAATACAAAATACCTAAAATGGCAGTACGTAGTGTCCTTGTTGTTAGTTCATGTTTTTATTTTGTTGTTTTGCTTTAAGATAAGGAATGTTTTAGTCACAAGTCAAAAATACATTAACGTACAGTGGTACCCAATTGATAAGGCGCGTCGTGAATCTGCGTTCGCACAGAAAAGAAAGTATGGCCCCGAAGATTAACGAAAGAATGCTTAAAACTTACAATCAACCTTAGGTCACTATTATAAGGTTCATAGTATACTGGAGCTGCTAGCGTGCACTCGATCAAAATTATGGCGGCTGACAAACATGCCACGCGGCGCGCGATAACATGGCGGCAGCTGCCGACCAATAGCGGTACAGGAAAAAGAACCGCGGTGCGTGGAGCGTGCCGATTGGTCAATAGCATTTCCCGCACTTTTAAAATTCACCTTCTGCGCAGGTACATCGGTAAGCCATATCAATTGGGTACTACTGTACATACTTAATAGAAATCGGGTGGTACCCCAAAAGACTATAAAGGTATGTGAGTGCTCCCGCGCACTAGGCAACCAAGTAGCGAACAACCAGGCTGAGGCAGCCCCCGATATTAAACAAATGGTGCGCGGGCTCCAATTAGATATTATATGTTGGATTGGCTGCCGCAACCTAGCTGCTGCAGCCAGGCTGCCTTCAAATTAGGACTAATACATGATTAGGAATTCTACATATCTTGTACTTTTGCCGGCTCCCATAGCGGGGTATGCACAGTATGTTTTCCTTTCATTCTTCCCTTTTCTGCCATCTTTTCGTTGGCTCCATTGCCCGTTCCATCCATCAACATTTTGTTTTTTTTTGTAATTTCCAGCATTATATTTATTAGGTATTTGTGCAACCTTTTTTATTACTTTAATTTAAAACATTTTGATAATTTAAAGCAAATGGAACATATTATTTAAAATACAGTTCACATTTGCATGTCACGAGAGAGTTCGACGAGTCGGTCAACTGACTCACCGTCGCGCCACTAAATAGTTAGGTGCAGAAAGTCTGCTCCATACAATAAGCGAAAACGCACGCGTACATAAAAACGCTTCATGTACATACTGCAGTGCAAGCGCACACGTGACTGGCAATCGACCGAGACATAGTGACTTCCAAAAGTGTATAATGGTAAAGTATATACACTTATAATATGTAAGCAAACCCTGTTCAGCTAGGTTCCTCACGTTCCGGTTCAAACACTCACTAAAAGGAATTAGTAGATAATTTTTCTCACATATATATTACATCTGTATTTAGAAGGTTTCAACTTTGTATCTCACCAGTTCCAACAACGTTTTTTTTTTTTTTATTTAGGATGGGTTTGCTCTTGACCTTAGTATAGGGCACTGGTGACAGAGAAGTCGACGATGGAGTGAGCTTACCCAGAAGATGCCTGTTTACTCTAACTTTGAAGAGATTAGGGTTGGAGTTAGGATTGTTTGAATAACGTTATTAAATTGTAATTGAAACGTCATCCACAATTTTTTTTGTATTCAATTAACCTCAATTGTCATAAAAACATATCAGGTTAAGCTACGCTTGCCGCGGTTGGTCCGTGGATGGGTGACCATCTTTACATACCAAGACCTCTCCGTGTCTTTCCGAGGCAAGGAGAGGTCACGTGAAGCCGTTGATCCCAGGCGTCATTCGTGCATCTTTGACAGCCGTTACGTGTCGTCAGAAACCTGAAAGTCTGGCAGCCAGTCTTACCAAGGGGTATCGTCGATCCCAACATAGTTAGCTAGGCAGATGATGATGATGAATAAAAAAACATAATGGAAGGCACATACGAAGAAACATACGTAATTAAAGTAAGAATTATAAATACGTACTTATAACAAAAACCATTTATCTCAAATAAACGAATTACAGGCACTTTCAAATTGTCAAAGGCTCGGTCAGTCATAAATATGAAACTAATTGCCCATTCCAAAGCTTAGTAGGTATCTATGGAGAAGAACGGGTAAGAAACTCCACGGACACTCTTTTAATTAACATATGGTTACAAAATATTGGTTACATAATTATAATTCGTGTTGAAATTATACATGTGAACACATATACATTGAAAATATACGTTTCCACAGGTAAGTTTTCAGATATATTTGCTTACATGGTCATCAGATACCTACTTTTGGAACAGGTTATAGACTGAGATCGCCGTACGTACCTACTATATCTGCATGCGACTGTTTTCCCCAGTCGTGTGAAGCTGACCTTCTGTACCTCTATTTTGAGGTCGCACTCTTCGGACAGAATGATACACGACAAATAATTTAATGTATGTTTTATGTATCTATAATCTACCTCCTGAAACGATGACATATAAAGGTCGCGAGAACCTGCCGGATGCAAGAGAGATAAACACAAATGTTCGGGTCGGCACGGGCCAAGCGGCACAGTCAACTGTATATTTTGCCGCCCGGTTGTGAGTCGTGCGGCGTGTAGTGTCATATCGTCCCAAACAAGTGCGTAGCACGCCTTAGCGCCTATGTCTAGCAACTATTTCAGCTGAATGATAACTGATAACAACTTGCTAGCTCAGTCATCATAATTTCAGCCTGGAGTCAACCACTGCTGGCTATAGGGCTGCCCTTTCTTCAGCCATACTTCCGAGTTCCGGTTTACTAGGTCAGTCAGTCTTAATCTCATAGCCGTGTGTTGTGCGCAGGTACCTTTATTAGGTATGCTCATGCTTACATTATTCATAGACTATAAATCATGTAGGTCAATTAAACCGGACACTAACTTAGTTCATAATATAATGAACGTATTGTTACTTAATTATTATTGTATGAATAATAACGTACCTACCTATTGAATATTTTTAGAACAATGGGCCAATAGTTAGTAAAAACTTATGAGTATGGCTACACTAATCTTAGCGTATGGAGATATTTAATTTAATTAATGTTTTCCTTCATCGTTTTGAGAGCAGTTTAACAATGTCAAAAATCATCAGTCATTCTTTCATTTAATATTTATGATTTGTCATATAATGTTAGATGAATTAACACCACAAATAAAGTTAATACCGCGCGGCAAGTAGTTGACTCATCGTCGGATACTTCGGAATCAGAGATCGACACATTGTACGATGACCTCATACATATCGCAAACACTTTTACTTTGACCTTTTAATAACATAATTATACGATCACATGTATCATGCATTTACCCGTTACTGTATATACCTAGTAGATAAATTAGGCCATCACTTCCTGCGATTGTCGAAAATTACTAAGTGCTATTGAGAACAGGGGAGTTAGTTTTCGTGGCTCAAATCAAAACAAAATCAAAAATATTTTTATTTCACATAGTTATGCCTGCCTACATGGGCACTTATGAAACGTCAGAAGCTAAGTGCACGGTTCCAATTGGTCGTTTCCTATGGAAAAGAGCCGGCAAGAAACTCCACGGTTACCTACTCTTTAAAAAAAATTGGCAAATTACAGTGTTATTAGGTATGAGAGGCTAAGTAATAACGTGTATAAGCAACGCTTGCCGAGGTCTGTTTTTGGATGGGTGACTATCCATTACATACCGAGATACCTCCGTGCCTCGGAAAGCACTTAAAGCTGTTGCTCCCGGCAACAATCGTAGATCTTTGACACTCGTAAGGGGTAGTCGGGAGCCCGACAATCTGCCAACCAGTCTTACCAAGGGTAACGTGTTTCCCAGTAACTGGTATTCAGATGCATCCAATTAGACTGAAAGTCGACCCAAACATGGTTGGGTTAGATTAGCAAATGCTAACGGCAAATGAAATGAAATCGTTTATTCTGTAAATAGGTTGTTAGAATCACTTACACCTCATATAAAAAATTAAAAAAACTTTTTTGTAAAAAGTTTTTTTAATTTTCAGATTTTAGTGGGTCAGTTTTGAATTTATCTAAGTTACAATAGCCTAATGTTAACTGCTCATCACCTTTTACAAAATGATTGCTTTTCCCGATGCTGGGACGTTGATTGTTGAGGAGTTCTCCTGGTAAGAACCAGGAAAACTGCCACTCACCATATGCATAGTGACGAGCATAAATTGCTTAATCGAAACCCGTTAAATAGGTTATCATTATTATATTGTTTCGGTGGCCATCTGTGGTCTCCATCATCAGTTCCACTTCACTAAATGGTGGCAAATTCACGAGTTACTATAAAATACCCAAATTGCTATAGGTTTGCCTATAAAATTTGAGGGTTTCCCTCGATTTCCATGGGATCCCCTCATCAGATTTTGATTTGGTGACAATGGGACCACTTCGGGAGTATACCCTTTCAAACAAAATAATAATTTTCAAAATCGGTCTATAATTGACGGAGTAATTGAGTAACAAATATAAAAAAAAAAAACACCGCCAACATTTCCTATCCGAATACCCCTGAGAAGAAATGGCGAAACAAACTCAGGGGTCAAAGTCTCTTTTAAAGTAGACATAATCTTGGTCAGATCATGTGAAGACCATGTAGATCCGTGTCTGAAATGGTCTTTTGAGGACAGAACCACACAAATTTGAGTGGACTGGTCCAATCAGTGCAAGCATTTGTCAGTAATCGTGCAGCTCAACTCATGACTTAAGGAGCTCAACGACTCGACGAACAATACCAAAGAAAGGACATTTGGGTAAATAAAATCAATCACATTTATTGTTTATTGTAATTTGTAAGTGTGCTGATTATTATTATTCTTGGTTTTCTCGTGAAAATTTCTCGTATCGCTAATCGCGGTAACAGTAATCGCAATAGCGATAGTAGTGGCCTTCACTGCTTCACGTCCATAAGGTGAAGGAACTTGAACCATTCACAGAAGTTGATAAGTAATCTGTTGCTGTTTATTTACAATCCATATCAATGCTGTTTTACGTATTACAACTTCTATGTTATCGTCACGAGTGGTACCGGTCATCTTGTTTAACAAAACAGACGTAATCTATCTTTATTTATTACTATTTTGGGTGATTCTTTATTTATTCTAAAAGAACATACATTGTTCACTTAGCGAATAAATACAATGTAAGTGAATCCAGTAGCTATTTGTTTTTAATGTAGTTAGGTACGATATCGCATTATAAGACATGTGCAAAACTAGCTTACATTGTTAACTTAATAGTTTTGCGTTGTTAGTGACGTACTGTTTGAGTTTAGCTTTAAATAATGTTAAAAAAGAGGATGTGCTCCTGGATATCTGCCACCGGTAGATTATTATAAAGTTGTACACCTTCGTATTTTAATTTTTTCCTGCCATATTGCGTTCGCGGGTGGTGCGTCTGTATTTGGTTGGGGTTTCTTTGGTCTCACCCCCCTGAGTAGTTGGATGGGGCTGGTTTCCTTATCCTGGATCTGGACAGTCATCGTTGCAGCGTCATACAAACACCTCAACACATCAATGTAGCGCCAGTAAATTCGACATCGTTGCAGAGAGGCCAGAACTGCCCATATTTCGATTTCTTTGGTATTTTTGGATGTTTTTATGTTATAGGATAATTTATTGTGTGTGTATGGTTTTGTTAATAATTTAAGTAATGAATTTCCTAAAAAAAATCCTTTACCTATTCACTAAATATACACATAAATTACCTAATTAAACATGAAATAAATTAATAGTTTAAAAAACACTAGAAATACGCGCTTTTATAAATGCACGTAAAAAGATCGTGTTCAAAGTCCATTACGCGGCCTTTCTCACAAGTGCAAGCACGACTATGATACGATATTCCATCATCAAATGCCAGTGCCTATTTTCCGGCTTCATCATCAGACCTTGAAACCTAATCGTGGTCAAAGTTCATTTCAAGAATTTTCTAAGAAATCCAAAACAGCTATGATACGATTTTCCATCATGAAGTTCCAGTTCATATCTTCCGGCTCCATCATCAGATCAGTTCGACAGTACCATATTATTGTATTGTCATCAGAACTATGTAGTTCTGATGACAATACAATAACTCTGTATGTACAGAGGCTGCCTATTTTCATTACGCTACGACCCTCGGAAGATGGTTAAATTAGTTACTTTAGATTCCATTGCATAGTTACATACAGGTCAACCTAATAAAAGCGTGTTAAAAAGAAGGAAACCATTTAAAAAGCAATACTCTTATTATTATTATCTATTTATTTCTATAAATATTTATTTATTACGGCTTAGCACTGAAAATTTCTAGTACTAAATGTCAATAATACACACTTTTTTAGATAAACTATTGGACTCTGGACACGAGGTCAGTTCAGTTAATCGTGAAGACAGTATCACTGCACTCTCTTCAAAATATGTATTCGTGCGAGCCCAGTGAAAGGCCAGTGACTGTGTCCATTGTACTATTTTACAAACTGGAGGCCAAGTCTGCTATTTTCAATGATTGGTCATTATGACGACCATACCAAGGCAACGCCATGACCATTGTGCTAATACTCGTAGTTTGTAACCTCCTAAATTCATAATGGCGTGACAGTGGTCCATAAGGAAGTCAAAATAATAGGAGCTTGTCAGTACGAGATCACCAAATACAGACAATTTTTCCAATGGAGTGTGAGAATGGCACGTCATCGGAAAATCATAAAGACGCCTTTCAATTAGAAGATTAGCAAAACTGTCAAACTCTACAATTATGGTGCCAATGATTGGCCACTCGGACACAACTGCGTTAGCAGACTTGGCCCTTGGGAAATTATCAAATAACTTCTCCCGCTCTGGGCTGAGCTGGAGGGTGTGTCAGACTTTTACTGACTAAAACCCACCCATGTTCCTTCCGTTGCCTGTGTGCCAGGGCCACGATATTCCTTTCGGACAAACTCGCAACACTGGCAGGCATTAGCCCTGAAGGACCCCGTCAGTTGGTGCTGACATCTCTTTGAGGCGCGCGTGAAACACAACGCGCCGTCGACCCGGGCTTGGTCCTTGTCAGACGGCGAGCTACCCATCGCTCACCGTCCGCAGGCCCGCGCCTACGGTGGCCGGAAATCAGCTTGCGACTCCCGACGCCCGGGGCGTCTCCTGCGGCGACTAAGGGCGTGAGGGCGCGAACCCTGCCTCACCTCAGAATTGGCTGACTTAATTAGTCCGGAGTATTAAAAAACTGATTTTATCGTAAGAAAACTTGAAACATTCCAAAATTTCCAGTAGTTAGCTAACGTGGTGATTGAGTAAAGTAGTCTTTGCCCTGACTCGGAATGATATGGGCTAATTATAAAACAACCTAGAATACGTTCCAGTTCAATAACTACATCTGATTTCCTTACGTTCATGGTTGTAAACACATTCACTTTCAATATGTTTATTAACTAGCACCATAGAGTAATCGTGACATAGCAGTCTATATAAATTTTTACAAAAATGCGGTGTGAAAAGTGGGTCTACGACGAACGCGCGGAGTAGGGACGAAAGATAAACTCAGACGATTTTAACATTGAAAGTACACATTTTGCACATAATATGTACAGTAGTACCCAAATGATATGGCTTACCGATGTACCTGCGCAGAAGGTGAATTTTAAAAGTGCGGGAAATGCTATTGACCAATCGGCACGCTCTACGCACCGCGGTTCTTTTTCCTGTACCGCTATTGGTCGGCAGCTGCCGCCAAGTTAGCGCGCGCCGCGTGGCATGTTTGTCAGCCGCCATACTTCTGATCGAGTGCACGCTAGCAGCTCCAGTGTATTATGAACCTTATAATAGTGACCTAAGGTTGATTGTAAGTTTTAAGCATTCTTTCGTTAATCTTCGGGGCCATACTTTCTTTTCTGTGCGAACGAAGATTCACGACGCGCCTTATCAATTGGGTACCACTGTACTTAGCCTTAACACTGTTTTCGTATGGGTGATACTGGCTGTGTTTGTCGCAAAAAAATACACTAAACTGTTACAGGATAGTTGTATTTATGTTTTTTTTGTAATTATGGCGATAGCATTGCGATTATAGCATCCGCATTTCTAAGCGTGATAATTATTATCACGCTTAGAAATGCGGATGCTACTGTAAATATTCTTGTTGAACTAATTCCGCATGACACTCAATCTGGAAAACTTCAGCTCATTGTTAGATAACCGTTTCTGTAGTGCGTCAGGGATGTTTGCACATGCGCATGTAGATTGCTTTTATGCAACAATGCGTATAAGGTGCGCTTCCTTGGTGCGCAGGGTGCGGGGCAGCTCCAACAGTGTCTTAATCATGGTTGCGAGTCGCCTGGACTGTGTATGTGGGTCACTGTTGTGCCGTCTCTCATGGAATGTCGCAACGGTGACCAATCGTTACTTCGACGTCTTGTATTGTTTTTGTTTAGTGTCTCTACTAACTAACATAGTCGTAAGTTTTACTAACAAATCTTGTTGAGTCTTGGTTACTCGAATAAAGAAAATTCTATTCTATTCTATAGTCATTGGACTGATTGCATGAAAAGCAAAGAAAACAATTATTATCTAACCGTAACATGTTATTATCAATGATGTTTGATTAGTATGAATCGCCGTTAAGTCAAACACATCGTAACCGAAAGCATGCGTCATACCACACACATTACTAATGATCGATCGAGCCGGTAGCGCCAGCACAGCCTTGCACCGTGCAAGACTAACATAACGGATAACCAGTCCTTAACTCCTTACAGATTCACCGATCGACCAAGTGACCAACATCACATTCACTTCTTAGCTCTCAAAGTGAACGGTTGTGTCTCATGTCGTCTTTTCAAACGTGAATTAAAAATGTACTCACTACAACTCTTGTTTTGCGCAGCATTTTTGCTGGCATTTATCAATGCCTCTAGCGATAAAGCGGACGAAATTAAATATTTTTCCAATGTTAAATGTGCTGAAATGTTCGGAATATGTTTGTTGAAAATTTCTGAAAAATCGAACGTAGTCAGTGAACCAATGCAGTTGAATCGAATGAAGAGAAGTTTTATGAACAGTGGCAAATGTGCGCAGGGGCAAGTTTGGTACCTGTACAAGTGCTTCGATTGTAAGGAGTAAGTACCTAAATTGTTTCATTTATTTATTAACTCATCATCACTATCATTACAGGAATTTCCTAATTCAATAGCTCTAACTACAGTTTTATTATTTACCATAACATATTATTATGTACAGACGCCAACACATCAAGCTACTACAATCTGTCAAATTTCTTTAATAGATTTTCAACTTTATCACTGCAGTATAAGGTTCATTGTAAAAATGTTATTTGTTCAAGGTTAATTGGAAAAATTTGACAGTTTCGGGTAGCTTGACCTGCTGGCGTCTGTACATCGTAGTTTTTGTGAATTCACTCAGAGAACAAGTAAAAATATCTATGCTGTCTGCTACATCATCAAGTACGCGCAAGGTAAGCGATAAAGGGGCTTTACTCAGTAGATTGGTTCTACTACTGGGCACCGCCAATACGTAAACCTTCACAATACATAACAAAAACAATAATAAACAAACATAATTATGATATAATTATTACATTAATAAAATCTCAGCTAAATAAAATCACTGCATATATTTAATTTATTTATTTTAAAACACTGGTAATTCCATCCAATGGTTGTCTGTAAAAGATCGCTTTGAGCGATAAGACCGCCCATTGTGTCACCCTATGTAAAATTTAAACATTTTTATCTGTAACTTTTATGGTGTACATAATAAAGAGTATTCTATTCTATTCTATTAGGCCTGCATTAAAATTTCATGACACAGTATTAAGACATGCACTCTCTAAGGGCATTGCAAATTGTATATTATATCGAATTACTATAATTATTAAATTTAATTAATAATTACATACTATTGACTCGCAATTTATTACATTATACTAAACATTAAACAATCATTTATTACATCTTATTTTAAAATAAATCATAATATGATTTATTTTAAAATAAGATGTAATGTTATTTTAGAAGATTTCCGAGTGGTTTTTGGAAGATGCTAACAAGATTAGCTTAGTAATTTAATAGTGTGAAGTGATACGATAACAAAATAATTTTACATAGTTCCACGTAAAAATAACCAAATACTTTTAAGCAGGTTCTTCCCCATAGAACCGGCATAGAAGTAAGTATTATGTTTAGGTTATTTATATAATACCTACATTGAGGTTATAATTTTATTGACCAATTTTATTAGTAATGCCTCTCGTTTGGCATGTCATGGACAAACATCTTTGTATTTATCTATAAATAGGTACTTATGCTAAGACAAGCCATTTGTTTGTTACATAATTGTTATTGGGAAATTCTGTATCAGTAATATGTATATTACGAGTATGATAATAAATAATACTGTTACAATTCTAGCCACTTTTCTATAAACTCAACGACCTAAAAGAAGTCGAAAAGAAGGAGGTTATATGTTCGGCTTCTTTTTTGTTTGAAAGGGTTTTGTATACTCCCGAGGTGGTCCCATTGTCACCAAATCAAAATCTGATGGGGGATCCCACGGAAATCGAGGGAAACCCTCAAATTTTATAGGCAAACCTATAGCAATTTGGGTATTTTTTATAGTAACTCGTGCATTTGCCACCATTTAGTAAAGTGGAACTGATGGTGGAGACCACAGATGGCCACCGGAACAATATAATAATGATTACCTATTTAACGGGTTTCGATTAAGCAATTTATGCTCGTCACTATGCAAATGGTGAGTGGCAGTTTTCCTGGTTCTTACCAGGAGAACTCCTCAACAATCAACGTCTCAGCATCGGGAAAAGCTATATTTTGTAAAAGGTGATGAGCAGTTAACATTAGGCTATTGTAACTTAGATAAATTAAAAACTAACCCACTAAAAAGAGAAAAATAAAAAACTTTTTTGTAAAATGTTCCAATTTACCTAGGTATTATATTACTTTTTTATAAATAATAAAAAACTTTTTACAAAAAAATAATAACCGACTACCAAAAATAAGGCCTGAAACTGCGTTAAGCGGGCGCCCGCGACGGGCAACCGTCGCGTGTCTACGCGCGTGGACACGCGGGTGGGCTCCGTGGGAACGCGACGGTCCCGGTCGCGGGTACCCGTCGCGGAGACCGGATTATTTTATCAAATCAAATCAAATCAAAAATATTTTTATTTCACATAAGCCTACATGGGCACTTATGAAACGTTAAAAGCTAGGTGCACGGTTCCAATTGGTCGTTTCCTATGGAGAAGAGCCGGCAAGAAACTCCACGGTCACTCTTTAAAAAAAATTAACTTGGCTTTTACAATGTTTTCAAATTACAGTGTAAATATGTATGAGAGGACAGCGTAGGCCCGTCAAAAGTACCAGGTACTTAACAAAATAGAAAATGGTCTACAGATCTACAGTCTATTAACCCTACAACGTCCTCGCATTGACAAAAAAAACAATATAAAATATTATTAAAATAATAAAAGTTAGAACCTTGTTGAAATATAAATTGTAGGCATAATAATGTCAAATAACAAAAACATTATGTCAGTGAAGTTTAAAATAAAATTAAATTAAAAAATAACTTCGTAATTTAGGAGCTGTTAATAGACATTTACATAGTTTTGCCGTTAATGAGGTACCAGGGAAGCCACATGTACAGAAGGAATTAATGCCAAACTTCCTTATCTTCAACGTAGTCCTTAATCTTTTAATATGCTTTTTTGATAAGGGCACGTTTAATGTGCGTTTTGAATTTTCCATCACTAAGTTCAGTAACCGATTGTGGCAACTTGTTATAAAAGCGGATACTGTTTACAAGAAATGACTTGCTTGCACTTGAAATTATTTACGCAGTGTCGCTAGTTCAATTTACCTTCAGTCTGTCTGTCTGTCTGTCCGCCTGTCACCAGGTATCTCATGATCCGTGATAGTTAGACAGATGAAATTTTCACACATGATGTATTTCTGTTGCCGCTATAGCAACACATACTAAAAACCAGAATAAAATAAAAAAATTAAGGGGGCTCCCATACAACAAACGTGATTTTTTTGCTCGTTTTTGCTCTACATATAATATTGAAAACGGCAACAGGTAGACGCTTGAAATATTCACAGGATATTTAGATAAATAATATTCACTTTAGAAATAAATAATTAAATTAAAATAAAACATATAATTAAGGGAGCTCCCATACAATAAAGGTGATTTTTTTTGCCATTTTTATAGATAATGGTACGGAACCCTTCGTGCGCAAGTCCGACTCGCACTTAGCCGGTTTTTTCCATATTGAACTCTCAATCTAAGTACATAATCACCTACGATAAAAATGTATTCTCAGAATGCCTCTTTTACATGAATCATGTTACCGGTCCGCTGGCGGACACCGCGCGTGCCGCGACGGGTCCCGTCGCGCGGAGGTGGGCCCCGTTGCATGGGTGCGGGGCGCGCCTCCCCGTGACGGACGCCCGCGCCGGAGCACTTTTGTATGAAACCGCGCGGGTGCCCGCTTAACGCAGTTTCAGGCCTAACACTACAAAGTGAAAAGTCGGTGGCAAAAAACTCAAATACAGATACAAAGACACCGACTTCCGAAATTAAAATTATTTTTCACTTTGTAGTGTTATTTTTGGTAGTCGGTTATTATTTTTTTGTAAAAAGTTTTTTTAATTTTTATATGACGTGTAAAAGTGATTCTAACATCTTAATTACAGAATAAACGATTTCATTTCATTTGCCGTTAGCATCTGCTAATCTAACCCAACCATGTTTGGGTCGACTTTCAGTCTAATTGGATGCATCTGAATACCAGTTACTGGGAAACACGATACCCTTAGTAAGACTGGTTGGCAGATTTTCAGGCTCCCGACTACCCCTTACGAGTGTCAAAGATCTACGATTGTTGCCGGGAGCAACAGCTTTAAGTGCTTTCCGAGGCACGGAACTATCTCGGTATGTAATGGATAGTCACCCATCCAAAAACAGACTCGACAAGCGTTGCTTATACACGTTATTACTTAGTTTCTCCATACCTAATAAAACTGTAATTTGCAAATTTTTTTTAAAGAGTAGGTAACCGTGGAGTTTCTTGCCGGCTCTTTTCCATAGGAAACGACCAATTGGAACCGTGCACCTAGCTTCTGACGCTTCATAAGTGCCCATGTAGGCAGGCATGTGTGAAATAAAAATATTTTTGATTTTGATTTGATTTGAGCCACGAAACCTAACTCTCCTGCTCTCAATAGCACTTAGTAATTTTCGACAATCGCAGGAAGTGATGGCCTAATTTATCTACTAGGTACATACAGTAACGGGTAAATGCATGATACATGTGATCGTAGGTATATGTTATTAATAGGTCCAAGTAAAAGTGTTTGCGATATTTATGAGGTCATCGTACAATGTGTCGATCTCTGATTCCGACGTATTCGACGATGAGTCAACTACTTGCCGCGCGGTATTAAATTTATTTGAGGTGTTAATTCATCTAACATTATATGACAAATCATTAATATTAAATGAAAGAATGACTGATGATTTTTGACATTGTTAAACTGCTCTCAAAACGATGAAGGAAAACATTAATTAAATTAAATATCTCCATACGCTAAGATTAGTGTAGCCATACTCATAAGTTTTTACTAACTATTGGCCCATTGTTCTAAAAATATTCAATTATTCATACAATAATAATTAAGTAACAATACGTTCATTATATTATGAACTAAGTCTGGTTTAATTGACCTACATGATTTATAGTCTATGAATAATGTAAGCATGAGCATACCTAATAAAGGTACCTGCGCACAACACACGGCTATGAGATTAAGACTGACTGACCTAGTAAACCGGAACTCGGAAGTATGGCTGAAGAAAGGGCAGCCCTATAGCCAGCAGTGGTTGACTCCAGTCTGAAATTATGATGACTGAGCTAGCAGTTGTTATCAGTTATCATTCAGCTGAAATAGTTGCTAGACATAGGCTCTAAGGCGTGCTACGCACTTGTTTGGGTCGATATGACACGTCACGCCGCACGACTCACAACCGGGCGGCAAAATATACAGTCGACTGTGCCGCTTGGCCCGTGCCGACCCGAACATTTGTGTTTATCTCTCTTGCATCCGGCAGGTTCTCGCGACCTTCATATGTCATCGGTTCAGGAGGTAGATTATAGATACATAAAACATACATTAAATTAATTGTCGTGTATCATTCTGTGAGAGTGACCTCAGAGTGCGACCTCAAAATAGAGGTACAGAAGGTCAGCTTCACACGACTTGGGAAAACAGTCGCATTCAGATATAGTAAGTACGTACGGCGATCTCAGTCCATAACCTGTTCCAAAAGTAGGTATCTGATGACCATGTAAGCAAATATATCTGAAAACTTACCTGCGGAAACGTATAATTTCAATGTATATGTGTTCACATGTATAATTTCAACACGAATTATGTAACCAATATTTTGTAACCATATGTTAATTAAAAGAGTGTCCGTGGAGTTTCTTACCCGTTTTTCTCCATAGGAACCTACTAAGCTTTGGAATGGGCAACTAGTTTCATCTTTATGACTGACCGAGCCCTTGACAATTTGAAAGTGCCTGTAATTAGTATATTCGAAATAAATGCTTTGAGTTCGAGTTATACGTAATTAAAATTCTTATTTTAATTACGTTTGTTTCGTTTGTGCCTTCCATTATGTTTTTATTCATCATCATCATCGGCCTAGCTAACTATGTTGGGATCGACGATACCCCTTGGTAAGACTGGCTGCCAGACTTTCAGGTTTCTGACGACACGTAACGGCTGTCAAAGATGCACGAATGACGGCTGGGTCAACGGCTTCACGTGACCTCTCCTTGCCTCGGAAAGGCACGGAGAGGTCTTGGTATGTAAAGATGGTCACCCATCCACGGACCAACCGCGGCAAGCGTAGCTTAACCTGTTTTTTTTTTTTGACAATTGAGGTTAATTGAATACAAAAAAAATTGTGGATGACGTTTCAATTACAATTTAACGTTATTCAAACAATCCTAACTCCAACCCTAATCTCTTCAAAGTTAGAGTAAACAGGCATCTTCTGGGTAAGCTCACTCCATCGTCGACTTTGTCTCTGTCACATCTGCCCTAGACTAAGGTCAAGAGCAAACCCATTAAAAAAAAAAATACATTGTTGGAACTGGTGAGATACATCTGTATTTAGAATGCTTCAACTTTGTAGTTGAAACCTTCTAAATACAGATGTAAGTGAGAAAAATTATGTACTAATTCCTTTTAGTGAGTGTTTGAACCGGAACGTGAGGAACCTAGCTGAACAAGGTTTGCTTACATATTATAAGTGTATATACTTTACCATTAGAGGAGAGGGCTATGCTTCGAGTTTCCCTACGTGGTTGAATCAGAAATGAAGAGATCCGCAGGCGAACCAAGGTAACCGACATAGCCCGAAGAATTACCGACCTTAAGTGGCAGTGGGCAGGGCACATTGCTCGCTGAACTGATGGCCGATGGGGCCGAAAGGTTCTGGAGTGACGACCGCGTACCGGAAGACGTAGCGTTGGAAGGCCTCCTACAAGGTGGACCGATGACCTTGTGAAGGCCGCAGGTATCCGCTGGATGCGGGAAGCTCATAACCGGTGGAAGTGGCGGTGCTTGGGGGAGGCCTATGTCCAGCAGTGGACGTCTTTCGGCTGAAATGAATGAATGATGAATGAATGACTTTACCATTATACACTTTTGGAAGTCACTATGTCTCGGTCGATTGTTAGTCAAGTGTGCGCTTGCACTGCAGTACATGAAGCGTTTTTATGTACGCGTGCGTTTTCGCTTATTGTATGGAGCAGACTTTCTGCACCCAACTATTTAGTGGCGCGACGGTGAGTCAGTTGACCGACTCGTCGAACTCTCGTCCATTTGCTTTAAATTATTAAAATGTTTTAAATTAAAGTAATAAAAAAGGTTGCACAAATACCTAATAAATAGAATGCTGGAAACTACAAAAAAAAACAAAATGTTGATGGATGGAACGGGCAATGGAGCCAACGAAAAGATGGCAGAAAAGGGAAGAATGAAAGGAAAACATACTGTGCATACCCCGCTATGGGAGCCGGCAAACGTACAAGATAATTATGTAGAATTCCTAATCATGTATTAGTCCTAATTTGAAGGCAGCCTGGCTGCAGCAGCTAGGTTGCGGCAGCCAATCCAACATATAATATCTAATTGGAGCCCGCGCATCAAGAATTTGTTCAATATCAGGGGCTCTCTCAGCCTGGTTGTTGGCTACTTGGCTGCCTAGTGCGCGGGAGCACTCACATACCTTTACAGTCTTTTGGGGTACCACCCGATTTCTAATAAGTATGTTAATATTTTTTTGACTTGTGACTTGTTCCTTATCTTAAAGCAAAACAACAAAATATAAACACGAACTAATAAAAATTGGCCAAGTGCATGTCGGATCACGCACAATGTAGGGTTCCGTAGTTGGGATGAATTTATCCCAAAAACAAACTTAACATTGTAGTTGAAAAACATGCTCTCCTATACATCGATATACGTTACGGTCAATTCTCCAACTGCAAATTTAAGTTGGTCGACACTTACTCATTAACTTGTGAAGCCTACTTAGCTGTGATAGTTTTCCTTTTAATTTCGTTATATATACTATTGCCATGATTTTTTTTACATATCCAAAACCAACCATTTAGCTGGCAGGGGGGGGGACACTTGACTCTAACAAAAAATATGCTTTTTAAAGCTTAATATTACGCAAACGGATCCCTTAATTGAAAAATCGTTTTGACAAACCCACAATATTTTTGAACGGCCTATTTATTGATACCCAACACCTTGTATTAGACGAGAAAAAAAAATATCATCCCCATGTCACGTGCAACCATTTAGCTGGCAGGGGGGGGGACACTTGACTCTAACAAAAAATATGCTTTTTAAAGCTTAATATTACGCAAACGGATCCCTTAATTGAAAAATCGTTTTGACAAACCCACAATATTTTTGAACGGCCTATTTATTGATACCCAACACCCTGTATTAGACGAGAAAAAAAAATATCATCCCCGTGTCACGTGTACGGGAGGTACACTAAGGCCTGAAACTGCGTTAAGCGGGCACCCGCGCGGTTTCATACAAAAGTGCTCCGTCGCGGGGACCCGCGCGGGCGTCCGTCACGGGGAGGCGCGCCCCGCACCCATGCAACGGGGCCCGCCTCCGCGCGACGGAACCCGTCGCGGGGGCACGCGCGGTGTCCGCCAGCGGACCGGTAACATGATTCATGTAAAAGAGGGATTCTGAGCATACATTTTTATCGTAGGTGATTATGTACTTAGATTGAGAGTTCAATATGGAAAAACCGGCTAAGTGCGAGTCGGACTCGCGCACGAAGGGTTCCGTACCATTATCTATAAAAATGGCAAAAAAAATCACCTTTATTGTATGGGAGCTCCCTTTATTATATGTTTTATTTTAATTTAATTATTTATTTCTAAAGTGAATATTATTTATCTAAATATCCTGTGAATATTTCAAGCGTCTACCTGTTGCCGTTTTCAATATTATATGTAGAGCAAAAACGAGCAAAAAAATCACGTTTGTTGTATGGGAGCCCCCTTAATTTTTTTATTTTATTCTGGTTTTTAGTATGTGTTGCTATAGCGGCAACAGAAATACATCATGTGTGAAAATTTCATTTGTCTAACTATCACGGATCATGAGATACCTGGTGACAGGCGGACAGACAGACTGACTGAAGGTAAATTGAACTAGCGACAATGCGTAAATAATTTCAAGTACAAGCAAGTCATTTCTTGTAAACAGTATCCGCTTTTATAACAAGTTGCCACAATCGGTTACTGAACTTAGTGATGGAAAATTCAAAACGCACATTAAACGTGCCCTTATCAAAAAAGCATATTAAAAGATTAAGGACTACGTTGAAGATAAGGAAGTTTGGCATTTAATTCCTTCTGTACATGTGGCTTCCCTGGTACCTCATTAACGGCAAAACTATGTAAATGTCTATTAACAGCTCCTAAATTACGAAGTTATTTTTTATCTTTTTTTACAAACTCACTGACATAATGTTTTTGTTATTTGACATTATTATGCCTACAATTTATATTTCAACAAGGTTCTAACTTTTATTATTTTAATAATATTTTATATTGTTTTTTTTGTCAATGCGAGGACGTTGTAGGGTTAATAGACTGTAGATCTGTAGACCATTTTCTATTTTGTTAAGTACCTGGTACTTTTGACGGGCCTAAGCTGTCCTCTCATACCTATTTACACTGTAATTTGAAAACATTGTAAAAGCCAAGTTTATTTTTTTAAAAGAGTGACCGTGGAGTTTCTTGCCGGCTCTTCTCCATAGGAAACGACCAATTGGAACCGTGCACCTAGCTTTTAACGTTTCATAAGTGCCCATGTAGGCTTATGTGAAATAAAAATATTTTTGATTTGATTTGATTTGATAAAATAATCCGGTCTCCGCGATGGGTACCCGCGACGGGGACCGTCGCGTTCCCACGGAGCCCACCCGCGTGTCCACGCGCGTAGACACGCGACGGTTGCCCGTCGCGGGCGCCCGCTTAACGCAGTTTCAGGCCTAAATAAAAATGTTTTTCATGGTTTTATTTGACGACTTTTTCGGCATGTAATATGTACACCAATGCTAAATTACAGCTTTCTAGTACTAAGTTTCTCTGAGCTAAGCCGGGGACAGACGGACGGACGGACAGACAAACAGACAGACAGACGGACATGGCGAAACTATAAGGGTTCCATTGCTTGCCGTTGCCGTTGCCATTTCAGGTATCATGTTCATGTATTTTAGTTATTAGAAAACGTGCCATTTGACAATAGAGAGATTAGAGGTGCCTAATGGCTTACGTATATGGCCAGCGTTACGTTGACTACATACTTAGCAACTTAAGATAACACCGACAGAACGATGGCGAATCTTTTTCCATCAGTGTGCTAAAATTCAGAGTTCATCATCATCATTTCAGCCGACGTCCACTACTGAACATGGGCTTCCCCCAAGCACCGCCACTTCGACCGGTTCTGTGCTTCCCGCATCCAGCGGATACGTGCGACGTTTACCTTCACGAGGTCATCGGTCCGCCTTGTAGGAGGTCTTCCGACGCTATGTCTTCCGGTACGCGGTCGCCACTCCAGAACCTTTCGGCCCCATCGGCCATCTGTTCTGCGAGCAATGTGCCCTGCCCACGGCCAAAAAATTCAGAGTTATATAATATATAAATTCACGGAGACGCCTCGGTGGCCACTGTAGAGGCGGCATTTTCGATACAAACCGAGCATGTCACCGTTTTCTTGCACTATGCACGACAGGATTTACGTATTTGAATACACGACATTAAATAATTAAATTATTTAGAAGTTAAAATTAGAAATTATAAGTTTAATATTTAAAAAAATTGTATCAATATTAATTAGTATTAATTTAAGGAGGTCACATTTGGGGGGCAAATTAGAAAATTAAAAAAAGAGAGTTTTACTGACTGGACTGTGTGTCATATCAAATGAAAGGATTTGTTTTAAAGATTTTATTTATATTTTTTTATATTTTTTAAATACATACTTTTGAAATTATTTAAGAAAATAGATGAAAAATTACCATTCCCCCCCATTATCTCTGAAACTACTGCGCCCAAATTTTTATAAAAATACAGAAAAAAGTTCTCTGTGCGTGTGTTAGTGATCTTAAAATAACATGGTAAATCACTCAATATTGTGCGTACAAACTTATATTTTCAGTTGGAAGGTATGGGGATCAGGTTTTTCAACTACCATGTTAAGTTTGTTCTTGGGATAAATTCATCCCAACTACGGAACCCTACATTGTGCGTGGTCTGACAAGCACTAGGCCGGTTTTTTTTTTTTTTTCAGCTTTGTAAATTTTTTACTATCAATTTAATATCTACTCAGGTTGTGTCTGCGACTCAGTCATAACAAATCGATATCTGAATGAAAGATAACCTATGAAATAAAAAAATCGATCGTTGATTCAGTGACTGACTCAATCAATGTCCAATTTATATGTTTGCATTTCCGGATGATTTTATTTATTTATTTATTTAAGCCTCATTAATTCCTTAGTAATAATACTTAATACAGGTTTTTTTTTTTTACATAATTTTAACTAGGGACCTCTCGACGAGTATAGGCCTCCTCAATATCACTCCATTTTTTCCTGTCTTGGGCTGTTCTCATCCAGTCGTTGTTTGTACATTTTTCGTTGAGTTAGCCTTCCCATCTTTCCAGGGGGCGACCATTTTTTTCCTTTTTCCGGGGGGGCCAGCTCATGTAGTATTGCCCACTTCCATATAAGTTTCTTGCAGTGGGTTAAGGCATCAATAACTTTTGTCCTTTCTCTAATTTCACTGTGTCGTTTTTTGTCTCTGATTTTTAAGTTAAGAATCCTTCTCTCCATGGCTCTTTGGCATTTTTAAATTTTTTCTTTCGTGTGCGTATTAGATCCAAGTTTGACTCGCATACGAGAGGCAAGGTAAAAGACATGAGTCTAGGACTTTCTTTTTAACCGACTTTACAAAAAGGAGGAGGTTCTCAAGTCGGGTGTATTTTTTTTTTTTTTTATGTTTGTTACCTCAGAACTCTGTCGTTTATGAACCGATTTGGAAAATTATTTTTGTAATTGAAAGGCTACTTCCAGATTGGTCCCATTTTTTTCAAAATCCAGTTGTGATGTTGGGATCCTTGAGTAATTGAGGGAACTCTTCAAATATTATAGGCATACATGTAGCGATTTTTATATTTTCATAAACAAGTCAATCATTTGTATTCAGAAAGTATAATTTGGTGAAGTGGAACTGATGAAGAAGGCCACAGATGGCCACCGGAACTTCTCAATGATACGTATTTCACGGGTGGCGATGAGATATATTAAGATAGTTAAGCGAAGCAAATTTAAATAAATAGTTATGATCAAAATGGTACCATCAAACTGATCTGATGATGAAGCCGGAAGGTAGGCACTGGAACTCCGTTATAAAATAAAGTATCCTACCCGTGTTTGGTCTTATTGGAATTATCATAAAAAATTTTGGAAGTCAGTGTCATTGGTTCTGTATTTTCGTTTTTTGTCACCGACTTCCAAAATTAAATTAAATATAATATTAAATGTGGGTGCCCTACAGGTACCTCGCCCAAGCTTTCGGGGAAACAAGGCGTGATGTTATGTTATGTGCTTCCGAAAATTAAAGTTATTTTTCACTTTTTAGTGTTATCTTTTGGAAGTCGGTTTTTTTTTTATAAAAAAGGTTTTTTTAATCTTAATGGTACGAGTAGCTCAGAGTTTAGAACTTCTTTGTGGCTCCAGAATGTGTTCCATGTCAGTTTAATAAGAATCTTTATCTCATCACGGTGTCTTGATTTTGTGAAAGATATTCGTTTGCCTAAATATATGTATTTGTCGGGATAGGTTCAGACATCAGAAGTAATACTCAGATATGGCAATACAGAAATATATTTCAATCGAACAATCATTTATTTTAAATCGAGAGAATATAGAAATTAAATAGAATTAATTAAATAACTAATAATGGTAGTGGCGGTCACATAGGGCAGTACTGACTGTCAGGGACAGTGGTCCATGCACCCACCGCAATAAGGATAGTACTAATTTGTCGGAGACAGCGTTCCATATCCAATAACCGGGCAGTACTGACTGTCGAGAGACAGTGGTCCGTGCACCAACACGCATCCGTTCAAAATGCGTACCGACTCTTTTTTTTTTGTTTTTTTTTTGTTCCTGACCTATTGCAGATGGCTCCGGAGTGCCTTTTCTGCTTAACCGAGCTTTGGCGGGGCCAGAAGGGCCTCTCGCCGTCGCGTACCGACTCAATAGCGCACCTCCTTATAAAGGCGATCCGCTAGAGGGGGGTAACGATACAATATTTCACTCAATTGACTTCAATTCTTTTAAGTCAAACATCCGATAGAATGAATGATTTGTCTATAATGCACGTTCCACTAGCGCCATCTAGTCGCCGCCTCTCGCAGCTGTTAATATTCATGAACATATTCCAACGTCGACTGTCCACAAATATGGATCTTTGAGTTTTGTTACACTTGACTTTAGTTTTTTCGATATTTAATTCTAGACCGATATTGCGACTGACGTAGTTAAGTTCGTTGATCAGTTCTTCGAGTTGTGACGCAGTTTCTGAGAATAATACGATGTCATCTGCGAAACGTAGGTTGTTAATGTAACTTCCTTTAAGATGTATACCTTTTTTTGACCATTTAAGTTGTTTCTTAATGTCTTGCATATTAAATAATCCACGTCATCGTAATTCTCTGTTCTCACACATTGGTAAGAGTAGATTATCCCGGTTACCATATGCCAGGACTTATAACAAGTACAAACTACCTCATCACCATTTCCTGGTGGATTAACGTTAGCTCACCTACCACCTGTCCAGTGTAATTGCTGTCACCTAACTTTCTATTTTGTACATTGCAATTATGTATGCATTCCTTATCATATGTTTTTTTTTTTCCTTTGTTTTAACAATTATTCTACAACACTTTGTTAATTTGATCATTTCAAAATTAAATAAAAATGGGGGGCTTGGGTAACTTAAATTTAAAAATGTGGGTCTGCAAACCCTACATAACAGTAGTCGTATAAATTATGTATCTATTAAATTAGTAGCCACACTGATAATCAAACATGTTGTATGTTAAAAGAGGTGATTTAGCCTATTTAACATTGCTCGGATTATGTTAGTTTACATTTAGAATAAGATCTTTTTGTTAACTTATAATAACCTTTCTGTTAACAAAGACCTTTAAAAATCAATCAATCAATCAATGTCTTGCAAAACAGTTATAAATAATGTCGGGGACAAGGGGTCGCCTTATCTTACACCTCTGCTGATGTCTATTTCGGGTCCTGTTTTATCTAGTTTCACTCGGCTAATGCTTTTTTTGTAAATGTCTTGTATCAGTTCAATTGTTTCTAATGGCATATTACATTCACGTAGAGCTTTCCATAAGCTAGCGTGGGAGATTGAATCAAAAGCTTTGGCATATTCGATGAATGCACAGTATAAGGGACGTCTTTGTTCTTCGTATTTTTCTATTATTTGCTCTAGAACGTGAATAAGGTCCATTGTTGAGAAAGATTTCCTGAAACCGGCCTGTTCTACTGGTTGGAATTTTTCAGTGATTTCAGATATGCGTCGTTCTAGACATGAGGCGAATACCTTGTAGAGGCATGGTTGTAGGCTTATTGGTCGGTAATTTGCAATATTTGCAGGATCTCCTTTTTTATAAAGTAAAATGATGTCAGATTTGGCCCATTCTTTTGGGATCTGTCTAGAGTCTAATACTTCATTAAAAAGTGCTGTTAAATAGGGTGTCAGTACAGTTTCCGGATGATAATGACATCATAATAATTTCTTATCTTCATTTTTTACCTGTATGCGCTGCTGACTGGGTCACACACTCTTTGGATGTTAGCTTGAATGATAAATCACGGATAGCCAAAGATGATGGGTTTATTGAATTATTTAACTACCACGTAACTAATGCTATATGAATGTTGTGTGAATGAATACACTATACAACAATATTTTTAGTTTATGCGAAACCTGAATATAGTTTGTTCAGAATAAGGAACTGAATCGATTTCAATATCTTTTACACCATGTTATATTTTGTCCCAAAAATATTTAAGTGTGATGGAAAATGTTATCACCATTTAATTACTTACAATACAATCACCGTACTACGTAATCGCTGGAGGCGCGCAGGCGCCGCCGTTAGCATGTTTTTGTACGGACAACCCGGTAACATAACAACCTTATAACTTTGTGATTTTTCATGATACAGTTTTGAAATGTTGTACATAGACTAGACACTTGTTTCGGGTTTCGCATATACGAAAATTAATAATTATTGTATTTTGTGCAAGGCGACGGAAAAGTGCTGATCTATGCAATGCGCGCGTGCCATGTACGATACATGACTCGTACAATGGCGTCAATGGTAATGGCTAGCGCAAAGATGACGTGTTTTAATTGTCCAGTAGGAGCTATCCTACTGATAATTAGGCACTAATTTCTATTACAAAGCAGCATCGTCACGTCTGGGCACGCTGCAATTGTGGCGATAAGTCCCCTCTTTGAGGAGTGGCTAGAGAGGCGCCACGGCGTCCTCACCTTCCGCCTGACGCAGGTCATCACCGGACACGGTTGTTTCGGGAGGTTCCTGTTCAGGATAAAGCGATCACCCGGAGGACACGGTGGAGCATACGGTGGAGATCTGCCTGGCTTGGGCGGAGCACCACCGTGTCCTCACGGAGGCAATCGGCGGCGGCAATCTCTCGCGTCCGGCACTGGTTCACCCCATGGTTCGGAGCGAGAGTGCATGGGAGGCCATCACCTCCTTCTGCGAAGCAGTAATGCTCGCGAAGGAGGAGACGGAACGCGTGAGGGAGAGGCAAGGTTCGCGCCCTCGCGCCTCTAGTCGCCGCAGTTGCTAGTTGACTTAGTCACATCCTTATCAATGATTATATTCTATATCTATTTCAAACGACCTTCCCTATGTGACCGTGTATGTCACATCCACTCTGCTACGTGTCATTGCACCATGACATTGACACCCATGTTGTTCAAATTACGATGACGTGACGATGCTTTTTTTTTTTTTGGGTGGTAAATTATCATATAACTTCTCCCGCTCTGGGCGGAGCGGGAGGGCGTGTCAGACTTTTACTGACTAAAACCCACCAGTGTTCCTTCATTTGGACTTCCTTCATCTGACGGCGAACTACCCATCGCTCACTGTCCGCAAGCCCGCGCCTACGGTGGCTGGAAGTCGGTTTGCGACTCCCGATGCCCGGGGCGTCTCCTGCGGCGACTAGGGGCTCGAGAGCGCGAACCTTGCCTCTCCCTCACGCGTTCCGCTTCCTCCTTCGCGAGAATTACTGCTTCACAGAAGGAGGTGACTCTGGAGACACGGCTTGCGGGACGATTATCTCCTAGTGTAACATGGCGTAATTTTGATGACTTGGTTACATTTTTTATGGTCCATGCAAAAAGAAATATGTGAACGTGATCACTTCGTTCGTCTGCAATGCTCAATTTTCTCTGAAACATTTGATATACATATTCTCAAATCTTCATCAGTATTAATTGTCATAAAACAATTGCACGGAAATGTTAGTTCAACAAGCCGACAATGTCATTTTCAACCACAGATTTCATATTTCCACAGCCTGATAAAACACAGATATATTTTTTTTAATAATAGATTGATAGAAGGGCTTTTCGCCACCATTTGCCGGACACACGCAGCTGCGTTAAAAATTTTCAAATAAATAAAAAACGAGAACGCTGTTTTCAAGTCAATGTTTTTAATTTTAATTTTGGCAATGTTCAATCGAGCGTTTTCGTTCCGGTCCCAATTTCGGTAGTGTTCACGGGAGTGGTTAGTAGGTAGATGTGTAATTCGCACAAGAGCATAGTGGTATTGAATAATAATTAAAATCAGTGTAATTTTGACTTTAAAGGTACAAACTCGATGCATAACAGATGTTGATTATGCTGATATAAATAAGCAAGTCGAGATCGCATATCACCTGGGATATAAGGGGCCTAGCCTGAGGGACTCTAATACTCCGTTGATTCCGTTGGTGGTAAAAGAAAGAAAGAAAAAAATTTAATTTGGGACACGCACAAGAAACACCATTCCCATTTCTTCCCATGGGTGTCGTAAAAGGCGACTAAGGGACTTACTAGAGAATGGGCGGCAGCTGCGTTCTCTATGCATTTTTAAAACCATACTGCGATCGCCAAGCGTGACGATTATGGCAAATCCCCTCTTTTTGAGGGTGGCCTATGTCCAGCAGTGGACGTCTTTCGGCTGAAATGATGATGATGATAACAAGAAATACAAAAATCGCATTTAAAACCAACAAATATCCAAAAAAAACAATCAAGACTTGTGCGAGACAAAACGGTTCCTATCTCAGCATAATGCTGCAATATTTAAAAAATAAATACCACAGCGCTGGTATTCTAATAGGGGCTGGATATCTGGAGGAGAGTAGCTAAAAATTAGTAACAGACATGCACATAATGCCACCTACACCATAGTTCAGTAAAATCAATGAATATTCGTAACAACGCGATACGTAGCGTAATTGATAGATGGCGTTTTATTGAGGAAAATCCACTTCACACTAAAGGCTTCTACATACCGGGGCGACTTGTCGCGCAACGCGGCGACTTGTCGCGCTGGTATGTAGAAGCCTTAAAGCGGATGAGATAAAACTACACTGTCAATGGTGTCATCGAAATAACTAAAAGCTAATTTATGCTATACAAAGATGCAAATGATTAATTAGCCGCAGCCGCGCGTTTTGTGATTCTTACATCTGTATTTTTGTTGTTTTTCACATAAATTTGACTACCTACCATACGTAATTGCATACCAAGGAAACGACATTATAGTTTTCTGAGTGTAACACATCTAGTATGATCCATCGGTTATTTTTTCACGTCAATAACAGAAGTAAACACTGATATTCCTGTGATCACAAGTTTACGATAGATTTAGGTTAGGTTGAATCATAAATCTTGAAAAGTCACTGTGTATATTGGAAATTCCGACTACATGGTACCTACAAGTTTTCTTTGTGTTTAATGTTGCTAACAAACAAAATAAATGCGTTCACTGTGTTAAGAAATCATAGAGTCTTCAAAGTTCTCTATAAATGTTACTTAATTTTTATTATGAATACAAAATTGTACAGTAGTATGTTTTTTTTTTAAGTTTTTTTTTTTCGGATCTATTTTGATTCGATTACAAAAAGAATATGAAAATCATTCATCACTCGATACAGCCTAAATAAAATTAATTTACATGGTTCTAATAATTTCCTATAAACTACAAGGAAAACAATTAAATTAAATAAATCTAAACACAATCATAACAGAACCAGTTATTTAAATGGAACGCATCAATACAAGCTAATATTATTAAATAATATTGACAACACCGACTCACTTGTGATTGGTGGAGATCTTGATTCGTCAGGCTGAGCGAGACTGAGCAATTGAACATGTGCCCTGTTCAATTGCTCAGTCGCGGCCACGGTACTACTTAATCTGTGCGGCCACGCCAAAGACTACCGCCGCCTTTTCTCCGTCTCTCACGGACGTTAATATAATAATTTTATTCTGCCGAGAAATTATATCACTGAAAATGAATAAGAAGTTACAGTTTGTGTCGTTTCTGCTCGTGATGGTGGCCTGCGTAGTCGCCTACCAAGTACTGAGTGAAAATAATGAACTTCTTAAAAGAAGGAAGCGAAACGTTCTGAAGTTGGGAGAGTGCGCTGAAGGCTTTATCAAATTTTTGTTCCGATGTATTACTTGTGACTTGTAAGTAATTTAAAATGTTTTCATTCTTGCACAGTGTTGATTTTGTACCGAAATTTCCTAAGGTTGTGTGTTGAACAATCAAACGAAATTTTCTTCGAGAAATTTCTTATTTCATGATGAAATTGTAAATGTGTTCTCACTTTTAAGTTTTATCGTAAAAGTTTTATTTACTGAATTAAAGCAATAAGTAATTAAAAGCTTACTTATTTCGTTCCGAATACGAGTCGCGCCATTGTTTTAAAAAAAAATTAAAGGCCGTGTGTTTCGTTAAGTGAAATGCGCTTTTGAAATGAAGTCTAAATATAAAATCATTCTTGTTATTGATTCCACGAATCCCATGCTTTTTTTTTTTTTTTGAATGGGAAATCATCAAATAACTTCTCCCGCTCTGGGCGGAGTGGGAGGGAGTGTCAGACTTTTACTGACTAAAACCCACCGTGTTCTTTCAAATGCCTGTGTGCCAGGGCCACGATATCCCTTTCGGACAAGGTCGTAACCCTGGCAGGTCGTAACCCTGGCAGGACGAATCCCATGCTGGAAATTATAATTTTTATCTTAAATGTTTTTTGTCAAAACATTTCCAATTTGCAGGCATTAGGTATAATTATGTGAAATTTGCTTTTGAAATGAAATTAAGTCTAAATATTAAATATTTCTTGTCATTGATTCCACGAACCCCATGCTGGAAATTGTAATTTTTATCTTAAATGGTTTTTGTCAAAACATTTCCAATTTGCAGGCAGGATAAACTCTACAATTCGTAGGGCGGGAATTTAATAGATTTTGATTTCTACCGAACGAATGTGTGTAGCATCATGTTTTTCCGAAGCATCATGGATGCGATGAACGAATTACTTAAATTGATATCAGTTAGAGACAAACACTCAGTTGCAGAAACGATCTTTAAATTTTAAAGACTACATTAAACACTAATGTAGCATTAAATCATTGCACAAAACCATTTTTTAATTTATTTTAATGCTCCATTAAATTTAACTAATGAAATGTAAACCTAATGAAACCGGCCATTTTAAACACTTTTACGTTGTGGTGAACTTTAAGTTTGACATTTCAGATTTTTTAATTTTAATGGGCCGAAAAATATCCACTAAGAGCAACATTAGTGTTTTCTACGGTACTTGAATGCATTTCTGTAATTGAAAGATGTTTTTAACCAGTCTTTCGTCATTATCTGATTTTTATTTAGTACTCGTAGATTTACCTCGCCGTCGAATCCCAGACTGAGTGAATTTATTTTTAAAACATGATGGAGAAGAGTTTCGTGTAAGGTATAGAATTTCCAAGGAGGCAGTTATTCAAAATTGTAACCTACTTGATTAAGATTTAGAACCAGTGACGCAACGAAATAAATCCATTAATGGCCTGACACAGCTTTTAATATGTTTGAGATTTTTCGCCACTGGATCAGCAAGTATTGGGTGATTTAATAAACATAAATAAGTCAACAGTTTGTCGGAAACAGTAGGCTAATTGCGTAACACACTATCAGTAGGAATCGGTTTCAATTTGACAGTTGAAAAACATTCATTGCGTTAGTTACGTTGTTGAGCAGACACAGTTTTATAACATATGAAGCAATGGATTAGCAATATACTTCAAAATCATTACGATTCCGATTCAAACTGTGTTACGCAATTAGGGTGCAGGTTGGGTCGGGTTGTTTGTCAGTTTGTTTATACAAAAAGTATCCCGTGAACTAGCAAAATTAAGCCACCTCTATATTATTATTAAAATGCCAGACCGGACGGAACTACGTAGAATTGCAGAAGGTTTTTATGAAATTGATGGATTTCCACGTGTGGCAGGAGCTCTAGACTGCACACATGTTAAAATTATTAGATTAAAGGGGGATGCGCTAAGGTAGCCCGCGAAATTCAAATTTTATTAAGTTTTTTGCAATTTGCAGGTCACTAACACGTTCTATGTTGAATGCTGATTCGAATGATTATAATTCTGTAAAGCCATATTGGTTATGGCGGCAAATCATAATTAGATCAACATAAAACCTGTAACTGACCTGAAAATTGCAAAAAACGTTGGTAAATTTGAATTTTGCGGGCTACCTTAGCGCATCTCTCTTAAACCAGAATATTTAAACTAGATTAAACCACAGAGTACACTGAATACACATAAATCAACTACATTTACTTTATTTTATGCTAAAATTGTGGTGTACTTGTACGTACGGATAAAGGCTTCTACATACCAGCGCGACTTGTCGCGCGACGCGACACGGCACAAAGGCCCCGCGTGTTGCGGGACGAGCGGTGCCTTTGTGTCGCGTCGCGTCGCGCGATATGTAGTATGTATCAAGTCGCCCCGGTATGTAGAAGCCTTTATAACAGAACGCAAATGTTCACTCTTTTCATTCAATATGGTAATTTGTTCCTGGCAATATTGTTTAAAGTCTTCTTTATCTAAAGTGGCATTAAAAATGTCTAATGCTATCTAAAATTTGTTTGTGCAACTTCATTAAAGTAATGAATTCATTAGCGATAATGCTGCTTTATGTAATGAAGTGTTAATGGTGAGCTTACTGCAACTGAGTGAAAGAGTATCAGTTAGTTCGCGCGCCATTTTCAGTGACGTAATTCGCCTCTCACGATCGCACGTTCGCCCGTACACTGTCGAGCGCTAAGATTTTAAACTTTTCTCAAAATGTACTACAATATTATAACTTAGTGTAAACTGGTAACAGTCAATTTGTTAAAGTATGATCATGTTACAATCATCATTTATAAAATAAAATAACCTACGACAAAATTATCGTCAAAAACCATAACAATTTTGTTTAATTTATTCAATCATGAGTAAAGGCTTCTACATACCAGCGCGACTTGTCGCGCGACGCGACACGACACAAAGGCCCCGCGTGTTGCGGGACGAGCGGTGCCTTTGTGTCGCGTCGCGTCGCGCGACAAGTCGCCCCGGTATGTAGAAGCCTTAATGAATTGTTTAAGGCCGTCCGGACACACACTATAATTGAATGTAAAATCCTAGGTGATAGCCAGAATGTAATGATGCAATCTTGCATCATTAATTTCATCGACGTGTTGTCTTCTTTCATTTGTTCATTAAAAATATCTTGATGGGTTTAAACCTTAAAGTAATATATCTTTAAGAACTTCGTTGCAGCTTTAAAACCTAGCGAGTATTTATTTATTTATAGAGTTTGCTTCTAACTTAATTTTGTGCAAAAATGAAGACCCAGGCTTTATCATATAAATTCATCTAAGCAATGCACGTCCTTTCGCTATAATGAAACGTGTGCTATGCACATGCAAAGAAGGGCGCGTTTGCGCATGGCAGAAATGGCAACGAAAGAGTTACTAACGTACAGATTTCTCCGCGAATTGATTGTTTGTTTGTTTCATCAGGCGATGGACTTTGACGCGCGTTGACTGATTTGAAACCGGCTAATTGGATCAGTATAATAAGGTTTTCACAAAACAAAAAAACATGTGGATTGTCTGTCATTTTAGCGCGAATATCAAAGAAGCGTTTACTTTAAACAGTGTCAAAATCTCAAAAGTATGAGTTTACAGTAGGTCGTATGAAATTGGTAACAAAACCAGTATCAGCTGGTCTCACGTTCTATTGAAACTCCAAAACACGCTAGGTCAGCTCGAGGTCAAAATGTTAGCATCGACGTACGGTCAGGTCGTACGTGAAACGCTGACGTCTGGATTGCGATATTTGACCTTGATTTTGATTTTTTTAATTTTTTTTTCTGCTTTTGGTTTTTAGTCATTCGTCAAAGTTCCTTAAATTTTTGAGTGGGTATGATGACAGTAATTTTTACGTTGGATATGACTGTCATCCTATACCACTAGATGGCGATACTTTTGGTATGGTTACGATCTATTTATTTTGTTGTACAGACGCCAGCAGGCCAAGCTACCCGAAACTATCAAATTTTCCCAACCAACCTTGAACCTTATGGTGTAGGGATAAAGTTGAAAATCTATTAAAGAAATTTGACAGATTGTAGTAGCTTGATGTGCTGGCGTCTGTACATTGTTTTTACATTTAAAGTTATGCTTAATTAATTCCTGTATTTTATAACGTTAAAACTAATAATTTATGTTGATGATTGATAAGCTGTACTTAAGCATAACGCTGATTATATCAGTTGTGTGTTACGTTGTATCTAGAGCGCTAGATCTCGCTACTATAGTGCAGTGTTCCCTTTCGTGACGATTTCGTGACGTCAGCACCGCTTGCGCTGCCACTACTGGCTCGTGACCGACCAATAGGAACGCACTGTAATACTGCACCACGATCACGCCTCGTGCTTAGCCAATTAGAAATCGGTATTTGTACATAGTACGGAACCATGAATGAACAAAAAGCAAACAATATGCCGTAGAATAAAACGCGTTTCCATATCTTTTTAACTATTTAAGAAGTCTGTCTCGTGATTTTCGACGAATCTTTTTCTTTTGTTGCCTGTGTCCTTCTACGACACTAAATATACTAAATACGTTCAAATACAAACTTTGTCGAATAGAAACTGTATAGACCACGAAATAGATCCGATTGTAGTCTGTTTGTTTAGGTATGAAACTAAGTATTTAATTAACAAAAATGTCGTTTTTTCCAGGTACATGGAACTCACTGGCAATGAATGCTAACGACAAGAGGAGCTGACGGTGGTATTTGATCGGCAACACTACATCAAGATTGCGACATTTCTTCTCTCCAAAAACCCACTTCAAAATAACAAAGACACTTCATCTTTATGTCCTTTAACCTGGGCAACAGAACATCGTTAATGCGCACCTTGCGAATAATAAAAGATTCCACGCTGCTAAATCTGAAATGCATAACCTTGAACGTTTAGAAGACGCAAACTTTACTAAAGACGCGTAACACCAACTTGCTTCATTAAACAGCTCCTTGTTAATGTACCAGGGGCTGTTGGAAACGTCAATCGACGAGATAATGAAGACCTGTCAGATCATCTCGGATCCCCTGGAGGATTCCAAGCGCACGCCGCCCCCATGGACGAACTCAGCAAGAGTGCTGAAAGCACCTCACGCGACTTTCAAACGTGCTCGTGATTACGACAATCTGGTGGGATATGACGATGTACACAGTATCAACACACGAAGACGATGAAAGAATCTCGACAATGTCATTACAGGGTATCGATCAAATACCAATTTGACTGCTAAATTTGGCGGGCCTTACTGCAACCCCAAAATCCCCCTACATACTCTCGCATATTTTATATGAACCATTACACGCCTTTTATTTTTGGGTGGGGAAATCATCAAATAACTTCTCCCGCTCTGGGCTGAGCGGGAGGGCGTGTCAGACTTTTACTGACTAAAACCCACCCGTGTTCCTTCCGTTGCCTGTGTGCCAGGACCAGGATATATCTTTCGGACAAACCCGCAACCCTGGCAGATCTGTACACGCCCTGGACACGCCACAGGCGAGCCACACCACGCTTCTTTTGGATTGTATGAACTGCGGCCCGATGCAGGTATAATTATAATTATTTCATTGAAATATCATGATAATGTACAAATACTTTCTTGACTTGCTAACTATTGTTCCGACCCAAGTATTTGTGCATGTGAACTGAGGTATATTATGTATTATTGCATTTACTGACGTTGCTGCGATGTAAAATGAATCCTTAAGTAGGTACTACTCCACCCATAAACCAGGAAACTGTCAGTCTTGATGACAAATTATCCGTATTTCGAGACTAGCAAAAGCTATTACTTAGTTTAGAACCAAAAAAACTTTTGGGAGCAGTATTTGTAACTTGTATTAAGAATAGAATAGAAACTTTATTTTCAGACACATAGTCCATAAATTACACAACATTACAATATAAAAACACAAAACACATCAAATAAAATAACATGCGCGTTAAATAAAATAAACACAAATATAAATAAAATTATTTAAGGCACTGGAATGACGCTCTGTGAGTCGTCATCCAATGCCACATTATGGGGCTGTCCATCCTGCTGGCCACAGTAGCCAAAAGACTGTTAGGACTATCGCGCACTCACCGCATCAGGGACGCTATACGCAGACGCATCAGCGCGTAAAAATCCGGCACACCGCGCACCGGTTTCCGCGAACATCCCCGACGCACTGCAAAAGCGCGGTAGTCCCAACATCACCCTGAAGGCATTGTTATATTGGAATCGCAGAGCACTGTACGAGTTTTTTGTATAACTGACTATAGTAGGGTATTAAATTTCCTACAGTAGGTATGAACTTGTCAGGATCCCCGTTCTTATGAACTTGCATTTAAATAAAATTGTCCAGCAACCTTTCATATTTGTATAACTCCAGCCTGTACTTATTACAATTTATTATCAATATTGCGGCTGATCGGGCACCTAAATTCCAGATATTATTGCAAGAGTGTTCTATTATTAAAATATATTATAATTTATTCCATAATTTATTTTATGTACTTACCTTTTTTATTATTTTGTTTTATGATAAAAATAAAAGGCTTTAAATGTACCTAAATGATAATTATTTCCAAAAACAAATTAAAATGTAAAAGCCCATATTTTCTATTCTTTTTGACGTAAAACTAACAACTTTTGACATTTGATGTGACTTACGACGTATTTTCTATAGGATATTTGTATTGTACATAAGTCATTGACCTAAGTGGAGTTTGTAATAATTATTGTAAGAAACATGCTGTAATAATTTGGCATAACTACTTCTTTTAATTCTGAAACAATCCATTTCATAGTTTTGTAAATTTGGAAAGTTAAACAGTTTTGTGTACTAGAGGGGTAACTCTCATTTTTGAAGATGTAACAAGTAATAATTATTATTATAGTATTCACATTCAGTATTGTTATATTTCAGCAAGGAGTTTTTGAAATAAAATGTCATAAGTTATAACTAGCAGTTTTATTTTGTTTGTTCATCCTTCTTATAATAAAAGCAAAACGTGTTAAGTATGGCAAGTCTGTATGCGGCAAGAATGAGGGCACACTACAATAATTCTACCGTTGTGAAGAGAGGACCTTTAAATGAGAAAAATTAACTTAAACCCAACAACACAAAGAAAACAACTTACCTACTAATAAGAACTTACTAAGTCAAGTCTAAGTTAACGGCATCGGCACCTCATTTGTTGATAATATCATCAGTACCCCAAGTGTAAGTTTGCAAGTAAGTAAACGTAACTAGCGCGTTTGCGTTAAGATTTTTACTCTCACTATTATACTCTTAGCATAAAGGCTTCTACATACCAGCGCGACTTGTCGCGCGACGCGACACGGCACAAAGGCCCCGCGTGTCGCAGGACGAGCGGTGCCTTTGTGTCGCGTCGCGTCGCGTGACAAATCGCCCCGGTATGTAGAAGCCTTTATGATCTATCGGTCAAATTTTAATGCAAACGAAATAGTTACGTTTACTCTCCCTATTTCTTCCCGTGGGTGTCGTAAAAGGCGATCGACTAAAGGGTTTTCCATAATCTCCACGCTTGGCAGGCGGGTTGGCGATCGCAGTATGGTGTTAAAATACATAGAGAACGCTGCTGCCCATTCTCTAGTAAGTCCCTTAGTCGCCTTTTTCGACATCCACGGGAAGAAATGGGATGGTGCTATTATTTACGTCCGGCACCACACGGAAAATAAAATAAATTTTATTTTTAGGTGTTTTATTTCAAGTTGAATTTGTACACCTGTAAAAAAAATTAAAAAACATGACGTGCCAATAAAATAATCGCTGAATGAGATAAAATAACAGCAGTACCGATTTATTTATTTGAGGTATTCCTCGAAGCGCCACCGTTTTGAGGCGCACCTTTATTATTCCTCAGAGCGCACCTTTTAGTAGCGCTCTCGATAACAATTAAAAAAATTTAATATTTTTTTTCCTTTAAGCGCTCCTATGATTAACTTTCGAATAGAGATAGAATACTAACTGAAACTATCGATAATAAGCAAAACACGCTAATTCATACAATTTGCAAAAAACCCTATAGGTACTCCTTGACCATAGACTGGTTTAAAAAAAAATAAAGTGATCCTGTGTGTGTAAAGAGGACAAAGACAACTGTATCAGTCAGTACCTACGTACTTTAATCTCTAGCGATGCGACGCGCGGCGCGGGAGCACTGCAAACATAAGCCGCAGCCTCCCCATTGTATCCTAGATAGTCGCGACACAGGTCGCGTTCACCGAGTTCACACGAACCCAGCCGAGCATTTCCATTTTATTGTGAAATAGCTGGAAAAAACAACTTTTTGCATGCGGTTGCTAGCAACCAAAAATCCAAAAAAGGTCTAAATAATATAAGTAAATAAAAACGTACTTAAATACTACGATTTTTATTTAAACCGGCCTTTTTTTTGTAATCAGGATTTATAGACAAGTCAGACAGGATTTTGCATTTTTAGGCCTGGTAACCCTAATCCTGCTGCAACTGAAATTATTTCTATAATCTGAGTGATGCAATGTGATTATTACGAGTATACGCATATCATTCATATTATATCTGTGCGTTTTATTTATTAATAACATCCTCTTTGAATACACGTTACTCTTTGAATACACAATACACAATAAGAGTTAAAACAAAACAAAACTATGCAATTTTAAGTAAACAAGTTCCGGAAATACTCGGCTGGATTCGTGTGAACTCGGTGAACGCGACCTGTGTCGCGACTATCTAGGATACAATGGGGAGGCTGCGGCTTATGTTTGCAGTGCTCCCGCGCCGCGCGCCGCATCGCCAGAGATTAAAGTACGTAGGTACTGACTGATATAGTTGTCTTTGTCCATTTTACACACACAGGATCACTTTATTTTTTTTTAAACCAATCTATGGTCAAGGAGTACCTATAGAGTTTTTGCAAATTGTGTGAAATAACGTGTTTTACTTATTATCGATAGTTTCAGTTAGTATCTTATCTCTATTCGAAAGTTAATCATAGGAGCGCTTCGAGGAAAAAAAAGTTAATATTTTTAATTGTTATCGGGAGCGCTACTAAAAGGTGCGCTCTGAGGAATAATAAAGGTGCGCCTCAAAACGGTGGCGCTTCGAGGAATACCTCATTTATTTTATTTTACTTTAACATAAATCGGCCAAAGGCCAATTACATTAGTTAAAGACACAACACATTATATTAGTACAAAAACAAAAAAATACAGCTACTCGACAGTCATACGCTCATCTCACAATACTCCAGACATGTTGACAAGATCTTCTTCCATTCCGATGAACAAATCACGATTAAATTATTGTAAATTTTGGTCTTTGATTAGATAGCTTACCCTGACCTACACAAAGTTGAGGAGACGCGGGCGCTATGTTCACGATAACACATTATCAACGGAGTTATTCATATACATGACTACATCAAGTCGAGTACCGTGTCGACAGCTGTTTTTGAGGATAATGTATGAACGTTCCTGTTTGCGGATGTCCCTACCGGTTTCATGACGTAGTATTTGTGACGAAAATTATAACAAGAGCTCTAAGTGGTACTTTGTAATTCGATTATGTATTAATTTAATTGCATTACGAGGTTATGATTACGATAGACCAAGTTAGGTGATTGGAGTGTTTTTCATAAAGTGGCCCAATGAATACCTAGATACAGTAGTCGGGTGTGTAAATTTGGCACATCGAGTATTAGTCACTAGTTCACAACGCTCTACAAAGCACAAATTTTTCGGCCGCACACTGTACCTACCTACTCGAGTGAAGAGTTTTCTATATAATTATTCGATTTAGAATATTCGATTATAGAAGGTCGCAGCGTTACGATGGATACAGGCAACGCGGGACCGGTCATTACGGAAATTCTAATGGGAGGCTAATGTCCTGCTTTTCTTTTTTTTTTGGTGGGAAATTATTATAATAACTTCTCCCGCTCTGGGTAGAGCGGGAGGGCGTGTCTGACTTTTACTGACTAAAACCCACCCGTGTTCCTTCAGTTGCCTGTGTACCAGGGCCATGATATCCCTTTCGGTCAAACTCGCAACCCTGGTAGGCATTGACCCTAATGGACCCCGTCAATTCGAGCTGACATCCCTATGAGGCGCGCGTGGAACACAATCCGCCGTCAAGCCGGGCCTTATCGAACGGTGAGCTAAATATCGCTCACCGTCCGCAGGCCTGCGCGTACGGTGGCCGGGAATCGGCCACCGTAGGCGCGGAATCGAACTACACTACGAAAAACGTGCTCTGCTGTACATATCTTTCGCCTGGTTTATTAATGAGGTTATCAACTTATTGATGGCTGCACAAACACAACAACAGGTACAAATTACTAGAACGGCACGGTTGGCGCAGTTAGTTAAGCGATTGACTGCTGCGCTACGTGTCGCGGGTTCGATTCCCGCACGGAACAAATATTTGTATGAGCTACAAGTAGTTGTTCCGGGTCTGGCTATTTGTGTATGTGATTTTAAATGTTCGCGCACCGCACGCAACGCACCCACAATACAGGAGAAATTCCTAGTGTGGGGCAACGTTTAAAAAAAAAAAAGTACCTGACTGATTATTCTAAAAACTTCAAAAAGATTCTGTTTTTTTTAAGTTTTTGGAATAATTTGTATTCAGAGAATAGGCATGAAAAAGTTATATCTACCCAAGTTAAAGCAGTGATGTCGATTATTACTCAGAAACGTTATAATGAGTATGTATGTGTGTAACTATTTATGTATCTGAGTCTGCGATGTGTAGGTATTACTATCAGTCTTAGTGGGTTTTGTTTGTGTGTGTAGGTAGTGAATACCCTCTGGTGGCGTGTTATGTAGCGAACGATGATAGTTATCTGATAAAACAGATTCACTGAGTGACATCCTTCGTTTACACCAAGGTATAAAACATGTATTATTTTGATTGTGTCTACATGACTTGAGTCACACATTTTATCACAGTTTGAGCGATAAAACTGTTTTGTCATAAAATGCTAGTATAATAATTTATTATGTCTTGTCACAAACGTCTTGACACGCCCGTGCTCAGCCCGCTGAAAGCTTTTATCGGACGTAAAAGCACCATCCCATTTCTTCCCATGGGTGTCATAAAAGGCGACTAAGGGACTTACTAGAGAATGGGCAGCAGCGTTCTCTATGCATTTTTAAAACCATACTGCGATCGCTAACCCGCCTGCCAAGCGTGGCGATTATGGCAAAAAACCCCGTTTTTGGGGAGGCCTAAGTCCAGCAGTGGACGTCTTTCGGCTGAAATAAAAAAAACCGGCCAAGTGCATGTCGGACCACGCACAATGAAGGGTTCCGTAGTTGGGATGAATTTATCCCAAAAACAAACTTAACATTGTAGTTGAAAAACATGCTCTCCCATACATCGATATACGTTACGGTCAATTCTCCAACTGCAAATTTAAGTTGGTCGACTATTACTCGTTAACTTGTGAAACCTACTTAGCTGTGATAGTTTTCCTTTTAATTTCGTTATATATACTTTTGCCATGAATTTTTTCACATATCCAAAACCAACCATTTAGCCGGCAGGGGGGGGGGCACTTGACTCTAACAAAAAATACCACTTTAAAGCTTAATATTACGCAAACGGATCCCTTAATTGAAAAATGGTTTTGTCAAATCCTAAATATTTTTGAACGGCCTGTCCAACGATACCCCACACTATGAAATAGACGAGAAAAAAAAATATCATCCCCATTTCACGTGTAAGGGAGGTACCCTAAAAAAAAAAGTTTTTTATAATTTTGTTTTACCATTTTTTTGGCATGATTAATATGTATACCCATGCCAAATTACAGCTTTCTAGGACTAAGCGTCTCTGAGCTAAGCTGGGGACAGACGGACGGACGGACAGACAGACAGACAGACAGATAGACAGACAGACAGACAGACAGACGGACATGGCGAAACTATAAGGGTTCCTTGTTTACTACGGAACCCTAAAAATGATGATGTTATACAAAACTTGTCAAAAATGACAAAATGGTAAACAAAAGAATCTCTGATACAACATCAGTGCCTACATGTATGATACTGTCATCTATCTATCTATATATATAAAAGAGAAGTCCACTCACTGACCACTCATCACGAGATCTCGGAAACTACTGAGCCGTGAGGTCTAAAATTTGGCACAAGCACTCTCTATGGGGTGCAGGCGCGCACTAAGAAACGATTTTTATAAATTCGCACCTTAAGCGGTTGAAAAGGGGTGTCAAAGTTGTATGTATGAAACTCCTATGTTTTTAAAGTTAGAGACATGAATGTTGACCTGATTGTTCCTTTCGACTTCTAGGTGCTCACTAAGAAAGGATTTTACGAAATTCGGCGCTTAAGGGTGAAAATAAGGGTTTTTAATGTTTGTATGAAAAATGTACCAAATGCAGTTAAGAGCCAAATTGAATCTTACGGCAACGAGTTATTGCATACTTTTCATTGAAATTAGAATTCGGAGGCCGATAAAGATCTAAATTGAATTTTACGTCAACGCGTTAATGCATATTTTACATTGAAATAAGAATTTTTGGAAGTTTCTTTAGGTTTATATTTAGTTTTATTTCTAGGTGGCCAGTATGTTTCAGTGCAGGAAATGAGGTTCTAATTGGTATTCAGGTAATTTGAACGTTGCAGTTATAGCATTAAAGTCGAGAATGCCAAGGGGAAAACTTCACAATGTTTAACCTTACTCGCGACTTGCAACCCGATCGTATCAAAAAACGAAGTCATGTATCAATCACAGAATACAAACCTAAGCGATACACGTTCAAGCTATAGTTATCGACATTTCTGTTCTGCGATATTTTGTTATTACTTACTACTAATTTGCTTTGAAATATTTTTCATCGTCGTTGTTTTGTTTTCGTTTTGGGTTGTTTCGCTTCCTAATTTTAAATTTGAGGATAATAAATGTGTTTTTACCTATTGCCGGGTTGGAATTTTGTTATTTCTATTTCTTTGCGAATTACTTATTGTGTAGGTATTTCACACTGTGGTACTACTATAATAGTTTTTAGTATTAATTAGTCGTTCTTACTAGAAAAAGTGTCCTTGAATACCTACGTTCGTATTTTAATTTTATTGCTTAGTATCTTTGGTTTAGGCTGGTGTTGTAAGGGTTGGAAAAAGGCGGGAGAACTATTCCCATTTTAAATGGATGTCAGCACCAACTGACGGGGTCCGAAAGGGCCAATGGCCAGGGTTATGAGCCTGTCCGAAAGGGATATCGTGGCCCTGGCACACACCGGCATTTGAAGGAACACGGGTGGGTTTTAGTCAGTAAAAGTCTGACACGCATCAAAATGACCTTCATTGAAATTTCCTGAGAATCAGATTATTTTTACTCCTTGTTGTGCGTCCCCAAAACCAGCAATAAAAATACCATCTTGAAACACCTGGAAATCAAATGGGAATAGTTCTCCCGCTGCCATGAGCTCACAGGTGGTTCCGTAGGTGCCATTACAAGAAATTTCAGCGACGTATTCACGCTTTGAACCATAAACAGCTCCTCCTTACCGATCCTGGTTGAAAGGTTGGAATATTTCCCAGTTTTTAGACACGTGGCGCATAATGCTGTCTCGAATTTGAGAAGGCAATGACATGGCCACGTTACTGTTCACCAAATAGGAGAGAGATGAAAATAAGCATGCGCCATCGCCAGGGATATTTACTATTTGGCAAAGAATTTGCGTGCCACAATTGTGGCAATAAGTCCCCTCTATGAGGAGTGGCTAGAGAGGCGCCACGGCTTCCTCACCTTCCGCCTGACGCACGTCCTCACACGGTTGTTTCGGGAGGTTCCTATTCAGAATAAAGCGGGAGGAAACGCCCGGGTGTCACCACTGTGTGGATCGCCCGGAGGACACGGTGGAGCATACGGTTGAGGTCTGCCCTGCTTGGGCGGAGCACCGCCATGTCCTCACAGAGGCGATCGGCGGCGGCGATCTCTCGCATCTGGCCCTGGTCCAGGCCTTGGTTCGGAGCGAGAGTGCACGGGAGGCCGTCACATCCTTCTGCAAAGCAGTAATGCATGCGAAGGAGGAGGCGGAACGCGTGAGGGTGAGGCAGGGTTCGCGCCCTCACGCCCTTAGTCACCGCAGGAGACGCCCCGGGCGTCGGGAATCGCAGGCCGATTCCCGGTCACCGTGGGCGCGGGCTTGCGGACGGTGAGCGAAGAGTAGCTCGCCGTCCGATAAGGACCAGGCCCGGGTCGACGGCGCGTTGTGTTCCACGCGCGCCTCAAAGAGATGTCAGCACCAATTGACGGGGTCCGAAAGGGCTAATGCCTGCCAGGGTTACGAGCCTGTCCGAAAGGGATATCGTGGCCCCGGCACACAGGCATTTGAAGGAACACGGGTGGGTTTTAGTCAGTAACAGTCTGACACGCCCTCCCCGCTCCGGCCAGAGCAGAAGAAGTTATTTGATAATTTACCACCCAAAAAAAAAAAATGGCAGCGGCAGAACTATTCAAATTTGAGTTCCAGGTGTTTCAGGATGGTATTTTTATTGCTGGTTTTGGGGAAGCACGGCAGGGAGTCAAAATAATCCGATTCTCAGAAAACCTTATTGAAGGTCATTTTGATGTTTTAATTCCGTTGGCTAATTTAAATAATAAAAAACCGGCCAAGTGCGAGTCGGACTCGCCCACGAAGGGTTCCGTACCATTATCTATAAAAATGGCAAAAAAATCACGTATGTTGTATGGGAGCCCCCCTTAAATATTTGGTTTATTTTAATTTAATTATCTATTTTTATAGTGAATATATAACTTAATATTCTGTGAATATTTCAAGCGTCTACGAGTACCTGTTGCCGTTATCAATATCTAGCAAAAACGAGCAAAAAAATCACGTTTGTTGTATGGGAGCCCCCTTAAATATTTACTTTATTCTGTTTTTTAGTATTAGTTGTTATATCGGCAACAGAAATATATCATCTGTGAAAATTTCAACTGTCTGACTATCACGGTTCATGAGATACAGCCTGGTGACAGACGGACAAACGGCAGAGCCTTAGTAATAGGGTTCCCGTTTTACCCTTTGGGTACGGAATTCTAAAAATATCTTTTGACCCCTCACTCGCAAAATTGAAGAATCACCGACCGTCACCGACTCAGCGGTAAATGTGCAGTTGAATTCACAATACCAGTCCCAATTCACTGCTATTGATTTTGTCGAGAAGTCGCTTGCCTATAGTGAGCAAACGGAATGCGAGTCTTTTTTTTTTAAGGATATTGCTATTCCGTTGCTTCATCTATTTATATTAATATTTTATAGTTTGTGAGGTTGTAGGGGTAATCTCTGGATCTACTGAACCGATTTTGAAAAATCTTTTACCCATTGAAAACCACGTTATTATTTTGTGAGTGTCATAACATAAGGCCATAATTTAATCCGAAAAATGAAAAGACGGTAAAATGTTTACCGCCCAACGAAGTGGGCACGGGTCAGCTAGTATCTATATAAATAAAATTCAAAGTCCTGACTGACTGACTGATATATCAACGCACAGCCTAAACCGCTGGTCCTAGAGACATGAAACTTGGAGGGTGTGTTCTTTGTAAAGAGTAGGTATCCACTAAGAAAGGGTTTTTTGAAATTCTACCCATAAGAGGGTGAAATAGGGGATGGAAGTTTATATGAAAGTCCGTCAGTTTTGAAGTTAGGATCTTCAAATTTAGTGTATGGGCTGACGATTGAAAATTAATTTATACGTGTCTCAGCGTTTTTGATAATTCAACCCTCGAAGGGTTAAAAAGGGGGATGATGTTGTGTATGGAAAGTTCTTAATTTTCGAAGTAAAATCACTAAATTTATTATCTATGGTTGGAAGCTAACGCAACGGTGTTGTTAGAATTTGAACCCTTAAGGGGTGAAAAGTGGGATAAATTTTCTTTTTAATGAAAGTTCTTTTTAAGTTAAAATCACTATTAGTTCGGCTTATTGTTGGAAACCATAGGCATTCGCTAAGAAGGGACTTTTCGAAATACAACTTTCAAGGGGTGAACAAGGGGGATAAATCTTCTTCAACTCTTTGAGGCACGCGTGGAACACAACGCGCCGTCGACCCGGGCCTGGTCCTTATCGGACGGCGAGCTATCCATAGCTCACCGTCCACAAGCACGCGCCTACGGTGGTGCCTCTCCGTCACGCGTTCCGCCTCCTCCTTCGCGAGCATTACTGCTTCACAGAAGGAGGTAACAGCCTCCCATGCACTCTCGCTTCGAACCATAGCCTGAATCAGGGCCGGACGCGAGAGATCGCCACCGCCGATAGCCTCAGTGAGGACACGACTGTGCTCCGCCCAAGCCAGGCAGACCTCCACCGTATGCTCCACCGTGTCCTCCGGGCGATCCACATAGTGGTGACACCCGGGCGTTTCCTCCCGCTTTATCCTGAACAGGAACCTCCTGAAACAACCGTATCCGGTGAGGACCTGCGTCAGGCGGAAGGTGAAGACGCCGCCGTGGCGCCTCTCTAGCCACTCCTCAAAGAGGGGACTTATCGCCACAATTGTGGCGTGCCCAGCGCTGGGTTGTGACAATCGCACTCTCCATGCCGCCATGAGATCCCGTCGGAGCTCCGCCTGCTGTGCCTTGCGCCGCATCACGGGAGACCGTGCGGTAATGACCCCTAACAGGGTGAAAAGGGGTAGTCAATTTTACAAGGGAGGATTCTACTGTGTGGCTAGATAAACCCCAAATTATGACGTAGGCATCAGCTAAGAAAGGGTTTTTGGAAATTCAACCTTTAAGGGGGTGAAACGGGGGATTTTGTTTGTGTGAAAAATCTTATTCCTTGAATTAATAAACCTAAAACTTGGCATGAATACAAACCTAAGTTAAATATAAAGTTTGTATTTTTTTGTTTTTTTAAACTACACCCTAAAGGGGGATTGGGGGATATCAAAGTGTTTATGGAATAATTTTAACGCGCGGTCCGAGTAACTTGAAACTCAGGATTTATACTGAAAACAAAAAATAAAGAATAACTTGTATCAGGTTTTTTTGAAAATCTGCCCCTAATAATGGGGTGAAAATGGATAGTCAATTTACAAGGGAGGATTTTACTGCTTGGCTTGATTAACTTGAAAATTGGTATAAATAACCTATAATCCAATAACAGAAACGTCAAAAACGATGTTTCAACAATTTACCCCTTTGAGTGCGTAAAAAGGGGCGATATAGTTTGTATGAACAGAATCTTATTTCTTTTGATATATAAACTTGAAATTTGGCCCGAGTACTTATTTACATAACATTCACGCCTGCAGTCCCCAAAGGGTTAGGTAGAGGTGTACCTTTAGTACACCCACATTTCGACAGTTCTGTTTAAGTCCCACGTAATAGGGGGCGAGCCTATTGCCACCAACCGGGCATAAATCCAGACTTCGGGCTGCTACTGAGAAATTCCTAATGGAAAATCCAATAACACTTTGCCCGACCTGGGAATCAAACCCACCCCTCATGCTCAGCAGTCGCGCCTGTGACAACTAGACTAACGAGGCAGTCATTACTTAAATAGCAAATTTTGTCATAAGTTTTGCGTTTTTCAAAACTACCCCTCAAAAGGATTTTAGGGACTGATAAAGTTAAAAATCTTAACGCACGGTCCGATTAACTCGAAACTCAGAGCTTTTGACAGAAAAAAAAATAATAATTGATTTTTCGAGAATCCGAAAAGGGGGTACATAGTTTTCGGTAGAATTTTACTGCGTTCTTTGAATAACTCAAAAGTTGGTATACGTCAACTATTATTTAAGAACAAAACGTAGAAAAAATAAACAATAGAAAATTTCTTACAAATAGTCTAAGACATGAAATGGAGGAGGACACGTAGGTATATTGAACAAGTATGTACAAAACGAAGTTGGTATTTATATGCTATCTATATCCTCCGTGAAGTTGTAAATCAAACTGCACTCCTATCTGCTTACCACGCTTACGTTGGTTCCAACTAAGATATGGTGTAATGTTTTGGGGGATTGCTGCTGATAGAGAAGCTGTTTTTTTTTCAACTTCCACGCGGGCGAAGCTGCGGGCGAAAGCTGGTGTTTTATAAACGACATGTTAGAGACAAAGCCGGCTATTTTGAGATACTTATTTTAGTTTAGTCAATAAGATTAGAAATCTAGAAATGGTTTGAATGGCCGCTTTATTCCTTTTTCATAGTCGTATCTACATATTTAAAACAAACATTGTTTAAGTTCTAAATAAAGTACATTGAACACAATAATTTAACGAGGAAAATAGTACAATAAATCAATTGGAAGGAAAATGTATACGTTTTTTAATTAATAAATTTAATCTGCGGTTGTAACGAATCTGTAGGTACAGTCACCTTGCTGTCACCGGAAAACAAAATGATAAAACAGTTATTATCTTTATTTTAATGTTGTGCCAAAAAATTGTGATCTGTGGATCCCAATACAACTACCCAATTTTTTTACGTGAAACTACGTCGTTCATTTCGGTCAGTGGTCGCTTGCAAAAACCATATGTAACGGAATAATAATATGATATGGCAAGGTCACTTATTACTTTGGAAGTTTAGCATTACTTTAGTAGGTACCATCATTTCTTTTATAGGATAGAAGCTTATTCGATAGTGTTTGGTGGCATGAGGAACAGGGTGTAAAGTTCACGCATCCACCATAGAAAAGGGAGGATCCTCCGACCAGACGGGTGTCGTGTCTGGTGGGCAACTGCCCAACGGTTGATGTCGGGACGTTGTATATATGCTAGTTGCGTGGTAAACTCTAATTGCGCGATGCAAGATTTTGCGTGACGTCAGTGTGACGCGTAGTTCGTATGTAGCGATGTTGATGCCGCTACATCACTCCCCTCCGGAGACCGGAGGTCGATAGTGGGCTGAGTCGTGTATCTTGCGATACTTGCCAGTGCCAGTTGAGGGTTCCAGTGAGTCGGAACCTGGTGCCGCATAGTTCTCGGTGAGTCGGAATTGTCTGCGGTGATTCCTCAGTGAGTCGGGGTGGCGCTGCGGTATGCTCCAGTGCGTCGGATGTAGTACAGCGCCGGGTTGTGGCTGGCTGCTGGCGTCGACCAGGAGAGGCATTTTCTCTGCTTGTGGACCGGCCGAAAGTGCAGTGTGCTGTGCCAAGGTTGCTGATGAGGCTGTCGGTGATGACCAGGAATGCGCTTCCGCTGCATGCTGGTGGTCAGGATACCCGTTGAAGCCGTGGGTGCTGGCTGGCTGTGTGACTCGCCGCTCGAAAGCTTGAGGAAGTGATGATGATGATCATGATGATGATGACGTCACGCTGAAGAAGTTGCACGAAGGCTGCGCTGACGTTCATACTCGGGGTCACCAGTTTGGTGGCATGAGGAACAGGGTGTAAAGTTCACTCATCCACCATAGAAAAGGGAGGATCCTCCGACCAGACGGGTGTCGTGTCTGGTGGGCAACTGCCCAACGGTTGATGTCGGGACGTTGTATATATGCTAGTTGCGTGGTAAACTCTAATTGCGCGATGCAAGATTTTGCGTGACGTCAGTGTGACGCGTAGTTCGTATGTAGCGATGTTGATGCCGCTACAAGTGCATATGTCGCTGTAATCGCGAGCGGCACGACGCATTTGATTTGGAGTTAAATTTACCATTGCGCACTGTGTTTATTTAATGATTACACATCAGCACATAGATCGATAGAATCCGGAAAGAGGTGATCCATCAGAGAACCAAAGTTGTCGACGTAGCTCACCGAATAAGCAAGCTGAAGTTGCAATGGGCCGGCCATATTAGCCGTAGAACCGATTCAAAATCAAACTCAAAGCATTTATTTCAATTAAACCATTTACAGGCACTTTTGAATTGTCAAGAAGTCGGTCAGTTACAAATATGAAGCTAGTTGATGACCGTTGGGGTAGACGTGTTCTTGAGTGGAGACCGTGAATCGGCAAACGTAAGGTAGGACGCCCTCAGGCAGGTGGAGCGACGATATTCGCAGGGTGGCTGGTGGCAGCTGGATGAAAGTAACCGAGAATCGAGCTGAATGGCGTGCAATTGGAGAGGCCTATGTCCAGCAGTGGACTGCTGTGGGCTGATGATGACGACATTGATCGATTCGAGCGGTAGTAGTCACGTTTGACAGAGCTCACGATGTTATAGTAGGATACATAAAATTCATACTTAGAAATTGTAGAGTTCAAAAACCACCGCGTGCGATACTTGATGTACAAAGTTTGGGACTATCTGCATCCAAGCTAGGTGGTAAACCTGTATTTCGAGACATTTTGATCCCCATAAATAAATTGTAAACAATTAGTAGCCATGTTGGCAACAGTAAGTAAATGTTAATTTGTTTAAAAGGCATTTAAAAAACTTTCTCATAGGTAAATCGTACTATAATGTTCCAGAGTTCCTATCGGAAAAATCTGTGGGACCTAAGTGTCGAATGTCGAGGTGCATTGCAATTTTAACTGGTACTCATTTTGTTTTAGGTTTTAATATTCCTGACATGCTCTTTTTCCATAATATTTATAATTAAAATATAATTGGGTAATTGACTTTTTTGATAAAATAAATTATTTCTTTTTCTTATTTTTACGTATTTAAAGTGACATGCTTGTAATGTATCCATTGACATACCTATTATTGTAGTGACATTTGATGTAATATTATGAATTCTTCATCATCTTCTTGAAATTAATGTGTTAATAATTGTGTTCTGAATATTTATTATAAAAATTGATTGTATTAAAAAAAAATGTTTGTTAAATAATTGTATGTAATTACGATTTTAAATTCTTGTATTGTTTAAATAGTGTTTGCCCTAATGGGTAGTTTTTTAAGTTACGATAACCTAACATTAACTTAACACCTACTGTATCACCAAAAATAGTGTATGCCCTAATGGGTAGTTTTTTGAGTTACGATAACCTAACATTAACTTAACACCTACTGTATCACCAAAAATAGTGTATGCCCCAATGGGTAGTTTTTTGAGTTACGATAACCTAACATTAACTTAATACCTACTGTATCACCAAAAATAGTGTATGCCCTAATGGGTAGTTTTTTGAGTTACGATAACCTAACATTAACACCTACTGTATCACCAAAAATAGTGTATGCCCTAATGGGTAGTTTTTTGAGTTACGATAACCTAACATTAACTTAACACCTACTGTATCACCAAAAATAGTGTATGCCCTAATGGGTAGTTTTTTGAGTTACGATAACCTAACATTAACCTAACACCTACTATCACCAAAAATCACACAATAAATACTTTGACTTACTTTGACTTTGACTTTACAATGTCCCATTTATTAATTAAAGGAAAATGTACAAAAATCGACTTTCGTTCAATTATTACATTAAATTTAATTAAAAATAGTAGGTAGTCTTAAACTAACAATACAGGAACTTAAAAAAAAAACAGAAATCTTAGTTGAGATCTAGCTTAATCATAATCACAGACAATTTACTTATTGATAAAAGAACTCTACAAAAATCACTCAAAAATCATTCAGTGAAGTCACCAAAGGATGGTCAGCTTCGTTGGTTACTTCTGGTACGAGTGTACGACTATTAAATCCTCTTCAATTCTTCCTTCTATAATAGCGTTGCCTATCTTTCTCCTTCCAGCTCTGGATCACTCTTGATGCGAGCTTTCCGACGTCGTTCAGCCAATCCCTTTTTAACCAATCGATCTTCTTTTGAATCTGCCATAATCACAATACTGAAACAAAATGGAGAAGTGATGAGAAAGTTAAATAAACGATCTTAAAATGTAAATAAATGACTATTGATTGATTTCGGTGACTTTAAAATTGATTTCGGTGCACCTATTTCCACCGAAATCAATGCCACTGAAATCAAAATAATAAGCAAAATCCTAGATATTTTCAAAAGTAACTCGAATTTTTAATATTATTCTCTTTTATTGAAATCGAATACTTAGAAGACATACTTTTATTACCTATAATTTAAAAATATTAAATTTCTTATTTGTAGATAAAATGGATTCACCGAAATCAATTTTAAGGGTATACAAAGCCACCGAAAACGATTACGTACCTTAATAAAAGAGTGGAACGGAGACGCACAGACGTGTTATGCTTACCTCCGATGAAGCATGGCTGACAGTTTGTGTAAAGGCTTCTACATACCAGCGCGACTCGTCGCGCGACGCGACACGGCACAAAGGCCCCGCGTGTCGCGAGACGAGCGGTGCCTTTATGTCGTGTCGCGTCGCGCGACAAGTCGCCCCGGTATGTAGAAGCCTTTACTCGAACAACTATTCTCGCAGTCACTAAAATAAAGGATTTATGAATGGATTGGTGCGCGCCACGGATATCAATTCTAAACGTCGGACGTGAAGACAATCAGTTGTAACTCGTCTACTAAGGTCTATTATGGCTTAAAAATATTATAAATTGAGTTAATAACTACCTAGTTATTTTTGTGAACACATACAAAATAGCGCCATGTATTGTAAAAAAAGATAAAAAATAATTTCCGCCGCCAAACGGGGCCGGACGCGGCACGGAGGTCAATATTTTGGAGGTGTTAATTTTTTTAAACTACCTTATATTTAATTTATTTAAAAAACAACACAGGCCTCTTCTAATATTTTGGTCGTACCTGTTAAAGAAAAAAATATCAAGTTGTTAGTTATCCATTTCGTTCTAGATTTCGACCCGGAGACGCGTATTTGAGCCGTCTGAGAATGACCGGTATACATATGCGCGGCACCGTAATATGTTGCTGCGCTCTACTCGTTCCACGGCGAATAAATATGACGTGACATTACAAACTGTACGGAACCACTTGCGTGCAGCTGGAAAATTTTATTGTCAGATATTCACAGGCAAAACCGGATACGCTTCGCAAGAGAATATTTGGATTTCGATTGGTGCAATAATATAGTTATATTTATCTAACGATGCAAAATGTTTTAAGTCAGACAAGGACGGTCGCAAAATATTGTGGCGAAAATTGTGTTGGAATATGGCTGCCAGCATGAGGACACGATTGCAACAAGTAGATAATAGATACTGAAGCCACGAACCATGATAGTGAACCATTCGGCTATTAATAAATAAAAATATCAGGGGTAATTAAATTTGTTTTGTGTGAGTGATGTTATTGTTAATGAGATTACAGTTTAGGATAACTGTAAGTATCTTATTATCTAACTTACTAACATGTTTATTCATATCACTAATAAATAAATTACCCACTTGAATATGAAAAATAACGTTAATTTCGGAAATCGGTGTCTTTGGATCTGTATTTTAGTTTTATGCCACCGACTTCCAAAATTAAAGTTATTTTTCACTATGTAGTGTTTTTTTGGAAGTCGGTTATTTTTTTTTACAAAACGATTTTTTAATATTTTGATTATTCCTTCATATTTTGCAATAAATTACAAGCGTTGTGTCATCGCGCTTCTCTTTCTTTTGTATGCAGTCTGAAAGTGACCACGGTTTGGCTGATGTCAGCGTCTTAAGTACCTAGACCTACCTAGCTAGTTGAATCATAGTCGTGGCGCTTCCACACATCGTTATCAAAGCATTGTAATCACATCACACTAATTACGTTACTTCTTCACGCTCAAACGGCTGGACCAATTTTGTTAAAATTTTGTATGGAAGTAGCTGACATCCTGGATTAACTTTAAAATATAGGCTACTTTTTATCCCGATGTTCTTACGGGATTGAGACATACGCGGGTGAAACCGTGGGGCGCAGCTAGTGACGTAATATTGCAAACGAGGTTTCGTTTTACTTGTCCATCCCACTGCTGCATAAGATGTGCATGGAGAGGTTACCCCGCATGCATAATATTACCACTACTTATACACTCTCTATTATTTACTACTATCTCTAGTCTACGAAGAATATAAAACAAATTGAGAGGTTACCCAGCATGCATAATATTACCACTACTTATATACTCTCTATTATTTACTACTTGCCTTGCTGGTCTAGTGGTCGCAAGCACTACTTGCTGAGCATTACGTCCTGGGTTTGATTCCCGGGTGTGTTGTTGGGGTTTTCCATCTAGAATTTTGTCACTCAGCAGTAGCCCGGATTTTGGATTTGCGCCTGGTTGATTACAATAGGCTCGTCCTCTATAATTATAAGGGACTCAAACATAACTGCTGAAATGTGGGTTTCCTATAGGAAAACCTCTGCTTAACCCTTCGGGGTCCGTGGGGGCCGTTGTTTTTGCACTTTAATTTAATCATAGGAGGTTTTTACCCATAGTCACCATGCTTGGCAAGTGGGTTGGTAACCGCAGAGCCAATCCTTTCGCAAGCAAGACACTGCTGCCTGTCATTGCTCGAAAATTTAGGTGGGCTTGTGCAATGGTTATACCGCCATCGGTCGTTTGCCAGCGCCTAGTGCGTCAGTGGCTGACTAAGTATGTACTTAATTATGTTAAAATGTTTTTATTTTGTAACAATTTATTTCCGTAACCTTTAAAGAATAATAAGATAAGAGATAATAAGATAATTTATTGAGGTACCTAAAGATTCTGATTTACACACAGCAAATTAGTTCGGTTTGCAGAGCACACCGACATAGATGTTAGTGTGCGTAAAATCAACGGGTGTTACTACGCCTATTTATTTGTGTTTGCTTTACAATATATGTGAAGAAAAGAATATGAAGGATAAATTTAAGGATGTTATTAATTGGTCTCGTGGCATAGGTCTGTATACAGTCGGCTAGTGAACCACATGTCTTAGGATCGAGTCTCACCGCCGACGTGAACTTTATGCATTAATAAAATCATTTTTTTCATTTTGTTGAATTTTTATTTTTGTATTTATTTACCTGATAATAATAACATTATTCATGAACAAATATAGGGGAGTAAAAATAAAACAATTTGTAATAAGAAATGACAATATTTTTATTGACTAGGTAGTTATAATTTAGGTTATAAGTTATAATTTAGTAGGTAGGTATAATTAATTACCAATTATAAAGTTTTGTGCATTACAAAATATTCTAAGTCAGACAAGAATTAACGTTATTTTTCATATTCAAGTGGGTAATTTATTTATTAGTGATATGAATAAACATGTTAGTAAGTTAGATAATAAGATACTTACAGGTATCCTAAACTGTACGAGTAATCTCATTAACAATAACATCACTCACACAAAACAAATTTAATTATCCCTGATATTTTTATATAATAATAGCCGAATGGTTCACTATCATGGTTCGTGGCTTCAGTATCTATTATCTACTTGTTGCAATCGTGTCCTCATGCTGGCAACCATATTCCAACACAATTTTCGCCACAATATTTTGCGACCGTCCTTGTCTGACTTAAAACATTTTTCATCGTTAGATAAATATAACTATATTATTGCACCAATCGAAATTTAAATATTTTCTTGCGAAGCGTATCCGGTTTTGCCTGTGAATATCTGACAATAAAATTTTCCAGCTGCACGCAAGTGGTTCCGTACAGTTTGTAATGTCACGTTATATTTATTCGCCGTGGAACGAGTAGAGCGCAGCAACATATTACGGTGCCGCGCATATGTATACCGGTCATTCTCAGACGGCTCAAATACGCGTGTCCGTGAAGCGCGATGACACAACGCTTGTAATTTATTGCAAATTATGTAGGAATTATCAAAATATAAAAAAATCTTTTTGTAAAAAAAAATAACCGACTTCTAAAAAAACACTACAAAGTGAAAAATAACTTTAATTTCGGAAGTCGGTGTCTTTGGATCTGTATTTTAGTTTTATGCCACCGACTTCCAAAATTAAAGTTATTTTTCACTTTGTAGTGTTTTTTTGGAAGTCGGTTATTTTTTTTTACAAAAAGATTTTTATATTTTATTTTTTATCTGGAAGCGAACGCTTATGTGTTCTACTAGCTGCGCCCCGCGGTTTCACCCGCCTAAGTCTCGAACCCTTGGGAATATTGGTATAAAAAGTAGCCTATATGTTAATCCAGGGTTTCAGCTACGTCCAAATTGGTCCAGCAATTTGAGCGTGAAAAAGTAACAAATACACACACTCACAAACTTTCGCCTTAATAATATTCGTCGATTCGTAGAACGCCTAGTTCGTTCCCCCGTGACCGGAACATTCGGTCGTGGCCATGACTGACTAGTGCTTCATACACGCGCGTAGCAGCGTAGCCTCGTAGCAAGCTACGCCGCTACGAGCGTTGCTGAATAATAATTATAGATAGTGATGGATGACGCAGGCGGCGCACTGGTCACGTGACACGTCGGCTACGCAGCTTGATTCTTCCGAACGAACGCACACACGTACACAATCAATGTAATAATATGCGTGTAGTGTGTGTACATACGAACATCGGTTAAATGACAAGTTATGTTACCTATATGATTTTTATTTCTGTAAGCAGATTTGTACAAACATTTTTACACGTTAATCATATTTTATGAGGTCAGCGTTTCCTATCTGACTACTCTGAGAAGGAAGGCCAAAACAAACTCAGAGGTCACAGTCACTTTTAAAGTCCAGACATTTTTTTTTTAATATTTATTTATTATTAGGAACTTTTATACTGCCAGTCCCATCGGAACTTATAATATAAAACGTAACATCACAAACTTAATTAGACCATAAGCAGCTTCGGAGTTACGTGACGACAAAATATGATGGAACATGCAAACATCGTACATATTTATCTCAACTCTCTAAGTAGATCTTCTCTTGCAGACTGAAATCTGACACACTCAGTCAATAAATGGATAACATCCTCAAGTGTGCCACATACCTCACAATTAGGTGAATCAATTTTTTTCATTAAAAATCCAAAATTATTGAGCGGCGTGTGTCATCTGTCTGTGAGCTGTAACTATATTTTTTCTGCTAAGCTAAGTCCAGATATAATATTGATCACAACATATGAAGGTCATGTAGATTGGCGTACAATTACTATACCCAATATAACAGTCACCCTTATCATCTCGCCAGACACACTGGGGTTTATTTATTATAGAAGCGTTACATAAAGGTAAAACTAAATAATATCGATAAAGTACACACCATAAAATAATTAATTTAATGTTTAATATTATTGAATCGTGACTTACTCGTACAAGGAGTATGGACTTTGCATTATATTTGTAATTTGACATTTTAATAATTATATACATTTTTTTTTTATTTGAATTATCTTTTCTTTTTTTTCTTTTTTGTCGTTAATTAATGTATGTTCCTGAATCTTAATAATTTAAATCGTATTGTTAAATTACCTAAAATAAATAATAAATAAATAATAATACATTAAATGTTATTATGACATATTTGCACACCATATGTAATGGTAGAATGTAATTGGGCCACGATATTCTTAAGTTCTTGATTTGTACCTACATTCTAGCAAATAAATTATTTTGTATTTTTTAATTTGATCGATTAGCGTCTGCTTAACCGTACATTATTTTATGTCCAACCGTCTCCTTACTTCATGCAACGTTTCTAAATAAACACTAAAAATAATAACATGTATAAATTACATTAATTGAAACGGTTTCATAAACTTCTGTTACCTATTTTCCAATTCTGTCACGTCAATGCCAACGCAATTTCTTATTAATTTTTATATAGAATAAAGACTATTCTCGAATAAAGATATAAATTCCTACCGTAACAGCAATTATGTTAGATAAGTGATTAGGTATAAGTAAATTGTTTATCCGACTTGGTCAATTAACTTATAGTCTCCAGGCTGAAGCATAACAAGATGGCTGGCTTGGTTGATAATGTTAAGTTTTACACGTACCTAATGTATTTCGCAGTTGGCACGTCGTTGGTTGCTTATCTATCGTCTGTTCCCTTCCTTAAGGCGACGATAGCTGACCTTTAATGATTTTATACTGAAGATCACGTCTAAACGAATAGTGCTAATGATTTGAAAAATATATATGATAAATTAGAGCATTTTCTCAATAATTTAATATGTGAATATTTTAGATTATGTTTATATTACATAGTGAAATTAATTTTTAAAGTTATGTCTAACGCGGATAAAAAACTGAGAATGGCGCAAAATCTACCAAGCGTATTTTTCTGAAAGCTTCACCAATTTAAAGATAATGTAATTTTTGTTTTGTGTATAATAAATTAATAATGCGCCAAATTGGGGACAACGCTCCTTGATGGGCGAGTCCTATTACTGGCTGTACGTACGACGCGTTGCGTGAGCTCAGTACGGAACACGCAAGCTAACCACTCAAGGTCAGTCGCATATATCTGCGTCTTAAGCTATGAGCACAACGTACACATTCATTAGACAAATACATAAATGTAGATTTTGACCAAACGAGCAAATGCATATTCTTTCCCCACTCTGCTCGTTTGTCTTTGTCTAAACGGACTCAGAGTATTCTGTCGTCAGTCTATCCATACCTATAGAAATATTAGAAATATCAGGACAGCTGAAATGCTCTTCTTATGTTTGCTTTGGTTCGGTCTTCGTTTGGTCTAAACCCTCCTTAACTCACTGATTCATCACACACCCACACCATACAGGTATACAATACACTACACACGTTTAAACACGTCCACGTTTAACACGTTTTAATTTAAAACACTTATTTAATGATCTTTTAGTATACGCGTTTTATTAAAATACCTTTTCTTTTGTGTATAATAAATTAATAAATGATTAAATATATTTTATTAATATATAAATAATAAAAAATTTGGGACACCGCTCCTTGATGGGCTAGTACTCGTAGTAGTCCTATTACTGGCTGAATGTACGACGCGTTGCGTGAGCTCAGTACAAAAAGATATGATATTATCTTTAAATTGGTGAAGGTTTCAGAAAAATACGCTAGGTAGATTTTCCGCCATTCTCAGTTTTTTATCCGCGTTAGACGTTATGTCTAACGCGGATAAACATATTACATACAAATTAATTTCACTATGTATTATAAACATAATCTAAAATATTCGTATATTAAGTTATTAAGAAAATGCTCTAATTTAACATATATTTTTTTCAAATCATTAACACAACTCGTTTAGACGTGATCTTCAGTATAAAATCATTAAATGTCGGTTATCATCGCCTTAACACGCCACTACATCCCAAATCCACTACACACACACACATAAAACCTACTCTGACTGCTAATAATACATACACGTCGCAGACTCAGACTCGCGTACCTACAAAGTTACTCCCATACATACTCATTATAACGTTTCTGAGTAATACGAGTACCCAACTGACGTCATTGCTTTTACTTAAGTAAAACATTTTCATGCCTATTCTCTGATTGCAGAACTGTGGTTTTCCTCAGTGTATGTCTAGCAGGACATAAGCCTCCTGTAGGAGTTTATTTCCGCAATGACCGGTCCCCCGTTGCCTGTATCCATCGGAACGCTGCGACCTTCGTTGACATTCATTACGACACAGAAAACTCTTCACTAAAGTAGGTACATTATGCGGCCGAATAATATTGCGCTTTGTAGAGCGTTGTGAATTTCTGACTAATATCCCTCATCGCTGTGCCATATTTAAACCCGACTACTGTCATCATTCATCTTCATCATTTCAGCCGAAAGACGTTCACTGCTGGACATAGGCCTCCCCCAAAGAGGGGGTTTGCTATAATCGCCACGCTTGGCACGCGGATTGGCGATCGCAGTATGGTGTTAAAATGCATAGAGGACGCTGCGGCCCATTCTCTAGTAAGTACCTTAGTCACCTTTTACGACACCCACGGGAAGAAATAGGGGAGTGCTATTCTTTACGTCCGGCACCACACAGACGACTACTGTAACAGGCATTAATTAAGACATTTTATAAAAAACACTCGAATCACATAACTTGGTTTATCGTAATCATTAATTATTATAAATCTGTAAATATATATATATGTATTCGATAGGGTCACGAATCATATTTTGATCAAGATACGATCCTGAACTGCAATTTCCAAGATGTGGGCACGCCACAATTGTAGCGATAAGTCCCCTCTGAGGAGTGGCTAGAGAGGCGCCACGGCGTCCTCACCTTCCGCCTGACGCAGGTCCTCACCGGACACGTTTGTTTTGGGAGGTTCCTGTTCAGGATAAAGCGGGAGGAAACGCCCGGGTGTTACCACTGTGTGGATCGCCCGGAGGGCACGGTATAGGTCTGTCCGGCTTGGGCAGAGCACCGCCGTGTCCATAGATATTCTGTAATCCAATTGAAATAAATACACACTACCTTATGAATATGTTTGATTTACAAATTATTTTTGTATTACGTTTGTATGAATTACGCATGCTACGCTGGCCCCTTAATGAAGTTAATAAGCTCATAATTATTTCAGGCGACAGACTTGCACTGCTGGACGTAAGCCTCACATAAGAATAGCTGCAATTACCGTAAAACGTTGTGAACTTGTGACTATAACCTGAATGACTTAAAGTCGATAAGCCATAATTATTTAAGCCCGACATTAAATAGGACACTTTAAGATAAACACTTCACTCGCTCAAGTAACTTGGTCGTTGTCCATCATAGTTGTAACTTCGTAATACAATTCAACTAATAATCTATTTACTAAATCTCTTGAAAAATATATCGTCACAAAACTACGTTATTATAACATTTAAATCCGCAAACAGGAACATTAATACATTATCCTTAAAAACAGCTGTTGACGCAGGTCATTTACCTATATATTATCCATCGTAATAATACTGAACTTGACGTTTATGTATGACGTGTACTGTTAGTGGATGTTATCGTGAACATTGCGTCCGTGTTTCCTCAAAACTCTGTGTAGGTCAGGGTGAGCTATCTAATTAAGACTCAGATATATGCCAGTGACCTAGAGTGGTTAGCTTGCGTGTTCTGTACCGAGCTCTTATTATTTTAGATTTAAATATTTATTTTAATTATTTTGTTGAACAGTTTTTAAAAATGAATTGATTTATTACGTATATAAACCGATTCTTAAAACGTAGGTAGAAGGAACAACAGGGTTTTTGTTACATATTGTATAAAAATATCAATAACCTACTTACTAAACATCCCGCTACATCAAGCTGTTGGTAAGGAAAAAAAAAACTCGATACAAATAAACGGTAAACTAACCCTTTACTTTGAGTTTCAATCCAAAAGATCTGTATTAAATATCAACGTACGGTTGGTATTTAATTAATAGATAGCAATAAAGTCTTATTTGTATGTAGAACTTGGTTGATTAATATTTTCAATTAATCAACTCATTTTTGAGTAAAGACATAATTGCTTCATAATTCGTAATAAATTACAAGCGTTGTGTCATCGCGATTCTTTTTCTTTTGACATTGACCGCGGTTTAGCTGTTGTCAGCGTCTTAATAATTAAAAAAAACCGGCCAAGTGCGTTTCGGACCACGCACAATGAAGGGTTCCGTAGTTAGGATGAATTTATGTCAAGAACAAACTTAACATTGTAGTTGAAAAACATGATCCCCATACATTCCAACTGCAAATGTTAGTTTGTACGCACAATATTGAGTGATTTACCATGTTATTTCAAGATTACATACTTCTTATGGAGTTTTCTGTAATCTATAAGTAAAGAACTATTTTCTGTATTTATATAAAAAAATTAGGGTCAGTAGTTTCGGAGATATGGGGGTGGGAATGGTCATTTTTAGAATAGAATAGAATAGGTACTCTTTATTATGTACACCATAAAAGTTATAGATATAAATGTTTAAATTTTACATAGGGTGACACAACGGGCGGTCTTATCGCTAAAAGCGATCTTTTACAGTCAACCTTTGATGGATTAAAGGGAGCAGGAGAGACAATACTGCAGGTAGTCAGTGGTTGTCCATATACAATAAATACATACATACACAAAGCATACACTTATCTAATAAATATATAAATATATACAATAATACACATGAAACAAGAGCAGGGAACTGTATTATGTAATGGTGATGTTTAAGGAGAGAGGAAGTGTTTTTTTACCTGAATTTTAAAAGTGGACAAAGATTGAGCACGCCTTACCGACACGGGCCAGATATTCCATAACCGCACTGCTTGAACTGTAAAAGACTTGTCATAAAAGCTAGTGGAATGCATCGGCATCTCTAGTCTCAAGTTTTCCGATGGCATCATATATGATCTATTATGTGTGTCATGAAGGAACTTGAAACGTTCTTTAAGATAAGAGGGGGTTGTAGGTTTGAACAGAATACTGTAGAGCTGAAATGAGATATGAGAATTCCGGCGAAGACGTATCGGTTCATTTTTCATCTATTTTCTTAAATAATTTCAAAAGTATTTATTATAAAATTATAAAAAAAAAAAAATATTTATAAAATCTTTAAAACAAGCCCTTCCATTTGATATGTCACACGGTGGTACAGTCAGCAATTTTTTTTTTTTCATTTTCCTAAATAGCCCCCCAAAACTGACCTCCATATCCAAAATTAACTTATTTACGTATCACGTCCATGTTTGGGACACAAAATTTCATATGTATACCAAATTTCAACTTAATCGGTCACTGTAGATTCGGAGCAAATCAGCTGTGACAGATGGACAGACAGACACACGAGTGATCCTATAAGAGTTTCTTTTTTCTTTTTGAGGTTCGGAACCCTTTTTTTTTTTTGGGTGGGAAATTATCAAATAACTTCTCCCGCTCTGGGAGGGCGTGTCAGATTTTTACTGACTAAAACCCACCCGTATTCCTTCATTTGCCTGTGTGCTAGGGCCACGATATCCCTTTCGGACAAACTCGCAACCCTGTCAGGCATTGGCCCTATCGGACTCCGTCAGTTGGTGCTGACAACTCTTTGAGGCGCGCGTGGAATACGACGCGCCGACGACCCGGGCCTGGTCCTTATCGGATGGTGAGCTACCCATCGCTCACCGTCCGCAGGCCCGCGCCTACGGTGGCCGGAAATCGGCTTGCGACTCCCGACGCCCGCGGCGTCTCCTGCGGTGACTAGGGGTGCGAGGGCGCGAACCTTGCCTCTCCCTCACGCGTTCCGCCTCCTCCTTCGCAAGCATTACTAATTCGCAGAAGGAGGTGACGGCCTCCCATGCACTCTCGCTCCGAACCAGGGCCCGAATCAGGACCGGACGCGAGAGATCGCCGGCGCCGCCGCCGATCGGTTAGGATTACGTACGGAACCCTAAAAAGTAATTTTTGACGTTCGAAAAGTGCTGATTCTCGGCCTAGTTTGAATAAATGACTATTGATTTTGATTTTGATTTTAATTATCCTTAAAACTAATATTATAAATGCGAAAGTGAGTTTGTTTGTTTCGCTTTTACGCTAAAAGGGCTGAACGGATTTCGTTGAAACTTGGCGCATTGTGTAGATCGTGACCTGGATTAGGACACAGGATACTGCCCTCATATCCTCACGCATACACTCTGATTCATTCGTGTTCACATTCACACACCCTCACTAACTCACACACTCGCATGCCTGCGTGCGTGCTACATGTTTAGCTTTAATTATTTTTATTTTTATTTAATGTTGTTTAGTTTAGAATTGTCTTGTTTGTTTCACCTTTGCATACAACAAGTAAATACTACTTATTTAAGAGGCAGATAAACGACGTTGACCTTGGCTATACAAATGCGCATCGCGCTCACGCCACGCCACCATTATCTTTCATAAGGAATATTTATTTTTAGTAACGAAAATGTGAATATTTGAAAAAAATCACATATAGAATTATAGATAATAAAACAGCCTATTTATACAAAAAAAAACATGAAAATGTCTTAAGTAGTTTAAAGTTTAAAAACCATATTACTTCAATATGGTTTTTTTATGCTTTGGGTAGACATAACTTCCTGAATTTATTTCATAAAGTATTTTACTACAATACTTAAATATCCACATATATAATTGATGTGTTTCTTATACTTTTTATCCCTATAACGTTTAGTTTATCTCTGTTTCACTCGCACGCCACGCGGTCTGTAGTTATTTATAGCTTTGAATGCTTGGTGTAGCAGGCGGAGCTTGCAATATGGGGCGATCGCGTGTTGCCTGTCTTATTTACTTACCACGACAGAGTCACAAAGAGATTTATGTATGAATCTCACAGACTATGTACAGTATTTGAGATAGTTCTTACCTCTCGTATAGCCTGAACTACTAAACTGATGATATAAAAAAATTATTACAAAATTAGAGTTTGTTGTAACTTTTTTTTGCAAGCAATGAATTATGCTAAAAAAAATCAATTAAGTAATTATGAATGTAAAAAAAAGCTCATAAAATGGCTTCACAGTTTAAATTATAATGATACAGAGTTACTTTTGCAACGTGTGAGTTAATAATATTATAAGATAAGATAAGATAAGATTCATTTATTTGTATAAACATGGTATATACAAACAACAGCATGCAAGATAATAAATTACAATAAAGTCCAATCATGTTTAGCCTTATATTATATTGGCGTACAAATATTCTAGTCACATTAATTATATAAAGAATTTAACATCACTCTTATATTATAAGAGTGATGTTATTTGCTTATTTAGTCACTCTTATGTTCACTCAAAATCTCTCTCTCTCTCTCACACACACAAACACACACACTCACCCAACACTCGTAAAAATTGCTTTGTTTATTTGTATACCTGTTTGTACCTGTACGTTTATAATGTAAGGGAAGAGCGGAGTCTTCAATTATAGGCATTTTATCCTCGGCATGCAATGTAAGCCAAATAAGATATTATAAGAAATAATCTATTTTTTGTATTTTTTTTTTAAGCTTTTTGTTTTTAAAGGTGATTTTTTGTTCAAAGTAATGATTAGTAATCCGTATTTCATATTGTCTGCGTACTGTTGTTTAGTATGAAATATAAAGGAGTTATCTGGTGAATATTTCTACATTTAGAAAACCTTTTATTAGATTGTGTAGATTTTCATTAACTTTAATTATTATTGTCTTATACATTTCAGTATGTTTGAAGTTGCAACACCTTAATTAATATTTACACATGGTAACTTTGTACTACTGTCATTCGACCGATGTGTCCGTGTTGTACGGTGCACCAAAAGGTGTCTTCGGGCCACATGCATTCAAGGTAACAAGTGCGTGTCATTGGTGTTCTTCCCGTCCCTCTTCTCCTCACAATCAAACCAACATATACAGTCGACTACAAAAAGGGATATAAGAGCGGGTTTGCTGAACAGTTGCCACGACCGATCATGACTTACGCCTGCGTAGTCTTCGCTCACGTAAAGCCATATCACATCCATAAGATGCAGACGCTTCAAAACCGATTTCTCCGTAGAATTACGAAGGCTCCTTGGTTCGTTCGGAACGAACAACTTCACGTAGATCTTAAGATGCCTACCATCAAGCAGTTTATGAAGCGCATTGCAAAGCGCTTCTTCGAATCCGCGGAACGTCATCGCAACCCCTTGGTTGTACAGGCCGCTAGTCATAGACCTTCTGCCATTAGTCAGACTCGCCGACCGAGGCATACTCTATTAGATCTGGATGACCCCATCACTCTCCTCCAGGAAAGCAATAGGGCCACGAGTACAGTGCACAAATTACACAAACCGACCTTCCGTCCTCGCCGCCGAGGTACCACGCGAACTTCCCGACTAAATATTAATAAAAGTCCTCCCCCCCGTCCCTTGAATGTCGATGCGCCAGCCGCCCGGTTAGAGGCTGAGAGCGCCGCAGCAATAAATATATTCTCCCCCGTTAATAATCATGATCTAAATATTGATCCAGCCCGTCCCCAAACTACTAATTTTGTGATCCCCCAACGACGCCCTAAGCCGAGGTCCGTACCCCACAGGGGGTGCCCTTAGTGCGCTGTGGTTTAGTTTTTAATAAATATATTTTTCGCCCTGGCTGGAGGCTTTAAGCTTAAAAATCATAGGGCAGACAGGAATATCCGGTTAAGTAGCCACGGCCTCTCTAGGTCTGCTACGAGATGTAATTCACACAAAAAAAAAAAAAAAAAAAACAGTTGCCACACGCCAGCATGTTACGCCGCCGATAACCCGAACACTCTTATTTAAAGGTTCTCTCTTATCAACTGTGACATAATTGTAGTATATATCCTCATTATTGCTGCATATTGATTTGTCATACTTAACTCGAGCTGGATTTATTTTAAGAAGAATGAACAAACTAAATAAAACTGCCTGTTACAACTTACGACATTTTATTTCAAAAACTTCTTTCTTTTATCTCTTTCTGTGCCTGCTGTGTAGTCTTTTCTGCAGCTTGGGATCTACTGAGTTAAAGATTTACAAAATAAAACTGCTAGTTTCAACTTATGATATTTTATTTAAAAAAAAACCATTTCTTTAAACATTAATACTGAATGTGAATACTATAATAAAATTATTGATATGCTTTGACTATGAATTCTAGCCGCGGCGGGGGTCCTGGTGACCTTTAACTCAGGTTTTTCCTAAAAACCTATATCAGGTTGAATACAACTGAGATATTTTTTTGAACACATTAACTTTAAGGGTGCCGGTCTCGGCGATTTTTTCGGCAATTTTTATTAGAATTTCATGTTTCATGTTCTGACAAAAATTGCCGAGAAAATCGCTCGTGGGTGAGCACCCTAAGTCAGCTTTGTGAAGAGAGAATAAATGATTGTTAAATTGAATTATTGAATATGATCTTCAAAAAATAATTTTGTTTTGGAAATGCTGTTACGAAATTATTTGTTGCAGAATTAAAATATTTGAATAGGTACTTATGCCAAATGAATACATAAAGAATGGTTGTTACAATAATTGTTACAGACTACACATACTTAGGTAAATATCCTTAGGAAATACAAGTCAAATCAAATGTTCAAAAGTTGTTAGGTATTTTAATGTCAAAATGAATAGAAAATTAAGGCTTTTACAAATTCATTTGATTTTAAAAATATCGTTGAGTAACATTTATGCCATAGTTAATTTTATCATTATAAATACATAAGTAGTTAAATTAAATAAATTAGGGAATAAATTGGTTAATACTTTTGAAATAATCTCCGGAATTTAGGTTGTCGATCAGCCGCAATATTTATTTATTAGTATTTATCTATTTATTTAAATCACAATAATGGCACCTTTATGTGAAGGTCTGTACTCATCCAAGGCGATGTAATAAGTCACAATGTCTAAACAGATTTATTAAAAACACTGAACAGACAAAATTACAAATAATTAAATACTATTTATAACAATTTTATTATAAAGATGACAACGTCAAGAAACACAATCATGACAATATGTATAATAAATGTTAAATTGGAAACATAACAATTTTTTTTGACACTACTTTTTACTTATGTTAGAAATGAGTAGAGCAAGACAGACGGGAGTTTCAAAATGTGAATAGTTGATGGTTATTTAAACGTAAATTTATGAAAACGAAGATCCAGACAAGTTTATACTTTTATACCAAACACAACCACATACAACTTAAATACTGCTTACAATAAATTATTATTTGATTATAAAGTAGTAACTATTGGAAATTTAAGAATATTCAAATGCAAAAAAATCTATATAAGACAGTCCTATGTTAGAGTATACATTTTTACGAAGGAACAATGATAATAATTTAATTGTAGACTTAATCACAAAGTTCTCTGATCAGGTCTGATCTGATAGTTTATCAAAACAGAGTTCAATAGGCGGAATTGGTATAGCCGCCAGCACATCAAGTTACCACAAACTGTCAAATTTTCCTATTCGATTTTGTATTTAACCATAAACATTTTAAGGTATAAATACATTTGGAGAAATTTGACAGTTTGGTACATATGGATTCATTTAACATTGTGACAGCGTCAATAAATGGAATACTACAATAATACATACTAGTGGTTGCTCACTGGTCGAAATTCGACCCCCTCTACTTACAATCTCTATAGTACGTTGTTATTAATTCCATAATAAAAAGTAACTACTGATTCCATGCTATTAAAAAATACTTACTTATTCCATGCTCAAGGTTTAACTTCTGTCACCTATCTATCTTCATGTCATGAGGCCCAGGTATTACGTGTGTTTGTCAAACGCATGGTAGTGTGTGTATTTATTGTTTTATTTATTTATACGAGTAGTGCATATTATATTAAAATATTAGCTTTCTGCACTCCTCCATATACACTTTAATGGCGTCAAATTTCATACTCCTCCGTCCGCGTAACTTTCGTAAAAAGGGGTACATTCACTTATTAATATTATAATGATAGGTTTTTGTATGATTTTTTATGCCAGATTGACGCCAGATCTGACAGATCTTCATCATTCCGTCTCGTTTGCAGCAGCCTTTTGTAAACAATCATCACCAGTCACTTCACTGTACCTGGAAAAAAAGAAGTTTGTGGTTAATGAAAGCAGTACGCAAATACACCTTCACTTAGGTTAACTTTCTCCAGTATAATAATAATAATAAGCAAACCTGAAACAATACAACATATCACAGGAGCTTGTATCACAGTAACCCAAAACGACTACACGCATAGAAATAATCAGCTTGTTAATTAATAAACCAAAAACTCGCAACTAGATTAACCTCATGCAAGATCCCTACACACCATATTACAAGTATACGCCTAGAGCTGTTTTAGAAAACCAATTCTACAAAATATACTATAATTACAGACCACACCATATAATAGACCTGATATAACACTAGTTGATAAAGTAAATAAACACACATTTATAATAGATATAGCAGTCCCAAATACTAATAACATACAAAAAACTATCACAGAAATAAATCAGGAAGTATATAGAGAATTTGCAAGAGGAAATTACCAGAGTTTGGAAAATGAATAAAGTCACTATAGTCCACATAGTAATATCAACAACAAGTGTTATCCCAGAACAAATATTCAATAGTTTTAATGCACTAAATCTATCCAAATACACATACTTAACACTTCAAAAAACACTTGCCGCATAGTAAGATTTTTTTATCAACTAGACTTGGATAACAATTTCACTACAGTACAGAGCTATTTACCTTCTTAGAATAATAACTAGAATCTCACCATGGGTCACACCTATGAGATTCTGAAAATACCAGGTAATAAACCTGAGAAAATTTAAAAACCAAAATAATAATAATAAGCCGTTTAATACCAAAGGAGCTTATGAAAAGCGTGGTGGTCTGTGGTCGTGGTTAAAAATAAAACTGGTGACATAGTGGACAATACCAACTACAGGCCCATCTCTTTGGCTACTATAATTTTATTGGAAAGGTATTTGATGGTCTGCTTGAGCGCTGGCTTAGTGACTATTTAAAGTTGAGTGATGGTCAGTTTGGTTTTAGGAAGGCGTTATCAACAGAGACCGCTATCCTGGCGCTTAAGCAGACGGTTAGGTACTACACAGATAGGGAAACGCCAGTATATGCTGCTTTTCTCGACCTCTCCAAGGCTTTTGACTTGGTTTGTTACGATAAGCTTTGGTCGAAGCTTAAACTTCTAGAGGTACCCGAGGAGCTTATTAATGTACTGAAGTTTTGATATAACTCGCAGACTAACAGTGTTAGATGGGCGGGTGCTCACTCTGAGACGTACGTTCTGGAGTGTGGTGTTAGACAGGCTGGACTAACGTCCCCAGCCCTGTTTAATGTTTACATGAACAAATTGATTGGTGAGCTCAGCGAGACCAACATCGTTTGCTCGATTGATGGTACTATGGTGAATAATCTCAGCAACCCAGACGACATGGTCTTGCTGAATCCATCAATCAGCGCGCTCAGGAAGTTGTTGGTTGTTTGTGTCACATGGACCCACATTTATAATGTAAAGAAAAGTGAGCTTATGATTTTTAAATGTAAGTCTAGCTCCTTGGATAATGTTCCTCCAGTGACTTTAAGCGGAAAGTCACTACAGAGAGTCACACAGGTTAAATACCTAGGGTATGTAGTCACGGAGGACTTATCTGACGATGCGGATATAGAGAAGGAGCGGAGGGCGTTGGCGGTTCGATGTAATATGGTAGCCCGCAGGTTTGTCCGTTGTAGTAAGGATGTTAAGGTATCGCTTTTCAAAGCATACTGCCAAACCTTCTACACGTGCAGCTTGTGTGTGAAATATATGCAGAGAGCATACAACATCCTCCGCGTGCAGTATAATAATGGTTTTAGGATATTGATGGGGCTTCCGCGCTTCTACAGCGCTTCGCAGATGTTCGCGGAAGCCCGTGTTGACGATTTTCATGCCATTATAAGAAAAAAAACAGCGTCAATGGAAAGTCATTGTTACTAATACTGTATGGATTGTCTGTACTTGTAAGTGTGCATGTGTGGACCGAAATAAAGAATATATATAATACGAAATTAGGTTCACATTATAGTTCTATAGCTAGATTTACCAGATATCTCTGATCTTGACGTGCCTGTTGGCAAAAACATCCTCTAACGTCTTCCATTGCTTCCTATCTCGTGTGACCGTCCTCCAGTTTGGACCTGCTGTTATTTTGACTTCATCCTCCCACCTGGTAAACTGCCTTCCATAATTTCGCTTGCCAAACCTTGGATACCACTCCGTCACTGCTTGGCTCCATTTTCCCTTTTGTGTCTCGCATCATGTGCCCTGCCGGGTATTGCCTGATTTCGGGTGTTGGTTAACAATTTACGCAGCTTTTATTTGGTTTTCTAAAAGCGCCCCATTGATTGTTGATGTTGAGCCGGTTTCGAGCTTATGTTTTGAGTAAATTACTAAACGATGCTATCGACAATCAGTGTTACTGACAGCTTTACACAGTTGACAGTTGGCAAAAACAGTATCAAGTTGCGTTATATTTTTCTACAAAAACCTATGAAAGATGCTCTTTTACTTGATGTGAAGGAATTATTTTAGCGTACGGTAGTAACCACTCTGCCGTATGCCGTGCATTGTGCAATTTGAAGGCCTAATTACCGTATGAAATGGCAATTACCATAGGTACTTATGGCAACCGTGATTGACATCACGAAATCAGATACTACACATAGATTATCCATTGCAGAGGGTCTAGTATATTATCCAAATTAATGATTAACTCACCCTAGATTGGGGCATACAGACCCTGAGGTTCAGGTAATAGCTTCTGCTAGTAATGCCAGCGGATGTCAAAATGGCCATGTGATCTTAGAAAATTTGTGTTGTACCACGTTTTTAGAGTTGTGCTTAGTAATTTAACTAACTAATTGTGAGATTTTTAGCATTACTCGACTATTTACCGTTGAGATCCCTCACATCCTACACAGCCATCTGTTCTATATAATCTTCTGTTATATTATTTTAGTGATAGTCGTTCGTCAGGAATAATAATCTATAAGAATGCGTCAGTCCGTGTATCAGTTTTGTGACATTAGGTTGTATATGCAGGAATGCAGGATTTCATAAAATCATTAAAAACGAAAAACTTCGCAAGCAATGGGAAATTGCTACTGAAGACTGCGGAATCGACATGAGGACTAACTGCTTCTCACACGGAATCACCAGTCCCAAATCTGTGTATATTTTGGCTGCTGAGACCATAATTACAAAAAAGTAAAACAAGGATGTTTTATAAACAGTAAATGCGGGAAATAAAGTGCATGAATTGTGCTATACATGCGATTGTGACCAACCAGGCGATGCCCAAAAAGGCTTAACTGGCTGTTCACAATGGTGTGCCGGACTCACGTTTATGTATGGAAGTGAATGTTGGGTGTCGCAAAAGAAACATAAAAGTAGAATCAATGCTGTGCAAATGTGTTCCCGAAGCATGTGTGGCGTGACTATGAATGATAGGCTGAAAAATTATGTGATATGGCAAGGTGCGGTTCAAACGAAGACGTAATGATACAAATTTAAAAGAGTTTGCTTTGATGGTTTGGTCATGTTGAGAGGATGAATGAAAGGCGACTAACAAAAGGTATTTACAAGGCAGATGTGAGTAGAAACGCTGGGAGGGGACGCCCTAGGAGGACATAACAGTGACCTAATTGGTGATGTTCTAAACAGGCGTGCGTGTATGACCAGATGTATGAACGTAAACCAAGCAAAATTCATAGTTTCTGCATACCCCCATGGGAAGAAGGCGTGACTTTATGTATGTATTTATGTTTTATAAAAATAGCATAGCATCACGTTTGTATTCCCGAAAGGTAAGGCAGATGTGTACCTACATATTAATACACCCACATAACATTTCGCCAGCTCTGTTTAGGTTCCATGTAATAGGGGGCGTGCCATTAACCGGGCACAAATTCAGACTTCAGAACTACAACTGAGAAGTTCCAGGTGGAAAACTCAATAAGACTTTGCCTGACCCGAGAATCGAACCCAGGACCTCATGCTCAACAGTAGCGCATGCGATCAATAGACCAATGAGGCAGTTTTTTTTATAAAAATGTGGCTGTTATTTGTATTATTACTAATTGTAACTAATATAATCAAAAATGCACTGGCAAAGTAATAAAAAGTAACAGTTTATTTCACAATTGAATTGTGAAATCGTGAAAGAGCAAGAGAAGTCACAAGTGTCCAACCTGACAATAATACTAGAATTTAGAATACAATCAATGTTATGAAAAGGTGATAGGTATGCTGCCATGAGTTTGATTCGCAACATGTATATTGTGACTTCCATGCGAACGAATTTGCGGGCAGAAGCTAGTAACAATATAAAACGACACGCAAAAGCGCGAGAAAGGGGCGTGGCTCAATGGTCCAGCCGAAGGACTCAGTGAGGAAACCAAACCCTCTAATATATAAAGGGCGTGGCTGCCAGGCATTGAGATACCGCTTGCTTATTGGTCCACGCGACGAAAGTGCAAGTCAATGCGATGGAACAGTAGATACGGGTACGGGTGTTTCTCGTAGCGCCATCTTGCGGTCTAAACTTACTCAACAGTACTAACAAGTGACATTAATAATCACCTCTAGAAGCTTAAGCCCGCTTGTAAACGTCCGTTGTTTTCACCGGACAACGGACCGTTTATTTTGGCGGACTCGCAGTGTTGTATGGCTTAGAATTATTTAGTTATTTATTTATTTTCCAACTTACATCTATCATTACAGGGGTAACCTAATGCGATAGTGTACTTATCTAAAGTCCTAACCTAACTTGTTATTATAATTACATTTTGTAACCGATTACAAATAATGCATTCTTTGTGAATTCACTCAGAGAACAACAGAATAGGCTAGGAGGTTGAGAGTGAATTCGTCATAATCAAATGAACTTGCACCGGTGTTCAACTCATACACGTATGAAAAACATGGTCCGTGGTCGATGGAAAAAACGGGCGTCTACACGCGGTCTTACACTATAAATAATATTCACGTTTAATGGTACTCAAAATATAGCCCAATTGATTACAGTTTATAGGCGTAGCTATACTTATATATACCTAGTACTAATAACAAAATAATGTAAGAAATTTAAAAAACTGCTAAAATTGTTGGCAACTCTTAGCTTCCACACTAGGTAAAACTCCTGGTATCTTGGAAATCAGTTCTTTTAATTAATACCAATTTCCAAAGACCTTTTACGAAAGAATAAAAACCCAAACTTTCTCGGTCTTATTACAAAACAAGTTTCTCTGAGATGGTATATACTATCGAGCCAGTTTTAGAAATAAGACCTAACAGTAGTCGAAATACTTTTACAAAACGTCAGTGAAGTTCTAACAGTGCGTAAGTCATTTTATGAGTGTTTTGAGATTTGAATGTCATTGTTATCCAATCATAATGGAGCGCATAGTATCGACCAATCAAAACACGATAACCTGACCAATACGAACGCGTTATTTGAAAAATTGTTACACTGCGTATCTCAGTTTTTGGCGTCAACACAGCGTATGTCAGTGCACCAACACTACGTATGGCAGCCATTCACGTACAAATTCATCGCGCACGTGCTCCGATTTTGTGATTTCGATTTATTTTTCATGGGTTCAAATCATCACAGTGTTTATTTGTATTAAAAATTAAACACAATATTCACAGCCTTAAGCGTAAATACATTCATTTCATTCAGTTTTTTCACTCTTCTGTAAAGTAGCCATTTTTGTTAGAACTTCACTGACGAAAAGTAACATGTTACCGCTAGTTGCACGTAACCACGTTCATTAAATTTAATTCCCCATTAAGGCCCGTATTTATATAATGTTACTCAGTACTCAAGCATTACTTAAGACTAAATTCAACCAATCCAATGGCTTGAATCTAGTCCTAAGACGGAGATATATGCCATTGACCTTAAGTAGTTAGCTTCCGGGTTCTGTACTGAGCTCACGCAACGCGTCGTACGTTCAGCCAGTAATAGGACTCGCCCATCAAGGAGCCCTGTCCTCAATTTGACGCATTATTAATTTATTATACACAAAAAAGGTATTTTAATAAAAGGCATATACTAAAAGATCAATAATTAAATTGTCTTTAAATTAGTTAAAGTTTCAGAAAAATACGCTTGGTAGATTTTGCGCCATTCTCAGTTTTTATCCGCGTTAGACATAACTTTACAAATTAATTTCACTATGTTATATAAACATAATCTAAAATATTCACATAATAATTTATTGAGAAAATGCTCTAATTTAACATATATTTTTTTCAAATCATTAACACTACTCGTTTAGACGTGATCTTCAGTATAAAATCATTGAAAGTCGGTTATCGTCGCCACAAGTAATGCTTGAGTGATGAGTATCGTTCTATAAATATGGGCCTAAAAGTAAAGGCTTCTACATACCGGGGCGACTTGTCGCGCGACGCGACGCGACACAAAGGCACCGCTCGTCACGCGACACGCGGGGCCTTTGTGCCGTGTCGCGTCGCGCGACAAGTCGCGCTGGTATGTAGAAGCCTTAATGCTGTCATTATCTAACGAGACGTCACAGAAAGTGACGGGGAATTAAATTTAATGGAGTTACATGCAACTGGCGGTTAATCCCTCCATTTCCTTAATCCATCTTAAGCTACTAATTTGTTAGTTTTGAGTTTTGAGAAGTTGACCTTTGTCAGAAAAAAGTTCGGAATACATAAGCTGGCTCGAAGGTGGGTCGGAACTAACTCGTCTAAACATGGATATAGCTTTAGTTTTTCAAATAAATTAATGTTTACAATAGCTAATAATAAAACACCAACCCCCTTATTACAAAACAAGGTTTATTTTCAGACCCAGGTTTAAAACATGGAGCCATTATTGAATTTCGAACTTTATTCCGACTATGGTAAAGTTCCTAAACACAAAACTGACAACTTAGTACCGAACTAAGTTTTCAGTTTTGTATAAAGAACGGTATTTCAATCACTGTTTTGGTGGATTGCGTGCAAATTGGATTTATATCTTACATGGGTAAGTAATGAACAGATTTTAAGCCCAAAAATAAGTAGTTACGAAGGAGTTTGCACAGAAATAGGTTCGGAACTAGCAAAATCGGAATTTGCCGTGATGGCTAATAACTATTTTATTGCTAACAAACTGTCGTTGCTTTATAGATAAGTTTATTACTGTTGTTAGCATGTATTTAAACATATACCGTAATTAATAAACGTAACATTGGACAGTTACATCCAATACAAACTTAAGGTCTGCGGGTCATTTTTTTATAACACAGCGGCCTTAAAAATAATGTTCTGGCAGCTGTGTTTTTTTAATGATATGTGTAAGGAAGGCTATTGGCATGTTAAATAACTCAAAACATAATGAAATAATGGTTATTTATTATTTTACAATGACCTATAGACGAAAAAACGCTTAGGCTGACTTTGCCGATTTATTGCTTTTTTTTACAAGGCACGACAGGATTAATCTATACATAATATGTTAGCCCATTTCATAAAGATTCTAACAACACATCACTTAGCCAGATCCCATAAGTATGTTTCGAGATATCGGCGATGATCTCAGACGCGGCAAAAACCGCGGCTCGACCTAAAAACGCTTTAACTCAACGCCTATTGGCGCGGCAAAAGACGCGTGACTCACCAAGGGTTATTACAAAAACTGGCTTCATGGTTTAAGCCATGTCAAAATATAAATCTTGTTTTGTAATAAAGCGGAAACAGTTGTTTTTAAATATAGAAGGAACGAGTACCTTTTTTTTTATAATATTTTAATGGACTGGTTGCTGGGACCTTTTAGCCAAGTCTTTATTTAGTTACAAAACTTGTTATTATTGATGAAATGAATTATATTATGCATGATGATGATATCCCGCCCGCTCCCCTTGAGTTTCAGTAAAGATGTGGCACTTTACTGAGACCTCACGCGGACTTCTTGAGAGAACTTGAAGCGAAGTTACACTGTTTTGTTTCATTTCCCTACACTAATGCACGTTCACAAACACTTAATGGTTAATAATCCACCATTATTACACATTAATATTCGGATAAACACAAATTTTGGAAAATTAAACAAACTGCTGAACATGACGCTTCATTTTCCCGCCAAGAAGTCCCGAGTACCTTTTGCTAACTACGTGTTGCTAGTGTTGCTACCGAATTTCACACGATAAACCCGCTAGGATGCAGACGGAAAGCCGATTGCATCATTAAATCCTTGTTATCACCTAGCATTTTACATTAACAAAGTGCGTATAATATATAAGCAGACCGCCCCATACCCTCAATTAAGGCTGCATTCCGAATTAAGACCATAATCGCTGTAATCGATTTTATCGCGCTAAACGGTAATAGGGAACGCGTTTAAGCGCGCTAAAATCGATTACACCGATTATGGTCTTAATTCGAAATGCAGCCTAAAAACACAAGCACGATTGGATGGTGTTTTCTAAAGTAATTTGACGTAGTTTCATGTCTAAAACAAAGGAAATTTCTAGATCAGGTGTCTTTACTATTAACAATTTTCACAGAACATTTGGATTTGCGCTGAAAAAATATGTATTAGCGCGCGGCCATGTGATCGTGAGAATGACGTCACTAGCAACGGCAACGGCATAGCCGAACTGGCAAACCGGCTTTGGAAATTATGTTGTAACTTTGTAACACTTGTAACTCTGCCATTTCTGTGTAAAGTTTCAACGTTTTCAAATGAATTATATCAGTATTTCACAGTGTCCATGATAAATGGTTTTAAATCTAGAATATGTGACCTTAAAATAAAATTAAAACCGGAATTGGAATGTAGCAAAATTCATTAAACATAAAGTTCAAAACAAGTGAAAAATAAACGAATCCAAGCCGGAAATAAAAAATAATTATAGTATTTTTATGTCTGGTTTTAATTCAATAAATCAAGCTTGCAATAAAATACCAAACCCCTTTCACAACCCCATCGTGCAAGCAATCAAGTGCTAACATATTTTTTTATTTGAATGAGCTAGAGAACTAACATTTGGTTCAAAACAGACACAGTAAATGAAGAACAACATTTTGAAAACTACTCACCTATCACAACTAACGCAGCCGTGATAAAGTTTGATAAAGTCTTCAGGACGATCTCCATGCTTCACGTTGAAGGTGCAGGAGCACGTCACGATCGCGAGCAGAAACAACAACTGTAGTTTATACATTTTACGTAGCGTCCGACAGCGGCAGTTAAACGGCGGGGACTGAGCAACTGTGGTCTGTGCACATGAACAAAGTGACAGATCATCCAAGATGTCGAAATTATCCACCAATCACAAGCATACATCGGTGTTATCAATATAGATAACAATATTTGCTCGTTTGGAAGCATTCCATTTTATTAATTTAATTTTAGATTGAGTTATTGGTTTCCTTGGAAATAAAACTAAATTATTAGAACTATTTAGAGTAATTATGACTGTTTCGATTGATGACTGAATAAATAAAATAAATACAAAATCTGCGTTTAAAATCTAAAGCTCTAAAGTCGTTAAAAATGATCATAACAATAAATGTAAAAATGATAAACAACTAAAGCTGAAATATTATGTCATTATTGTATTTATCATGAATACGGTAAATATTCATAAAACTTACATACCTTCAAAAAGAGAACTAGTACCATGCATCAATGATTTAATTTCATCATAAAGTGAACGCATTCATATCGTGTTATTTGTTAGCAACACTTTCTGAAAAAATGTGAGTTAGTTAGTGATTTCTGTTTTTTCGTTTATGTAAATTCACCTAAATGAAAACCAACCATTGCAAGCGAAATGGTCTCAAAATGCGCGGGTGCGATTAAATAATTTCATATTACCTTTGTTTCCACAAATTAAATTTAGATAATTGGACGGACATCATTTTGCTGTGCAATTAATGTTATCCGCTTTAGTAAGAAATAGATTTTTGTCATTCATTTATATTAAAACGCCATCTATCGACTACGCTCAGCATCGCTTAGTAATGAAAATAGCTTGATTTTAATGAACGATGATGTAGGTGGTGGCATTACGTGTATGTCTGTAACTGATTTTTAGCTATTCTCTTCCAGCTGCTTGCGACTAGGCACCCTGCGGAGATCGTCGCTCTATACTATACTCCATTTGAAATAAGATTAGACATTTAAATAAACTTGTTTACAGTCCGTTCAACCGATTTTGACTTCTATTCCGTAGGCATAAGGATGGCATTAAAAGCAAAAACATGGTTACAATACCAACTGTTTATTACAGTTGCCATTTGTCATGCCGTCAACGCAATAGAAGTTAAAATCAGTTGAACGGACTGTAAAAAAGGTTTATTTAAATGTCTAACCTTATTTCAAATGGAGTATAGATAGTCTTTTTTTTTTTTTTTTTCGGGTGGGATATCATCAAATAACTTCTCCCGCTCTGGGCGGAGCGGGAGGGAGTGTCAGACTTTTACTGACTAAAACCCACAGTGTTCCTTCAAATGCCTATGTGCCAGGGTCACGATATCCCTTTCGGACAGACTCGTAACCCTGGCAGGCATTGGTCCTTTCGGACCCCGTCAATTGGTGCTGACGTCTCTTTGAGGCGCGCGTGGAACACAACGCGCCGTCGACCCGGGCCTGGTCCTTATCGGACGGCGAGCTACCCATCGCTCACCGTCCGCAAGCCCGCGCCTACGGTGGCCGGGAATCGGCCTGCGATTCCCGACGCCCAGGGCGTCTCCTGCGGCGACTAAGGGCAGATGGGCGGGCACCCTGCCTCACCCTCATGCATTCCGCCTCCTCTTTCGCGAGCATTACTGTTTCGCAGAAGGAGGTGACGGCCTCCCATGCACTCTCGCTCCGAACCATGGCCTGAACCAGGGCCGGACGCGAGAGATCGTCGCCGCCTATCGCCTCCGTGAGGACACGGCGGTGCTCCGCCCAAGCAGGGCAGACCTCCACCGTATGCTCCACCGAAGTATAGATAGTCTGAGGGCCTCTTAAGTATCACTTGTTGATCCACGGTTTTGACTTTCTTATTGAGAACCTTTTCTTTAACCTTTTCAACATTTGATAATCAATGAATTTTCTTTACAATTTATGGGAATCTTTAGACTTAAAATTATACTTTTAACGAATCACTTAAATACCGCCATTCTCTATCAGTGTACTAATTTAAAATCTGTCATAATGATGTCATAATCAGCCTATAATGTTCCCATTGCTAGGCACAGGCCTCCTCCCTTCGACAGGAAGTCAAATCTGTACTAATCTGTATTTACGTCAAATGTTTCAGAGTAAATCGACCGTTGCAGGCAGCTCACAGAGCGATTGCGTATTTCTTCTTGCACAAAACACAAATATGTAAGTATTAGGCCATTTAAACAATTACAATTTTAAGCCATGTATTCACTAAATGATGAACTTAATCCCGCGACACGTAACCCTAAAGTCATCGAGCGACGTCGCCCAACATCGTACAATAAGTCTGAAACTCTGGAGACATCGATAGTGTAGTTTTGATGTCAACGGAGACACGTGTCTCGGGATACTTGTCACACAATATACATTGCTTAGTTTAAAACGGTTAAGTAAAACTAACGAACGAATGCACATTCTTTAATTGTATCTCCACTCAGCCAATGTATTGTTGTGTAAACAGTGATAAATAGAGCATTCTTTCTTTGGCTCTGGTTCTGGTTCTATCTTTGTTTGATCTAAACCCATCTTTAAATTATCTCTTTCTATACTACTATTTCCCATTCTCTAGTAAGCGTTCTCTATGCATTACACCATACTGCGATCGCCAACCCGCCTGCCAAGCATGGTAATTATGGCAACCCCCCCCCCCCCCCCCCAATGTTGGGGCAGGCCTATGTCCAGAGGGACGGCGCCCCCTATCACACTGGACCCGAGGTGGCGGCGCGTAGTGTTCCACGTGCGCCCCTTTTAGACGTCGCGGGGGGTCAAACACCTCACCCCCCCCCCAGACTTGAGGTGGCCCGCAGAGGCGGGGATATAGCCGGAGATTGCGTAAGTAATAACAAATCCCAAGATCCCCGGTGCAAGTGTGAGAAGGGAACACTGGGGTGGTTTTTAGTCAGTAAGAGTCTGACAGACCCTTCCGCCCTCGGACATCTTTCGACGGAAATGATGATGATGATACTATTTCAGACAACCCTCCTGAGGTGACTGTGTATGCCAAGTCAACTCTGCGTGTCATTGCACTGCACATGAGCTGGTTGTTCAGAGACATTGTTAAGTCTCAGGTGAACGTCATTTACTTGATATTCATGCTTTTCAAACTACATGACATGACGATGCTGATACTTGATAAAAAAAAAAATGAGTGCCTCCATCTCAGTAGAAGCTAGCCAATATAAAGAAGTTACTTTTACAACTTTTGCGTTTGAATGAAGATGTAATAATGGAACGATAACCATTTCGCATTGATATAATAAAAACTAAAATTACTAAAATTATCAGCCGATGAATCAGCCGTCGACATTTTACTTACTTGGATATAGATACGTATTTAAATTTATCTTTTTTACTCATTTGATTATCCGGCAAACACTGAATCACTGACTAAATATCCTGAGTAGATAAGGAATTGATAGACCAAAAATATAGGCAATTGTGTTGTCATTTTGTGACAACAATTTAAAAATGTTGCATGTTGAACATTCTCGAATGTCCTGTAGGGGTGCTTCACAAGTGTGAAGAACCCCTAATGAACAAGTGTTCACACTGTATATCGACGCTTGAAAGACAACAGTGACTAACAGCCGAACCCAATAACTTATATATCACCAGTTTCGGCCTACTGGAGATATAAAAATATATCTATCGATGGTTTTAACGTCCCAATAATCTAGGAATCATACCGGCCCATGCTATCTACTGATGGGAGGGTGTATCGCCTACAACAGATATCTCTTTGTATGAAAATGCCAAAAGTATGCGTCCCATTATACGATTTGTTTGACAGGACAGTACTACAGATGGCAGATTTGGCTATTCCCCGAATTGCAGGGATAAACGTAAAGTAGCCAAGCTAAAATGAACTCTTTAGTACTTGCAATAATAATCATAGATGTTTTTTTTTAATTTAAAGTAATTAAAAAAAATTGACATTCAAATATCTCGAAAACTGTGCGCCCTAGGCAACAAATAACAGAAATTTAACCCCCCCCCCCCCTTACCTACACCCCCGGTGCAAGCACCATTCCACAATGAATTTAAGTAAAAAAAAAATAACATTAATGCGCTAAGGTAGCCCGCGAAATTCAAATTTTATTACGGTTTTTGCAATTTGCAGGTCAGTAACAGGTTGTATTTTGGTTCACGGCCATAACAAATATGGCTCTACTGAATTACATCTTAATCCAGTAACTTATTTAGAAGTAAGAAACAAAGAAGTTTTAATATAACCCTAATTACACATGTTGTTTTTTAAAGTGATGTTGGTTGTAATGGAACGCACAGGAGGGCGAAGTAGAGAAACCTACTTATTGTTTTCGTTAGATAGATAGCCTTTATCAATGAATGTGAGACTGATATAATTATACTGTCTATCATCAATAGCGATCTGTCTTTAACTGAAAATAAGTTATTGGGTTCGGCCGTTAGCGACATTTTGGGCCATATTGAGTTATTATTCACAGTTCGAACCGCCTGATTTTCTGCGCCGCTTGGTCGCAGTCACATCTTCCTACAACGAGTTTTGATGTCGCTTCATCATTTTGGATTTTACGAATTTTAATTTTTTTTTTGTTTACTTAGCGACGAAATATTAAGAATACCAATCTTATTTATTTTAAATTTTGTAAGCCACGACCGACTTAAAAGTGGTGGTCCACCATTTTTAACAATTATACAATTTGAGATTTCCGACTGAATGTTCACCAATAACAACATGAACAGACACAAAACCGACCGGTTCTATAACTGAACCAACATGGGAATACAAAGAAATATCGTTGCTAATATTGGTAAATCACAAAAGTTGTTATTATAATAATCTAAACTTATAACTGATAACTTACATCCAGTGTCCAACCATGTACAGTTTGTCGTTAACGCCGCACACGCTTAGATTATAGAGATCACAAATTCCGATTCGTTATCACTACTTCCGAGAGAATTATTATTACGTAGCGTTGAAGTGTCATGGCTTGACTCGACACCTCGCCTTTTGTTCGACTTACACATTATTTTAATGTGGCACACAAATTTAATTTTTTTCCTCGTCGCCAGTAGTATATAAGGAATATTATTAGCGGGAAGCAATTAATGAAACTGCGATTCCGAGTGACAACTGATATATATTTTCTCCTACCCACAGTACTTTGATTAACATACCCTACACTTTCATTGTGTTGTCAGGACAAACTAGTACTTAATGTGGTGCTCAATTTCAGTCAGTGGTCAATGTCGGTCGCTTAGTTGATTACGAGTACATATCAAAACAACAAAAATGTTGTGGTTAGAATCACTGTCGTCTGAGGTGCGTAGTGTTGTGCGAAAAGGGAAAGGCAAGGAGAACCGAGTGTTAAACGATATCGTTGGCATTTTCAAAGTGGCTGATCCTGATACTCTGCCTGTGTTTGTGGCCCGTGACCTTAATAAACTACCACCCATCACTTTCGATCATCTAGATGTTTCACAGCTACTCAAAGACCTAGTGCTAGTACAGGAGGAAATAAAGAACATTAAATCTTCCTATGTCACTCAAGATGAGCTGAAAAATCTAAGGGAGGAGTGTGACAAGAAGCATTCATCTCCACTACACCACACAGCCACAGATGTCAACACAGGGAGAGGTGCTTATTTGGATAACTATGTTAACCTGACTAGTCAGGTAGGTTTACATTCTGAGGAAGGATTACATTCAGAGGAGAGAAGATTATCTTCAGCAGAAAAAAGTCGAGATTATCTAAAATCTAACAAAAAATCGCTAGAGGGTACTAACAAAATCGAATCACTAACGGCCGATCGAGTTGACGAAGCGAGAACGGAGCGCGAACAAGTGCAGGATGCGGGGCCGATGCGTCATCGCCCCCACCAGTTATGAGCGGTGGAGGCGCTCGTGCTGGCGGTTCGAGTGGGCCAGGCAATCAGCTGACTGGTAACAATGCGATACTTGTACAGAGTCAATCTTATGCGAGTGTTGCGTCAAAGGAAACAGATGACGGTTTTACATTGGTGCAAAGAAAGATACAAAATCCTAGAGATATATTTAAAGGATACCTAGGTAGTAGTATAGTTGATCATGAGGAGAAATTTAAAGCAGCCGACAGAAAAATACCCATGTTTATAACAAACGTACATAGGGATGCTTCAGAATCAAATATAACAAATTATATTTATAAGAAAACTGGAGAAAATGTGGACCTCGAAAAAATAAACATTAAACGGCAATGTGAACACAATGCATATAAGTTCTTTGTGTCGCAAAGTAACATACGTACCTATGTATTTAGATGACAAGTTATGGCCACAGGGAGTCATATTTCGACGTTTTGTTAATTATAAAATAAAACGTAATGTTACGTAAAAATAAGTACCTAGATCTCGGCATTAATAAAGGTTTATAATGGGTGATGATACTTATACTTTCGTTAGTTTTTATTGCAAAAATGTCAAGCGCTCTGTACACAGTATACGTGAATTATGTAAAAAATCGGTTATCATTGCATTACAAGAAACACGGTTGCTGCCGGAAGATATCTCTATTCCTTAATACAATAAGTGATGAGTTCAGCTGCACGGGAGTCTCTGCAGTGGACACCTCCGCAGGTATATTGCGCGGCAGGCCACACGGTGGGGTTGCCCTTCTATGAAGACGTCATCTGCTTCGTGACGTGACTATTGTCCAGTGCGGTAATTCTCGTGTTTGCGGTAAAAATAGTCATACAAGATAAATCCATTTTAGTGTTTAGTGTTTACATGCCCACGGACACTGTTGTGAATTTGACGGATTTTACGGACACCCTGAGCTCGGTGAGTGCTATTATAGATAACTATAACATAGATTGCGTATACGTGTTGGGAGATTTCAATGCGCATCCGTCGGAACAATTCTTTGATGAACTTTTCGAGTTTTGTAGAGAGCAAAAATGGACATGTATCGATACTAAAATGTTAGGCATACAGTCCAACACACATACTTTTCTAAGTGAAGCGCATGGGTTAAAACGGTGGCTCGATCACTGTTTAGTAACAGAAGCAGCTGAAAGTTCTATTGGAAAAGTAGGTGTGTTGTATGATGTGCTGATGAGGTCTGATCACTTTCCATTGTTTATAGAATGCAAATTAAGTGAAGTCGTACCAAAGAGTGACATTAATTCATGGTCAAATAATATGGTTGTGTGGGGGGAGAGAAGTCAAGATCAAGTTCATTTGTATCAGAAGGAATGTCATAAAAGATTGAGACTAATCGACTTTCCACACGACCTTAGTAAATGTTGTGATACGATGTGCAATATTAGCGAGCATAAAATAGTTATTGATAAACTTTATTCAGACATCGTACATGCTTTAAGTAAGGCGGCCGTGGTTAGTCGAAAAAGCAGCAGGGGGCGCTTGGTAATAGTGACAGGCTGGAACACTCATGTGGCCGGCGCACACAGGGAGGCTAAGCAAAAATTTAAGCTATGGGTGTGGTATGGAAAACCAGTTTCTGGGCTGGTTTATAATGAGATGTATGAGGCTAGAAAAGTCTTTAAGGCACGTTTAAAGTGGTGTCAAGACCATGAAGACCAAATAAAAATGGACATACTAGCCTTGCATCACGCTAGAAATGATTTTCATGGTTTTTGGAAGCATACCAACAAGTTACAAAATAGACCAGGAATTCCTGTGGGCGTCGACGGAGTAAGTGAACCTAGAGAGATTGCTAACCTTTTCAGGCAGCACTTTTTTGTTAAGTCTCCTTTGGGGCCCTCACGTACGGTGCTTAATACTGAGTCTGGGTCGGAGATAGGGATACAATTTAATCAAAGCAGGTTACTGATACTTTAAAATGTATGACTAGAGGTAAATCCCCTGGCCATGACGGGCTCAGTATTGAGCATCTGCGTTATGCCGGTCCACACTTGGCTAGGGTTCTTACAATGCTATAAAGCTTTTGTATGGGCCATAGCTGCTTGCCCAGTGAGGTGATGCGAACAGTAATAGTTTCATTGTAAAAAACAAGACTGGTGACCTCGCGGATCGCTGCAACTATAGGCCCATCTCACTAGCTACTGTAATATCAAAAGTGTTTGACAGTGTGCTTAATACACAAATAAATAAAACTGTAAATATTCATGACAACCAGTTCGGGTTTCGACGTGGTTTATCAACAGAAAGTACGGTGTTGTGTCTTAAGCATACTGTCAAATACTATACGCAGCGTGGGACGCCGATTTATGCTAGCTTCCTCGACTTATCCAGGGCTTTTGATCTGGTTGCTTATGACGTACTGTGGAGAAAGATGGAGAAGGATATGTTGCCAACGGCGCTGATAAATATCTTTAAATATTGGTATGGCAACCAGATCAATAATGTACGATGGGCTGGGACTTTTTCCAGACCATACAGGTTGGAATGCGGGGTGAGGCAGGGAGGGTTGAGCTCACCCACGCTTTTCAACCTGTATGTGAACGAGCTAATTGGCGAGCTCAGCAGCACCAGATTGGGTTGCTATATAGATGGTATCTGTGTAAATAATATTAGCTATGCAGACGATATGGTGCTTCTGAGCGCGTCAATCTGTGGTCTCAGAAAGTTGGTCGTCAAATGTGAGGAGTATGCCAAAACACATGGCTTAATGTATAACTCCAATAAATCGGAGATTATGGTCTTCGAGGCTGGGGGTAGTCCCAGTTATGTACCACCTGTATTACTCGATGGTACTCCACTACAAAGAGTATTTAAATTTAAATATCTTGGTCATATATTGACCCCGGACCTCAATGGTGGACTCAATATTGAGCGGGAGCGGAGGGCGTTGTCGGTACGGGCGAACATGCTAGCTCGCAGGTTTACACGCTACTCACTTAAAGTGAAAAATACTCTGTTTCGAGCTTATTGCACAACGTTTTACACGTGCAGCCTGTGGGCTAGATATACCCAACGGCCGTACAACGCCCTTCGAGTCCAATACAACAATGCTTTCAGGGTATTGGTGGGGCTGCCCCGTTTCTGTAGCGCATCAGGAATGCTCGCGGACGCACATATAAATTGCTTTTACGCAACGATGCGAATGAGGTGTGCATCCCTGGTGCGCAGAGTGCGGGCCAGCTCCAACAATATCCTGAAAATGATCGCTAGCAGGCTCGATTGCTTGTACGTCAATCACTGCAGTGCCGTCTCCCATGGGATGAAATAAATGTATATTGAAATAAAATAAACTAACATAGTTCGTAAATTTACTAACATATTGAGTCCTTGTTACTTTAATAAAGAATTTAATAATTCACATTGTACTGGGACCGATCCATCATCACTGACAGGACTATTGCTGCCAATAAACCTGATATAGTGGTGGTGGATCGAATAGAGCGGCGCACAATGATTATTGACATAACGGTCCCTCATGACGGGAACCTCGTGAAAGCCGAGAAAGATAAACAAATCAAGTATCTTGACTTGGCTCGCGAGGTTGTCGACATGTGGGATGTGGACTCAGCAATCATTGTGCCGATAGTTGTATCAGCCAATGGCTTAATTGCCAAGAGCCTCGACCAACACCTAAGGAGGCTCTCGTTGGGCAGCTGGATTAAGAGCCTGATTCAGAGAGCGGTACTTCTGGACACGGCTCGCATTGTCAGGAGGTTCCTCTCTCTGGAGCCCTGACCGCCGGTAGCTTGGACCTTGTTCTCGATACCGGTGGGCTACTATTTTTTATATTTTTAAATGTTTTTATTAATTTGTTTTATATTCTAATATTTAAAAATATAATGTATATGTATTTAAAGTGAAATAAAGGATATAATTTAATAATAATAATAATAAATAACAGATGTATTGGGCTTGCCACATTTTTCGATTTACCTCATGAGTTCTACGAAATCAAAGTAGTTAGAAACATTAGAGATATTGCTTAACTGAAGATTTTGATCAACGTTACCTGGGCTTAAATTATACAGGGTGTTTGGTGCATCGTGTGCCAAATTGAAATGGTCGACTGAAGGAGTCATCCGCTAGCCTTTTAGACCCTTTAACACCCCTCATGCTCTGTGGATTTTTTTTTATCGACTTTTTATTGTTTTCCAAAAAAAGACCCAACTTTTACATTCAAATACAGATTTTAAAAAAAATATAAGGCGTAGACTCTGAATTTTAATTTTATTTCGAATTGTTTAAGAATACTTTTAAATACAAAATTAGTGATATTAGTTACCTAGTTCTTTTTTAATTCACTCGCAAAGGTAAAACTTAAATTAAAGCTGTACATGTTACAGCTGTTTATAAGGCTACAAAAAAAAAATCAAAAGCGACCGGGATCTTCCAACTCCCTCATTAATTCTCCAGTCTATGCTCTTTCTAATGATGTGCCACATGCCATAAAAGTATTTTAACAACTTTGTGAATTCGCTAGAATTGTGAATCGAGTCACCTAAGGCTAATATTCAAAATTATGATTTAAAAAAAAATCTCTTAAATGATACCTGTCAAACCTATAAATCTGCTATCTCATTCTTATGGTTAGGTAAATTCGTGTCTCATATCTGTATCTTTCGTGGGATTTACTTGAAATAAAAAAACAAAATTGCGTTTTTAACATTTATTTAATCATTGTTACAAATCTTGCTCAAATTGTTGGCCTCTGTTGCGAATGCAGGCCCGACACCTGTTTCGTATTTCAACAGTTGTTGTACGAAGTCGTATTTCCTCCTTAATAGTATTGAATGCCGCTTCTATGCGTTGGACTAATACCTCCCTAGTTGGAACCTCCGTGGCATATACCAACTCTTTGGCACGTCTCCAGACATAAAATTCTAACGGAGTTAGATCTGGGGAACGTGGCGGCCATGGAATAGGGCCATCGCGTCCAATCCATGCATTGGGGAACACATTGTCGAGATATTCCCTCACAGTCAATCGCCAATGCGCGGGACAGCCGTCATTTTGAAATACAATGGGCACACGTTCATTAAATACGGGCACATCGGTCACTAATTCGGGCAGGCCATTTTGTAGGAATTCCAGGTAGTCTTCGCCATTGAGATTATCGGGCAGGTAATGCGGTCCAATTACCTGATTCCCAATCACTCCTGCCCAAACGTTTACACTAAACCTTCTTTGAGAAGATTTCTGTCTTTTAACACGTGGGTTTTGCGTTTTCGTTGTCCAGTGGTGCAAATTGTGTAAATTGAGGATCCCATCCTTGGTAAATTTGGATTCATCCGTCCGTTCGTTTAAAAAATCAGGATCATCCACATCCGTGTGTAAAAGAAACCGACAAAAAGCCACTCGTCTCTCAAAGTCGCCACCCTCAAGACCTGCAACAAACAAAAAACTCTTTTAAATTTCTCTTGGGTACAATAAGTAATTGCACAAGAAAGGACCCGCTGTTCGTGCTAATAGATTCACTACCTGGAGGTGACGCCATACCATACCCATTACCTGCTAAACAAAGGCAAGGTCAAACAAAGCTTGCACGGGTTTAAAGTTAGTTTAAAATTACGTACCTTGCACCGGAGTGTAGTGGAATGGATGCTTTTTGTTTTGACGAAGTCCTTTCCACACTTTCCATATTGAAATATCAAGATGTGATGCCACATTTCTAATGCTTCTTGTAGGGTCTTCCTCAAAAAGTGCCAGTATTCTCTCGTCTACTTCAACATTATGTCGCACAATATGGCCCCTTGGTTCATTAAAAGTAACACTGCCAGTCTCGCGTATGCGTCGGTATGTGTCTTGGAAGACTCTGCGGCCAGGTAATCGTCTACCAGGAAAGCGTTCCTGGTAAAGTCGTTGCGCTGCACGAGCGACGCCATTAGCGGCTCCGTAAGCCATCATGATGTCCGCATATTCTTCGTTAGAGAATGTCGCCATTGCAATAACTAAAAACTCAAAGTTTAACAATAACAACAAAAATTAAACAAATGTAACAAGAACCAGCAAAACTTAACGATAACAAAGTAATAAAAGAATCGCGGAGTATGGTGAACTAGCACACACGTTAGGTAGCAGAGGCAGTCATGTCTCGACTAAAAAAATGGCGGGTCGGGCGGCGCGATTTGTTCAAACCGATTTAAGGTATGCAAGAAAGAGATAGAAGATAGATTTCACTGTGAAAGAGTGAGAAAACAAATTTTACCTCTTTCTCAAGTAACAGTTCCGCAATAAATATTTTTTCATTAGAATTTGGAATGTAGTTTTATGTGACTTTATTCACAATTCTAGCGAATTCACAAAGTTGTTAAAATACTTTTATGGCATGTGGCACATCATTAGAAAGAGGATAGACTGGAGAATTAATGAGGGAGTTGGAAGATCCCGGTCGCTTTTGTTTTTTTTTTTGTAGCCTTATAAATAGCTGTAACATGTACAGCTTTAATTTAAGTTTTACCTTTGCGAGTGAATTAAAAGAAAAACTAGGTGACTAATATCACTAATTTTGTATTTAAAAGTATTCTTAAACAATACACATCGAAATAAAATTAAAATTCAGAGTCTACGCCTTATATTTTTTTTTAAATCTGTATTTGAATGTAAAATTTGGGTCTTTTTTTTGGAAAACAATAAAAAGTCGATAAAAAAAAATCCACAGAGCATGAGGGGTGTTAAGGGGTCTGAAAGGCTAGCGGATGACCCCTTCAGTTGACCATTTTAATTTGGCACACGATGCACCAAACACCCTGTATATCCAGAAAATAAGTGGTTGCAAGATCTTCTATCCCATATTTTTGGGGCTTAGAAGAGCGATTCCTTTCTTCAGAGAAACTCTACAGCCTTCATATATTACGCAACTTGCTATTTTTTTTTTCTAATCGAACAGGCGGCTATACTATAGAAGTTTAAGAATCGTATTCAGCGATTAAGTATTTCGTATGCAACTTTTATTTATTTATTTATTTATAATAAGCACACCAACAGTATAGTCACTTACAATTCAAAAATAAATAACATATAAAATTGGCACTTTAGTAACCATGCAAATAACAGGTATGCATGACATTTAACATATGAATATTAGAGACAAAAGAGAAAAAATTAAAAGTGTAAAAAATTAAAAGTGTGTCCAGAGACCCAAATCCATAACACGACAAAACAAACCAATTTGAGCTACACAGACGTGCACTCTTCGCACTGTTTGAATAGGGAACGCCTGTATGAAACGAAACTCATGGAGAAAATATCAATAGGGTAATCTGTCAAGTTGGACCTTTCATTATATTGCCTTGCCATACGTGTTAGGGGGCTATTAAATGTGGTATTTAATGTGGATGTAGGCAATTCAAAAATACGATGATGACGCTTACTATGTTGGCTAGACCTAAATTTAAAATAGTTTACTAATTATTACGTAACGTTTTAAAAATTAAAACTTAAAACTTAAAAATTAAAACAGTACGGTGTGAGCACGCACTAGCACAGTACGCTTACGATAAAAAAAATAGATCGTCAACCTTTTTCTCGATTCCATAAAGTTGCATTTATAAATATCTCCTAATAATTATTTTAGTCACGATGAAGACGTGTGCAATTTGCAGTGATCAGTTTAATGACGGGGTGCAATGTGGAAACTGCAAGAAATTCTTGGATTTCTCTTGTGCAAGTGTGTCTGAAGCGGGTTGGAGAAAACTGGGACCCGACCGAAGAGCGCAATGGAAATGTCCTGCTTGTAAATCGTCGCCTGCTCTGCTTTCACCGCAACCTTCTGCTTCATTGGATACGGTACTTGGTGAGATTCGCGAATTGAAGCAGCAGCTGCAGAGCTTACCAACCTTAGTCAGCGACATTAGATCGATTAAAGATGAGTTGACCGAGCTTAAGAAAAGTTGCGATTTCTCTAGTGGTAGACTCGATGAATTCGATACCAGACTTGCTGATCTAGAAAAAAAAACCCCTGAGTTTGAGAAGCTTCAGGACACTGTCTCTTCATTGCAAGCAGAATTAGCTTCAACTAAGCTTGAGCTTTCTTCGTTTGATCAGCGATCCAGGTTAAACAATGTGGAGATTAAGGGTGTCCCACTAAAGAAGGATGAGAACTTATTCTCAATCGTTGACGCCATCAGCAGCAAAATCAATTACAAGTGTTCTAAGACTCAGATTAACTACATTTCTAGGGTGCCTATCCATAATTCCAAGGAAAAACTAGTGATAGTGAGCTTCCTCAACCGGTATATAAAAGAAGACTTTATTGCGGCTGCACGTGCTGATAAGGAGCTTTCCACCTCTGACGTAGGTTTTCAAGGAGCGCCACAACGTATTTATGTCAACGACCATCTGAGTGTGGAATCCAAAAAACTACTGAATTTAACTAAAATCGCCGCTAAAGAGAAACACTATGAATTCGTCTGGGTGAAACATGGTAAAATTCATGTGCGCAAGGATGTTAATTGCAAAACCTTTATAATAAAAAAGGAATTTGATTTAAACAAAATTGTCTAAACCGCTTTTATTTACATCCAAGTTTAATTTATTGCTTTTCTACTTTTAAAATGTATCGAAGTTCGCACATCAATTGTTATTTGCTTTGTTTTTGTAAAAGGTTTAGCACCTCTGCACTGCTAATGACCTTCCATTGTATTCCTTATCGCGCTGTTCATCTTCGAGTTCCAATACTTAACTACATATTTGTCTCGCTTACGCATACGCGTGTGATATATTGCTGCTGGCTTGCTCGCACAGTCATGTCTGGCCTAACATCGTATGATTTACACATTCTTGCTAACTTTACTTATTTTTACCCACATTATAAATTCATACCTCTTTTATGCGTAACTAGTAACTGTGTCGAAATGATTTGGCTAATTTTATTTTATTATATTGTTGTTGATGCTTATTCAATTATTGATGGATTTAAGTGCAATGCCTAACAACAGTGAACAGTGTCTTACTGTCTTTTATCAGAACGTACGGGAATTGCGAACAAAGTCTGACTCGTTCTACCGTCAGGTTCTACAGAACTCTTACGATGTTATTGTGTTAACGGAGACGTGGTTAATGGATGGCATGTTAAACTCAGAGTTATTTGATGATCGTTACTTGGTGTGGCGCCGTGACCGGGACTATGCTATGACTGGTCAATCAAGAGGTGGTGGTGTGCTTATAGCGACGCGTAGGGAGTTACCTGTCACTCCGCAACCATTCCTGCAGTCCTCGGCGGAAGATCTCTGGATCAGCTTACGGATTAAAAATTCGAAGTCACGTGAATACGTGAACCTATTTATTTGCACTGTTTACTTGTGTAAACAAAACAAAGGGTTTTCGTTTTCGGAACAACTTCATAACTTCCTGGCCAAATTAAATCATACAGCTTTGAATAAAACTTCAGATGTGTTTTTAGTTTTAGGTGACTTTAATATGAGTGGAATCACGTGGGCTCCATCGAATACCCTTTCGTTGGTCCCAGTGAGTCCCACCACTAGTGATGAATGTTTGTTCGCGGACGAGCTATGTACGCTGGACTTTGGACAGTATAATGGGGTAGCTAATGGGTACGGAAAACTGTTGGACTTAGTCCTCTCAAATAAGTTAGCCTGTGTTAGTGAGTGTGTTGACCCTCTAGTGCCTATTGATCCCTATCATCCTGCGTTGTTAACCAATATTGACATCTTTGAAATACCTCCCCTTGACCATGCGCCGCGGTTGCGATATATCTATAGCAAAGGCGATTTTGATTCTATAAATAACGAGATTACTAGCACTAATTGGGAACATGAGTTTTCAATCCGATCACTGGATGAGTCGGTTGAGTACTTTATAGACACTTTAAAACAGTTTCAAAACAAGTATATACCACAAAAGCTAGTATGTAATAATAAATACCCAGTATGGTTCAGCTCATCGCTCGTCAAACAAATTAAAGAAAAATATAAATATCTAAAAAAATTCAAGATTTACGGCAATAAATCTGACGAGTTAACTTTTAAATATTTGCGTGACAGAGTCAAGACTATGGAAGCTTCTTGTTATAAATGTTATCTTAGTCAAACTGAAAAATCCATTAAAGATAACCCTAAACACTTCTGGACCTTTGTTAAAAATCGCTACAACTCTAATTCTATACCTAATACATTAAAGTATAACGATGAATCATTACTCACTGGAGACTCAATTTGTGAGGGTTTTTCATCTTATTTCATGTCGACCTTCCTCAACCCCACTTCGTCTAATACTCCCAGCCCACCTCCTGGCTTCTCTTTTGATACTAACAGAACTTCATCTGATATTTGTCACATAGAAGTGAATGTTGATGCTGTGACCGGTTTGCTTCGTAACTTGGATCCAACTAAAGGTGCTGGCCCTGATAATATGTCATCTAAATTTCTAATTAAATGCGCGCCTTCTATTGCCCTACCTATATCAATTTTGTTTTCCAAGTCTTTGACTCAAGGTGTTGTCCCCAAAGTATGGAAATCTGCTTTTATTACACCCGTACATAAGAAGGGGTCTAAAACGGAGATTACCAATTATAGGCCTATATCCAAGCTGTGTATTATAGCTAAAATATTTGAGAGGATTGTCTATAACCAGTTATATTCCGCCTTTGCTAGCTCGTTCAACTACTTTCAGCACGGATTTTTGAAAGGACGGTCTACCACTTCTAACTTGATTTTATTTAATGATTTCATTGCGGATGCTATGGATAATGGTAAGCAGGTCGATGTGGTTTACACAGATTATAGCAAGGCATTTGATCGGATCGACCACGATACCCTGATAAAGAAGCTAAGCTACATGGGCATCCGTGGGGATCTCTTAAGGTGGTTCTCTTCTTACATTGATAACAGGTCCCAAGCAGTAGTGCTCAATAATTATATGTCTAGTTGGGTAACCATCCCCAGCGGAGTGCCTCAGGGTTCGTTGCTCGGTCCTCTGTTATTTGTAGTCTATGTGAACGACATCGATCAGTGCCTCCAGTCATCCAAACTATTATGCTTTGCCGATGACATGAAAATATTTGCCACTATTTCAACGCTCGAAGATAGTCTAGCACTTCAGGCTGATTTGTATCGGCTTGAAGAGTATTGTCGGGCTAATAAACTAGATCTCAACCCATCCAAGTGTTCGGTGATCACTTACACTAGAAAACGTGCAGTCCTAGCCACTACTTATACTTTGGCGGGCCAGATCTTGTCAGGATGCAATACTATTCGTGACTTGGGCGTTCATCAAGACAGTAAGTTAGTTTTTGACACGCACATTGATGCAATTGTCAAAAAAGCTTCTAAACTGCTTGGGTTTATTATACGTCTGTCTAAGTGTTTTACTGATGCTAAAACACTAAAAATATTGTATTGCACTTTTGTAAGAAGTCAGCTTGAGTATGCGTCTCAGATATGGAATCCACGTTATCATAAATACATTGACCGCATAGAAAACATACAAAGACGGTTCATAAAATATCTTTGCTTTCATCAAAAGATTCCATATCAGTCAACTGATTATCTTGGACTCTGTAAGAAGTATCATCTGCTACCACTGGTAGATCGACGTAAAATTGCAGACTGTTTATTCTTGTTGAAAATCCTCAATAACAATATTGATAACCCTGAGTTATTGTCAAAATTTTATTTTAATGTGCCAAGTAAAGCATTTCGTTTTTATCCACCCATATGGGTACCTCATACCTCTTCGAATTATAGGCAAAACAGTTATATTGTGCGCGCAAGCAGAAATTTCAATGATATATGCAAGGAATATGATTTTGATCCATTCACAATTAGTGTGAATTCGGCCAGAAGGTGCTTAAGCCTCAAATTTTTCAAGTAGCAGTAGGTTTATTATTTGTTTATTTTTTTTTTTTTTTTTCGTAATATTTTCTCTGTTATATAATTTAATTGCAAACCAAGTAACCAAGTAATGTATATTATGTATGTTTTATATTGCTTCTTACATTTTAAGGCGATGTGCTTTTTTGTGTGTTGTTTTTTTGTTTTGCTCACACCATAATTTATTATTATAAGTCTATAAGTGAGGATTTGTAATTGGCTTTCTAGTGACTAAGGTTTCTTTATTTTTGTCTGTTTTTAGTAGCTGTAAGTCCTCCATGTTTTAAATAAATAAATAATTGAGCGTCTATTGTACCGTTTATAATTTTATGGAGTATTAGTAAGTCAGAATGGTTACGTCTCTCTTTTAAGCTAATCATTTTAAAGTGCCTTAACCTGTCGCTATAATCAGGTATAGCTTTTCGGATCCCATTCTTCATACATAAATGCCTAACAAAACGGGCCTGAACAGATTCTACATTATTAGTATAAGTTGAATAATAAGGAGACCAAATAGTGGAACAATATTCCAAGGAGCTCCTTACTAGTGCGTTGTAAAGTAAAATAATGCTACTATAATTACGAAAAGGTTTCGACATACGGATTATAAAGCCAAGCATTCTTTTAGCCTTAGTCACCGTGCTATCTATATGTTCACGGAAAGATAGAGATGTATCAAAAAGTACCCCAAGGTCACGGATGACTGACACTCTGCTCAGCACTGATCCATCAATATGATAATCAAATTTAATATAATTCACTTTATTTGTGAATGTAATAGTCTGGCATTTTTTAACATTGAGCGTCATTCTGTTGTTCAAACACCATTGTTGAAGGACATCAAGATCCTTTTGAAGCTTCGCACAATCACTCAGGTCCGATATGCTACAGTATATTTTTAAATCATCAGCGTAGGCCAAACAATTGCAATTTATTAAATCTAAAAGATCATTCAAAAGTACCAAAAAAAGCAAAGGGCCCAACTTAGAGCCCTGAGGAACACCAGAGCCAGGAGAAAAAGGTACAGATTCATAACCCGCCAAGGCAACTATTTGAGAACGATTAAATAAATGACTGGACTCCCGAACCACCGCAACAGAGAGCCATGAATACCAGCGCAATTCAATTTCATAGAAAGAATTGAGTGATCAACGCGATCGAAGGCTTTTGCAAAATCTGTGTAAACAGCATCAACCTGACCCCTACCTTCAAAGGTGTTACTAATAAAAGTAGTGTAAATAAGTAAGTTAGACATAGTAGAACGGTTAGACACAAAACCATGTTGCTTCAAACTAACTACATGACGGAGGTGGGAATACACTACATTGTATATGAGTCCCTCAAACATCTTTGCAAATTGTGATATAATAGAGATTGGTCTATAGTTAGTTACGTCATTCATACTACCAGACTTATGTATGGGGATAATGTGTGAGATTTTCCATAAATCGGGAAATGTACCTTCCTTAAGGGATTTATTGTATATTATCTGCAGAGGTATAATAAGAGCATCAATGCAGAGACGAATAAAAATAGGAGGAAGTCCATCCGGACCAGCTCCTTTATTAAGATCTAACTTTTTGATGCTATCTCTAACGTCATTTTCAGTAATGCCAATGGAAGACATACTATAATTAGACGAGGAGTTACCTGGAGACAAGTAACCAGGCTGTTGATTAACACCGTACACAGATGCAAAATAGTCTGCAAATAGATCAGCCACACCACTACCACCCTCACCAACACGATCACCCCACGATACTTGGTCAGGGACGCCTCTGAAAGATCTTTTAGACTTAGTATAACGCCAAAAAGCTTTTACATTTGTTTTTAATTCACTCTCAATTCTTTCTATGTAATCTTTAAAACAGTTATCCATAGCTCTCCCAGCTCGCATCCGTAGGGAAACAAAAGTATCATAGTCACGAGGGTTTTTGTACCGTTTGAACCGAGCTCTGTATTTATGCACAGCCTGATGCGAGAAGACGTATAGACATTGGTATCTAAGTCCTAACGACGTGTTCCTATTGGACCGTGGCTTCCGGGATTCGATCCCTGCTATCGAAGAACTTTGGTTACTTAATATACATTTGGTTACATATATACTTAATTCCCACATGCCACCAAATAGAGGAAGAGGAGACTGAACAGCTATCTACGCCTGAAGCTAATATAAATAATCTCTGTTAATGCCTATTTGTCGGTAGATAATCTAAAGAATTATTGGTCGTTTTAAGAAACATTTAAAAATATTAATATAACTCCGAACTGACTAACAATTATTGGCATAAGTCGTGTTTGTAGCAAAGGTTCTCATTGAAAAGCTCTGTCCATTGATGTTTATCTTATGGCTATTGGGCGCTAAGAATTCCATAACTTCGGGGCCCAATTTATCACCTATTTAGGCCAATAACTCCGAACTGACTAATAATTGCAATTACTTATATGTGTAGCAAAGGTTTTCCTTGAAAAGTTCTCTCCATTAGTGTAATTATGGGTATTGGGCCTCAAGGATTCCTTAATTTCGGTGCCCATAATGTTGTCACTTATTTAGGTCTGTGACTGATATACACATATACAAATAATAGCGCCCTCTGTTGTTGGGTGGTGTAAGCAATGTGGGCGTTTCCTTCTGTTTCGTGCTATACGACGCTAGATGGCTTCAGAATTTATGAATGAAATATTGGGTAATTACTTACGTTGCTCGTCACCAGAGCGACGATTGATCAATGAATAATTTGTTTAAGTTAGACTGAATGTTGTAATTGTCGCTTCTCGACGCCGGGGGCAGCACTGTAGAACATACTAGAACGATCTCAAATTTTCTAGAAACCGGAAGTAGATTTAAACGAAAGCAACATCCGCTGTCTTATTTTCATAGAGTAGTTCGCTTCCAGACGTAATAAGATAGAACATACTAGAATGATCTCAAATTTTCTAGAAACCGGAAGTAGATTTAAACGAAAGCAACATCCGCCCAGTCTTATTTTCATAGAGTAGTTTGCTTCCAGACGAAAGAAGATTCACTAGTCTCGCAATTATTGTAACGCGTATTGTTATAGGACACGGTACCATGCCATGCTTGCCTAAACTCAGTGTATGTAATTTATACTAAACTAAAACATGTGGACATTGACAATAAATCTGGTAGTAGTGTTCACACCTCCTTTCATTACCTACTAGTTAGGTAGGTAGCTAGTTAGGTAGTTCCTCTGTCCTCAACAAGGTCATTAACTCCAAACTGACTAACAATTGGCAAAAGTCAGCTTAGTACCAAAGATTCTACTTGAAAAACTCTTTCCTTTGGTATATAATTATTTTGTGGCTATTGGGCTTCAGGGCACAAACCCATAGTTCGGTGCCCATTCTCCTTTGTAAATCATCTGCATAAAGATGATGGGAAGAAATTAGTACGTCGGAAATTACGATAATATACACTGCAAAGAGTAAAACGAAAGGAACGAAAAGTAGAACGAAATTTTGGAGAATAAAATTTAACTTATCAGAGGGATTGACGAAATCACTATGTCGATATGTTATGATTTTGTGTACCCGCCGTTAAATAAACTAACGATTTCTGTTCGTCGATGGTCACAAATTTTGTTTGTATAATTTCGGCTTTTCTGACAGTCATCATCATCATCATTTCATCCGAAAGACGTCCACTGCTGGACATAGGCCTCTCCCTATGGGCGGGGCTCCCTATAGGGGGTGTTAAAATGCATAGAGAACGCTGCTGCCCATTCTCTAGTAAGTCCCTTAGTCGTCTTTTACGACACCCAAGGGAAGAAATAGGGGAGTGCTATTCTTTACATCCGGCACCACACAGACTAATCCTATATCCGACAATAATCGATCAATGACGAAAGAAATATGCCACAGCGACCGCACTTAGCCATTGTGACTACAAGCTTGTTTTCGTTTTATTGCATCGATCAATCCAAGAAGTACACCGATCAGTCAATAGATGGCGCTAATTTAAAATACGCGTTTAAAACAGTTTTGGATGTTTGTTAAGACATGAAACTTATCGACAACGTAAAGGTGTGCACACACTGAAGTAACGCCACCCACTCTTTATTTTCATTAACTATTGAAGTTTCTGAAGAAGGAGTTTCAGAAGCGTTCTGTCCGGTTACTGTTTGAAGTTTAATCGTACGTAACGTTTAGCCACTTTAAACTTTCGGGCAACTATCTAATAATATTAGTGGATTCCCTTATTGCACCACTAGCACACATATGTAATGCCTGCTTTTCAAAAGGAATCTTTCCAGATTCACTTAAAAAGTCTGTCACTGTTCCTATTTATAAAGCAGGAGACAAAACTTTGGTGTCAAATTATAGACCAATCTCATTACTTCCGAGTTTTTCAAAAATTCTAGAAAAAATAATAAATACGAGGCTAAAACACTACCTAGAAACTTATAAACTTCTCTCAGATAATCAGTTTGGGTTCAGAGAAAAAATATCAACCACCGACGCTCTTCACAAGCTAACTTCATATGTGGTCGAAAACATGGACAGAAGACAGAAGTCTCTAGGTATATTCATAGACCTAGCAAAAGCCTTCGACACCGTCTCTGTACCCATACTCCTGAACAAACTCGAGACCTTAGGAATTCGAGGAATACCGCTCCAACTTTTCCAAGATTACTTGACAAACCGAAAACAGGTTATAAAAATTGATAACAGTGTAAGCCAAGAGGAAAATGTTGCCTTCGGAGTGCCTCAAGGCAGTGTAATGGGCCCTACACTATTTTTAATATATATTAATGACCTCTGCAAATTGCTTTTACAAAATGGTCAAATAATAACATTTGCAGATGACACAGTATTATTGTTCAGCTCAAACACGTGGAAAGATGTAACCGCAGCTGCAAATGAAGGTTTTGCTTTAGTAACCTCATGGCTGGACAATCATTTATTGACACTTAATCTTGACAAAACTAAATTTATTACATTCACAATTAACGGCAGTACTTAACCATCTCCTAACTCAATAATTATACAAACTCACAATTGCAACAATAGAAGTACTTGTCATTGTAACCCAATCACCAGAACTAATTCTATAAGATATCTCGGTGTGATAGTAGACCAAAACTTAAACTGGAAAGAGCACGTCATGAAAGTCAGTAATCGCGCAAGAAAGTTGATTTATATTTTTAAAACTATTAGAAATGCATGTGACATTAAGCTACTAATAAAAATATATTTAGCACTATGTCAGTCTATACTGATATACGGCTTGAATTTATGGGGAGGAACTTCAAAAACCATCATGTTGGTGGTCGAAAGAGCCCAACGTATGGTACTTAAAGTTATTTCTCGCAAAAAGTTCACCTATCCGACACACTTGCTTTACTCTGAACTGGAAGTCCTCACGGTACGAAAATTATTCATTAAATTGGAGATCATGTCACAACATAATGTACATCCCCATTTTGCAAAAAGGCGTCGATTGGATATAGTTTATAAGATTCCCAGTTATAGAACATCTTTTGCACACAAATTTCACTATTATCTCGGTCCTAGCCTTTACAACAAAGTAAGTAAAGATTTAATATTAAAGAATCTTGATAGGCAAACATGCAAAAAAACTATCGATATATTTTTGAAAACACTAGACTACAACAGCACTGAAAATCTACTATAAAAATTGGTATAAACAAGGCACATAAATAATAAAGCGCACATAATAACTGTACACATGCAGAAACATACATTAAACATATACACATATACTATACTCATACCTAAACACAAAACAACAGACAATTCCAATCATGTAACTTAATTAATATAACTGTAAATGTACTGATTTTTGCTTATACAGTATGTAAATAATTCTAAACTATTGTGACTCGTAACTGGAACCTTGTGGGAATCCGTTATTCTTAGGTTGAGGAAGACTATCCGCTCGTGATACAGTTTTATACTAGTACGAGGGGATAGGGCGAATCAGTCCAAAGACAACCAATCCATTATTTTATTCCACCATTTTACATTCTCCAACTGTTCACCTGCCTAAGATGTATTGTTAAAATAACTTTAAACTATTTTTGGCTATCTTGTGTTATTATTAAGTTACTTTGTATGGTTGTCTCATATTCATGAATAAAGAAAGATTTTAATTAATAAAAAAAATAATTTTAATATGGTCGCACAAAACTGTTTGGCCTAAAGGCTTCTACATACCGGGGCGACTTGTCGCGCGACGCGACGCGACACAAAGGCACCGCTCGTCCCGCGACACGCGGGGCCTTTGTGCCGTGTCGCATCGCGCGACAAGTCGCGCTGGTATGTAGAAGCCTTAAAGCGTTAAGGTGACTATGACTGTCTATGACAGCCTCACTCATAAACATAGGGAATGGACTGAGCGTTCCGTATTCGGTTGTGCAGTGAATTCAGACCGAAAAAAACGAGAGATAGAAAGCGAATGTGTGGCGAGTAGTTGTCTCTTTCTAGAATTCTGAGTGTTCCAATGATGTTTTTTTTTTTTTTTTGACTTTAATGTTTATGATGTGTGTATGTACTTAGTAGGTAAGATTTATTTTATAAACTACAACATTAGTTTTTGTTTATACTAAACCCGAAAAAAAATCAGCTGTTCCCTACATTTGTGTTCACTTAAATCGACAACATGTATGGAACAGCTGATTTTTATTTCGCGATTTCAAGGTTCAAGGGTCCCATAGATAAAATTGTTCAAAATGATGAGTACAATGACCCCTTTTCGGGTTCAGTACATACAAAAACTAATGTTGTATATTGCTTTTTTGTATGAATGGCGCATTATGCAGACAACGCGTTTGCCATGACTGACAATGAATTTAGGAAAAATTACCGAGTACATAGGGATATTATTTTGTTATTTAAGAACAAGTTTTCGACTAAGACTTATTTTGTGTAATTAAAACCTAAATCAATTGTTTTTTTGTAAATTAATAAATTTTTGTATTTTTTTTCACTACACTTAGGTACTATTCTGTTTGCTGTTAGGTACTCATTTTATTTACTGTTATAATTTACCTATATCGAAAGATATGTAAAAGAGATATTCCACTCAGAGCACTGATTTCAACAGCACTTGACCGAATTGCATGAGCACTTCCACTGAAACAAAATTTAGATAAGTGCGGTTCGGTGGAACAATTCGAAGTTGTAGTAGTCGGAAGTAGTTGTTCCAGGTCTGGCTGTTTGTGTATGTGAATTGAAATGTTTGTAAACGCACACACAATACAGGAGAAATTTCTAGTGTGGGGCAACGTTTAAAAAAAAAAATTACGTCCAGTCCCCGAACGGCACCTGCAGTGACTTGCATAAAGTTTGTAGTAATGGGACGTATGTATTCTTTGTTTAAGACATTACCGACTATAACATAACGCTATGGAAAGTGCATGTCGAATGTCGAACCACGCACAGTAACGGATCTGCAGGCTAATTCACGTAACTAAAGAAGTGCGGTAGCAGTGCAGTTGCAATTAAGTTTCGATCAAAACAACGCATTTCGTATTCTACTATTCTCTACGGCTGTCAGATACTATATATATTCAGTTATCACTCAAACTTAAACTTCATTGCACCTGCACTGCAACTTGATCGGCGCGTCATGAAATTACGTGACAGAGCCCTTTACTGTGCGTGGTTCGTACGTACCTAATAAATACGGGTATTTTTATACGTATGCAATTAGTTTAACGTTGGATTCAAATCGCTAAGCTATTTCTATGACATTCGAATATGTTATGCCCCTAGCACACCGATGACGCCGCAGAATTGCGGTGTAAAAAACTTTTAACAAAAAAATAATAACCGACTACCAAACATAAATAACAGTACAAAGTGAAAAATAACTTTAATTTCGGAAGTCGGTGTCTTTGGATATGTATTTGAGTTTTTGGTCACCGGCTTCCGAAATTAAAGTTATTTTTCACTTTGTAGTGTTATGTTTGGTAGTCGGTTATTATTTTATTGTAAAAAGTTTTTTATTTTTCACTTTTTAGTGGGTCAGTTTTGAATTTATCTAAGTTACAATAGCCTAATGTTAACTGCTCATCACCTTTTACAAAATATTGCATTTCCCGATGCTGGGACGTTGATTGTTGAGGAGTTCTCCTGGTAAGAACAAGGAGAACTGCCACTCACCATTATGCATAGTGACGAGCATAAATTGCTTAATCGCAACCCGTTAAATAGGTACTCATTATTATTCCGGTGGCCATCTGTGGTCTCCATCATCAGTTCCACTTCACCAAATGGTGCTTTCGGAGAGCAAATGCACGAGTTACTATAAAAAATACCCAAGTCGTTGCCCGCATACCCGTTTCGAAACCGTCAAATTTGAGGGTTTCGAAACAAGAATATGCCGAAAACGGAATATGTCCAAACAGGAATGTGCCGAAAAAGGAATCAAGGCTTCTACATACCAGCGCGACATGTCGCGCGACGCGACACGGCACAAAGGCCCCGCGTGTCGCGGGACGAGTGGTGCCTTTGTGTCGTATTGCGTCGCGCGACATGTCGCCCCGGTATGTAGAAGCCTTCAATCTTTACTATTTGGTCGCCTATTTCGTGAAGCAAACAGTAAGCACAGTGGCGTTGTGTGATTGAAATGTGTATTGAGTTGGATCCCGACCCTCTGCTATAGTTGTGTTTTTGTTTTATTTTAATTTTTGATGTATTCGTAATGATGCGTACACCTCCAACACCAAAAACTCTGGTACAATCACACTCTGACTCGGATATTAACAAATTATGCGAAATCGAGCAAACTTTTGAGTCCAGTGCGCCCTTATGTAAGTCAAAGAGCAAAACAGCTAACAATTTTATTTTACAACCTGGTGTTATTTTTGTGTATTTTCCATATAACAGTCCAGCGTACACAACCTAAATTAGAGACAGTCACTTGTGGTGCTCCACTCTAAGAAAACAAGTGCATATTATTGTACTTTTTTATTGTTTACTCATAAAAATACTGAAATAGCTTCTTATTCTTCTTATTCTTATTCTTTTCTATTTAACAATTTCATAAAAACTAATTTATGTACAAGTACAACATTTTTAATCTTTAATAAACACGGTTCACAGCTCATAAGATACTTCATGAATTTAATTCATAAGCAGGTATTAATTATTATTTAACATTACGTATATTATATAGCAAATTCATATAATTTTTTGAAAAATTAAAATTAAAACGTTTCACTTTTCTCGTCTGTTCAGGAAAGCCATTTACCGCCGCACTCATATAATTTATCATTTTAGAAATTCGTCATTTTGTAACTACATACATATTTATAATCTTCCTCAGTTACAAAATGACTAGTTTCCCGACAGGGTACAGAGAATCAAGACTGTATGATTGTATTGATTATCTGTACCATGTAATTGATTTTCATGTTTTGTGTTTCTGTGTTTTGTAATGTTAATTACTTTGAATAGAATTCTTTTAACGTGCGCTGGTGGGGAGTTTGTTGCGCCACTTCTTCGTCCCAGCTAAAACACTAGGAAGTGGTCAAGGGAAAGCGTTTTGAGAGACTGTCTTAACTAATTTGACGTTAAAAAAAAGTTAATTTAAAAATTAAAAAACCCGGCTGCGTAAAAAGTGAGCTTAAAAAAGATGGAAACAAGATTTATATTAATACTACTTTTAAACAATATCATGCAGTCGGCAAATAGGTCGTTATTGTCGTGTTAAGAAGATGCCTCCGCCTGCATGATATTGTTTATAAGTAGTATTAATTTATATAAATATTGTTTCTATCTTTTTTAAGTTCACTTTTTACGCAGTCGGGTTTTTTATTTAACTGTTTTTATTTTATACTTTTTAGTTAGGATTATAAGACGGTAAATTAGCGGTATTTTATACTCACTTATAATCGGGTGATAACGACTCACTCACTCCAAAAGTTCGGGATGTTTTTTTATCATTTCTCATTTAAATTGCTTTTAAACATATAATAAGTTTATATTTTTGTAATTACCTTTTAAAATCCTTCATTTTGATACCCCATTTCAGAGAGATTTGCATTTGAGATTTTTTTTTTCGAATACACACCTGCCATTTTGATTTTCAATAATTTTAATATACCCTATGACACTCGCGCAATAAAGACGAATCTAACGACATATCACTCATCAATATCGGTTCAGCCATTTAGTGGTTACGAGGGAACATAGGGACAGATATACATACATAGATACATACATATTATAATACAGGTCAAACACATAACCCTCCTTTTTTGGCTTCGCCGCAGTCGGGTAATACGTTCTGATTCTCCGCCTAACCTTTTGATTTTGATACAGAGTAGGAACTTTACCCTACATTACATAATAATCTATTTACATTTATCAGGTGTAATGTCCGTATGCGTGTAAGTACCACACGCACTAGATTGTTTATTGCACAAACTTATGGATGGTTCAGTGACGAGTATGAATGCAAGGCCCTACGTGAGGATTCTAAGCAAACGAGCCACTGATTTTGACTGTCTTTTTAACACTTCCTACGGTTTCACCAATCCGCTTCACAAACGAAGCGGTGTCGATAATTAAAAAAAACGCACTATTAACAATTAAAAAATTAAGTATTTGTACCTAAAAACGTAATCTTAAACTAATTATCACAGATAGGATTGCTAGCACAGTAATGCTGGGTTTTATGGTGATGCCACTGGATGTCCGTCTTTGCTCTTCTGGTGAGCAGTTCTCGTGCTGGTCATCCGCCATGCACATAGCGAAGGCCATGAGGTGCGGTACCAAGTTTTGCTCGTAGCTGGCAGTGAACAGATGTTGCCAGGGTCCTGACGCGAACACTGCAACATCCTCCCCCCCATGGGTCTCCGAATCCAAAGGCACCAGACTCGGGTACGCGTAGCTTAGGTCACCTGCGAAACAATACCTAATTTTAGCGATAAAATGTTGATTCGTGTCGAGTGCGCCGATACAAGCACGATATAGGAGTTTGAGGGTAACCCTCTTTTTTTTTGGGTGGGGAATTATCAAATAACTTCTCCCGCTCTGGGTGGAGCGGGAGGGCGTGTCAAACTTTTACTGACTAAAATCCACCCGTGTTCCTTCCGTTGCCTGTGTGCCAGAGTCACAATATCCCTTTCGGAAAAAAACTCGCAACCCTGGGAGGCATTGGCCCTAACGGAACCCGTCAGTTGGTGCTGACATCTCTTTGAGGTGCACGTGGAACAGATCGCGCCGTCGACCCGAGCCTGGTCCTTATCGGACGGTGAGCAAGCCCGCGCCTACGGTGGCCGGGAATGGGCCTGCAACTCCCGACGCCTGGGGCGTCTCCTGCAGCGACTAGGGGCGTGAGGGTGCGAATTTTGCGAGGGTGACCCTGTGTCTGAACCGAAAGAGATTGTCGCGCGAATATGCGATCACGCAATCTTTATCACCATCGAATACGCGATCGTTACAATGAATTATGACGTACTTACATGCGACTTGATTTTTCGCGCATACATATCATATTCATATAAACGAGCGCGACCGCTTTTGGTTAGGACGTGGCCTACTATCCATCAACCACCAAGTTATGACAACAACTTAACAGAAAATAATAAACCACTTCTTATGTTACGTTGGTATCAATATGTAAAATATAATAAAACATACGCGCTGTGAACTCATTTTGTAGAGTTACGTCAACCCTCGTCCCATCTTCTCCAATAGAATGTGCTTTTCCATTGGCGTAGCTTATTGTAGTGTAGGGTTTCCCATCCAGTCCTGTAGCAGTGTCCACAGTTCCCAGTATGTCGTTGCCTCTCGAAGGGTACCCGGCGACGGTCATTGTATGGGCATGGTCAGAGCTGACGACTATCAAGGTGTCTTCCTCGTTTGTTAGGGCTCTTGCCTTTTTGACAGCTTTGGAGTATTCCACGGTCTCGTCCAGGGCCAAGTGGGCGAGGCTGTCGTGATGAGCATGGTCTATTCTACCACCTGGAATGAGACAAGAATGTTAATAAACATATACAATATTAGTTTTAGTATATGCGAAACTCGAAACACGTCGTGTCTACTAATTTTATGTAAAGAATCTAAGAACAAAATTTCAAAACTGTATCATGAAAAATCACAAAGTTATAAGGTTGTTATGTTACCGGGTTGTCCGTACAAAAACATGGTAACGGCGCCCCTGCGCCTCCAGGGTCGTCTTGCGCTCATTGATAATAATTTGGCAGTAGGTATCTAACCGTACGGCAATTGTATTGTAAGTAATTAAATGGTGTTAACATTTTCCATCATACTTAAATATTTTTGGGACAAAATATAACATGGTGTAAAAATATTGAAATCGATTCAGTTCCTTATTCTGAACAAACTATATTCAGGTTTCCCATTACATACTACAAAATAATAATGTTGTATATTCTCAAAGATTCCGGATCACACCATAAAAATACACATCGCACCTCCACTCAAATCGTAGTGTCACAACTCAAAAAAATTTAAAACTCTTATAATGTTCCATTCGTTTTAGAAAACCTATAAATCTTATCTCAAATAGTGTCATACTTATGAGTGATTTTTTTGACTTACGACACTATTTGAGCGGAGGTGCGACATGTTCTACACAGTATTAGTAACAACGATTTTAAAAACTTTGGTAAAACTTATAAACTAACCTAACAACAATAATAATAATAATAATTTTTTATTCATAAAAAACATAAACTTTGACAATAACACAGAAAGGTAAACAGACTTGAGTAACATTACACAATGAATGGATACCAAAGGTGGTTAGTGACTGCAATGAAGTCGAAACTTCAATAAGAATAGGTACCCTGTCTCCCAAACTAGGAAAATCCTGTAGCTTGGGAGCAATAGTTACGTGGTTCAACACATGTTGGCACCTAGTGCCTAATATAGGGGCTGTCCACCTTGTCATATAATGTTTTTAGTATGCTGTCGGAGCTTCCGCCCAACCTACACATAATTAACGCTGCTTCCTCAATATGGCATAAAAATCGTCAACATGGACTTCCGCGATCATCTGCGAAGCACTGCAGAAGCGCGGAAGCCCCATCAACATCCTAAACCCATTATTATACTGAACGCGTAGGACGTTGTAGGCCCTCTGCGTATACTTCACCCACAAGCTGCACGTGTAGAAGGTTTGGCAGTAGACTTTTAAAAGATACACCTTCATCCCCACTACAGCGTGCAAACTTGCGGACTAACATATTGGACCGAACCGCCAACGCCCTACGCTCCCTGTCCAAGTGATGCATCATCAGATAAGTCCTCCATGACCATATGTCCTAGGTAGTTAACCTGAGCAATACGCTACGTGGTGTTCCACTTATAGTCACAGGAGGAACGTTACCTACCAACATTTGCGGTTTCTTGACGTTGTATGTAAGCTCATGCGTCGCTGCATTGGATTCACATACAACAAGCAATTTCCGGAGTGCACTGATTGATGGACTCAGCATCAGCACAACCATATTGTCCGCATAACTCAGACTGTTTACCATGACCCCAGCTATTGAACAACCGACATTTGCCGTTGGTTGGCCCCGGTCGTGTCTGTTTCCCATAGGACTATGAGAGTAATAGAACTGAGAGTGCACTTGTGTTTGCGCACTCTTGTGCACTACAATATCTCCTGCGTACGTAACCGGATGCATCTGTATTTTAAATTTAGAGCGACTGCCTATCTGTCGACCAGCATCGATCTCCACGACCCAGTTATTGAATAACACAATACCTCTTGGTGCGACTGGTTGTCAGAGTTTCGGGTTTCTGACTTAACGACTGTCAACAATCTATGAACGACAGCTGGGACCAACCTGTCCGGTGGGTTTTAATGGATGGACACCCATCCACGGACCGACATCTGCAGTTGTGATTACATGACGATGAGGCCCTCTTTTTTGAAACTTACATCAGTTTACATTAATTACCTTCGACGAACAAGAAATATCCTTTAGGGCTTCTGCTGAGCATCTTGATGGCAACTTCCACCATTTCTTCGAGAGTTGGTTGATTTTGGGCCTTCAAATGATATTCCATGTGGTCGTCCCGAAAGAGGCCCAATAGGTACTCAGGAAGGTCATCTGAATTAAATACCTAGAAACATAAAAAGAAAAACCGGTCACGAGCTAGTCGGACTCGCGCACCGAGGGTTCCGTACGAATATATGATGTTGATGATTTCTGAAAAACTGTGCTATTTAGAGACATCGTTTTATTTTTCCTGTAATCTTTACATAAGCTTCTATCATATAGAATAATTTCAGATTTTTATCTCTGCAAACTTCGGAGATAAAGGGAGGGGAACGGTATTTTTATTTAAATTTTTCATCAAAAGTCGGAAACCATGCTGGCAAAAAAAAAATTAAAAAATGTTTGAGAATGTGCAAACAGCGTTCTTTCATATGATACCCCACATGCCCTAGTAACCCCACCTAAAATTTTTATGACCCCCTTTCAGTCCCTTTTGCAAATAAGATATATCTTTATTAATTTCTTTCTTGCTTGAAAAATAGTTGGGCAAACGTCATCTAAAACTATTCTAAATTTCAAGTTGATAGCATCAGAAATACAAATAAAAAAGGAGCAGATCTCATCGAACCAGCTACACGGTGAACTTGTAAAAAATATAAAAAACAAATAAACAGTAGAAGTAATTTAAACAAATATAATATAAAACAAATTTTATAAACTACAAATATGACACTTATTTAATTATACCTATTGAAATATTTGTGCGTGCGTACACAAAAAAATGAACATTGTTTACTATTTTGCAAAACGCTTGTTCGTAAAATGACACTTATTGCTGCTGCACCGCTTATAAAATCATAATGCAGCATGCTTTTTTAACTTTACATTACCACCGCACTAGTTATTTTTTGTTTAATTTCAGCAAAGTGTTTTATTTTGAAACTGTAAGTTTTGTGAAGAAATAAACTGTGTTTATAAAAAGTTATAATTATAGCATCGGCGATTTGGCGACTGCATCAATGCTGCATCGCGTCAAGTAGGCAAATTCACGTAATTTTATGATGCGCCGATTTGTTATTATTCCAATGTATTGTCCATGTTCGACTTTTTTTTAATTTATTACTGTAACCATGCCAAACCAGGCTGACATTTTTGAATGAACACTACATTTTATTCTAATTTAAATAATTTGACATATATTAGGTACTTGATATAATTATATTTGAATAATTTTTATTTAAATTCATAATACCTTTTGTAATATGGTTTGCATGTCGGTAGGATACGAAGGATATTTTTGATAAAAACTATCGATCTATGAATTAGATATAATCAGCCTATAATATTCCCACTGCTGGGACACAGGCCTCCTCTAGGTGAGAGGGAGCGGGCCATAATCCACCATGCGGGTTGGTAGATGTCACATGTCTTCGATTTTTTTTGGTTCTAGGACATGCCGATTTCCTTACTACGTTTTCTTTTACCGTTTTGAGAGCAGTGATGACGAAATTATTATGCAAAGTAAAGCGCCTGCTTGGGATTGAAGTCACGCCCTACAATTCGTTATTTGAGGCCATTACTACTGGGCACCACTGCTCCTGCACCCATGTTTGCAAATAAATAATTGATTTGATTTGTTTTTAGATTCGCCGATCACTGTTAAGTTTGAGTGAAGAAATGAAATTAAATTGTTTATTCTGTAAATAGGATGTCGGAATCACTTTTATTATCTGACTTCCCCTGAGAAGAAATGGCGAAACAAACTCAGGGGGCAAAGTCTCTTTTAAAGTCCAGACATAATCTTGGTCCATATCATTATAGGTCCGTGTCTGAAATGGTCTTTTGAGGAAATAACCACACAAATTTGAGTGGACCTGTCAATCAGTGCAAGCATTTGTCAGTAATCGTGCAGCTCAACTCAAGACAACAACGAAAACGACTCGACGAATAATAGGTACCAATGAAAGGACATTTGGGTAGGCCGCATAATGTGCTCAAAATGTCAGACCACCATTAAAACTAACTGAGAAAAAAGGAGAAAAAAAGAAATGAACCACATAGTTCTCAATCGGATGATCGGTAATATTGAAATATTTGTACTACGCGTAATGGTACAAAGCGCTCTTATTGCGCTCGAGGCGAACTTGATGCGAGCGCGAGCGGTCTGCTTGCAAGCTTTGGAATGGGCAACTAGCTTCATCTTTATAACTGACCGACCCCTTGACAATTTAATAGTGCCTGTAATTAGTTTGTTTGAAATAAATGCTTTGAGTTTGAGAACTATTTTTGTAGGGAACCGAATGATCGAACATACGCGCCACCATTAGCGAGACATTTAAGTGAACTAAACTTAGTTGAACCTTTTTTTTTGATCTGTCAGACTCATACTGACTAAAAATCACACCAGTGTTCCCTTCCCACACTTGCACCGGGGATCTCGGGATCTGTTATTATTTCCGCAATCCCCGGCTAGTGTCGGCCCGCCCGTGCGGGCTAACTGGTTTTTGACCCCCCCCCCCCTCCTCCGCGACGTCTGTAAGGGGCGCACGTGGAACAGTACGCGCCGCCACCTCGGGTCCAGTGTGATAGAGGGCGGCGGACGTCCCCAAGTCCACCGTCCCTGGACCCATTTAAACCTTAGTTGAACCTAACTTAGGTTCTACTAACCTTCATGAGTTCCAATCTGTCGGTAACATACTGGTGGGTCGCGTTCATCTGCTGTTTGTCAACATGCCATAGTTCTGTAAGGTCCACGCCATCCAGTCTCTTTCCTTTATTGCCCAGCACACTCGTCACGTTAGGGAGAAACTCTCTCCGACCACCACCCATGATGACCTAAAATATAAAAGAATATGAATAATTTATTTGTTGATAAATATCTGTGTTCCAGACATTAGCGCATACAGGCTGATTGTGAAAACATGCGACAAAATTTAAGGGTCAATCAGTATGAACAACTTTTAGTATGGGACCACTTTAAAATTCGCTGAAAAAAGTCGACCTTCTTATACAAAATGGTCCAATCGGTAATGGACTTTTATATGATGGGCCGACCTCAGTAGAGCTTCCGAAAGAACGGGTCTTAAAATTAACATGGATAAGACAAAGGTCATGTCAGATGCCCTTGTAACACCCACTCTCATGAAGATCAGAGGCGCTACACTCGAGGTTGTGGACGAGTATGTTTACCTCGGACAAACTGTCCAGTTAGGTAGGTCCAACTTCGAGAAAGAGGTCAATCGTCGAATCCGACTCGGCTGGGCAGCGTTCGGGAAGCTACGCAATATCTTCTCATCCCACATACCGCAGTGTCTCAAGACGAAAGTCTTTGACCATTGCGTGTTGCTAGTGATGACCTATGGCACTGAAACGTGGTCGCTCACAATTGGCCTTATCAGAAGGCTAAAAGTCACCCAAAGGGCAATGGCGAGGGCCATGCTTGGAGTTTCACAACGTGATCGAATCAGAAATGAAGAGATCCGCAGGCGAACCAAGGTAACCGACAAGAATTGCCAAGCTTAAGTGGCAGTGGGCAGGGCACATTGCTCGCAGAACTGATGGCCGATGGGGCCGAAAGGTTCTGGAGTGGCGACCGCGTACCGGAAGGCGTAGCGTTGGAAGGCCTCTTAAAAGATGGACCGATGACCTTGTAAAGGCCGCAGGTATCCACTGGATGCGGGAAGCACTGAACCGGTCGAAGTGGTGGTGCTTGGGGGAGGCCTATGTCCAGCAGTGGACGTCTTTGGGCTGAAATGATAATGATATGAAGGTCGATTTTTTTTTTGGGAATTCTAATTTGGTCCTATAGTAAAAGTTGTTCATATTGATGGGTCCCCCATAAATGGGACTCCCATAAATTTTGTCGAATGTTTTCAAAGTCAGCCTTTGTACACATCAAACATTCAATCACAGAGATATAATAAAATAATATTTAAAAATAAAAGGAAGTGATAAATGTCGGAGAACAATCTTAAATTAGTTGTATAGTGATGGCCTCCGGTGAGTACAGTGTAAATGAGTGGATAAGTGTGAGTATTCACAGTTATCCACTCATTTACACTGTACTCTACGGGTAGTGTTAGTAGTAGTGTGACTTGCCATTATCCGCCATAATACAAAATAAGATTTATATTTTGACATGGCTTAAACCATGGAGCCAGTTTTTGTACGAGTAATAAGAACGTAACAGTGATTGAAATACCGTTTTTTATACAAAACTGAAAACTTAGTTCGGTACTAAGTTGTCAGTTTCGCTGACGACACGGTTGCGCAGTGGTTATGCGATTGACTGCTGCACTGCGTGTCGCGGGTTCGATTCCCGCACGGAACAAATATTTGTATGACCTACAAGTAGTTTTTCCGGGTCTGGTTGTGTGTATGTGAGTTTAAATGTTTGTAAACGCACCCACAATATAGAAGAAATTACTAGTGTGGGGAAACGTTTTTTAAAAAAGACAAAGATTGAGTTTTGTGTTTAGGAACTTTACCATTGTTGGGGTTGTAATGCCCAACAGTGAAAATGTTATGTACTTGTTATGTAAATTTGTTATGTTATATAAATGAGTAGACGAATGATTCCCTTGATGGATTTATTGCTACTGAATATAACTACACAATTATTACACTTAAATGATATGTTGGAGAAATGCACATCTAAACAATATTGATGTGCATAAATGAGTGTGATGTACAAACTATAACAAAGGTAGCGACAGCGTAGCTCGTACAGATGGCTACACATCAAGCTATACATTTCCAGTATACGCTGAACTCTCATTGTACGTAAATCCTACACAACGCGAGATTAGCTTATACTGGAAATGTATACCTTGATGTGTAGCCGTGTGTACATATTGCCCACTCACAAAGATAACTTTACTGTACAATAAAAATGAAAAAGTTATGTTAATAATTAAATGTTATACAATTGATAAATGATAAATGATGATGATGATTATAAATGATGATAAATGATTTTTATTTCTGTAAGTAGGTTTGTACAAACACTTTTACACGTCAATCATATTTTAAAAACTAGATGAGGTCGGCGTTTCCTATCTGACTACTCTGAGAAGAAAGGCCGAAACAAACTCAGAGATCACAGTCTCTTTTAAAGTCCAGACATAATCTTGGTCAGATCATGTGAAGGCCACGCAGCATGTGCATGTGTGTGTGCGGTCATGTGTGCACGTCTGAAATGGTCTTTTGAGGAAAGAACCACACAGATTGAGTGGACCTAACCAGTCAGTGCACGCATTTGTCAGTAATCGTGCAGCTCTACTCAGAACTTAAAGTGCTCAACGATGCGACGATTAATACCAAAGAAAGGACATTTGGGTAGGCCGCTTATAAGACTCAAACTGCCAGACCATGATTAACACTAACTGATCATAAACGAAAAGGAAAAAAAATTAAATAACCCACATAGTCTTCATATTCACAATAATTAAAACAATATAATATATTACAAGTAAATATTCATGTCATTGTGTATAAAATAATAATTAAATGTCACTGTATAGAAAATAATAAAAGTTAGCAGAAAAACATCAAACAATAAAAATAAACCACCTCAATATGTAAAAAAATTGGAGCAGCTCAATCCTAAGCTTTTTTGTCCTCAATAATATAATCTTTAACGGTATAAAAGGCTTTCTGGCACAACTTACGTTTAATAATAGAATAGAATACATTGACATCGGAACGAGCCACCTACTTTCTTGAGCCTTGTTGTAGGTACAACAAATTTATGTTTGTTTCTAGTATTTATATTATGGATACCACTGTATTTTTTAAACAATTTTATATTTTTATGGGCATATAAAAATTTTCAAAAATATACTGAGAAGGCACTGTCATTACATTAATCTCCTTATATTTCTCTCTGAGAGAGTGTCTTGGAGACTTAATTTATAAACTGATCGAACAGCTCTTTTCTGCAAAACAAAGATAGTCTGAATGTCGACGGCATTTCCCCACAACATAATACCGTACGATATTACACTATGAAAATAGGCAAAGTACACTAAACGGGCTGTCTCTATGTCAATTAAATCACAACGCGCAATAGGCGACGTTGCTTTGTTGAGTGTACGTGCACTCGATAAGTGCACTCCGCCGCTGTCGTCTGTGACGTCAAATACAGCTGCGTTGTCCACGATGCTTGCAGTCGACCTCCTTCGGGGCCCTGGATTAGGAAGAGGTGGTGCCTCAGGTTTCTCTTGACTCGTGCAATAAAATATCTATCTATCTATTTTACCAATATACATAGCTATCTATTTTATCAATAGAAAGCGAGGAAAACTCTATTCCACAAAACACCAAAAATGAACACATACAACAAGCAACAAACGAGACTACAAAAAAACACCAACAAACTGCCAAGACAAGCAAAATCAACTTGATCGGATTAGTAATGGCCCTGCTATACCTACTGAGTCCAGCAAGCGCGATAACAAACACAAAAAACTTTATCGAATTGCAACAAGGCCTATATTTCGATAAAGAAATTGCCAACATGAAATTGATTCGCGACGAGTGGAAGATAGTTGTCTACAACGACTTCAAACCCTACTGGCATGGTACAGCAGTATTCACCAACGATCATCTCGAAATCATATGTTCAAAACTAAAACAGAACACTCAATGTAACGTTATTATATTACAATTACATCACACGTACGCTGAACTTGAACACTACAACCGCATTTTGCTGAATCCGCAAGGTCGGGTGAAGGTGAGAAGCAAACGTGGCCTTATTAAACGGTGTCGGGTCAATCGATCGTTCCCTGTTCGGAGTATTGGATGACCAATTCGCCGAAAAATATCAACGGGAATCAATCAACATACAGAAAGATTCATACCTACCGATGACTAGAACTGACCTACATCAATGCATGCACTACGACAGTACGACTCTGTTGTGCCCCACGAGGTCACCAATATACCATACGATGTCTGACGAGAGCCTCTGCATGAAGAGACAAGAATCGTCATGGACACAATGCATACCCAGGTTGAAGAACTCACGCTGGAAATCCCACCAATCAATCGAATCATCAACCTATCGGTACCGCTTTTGATACCCGAACCCGAAAATGAGACGGTAAGGGAGCAGAGCTCATTATTGCAAGACCTGGGAAAACAGAAAGAACAGATGAAAGCCGCGGCCCCCGAAGACATCATATCTGATCGGGCAACATACCACGATGTTCACCAATATGTCGTCATATACGTATTGGCAACAGTAGCAGTGACAGCAGGCGCAATATATGCTTACCACCGACTTCGTAAACATTGCACGAGTTAAGAGAAACCTGAGGCACCACCTGTTCCTAATCCAGCGCCCCGAAGGAGGTCGACTGCAAGCATCGTGGACAACGCAGCTGTATTTGACGTCACAGACGACAGCGGCGGTGTGCACTTATCGAGTGCACGTACACTCAACAAAGCAACGTCGCCTATTGCGCGTTGTGATTTAATTGACATAGAGACAGCTCGTTTATTGTACTTTGCCTATTTTCATAGTGTAATGTCGTACGGTATTATGTTGTGGGGAAATGCCGCCGATATTCAGACTATCTTTGTTTTGCAGAAAAGAACTGTTCGATCAGTTTATAAATTAAGTCCAAGACACTCTCTCAGAGATAAATTTAAGGAGATTAATGTAATGACAGTGCCTTCTCAGTATATTTTTGAAAATCATTTATATGCCCATAAAAATATAAAATTGTTTAAAAAATACAGTGATATCCATAATATAAATACTAGAAACAAACATAAATTTTTTGTACCTACAACAAGGCTCAAGAAAATAGGTGGCTCGTTCCGATGTCAATGTATTCTATTCTATTATCCTTGACTTCTTTATAAGACTTCAATGCTGTGTTATATAAATCACTTGTCAAGTAAGGATGATCTGCACTTACTTCTGTAGACAGGCGATCATGGTTGAACTGGAATTCACTCCATAAGTTTTCCAGCATTTGCATACGCCGTTTGAAGTAGTCAAAGTTCTTCCTGTCCCAGTCATCCTTACTTTACAAGTGATTCGTTCGTAAGTCGGAATAGAGTTCTAAATTCAATAATGGCTCCATGTTTTAAACCTAGGTTTGAAGATTAACCTTGTTTTGTAATAAGAGGGTATGAGTTTACAATATCAGTTTTTTTTGTTTTATTTAGATAAACAACGTACCGCTACAATGGCGACAATAATTTAACTCACGGGTAGGGCTAGTGGCCAGTAATCATAAAAAATGTACCTAATATGATTTTTATCTAAGAATTTTCTTAAATAGCATTACGGAGCAAACTGTAAAATTTAAATTTTTCAATGTACGAATTAAAATTAATTCGTACATTGAAAATTTTAAATTTTCATATTAACTAAATAATAAAGCTCTCTCTTTCCTTCAATTCGCCCACTCTTTGCAAGATAATCGAAAACAAAAGTGACGTAGTAAAAGCAAGAAATATTTTACGATTTGATGTTTTTTATGATTTTAAAGACAAATATAGTAAAATACTTTTACATAAATATGATATGTGATTCCATGATTTATAAAGTTTTTAGTCTGACTTCGGTTTTTACAAGAAACCACTGAACAATACGGCATTATTATAAGTTGTCACGACCGCGGTCGAAAGCGCACTAGTTCGCAGATATGACCATTTGCCTGGTATATGAGCGTTGTGATCATGTCGCGGGGACACAGACGCGCCCCCTTGCCACTTCTCCTGTTTTTTTATATTTATATGATAACAATAAATAAGAAAGTTTAAACTTTAAAATATCTTCATAAAAAGAAAACACGCCCCCTGTAGTTGGGATGAGGCTAGGCAGAACATGTACCTTAAAATGTCTTCCGGGGCTGTTAGTGACGAGTTGGTACGCGATGTCCCTGCAGCCAGCTGCAAGGCATTCTGTGGGCACGTCTGCATCCGACTCCCAGTTCCGTTCCGACGTATGTGCATACATTCCTGCAGGTGTAGCGTGTGTTACCCTCGTTGTTGTCACTAATCCTGGAATGATAAGAAGTTACAATTATAGTTTCTGAAAGCTTAATCATCATTTCAGCTGAAAGACGTCTACTGCTGGACATAGGCCTCCCCCAAAAGGAGGGGTTGCCATAATTGTCACGCTAGGCAGTCGAGTTGGCGACCGCAGTGTGGTGTTAAAATGCATAGAGAACGCTGCTGCCCATTTTCTAGTAAGTCCCATAATCGCCTTTTACGACACCCATGGGAAGAAATAGGATGGTGGTTTTACATCCGGCACCAGACGGTACCGGTATACTAATATTACAAAGAGATAATCTCTGGAACCAGTCGGATTTGAAAAAATCTTTTAGCATTCGATAGCACAATTCTTGAGAAAGAAAGAAAGAAAAAGCATTTATTGGGACTCGCACAGATCACAAATTAAAATAAAACACACTGATACAAACATAAAGAACAAAACTAAAAAGGAAAGCTATAACATCACGCTACGCTATCCTTAGGAGCCGAGCAAAAAGAAAAAAGTCAGAAAAAACGCTAAGTGAAGTAACAGCGTGGACGGCAATGCAATGCGACGCAGTGGGTCTGGGGAACAAGAAATTTCACGCAGACAAAGTTGCGGGCAGAAGTCAGTTGAAGGTAGTCGTTCGTAGTTTTAAAGTCTTCCTCTCCTATTAAAATAATACAGAAGTCTATCATTGTAAATGTTTTTTGTTTAGTTTCTATAACGCACACTAGTTGTTCTGTTTAACAGTTTGTCCGTATATAATGGCATATTATGTTTTCCGAATGTTTGTGAAGAGTATTTTCACAAATATTTCCGGTGTCATTTTTGTTTCTCTTAATAAAAATTCGAATACATATTTGATTCTCTTTTTTAAGTTGTTGGGTTTGTTCTGGAATTAGAAAAACTATTAATTTTATTTCATATGTCATTGGGTGTTATTGTAACTACTTTCTGGTTATCAATGCAGGCTCTGTGTTTGTTGTTTTTCGGACATTTATTAATTGGAGTTAACTTTTTGTGTTTTTTAATGGGGATATGTGTAAGTTCTTTATGGAGGTCGTTTTTGCATTTTAAATCAATATTAAATTGGTTCTCCAAAGACAGTGATTCATTTCCAGATGTGCACTGTTTATTTCTAATACAAGCTTCTCAATTTGTTCTTTTAGTTTCGTTACTATCTGTTGTTGTGCATCATTCATTTCATCAGTTGATAAATCGGGTAGACTGTTTACGGTATCTTCGAATGTGTCAGTTTTAGTTGATGACGGTATTATGAATCAGAAATAGTACGGTGCTTACTCATATATTTTCTAAGAAATCCGATTAAATAATGAAGAAGAGAATTGGACTTTGTTAAATGAAAAGGATGCAATCCACTTTAGAGATATTGACGTTTTATTGAAGTTTAGAAGATATTTCTTCATTTGTAATTGTTTTAAAATTAATTAAAAGTATGATGTTGTGTGTGGAATATGGAACTGTTTTATTGTTAATAGTGTAGTCAAGCTTAGTATTGCATTTTCCGAGATATATATAAATTTATATGGTTGGATTCTTTTCGTTAAATTACAGTTTCTATAGCGCATGCTCTAGTCTTAATTTCGTTAAAATGGCCCACGTACAACTTTTTTTATATAAAACCTTATTTCATGAAATAAAATACATTTATTATGATTAATAAATAAAGGAAATAATAATAATTGATTTATTTTAAAAAATTGTGGTACATATAGCCTGTTACAACAAATATGATTTAACAATTTAGGGAAAAATCATAAAGAGAGTAACAACATATTTGAATCTGGCGTCCTAGCTAGATTACATGGTAACCTGTATTAAAGTTCACCAGAACCCAGATTAAACCTTAAACATAAACAACACATGAAATCTCAAAATCAACAAAACATAATCTTAAAATCAATCAAACAAAATCTCAAATAAAAAACAAATGCTCTCGTCATGCCAGTGTAAATAGCACATAATGGATTCCTTTTATCTATGGAGGTCATAATATTAGATATTAAGTCAAAAATTGCCATACTGACTGAAGTGTTCTTTCGAAACCCTTTTTGCTCAGTGCAGAAAAGTTTTTTAACAGATTTTTTAGGTCATTTGGAAATGTTCCATCGGTAATGGAGTTATTAATAATGTATGCTAGTGGCGGTGCAATTATTTCCTTGACAGATTTAATAAATTTAGTAGATACGCCGTCGTCGTAGCCGACAGTGTTAGTGATTTTTAAGTCATTAATTATTTTGATTATGTCAATGTATGTAATTGATTACATAAATAAAGAGTGAGCTATCAGATTTTCAAAACTATTATTATTGGTAGTATCTCTATCTCTATATTATTTTCAATTGTGTCAATAAAGTAATTATTAAATTCATTTGCTTTGTCAATCGGATGGGTAAAAGTCAAATTATCTCTTTTTAATAATAAAACTGATTCTTGGGGAAAATTTTATTTAATTTTGTTAATTATTTGCCAAGCAGCTTTAGATTTGTTTTGGGAAGTCTGTACAAACTGATTATTTTGGGCTTTCTGCGTTAGTCTTATTATTTTTCTATATAGTGCTGAGTATTTTTTAAAAGCCAGTTTATTTTTTAAGTTAGGGTTATGTTTGTACTCCTTAAGTAGACATCTTTGTTTCTTGCATATTATTCCATTAGAGACCTATTTAGTCGATTTGCTAGTTTTAATATGTAGTTATATTTTTTTTTTGGAAAGCATAGTCTGTATATGAGTAAAAAATCATCCATAAAATTTCGAAAAGAGTCATCTGCATCTCTGTTATCATATACCTGCATAAACGATAAGCTTTTCAAGCAAGATTTAAATTTAATTAAGTTTTCTTTCGAAATGTCTTGCTGTTTTATTTTTCAAAATTTAAGTTTACAAGTTTTGTGAGTGGGTACTTTTAATATTTGAGAAGTGTCGTCAGAAATAATTAAATCTATTAAGTGCAAAGTTATCGATGCATGTATTGCTACTCAATCTGGTAGGGGTTTTCAAGGCTTATTTTAAATTATATTGTTGGAGAAAATATTGATGATCTAATATCATTTTATTTTTTTTAAGGACGTCAATGTTAAAATCTCCACATATAACGATATTTCTGTACGGTGGAAAACGGAACCCTCATAGGATCACTTTGTTGTCCGTCTCCCGTAAGTCTGTTAAGACCCTTTTTCTCAGGAAAGCTTCAAGTTGATATTAATATAAAATACCTAGGTCTACGATCCCTTGGAGCTCTAAAACGTCCAGCTTCTAAGTCAATGCAATACAAAAATTCGGCCATTTATACGACATATTTTGATACTCACAAATAAATCAAAACCTATAGGGTACTTCCCGTTGATTTAGAATCATGAAATTGGGCAAGAATTAGGTTACAAGTAAAGGAAAAAGTCCGAAAATCGTTAATTTGTAGTTCTATTACGCATAAAAATATATTTTTGCAAACTTACATTTGCAGTTGGAGAATTGACCGTGACGTAAATCTATCGATATATTTGAGAACATGTTTTTAACTACAAAGTTAAGTTTTTTTTTGAGAAAAATTCATACCAACTAAGGAAGCCTTTATTGTGCCCGGTCCGACCCGCACTTGGCCGGTTTTTGTCATCAGATAGACTTGAACGCGTTTTTAGTTTTGCATTTTTTTTATAAAATTAATAATAATTATAATCTTCTACAGTGTAGGGGTTCTCGCGATAATAGTTCAGTCTGAATTCTATCTTCGAAAAGTCAGTATCATTAGGTAAAAATATTTAACCCGATTCCAAATATTTAAAAAAAGGTTATTTTTTTCAAAACTTTGTTAATGATAAATGTCTTTTAACATTAATAAAATGTTGTATATTACAATTTCATCCGCCACAATAATCAGTTTTGTATGGAGTTTCCTAAAATGGTCCACAAATTATAAATTGCTGTATTGAAGTCTAATGTCAAATAGCAGCTGTCAAACAGATGAATTGCGGGATGTACGAATTGTACGCAGATCATATTATGATTCTGCTAAAGCGTCCATTTTAGGCCCCCTGCGCAAAGTTCGGACCGGCCAAGACTCATCGGCCGTATTATAAGCTGTTGTTTAGATAATTATTATAATCAAAGTGCTAGAGCTAATCAATTCAAGAGCAATATAAACCCTCTTCTTATACATAGAACTGTTTATAGTTCAAGAAATTGACACCAATTCACAGTTGATTATTTAATTGAATATGTTTTAATAGGTTATGTATATCTTTATATTTAAATAATATTATTTTATTCCTCAATACTCTGTACATTTCTGTGCTTAAAGTATTAAATAAATAAATATTATTAAAAAAAGAAATATAATGCAAAACACGTTTTTAAATTTAGATTTAAGTGCTTATAGTGCTTCTACATTTTTCCCTGGTTGTAATTAATCTAAATTATAATTTTACTTTACTTTATACTTGAATATTTTTTTTTTTTTTTTTTGTCACAATCTTAATAAGTGTATGTTTTCGCTCAACGTTTATTGTATAAATAAAATAAATAAAAGGCGTGAATCTTCTTTTTAGGGTTCCGTACCAAAATGGTAAAAAGGAACCCTTATGGTAAGACTAAGTCTGTCTGTATGTCTGTCTGTCTGTCACACCTGGATATCTCAAGAACTACTAATGCTATCAACTTGAAATTTAGAATAGTTTTAGATGACGTTTGCCCAACTATTTTGCAAACAAGAAAGAAATTAAAAAAAAATCCCTTTTTTGCAAAAGGGACTGAAAGGGGGTCTTAAAATTTTTAAGTGGAGCTACTAGGGCGTGTGGGGTATCATATGAAAGAACACTGTTTGCAGATTCTCAAACATTTTTTAATTTTTTATTAGGTAGCATTCGTTCCGACTTTTGATTAAAAATCTAAAAAAAATACCGTCCCCCCCCTCCCTTATCTAGAAGATAGAAGTTTGTGTATAAATTACAGGAAAAATAAAAATAGGCCGTGCTCGCACCGCTGTAGGTATGTGGAGCTTAGAGCACACAAGTTAAAAAAAAAACCGGCCATGTGTGTGTCGGACCACGCAAAATGAAGGGTTCCGTAGTTGGAATGAATTTATCCCAAAAACAAACTTAACATTGTAGTTGAAAAACGTGTTCTCCCTTAAATCGATGTACCTACGTCACGGTCAATTCTCCAACTGCAAATGTAAGTTGGTCTACTATTACTCGTTAACTTGTAAAGCCTACTTAGCTGTGATGGTTTTTCATTTAATTTCGTTAAATTATGTAATATTTTCTACTGCCATACATTTTTCACACATCCAAAAACAAAGCTGGAGGGGGGCTTGACTCTAACAAAAATTTGCACTTTTAAGCTTAATATTACGCAAACGGATCCCTGAATCGAAAAATATTATTCACAGACCCTCAATATTTTAGAACGGACTTTTCAACGATATCCCACATCATTGGATAGACGAGAAAAAAAATATCATCCCCACGTTTACGTGTGTAGATATCCTAATATTTTTTTTTTCAAGATTTTATTTTACCCAGTTGTCGGCTTGATTAATTATGTACCCATGTTAAATTACAGCTTTCTAGTACTAAGAGTCTCTGAGCTAAGCTGGGGACAGACAGACAGACAGACAGACATGGCGACACTTTAAGGGTTCCTTGTTAACTACGGAACCCTAATAAAGAAAATTAAAATATAAAAAAAAACGCTGATGACAGTGACATCTAGTAGGCGACAATGAAATTAGACACTGACGGCAACACTTAGTTCAACTCATATTAAATAGATGGCGCTGCCTGAGCGTTCAAACAATATTTTTTTCTTCTGATACTATAATAATCTTGTCTTTGTTTTCTTTTTGTGCATTTAAATGTCACGACTTGTAAGTATGCAAATGTTCCCAATTTCAACCTGTAGGTGGGAATTTCAGGCAAAGTAATAATTAATTGAAAATCACAAAAATAATAATTATATCATTATTTTTGAGCATGTCAACGTCACACATCGATCCAAACAAAGTCTTATAACTACTATTAATGGCAGCTATTGTCTTCACTAATCACCGATTGTGTCATTTTTGTGTGTTATTCATGGTTTAACTTCTATGATTCTCTGAGCTTTGATTTCTATCCGTTTTTTTAGATGCGTAACTCGGATAAAATATTGATCTTTTGATTGGCATCTTAGGGCCTAAGCACATGGCTATTTTTAACGCCTCGACATCGACGCACTCATACGCGCTGCAAACGAAACTGAGGGCTAATTGCGTAACACACTATCAGTAGGAATCGGTTTCAATTTGACAGTTCAACAACATTCATTGCGTTATTTACGTTGTTGAGTGGACATTTTTTTCTACCATAAGAAGCACTGGATTAGCAATATACTTCAAAATCATTCCGATTCCGATTCAAACTGTGTTACGCAATTAGGGTGCTGGTACTGCTTTTTCAAGGCAGAAAACGCTACATGGAACGTGAAAAAACACCACACGGCGTACCGAGGATGGAGGGTCTAAGCCCTTATGATTGATCCTCGGTGACAATCGATCTGAGAGAAAGGCCTATCTTAGGTATTGTTTTATATGAAAATGACACAACTACCGTTAGTAGGTGTACCTACAGTTTACTATCTATCAGCCTATGATGTAGGTAATACATAATTATAAATGTATGTATCTAGGAACATACATTTAACTTAAGTGATGTTATTGAGACCGACGGGTAGTCTAGTCTGGAAAAGACTAACCGTCGGTCTTTAAAAGCAGGTCGGCTTTTAAAGAGAATACCCATACGTAATAAATAAACACAATTAACATCACCAATTTATAGGTAGTAAATACAATACCTCAATTAATAAATTAACAATTTTAATTTGACTCGTAGACCAAAAAAATATTGATTTCAAGATCCTTACTCTTAAGTTGGCAAAATGCAAAGTTGGTAAAGTATTTTGGCATAGTATAAAACTGCAAATTAACAATTTATTTGTTTTTAAATAGCTTATAAATAGCTTCAATACATTGTAATGAATATTTTTTATGATATTAGTTTGTTACTTTATAAAATATTAACAGTGCCCCAAAGGATAGCTAAAATTATTAAAACACATTGACGTTTAATAAATATAATAATTTATATTGTTTTCTCTTTAAACAGACTCGTGCTCTATAGGTCAAATGCCGAAACTCTTATCTTATTTTCATGTGTCCTCTAGTACACTTTCCAAGTTAAGGGTTAAGTGGGTTCGTGCAGAAAGATGCCAATAATAACAATAACTACACTGAATAAGGTGGTCGTAAGAAACAGGTTTAAGTGTAAAAAAATCATCTACACTTAAAAAGTTAAAACTAAATATTCAGTGTTATGATACATGATTTTTAAGGTTCCGTACCTAAAAAGGAAAAAAACAGAACCCTTATAGGATCTGTTCCATATTACTTGTTGTTCCATATTACTTGTTCCGTGTTTACCGCCCTTACGGATTAGGTACATCTGAATGATCACTTCGTTGACTGTCTGATAATCTGTAAAGACCCTTTTTCTCAGCAACGCGGGAGGTATCAAGTTGAAATTTATATGAAATATGTAAGTACGGTCCCTTTATGCTCTAAAAAAATTAACCCTCTAAGTCAACGCAAAAAAAAAATACGGTGATAAATATGCGACATATTTTGATACTCGCTAATAAATCAAAACGGTTACTTCCCGTTGACCTAGAGTCATGTTTGGCAAGAAGCAAGGTCTCATAGCCCAAGTAAAGGAAAAAGTCCAAAAATCCTTAATTCGTAGTTTACTCTTCGGAGAAAGGAAGGAAGGAAAGGAAGGATATTTGGGTAGGCCTCATAAAGGACTCAAACTACGAGATTATAATTAAAAGTAAAACTGAGAACTGAGAATAAGGTATTCATTATTGCAATTCAGTATCAGAGTATTTAAACTACACTACGCTGCAGTACAGTGCAGTGTAAATACTGATACTGAATTATGAAATATTGCTCTGTAGTGCACCTCATAGAGATATTTCATAATATTGACAAATTAATCAAAGCAGCGAAACCATCTACAGCTATTTTCGATGTTCCTAACTTTCTGAAGCAACTCTTAATTCTTAATCTTTCTCGGCTTTCAAAATCATCATCACATCTGCTGAACCTTTTTTTTGGAGTTGGCTTCCAGACTAAACGGGTGCAGCTAAATACTTTTATGGTGTACATAATAAAGAGTATTCTTTTCTATTCTATTCTACTGGTATTTTACATGGCACTTAAGACGGAGATATATGTCAGTGACCTTAAGTGGTTAGCTTGCGTGTTCTGTACTGAGCTCACGCAACGCGTCGTACGTTCAGCCAGTAATAGGTCTCGCCCATCAAGGAGCGCTGTCCCCAATTTGACGCATTATTAATTTATTATACGCAAAAGGTATTTTAATAAAACGCGTATACTAAAAGATCAATAATTGAATTATCTTTAAATTGGTGTAGGTTTCAGAAAAATACGCTTGGTAGATTTTGCGCCATTCTCAGTTTTTTATCCGCGTTAGACATAAATTTACAAATTAATTTCACTACGTAATATAAACATAATCTAAAATATTCACATATTAAGTTATTTAGAAAATGCTCTAATTTAACATATATTTTTTTCAAATCATTAACACTACTCGTTTAGACGTGATCTTCAGTATAAAATCATTAACACTACTCGTTTAGACGTGATCTTCAGTATAAAATCATTAAAAGTCGGTTATCGTCGCCTTAAACATAACTGGCGAAACGTGATTGTTCTATAGGTACACGTCTGCCTAACCCTTCGGGGATTACAGGCTTGATGATATATGATGATAAGTACATGGAGCGACTGCCTATCTGACCTCCACAATAACCCAGGTACTGGGTAGCACGACACCCCTTGGCAGCCCTTGGAAAGACTCATGCGTCGACTGTCCGTAACGGTTGTCAATCTGATAATTTGATGCGATGGACTGCTGCGCTGTGTGTCGTGGGTTCAATTCCCGCACGGAACAAATATTTGTGACTGTATACTGTACTGATATGACCTACAAGTAGTTGTTCCGGGTCTGGCTGTTTGTGTATGTGAGTTTAAATGTTTGTAAACGCACCCACAATAAAGGAGAATTTCTCCTTTATTGTGGGTGCGTTTACAAACAAGGAGAAATTCCTAGTGTGGGGCAACGTTTAAAAAAAAACATTTATAAATAACAGAGCTGGGACGTACTTTCCAAGCACCGAGGGTTTTCAGCATTTTAACACAGAAGCTCGGTTTTCAAATGAAAGAGGAATAAACTAACCAACATCAAGTCCTTGATTCAAAGCCCATTGTCCAATAGAAGGCGTCCAGTTCGGTTGATACAGCTGCGAATGGCAGGATGCTCGGGTGACGTTGCCATCAAGACCGATCACGCCGTATTTGGTCTTTACACCGGTCAGGTAGGCCGTGGCAGTGCACGCAGAATCCGGTACTTGCGCGTCTAAGCAGTACGTCTGAAAGTTTGTATAATATTTTGTTAGTACCAGAGGGCCTACACAAAGTTACATTCGATTAGTCATAACGCTAGTAGAAAAGCCCCAAAATGTATGGGGTTGACATATAAGCTATCAAAATGTCACGTGATCATAGGTCAACGAATATAAATTACCTAGACAATGTTATCTTTGATTCTATGTAACGTATATGTCAAGCAATAACTTCCTTAAAGATCTGTAGCCAAGTGGCACTTTTTGACAAACGTTATCGCTAGTTTTGGATTCGTATGAAGGAATTTGAATAGGATATTAGCGATATCGCTTGTCAAAAAGTGAGATATCGATAGCGATTGTAGAAATAGAATCGCTCCGAAGCGAATGCCATCTGTCTAGGCCCTCTGTACAGACGGCTACACATCAAGCTATACATTTCCAGTTTACGCTGATCTCGCACTGTACGAAAATCCTATACAATGCGAGATCAGCTCATATTGGAAATGCTTGATGTGTAGCCGTGTGTACAGGGTTAACATCAAATTAATCAAATAAAATCAAAAGGAATTTATTCAAAGGCTGAGAATCAGAACTTTTTGAACATCAACATTACAGGGCAGGCCCTGTTTTGGGGGACTGTCATAAGTCCCCCAAAACAGGCCCTGCCCTTCACCAGTCCATAAAGTGCTTTAGCATATTTTCCTCCAAATTGTTCTTTCGTATTCATTTTTTCTTTGTGTTATATTTACCGCAAATAAACGAATTTTCTTTCTTTCTTTATCTGGGAAGAAGAAGTGGCGCAATAAACTCCCTAGCAATACCATCTACCTAGCCTTCTCCCAACTATGTTGGGGTTGGCTTTCACTATATCTGGATACAGGGTTAAATATCAAACCTGCCAGGGTTACGAGTCTGTCCGAAAGGGATATCGTGGCCCTGGCACACAGGCATTTGAAGGAACACGGTGGGTTTTAGTCAGTAAAAGTCTGACACTCCCTCCCGCTCCGCCCAGAGTGGGAGAAGTTATTTGATGATTTCCCACCCAAAAAAAAAAAAAGGGTTAAATATCAAAGTCGTAAGGTTAATAAGGGTTATAATGAAAGACTAGGTGGTGAATTTAGACAGCCTATTACATTTTTTTTTAAATTTAAACTGTCTGTTATTATGGCATGTGATTTTATTGCCTCTAGACATGTAAAAAAATGTGTTGCGCCCTCGTCGCGACTCGAGTGCGAACTAAATACACGTGAAGTGTTCTACCAAGTCACGAATCGAGTAATCTGCGTACTACTGGACTGATACTGCCGTTATTTAATGTTTGCGTTCATCGCCGAGCGTTAACGTCGAGAAAATGCCACCGAAAACACGCCGCGCGCAAGCAAATGAGGGGGAAAACCGTGGTTCCAGTAGCAATGAGGAAAGCCACGCGATAACGAACCCTGCGAGCGTAAACACCACGGTAACCACTGCACCGATCTCAACAACGGCATGCGGTAACATGATTTCCATGTCCGAGGAACAGCTTACACGATTGTTATCCAACGTCATGAGAACGACAATTCTATAGGTGGTCACAACATCGACGCCGACGTCAACGATTGGTGACTCTACGGGACCGACTCAACCCAACGCTACACACTTACTTTATTCCAAGATTTATTTACTGAATTGATACTTCATCTGAATTTCAGGACCTAGGCTGTGATAACTTTGAAGCGACCTACCAAGAGATTTTAATTTCATATACGTAGGACCCGCTAAGTGCACTACGCAGGGTGATCCGTTGAGATCAGCTAGTATGGATAAATGTGAAAGTTTAGGTGGTAGAGTTTGTTCTAAGGAATCATTTCGCATTTTAAAGTAAGGGCCTACGCCCACGGCATTTTTTTTACCGCTGTCGAAGCGCGAGAACGCTCCACACGCAGCCAGCACAGTTTATAAAGGCATAAAACGCGCCGTCGACACGCTGTTGACGTTTGTTATATGGAAGGCGTGCACAAAAACCCCGTATACATCTGCTTTCAAGATTTGCAGTCTCAGATTTTCATAGATAAGTTTGAAAAAACGGAGGTGAGTGGAAATGCCGGGAGGTGACGCCCTAGGAGGACATAAATAGTGTCCTAATTGATGATGTTCTTAGAATGGTCAGGTGCGTAGTGCTCGCAACCGGCGTGCGGGTATGACCAGATGTTTGAACGTAGCCGAAGCAAAAGGAGTATGTAAGGGCCTGTGCACATCACGTTTTTTAAACGCGCCAATGACGCGTGTTTGTAGCGATACAGACGCGATACGCACGCGAGTCAGTCTGTTCAGTACCCCAAGTGTAAGTTTCCAAGAGAGTAAACGTAACTATTTCGTTTGCGTTAAAATTTGACCGATAGATCATAATGCCAAAGAAGAAGGCGTGAATTTATGTATGTATGTAGTTTGAGAAAATCTGAAACGGAAAGTCCTTCTCAACGGATCACACCGTATTTAAAGTTTCCCCACTAAAGGGTATTATGTCAATGTGGGGACGTTGTAGGCTTAATAGACTGTAAATCATTTTCTATTTTGTTAAGTACCTGGTACTTTTGACGGGCCTACGCTGTCCTGTCATACCTATTAACACTGTAATTAGAAAACATTGTAAAAGCCAATTTTTTTTTTTAAAGAGTGACCGTGTAGTTTCTTGCCGGCTCTTCTCCATAGGAAACGACCAATTGGAACCGTGCACCTAGCTTCTGACGTTTCATACGTGCCGATGTAGGCATAAGTGAAATAAAACTATTTTTTATTTTGTTTTTTTGATTTTGATATGAGTTTGTAAGAAGGCGGAAATTGTTAATTTTCACCTCAGTCTTCGCTTTCCTGTAACCTTGTGGGTAGGTTACACTGTGGGCCTAACAATGATTTAATTGCCGTGAAAATAATACCGCACGTTTCCTTCCTCACATTGTTCAAAATTATGCATGTCACTTGACTTGACAATACTGTAGCCGCGATCTTATTCGATACCTACATATTGTATACAGGCTTAATTCATGGTAACAATTTTCAATTCAATTCATTTATTAAATAACAATGTTTACATCGTGTCTGAAATTCTACAACTAAATATTAAAAAAAAACATGATTCTTGCAATTTATATTTATAACATTATTAATCATCCAAATTTCATTTAAATCAGTATTTTTAATTTAATTTTGGAAGTCGGTGTCTTTGGTTTTGTATTTTCGTTTATGGCCACCGACTTCCGAAATTAAATTAAATATAATATTAAATGTGTTACTACTGATGTTATTGATGTTACTTTCGACTTTTGTATTAATTTGTAATTCATCAATAGAATAATATAGACACTTATTTTACAAGAACCGTTCTTGTATAAACTACACTTTTTGTTTCTGTCGGCAGTTTATTGAAAATTTTTAGTGTCTTGTGGTAGGAGCTATGCTTTACAACGTCTGGTGAGACACTGGCTTCATCTGGAGATCTTTTCTGATCTTTCAAAGATAATTATAATATTATTATCTTTGAATATGAGTCCTACATAAAATATATTCTATTTTGATAAGTGACTAAGTAGGACCAAAATGTTTGCGTGTCGATGTGCCTTCAATCAACTCAACCTATCGCAGTCCACTGCTGGACATAGGTCTATTCCAGGCTGCACCACAACACCCTGTCCTCCGCCTTCCGCATCCAGTCTGTCCCAGCCACCTTTTTATGATCGTCGGTCCATCTAGCTGGTGGGCGTCCCACACTACGCTTGCCGATACGCGGTCTCCACTACAGGACTCGTCTTGCTCCACCGGCCATCAGTTCTTAGATAAACATGGCCAGCCCACCGCCACTTCAGCTTGCGTACTTTGCAAACCATGTTGGTTACTCCGGTTCTTTCCCGGATAACATCACTTGATATAACTTCACCTGCTTCCACGGTACACGCCTAACACTTCTCACTTGTCAGAATCTGTGACCGCGTCAACCCGGATATGCGATTATTACCTATGCCATTACAAGATTGTTAAAAGTTTTGCCAGAAATGAAAAAAAATCCAATACTTGGTGGCTTTAGGCAGCTGCATCTGTCAAGATAATGATAAACAAGTTTGTCCGTGAAAACCATAAATGTATCAAAATTATGTGTATGGAAATATGAGTACACATTATTATATGTCACCGTTGTATTTTTAGAATCGAATATGATTTATGAATTTCCAACGATCAGAAACTCAGGAATTTTTTTATTAGGCCCAAATATTTATCCTACAATAATAAAATTAACTAAGAACTTTTTGCCTTTTTCATTCGGAATGAAACAAAAACTTTCTTCGTCTTCGCTTGTCTGTTAGAAATAATGTCTTTCATCAGAATCGATACGTTACGGAATCGGAAGAGAGCGTGACGTCAAACGTGGTACGCGCGGCCTCGAAGCGTGCGCAGCTCTCCTTGAACGTGACACAGAGCGCATGCGCGGTCAAGCGCGTTACTAGTACACTGCACACGTAAACATTGTATTGTTGATTTGTTTGAATTAGAACATGCTGTGTGTTTCTAGTATTCGCTTGTGTGCATTGAGGTCTAGGTTCCATATTGATGTGAAATAATGAAAAATATTGACATAATTCACCACTAGTTATTCTTGTTACCTAAACCATAATACAATTTTTTTTTTTCACTAGAGCCAGAATGTTTTTTAGGGTTCCGTACCCCGGGTAAAACGGGAACCCTATGACTAAGGCTCCACCGTCTGTCTGTCTGTCTGTCCGTCTGTCTGTCCGTCTGTCTGTCCGTCTGGCACCAGGCTGTATCTCATGAACCGTGATAGCTAGACAGTTGAAATTTTCACAGATGATGTATTTCTGTTGCCGCTATAACAACAAATACAAAAAAATAGAATAAAATAAATATTTAAGGGGGCTCTAATACAACAAACGTGATTTTTTTTGTACGTTTTTGCTCTATATTGATAACGGCAACAGGTAGACGCTTGAAATATTTACAGAATATTAAGTTATATAATCACTTTAAAAATAAATAATTAAATTAAAATAAAACAAATATTTAAGGGGGGCTCCAATACAACAAACGTGATATTTTTGCCATTTTTATAGATAACGGTACGGAACCCTTCGTGCGCGAGTCCGACTCGCACTTGGCCGGTTTTTTTTTTGTATTAGCAACGAAAGTCTTTTCAGCAAAGCACTTACTTACCGTAGTGTATTGATAATTGCTTTTATTTATAGAAAAAAAACTAAGAAGGTTGGGTTTGATAAAAAAAAAAACCCCTTCCAGACTATAATCAGCAAAGGTACAACAACCTTTGCTGATTATAGTCAAGAGTTTGGGTAATTGTTAGGACGCGGGGCCACAGACTAAGGAATCGCCCAGCCAGGCGTTGAAAAGAGTGTCCACGGAGTTTCTTGCCCGTTTTTCTCCATACAAACCTACTACGCTTTCGAATGGGCAAATTCAAGTTCATCACTCTGACCGACCAACATCTTGACGTTTTTTGGCAAGGACACTACCAGTCGCACTACCAGTAGTGTCGTTTACAATTAACGACACTACCAAGCCTATTTTGGATTAAATTGTACAGTCAACACAGCTAAGTTCAGTAATATTATTATTTATTTATACCTATGTAAATCATGAAATAACAGTAATAATAAATTCAATTTTGATTGAATTGATCCTAAGCCCATACTGCAATAACTTTTTAAATTGAAAATATATCAGGTATTGTAAGTTGAGGTCAATAATCCTATCTACTAATGGAAATCGATCGAAAACATAATACTCACCAAATTTTTTTTTTTTTCTTTGTAAACAATAAATTGTTGGTGAGCCAATAAAATAAATTTATTTTTAAGTTAAAATGTTATTGTAGGTATCGGCATGGTTATGGGTATGCTTCAATTCAATTAAATTTTTATTTATTATTACTTTTATTTCATGATTTACATAGGTAGTAATAAATAAAGTATTATATTTCTGAACTTTGCTGTGTTGACTGTACAATTTAATCCAAAATAGGCTTGGTAGTGTCGTTAATTGTAAACGACACTACTGGTAATGCGGCTGGTAGTGTCCTTGCCAAAAAACGCATCTTGACAGTGAAAAATCAATTTTTAATTAAAATAAATGTTTTGAGTTTTGAGCGTCTCCGTGCTCTATTAAGTCAAGTCAAAAAAAAAAATTCAAATAGACAAATAAAAAGCACTTTAGAACGTAAAAAATTACAGAAAAAAAATTGAATTGAGTCTAGTTGCCTCTTCCAAACTCCACCGTTACTCTTTTAAAACGCTTTACAATATTTATTATTCATTATATGATTTTATGTGAAGATCACCAGCACCTAGAATAAAATTACTACATCACAATAGGTAAAAAGAATTAAAAATAAAACAATGACAGATAAATTAATTATGTGATATCTAGTACAATGCTCACGTGTTGGTGCTCACAAACATTGTAAAAGTAGACAATTTTCATAACATTTTAACAAGTAATAAGTCAGTGTTAGGTAAAGTAGTCACAGAATGTAAAACACAAAACAATGTCAACTTCAACTCATACTATCTGTCATGACAGGTATTTGTAATGTATAACACAAATACCAGCAGAAAGTAATCATTTATTTTAACAAGGTTTTCCTAGAAATCAACAGGATTTATATTTTTAACACTTTCCATCGCCATCATACACCTTTTTTACCTATTGTGGTATAGTAATTTTATTCTAGATGCATCGTCTTCACATAGAATTATCTTAAACAAAATATTGTAAAACTTTTTTAAAAGAGTATCGGTGGAGTTTCTTGCCATTTCTTCTCCATAAGTAACTACCTTTTGGAAAGGGCAACTAGAATCAATTCTATTTTTTTGTAAATTTTGACGTTAAAAAGTGCCTAATGTGCGTATTTGAAATAAATAATTTGACTTTGACTTTCATGAAATTTGGCATATGGATAGACCATGATCTGGAGAAAGACATACGCTACTTTTTATCCTGGATCATAAAAGAACCGCGGAGCTAGTCTTCTTTATAATAAAAATTAAATGCTGTTCGTTGTTATGCGTATAAAGGCTGGACCAATTTGGCAAATACTCCAATTCAGGTTCTAACGAAAAAAAGAGAAATTTAAACATATTTTTAGATATCACAAATAAAGCAGCAATAGACTGCTACCATTCGACATGGTTGTAAACAAACTTTTATTTGTAACAATATTTTGATTTAAAATAGTGGTGATAGTGGTGTCCGTGGAGTTTCTTGCCCGTTCTTCTCCATAGGAACCTACTACGTTTTGGAATGGGCAACTAGCTTCATCTTTCTGACTGACCGACTTCTTGATAATTTCAAAGGTGCCTGTAATTGGTTTATTTGAAACTAGCTTCGCCCCGCGGTTTCATCCTAGTTCCATCGATTGTTCCCAACTTCTCTCTAAAATATCACTCCGAACCCATCACGTAGGCTTCAAGCAACGGCCACTTCTTCATATATCATTCTCGTCAACAAACTACAGACGCAATGCCTTCTTCTTACGTAGCGCAGCGAGCTTCAATAATCTGCCCTCTCACCTAGATGTTAACCTATAGAACCAACCCTAGCACATTAAGACGAACTATAAACAAAGAATACTTTGTTATAGACCACGATGAGTAGCATTATTCATGAAATAACACGCAACACATGTGTACATTATCTTTCTTTTTACTGTTTTTAGCACAACTAATAAACTGTCACGATTATTAGATACTGATTACGATTAATACATTTCAAGATTTTTTTGTTTTTAAGAAGAATTTGTTTTGTTAAAGAAGAATTTGTTAAGTTATCTATAAGAAGATTCTGTTTTTTGTTTATGAAGATTCTGTTTCTTTTCTTTTTAATTTTAGGTACCTACATAGTTTTTAATTTGTGGAAGCTTGTAAATGGCAATTGTAAGCGCTATTGTACATAACTTACCTTTACTGATATTAGACTACAGCTATCCGAAGAATTAATAAATAAATAAGTCTCGATCCCGTAAAAATATCGAGATAAAAGTTACCTATCTACTTATGTCCTAATTCAGGTCATGGTCTACCCATGTCTCAAATTGCATCCAAATCCGTTTAGCCGTTTTACCATGAAAGCGTAACCAACAAACAAAATCACTTTCATATTTTAAAATATTACATAGATACATAAACTCACGCCTTCTTCCTATGGCAGAAACTATAGAACGCCACTTGCTACGCTCCTTTTCGTTCCTAAATTTGGCCATAGAATAGAATAGAATACTCTTTATTATGTACACCATAAAGTTACAGATATAAATGTTTAAATTTTACATACATGGTGACACAATGGGCGGTCTTATCGCTAAAAGGGATCTTTTACAGACAACCTTTGGATGGATTAAAGGGAGCAGGAGAGACAATACTGCAGGTAGTCAGTGGTGTACTATTAACATATACAATAAATACATACATACACAAAGCATACACTTATCTAATAAATATATACACATAATACAATAATACACATGAAACAAGAGCAGGGAACTGTATTATGTAATGATGATGTTTAAGGAGAGAGGAAGTGTTTTTTTACCTGAATCTTAAAAGTGGACAAAGATTGAGCACGCCTTACCGACACGGGCAAGGCATTTCATAACCGCACTGCTTGAACTGTAAAAGACTTGTCATAAATGCTAGTGGAATGCATCGGCATCTCTAGTCTCATATCATACACACACGCCGGTTGCCAGTACTACGCACCTGACCTCTCAGAAGATCATCACCATTATGGTCATTCATATTATGTCCTTCTAGGGCGTCCCTTCCCGGCGTTTTCACTCATGTCTGCCTCTTACTTTACACTTTTCAATTTTAAATTCTACGTTTTTTAAACCACACCGTCATTTTTCGGCCTATTATTTATAGTCACACCACACATGCTTCGCAAAGAACGCATTATTTATAACTAGCTGCGCCCCGCGGTTTCACCCGCGTATGTCTCGATCCCGGGGGAATATCGGGATAAAAGTCAACTGTATTCTGTAACCATCTCACCGTGAAAACTTAGATGAAGTGAACGTGGAGTGAACTATCAGTGTCATCCCACCTGATGCTAGAGATGGACTAAGGATTAAATTTACAATCATAATCGAGATTTTTAACAGAAACTCAATTTTGTTTTTTTACATTAAATTGAGTTGGCCAAAATTTTTGTTTTGTTTTATTATTTATATTTTATTTTAAAACCCCTTAAATAGTAATGTTAAGACACATAAAAATAATATAAAATGATCTATAGAATTAGTATAAAAAAATAATTGAAATCTCGATTATGATTGTAAATGTAACCTTGGTCAATCCCTAGCATCAGTGGAATGACACTGACAGCTCACTCCACGCAAGAATTCACGGTGAGATTTTTACAGAATCGACATGACATTTTGACGAGATATGAGAACATAAATGTAGAGAACAGTTGATTTTTTTCTCTATTTCAGGTTTAGTCCTATAGTAAAATTGTTCATAACGATAAGTACAATGACCCCTTAAACGGTTGTGCGTTAATTCCGGGACATATTGTATACATTTTCAAAATTATTTCCATATTTTTTTTATGTGTAACATCTTTCCTGTCACTTTCTATGGGAGTGATTTCGTGAAAAAAGGACGGAAGTGTGTAACAGGATGTGACAGTTTAAGCATGGAATAAGTAAGTAGTTTTTAATAGCATGGAATTAGTACGTATTTTATAATAGCATGGAATTAATGTACTCATGCAGATGTTACACACCATAGCACTCGCTCGTTTTTGCGATTTGATTGCTGGATTTGCGATAGGATGAGTTGATAGATTCATTGATTGAAAAGTAAATAGATTATGGGACTGGTCAGCTTACAATTGACTTCTTACAATATTTTGTCCTCACTACAGAATAAAGGCGGAATCTAGAAGTCATGTAAAATAGTATTCTGCCCTCAAATATGTATAGTCGGAATCTAAATATAAAACAATGTATTGTCATAATATTACAGTCACGTACAAAAGCGGTTTGTTCGCTGGCAGTACTTCTTCGTGTTTTCAGTCACGCGTCATTGAACAAATTGATCGTTTTTTTTGTACGTTCAACAATTTTGGACAATACTTTATGGAAGTGTTTGTTCTTTAGTTTGCTTCCTTCCTTATTCTGTTTTTTAGGTTTAACATTAAGAGGGACAATATGTCGGCGTCCAAGCAAAAAGGGTCCAGTAGTGGGGTATTGAGTCAAGACTAGACTCGGTATCTAGAATAGAATAGAATAGTCAATTGATAATGATTAAGAAAATATTCAAAAACTGGCACATTTTTTTTTTATCAGACATTTAAAGTAAAAACTCTGAAAGATCGAGAAAAGCTTGATTTGAGTAAAACTCTTATAATGAACTTGTAGATAAATGAGCATTAATTCCAATTCCAATTTTAAAATAATGGCTCCATCATTTTACCGATGATCAATAATCAATTGGACCTACTGAATCAACCCACACAGTGACAGTTTTGAGAAAAAGCCGTTTTTGTCAAAATTGTGTATACAATCAAATTGTTTGTTAATTTGAATAAAGTTTATTTACAATATTGTACAAAATAATTTGTTCTATGTATACAAATATAATATTGATGAAAATCATTAACATTTTTAATAGTAATAAAAAAGGAACTCATTGGTTCCATAAAGAAAACTATCTGGAACAAGGAACCAACCTACACAGGGTTGGTTCCTTGTTAACTTATTACCATGCCATAATATAGTAAAAATAAAAAATCTCGATTTCTTTTAAACATTTTACTGCAAAATGAAAATAAATCTAATTAGGTTGTCCAGTGTAACCTTCAAAATCGTCTTATCAGCATTTTCGACAAGGTTGGCATTTGCAATTTTATGGGTTACTTTTAATTATAATTATAACTGTTAACGAAGGGATACACTGCTTTTAAAAATAATTAAGTGTTGTTTTTGAAGATTGTTTTGATGTATTCAATTATGTTTTGAGTTCCATCACCGGATGCACAAAAGACTTGAAAATATGATACTGTTTTTGTTTTGGAAAAAATATTTACCGTTTAAGAGATACACTGCTTTAAAAAAACACATTTTTGATCTTTTTTTTCAGAAATCTCCGCCTTAAGCGATTGCAGAGGGGCGCAATCTTAGAGAGAAATTACTTGTATTGTAGGCACGATGGCAAAAATATCGAGCATCATATCCTGTGAGCTATGACTTGACGTCTTATTGTACGGAAAGCCTGTATAAATGCTTCTACATACAGGCGCGACTTGTGGCGCGACGCGACAAGTCGCATTGGTATGTAGAAGCCTTAATGCGAGATCAGATTAAACTGGATAAGTAGATATAGTTTGATATTCGCCGTGTCTCATGTGTGTGTGATATGTTCAAATTCATAAGTTTCCCTTTTTTATATGAATATGTTATAATTAATCATAAATAAATTAAGCAATTGATATAAGTCAAAGGACAAATTATTTATGTAAAATAGGCACATTTAAGGCACTTTAGAACGTCTACAAAAAATCGCTTCGATTCTAGTTGCCCCTTCCAAAAGGTAGTTTCATATGGAGAAGAATGGGCAAGAAACTCCACTGTTACTCTATTAAAATGTTTTACAATAATTTGTATAGGTTATTATAATTTTATGTAAAGACGATGCACCTAGAATAAAATTACTAGGTACTCGTATACGACAATAGGTAAAAATAAATAAAAATGGAGCAATGACAGATACATTAAATATGTAATAGATACATGGCGCTCACATAATTTACAAAAATTGTAAAAAAAAATTATACGTTTTCCTAAAAAAATAAAAATAAAGAACTCACCCTAGCTAATCCACTGACAGGAAACGTTTCAAAATCCAACACTGATTCTTCACCGACACCCCGCTCAAGTTGCCCAGAAAATGTCCTGGCGGCCATGACAGTAGCTAATGACATCCCATCACCGATGAACAAGATTCCATTCTTCGCTTTGTTCGTGTTTGGTTTCTCTACGAGTTTGGCTTTCAGGGTCTGCGCAGCCGACTTCTTCCAGAACGACTGATGTTTTTCTTCGACCGGTATGTACGCTGGGTTCATGAAGGTATCCAGGATTTTTTTCGGTTTTGGTACCGATGCAGTCCCATCTCCTGTAAAAAATGTAGTTTGGTAAGTTTTTACAAACACTTTTACACGTTAAAAATATGTTTTTAAAACTAGATGAGGTTTGAAATAAATCAATGTGCTCTTGTTTTGCAGTATTTTTGTTAAAAACTGATGTTTGCTGAGTGATGCGTGGTTCATGTAGCTCGGGGAAACTGATAACAGAGATCGGAATAGGTAGAGTTTATTTACCTAAACTTCGAGGTAGGATGTACTATAGGGAGGATAATACATCCTCTAAAATCCCGGAATAATTTTTAAATCACGGGATTTATTTATTGGAATTTATGTATAGCTACAAATTGTTGATGTGAAAAATCAAATCATATAATATGATTTTTCATATCAACAATTTTGAAATAAAATATTTTGTAACAATAGAAACCGCCATTGCTACCTATTCCTGGGCACGAATAACTAAATATCTGTACAACAAAATATATGTAAGTATGTATTCGAAGTAAAAGTTTTAATAAACTAGTCAACTTCATTTTATTTTACCTACTTAAAACAAAACACTTGAATGTGACACAATTTAAGTACCTACGTAACCCTAAAAAATGTTATATAATTCCCCTGGTTTTGTTTAACTGGTATGTTACTCTTTTTTGTTATTTGCCTATGACATTAAATCCGCCTCTGTACATTTGTGTGCATAAAGTATTAGATAAATTATAAATAAATAATTATGATTCTTCAAATCAATCATTTGTAATAAATAAAGTCCAATAAATAATTCGTGTTTTTTAAATCCCGGGATTTAAACGTCATTATTCCTGAATTTTAGAGGAGGTATTATCCATGTTACTTCCTTCTTCGAAGTTTATGTAAATAAACTCTACTTATTCCGATTTCTGTGATAACTGAAGGGAATAAGTCACAAATTGATATAAACCGGAAAACAAGCGGCAAATGAATGAAGATTGTCTGAAGTCGTCTGTTTGTGGTCGGGAACGGTGATTTAACTAATAAAGCATGTTGAAATAATTGTGTTATTAGTCAATGGCTTTTGATCAAGAAAACATCACATTATTTCATCGAAAGACATCAAAAAGTCAATATAATTATAACCTTTTCCCATCTATGTTGGGGTCGGCTTCCACTGTAACCGGTAACAGTTTCATCGACTTATATCAATACATTTTAATCATAATAATGCTCCACCCCTAAACTCATAAGAGATTTTTTTTTATACTTTATGACGTAAAAACGTTTTTTTTGTGACCCGAATGTGCGCATGTTACATTACCACTGAAATTATTTGCAAAGTGCATAAATACTAATAGATGCAGCATATATTATGCGTTCAGGTATCCGCGCATGTATCCCGCTAATTTGGCGCTTGTATCCCACTCATTTGGCGCATGTAGCCCGTACATTTGGTGCTTATGTTAAGGGTCGGGTAATCGCCGTTGACCTTGCCCATAAAAATACGCGTCGCGCTGAAGCCGCACCGCGCCGCCCGACGGCGCCCCGTTCGGTTTCATTGGGAATATTTATTTTTTGTAATGAATCATTGAATATTTGAAAAAAAAACATAATTTTACTCTAAATAAAATAATTGCCTATACATAAAAAAAAAAACATAAATATATCTTATAAAGTTTGAAAGTAATATTTGAAAGTATATTTTATGCTTTGGTTACACATTACTACCTGAATTTATTTCGTAAAATATTTTACTCTATCTAATGCTTAAATATTCACATACAATATATAATTGATGTGTATGCGCATACATTTTTTGTATAACTTACTTACATTATATGAAGGCGTATTATCAGATTTAACACTCGCTAAAATCATATTATGTCTGCGCCTTAAACAACCTTTTTTGTCACTGTTCGATAATCATGCAAACTTTCACTAGTTTACATAATTTATTATTATTAAGTACTTCCAAATAAATCCTAACTAATATTTTAAATGCGAAAGTAAGTTTGTTTGTTACGCTTTCACGCTAAAATGGCTGACCGGATTTGGATGAAATTTGACACATGGGTAGACCATGACCCGTTTTAGGACATAGGATACTTTTTCATCCGGTAGTTCGTTCCGACACCCTCATTAGGACACGACTTTTTATCCCGATTTTCCCACGGGTTCGAGACTTTTGCGGGTGAACCATGGGGCGCAGCTAATAAATAAATAAAGCGTGAAATAATATGCGTAACGATGAGATTCGAATTATTTATTTTAAGATGACAATTATTTCTGTAAAATGACAAAAATGTACTGAACTTTTCTTTTTTTTTAATATCACCAGACCATGTTAATTCTATTGATAATGATTACGATACGTGCTAATTGATTATTTTAGAAACACAACTCTAAAATAATCAATTAGCATTGTGTTATGTCATAATATGCATGTAAATGCAACATTATTACAGCATAACACACCGACATCGTAATTTGGCTAAGTTATTCTATTTGCTCTTTGATTATTAGAACAAAATTAAGTAATCAAACTCGTTTTATTTTTTTGTATTATGTAAACTACACTAATCCTATCGTATAACTATTAATTATTATTTAAAAATGCGCAAAGAGTTTTTTTGTTTGTAACACTTTCACGCTAAAACGGCAGAGCGGATTTAGATGAAATTTGGTACATATAGACCTTGAGAAAGAAGAAATAAATGATTTGATTTGATTTGATTGACTTGAATGTGCCCTGGCGGCTGAGAGTATGTCATGCCTTTCATAGGTACAGTCTTAATATATGTTCATATTTGTTTTGTACCATTAAACCAGAAATGGTTTGTATTGCTCACTCAGATGTCTCGCTGATGGTAGCGCGTGTGTTGGTTCATTTAGCTCCCTTCAAAATGGTTGAGCTGAACGGTGCTGATCCATGCGTCATGTTCTTGAAGGGGTGCTGTCAGTTGGGACTGTCCATCTCTTAGTTCTAATTTTTAATTATTTTAATTTTGTTTTTTTTTTATATTTTTATGACGGACTGTTCTGACGTGTTATGCGAATTATGTAACCAATACTTTGTATCAATATTTTAATTTAAAACTCCACGGACACCCGTGGAGTTTCTTGTCTGTTCTTCTCCATAGGAACCTACTACTCTTTGGAATGGGCTTCATGTTTGTAACTGACAGACTTCTTGACTGTTCAAAAGTGCCTGTAAATGGTTTAATTGAAATAAATGCTTTGAGTTTGAATTTGACACCTCTGCTTATCCCTTCGGACAACACACGCGTGATGTTATGTATGTATTTATATTATGTAAAAAATAGTTTCTGCATAATCAGACCAAGTTAATCCGACAGGAAATAAAACAGAACTATCACAAATGCACTTCCACCCGATATTAGGGACTGCCAAACTGTTGCAGTATTTAATTAAAGAAGAGTGAAAGAACACTATCTTTCCACTTATGAATTATAATTATTAATACTCTAGTGATTTTATTTTATTTTAGAAGTGTGTGTCTATGTATTTAAGTATGTATATTTGTAAATACTCATATTATTTGTTGTGTTTAATTAGTGTACTGTTTTTGATTTCATGTATTCTATTTTCTCTTCTACTCTTACACACGTTGTCTACATCTCTTTATCGACTTTCCTATAGCAGCTATGCTGGAAGTTTTTTTTTTTTTTTTTTTTTCAAATTAGCATCACCATTGTACGGATGTTCTGTTCCTTTCTTCTTGTTTGTTTATATAATATGTGTGTACATAAATGGTTAAATAAATAAATGACAGTAATCATATTCAGTATGATTATGATGAAATGTCAATCAATCTGCCCGCCTTTTCCCAACTATGTTGGGGTCAGCTTCCAGTCCAACCGAATGCAGCTGAATACCAGTATTGTACATGGAGCGACTGCCTATCTGACCTCCACAACCAGTAACTACTGGGTAACACGATACCCCTCGGTAAGACTGCATGGTTGTCACCAGGGCCGGATTTAGGGCAGGGCAACAGGGGCTCTAGCCCTGGGCCTCCACAAAGAAGGGGCCTCCACAATTTGTTTTTTTTAGATAAGAAAGAAAATACATCCTTTGTAGGGATGGGTAACGTTAACGTTGATTTACATTCGTCAACTAGTTGATCAACTAGTTAAATTCATCAACGAGTTAACATGTATCGTAAACAGCTCATTCATTGAATTTTTTTTCTTCGACGCTGGGTTCCACAAGTCTCCTTTGTGTATCAAAGAAAAAAAATCCCAAAAGTCTGAAAACCAGTCTTACCAAGGGGTATCGTATTGTGGGGGTCAGATAGGCGGTCGTTCCATGTAAATACTGGTATTCTGCTGCATCCGGTTAGACTGGAAGCCGACCCCAACATGTTGGAGAAAGGCAGGCAGATTGATTGTGTATCAAAGAAAAAAATGTTCACATTCACAAGGTACCTTTAGAAGTTGTTTTTTTGTTGTCTGTTCTCAATAATTTTTTTACGCCTACACTTCTTAGTTGCCCCAGGGCCTCCACTTCTTAGTTGTCCTAGGGCCTTAACACCTCTAAATCCGGCCCTGGTTGTCACACTTTTGGGCTACTGAATATCCGTAACGACTTTCAAATAGTTACGTATGACAGTAGGGACAACAGCTTAACGTGCTTTCCGAGGCACGAAGGGGTTTTGATAATATGATCACCCATCCATGAACCAACCGCGGCAAGTGTATTTAGCCACGAGCCCCTAACGACTACCCGTAACGACTTTCAAATATTTACGTATGACAGCTGGAACCAACAGCTTAAGGTGCTTTCCGAGGCACGGAGGGGTTTTGATAATATGATCACCCATCCATGAACCAACCGCGGCAAGTATATTTAGCTACGAGCAATTACGAAAGATGATAACAATTAAAAGATGTCCGATCGATAAAATATCAATAATAATTATCTACTGTATTTCAACTATCAAAATACGTGCCTCTCCACAACAATGTACAAAACGTGACATTTTGTTAAAAACTCATATCATTCTGTCGCTATTATCACTTGTGATTACATTGTAACTAAAATTATAGTGTCATCACACCCAGCCAACGTGGTTGTAATGACATTTTTTTTTTCTAAACTCTTAAATACCAGCCTAATGTGCTTATTTTCGGCTGTTGTTGTTGAAGGCTTAAATTGTTATATAATTATGGCCGATAAACAACTGTACATAAAATGCTTTTATTTATTATTTTGTTTTATTTATTAAAACACAATATTTATACGGGGAATCTGTGGGTCAGTCACACCAAATGATCGCTGGATGTCCTGCGCGTCCAGTATAACAACATCTTGAGGTTGATGTTGGGGCTGCCTCGCTTCTGTAGTGCAACGGGGATGTTTGCGTTGTATCGCACTGACGGCTTTCATGCCGTCATCTGCAAGAAAACCGATCCCTGATCTGCAGAATGCGTGGCAGCTGCAACGGAGTTCTGAAGTCTGTTGCCGACAGGATCTCTTCTCCGCTATGGAGATCCTTTATTGAGCGGGTAATTTGAGTGGTGTGTGTGTTTTAATGTGAATTGTAATTGTATGGATTAAGCTATCTGAATTAAATGAATTTCATTTATTTATTGTATATTATTGTTTCACTTGTACACATATTATGTGAAAGAATACTGTACAAAGGTGGACTTAATGTCTGAGGCATTTTCTACCAGTCAACCTTGGGGTGATGCAGAGACAAAACATTGAAAACATGGCAGGTGCAACGTACGGGATAGATAGCTCGGAAATAACTATAAAATACTCTTGTATTTTATAGTTATTTCCCTATATAGTATTCCCTAAATAGTAAAATAGTTTGAATTTAAATGTGTGTGTTTTACTAGTAGTGTAAAACAGTGTTCTTAATATACGATAATCAAGCAAAAGAAGTGGTTTTCTTCAAGATCCCAAAAACTTAAAGTTTCACAAGCATTAAAGGTTCAGTCATGAAAAAAAGTCAGCATTCACTAACCAATGTTTCCATAGGTTAGTTAATGCTGAATAAAAACTTGCATTACCAGTGCAGAAATATTTTACTATTTATAGAAATTGTGGAAAGCGGCACAATTATTGTAATTGCTATATCAATTCAAAACGAATAATGCTTCCAGTTTTTCAGGCCCTGAAAGATAATTTTATAATTGGCGACAACAGAAGGTAATTAGAAAAGACGATAGTAGTTTGTTTAATTAATTTTACAAGTTCTAGGCATTCTGGGTAATTAATACTCTCTGTTCATTGAATTGTTTGTAAGTAGGCATTGTCACGCGTAAAAGCTCCCGCAGACAGGCGCGACGCGACTTCAGTAGAATAGTTTCTATGAAAACTTCATGTAAATCGTTCTGTTAGAGTTGGGTCGCGCTATCGAGTCACCGCCTGTGTGCGGGAGCCTTAAAGAAAAGTTATAGGGAACCAGGTATCTTGACCTCGTTGTAGGTCACTAACACCTCATCATCATAACATAACATACATCACGCCTTGTTGCCCTATAGGGTTAGGCAGTGGTGTAGGTACCCAAAGTAGGATTAGGAGGTACATCCACATATTGCCAGTTAATTTTTAAGTTCCATGATGACATGGGACTTGAATGGGGGCAAGCCTATTACCGTCAACCGGGCACAAATCTAGACTCCAAGCCTGAGAAATTCCTAATGGAAAAACCCATTATCACTTTGCCCGACCTGTGAATCAAACCCAGGACCGTATATGCTTAGCAGTAGCGCTTGCGGCCACTATACCAAAGAAGCAGTCTCACAGACAGTTCATATTTTCACAAATTGTGTATTTCTAATGCCGCTATAAAAACTGATAATAAAAATTAATAAAAGTTAATCATTAAAGGGGGGGACCCTTAAATGATTAACTTTTATAAATTTTTACAAGATAGGTGTTTGTTTGGGCGTTTTTTGCTCCATCTTAATACTGAAATATACGCCAGTGACCTTGAGTGATTAGCTTGCGTGTTCTGTAGGTACTGAGCTCACGCAATGCGTCGTACGTTCAGCCAGTAATAGGACACGCCCATCAAAGAGCGCTGCCTCCAATTTGACGCATTATTTATGTATTGTACACAACACAAAAGGTATTTTAATAAAACGCGTAAACGAAGAGATCAATAATTAAATTATCTTTAAATTGTTGAAGGTTTCAGAAAAATACGCTTGGTAGATTTTGCGCCATCCTCAGTTTTTATCCGCGTTAGACATAATTTTACAAATTAATTTCAATATGTATTATAAACATAATCTAAAATATTCACAATTATAATTTTAATATTTAATTTTAATACTAGAAATAAAGACAAAATAGATCAACAATTTTTCAGGTTATCTAAAGTACATACATGTTTTATGGGGTACTGTGTTAAATGTTACAACAAAATACCTTGTGATATATTGCAACTAAATGAAAGAAAATTTAAAACTCATATTAAAAGAACACTTTGTAAACAAGCATATTACAAATTAGAGGATTATATACAAGATAAGAATGCTTGGAAACATGCTGGTCCTGCTCCATAGGACAATCTAGAGTCTAAACAAAATCAAACAGGTTGCTATTTTAATTGTATAGTTTATTATTTTTATGACATTTATTTAAAATTCTGTGATTACCTTAACTCACACTGATATTATTGTTATTTTTTAGGAAATCGTATATATTTTTTTAAATTTTTGTAAATATGTGAGCACCATGTTCTATCACCTAATTAATTTATCTGTCATTGCTTCATTCTTAACTCTTTTTATTACCTATTGTGGTATAGTAATTTTATTCTAGGTGCATCGTCTTCACATATAATTATATAATTCATGTACTTATAAAAATATTGTACAAGATTTTAAAAGAGTACCGGTGGAGTTTCTTGCCCATTCTTCTCCATACGAAACTACATTTTGGAAGGGGCGACTAGAATCAATTCTATTTTTTTTTGTTAATATTGACGTTCAAAAGTGCCTTTTATGTGCCTATTTGAAATAAACAATTTGACTTTTGACTTTGACTTTGACACATATTAAGTTATTGAGAAAATGCTCTAATTGAACATATTTTTTTTTTTTAAATCAATAACACTACTCGTTTAGACGTGATCTTCAGTATAAAATCATTAAAAGTCTGTTATCGTCGCCTTAATACAGTATTACGGGTTCCGTGTGGTGCTGGACGTAAAGAATAGCACCTTCCTATTTCTTCCCGTGGGTGTCGTAAAAGGCGACTAAGGGACTAGATAATGGGCAGCAGCGTTCTCTATGTATTTTAACACCATACTGCGATCGCCAACCCGCCTGCCAAGCGTGGCAATTATGGCAACCCCCCACCTAAATGTTGGGGGAGCCTATGTCCAGCAGTGGACGTCTTTCGGCTGAAATGATGAATATGGTACGGAACTCTTCGTGTGCGAGTCCGTGTCGCGCTTGGTCGGTTTTTCTAATTTCTCGATAGTTTCGGGTGATTTTTTTTGGTAACGGCTTTCTAAATAAAAATAAGAGATACTCGCGTTAAGTGGCTCAGAAATCGCGGAGAAATCGGTCGTCAACAAAAAATCTGAACTCTTTTATCTGGTCACAAGAGATTAATATCTTTGCAGTTTTAACAACTGGACACAAAATTCTCCCAACTCCCAACCACAACTTTAAAAAAAACTGGGCAAGTGCGTTTCGAACCACGCACAATGAAGTGTTCCGTAGTTGGGATGAATTTATCCCAAAAACAAACTTTAACATTGTAGTTGAAAAACATGATCTCCCAAAAATCGATCTACGTCACGGTCTATTCTCCTACTGCAAATGTAAGTTGGCCAACTATGACTCGTTAATTTGTAAATCCTACTTCGTTTTAGACTACTGCCATGATTTTTTTCACGTATCCAAAAACAACCATTTAGCTGGCAGGGGGGGGGACACACTTGACTCAATCTTGACCAAAAAATTTGCACTTTAAAGCATAATATTACGCAAACGAATCCCTGAATCGAAAAGTGGTCTTCACAACCCTGCAATACTTTTAAACGGCCTATCCAACGATACCACACACTATGGGAAAAAAGAGAAAAAATATATCATCCCCGCTTTACGTACAAGGGATGTACCCCACAAAAAAATATTTAATAAATTTAAATTACCATTTTGTCGGTATGATTAACATGTATGCCCATGCCAAATCACAGCTTTCTAGTACTAAGGATCTTTGAGTTAAGGCGGGGACAGACAGACGGACATGGTGAAACTAAAGGGGCTCCTTATTTACTAAGGAAACCTAAAACCACACACTACAGAATTTCCTTTTTATAAAGTTAAAATTAGGCTTCATTACATAATTGACATAAACATATTTGTTCCTAATCATTTCAACCGAAAGGACTGGACACTGTTGGACATAGGCCTCCCACAAGCACCACCACTTCGACCGGTTCTATGCTTCCCGCATCCAGCGGATATCTGCGGAATTCACAAAGTCATCGGTCCACCTTGTTGGAGGCCTTCCAACGCTACGTCTTCAGTCGTCGTCGTTATTGGCCATCAGTTCTGCGAGCAATGTGCTCTGCTCACTGCTACTTAAGTTTGGCAATTCTTCGGGTATGTCGCTTACCTTGGTTCGCCTGCGGATCTGTTCATTTCTGATTCAATCACGTAGGGAAACTCCAACTCCTCTCCATTGCCCTTTGGGTAACATTTAACCTTCTGATAAGGCCCATTGTGAACGACCACGTTGTTGTTGTTCCTAATCAGCCTATTATATTCCTACGCTTCCCATCTGCTAGGACTCAAGCCTCCCAGGATCTAAGAACCAGGGCAGATTTTGGAGGTATACGGTGAATTAATGCTTATCTTGGTACCAGGCCTCCCACTCATGGTAGTGGAAGGAACCGGTTCAGTCGACAGGAGTCGGCTCCCTTGATGCCCGACCTTATTGGTGATGTTCTTCAGAAAGGTTTGGTGCGTACTCGCAACCGAGGCGCGTGAATGTCCAGATGTATGAACGTAAACGAACCAAAAGGAGTATTTATCTCTACCACCATGGGAAGAAAACGTGATTTTATATAAGTATGATTCCGACATAACCCTCCATTCTGCCCAGATGAAAGGTATCCATGAAGAATTGACCACGGAAAAAATAAATGGCCCAGTGTATGTTGGTAGATGTCACTGACCTTCGAATTTATCGACATTGGAATTTATTATTTGCACTTATTTGAAACATCGTCAACAAAAGCTACTGCTATCATTATTTTTCGAAACAGCTATTCTAACAAAACAAATTACTGACGTAAATCCATCTATTGTCCATATTTTATTATTTTTCTTAGTCATTCCTGTAATGTTCATGGACGATTTGATACGGTAAGTGACGCTGTCTTTAACAAATAATTCTGTACCACGTGGAATATTGTAGTGATTGTTTAGAATCATAAAAGAAAAAAAAAATTTTTACCTCGCCTCATATAACATGGGACTTAATATAACAGGCAAAATATGAGGATACACCTCTGTCTAACCCTTCGGAGAATACTGGCGTAATGTTGTTTTATTTTGCACATAATAATGTCACGCTTAAATTCGACAAAGGCATATTAAGACTGAGATATATGCCAGTGACCTTGAGTAGTTAGCTTGCGTGTTCTGTACTGAGCTCACACAACGCGTCGTACGTTCAGCCAGTAATAGGAGTCGCACATCAAGGAGCGCTGTCCACAATTTGACGCATTATTAATTTATTATGCACAAAACAACAGACTGGATGCGGAAGGCGGAGGACAGGGTGTTGTGGCGCAGCATGGGAGAGGCCTATGTCCAGCAGTGGACTGCTATAGGCTGAGTTGATTGATACACAAAACAAAAGGTATTTTAATAAAACGCGTATACTAAAAGATCAATAATTAAATTATCTTTAAATTGGTGAAGGTTTCAGAAAAATACGCTTGGTAGATTTGGCGCCATTCTCAGTTTTATATGTCTAACTTCACTATTTAATATACACATAATTTAAAATTTTCACATAGTAAATTATTGAGAAAATGCTCTAATTTAACATATATTTTTTTCAAATCATTAACACTACTCGTTTAGAGTAGTGTTAATGATTGATTGTGATCTTCAGTATAAAATCATTAAAAGTCGATTATCGTTGCCTTAAGCACAGGTAATTAGTTGGTACACCCAATATATTCGGCAGTTATAGTCCCATGTAAGAGACGTCCTAAAGGCGAGCCTAATGCCATTAGAATAAGCATAATTAGCCTATAATGGTCCCACTGCTGTGACAGAGGCCTCCTCTGTGCGAGAGGGAGTGAGCCGTAATCCATCACGCGGGCCTAGAGTGGGTTAGTGAATATCACATGACTTAAAACTTTTGGTTCATGCCGGTTTCCTCACGATGTTTTCCTACACCGTTTTGAGAGCAGTGGTGATTAAATAATTTACACAAAGTAAAATAGCTGGCTGGGTCAATAACAGTGATAAGAATTAATTGCAGAAGAGCTGCTTGTGAAAATATTCATTCGGGGAAGTACCACATGTCTGTCATAATCTTCGTCACTATTAACCTATTTTTCTACTGTCAAGCAGAGTGTATGTACGCATATTAACTAATCATTTTATGAAAAAACATGAAACAAACAATATTTAATACATCCTAACTCTGCTGACAGCTGTGCTGCTGGGGAGTTTGTTGCGCCACTTTTTCTTCCCAGATAAAGCACTAGGAAGTGGTGAAGGGTGGGCGTTTTTGGGGGACTGTCTCATGTAATTTTTGACGTTCGAAAAGTGCTGATTCTCAGCCTAGTTTGAATAAATGACTTTTGATTTTGATTTTCTAATAACAACTTACAGCAAAATAAACCATTTTAACGAAAAAAGAGCAAAAATTTGAAAAGAAAAATTTGTTTAATCTGTACTTATTTTTATCTATTTTTTTTTCTTAATTAACAGAGAGAATTACAGTCTATGTCATGGTTGGGTTTTATATACTTAACCATAATAACTCCTTCGTTTTTCAACTACTTAATCATTTGTGTTGACTTTTGGATCCTTCGACACACAAATTATATATTTTATTTTAATATAATTTCGAGTAGGTATGTAATTGTTTTTGAATATAAAAATTAAGACATTCGTGATACCCAACAACTCAAATAGGCAGAATTAAAATAATCCAAACTAAATCACAAAAAAATTATGATTTTCAGCAAAAATTACTTTCTCAACCACAAACACACCATCACCAATAAAACCTCAATATTTTAAAAAGGAACCCGGTAAGTTTTCCCGCAAAAAAAAACCACAGACACATCACATTTTTTTTTCACAATATTACGCACCTGTAACTAATTTTGCGGCCAGAACTGTGGCCGAGACGACCAGTATCGTAATCGGGACCCGCGCCATTATCGTGATACTGAGGCGTCTGCGCAGGAGTCGCGCGTTTTATCAACTGCACTTCACTTAAAATTCGAGGGCTTAAAGACTAGAGACACCACGCGGTAAACGAATGTTAAGACCGATTGACTGAACAATCTGACTTTGAGGTAGGTAGGTAATCACAGTATCTTTGAGACAAGAGTTTGATTCGATTTCAGGCCTATTATTAGTTTTTTTTTGTGTTTTAGTAATGGGCTACTTAAAACCTCAGTTTTTGCAAGCATCAGTTTTGTCTGTCCAATCAGTTTTTGTTTTTGTTAATAATAATGATATTAAATTTGGCAAAAACAATACTTTTTTTTGTGTCGTACCTTCGTATTGCTTAGGCATTATAGGTACAATAATTATTTATTATAGTCAATGTTTAAGTACAAATTTGTTAAAGATATTAAATTAAGTAAAATACCGAGATACTTACTTCATTTTCCATCGAATGCCAGATATTATTAGGGTTAGATAGACAGTTTAAAAATTATAGGGTCCATGAAACGTAAGTAATCCAAGAATTACGACTGATATCTATATTACATAAAAATTAATTGAAAGAAAGAAAGAAAGAAAAACATTTATTGGGACTCGCACCGATCACAAATTAAATAAAACACACTCATAGAAACAAAAAGAACAAAACCAAAAATAAAACAAGGTAAACAAAAAGAAAATAAAAACAAAGTCCTGTACGAGGCCAAAAGACGGGCCTTTTGGCCTCGTACAGGACTTTGTTTTTATTTTCTTTTTCACAATTACGCACGCACAATTCGCATGCTGAGATACGGGTATCCCAGCATGCGAATTGTGCGTTTGTCTCGCTAAAACTCGAGAACGGCTGGACCGGTTTGGATAATTTTGGTTTGAAATATTTGTGGAAGTTCAGGGAAGGTTCAAAAACTGACTTTTTTTTTTTTTGTGTCTATTTTATTTTCCCATACAAACTGTTAGGGTAGGTACCTACGTAGAGTAGGTAGGTAGGGTAGGGTAGGTAGTTAGGTAGGTATGGTAGGTAGACAGGATAGGGTAAATAATTAGCGCTACCCGTGCGACGCCACCGCCGCCGCGCCGGGGCGGGTAAAGCTAGTAATATTATTGTAGGTATGCAGTCGTACATTTCTCATTCATTTTAATTATTGAATATCAGTCGTTATTCGACCTACCTAACTAACTACCCTACCCTACCTACTTACCTACTCTACGTACCTACCCTAACAGTTTGTATGGGAAAATAAAATAGTTAGGTACTACTTTTTTACTTTTGATTTTACTTTTTTTTTCTCATCTTTTGAACCTTTCCTGAACTTTCACAAATATTTCAAAACCAAAATTAGCCATATCGGTCCAGCGGTACTCGAGTTTTAGCGAGACAAACGAACAGCAATTCATTTTTATTTAAATAGATATTGAGGATAAATCTGCAAGGCTAAATGATTGTTTATTGTTTATTGGGATATCCAACAGAGACTAGAATTTCATGCATTAACAGGGAAAAATAGGTACTTGTGTGCGTTTCCAACTATATTTTTTTAGAATCTAGATAAATAGAGTAAGTTTGACAAAGCGAAAAAAAAAACAAAACAAACAACACGAAAATCATAGAAAGGATGATGATCAAAATAAGTTTAAATAAAATCGTATTGAATTAATTAGATTAGCAGAAAATGAAGGATGTATAAAAATGTATGATGAACGATCCATTGTGATCGATATTGATGTTGATGAAGTACATATTTTATTAACAATCTTTTCTCTAGTTTACCACGTGCATAATATTACAGGGTCAAATGAAATTGGTTAGCGATAGGTATATAAGTGATATATATCGATATGTATACATCTTCATACATACTGCGTGTTACGGAAAGGGTATAACCATACAAACCAGGTGAAGAGTGCATCTGGTTCAGAATCTATGTACAAAATTGTAGCTCAAAAATATTTTTTTTTATTTCTATAGTTTATTAAATTTAAATCATAACAAACGTGTCACCGCACTACGATGGTCATTATCCATTATCTGTGTCTATGCGCCTAATACTCACACACACAGCTGCCAGCGGCGCGGCGCGGGCGGCATGAATGGCGGCAGGATCAAACGAATGGATTAAAACATGTACCGATCAGCTGACTTGGTCTAGTGACGTGTAGAATTCAATTCGAAACATTTAATTTTTATTAGTTAAATTATTCTTAACTTTATAGGTATTATTAAAAAAATGTTGCCATGTAGTTTGTTATCACCAAAAGAATCTGTGCCTTTAATATGTATATACCCAACACTCTGTATAGGTAATAAAATAGTAACGAAGTCAAAGAGTACATCGAATATTTAAAAAAAGTAATTACTATGAGGTCTACTATTTTTCGATTCAGATATCCGTTCCCGTTTAAGGCTTCTACATACCGGGGCGACTTGTCACGCGACGCGACGCGACACAAAGGCACCGCTCGTCCCACGACACGCGGGGCCTTTGTTCCGTGTCGCGTCGCGCGACAAGTCGCGCTGGTATGTAGAAGCCTTTAAAGTGCAAATTTTTGTTAGAGTCAAGTGTCCGGGGCACTGCCAGCTAAAGCGTTGTTTTTGGATATGTGAAGAAATTCATGGCAGTTGTATAAATAACAAAAAAAAAGGAAAACTATCAAAGCTAAGTAGGCTTTACAAGTTAAAGATGTAAGTCGACCAACTTACATTTGCAGTTGTAGAATTGACCGTGACGTATAACGACTCATGGGAGAACATGTTTTTAACTAGAATGTTAAGTTTGTTTTTGGGATAAATTCATCTCAACTACGAAACCCTTCATTGCGTAGCGTGGCGTGGTCCAACACGCACTTGGCTGGGGTTTTTTCTTGATGATTTCACCATACTAAGGATTTCCCAAGATAAGTTAGAGCCCTATAAAAAGCTTTTATGACATTCACGAAATTCAGTCTGGCTTGGGCAGCCCTGCTAATATAATTTAAAAGAAAAAACTGCCTCCAAAAAAAAAAAATCGTTTAGTCATGTTAAACGACGAACGACATACAGTATGGCAAAATTAACAAAAAAATATTGAAATTCTATGAAAATTTCATGGTCAAGTTATTGTGTCTCATAAGAATGATTTACGTACCTCGTACCTATCTACGTACGTACGTAGGATAATACCGTAATATTCAAAATAAGTGTTTTTCAGACTAATTAAAATCAATTCTCTGTTTAACACAACGATCATTGGAACTAATTATTGCAAAACAGTTAAAATTAAAAAAATATTTTGTGAAACATAATTTGCGTATCGCCATACGCAAATTATGTTTCACAAAATATTTTTTCATGAACATTCTCTACTCGACATAACAATTCGATTTGTTACGTATGAATAAGTGAGTAACATTACTGCAATTACATTTTCAGCTAATAAAACATCTCATAAATCATCATCTTGGTTACTCTAACAGCGACACTTTCTGAATATTTTATCCTAAAATGATTCAAGCGGAGGCGTTTGCATTTCGTCTTTTTAGGGTTCCGTACCAAAATGGTAAAAAGGAACCCTTATGGTGAGACTAAGTCTGTCTGTCTGTCTGTCTGTCTGTCACACCTGGATATCTCAAGAACTACTAATGCTATCAACTTGAAATTTAGAATACTTTTAGATTACGTTTGCCCAACTATTTTGCAAACAAGAAAGAAATAAAAAAATATGCAAAAGAGACTGAAAGGGGGTCTTAAAAATTTGAAGTGGGGCTACTAGGGCATGTGGAGTATCATAAAAAGATCGCTGTTGACACATTCTCAAACATTAATTTTTTTATTTTTTAGGCAGCATAGTTTTTGAGTTTTGAAGAAAAATTAAAAAAAAAATACCGTTCCCCCCCCCCTTATCTCCGAAGTTTGCATAGATAAAAATCTGAAATTATTCTATGTAATAGAAGTTCATGTAAAGATTACAGGAAAAATAAAACGATGTCTCGAAATAGCACAGTTTTTCGGAAATCATCAACATCATATATACGTACGGAACCCTCGGTGCGAGAGTCCGACTCGCTCTTGGCCGGTTGTTTAACAGGTAATGTCCCATGACGTAGATATATGATTTTAGTGACTTTTAAATCTGTTCTCGCACCTTCAAATAATGCAAGTTAATTATGCAAGAAAAGTATGTTAAACTAAAACGCGTACACATCCATTCTATACGTACATATAAGTATTGTAGTAAAATACTTTATGAAATAAATCCAGGAAATAATGTGTCGGACCACGCACAATGAAGGGTTCCGTAGTTGGGATGAATTTATCCCAAAAACAAACTTAACATTGTAGTTGAAAAACATGTTCTCCCATACATCGATATACGTTACGGTTTATTCTCCAACTGCAAATTTAAGTTGGTCGACTATTACTCGATAACTTGTGAAGCCTACTTAACTGTGATAGTTTTCCTATTAATTTCGTTATATATACTATTGCCATGAATTTTTTCACATATCCAAAACCAACCATTTAGCTGGCAGGGGGGGGGGGACACTTGACTCTAACAAAAAATAGGACTTTAAAGCTTAAATCTTAAATTAATTTACTCACTGACATAAACTCACAGCCTAACTAAATAGCTGGGTCTAAAAGCATGCACAGATTTTGCATAACAGTTCCTTATCTAACGAAGGGGAGCATTTTAAAAAATTCGTCCTCTAAAGGGGTTAAATAGAAGATGAAAGTATGTTTGGAAGTTCGGGATTTTTACCGATAGGCCTGGAAAAGCCTGGGTTCTGGCCTTGGAGGCTCTCGGGCCTCGACTAAGGGGGCTCCTAAGCGCATGCTTGGAGAGGGGCCAGTTCCCACTTCGTTGGAAGACTGGGAAACTGGTCCTCATTAAGAAGCCAGGGCGCCCGGTGGACTCTCCGTCCGCTTACCGGCCCATCGTGCTGCTCGACGAGGTGGGCAAGCTCTTTGAAAGAGTTATTGCAGACCGCCTTGTCGGGCGGCTGGTTCGGGTAGGGCCGGATTTGGCGGACAGCCAGTTTGGTTTCCGCAAGGGGCGCTCTACGGTGGATGCCATCATGCGCGTTCGAGCCCTCACGACGGGGGATGCTATTGCCCGGGGTGGGGTCGTCTTGGCGGTGTCTCTTGACATCGCCAATGCTTTCAATACCCTGCCCTGGAGTTGCATTAGGGAGGCACTCCGGTATCACCGGATGCCGACCTACCTCTGTCGAGTGGTCGAGGCCTATTTGACGGACAGGGCCGTCATCTACCCCGGTCACCACGGAGAGTGGAACCGGCGAGAGATGTCGTGCGGTGTCCCACAGGGATCGGTCCTGGGGCCGCATCTGTGGGAAATCGGCTACGACTGGGTGCTGCGTGCTGACCTCCCTAACGGCGTCAGCGTGGTCTGCTACGCTGACGACACGCTGGTCCTGGCGCAGGGGAGGTCGCATCAGGCGGCAGCCGAACTGGCGGCACGTGGGGTTGCGACAATCGTCAACAGGATCCGGCAATTGGGACTCGAGGTGGCTTTGCACAAGTCTGAGGCCATGTGTTTTTATGGTCCTCGGAATGCGCCACTGTCGGGTTCCCAGATAACGGCAGGAGGGGTTCACATCGGTGTCGAGTCGACGATGAAGTACCTGGGACTCGTCCTCGACAGCCGTTGGAACTTCGTGGAGCATTTTCGACGTTTGGCTCCCAGACTGGAACGGGCCGGGGCTGCCTTAAAGCGGCTCCTACCCAATCTAGGGGGTCCAAACGCCTCCTGCCGGAGGCTCTACGCGGGGATCGTGCGGTCCATGGCCCTTTACGGGGCACTGGTGTGGGCGCGTTCCTTAAGGCTGTGACCAGCCCGCCAATTGAACGCGTCCCAAAGGGTCATGGCCATCAGGCTGGTACGGGGTTACCGCACGGTCTCCCGTGAGGCGGCGGGCCTCCTTGCTGGACTACCGCCATGGGATCTGGAGGCAAAAGTCCTCGCGCACATCTGGGAGTGGCGCGAGGAGGCGAAACGCCGAGTCGAAACTCCGCTGCCGCGAGAAACCACGGCACAGCGGACAGAGCTCCGGCGGGATCTCATGGCGGCATGGAGAGTGCGATTGTCGCAACCCAGCGCTGGGCACGCCACAATTGTGGCGATAAGTCCCCTCTTTGAGGAGTGGCTAGAGAGGCGCCACGGCGTCCTCACCTTCCGCCTGACGCAGGTCCTCACCGGACATGGTTGTTTCGGGAGGTTCCTGTTCAGGATAAAGCGGGAGGAAACGCCCGGGTGTCACCACTGTGTGGATCGCCCGGAGGACACGGTGGAGTATACGTTGGAGGTCTGCCCGGCTTGGGTGGAGCACCGCCGTGTCCTCACGGAGGCGATCGGCGGCGGCGATCTCTCGCGTCCGGCCCTGGTTCGGGCCATGGTTCGGAGCGAGAGTGCATGGGAGGCCGTCACCTCCTTCTGCGAAGCAGTAATGCTTGCGAAGGAGGAGGTGGAACGCGTGAGGGAGAGGCAAGGTTCGCGCCCTCGCGCCCCTAGTCGCCGCAGGAGACGCCCCGGGCGTCGGGAGTCGCAAGCCGATTTCCGGCCACCGTAGGCGCGGGCTTGCGGACGGTGAGCGATGGGTAGTTCACCGTCCGATAAGGACCAGGCCCGGGTCGACGGCGCGTTGTATTTCACGCGCGCCTCAAAGAGTTGTCAGCAGCAACTGACGGGGTCCGTTAGGGCCAATGCCTGCCAGGGTTGCGAGTTTGTCCGAAAGGGATATCGTGGCCCTGGCACACAGGCAAATGAAGGAATACGGGTGGGTTTTAGTCAGTAAAAGTCTGACACGCCCTCCCGCTCCGCTCAGAGCGGGAGAAGTTATTTGATAATTTCCCACCCAAAAAAAAAAAAAAAAAAAGGGGGGGGGACACATGACTCTAACAAAAAATAGCACTTTAAAGCTTAATATTACGCAAACGGATCCCTTAATTGAAAAATGGTTTTGCTAAACCCACAATATTTTTGAAAGGCCTATCCAACGATACCCCACACCATGGAATAGACGAGAAAAAAAAATATCATCCCCATTTCACGTGTAAGGGAGGTACCTACAGCTTTCTAGGACTGAGCGTTTCTGAGCTAAGCTGGGGACAGACGGACGGACGGACAGCCAGACAGACAGACAGACAGACGGACATGGCGAAACTATAAGGGTTCCTTGTTTACTACGGAACTCTAAAAACGATATTGTTTTCAAACTACTTAAGATATTGTCATGTTTTTTTTTTGTGTGTACATACTAGTTTATTATTTATAATTATATCTGATTGAATTGAATTGAATTATGACCGTTTGGTGCCGGACGTAAATAATAGCACAATCCCATACCTAATCACATTTTTTTTTACCGGTCTGTAGAAAGCAGGTTATGTCAGACTCTGCCAGCTAAATCCACGTGGCGGCTGACCTTAGTAGATTTTTATGGATGTACCACCGCGAACGTTCCGGGAGGTCGACCGACCACTTTTCGCCCTTATGGCCATAGTAATAAAGTTGAAAAGTGGTCGACCGGAAACTTTCGCGGTGGTACATAATGAGATGGCAAAATTTCTGGTAAAATGCATTAATACCTACTAGGTGTATTAATGCATTTTACCAGAAAATTTTCCAGTCGGAATACACTGATTAGAATTATTTTTAGGGTTCCGTACCCAAAGGGTAAAACGGGAACCCTATTACTAAGGCTCCGCCGTCTGTCTGTCTGTCTGTCCGTCTGTTTGTCCGTCTGTCACCAGGCTGTATCTCATGAACCGTGATAGCTAGACAGTTGAAATTTTCACAGATGATTTATTTATGTTGCCGCTATAACAACAAATACTAAAAAATAGAATAAAATAAATATTTTAGGGGGCTCCCATACAACAAACGTGATTTTTTTTGCTTGTTTTTGCTCTATATTGATAACGGTAACAAGTAGACGCTTGAAATATTCACAGAATATGTAGATATATATATTGACTTTAAAAATAAATAATTAAATAAAAATAAAACAAATATTTAAATATTTAATATTTCCCATACAACAAACGTGTTTTTTTGCCATTTTTATAGATAATGGTACGGAAACCTTCGTGCGCGAGTCCGACTCGCACTTGGCCGGTTTTTATTATAACCTAAAGGTTATAATAAAAACCGGCCAAGTGCGAGTCGATCCTAAAGAATCCTAAAGGATTGAATGAGACTGGCTTATCGTTTTTGAGCAGCTGGTGATTTAACCCAACAAAACATGTTTACATGTAATGAAAACACGGACTTTGTCTTTTTAACTTATTTACGTCATTATCTGAATTGCTGAAACAATTTTCGAGAGTATTGACCTCACTTCTTATCTGACGTCACAATTACAACAATTATGCATTCATGTTAATTGTCAGACTGGCATTAGATTGCTAATCGATTTTAATTAATACACAATAAAAAAAGGAAAATTCAAAGTATTTTTTTACCTAAGTGGTTTCGGAAAAGCACTTTACACCATGAATTATTTTTACAAAAAGACAAAAAAAAATGGAAGTATGCTTAATAAATTACGAGTAATAACTAAACTTAGTTATTTGAATTTGTTTTTGATCCTCTATGTTAAAGCGATAAAATGATGTTTTATAATAATAATTGAAGTGGCCAATTAATTATATGGGTTGCAGAAACGTAATTAAAATCGCATGTTGTGTGCAAATATTTAAATCTGAGTGAATCTCAAAACCATGTTGTCAACTAATAAATGATTATCGCAATATCTTGACATTTCACTTTCGACCAGTGACATAATCAAGTCGCGATTACTCGAAACTCTTTGGTTGGTAAAAAAAGAACTTGTTTCTGATTACCGTGAGGTCGACGGTTGTTTTTTTTTGCAGTCGTAACCGAAACAAGGCTATTCACCTCGTGCGGAGACTGCAGATAATTTCCAGTCAATGCCGAACCAGTTGTTGGGCTGCAAGGCCCTTTTTTGAACGTTATAGGTATGTCTGTATTCGTCATATCTACATCGAAAAAGGGTTAAAGTTTTTGGCAGAACTTGACGTTTTGGCGCAACGTAAAACTAACTGTCATTAATAATAACCGTCATGTTCTGAATTTAAATGTTCAAATGGGGTATTAAATGTTACTCAGTAACGCTAAAACGATAAATGGATAAGTTTTAGGCCTTAATATGTTTCAAGATCATTGTCACCGTACTTATTCAATTGATCAAAATATGTTTTGTCATGTTTTTTTTTTAATGTTAAGAGATTTGTGTACATAATCTATACAGGAGAAATCAAGAGGATTTTTTTTTTACAAGTAAGAAGAAAATTGTTTTTTCACATGCCTTTGGGTATCGAAGAGTTATCCGTAAAATTTTAAGTAAACAAAATGATTTAATTCTCCTTAACTTTTTAAGGTTGACTGCAATTTGTCCGTCGCGTCGGGTAAACATACTTGTTTGGGGTAAGTAATATATGATATAATTACAAAATCTCTAGTATTTACAAGATATAACAACTGAATTTATAATTTTATTTGATAAAATGATCAGTTAATATAATAAACGATTGATATAATTTAAAAGCAACTTTTTATAAGCATAACATACATTGAACATAAAATCGTTTGATATACAACTCTTGCTGCATGCAAACAAGGATGCAGCAAGTATGCAAAATGCAGCAGGCTTGGTTTCTGTCATGGCTCCGGCGCTGCAGGGCTCCGGCGGTCCCATGCGAGCTTATCGTCGCAGATGTGTTTCACGCTCACCACCGCGGCTTCGGCTTGCTGGCCAGCCTCAGCCGCGGCGGCGAGTGTTGAAACCACCTGCTCCTCAGCTCGTGGGCCGCCTCGCCCCTATGCGCCTACGCGATTTTATATAACACTCTAGGGGTAGGGCAGACAAGACTACGTGGAGTCGGTTTTGCAGCGATCCGTTTCTGTCACGCCGCTCCCGCAGCACGCTCAATCAAACTAATAGCAATATGATATATTTTAAACGATAGGCCTAATGTTTTTTGATTAAATAAACGTTTTAACCAATAACGTTATACGAAATGAGTTTTAGAGTATATAAATGTTATATCTAAAGAAATTATATCAACAGTTGGTATAACTCACGTTTATTATATCTTGTGAACGTTATTGAAATGAAAATATACCAAATAACTTTATAAGATATGAGTCGCACCCGATGTTTTGTGGTCGGTAACTCAGTGCCAATAATAAAATATCACAATGTAATAGTTTTTAAACGAATTACATACTATTATTTAAGTACCTATTGTGTAAATAGAAGTTAAATATAAGAAGCATGATGTTTGATTTAATTTACAAAGTAACGAGTAGGGTCAGTGCTCTACATTACCTGACCCCTCTTAAAAAGAAGATGAATAAGGGGAAAAGGGCCTGAAAGTCTGACAACTAGTACCTACAAGGGGTATCGTATTATCCAGTAACTGGGTTATGGAGGTCAGATCGCTCCATTTAAAATACTGGTATTCAGCAACATTCGGTTAGACCCCAACATAGTTGGGAAAAGGCTGAGCAGATTGATTGACTAAGATCCTATTGGATGACTGTTTTCGTCTCCGATTCTGCGCACAGGCAGTTAAAACCGGGAGCCCATCACCTCCTTCTACGAAGCAGTAATGCTCGTGAAGGAGGAGGCGGAACGCGTTAGGGAAAGGCAGGGTTTGCGCCCTCGCGCCCCTAGTCGCCGCTGGTGACGCCCCGTGCGTCGGGAGTCGCAAGCCGATTTCCGGCCACCATAGGCGCGGGCCTGCAGACGGTGAGCGATGGGTAGCTCGCCTTCCAATAAGGATCAGGCCTGGGTCGACGGCGCGTTGTGTTCTACGTGCACCTCAAAGAGATGTCAGCACGAATTGACGGGGTCCATTAGGGCCAATGCCTGCCAGGGTTGCGAGTTTGTCCGAAAGGGATATCGTGGCCCTAGCACACAGGCAAATGAAGGAACACGGGTGGGTTTTAGTCAGTTAAAGTCTGACACGCCCTCCCGCTCCGCCCTGAGCGGGAGAAGTTATTTGATAATTTCACACCAAAAAAAAAGGCAGTTAAGCCCGTAAAAATCTCAACCGTGACGAAGTTTTAACGAAGTTGTGTACGCATTCCTTTCTCATTAAAATGAACATCTTGAAGTGTTATCTTTAAAATTCAAATAAGGATAATTTCAAACAAAAACATTGTGGACTCTTATAATTGGAGTTTTTTTAAGGTTTTCCGTTGACATTCATGTTATCCTTTATAATGCAATTATGATAATTATTTATAATCTTGGTTACAGCCTGGTATGCTTAAATATATTGAAACAGGAGGAAAATTCGTGTGCATTTTCAAGGTTCAGATATATTTTTTGAATAAATTGAATTAGGTAGCTTAGGTACTCCATGCCATTCAATCAATCTGCTGACCCCAACATAGTTAGGAAAACAAACTATTTTGGGGTCTTCTTCCAGTCTAGCGGTCTGCTGGCAAAGTGGTATTAAGTTTTTCATTTAACCCTTCGTATGCGGAACGTCGATCCACGCGAGACACAATGTCTATTTAATTGTATTTGTAACTACCGGTATACGAAGCGTTGACGTGGTATCTACAGTGCCACATGCGAACTACACATCAAAGACCTGACGTCACACAAAACCTGCATCGCGCAAGCAGAGTTTACCGCGCGACATCAACCGTCGGGCAGTTGCCCACCAGACACAACACCCGCCCGGTCGGAGGATCATCCCTTTTCTATAGAGGATGAGTGAACTTTACACGCTGTAGATTGGGTTAAAGATATCTGAATAGCAGCCCGGTGTCTGAATTATTGCCCTGTTAATGGCAATAGGCTAGCCCCCTCATTACTTGGGACTTAAATATAACTGTCAAAATGTTGGTATAAGGCCGTCCCCTCATCTCAGGAGTAGGCAGTGACCTATCGCTGCCAACCGTGGTCGAGTCGAAGGTCGGCAGTGAGGAGTCCTGGGACGCGGTGATGTCCTTCTGCGAAACAGTCGTGTCGCAGAAGGAGGCTGCGGAAAGGGAGCGGGAGATCTTGTTCGCTACCCAGCCCGCAGCAGGCGCACTAGGCGTCAGCGGAGGGCCGATAACGCCCTCTTTCAGCCCCCCTAAATGGGTCCAGGGATGGCGGACGTGGCGATGTCCGCCGCCCTCTATCACACTGGACCTGAGGTGGCGGCACGTAGTGTTCCACGCGCGCCCTTCAGACGTCGCGGGGGGGTCGAACACCTCACCCCCCCCTAGACTTGAGGTGGCCCGCAGAGGCGGGCCGGCACTAGCCAGGGATTGCGGAAGTAATAATAGATCCCAAGATCCCCGGTGCAAGTGTGGGAGGGGAACAATGGGGTAGTTTTTAGTCAGTAAGAGTCTGACAGAACCCTCCGCCCGCCCCAGGGTGGAGGACATCCATGAGGATTTCCACCCCGTGAAAAAAAAAAAGGGACCTACCTAATAGACCTCTATCTATTAGGTAGGTCCCTTTTTTTTACCTTCGAGATATTCAGTCGTTATGTTACGTGATGTTATGTTATGAAGTTAACTCCTGCAAAGCCTTAAAAAAAGGTGTGACAGCTATCATATGTAAATAGGTACCTACAAAGTACTACCTTTGTTTCATTCAAATATATGTCTGTCTATGTGTACAATGTCATAGTAAGATTAAAATACTTAGTTCTTTTACATTCATTTCTAAAGATAATAATATTTGTTCAAAAATGATAAAAGTTAGAGCAAATATTTTTTTTATGAAATGTGTGTTAAAATATGTCGTTTTAAGGTTTGGTTGTGACTGTGATGTGACTGACATTGTATAAATAGGGCAATTTTAAAGAAATATTACTGGTGATGATAACTGGTGTTACTCGGAAATCTGTCACGCTAAACGGAATTGGGCTGGATACATCTGCCGCATGTCAGACGAACAAACCTATTTTATTTATATTTTTTTTATTTATACAATGACATGAATATTTACTTCTAAAGTATAATAATTAGACATCGGATTTATATGCACTATCAAAATGCTTAAATATGCACAAAAAAAGGGCGAAATATGCACAAAATATGCCGAGTCGATTTTACGTTTATTTTCACAATTTAATTTATATACATACATAAGCCCATCCCTTCTCCTAACATACTCCTCCTTAATTTATATATATTTTAATAATCTGCGGGCCGAGCACGGGCGTGCCAAGATGTTTGTGACAAGACATAATAAATTATGTCATGTCAAAGCATTTGATGACAAAACAGTTTTATTGCTCAAACTGTGATAAAATGTGTGACTCAAAGTCATGTCACAGTAGGCCGTGCTCGCCCCACAGTTGTAATTCTTGTGACAATATATTATTTAATATTATTCTAGTTTTTCTAAGAGCATTTCGAGAGATTTTCTATTCTGAGAGCAGTGGTGGCCCAGTGGTAACGGCCCCGACTTACGAGTCATAGGTCGTGGATTCGAACCCAGGCAGGCGCTTTACTTTGTGTAAATAATTTCATCACCACTGCTCTCAAAACGGTGAAGGAAAACATCGTGAGGAAACCCACATGTCCTAGAACCAACAATTCAAAGACATGTGACATCTACCAACCCGCACTGGGCCCGCGTGGTAGATTACAGCCCAGTCCCTCTCGAAGAGAGGAGGCCTGTGTCCCAGCAGTGGGAACATTATAGGCTGATTATGCTTATCCTTATGCTAGATTTTCTAGACCTTTGTGACGTTTGTCACTTAATATTAATTTAAGGCAGAGTTGGGCGGGACCGTTGATAAATGCGTCAACTTTCTTACGCGTTATACAAAACGCCTAACAAATTAAACTACTGAAATAAGCACTATCAATGAAAAGGTACTAAAATATGCAATAACACTATACCTATGGGTTTTTGTTTTTATTTCCTTTTTCTTTTATTCTCAATTAGTTTGAATCATGGTTTGGCAGTTTGAGTAATTTCTGCGGCCTACCCAAATGTCCTTTCTTTGATTGTCACATCGTTGAGCTCCTTAAGTTCTGAGTAGAGCTGCATGATTACTGACTAATGCGTGCACTGACTGGTCAGGTCCACTCAATCTGTGTGGTTCTTACCTCAAAAGACCATTTCAGACACCAATATATTATACATGGCCTTCACATGATCTTACCAAGATTATGCCTGGACTTTAAATGTGACTGTGACCTCTGAGTTTGTTTCGGCCTTTCTTCTCAGAGTAGTCAGATAGAAAACGCTGACCTCATCTAGTTTTTAAAACGTGTAAAAGTGTTAGTACAAATCTACTTACAGAAATAAAAATCATCTATCATTTAACAATGATACAATATGCAACTAAACCTGTTTCCATCTAAATGAAAATTTTGAAGAACAAAAGCTTTTTAGGTTTCCGTACCCACAGGGTAAAACGGGAACCCTACTACTAAGGCTCCGCCGTCTGTCTGCCTGTCTGTCCGTCTGTCTGTCCATCTGTCCCGTGATAGCTAGACAGTTGAAATTTTCATAGATGATGTATTTATGTTGCCGCTATAACAACAAATACAAAAAAATAATAATAAAACAGATATTTAAGGGGGGCTCCCATACAACAAACGTGTTGTTTGCCATTTTTATAGATAATGGTACGGAACCCTTCGTGCGCGAGTCTGACTCGCACTTGGCCGGTTTTTTTACTAACGCAAGAATTTTACAATCCTCAGCCGTTTACGTACGCCAGGACTTTGGCTTTTTTAATCATTAATCGTGCGTGTATGACGGATGTCAGCGCCAAAATCCCAATTCGCGATTTTTCTTATTGTTTAATTTACGAACTCTTTAACCCTTAAACCCTACCCATTCCTGGAGAAACACTATTACTACCCAGGGGTTTTAAGGACCCCAATACATAAAAATTTATGCTCACAAAATAAAACTACAATTCAATTACAATTACTGTTTAATATTATGAACGCTTATTTAACAATACAAAAAAAAAAAATATTGTTTTTGGTAACACATTCTTGGCACATAGCCTCAGTATGTTCACCGCAAAGAGGTTTTCGGCACATGCCACAGGTGACCTTACCCCTTGGGCACATGGCACATCTTTTCTTAGCAGTGGGAGCAGAACTTGGTTCTTTCAATGGCCGCTTCTTTTGCAAGATTCCACCTAAGAGAACTTGAAGATTCATGGGCAAAGAGGGCCATGTAAACCGTTCTTCCATTTGAGGGGTGATCAGATCTAAGGCAAGTTTTTTCAAGAAATTACGTCTTTTTGTAGCTCTTTTCGTGGTAATTTTTAGCAAGACATATGAATTAACACCTACTATATTCAGAAGGCCATAAAAAATTGCCATTGGCCACTTTTTTGATCTCCTAGACACGCTGTACTTGTGGCATAGCTGATCCATCAAGTCAACTCCGCCTTTAGTCTTATTATAATACTCTATCATCTCTGGTAATTGAATCGTTGCATCAGGATCTGCTGTTGGATGCATAGTTGACAACATGGTGACAATTTTTTTCTTTTTGGATTTTGGTGGACAGTAAGACAAAAGCGTAAGTTCTTCTGAAAAGGCAAAATTGCTTGATTTGTCTATATAATTGTTTCTAAAGAATGAAATACCACTGTTATTGTAATAACTACATCAAAATATGAAACTTACCCTTTATAATATTATATAAAAAATAACAGCATTCACCAATATATCGACGAAATGAATTGACAATATATTACGTTATTACTACCCTGGGGTCTGACAAACCCATAAATTCCAATAAATCCGTCAAAACAGTGAAAGCGCTGACGCTCGACTAATTACAAGATGGCCGCCGACGTCACTAGAGATTAGACTCGAGTGACATAAAAGTGCGATCAATTATTGCAAAAATATTTAGAAATATTCATCCTCTGGGGTTTGCTGGACCCCCGGGTAGGGTTTAAGGGTTAAAATACGCATCATTCAGAGGTATAATAGACAAATGGCATTCGCTTCGGAGCGATTCTATTTCTACAATCGCTATAGTTATTTCACTTTTTGACAAGCGCTATCGCTAGTTTTCGATTCGAATTCCTTCATACGAATCGAAAGCTAGCAATAACGCTTGTCAAAAAGTGCCACTTGGCATCTCTATGGAAGTTATCGTTCGACGCTGTCCATTCGTTTCATGGAATCGAATGATGTTATTATTGTCAAGCTAACTTCTATTCGTTGACCACATGACATTTCAATAGCATATTATGTCAACCCCATACATTTTGTGACTTTTCTACTAGCGTTATCGCTAACCGAATGTTACTTTGTCTAGGTCCTCTGACGTATGAACGAAAACGAAGCAAAAGGAGTATGTAAGGATCGTAGCAGGTGGCGCTCTGTGAGTTTTGTATGTATGTGTAAACTAATCCTTTCGGTTGTTTGTATCTTAAACTAATTTTGAAGAATAGCAAGTTATTAAAATTGTGCAAGATCTAAACATTTTCAAAGACGCCGATAAAAGTTGCGTCAAATTATAAGCCATAAAATTATTTTGATAAAAAATTATTGATTAGTGTTGCAGAACATTTAAGTTTAGTTATCTATTTTTATGATAATTTCTAGTTGATTGAAGGCTAGACTAATGTCAAATAACTAACGATTATATTGCTATCTCAGCATTCAGACACACAAGTATAGACACTCAAGTAACCAAAATTGTCTGTATTCAATTTGATTTTTTATGAAATTTCTAAGACTAAGAATACAAATAATTTGAGTAATTACATGATATTTCCAAACTTTTTGTGGAACAGAAACACAAAATATTTAAATTTTCGCTTAATCATAAACTATGTTATGATTTTTTATTTTTCACCTCTAATTTTCACGTTTTTCAATTTTTACATTATGCTAATGACTAATAGGATATTTTTTTTGGATTATTTGTTCTTATTATTAATATATTGATATTTTACCCCTTGTATTAATACAAGGGGTAAAATATCGTGCAGGCATTTTTTTAAATTCTTTTCCTTCGTATTTTTTTTGGTATTATTAAGACTACAAGCTTTTCTGGTCCTGATGGAGTGTTTCCCGCCTTACTACAGTGGGGGGGGAACCCCAGTCGCAGTAAGACTGGTGCCTCTAATGAGAGCGTGCCTGGCCTTTAGATACGTTCCCAAAGGATGGAGGGAAGTGAAAGTAATATTCATCCCAAAACCAGGTAAGGGTGACTATACAAACACCAAATCCCACCGACCAATCAGCCTGACCTCTTTTCTACTAAAGACTCTGGAAAGGCTGTGTGACAGGGAGTTGAGAGACGGTGCACTGAAAACCATACCACTGCACTGTAACCAACGAGCATACAGCTCGGGTAAGTCGACCGAATCCGCTTTTCATCTAGTGTTCAGCCAGATAGAGGAAGCGATTCATCAGAAGGGTACCTGCCTGGGCACTTTCATAGACATCGAAGGAGCCTTCGACAAAAACAACTTCTCCAGCATCAGCGGCGCCCTCTCCAGACATGGAGTAGAACAGGTACTAACGGACTGGATTACTAACATGTTAAGCAAACGAGTGGTTCGCCTTGAAGATGAGCAGCAGTTGGCTATGATAACCAGAGGCTGCCCCCAGGGAGGGGTGTTGTCGCCCCTTCTATGGAATCTGGTGATTAATGACCTCATCACCAAACTCAATGCCAACCGCTATTACACAATAGGTTATGCAGACGACCTCGCAATCCTTGTTCCAGGGAAGGTGACTGGTACTATCTGTAACCTCACTCAGCAGGGAATTTGACCTATCGGTGAATCCCACTAAAACTGAACTAGTAGTAGTCATGTTCACTCAAAAACGAGTTTTAGGCCCTTTCCCCCTACCAAAACTGTTCAATACAGAACTTCAGTTGGCCAACGAAGTCAAGTACCTCGGGGTCATTCTAGACAGTAAGTTGAACTGGACTAGTCACTTAGATAACAAATTAAACAGGGCTTGCATCAGCTTCTGGCAGTGCAAGAAAATGATAGGTAAGAAGTGGGGCCTATCCCCCAAAATTATACTGTGGCTGTACACGGTGGTGATCCGCCCCATGATTACCTATGGGGCCGTGGTCTGGTAACCCCACACCGAGCTAGTTACAGCTCCAACAAACTACAACGCATGCAAAGACTAGCCTGCATGGTGACTACGGGCTGCATGAGGACTACTCCGACTGCAGCAGTCGAAGCCATGCTGGGACTACCACAACTTCACCTGTTCATACAGCAGGAAGCGACGATGGCGGCGATACGTGTAAATGCACTGGATCTCTGGGGTAAGAGAGACACAATACACACCGCGCTGCTGGTGTGACTCAATAAAGAGTTCCCCATTACGAAAGCCATAAATGAACGGGTACCCAAACAATTTATCTTAGATAAAAAATACAAAATCCAACTTCACGAGGACCGCCGATGCGAGGGGTTGCGCCCCGCAGAGCTGCGCATCTTCACAGATGGATCCAAAACAGGTAGTGGCACAGGTGCTAGAATCTTTTCAGAGGACTTCAACATACACATAGCCACACCATTGGGGGTCCATAACACAGTGTTCCAGGCCGAGTGCATGGGCATTTCTCTGGCCGCCTCAGCCATCATGGCCAGGGAAGTTAAGGACCACTCGATCCGCATACTATCAGACAGCATGGCAGTCCTGCAAGCGCTTAGTAGTCACACGGTTGGCTCTGGGCTAATATACGAGTGTAACCAGCACCTCAACCAGGTGGGTAGCCTCAACAACATAACCATTCAATGAATCAAAGGACACAGCGGCTCGCTAGGCAACGACGCAGGCGATGAACTTGCCAGAAGGGGGTCGAGCGTGGCACCAATTGGACCTGAGCCAATCGTGCCACTACCCTTCGGGTACTTACGCACCCTGGTAAGGAACCGCACCAGGAACCAACATCATAAACTATGGTCGGACCAAGGTGAGTGCAGGCAGGCCAAGGAAGCACTCCCTACAATTGATGACCGCCTCACGAAACAGGTTCTCCGACTAACGAAGCAACAGTTGCGTACAGTGACAGCAGCTATAACTGGCCACGGGTCATTTAATAAACACCTCTTTGTCATAGGAGTCACAGACAGTCCACTGTGCAGGGCCTGCATGGAGGGTGACGAGACAGCAGCGCATCTGCTACTATACTGCCCAGTGGTCGCCACATACAGGGCAAAGTACTTCGGTAACCCAGGTAACCTCTGTGAGATTGTCAGTAACACCAAGGCGTTGCTGGCGTTCCTTGAGGAGCTGGGGTGGATCGAATAATCGATTTTCCCACCCATACGCAAAATACGCGCATATTGACGTGGATTTGCGGACACCAGCCCGTATTACCTACTAAGATAATCATTTATGTTCAAATAAATAATAAAAATGTTTAAAATAGTAGCCAACCAGCATCGGTTACAGATTCACGCATATACAGTAATGTGGAATACTATACCTACTTGCACACAGTGATCATAATATATGTGATACATTGAATAGAGCCGTATCATCTGATTATTTTGCGTATACTTACTACAGAAGATTCAAATTGAAACACCTAGTTATAGGCACGTAAAGTTTCTACCGGCGGGAATTGATTGTGTTTTGTTTTCGAAGTTTTTGATGAGAGGGTTAGGCAGGGAGGCGCTGGTAAAACGTATTTTTTCTGACTTAATACGCCCTCCTAATACTTTAAGCAAGTGTAATTTAGTATTATGGCAGTCTATTAAACAACAAAATTACACAATACATGTAAAGACATCCAAGGAAACCACTCAAAACTTGATCTGAGACCTGACATTAAGCTTAACAAAATCATAACCATACTCAAACTCAAAGCATTTATATCTAGTAAACCATTTACAGGCATTTTTGAACGGTCAAGAAGTCGGTCGGTTACAAATATGAAGCTAGTTGCCCATTCCAAATAGTAGGTTCCTATGGAGAAGAACGGGCAAGAAACTCCACGGACACTCTTTTTAAAATTAAATATTGATACAAAGTATTGGTTATATCATTCATATTGAAATTAGACGTGTGAGAACGATGCAAAACGTCAGAAGCGTCCGTGATGAAAAGATTAAAAAAAAACAATACAAAACTAAAATAATTAAAAATAAGGCGTAGCTGCTAAGAAATGACCAGTCCCAACTGACAGTACCCGTTCACGAACATGACGCACGGATCAGCACCATTCAGCTCAACCGTAATTCATTTCAATATCTGAACAATGTTATATAAAATGTCCAAAATTGGCTCTACAGAGGTAATGCTGTGATGACCGTATTTATAACACAAAAATATCAAGTTGGCCTTCGATTCATTCATGTATTGTATGCCACTTAAGAGCCGGCAATTCAACTACATACTGCCACACAAATCTAATCCAATGCAATGCAATGTGTGAGCGCAATTTTATTTATGGTTTTTTCCCGAGTACAACCGCAAAGAGGAAGGTTTAAGAACTTTACTGTCGAAGAAAATGTGTGTGCTCAATTTGGAGTATAACCAATTTTTTTAAATTTAAATTTTTGGTAGGTGCGGTTCGGTGGAACTGTTTATTAATATTTTTTTCAGTCAGTGAACAGCACCTGCACACAGTTTTTAGTGATTGTATTTTTTGTTCAAGACATTACTAACATAGAACAGAACGAAAGAAAAAATATTTTTATTTGTCACAGAAAAAACGTGCGTACGAAAAAATAATATGTAATAAACTCGAAGGTTACACAAAACAGATCTAAGTACTTTAACAAACAAACAACGTCGGTCTTGTTCCAGTGTGGTTAGTAGACCAGCTTAGGTGCCGTTCGGTAAAGTGCCGTTGAAATCAGTGCTCTAAGTGCATTAACTCATCAAGTTTAGCTCAAAAATAGACTCTAATAAACTCCAATTTTACCCAATCAAATAAAAAAAAAAAAAAAAACTACTATTTTTTTTCTCAAGTTTTTCTTTTTTTCTTTTCTTTTTTTTTCTAATCATGTTGCCACCTATCCATGTCACCTTAGTAACACAAAGCCTCACTAGGATTACTTCTTTTTTTAAATTCCTTTTTGTTATTACTTAAAATATAAGTAGAACGCACATGAGAGCCTTATATTTGTTCTACTCTTGTTAATTACTTGATAAGATTATTAAATGGTACAGGACTATCTATTTGACGGTAACTACTCTTTGTAAATGTCATGTTCGTGAACGGGCACTGTCAGTTGAGACTGGTCTTCTCATAACTGCCAGGGCTTATTTGTAATCTTTTAATCTTATAATTTGAATTGTTCTTAAATATATTTTTTTTTACATTGTTCGTGACAACAACTCAAAGGACACTCTATTAACTCTCACTTTATTACTCAATCAAGATATTACAAAATCGTGGGTATATTATTCTTGTTGCTTCTATATGTGAATATAGAAGCAACAAGAATAATGTACCCACGATTTTGTAATATCTTGATTTAAAAGAGTGTCCTAGGAGTTTCTTGCCTGTTCTTCTCCATAGAGATCTACGTTTTGGAATGGGCAAAAAGCTTCAACTTTCTGACTAACTGACCGACTCTTTGACAATTCAAAAGTGCCTGTAATAGGTTTAATTGAAATAAATGGTTTGAGTTTCCAATAATACAAATAAATTACTGTTTATTCCAAATCTTTTGGCCGTCACAGTAACAATACATCAGGATATCCCTTTCCGTGAGACTCGCAAAGGTGATGCAAATTTTACATCGAGGGCATTGGCGGCAGTGACCTCTAATTTGCCAATAACTATAAACCTTGATCACCAATCCGGCCGATAGGATAACTGCTAGGCTTGGTTGTTATTGTTCGTACACCATAATATAAATAACACATATTTTGCTAAGTACCTGGTACTTCTTGACGGGCCTACACTGTCCTCTCATACCTATTAACACTGTAATTTGAAAACATTGTAAAAACCAATTATTATTTTTAAAAGAGTAACTGTGGAGTTTCTTGCCGGCTCTTCTCCATAGGAAACCACCAATTGGAACCGTGCACCTAGCTTTTGACGTTTCATAAGTGCCCATGTAGGTTTATGTGAAATAAAATGTATTTTGATTTTGATTTTGACACCATCTTCATAAGGCGCAGATATATGATTTAAGTGACTTTTAAATCTGTTATTACGCCTTCATACAATGCAAGTAAGTTTTGCAAACAAATTATGTTAAACTAGAACGCATACATCAATAATTCTATATTTATGTGAATATTCTATATTTATGAGATAAATTCAGGAAGTGATGTCTACCCAAAGCATAAAAAATGATACGAGTATTAGGTACTTTCAAACTACCTATTTAAGATATTTTCATGATTTTTTATTTTATTATCTATAATTTTATCTGATTTTTGTGCAAATATTCATATTTTCGTTATTAAAAATTAATATTCCCTATGAAACCGAACGGCATCGCGCCAGCGTGGCATGAGCGCGACGCCCATTTGTATGGCCAAGGTCAACGGCAATTACCCGACCCTTCAAAATCTTAAATTTTTTCGATGATAAACAACGCAGTCTGCTGCACGCTAGGTCTAGAAGCATGAAATTTTGCACAAGAGTGCACATATTATGTAACGAAAGTAAGCACTAAGGAAGAATTTTTGAAAGTTTGCATTCTTCGTTTTTTACTGACGGGAAATCCCATCGGGCTAATGGCTAACGGAATATAAATGAAAACTTCTGTGACAGACGGATAAAAAACACGTCGTATTTATTTTTAATTAAAAATATTTTATTTCAGATATCATGATCATTACATCACATCACAGACATGGAGACCCGGCTGTCATTTGTAGATCGTTGACAGTTGTTACGGGGTCCTCAGAAGCCCGAAAGTCTGAAAACCAGTCTTACCAACGGGTATCGTGTTACCCAGTTACTCTCCATGTAAAATACTGGTATTCAGCTGCATCCGGTCCATCCAGACTGGCAGCCAATCCCAGCATATTTGGGAAAAGACTAGACAGATGATGAATTATACGTGAAGATGATTTGTAACTCGCCCACGCGTCCACGTGCGCCTCAAAGAGATGTCAGCACCAACTGACGGGGTCCGTTAGGACCAATGCCTGCCAGGGTTGCGAGTTTGTCCGAAAGGGATATCGTGGGGCCCTGGCACACAGGCAACGGAAGGAACACGGGTGGGTTTTAGTCAGTAAAAGTCTGACACGCCCTGCCACTCAGCCCAGAGCGGGAGAAGTTATTTGATACTTTCCCACCACAAAAAAAAAAAAAATCTAATAAAATTACTAAAGGTACACACGGCTATTATATACCTATAACAAGCTGTACATTCCAGTATAAGCTGATCTCACATTGTGTAGGATTTCCATACAATGAGAGGTCAGCGTATACTGGAGATGTACAGCTTGATGTGTGTAGCCGTGTGTACTACAACACAAGGTACAAAGTAATAAAAATTAATCAATGCTAGGCAAACAATGCATTACATTTGCATCGTGTCATCGTGTGTATCGTGTCGAACCTATACAAAACGAAAAATAACTCAGATTCGTCATGCCTCTATCATGAAAATCATGACTGGACTGGATGACGATAACATCCAATTCAAATGTAGACTCTATCACAACGAACTAAAACTGAAAGTTGAATAGCACTCAGATACTATTTTTGTCGATTCAGCGATAGATCTATCTACCCACAACTGATGACCCTAAGGCCATGTTACACATACAAATAATATCATCCCCTTGAGATTGAACTTTAATCCGTTAGATAAATAAAACTGTTATTTTTCGGTCGAAAATCAAAGCGATAAGTGATAGATAAAGTTATTGTTTTCAACTAGCGACCCGCCCCTGCCACGCCCGGTTAATTAGGATGCAACAAAACATCGATTTATTTTACGTAGTTTCAGATTAATGTAATATACACAGTGTCTCAAGGCGAAAGTCTTTGAGTAGTCCGTTTTGCCAGTGACGACCTACGGCACTGAAACGTGGTCCCTCACAATGGGCCTTATCAGAAGGCTAAAAGTCACCCAAAGGGCAATGGAGAGGGCTATATGCTTGGAGTTTCCCGACGTGATCGAATCAGAAATGAAGAGATCCGTAAGCGAACCAAGGTAACCGACATAGCCCAAAGAATTGCCAAACTTATGTAGCAGTGGGCAGGGCACATTGCTCGCAGAACTGATGGCCGATGGGGCCGAAAGGTTCTGGAGTGACAACTGCGGAATACGCAGCGTTGGAAGCCCTCCTACAAGGTGGACCGATGACCTTGTGAAGCAGGTATCCGCTGGATGCGGGAAGCACAGAACCGGTCGATGTGGTGGTGTTTAGGGGAGGTCTGTGTCCAGCAGTGGACGTCTTTCGGCTGAAATGATGAATGATAACGCATTTGAACCTTCCGAAATAAATTCTCTAAATGATGGTGAAAACAGTTCCATGTGGTGCCAGACGTAAAGAATAGCACAGCCTCATTTCTTCCCGTGGGTGTCGTAAAAAGCGACGGAGGGAAGCAATACGTATTTTTCCCACTTAGTTTACACAGACTAAGTGGGAAAAATACGTATTATTTATTTATTTATTAGGCTCTTCAACAATGAGTACACTATTACTTTAAAATTTGTACATTGTGAACTTAAGTCTAAGCGCCTCATTACGTATAGAAAAGCACAGCATGAACTACATTGTGCGTAGATAATAACACAATTATATAATTAATACAAGTACAATAAACATAACTTAGGTAAAAATAAAAATATTATAAGCTAAATTGATTACAATAAATTAAATTAAAATAGATTAGATTTTATTTTTGATATTTTTTATATAAGATTAGGTTAATATTTGATTTGATTTTATACCAGAAACATCCATTAAATGGCAAGCATGGTTTTTTTTACATATCATCATCCACATGGATCATATATTATTATTATAATCAATTTCTGTCACTGTTATTAACCCAGGTAGTGGTATTCCAATTTGTATGGGCTAGGTAACTACCACAATAAAAAAATTAAAACAAAAAAAAACAAACTTCCAAAATAAAACACTACAAAGTTAAAAATTACTTACTTTAATTTCGGAAATCGGTGGGTAAAAACGAAAATACAAAACCAAAGACACCGACTTCCGAAATCAAAGTTATTTTACACTTTTTTGTGTTTTTTTGCTTTCTGTATCGAGTATGGCTATAACTTAATAAATGTTGTGTATGTAATGTACAACTTAGTAATCAATAAAATAGTTATAGCCATGCGGAGAAGAAAAATACAGTTAGGTAGTGTTACGTTGTTCAGTACCCTAAGTGTGAGTTTGCAAGAGAGTAAACGTAACTATTTCGTTTGCGTTAAAATTGGACCAATAGATGATAATGCTAAGAGTATAAGAGTGAGAATAAAAATCTTAACGCAAACGCGCTAGTTACGTTTACTCTCTTGCAAACTTACACTTGGGGTACCGATCAATGCAATGATTCCATTCCGGGCTATAATTTACGAAATCTTACTTTGTCTTCGAAAAAAATATTTTTCTACAAGCATGTTTACGTTGGATTTCGAGATTTCTCATTAAGGAGTAACGTTATAAATCTTTAGAAAAATACTGATACTCTAAAACTTAATCTCTGAACACTGCCTAGCCCCACAGATTTGAATTTTGTACACTGGAGTTTACCTTACCGTCTAGTAACGACGGGACTCCTCGAAGCGATCGTGGGCCATGGCCCGCACAAAACGATACTTAAGTTAAGGTAAAACAAGAGTAAAAAAAAAACTTACGTAAGCAGTCAACACCAACGAGGAAGACAGTGAGTACAGTCGGCAACATGATGTGGCCAAGCGTGGTCGGGACCCGGGACAGTTCGCACGCGACTGTTACGGTAATCTGTCCCGAGACACTTTATATTTAATTGGTCACTACATACAGTCTGTTATGTTTGTCAGTGTGATCGGCATCATACATGATACATTTTTTAGATACAACTGTAACTGTAGCTAAGAGTCGTAACAGGGTATTCATGTTCGGCTTTTGATTAATTTGATCTTAGTGTTGAATTCGGGTTATACAAAGTCAAAGTCAAATTATTTATTCCAAATAGGCACATAAATGGCACATTTGAACGTCAAAATTTACAAAGAAAATAGAATTGATTTTAGTCGCCTCTTCCAAAAGGTAGCTTCGTATGGAGAAGAATGGGCAAGAAACTCCACCGTTTACACTGGGCCCTATCAGAATACCAGCGCTGTGGTATTTTATTTTTTAAATATCACAGCATGATGCTGAGATTGATGCCTTTTTGGAATGATCCTTTTTGGCGTCACACAAGTCTTGATTGTTTTTTTTTTGTATTTTGTTTGAACAATTATGTCAATTTTGTTAGTTTTATATGCTCCTTTTTTCCTTTTTGTATTTCTTGCGCTTGTCCCAAATATTTTGTTTATTTTTTTTCTTTATACTACATATTATTTGCTATAATGATAACAGTCTTTCACCGGTGTTTAGTCTAGTAGACTATCAACTAAATTGCTTCCTCTTGTGTATCTTTGACCGCCGTAAAGTGCCGTTTGAGGAAACTACACATTATGTAAATTTTCATCTCCATCATTCTCGTCTTAATCTCCCAGACCCTTCTTAACGGGAAGATATTTTTTGTAGGCTGTTTTCTCCACTGGAAGTAAATTGGAACTGAGTGGTTTTCTTACCTCTCCCACTCGATCGCCGTAGGTTGGCTTATTGGTGATTGTGTAGTTCAGGGTTTTTGAAACTTAGATAATAATAAGGCTTCATAAGCACCACATTGTTGTTTTGAACCAGGTAAGAATCTATGTGAAATAACCAGCACGCAATGAGCAAATATGAAGATTAATATTCGATTATTTTATATAATAGTTAGTAAGTTTTCTAACTAAACAGACAGCGTGCTGCTGGGGAGTTTGTTGCGCCACTTCTTCTTCCCAGCTAAAGCACTAGGAAGTGGTGAAGGGTGCCGTTTTTGGGGGACTCTCTTATGTAATTTTTGACATTGGAAAAGTGCTGATTCTCACCCTAGTTTGAATATAATTATGACTTTTGATTTTGTATTAGAAAAGACCTATTACCTATTCAGAGAAGCAATTACAGGCTGATGTCGTATTATGCGTATTGATAGATTTACATTTATTTCTGACCCCAAGCGCATGATTTAAAACAGATGACTTTTTTTCTTTTTTTTTTAAAGTTGCCCCACACTAGGAATTTGTCCTGTATTGTGGGTGCGTTTACAAACATATAAACTCACAAACACAAGCAGCATAACTTCCTCAGTGCTGTCGAAATTTTCGTGTATATAACGAAACATCCCGTATAATGGCACCACGCTTAAATCCCGTGGGTCTATACTTTGTGAGCAAGTCTGACACATTTCTTATCGCGCGTATTTTTTCAGTTTATCTCGTTGATAGCCAATGTGTTATATTGTGGTTCTGGTCTTCATAAACATTTATTTATAGCTCAGTGTGCTATACTTCCTTGTTTTACATTTGTGGGAAGCGTACTTAAATTCAGTTCCTGTGCTAGAAAAATAGTAATACTTGTGATAATATCTGTTGATTTGCATGTGACATTTGGATACAAACAGACTTCCGAGTGATTTTAATTACTGACTACTGTTACCATAAAAAGGCAAATGAGAGTGGAAACGCCGGGATATATTGTGCCTGGATATATTAGTGATGTTCTTCAGAAAGGTCAGATGCGTAGTACGCGCACCCAGTGTGCGTGTAGCCAGATTTAAGTCCTCATGAAGAAAATTTGTCTGCTCAACAACGTAAATAACGCAATGAATGTTGTTGAACTGTCGAATTGAATCCGATTCCTACTGATAGTGTGTTACACAATTAGCCCGCAGGCATACTTCACGTGACAATAGATTGGAATGAATCATGGTCTTAGTAAACCTTAGGAAAATACAATGAAATGGTGAAATATACATACCTATACTCCGTTTGAGATAAGATTAGACATTCAAATTATCCTTTTTTACAGTTCGTTCAATCGATTTTGACTTTTATTGCGTTGGTGGCATGACCAATGACAGCTGTAATAAACAGTTGGTATTGTAACCACGTTTTTGCTTTCAATGCCTTCCTTATGCCTACGGAATAGAAGTCAAAATCGGTTGAACGGACTGTAAACAAGTTTATTTAAATGTCTAATCGTATTTCAAATGTAGTACGAGTATAGGTATATTTCTAGTATATGAAAACTATAGAGTTTTCCAAGGAATATTGACACGAACAGATGATCCTAATTAAGTAATATAAATAAATAATTTAATTAAGCGGGAGGGGCCTGTGGCTAATTAATAACAGCCGCACAAGTCGATCGATCAGGTTAACCTAACTTGCCGCGGTTGGTCCGTGGATGGGTGCGCATCTTTACATACCAAGATCTCTCCGGGCCTCGGAAAGCACGCTAAGCCGTTGGTCCCGGCTGTCATTTGTAGATCGTTGACAGTTGTTACGGGTCGTCAGACGCCCGAAAGTCTGACAACCGGTCTTACCAAGTGGTATCGTGGTACCCAGTAACTGGGCTGTGGAGGTCAGATGGGCAGTCGCTCCATGTAAAATACTGGTATTCTGCTGCATCAGGCTACAAGCCGACCCCAAAATAGTTGGAAAAAAGCTCGGCTGATGATGAATAGTAACGGAAGAAGAATGAGGAAAAACCCTTTGAACAGTAAATACTTCGGTACTGAGGACTTAGAACACCCAAAACCAAACGTACCTACCTACTCTTTAGCACGAAAAGATCTTGTGTCTCAAAAGTGGTCTAAGATTCATCATTGTCCATGGAAAAGAAACTTCATGGATCAATCTTTATGCTTAGTTCACTTCAAACCTCACTCATATCCCATATCACCTAGAATTTGAATTTCAAAGTGATGTTAAGAGATTAGCACAGTGGGCAGTCGTGGCGGATCGCCCATTCCTTGTCCAGAGGATTTTAAAACAACTGAAAATCTGTTAAGAGGAAATCATAGTCTCTACTCATCATTATGGATACACAGAGATCACAAAAAAATCAGCTATTCCATACATTTGCACACGTTCGCCTATCTCAACAAAATGTACAGCACAGTTGTTTTGTTTTTTGCTATATGCGGGTTGGTCCCATAATAAAAGTTTTTCGTAATTTTGAGTAGGAACAAAGTTAATTCAATTACACCTCGTATATTCTGATTATGTACCACTGTATTCCGTGCAATTTTTATAATATAATACTTAGCTATTTGGCCATGATTTCCTTCAATCATCCTAAGTATTTTATTTAATAAATTTCTTATTTTGTTATTTTTATCTCAATAAATGCTGCACCGGTTGACGTCATCACGTCAACGCCGACTGTCGCTGAAGACTAACGCTGGGGCTCTGTCTCGCATAGGGTTGCACGCAGCATTATGCTGATTATGCTGAGCGATGGCCATTTGGCTGGATGTGACGCATATTTTCCCCCAACTTGTTCTTTCGTGTTTGTGTTCTTTCTTTGCCTATGTCCAGCAGTGGACTGCGATAGGCTGAGTTGATTTATCATCATCATCATTACAGCCGAAAGACGTCCACCGCTGGACATAGGCCTCCCCCAAAAGTAGGTGGAGGTTGCCATAATCGCCACGCTCAGCAAACGGGTTGGCGATCGCAGTATGGTGTTAAAATGCATAGAGAACGCTGCTGCCTATTCTCTAGTAAGTCCTTTAGCCGCTTTTTACGACACCCACGGGAAGAAATAGGATGGTGTTATTCTTTACGTCCAGCACCACATGGAACTGAGTTGATTGGTTGTTTGAAATCATCTCACGGTGAAAAGATAACAAGGTAAATGTACCAACTCTTGAGGTCACAGTCTAAAGGGTCAGGTACCCATTCAATACTCAAATGCAATACAATATGAGAAGCTATTATAGTTAATACACGTATCCTCTTTAGAGTTGAATGGCGCCTACGCAATGTGCAAGGACCGCAAATAAGACGTATTGTAATCGGGCGCAAAACGTAGGTAGGTCAGCCACCTTATCCATGTTTATTTTATTCTTAGGAGGAGGCTTCCCTATTTTTATGTTCATTTGCATGAATATTCTGAAACAGTCACACATACAAGCAAAATTAAACTTTAGTGTATGAGTTCCGTACCATTATCTATAAAAATGCCAAAAAACACGTTTGTTTTATGGGACCTCCCCTAAATATTTGTTTGGAATATATAACTAAATATTCTGTGGATATTTCAAGCGTCCACCGGTTGCCATTATCAATATAGAGCAAAAAAAACACGTTTGTTGTATGGGAGCCCCCTTAAATATTTATTGTATTCCAATTTTTTGTATTTGTTGTTATAGCGGCAACAGAAATACATCATCTGTGAAAATTTCAACTGTCTAACTATCACGGTTCATGAGATACAGCCTGGTGACAGACGGACAGACAGACAGACGGTGGAGCATTAGTAATAGGGTTCCCGTTTTACCCTTTGGGTACGGAACCCTAAAAACAGCCAAGTTCTGCATATAAATAAGTCGTTCTTGTTATTAATTAAATAACAACCGTACGTAATTTTAATTTAGCCAGACTCAGGGCTCTATCGCAGCCGGAATCGGGGGCATGGTGGCACGCGCTTCCTTCGACTCACTTGGGCACGTTGCTGGATGACGACTCTTTGCGAGTAGCGGTGGCCTTCCGCCTGGGCTGCAAGGTGTGTGAACCCCACAGATGCACCTGCGGTTCCATAGTGGAGGCCGATGACCATCACGCTTTGAGTTGTCGTCGTTGCTCTGGGAGGTTCCCGCGTCACCATGCGCTCAACGATATTGTGCGGAGGGCATTTGTGTCGGCAGATGTCCCCTGCGTGCCTCCGGGTCTGTGCAGGACTGACAGCAAGAGGCCGGACGGGCTAACGCTGGTTGCCTTGGAGGAACGGAAAATGCCTGATATAGAACGCAACTTGCGTCAGCACTGTTGCCGCCAGCCACGTTGGTCGCACCGTCCTCTCACTGTCAGCAGCAGCGGAAGACGCCGTAGAGAGGAAGAGGGTGAAATACGCACCGTTGGTGGAACGCTATCATTTTGTACCCATTTCCGTTGAGACCATGGGTAGTTGGGGCACTGGGGCCAGGAGCATCATTAGTGAGATAGCCCCACAAGCTCCGTTTAAAAACGGCTGACTCCCGCGCCGGCTCGTTCTTGGTACAAAGGTTAGCCATCGCCATCCAACGTGGCAATGCAGCAAGCGTTATGGGCACCTTTGCGCCGGGAACAGTTAGGGGCGGGTTATTTCATTAAGTTTTTTGACGTGTTGTGATTTGCATGTATTTCAATTAATGTATTTATTTTACTGTTCTAAAAATATTAATGTAAGATACAGATATTTTGGATTAGAACTCAAAGTAAAAGGTTAGTTTACCGTTCATTTGTATAGAGTTTTTTTTGTTATTTCTAAACGTGTTTTGGTAACAACCAAGTTCTGAGAAATATGTTCAAGAATAACATATATTTTTTCCGCTACCACAAACTATATAGAATTGACAATTTTTAGGGTTCCGTACCCAAAGGGTAAAACGGGAACCCTATTACTAAGGCTCCGCCGTCTGTCTGTCTGTATGTCTGTCTGTCCGTCTGTAACCAGGCTGTATCTCATGAACCGTGATAGCTAGACAGTTGAAATTTTCACAGATGATGTATTTCTGTTGCCACTATAACAACAAATACAAAAAAATAGAATAAAATAAATATTTAAGGGAGTCCCATACAACAAACGTGATTTTTTTGCTCGTTTTTGCTCTATATTGATAACAGCAACAGGTAGACGCTTGAAATATTCACAGAATATGTAGATATATATTGACTTTAAAAATAAATAATAAAATTAAAATAAAACAAATATTTAAGGGGGCTCCCATACAACAAACGTGTTTTTTTGCCATTTTTATAGATAATGGTACGGAACCCTTCGTGCGCGAGTCCGACTCGCACATGGCCGGTTTTTTTTAATGACAAGCCTACTTAGTTCATTTCCCTCTTGTCAGTTTCACTATAACCGCTTTTTTTCGTTATTTTATAACAGTTTCACTCGAAAAGAGGACACAAAACAAAGCATATTTGTTAAGTTAAATGTTAGTTATGTCCGTTTATTTTTAATATACCACTGTTTGTTTTCCCTAATGAAGTCATCATCATTATCATTTCAGCCGAAAGACGTCCACTGCTGGACATAGGCATCCCCCAAGGGGGAGGGGGGGGGGTGTCATAATCGCCACGCTTGGCAGGCGGGTTGGCGATCGCAGTATGGTGTTAAAATGCGTAAAGAGCGCTGTTGCCCATTCTTTAGTAAGTCCCTTAGTCGCCTTTTACGACTCCTACGGGCGGCTATCCCTCATTTGTTTTATCATCAACTTTTTTCTTTTTTCAACGTTTGCGAGTGGCCAGTAAGTATTCAGTTTCTTACCAAACTCCGTAAAAGAAAACTTTTTACAAGTCAAATCGTTCTGTGAGTGAGCAACATAGCTAGCGTTTGCACTACTTGAATAGTTGACATTGAATCTCAAATAAAATCGTTCTATTATACTTCTACACATCAGAACGGCCTTTATTAGGTACGTTTCTTATTATATACTCTATTATATACTTAAGGCGCCGATACATGATTTTAGTGACTTTTAAATCTGTTATTACGCCTTCATATATTACAAACAAGTTATGCAAAAAAAATATGTTAAACTAGAACGCTTACATATCAATTCTGTACGTGAATATTTAAGTATTGTAGTAAAAGCCTCATTCCATTTAAAATTGTCTAGGGGCCTTTGCGAGTTGGCTTCGGCGTCTCGTACGCCTTCCAAAGGACCTATGATCCCGAAATATGGAAACCCTTAAAAAAAATTAAAAAAAAAAAAAAAAAACAAATGTCATTTATTCAAACTAGGCTGAGAATCAGCACTTTTCAAACGTCAATAATTACATGAGACAGTCCCCCGAAAACGCCCACCCTTCACCTTTAGCTGGGAAGAAGAAGTGGCGCAACAAACTCCCCAGCAGCACAGCTGTCTGTTCACATATAAACCACATATAATAAACTCATATACATCTGTATTTTTTTATGGTTTACATAATAAAGAGTATTCTATTCTATTCAGGAATAATGTGTTTCCAAAGTATAAAACACGATATTATATTTTCAAACTACTTGAAACATTTTTTGTTTTGTATGAACAGACTATTTTTTATCATCTAGAATTGCGATCTTCAAATATTCATATTTTTATTACAAAAAATAGATATTCTCTATGAAACCGAACAGTGCAGTGGCGCGGCGCGGCATGAGCGCGACGCACATTTGTATTGCCTAGGTCAACGGCGATTACCCGACCCTTAATAAACAGCATGACTTTGACCTAGCGAAAGCGAAAAGATATGAAATCATTTTGTTTGTGATATCAGAATACCTTGTCCCAAAAAGGGCTTGAGTAAAAGTTTAAATTTTTGCCACTGATTTGATATTTGACCTAAATGACAGGGGCAATGACCGCCATCTGAACCAAGGTTTGCTGTTAAATTGGAGCAAATATTTCAATTTAAATCTATCGGGCGTAGATCGAGTACGTTTTAAAGAAAACAACGTCTTGTATGCAGCGTACTACGGATAAATGTATCCAGGTTATAAACTATTTCATCCAAATCCTAATTAGTGTGATAATTATAATGATTGAAATACTATCATGAATTCATGCAAGCCTAGTACTTTATGTTAGGTTACTGCTATTACTACCTACAGAGAAATAAAATTTTCTGAAATTTTCTGCGCAATTTTTTTTATTTTTCTTTCCGTAAGAATCTTCTACAAGGTATTGAAAAACTTAAAAAAAAGATGAATGAAATCGGTAAAGTCATTCTCAAGTTATGGCATGCCTTTAAAAAAAAAAAAATTTTTCAAATTTTTGAAACATTCATTTAAATAAAAAATAATCCCTATTTCCCATAGGGATTAATTTTTATTTAAATGAATGTTTCAAAAATTTCAAATTATTTTTTTTTTTTTTTGTTGACTTGTACCTTTTAAGAACTTTACCTTTAAGGTTCTTTATAAGTTAAGTAGGTCTAACTTCGAGAAAGAGGTCAATCGTCGAATCAGTCTCGTCGAGACAGCGTTCGGGAAGCTACGCAATATCTTCTAGTCCCACATACCGCAGCGTCTCAAGACGAAAGTCTTTGAGTGTTGCCAGTGATGACCTATGGCACTGAAACGTGGTCGTTCACAATGGCCTTATCAGAAGGCTAAAAGTCACCCAAAGGGCAATAGAGAGGGCTATGCTTGGAGTTTCCCTACGTGATCGAATCAGAAATGAAGAGATCCGCAGGCGAACCAAGGTAACCGACATAGCCCGAAGAATTGGCAAGCTTAAGTGGCAGTGGGCAGGACACATTGCTCGCAGAACTGATGGCCGATGGGGCCGAAACTTTCTGGAGTGGTGACCGCGTACCGGAAGACGCGTTGGAAGGCCTCCTACAAGGTGGACCGATGACCTTGTGAAGGCTGCAGGTATCCGCTGGATGCGGGAAGCACAGCACCAGACGAACGAAGAATAAATTTAATGGTTTGAGCTAAAGGCTTCTACATACTGGCGCGACACGCGACGCGACACAAAGGCCCCGCGTGTCGCGCGACGAGCGGTGCCTTTGTGTCGCGTCGCGAGTCGCGCTGGTCTGTAGAAGCCTTAACGCTTGTTTTAATTTCACTTCTCATTAAACCATACCATACCTGTTATGAAAATAGATTCTTAAGGAGTAAACTCAAAAAAAAAACCTTCACTGCTAAATATGTTATAAAGATTAGAAAGATGTCAGAAACACGTCAAACACCGTTCTGTGTAATTTAATTAATTAATAATATAATGATCCGGTCTAAATAACAAAAAAGTACATAAATACATTCGTAATAAGTTGTGATATCAGTGACAGTGTTATCCAAGCCTTAAACTACAGATATAAAGAGAACAAGGCAAAAAACGTGGAAGTGCATATTCATTAACAATCTATCAACTTTGAATTGCAAAAAAATAAAAGTAATAACAAAAGTGACTAGCAGGCTCAGTAGGCTAATTCACGTAACTAAAGAAGTGCAGTAGCATTGCAGTTGCAATTAAGTTTCGATCAAAACAACGCATTTCGTATTCTACTATTATCTACGGCTGTCAGATACTATATATATTCAGCTATCACTCAAACTTAAACTTCATTGCACCTGCACTGCAACTTGATCGGCGCGTCATGAAATTACGTGAATTAGCCCTCTGGTCACTTAAAATATTTATTTCTAAGCCAGTTTAATCTCCTGACGGCTCAGACCTGCATATAAAAATCTATCAAGATATTTTTCATTTACGCGGTTGCTAAGGCCGCCATCGGTTGTCCTAGCGACGACTTGCGTCGCTAGGTCTCCTCCACTCATCCTGTGACGCACCTATGTAACGACGCATGCGTTTTGCTACCAAAACAAGCAGCCGTCATATTTTGACTTTGACTTTTTTCATATTTTTAGTGTTACTTTATTTTGTTTTAATTTTTTTTGTAAGTTATTCATTTTTGTTATAACAGTGTAAATAATTACTTTTGTGTTTTTCTCATCTTTTTTTTTGTAAGTGTTATTTTTACTAATGTTAAATGCCGCCTGTAGCGACGCCGGAATTAGTGCCAGTCAACCTGCCACATCGCTCGATGTCCAGGTGAGATGTCCCCATTGCTCCCAGGCACGCTTCTTTAAAGGCGAACGGGGGCTACGGATACACTATGGAAAGGTTCACAAACCTAATAGTGTACCTTTGTGCCCCCCAGCCACAAACACTTTGGAAAATCTTTCAGACCAAACACTTTGGAAACGACTTACAAATTTAAAAAATTCAACCCCTGTTTTAAAAAGAGTTCCCCGGGGCGCGAGGCGGTCTGTTGCTCTAAGTTTAACGCGATGTCTCCGCCTCGCAACCCAGGAGAATACTTATAGCGCCTGGGAGCAACTACTCACCTTCCCTTATAGGATTCTGCATGTCCAAAAAAATTTGGCAGATAAAAAAACATTGACAAACCAAATTAAAGACAACTGTAACAATTTGACTCTTATTTTAGATCCAAAATTACCAAATTTCAGTAACCATTCACGAAGAGGCTTGTGTTCACATGTGGAATCCAAATTAAGTGAAGGTGATATCAGGGGAGCGGCCAGGCTATTTTTCAGTAGTGATGTGGTGGCGCCCTACTCTCCAGAAACTCTTTCAGCCCTGGAGAATAAACATCCAGCGCCTGCGGATGGTCTCACCTTCCCCGACCCCCCCGTCCTGCCCGATCCGGATTCAACTCCTTTTAATATTACTGTCCCCCAGCTGATTGCAGCCGTGAGCTCCTTCCGAAATGGTTCCGCTGGCGGCCTCGACGGCCTGACTCCTCAGCATTTAAAAGATTTATTGAGTTCAGGCGCCGGGGAAGCTGGTAAGTCGCTTTTGAAGAAGCTTGCGGCTCTAATTAACCTGATGCTCAACGGCGGTGTGAATGATGCCGTCGTCGATGTCTTGTACGGGGCCAACTTATGTGCCCTTCGCAAGAAGGACGGTGGTATTTGTCCCATTGCCGTTGGGTGCACCTACAGGCGTACGGCAGCCAAAATATGCTGCAAATTGTACAGCGAAACTCTGACCAACAAGTTCCAGCCCCTTCAGCTTGGTTTTGGTTCCAAAGGAGGCTGCGAGGCTGCCGTACATGCCCTTTCCAGTTTTTTACATGCCCGTAAAGGTGAGGTCATCCTCAAGGTTGACGTCAAGAATGCCTTCAACTCCGTTAACAGGGACACTTTGTTGGCTGAAGTAAAAAAGGTGTTACCAGAAATTTATGGCTTTATGTGGCAGTGCTATAGACACCCTTCAAAATTATTATATAAAGATCACGTTTTAGAATCTGCAGTCGGATGCCAACAAGGTGACCCTCTTGGGCCAGTCATTTTCAGTTTGGCTATTCATCCCATTATACAACAACTAAATTCAAAATCAAAATTAATGTGTGGTATTTAGATGATGGAACACTGGGAGGTGACGTAGACACCGTTCTAAAAGATCTTCAATTCCTAAAGCAGCAGTTCCAATCCATAGGCCTTGACCTCAACAACTCCAAATGTGAAGTTTACCTTTGTGACAATACTGACAGACAATCGACTATACAAAAATTCAATTTAGTAGCCCCAGATATCAAAGTTTTGGAAAATAGTTCACTGCACCTCCTAGGTTCCCCAATTTTAGAGGACAGTTTTTCACCATTCATCGAGGAAAAAATTAAACATTTCATCGATATTTCGGATAGACTTTCTAAAATTAATTTACACTCGGCATTCACCCTTATCAGATATTGTTGTTTCGGTCCAAATTTTATGTATTTTCTCCGCTCTTCCTCTTTATGGAAGCAGCCACACCTTTTAGACAAAATTGATCTTATTATTCGAAGTACTCTTACTTCCATTTTAAATGTGGCATTAGACGACCGAGCGTGGCTGCAGCGGCGGGAAACGAACGTGGAATGAACGTGAACCTTCGTGTAGGATTCTTTTTAGGGTTCCGTCCCCAAATGATAAAACGGGAACCCTATTACTAAGGCTCCGCAGTCTGTCTGTCTGTCTATCTGTCTCTCTGTCCGTCTGTTACCAGGCTGTATCTCATGAACCGTCATAGTTAGACGGTTGAAATTTTCACAGATGATGTATTTATGTTGCCGCTATAACAGCAAATACTAAAAAGCAGAATAATATAAATATTTAAGGGGAGCCCCTTAAATATTTATTTACAACAAACGTGATTTTTTTGCTCAATTTTGCTTTATATTGATAACGGTAACAGGTAGACGCTTGAAATATTCACAGAATATTTAATTATACAGGGTGTTTCGTGCATCGTGTGCCAAATTGAAATGGTCGACTGAAGGAGTCATCCGCTTGCCTTTTAGACCCTTTAACACCCCTCATGCTCTGTGGATTTTTTTTTATCGACTTTTTATTGTTTTCCAAAAAAAAGACCCAAATGTTACATTCTAAAACAAAAACAGATCAAATACAGATTTAAAAAAAAATATAAGGCGTAGACTCTGAATTTTATTTTTATTTCGATGTGTATTGTTTAAGAATACTTTTAAATACAAAATTAGTGATATTAGTCACCTAGTTCTTTTTTAATTCACTCGCAAAGGTAAAACTTAAATTAAAGCTGTACATGTTACAGCTGTTTATAAGGCTACAAAAAAAAATCAAAAGCGACCGGGATCTTCCAACTCCCTCATTAATTCTCCAGTCTATCCTCTTTCTAATGATGTGCCACATGCCATAAAAGTATTTTAACAACTTTGTGAATTCGCTAGAATTGTGAATCGAGTCACCTAAGGCTAATATTCAACATTATGATTTAAAAAAAAATCTCTTAAATGATACCTGTCAAACCTATAAATCTGCTATCTCATTCTTATGATTATGTAAATTCGTGTCTCATATCTGTATCTTTCGTGGGATTTACTTAAAATAAAAAAACAAAATTGCATTTTTAACATTTATTTAATCATTGTTACAAATCTTGCTCAAATTGTTGGCCTCTGTTGCGAATGCAGGCCCGACACCTGTTTCGTATTTCAACAGTTGTTGTACGAAGTCGTATTTCCTCCTTAATAGTATTGAATGCCGCTTCTATGCGTTGGACTAATACCTCCCTAGTTGGAACCTCCGTGGCATATACCAACTCTTTGGCACGTCCCCATACATAAAAGTCTAATGGAGTTAGATCTGGGGAACGTGGCAGCCATGGAATAGGGCCATCGCGTCCAATCCATGCATTGGGGAACACATTGTCGAGATATTCCCTCACAGTCAATCGCCAATGCGCGGGACAGCCGTCATTTTGAAATACAATGGGCACACGTTCATTAAATACGGGCACATCGGTCACTAATTCGGGCAGGTCATTTTGTAGGAATTCCAGGTAGTCTTCGCCATTGAGAGTATCGGGCAGGTAATGCGGTCCAATTACCTGATTCCCAATCACTCCTGCCCAAACGTTTACACTTCCGTTTCCGTTTACCTTCTTTGAGAAGATTTCTGTCTTTTAACACGTGGGTTTTGCGTTTTCGTTGTCCAGTGGTGCAAATTGTGTAAATTGAGGATCCCATCCTTGGTAAATTTGGATTCATCCGTCCACAGTATTCTTTTTAAAAAATCAGGATCATCCACATCCGTGTGTAAAAGAAACCGACAAAAAGCCACTCGTCTCTCAAAGTCGCCACCCTCAAGAACTGCAACAAAGAAAAAACTCTTTTAAATTTCTCTTGGGCAATAAGTAATTGCACAAGAAAGGACCCGCTGTTCGTGCTAATAGATTCACTACCTGGAAGTGACGCCATACCATACCCATTACCTGCTAAACAAAGGCAAGGTCAAACAAAGCTTGCACGGGTTTAAAGTTAGTTTAAAATTACGTACCTTGCACCGGAGTGTAGTGGAATGGATGCTTTTTGTTTTGACGAAGTACTTTCTACACTTTCCATATTGATATATCAAGATGTGATGCCACATTTCTAATGCTTCTTGTAGGGTCTTCCTCAAAAAGTGCCAGTATTCTCTCGTCTACTTCAACATTATGTCGCACAATATGGCCCCTTGGTTCATTAAAAGTAACACTGCCAGTCTCGCGTATGCGTCGGTATGTGTCTTGGAAGACTCTGCGGCCAGGTAATCGTCTAAAAGGAAAGCGTTCCTGGTAAAGTCGTTGCGCTGCACGAGCGACGCCATTAGCGGCTCCGTAAGCCATCATGATGTCCGCATATTCTTCGTTAGAGAATGTCGCCATTGCAATAACAAAAAACTCAAAGTTTAACAATAACAACAAAAATTAAACAAATGTAACAAGAACCAGCAAAACTTAACGATAACAAAGTAATAAAAGAATCGCGGAGTATGGTGAACTAGCACACACGTTAGGTAGCAGAGGCAGTCATGTCTCGACTAAAAAAATAGCGGGTCGGGCGGCGCGATTTGTTCAAACCGATTTAAGGTATGCAAGAAAGAGATAGAAGATAGATTTTACTGTGAAAGAGTGAGAAAACAAATTTTACCTCTTTCTCAAGTAACAGTTCCGCAATAAATATTTTTTCATTAGAATTTGGAATGTAGTTTTATGTGACTTGATTCACAATTCTAGCGAATTCACAAAGTTGTTAAAATACTTTTATGGCATGTGGCACATCATTAGAAAGAGGATAGACTGGAGAATTAATGAGGGAGTTGGAAGATCCCGGTCGCTTTTGGTTTTTTTTTTGTAGCCTTATAAATAGCTGTAACATGTACAGCTTTAATTTAAGTTTTACCTTTGCGAGTGAATTAAAAAAAAAACTAGGTGACTAATATCACTAATTTTGTATTTAAAAGTATTCTTAAACAATACACATAGAAATAAAATTAAAATTCAGAGTCTACGCCTTATATTTTTTTTTTAAACTGTATTTGAATGTAAAATTTGGGTCTTTTTTTTTGGAAAACAATAAAAAGTCGATAAAAAAAAATCCACAGAGCATGAGGGGTGTTAAGGGGTCTGAAAGGCTAGCGGATGACCCCTTCAGTCGACCATTTTAATTTGGCACACGATGCACCAAACACCCTGTATATTCACTTTACAACAAACATGATATTTTTGCTATTTTTATAGAGCTTATTATTTTCCGAGTGACTAATATCTTAAAAGTCGACTAAATGTTTGCAACAAATAAAATAACTTGCCAGCGATTAAATATTTTCGCGACTATTATATTATGTAAGGTTCAAAATTAAAGGTGTTATAAAAACTAAAAACTAGCAGCTGCGTTTAGGTAGCAAATAAACTATACCAGTCGAATAAAATATTAGGCGAGGAGCTATAAATAATTACTTGGCGACTAATAATGTTAGTAGGGTGGCAAAGATAATATATTACCAGTCTAGTTAGAGTAGGTAGGTTAGGTTAGGTTAAAACTGTGACTTCCTACGCATGAGCCAAGCGAGCGTAGCGAGCGGTGCCGCGGTAGCGGCCGGCGAGTGCCAGAAACGACTAGATTATATAGAAAATCTAAACCTGCCCTAATAATACAATAATAATATATTATTTATGAATGCCCATTTTCTATTTTATTTTCGCCATTAAGTTTCCGCTTAGATATTAATTCTGTTCCCAAAAGAAAAACTTGATGCTAGTTTAAATTAAAACGGAGCTTATTACTGATATATTAATATGCTACCTATTACTTATTACGATACTCCTTATTAGCTGCCAACCCATTATAATTATATGGTACCCACTCTATTTTTTTTTAAAACCTATATTCATTTTACTTAGTTGCCGCATTAAATACATGCCTTTTTATAGATACGGAACCCTTCGTGCGCGAGTCCGACTTGCACTTGGCCGGTTTTTTGTAAATCGTTTGGAAATTCTTGTTTTTACTTTTCTTTAAAAATATGTTTGCTTTTTATTTTTCTTATTAATAAACATATTTGTTGCCTTTTATCTTATGAGTATTTTTTATATTTATGCTTTACTTGTTTATCAAGGTTTACGATTCTAAATATTCTGCTCAAATTATAACAAAGAACAGAGATTAATGGAAATTAATAAGTATATAAATTACTAATCGTATTTTTATTTATCAGATATTTATATCCACTTGTGTAAACATTACATAAATGGCTCGACAAAACGATCGGATCGCGATCGTCGTGTTCAAATGTCACTTTTTTGGTCTGAAAACGGGAAGGGTCTGCCAATCAAAAAGAAGCGCGATGGTCGGGTGCTCGCCTGATGATCACTTTAGGTATGCTAATGTGTAGAATTTGATTATAATTGGTGAGTATTTAAATTACTATTATTCCTATCTCAATCCGTCGTAAACTTCTGTAAAGTTGTAAACATTACAATGAGGATTTCAAATACATTGTTATCTGTCATAAAGATAACAAGCATTGCTGATTATTGTGTTATCTACACAATAATCTATTTATCATTGTAATTATTATATCTACGTAGATTAATCCTGTAGTTATTATAATTTTGGTGGTATGAGGAACAGGGTGTAAAGTTCACTCATCCACCATAGAAAAGGGAGGATCCTCCGACCAGACGGGTGTTGTGTCTGGTGGGCAACTGCCCGACGGTTGATGTCGGGACGTTGTATTTAAGCTAGTCGCGCGGTAAACTCTTATTGCGCGATGCAGGATTTTGCGTGACGTCAGTGTGACGCGTAGTTCGTATGTGGCGATGTTGATGCCGCTACAATTATATTGGGTTGAGTAAAAAAGCCGTAACAAGGTACAGTCCGCGAGGCTTTTTTTTTTTTTCACGGGGTGGAAAATCCTCATGGATGTCCTCCACCCTGGGGCGGGTGAAGGGGTCTGTCAGACTCTTACTGACTAGCAACCGCCCCAGTGTTCCCTTCCTACACTTGCACCGGGGATCTTGGGATCTATTAATTATTACATCCGCAATCCCCCGGCTAGTGCCGGCCCGCTTCTGCAGCCACCTCAAGTCTGGGGGAGGGGTGAGGTGTTTTACCCCCCCCCCGGCCCGCGAGGCCTAAGCTGAGTTTTCCATTTGTATGAGTGATTACAGTAGGTACAAGAGATGAAGTGTGGAGGGTGCGTGGCGGAGTTGCGTTGTATACTATACCACGTTGCTAGACATGGGTAGCGAGTGAGCGAGTGATAGAAAACACCTAGCTCTTTTCAATTGACGTCGGTCTCACTACTCAGAATTTTACAAAGACTATTGAGCGAGCCGAGACGTTTCCTTCGACGCGCGTGTGGCGTGAGTCAAATAAGCTAACAGTCGGCGTCTGAGTTGCTGAGCTATAGAAGAGCGGGTGAGTCACAGAGAGTCCAAACTTCCAAAGAGCTATCGCATATTGAGCGAGCCGAGCCCTGCGGCTTGAGTCAAATGTGCTAACAGTCGGCGTCTGAGTTACTGAGTTATAGATAAGCTAGTGAGCTATAAGAGATAGCTCTTTAGTGTGAAAGAGCTGATCGCTCTTTTTCTTTTCAGTGAGCTATTTCGCCCATGTCTACACGTTACTTTGTTACGTTGTTCTCATACGTCACACCTACACTATGTGCACTCACACAATGTAAAGCTCAGCTTAGGCCTCGCGGACTAATGCTCGCGAAGGAGGAGGCGGAACGCGTGAGGGTAAGGCAGGGTTCGCGCCCTCACGCCCTTAGCCGCTGCAGGAGACGCCCCGGGCGCGGGCCTGCGGACGGTGAGCGATGGGTAGCTCGCCGTCCGATAAGGACCAGGCCCGGGTCGACGGCGCGTTGTGTTTCACGCGCGCCTCAAAGAGATGTCAGCGCCAACTGACGGGGTCCGTTAGGTCCAATGCCTGCCAGGGTTGAGAGTTTGTCCGAAAGGGATATCGTGGCCCCGGTACACAGGCAACGGAGGGAACACGGGTGGGTTTTAGTCAGTAAAAGTCTGACACGCCCTCCCGCTCAGCCCAGAGCGGGAGAAGTTATTTGATAATTTCCCACACAAAAAAAAAAAAGGCCTCGCGGACTGTACATCCACACAGTGGCGTAGGTAATGCCTCCCTTTTTACGACTTAAACTGAATGATAAAGGCCTCTTCTCAACTGCGTCATAAACTCACAACCCAACTCCTTTTACCCGACTGCCCCAGAAACAGGGTATTGTTAGGGTTCCGTACCAAAATGGTAAAAAGGAACACTTATGGTGAGACTAAGTCTATCTGTCTGTCTGTCTGTCTGTCACACCTGGATATCTCAAGAACTACTAGTGCTATCAACTTTAAATTTAGAATAGTTTTAGATGACGTTTGCCCAACTATTTAGCAAACAAAAAAGAAATTTAAAAAAATATATCTTTTTTCCAAAAGGGTCTTAAAAATGTTGAAGTGGGGCTACTAGGGGTGTGTGGAAAGAGCGCTGTTTGCACATTCTCAAACATTTTTTTTTAGGCAGCATAATTTCCGACTTTTGAGATAAAAAAATACCGTTCTCCCCACTTATCTCCGAAGTTTGCATATATAAAAATCTGAAATTATTCTATGTGATAGAAGTTTATGTAAATATTACAGGAAAAATAAAAGTTTGTCTCTAAATAGCAGAGTTTTTCAGAAATCATCAACATACATAATTATACATACGGAACCCTCGGTGCGCGAGTCCGACTCGCTCTTGACCGGTTTTTTGTTTTATTACACGACTGCCCAAAAAGGAGTGTAATGTGTTTAGGGTTCATGTATGTATCTATCTATGTTTAAAAGTGAGTTTATTTGTGCCACCATAACTTTTAAATGCCTGAACAGATTTAGATGTGTGTGGTATTGTAGAATCCTTACATCATGCCGAGTGACAAAATGATTATGTTTAAATAAAAAACCGACCAAGTGCGAGTCGGACTCGCGCACGAAGGGTTCCGTACCATTATCTATAAAAATGGCAAAAATATCACGTTTGTTGTATGGGACCCCCTTAAATATTTGTTTTATTTTAATTTAATTATTAATTTATAAAGTGAATATATAACTAAATATTCTGTGAATATTTCAAGCATCTACCTGTTGCCGTTATCAATATAGAGCAAAATTATCACGTTTCTTGTATCATTTATGTTATTCTGTTTTTTAGTCATTGTTGTAATAGCGGCAACAGAAATACATCATCTGTGAAAATTTCAACTGTCTAACTATCACGGTTCAGGAGATACAGCCTGGTGACAGACGGACAGACAGACAGACAGACGGCGGAGCCTTAGTGATAGGGTTCCCGTTTTACCCTTTGGGTACGGAACCCTAAAAATAGGACGTAAAGAATAGCACTATCCCGTTTCTTCCCGTGGGTGTCGTAAAAGGCGACTAAGGGAATTACTCGAGAATGGGCAGCAGCTTTCTTTATGCATTTAAACACCATACTGCGATCGCCAACCCGAGGCGCCAAGCGTGGCGATTATGGCAAACACCCTTTGGGGGAGGCCTATGTTCAGCAGTGGACTTCTTTCGGCTGAAATGATGATGATGATACATTTATAATAAATTGTCACATTACAAGTATTTAATAAGTAAATCATAAGATAAACAACGCGTACCTATCGTGAACGCAGATAAAATTTACTTAACAGCTAAGAATTCCGACGAATTAAGATGGCGTTAAATTAATAAAAGTAAAGGAATGACTAAAAAAATTGTTGAGTTATTCAATTTTGATGTTAATTTGAGTTTATGTGGACTTAACAATTTTTTTCTTCGGCTTCCCTCTAATGTAAGTTGTAGCTTCGCTACTGCCATAGACACAGCAGTATTTAGTTTTATCATTGTAACCAGTGCCCAATCAATGTGCCCAGCCTTTTCCCAACTATGTTGGTTGGCTTCCAGTGTAAAGGGTGCAGCTGAATACCAGTATTGTACATGGAGCGACTGCCTATCTGACCTCCACAACCCAGTAACTTCTTCTTCTTCGTTCCCGCAATGCTGAGGATCGCGACCACATACGACGCGTCTCCAAGCTATGCGGCCTTCAGCAGTGTGGACCGCTCGGTAAATGCTACCTCAAACAGCCTTCTTGATCGCGTCGGACCGTCTTGCCGGTGCTCTGCCTTGAGCACGTTTTCCTACCACCCAGTAACTAGGTAATACGATACCCCTTGGTAAGACTGCTTGTCTGCTTTCGGACTTCTGACGACCCGTAACGACTGTCAAAGATCCACGAATGACAGTCGGGACCAACCTTAACGTGCTTTCCGAGGCACGGAGAAAGAAAAGAAAGAAAGAGAGAAAAATTATTTCATAAAAATTCAGAAATTCAAAAAATCATAAGAATAATTACAATAAATATAAAAATATATGAATATAATAAAATAAAATATATGAGTATAATTATATAAATATAATAATATATATTCTAAATTATAATATTATTATTATAATTTAGAATTTCATATTTCATAATAGTTTCATTTAATAATTTTCGGAGTAGTCTCAGTATGTAAATATGGTCACCCATCCACGGACCAACCCCGGCAAGCGTAGCTTAACCTGATGGATCGACCCGTGTGGCTGTTTTTACTTAGCCACGAGCTGTCACCAGTACCATAACCCGTTAAACCAGAACACTGCAATGCAGCTTAATGTCAAAAATTAGTTTGGTGGTTCATGTACTTCCCGGGAAGAGCGCTATACTTTAGGTTTAGCCTTAGGTGGGCGAATTTTGTAGGAAAGGAGTGGTAAGATAATATGTCAGCTGGGCATTGACCATGCTTGCTGACATGTTGAAGAGACGAAACAATGAGAAGGTCCAAAAGTGAGGGATTACAGTTTGGAAAATGGTGTGTGGCACTGAAGGCGACGATAAGGGACTTTTAATGATTTTATACTGAAGATCACGTCTAAACGAGTAGTGTTAATGGTTTGAAAAAAAAAATATGTTAAATTAGAGCATTTTCTCAATAATTTAATATGTGAATATTTTAGATTATGTTTTTAATACATAGTGAAATTAATTTGTAAAGTTATTTCTAACGCGGATAAATAACTGAGAATGGCGCAAAATCGACCAAGCGTATTTTTCTGAAACCTTCACCAGTTTAAAGATAATTTAATTATTGATCTTTTAGTATACGCGTTTTATTAAAATACCTTTTGGTTTGTGTATAATAAATTAATAATGCGTCAAATTGGGGACAGCGTTCCTTGATGGGCGAGTCCTATTACTGGCTGAACGTACGACGCGTTGGGTGAGCTCAGTACAGACCACGCAAGCTAACCACTCAAGATCACTGGCATATATATCCGTCTTAAGGGAGAATTGATAAATTTGACGACTGAACTATTGATCGAAGAGAAGAAGACCCGGAATCGATTTTCAATAAACAAGTATTGAAATCCCCCATGATGATTGTGTTACTGTAAGAGGGTGTTAGGTTTTCGAGGATCTTTTCAAAAGAGGAAAATAAATTTATACGTGACGAAGGGCAGCCTACACGGTTCCGACTGCTGGGTACAGGAATCCTTTCTGCGAGACTGCGAGAGGGGTCGAGCCATAATCCACCACGGGATAGTATTGAGTAATAAGATCATTCTTCTCCATCCAGCTACTTAGGTATTACGTACTTCAGAAGTTCTCCATTATCCCTGCTACTAAAAAAGAAGGAACTTACATAGCATAAGCATAATCAGCCTATAATGTTCCCACTGCTGGGACACAGGCCTCCTCTCTTCGAGAGGGACTGGGCTGTAATCTACCACGCGGGCCCAGTGCGGGTTGGTAGATGTCACATGTCTTTTAATTGTTGGCTAGGACATGCCGGTTTCCTCACGATGTTTTCCTTCACCGTTTTGTGAGCAGTGGTGATGAAATAATTACACAAAGTAAAGCGCCTGCCTGGGTTCGAACCCACGACCTATGACTCGTAAGTCGGGGCCGTTACCACTGGGCCACCACTGCTCTCTGAACTTACATAATTGTTCTTATTTAATTTCAACTGTGGTTAGACTTGAGTGTTTGCTATTTAAACCGGTCGGTGACAGTTAGAGTACAGACAAACTACATTTAATAATTATCTTTTTGGGGCGTAAACGTGTTGCGGAGATTTCAACAGTTTGGTTAGTATGGAGTAGGTTTCCATTTATTTTTATTTTCTGTTTTATTAACTAGCGAATTAATTTTTTACTATTATTTTAAGGGGTTTAGTTACATTCAGTATCTATATAAAATAGCTCTTTGCTATTTTGACTAACGTGAGAATATGTATATCTATACTCCATTTGAAATAAGATTAGAGATTTAAATAAACTTGTTTACAGTCCATTCAACCGATTTTGACTTCTATTCCGTAGATATATGGATGGTATTAAAAGCAAAAACGTGGTTACAATACCAACTGCTTATTACAGCTGCCATTTGTCATGCCACCTACGCAATAGAAGTCAAAATCGGTTGAACGGACTGTAAAAAAGGTTTATTTAAATGTCTAATCTTATTTCAAATGGAGTATAGGACATTCAGACGAATCCCACTCGTTAAATCATTATCAGACACTTTAGTGCTAAAAATAGTCAAGATCGAGTGTTTCAATCGTGGGCGTAAGTTAATAAGACACACTACTTATGATCTAATCTAGTTGTCTATGTAATTCCAGATTATGCAGATGATAACAAGTAGTATTAGAATCTGGTTTCAAACTAGTGGAAACCAACTCTGTGAGACTAGAAAAGACACATGGAGAGTATTTATTTCTTTTTCAGATTCATTTATTTTTTCTTTATTTGTAATTTTTCAATCAAAAACGTCGTACGTAAATTTTTTTCAGTGGTTCCAAAAAAAAAATAAAAAAAAAAAAGATAGTAAAGTGTACCATTTTATAAATACATGTCATTACATATTTTTTCGTTTGGGTTATTGTGTGTTTTAGAAGTAAATAAAATTCTAATTCTGTTTGCTCAAAGCAACCATCATACCTAAACATGTATTTAGATTGAAAGTAAACCCAATACCAGTAAACCAAAAAAAAAAAAAACCTACCCAATCTTTACATTGTAAAACCTATTATATGAGGACGTACTCATAAGGTAAGTAGCTATCACGTTGGTTTTCTAGTTTTCAACTCATGGACACTATTCACAACACTCAAACCTCTTCAGAGTATGCTACTCTAAAGAGGTTTAAGAAGGATTTTGCGCCATTCTCAGTTTTTTACCCGCGTTAGACATAACTTTACAAATTAATTTCACTATGTAGTAGAAATATAATCTAAAATATTCACATATTAAGTTATTGAAAAAATGCTCTAATTTAACATATATTTTTGTCAAATCATTAACACTACTCGTTTAGGCGTGATCTTCAGTATAAAATTATTAAAAGTCGGTTATCGTCGCCTTAAGCTTCCTTCGGTCGGTTCGTAGATGGAGGACGAGTCTTACTAAAAGGTATCATGTTATCCAGTAACTGGATTGTGAGGTCAGATAGGCAGTCGCTCCATGTAAAATACTGGTATTCTAGCTGTATCCAGTTTGACTGGAACCCGACCCCAATATAGTTGGGAAAAGGCTGGGCAGATTGATTAAAGTGTGAATCATAAAAGTATAAAAATTACAGAAGCCACCTCCTCTTATTAGAGCTCCAGTAAGACACTCGACCGCACGTGTGTGACGCGTGCTTTAATGTAGACGTGCGCGCAGCACGTGCGTGAGCGCACAGAGCCGCATTTGATTCGATGAATGATAATTGTTTTTTGGAACTGAAAGGAGGACGCACGGAGCTAGCGAAAGATGGAAGGAGTGGATTGAGGCCTTTGCCCAGCTGTGGGATGAAAGAGTATATTAAAAAAAGACGTGAGTCAATTAATTACATACCTGAAAATGATGTATGTATGTGTTATATATTTCACGCATTTCACTGCCCAGAAGTCTGGTAGTTTTGCTGTTAACACACTTCCAGATCTTGTAGGCACTGCGCTTATTCATGCTACTATCGTAGAGAAGAGACCGCTTCTGAGTAACGATAGGTACCTACTTTTACTAAAGTCACAAACAACTCTTTATAACAAAACGAGTGAACGTAATCCTTTGTTTTATATGTTTAAAAAAGTCGTCCACTCGACAAAGTATTGAATATTATTAATTCGTCAAAATTAATTTGGATAGTGCATTGGCAATAATAATAAAAATGCATTGGGATAGTGAATGTGTTACAAAATTACCACGAAGGCCGAAGTTTTACTGGCAAAAGAATTAGTTCAAAAATGATCTTCCTAATTCGTCCCTGTGGGTTATCTTAGCAGCTGATAATGATGATTTGATTTGACAGACGGGTGTGGTATTATTTTTGTAACATTTATTACTTTTATCGGTTTGTCAAACTGATTACATGAAAATATAGACCTAATTATAAATTGTGTATTGGTGACGAAACTTTTGACTAGGAAGTTATTCATACATAAATAGGTACACTTTGGTTGTTGTTGACTTCCATGTAAGATTGTATGCAGCCGTCTACAGGCTGACTTTAACATAACATTACGCATGTGTTCCTCAAAGGGTAAGGCAGAGGTGTCCGTGTGGTACCGGACGTTAAGAGTAGCACCACCCTATTTCCTCCGGTGGGTGTCGTAAAAGGCGACTAAGGGACTTACTAGAGAATGGGCAGCTGCGTTCTCTATGCATTTGAACACCATACTGCGATCGCCACCCGCCTGCCAAGCGTGGCGATTATGGCAAACCCCCCGTTTGGGGGAGGCCTATGTCCAGCAGTGGACGTCTTTCGGCTGCATCGATGATGATGATGAAGGCAGAGGTGTACCTATAGTACACCCACATTTTGCCAGTTATGTTTAAGTCCCATGTAATAGGGGCGAGCCTATTGCCATCAACCGGGCACAAATCCAGACTCCGAACTACTACTGAGACATTCCAGATGGATAAACCCAATAACATTTTGCCCGACTTGAGAATCGAACCCAGGACCTGATGCCCAGCGCTTAGGCGACCACTAGACCAACGAGGCATCTGACTTCAAATGAATTGGTAGTCTTTCAGAGGGTAACCTAGGCTCTCAGCCTCAGCCCCAGGGCCCCAAGTCTGCTATTTTTATAAATTCAGTCATTCCAACATTATGTTTAAGTCCCATGTAATAGGGGCGAGCCTATTGCCATCAACTGGGCATAAATCCAGACTCCGAACTACTACTGAGACATTCTAGATGGATAAATCAAATAACATTGTGCCCGACTTGAGAATCGAACCCAGGACCTGATGTTCAGCGCTTAGGCGACCACTAGACCAACGACTTCAAATAAATTGGTAGTCTTTCAGAGGGTAACCTAGGCTCGCAGCCTCAGCCCCAGGGCCCCAAATCTGCTATTTTTATAAATTCAGTCATTCCAACACGATCCCATTGTAATTTTGCTAAAAGTTCGTAATCTGCTAAATTCATAATGGTCGGTCAATGTTCTCGTAATAGAATTGTGTTACTTATAATGGCATTGGCGTATTGCCATTATTATAAAACCCATTAGTAGAAATGTCATTCATTTGTCACGTCATGTACGAGATTACCAAAAAATGCAATTTCTTTCAATGTAGTGTCAGTGGCCGACCATTAGAAAGTCATAATGACGCCATTATAATAGTAGATTACCAAACTTGTCAAAATCAACATTATGAAATCAATGATCGACCATTCTGACACTATTGTACCTAATATCGTAGCAGACTTGAGGCCCTGAGAGATTGTAAACTGCTTCCGACTTGCTCCAGGCTCATGATTAGGCTCGATTTTAGCGATAAGACCGCCCATTGTGTCACCCTATGTAAAATTTCAACATTTATATCTGTAATTTTTATGGTGTACATCATCATTTTAGTCGAAAGAAGTCCACTGCTGGACATAGGCCTCCCCCAACATTTGGGAGGAGTTGCCATAATCGCCATGCTTGGCAGGCGGGTTGAGGATCGCAGTGGTGATCAGATGGGGTACCTAATAAAGAGTACCTATTCTATTCTATTCTAGGTACATAAGTTAGTAATCAATGTGAACTTTTATGGGCTAAGCTTGAAATAGTGAAAAAACAGCGTGCTTCATACTTATTAACCTATCTGATTTTTTATACAAATTGCGTTACCTGCCCAGTAACGCAATTTGTATAAAAAATCAGATAGGTTTTTGAAAAGTCACTGTACCTATATAGATAGGTAGGTACTCCATTTGAAATAAGATTAGAAATTTAAATAAACCTTTTTTACAGTCGGTTCAACAGATTTTGACTTCTATTCCGTAGACATAAGGATGGCATTAGAAGCAAAAACGTATTTGCAGTACCAACTGTTTATTACAGCTGCCATTTGTCATGCCACCAACGCAATAGAAGTCAAAATCAGTTGAACGGACTGTAAAAAGGTTTATTTAAATGTCTAATCTTATTTCAAAGGTGATGCAAACTCCTTGGTTGATGTAAACTTTTTGAAAGATTTTATTTTTTATTGATAAATAATATTTATTTTCTCAAACATGCTTGGAAATTCGAGCATTATTTTGACAACCTTCTTCGAAATAAATCGAATTTGCTGTACTGGCCATATACATGCGAGCAGCGCTATCAAAAACTGTATAAAAATCCATGTTTCATGGTTTAGCCGCCAAATAAATTACATAGCAAACTCATATACCCTTTCCTTTAAACCACATATGGAAGCTCTAAATAATAGAATTCGTAAGCTGATATTCGTATTCAAAAAGTTACGATTTATTACAGATCCAAAAATGCTGAGGCAAGTATATTTTGCTCTTTGTCAGTCAATTCTGACTAAAGGCTTCTACATACCAGCGCGACTTGTCGCGCGACGCGACACGGCACAAAGGCCCCGCGCGTCGCGGAACGAGCGGTGCCTTTGTGTCGCGTCGCGTCGCGCGACAAGTCCCCCCGGTATGTAGAAGCCTTTACTGTATTACCTCATGGGGTGGGGTGAGTAAAGGTCTGTTATTGCCCAAAGAAAGAGCTCAAAGAGCTATTCTCAATGTGGCTAATTGCCGCCCTTTCCTTTTCCCCACTAAACTCCTGTATAAATCTTGTGAAGTACTAACAGTTCGACAGTTATTTATTATGAGCACTGTACTAAAACAACACGCACTACAATACAGCACTGATTTTACTAAAAAAAGACGGAAAGATATAGTTTGCCCTCAAAAAAGTACAAAACATGCTTTCACAGCCAAGTTTTATATGTACCTCGGACCGCTACTCTATAACAGGCTAAATGAAAAAGGAAACATCTACTCCTTAAACCACAGTAACTGCAAGAAAATTCTTAAGGAAGCTCTTCAAACTATGTCCTATGAAGATACAGAGAAGTTATTACTTGTGCTAAAGTAAATATTGTTCATATTGTTATTTTTATTTTATTTTAGTTAGCTAGGTAACTAAAGTTACCTCCAATCGCCTGAAACACAGGACTGCCTAGTTCAGGCACAAATCATCGTGAACTTGACGTAGATTTAAGGAAAACTGTAAACGTTGTATCTTATATTTTTGAATAATTTTTTTTTTTTTTTTTTATATATATCTATCGTGGCTATCGTGTAATTTAAAAAATTAACGATCTTTTACTCCGAAACGTGGCAACCAAGAAGGTAACATATCAAAGGTTTTATTTAAATTTCGAACTAGCTTGCAAATAGAAAGCTGTTTATTGAAAAAAAAACAAATGAACACATTGGCGCGTGAAAAATTTAATCTGGAAATTATAAATAATTTACTTTGTTTGAATTTCCGCGCATTATTTAAGAAAAGCACTATACAAGCCTTGGCCGCAACCAGGCATTGATGGACGCACGTGAAAATGTGGGCCGAGGCGAAGCCGAGGCACACATACGTGAGACAATGCCTCTATTGCAGGCCGCTGCAGTAATGTACTATTGAATGTTGTTCTTTTCTTTTTTTTTTTGCTTCTATTAGTATCTGTCAAAAGGGTTGGTTTGTGTTTCAATAGGTATGTGTAATATTTTTGATGTGTAACATCTTCTCTCTCGCTTTCTGTGGGAGTGATTTCGTGAAAAGGGACGATAGGAATTGACAGCTTGAGCATGACATAAAGTTAGTACTTTTTAATAGCATGGAATTAGTAAGTACCATATATTAGCATGAAATTAGTGCACTCATGGAATTAGTAAGTACTATAGAGATTGTAAGTAGAAAGGGTCATTTCTGTCGCTGCTTAGTTGCTTATTACCAAGGTGAGATGTCAGATGTTGCGACTACTGTAACTCGTTTTTTTCATAATTTTCTCACTAAAATCCTTTTATCACTCTGAGATATAGTTTTATTTCATTCCACCAACCACTAAAACATACAGTCCATTTTCATCGCCTTCAATATGTAAATGGGTTTCTTGGAAATAAGGTAAAATAAAAGAATTAATTCACATATCAATTTTATTAAAATCCTTCTTGTTTCATACGAAGCTTGTATATTGATCTAATTACATCAAATATCTAACTTGCATATACATAACTTTTATACATTCAATAATGGTTTTTGAATAATTATTATTATTTTATTGAACTGGTTTTCGACCCAGTTTTATGAATCAAGATCTCTATTGTGATTAAATGTATTTAATATTAGGCTCCAAACGCAATAAAAAGTAACTGAAATGGATAATTTCTTTTAAAAGTCATTAAGTGTAATGAGTAGGTATGTATAACAATCATGTTTTATATACAATTTAAAAGCAATTATATAAAAAAGGGCGATTCATACAATTTAAAATAAAATATTAATAAAATGGATTTATTCTACACATTTCTAGCATGTTATTTTTATAAAATTTTAATCTTTTTAGTAATAAGTGATTGTGTAATTAAGAATAATAAAATAAAAGAACCGTTGAAATAATATCCTATAACATGTTTATTTATAATATCTATTTAAATATTCAGCCCAATTAGTTTTGTTTTACTTAGTTAATTTAGATTATTTTCGGAACATTCTAATATTATTTTATTTATACTATTGATTTCTACGCTGGCTTACAATATGTATCATGATTATTAAACAAAAATGCGATATCAAATCTACCCATTTATTTAGACATCATTATGGCATTATTATTTATTTATTTGTGATAGATCTCGTATAACATGACATTAAATATTAAGTAAATAATTATCTTTTGGCATAAAACTTTGCTGAATTTAATTCAATTATTATTGTATAATATAATTGTTAAATAATTTTGTACTATTATTACAATTTCAAAATATGTAATAAATAAAAAATTATTTTCCTCTTTAAATATACTTTGGTTTTAAAATATAATTTCTCAATAAGTTAAAATTGACCTATTTTAAAATTAAGTATTTTTATTGTCATAAATGGTTTTCAGATCAAATAAATACTTTAAATTATTTCTAAGGTATTTTTGGTAACTGTTAGAAGTGAAAATAAAGAAAAACTACAACGATTCAATCAACAATCTGCATTTTTTTTCTTAAATTTATACAGGTGGTCTTAAGACTAGGAGTGTTTACAATCAAAGCTAGTTTCAAATAAATGATAAATAATAAAATATATTTTTAGTTTATAAATATGGTATAGTATTAGATAACTATTTCACAAATACAACTAAATAACTGTATTTATATGTTAATATATATTGCATTTAACAAGAATGAAGGAACGAAGAAAGGTTAAAACTTAACATTAATAAAAATCTTTCGCTTTTCTATATCCTCAATAATCGACTGAATAAAACATTGGGTGGTACGATGATCTTAAAATCCTAAACGTTTTCCATTAAAATTTTATTATAGTCTTTAAGAGCTTAGCAAAATGTAGAAATTTTTACTATTTCGTTAATATTTAAGTACCCTTTTCGCTTGATTTTGGTAAAATTCCTCCATTATTATTTTTTTTATTAATTTTACATTTAAATAAAATCACCTTAGCATTACTTCGCTAGTACTATACTATTTTTTTTTCGATTCCTCGTAACATTAATGAACTCTGCTAACATTTGGCTCATAATTTTTTGTTCAGACAACCTCCACATTTTGGAAGACTAACGGAAATCTTTCATTAGACACAAACATTTTTTTTCCTCTAAATCTACATACACAAATTCATACAACGTGTATACGTACTACACTAGAAATTTCGATTATTTTTAACAGTTTTTATTACAAATAAATAGTATTGACACAACCGAACATTTTGTTAAGAACTATTATTTTTATTTACTGTGTATGTAGGTACTTAGTCGATCTATTTCATCTATTTGCTTCTAAAATGTTATTTACGGGTTACAAACACATTTAAAGACTCATTACACTATCTTTAATCACAAAAGCATAACACTGACACGACGAATATATTTTAAAACGTGTAATGAATCCTTAAAATTTATACTTATTCTATTGTAAGTTTAGGTACATATTTTAGCATTATTAAAAGCAATTTAAAATTTGCAAAATAGAAATGAAAACTTGAGAAAAAAATGTTGCAGTGAACCCTGCTTTCCGTAAATCACAAAAATGTTGATATTTTTTTTCAATTAATGAATCCTGTTATAAAAATGTTAATGCACATCGACGCAGTTTTAATAAGCATATTATTATTACTTACTATTATTTTATTTTCTCCAGTAAGTAAAATATTACTTACACATAGTTAACATGTTTGAACGGAAATTGCGAAGTCTTTATTCGACTCTGAAATTGATTCTTAGAGCTTATAATACGATTGGAAACAGCGAAGTCCACACAGCTACACATCAAGCTATACATTTCCAGTATAGGCTGACCTCTCATTGTACGGAAATCCTATACGACGCGAGATCAACTTATACTGGAAATGTATAGCTTGATATGTAGCCGTGTGTACCTGATACCTCTTGATGTCGTTGTGACAAACTATTTTTTTTTGTTTTTTAGACGGAAATATTTCCATAATTTCCCGGGATGCTTAATATGGTTACTTGCGAGTACCTGCTCGCAAAAAAATTCCTGTTAGGATCAGCCTCTTTCTAAAGCGACATCGTTTTCTGGCTCTATTTTCAATAAGCGCTCTAAGAATCTTATGTTAAAGGGCTATCAATTGTCTTCGAGAAGAAATAGATCAAAGCTAAATTTTTTGTCCCAAAAGATTTTGCTGGACTGTTAGTAAGCAATCATTTTTATTAGGTAGGTCATTACCAATAACTCATGTAATTGTACTGTGTCAAGTCAGGTTGCCAATCTGACCTATGTTGGTACAACTTATCATTAGTCACTACCTATTTCAGTAACGGTGGAGTTGCCCATTCTTCTGCATACAAAACTACCTTTTGGGAATTATAATTATTTTATAATTATTACTTTTTCCGACTAGAATGACTTCTTTTTTTTTTCTGGAAATTTTGACGTTAAAAAGTGCCTTTTATTCGTATTTGGAATAAATTACTTGTTATTGATTTTGACTTGGTTATTAAAAATTAGCAACATAGCCAATCATGAGGATAATTTTTAAAGAAAGTTATTTCATATTTGTTATCTACAATTAATGCCCTTTTACCTCACATGGGGTTTTTTTTCTATCGACTCTGGGTTTTTTGCCCATACATTTTTGGGCATTCTCCTTTTAAATGATTTTTATACTTATTTCAACTTGTCTGCAGAATCAAATAGCCCTTAACACATTTATGATAAACTTAAAAGCGGCTTACAACATTTGTTTTATTTTATAATACAACATGACATGTAATTTTAAGGCCTTATAGTACACTTGAAGCCATATAAAAAACAAAACAACTATCACACACACCGAATTTATTCATCAGTACAGACTACACTTTAAAATGTCGCAACCATTTTTACCTGCGACTTTTAAATCTCAAATGCGACAGAATATTCGCAAATGCGACAGAATATTCGCAAATGCGACAGAATAATCGCACTTGTTTAAAAATGTGCGCGGAAACTGAAATAAGGGTACGTATACACTGCCACCAAGCGCGTTCTATAAAATGATCCACTTTAGCAACACGTATATGCTTTAGGTCTAGATGAGAGTTTCTTTCCCCCCGTACCGCTGGAGGTACGAGTATGGGCACTGGCTTCCGGGAGGTTCTCTCTTCGGCCGGTGGTCTGCATACTAGTTTTTCGACGTCAATATTGTCACGAACTCTGAAACATGAAAATTTTAAGTCAGAATTGATTTTTTACAACTTACTGATGTGTAGCTTTTCAGGGACGGAAATGTGTAACTGAAAGTGCTTGAAAATGGAATAAGTAAGTAATTTTAATAGCATGGAATTAGCAAGTAGTTTATGGATTTAGTGTATTCATGGAATTAGTAAGTTCTTTATAGATTGTCGCAGGCGATTGACGATCTTCGCAGGGTGGCTGGTGGCAGCTGGATGAGAGTTACCGAGAATTGAGCTGAATGGCGTGCAATTGGAGAGGCCTATGTCCAGCAGTGGACTGCTATGGGCTGATGATGATGATGATGATGATATTATAGATTGTAATTATAGGCCGTCGAATTTCGACCAGTGGGCGACCACTATTAATGAGATTATTTATTTATTTATTTAAACTTCTCGCACACAATAAGGTACAAAGGCGGACTTAATGCCTTAGGCATTCTCTACCAGTCAACCAAGGGTGGTGAAGAGATAAGATGGCGGGTGCTCTGATGGAGAGAAAATAATAATATTAAAAAATATTAAATTCTAACCTATTTTCCTATTTTTTTGGATTAGATTTAGATCTATAGATTGTAAGTAGAGGGAGTGATTTCTGTCATTGCTCAGTTGCTTATTACCAAGGTGAGATGACAGACGAGACACACATCATATACGACTACTGCTCGCTCGATTTTTTTTTATGCACAACTACATAGGTATCTCTAGTTTTTTAAGTATGTCTATGTCTATGGATATAGTTACTCCCCATACAAGCCATGGGATTTTCCTATCGACAAACTTCCATAGAAACTTTCGTCCAATTTGTACCTAACGTCTTCGAATGCGTAGCAAAATAACAAACATGGCCGCTCAAGTGTCTATATCAAATAACAAGATGGCGTCCGAGTGCAAGATCAGATTACGTCATCGCCGTGGGTGGTCCCCGAGCGCCAGATATTTGTAAACTAGGTCCCAAACAGCACTTTAAGGTGTTTAAAAAAAAAAAAACAACGTAAAGTGCTGTTGGGAACTGCAGTTCCCAAAAAAAATAACACCGTAAAGTGACGTCTGGGAACCAGAGTTCCCAACCTGCACTTGACGGTGTTTTTATTTTGGCAACTGTAGTTCCCAACTGCACTTTACGGTGTATTTTTTTTGGGAACTGTAGTTCTAAACTGCATTTGAACGGTGAGAAGAATTTTCCAAAATTCTTCCCTATTGCAAATTATAGTTTTATAAAGAATTTTAAGCTTCTAGACCCAGAAGTTAAGGTCGTGTGTTGTCTGTTATTGAATCAATTAATGAATTTAAGATTTTTACTAATTCGATTTTTCTTGAGGTGCTCGTGGCTAAATAATAACAGCCGCACGGGTCGATCGACCAGGTTAAGATATGCTTGCCGCGGTTGGTCTGTGGATGGGTGATCATACCAAGACCCCTCCGTGCCTCGGAAAGCGCGTTGGGCCGTGGGTCCTGGCTGTCATTCGTGGATCTTTGACAGTCGTTACTGGTTGTCAGAAGCCCGAAAGTCTGACAACCAGTCTTACCAAGGGGAATCGTATTACTCAGGAACTGGGTTGTGCAGGTCAGGTAGGCAGTAGCTCCATGTAAAATACTGGTATTCAGCTACATCCGGTTAGACTGGAAGCCGACCCTAATATAGTTGGGAACAGGCAGATGATAACTAAGAATATTTTTTTCAACACATTTGCTCAAAAAATGCATTTACGAAGCCTGTATACATTGTTTGAAAGTTAAAAATTACGCACCATACAACGGAACGGGCGGTAAAATAGGTACTCTCACCTAAGTACATGTTTTACCGCCTCCTTCGTTGTATAGCGCCGTGCGTATCCTTTACGGTTTTTTTTTTATTACTATAAAAATTATATAAGAATTCCACCAAGGAGTTTCAAGTTACGAGACTATATAAGTTGAATGATCGAATTTTAAGACCTTTATATCCTGCTTATGTGTATGAAGTTTCATTAAAATCGGTCCAGTCATTTCGAAAAACAAGGGCTTGAAAGTTTGTATGAAATGCCGTAAGTCGTCATGCTTTCCGGGGCATGGGGGTATCACACCGCCAACTTTCAAACTAAGAGTGCAAACGGAGTGTTACTAAGAAATTCCTAACGGTAAAACGCAATACCCTCCCCACGCTCAGCAGTCACGCTTGCGACCACGTGACCAAGGGTCTAAAATCTTACAGCATAATCAGGCAATGATGGTAAAAATTTATCAACATTTTTGTGAGACACATCCATGCTTAAATTCTTTATTATTTTCTACCTATGTCTTGTTGATAGTTCTGGATTCAATCGAGTGTCTTTCTTTGCTATATTGTTGCGTTATCATAATAATTTCTTTACCATTGTAATTGCCCAGTATCTACTGCTAAACCAGACTCTTGACCACAGAAGTTTTTGATTTATTTTATTGGCCATACACCAATGCCTTAGACCTTACCTCAGATGACATTGTAGACCTTACGTGAGACACATCTATGGTTAGTGTTGTTTACGGTTTTACCAATGTTGTTTTATCTCTGTACTGATGGGGCAAGTCTTTGATAATTCTTGCTAGATTATTCCAGAACAATGATGATTATCTTACCATCGTAATTGACCATGCCGTCTCCATCGAGGTCGGCCTCGCGGATCATGTCGTCGACCTCTTCCTCACTGAGCCGCTCCCCCAGGTTGGTCATCACGTGGCGGAGCTCCACCGAAGATATCAGACCGTCGTTGTTCTTGTCAAATACCCTGGAATTTGTTATGGTGACATTTAATACATTAACAAGATAAGGGGAGTACTTTATATATGCTGTGCTCCTAAAGATGGGTGACAATTCCCTGAAAATCTTTTCAACCTCGGAATGCACACCTTTTTTTTTGGATGAGATATTATTAACTAACTTCTCTCGCTCTGGGCGGAGCGGGAGGGCGTGTCAGACTTTTACTGACTAAAACCCACCCGTGTTCCTTCAGTTGCCTGTGTGCCAGGGCCACGGTATCCCTTTCGGACCCACAACCCTGGCAGGCATCGGACGTTACGGATTCCATCATTTTGTGCTGACATCTCTTTGAGGCGAGCGTGGAACACAACGCGCCGTCGACCCATGCCTGGTCCTTATCAGATGGCGAGCTTCTCTACCCATTGCTCACCGTCCGCAAGCCCGCGCCTACGGTGGCCGGGAATCGGCCTGAGATTCCCGACGCCCAGGGCGTCTCCATACAAACACGTTTTAATGACAATCAGAAACCATAACATCTGTCATTTAGTCTATAGTTGGCAATCGATATTGTCCAGTAGCCAACTGAGTTTTGAAGATCAGACAGAACCGATGAAAATTAATCAGACAATTGAGCAATTTAAGTTTTATCACAAAGTAAAGAAATCCTTATGCCCACGCTTCTAATGCATACGAGTACTTATGACATTTACATGCTTCAAGATTCTCTAAATATTCATTCAGGTAGTTTGTAAAAAGGCAAATACTAATCCGCACTGAGCCTGAGTGGTAGATCACGGCCTGTTCTGTCTTTCAGAGACGATGATATGCTCAGAAAAAGTATAATCAGCCTATAACGGTCCCACTAATGGGACAACTGACTGCGAATACGGCTGAGATAAAAGCATGATAGTAAAATTAAATAATGGTACTGAGATATACCTGAAAGCCTCTCTAAGTTCGTCTTCTCCATCAGCCCCGCGCATCTTTTTGGACATCATTTGGAGAAACTCGTTGAACTCGATGGTCCCGTTGCCGTCCTGGTCCACTTCCTTCACCATGTCTCGAAGCTCCGTCTCTGGAATACACAGTATTGTGCAAATGAATATAATGACTAATTCATTAATTAATTATATTTTACTTCAGATCAAATTACAAGGTCTATAATTTGTTAGTAAAGGTCTTAACCAAAGGTTAGTAATACAAAATTGAAACGACTGACACCTACGCGTTTAGCCGTATACAGGGTCAAATTAAATTAGCTAGCGGAACTCCGCAGGCGTGATGGGAAGATGTCGATATCTAAGAAAAAATATTATTAAAGTTTTAATGTTTTTTTAGTTAGTGTTGTTAGTGGAAGTATCAGTTGAGAAAATCTGTTTATTTTTATCGTTACCCAACACTTTTGTGATTTGTTTACAAAAAAAACATGTTTTTTTAACTGATATCTAAAGTGACTACAGTAGTAGTTTATGACCCAAAAAAACCCATCAAATGAATGTATTTTTTGTTATATTGTAGCGGCATCAACATCGCCACATACGAACTACGCGTCACACTGACGTCACGCAAAATCCTGCATCGCGCAATTAGAGTTTACCGCGCGACTAGCATATATACAACGTCCCGACATCAACCGTCGGGCAGTTGCCCACCAGACACGACACCCGTCTGGTCGGAGGATCCTCCCTTTTCTATGGTGGATGAGTTAACTTTACACCCTGTTCCTCATACCACCAAAATATCATGTTTAGATATCGAAACCAATCAAGTCTGCTGAGTTTCGCTAGCTAATTTAATTTGACCCTGTATGAGCCAGCATGGAGCTGACCCACCTATCACACAATACTCTAAGGATGCTGTGGGAGCTAGCTCGAGAATAGAAGTGCTCCGTTTCCGTATAATGGCATGAAAACCATCAACCCTGGCCTCGGTAAACATCCCGGAAGGGCTACAAAAGCGTGGTAGACCCAACAGCATCCTGAATACATTTACCAAGTAAATACAGTTATAATAAGTAGTAAGAATGAGATAGTTCAACACCATCTTCACCAATTTACTTAATTGGATGAATATTTGCGTTAAATCGAGAGTCACTGTTGTTTTAGGCTCTGTCAATACTTCCCAAGGTTTGGAAGCGATCCAAAGTATATGGTGAATGACGCTGATGTTTACGTACAATATACTCGTAAGCTCCGGTGTGCGGTATCATGCTGTAGAACCGTACAGCCTTCCATCTATCATCACCCTGCGTATAGTACCAATGAGGAGCATAAAATGAATGTCCCAGACGTGAGAACCATTCACGATCAACTTCAAATATCAAAATGATACTCTCGGCAAATCAGGCTCTAGGGATATACCAAAAGACCAATTCTATAACTCCGATGACGAAAATAAAACAATAATAAAATATAAAGAAAGATAGTCATTAAACACTTTTATAATAAAGTACGTACAAGACACCCGTATAGTCCTAAGCTCGGTATTATCTCACGGACAGAAAATAATGACATCGTAAATTATAACAAGTCGCCTACATGAGCATTCTCGTTGAGATGGTTTGCCAAGAAAAGAGACGTTTTTATTGTGTCCTGCTGGTTTTTCACACGACAGCATTAAATGGTTAATAAGATTAGATAATCAAGAAATAAGGAGATAGTAGTATTATTACGGTAATATTCTCAATATTTGACAAAGGAAAAACGCATAAAATCGTATAATATATAAAATTCTCGTGTCACAATGTTAGTTACCATACTCCTCCAAAACGGCTTGACAGATTTTTATAAAATTTTATATGCATATTCAGTAGGTCTGAGAATCGGCTACTATCTATTTTTTATACCCCTAAGTGTTAAGGATGGCTTTCCCACGGGATCGAAACTTACGCGGGTGAAACCGCGGGGCGCAGCTAGTATACTATGAATAGGGGGACACAGACTGATTTATTTGATTTAGCATTATTATTGGAAGCGAACTACTACATACAAGAGTAGTCTATAGAGTTTTTTTTTTATTTCTCTTTATTTAAAGGGGTTATCGCTGAGCGATAACGTCACCCTGTAACATCAGCACAATGAACCTAAAAACACTTTATCATTCTAACATTAATACTTTAAAACAAAAAATGCCAGTTTGTACAGTATCCTAGCTAGCTAAAGGACAAGCCAGGATAGAATTACACTCTCCAATAATGGACTTATTTGTTGGACCAAGTAAATTAAATCGCAAAGCTTCATTCCGCACACACTCCATCAAAACATGTTGCACATCTTCGACCACTCCACATTCTTCACAGTTGGGTGATGCAAAATTTTTCATGAGGAAACCAAACTTTTTTGATGGAATATGACCAGTGCCATAACTAAATCTCTTCTATACTAAGCAGATTTTGATCAGTCCAATTATTCATAGAGTTATTTTTCTATCTTGCAACACAATGAAAATGTAAGTCGATTGGAATTCACAATTTCAGCCTTCGCAGTCGTGGCGCCGTGGCTTAGTTGGTTAAAGCGCCTGTCTAGTAAACAGGAGATCGTGAGTTCGAATCTCGCCGGGGCCTACGTTGTGTTTTTTACATTTTTGATTACGAATATCATAAAACACACGCCATTATCTGTTTTAATAATAATACGATTGTTACTTATTAGCTTGTTTTAACTTGGCTGTTTTAATAATAATAACATTGTTACATAATTGCTTGAATTTAATAATGTACGCTGCTGACTGACACCGTTTAAAATATAATTACAGTGTTTCACGTTTCACAAAGTTTCTGAGATAACAATAATAATTATGTAAACAAGACAATTATCATCGAAGCATTGCATTACAAAGTATACCAATGCCTCTTGTTTAAACAATAAGACAGTACCTACCTATGTAGATAGGTAGGTACTGTCTTATTGTTCTAGTCTATCTCTCTCTATCTAGTTTATCGAAGATTGATTAAGTGGGTATACTATAAGTGCAGAACCAGCTCTAGCGGCACCTTATCTGTATTCAGTAAGAATCTCACCGTGAAATCCAAGGTGAAGTGAGCTGTCAATAGTGTCAATCCCTAGCGATTCGTATAGCCTATGGTGGAATGACAGCTCACTTAAATCTCACTACACATTTCACGGTGAGATTCTTACAGAATAGACCGACTGTACCCCGAGTATAAGTTTGCAAGTGAGTAAACGTAGACTTCTTGGCGGGAAAGTGAAGCGTCATGTTCAGCAGTTTGTTTTATTTTCCAAAATTTGTGTTTAGCCGAATACTAATGTGTAATAATGGTGGATTATTAACCATTAAGTGTTTGTGAACGTGCATTAGTGTAGGCAAATGAAACAAAACAGTGCAACTTCGCTTCAAGTTCTCTCAAGAAGTCCGCGTGAGGACTCAGTAAAGTGCCACATCTTTACTGAAACTCAAGGGGAGTGGGCGGGGATATCATCATCATGCATTTATAATTCATTTCATCAATATTAGACAAGAACTAAAACTTGACATTGGCTAAATGCACAAACCGTGCGAAGCCAGAAGGAAAAGAAAAAAAAAAAGTGAGTAAACGTAACTAGCGCGTTTGCGTTAAGATTTTTATTCTCACTCTTATCATTATGGTCAAATTTTAACGCAAGCGAAGTTGTTCGTTTACTCTCTTGCAAACTAACGCTTGGGGTACTGATATTATAAATGCGAAAGTGACTTTGTTTGTTTGTTACGCTTTCACGCTGAAACGGGTGGACGGATTTGGATAAAATTTGACACATTGGTAGACCATGACCTGGTTTAGGTTATATGATACTTCTGATCCCGATATTCCCACGGGATCAAGACTTTTGCGGGTGAAACCGTGGGGCGCAGCTAGTAATTTTATAATCAAGCCGTCGCGTCATCGCTACGCCTAAGATATGCAGATGGCATTACTTTGACCTTAAGATATATTCTATAAAAAAAAAAACAATTCTGTAAGAATCAGTCATTGTCAGATTATTGAGGTTCTGGAGGCCAAATAGGCAGTCGCTCCATGTAAAATACCTACTGGTATTCAGCTCCAAGCGGTTAGACTGGAAGCCGACCCCAACATGGTTGGGAAAAGGCTGGGCAGATGATGATGATGATGCAGATTAAGATTATTTTTAAAATAATCCATAAAAAACCGAAAATTCTGAAGCCACAAAGATATAATAACAGGGCTTCTGTTCAAACTCATCCGGATCTGTCCTAATTCCAAACTCCGGGATACAGTCGGGTCAAGTAATCCGCTTTTTAAAACTTCGCTGGTACAAATCCAATACAATTTTATAATAACCGATTCGGGAATATGGCAGTAAATTGAAGTATAAACCCGATTTGTTTACGATTCACATCATTTTCTTAATAATCCTCTTTGGATTATTTCGACTTTTTTAAAGCGGATATTCGAGACTTTGGTTTAAGCCATATAGTAGGTGGGTAAATGCACCACAGCTGAGTATTCTCTACCACAGAGCACAGAATGAAAAAATTATAAAATTCGTGACCTCAAAAGCGCTATGAGCACTAAACTACTGTCAAGGACCGCATTCAAAGCCGTCAATTTGTATATGTCATAAGTGTCGAAGTGAGGGTATGAAAGTGGTGACAGTGCTGCCTCTAGCAGCAGCCGCAGAGGCATCTCCGTGATCTATGTCTTAAAGTATTCACAGACTCGAACTTGGTTCGGAACGGACCATGAACATGGTGCGCTTTGAACCAAATTCGATCGTGTGGCGCACGGTCCGCCAGACATTATTATTATTAATATCGGTACGGCTGGTTCGGAGCGCTTGCACATCGAACGCGGTGCGTTCCGAACCGAATCGATCGTGTGGACGGCGCACCGAACCATATGTTGGTTTAGTCGCTATTGTTTATGTGGTTTCGCAAGATCCAACAATTCAATAAATGCTTCGGAACTCATTCGAAGATATATACGAAAATGATTATCATCGAGATCTTTAATGAGATTTATATGACTGTACTGTTGTCTGTTTCTGAGATAAAATTTTGCCCATTCTTTTCTTCTTTTTCGTTGGTTATGTAATGGCGATGTAGCAACGATAGTTGCCGCAACTAATGCAATTTTGGCCTTTTTTGATAGAATAGGCGGCATGTCGAGGAGACGTGTTCACGCAATGCTAGCACAATAGGACTCGACGATTCGGAGTCTGGTGCGCTTGTCTGTTGTGTAGACCGCACCGTACAGTTCATGGTCCGTTCCGAACTAAGTTCGATCGTCTGTGAATACTTTTAGACGCCATCTCCAAGGATGAGAGATTTGGGGCGATAGTCACGCTGTGCCTTCAAATTATTTCCGCGGCGCTTTATAGGTAAGTTTCATATAGCCACGAAAGTAGGTAGAAGTCGGCAAGATCGTTCGATTCGTTTTATCAATAGGAACATTTAATTAGTAATGGCTAATAGCAATTCTAAAGCAAGGTTTTATAGGAATTAGGACAATCGGTATCAGGAAGGAAGTTGTTAGTTTAAAACAATGGCAGTCGATAACAATAACTGAGAAACTTAATTGTTACAACGGAGGAATCAGGTAAAATTAGTTACTGTTTGTTATCAAATCGTCACGTAATTTGCCTATCAATGTCAAAAAGACTAATGCAATTTGTCTGGCTTGTGTGAATCATTTTTTTGATGACGTATTTAAAGCACTGTTGAGGTCTATACTGATCTCCACAAAAAATACAGGGACATTGTCATCCACTACTGATATCTTATACTTGACTTTTTGTCCTCATTCATACATGGTTATTTTTAAAACGTCAATAACCTCTTAAGGGGTCATTGTAATCATCATTATGAACAACTTTTACTATGGGACCAAAACTGAAATCAAGGAAAAAAACATCAGCTGTTCCCTACATTAATGAATTATTCGAACATAAATGTAGCGAACAACTGGGTTTTTTTTTCGTGAGTTCAGTTTTGGTCCCATAGTAAAAGTTGTTCCTAATGATGAGTAAAATGACCCCTTAAGAGGTTATTGACGTTTTAAAAATAATATAACATATTTATATACATCGTGTTTTTTTTTGATATCCCATAACTCTAGGGTATGATTGAGGCCATATCAAAGAATCAACTGGCATATGAGTTATGTTCCAATCCTTCGTTATTTTATTTTTTTCATTTTTCATACAAAATAATTCGGCAAAGTCACGATTATTAATATAAAACACCCTTACGTGAAATATGACAACGTCGACAAGGTAGCTTTCCCTTCACTAGCTGCCCTATGAGCACTGTGAGCACTATGTACCTACCATTTTCTGAGTACGTCTTTTATTGACTTAAATGTGCCAGGGCGGCTGAGAGTGTCATGCTCACTAAAATGTCTAGCTGATGGTGGCGTATGTGTTGGATCATTAAGTTCCCTTCAAAATGGTTGAGCTAAATGGTGCTGATCCACGCGTCATGTTCGTGAACGGGCGCCGTCAGTAGGGACTGGTCATTTCTTAGCTGCCACGGCTTATTTTAACTTAGTATTTTAGTTGTTTTTTATATGTTTATTACGGACGCTTTTAACGTGCACGTCTTTCTACATTGTTCTCACATGTATAATTTCAACATAAATTATGTAACCAATACTATGTAACAATATTTTGATTTAAAAGAGTGTCCGTGGAGTTTCTTGCCCGTTCTTCTCCATAGAAACCTACTACGCTTTGGAATGGGCAACTAGCTTCATCTGACTGACTGACCCCTTGACAATTCAAAAGTGCCTATAATAGGTTTATTTGAAATAAATGCTTTGAGTTTGAGTTTGAGTTTGCCGCCGGGAAGCCCCGATACCAACATACCTACATATTTTATTTTACTATTTATTTTACTACACTACTGCGAAGTTTGGCAACCTCGCAAAAGTAAAGATTCGTCATACTGGTGACAATTTATGACCTAATTTAATTATGATTGATGATATCTCCGAAACGATGCATTTTTGGACCACCTATTCTAGGAGTTTTAGTATTATTTTTACTTACAGAATATAACCCTAGAGTTATGGGATATCAAAAAAAACAGGTTGTATATATACATACATATAGCAGTCCATTGCTGGTCATATACATTTTGAATCGTATGCCAACTACATGTAGCTACATACTTTCTAGTCTACACTTTCAATCAACTCTGTATCTAACAAGCTGAGCTACAATAGCCTATCCTCCACCTTCCACATCCAGTCTGTCCTACATCGTCGGGACAATCTAGCTGAGGGGCGTCCCACACTACGCTTGCCAATACGCGGTCTCCACTTTACGTAGTAGGTATACCTACTATTCTGTGCATGCTATAGACCTTAACTTGTCGATGTGCATTAGACCCGGTGGGAGTCGCGCAACAATAGTTTAGTCTAAGATCCGGCTGCAGAATTAGTGTACTCACCGAGTGTTTGCTTTTTGTTTTTTTTACACGCATATTTATGATTAGAAGAATATAAATATCTAACCAGGTGCCTATCAAAATGTGACCGCTAATATTTTTAATTAAATTATTGTTAATTGATATGTCGGAAAAAAATTCATTCACTTGTTTTTTAAATAAAATATCGCCCAGTTCACGGCAAAATCTCTGAAAAACCACGGTTGCCGTTGCGCACTTGGCCGCACCCTCTTCGCAGCCAGGTGTAAACAGGTATGATTTTGATACATTTATACGTTTATAACGTACATTTATTATTCATTTGTATCAAATTAAAGCAAAATGTTTTCTGTTTATTATGATAATGCGGTTGTGGTAATTAAGTTTGGATGGTATTTAAAAGTACTTCAATTTATTCCCATTTCATTTACCTAATTTTGCCTGTGTTCCACCAAATATACTGAATGTGCACCAAAATATGTTAATTAAAATATGTCATAACGAGCATCTATTTAACAACTGTTGCAAATTTGTAAAAATAGTAATACACCTAATTTTAAAAACAAGCATTTATTTTTTTAGTTTTACTTCAGATAATGCACTGCAAAATGTATTTGAATCAAACACCAATTAATGTCCAATGTTACCGGCCAAACCCGATTTCAGGACAAACTAGTTTAGCCTAGGCTAAACTAGTTCTTCCTATCGGGCTTAGGATTAACTAGTATAGCCTAGGCTAAACTAGTTTGTCCTAAGCCCGATAGGATAAACCAGTTTAGCCTATCTAGTCTAATATGATAAACGTGAAGCAAGCATGCAGCAGGCATGTTTTCTGTCACGGCTCCGGTGCTGCAGGGCTCCAGCGGTCCCATGCGAGCTTATCGTCACAGATGTGTTTCACGCTCACCACCGAGGCTTCGGCTTGCTGGCCGGCTCAGCCGGCCAGCCTCAGCCGCGGCGGCTAGCGTTGAAACCACCTGCTCCTCAGCTCGCGGGCCGCCTCGGCCCTACGCGCCTACGCGAATTTAAATAACACTCTAAGGGTAGGGCAGACAAGACTACGTGGAGTCGGTTTTGCTGCGATCCGTTTCTGTCACGCCGCTCCCGCAGCACGCTCAATCAGATTTCAGATTAGGACGTACCATTTTATCCTAAAGCATGTAAATTCTAACTAGAATAAACCGATTCGACCTAGGCTAAACTGGTTTATCCTATCGGGCTTAGGACAAACTAGTTTAGCCTAGGCTATACTAGTTAATCCTATCGCGTATAGGAAGAACTAGTTTAGCCTAAGCTAAACTAGTTTGTCCTGAAATCGGGTTTAGCCGGTAACAACCCAAAATGTTGTGTAACATTCAGGAATATTTGGTGCACGATCAGTATTTTTCGGGGAAGAATAAAATAGTTATTGTTACAATAGAATATTTGCAGCGCACTACAATAAAAAAGTGTTATATCTTGGTGTTAATTTGGAATTTGTTTGATGTAACATATTTTGTTGGCCGAGTAGTTTAATTATAGTAAAACAATTAAAAGGGTTTAAGATCAATATTTTAGAAATGCATACATAGATGTACCTTAAGATTTTTGGTGAACACAAAAATATTATCCATTAAGTTTATCAGTAGATCCCTACCTGAAGGCCTCTGTCCAAGCGACCGCATGACAACTCCGAGCTCTGCCATTGTGATCGTGCCATCCTCATCCTTATCAAACAGCATGAACGCTTCTTTGAACTCTGTTGGACAAAATGTTAAGAAACTTTTAATTGGACTACATTTTCAACATATCAAATTGAGATTTTGCTCCGTCGACTGTGAGCAGAATCTTAGAATCATTTAAAAGTTAACTTAAAAGATAGTGTAATAAGATAGAATTGATCTTTACCTGCGACTTGTTCTTCCGTGAGGCCATATTCCGTCTGAAAATTAAATACAAATCAAATTAGCTTTTTGCTATCGGTGCAAGATGTTTTGTTGTCCAAAAAACGTTGGATGGACTGTATGAAAGATATAGGTAGTGACTGCCGAGATGACGACTAATAGTGAGGTGTGGAAGGAAACGACATGTTGCACCGATCTTAAATAAATAGGGGGGCGGGAGAATGATGATGATGATATCGTCCCATTAAATAGAGGGTGAACCTTTTGCCTTCAACCGGTTACAGATCCAGAATCCGGACCGTTACTGAGATATTTCTAAAGAAAAAAATCGGTCAAGAGCGAGTCGGACTCACGCACCGAGGGTTCCGTACGAATATTTATGATGTTGATGATTTCTGAAAAACTGTGTTATTTAGAGACATCGTTTTATTTTTCCTGTAATCTTTACAGAAGCTTCTATCTTATAGAATAATTTCAGATTTTTATCTCTGCAAATTTCGGTGATAAGGGGGGATAAGGGGGGGGGGGGTATTTTCTTTAAACTTTTCATCAAAAGTCGGAAACTATGCTGCCTAAAAAAAAATGTTGGAGAATGAGCAAACAGCGTTCTTTCATATGATAGGGTCCACATCTTCTAGTAGCCCCACTTAAAATTTTTAAGACCCCCTTTCAGTCCCTTTTGCAAAAAAGATATATGTTTTTTTATTTCTTTCTTGCTTGCTAAATAGTTGGGCAAACGTCATCTAAAACTATTCTAAATTTCAAGTTGAGGTGTGACTGACAGACAGACAGACTTAGTCTCACCATAAGGGTTCCTTTTTACCATTTTGGTACGGAACCCTAAAAACCTATGAAAATTTAACTGGCTCAGCAATTGCAGTTGCGACTAGATGGGGATTCGGCAGTCAAGTTTTAGTTACGGTTAATATTGCTTATTTGTATACGTTTTGTAATAATGTCGAACTATTACGTACAGACACTTGTCGTATCGCCAGATCACTGGTAAGCCTCCTCAGTCTTCTATATTCTTTGTTATAATTATCTTCAGGGGGTTTAGCTGCCGCCATTTTTAATTTCTTTCTAAAGTGTTGGAAGTGCGATAAAAGTAATAGATAAATATCGTGTATCTGAACGGTGTGGTCGTAATTAAGGTACAGACCACCAAACTGAACAACTTTCTCCTTGGGACCAACATCGTAACCGTGAAAAAAATCTTAACTGGAGTAGGTAAACAAAAAAATTAAACAAAACAGTACACTATGTGGTGCACATCTCTAGGGCGGACCACCTCCAACACCATCCTGACTTGAGTTCCGTACGTATTTTATCGGGTAACCACTGAAAATCAGCGCTGTGTTGTGGGTCCCCCATAGCACAGCATCATGCTGAGTGCAAGCCTTTTTGTCACAGTCATGACGTGCAGTTGCCGACTATTTGTTATTTTTGTGCTCGTGATTATAATGTAGATAGGTTTTTTTTTTTTTATGTTTACTTGCTCGAGTTTGTGTTTTCCTAGGCACGTGTTTCTGTGACGAATAAAATTATTTTTCTTTCTTTCTTTTCTTTCATCCGGAGCGTATTTGCGAACAGGTTTTATTGTTAGTACATTAACCATTGTTTTAATAAATTAGGATTAATGTAATGACAAACAAACAAATTTTTTTTTTTTTTTTCCTTATAAAGTATCACAACTGGTGATAATTTATTCACATTACAATCTAGCCTATTAGCTAATAAGTAATTTAAATATAACTTAAACTGCTAAGTAACTATAAAGTTAAGAAGTCGTCCAATAACGTCTTTCTTATTCACTATAAGTTAAGGGAAGACACTTGATTCACGTGTTCTTTATAAAAGTCAGCACTGGCACTACAGTTTAAGTTCACTTACACTGCACTAAACTAACTCAAACCGTCTTATTACAAAAAAAATGCTTAAGTACTGTTTTATACCAAGACCACAAGGTCTAGGATTGTTGCGGTATTCAAGTTAATATCAGGCTCAAAACGTGTTCTTATTACAAAACGAAGACTTTTCGAGGATCAGTTAGTACCAAAGAAGGTTCATGGTTTCACAGATAAGAAACAAAAATGGCATTCTTTTATTCGTTCATTCTGCATCTATTTGAAGGAACGTTTCGTTTCTCTAAATATTGATATTATAATAACACTTGAAATGCATAAGTAATTATTAATCAATACAAAAATATGTCATAAATCGTTCTTTGTTTACGTTACAATATATTGAACAAGCACAACTTGTACTTTTGACGTGCTTTTTATAATCAAGTTATCATATTTTTTAACACCTCTAGCGTGAAGTGGAGTGAATTACATAGGTACGGCGCGGCACTCGTAATTTGAGACGAATGTTTATGTTGCGTCCATAAATAATAAATCTTAGTATTAGGTACTGTTGATAATATGTGGTTTGTTCGTGAGTTGTGTTTGGTTAAACCGTTGAAGATAAACTTAGTAAAACCCTAAGACGACACACTGACCAAAACATGGATTTTTAATTAATATTAGGTAAGCAATGCTTTGTATCATCTTATTTCGACTGCCTAACGCGAATGTTCATATTATTATAGGAAATATTACGTCATACTACGTATGACGATGTCTGTAAGATCGACGAGCATAATTATCCAAATCTTCCAAATCCATCAAGTCGATTTGAAAATAAAAAGCCACACAATAACAATAAACGCTAACCTCAAATAAATTAGTACCGAAGTTAGACCATAGAAAAACTAGGGGTCTCGGCGGACTAACTTTAGTACCATAGCTAGTTCATGAACTAGTGATAAACTTCATTTTATAATAACGTTTTATTTAGTCATGGTAGCAAACCTAGTAATTATCCTAGTACTAAATGTAGATCGTGTTTTGGAATAAGACGGAATAGGTTTTACCCTATTTAGTATCAGTGTTGTCAAGGAGTTGGATCGCCTCGACATTCACGTGCCAAACGAACAAATGAAGCTTCTAGATACCGGCGCGACTCGGTCGCGTCGCGTGTCGCGCCGGTCTGTAAAAGCCTTGACTCAGAGGCAGGCGTAGGTATTATTAATCGTTTTATTTTATTTTCTGATTTTAATAATTTTATCATTCTAATTTTGAATTTATTAATATTGTTTAATTAATTATTTTTGATAATAACTATTTGTATCTGTTTGTATAAACTCTCTCCGTCTTATTCCAAAACACGATCTAAATTTAGTACTAGAATAATTACCAGGTTTAAATCATGACTAAATAAAACGTTATTATAAAATGAAGTTTATCACTAGTTCATGAACTAGCTATGGTACTAAAGTTAGTCCGCCGAGACCCCTAGTTTTTCTATGGACTAACTGTTATTGTGTGGCTTTTTATTTACAAATCGACTTGATGGATTTGGAAGATTTGGATAATTATGCTGGAGACGTCTCGGCGATCTTACAGACATCGTCATACGTAGTACAACGTAATATTTCCTATAATAATATGAACATTTGCGTTAGGCAGTCGAAATAAGATGATACAAAGCATTGCTTACCTAATATTAATTAAAAATCCATGTTTTGGTCAGTGTGTCGTCTTAGGGTTTTACTAAGTTTATCTTCAACGGTTTAACCAAACACAACTCACGAACAAACCACATATTATCAACAGTAATACTAAGATTTATTATTTAAGGACGCAACATAAACATTCGTCTCAAATTACGAGTGCCGCGCCGTACCTATGTAATTCACTCCACTTCACGCTAGAGGTGTTAAAAAGTATGATAAATTGATTATAAAAAGCACATCATAAGTACAAGTTGTGCTTGTTCAATATATTGTAACCTAAACAAAGAACGATTTATCACATATTTTTGTATTGATTAATAATTATTTATGCATTTCAAGTGTTATTATAATATCAATATTTAGAGAAACGAAACGTTGCTTTAAATTGATGCAGAATGAACGAATGAAAGAATGCCATTTTTGTTTCTTATCTGTGGAACCATGAACCTTCTTTGGTACTAACTGATCCTCGAAAAGTCTTCGTTTTGTAATCAGAACACGTTTTGAGCCTGATATTAACTTGAATACCGTAACAATCGTAGACCTAATGGTCTTGGTATAAAACAGTACTTAAGCATTTTTTTGTAATAAGACGGTTTTTGTCTAAATGATTTGCTATTTGTATATAATTATGATTATTTGGGCATTTAATGGGCTCTTTGACAATTCAAAAGTGCCTGTAATAGGTTTAATTGAAATAAATCTTTTGAGTTTGAGTTTAATAGTTTGGAAATTTTTAATTTTGTACGATATAATTATGATACTAAATTGATTTAAATAAATGATTTTTTTAATAAATAAATGAGATTTGAATTTGAAATTTCAATTATAATCACGAGCTCAAAAAACAAATAATAGGCAGCTGCACGTCATAAATGTGACAAGAAGGCTTCCACTCAGCATGATACTGTGCTTTATGGGACCCACAGCACAGCGTTGATTTTCAGTGGTCACCAGAAAAATACGTACGGAAACCAAGTTAGGTTTAATGAGTTGTACAAGAAAAATACGTACGGAAACCAAGTTAGGTTTAATGAGTTGTACAAAACTTCTAAAACAAATGCATGGGACAGCTGATTATTTTGTCGCGATTAAAGTCAAAGTCAAATTGTTTATTTCATATAGGCACATAAAAAGCACTTTTAAACGTCAATATTTACAACAAAAAAAATTGATTCTAGTCGCCCCTTCCAAAAGGTAGTTAAATATAGAGAAGGTTGGGCAAGAAACTCCACCGTTTCTCTTTTAAAATGTTGTACAATATTTTTTATAGGTACTTTTAATTATATGTGAAGACGCCTAGAATAAAATTACTATACCACAATAGGTAAAAAGAGTTAAGAACGAAGCAATGACAGATAAATTAATTATGTAAAATATACATGGTGCTCACATATTTACAAACATTGTAAAAAAAATTAAAATAAACGTTTTCCTAAAAAATTATAATATCTGTGTGAGTTAAGGTAATCACAGAATTTAAAATAAATGTCATAAAAATAATAAATTATTCAATTAAAATAGCAACCTGTTTGATTTTGTCTAGACTCATTACGATGTTGACCCCATGGATAAAGTTGTTCAGTTTGATGGACTTTTCCACACCCTTAAATATGACCATACATTTCATACGTTTATATCATTGATGTATTGATGTATTAAATAGGAAGATAATTATGGTACGCGCTCCTCGATGTGGACCGCATAAATTAGGGGAAAGAACACAATCAACCTACATTACTCTCGGTTTACGGGGAATACCCGAATCGTAGTTTGTTTCAGATTTGTTATGGGTACGTAACAGTGATAATTATTGCTATCTCGTTCCCACTATAGCCCGCGTAATAGGTATGTCTCTCTATTTCGGTTGTCGAGCACATGACATACGACATCGGATCCATTTAATATTTAAGTACGTGATGTTAGAGAGTGTCCTATTTAATACATCAATGGTTTATATAGAACTAATTGCTGACTGTCCGCTAGTTGCACGGAAGTCCATTAAATTTAATTCCCTCATTAAAAGTAGATAATACTGTCGTTTTCTGATACGTTCCGTTAGATAGAGACAGCATTACTTTTAATCGGAAATTAAATTTAATGGAATTACGTGCAACTAGCGGTGTGTATCTTAACACATACGTTCACTAAACATACTCGTATACGTTCAGCAAATAGTTCTTGTTAAGAAACACGATAAGGTTAGTAATGTGTTAGTGTTCTACGGATTATAGACGATTTATGGCCGTTCGAAACTTTTACAGATAGGTATAAACTTGTACCAATGTTTCAAAACTTTAGCGTGGTAGTTTTTTGTTTTATCTTTTGATGGAAAACTAATATACTTTTATAGCTTGTGTATTGTTTGAGCAATATTTTGTAAAAACGCAGGCTAGAATTAAATGTCTCTTGAGGTTGAATTCGACTGCTAAGTAAACAAATATCAAGTGTATTTTTTTCCTTTTAGTTAAATCAAAAGTCACGATTCTAATAAAAATATAATAATAAAAAATAATGAAAAGTTTTATTGATTCTTAAACAAGTGTTTCAATATTTAGGTATGACACTGGATCCCGCACTAGGGTAGCATTCTAGACGAGGAAACCGATATTAAACGGTAAAGAAAAGTATTCAACGGGCCTTTCTGTAATATAGCGTACAGCGCCATCTACAATTTCCAAAGCAGTTGTAAAATACCTACTCGTACACATCGAAAAATGATAATACAGTATCCTGTCCGTGTTCTATTAGTACAAGACCTTAGTATTATCAGCTTCTGTATAGCACGAAATAAAAGTCGTGATCATACTTCCTACATACCCATTTATTTTAAAACATCATTGACGTTTGTCATCAAACAGCATTATTTTTATCCAAGGTTTTGTCGCATGTTCTACATAGATATTTTTATCTTTAAATTTTTCTCTTAATGTGTTCTAAAACCTTCGAGAAAATAATTTTAAATATTCCATTCTACTTTCATAGAAATAGAAATAGAAAAGATTGTGAACATTTTAGAGTACCTATTATATATAATCGGTAAACGGAAGTAAAGAAGGAATGTTTCGTGAAATTATCGAATTATTTTGATAGGAAATTCTTCCCCATCTTTATGTAGAGAATTCTATCAAGGAGTAGACACAACTATCCTCACAACTCAAAATGAGAAAAACAATATGCCGCCGGCTAAGTACCTACATATAGGGCAAATATTTTATCTATTATATCTGTCTAGACATGTTTTATTATAAATATTTATCCTTTAAATTTAGCCTCCTGCAAGGTGGACCGATGATCTTGTGAAGGCTGCAGGGTTCCGCTGGATGCGCGATGCACAGAAACAGTCGAAGTGGCGGGTTTGGGGGAGCCTATGTCCAGCAGTGGACGTCTTTCGTATGAAATGATGATGATATTTAGCCTATAACTGATTTTCGGCCTAGCAGCAGACTAGAATGTTGATTACTGATTTTAAATTACGGTGACTCCGCAGTGTTTATTTTTTTATTTGTGGTAACCCGCGAATTTCAATTTTTCTTAAGTTTAGTATTTGCAAATCCCTCCATATGAGGCCGGCGATGGATGCGTAGTTCATACAAACGTAATACCAAAATAATTGGTAAATCAAACATAATATTCTTATGGTAGTGTCTTTAGTCCGATTGGAATACAGAATATCTAGGTTCCTAAATATATTTTTTGAATGGACACTGATTTAAACAAGAGTTATGAGAAAAATAATTTTTATACAGAAATTTTAAATTCTTCATATTTCGTCTTTATATCATTGTGTCCTTTCAAAATATATATTTAGGAACATAGATATTCTGTAATCCAATCGAAATAAATACACGCTACCATAAGAATATGTTTGATTTACAAATTATTTCGGTATTACGTTTGTATCAACTACGCGTGCTACGCTGGCCACTTAAGGAGACCGATGTCCAGCAGTGGACATGTTTTGGCTGAAATGATGATGATGCATGGTGATGATGTCTGTTACAGTCACGAATCATATTTCTATCATATTAAAACCTGACATTGACTCGCAAATTGCAAAAAACCTAAGAAAAATTGAATTTTGTGGGCTACAACTGGGGATTCACCTTTACGAAAAATAAAAGATGCTCAAATTCAAAATATAATAATTAGGTAATACGTTATACCGTAAACTATGAAAAAAAAGTTAATGGATTGTGTGAGGAATGATAAATGAAAGAGAAGGGAGTGAATGATAGCGTAACGGCTGACAGGGGCAATGGAAAGAGACAACGTGTTGCGCCGACCACAAGTAACATGGGACCGGCTGACGTAGGAACAATGGAAAGAGACAAGGTGTTGCGCCGATCACAAGTAACATGGGACCGGCTGACAGGGGACAATGGAAAGAGACAACGTGTTGCGTCGACCACAAGTAACATGGGACCGGCTGACAGGGGACAATGGAAAGAGACAAGGTGTTGCGCCGATCACAAGTAACATGGGACCGGCTGACATGGGAACAATGGAAAGAGACAAGGTGTTGCGCCGATCACAAGTAACATGGGACCGGCTGACAGGGGACAATGGAAAGAGACAACGTGTTGCGTCGACCACAAGTAACATGGGACCGGCTGACAGGAGACAATGGAATGAGACAACGTGTTGCGAGTTGCGACGACCACAAGTAACATGGGACCGGCTGACAGGAGACAATGGAAAGAGACAACGTGTTGCGTCGACCACAAGTAACATGGGACCGGCTGACAGGAGACAATGGAATGAGACAACGTGTTGCGAGTTGCGACGACCACAAGTAACATGGGACCGGCTGACAGGGGACAATGGAAACAGACAACGTGTTGCGCCGACCATGAGTAACATGGGACCACGGCAGAAAAATGATGATGATTGATGGTATACCGTAAATTACCTATACAATGAATTTTGAAAATGCTAGATGGAATATCTAGTTCCAATATCTCGCAACTGATCAGCTTCATTCGATTTTTATGTAATAAACTTCAGAGGGCATAGACAAAGTAACATTCGATTAACGATGACGCTAGTAGAAAAGCCACAAAATATATGGGGTTGACATAAGCTATCTGTCGTGAAATGTCACGTGATCATAGGTCAACGAATAGAAATTATCTAGACAATTCTATCATCATTCGATTCCATGAACCGAATCGTCAGCGTCGAACGATAACTTACATAGAGATGCGTAGCCAAGTGGCACTTTTTAACAAGCGTTATCGCTAGTTTTCGATTCGTATGAAGGAATACGAATCGAAAACTAGCGATAACGCTTGTCAAACAGTGAAATAACGATAGCGATTGTAGAAATAGCATCGCTCCGAAGCGAATGCCATTTGTCTAGGCCCTCTGATAAGAAAAATTCCTAACGACATTGAGAAAGTGAAAAAAAAAACTAAAACACTGTAATACGCTTGACATTTAGTCACATCAAACAACACTTAAAAATTATCTATTTATGCAATTAAACCTATTTTTCTTTATTTCTAAGTTAAATACTTTTATTCGCACTTCACATTTAACTAATAACACAATGGAAAAGTTTTTGCACGGAAACACAACTGACTTTTTAAAAATAAACTGCACGTAAACAAAGCAGTAGGACGCGAAAAACGCATTCTTGTTTTTAAGTTTGTTTTTTTTTTATCACGAAACACGACAAGGTCTTTTTTTAGTTTCACTTCAAAATAACTATTGGCACAGACGCGTTATTTTTTACGCCAAATATTCGGTTATTTTTAATGGCTTTTTTATTTATCAATAAAGGGTTTTGCTATTAATTAAACGTTTAATCTTATCGTACTGGCGATAATACGCGCGACGCGACATTGTCAGCTCAGATATTAGTAGAATTCTATATTTAAATTATTTTCGCTTATTGCTCTAGGTGTGTTCTATAATGGTGATAAAAAATTACGTCTGGATTAAATAATGCAAGGAAGCACCAATTACTTTTGTCTCTCAGTGTTGAACTAATTCAATGTTGGAGTTATACAATAAAGTGGCCATGAAATAGCTATAGATATTTTTAGCCATTCGAAACTGTATAAATAGTGAAACAGGTGAAAAGTATCCGATCGAAACTCCCCTGAGATGAAGAAACATGTTTACTGTTTTGAGTTTGTAATAATATAATTATAATTATCATTTAATATTATTTTGCCAATAAATATTAATGTTTGCCAATAAACATTTTTGATTGGGAGTTTTGGGTTGAATTTCTACATAATATTTATTTTAAGTTAAAAGAATTTCATTATACTTAATTTTAGCGGTCAATGTAGAACAATTAAATATTATTCCGTCATCTTGGCACGACGCGTGTCATTTGGAACGCGAAACACTTTTGGCGGGAAAAATTGTACTCATCGACCTGTGACGTACTAAATACCAAGGTTTGGTGTTGTGCTAAGCTCAACCATAAAGCTGCCAACGTAAGCATTAATTTAATTACACTCTGTTTAGCAAAGCGATTGACATGACTTTCCCTGTCGAGGCTTTAACCAGGCTAGTAGCGACATCTGCTGTGAATAATTTAAAACTTTTCAAGATTTATTCTTTTTTAATCGCTATGAATAAAAGCCTATAGACAGAAATATTAATGATTTGAAACAGTAATCCAATCTAATTTTCAATGCAAGATTCAAATTAATTAGGTGATTTCGGTTAGCCACAGCCAGATTGCACTAATTAGTAACAAGTTGCAGGAAATAAATAGAAGTCATATTCAAAGTTTCAGCTCAACAGTGGGATCATTTGAGCCGATCAGTATCGGGTACAAACCAGGGACCGTACAACCCCGGTTAAGGGTTAAGGCTTTTGAAGGGGTAACCCATTCAATGGGTTACCTTTATCATGGTGTAACCCCTGGAATGGGTTTTATACTTGAAACCCAGTGAAAGGGTTACCTGATAACCCATTTCAATGGGTTCTATACCTACTTGAAACCCAGTAACATGAAAAAATCATAATATTATGTTATTTCGATATCAGCACAGCACGCGTAGCATGACCAAGTCTATCTCTATTCTACCCAGGGACCATTTTGGTTACCATTTTAGAAAAACCCTATCGAAAACCCTTTCAATGGAAAGGGTTTTCGATAGGGTTTTTCTAAGCAGTTAATCAAAAACCCATACGGTGTGGGTAATTTTAAATGGCTTAAATTAAACCGTTCAAAAGGGTTACCCACACCGTATGGGTTTTTATCGAAAACCCTTTCAATGGGTTACCAAAATTTAATTTAAGCCGTTCATAAGGGTTACCCTTATCGTCTGGGTTTTTGTTTAACCGCTTAGAAAAACCTTATCGAAAACCCTTTCAATGGGTAACCAAAATGGTCCCTGGTACAAACAAACGAATACAGCCTATAAAATAAAATTTTGTTACGCCTGCACAATATCGCTGAGCAAAAACAATCAAACACATAATTATGAAAAATATTTTTTTGGTAGGCGCTTAAAAGAACCAATAAAACTTTTTATGAATAAAATCAAATAAGTCAGGTTTAAACTAAGGTTAATTTAAATACAAGTGTGCCTTCTAAAATGATGAACGTCATTTGTTATTTTTGACCATTGAGGCGTTCGTCACGTCGAACGCGGTGGCAAAATCACAATGAAAAAAATTATCACCCATCGACTGACCAACCAGGGCAAGAGTGGCAAGAGTAGCTAAGTCTTAAGTCGCAAATCAATCAATAAATTACATTAGCGAATAAGCTACAACTTTCTTAGATAATCAAATAAATCATAATTACCTACAAAATAAATCGAATAAAGTATAAAATAATTATTGGCAATAAGAATATTCCGTTAAGTGCGGAACGTAAAGAATAGCACCACCCCATTTCTTCCCGTGGGTGTCGTTAGACTTACTAGAGAATGTTCTCTATGCATTTTAACACCATACTGCGATCGCCAACCCGCCTGCCAAGCGTGGCGATTATGGCAACCCCCCTTTTGGGGAGGCCTATGTCCAGCAGTGAACGTCATTCGACTGAAATGATGATGATGATGATGAAAAGGTGATGAACTGATGACAGACAGTGGTCATAATATAAGTTCATCACAATGTTTTGGTTCGACCGTTGACTCCCAAACTAAACAGTCTACTCCGAACATAAATCGGAAGTATCGGCCGAATGTTTCACCGTTGCTTGACTACAGCTAACTATGGGCTGACTACGGCCTTAGGGAACTATTTAAAAATATTAATTATGACGGTACCTTGCCAATTCATTTATGAAAATATTATGTAAGTAAGTATGTAAGGAAAAATCTACATCTTTTTAATAAAATAAGTGATAGACATCATTTTAATACTAGAAATAAAGACAAAATAGATCAACCATTTTTCAGATTATCTAAAGTACCTATATACATCTTTTAAGGGGTACTGTGTTAATTGTTACAATAAAATACCTTGTGATATATTGCAACTAAATGAAAGAAAATTTAAAACTCATATTAAAAGAACTCTTTGTAATAATAATAATAATAAGTTTATTGATTCAAAATATATACGTACATAGACACGGATTGTATACTAGTTACATGCTAAGACTTAAACAACTAACAATGGACACAAGTGGAAAAAAATAAAATAAAATAATTGTTTATAAAAACAAAAATTTAAATCCTGTCTCCTAAACTAGGGATGGCCTGTATCTTAGGAGATAGTGATTCGACCAAGCTAAAGTGCAAATGATGGATCTTAGGTTTCGAGTGTCGATGCTAATTCTACCATGAAACAAAAATGTGAGTTAGCTGAGTAAGTAATTAATTTTAGATTTATTTGAGCATGAGGATTGAGGTGTGGAGAAAAAAAGTGGGGGTGTGAATGGGAAAGTGGTGTGTGTGTGTGTTCGTGTTAGTGAGTGTAATGTTAGTTGTAAACAAGCATAATACAAATACGAGGATTGTATCCAAGATAAGAATGCTTGGAAACATGCTGGTCCAGCTCCATAGGACAATCTAGAGTCTAGACAAAATCAAACAGGCTGCTATTTTAATTGTTTAATTTATTATTTTTATGAATTTATTTTAAATTCTGTGATTACCTTAACTCACACTGATATTGTTATTTTGTAGGAAACCGTATATTTTTTTTTATTTTTTTTTTATAATTTTTGTAAATATGTGAGCACCATGTGTATCACATAATTAATTTATCGGTCATTGCTTTATTCTTAACTCTTTTTATTACCTATTGTGATATAGTAATTTTATTCTAGGTGCATCGTTTTCACATAATTATAATTAATGTTACCTATAAAAAATATTGTACAAGATTTTAAAAGAGTAACGGTGGAGTTTCTTGCCCATTCTTCTCCATACGAAACTACCTTTTTTTTGTAAATATTGACGTTGAAAAGTGCCTTATATGGGCCTATTTGAAATAAACAATTTGACTTTGACTTTGCAAGGAAAAAAAAACAACAGTCAAAGAGCCAAAATAAAAAATGTGACTAAGTCGGATATGGATTCAAAGTCTTATATGGAAAATATGAAAGTTATAAAACGGCCGAACATTCGGCCGATACTTTGGATTAAGGCTTCGGAGTAAACCCCAAGGCAGTGTTTTGGGGGTCGAAGTGCGATTGAGCAGAAAAGAAATATGTCGGTTTACAAGGCTAGTGTACAATGTTGTAATAAAGCGTGTACAAGCGTCCGTTGTGTGTGTCAGTGAGAATGAAAGTGTGAGAGTTATTTGTTGTTTGCTGGCACTTTGGTTTAAATGATAAATGATTTAAGGCTTCTACATACCAGCGCGACTTGTCGCGCGACGCGACACGGCACAAAGGCCCCGCGTGTCGCAGGACGAGCGGTGCCTTTGTGTCGTGTCGCGTCGCGCGACTAGTCGCCCCGGTATGTAGAAGCCTTTATTTCTGTAAGTAGGTTTGTACAAACACTTTTACACGTCAATCATAATTCTTAAAAAAAAACTAGATGAGGTCGGCGTTTCGTATCTGCCTACTCTGAGAAGAAAGGCCGAACGAAACTCAGAGGTCACAGTTTCTTTTAAAGCCCAGACATAATCTTGGTCAGAATAGAATAGAATACTCTTTATTATGTACACCATCAAAGTTACAGATATAAATGTTGAAATTTTACATAGGGTGACCATCGAGATATAAGTACTAACGTACTAGAGAAGACACCGTAAATTCCTACTTTGTCTCGTTCAACTGCGGCGATCGCGCCGCACCTCACTCAGTCGCTCTCTAGCTCTTTCGCGCCTAGTACTTCCGACAATAATAAATTATATAGAATAAATACACTTCCGCAGCAAATCTAGCGCTGTGGTAAATTAGTTACGGTTTAGACGAATTGTTATTATTTTAGCGCTGCGCGAACTAAAGATTCAAATTACGAAGAATAGGACAATTCAGTTATTTGACGTAGCTTCTCTAGTACGTTAGTACTTATATCTTGATGAGGGTGACACAATGGGCGGTCTTATTGCTAAAAGCGATCTTTTACAGACAACCTTTGGATGAATTAAAGGGAGAAGGAGAGACAATACTGCAGGTAGCCAGTGGTGTACCATTTACATGTACAATAAATACATACATACATAAAGCATACTCTTATCTATCAGATCACGTGAAGACCATATATATTGGTGCCTGAAATGATCTTTTGATGAAAGAACAACAAAGATTAAGGGGACAAGTCCAGTCACTGTACACATATGTCTGTCAGTAGTCGTGCAGCTCTACTCAGAACTTAAGGAGCTCAATGATTCAACGAACAATACCAAAGAAAGGACATTTGGGTAGGCCGCATAAATCACTCACGTTTGTCGACTACCGTTGGAGAAATGGTTCTCTTTCGATGTATTTTAGTTCCAGAAGCCATGTCTGTCAGTAAGACAGACACTGCTACTGACAGATACTGCTTTAGTACACTTTTTAGGAAAGCGGTTAATAAGTATTTAATGTCCAGTGATTTGCAGACCTTGTGCATGTGTGTAGGTGGGAGTAAGCTGTGCTCCGTTTGGCCAAAAGGGACTTTACAGGCGGAGTTGGAATTCTGAACGCCCGCATTGACAGCAGTTTTGGGGAGGGTCTTTTGAGTGCGGACGATTGCAGCCACAATGAAGGACGAGGACTTGGATTTCTCTATAGAGCTTGTCAGTTGAGAATCGGAATGCTTTCCTAAACATGGCCTTTCAGAAGTGACCTCTGAACTCACCCACCATAAATCACGTGGCTTTTTCCGGCACTTCCCCAGACAGAGACGCAGTACTGTATCATCATTTGTCCTCATCATCTTTCGTTTTTGTCTCTTATTTTTTGCAAATAATTTATTTATTCAATAATTAGTACAAATATGCGTTATTATCCCCACTTTGTCAAAATAAAATACGAGATAAAAGAGCAAGATGACATTTCAGACTATAAATTAGCGTTAGCAGAAGCACACATTTTTATTATTTGAGTCGTAAAAGTTGAGAACTGTCCCGGCTTACATATTGTTTTTCTGATACATTTTTAATGAGGTATGCAAATAAAATTTTCATGAGCTATAGTTACATGACCGAGGCAAACCACCCACTTCACTGACCAATACCTATATTTATATTAATGTCAGCTGAGCAGCAAGATTCACCTACTATTCTAAAGGGACTAGGTATCATAAAATCAAAATATCATGACGTAGGTAAAGACGTGTTATCCCACTTTTTAATATACCAAAAGCTGGGTAACCTTCATACAAAGCTCAAGTGGCTTCCCATACGTCTTCGCCAGAATTCCCTTGTCTTGTTTCAGCTCTACAGTATTCTGTTCAATCCCACAAACCCCTCTTATCTTTAAAGGACGTTTCTAGTTCCTTCCTGACACACATAATAGATTCAGATAACTAATAAGTGTGTCATGAAGGAACTTGTCGTCGGAAGGTCATCGGGTAAATTGAGACATGAGATGCAGATGGATTCCACCAGTTTCTATGACAAATCTTTAACAGTTCATACAGTACGGTTATGGAAAGCCTTGCTCGGAAGATAAGACGTGCTCAATCTTTGTCCATTTTTATTAAAATTATTGTCTAAACACGCTATCTCTCTCCATAAACATATTTTTTTTTCGCATTTGTTTCGTGATTATTATTGAATATATTTATATAGATAAAGTTAATAATATCGAGGGTATAGTGTTAAAACCCAATAAGTGGCAAAAAATGAAAAATCGTTTTATTAGTCCATCCTACTACATTTTTGACGCTCTTTCCAGTGGTCTAACCCAATAAGCGGAATTCGCAATAGAAAATTACTTGAGGTAATAACCCAATAAAATGACCACGTTTAGACAAAACTGAAAAACTAGAACACAATAATTTGTGTTATCTTGTAAAATAATATTTTTATTTCACGCTTAAACCACATAAAGCTAATTATTTGTATTGAGTGTTCAATGATTTACACTAAAATGATCTAACCGCTTATAGGAAATAACCACTATTTGTACTTATCGGATTTTAGCTTTACATAATGTAGATAAGAAAACAAAAAAAACCAAAAGCTAAAAGAAAACAAATGAGTTTGTTGGGTTTTATTGTTCGATTATATTTCAGAAATAACAAATTTTGTTTAGTATTTATGGTATTTTGTCAGTTCGTTCACTATTTTTCTTGAATGGTTGTTCGGAGAACAGTCCAATAAATCAAATTTGACCGACCTATCAACTTTTGTTGCCAGTTTGCGACGAGCACATCGCGTACGTCGACCGCGAGTATTGTTTTCAAAATACGCTTGTGTAGCAATTACTAGCAGTATGAAGACTACACCCACTGCCGCACTACAATTAATGCTTGGACTACCACCCCTACACCTCATCGTGCGGGAGGAGGCAGCCCTGGCCGCCTTCAGGCTCTATATATCGGGAACCCTGAGCAAAGACTAGGATCAAGCACACACGCATAAAAGAAGATGCAATCAAACGACAACCGATGATAGCATCATCCTGCGACAAAGCCCCGAAACTACACTTCTTTCAGAAGCACTAGAACATTATACTCACAGAAGAACGGTGGACTACTCAGGCCCAAAAGAGATGAAAGTATACACCGGCGGATCAAAGACCAACTCCGGAACCAGAGTCGGAGTTTTCTCACACGATTTTAATATAAATATATCCAGCCAGCGCTGGGAATGTTCAACACCGTCTACCAGGCGGAATTTGTGGGCATCATACAAGCGGCTTACGTTATAGAAGCTAGGAAAGTTACTAACACCCGTATACGTAGACTCTCCGATAGTGGCTCAGTTCTGCAATCCTTAGAGAAAAAATATATTACTTCCAGACTAACACTACAATGTCACAATGCACTGGAACGGGTGACGGTGTGCAACGTAACACCGACACTGCAATAGATAAAAGGACACAGCGGATCACTAGGTAACGACGCAGTTGACGAACTAGCTAGGAGAGCATCCAGCGCGTCAGTCTGTGGACCCGAACCTATCGTACCCATCCCTTTCAACCAACTACGCAGGTGACTACAGGAGTTCACCCACATACAAGAACTGGTGAACCTTGACACCGGGCTGCAGGCAGTCCAGGAAAGCTATGCCATCTTTAGATGGCAGGCTAGCCAGGCGTTTGCTACGCCTGTACAGGAACGGCCTGCGCCTGGTGACGGGGACCATCATGGGACACTGTTCACTAAACAAACACTTCCACACAATAGGCATAACCGACAGTCCTCTGTGCAGGGCTTGCATGGAGGCTGAAGTAACCATTGCGCATGTGCTCTTTGGATGCACAGGCGTCACCCAGATATGAATAGAAACCCTCGGGTCACCCAGATCCTTCACAGATATCCTAAGCAGACCAGGAGACCTAATCAGCTTCTGGAGGAAGGTGGGCTGGTTGGTCACGCACAATGGTCCACATGAAGGACTAAGTGCGAAAACCAAACCCTCGAACATAAAATAGCACTTATGTTCGAGTCAATTACCGATCAGCCATGCTAAAAACAAAGATCTCATGAATGTGTGCGAAAAACTCATAATACCCGAGGAACTCCATGCGTGGGATACGTGGTATGAAGACGTACACCAAACCAACAGCCTTCGAAAGTGATGAATAGTGATTTATCCTGTTTTTATATTGTTATTCATAGAATAAATAAATTAGTAAAGTACGAGTACATGTTCTATTTGTTTTGACTTAAAACCCAACAAGTCGGTACCCTTTGTAACTTATATTTTTTTTTATGAATAAATGGACCACCCCAGAAACTTAAAAATATAATTTTACACTAATTGAATGTAAACACTTTTACCACGAAATAGTATTGGAACGATATTATTTGAATAACTTAGGTAATTTTGTCCATAAAACTTAAATATTGAATATCTCGAAAGTAACAATTTCGTACTTATTGGGTTTGAGCACTATACCCTCGATATATGTTATGTATTTATGTGCTCATGTAAATGGTACACAACAGACCACCTGCAGTATTGTCACTTCTTCCCTCCTAACATTTATATCTGTAACATTTATGGTGTACATAATAAAGAGTATTCTATTCTATTCTATTCTAATCTAATAAGTTGGTTGTCTTTAAAAGATCGCTCTTAGCGATAAGACCGCCCACTGTGTCACCCTATGTAAAATTTCTACATTTATATCTGTAATTTTTATGGTGTACTTAATAAAGAATATTATATTCTAAATTCGGAACCGTGATTGTTCTTAGCGAAAATTATTTAAACATAGAAATATTGTGTAAATCGAAAGTGTCTTTGTGTGCATTTCTTTAGCATGGTTTCAGCTCATAGCAATGCTGCTTGGCAATAGACAGAAACAGTAAATGGTGGTAATCTATAAGGTGGGTGGTGTATTACAAGTTACAATTACTGCTACCAACCAATTTATTCTGAAAAATTACACCTAGAAAACTTATTTATTTATTTATTATTATTTATTTACACTTACATTTGTTTTTACAGATACCCAATGCAACAATGTAGTCATAATTTCTACACTCAGAGCCGTCACCCAAAAACCAATCAGACACCACCACCAATAAAACCTATTATGGCTGACAAGAGGTTCAAATTTATACCTGCCGATTATCGTGGATGGTTAACTAAGTCCCAAGTAGCGACTCTGAGTACGGCACAAGTCACCCAGAAGACAATATGTTGTGTCACCCTCTGGAATTCCGCCAAAGAACAAGTAAATATATCCAATAGCAGAGAGACGCTGTTGAGTATCTGTATTGCCCGCCCCACCGGTGCAAACCTTAACAAGTTTGTACGGGCCACCGGGACTTTAAACAGCCTCTCTCTTGGCTCTTGCCGCAGCCTACTGTTTGGAACGAGCAATCCCAAAGATTCAAGTATTTGCGGAATATTCAACATACCACGAAAAACCATAAAAACATATATAACCAATGCGAAATTGCGCCTTACCTCCAACTTATAGTAACCAACCATCCCTATTACAAAGAGGGAACTTAGTCAATAGTGGCAATTTTAGCATCAGGTGCAACAACAGCTCACTTTACCTAAGTTCTTACGGTGGGGTTTTTACAGACTTGTAACTTGACACCATTTTCTGGGGGGTGGGCTCATGTCAACACCCCAGATTACGGTAATTTACCAGCCGACCTCTTTCCCAAAAACATCCACGTACTTTATATATTCAAATTGAGAGATACAACACAAGTCTTATGACGATAGTAAGAGCTGGCTCCATTGATTGTTTAGTGTGGCACATTGCTCATGTAGAACGCCGTTAAATGAAAGTGTTGAGGATTTATATGCTGCATTTTTTGGGCCACAGAAGGCAGGATACGTAGATAGTTTGCGCCACAGGCCGTACCGTACTCTCGAGATAAGCCCACTTTGCGAAGTTGTAGTTGCATCTCCCCACTTGAGTTCGGAGGCTTGACTTCCAAGTTGAAATCCCAAGAGCGAGTTCCAAGAAATGTTTCTTTTAGGATACCTATACTTGCGGTCAAGTCCGCGGCCAAACCAGCGCCTCAGGCGAAAGCGGCGCCGTCTAATCCCAAAAAGGGCGAGACGGCTGCGCATACGGCTACGCAGTAGGCGAGGGCCCCCCACCCACTGCGGCGGGACGGTCGCCCCCGGCCCAGCCTCCTAATTCCTCTCCGGCCGACGCCGAATGGCAAGTAGCCGGAGAGAAACGGAAGGCGGGTAAGGCCAAAAGGGCGGCCAATAGAAAGGAGAGGCGGCAACGGCGCAAGAAGCGAAGCGCCGTGGCTAAGCTCCGTGCCCTGAAGTCCGCAGCTGTAGTGATTACACTACAGCCGGAAGCGGAGAAGAAGGGCGTGACCTACCGCGAGGTGCTCGCCAAGGCGTGGGCGGCAGTGGACTTGGAGGAGATCGGCGTCGCTGATGGCTTCCGAATGAAGGTCACTGCGACGGGGGCTCCGGATCCGGCAATTGGGACTCGAGGTGGCCTTGCACAAGTCTGAGGCCATGTGTTTTTATGGTCCTCGGAACGCGCCACTGTCGGGTTCCCAAATAACGGCTGGAGGGGTTCAGATCGGCGTCGAGTCGACGATTAAGTACCTGGGACTAGTCCTCGACAGCCGGTGGATCTTAGTGGAGCATTTTCGACGTTTGGCTCCCAGACTGGAGCGGGCCGGGGCTGCCTTATAGCGGCTCCTGCCCAATCTAGGGGGTCCAAACGCCTCCTGCCGGAGGCTCTACGCGGGGATCGTGTGGTCCATGGCCCTTTACGGGGCACCGGTGTGGGCGCGTTCCTAAAGGCTGCGACCAGCCCAGCGGTTGAACGCGTCCCAAAGGGTCATGGCCATCAGGCTGGTCCGAGGATACCGCACGGTCTCCCGTGAGGCGGCGAGCCTCCTTGCCGGACTACCGCCATGGGATCTGGAGTGAAACTCCGCTGCCGCAAGAAATCACGGCACAGCGGACAGAGCTCCGGCGGGATCTTATGGCGGCATGGAGAGTGCGATTGTCGCAACCCAGCGCTGGGCACGCCACAATTGTGGCGATAAGTCCCCTCTTTGAGGAGTGGCTAGAGAGGCGCCACGGCGTCCTCACCGGACACGGTTGTTTCGGGAGGTTCCTGTTCAGGATAAAGCGGGAGGAAACGCCCGGGTGTCACCACTGTGTGGATCGCCCGGAGGACACGGTGGAGCATACGGTGGAGGTCTGCCCAGCTTGGGCGGAGCACCGCCGTGTCCTAACGGAGGCGATCGGCGGCGGCGATCTCTCGCGTCCGGCCCTGGTTCAGGCCATGGTTCGGAGCGAGAGTGCATGGGAGGCCGTCACCTCCTTCTGCAAAGCAGTAATGCTTGCGAAGGAGAAGGCGGAACGCGTGAGGGAGAGGCAAGGTTCGCGCCCTCGCGCCCCTAGTCGCCGCAGGAGATGCCCCGGGCGTCGGGAGTCGCAAGCCGATTTCCGGCCACCGTAGGCGCGGGCCTGCGGACGGTGAGCGATGGGTAGCTCACCGTCCGATAAGGACCAGGCCCGGGTCGACGGCGCGTCGTATTCCACGCGCGCCTCAAAGAGTTGTCAGCACCAACTGACGGGGTCCGATAGGGCCAATGCCTGCCAGGGTTGCGAGTTTGTCCGAAAGGGATATCGTGGCCCTGGCACACAGGCAAATGAAGGAATACGGGTGGGTTTTAGTCAGTAAAAGTCTGACACGCCCTCCCGCTCAGCCCAGAGCGGGAGAAGTTATTTGATAATTTCCAACCCAAAAAAAAAAAAAAAAAAAACGATACCTATACTTGCCTAGGCACTTTGCAATTTCAGGTTCCTTCTTTTTAATGAATATATCATGATTGAAACTTTATCTTACAGAAGGGCCACAAAAATATTAATTTGATGAATTTATTAATACATTTATAAAATTTTAAACTTCCGCTTTACAAAAAAAAAATAACACCAATTTGACATTTACGATGTCTGCCAAAACTATTGCAGTGAGAGAGTCATAAAATACTTGTCAATATATTTATTTAAAAAATAATTTAAAAATTCTTACATTGAAATTGCATCCATAAAATACATTTTTAATGGAATTAAAGACGTCACAAGAACATTGGACAGAATTGATACTATACAAGTAAATCAAGAAGGTCTAACCGGAACACAATTGTAAGCATAATGCTGAATAAAAGCCTCCAAATAGACTGTTTTAAAGATACTGTTTTACCAATTATACAAGAAATAACGACCATCTCCTGAACCCCTAGACGTCAGGTTGTCTCAAGAGAGGTCATAAGTTTGAGAACACTGTCTACTCAACTATTCGATATTAGTAATACAGTATACTTAATAGTCAACCATTGATATCACGAACCCATTCAGATGACAAGCATATTTTATTCGATTAGGAGCAGTTAACAATAAAGTTCAAATTGAATTCAGAAGTCCATTACAACTGTTTGGTGGCTTTTAAAAATAGAATCGGACATTCAGGGGTGGGTAATGGTGCCCCCCATTGCAAGTCATTGTATAATTAGCCCTCTGTGCTTTTCTGCATTATGACATATGGGAAATGAAAGACAAATTTTGTAATAACAGTTATTGGCACGTTCTTTTTTCTAGTTTATTTGTGAAAATCAGTTTTATTTTTATTAGTGAGAGGAATTAAAAGTTGAAGTATTGGATTAGAAAATGTAGAACAAAACAGAAATAACCAAATATTCGTTTACACGTGTTAAGGATTATTGTTTTCGATTTATGGATTAGGCTCGTGGCTAAATATTTAAAACTCCACGGGTTTACCCAAGGTTAAGCTACGCTTGCTGATGTCAGTCCGTGGATGGGTGACCATCGATTACATATCGATACCCTTCCGTGGGAAGCACGTTAAGGGGGATGCGCTAAGGTAGCCCGCGAAATATTTTTTTTAAATTTTTTTTTTAATTTGCAGGTCTGCGTCATGTTGTATGTTGATCTAAATATGATTCGCGGCCGTAACAAATATGGCTTTACAGAATTATAATCATTAGAATCAGCAATACAACTAACTCTCTTCATAGAATCCTATTGAATGACTATTTCATGAAATAGGTAGTCATTCAATAGGATTCTACGAACTTATAGAGGCAGTCGCTTCATGTAAAATACTGGTATACATGAAACAGTTCAGAGATATTTAAAAGAGTGTCTGTGGAGTTTCTTCTCCATAGGAACCTACTACGTTTTGGAATGGGCAACTAGCTTCATGTCTCTGACTGACCGACCCCTTGACAATTCAAAAGTGCCTTTATTTGGTTTATTTGAAATAAATGCTTTGAGTTTGAGTTTGATTCATTGTGTAGCACAACCACGCAATGAAGGTTCGTAGGTTTCTACAGATTTGCTCGACTTTTGACCATCGTTTTTGTCGCCCGTTGTGCTATGTTTTTAGAATCAATAAGATCGGTCAGCTTCTTACAGAATTGCTTTTAAAATACAATATCGATCGTATTTATGTTGCTTTTTCGACTTTGTATTGATCACAAGTGACGTGATCATCTCCAAGCCTTTTCCCAACTATGTTAAGGTCAGCTTCCAGTCTAACCGGAAGCTGAATACCAGTATTTTACATGAAGCGACTGCCTATCTATCTGATCTCCACAAACCAGTTACTGGGTAACGCGATACCCCTGAGTAAGATTAGTGGTCGACTTCCGGGCTTCAGACTACCCGTAACGACTGTCAAAGATCTACAAATGGCAGCCGGGACCAATGGTTTAACGTGCTTTTCGAGCCACGCCCCTCCGTGGCTCGAAAAGCACGATATGTAATGCGAGAGAGCGCAGGGCTTTGGCGGTGAGAGGCAATATGCTCGCTCGCAGGTCTGTGTTGCCGTTTTAGCGCATTTGGCGCTAGATCTAGTGCAATTCAAGGGTCTATAGCACTATAAAAAAGAAAGATGATTGTTAAATATGCGAAGAAGTATTTAAATTATCGCATGTTTTTTCTTATTTCCATTAAAACACAGAACGAAACTTAGTGGATTTTAGAAACAGGACTTTCGTAAAATATAGCGCAATTTTGATGTGGGTTTAGTTCATATTTTTTTCTTCATACGGCAACACTGGCAGGTTTGCACGTAGCACCAACGAGGTGAAAATAACGCTTTTTAAGGCATTCTGCCAATCGTTCTACTCGAGTGGCCTGTGGGTAAAACATACTCAGCGAAGCTACGGAGCCCTGCGCACCCAGTATAATATATAACGCTTTTAGGGTGCTGTGGCGCTGCAGCGCGTCTGGTGTGTTTGCTGAAGCGCGTATGGCTTTCAAGCCACCATGCTCAAGAAAGCAAACTCCTTCCTGCACCGTCTACGAAGAAGCAGCAACAGCATCCTAAATGCTATTGCTGACCGTTTTGACTGTCCTTTCCAAAATCAGTGGATAAGGACGGCCATAGGCATCAGTTAGGTATAGGTACTAACTATACTAACATAATTTTAGGTTTTTTATTTTCACTAATAGTTTATGATTTTATTTTATGATTGTGTGTTATTGTGTGATTTTAATTATGTTAACTTATATGGAGATTCTCTGAAATAAAAATTATAATAAAAGAAATAGTTGATCGTCAAAACAACGGCATGGTTGGCGCAGTGGTTAAGCGATTGACTGCTGCGCTGCGTGTCGCGGGTTCGATTCCCGCACGAAACAAATATTTGTATGACCTACAAGTAGTTGTTCCGGGTCTGGCTGTTTGTGTATGTGAGTTTAAATGTTTGTAAACGCACCCACGATACAAGAGAAATTCCTAGTGCGGGGCAACGATTTAAAAAAAAAGAAAAAAAAAAGCGAAAGAGACAATTTGTAGGCACCTTCAGAGTGAAAAATACTACGATAATGATTGTACTCGTACTAGGTTTTGTACTACGAAATCAAGCTAATTACTTTTAATTTATGAGCAAATAGAGCTCTGAAAAACACAAATGAAACGTGACTATTGTACCGACATCAACCCAATAACTCTTCGACAATTTAAAAGAAAAGAAAAACTTCACCGCCGTGTAATCTAATAACATACGGTCGATGTATAGACATAACATAGGAAAAAAACATCACAACACGAAGAAATCTACATAAAATAGCCCAGCGAACGTTTTCCGTCAGCCACGCTGATGGGTTAACTGACAACATAAAATAAAATAAAATTGTAAATAGATAAAATATGAGTGTATAAAAAAAAATAATATTTCTATAAAACACCAATGTGAAATAAGTTTTCTAATAATATCAGGGCCTCAAGTCTGATATTACAATAGTGTCAGTGGTGGATGGATGTTTTGACGATCAACTATTTCTTTTATTATAATTTTTATTTCAGAGAATCTCCATATAAGTTAACATAATTAAAATCACACAATAACACACAATCATAAAATAATAATCAATCAATGGTCGATCATTGATTTCATAGTTGTTGATTTTGAGAAGTTAGGTAATCTACTATTATAATGGCGTCATTATGACTTTCCAATGGTCGGCCACTGACACTACATTGAAAGAAATTGCATTAATCTCGTACATAATTACAAATGAATGACATTTCTACCAATGGGTTTTATAATAATGGCAAAACGACAATGCCATTATAATAACACAATTCTATTACGAGAACATTGACCGACCAATGATCGACCGTTATGAATTTAGCAGATTACGAACTTTTAGCAAAATGACAATGGCATGACAATGGGATCGTGTTGGAATCACTGAATTTATAAAAATAGCAGACTTGGGCCCCTGAAGGGTTGAACTACCTCGTTGGTCTTCTAGAGGTCACCAGCGCTACTGCTGAGCAAGATGAAGCCTCTATTCCGAATGCAGGCCCATCGTCTATTTCGTATTTCCACAGTTGTTTTACGAAGTCGCATTTCCTCCTTAATTTTAATGAACGCCGTTTCAATGCGTTGAAGTAGTACCTCCCTAGTCGGAACCTCCGTGGCGTATACCAGCTCTTAGGCACGTCCTCAGATATAAAAGTCTAGCGGAGTTAGGTCTGGGAAACGTGCCGGCCATGCAATAGGGCCATCGCGACCAATCCACGCATTGGGGAACCAACAAAACTCAACAAAACAAAATAACAAAATGAAAAAATCGCGGAGTACGGTGAACTAGCACACACTACGTCAGGTAGCAGAGGCAGTGATGTCTCGACTAAAATAATGACGGATTGACGGCGCGGTGTCGGCGGCAGTTCGTCGTTTGTTCAAACTAGTTTACGCTACGCAAGAAAGAGATAGAAGATAGATTTTACTTCGCGAGAGTGAGAAAACAAATTTTACCTGTTTCTCAAGTAACAATTACGCAAAAATATAATACTTTTTTTCTTTAGTATTTAGTATTTTGTGACTCGTTTCACAATTCTAGCGAATTCACAAAGTTGTAAAAAGATTTTTATGGCATGTGGCACATCACTAGCAAGAGGATAAACTAGAGAATTTTTGAGGGAGTTGGAAGATCCCGATCACTTTTGGTTTTTTTTATAGCCATGTAAATAGCTGTAACATGGACAGCTTTAATTGAAGTCCGAAACTTTGCGTGTAAATAAAAAAAAAATAGATGGCTAATGTCACAAATTTTGAATTTAAAAGTACTGTAATACAATACACATCTAAATAAAATTAAAATTCAGAGTCTATGACTTATACTTTTTTTTAAATTTGTACTTAAATGTAATATTTGGGTATTTTTTTAATAAAACAATAAAAAGTCGATGAAAAATATCCACAGGGCATGAGAAGTGTATGAATGAATGGATAGCAGATGATCCCAGTCAACCATTTCAATTTAGCACACGATGTTCCAAACATCCTGTATATTATGTAATATTGTAATTTATTTCTGCGTGGCCTTAGGACCAAGGTCACCGTTCTGAATGAAGCTACTTTGAAAATAATACAGGTTTAAGTAACAAAGCCGGCCAAGTATTAAAATATTAATGTGGAAGTCAAAACTCACGCTTTGAGAACCTCAACAAGACTGGAAGAAAAACCGCTTTTCATTCAAATCAGCGAAGGAAACTCAAGGAAACATAAAACAGTACCTTTCTTATTTTCTTAATGGACCCGTCAAACGTCAAATTAAAAATCTGTTTTTGTACAGCCAACGAACTCAAGCGTAATACAAAAGTGTTTCTATGTAAATCAAAATTCAATGCGAATAACAAAAACAAAAAAGAAACGAAAAAATATGGTTCTCACAAACAATATTCGATAATCCAATCACAGGCGATTACGCGTGCCTGATCGCGGAAATGCGGGCTAGAGGGGGACAACCATTACGGAAATTCTGAAGTTAGACAGAGACAGATGTAAAAGTTTCCCGCGATAAGACTTGCTTTTATTTTATGAGGCAGTATGTTACTTTGGCCATTTTGTTTTCGTAGGGTTTTGTTCGTAGAAATAATGTAATGGTCGTACGGAATACGGTTCATAACTGAACACTATTGCTAGCTTGTATATAATTTTGTATAAAAAAAAAACATTTTTATTGCGGGAAAATTTCCGAAAATTGAGTTTCCGAGACCGGTGAATCGAATTAAGATGTCAATTTAAGGTCGCGGCAAAATGAGGTTTAGATATCTTTTTTACGGGGAATTCTTTCAGGTATTTCGTGTTTTAGGCAGTATCTGTATAATTTCGGTGACGTCACCAGATCGCTGAACTCACAAAACTGTCGATAAAATTAATTAAATATTACACACGTTTTTCATGTGTAAAATATTTCTTCTCGCTTGTTATGGGACTACAATTTCGTGAAAAGGGACGGAAGTATGTAACAGGAAAGTGGCAGCTTGAGCTAGGAATAAGTAAGTATTTTTTCATAGCATGGAATTAGTAATAACTTTATAATAGCATGGAATTAGTTATGCTCATGGAATTAGTAAGTACTATAAATTATAGATTGTAAGTAGAGAGTGTCGAATTTCGTCCAGTGGGCGACCACTATAGTTGTCAAAAAGTTATATGCCTATTTTGACATTTAACTTGAATCGATTTATCGTGAGTATCAAGTCGTATGGTTACTTCACTTGTTACGTCGCGATGGTCAATGGCGACGTAACTAGTGATCACGATAAATCGATTCAAGAAAAAATGTCAAAACGGGCCTATTATTTTTTGACAACTTTAGTAATGAATAATCGAATCAATATTTTCAGTATTTAGCTTTTTTAAATTTTGAGGTTAACTTCTATCATTGCTCAGTTGCTTATAACCAAGGTGAGATGTCATATGTTACACATCAAGCGAGTACTGTAAGGCTCACTCGTTAGTTTTTTGCTGTTTTGGTCACTAAGAAAATTGACTGAATCCCTTGGGTAGGGAACTGTGAGATCCCAAGATCCTCCGGTGCAAGTGTAGGAAGGTAACACTGGGGTGGTTTTTAGTCAGTAAGAGTCTGACTGACCTCTCCACCCACCCCAGGGTGGAACCAAAAAAAAAGAGATCCGTGGGCCCGTCAAGACTAGCTAGTAAGTATTATTTCTACTTACCAGATTGATGGTAACAATCAGCTCATACTGTTGGTGCTTGTGCCCTTTCTTCTTCTTTCCCTGAGGAGCTTTGACTGCCGCTGCTGCCGCCGCCTGCTTCGGAGGCGCAGTCTTCGCTGCTCCTTTCTGCGCTGACGGCTTTACCGGGGTTTTTGGTCCACCTTTTAGAGGATAAGAGAGTATTTCAATATTAATTAAGACGGGGATATATGCTAGTGACCTTGAGTAGTTAGCTTGCTTGTTCTGTACTGAGCTCACGCAACGCGTCGTACATTCAGCCAGTAATAGCACTCGCCCATCAAGCGTTGTCCCCAATTTGACGCATTATTAATTTATTATACACAAAACAAAAGGTATTTTAATAAAACGCGTATACTAAAAGATCAATAAATAAATTATCTTTAAATTGGTGAAGGTTTCAGAAAAATACGCTTGGTAGATTTTGCGCCATTCTCAGTTTTTATTTATGCATCTAGCTTTTTTTTATTTTTTAATATGATGTGTAAAAGTAATTCCGATATTCTATTTACAGAATATACAATTAATTTCATTTTATTTCCAGATGCCTAGATAGTTTTCCGTGTGGTGCCGGACGTAAAGAATAGCACTATCCTATTTCTTCCCGTGGGTGACGTAAAAGCCGACTAAGGGACTTACTAGAGAATGGGCAGCAGCGTTCTCTATACATTTTAACACCATACTGCGGTCGCCAATCCGCTTGACAAGCGTCACGATTATGGCAACCCGTCCTATGTCCAGCAGTGGACGTCTTTCGGCTGAAAAGATGAAGATTAAGAAGATAGTTGTAACTTAGATACCTTTCTGACACGGCTGCGTTGATTTTTGTCCTGCTGCATTCTTTTGGTTGACGTGGCCACCTCCATCGGCTGGTTTGTTCCGCGCCTGCAAACAAAAGACAACAACAAATATTAAATAATGTAAGACAATCAGTGTGGACAATATGGAAACTGATTCTTCAATTTTCAAGCCGCGAGTCGATAATTGGACGAGAATCGAGAGTGATATTTCAAGAACGCGTCACATTTATACTCTATTGGTTTAGGTAGTTAAATAAAGGTAAACAAATCATAAAAAGGGATTTTATAGATGAAGGTTTCTTGTTTAAAAATAGGTACGTTGGAACTTTTAACCAATTAAATTTATTTTTGATTTTTACAATATAGTTTCCTCTTTTATTATTCATTTATTAATTAACTACTCTTCGTAGATGTAATTGCTTGAGCACAATTTTTATTTATAATAATACTAGGTATAATATTTTGTAATCTGTCTATTGTAAAGATTGAGCTCTCAGGCCAGTGGGCCTAAAATGGACGCTTTGGCAGAATCATAATACGATCTGCGTACAATTCATATCCCGCAATTCATCTGTTTGACAGTTTTGTATGGAGTTTCGTAAAATGGTCCACAAATTATGAATTGCTTTAATGAAGTCTAATGTCAAATAGCAGCTGTCAAACAGATGAATTGCGGGATGTATGAATTGTACGCAGATCATATTATGATTCTGCCAAAGCCTCCATTTTAGTCCATTTTGTTCTCTAAACGTCAACGAAATAAAACGTTGCTAAATTGAAGAGTACAACTGTGACGTAACATGATAACCGAAGTGACATGTATTACGTTTAGTCGGTTACTTGACAGCTCTCTCGTCACGTGGTTTTTTTATTTACCTTTATTTTACTACCTAAGCCGACGGAGTATAGGCACATTTCGTTACATGAAAGAGAAGAAGATATAACTCTCTCTCTCTCTTTCTCTCACACTAAATATCTTTTATTCGTTATTTTTTTAAGAAGTTTCACTTCTATCACGTGTACGGTGTTGCAACGCGTATTTTTTTTTATTGTATGTACAGTCACTGACCTGCATTACCTGACCCCTTTTACAAATAAAAAGAATGGACGAGGGGTCAGGTTATGCAGTCACTGACTGTACCATTTGAAAAAGCCATTTGCTTTAACTACTAAAATGTTAAATAACTAGTATTTATGCAAAGATGAATGAATTTTCACTCTACTGCATAATGGATTCGATTTCACTTTCAGTGTTTAAAGGCTGAAAATAGCAAAATAATAAGTTTCCGTAATGATAATGGCTTCAAGCGTTTTACAGAAGTTTCGGGTCTCAGCTCAACTGGAAATAAAATAATTATTAAAGCATTAGTATGTAATTATGTATTTTTGCATAATATAGTATTAAAAGCATGTAAGTAACTTGATTGTTTAAATAATGAATGTAAACTTTGAGAATAGTGTTTATTTGTTCATTAAGCAATAAATATTATTTATTAATAATATTTACATAATATATACCTACGCTAACAGACTTAAAATAATAATAAATGTACATGTAATAAAAATAAAATAACAATAATAAACAAAACAGAATAATAAGGTATAAAAAAAACCGCATCGCAACAGGAAAAGTGCCCAAAAGGCTGGCAGTATTTCCACGTATAAACATTTATAAGTAATAAATGATTCCTAAATTATACGGGTATCCATACAGCATGGCTATCTATGCCCAAACAAAATGGTTAAGAACTCCAGAAATCCATATGTATTGAATCATCACAGATTTAAAACGTATATTTTTTTTAAGTTCATCATCTGCCTGCCTTTTCCTCCAACTATATTGGGGACGGCTTTCAGTCTAACCGGATGCAGCTGAATACCTACCAGTATTTTACATGGAGAAAGAAAGAAAGAAAGAAAAAAAATCCTAAACCTACCCAAAAAAAAGCTCTAAAAAGTTAGTAAAGAACATTTCTATAAACAGATAACTGGAAATCACTGTTTCTATGGAAAATTTAAAATCGGTCGAATTTGGCTGTAACACTATTTTTCGAAAATGTTCTTTAATAACTTTTTAGACCTTTGTATCCTGCTTATGCGTATGAAGTTTCATTAAAATCGGTTCAGTCATTTCGAAAAACAAGGGCATGAAAAATTTTATGAAATGCTGTAGGGTGTAAACGCTCTTAATGGTTAATAATACACCATTACACACACACACACACACACATTCACATTAATATTCGGCTAAACACAAATTTTATAAAATATAACAAAACCGCTAAACATAACGCTTCACATTCCCGCCAAGAACCGAATGTAGCCCTTGTCAACCCAGTGTTGCCCTGCTCGGTGACAGATGAGCTTCTTGCGACAGCAGCTGTCTGAAAGCGGCCGACGATTGTTTCTTTTCGGGCTGGCAACACTGACGGCTAACGATGTTTTCATGAATTTCTGTAGTATGTAACAGGTTTTATGTTGGTTAAAGCGAAGTTACCCGACTTTTAATGATTTTATACTGAAGATCACGTCTAAACGATTAGTGTTAATGATTTGAAGAAAAAAAAAATTAATTAGAGCATTTTCTCAATAACTTATTATATGAATATTTTAGATTATGTTTATATTACATAGTCAATTTTAATTTGTAAAGTTATTTCTAACGCGAATGGCGCAAAATCTACCAAGCGTATTTTTCTGAAACTTTCACCAATTTAAAGATAATTTAATTATTGATCTTTTAGTCTAGGATTTTTATTAAAATACCTTTTGCTTTGTGTATAATAAATTAATAATGCGTCAAATTGGGGACAGCGCTCCTTGAGGGGCGAGTCCTATTACTGGCTGAACGTACAACGCGTTGCGTGAGCTCAGTACAGAACACGCAAGGTAACCACTCAAGGTCACTGGCATATATCTGCGTCTTAAGGTAAATCCGCAGCTATAGCCCGCGACATTAAAATTTTCTTATGTTTTAAGCAATTTGAAGGTCAGTGTCAGGTTATAACAGATATTTAAGAAGAACATAACAGATATATTATAATAGATATGTAGGAAGAGAGGAGTCTCCTAACACAAGCATTTCCTTGCTTAAAAAGAGTCTCCAAATCGTATAATGTAAACCAGTAGTAGGTATGTTAATTGAAATTATTTTAATCATATTTTATATTGTTTTTTTTGATAACCGTTTAAGCCCGGCGTTGCCGATTCGGCAACAGTGACTCATGCTACTGTAGGCTCAAATTACACTTGAATATAACGTTTAGTATTGTTTGTGGCGATTTTAGTAGATTGTCTGGTAGATATTCTCACAAACGTGAGTCGGTGGGGCTTGACGGTGGGGACAACTGACTCACCGGTGAGTCGGCGGGCCTTTGTGAGGACGTTGTAGGCTTAATAGACTGTAGATCCGTAGACCATTTTCTATTTTGTTAAGTACCTGGTACTTTGACGGGCCTACGCTGTCCTCTCATACCTAATAGCACTGTAGGTAATTTGAAAACATTGTAAAAGCCAATTTTTTTTTAAAAGAGTAACCGTGGAGTTTCTTGCCGGCTCTTCTCAATAGGAAACGACCAATTGGAACAGTGCACCTAGCTTCTGACGTTTCATAAGTGCCCATGTAGGCTTATGTGAAATAAAAATATTTTTGATTTGAAATAAACATTTTTTTTATATAATATGTATTTACAGAATTGTAATCATTATAATCATTAATACATCTCTCTAAGTTAGATTTGTTCCCCAATGTCATTACTTCATGAAAAAGTCATTCAATGGAACATATTATTATATTTCATTTTTTTTTTTTTTTTTAACATTTCAAATGAAAGGGCTTGTTGTAAGGATATCACACATATTTATTTACAATTTTAAGATAAATATTTAAAAAAATACCTCGGTGCCTCATTTGTCTAGTGGTCGCAAGCGCTACTGCAGAGCATGAGGTCCTGCGTTCGATTCCCAGGTCGGGCAAAGTGTTATTGGGATTCGCCATTAGGAATTTCTCAGTAGCTGCTTGGAGTCTGGATTTGTGCCCGGTTGACGGCAATAGGCTCGCCCCCTATTACATGGGACTTAAACAGAACTGTCGAAATGTGGGTGTACTATAGGTACACCTCTGCCTAACCGTCGGGGATTACAGGCGTAATGTTATGTGATGTACCTAGTTTAAAAAATATTTAAGTAAATAATGAAAATTGACCATTGGGGCCCTTATCTCCGAAACTAATGAGCCTAAAAAATTGTAAAAAATACAGAAAATAGTTCTTTATTTATAGACTACAGGAAAACCTTTAAGAAGTCTATGCTCTTAAGGGGCCGGCGTAGCATGCGTAGTTCATACAAACTTAATAGCAAAATAATTTGTAAATCAAACATTCTTAAGGTAGTATGTATTTATTTCGATTGGATTCCAGAATTATTGGATCCAATCGGAATAAAGACGCACTACCTTAAGAATATGTTTGATTTACAAATTATTTAGGTAGTATTCTATTCTATTCTATTCTATTCTACGTTTGTGTGAACTACGCATCCATCGCCGGCCTCTTAAAATAACATGGTAAATCACTTAATATTGTGCGTACAAACTTACATTTGCAGTCGGAATGTATGAGTTAACATGTCTTTCAACTACAATGTTAAGTTTGTTGTTGGGATAAATTCATTCCAACTACGGAACCCTTCATTGTGCGTGGTCCGGCAGTTTTTTTAATAGGCACACTATGGTATAACTATTGAGACGAGCATTTTATTTCATAGACGTAAGTTTCAAAATTTTCATAAACGATAAAAGAAATAAAATCCACCAATAAAATCTTTTCATTTCCAATGACTCAAATATTTTTCAAAAAGGCGTTAAAAGTTTCTGCACTAAAAGAGGTCTAATTAAAAATAATTCTCTTCGTTTAAAGTCGTGAAGAATTCAAACAAATGAACGTCATTAGGGGTGAGCTTAAAACCGGATGGCTCATAGTTAAAGTTTTTACTGCAAAAAATAGAACGCGGAGAAGAAATTGCGGTTTTTAAGTACATTTTACGTTTTGATCAAGGTTCTGATAGGTCGGTAATTCTGCTTAATTGGCGTCTTTTATTGGCTGTAAAATTTGGCTTAGACAAGGTACCAAATCACTATCAGAATGATTTTTGTATTAGCATCATTGATGTATTAAAAAGGAAGATAGGCCACTCTCCAACATCACGTAAATATTAAATGGACCCGATGTCGTGCGCCATGTGCTCGACAACCAAAATAGAGAGAGATATTACGCGGGCTATAGCGGGAACGAGATAGCAATAATTGTCACTGTTACGTACCCATAACAACTCGGAAACAAACTACGATTCGGGTATTCCCTGCAAACCGAGAGTAATGTAGGTCGATTGTGTCCTTTCCCCGAGGAGGATACAATCGAGGAGCGCGTACCATATCTTCCTATTTAATACATCAATGATTAGCATGCTTCAAAATCAAAATCAAAATCAAAAGTCATTTATTCAAACTAGGCTGAGAATCAGCACTTTTCGAACGTCAAAATTACATGAGACAGTCCCCCAAAAACGCCCACCCTTCACCACTTCCTAGTGCTTTAGCAGGGAAGAAGAAGCGGCGCAACAAACTCCCCAGCAGCACAGCTGTCAGTTCATTTAAAAACTTGAATCTATACAATAAAATGTAAAATGCAACACAAAACATTAGATTAAATTATTTGCCTTATGTTAGCTAGCACACACCACTATACAAAAAAATATAATTGATATAATAATCGTCTAAAATTATACTCAAGCACAAATAAAGTAAACAAAGTATCTAAATAAAATCCTCCAGGCATAATGGGCGTGCCCGCTTAAATAAAGCTAGCGATTTTTAAATCGATTTTGTAAAGGCGGTCCAATTAATCACACACATACATACATCTCACACCTTCTTCCTTAGGAGGTAGGCAGACACTATAGATTACAGCACCTGCTACGCTCCTTACATACTCCGTTTGCTTCGCCTACGTTCATACATCTGGTCATACACGCACTCCGCGGTAAATCATGTCTTGTAAAAAAATCCATGAAAGTGCTACGAGCTGCATTCATTGAACTATTTTATAGAATAGAAGAAACATGTATTAGAAAGTTAAAAGTAGGTACAATCAGTATTGCTTTTTTTAACACAGTGACACACTGTCCTATTTTTTCCAGATTCTTGGGTGACCTTCACGAAAATTTTCACCACGTGTAACTTAGCTGCAGACTTCCTTACTCGTATTATAACCTCATAAAATGTCACAAACATATTTCCCGTACCCGAAGAAACGGCTATTAAACTTTTTTTTTATAAAAAAAGTCGTATACCATTTAATTTGTGGTGTCGTAAACGTTCAACGACAATATTGTTTGTATTCGAGACAAGCCTACTCGAAACTGACTATAAAACTTCAGCAAAAAGTATAAATCTGAACGCAGTGACTTTGTCGCAGCGCTGGCGTTGTAATGTTATTTATTCAAGGTGTGCTGGAACAATATTTTACAAATGTTCATAAAATTATAAATTTTATTTTTGTTTTAGAGCAGGTTATAAGAGTAGGGAGTTCGGATGGGAATCTGAAATATCTGCTCTGCTGATTATATTCCAAATTTTAGGAAAAAGCGAAACATTTCGATTTTCTTTATCTTTATCAGTATTGTTTGGTTTTCTCTGTCTCACGAAGAAAATAATCAAAACAATATTTGTTGCTAAATATAAATATCGTTAGTTTAAGCTCGTTTAAAACTTGCAACAACAAATTATTATGAACATAGTTAATTCTCAGGATCATAATTACATCCCAAGGGAAGAAAATTTCGGATATGCTAATAAGCGTTACATAGCCAAGTCAAGCAATTTCGAACTGAGCATCGAGGGATCAGGGGTGCGACAGTAAAGTCTATGCATAAATTAACCGGCTTACATGAAGCCTGTCACCCTTATCATTATAGGAATGATTTAAACCGTTTATGAGCTGAATACGAAAGTTTCGGGATTATGTTGGATCATGATGTACTTTGTCATAATCATAACTAATGCTTTTGTTTTGGTCTATTGTTATAAACTCTTCGTTTAATGTTAGGGAAATCCAGCACATATGATACACCATTATGTCACTATGTACAATTAAATACATTTAATTACAATTATTTAAACAATTAAGTCGAAATGATTAACTACCTTGGTAAGCAATTAATTACATACTATAAAATTATTTATATTTATTTTATTATTCATATGGTACCTAAATTATTCAATAATTATAATAATTTAAAGGCCACCTGGTTTCGCATTTTTTGTTGCGTTTGTATCGTATTTTTCTCTTTGTACAACAAAGTAAAATTCTGATCTACGCAGTAGTTGTATCCAAGTGTTATTTTCAGGGAATCGCGTAATTCCCAAGGGATATTGGCTTATGGAACGTTGTAAAAGCGATGATTGGCTTGCTTGCCTCTTATTCTCGCGAAGATTGTTCCTAAATCCTTATTGTGATAACGAGCGTTCGTCTTCTTTTAAAGGTATTTATTCCTTGGACTTTTCCGTCAAGAGGGTTAAATTAACATTACCGTTTTATTGTTTCCTTGTCATTTCTTTTTGCTGGGCTTGAGGGGCTCATGGCTAAATCCTAGCTCAACGCTAAACAGCCGCACGGATCGATTGAAGGTTAAGCTCCTCCTTCCCAAGGCCGGTCCGTGGATGGGTAAACATCCATTATAAATCGAGACCCCTCCATGCAGCACGGAAAGCACGTTAAGACGCTGACAACATCTGAACCGCGGTCACTGTCAGACTGCAAAAAAAAAAAGAGAAGCGCGATGACACAACTCTTGTGATTTTTGCAAAATATGAAGCAATTATCTATTTACTCAAAAATGAGTTGAGTATTCGAAAATAAAAAACATCCAAGTTCTGCATACAAATAAGACGTTCTTGTTATTAATTAAATACCAAACGTACGTTGATATTTAATACAGATATTTGGGATTGAAACTCAAAGCAAAGGGTTAGTTTACCGTTAATTTGTATCGAGATTTGTTTTTCTCAACGTTTTTTGGTAACAACCAAGTTCTGAGAATAACATATATTTTTTCCGCTACCACAAACTATACAGGGTGGAAGGGACATCGACGCGAATCCGTTTACCATGGATTCGGTACATCATTCTTGACCCCCCCAACGTTAAAATTTTTCGTCAATTATTAAAAAAAAAATCTGCTGTTTCCTACAGAAGTGCAATACCTACTCGGTCAAAATGTGGAACGGCGATTTTTTTTTTAATAACCGACGAAAAATTACGCTAAATAACTTTAAAGCTTAATATTACGCAAACGGATCTCAGAAATGAAAAACGTTTTTGACAGACCCACAATATTTTTGAACGGCCTATCCAACGATACCCCACACGGTGTATAAGACGAGAAAAAAAATATCATCCCCATTTCACGTGCAAGGGCGGTACCCTAAAAAACAATGTTTTTCATGGTTTTATTTTACGACTTTTTCGGCGTGATTAATATGTACACCCATGCCAAATTACAGCTTTCTAGGACTTAGCGTCTCTGAGCTAAGCCGGGGACAGACGGACGGTCGGACGGACAGACAGACAGACACACAGACAGACAGACGGACATGGCGAAACTATAAGGGTTCCTTGTTTACTACGGAACCCTAAAAATCTGTGAAATATCTGCTCCGCTGATTTTATTCCAAATTTTAGGAAAAAGCGATAAATTTCGATTTTCTTTATCTTTCTAATGTATAGCTTGATGGGTAGCCGTCTGTACCTGCCAGTATAATGTTTATACTAAAGTATGTTGTTTTTTTAACCGACTTCCAAAAATGAGGAGGTTATATTATGTTCGGCTGTATGTTTATTTTTTTTTGTTTGTTCACTGATTTCTCCGTCAATTATGAACCGATTTTTTTTTTTTTTTGTTTGTAGGGATATACGACGCGGTACTCGATACTCACGATAAATCGATTCAAGTTAAATGTTAAAACGGGCCTATTAGTTTTTGACAAGTATAGTCGCCTTTCATTCATCCTCTGAACGAATGAAAAATATGGTAAAAGATTACAAAAGGCGTTCGCTACGTCGCTACGTTCCTTGAACCCTTTTGTGAGGGTTTAGATAAATGTTTCATAAGAAATAAATTGGATAAAAAGTTAATTTTGTTTTAAATAAGAGTCCCTACTAATTGTGAGAGTTAGACGCAAACTTGGGACTTTATTAAAAGCATATTTTCTCAATGTCTGTCAGATGTATTTTATTCAAGAGCATTTACTTGAAAATAATAGGTACAGTAGCCAGCACAACAAATTTTCTCATTCGATTTTGAACTTAACCTTCAACATTTTAAGGTTATTTGACAGTTTGGTATAACCTAATGTGCGGACTGTACCTCGTAAAATTTTTGTTCACAAATTGCAATTTTAGCTTGATGATTTTTTTATGAATACTCAAATACTATTAATGGCAATTTTGTCAGTTATGAGAAAGCGTTACTTAACTAATATTTTTTGTAATGAAGCAGTTCGTCGGTCCATTTAGCTGGGGGCGTCCTACACTATACTTGCAGATACGAGGTCTCCATTCCAAGACTCGTCTGCGCCACCGGCCATCGGTCCTTTGAATAACATGGCCAGCCCGCTGCCACTTCAGTTTGCCTTAAAACAGTGGCTAGGTCAGACTGGATACGGAAGGCGGAGGACAGGGTGCTGTAGCGCATCCTGAAAGAGGCCTCCAAACGGAAATGTAAGTGAAGTGAACAACTCTTCAGAAGCCTGGGTTAAGTCTGTTACATTGAATAGGCCTAGGTACAGCTCAAAGATACAACGTAAGTATCCCTTTTTAATGACGACAAATAAAAAACTTAATTTATAATTTTTGTGCACAAAATACTTGACAATTCAACACAAAAATTTAAATCACCACACTTTATTATTAATAAATCACAAAATAAAACCTCATTTAAATGATAGTAATCGGAAGTAGGTTACGAAATAAAACGAAGCGATAAACAACAGAAAATAAAATTCTAGATTTATTCAATAATAATGTGAGAATATAAATATCTAAGTAAATGGTGTCTAGTTTTTTTGTTCGCGCAATTATTCTTCCGTCAGTGTCCGCGCTTTAAAGATATTTATGTCCAGAATTGCGACATTTCTTGCAGTTATTATTAAAAATACTATTCGTACATGATAAATCTATTTTAAAAACATAATATTTCAAAAGAAATGCATAGGTACCTCAAATAAAACTCTTTGTGAAGTGGCGCGACGACGCACACTGGATCGAAAATTTAGAGCTTCAAAGTTTTAAGTACTTATCGGTCTTTGGGTTTGACATGGTTTCCATTTAGTACTATTTTCATTTAGTTCCAGAAATATCCTGATTTATCATAAGTACTCCATAATTTTATTTCGTAAAAAAAATATTATTCCCTTAGTTTTTAAGCCAAATTACTTCATGTGTCATAGTTAACAATAGATATACTACGTAATGCGTAATGCGACGCGGCGACGACAACACAGGTGTGATTTTTATTCAACTTACGAAACTTAATGTCAATTCCCATCGAATTGCAAGCCCCTACTCCCTGGCTTTTAATTACCTACACTTTAATAAAATGAAGAACAGCATTAAGGCTTCTACATACTGGCGCGACACAAAGACCCCGCGTGTCGCGCGACGAGCGGTGCCTTTGTGTCGCGTCGCGAGTCGCGCTGGTCTGTAGAAGCCTTTAAAGGCTGGTGCAGAGTCGCGCGATATCGCGGGCGCGACGAGGGTCTCACTACATGTCGCGCCCACAATATGGCGCGAGTCTGCACAAGCCTTATTTATTCCTACCTATTATTTTTATTTTCACTCGGCATTTCCATATCTAAAACTGTAGTATTTTTGAAATGCACCCACAATATTATTATGATAAATATGCACTAAAACAATGAATTCCTTACTATTTTCACAATAGTAAGTCATTAATATTTATCCTGTAAATCATGCACTCTCCCACATCAGTTCACTTTTACTCTTTTTTCCCCTAAGGAAAAAAAGAAAGAAAGAAAGCAAAATAATTTTATTTGTAACAGAAACACGTGCATACTAAAACATAAACTCGAGTAGGTAAACAAGGATAAGGAAGGGAAGGGTGGAGGGGTACGGATTGGCAAAAGCAACACGCGATGTCAATAGCGAACACTAAACGTGTTATTATGTCCTTACTAACTGCGCCCCGCAGTTTCACCCGCATAAGTGTCGATCCCGTGGGAATATCGAGATAAAAATATTACATGTCCTAACCCAGGTCATAGTCTACCCATGTGCCGAACTTCATCCAAATCCGTTTAGCCGTTTTAGCGTGAAAGCGTAACAAACAAAAAAACTAATAATCTACTGCTAATTATCCTATTGTTTACGAAACCCAATTTATATCATCATAATAATATTCTAAAGGCGAAAGTTTATGAGTGTGTTTTTGTTACTTCTTCACGCTCAAACGGCTGGACCAATTTTGATAAAATTTTGTATGGAGTTAGCTGACACCCTGGATTAACATTATAGGCTACTTTTTATCCCGGCATTCCCACGAAATCGCGACTTACGCGGGTGAAACCGCGGGGCGCAGCTAATATAATTATGTATAATAAACAAACAAGCTGACTTTCGCATTTATAATTTTTTTTTTATCCCAGAGACTAATTTGACTTTTCAAATGATTGTTGTTCGTTTTCAATTTGGAGTTTGGCATTTGCATCTGTCAAATTAGTATCTGGGATAAAAAAACGAACTTAAGTTAGGATTAGGATACTTCACAATCTAACTGTTTTAATGTTTTTGAATAAGTATTCTTTTTATCTACAAAAAACATTAACACCATTTTGCAAAAAAAATGAAATGGTTGATTTCTACTTTCCGATCGACAAGAAACAAACTCCTTTTTCGTCAACCCGAAACAAAATAACAAGCCAACCGTCGGTAGTAAAATCGTAGTCCCCGCTCGGATTTTCGATTTAACTGGCTTAGAAACGAGAGAAGTAACGTAGCTACAGATTTTAAATATCTAGGGAAATTCTGTTTAACTAAACGGAGGTGTTCACAGTCTGTTTGCAGCTGCGAAATGAGAGTGGCAAATGCGATTACCTTCGAGTAATCTTATTTTGCTCTTATGGTATTAGGTGTAAATTATATTTTGAGCTAGGTATTTTGTTATAAGTTTTTAAGAAGGATTTTTGTCATTAAGAGATCGGTGTTGTCTTTTTTTTTTAAAGTAAAATATTACATTCTCCCTTTTTATAATTTACTCAAAACTTGCCTTTGATATCAAAACAAACTTTACAAGGAAAGGCTAAAATAAAATATAATTAATGTTTCTATAGAAAAATTGTGCTTAAAATAAATTCTAGGCCGCCGCTACAAGACCACGTCAACCAAATAAAATTGTCAGGAACAAGCACTGTGCCCGTAACACCTCGTTTAAATTTCGAACGTGTTTCTAAACGGCCAGTTTAGTGTTCACGCCGCGCGCGCCTTGGCCAGAGCCCGCTTATTTTTGAATTTTTGAAAGTTCCAATTGACGTTTAATAATTCCAAAATGGTGTGTTTTTTTATTTGAAGACGAGTTTTTCATTTGTTATTTATAAATTGTGTTTTTTTAGTTAATTATGTAGTTATTGGTAATATTGAAGTCAATGTTATGCATTACAGAGCCGAAGAAAGGATCAAAGAGATGATGGCCAAATCATCAGTAAGTATCTTTTACTTATTTTCAAACCCTATTTTATGTTAATTTATTATTAGACGCAACTTACCAAAATAAAAACAGCTGATAAATCAAACCGATATACAAAAAAACCCTTTCCGCCTTATTACAAAACAAGATTTATATTTTGACATGGCATAAACCCTGGAGCCAGTTTTTGGAATAAGAACGTAACAGCGATTGAAATACCGTTCTTTTAACAAAACTGAAAACTTAGTTCGGTACTAAGTTGTCAGTTTTGTGTTTAGGAACTTTACCACAGTCGGAATAAAGTTCGAAATTCAATAATGGCTCCATGTTTTAAACCTGGGTCTGAAGATAAACCTTGTTTTGTAATAAGAGGGTTTAAGTTCATAGATTGTTTGTAAGTATACAATTTTTCTAATCGGCCTCATCAATTTCTCTAAATACTATGATGTATTTTTTTCATAAATAAGTACACCGACCACAAAAATCATTTGACCAAATATAGAAAGATGAGTTACCTAGTAACAACAAACTACGATGAGGAACAAAATACAAAGATACTGCCGTTAAAATATTCCATGTCGATTGAAATTTAATTTCTTAGAGCGCATAAAATGCAAAGCTGGATGTACGAGGTAAACTGCTAAGCCGTCCACTCTGTCCGCCATTTTGTATATTAACTTTGTAGGCTACGGAAACCATGCATACAGCCTGGTGGTGGCCAGGTTAATGATGATAGAATTCTCTTTTTTATGCGCATCATAAAAATTTATCTCCCTAGCCTTTTCCCAAGTTGGGGTCAGCTTCCAGTCTAAACAGATGCAGCTGAATACCAGTATTTTTAATGGAGACACTGCCTATCTGACCTCCACCACCCAGTTACTGGGTAATACGATACCCCTTGGTAAGACTGGTTATGTCTTTTGGGACATTTTTATGCACACCTTAAAAATTATATTACAGATATTTAAGTATAAGTTTTACATAAGGTGACACAATGGGTGATTTTAAAGCGATCTTTTAAATACAACCTTGATTAATGATAATGTGTTATGTATAGATGAGGAAGATTTATTACGTAGGTAATTTTTAGGGTTCCGTACCAAAATGGTAAAAAGGAAGCCTTATGGTGAGACTAAGTCTGTCTGTCTGTCTGTCACACCTGGATATCTCAAGAACTACTAATGCTATCAACTTAAAATTTAGAATAGTTTTAGATCACGTTTGCCCAACTATTTTGCAAATATAAAAAAAATATATCTTTCTTGCAAAAGGGACTGAAAGGGGGTCTTAAAAATTTTAAGTGGGGCTACTAGGGCATGTCAAACTCAAACATTTATTTTTATTTTTTTAGGGAGCATAGTTTCTGACTTTTGATGAAAAATGTAAAAAAAAATACCTCCCTATATCTCCGCAGTTTGGAGAGATAAAAATCTCAAATTATTCTATGTGATATAATTCATGTAAAGATTACAGGAAAAATAAAACGATGTCTCTAAATAGCACAGTTTTTCAGAAATCATCAACATCATATATACGTACGGAACCCTCGGTGCGCGAGTCTGACTCGCTCTTGACCGGTTTTTTTAAAGTAGAAACTGTTTCATTGAATAATTAAATATTTACCTATTACCGTCCTTTATGTAAGCGGTTACTGAGAGTGATATAATTAGATTTCGACTTTTACGACAGTGTTTCAAGAGATACCTAGCTATAGGCATCTGCTATATTTATTAAAATGCTATTTTTGAAGCTAGAGTTCTTCTACAAGATATATCATGCTCACATCATGTTTGCACACATTACACACACACTACTACCTACCGACTTCCTATTCTAAATAAATTAATAAGGCGATCTAATTAATAAAAAATGTATTTATATTGTTAAGCATTGAATTATAAAAAATGTGTAATAATTATTTAAATGAGTAAAATTGAATAATTAATTTTAAAATGTATATTATATGTAGAAAGTATAAGTATAAGTAAGTAGTATAATAAGTAGATTTGAATAATGATTGTTTGATTTTAATGTTAACCCTCAAATTTGCGATGCCTGGAAAAGGCCGCTAAGTTGTTAGCACCTATATTATAAAATAACACCAAAATGTACACATGGTTTTGCAAATAAATCTTTGACTTTGATCATGAAAGTGTGGTTGTAAAAATATTAAAATGAGGTATTATTTTTATTACCCGAAAATAAAACGAACAAAAACTTCAGTACTTATTTAAATTGCTATACGTGTATGTATTGAGAACATCTTCAACCCCTGTCTCAATACAAAAGTTCAGAAAACTCCTAAAGAAGATCCAAGATAGTAAAAACTTTTGCAATTTTCTATTATTATTTTTTTCTGAGAAAAAGTTGTTCTCTCTCTCTTCTATTTGTCTCCTTTGTAACGCGCAAGCTGTCAGCGAAACACGTTTCAATAAAATATAAGTGTGCAGAGTAAAATAGTTTGTAAAATACTAGCAGTTTTAGTACTTTTTCAGAAGTAGAAATAATAAGAAAACTTGGTTTGTATAATGTTCTAGTCGGTGAAAAAAAAAATTTTTTTTATCTTGTAGGAGCTGTTAAAAGATTACATCTTATGGTTCTAACTATTTAAATGTTTGTACTCCTTAATGAATACAGGGGGTCTACTCCGAACATATATATATAGGCCGAATGTTCGGCCGTTGGTTTACTACGGCTAACTATGGCTGACGACGGCGAAATAAAAAAAAATCGACAGGCAAAGAGATAAGCCAAAGTCAAAAATGTGACTTTACGTCGGGTAAGGATTCAAAGTCAAAAAAGGAAACTATAGAAGTTATAAACGACCGAACATTCGGCCGATACTTCGGTTTAACGCTTCGGAGTAGAACCCCCTGGTTACCATGTAACCTAGCTAAGACGCCAGATACAATTCTGTAATTTTGTTACTCTCTTTACGATTGATAACGTAAAATTATATTTTTTGTAACAGACTGTATCTCACTTTAAGAAAGAAATAAATAAATGTAAAAATTTGCAAAAAAAACAACTGCTTAGATAATATTGAGCTATCAGAGCCAATATAAAAGACATTCGCCAAACTCGTAGCCAAATTCTAGGTCGAATCTAATATATTAAGATTGCCATCGACACGCTAAGACAGTCAGTCATAACAACGATACTCCTACATTATTATTATTGATCTGCACTTATTTTTTAAATATTGCAGCATTATGCTGAGATAGGACCCTTTTCGGCCTCGCACAGGTCTTTTTAGGGTTCGCTACTCAAAAGGAAAAAACTGTACTCTTATAGGATCACTCGTGTGTCTGTCTGTCTGTTCGTCTATCACAGCCAATTTGCTCCAAATCTACTGGGCCGATTACGTTGAAATTTGGTACACAACAAATGAAGTTTAATGTAAATAAATTAATTTTAAAAGAATAGGTACGTCTGGGGAGCAAATTAAAAAAATCAAAAATTTTTTTTACAAACTTTACCGTATCAAATGAAAGAACTTGTTGAAAGGATTTCAGATATATTTTTATAATTTAAATTTAATAATTACTTTTAAAGTTATTTATGAGAACGGATGTAAATTGACCATTACGTTTTTTTTCCAAAATACTGCGCCTAAAATATTGAAAAAATTACAAAAAGTAGTTCTTTACATAGAGATTACAGGAAAACCTTTAAGAAATATATGGTCTCAAAATAACATGGTAAATCTCTAAATATTGTGCGTACAAACTTACATTTGGAATGTATGAGGGAACGTGTTTCCCAACCAATATTAAGTTCGTTCTTGGGATAAATTCATTCCAACTACGAAACCTTCATTGTGCGTGGTCCGATACGCACTTGGCCGGTTTTTTGGTTTGTTTTTAATGTATATTTTTTTAAACGCTTCTTCTTTAACCGACTTCCAAGAAGGCGTAACTATAAAAAAAAATACATATAGACGAAAATATTACGTCTTTATGTATGTTTTTGTTTAGATTTTTGTTCACTGATTTCTCCGTCAATTATTGTGGACTGATATTGAAAATTATTTTTTTGTTTGAAAGGGTAAGTCCGTGAAGTTCTAACAGTGCGTAAGTCATTTTATGAGTGTCTTGAGATTTGAATGTCATTGGATAAAGCATAATGGCGCGCATCGTATCGACCAATCAAAACACGGTAACCTGACCAATAGAACGCGTTATTTGAAAAATATTTACACTACGTATCTCAGTTTTTGGCGCCAACACTGCGTATGTCAGGGTGCCAACACTGCGTATGTCAGCCATTCACGTACAAATTCGTCGTGCATCAAGGGCTTCGACGTTGTGATTTTGATTTAATTTTCATGGGTTCAAATCATCACAAAGTTCATTTGTATTAATAACTGAACACAATATGGCCTTATGCGTCAGTTACATTCATTTCATACAGTTTTTTCACTCTCCTGTAAAGTAGCCATTTTTGACTTCCGTGCTGTTAGAACTTCACTGACAGATGTAATTGAAGTGGTCCCATTGTCACCAAGTCAGAATCTGATGAGGATATCCCATGGAAATCAAGGGAACTCCTTAAATTTTATAGGCACACCTATTAGATAGCGATTTGGGTATAGTAACTCGTGCATTTGTTCTCGGAAAGCACCATTTGGTGAAGTGGAACTGATGATGAACACCACAAATGGCCACCGGAACTATTTAATAATAAGTATTTCAAGGGTTGCGATTCGATTAGGTACTTTAATATATTATGGTTGCTGAGCAATTTATGCTTGTCACAATGCATACGGTGAATTGGAGCTGATGGTGACTTCACCATCAGCTTCAGTTTTCGTGGTTCTTACCAGAAGAACTCCTCAACAGTTATCGTCCCTGCATCGGGAAAAGCAATATTTTGTAAAAGGCTTGACTTTGGGCTATTGTAACTTAGATAAATTACAAACTGACCCACTAATAAGTGAAAAATAAAAACAATACAATAAAAAACAACCGACTTCCAATAAAAACACTACAAAGTGAAAAATATCTTTAATTTTGGAATCCACTTGCAAAACAGTTAATAAAATGTATATAGGATCACCACCCAAGCATCCTCTAATAAATGAAAAAAAGTCCACAATTGACGAAAATATTGGACACACCAATTTAAAAAAAAATACGATAATATAGAACCTTCCCTTTTTTGAAGTCGGTTAAAAAGAAAAGAGGCCTACGTAAAACAGACTAATAACCTCCAAGATGATGGAAAAAGCGTCTAATAAATAGAGAGGTCCCTTTCATTCATTGCAAGATAAAAGATGTCACTTTCTTGGTGATCTTTTATATCATGAGAACAATGATGCGCCGTTGAATGAGACAATATCTTTGCAAGCCTTTTCAACGTGGCAGCTGTGTTCAACAATGCTGGATTAAAATCCACATCTTTAGAATATTAAATTGAAATACCTCTTTGTCCATTGTGAAAGGTAATCTGTGGATAGAGCGGTGTAGCTAATTTAAACGTTATGTACTTTTTAGGGTTACCCTTAAGATTACGTCATGTCCATCTGTCTGTCTGTCGCCGGCTTAGCTTAAAGACTTTTAGTACTGGAAAGCTGTAATCTTACAAAGTCGTAAAACAAAATCTGGAAAAATATTGTAGGTTGTAAAAAATAATATCATAATATCAAGGGATATTTGTATTACCTCCAAATATTTGTTCCGGGTCTGGTTGTTTGTGTATGTGATTTTTAAATATTTGTTAACGCACCCACAATACAGGAGAAATTCATAGTGAGAAACAACGTTAAAAAAAACCGGCCGTGCGTTTCGGACTCGCGCACGAAGGGTTCCGTACCATTATCTATAAAAACAGCAAAAAAATCACGTTTGTTGTATGGGAGACGTACCTTAAATATTTGTTTTATTTTAATTTAGTTATTTATTATTAAAGTGAATATATAACTAAATATTCTGTAAATATTTCAAGCGTCTACCTGTTGCCGTTATCAATATAGAGCAAAAACGAGCAAAAGAATCACGGTTGTTGTATGGGAGCCCCTTAAATATTTATTTTATCCTGTTTTTTTGTATTTGTTGTTATAGCGGCAACATAAATAAATCATCTGTGAAAATTTCAACTGTCTGACTATCACGGTTCATGAGATACAGCCTGGTGACAGACGGACAGACAGACAGACAGACGGCGGAGCCTTAGTAATAGGGTTCCCGTTTTACCCTTTGGGTACGGAAACCTAAAAATGGCTCCACCATTTTCGAAAACACAAATTTTGAACTTAATTCCGACTATGGTAAAGTTTATAATACAACACTGTATTTTAATCACAGTAAACGTTCTTATTACAAAAACCGGCTGGTGTTCTAGATAGCCTTACAATCATCTCTATTTAGACCTTTAAAAGCTCATACATAATTAAGTGTGAAGTTGTTTCTGAAGTCACTGAGAATAGTCCATTTTCTAGCAACACTGCGCCATTAAACAGGCTTATAATGCCAGCATTTATCGCCTAGCAGTGAATAGACGGCTTAATGTTAATGTCAGCGCTGTTTTGTTCTTGATATGCAAGGCACAGCATACAGCTATTAATTTTGCTGCAGCGCTTAATTGCCTTGCGATTATGTTGGAACAGCGACATTGTTAATGCAAGACGTATGTTGTTAGTTTACATTTTAGAGATTTTTTGGCTGTAAAAGCAATTGTGGAAGAAATTAAGGGGGTTTTCTTTAAGGTCTTGAGGAGAGAGTTTTGGGAGGACAATTTTTGAGACACAATAGAATTAAATTAATGAAAGAAATGTTGTTGTTGTGATTGTTTTTTTAATGAAAGGCGACTAACAAAAGGTATTTATAAAGCAGAGGTGAGTGGAAACGCTGGGACGCCCTAGAAAGACATAATTATAGTGACGAAATTGGTGATATTCTTCAGAAAGGTCAGGTGCGTAGTACTCGCAACCGGCGTGAGTGTATGACTAGATGTATGAACGTAGGCGAAGCAAAAGGAGTATGTAAGAAGCGTAGCAAGTGGCGTTCTATAGTTTCTGCCTACCCCCATGGGAAGAAGGCGTGAGGTTATGTATGTATGTATGTATTGTAGAATTAAATAAAGCATCACTAGGGTCTTTTTTAACCAAAGTAGGCTGTATATGGTTCAATCCGTCGAATGTAGATTGGTTTCGGCAAAATGACACTTGTACGTGAACAAAACCGCGAGGGTATTATAGTTTATAGGTACCAAAATGTGAAGCTGTATCAAAGATTTATTATCCGTTTAGCGTAGAATGAAAATGGAAGAGTTATGATTCAAGCAAAACTTAGTACCCAGATTCTTCATTTTAACGTACCTATATCCGGCCTCTAACAAGAATCTGCTTTTCTGGAAATTGTGGTTCTATCGGCTAAAATGCGGCTGTATATCAAAATATTAGAGAGCAACGGTGGCCCAGTGGTAACGGCCCCAATTTACGAATTTTAGATCATGGGTTTGAACCCAGACAGGCGCATTACACTGTGTAAATAATTTCATCACTACTGCTCTCAAGAACGATGAAGGAAAACATCGAGAGGAAACCAGCATGTCCTAGATCTAAAAAATTAAAGACATGTGACATCTACCAATCCGCACTGGGTGAGTGTGGTAGATTACAGCCCACATCCTCTCGAAGAGAGGAGGTCTATGTCCAGCAGTGGACGTCTTTAAAAAAAAATCAGCTGTTCCCTACATTTAAGTTCGCTGAACTCGTCAAAATGTAGGGAACAGCTGATATTTTTTTCGCGATTTCAACTTTGGTCCCATAGTAAAAGTTGTTTATAATGATGAATACAATGACCCCTTAAGAGGTTTAGTATAAACAAAAACTAATGTTGTATAAGAGTGTTCGATAGTACTTTTACGAGCGCTTAGGGAGTATTAGAGGTTCAATCATATACATGCCTATTTATTTTCTTTCTCTTTACCATAACCTCATTACTCAAGTTTATATTAACTTAACAACTTGTTTATATCAAAAACCAAGTTCACGAGTCGCCATCAGTGTGCGACCTCTGATCGACTCTTGATTGCCAAAGGTTTGATAAGGGTAGGGCCAGGGGTGGTGCATTAGGGGTTGTAAACTCGTTAATGATGATAACTTTAGGCGTATCGTTTATGAACTTGTTTTAAGTAAACGTGTACGTTCTAAGGAGTTAGTTTGAGATTGTTTTTGACGTGTTGTTATTGAGTGGCACATGATAGGTTTAAGTTGATATTTACTTTACAGAATGGGTGTAGTTTCAAACTCAAACTCAAAGTATTTATTTCAAATAAACCAATTACAGGCACTTTTGAATTGTCAAGGGGGTCGGTCAGTCATAAAGATGAAGCTAGTTGCCCATTCCAAAGCTTAGTAGGTATCTATGGAGAAGAACGGGCAAGAAACTCCACGGACACTCTTTTAAATTAACATATGGTTACAAAATATTGGTTACATCTCATTCGTGTTGAAATTAAACATGTGAGAGCGATGCAAAACGTCAAAGGCGTCCGTAACAAAAAGATTTAAAAAAAAACAATTCAAAACTTAAATTAAAATAAGCCAAGGCCGCTAAGAGATGACCAGTCCCTACTGATGGCGCCCGTTCACGAACATGACGCATGGCTTAGCACCATTCAACTCAACCATTTTGAAGGGAGCTAAATGAGAACGAGACATTACATTACGTTTATAAGATATGTACCCTAGCTGGAGGCCTAAATTTATTAAGTCATGTACAGGATAGCCTGGTTAAGTAGCCGACCTCTTAAATAGACCGACAAGATGCCATTCACAAAAAAAAAACGCGAGGTATTGGACACCCGTTTGGGACAAAGTTCTTTTCTCTGTATATTATGTACTAGATTTTGCCCCTGCCTTCGCCCGCGTGGATGTCAGAACATATCCCACGGGAACGTGCAGACACATCAATCTATACATTTCCAGTTTAAGCTGATCTCGCCTTGTGTAGGATTTCCGTACAATGAGAGGTCAGCGTATACTGGAAATGTATAGCTTGATGTGTAGCCGTGTGTACTACCGGGATTAAAAGTAGTAAATCATAATGTGTTAAACCAGGTTATTAAACTATAAATTAGTATTTTTGATCCAAGAGGATTTTTAGCAAAAAATATTTATCCAGCTCCTTGAAAAAAGCCGAAAAGAAAATCAATATTTATGTTGTGTTTGTATATGATCCAGAAATCTGCCTAACAAAGCCCTCAATAACGGTTAATCGACAGGTAACCCGACAGTTGTTTGTGAGTATTTTCTAACAGTTCAGTTTTATCAACAAATAAACTAGATTTTTGGGACCGCAAGCGATCAATTATAATCTGCCGTTTGACATTACTCATTCACTGTACACTGGCGGCCATTATAAAATATGAACTAAAAACCACTATTTATCACGTGCCTAAAACATTTTTTCAATATATTTAGTCACACTTTTTGATAAATCGTATTTCAACGAAATTAAGTAAAATGCTAATATATTTTAGTAAATAATGCTGCAATCGTCGGAGCAATATTTGTGTCACATTAGCAGTGATAAATTGAGTTGTTGGTGTAAAAAATGTATGGTTAAGTCTATATTCTTAAACTTATATTAATCAAAAACACCAAACTGGTAAGCGTTTTAAATTTTATTTATGTATGTATAACAGCAGATTTTTTTTCACTATAAGTTTTTCCAGTATTAGTGTATTTACAAATGTATAAAAAAAATTTGTGACAAATCGTTTTTGACCACTTTCACAATTTAATACTAGTTTTTAGTTTTTTCCGGCCAACACTGTAAACCAAAAACATTTTACTCCCAAATTGTTTCGGTTTAACAATGCCAAAGCCAGCCCTGGAGTTAGGTTCGCATAACTTTTAAGCCACAACTGGCGGAATACTTACTTTGAATTTAAATTTTTGTCGTTTTTCAATTAAGTTAAAAAAGCACTTTACGAGTAGGTACATGACCTATTTTGTTCAAAAATTAGGATTTTATTACTATTCACTTTATTTAAACACATAATGTACACAATGTACACACATACAGGCTGTGACTAGGCAAAACCAATGAGTACATGACCCTGTTAGAGCGCAGCAAGTAGTAACATTAAACCTATAAAAAAAAAAAAAAGTTTTATTGATTCCTAAACAAGTGTTACAATATTTAGGTATGACACACATCCCGCACTAGGATACCCTGTGTCGCTATTGCGGTATAATAATTTTATCCTATTATTAGGTGCATTGTCTTTACTTATAATTATATAATTAATGTACTATACAAAATATTGTAAAACATTTTAAAAGAGTAACGTTGCATTTCGTTGCCCATTGTTCTCCAAACCAAACTAGCTTTTGAAAGGGCCACTAGAATATTTTTTTTGTTGCACATTTTTACATTCAAAGTAGGTACCTTTTATGTGGCTATTTGAAATAAATACTTTGACTTTGTCATTACGTGTAAGTTAAAATTCATCAAAAGCAATATTCTATCATAAACTTACGTTTATCAAAGGAAAGCTATCATCGCTATTCTATCGAAATATGAAACAGAAACAGATTTCGCAATATAAGTTTTTACTTAGTTTCAGCTCTAAGTACCTATAACTTTTCTACCAACACCGTTCCCTTTGACGCAAAGGGATCGTCGATTTTCACAGAGCGGTTCGAAATTTAGATGCTTTCAATGCTGAAACTTTTGTCGTTTACCTTTTAAGGGGTAAAATCAATAACTAATTTGTGGTTGTTTTGATTGTCCTCTTTGGAAACGGACTGTTTCGACTTCTCTTTGTTTCTGAGAGTTTTGATTTTCTGTAGCTAAGAAGAGAAAGAAAGGAAAAAGTAAACGCCGTTGAAGATTATTAATTAACAAAATTCTAAAAATAAAACCTAGTAGTGTAGAAATTCGTTCGCTTTTGCAATACTAAACAGAACATTACACTGTACGTACCTACTTACTCTTTTATAGACCACACATTATTACTATCTCTCTTCCTAATCGCTATATCACTGCTGAGAATCGTGACTCCATTTCAAACTGTCAACGGTTATTATTAGTTTATATAAAAGTAAAGACAAAATTTTCTCAAAATAAATCATATACCATAATTTTGAAGCTTTTGAAAAATAAAAATAATTATATACAACGTGTTTTTTTTTATATCCCATAACTCTAGGGTATGAATGAGGCTATATCAAAGAATCAATTGGTATATGAGTTATGTTCCAATCCTTCGTTATTTTTTTTTTTCATTTTTCATACAAAATAATTCGGCAAAGTCACGATTATTAATGTAAAACACCCTTACGTGAAATATGACAACGTCGACAAGGTAGCTTTCCCTTCACTAGCTGCCGCCGGGAAGCCCCGATACCAACATACCAACATATTTTATTTTACTTTTTATTTTACTACACTACTGTGAAGTTTGGCAACCTCGCAAAAGTAAAGATTCGTCATACTGGTAACAATTTTTGACCTAATTTAATTATGATTGATGATATCTCCGAAACGATGCATTTTTGGACCACCTATTCTAGGAGTTTTAGTATTATTTGTACCTACAGAATATAACCCTAGAGTTATAGAATATCAGAAAAAATAGGTTGTATACATAAATTATTCAGTTTTTGCCAATTATTTTTATAACCTCTTAATTCTGCTCCACAGTGCTCAGGCGCGCGTTCAGCATGTTCGACTCAGAGAAGCAAGGCCGCATCGCGAAGGAAACAGTCAAGACGATACTGAACACGATGGTACACAACTACGATGACCTTGAACTTGACCAAATGCTTGACAGCGAAGATGCTGAAGGTGAGTCTTTGAGTCAAACCTTAGTAGATCACCTTATTAGGTCAATCGGTGGGTGTCGTAAAAGATGACCAATGACTGACTGGTCAGGTCCACTCAATCTGTGTGGTTCTTTCCTCAAAAGACCATTTTAGACACCAATCTACATGGCCTTCACATGATCTGACCAAGATTATGTCTGGACTTTAAAAGAGACTGTGACATCTGAGTTTGTTTCGGCCTTTCTTCTCAGAGTAGAGTCAGATAGGAAACGCTGACCTGATCTAGTTTTAAAAATATGATTGACGTGTAAAAGTCATTTATCATTTAATGCGCCGTTCAGATCGAAACTGTGGCGAGCATGGACTTACGTCAGACAGTCCATTAGATTGTGGCAATATAATGTATTGTCTGATATACCTTGGTTGACGTCGGGTAAGGGAGCTTGACACCCTAGGGTAAGAACCTAGGGTCAGCCGCGTAGTGGCGGGTGAACAACTAACATCAGCATTCCCAGGAAGGTTGGTGTTAGTATTCAGGCAGGCAGCCGACCATAAAACGTTTTGCTAAAACTTCTGCACCATTTTAAGCCGACCCCAAGTAACATGAGACAGTGGTAGAAGGATAAGGAGAAGAAGGCTGCAGTTTTAAGCTTTTGTTTTGCTGGCAGTGCCTAAAGTATGGACTTAAAACCAAGTAGTCCAACAATAGACTGTGACAGAGCAGTTGAACTCAAAACGACATTGGTATTAGGTACAAACCACGATTTGAACATTGGCGTTTTAATCTCAAGGATCGGTTTATTTTAACAAGACTAACATAAAACAGCGTCAACAATGACTTTAACGGAAATAACTCCAGTTAATCTCGCCTTAACGTGTCTAAAGAGCCAAGTTTATGTGTTCGCGACGATAAGTCCAGAAAGTAGTTCTGTTTTCCTTCAAAGCCAGCGCACAGATTATCCAGCACGCTGACATTTTTATTTCCTGCTGACAATCGTCCGTATTTATGCACTACACTGTACGACATAAAGTACGCTTTATTACTGAAGATTGAACGCAAATTCATAACATTTTATCACTCGGAACGTGTTGATTTTTATAAATTTCAATTTGATGTACAAGATTAAGTTTTTGACAACATTATTTTGTCATTTTAAATTCCATCGTATAGCGAAAGTGGGTAGTTTCTCATGTTTATATTATTTATTGATGATACCTAATATTTTTATTTGGGCTCCAGTGTAATTGGAAAATAGGTTGGTAGAGAAAATATAAAAATAATTTATAGAACAGAGTACTTTACGTGGATTTGATTATTTTAGACCAGTTTTATTATTGTTTATTACAAAATAAAATTATCTTGCCAGAAGTCTGGATTTGTGCACGGTTGATGGCAATAGGCTTGCCCCTTTTACATGGGACTTAAACATAACTGGCAAAATGTGACTGGGCTATAATAGGTACACCTCTGCCTTACCCTTCGGGCAATACAGCCGTGAAGTTATGTCATAATTTATCTTGCACGATGGCCGAGTGTGAGAACTGTTGATTTGAAATCATTTTCAAAATTTGATTTTGGGTTATGGTTGACCCTTATTTCATGGGTAAATTATTGATGTAGATACTTAAAGAACAATTAAAGTCAGCTCCAAAAGTTCTATGTCCAAATTATCCTCTCTCGTGTCGGCTTTTCGGCGCGAAATGGGGATTTGCCACTATACGAACTGAATCAGTCAGTCTGAACCAGATCGGATGGCGAATCCGGCATAATTGACATCGGCCTACTGTAGGTCAATTGACAGATGAGAGAGTAACCTCTTCTGAACCAGCCTATTTTGCGCGAAAATGGGTGTGCGTCACGTACGAACTGAATCAGTCGGACTGAATCAGACCGATTGGCGAATCCCGCATAATTGACATCGGCCTCATTAATAGTTGAATTCTTTTATTAGAATTTAAATTTGAAAACTGTCCATAAATCACGAACTATGTAGATCACGATTAAAAAGTATTTTTATAAGTTTACTAGCTGACTTCTTGGCGGGAAAGTGAAGCGTCATGTTCAGCAGTTTGTTTAATTTTCCAAAATTAGTGTTTAGCCGAATATTAATGTGTAATAATGGTGGATTATTAACCATTAAGTGTTTGTGAACGTGCATTAGTGTAGGCAAATGAAACAAAACGGTGCAACTTCGCTTCAAGTTCTCTCAAGAAGTCCGCGTGAGGACTCAGTAAAGTGCCACATCTTTACTGAAACTCAAGGGGAGTGGGCGGGGATATCATCATCATGCATTTATAATTCATTTCATCAATATTTTAAACAAGAACTAAAACTTGACATTGGCTAAATGCACAAACCGTGCGAAGCCAGAAGGAAAAAAAAAAAAAAAAAAAAAAGTTACTAGCTGCGCCCTAAGAGCCTCAAGTCTGCTATTACAATAGTGTCAGAATGGTCGATCATTGATTTCATAATTGTTGATTTTGACAAGTTTGGTAATCTACTATTATAATGGCGTCATTATGACTTTCCAATGGTCGGCCACTGACACTACATAGAAAGAAATTGCATTTATTGGTAATCTCGTACATAATGACAAATGAATGACATTTCTAGTAATGGGTTTTATAATAATGGCAATACGAAAATGCCATTATAATAACACAATTCTATTACGAGAACATTGACCGACCAATGATCGACCATTATGAATTACGAACTTTTAGCAAAATTACAATGACATGACAATGGGATCGTGTTGGAATGACTGAATTTATAAAAATAGCAGACTTGGGCCCCTGGTCATGGTATACCCATGTGCCAAATTTTATTAAATTCTGCTCAGCTGTTTTAGCGTGAAAGCATAACAAAGAAACAAACTCTCTTTCGCATTTTTAATATTAGTTATGAGAGAGATTTCATCCAAAGTATAAATTCGACGACAATTTGGCAGTTTGTAAATTCGGCTTTTCTTCTCTACTGATTTTCCAAACATAAAACATTGTAACGAGGTTACTTTTTCGCCTTTACCCCGTCAACTGTCATTGGCGTAAATTACGAAGTCACGGCAATTTGCTTCGAGACAAGATCGGGGCTTCAATTAGTAGACGCCATGTGCTTGACGCAAATAGCTCTCAGGTGCTGCGTATACGAATAGGGTTACCATATCGAAAATTGAAAAGTCTTGACAAAAAGCTTGATTTTTATAGAAAAGTCTTGAAATTTTGTCGCAAACGTAATTACATTAATAATAATATAAATAAATAAAAAACAAAATATAATTTAAAGGATCAACTTTTACGTTTTGTTTTCACATGAAAATCATGTGAAAATAAAACGTAAAAGTTGATGCTTTAAATTATATTTTCGTGTTAATTACGTTGATTTATGTTGTGATACTATCCAAAAAAGATTATATTTTTATTTAAATTGATTGTAACTTTCCCATGAAAAAAAAACTGTAAAATCTAGGCACTGAATTTTATATTAAAAATACGCAAAATCCTGAAAGTTTAGGTACCTAAATTCAGTCGCAATTCTGTCAGAAGTCTAAAAATCCTAGATTTCAGTACAAATCCTAAGATAATTATGGTAACCCTATAGACGACTAAATTTAGCTGTGAGAAGTATGCGCGCAAAAATGTGAAAATGGTTTTTTTAATATGCACTTATCACGTAATGTCGATATACGACTCTTCGTATACCGACATTTCTACAATCCTACTCTTTTCGGGAATCTGGGTGGTAGAATGCGATAAGGCCGCCCATTGTATGTTTTGTAGTGTAGGTAAAATTTCGTTTTTGTTCATACCTGGTGTATTTTCTGGTGTACAATCCTAACTATCCTAACGAACGCGGGCTGTCACTGAAAATCAGCGCTGGGGCTCTGTCTCGCATAGGGTCGCAGCATTATGCTGAGCGGTGGCCGTTTTGCGTGGATGTGACGCATACTTTCCCCCAACTTGTTCTTTTTGTATTTGTGTTCTTTCTTTTCGTCATGTTTACCGCAAATAAACGTATTTTCTTTCTTTTTTTTTTCTTACTGTATTATAATAAGTACCTAATATAAAATTAAAAATGCGAAAGTGACTTTGTTTGTTACGCTAAAACGGCTGAACAGATTTGAATGAAATTTGGCACATGGGTTAATCACAACCTGTTTTAGGACATAAGATACTTATTATCCCGGTAGTACGTCCCCGTGTAATAATTTCCGACCTCCACACGGGCGACGCCGCGGGCAAAACCTAATAAAGTATAAATAAATAAATAATTATTGTACGAATTATCGCCAGTTATATTTAAGTCCCGTGTTATGAAATATAGGTACTGCCATCAACTGAGCATAAATACAGTTTCCGTACTGCTCCTGAGAAATTCTTGAAAGTGTAGGCCCTTTTTTTTCTGGTTGGGAAGTTATCAAGTAACTTCTCCCACTCACGGCGGAGCGGGAGGGCGTGTCAGACTTTTACTGACTAAAACCCACCCGTGTTCCTTCATTTGCCTGTGTGCCAGGGCCACGATATCCCTTTCGGACAAACTCGCAACCCTGGCAGGAAGGCTGGAAGTGTAGGCCCGGGTCAATGGCATGTTGTGTTCCACGCGCGCCTCAAAGAGATGTCAGCACCAACTCACGGGGTCCATTAAGGCCAATGCCTGGCAGGGTTGCGAGTTTGTCCGAAAGGGATATCGTGGCCCTGGAACACAGGCAACTGAAGGAATACGGGTTTTATTCAGTAAAAGTCTGACACGCCCTCCCGCTCCGCTCAGAGCGGGACAAGTTATTTGATAATTTCCCAAACAAAAAACAAAAAAAGGCTGGTAACCACACGATAGTCCTTTATACTCCCTTGGCAACGGGACCCTTAAAATTCGGGTCACCCTCTCCATAAGGTCAAGTGACGATTTTCTTCAACAAATACCTTCCTAAGATGAAGATTACAAGAGGTCTCGACTACTCTTAGCTGGGAGAAAGATATTGTGTTTCTCGAGTTGCCTTGTTGAAGGTATATCCCTTGAATTTATCCTACTTTACAGTCGTTAAACCATCAGATTTCCTCTTTTTAGGGTTCCGTACCCAAAGGGTAAAACGGTAACCCTATTACTAAGGCTCCGCCGTCTGTCTGTCTGTCCGTCTGTCACCAGGTTGTATCTCATGAACCGTGATATTTAAAGATAATAATAATAATAGTTAGACAGTTGAAATTTTCTCAGATGATGTATTTCTGTAGCCGCTATCTACAGTGTGAGTCTTCATAATGTGCACATATCGAAAAGAGTGAAACTAAGCTTAATTTTATCGACGGAAAAAATATAAAAAAAATATTAAACAATTTTTTTTTTACAAAAAAGGGTCTCTACCTGCTAAAGTAAAGTACGTAGTCGAGTGCAAGGCCTTTCTTTAACAGTTGATAGGAAACGTTGTGATTGAGTTATAAACATGGTATTTTTACTTTTGGAAAGCTGATACGATGGAAAATAATTTAAAGTAATAAAAAAGGGTAGGTAATCAGGACTTTTACTGAGAAATTTTACAATTATTATAAAAATTTATGAAAAAATATCAGATGTTTGTTATAAAATCACCCTAATACTCAATTGAGGGCGAGTTTTTCGTTAGTTTTTATTTTACGAAGACGCCCTATTATTTCCAGTCATTACTGAGTTTGTTTCATCGTGACAGATTGTTTAGTTTAAAAGTTATACCGATTTGTTTACACAGGGGTCACAGCAGCGAACAAAATTAAAAAAATGCTATAAAAATTAAATTAAATTTTTAGATTTTTTTAAACTATTTTTTCCGTCGATAAAATTAAGCTAAGTTTCCCTCATTTCGATATGTGCACATTATGAAGACTCACACTGTTTACAAATACGAATAAATTTAATAAAATAAATATTTAAGGGGGCTTCCATACAACAAACGTGATTATTTTGATCGATATTGATAACGGCAACAGGTAGACGATACTCCCTTTAAAAATAAATAATTAAATTAAAATAAAACAAATATTTAAGGGGGGCTCCCATACAACAAACGTGTTTTTTTTGCCGTTTTTATAAATAATGGTACGGAATCCTGCGTACGCGAGTCCGACTCGCACTTGGCCGGTTTTTTTTAATATAATAAAAACCAGACCGGAACCAGACCCGATGGAGAGATGTATGAACGTAAACGAGACAAAAGGTTTTTTGCCTCATTCACGTTCATACAATAATGTCCACAACACACATGAACATGCGGTGTATGTAAGGATAAGAGGTAACAGGTGGCATTCTGTAGTTTCTGCCTACCCCCATGGAAAGAAAGCGTGAGTTTAATTATGTATGTTTGTGTATACAGGGTGTAAGGGACAGGCCTCCGCAAATTAACAGGGTGCATTCAGCTCCTTATTTTTTAATCATATTCCACTGAAAATTTACTCAGGAAAATTGTTTTTTTTTTATCGTAATTTCAGTTACTTTTCCTTTATTTCAATGTAAAATCACATTCTCTGTACGCAGTACTCCATTAATGTAAATAACACAGCTAAAATAAATAAATCAGCAATGGATGTTGAAATTCTCTAACGAACGACGCCTGAAATCAGCGAGCGCGGCCGTCCACCCCACCGCGACAAATCAGGTTCATTGGATTCTCATAACGTTCCTGAAATAATTTCATGTACCGGTCATCTTAGTACGATATACTGAATTCACCCCATCAGTCTGCGGAGGGCTGTCCCTTACACCCTGTATAATAAGAAATGGTGTAATTTTTTTGATATTTTTTACATCTCTGCTGTCAACGCGGAAGCCCAAGGCCCGGTTTCCACCAAAGCGGAGAGTTTGTAAACGACCAATAAGATACCGTTAAGATGCCGTTACCGTAGGTACCATCGCATCGAAATAACGTCTAATAATCTTATTGATCGTTTACAAACATCTCCTCTCCTCTCCGCTTTGGTGGAAACCGGGCCTAACTTGTACAGTGAAAATGCACCATCTTGACCACCACTGCACTTTCCTGTACCGTCAGAGAAATTAATTGTTAAACGAATTGACACCCCACGTTAATTTGCCGTGTTATAGTCAAGTTTAGTCACACAAAAAGTGTCAAATAATGACAGTCGTGATTTGAATATACGGACAAATTCAGTCGGTAGGTATTCAATTTGCTTAATATTTACTCCCATATTTATAAACGATGCTTAAAGTTAAGTAACGATTAGCGTCTTTATAAATAAAGGTATCATTTTAATAAGAATTCAGAAGCTTGTCAATTGAACAAAATTATAATTAATAATAATAATCGGTTATTTATGAAAGGGTCACATGTAACAATAAATACCTTAAAAATTAAAATAGAGCACAGTTGCTTATTTAATTGACATGATATGACAACGATTAACATTCGAACTGCACAAGGAGCCATTATGGAAGTAATTAGAGATTGTCTCAGATGTTCTTGGTGTTTAGTGAGAGGTGATAATGGAACGAGTTTTTTTAAAAGCACCGTATTTATTTGTGCACCTAGTGCTTAAGAGAGTGCATTCTGAAAGCTGCCAACGCCGTTATAACGGTCAGATATTTCGCTGTTTTGTTGCTGTTGCTATGTATTGCACTAAAATGTTGATGTAAAAAAGCACTTGAAAACCTTTATATTATTTTTTTAACCTTAAAAATCTGTTACAACACTTAATTCAGTGTTATTATTGCAATTCATAATCAATATTTTACTACAACACAGAGCGATATTTCATATTTTAATTTCGTAATATTGATTCATTCATCAAAACAGCGAAGTATTTGACAGCTGTTTGCAACGTTGCCAACTTTCAGAATGCACAGCCTTAAGTCTTACCCCAGTAACATAACTTAAAATACCAAATCAGTAGCGATGAATATGGGTATACATACATACATACATTTATTCACAAAAATATTGGTGGTATTGACTCTGATAGCACACTTCCGCCGTGAAACTAAACAGAGAAACCACAGTAGTTCAATTCAACTAGCTCGCGTCATGTTCCGCTACTCGCATCCGATTCGAGTAGAAGAACATGACGCGAGCCAGTTGAAATGAACTACTGCGGCTCCGCTGCTATGGTTTCGTGGCGGTGTGCTACCAGCGTTATATACAACGTGTTTTTTTTTATATCCCATAACTCTAGGGTATGATTGAGGCCATATCAAAGAATCAACTGGCATATGAGTTATGTTCCAATCCTTCGTTATTTATTTTTTTTCATTTTTCATACAAAATAATTCGGCAAAGTCACGATTATTAATGTAAAACACCCTTACGTGAAATATGACAACGTCGACAAGGTAGCTTTCCCTTCACTAGCTGCCGCCGGGAAGCCCCGATACCAACATACCTACATATTTTATTTTACTATTTATTTTACTACACTACTGCGAAGTTTGGCAACCTCGCAAAAGTAAAGATTCGTCATACTGGTGACAATTTTTGACCTAATTTAATTATGATTGATGATATCTCCGAAACGATGCATTTTTGGACCACCTATTCTAGGAGTTTTAGTATTATTTTTACCTACAGAATATAACCCTAGAGTTATGGGATATAAAAAAAAACAGGTTGTATAGGACCTTAACATCATGCTGGTATTACACACAGTCGTGTAGCACATAAACATTTTGCCAGTTACCTTTTTTTTTTTGCCGGTTACCTTTAAGTCCAAATAATAGAGGGAATTATCATCTTCAGGCACAAACTCAGACTGCAACCTACTACTGAACAATTTCTAATAGGAAAACCCAATAATTCTGCCTGATTTGGGGACCCCAAGACCCAATGTTCAGCAGATGTAAACCATATTTAGACCAACGAGTCGGTCATGTACGAAGGAGGTTTAAGTATAAAGGTAGCCTTAGCATGCTAATGGAGTTTTGAGCGTTTACTGTACATTATTACTGGATACAGAGCTGGATAGGAGTTGCTGATAATGATTGTATTTATTTACAACATTTTATAATATGTTCGGAATTAATAATAATTTATCTAAAATAAAATTAAAAGGTTTATTCACAAAAAATACAGAAACACATTTATAATGTAAGCATTAAAATTCATTAAAAGTTGCAAAATCTCTACAAAATGTATATAACTCTGTCTCTGAGACTAGGACAGCCTGAATTCTAAGAGACAGAATTTGGATCAAAATCAGGTATTATGTACAGTCACGAGCACCAATATGTATACACTTAGCAATTTTTAAAACTGATTTCCTCCAACGATATTGATTTAAATTTAATTTTTCTAAGAACATAGTATTTTGGAACCCAAACTATTATGAAATAGATCTTTTCTCTAAGTTGCAATCGTTATTCCACGAGAAAATCGGTTTTGAATCCTGTTAAGCGTTTACATATTAGTGCTCATGACTGTACATAACTAAGGGCGAATTCAAAATGAACTTTATCCAACCTATAGTGCTACAAGTTAACTGGCTAGGTAGGTGGTAGGTAGATAGGGTAACTGAGAACCAGAAAATCGAACACAAATTAGCATGGCTAAAACAGCGATGACTCAACTTAAAAAAATATGAATAGACAAAAATATCACTATTCAGACAAAAAAACACCAGGCCCGCAGTCTCGACATACATAGCGATCGTTTTACGACCGGGATCGGTCGCAATGTGGTAATGGAGTCCCTAGGCGGTCAAAAATGCTTGACAAGATTGTGATTTTTTCGTGCATATAGTCTCGTCCGCATAGTCGTTTTCTCCATCTTCTCTTTAGGCCAGAGACTTGGACGATCTAAGCTACCGACAGGAAAAAAGTTATGCCTTCGAAATGTGGTGCTGGCGCCGCCTATAATGGATACCATGGACAGCTACGACAATTTAGGACAGATACGTAAAATCTGCCCTAAACTTCATTAATTACTTAAGAGGCAGATAATCGCCGTTGACCTTGGTCAAACAAATGCGCGTTGCGCTCACTTCGCGCCACCATTAATTTTCATAAGGAATATTTCGTTTTAGTAACGAAATATGAATATTTGAAAAAAATCACAGATAGAATTATAGATAATAAAACAGCCTATTCATACAAAAACAATCATGAAAATATCTTAAGTAGTTTATCTTAGGTAGTAATATCGTTTTTATGCTTTGGGTAGACATTACTTCCTGAATTTATATCATAAAGTAGTTTAGGTACTACAATACTTAAATATTCACATATAGAATTGATGTGTATGCGTTCTAGTTTAACATTATTTTTTTGCATAACTTACTTGCATTATATGAAGGCGTGTAATAACAGATTTAAAAGTCACTTAAATCATATATCTGCGCTTTAAGATGTAACTTCAGTAATTACTTGTGACCACTTAAACCTTGATACCGATGCACAAACAGCTGTTCGATGACGTCATTAAAGTCTTAATAGCTTGGATCAAGTGTGACGTAGCGATTATCGCAGGATCCTCGTCTATCTCTTGTCTGTGGCTCGTTGAACAGAATGCTTGATATAATTGATGGTTTATTGGGTAGTTTAGGTATTATATTGCATTTAACTAGTGGATCAGTTATAAGAAATCATTGGTTTACCTATAAGCTTCAACCTTCTCATTAACGACTATAACTAACCGAATAACTAACCGACTCCTTGATAATCCAAATGTGCTCCGAAATATTAAATTGAAATAAACGCTTTGATTTTGAGCTCGAGATAGCAAAGCTTGTTTTGTGAAAACCCAATAAGATACCGTTACCGTACCATCGCATCGAAATAACGATATCTTATTGGTCGTTTACAAACATCTCCTCTCCTCTACGCTTTGTTGGAAACCGGGCCTCAACATTCGATCTTCAAAAATGGCACAATTTTCCGATCTTAGATGACACGTGGAAAAAGGACGACATGTAATGTGATAATTATATCGTGAGCGAAAAAGGGACAAGACGAACAAAATGTGGCTAATTAGCCAAGTTTTGACGTGCCACTTGCGGAGCATAATGTAACCTTTTTAGGGTTCCGTACTCAAAGGGTAAAACGTGAACCCTATTACTAAGGCTCCACCGTCTGTGTTTGTCTGTCCGTCTGTCACCAGGCTGTATCTCATGAGCCGTGATAGTTAGACAGTTGAAATTTTCACAGATGATGTATTTCTGTTGCCGCTATAACAAACAATACTAATAAACAGAATGAAAAAACCGGCCAAGTGCATGTCGGACCACGCACAATGAAGGGTTCCGTAGTTGGGATGAATTTATCCCAAAAACAAACTTAACATTGTAGTTGAAAAACATGCTCTCCCATACATCGATATACGTTACGGTCAATTCTCCAACTGCAAATTTAAGTTGGTCGACTATTACTCGTTAACTTGTGAAGCCTACTTAGCTGTGACAGTTTTCCTTTTAATTTCGTTATATATACTATTGCCATGAATTTTTTCACATATCCAAAACCAACCATTTAGCTGGCAGGGGGGGGGGACACACATGACTCTAACAAAAAATAGCACTTTAAAGCTTAATATTATGCAAACGGATCCCTTAATTAAAAAATGGTTTTGCCAAACCCACAATATTTTTGAACGGCCTATCCAACGATACCCACACTATGGAATAGACGAGAAAAAAAAATATCATCCCCATTTCACGTGTAAGGGAGGTACCCTAAAAAAAAATGTTTTTCATAATTTTATTTTACCATTTTTTTGGCATGATTAATATGTATACCCATGCCAAATTACAGCTTTCTAGGACTAAGCGTCTCTGAGCTAAGCTGGGACGGACGGACAGACAGACAGACAGACAGACAGACCGACAGACAGACAGACAGACGGACATGGCGAAACTATAAGGGTTCCTTGCTTACTACGGAACCCTAAAAAATATTTAAGGGCGCTCCCATACAACAAACGTGATTTTTTTGCTCGTTTTTGCTCTATAATGATAATGGCAACAGGTAGACGCTTGAAATATTCACAGAATATTTAGTTGCATATTCACTTTAAAAATAAATAATTAAATTATAATAAAACAAATATTTAAGCGCGGCTCCCATACAAAAAACGTATTATTTTTGCCATTTTTATAGATAATGGTACGGAACCCTTCGTGCGCGAGTCCGACTCGCACTTGGCCAGTTTTTTTTATTATTGATCCCATGTATGTTTCTATTGTTTAAGCGCAGAAAGAATTACTTTAGATTTTGGAAGGTTAATTTATATTTTTTTTTTATTCTAAATATTATTTTTTCAAAGATCATAATATAAAATAACTGGGTATATTTTAACTTTATTATTTAATTTCTAGCATGTGGGAAGCTGAACTTCGACTCGTTTGTGCGCGTCGCCGTTTATTTCTTACAAGAAGACGATGAGAAACTACAGAAAGAACTCAAAGAAGCCTTCAGACTATACGATAAAGAAGGTAAGTAGAACCGTTTTTAGTAGCACTTATTAAATGCAATAAATCATGAACAATCATGTTACACCGTTAAGATTCAAAATCAAAATCAAAAATATTTTTATTTCACATAAGCCTACATGGGCACTTATGAAACGTCAGAAACTAGGTATACGGTTCCAATTGGTCGTTTCCTATGGAGAAGAGCCGGCAAGAAACTCCACGGTAAATCTTTAAAAAAAAAAATGGCTTTTACAATGTTTTCAAATTACAGTGGGTACCTAATAGGTATATATATATATACCTAATAGGACAGCGTAGGCCCGTCAAAAGAACCAGGTACTTAACAAAATAGAAAATGGTCTACAGATCTACAATTAAACGATTTTACGATAAAACAGAAGATAGCAGAACATAGGTTGGTGATCAAATAGATTAGACGCTGGACGCAAAACTTATAGTGGTATTTGTATTAAATATACATTACCTATATACAACATGTCCCAGAATCACCGCACAACCTCTTGAGGGGTCATTGTGCTGTGTACTCATCATTATGAACAACTTTTACTGTGGGACCAAACCTGAAATCGCGAAAGAAAAATCAGCCGTTCCCTACATTTTGACGAGTTATTCGAACATAAATGTAGGGAACAGCAGATTTTTTTTTTAACGAAAAGTACTCAAACTCAAGAATAGAATTAGTGATTTTATTATATAGTAGAGTAATTAGTGATTTTATTCCCAGGATAATACTTATACAAGTTTGGTCGAATCCGACCTAAGAAGGTTAAACAAATGGACAAGTCGAAGTACAGTTACTTACTTCATGTAGAACTTAGCTATGATTAGATATATATGCAAACTCATATCTGATTAGGCTGAAAGCTAACAAAAAACACAAAACAAGGTTTTCGATAGGGTTTTTCTAAGTGGTTAAACAAAAACCCATACGATATACCCAAAATTTAATTTAAGCCGTTCATGGGTTACCCCATGAACGGCTTAAATTAAATTTTGGTAACCCATTGAAAGGGTTTTCGATAAAAACCCATACGGTGTGGGGAACCATTTTGAACGGCTTAATTTAAGCCATTCAAAATTACCCACACCGTATGGGTTTTTGATTAACTGCTTAAAAAAACCCTTTCCATTGAAAGGGTTTTCGATAGAGTTTTTCTAAAATGGTAACCAAAATGGTCCCTGGGTAGAATAGAGATAGAATTGGTCATGCTACGCGTGCTGGGCGGATATCAAAATAAACTTATTATTATGATTTTTTCAAGTTAGTGGGTTTCAAGTAGGTATAGAACCCATTGAATGGGTTATCGTGTAACCCTTTCACTGGGTTTCAATATAAAACCCATTCAATGGGTTATCTCGTAACCCTTTCAATGAGTTTCTAGTATAAAACCCTTTCAATGGGTTACATCATGATAAAGGTAACCCATTGAATGGGTTACTCTTAACCGGGGTTGTACGGTCCCTGAACACAATCCAATGACGCTCCCAAACCAACAATAATTCAAGTATAGTACTTACAGCTCAGCTTAATGTTCTACGACTCCTCTAAAATGATAATAGCGTGAGGGTTTATACTAATTTATCGTCGGAAATTCCTTGCCAAGACTGAAAGCTCCTCCATTAAAATTTAATTGAAATTTCTTCGCGTTGTCTTTCTAATATATATCTGGTTTATGTGTTTTAGTCTGTAATTACTTTAAGACTTTTTTGTGCTGAATATTTAGTTAGAGCTGGCAGACAGGCTGTGGGAGATTGATAAAATTTCTGATTCCTAAGAGTTGCTCCAGCCGTTAAAATCTCTAAGCAGTATAAACCAAAGTCTGTGTACCTAATTGGTTAGTTTTATTTTAACTACAAATTACTTAGATGGATTTTGAAGTGTTTTTCACCAAATTTTAAAGGCTTCTACAGACCGGTGCGACACGCGACATGACACAAAGGCCCGGTGTGTCACGCGACGAGCGGTGCCTTTGTGTCGCGTCGCGAGTCACGCTGGTCTGTAGAAGCCTTAAATCATTTTCGAGGAACGCTGACAACTATGTACAAATCATTTTTTGTAATCGCCTCAGTGACGAACGTTGATACATTAATGGTTGCTTATCACGGTTTGGTGGTCTCTGTTCTAAGGTTTGGTGTAGTATTCTGGGGTAATTGTTCCGAAAGGGAGTCTATATTTAAAGCCAAAAAACGGTGCATAAGATCCATTTTTAATCTTAAGGTTACAGATAGTTGCATTCCTTTTTTCAAGAAACACAAAATACTAACTTTTCCTAGTATATACATTCTCGAAGTAGCTATTTTCGTTAAAACTAACAAGCATCTATTCCGGGCATTAAATGATACGAGGATGCGAACTACTGCCTTGAGATCAAAATATCACAGTCTATTGTGTACTGGTAGATACAACACTGCTTTGCTTAAAAAAAAACATTATTGGTATGGCACCTATTTAAATAATATTTAACAAATTGCCAAATTGTATTAAGGATCAGCCCTTAAAACAATTCAAGAAACTCCTGTCTTCGTTGCTAACAGAGCAATGTTATTACTCTGTTACCGGTTTTATAAATTTTAATAATTAATTGTAATATTTGCCTCACCATAGCTCATTTATTATGTACTTAAATAATTTTAGACTTGACTGATCCATGATCTCCTTTTGAATATAAGTAGGTACCTAGTTCAAAAATATCTGTAAGTTAACATGTGAATGTACTGGATATAAATCTATACAAATAAAGAAATTATTATTATTATGATGCCACCGGGATGAGTCTCTAACTCAATCAATCTGCATAGCAAAAAAAAAAAAAATCAAAAGTCATTTATTCAAACTAGGCTGAGAATCAGCACTTTTCGAACGTCAAAAGTTATATGAGACAGTCCCCCAAAAACGCTCACCCTTCACCACTTCCTAGTGCTTTAGCTGGGAAGAAGAAGTGGCGCAACAAACTCCCCAGCAGCACAGCTGTCTGTTTGCATAAAAAACTTGAAGCTATAATAATAATAATAATAATTGTCAGGAGGTTCCTCTCTCTGGAGCCCTGACCGCCGGTAGCTTGGACCCTGTTCCCGATACCGGTGGGCTACTATTTTTTATATTTTTAAATGTTTTTATATTCTTTTTCTATATTCTAATATAAAAAATATAATTTATATGTATATATAGTGAAATAAAGGAAATAATAATAATAAAGCCATTTATTTCCCAAAATTATAACATTACACTTTAACTTTAACATATTCCTTAAATATCCATTTCATGCAAATAACAAAAACACATGCAACAAAATAAATTAACTAAATGTAACAAATAAAATTACATATTATTCAATTTAAGTTCTGACGTTAAAATAATGTACTTAATTATCTAACGTTTGAATTAACTATACATTTTTATTTTATTTAGTATCATTCATTACCATTTATTTACCGATACATTATTTTAAATTAGCAAATAACAACTAATAAATTCAAATCTTGTTAAAAATTAAAATTATGCTAAACAAATAAAAATTAAATTAATTAACAACAATTGATCCAATTATATAGATTAACGTTATCAGTACAGTATAATTCAAATAATAATATAATAACAATTAGATCAAATTAGATTTTTAGTTTTGGGGTACCCAGTTTTGGGCAAAGGCTTCCTCCATGCATTTCCATAATTTCCTATCTTTGGCGATCCTGGTCCAAGTGGGTCCCGCAACTCGCGCGACGTCGTCGCCCCAACGGCGGCGCGGGTGACCTCGACGGCGTGCTTCGCCGCGCGGCCACCAGTGCAGCACACGCTCGCTCCAACGTCCGTCGTCCGCGCGCGCCGCGTGACCTGCCCATCGCCATTTAAGCCTACAGGCTAAGTCTGCTACGTCTATCAGTTTGGTGATCATTCTGATTTGAGAGTTTCGAATTCAGTCTCGCAGTTTCAATCCCAACATACTTCGTTGGACGGCCCGCTAGAAGACTTGGAGTTTGATGAGAACTTCTTTTGTTAGTGCCCAGCTCTGGCATCCGTAGAGTAGTGTGGGAGACACGACAGTTTCAAATGCTTTTTTTTTTAATTTGATCGGGAGCTTAGATTTGAAAATGTGCTTTAATGACCAATATCTTTTCCAAGCAAGTTTTATTCTACGCTCTACTTCGCCTGCAGTTTGCTCATTAAACTTGATTCTCTGACCTAAATATACATAATCTTCCACGTATTCTATTTCCCTTGATGCTATTTTTACTGGTATGTTTTTTCCGTTGGTCATTATGAGAGTTTTCTCCAGATTCATAGTCAATCCACATTTTCTACTCTCTTTATCTAAAGATTGCAGCATGTATTCTAGGTGTGTGTGGTTGTCGCAGATTAGTACGAAGCTATACAATACAATATAAAATAATTTGCATTACGCAACACAAAACGTTAAATTAAATTATTTGCCTTATGTTAGCTAGCACACACCATTATAGAAATATATATATATATATAATAATCGTCGAAAACTATACTCAAACAGAAATAACGTCAACAAAACATATCTAATTAAAAGCCTCCAGGCATAATGGGCGTGCCCGCTTAAATAAAGCTACAGCTATAAGCCTTACTTCTTCCTAACCATGTTGAGGTCGTATTCTAGTCTAACCGGATCCAGCTGAATACCAGTGTTTTAAATAGAGCGTCTGCCTATCTGACCTCCACAACCCAGTAACTGGGTAATACGATACCCATTGGTAAGACTGGTTGTCAGACTTTCGGGCTTCTGACGACCCGTAACGACCGTCAAAGATCCACGAATGACAGTGGTTACCAACGTTTTAACGTGTTTTCCGAGGCACGGAGGAGTCTCGGTATGTCAAGATGGTCACCCATCCACGGACCAACCCCGGAAAGCGTAGCTTAACCTGATGGATCGACCCGTGTGGCTGTTATTAGTTAGCCACGAGCTCTGAAATCGATCAAGTCTCTAATTATTTTGAATTTACTACATGAAGTAGACAGTATGTTTTTCAATCAAAATACCAGCACAAAATAAACACCTCAATCAATCAACTCAACCTATAGCAGTCCACTGCTGGACATAGGCCTCTCCCAGGCTGCGCCACAACACCTTGTCCTCCGCCTTCCGCATCCAGTCTGTCCCAGCCACCTTTTTAAGGTCGTCGGTCCATCTAGCTGGGGGGCGTCCCACACTACGCTTGCCGATACGCGGTTTCCACTCCAGGACTCGTCTGCTCCACCGGCCATCGGTCCTTCGACAAACATGGCAAGCCCACTGCCACTTCAGCTTGCTTACTCTGCAGGCTATGTCGGTAACTCCGGTTCTCTTCCGGATAACTTCATTTCTGATCTTATCTTTCAGGGAAACTCCGAGCATAGCCTGCTCCATAGCACGCTGAGTTACCTTGAATTTGTGGACCAACCTAACTGTCAGTATCTACGTTTCGGCACCGTATGTCATAACGGGCAGGACGGAATAAACACAACTGCCCAAAAAAAAAAAACCTATTTTATCAACACTAAGTCATTCTGGATGATATCACCAGAACAATAAGATTGATTACAGCGAATTTACCTTGACAGAAAAAAGAAAACATAAATATTAACTGAAAAAAAGAACCAGCCAAGTGCGAGTCGGAGTCGCACATGAAAGGTTCCGTACCAGCGCCTGGTACGGAACCGGAAACAAAACAGAAAACAGTTAAATGCGGATCAAAAACAATACATATTTCGTAGCAAATGCTACGCGCCCAGGCTCTCGGCGTAGACCCTGGCTGCACCTTACTGTTGCACCAGGTTGCAAATATATTTTTTTGAGTTTAGTAGTAGACATTTTAGGCGAATTTTTTATACGTAATTCAATGGCACGAGGAGACGAGAACATAATTAAAAGCTTCCAGATAGAAAAAAATGCAGAAATAAATACGTAAGTAATGCTGCGGCGTAGCACTCTATTTAAAAAAAAATTGTGGATTGAAAAAGAAATATAGTAAAGTAAATTAATAATACATACCAGTAACTTGAATGTCCATTGCAAAATAACCGCTCACAAACAAGTTGGAACTTGAAAACACGCGTCGCATCTTAGGCTATTTAGCGCTTGGTGATAACACGGTTGATGACTATTGCATGTGTTTACTTCCGATGCCGAATAAAGAATGTTGCGAACAATAGATTGCAAAACCATTTATACCCTCAGTTAGTATGACAACTAGTGGGTAACTGAACCAGATATCATGGCTTAGCTCAATCATTGCCATCGGAGGCCTATGACCTACTACGTGACCACTGTGTGCAGCGTACCATATTTAACACTACATATTTTTAACACGTATCTTGTATGGGGAACCCCTTTATTTTTCATTTATTTTGTTTTTATTATTTTGTATTATAGCGGCCATAGTAGTACACACACTGAAAATTTCAAGTGTGTACTTATTATTATTATTTATTTATTTATTTATTATAAATTACAAGTTACAACAATGAAACAAAGCACACAATTAGACCTCTGGGGTCTGTCTTAGCATGCCATGACCTGAGATTTGATCAACGCGCTATTAACTATTAAGTTATAATCGAGTTGATGTAATGTTCTTTCAGCTTATGCTTTATGTTTTTACTATTCATTGAGTCTCTGATGTCTACAGGTATTTGGTTTAGTAAATTGGGGATTGTGAAAGAAGCGGTACGCCTGCCATAAAAGTTATTTTGGCGTGGCACTTGTAATGATTTTGATTTGGCTTGTCGTGTATTCACGTCATATTTTACTGGAATTTGAATATCACTGCTATCGAAACGCTCTATGAGGAACATATACTCAGCGCGCGCTAGAACAGGCAATACTTTGCAATGTTTAAATAACCCTGTGTAATTTGTCTTGGTATTTATATTTTACATAGTTTGGTACAACAAGTTTCAACAAGCGTGTTTGCAAATTATGAATTTTATCTAGGTAAGTTTTAAATGTGCGTCCATAACTGGTGAGTCCATATGAGATACGGATACGGTTCAACAGATACAGCCCTGTGACAGACAGATGGATGGACAGCGGAGCCTTAGTAGGCCCCGTTGGCACCTTTTGGGTACGGAACCCTAAAAAAACCGGCCAAGTGCGAGTCGGACTCGCGCACGAAGGGTTTTGCACCATTATCTATAAAAATGGCAAAACAATCACGTTTGTTGTATGGGAGCCCCCCTTAATATTTGTTTTATTTTAATTTAATTATTTATTTTTAAATTGAATATATAACTAAATATTCTGTGAATATTTCAAGCGTCTAACTGTTGCCCTTATCAATATAGAGCAAAAACGAGCAAAAAAAAAACACGTTTGTTGTATGGGAGCCCCCTTAATTTTTTTTTTTTTTGTATTTGTTTTTATAGCGGCAACAGAAATACATCATCTGTGAAAATTTCAACTGTCTATCTAAAACGGTTTATGAGATACAGTCTGGTGGCAGACGGACAGACAGACGGACAGACGGACAGACAGACAGACAGACGGCGGAGCCTTGGTAATAGGGTTCCCGTTTTACCCTTTGGGTACGGAACCCTAAAAAAGACAGTTGTACTCGTTATATAAATAAGTGGGCTAAATAATAGTGCTAATAGCACCTACTGTTGAATTTTTAAAGTACCTATGTATATTTTAAAGAAAACCGTTTTTTTTCACTTCTACGCTATCTACAAAACATTGATAAATAACGCATATCATTAAGAAAATACAAATGTTTCAAAAAGTCTTGCAGAAAAAACAATCAAAGGATTTTTTTAAATAGAAGTATGCAAAGACTATAAATTAAATTTTGAGGTTGGCAAGAAAAATCTCATTAATATCAGAGTCATATAACAATAATTGTGGAACGTGTTTTTAGACGACAAAGCCAAGGTCAACATCAATTTATTTTTCTGCATATAATTTACTGAATCACTGCGTTTCTATATTTATTCTTTTGAACTTGGGTAAAACGTGTTTTTAGACCAGAACGCCAGGGTCAAAGTCAATTTATTTTTCTGCATTAATTCACTGAATCACTGCGTTTCTATATTTATTCTTTTGAACTTGGATAAATACGATTTTTCTGGAAAATACGTTTTAAATACATAAGCGATATGTAATTGCTATACCTATGTTGAAAATAGTAAATCGATTCTGTAAATGAATAAATTATATTTGATTAATTGGCCTCGTTTGTCTATTGGTCGCAAGCGCTAGGTACTGTTGAGCATGAGGTCGTGCCGTTCGGGGACTGAAAATAATATTAATAAACTGTTCCACCCAATCGCACTTAAATTTTGTTTCAGTGCGGTTAGTGGAAATGCTCAGGTGCCGTTCGGTCAAGTCCTGTTGAAATCAGTGCTCTGAGTGGAATACCTCTTGGTTTCGATTCATTGGTTGGGCGAAGTATTATTGGGTTTTCCTAATAGGAATTTCTCAGTAGCAGCCCAGAGTTGAGAGCTTGATGGCAACAGGGTCGCTTCCTTGCATGGGACTTAAAAACAGCTGACGAAATATGGGAGTACTAAAGGTACACCTCTGACCAACTCTTCGGAGATTACAAGCGTGATGATTGATACGTGATGCGTAATGTAAATTATTTTACATACTATTGAATAGAATCAAGTTTTTCTAACTGAACATACAGCTGTGCTGCTGGGGTGTTTGTTGTACCACTTCTTCTTCCCAGCTAAAGCGCTAGGAAGTGGTGAAAGGCGGGCGTTTTTGGGTGACTGTCTTATGTCATTTGAACGTTCGAAAAGTGATGAATCAAAACTTTTGATTTTGATTTCGATGTTATGTTATCTATGTGTAGTTAAACCAATCTATAATAAATCTATATAAAATCCTGTTACCATCAAAGACAAGCTTCATTTTCTCTTTTGACATCAAACACCAAAAATCATTCAGAAACGGTACACAAAACAACAAAAAGGTAAAAAAAGCAATAAAAAAACCAACTGCGTTTAGAGCAAAAACCAGACCTAACTGGATTAAACTGGTTAAAACTTAAAACGTTGCTCGAAACGAATACTTGTTTCATATGGAAATTGCATTGAAAAGTTTTCGACTTCGTAACTAGAAAGCTGATATACAAATTGTAGGTAAATATATGTGACCCGATTTCCGGCCGTATCACTTCTGCATTTAGGACTATTTTCGGGTACATACTTTGAATTGTTCGATAGATTTTGCGGGATGCTTGTACGGCAAGGATGGATTCAGATTTGTGTCAAATAAAAGTTTCTTGTTTTGTTTTTCGTATTTGCATCTTTATGACTTCGATTTGTAAGTCGGTTTGTTTTACAGTTATTGATTTCTTTTGAAAAAACAAGTAAATGTGGAAACAATATAAATGTCAAGCTTGTGGGAATATTGCTGAAATGAATATAAGGGTATGGAACACTCGTAGATAATTTCTTTCCACATCGTAATTCTTATGATTCATTGGATTGTGAGACATCTTTTTATGGGCTGAGAAAGTAAAGTTATAAATTATGTGAAAAATAATCTTTTTCTTTTTCCCTTTTCACAAAGGTTCAATTAGTTATAAACATAGGGACAAGAATTATAGTGTTTTGACAAAAATGTTTGTGTGGTTTTCTTTGTGAGAGAATAGCGTCCATACTAGGATACCCTGTGTGACGGATCACCATAAGATAGTACAATCCACACTGCTTACTGAAAATACTGTAATTTTAACTTAAAAGCCCCATACTAAGTAAAGCCAAAGAACGTTGCATATTTTACTGTGCAATAGTTAAGGCGACGATAACCGACTTTTAATAATTTTATACTGAAAATGACGTCTAAACGAGTAGTGTTAATGATTAAAAAAATATATGTTATATTACAGCATTTTCTCAATAATATAATATGTGAATATTTTAGATTATGTTTATATTCCATAGTAAAATTAATTTGTAAAGTTATGTCTAACGCGGATAAAAAACTGAGAATGGCGCAAAATTTACCAAGCGTATTTTTCTGAATCCTTCACCAATTTAAAGATAATTTAATTATTGATCTTTTAGGATACGGGTTTTATTAAAATACCTTTTGTTTTGTGTATAATAAATTAATAATGCGGCAAATAGGGGACAGCGCTCCTTGATGGGCGAGTCCTATTACTGGCTGAACGTACGACGCGTTGCGTGAGCTCAGTACAGAACACGCAAGCTAACTACTCTCACTGGCATATATCTCCATCTTAAGTTAAATTGGAATTTATCAAAGTCGTCAATTCCTTTGAAGACCAGCAACAAAATATTTACTACAATACATAAGAAACCTACAACTATCTAAAGACAAACTTACGACATATTAATAGTGTGAAAAATATCATTTCCATAAATCAGTTCCAATCTCAATGAGGAATGAAAACTTTAAATATTAAATAACCCCATTTATCACCCCGAAAATCAAAAAGTTCAGCCGTAAATCGCGATGTATCCAATTTATTGTGTTCACTGCGTGTTTTCACTGATAATTGTTTGCAATAACCGTCGTCGATCGAATCCTGGATCGACGCCAGAACCCCTACGATTTGCTGACGATAGATATACGATGTAGAAACGATGAAAAACCGAGATTTCATGACAAGTGTGTAAGTAATAAAAAAGTATATTTATGTACTTAGTATTTTTGCGTTTGATGGTAATTTATGTTGACTTTTAACTTTTATAATTGTTGTGGTATGTATATAAAATTGTTGATGTATGGTTTCGATTTTGGAAGTGTCATGGTGTGACCGTGAATTCGTTAGTGTAGGAATCTTAATCATTGTTAAATTGTTTTAAAATAATACGAAGATGAGTGTTATTTGGATTGAAATTTAAATCATAATTTCATACCACACTATGCCTTTTTCCATAGCTTAAACATGGTGTAAGTAAATGAAACAGGTACCCATAGGATTTTTCTCAAAATCAAAAAAAATCTAAACTCAAGAATCAGCACTTTTCGATCGTCAAATTTACATAAGACAGTCCCCCAAAAACGCCCGCCCTTCACCACTTCCTAGTGCTTTAGCTGGGAAGAAGAAGTGGCGCAACAAACTCCCCTGCAGCACTGCTGGCAGTTCATAAAAATGTGGATATTGTAGTATTGTCTCCTTCGCTCTTTTAATCCATCGAAAGGTTGTGTTTAAAAGATCGCTTTCGCGCCCATTGCGTCAACTTATGTAAAAATTCTACTTTTATATCTGTAATGTTTATGGTTTACATAAAACTATTCTATTCTGTACTCTGAAAAATGTTGAGATCGAAAAACATCTTACAACACATAGAGCTATTTTTATTTCATCATTTTACCTCTACACAATTTAAATAAATGAAACCGTCAGTAATGTAGGTATATTTCTGAGTTCCAATTTATCTTTCAATTTTATAAGGGCATTCAATTTGTCATAATTATAAGCTTTTCCGTATTTCAAAAGGTAGGGAACAAACTCATATAGGGTATTAAAAAGATATTTATAACCAAAATATGACGGAAAAGGAGCTTGCTCAGACGTATGTCAAATTACAAGACGTAGGAAATTATTAATATTCGTGTACAAATAACAGGAAAGACTGGGTCGATAAATCTTTTGATGGATAGAAGTGTGCGTTATATAATTTTGTTATATTATTTGCTATAATAAGCCGACTGGATACGGGGATAAATGATTTAGTTAAAATTCCATATTTAGAATAGTCATAAACAGGGTGGAAGGGACATCGACGCGAATCCGTTTACCATGGATTCAGTGCATCATTCTTGACCCCCGTGCGTTAAAAATTTTGGTCGGTTATTTTAAAAAAAAATCGCTTTTCCATACATTTTGACCGAGTAGGTATTGCACAGCTGTTTTTTTTTATTACCGACGAGAAAATTTAACGCAGGGGGGTCAAGAATGATGTATTGAATCCATGGTAAACGGGTTCGCGTCGATGTCCCTTCCACCCTTTATATAAATAATACTCTTTATTATATGAGGGGCTTGTGGCTAAGTAATGTCAGCCACACGGGTCGATCGATCAGGTTAAGCTACGCTTGCCGCGGTTGGTCTGTGGATGGGTGACCATCTTTACATAATTCACCCTTCCGTGCCTCGGAAAGTAAGTTAAGCCGTTTGTGTCGGCTGTCATTCGTGGATCTTTGACTGTTGTTACGGGTCGTCAGAAGCTCGAAACTCGTTTTTTTTTTTCATATAAAAGGCCTTGCTTGTCAAAATAAAGGCAGTTCACGTCAAAAAGTTCAGCTTTAGCTCCGCCAAAGTAAATAGAAAAGTAAGGAAACACTCTCTTGGAACAACATATTCTTCTGTTCCATTTATCAACCACCATCCGCCCTGTTCGTATCGTATTACCCAGTAACTGGTTTGGGAAAGAAAGAAGATAGAAAATGCATTTATTTAGCACAGACTAAAAGCCACACCGGACGTAAAGAATAGCACCATCCCGTGGGTGTCCTAAAAAGGGACTAAGAGACTTACTAGAGAATGGGCAGCAGTGCGGTCTCTATGCATTTGTAACATGGCATTTTTAACAGCATTGCAATTGGAAAGCTCAAGTAGATAATGTATGTAAGAAATTAAATAAATTCGTATTTGCACTTAGGAGGATCAAAAATTTAACAGACATTCAAACAGCCTTATTGGTATACCATAGCCATGTTTGTTCTGTTTTAAGGTATGGAATAACTGTATGGGGGAATTCAACAGATGCCCAGAGGGCATTCATAGCCCAAAAAAAGTGTGTTAGGTCAATTTATAATCTTAAGTGGACAGACTCTTGTAAACCTGTATTTATTAAGCAAAAGCTGCTAACCCTCCCGTCTTTATATGTATTTGAAACCTGCAAATTTGTAAGAAATAACTACTCTCTTTTTGAAAAAGATGAAAAGCCTATGTCAAAGAGGAAAATAGTACAAAAGCCACTAGTAGTCCCGCGTAATAGACTAAAAGTATGCAACAAAAACTGTTATACCATGGCGGTGAAAATATATAACCACCTAGCTGAAGAATTTAGAAGTGCTACAGATTTGGAATTTAATAAAAACATATATAACTGGTTGTGTGAGAGATGTTTTTATTCCATAAATGAATATTTTGAGTGTAAAATGTAAAACTTATTATTAATAATTATTATGACATCTAAATATTGACATTACATAAATAATATTGACACATTTTTTATTAACATGACATCATTATTACTGATCGCTATTTTTGATATAAATTATTATTTTAAATGAATATAATTGTATATAATTTGATTTTTATGAATTGCATTGTAATCTAAATTTAGTTCTTGAAATTGTTACTAGTATTTTAATGTTATTGCTTATTCCTAAATGTGTACTGCATGCTATAAGTATAACCAAGATGTAAAATCTAAATATTTGCACGGCTGAAATGCCGAATATAGTGAAACCCATAGCTATTAAGAATTTATGTATACCTATATTCTTGCAAATAAATATCATTCATTCATTCATTCATTAAAACCATACTGCGATCGCCAACCCGCCTGCGAAGCGTGGCGATTATGGCAAATCCCCCCCCCCTTTTTGGGGGAGGCCTATGTGCAGCAGTGGATGTCTTTCGGCTGAATTGATGATGATGATAATATAATTATGTATATGCATGTAGCATTTTCACATGGATTGACACAATGGGCAGCCTCATCGCTAAAACGCAATCTTTTTAACCGACTTCCAAAAAGGAGGAGGTTAAATGTTCGTCTGTATGGAATTGATTTTGAATACCACAGATGACCACTGGAACTATCTACTAATAATAAGTATTTCACTGGTTGCGATTCGATTAAGTAAGTACTTTAATATGGTTGCTAAGCAATTTATACTCGTCACAATGTATATGGTGAAGTGGAGCTGATGGTTCTTACCAGGAGAACTCCTCAACAAATAACGTCCCTGCATCGGGAAAACCAATATTTTTAGGGTTCCGTACCAAAAAGGAACCCTTATGGTGAGACTAAGTCTGTCTGTCTGTCTGTCACACCTGGATATCTCAAGAACTACCAATGCTATCAACTTGAAATTTAGAATAGTTTTAGATGACGATGACCCAACAATTTTGCATACAAGAAAGGAATTTAAAAAAATATATTTTTTTTGCAAAAGGGACTGAAACGAGATCTTAAAAATTTTAAGTGGGGGCTACTAGGGCATGTGGGGTATCTTATGAAAGAAAGCTGTTTACACATTCTCAAACATTATTTTTTAGGCAGCATAGTTTCCGGCTAGATGAAAAATGTAAAAAAAAATACCGTTCCCCCTCCTTATCTCCGAAGTTTGCATAGATAAAAATCTGAAATTATTGTATGTGATAGAAGTGTATGAAAAGTTTCCAGGAAAAATAAAACGATGTCTCTAAATAGCACAGTTTTTCGGAAATCATCAACATCATAATATACGTACGGAACCCTCGATGTGCGAGTACAACTCGCTCTTGACCGGTTTTTTTTAAAAGGGGATGAGCAGTTGAAATTAGGTTATTGTTACTTAAATAAAATACAAACTGACCCACTAAAAAGTGAAATATACAATAAAAACAACCGACTACCAAAAAAAAACACTACAAAGTGAAAAATAACTTTAATTTTGGAAGTCGATGGCAAAAACCTAAAATACAGATCCAAAAACACCAACTTCTTTTGGAAGTTGGTTGTTTTTTTTTAAAACAGACTGACTGGATTCAAAGGGAGAAGGGGCGACAGTAACATTAACATATAAAAAAAATACATACATACATAAAGCATATACTTATCTATATTTATATATTTTAAGACATTGCCTTTTTGTTCGCTGTAAATACTGATGTCGCCACAGGACATCGGGAAGGGGCTGATTATTGTTTCGCGATTATGATGTTGGTCCCATGGAGAAAGATGTTGAACGTTTCATGGTCCATACCACACTCTTCAATATGACCACACACTCCTGAATACTCCAGATACACGATTGTGTAGCCAAACTAATAGTAGTGCCCCGCCACGCCTGATCGAATGCAGGCCGAATATATTCGCCACTGTGATCAAATTAGCGGCTTTTCATCATCACTCTCGTTAAATTGGAAACTATTTGATCTGCTCTAACACCTATATTTTTATCACAAACAAATATATCAAACATTTTATGTACTGCGGCAAATAGGACAGCTATTTCGCGTTGGCACAATATTTTTAGAGCAATTTCGTTAGTGGTTGTTGCTTTATTACTGAAATCATTATTTTTAATGAATTTGTATTGCAGTAGGTAAGCTCAGTTCACGCTTAAAGCTCTTGGCTTTCATCTCATCTGATGGTAATTGATGATAAGGCGAGCTACACCTGGATTCCACAGAGGAACGGGCTATCTTACCTCTAACTCAATCAACTCAGCCTATCGCAGTCCACTGCTGGACATAGGCCTCTCCCAGGCTGCGCCACAACAGCCTGTCCTCCACCTTCTGCATCCAACCTCATAACTGCCGAAATACAACAAATACAACATTGTTGTTATAGCGACAGACTTAGATAAGATGGTGGTAGTTAGCCAGGTGGACTTGAAAAAGTCCTACCAACAACCCGTACAGATAATTTTGCCCCGCGGTCTATTGAGTAGTGAAATAAAATTGCAGTCGTTTTTAGGGTTCCGTACCAAAATGGTAAAAAGGAACCCTTATGGTGAGACTAAGTCTGTCTGTCTGTCTGTCATACCTGGATATCTCAAGAACTACTAATGCTATCAACTTGTAATTAGAACAGTTCAACTATTTTGCAAACAAGAAAGAAATTAAAAGAATATATCTTTTTTGCAAACGGGATTGAAAAAGGGGCCTTAAAAATTTGAAGTGGGGCTACTAGGGGCATGTGGGGTATCATATGAAAGAATGCTGTTTGCACATTCTCAAACATTTAATTTTTTTAGGCATCGTAGTTTCCGACTTTTGATGAAAAATTAAAAAAAAAGATACCCCCCCCCCCTTATCTCCGAAGTTTGCATAGATAAAAATCTGAAATTATTCTATGTGATAGAAGTTTATGTAAAAATTACAGGAAAAATAAAACGATGTCTCTATATAGCACAGTTTTTCAGAAATCATCAACATCTTACATACGTACGGAACCCTTGGTGCGCGAGTCCGACTCGCTCTTGACCGGTTTTTTTTTATTGTTTTTAATGTAGTTGCAAATCCATTGTCTCTTTCGTTAATAACAGACAGTTGAAAACAAAACATCATAAATCTCGGATAAACAGTCTTAATAAAAGAACTAAATTCCAAAATCCAATAGTTCTATATCCAACAAAATAACAGCCGACAGTTTTATAAAACTTCGTGACAAAAATCATCCGTGATCACACTTAATACACGAATGTCAAAACAATAGTTCATTGTGGGTAGTTTTACAATATTTACGTCGTCGCCTCACGCAAATGTCACCAGACACACAAGGTTCTCTGTATCATAAGTTATATCACTTTGATGATTTTATAAATGGACGCCGCAGAAGGGACATTAAAATATATTTTTTTGGATACGTATTAGGACAAGAAAACTTGCGGAAATCCAGGGAACGTGGTTAGCTAATAACCACATCACACTAATATTATAAAGGCGAAAGTTTGTGAGTGTGTGTGTGTATGTGAAAAAAAGAAGGAAAAATAATTTTAATTGTCACAGAAAAAACGTGCGAATGAAAACATAATAAGTAATGTGTGTGTATGTGTGTGTGTTTGTTACTTCTTCATGCTCAAACGGCTGGACCAATTTTGATAAAATTTTGTATGGAGGTAGCTGACATCCTGGATTAACATATAGGCTTCTTTTTATCCCGATATTTTTACGGGATCGAGACTTAGAGGCACAGCTAGTTATAATATAAATGAATAATAGTTTAGATTTAATTAATAATTAATAAAATGTTACCTTTAATTTTACTTAGAATAAGTTTTTTTTGCATGTTTAAATAAGTCTCCTTCCTTTAAATTTTTATTTTTTTGTGCCCGACAGGGTCCACGATTGGTACAACTAATGTTTACTTACAACCTAAGCACATTGTGGAACGCAATAAATGATTGAGTATTGTAAGCCTTTTAAACTAAATTCAATTGCTGTTAATGATAATCTGTATAATCTATCACAGATTTATGAAGAACCCAAACAGATTGTTTAATAATGGAGCTTTATCAGGGCAATCCTGCGATTGCTATGATGCATACAAATACCGCCAGTTGCACGTAAGTCCAGTAAATTGAATTCCCCATTATAAGTAATGTTGTCTTTATCTAAAGGAACGTATCAGAAAGTGACAGCATTACTTTTAAGGGCCTGTGCACACCACGTTTTTGGTCGTTTTTAGTAGAAACGTGCGTCGACGGCGCGCTTTTATTCTACAGAATAGACTGACTTGCGTGCGTATCGCCTCTGTATCGCTACAAACACGCGTCGACGGCGCGTTTAAAAAACGTGGTGTGCATAGGCCCTAATGAGGACTTAAACTTAATGGACTTACGTACAACGGGCGGATAGGCCCGTCAAAAGTAACCAGTTACAAACAGAAATCATTAATGAGTAGCCAGAATGTCACAGCACGACCGGCTTACAAACGTGTAATTAACTAGTTTGTGATTGGTTGCGTCGTATACGGACCGCCTTTGCAATACTAGTGCTGTAACATTCTGGTTGCTCATTGGTGATTAAAGTCTGTAACACGTTACTATTGAGCAGCGTCGCAGAAGATGGGTTTCAAACGTTTTTAGGACAACCACAATCAGTTGCGTGACAAAGCGAACATTGACGAGAGATATACTCACCAATGATAAAAAAAAAACATTTATTTTGGACCAAACACTTGTACACATTTTATAAACCTGCCAAACTGCATGAGAGTTTGTCGGCAGGAATAGCGCTGGTCTTAAAATATTTGGTTTAAACAATAAAATAGTATACTTCTTCATCTAAGAAGGTAGATACAGGTAGACCTGACTATGCTATACTTAGTTGCTCTATTTAATGACTATTTCATGAAATCATGACATTTGAGGCCAATAATAATTCTAAGTTAGAGAGTGAGGATTGTAACTATTTTATTTCTTTAATTACATATTTTTTACGGTCGCAAATCATATTTTGATTTACATATCAACTAATCTGCCCGCCTTTTCCCAACTATGTCGGAGGTGCCAGTCTAACCAGATTCATCTGAATACCAGTATTTTACATGAATCGACTGCCATCTGACCTCCACGACACAGTAACTGGGTAATAGGATAACCCTTGGTAAGACTGGTTGTCAGACTTTCGGACTTCTGACGACCCGACTGTCTAAGATCCACGAATGACACCCCTGACCAACGGCTTAACATGCTTTTCGAGGCACGGTATGTAAAGATGGTCACCCATCCACGGACCAACCCCAGCAAGCGTAGCTTAACCTGATGGGTCGACACATGCGGCTGTTGTAACTTAGCCACCAGCTCCTCGATATTTTGATTTACATAATATGTAAATCAATTTGCAGTTCAGTATCAATATAATATACAACATTATTTTTAGTATATGCGAAACCTGAATATAGTTTGTTCAGGATAAGGAACTGAATCGATTTCAATCATTTTTACACCATGTTATATTTTGTCCCAAAAATATTGAAGTGTGATGGAAAATGTTATCACCATTTAATTACTTACAATACAATCGCCGTACGGTTAGGTACCTACTGCCAAATTATTATCAATGAGCGCAAGACGACCCAGGAGGCCCGGGGGCGCCGTTCGCATGTTTTTGTACGGACAACCCGGTAACATTAACAACCTTATAACTTTATGATTTTTCATGATACAGTTTTGAAATTTTGTACATAGATTCTTTACATAAAAAATACTAGACTCGTGTTCGGGTTTCGCATATACTAAAACTAATATTATATATTAAGTAACTTTATACTGAACTACAAATTGCAAAAAAAAGTTAGAAAATTTGAATTTTGCGGGCCACCCCGGCGTTTTTGCCTAACGAGATCGGCAATATTATTAATTGTAATAAAATGCTATCAATTTCAGGTAATGGCTACATCCCCACCTCAAGTCTGCGTGAAATCCTGGCCGCTCTAGATGAACAACTGACCCCTGACCAGCTGAACGAGATGATCGCTGAGATTGACACTGATGCGTCAGGCACCGTGGACTTTGATGGTAATTTCTATGGTTTCTTACTGATTACTAAAATCCTGACATGAAAAGAAAATAACTAACATTTTTTAAGAAATGCCAAAAAGCAATCAAAATCAAATGTACCAACCGACTCCCCAATCTCTCACTTCCGAAATTCTGATTACATAGCCTTTGGCAAAATTAAATCACAATGATTGCGGTGTTCTAATAGACCAATCGAATAACGTAGGCAATTATTATTTTGAATTGTGTTTGATCAAGTCCTTTTGTCTTTGTATTAATTTGTATACGTAATTAGTCATTTAATCTAGTGTAAATAGTTAATTGTGTTATATATTGTATATAAGCATTATTCATTTTCAATTGCAAAACCTCTTTTCAAAATTTGAAGATCAAATTTAAGATGCAGCATTTTTAGACGCAGTTATAACCCCAAAATAAGAGGAAAATCATATATCATTTAAAGTTTTTTTTTTTTTATAAAATTCATACAATAAGCTTCATAGATCCTGTTTAAGAGCATTTAGGACTTACGGCATTTCATACAATGTTTCAAGCCCTTGTTTTTCGAAATGACTGAACTGATTTTAATGAAACTTCTTATGCATAAGCAGGATACAAATATCTAAGAAGTTAGTTAACACATTTTCGAAATGTCTTATTTAAAAACAGATAACTGGAAATCTCTGTTTCAATAGAAAATTTAAAATTGGTCCAATTTGGCTGTAACACTATTTTTCGAAAATGTTCTTAACCAACATTTTAGACCTTTATATGCTTATACGAATGAAGTTTCATTAAAATCGGTTCAGTCATGTCGAAAAACAAGGGCTTGAAAGTTTGTATGAAATGCCGTAAGTCGTAAACGCTCTTAAGTATCAAAACCTTTTTCACAAACAATCACAATGTCTTCATCAAACATCATTTTTAAACCAGAATCGGAAATGCGCACCATTAACAATTTGAAAAATTGCTATAATTACTGTTTCAGAATTCATGGCGGTGATGACCGGTGATTAGTGGACCCGGTTTTGGTGCTGAGTTATTTTAATAAAATAATATTTTAGTTTTTTTGCTATTTTTTTATTTGACCAATTAACACATCCAGCTGAAAGACGTCCACTGCTGGAAATAGACCTACCTGATAATTTGAATTCCTCCGTGATAGTTCCAATGCCTTTTCCCATAATCAAATGAAAAACGCGCCTTGTAATTCATCAAATAAAATATATCCCTTTCAAGGGCTGCAAGTCCCAAAATTATATTTATAAGCAATTTAAAGCTATAACAATCACGAAGCGCGCCCTTCAGAACGACACACTAATTCTTTTTCTTGGAAATCGGACAAAAGCCCTTTCTCAGACCAGAGGAAAAGAGGGTCTTAATTAACACATGAAACGGGCCGCCTAAGCTTACCATTCACAAAGAGAAGTCGTACTGCTTTGTGCCAACTCCGAGGAATTTAGGACTGTTTACGAAGAAAAGCGTGGAGAAAAGTAACAACTTATAAAGGTAAGGTCATTTGTTCACCGCCACGTCAACGAGAATAAGATGACGGCGCCGTAGTAGCGATACATAAACTCACTATGGCCGCATGTCCACTGCACGTCCATCAACGTGACGTTTTAGAGGCATGAGGAACAGGGTGTCGTGATTATTGCGTGCTTCGGAGTTAGCACGCCGTCGGATGGCCGAGTGTCGTGATTATTGCGTGCTCGGAGTTAGCACGCCGTCGGATGGCCGAGTGTCGTGATTATTGCGTGCTTCGGAGTTAGCACGCCGTCGGATCAGTTGTCGTCGGAGCTTTGAAGGCTGACGAAGTGAAGACGGGGTTCATGTGGAAGGGAACACAATGTATAATCACAATTATAATTTTACACATTTAATATTATAATTCAATTCTGTGCATCTTTAGAAATTCACAGTAAAGGACAGAAATAAACACACAATTTGTCCCTTTTTCGTTCAAACATGTTTCAGTAAAAATGTAGGTACGCTTTGTTTATTCACAACATAGATACTCGTATAAGAAAGGAGTATGTAAGGAAATATAACCTACAGCTTTTTATGATCTATAACATATTTTACGTGGCAATATTTTAGCTACGCCCAGGTGGGACATTGTATTTTATGGAGAAATATTCGTGCAGTAACAAATAGCTTGCACCTGGGAGTCATCGCTTATGTACGGTATAGACCGTACATAAGCGATGACTGTACGCACAGCGATTAGGGTATGATCTACAGTATCGGTCAGAAAGGTATGGTCATAATTATTTAAGGGGATGATAACCGACTTTTAATGATTTTATACTGAAGATCACGCATAAACGAGTAGTGTTAATGATTTGAAAAAAATATATGATAAATTAGAGCATTTTATCAATAACTTAATATGTGAATATTTTAGATTATATTTACTTATAGAAAAAAAAGGCAAAGTCAAGCAAGTTCATAGTAAAATTAATTTGTAAATTAATGTCTAACGCGGATAAAAAAGCAAAATCTACCAAGCTTATTTTTCTGAAACCTTCACCAATTTAAAGATAATTTCATTATTGTTCTTTTAGTATACGCGTTTTATTAAAATACTTTTTGTTTTGTGTATAATAAATAAATAATGCGTCAAATTGGGGACAGCACTCCTTGATGGGCAAGCCCTATTACTGGCTGAACGTACGACGCGTTGCGTGAGCTCAGTACAGAACACGCAAGCTAACCACTCAAGGTCACTGGCACATATCTGCGTCTTAAGAGACCAACATCGTAATCGTGCAAAAATGTTCAACAGTCCGATTCAAAACTTCAATACTTACTTGACTCAAATGTATGGGCTTAAGGGGACAGCTGATTATTTTTTCGCAATTACGATATTGGTCCCATGGAGAAAAGTTCAGTTTCCATTGTTCAGTTTGATGTACCGAACCAAAGTTAAATATGACCACACTTTCCTTTTAACAGCTGTATATCATTAATAAGTACTTACTGCAAATAAGTACCTACTGGTTCATAGTAAAAATTACATCTTTTTTACTACAAAGGTCATGGCACATTATACCGGCACCGCTCCAACCCAGCAATTATTTTGTCATTCAAATTAGAGCATTATATCGTGTGTCGTGTTTTCGTAATGTCACCTCGCGGACAGCACGCTGACTGCGAGCTTGCACCTATTTAGCGCGTCAGCGGCTAGCCCTAGCCTAAATTCGAGGTCACGACGCCGTGCCGTGCTGCAGCTGTGCAGTTGCGGTGCTGGTATAATGTGCCATGACCTTTAACCAGTACTTAAATCCTAAGCTGAGGCTGAGCTTTGTTAAAATTTTGGCGTACAATAATGCATATTCTACCTATCTACCTAATTAAAATAATGAATCTTCACATAATTGTGGTTTCGAATAGCTTGCTATTTTTAAAATGAAATTCCCTAGTTTTCTCTTTTGACAGTTTCTAATGACCAAAACTAAATGATATGATTAAAAAAAACAAAAATAATGCTATCATCTGTGAAAAAGACAATCCCCTCATTTTTTATAATTTGGCTAGATACAATTTAACAAGTAGCAGTAATTTTCATTGAATATTTTAAAATCATGCTGCAATAGCTGAAAGGCTTTTATTGAAACGCAATCTATCTTGAAGTAGGTACCTAACACAGGGTGTCAACAGTCCCGAACCCAAACAATAGAAAAAAAATAAAGAAAGGTACTCCAAAAGGTACATTTACTTGACTATGTGAAAAGAGGAAAGAAATAGGTACGCCTAGGGCGCTGACACTCGCAAGAAATGTTTTCCTTCGGCAACCCTAATCCGATGGTCACGAAACGAACGATTAGCGTTTTCGCTCTGCACGTCAAAAAGTTTACGCTATTATACATTCATTCAAACTTGACGTGTGACGCGATTGGTAGCATTGAATTTTGCAGTCATGTGATTGGTACTTTGTTCTGTCGGTCGCCATTTTGAAGGCTATTAGTATTGACACAAAGACTGCAAAATGGTTCTTGGCGGGAAAGTGAAGCGTCATGTTTAGCAGTTTTGTTTTATTTTCTAAAATTTGTGTTTAGCCGAATATTAATGTGTAATAATGGTTCATAATCCACCATTATTACTTTTGAAGTAATTTTGCACTGTTTTGTTTCATTTGCCTGTGCAAATGAAACAAAACAGTGCAAAATTACTTCAAGTTCTCTCAAGAAGTCCGCGTGAGGACTCAGTTAAGAGCCACATCTTTACTTAAACTCAAGGGGAGCTGGCGGCTCCGATATCTTCTGTCATGCATTAAATATAATTAACTTCATAATTATTAACAAACTTTGTACTTGTTACCTAATTTTACTTGACACTGTCTAAATGTGCAAACAGCACAGAGCCATAACAAAAAAAAACAAAGACTGCAAAATACAGTGCTACCAATCGCGTCACGCGTCAAGATATAGTGAACGCGATTTTCATTTTTTTTTTTTTTTTTGACGTCCCGGCTGTCGTTCATAGATCTTTGACAGACGTAACGGGTATTCATGTCTGACAACCAGTGTTAGCAAGGGCATCGTGTTAACTAGTAAATAACAAGATCTACATTGTATTCAACTGTATCAATCGAAGAGTTTTATTAGTTTATCTAATTGGTTTTCTTTTTATTTTTATTTTCATGCACACTTGCCTCCTCAACTCACTTTAGACATTGGCAGAATAGTCGACACCGGCTTTGCTTGCCATACAACAAAAATAGAATAGAATAGAACTAGTAAATACACAGGGTACTTACTGGTTAATACGATACCCGTTGTGGAGGTCGTTCCATATAAAACACTTGTATTCAGGTGCAATATGGTTAGACTGGAAGCCAACCCACAGATGGTAATGGGCAGATGATGTAAAATTACCAGAATTAACGCCTATTCAAAGTTGTTTTTGTTTCTGGTAACGCAAAAACTGAACATTACGTTTGCCAAACTTAAGTGGCAGTGGGCAGCGTAAATTACTCGCAGAACTGATGACCGATGCGGCCGAAATGTTCTGGAGTGGCGGCCGCGTACTGGAAAACGTAGCGTTGGAAGGCCTCCTACAAGGTGGACCGATGACCTTGTGAAGGCCGCAGGTATCCGCTGGATGCGGGAAGCACAGAACTGGTCGAAGTGGCGGTGCTTGGGGAGGCCTATGTCCAGCAGTGGACGTCTTTCGGCTGAAATGATGATGATGAACGCAAAAACTCCCTAATCGGAATTTTCGTGACACAGGTTTATGATTAAGGGGCCCAACACGAAGCGTTTGAGAGCTCCGAGCTCTCAGTTGTGAGCACATATGAACGAAGCCTGAGGCTTACGGTAAGCACCTCACATAAAAGGTCTGGAATGTCCCATTTTACCTGAAAAAACATTACTGTTTTAAGAATTATTTGCACAATGAGACCCACCTTTATTTTTCCATTCTTCAGGAACATAGGTATAAATTGAATTAAAATGAATTTATTTCAGACAACCAGTGATCCATATTGTGTTAGTATAATATTACAAAACAACTTATATTCTAGTGTAAGTACTACTGTTATAAAATATAGTCGACCTCTTTAAAAATAATATAAGAAAAATATCGTAATAATAAAAATAGTCGTAAATAATATAAGAAATATCTAATAATAATAAATAAATAATAAAAATGTCCCTTGCGCGCCATAAAACGTCAAGGGGGTCTAGACAAATGGCATTCGCTTTGGAACGATTCTATTTCTACAATCGCTATCGTTATATCACTTTTTCACAAGCGTTATCGCTAGTTTTCGATTAGAATTCTTTCATACGAATCGAAAAATAGCGATAACGCTTGTCAAAAAGCGCCACTTGGCTACGCATCTCTATCAAAGTTATCGTTCGACGCTGTTGATTAGTTTCATGGAATCGAATGATGATAACATTGTCTAGCTAATTTCTATTCGTTGACCTATGATCACGTGACATTTTGATAGCTTATATCAACCCCATACATTTTGTGGCTTTTCTACTAGCGTTATCGCTAATCGAATGTTACTTTGTGTAGGCCCTAAGGTCTACTTGACCATAGCGCTACAAGGTTCTTTTGTCGCGTGGCCAAAATCGGAACTAACCCAAAATATTGTGTTTTCAAGACATTTCGCAAATGTATACCAACAGCACCTTTAGAGTGGTAAAAAAGGACCCTTGCAGCAGTTTATGTGACAGTAAGATACTTTCAATCTGTGTCAAGTTTTAATATGGGAATGAAACTGTCCAAAGTGGTGTGTAGCAATAACGAGTCATTACGACAATGCACTAAGGCTTCTAAGAGAGGCACACATGAGTCACGTCTACTGTTTACGACAGCTGTCCCTAGAGTGAGGCGTCGGCCGTCATCGGCAATTATCAGTTGTCGTGCTCGGAGCTCGTGGTTAAGTAATAACACCCGGAAGAATCCACCAGGTCAAGCTACGCTTCCAGGGGTTGGTCCGTGGATGGGTGACCATGTTTACTCGGAAAGCACGCTAAGCCGTTGGTCCCGGCTGTCATTCGTGGATCTTTGACAGTCGTTAGGGGTCGTTTGGTGCCGGACGTACAGAAAAGCACCGCTCTATTTCTTTCCGTGGGTGTCGTAAAAGGCGACTAAGGGACTTACCAGAGAATGGGCAGCAGCGTTCTCTATGCATTTTATCACCATACTGCGATCGCCAACCCACCTGCTAAGCGTGGCGATTATGGCAAACCCCCTCCGTTGGGGGAGGCCTATGTCCAGCAGGGGACATCTTTGATGATAATGAGAGGGTGTCAGAAGCCCGAAAGTCTGACAACCAGTCTTACCAAGGGGTATCGTATTACAGCCGGAAATCAGGATCATAGGTGCTTAGAAAAAGATAAGATAATTATGATGACCAGACTCATTATTGCGTGACATGAGCGTGCACATGAGGAGGAAAATAGCAAAACAACATTGTTGGGAAAAGCCTTTTTTTTGTCGGCAATCATCGCAATCGTCGTCGGGCGGTAGTAACACGACATTAGTTGAATATCTCGTTTGTTTTACTAAATTTCAAACAAACCACGTTAACACGTTCCAGGACACTTGACTATTTGCAAATGTCATGATATGACACTTCAAAATCCCATACATTTTATCATACCGCCTACAGCCGTAGTACCAAAAAAAGATTATTTTTAATTTTCACGCCGTGACACTAAATATCAACATCATTGTACTTGTATGGCTCAGTCTACGCCTGTCGGCGGTGTGAATGTGTTATTTTGGTGCGTAAGCACTGTGTTGAAAAATTACTCGAAATGAGTTTGCCGTGACACCCACGAACAAATGAAGTCGCGTGATGTGACACTAGATCATGTGCTTCTTAGGAATACTATGGGCAAGCAACGGCTATCGACGGTTTGCCAAATTACATGAAATAAAGTTCACCGCCCTTAGCCGTACTGTCACGTAACGATATACCGACATAACGTCAAGCGGCGGTCTGTCCCGGAAAGTGTTAAGGTATTGCCGCACGTCAGTGGTAACAAAACAGGGGGCTTAAAATGGACGCTTTGGCAGAATCATATTATGATCTGTTTACAATTCATATCCCGCAATTCATCTATTTGACAGTTTTGTATGGAGTTTCGTAAAATGGTCCACAAATTAAGAATTGCTTAAATGAAGTCTAATGTCAAATAGCAGCTGTCAAACTGATGAATTGCGGGATGTATGAATTGTACGCAGATCATATTATGATTCTGCCAAAGCGTCCATTTTAGGCCCCCTGGTGTAAGCTGGCCTCTTATTCTATTGAAACTTTGTACTGCGTTAGGCCAGCTATGCGGCCATGACGTTCGGCCGACTGTACAAACCCTGGTGAGCTGTTTGTGCCCCATGCAAACTGTATTGTCCAAGACAATCAGAGAGGATTGTCAAGTTTCTTGAATAAGAATGTGTTTTCGTGATAACAACGTTATTAGTTCACGTTACAAGATGCATGAGGGCTTGTCAAAGTAACATATTTTGGTTTCAAAAGATTGCAAATCCAAGTTGTCAGCATTATTCAAACTCAACTCAAACTCAAACAAACCATTTATTTCAAATAAACCAATTACAGGCACTTCCGACTTGTCAAAGGGTCGGTCAGTCATAAAGATGAAGCTAGTTGCCCATTCCAAAGCTTAGTAGGTACCTATGGAGAAGAACGGGCAAGAAACTCCACGGACACTCTTTTAAATTAACATAATTACCTATATGGTTACAAAATATTGGATACCTACATCATTCGTGTTGAAATTAAACATGTGAGAATGATGCAAAACGTCAAAAGCGTCCGTAACAAAAAGCAAAAAAAACAATTCAAAAACTAAATTAAAATATAATAAGCCAAGGCCGCTAAGAGATGACCAGTCCCTACTGATGGCGCCCGTTCACGAACGTGATGCATGGATTAGCACCATTCAGCTCAAGACTATTCTAGACGGGGATTGAGGAACAAAGTTGTTGCCGGTAGAAAACAGTAAGTAAATAGCCTACCTTTTACCTATACATAATAGATTCCTAGATAGATTTCTTTAGAAATAAGCATCACCTTTGTACGTATTTTTCTGTTCCTTTTTTTCTTGTCTGTATATATGTGTGTACATAAACTATTAAATAAATAAATAAATAATATACGTGATTGTACCTACGTTTATATTATGTCCCCATTTATTTCAAAGACACTAACAATCTTGTTGAAACAGTCCCTTTAATCTGATAGAAGACCTTCATAAATATCTTTGGGTTGTCTTAATAAACATACTGGTCCTAAGTACACGCGTTGTAAAATATTTATTACATGTTTCAACGGGACCTAAGAACCAAAGACTTAGCCCCGTATTTATAGAGCGTTACTCAGTACTCAAGCATTACTTAAGACTATAGTTTCCACCAATCCAATGGCTTGAATCTAGTCTTAAGTAATGCTTGAGTACTGAGTAACGCTCTATAAATACGGGCCTTAGACATTTTGCATAGATAAGTAGTTTATGATTGAATAATCATAGTGTTTGCAACTTGGTTATTTAGAACAGCTTTAAAAACAACGTTTTTCTCAATTGTTTTGTTATGTATAACACCTTGGTGTATAACATCTTTCCTCTCGCTTTCGTAAAAAGAGACAGAACGTGACAGCTTGAGCATGGAATAAGCAAGTACTTTTTAATAACATGGAATTATTAAGTACTTTATACATAAACAGCCTAATAATGTTCCCACTACTGGGACACAGGCCTCCTCTTTCTGTGAGAGGGAGTGGGCCGTAATCCCCCACGCGGGCCCAGTGCGGGTTGGTGGATGTCACATGTCTTCGAATTTTTAGTTCTAGGACATGCCGGTTTCCTCACGATGTTTTCCTTCACCGTTTTGAGAGCAGTGGTGATGAAATAATTTACACAAAGTGAAGCGCCTGTCTGGGTTCGAACCCACTCGAAATTCGAGGCCGTTACCACTTGGCCACCACTGCTCTGCAACAAGTACTTTATAATAGCATGGTATTAGTGTACTCATGGAATTAGTAAGTACTATATAGATTGTAACGATTGTAAGCAGAGGGGGGGGGGGGGGGGGGAATTTCTGTCGCTACTCAGTTGCTTATTACCAAGGTGAGATGTCAGATATTACACATCATAAAAGGGACTACCGTAATGCTCGCTCGTTTTTATTTCAAAATGACATTTATTACGTTTTGCTCCGGCTGAGAACCGAAGTTGTCGACGTAGCTCTCAGAATAAGCAAGCTGAAGTGGCAATGGGCCGGCCATATTAGCCGTAGAACCGATGACCGTTGGGGTAGACGTGTTCTTGAGTAGAGACCGCGAATCGGCAAACGTAAAGTAGGACGCCCTCAGGCAGGTGGAGCGACGATCTTCGCAGGGTGGCTGGTGGCAGCTGGATGAGAGTTACCGAGAATCGAGCTGAATGGCGTGCAATTGGAGAGGCCTATGCCCAGCAGTGGACTGCTATGGGCTGATGATGACGTTTTGCTCAACAGTTTTTTTTTTTTTAAATGACATTTATGCACTTTTAAATAATGACAGACCAAGACAGTCGCTACCAATAACTTTGTCTTTACTTACAGAAAATATTAATACGTACAGACGGCTACACATCAAGCTATATATTTCCAGTATAAGCTAACCTTGGAATTGGAAAACGGAAATCCTATACAATGCGAGATCAGCTTATACTGGAAATGTATAACTTGATGTGTAGCCGTGTGTACCAGGTAGGTAAATGAGCACATGATTAGTGAAACCCGTTTTTCTATTACCATAATAAGCCCAGATGTGGGATAATTAGGTACATCCCAATATTACTGTCTCACAATATCTAAACGCCCCAATTTCCTAACAACAAATTCTTCATTAAAATATAGACCTTTTAGCAATCAGCATCAGTTGTTGGTTTCAAATCAGAGTTGAGTCGAAACTAATTCAAGATAATTATCATAGTTTCCGCCGCTCCGCAGCTGGATATTTCACACTTGGAGGGAGTGGAAATAGGTTTATAGGTCACAGGACTCTGTAAAATCGTTTGACAGCCGCCATTTGTAACTCGGGTAGGATTGGAAAGTTTCCTGGGCCAGCTCTTGACGCAAATGGAACCGCGATTTTGGTAGCTCATTAAAATATTGGATGGAATAATGTAGGTAAATTTTTGGGGTTTTGGGAAAAAAAAATCAATGATTTCTTGTTGTTGTTTTATTCTTCAAAGTTGATAATAAAGGTTTTTGGGCTGAAAGCACCCATATTAATAGAAATAATACTTCAAATGAAAGAAAAATTGATTTACTAAAAAAAAAAAAAGTCGAGAGGTGTCGTGGGAACGAAGTTTGTTCGTTCTGTACATAGGCATATGCTTGTAATCACAAAAACACACATACTTATAGTAAAAGTGTTGTGACGGTCAAAATATTATACTTTTTTCGGTCTAGCTGTCATTCGCCAAATTATGTGTAGAGTTTAAGGGGGATGCGCTAAGGTAGTCAAATGTTTCGTAACGTTTTTTGCAATTCGCGGGCCAATAAAACGTTGTATGTTGATCTAAATATGATTCGCGGCCGTAACAAATATGGTTTCACGGAATTATAATCATTAGAATCAGCATTATAACTCCCTATGTTCAAAAAATCCTACTGAATGATTATTTCAGAAATAATCATTCAGTAGGTTTTTTCGAAGAGAGTTAGTTGTATTACCGATTCCAATGCTTAAATTCTGTAAAGCAATATTTGTTACGGCCGCGAATCATATTTAGATCAACATACAACGTGTTACTGACCTGCAAATTGCAAAAACGTAATAAAATTTTAATTTCGCGGACTACCTTTGCGCATCCCCCATAACATGTGATAAGGAACTTCGTTTCAATAGCTATTGCTATTTGAACAACCAGCACCCTAATTGCGTATCTGCAATAGCGTTTATCACGATCTGAATGATTTTGAATGATATTGCTAATCCATTGTTTTATAATTGTGTTCGTAAACATTGTCTTCAAACAACGCAAATAAAGCAAAGAACGTGGCTGATCTGTCAAAATGAAACCCATTGCGATCAAAATTGTCATTTTAAGTGTGCTGCGCACCCCGCTGTTCTTTTTCATTAAATGGATGCAACATTCAATGGCATTCATTGATGTATTAAATAGGAAGGTAGGCCACTCTCTAACATCACGTAAATATTAAATGGACCCGATGTCGTGCGTCATGTGCTCGACAACCGAAATAGAGATACATAATACGCGGGCTATAGCGGGAACGAGAAAGCAATAATTGTCACTGTTACGTACCCATAACATCTCGGAAACTAACTACGATTCGGGTATTCCCCGCAAACCGAGAGAGATGTAGGTCGATTGTGTTCTTTCCCCTAATTTATGCGGTCCGTCTCGAGGAGCGCGTACCATATTTTCTTATTTAATACATCAATGACGGCATTAGTTTTATTCGTGAATTTTCATGTTAATTTGCATGAATATTCTGAAACAGTCTCACATACAATCAAAATGAAACTTAAGTATATATGATTTATTGGATCATTTTCTTTCCATGTTGAAGACTTATTGTGTGCCTTCCTGTGTCAAATAAATTTATTTTCTTTCTTTAAGACAGTCAAGTATTTTTAATATTTTCGCTCGATACATTTTTTATTCGAAAATCATGTCTTTTTGAAGGATAATTATAAAAACAAACAAGATTGTTCAGCTTTTATGTCTAAAATAAATATTCACAGCAAGAAAATATCGTATTTTATCCACCCACTAGATATTTTTTCTCTACATCAATTATTACTTTAGTTATTAACGAAATAAGAACTGAGACTTACGCTATGGTTTCGTGCTCGAACACGATCAAAGAGCGCACGCGGTATTCAACTTTATTACTGATGTGTTAGCGCTTAGCACATAACGGAGTGGCAGGGAGAATGGGGCGGAACTTGCGTGGAAATTTGATTTAGACTGCCTGGTCTTAATGTTAACATTTTTACACTTTTTGCAAGGCTAGACTAACGTTCCCACCTTAAGACGCAGATATATGCCGGTTACCTTGGGTTAGCTTGCGTGTTCTGTACAGAGCTCACGCAACGCGTCGTACGTTCAGCCAGTAATAGGACTCGCCTATCAAGGAGCGCTGTCCCCAATTTGACGCATTATTAATTTATTATACACAAAACAAAAGGTATTTCAATAAAACGCGTATACTAAAAGATCAATAGTAAATTGTATTTAAATTGGTGAAGGTTTCAGAAAAATACGCTTGGTAGATTTTGCGCCATTCTCAGTTTTTTATCCGCATTAGACATAATTTTACAAATTAATTTCACTATGTAATATAAACATAATCCAAAATATTCACATAATAAGTTATTGATAAAATGCTCTAATTAATCATATGTTTTTTTTTTTTCAAATTATTAACACTACTCGTTTAGACGTGATCTTCAGTATAAAATCGTTAAAAGTCGGTTATCGTCGCCATAATACTCTGCCTACATTTCAAAGAATGTAGGCAGAGTATTATGTAAATCAATAAAAAAATAAAGGTATATTCAGAAAGTACCATAAATGCCTCGTTTCCACCTGCTTGTATTATTAGCATATTGTCGAGAGCCTAGCAACCGAAAGTTGATACCAGACCCTTAATGTAATGGCGGAGGGTAGTAGAAAATTTGCATAATAAGGTTAACGCTCTTCTTTACCCGAAGTAAGATTACTAACAGCACAATAAAGTCTATTATTTGTGTATAATAGAATATTATTTTACCATTCTCAGGGATATTTTCAACAAAATAGTTAGGGGCTTTTAAATTCCTTATTTCAGGGACATATTTTATCCCTCGCCTGACCACAAAATGCCCGGCGGTTTACCCGCGACACTTTGAAAACGGTATCCCCTAAAATACCTCTCTAATCGTACACCAACCCAGCCTAAATTCTTCGGGTCTAGTCCAATTTAAAGAACGTCCTCAATCCGCTAACTTCTTGAAGAAGAATTATATATTCTTTCTGTTTAATCATCACACCTTGGAACGATGGTTTGGTGAACGCAGAAGGAAAATATCAGGAACACTAGCTTCTGCCCAAGACCTTTGTCCGCGTGGAAGTCAACATATATAAAAATAAAAAAAATGATCCAAGAAGTTCCACCGGCTGTCGAGGACGAGTCCCAGGTACTTCATCGTCAACTCGACGCCGATGTGAATCCCTCCTGCCGTTATCCTGGGAACCCGACAGTGGCGCGTTCCGAGGACCATAAAAACACATGGCCTAGGACTTGTGCAAAGCCACGTCGAAGCAGTGATAGCCTAGTGGTGTGACCGTTGGACTGCCAAGTTATAGGATTCGGGTTCGAACACACGAAAAAGAAGAAGAAAGATCGGGTCAGTACCTACTTCCAGAGATTATTAACCTCTTGCAAAAATAAGTACAAACAATTTTTCTCTTTAGAATTTGTGTATGATTTTATGATCAAAGATATACAGGGGCAGATTAAATTAGCTAGCCAAACTCTGCAGACATGACGAGTAAAAAAAAACCTAACATCACCCTCTTTTAGTTAAGATAATTTAGATTAGATGATCCTATTTCTTCCCGTGGGTGTCGTAAAAGGCAACTAAGGGACTTACTAGAGAATGAGCAGTGCTCTATTCATTTTGACACCATTCTGCAACCCCTCTCCCTTTGGGGGAGGCCTATGTCCAGCACTGGACGTTTTTCGGTTGAAAACATGATGATGATGATGAGATTAGAAACAAAGACGGAACCCTTTTAAGATCACTTCGTTGTCCGTCATCCGTCCGTCTGTCTGTCTATCAAGACCGTTTTTATTAGATATTTTATATCAAATATTTAAGTGTACGATCCCTTGGAGCTTTAAAAAATGAAGCGGCTAAGTCAACGCAATCATAAAAATACGGCCATTTATGCGACATATTTCGAGATCACGAAATATGGCAAGAAACTAGGTAAAGCAGAAATAAAGGAAAAAGTTCGAAAATCGTTAATTTGTAGGTTTTTCACATACAAACATATTTGTTTTGCCATTACAATATTGCAGTTGGAGAGTTGACCGTGACGTATTATATATTGATGTACTTAATAGAGAATATTTTATTAAATACAAAGTTAAGTTTGCTCTTGGGATAAATTCATACCAATCTACATGGTCTTCACATGATCTGACCAAGATTATGTCTGGACTTTAAAAGAGACTGTGACCTCTAAGTTTGTTTCGGCCTTTCTTCTTAGAGTAGTCAGATAGGAAACGCCGACCTCATCTAGTGTTTAAAATATGATTGACGTGTAAAAGTGTTTGTACAATCCTACTTACATAAATAAAAATCATTTCATTTCATTACGGAACATTGTGTGTGGACTGTGGTCTGACACGCACTTGGCCTTTTGGTATAGTCACGCTGGATGTAAACCTGAAGTATTTTAAATTTGTGGTCTTGAGGGCCCCGACGAGACGTTGAGCTTCAAAACTCTCCAATTGTGGCAAACTATACTGACTATATGGTTTTCTATGCCTTACATAAAGGTTTTTAGTTATTCGGGAACCTTTTGGCTCGAAAAGTTTTGGGTCAAACTTTGGATTAGAAAGCTTACAAAGGATTGTTTTACACTATTATAACTAAATGCTCATTTGTGGAATAAAGGCTGGGAAAATACATAACTACTTTTTTAGGGTTCCGTACCCAAAGGGTAAAACGGGAACCCTATTACTAAAGCTCCGCCATCTGTCTGTCTGTCTGTCCGTCTGTCACCAGGCTGTATCTCATGAACCATGATAGTTAGACAGTTGAAATTTCACAGATGATGTATTTCTGTTGCCGCTTTAACAACAAATACTAAAAAACAGAATAACATTGCTTGAAATATTCACAGAATATTTAGTTGTATATTCACTATAAAAATAAATAATTAAATTAAAATAAAACAAATATTTAAGGGGGCTCCCATACAACAAACGTGATTTTTTGCCATTTTTTATAGATAATGGTACGGAACTCTTTGTGTTTTCTTGTTTTCCTGAGCTTGATTTATTTATATTCATCACAGCAGTTCCAAGAGACTCCTATGTTCTATGTTAGAGGGTTTGGTTTCCGCACTTAGTCTTCATGGGGACCATTGTGCGTGTGCCATGGCGGCCACAATTGGTTATTCCAACCAGCAGAAGCTGATTAGGTCTCCTGGGCTGTTTAGGATATCTGTGAAGGATCTGGGTGACCCGAGGGTTTCTGTTCTGATCTAGGACTCTCTTAATCATCATCTTGAGCATTGCTTGCATTGCTTGGTTTGTTTGCATCATGCTGAGTGCAAGCCTTCTTGTCACAGTCATGACGTGCAGCTTCCGACTATTTGTTTGTTTGTGATAGCACTTAGATGTGTTTTGTGTAACCTTCGAGTTTATAACATATTATGTTTTCGTTCTGTTTGGTGCCGGACATAAAGAATAGCTCCATCCCATTTCTTCCCGTGGGTGTCGTAAAAGGCGACTAAGGGACTTACTAGAGAATGGGCAGCAGCGTTCTCTATGCATTTTTAAAACCTTACTGCGATCGCCAACCCGCCTGCCAAGCGTGGCGATTATGGCAAATCCACCCCCTATTTGGGGGAGGCCTATGTCCGGCAGTGGCCGTCTTTCGGCTGAAATGATGATGTTTTCGTACGCACGTTTACGTTACGACAAATAAATTTATTTTTCTTTCTTTCTTTCTTTTTAATCAGTCAGTAGCAGGTAGAAATATTGTAGAACCTTATTAGTAGTTCTACTAACTAAATGTAGAATAAAGGCATCACCAACGCGAGCTTAGTTGCCAGGAATTATGCCATAATGTTTAGGGTTATGATATTATCAGCAAGCATATGTGGTAACACGTATTTTCGTCGCCTCTTACCACAAATACGGCGGGTCTTAAGGGTTATATTTATGTATAGGATGAAAGGCCCATGTATTACCTATACCTGGCTACCAGATACAATCACAATAATTTCGTCCTTTGCAATATCAACCTAATTTAGTACCTACTAACTTAAAATAGCAATCGCTTAGAATTAAAATTATTTTATTTGACGATCCTAAGCCCGTTGTACGAAGAGACTTATTTTTTTTTCATGTGTTATTAAATTTTGTGTTTATATATTATATTTATTTATTTTTCCTGGGTTCCGATCGATACTGATCCCCCTAAGTTATGGCACGCAATTACTTTAACACCCTGTATATTTATTAGTCCATTAATAACAATATTATTAGTGTCTATTTATGATCACGTTTAAATTCTTGGAAAAGTAGTTGTAGAAGTGCGTATTTTTCCATGTTTAAAAATCACCCATTAAATATCATGTTGTGATATTTAACACCGTGAATCTAACCGTGAAAACTAATATTATAAATGCGAAAGTAATTTTGTTTGTTTGTTACGATTAGGTCTTAAATCAGCAGAACGGATTTGAATGAAATTTGGCACACGGGTAGACCATGACCTGAATTAGGACAAAGGATACTTTTTATCCCGGTAGTACGATCCCTTGAGATAATTTCTGACATGCGGGCGAAGCCACTGGCAAAAGCTAGTTATACATCGTGGCATTCTCATCGTCTTACAACGGCAGCTCACTTCATGATACCGTTCCGTCCCTTCATCATCCAATGATAAGGTACTAATCATTCATAAAAAAAAAATATATATTATTTGAAACAAAATAAAAATAAAATATTCATTATGATTTATGACGCATGATGTAGTTTGAAACACCCACCGCGCTCATAGCGCGGTGCGAGCCTTGGACTCCATTCCGCGCCGCCTTTGGAACGCAAGGCTCGTAACAGAGTGTTTCAAACTACGTCATGCGTCATGTTTTTTTTTTAATTATTAAAATGTTAATATTTATTTTCTTTTCTTTTATGAATGATTAGTAGTCATTGGATACATGAAGTAGGCTGCCGTTGTAAGACACAACAGATAATTATAACTGTTAAACACATTATTTTCGAAAATTACTAGAATTGTTTACGAGAATATCTAGCCAATAATAAAAATTGCAAAGCCTACATTTTCTTACAAATCTCGAAAGATAAAGATTGAGTAGATCACATTAGAAGGATGGAATATCTTTGTAATTTGTGAATTTCGGCTAATCTTTCAATCACTGAGTGGCTTAAATGGTTTTTTGATTGGTTTATTAAAGAGAATAATCGAACCCGATTTGTGATTGATTTTGCCTTCTGTTCATGACTTCTGAGTTTTATCGTAAAAAAGTAATTATGATTAAATTCTCTTCATTTAAAATGGGGTGTCTTATTTTTAAAAGTATAATTTTAACTAACTTTTTCAAGTAAATAAAGTATATTAAAGTACCGTCTTTTTGTAGAAAACAATTGTTATACAAGCTCTGCCCATCCTGAAACAGAAATCACCCTAAGCAAATAATACCTCTCTGTTTTATAATTCAGCAAATATGAATCATTTTGTCTTCCTTTCAGCCTCGCCTCGGTACCGTTCTTCATCAAAATCTTCAGGTGACACTTCGAAGATTCTATTATTAGATTGATTTGTAATAAAAACTCTACAATGATGTGTGTGTCGTGATGTGTCGCCACTTACCGTTCGCAGTTCTGAATCTACGCAGATGAAGATGGGCTACTGCTAAAACAAACTACAATTCGTTACGCGTATGACTCATGACAGAATTTTGGCAATGATTTTTATTATATATTTAGAAGTGATCAATATTTTAACAGAATACTAGATATTGCTTTGAAAATCGACATTAAAAAGCGAGAACTTGTTCAGGAGAAAACACACCTTTCAATTACATGATGCTTAGTTACTCTGATCCAAAGCAAAAGGAGGAACAAATTTGGGGACAGACATTATTGAGGAAACCAATAATATTACCGAAACTATCCATAAAGAAAAAGGTATATTGCTAAAAAATATCTTTATATTGGAGAAAAAGGGATAGAACTAATTTTGATGCATAAGGTTTTATAGAAAAAGGTTTTATTTTATAGAAATATATACTGTTTGGTTTAATATCTCCTTTCAGAATTTGAAATTAAAATAAAACAAAGGTAAAAGAATCTACGTAAAATCCTAATTCTAGTAGAACTTCTTAATAAAACTTTGATCACAAAGGCATGCACCTTGTCCAAGGCCTTTTAAGAAAACATAAAAATCATTGCCGACCAACCGAACAAAATCAAATGCTCAATATTGAAAATGGACAGGCGTGATCAAGCATTTATGTTTCATTACCTGACTTACACTCCTAAAGCTACTGGTGCTAGCGCTCCGAGCCTGCAAGAAGAAACATTCGTTCCTATACACTAGCACACACAGCTTTTGTCACAACGACCAAGAAGATTGACATGCTGAATGAACAAGCTTTTCGCGAGGTTGTAAATACAACTCGGTCCTTTTCAATAACATTTTCAAAGTTGTATTTGATAAATTGCTGTTCCTATTTTCTTTTATTGTCAATAAAAAGTTTTGTGACATCTAAATGTATTTCTGCATCAATCATTTCTGTTATTGTTAATGATGTTTCCTGAATTTGCCTCAGGAAAGTAGAAAATGACTGATGATTTTGTATTCCTTCTAAAGAAATCTTATTTTCATATCGATTTCAGAAAAATAATGTTCTAAGTCGCAGTATTATCTGAGATAGTCATAATCACCCGCTGTAACTTTTTGCTGCAAGGAGTGCTGAAATTATCTAAAATATAATGAAAAATAAATGAACAAAAAATACTAATAATGAATTAAAATTTAAATAATATAAATTTTCTAACATAAATTATTTAATTTAAATTATCTAACATACAATGAAAAATAAATGAACAAAAAATACTAATGATGAATTAGTATTTTTGTTCATTTATTTATCATTGTATGTTAAATAATTTCAGCACTCCCTTCATCTATTTCTGAGATAAACTGTAGGTATATTATCATAAAGTGTATTTTTTCGGTATGTTTTTTTTTTACCTTTTACGTTTATTATTTTGTCCCTATAGAATTTAATTTTAAAATATTCTTTGTTGTACCATTTTATTGCCCTAAATTAGGGCATTAGTGTCTCCATGAGCCGCGTAATTGTCACATTGGGATGATTTAATGCATGTTCTATGTTATAGGGTTTGGTTTCCGCACTTAGTCCTTCATGTGGACCATTGAGCGTGGGCCATGGCGGCCGCCTGTTATTTTTATTCCAACCAGCCCACCTCCCTCCAGAAGCTGATTAGGTCTCCCGGTCTGCATAGAACATCTGTGAAGGATCTGGGTGACCCGAGGGTTTCCGTTCTGATCTGAGTGACGCCTGTGCAGTCAAAGAGCACATGCGCAACGGTTTCTTCAGCCTCCATGCAGGCCCTACACAGCTGTCCGTTATGCCTATTGTGATTTGATTGATTTAATGCATAAAGCGATACATATTTTGTTTATAATCTTTTTTATTTTTCCCTAGTACTTTAGCCTTTCCGCTAGTAATATTTTTTCTTACTGAACATGAAATCCCACTGTATTTTTTTATGTTGTTAAAAATTCATATTTTTACTACATTTTTGAACTTTTTATTCTTTTCTTCTTTCAAGGGACCAATAACAATTTCCTTATTTTTACTGACTGCAAAACTTTGCTTCCTTATTACCAACACTTCATATTAAATCCCAACAATATAGTTATTCTGTCTGAACAGCAATCCATCATCAACATGAATTTGAATTAATTGACATAAAAATCGTTTTACCACCGAAACAGCGTGTTTGTGCATCTATGTGCATAGCGTTAGAAGAAGGAGACAGACAGATAGTGCAGCATTTCTAATCTTGTTGGTCGAGCACACAGGAAACAGTTAGTCAAATGTTTTATGCACAGATAAAGGAGCTAAACTTGGTATTTTGAAGGCACTTCAAGAAGTAGTAATTTTTAAAAGCACGTATGTAAGGACCAACAAATTAAAAGCAGAGAACGATACCATTAATTATTATTCAGAATTCTTGGACTAAGAGTTTTAGTTATGATCTTAAAAGGTCCCATGAAGAAGATTATTATTCGTATCCACTTTCTCATGAGTTATTTTTCTCATTATCTTTGCAAATTACTTCTTGTTGCGTTCCTAAAGACCAAATTATGCTCCAAAACACATAACATTTAAATGCAAGCAATTTGTTCGTTTGTGTAAATAGAAAATTCAGAAAAACAGTGAGTTTTAGTTGTCATACCGCCAGAGGGAAGCAAGATAGATAGTTTGTAACCAACACTTAAGTGACTCTTTACAATTCATTGTGAGAAAAATCAAGACGAAATTTATAAAAATTCGTGCGCTTTGTTTGACAAAAATAGTACATTGTGCTGAAGAAGTGTTTTAGTTTAAAAACAGTCAAAATTAAAAGTAGGTCTTATTAAAAAAAAATACTTGCAGACTAAATTTTGGCTCCAAAAGACGAATTGCTGAAAAGATTCCAATTTCACGAAGATTTTGTCAAAAATAACGCACTTAGAAATATAACTTCCAATGGTCACATTAAATAATTAAACACAATCATAAGTATCGTTCCCGTTGATACTTATAACGGTAAACATGTAAAGAGCACTAATATTAACATTTAAAGCGTTTGCCAAGACGATCAGCAACATTTATATATACAACAGAGACATATATTTCTGCGTAGAACGGTAATGGCAGATGTCAGTGTACAAGTTAACGTTAAAAGTCTTTAACTGTGGTTTTGATAAAGCACCGGAACACCTGTAACAGAAAAGTTAAACACCAACAAAGAAATGTTCGTTGAAATCTTATCCACATTCAACAAATAATTCAGCTGAAGTATTTATGCCTTAACCAGATAAGTTGACGTGAATAAATAATGAGAAATGTTGATGCATACCAACCTATTTATTCGAAAAAATACATGGAAAGACATACATATTATTAATATCCAATTTATATTAAAGACCATAAAATATTTAAAATAAAACACAGCAAATTCTCTAGAGAAACGCTTAAACGCAATAGTTTTTCATATTCTTTACCTTTATTACTAAAATATTCTCATTTACCATGAAATCTCAAAGTAACTTAGACACGTTCCATAAAATATGCATTACGTAGGCACTATTATCATTTTCCAATATCAGAGTCTATCTAAAGTTAGTACAGTAAATCCATTGTGATCCAACAAAATCGGTTCAAATCTCGAATTTTCCTTACAAAGAGTTTTCGTTGCCCAGACAGTTTTCTTCCATTAGTGCTAATATGTATTCATATTTTGTCCTTTTGCATAAACCTTGAATGAGGAAATGAATTTTTCCTGCTCCTAATTTGATTGAACGCGTTTTGGGAAAATGTTTTCGTCTTGGTCGAGCAATGTTTCTTATCAAAAGTGAGTTGTTTTTCGTTGTTATTTTTAGTACCGTTTTGAATAATATATCTACCTACCTGTAGGTACGTAATCACCTACCTATGTAGATAATTTTCTCCTCACGTTGAAACCCTGCCTTAATATTTTGACAGAATATATTATAACTTGACATTTGGTAGTTCAATAAAAACCTTGTATGAGGAAATTAATTTTTCCTCCTCCTAATTTGTTTGAACGCGTTTTGGGAAAATGTTTTCGTTCTGTTCGAGCAATGTGTCTTATCAAAAGTGAGTTGTTTTTCGTTGTTATTTTTTGGTACCGTTTTGAATATTATATGTGCCTACCTGTAGGTACGTAATCACCTACCCATGTAGATAATTTTCTCCTCACGTTGAAACCCTTCCTTAATATTTTGATAGAATATATAACTTGACATTTGGAAGTTAAATAAAAACCTTGTATGAGGAAATAAATTTTTCCTCCTCCTAATTTGTTTGAACGCGTTTCGGGAAAATGTTTTCGTTCTGTTCGAGCAATGTCTCTTATCAAAAGTGAGTTGTTTTTCGTTGTTATTTTTTGGTACCTTTTTAAATATTATATCTACCTCTGTAGGTACGATTACGTACCTACAGGTAGGTAGATATAATATTCAAACCTACCCATGTAGATATTTTTCTCCTCACGTTGAAACCCTGCCTTCATATTTTGACAGAATATATAACTTGACATTTGGTAGTTAAATAAAACAAAATCTAATATAATTATTCTGATAATATACAAGGGACTTTAAAGCATAAAATGGGAAGTCTATGACTCAAAGATAATTCGACGAAAACTTATTTTTTTTAGCCTTCGAATTTGGTGTTTCAAATACCTACAAAAACTTACCTATTCATTTATCAAAAGTGAGTTTATAAATAAGTTTGAAAAAGAAAGAAAAAAGGTAGTTTATTCTTAATTCATTGTGATATTGTTAGATTGGCACAACAATTTTTTTAAGCCAAACGTAATAAGCGGCAACAACAACAAGAAATAAACACAAAAATATGGGGAACTAACGTAAATTAGACTATGTTCAATTGATCGACAAATAGATTACAGGTCTAAATTATAGGCCTCAAGCTTGTGTTTCATTTTGTTGGACAAACACACTGTTTGTTAGATATAAACAATGAATTCGATTTAATACACGTTCCAGGACATTTGACTATTTGCAAATGTCATGATAATTATGACACTTCAAAATCTCATACATCTTATCATACCGTATATAGCCGTACATTACTTATATTTTTAATTTTCACGCCGTGACACTAAATATCAACATCATTGTACTTGTATGGCTCACTCTACGCCTGTCGGCGGTGTGAATTTGTTGTTTTGGCGCATAAGCACTGCGTATGCGTGTGTTGAAAAATGTTTCGATAAGAATTTGCCGTGACACCTACGGACGAATGAAGTCGTGTGATGTGACACTGGATCATGTGCTTCCTAGGAATGTTATGGGCAAGCAACGGCTATCGACGGTTTGCCAAATTACATTAAATAAAGTTCACCGTCCTTAGCCGTACGATCACGTAATGATATACCGAGATAACGTCGACAGGCGGTCTGTCCCAGAAAGTGTTATAACTAAAAACATTACTATCTTTTTCTAATCAGCGAAAGGCAACAGAGGTACTTAGTAGAATTTTAAAGTAGTCAAACTTATACCCGTTTTCACTAACACTAGGCTCAACGCTGAAATTTGCTTCCTTGTAGGAAGCCCAACGTATAATAATTATACTCCAGCATGTTTTCAACGAAATGTGATATCTACCAACCCTCACTGGGCCCGCGTGGTGGATAACAGCACACTCCCTTTTCCCGAGAGGAGGCCTGGGTCCCAGCAGTGGGAACATTATAGGCTGATTATGTATGTTTTGGGCAAGTTGCTCTGCGGTCACGTCTTGATCACTTTTTACAACTTAATCTAATTATCTTCGATCTTTCTCTATTTATCTGCTAGTTAAAAATACCAATAATGTTGTGTAGTGTTTTACTTTAAGTTAGTAGGTAGGTACGTGTAGGTCATAATCAGCATCATTGCATACGTTTACATTCGTAACATATTATGCATATTAAAAGGGGATGAAAATAATCTTTTCGTCATAAAAATAAGCATATTCGCCAACATTGCACGGAAGGATTGATAAAAAAGGTACGAGGAAGATAACGGAAAAACAAAATGCCCCCGAATATGAAAATCGTTTTCCAAATGCTAATGTTGTTCCCTTGGGGTTAGCTTCCAGTTTTACCAGATGCAGCAGGCTAAGTAGATAGTATGGTACAGTGGCGAAAGCACCATATAACACGATTCCTGCCGGCTTCCCTTCGGAGGTTCTCATCAACAACTCTACCGCTATTGAAAAATGGCACAGTCAATAGTCTACTTTTGCCAAAAAATATAGTTACACTACGGGTATTCAAGTCACTATACATCCAAACAACAAAAATGCCTATTTTTATTAGCTTTAAATTACAACAACTAAAAATAAGTTTGTTTGTGTAGTGATGCGTCTTTTTGGTTCGGCTACTTGACGATAGATGGTGTTAAATTCAGTAAACAAAGACTTCTTTTTGAATAAATTTATATATTTTTTCTTTATTGGTTAAAGTCGGCTTTACTTCGGCTTCTCTCATAGAAAAATTGACACCTCGCCTATGGTATGGTAATACTTGGACAAGTTTATGCAGAATTCTTGTTACATATAATTAGCCCCACTGCTGGGACATAGCCCTCCTCTCGGTGAGAGTGAGTGGGCCATAATCCACCACGCGGGCCCAGTGCAGGTTAGTAGGATGTGATATCTTCGAATTTTTGGTTCTAGGATAATATGCCGGTTTCCTCACGATGTTTTCCTTCACCGTTTTGAGAGCAGTGGCGATGAAATAATTTACACAAAATAAAGCGCCTGTCTGGGTTTGTACCTACGACTTATATGCAGATTGCTTGATCATCTTCATTTCAGCCAAAAGACGTCCAATGCTGGACATAGGCCTCCCCAAAAAGGGGGGGATTTGCTTTAATCGCCACGCTTGGCATGCGGGTTGGCGATCGCAGTATGGTTTTAAAAATGCATAGAGAACGCTGCTGCCCATTCTCTAGTAAATCCCTTAGTCGCGTTTTACGACACCCACGGGAAGAAATGGGATGGTGCTATTCTTTACGTCCGGCACCAAACGGAACAAACATTAGATTCAGAAAAAAAATCCAGCCATATGAATATCATCAAAATTCCATTCGTTTTTATGTAACATTCAAACATATCTTTTTATTACATTTCAAAGTCAGTAACTCGTGTAATTTCTAATTCGATAGCGAGCGATTCCCTCAGGCATTCCCGCCATCATCCCTCATGTACCCTACGGATGACAGTTGTCACAGAATGTCATGACACTTACAAAGTTATGATGTTAAGTAGATAGTAGGAACTTAAGTTTGTTTTGTTCGAGTTTCATTTGTTTTGGAAGTTAACTTTAAGGGGCCGTGCACGAAATCGACTGATTTTGATCAATTTTGTTCATTGTGAACAAGGGAAAAATAATTGTTTGTGATTTGAAAAGTTGAGTTCTTTGTTTTGCATGTTGCTGAAAGGGATGTTTCAAATAAATTAAGCATTCGTATAAAATTTAAGAGCGACCTACGTTAGATTATCGTTTAACAAGAAACTACTGCTTAATTCCACTTTTGATTTTTGAATATTTAAAAATATCTTCAACCTTATTTTATGGTCTACCTACCTACCAGCTTATGGTTGGACCACTTTTTTCATCTTCGATTCAAAATATAGCAGAAAAGTTACGTTGAAAAAAACAATTTTTTGAAAAAAAAAACAACATCATCATAACATCACGCCTGTAATCCCCGAAGGGTTAGGCAGTGGTGTACCTATTGTACACCCACATTTCGCCAGTTTTGTTAGGGGGCGAGCCAATTCCATCAACCGGGCACAAATCCAGACTCCGGGCTGCTGCTGAGAAATTCTTAATGGGAAATCCCAATAACACTTTGCCCAACCTGGGAATCGACCACTAGACCAACGAGGCAGTCAACAAAAAAAAACAGTCTTATTGTATATATTTTTCTATTATTTAGCAAAACTTTCAAGAAAACTAAAGATCGCACATTAGTCTTCAGCTATCCTTGAAACAAAATAAAAAAATATAATCTAAAAATACTGTTTCTTTATTAGGAAAAAATCAAAGCCTAAATGAACTATAATTTCGAGAGCGCAAAAGTCATGAAACCGCCTATCACTGCCACGAAAACTGTACTTTTATAGTCACACAGACTTAATGTTTCAATTATTTTAAGCATTCTCACAATTAAATAAGAAATTGACAAAAGAGGGGTTTTTTCGTGAACGGAGCCTTCATTTTATTTGATATGTATGTATAATGTGTCTAATGCTTAGGCTTTTATTTGTTATTACTGTCTTTTTAATTAAAATAATAGCATTGTACACAAGAAAATGAAATCATTTGCACACCATAAATTTAATGTAATGGTAGAATGTAAAGGTATAGTAGGTAGCTATAGTATTAAGTCACACGTTGTAAACCTACATTCTGGCAAACAAATTAATTTGAATTTGTAAAAGTGTGTGATCTTATACATTATTCTGCCTAAAGACAACTTGAAATTTCAAGAGAAATTGGTTACTTATCATCGTCGCATTTAGAAAACAAGGAAATACCTTTAGAAGGTAACTGTGTCATAAAACAGAAAATACAGCAATGAATTAGTAAAAAAAAATATTCGGGATTTCAAGAATATTCTTCTAATACAAAACAGGAGTTGAAATATCTGGTTTGCCCTCGTGAAACTCAAACTTGATAATACAATAACCAAATTTAAACAGAGTAGCTGTTGAAACCAACGCTCTTCCGACGTAAAATCTCCTGACGTAAGATGTCAACGAGTGTCAACTGTCAGTGTCACTCGAAGTTTGTTATGTGTCGTGACATCCCAAGGGACATTTACGGGACACTACAAAGGTTACTTCAAAATAGTCACAACGGTTTTGTTTCAATGTTCTCAGAGTCTAGTACATAAATATAACCTAGAACTTGAAGAAGAGTTAAGTGCTTTTTAAAACAACGAAAAAAAACACAATAATCTCGCCTGTATTTCCAAAGGGGGTAGGTAGAAGTGTGGTGTAGATTCTGATATAGTGCTGATGTTAGAAAAAATATTCCGATGTTGGGTCTGCTTCCAGTCTAATTGGATGTAGCTGAATACCAGTATTTTACATGGAGCGACTGCCTATCTGACCTCCACCACCCAGTATCTGGGTAATACGAAACCCCTTGGTAAGACTGGTTGTCAGACTTTCGGGCATCTGACGACCCGTAACGACTGCCAAAGGTCCAGGAATGACAGCCTTTTTTTTTTTTTGTTCACGGGGTGGAAAATCCTCATGGATGTCTTCCGCCCTGGGGTGGGCGGAGGGGTCTGTCAGACTCTTACTGACTAAAAACCACCCCAGTGTTCCCCTCCCACACTTGCACCGGGGATCTTGGGATCTGTTATTCCTTCCGCAATCCCCGGCTAGTGCCGGCCCGCCTCTGCGGGCCACCTCAAGTCTGGGGTGAGGTGTCTGACCCCCCCCGCGACGTCTGATAGTGGCGCGCGTGGAACACTACGCGCCGCCACCTCGGGTCCAATGTGATAGGGGGCGGCGGACGTCCCCAAGTCCGCCGTCCCTGGACCCATGTATGGGGGCTGGAAGAGGGCGTTATCGGCCCTCCGCCGACGCCCGGTGCGCCTGCTGCGGGCCGGGTGAGTGGACGAGATCTCCCGCTCCCTTTCCGCAGCCTCCTTTCTGCGAGACGACTGTTTCGCAGAAGGGCACCACCGCGTCCCAGGACTCCTCACTGCCGGCCATCGACTCGACCACGGCCGGCAGCGATAGGTCACTGCCTACTCCTGAGATGAGGGCACGGCGTGGCTCCTCCCAAGCGGCACACTCTGCCAGCGTATGCCGCGCCGTGTCCTCCCGGCAGTCGACGCAGTGGTGACACCGGGCGTCCGGAGGAATGACAGCCTGGACCAATGGCTTAATGAGCTTTCTGAAGCAGTGAAGAGTCTCGGTATATAAAGATGGTCACCCATCCACGGCCCAACCCCGGCAAGCGTAACCAATCGACCCGTGACGCTGTTATTATTTAGTCACAAGCTCCACTCGACTTTAATTATTGAGTATTTTTTTTTTTTTAAAGGGCTTTGTCACTTAGCGACCACATCGCCCAGTGCAGAAAAACACAAAATTGTTGATTATTATCTACCTTATCACTAACTTGTACAATTTTTTAGCCTTATCGGACACTGGAAAAGCAAAGATGGCATTACAACAGCCGATATCATACGTTTTATATTGTCCAAAAACATTAATTCTAGTATTTTCATTCTGGACACACTCCATCAGAATATGAAAGACATCATCAACCATACCACAGTCATCACAATTTGGGGACAAAGCCTTCCTCATTAAAATTGAGTCATTACTGAAAAAGAAGTCCGACATACAGTCTATTCCTGGATTGTTCAAAAATAAACAAAACATTATTTGCCTTCCAATTACAATTCTTTACAAAGCTCAGTTATCAATCAAATGGATTTCCCTTCAAAATGTCCGATACTGTTTACTTGCCGCAAGAAATTCACAAATCCTTACTAATTATTGTGATATATCATTCAATTGCTCTTGATCTCCGAATTGGGTCACGATCGAGGGACATCCTTGTAGATAGATAAATAAATCTTCCAACTTATTTAATTTTGGGGATAGATGCGGTAAATGTCGTCAGGAAAGTTTTTAGTATGAATGTGGCAATACGAGTAGGGGAAGACCAAAGAAACGATGGATGTTCTGTGTGAAAGATGATATGCCTAGTAAGGAAGTGACTACCGAGATGACTAATCTATAGAAATAAGGAAGAATAGTAAATTGTTGCACCGAGCGCAAAGTGAGTTATTAATGCACGAGTGTTACGTTGGTGTCCGAGTGCATGTGAGGGCATTAAATTAACACGAGTGCATTAATTACTCACTTTAGCAAGATGCGTAATCTACTTTTCTTTCAACTACCAATCTACCTACCGTGATAAAATATACCTACTCAAAATAAAAACTCATGTAAGTAACGAGAACAAAGTTTTTCACCAAGTCGGTTTTATTCAGACGATTTTTATTTTCAGCCAGTATATTTTTGATCTAATGCATACATTTTAAATTAAACTTCATGGGAGCCATTAAACCTCTGTGGTTAATTTATATCAAAATAAATAATAAAAACAGTGCAGTAATGTTGTATGAAATTTCATACAACATTTCCGCACTATTTTGGTTCTAAGCAAAAAATACGTGCTGTGTGATCGGTTTTGTATTGATTAATGATAACATTACTAGGTACTTAGTTGAAAGAAAAAATACTTGTTGCACCGACCCCAGATAAATTGGGATCTGGGCTGTAGAATGAATGATGAGATGCGGTAGTGGCTAAGGAGCTGTAGAGGACACGTGTGGTAAGAATCTGTAGATATGCCTCATCATCAACAGTTCAACCGAAAGACGTCCACTGCTGGACATAGGCCTCCCCCAAAGGGAAGGGGTTGCCATAATCGCCATGCTTGGCAAGCGGGTTGGCGATCGCATTATGGCGTTAAAATGCATAGAGGACGCTGCTGCCCATTCTTTAGTAAGTCATTAGTCGCCTTTTACGACACCCACGGGAAGAAAATATAGTAGGATGGTGCTAATCTTTACGTCCGGCACCACACGGACACGGTAGATATGCTTAATATAACAGAATCTTTCGTTGTTTTAATTTAATTTTCTTGTTTTATTGCACAATGTGAGATTAGAGCATACTGTTATTATCAAGCTTAAAAATCTTGTATTGATTGTAACATGTTTATTCCACACAACGATGCAACAGCTAATGCACAAAATATAACAATAAGTTTTTTTTAACGAAATATTTATACCAATGTACCTCCTAAGTTATCTCCGTAATATAATATTACCAATTTATTAATATAATATTACCAACTTATTACATGGGCATATTTTCTAGGTAGCGTTATAATATAAGACACAAAAGCATAAGCCACGCTTCCCATCCCTCATAAAACGCGGTGGGCCGTCCGTCCGTCAGTTCGGAAGTGCGGCCTCCACTGCCGGATATTAGCCGGATGCGGCACGGGACTGCTAATAACTGAACATGCAATAAACGGGACGGTTTTCTGCTTACACACTGTGACTTGTTAGTTTAGGCCCGTAGTGGGAGCTAAAAGAGGTAGTCCTTTCGTATCGGTTAAATACGATAACTAGCACTTTGCGACTTCGTCCACGTGGATTTCGTATTTTCTCCTACAAAATATAAATCTCTTATACCCGGTAGTTTTAGAAAATTTATGATTGGGATTCATAAAGTTATTTATTAATTTATACACATATTATTGTTTTTAAAGGAAAAATAACGTTTTCTAATAAACTGGTCCTTCCATTTCACCCCAGAAGGGGTTGAGTTTTGAAAAATCTTCAATCATGTATTTCGTAATATAATGTGTATGATTTACTTTAGACTCAATCCAGATACTCAGTGAAATACTCCCCCAAAAACTTAATTCCCCTTTTGCTGGTCCATTTTCGTAAAACCTATAAAATATGTTTTTTTCAAATTATTAATACCGTTATTTAAGGTAACCGGACAACGCGTTAAAATTCTTCCATACAAACTTTAGCACCCCCTAAAATCACATTGAGGGGTAGTTTTTCAAAACGAAATAATGACATGCATTTCAACAACATACTGCGATCGCCAACCCGCCTGACAAGCGTGGCGATTATGGCAAAACCCCCTTTTGGGAGAGGCCTATGTTCAGCAGTGGCCGTCTTTCGGCTGAAATTAATAAATGCAATAGTGAAAAACTTTATTATTCATTTAATAATGTTATCGTGCTTAAAAGAGAAAGTATTAGTGCTAAGTTTCAAGTTTATTAACTTAAAAAATAAGACTTCATACAATAGAAATCCCTCATTTCCCCCCCCTTCCCCCCTATAGGTCGAACTTACAAAAACCGCTCCTTAGTGCTCCCCTACATTATAAAAGGAACCAGTGTGCAAACATTCACGTTCCTAGTCCAACTAATGTCGGCTCTGCGTTGATAGCTCATGTAGTGGTGAAAATATGAGCCATGTCAGGTCAGCAAGGCTTTTAGGGAAGCCACCAAAGCCTAGGGCAAAATATTTAAACTGATTTGTCACATAAACTACAATAAATACTATGATGCTTATGAAAACCAAAAAAGCCTAGTGCTTTAAGAATTTGTACATTAACCACCTATAGGGACTTGTGGCTAAATAAAAACAGCGACGCGTGTTGATCGACCAGGTTAAGCTACACTTGCCGCGGTTGGTCCGCAGATGGGTGACCATCTTTACATACCAAGACACCTCCGTGCCTCTGTTATTTGTAGATCTTTGACAGTTGTTACGGGTCGTCAGAAGCCCGAATGTCTGACAACCAGTCTTACCAAGGGGTGTCGTATTACCCAGTTACTGGGTTGTGGAGGTCAGATAGGCAGTCGCTCCATGTAAAATGCTGATAAACAGCTCCATCCGGTTGGACTGGAATCTGACCCCAACATAGTTGGGAAAAGGCTGGGCAGATGACATTGACCACATACGTAAAGGCTTCTATGAGTATAAGGACTCGGAATTCACTATTCCAGCTATATATACAATATTAGTTTTTAAGACTTCCAAAAAGGAGGAGGTTATATGTTCGGCCTGTTCACCGATTTCTCCATCAATATTATCGTGCAATTTTGTTTTTTTTTTTTTTTGAACTTTGCCCCACACTAGGAGTTTCTCCTGTATTGTAGGTGCGTTTACAAACATTTAAATTCACATACACAAACAGCCAGACCCAGAACAACTACTTGTAGGCCATACAAATATTTGTTCCGTGCGGGAATCGAACCCGCTACACGCAGCGCAGCAGTCAATCGCTTAACTAACTGCGCCAACCGTGCCGTCAATTACTGAGTCTTATTGATTGATTATCGTATTATTGAGTCTGGAAGGATATACTCCCGAGGTGGTCCCATTGCTACCAATTTGAGGGTTTCCCTCAAATTTTATAGGAAAACTTATAGCGATTTGGGCATTTTTTATAGTAACTCGTACATTTGTTCTCGGACAGCACCATTTGGTAAAGTGGAATTGATGATGGAGACCACAGATGGCCGCCGGAACAATATAATATAATACTTAATAAGTATTTAACGGGTTGCGAATCGATTAGGTACTTTAATATGGTTGCTAAGCAATTTATGCTTGTCACTGTGCATATGGTGTGTGGCAGTACTCCTGGTTCTTACCAGAAGAACTCCTCAACAATCAACGTCTTAGCATCGGGAAAAGCAATATTTTGTAAAAGGTGATGAGCAGTTAACACTAGGCTATTGTAACTTAGATAAATTAAAAACCGACCCACTAAAAAGTGAAAAATAAAAAACTTTTTACAAAAATAACATAACCGACTTCCAAAAAAAACACTACAAAGTGAAAAATAACTTTGATTTCGGAAGTCGGTGGCAAAAAACTAAAATACAGATCCAAAGACACCGACTTCCGAAATTAAAGTTATTTTTCTTATTTTAGTGTTTTTTTTGGAAGTTGGTTATGTTTTTTTTAGTATATGCGAAACCCGAAACACGTGTCTAGTATTTGTATGTAAAGAATCTATGTACAAAATTTCAAAACTGTATCATGAAAAATCGCAAAGTTATAAGGTTGTTATGTTACCGGGTTGTCCGTACAAAAACATGCTAACGCTGGCGCTCCCGCGCCTGCAGGGTCGTCTTGCAATAATAATTTGGCAGTAGGTACCTAACCGTACGGCGATTGTATTGTATTCAATACTCAAATCTTTATTGCATTCCACAATCTATATGCTTAGGTGGTAAACATTAGGTTAGAGAACAATCGTGGACCCTGTCGGGCACAGCAAAAGACAGATAGTAGGTTGAGACGAGACCTCGCAGTTTATCTTATAATCTAACTTATTCTAAAAAAATATTTAGGTTTTGTGTAAGTAATTTAGGCAACGATAGCCGACTTTTAATGATTTTGTACTGAAGATCACGTCTAAACGAGTAGTGTTAATGATTTGAAAAAAATATATGTTAAATTAGAGCATTTTCTCAATAACTTAATATGTGAATATTTTAGATTATGTGTATATTACATAGTGAAATTAATTTGTAAAGTTATGCCTAACGCGGATAAAAAACTGACAATAGCGCAAAATCTACCACGTGTATTACTGTATATACTGAAACTTTCACAAATTTAAAGATTTATTAAAATACCTTTTGTTTTGTGTATAATAAATTAATAATGCGTCAAATTGGGGACAGCGCTCCTTGATGGAAGAGTCCTATTACTGGCTGAACATACGACGCGTTGCGTGAGCTCAGTACAGAACACGCAAGCTAACCACTCAAGGTCACTGGCATATATTTGGGTCTTAAATGGTGATAACATTTTCCATCACACTTAAATATTTTTGGGACAAAATATAACATGGTGTAAAAATTATTGAAATCGATTCGGTTCCTTATTCTGAACTTTCTGAGGTTTCGCATAAACTAAAAATAATGTTGTATATACTATTTTTTACTGAGTACTAAGCAATATGATCATAATAATGAATGCCCGTAATAACCAAAGCAAGATTTATACCATTCTTACTCCTTAAGAACGATGGTAAAGGGGACAACAGGAAAACTGCCAAGGTTGGCTTATCGCAAGGTTTATCAGTGTGTCTTATCAGTGTGTCCTTGAAGAGATTTCATAGTTGTTTGTATTCACCACCCCTTGCCTATAAGGAGAATGTACTGGCACTTAACATAGGATTAGTACGAGGGATTCTTTCAAAATTTATTATAATAACTTATGAAACATATCAAGAAGAGTGTCGTGTATCGGCGTTTTCACGGAAAGCTACATGACACCTCAACTCAGCGCAATACGTAACCGACCCAACGTACTATTTAGTTATTTTTAGGGTTCCGTACCCAAAGGGTAAAACGGGAACAACATTACTAAGGCTCCGCCGTCTGTTTGTCTGTCTGTCTGTCCGTCTGTCACCAGGCTGTATCTCATGAACCGTGATAGTTAGACAATTGAAATTTTCACAGATGATGTATTCTGTTACTGCTATAACAACAAATACTAAAATTTAAAAACAGAATAAAATGAATATTTAAGAGGGCTTCCATACAACAAACGTGATTTTTTGCTCGATATTGATAACGGCAACAGGTAGACGCTTGAAATATTCACAGAATCTTTAGTTATAGTATATTCAATTTAAAAATAAATAATTAAATAAAAATAAAACAAATATTTAAGGCGTCTCCCATACAACAAACGTGATTTTTTTGCCGTTTTTATAGATAATGGTAATGAACGCTTCGTACGCGAGTCCGACTCACACTTGGCCAGTTTTTTAATATGTACTATGCCAGTTCGTCCTGCCATCAACAAGATTATCTTTAGAAAATGCAAACATGACCTTATGTTAAAAATGTGAAAGTTTGGATATTTGGCTGTTTGAATCTTTGTTACCCAAAGACGCAAAACGGCTGAACAGATAACCTGAATGAACACGTAGATTCTGGACCCAATCTGAAGTACACCCAGGCGAAGTCGCGGGCAGAAGCTAATACATAAATAATACATTATCTATTGTTGTTGTTCACAAGTTATATTGTGTAACTTGTGAACAACAATAAATACTTGTAATAGACATGCTATTGTCAATATTGCCAACATGTTCGTAAGTAGGTCGCATCCGTGATCGGAACAAATAAAATATTATCTCAGTATATCAATGCATGTGAGGAAATAGCTACAAGAATAGCAAACTGTAACTTGGCAATGACTTAGAAAGTGCGCAGACTTCATGAAAACAGTCATAACAAACGTCAAAACAAGCTTTTTTGGGATATAATCGCCAGACTTATCCTATAAAGCTGCGGTTTCCTAGAAGAGCGATGGGCACCACATAGTTTCTGCACTGTACTGGCGAATAACGTCAATAAATCGTTATTTTTATCACATCTATTCAAAAAGCGCTAGTTAATTCTTCATAAACAGGGACTAAAATAGTTCCCTAGGGATTAAAATTGATTTGAATTTGGAATTTGGATATTGTTAGTAAAAGTACCTACCAATCCCCAAATATATAAATTATGAACATTGTAAGAAAATTTAAGAAAAAATAAGAAAATGCGAAATGCATTCCGCCTTCGTTCGTAATTGTTTACTCTATTTCGGATTTTACTTAGATTTATAAAAGTAATGTGTGTTCCTCAAGTAGTGAGAATTAAATAAACATACTATTCTTATTCTTAAGTTACACTAACTTATTTTCTCATAGAGGGTGATAAAAAGTAGAGTGTTCACCTCGGGAGAAATACAATTTTAAGCTCGAGGGACGGACTTTTAATCCCTCGCGGCCTGGATTTAAAGAAACACTATCGCCTTTAAAATAGTTGTTTGCTCCCTGGGAAAACACTCTACTATTATGAATGTAAGTTGGTGTGTTTTTCTAGAGAGCGTTTTTTGACTCTGAAATGTCAAACCCCACTGCCATCATTTTCATGACAGCCGTCATTAAGGCCGTTACGTAGCGGCCACCGCCCTTCTAGGAAACTGTAGCTCTAGTCAGAACCTACATCCATAAAAAGGCCGATACAATGGGACTCTGCGATTCCCAGAGAAATTTTCATCTACCTTTTAACCCAAAAGGAATTGAGATGAGTTTCTTATATCCTAGTTTGTTTTTCCTTTGATCTTCTCGTATCAGTGATAGTTTTTTTAATGTTCTATGTTAGACGGTTGGTTTCCGCACTTAGTCCTTCATGAGGACCATTGTGCGTGGGCTATGGCGGCCGTCAGTGGTTATTCCAACTAGCCCTCCTCCCTACATTCAAAGAGCACATGCGCAACGGTTTCTTCAGCCTCCATGCACGCCCTGCACAGAGGACTGTCCGATAAGCCTATTGTGTAGAAGTGTTTGTTTTTATAAAAAAAGTAATTCATCATTATCATCATTTCAGCCGAAAGACGTCGACTGCTGGACATAGGCCTCCCCCAAAAAGGGGGGGATTTGCCATAATCGCCACGCTTGGCAGGCGGGTTGACGATCGCAGTATGGTGTTAAAATGCATAGAAAACGCTGCTGCCCATTCTCTAGTAAGTCCCTTAGTCGCCTTTTACGACACCCATGGGAAGAAATGGGATGGTGCTATTCTTTACGTCCGGCGCCAAACGGAACGAAACAAAGTAATTGAGGTTTATAAAACCGAGAGCTCCCAAATACTATTAATACACAATCATGAGGGACTAAAACACCACAAACCACCAACGATTACAGATGGGTACTTAATAGAAAATCGAGTAGGTAAAAACCTGAAAACAAACTTCTATAAACTTTGAAAGTACTCAAACTCCGGCTTCCAATCTTTTCCCTCTGGCCGCAATCGATACGGCTGGTCCGAAGCGCTGGTCCGGCAATTCAGCCGTTTATCCGGTTCAGTTGCGATCCGTCCGGTAGACTTTTCGATTCCCCGGAGGCTTAAAGTTCGGTAAAATGTATTCATTCTTGTTGGAAGACTGATTTGAATGAGAATAGGGAAAGATGGCGTAGGTTTTGGTAAAAGTCAGTTTAGATTCAAATTGTTTGTAATTATGAGATAAATATAGATAACATAATATTCACGCCTTGTTTCCCTGAAGGGTTGGGCAGAAGTGTGCCTATAGTACACCCACATTTTGCTAGTTATGTTTAAGCCCCATGTAATAAGGGGTAAACCTATTGGCAACAGCTGGGTACAAATCGAGACCCCGGGCTGCTAATGAGAAATTCCAGATAGAAAAACCCAATAACATTTTACCCGTCTGAGAATCGAACCCAGGACCTCATGCTCCGAGGCACGACGAGGCAGTCAATAAATATAGACTCGTATGTTGGATGTAATTCGCTTGTGGTCTGTCAGTCCAAGTTTTGGTACTAATACCAACCCTAAAATTCAGATGTAATTCTTTGTGGAACATGACCTGAGTTACAAAGGGTTTTACCACTCCCTGTAAATTACTGATATTCAGCCTTGTCTGGTACATAACTGCAAACTACTTTTTTTGTATGTACATAACTACATACTATGGTTCGTATCCCCCAGTAACTGTGTTGTGGAGGTCAGATATGCAGTCGCTCCATGTAAAATACTGGTATTCAGCTGGATCCGGTTAAACTATAAGCCAACCCTATCATAGTTGAGAAAGTGCTAGGCAGATGATGATATACTACGGTTATTTTGATGTAATTAAAAACGTACTCTATAGGTATGAGTAACAGGGTGTAAAATTCACTCATTTTTCATAGAAAAGGGAGGATCCTCCGACCAGACGGGTGTTGTGTCTGGTGGGCAACTGCCCAACGGTTGATGTCGGGACGTTGTATACAACATTAGTTTTTGTTTATACTAAACCCGAAAAGGGGTTATTGTACTCATCATTTTGAACAATTTAAACACTTCGATCAACAAAATGTATGGAACAGCTGATTTTTATTTCGCTATTTCAAGGTTGATCCCATAGAAAAAATTGTTTAAAATTATGAGTACAATGACCTGTTTTCGGGTTTAGTATAAACAAGAACTAATGTGAATGTTGTGTAATGTTGTTTAAGCCAGTCGCGCGGTAAACTCTGCTTGCGCGATGCAGAATTTGAAGTGTGACGTCAGGCTTTCGATGCGTGGCTCGCATGTGGCGTTGTAGATACAGTACCATCGATTTGATTAAATTTTTATATACGGACTGAGGATGTCATTAAATGTCGTTAACTTATTGTCGTATTTCTTGGTTCCTAAATTGTACGTGTAACTAAACACTTTATAAATGAATAATCTACCGACTAGTAGGTAGTCCAGTCGGTAGATTCTGTTGCTCCACTAGCTGTTATTCCACTTCATACTACATAATCATCATCATTCCTGCCGAAAGACGTCCACTGCTGGACTTACGCCTCCCCCAATAGTGGATAAAAAAAAAATTGCCCATAGAATACTATGTTTTCTACCCAAGAAATTCTGGGTCTATAACATAGCCTGCCCAAAGCCAAGCGCCACGTAAAGCCTATCCAAGACCTCAGTTTTCGTAACAAGGGAAAACCATTACAGGTGAAAACTCATTAAAGTTTTATAATGATTTCCTATTCCATACAGAGATTGGGAACAAGCGAGTTAGTGGCACTTAGCCGTGTGTCACACCGTTGTGTAACTTACCGATTCTAATTATTTATTTATTCTAAAAAAGCTTACAGTCTAATATCTATATAGGAAAATAATCAACAATACGCGCTTACAATTGCAATTTTAAAGCTTCCACAAATTATTGTGCCTATAAATCGGCACAAACACTAAACACACAGACATACAGATCGTTCAGCAGCATTTAAACTAAATCAAGCTGACAAAGTTACAAAGAAAATAGTAGTGGCGACATCTACATCGTGACATGCGAACTACACAGCACACTGACGTCACGCAAAATCCTGCATCACGCAAGCAGAGTTTACCGCGCGACTAACATATATACAACTTCCCCCGACATCATTCGTCGGGCAGTAGCCCATCAGACTTAACACCCGTCTGGTCAGAGGTACCTCCCTTTTCTATGGAGGATGAGTGGACTTTACACCCTGTTCCTCATATCTCTATAAAGTAATCAGTTTAAACCATACCTTATCTTCTACTGTCTTCTCTGTTTGAGTGAACGAGAACGATTGTACAGCATTAACGCTTGACAAAAAGATTATTGACCACAGTAGAAAATATAGCAACATTGTGCTGAAGACTTATGCTTAGTTCATACAAACGTAATACCAAAATAATTTGTAAATCAAACATATTCTTAAGGTAGTTTGTCTTTATTCCGATTGGAATACAGAACATCTAGGTTCACAAATATATATTTTGAAAGGACACTGATTTAAACAGGAGTTATGAGAAAAATAAGTTTTCTATAGAAATTTTAAATTCCTCATATCTCGTCTTTATGTCATTGTCCTTTCAAAATATATATTTGGGAACATAGATATTCAGTAATCCAATCGAAATAAATACACACTACCTTAAGAATATGTTTGATTTACAAATTATTTTGGTATTACGAATGTATGAACTACGCATGCTACGCTGGCCCCTGAACGAAATACAATTACGAAATAGCACGGACTCAATTCTGTTATTTTACAAAAACATATCATATCGGCTTTTCCTATCTATTTTGGGATCAGCTTCCAGTCTAACAGGATCCAGCTGAATACTTTACATGGAGCGACTGCCTATCTGACCTCCACAACCCAGTTACTGGGTAATACGATATCCTTTGGTAAGACTGGTTGCCAGATTTTCGGACTTCTGACTAGCCGTTACGACTGTCAAATATCTATAAATGACAGCCGGGACCAACGGCTTAATGTGCTTTCCGAGGCACAGAAAGGTCTCGATTCGTAGTGGACGGTCACCCATCCACAGAACGACCTCAGCAAACGAAGTTGCCTTCGTTCGACCCGTGCAGCCGTTATTGTATTACCTATCTCTTATCTTTTTAGGGTTCCGTACCAAAATGGTAAAAAGGAACCCGTACGGTGAGACTAAGTCAGTCTGTCTGTCACACCTGGATATTTTGACTACCTAACTACTAATACTATCTATTAATTTATTGTGTTGTATTGTGTTTTTATAAGTTTTTACTAAATTTATGTTATGTAGGTACTTACCTACCTACCTACTAATTAATGTAACTCAACAGCAAACCACCATTATGTTTTGCAGTGCCCTCACAAGGTTCATGTACCTGCTAAAGCCGACAGTAATTTATTGTAAAATGTGTGATGTGCATGAGAGCAAATAAATACAAAAATATTTTGCCATAATTGAATACGTACATAAAATAATTGTCTGTGTGGTGCCGGACGTAAAGAATAGCACCGCCCTATTTGTTCCCGTGGGTGTCGTAAAAGGCGACTAAGGGACTTACTAGAGAATGGGCAGCAGCAATCTCTATGCATTTTTAACACCATACTGCGATCGCCAGCCCGCCTGCCAAGCGTGGCGATTATGGCAAACCCCCCTTTGGGGAGGCCTATGTCTAGCAGTGGACGTCTTTCGGCTGAAAATAATGAAGATGATAATGATTACATAAAATAAAAACAAGTCATTATTCCAACTTTTTCTTACACAACTCGGTACAGAACGGTGTGACAGCCGCCCTATTTATCGTGAAGTTCGACGCGGCTTAATGAGCAATTTCCGAACGTAGCGCACTTAATGAACCTATCTGAAATTATACGCTGCTAGCCTCCATTACTTTTTTACGTTTATATTTCATTCAAACGCCCACTGATTGCTATATAAAGCTCGTTTTTAGGGTTCCGTACCCAAAGGAACAAAAAAAAAACAAAAAGGGTAAAACGGGAACCCTATTACTAAGGCTCCGCCGTCCGTCTGTCTGTCTGTCTGTCGGTCTGTCCGTCTGTCACCAGGCTGTATCTCATGAACCGTGATAGTTAGACAATTGAAATTTTCACAGATGATGTATTTCTGGTGCCGCTATAACAAAAACTACTAAAAATTTTAATTAAATAAATATTTGAGGGGGCTCCCATATAACAAACGTGATTTTTTTGCTCGTTTTTGCTCTATATTGATAACGGCAACAGGTAGACGCTTGAAATATTCACAGAATATGTAGATATATATTGACTTTAAAAATAAATAATTAAATTAAAATAAAACAAATATGTAAAGGAAACAAACGTGTTTTTTTGCCATTTTTATAGATAAAGATACGGAACCTTTCGTGCGCGAGTCCGACTCGCACTTGGCCGGTTTTTATAATATCCCGATGAAATCTAAAAAAAATACAGTAACGATGTCAGTGGTATAAACCAATGGAAAGAGATTAACTTTGGTACATTTACGTGTAGGTAGTAACGATTTTGAAATAACGAGTTGGTAAATCCAGTAGAGATTCTGAATAATAAATGGACTGTAACGGGTTTTTGGATAAATCACATACAGTATTTAACAAAAACCCTGTTGTTCCTTTTAGGGACTTATACATTAACCTACAAGCACAACATTGGTGGAATTATAATTTAAAAAAATTAAGTATTGGCTAGTCGAGAAGTCCAAATCAAAGAATGAAAGAGGTTAGAAATCAGTTAAACATTACAAATATTAATAATTAAATATTTATTTTAATTATTTTTGTTGAACAGTTTTTATAAATGACTTGCTTTATTACGTATGTATATCGATTCTTAAAACGTAGGTAGAAGGAACAACAGGGTTTTTGTTACATAATATTGTATATAGCTTTAAAGACACACATACAACATACATATAAACCTACATGGGCGCTTATGTAACGTTAGAAGCTAGGTGCACAGTTTCAATTGGTCGTTTTTTAAGGAGAAGAGCCGGCAAGACACTCAACGGTTACTCTTTTAAAAATAATTGGCTTTTACAAAAACCTTGGTTGTTTTGTAAATAAATAGTAATACCACGAACTGAACAAGTGAGGGACATTTTTTCTAACAGAATTTCTTCAATATAAATACTTGAAGATGTCAAGTTATAACATCTGCCAAAATATCTCGAACGAACCCCCTCCGTACAATTCAAATCTAAAACACAAACACAACATTTACCTAATTGCCAGTCTAGAGTTCCACTCCACTCACTCTGAACTAATCGTTACCGCAAATCTCGTAAATCTAAAGTGCATACTAATAGTAGGTACAAGTTCTCTCTATACTCGAAGCAATTAATTATTTACCTGCCACCTGATTGGATAAACTGCTGGCAGACGCACCTGCTGCCTACTAATTAGGTAATAAATCTACTGACGTTAGCACCAGCAAATGTTACTTTAGGATTTGTGTTTTGTAACTTTGCGCTAACTTTGGTGTACTAAAAGTCACTTTTAGAATTGTTTTATTAGATTTCCTTTGACTTTACTATTAGGAAAAAATACTTATGACTTTTTCAGTTAGAAAATATCATATTCTTATCGTTTTCATTTTAATTATTATTTCTTTTTAAAAATCTCATTCTAATTTTGAACATTATTGTAGTAAAAATATTTTAGCTGTACCTTGCTTCTGTTTCTTGGGTCCCTGAAGTCTTCCTTTGATGCCTTCCGCCTCTTGTCCTTCAGAATCATACGAGCTGCCGCGAACGCCATCTTGATGCCTCGCCTTAGTGTTCTCGTTTCGAATGCCACTCTTCACTTTACTAAGAACCACTTTAGTTTTCCCAATACTTTAGTGAATCCCCACCACTTTAGTGAGTCACAACACTTTAGGAGTCCCCCAGCACTTTAGGATTATCACTTTATTTAAGGGTTTAGTAGAACTGAATCACAGACTTATAATTTTAAATTGACGAATTTAATTGGTTTTGAATTTATTTTTTAACCACTAATTCTATTATAATTAGGTCGATACTTTATTTTAAATATGTATATTTTCAACTTTATTTTTAAAAACTTAACAGTTATTGCCTTTTTCGTTGTTGTTGTATTCAACGACAACAATTATTTTTAACGAATTATTTAACACTATAATTGAACTTATTTAATTGAAGATCACACTTTACCTGGAATTGGAAAATTGTGGTTCCTTAGATATTGTTATCGAGAATATTCTAGTTACGTGAGAATGTAAATATTTCCCTAATGTTTACACCTAAAGTGCATAATGACAAACTTATAGTTTTTATTATTTTCAAACAGTAATGAGTCTTTTTAAAATTAAGAAGTTATAATCTCTGGTTACGCTTAAAGCATTAAAAAATCCAAGGCGGTCTTTAACAAAGACCCTTGAGGCATTATTCGATAAAAAGGGACGAATTATGTTTTAAGAAAGTATCCGTTTGATCTCTCTATTGTTAAACGGTGTATTTATTGCCTGAGGACAAATCTTACAAGGAGTTTTCTAAAGAAATAAGTTTTTTTTTTATTTCCTCCATTAGGACTTTGCTACCGAATTCGGTCATGATTTATGAGAAAAAATACTTTATTTTTGTGATCAATGCAAAATGAGTCTGCAGTAGGTCATCTATATTGTTTGTATGGCTGACAGTTGCCGCATTTTAAAAATAACTTTTAGTACCTTTTTAAACAAGCGTATCTTGCATGAAATTACTTAAAATTATTCGTTGGGGACAGTCACATGGTACACCTCGTCAACTGACGCGCCCGCAACGCTTGTACGAAAAAGTCGCCCTATAATTTTGTCACATGCTTATCCGGTAAGCTCTAATAATCCTTCCATATCCCAAAGGCACGTCTGGCCTACCATTATCGCGCCCCCCTGGTCTACTCTTAGATATGCAATGGTCTCTGTAGTCCCATGAAACATTTAGGCTCCAGGGGTTAGTATGAATCTTTGGGTTAATTCGTGGGATCGAGTCTGGTTTAACCACTCTTTGGTCGGTGCATTTCATTCATCCATTCGTTCATAATTCTTCTCAATACATCTGATTACAATATTTTTTCAGCTGCACATTTCATTTACAAGCACACTTAAAAACGAGCAAGATAAATTAGTCTCTTATTACCCTCTAAAAATTACAAAAAAACAACATGTTTCAGAAGTTGAACATCAATTGTGTTGTAAGTACCCTCACAAAATGAGATATAACTTTATGTAACACATTTGCTGGTGTAACAAAGCCGCTGAGACTCTTCGCGACAAGTGCCCTCTGTCGCATCAAGCAACCCACATGAATTATCTCGTCATTCAACAAAGGAAATTACACCTTATATTTTCAAAGTTATAGTTGGGATTTCAGTGTGTTTTTGGATGATAAAGTTATGCAATATAAAGCGCTGTTAAGTTTAAATTATTGAGTTTATTCCCAGTTCGGGCTGTCGCTTGTGACTTAAATGTGGCTCTTAGGATAATGTTAGTATCTTTTAGTGAAATAATGTATGAATTCTGCGGTTTAAGGAGGATACTTCTGAAAATGGACAAAAATGTGTGTTTTTCTCAAGCAGTGTAGCTCTTAAACCGTAAATATTTTATCCAAAACAAAAACAGTATGATATTTTCAAGTCTTTTATGCATACGGTGATGGAACTCAAAATATAATTGCACATAATTTAATACATAAAAAAAATCTTCAAGGACAACTCTTAATTATTTTTAAAAGCAGTTTATCCCTTCTTTAACAGTTATAATTATAATTAAAAGTATACCATAGAATTGCAAATGCCAAACTGCATCCGGTAATGGATTAATTTTTATTAATTAGTTAATATCTAATTTTATACGATTTTATTTGTATTTTTACGCCATACGTTGTCTGAAATGAAATGAAATGAAATCGTTTATTCTGTAAATAGGATATTAAAATCACTTTTACACGTCATATAAAAAATAAAAAAAAAATCTAGATGTAGCCGACATTTCCTATCTGACTACCCCTGAGAAGAAATGGCGAAACAAACTCAGGGGTCAAAGTCTCTTTTAAAGTCCAGACATAATCTTGGTCAGATCATGTGAGGACCATGTAGATCCGTGTCTGAAATGGTCTTTTGAGGAAAGAACCACGCAAATTTGAGCGGACCTGACCAATCAGTGTAAGCATTTGTCAGTAATCGTGCAGCTCAACTCAAAACTTAAGGAGCTCAACGACTCGACGAACAGTACCAAAAAAAGGACATTTGGGTAGGCCGCATAAAGCGCTCAAAATGTCAGACCATCATTAAAACTTAACTGAGAAAAGAAAGGAAAACATTTAAAGAAAAAAAAAAAAAATGACCCACATAGTGCTCACATTCACAATAAATTAAAGTAGTAAATATAATACTTTTCAAAGTAAACATTCATGTAAAATTGTATACAATATTCTGCAATGTCAATATGTATATAAAATCATGCATAATAATTAAAATGTCAAGTTTTATCACAAGGCTAGCAGAGCGAGCAGCTCAATCCCAAGCTTTTTTGTCCTCTAAATAATCAGAAATCTTATAGTACCCTTTTTTACAAAGTTTAGTTTTAATACAGATTTTAAATCGTTTAATGGGTAAGTTCCGAATGTCAGTAGGAAGTTGGTTGTAAAAGCGTATACATTGACCCATGAAAGAGTTGCCTACTCTGTGGAGGCGAGTGCGATGTACAGCAAGATTGTGTTTATTCCTGGTATTTAAACTATGAATATCGGACATTTTCTTAAAATTTGATTTATTTTTGTGTACATATAATAGATTTTCAAGTATATATTGAGAGGCTACAGTCAGAATATCTATTTCTTTGAATATTTCACGAAGTGAATCTCTTGGACCTAGATTGTAAATGGCTCGAACAGCCCTTTTCTGTAAAATAAAGATATTATTAATGTCCGCACATGTTCCCCAGAGAAGGATCCCATACGACATAAGACTATGAAAATAACTAAAATAAACAATTCTGGCAGTATCTACATCAGTAATCTGTCTAATTTTTTTAACAGCATAGGCGGCCGAACTAAGCCTTCCTGACAATTTTTCTACGTGTGGGCCCCATTGTAATTTACCGTCAATAGTTATTCCAAGAAAAACTGTCGACTCAACAGGGTCCAACTCTATTCCATTAAGTTGAACATTAGTAGTTAGCTGCCTGACATTTGGCATTGAAAATTTTATGAGTTTAGTCTTTTTCTCGTTCAGGAGAAGATTATTTACATTAAACCAATGGACAACTTTAGAGAGTGCATCGTTAACATGTTCAAAATTGACTAGCTGACGTTTGATTTTAAAAATGAGTGAAGTGTCATCTGCGAATAATACAATCTTGTGATTATCCCTTATGTGAAAAGGTAAGTCATTTATATAAATTAGAAACAAGAATGGACCTAGAATTGAACCCTGCGGAACGCCCATAGTGACCGCAGATCCTGCAGATCTCTTGCCATTAACATCAACCCTCTGAATTCTGTTGTTCAGATAAGAAGTCAGAAGGTCGAGAGCACTGTCCCTCAAACCATAATGGTGCAGTTTTCTGATGAGTGTATCATGATGAACGCAATCGAAGGCCTTAGACAAGTCGCAGAAAATGCCAAGAGCATCCCGCGACTCCTCCCAGGCCTCGAATATGCTCTTCAGTAATTCCACACCCGCGTCTGTAGTTGAACGACCCTTAGTAAAACCAAACTGTTTCAGATGTAGTAGATTATGTTTATTAAAATGTCCTAACATTTGTTTCAAAATTAATTTTTCAAAGATTTTGCTCAATGTAGGTAATATCGAAATAGGCCGAAAATTCGTAGGATCAGTTGTGCTGCCAGATTTGAACAGAGGAATCACTTTGCTAAGTTTCATCAGATCAGGAAATACACCAGATGCAATACAAGAATTAAAAACAATTGCTAAAAAGGGTGAAATAACATTAATTATTGAAGACATGGTATGTACTGATAACCCCCAAAGGTCCCATCGCGCATCTCTTTCTTTTGTATGCAATCTGACAGTGACAGCGGTTTACCTGTTGTCGGCGTCATGTACTGAACATGACTGTGATTGTTTCTGGAAATCTTGGGAAAATATCGGATAACATAACACGACGCTTGTCATTCCCAAAGGGATAGGCAGTCGCTGAAAACCAGCGCTGGGGTTCTGTCTCGCCTACGGTCGCAGCATTATGCTGAGCTATAGCTGTTTTGCGTGAATGTGACGTATATAAGCCCCAATTTTTTCTTTCATGTTTGTTTTTAGGGTTCCATACCTCAAAAGGAAAAAAAGGAACCCTTATAGGATCACTCGTGTGTCTGTATGTCCGTCTGTCACAGCTGATTTGCTCCGAATCTACTGGACCTATTAAGTTGAAGTTTGGTACACACATGAACTTCTATGACCCAAACACGGACTTGTTACGTAAATAAATAAATTTCGATTATGGAGGTCACTTTTGGGGGCAAATTAGAAAAAAAAAAAAAAGTTTTGCTGACTGTTGCGTGTGACATATTAAATGAAAGGGCTTATTTTAGGGATTTTACAAATATTTTTTTTATAATTTTTAAATACATACTTTTGAAATTATTTAAGGAAATAGATGAAAAATGACCATCCCCCCCTTATCTCCGAAACTACTGAGCCTAACATTTTGATAAAAATACAGAAAATTGTTCTTTACTAATAGATTACAGGAAAATCTATACGAAGTCTGTGATCTTAAAATAACATGGTAAACCACTCAATATTGTGCGTACAAACTTACATTTGCAGTTGGAATGTATGGGGGATCAAGTTTTTCAACTACAATGTTAAGTTTGTTCTTGGGATAAATTCATCCCAACTACAGAACCCTTCATTGTGCGTGGTCCGACACGCACTTGGTTTTTTTTTGCCTTAAGGTGTGTCCAAACAGCGCGGCATTTGAGTGAACATTCGTCAGTAGTTGTTTGGACTTATATCTGATGCGTATAAAAATGGACAACGAAACATCGATTCGTTTGATTGAAATGTATGGATCTTTTAATGTGTTATGGGATCCTCGACAAAAAGAATACCATAATAAAAACAAACGTGAAGACATATGGTATGAAATAGCCAACAATTTAGATCTTCCTAAGAAGGAATTAAAATATAAAATTAAATGTCTTCTAAGTTCATACAAAAAAAAGAAAATTTATATTAATTTAATGTAATTATTATATAATTATATATAATTGTATATATTATTATATTATATAATTATATATATAATTATAATATTATAATTATTTTTTATATGAATTATTATATTACTTCTTTAATTTAATATATGATTTTCTTTCATTTTTATTTGCAGTTTTCTTATTCCTTCTTTGCTATTTTCGAATAATAAACAGAGCTACGACATACGCAACCGCTTTCATTTTAGTTCTGGTGCCAACTGAAGTGCGCGGCGTGTCTCGGTTGCCCGCGCAGTACTGCCGCGCAAACATTCGTCGGTTTAGTCCTAACTAGAGCGCAGCAGAAATGTGTCCTGCGAACGCCGTTGCTGCCGCGCTCTTGCCGCTCAATGTTTGGACACACCTTTAGGTTTACCGCAAATAAAGGTATTTTCTTCTTTTTTTTAATTATTTAAGTGTCAAGATAGAGTGTCGCGCTGCAAAAGAAATAAAACAAACACGCCGCGAACTAAAACTTGCAGGTGCGTGACAGCTACATCTTGACTCGCGTCATGTCGTTGGGCTGTCATTGTGTTATTCTAGTGCCGTGTGGTGCCGAACGTAAAGAATAGCACCACCCTATTTCTTCCCGTGGGTGTAGTAAAAGGCGACTAAGGGACTTCCTAGAGAATGGGCAGCAGCGTTCTCTATGCATAACACCATACTGCGATCACCAACCCGCCTGCCAAGCGTGTCGATTATGGCAAAACCCTCCTTTGGGGGATGACTATGTCCTGCAGAGGACGTCTTTCGGCTGAAATGATGATAAATGCTCATCATTCGTGCATTTTGTGGCCAACAATTGGACGCAATTTTTTTCGATGAGTTAAAGTTTGTCAAAGTAAAATTATTTATTTCAAATAGGCACTTTTGAACGTCAAAAATTACAAAAAAGCAATAGAATTGATTCTAGTTGCCCCTTCCAAAAGGTAGTTTCGTATGGAGAAGAATTGGCAAGAAAAGCCACCGCTACTCTTTTAAAAATGTTTCACAATATTTTGTTTTTATAATTAATTAAAATCTAAAATAATTAATTATAAATAAATAGATAGACATAAAATCATATAATATTAATTATATGATTTTATGTATAACTAGACATGTTTATACAACATTCGTTTTTGTTTATACTAAACCCGAAAAGGGGTCTACAATGACCCCTTTTCGGGTTTAGTATAAACAAAAACGAACTCTATTATTTTGAAAAAAAAATTTATGGGACCAACCTTGAAATCGCAAAAAAAAACATCTGTTCCATACATTTTGTCGATTTATGTGAACACAAATGTAGGGAACAGCAGTTTTTTTTTTTTTAGGTTTAGTATAGTTATGCGAAACCCGAAACACCTAGTATTTTTATGTAAAGAATCTATGCACAAAATTTCAAAACTGTTACATGAAACATCACAAAGTTATAAGGTTGTTACGTTACCTGGGGGTCTACTCTGAACATAAATCCGAAGTATCGGCCGAATGGTCGGCCGGTGCTTGACTACGACTAACTATGGCTGACTACGGCGAAAGAAAAATAAACCAGCCAAGTGCGAGTCAGACTCGCGCACGAAGGGTTCCGTACCATTATCTATAAAAATTGCAAAAAAATCACGTTTGTTGTATGGGATCCCCCCTTAAATATTTGTTTTATTTTAATTTAATTATTTATTTTTAAAGTGAATATATAACTTAATATTCTGTGAATATTTCAAGCGTCTACTTGTTGCCGTTATCAATGAAGAGCAAAAACGAGCAAAAAAATCACGTTTGTTGTATGGGAACCCCCTTACATATTTATTTTATTCTGTTTTTTAGTATTTGTTCTTTTAACGGCAACAGAAATACATCATCTGTGAAAATGTCAACTGTCTAACTATCACGGTTCATGAGATACAGCCTGGTGACAGACGGACAGACAGACGGCGGAGCCTTAGTAATAGGGTTCCCGTTTTGCCCTTTGGGTACGGAACCCTAAAAACGACAGTCAAAGAGATAAGCTAAAGTCAAAAATGTAACTTTAAGTCGGGTAAGGATTCAAAGTCAAAAAAGGAAACTATGGAAGTCTTAAAAAGGCCGAACATTCGGCCGATACTACGGATACAACGGTTTGGCGTAGACCCCTGGGTTGTCCGTACAAAAAAAATCTAACGGCGCCCCCGCGCCTCCAGGGTCGTCTTGCGCTCATTGATAATAATTTGGCAGTAGCTACCTAACCGTACGGCGCGGCGATTGTATTGCAAGTAATTAAATGGTGATAACATTTTCCATCACACAAACATTTTTTTGGGACAAAATATAACATGGTGTTGAAATGGTTGAAATCGATTCATTTCCTTATTCTGAACAAACTATATTCAGGTTTCGCATAAACTAAAAATAATGTTGTATATACCTACATATAATAAAATCGTAGCGAAGTCAAGATTGTACATTACATTTTTAATTCACTAAAAACTAAAAACTTCACAAGCAATGGGAAATTGCTACTGAAGGCTGCAGGTATCGACCTTAAGTCGAGCTGCTTCTCACACGGACATCTGTGAATCGCTCCAGCGTCACCAGTCTTGACCAGGGACCGTACAACCCCGGTTAAGGGTTAAGCCTTTCGAAGGGCAACCCATTCAATGGGTTACCTTTATCATGGTGTAACCCATTAAAAGGGTTTTGTACTAAAAACTCATTGAAAGGGTTACATGAAAACCCCTTGAATGGGTTTTATACTTGAAACCCAGTGAAAGGGTTACCTGATAACCCATTTCAATGGGTTCTATACCTACTTGAAGCCAAGTAACATGAAAAAATCATAATATTATGTTATTTCGATATCCGTCCAGCACGCGTAGCAGGACCAATTCTATATCTATTGTACCCAGGGACCATTTTAGTTACCGTTTTAGAAAAACCCTATCGAAAACCCTTTCAATGGAAAGGGTTTTTGTTTAACCGCTTAGAAAAACCCTATCGAAAACCCTTTCAATGGGTAACCAAAATGGTCCCTGGTCTTGACCCTCTTTACATGTTTGCAGCTGAGACCAAAACTACAAACGTAGAATACAGGAAAGTTTTATGAAAATGAAAATGTGGCTGTTATTTAAGTATATTGTGTCTTACAATCCCACGCGAACAAAGTCGTGGACAGAAGCTAGTACCTGATAAAACTTAAACAAACAACCTGAACTGGTAGCGCTACGGTAATTACCGCCGCGGACTACAAAATCGATGGAACACACGAATTGTGTGCAACTTACAATCGATAAGGACCGGTGCATGTTAAAGGTATGTAGTAAATTTATAATATAAAACATGAACTCAAACTCAACTCAAATTCAAAGCATTTATATCAATTAAACCATTTACAGACACTTTTGAATTGTCAAGAAGTCGGTCAGTTACAAATATGAAGCTAGTTGCCCATTCCAAATAGTAGGTTCCTATGGAGAAGAACGGGCAAGAAACTCCACGGACACTCTTTTAAATTAAAATATTGATACAAAGTATTGGTTGAATCATTCAATGTCTTTAAAATATCTCGGGATCCCAGAGTCCTGACTCCCGGACCTTTAGAAAGCGTATGAGGGGCCGAAGCCATCTCACAGCGGCCTGTTAGAAGTTATTGATGAAATGAGGCACGAACCGATAATTATGCCTGTATGCACTCTGCAAGAGCATCCATGGACAACCCCCGGTTGGTGATGGACTATTGCGGAACATGGAAACAAAATATATTAGAATATGGGTTTGAGTGGCTATAGTGGATTGGTTACCTTGAACTATGGAAGGACTACGAGTATGTCCCCTGCCTGACCAAATTATAAATAATATTAGTCTCTTTGTGTTGGTGTCGTAAAAAGCGACTAAGGGACTTACTAGAGAATGGGAATGAATACTACTACGATCGCCAACCCGCCTTCCAAGCGTTGCGATTATGGCACAACCCCCCATTTTGGGAGGCCTTAGTCCAGCAGTGGACGTCTTTCGGCTGAAATGATGATGAATGATGAGGTATTGAACTTTTGTATGGGACTGTTGAATTTTTTCGCAACCACAATGTTGGTCCCTTGGAGAAAGTTGTTCAGTTTGATGGTCTACCACACCTTTCCGGTACATGCTGTAGGTATGTCTTATTTCAATCACACAGAGCGCTGGTTTGCGAGAACAACGACGCAACTCAAAATGGTTTGAAATTTAGTTAAGTATACAAAACGAACCAAAATCTCTGATATATTTTATTGCGAATAATGATAATTACTATTCTATATTATATTTTAATCAGTAAAGTCAGTCTTACACAAATTAATTACTTTTTGAGATATGCTTCAAAGTATTTATAAATAAATTTAAAAACGTCATAGAGTATATCGATGATTTTTGATTGCGCGCTGAGGTCAATTTAATTATAGATCCACATAGCATAACACCATCCCCTATATCAAATTGCATTTAATGATACTGCTTTGTAAATTTCGTTAATGGATAGTAAAAGATACAACCAAGTCGAGATCAGAAAGCAAACTGTTTATTTCCTTTTTACCCTCATTACAAAAATGTTACACTTGACAACTAATGAAAAACAATCAACTAGGTTCAAACATAACATACCTTTCTCTCATAATGATTGGTAAATACAATAATATATTCAACAGTCGATAACAAAATCATTTTAACAAAAATGTCTACTTCTAACATAGCAATCACATAAGTCATTCATAAGGAATTCCTATAATATCTGGCCATAATTCAGGCGGCGGAATCACAATCGGCGGATCCTGTGATAATTCAAAGTCCGTATCATTGGTTGGCTGACTGTCAATGACAGGTGACCCAGTAGCAGATGTGTCCGGTGGTCTGGCCAATATTTGATCGGCGTGTCGCCGATGCAGCTCTCCATCTTCCGTTCTCACCACATAAGTGGACGCCCCCTCCACCGTATCCACGGTGGCCCGACGCCACCTGTTCCCGAGCCCGTACATGCGTATGAGCACGGGCTGTAGCTGTGTAAAAGTCCGCGCGGGTGGGCGCTGTGCTGCCGCCTCCAGTTGCTGCTCGGCGCGGCTTGGCGCCGAGTCGGGGTGTAAGCTCGACACTGCAGTCCTGTATCTTCGCCCATTCAGTAACTCAGCAGGTGTCTTGTTAGTAGAGCTATTGGGCACAGTCCGTAAATAGTATAGAACTTTGCAAAGTTTCTCCTGCCATTGCATGTCCAGATTCTCTAATTTCTTAATTTTATTCTTAAATGTTTGAATCTGTCTCTGGGTGGTAGGGCGGTGAATACAAATGTTTAATTCCATTCTTTTTAAGAAAATGATTTAATTCATCCGAGGTGAACGCACGTCCATTATCGGACACCAACACGTCTGGCAGCCCTTGTGAAGTGAAAATTTTTCTCATAACAGCTATCACCGTACCACTATTCATCGTTGGTATGATTTCAGCCTCAAACCATTTGCTGTAGCTATCTACTAGGACTAAAAATGTTTTTCCCTGAAAGGGCCTCGCAAAATCCACATGCACACGGCTCCACGGCTTCTCTGGAACAATCCAAGTCTGCGGGTCCTTTGGTGGGTGATTTTTCACTAGCTGACATTGCTGACACGCGGCCACCACACTCTCAATCTGCCGATCCATGTCGACCCACCACACGTAGCCTCTGGCATACGCTTTTGTCTGGACAATGCCCGCATGAGGGGCATGTAACAACTTTAACACTTTGTCCTGTAAGGACGAAGGTATTATGACTCTGTTGCTCCACAATAAACAACCTTTATTATGTGAAAGAGCCTCTTTGCGTATCCAATAAGCTTGTAGGTTCGGGTCTACGTTCCTTCGTGGCCATCCGTGCAAAACGTGAAACATTACTTTTTGCAATACCACATCTTTGTTGGTCTCCGCAGCTATCTTAGCAGCGTCCAGGTCCCAGCCGCTCGGCTGCTCCTCCAGCAGCAACACGTCTCGCAGCACATCCTCCTGCACACTCGACGTGTCCGGAGCGGTCCACCTGCTCAAAGCGTCCGCGTTCCCGATTAATTTACCAGGCCTGTACTGTATACTGTAATCATAACTGGAAAGTTTCAACGACCAGCGCAACATCCTCGGTGATATCTGGTCTGGAATTGGTTTTGCGGGATTGAATAAACCGACCAAGGGCTTATGATCTGTCACAATACGAAATTTACGACCCGCCAAGAATTCGTGAAACTTTGTCAATCCAAATATAATAGCCAGGGCCTCCTTATCAATCTGCCCATAGCGTCTCTCGTGCGCCTGTAGTGTCCGTGAGGCCATCATGACCGGCCGCTCTGACCCATCCTCCATGACGTGTGCAATAATCGCTCCGAGACCGTATTCCGATGAATCACAAATGAGAAGTAGTTCTTTCTGCAAGTCATAGCCCACCAACGTTCGATCTGATGACAGTAATTGCTTGGCCTCCACAAACGCCTCCTGTTCCTTCTCACCCCAGCTCCAAGGTCTTTTTGATTCTAAAAGTCAATACAGTGGTTCCAACACAGTGCTCTTGTCAGGCAAGAATTTTTCATAAAAGTTATATAAGCCCAGGAAGGCACGCAAGGTCTCTCTGTTGGTTGGAGCTGACTTTTCTTGAATCTCTTTGACTTTCGCAGGTGCTGGGTGAAGTCCCTCTGCATTAATCATGTGCCCTAGGAATGTGATGCTGTTCGCAGCGAACACGCATTTCTTTACGTTGAGGCGGAGTCCCATCTGTTGTAGTTTGCTCAGTACTTCTCTGAGTCTCCGGTTGTGTTCTTCTATCGTGGCTCCAGTGACAGTGATATCGTCTAATAGACACGCCACTCCGTCCATACCCGCTAACGCCGTCGACATCAGACGCTGAAAAATGGCTGGCGCCGCGCTGACACCGAATGGCAGACGATTCACTTTCATTAGACCGATAGGAGTGTTCAGCGTGAGCAGCATAGATGTCGCGTCGTCTACCTTCAGTTGTGTGTACGCGTTTTTCAAGTCCAGCTTACTAAATATTCTGCCGCCACTAAGTCTCACAAACGCTTCCACAGACGTCGGCAGCGGATAGATGTCTGTATCTATAGCGGTGTTCACCGTGACACGATAATCACCACACATTCGTACTGTTCCGTCTTCTTTCATCACCGGCGTTACCGGTGTCCCCCACTCAGAATAACGGACAGGTGTCAGTACACCCACCTCCACCATCTCGTTCAACTGTCTAATGATTTTATTCTTAAGAGGGTAGGGCACCGCGCGCGCCTTTAAGAAGCGGGGTGTAGCATCTGGCCGCACGAGAAGTGACACCTCAGGACCTTTGTACTCGCCGAGTCCTTCTTTAAATAGTTCCGGAAATTCTTTTTTATATTGTTCTATTTCATCTTCAGCCCAGCACAATCCTGATACTTGAAGACCTAGTGTATGGAACCAGTTCCTGCCCAGCAGATTTGGTCCCTTCCCCGACACCACGACCAGTTCACACTGCGCTTCCTTATTATCTAGCACAACACGCACGTCTGCTAGTCCTAATACTTTCAAAGGGTCTTGAGTCCATGTCACGAGCTTTAGATTGGTAGCTCGTAGGGGTGGGGGCGTCAACCACAGCATCTTGTATGTCTCTTCCGACATAATGGTACGCGATGCACCCGAGTCCACTTCCATAGATAAATGAACGCCGTCTATCATAACGTCTGTGGTAATAGGTGGTGAGTAATTATCCACGCAGACGTATACGCTCATCATCTTCCCAGCTGAAGTGTCCACACTCGTGTTGGTTTCCCTCGTGTCGTCGACCTGGTGCACATGACCTGACTTCTTGGCGCAGGCCGCCGCAATGTGCCCAAACTTTTTGCAGTAGAAGCACTTCGCCTTAACAAACGGGCAGCGCTCGCCCGGCCTGTGTGCGCGTGCACATCGTCGACACTCGTTCGAGTTAACATTACCAATATCCATAGGTTCAGTATGCGTGACACTGGACGGAGTTTGCTTAGACTCACTAGCCACACACGCAGGGTACAAATCAGGGAAAGTCACTTGATAGTCCAGACACATCTGTAACGCGACCTCGTATGTCAAATCTTTCTTTTTCAGTAAGTCGCGTCGCAAGCGATCGTCTCGTACCCCCAGCACTAGTCGGTCTCTCAACTAGCGTTTCAAGTCCATGAAATTGCATTTTGCACCAAGCAGACTTATAGCCACCACAAAGTCTTGCACGCTTTCACCTTGCACTTGTTGACGTTTGTAAAATTTTCCCGCTTGCAAAATTTCGTTAACCTCAGGTTCATAAAACTTATCCAAAACACAAAAAATGTCCACTAAAGACGGAAGTACCGTAGGACGTTTTGGAACTAGAAGTGATGCAATTAACGCGAAAGTGTCTTTGCCGCACTGAGAAAGAAACAGCGATCGTCCCTTGTCGAGGTTAAGTTTGTCATAACCTGCGGCATCAAGCGCACACAGTAATTGTTCTTTATAATCACACCACTTATCAGTCTTTGGGTTAAATTGTCCGGGAAACACTATATTCGTTACATTTGACGTCATTTTCACCGAAATCCAACTTATTTTCCGCAGTCGCCAATAAAAGATACAACCAAGTCGAGATCAGAAAGCAAACTGTTTATTTCCTTTTTACCCTCATTACAAAAATGTTACACTTGACAACTAATGAAAAACAATCAACTAGGTTCAAACATAACAGATAGTTTCGTCCATATCGATTTTGATTCCTATAAGCCTATAAGGGGCCTTGATTATAGATAGATACATGGATTATCTGTAGGATGGTAACTAACTAGCTAATATCAAATTATGTCATGCAAACCTAACCTTAATGCAAGTGACTAAAGCAATAGGCTCTAGCCGAATAATATAATGTTGTGCTAAATTTCGTTATGAATGATGTAACCAATACTTTGTATCAATATTTTAATTTAAAAAGAGTGTCCGTGGACTTTCTTGCCCGTTCTTCTCCATAGGAACCTACTATTTGGAATGGGCAACTAGCTTCATATTTGTAACTGACCGACTTCTTGACAATTCAAAAGTGCCTGTAAATGGTTTAATTGAAATAAATGCTTTGAGTTTGAGTTTGACCCGCTGGTGCATATATGTGAGCGCCCAAGCAAAAAAGGGTCCAGTTCTCGGCATTCAGTTTCCGAGACACGCAGTTTTGTAAAGTTGGATGAAAAACTTGCATTTCGCTATTTTAATTGATTATTAATTAATGCTCAATTATCTACAACTTTATATAGTTTTTCTCAAAACAAGTTTTTTCAGCTTCAAATGTCTGATAAAAATATGTGCATGCTTTTGAATATTTTTTTAATACTTATTATCAATTCGACTATTCTAGATACCGAATCTAGTCTTAACTTTATACCCCACTACTGGAACCTTTTAGCTTGGATTCCAACATCATAATATTGTGATTTGAATTTGGAACCTCAAATATCTTTTTTCATTTTAGAAAGGAATGAGCATTCATCAAATGTGATAGCGGCTGACTCCAGATATTTTTTTTAATAAAACTTTGCCCACACTAGGATTTTCTCCTGTGTTGTGGGTGCGTTTACAAACATTTAAACTGACATACACAAACAGCCAGACCCGGAACAACTATTTGTAGGTCATACAAATATTTGTTCCGTGCGGGAATCGAATCCGCGACACGCAGCGCAGCAATCAATTGCTTAACCACTGCGCCAACCGTGCCGTCAATTTATTACTAGGTACACTGTTCAGTGATGTCTTAAACTAGCTTTAAAGGAAGAATGTTTTTAGCCCTGAGAAGGGCCGTTGGTCATGGCTCAGAAGAGAGTCATTTGAATTTACCATCGTGTTCAAAGGATCGGTCAACAAGACTGCGTTACCAAGTGCTAGCTATCCAGGTTACGCCAGGCGTTTGGATTCGCAGTACGATCGGGGAGGAGAAAGATGAAGAAGGAAGAATTGCAATTTAAAAAGTCTTAATACTGGCTACACTTTAAACTCGGTTTTCCTAAAGCCAAAAAGACAAGAAAAAAAATATGTAAGAAGAACCCCTGAATGTTACCGTACTATTATTTCAGTTCATTCCACAATCTAATCGTCCGCACACAAAATGTTTTACAAAGCGCTGCAGCGCTGCATCGCTGGCGTGTCGACATTTTCAATCAGCGCTTCACACAAGCGAATAAAAACTAAAAAACTATTTTCACAGAATCTCTATTCGACACTGAACATGAAACGATGAAAAAACTAAAAATGAGAGAGGGATTACTTTCTTTGTTAAAAAAGACAAAGAATTATTTTGCATACATTTTTATGTGGTATTAAAAATGACACGTTTTGTTTTAAGAGATTACGAAAAAATACAATGTTTGTTTCATGTGTTCGGGTACCTACCACATGAAACTAATACATTGTATTATTTCAAACAATGTTATGTAAAAAAAGAGATAGATAGGTTATACACGCTCCGCAAGTAGCACATCAAAATTTGGCTAGTACAAGACGAAGTAAATGTGGCTACATTTTCTTCGTCTTGTCTCTTTCTCGCTCCCGATAATTACGACATGCCGTCTTATTGAAGCCGCGCGCGCCGCATTGTGCCGTTTTTGAAGATCACATCCGAATCGTTACCTGACGGGGAAACGAGTCTTCGAAATGACCTCGTTTGTATGAAAATGTTGGTCTAGATACTTAGTTTTGACAGTCAAAGTCAAAGTCAAAGTCAAATTGTTTATTTCAAATAGGCACATACATGGCACTTTTAAACGTCAAAGTATTCAGTTCGGTCAGTGTATTATAATTGATTTCATGATATCAAAGAATGTAAAAGGAAAAGTGTAAGTACCTACTATAACGTCGTGAAGAAAAATGGGGTTCACCAACGCACACAGGTCCCGATCTGACGTAGGTCAGGTCCTGTCAAAAGTGTCAAAGCGCCTATATTTTTTTAAGTCGTGACTGCATGATGAACATTAAATTCATTGACAGTTTTGTATGGAGAATTTATTGTAAAATGGTCCACAAATTATGAATAATAATTATGATTATTGAAGTCTAATGTCAAATAGTAGCTGTCAAACAGATGAATTGCGGGATTGTATTGTATGAATTGTACGCAGATCATATTATGAATTGTCAGTTTCAGACCATCTTACGAATTTTAATATGATTCATAATATTATGATTCTGCCAAAGCGTCCATTTTGGCCTCCTCATCACAGGCTGTTATTAATTTCACAAGAAATCGCTGAACACAAAAATATAATAACACAAATGAACGCCATATTAAATTGTTTGTTTCTGTCGCACCTCAAATTTATCCAATTAGAGCCATGTGGGCAGCGACCTTCACCGTGAGGGTTGAAAGACATTTAGTAAACATGCTCATTATGTTATATTATTGTGACCGTGCACGCGCCGTTTTTGGGTTAATAAAAGATTTAAAGATAAACTTTAAAATATCACACGCAATTTTCTAGAATTCCATGTTAAATTATATGTCGGATCCAGTTATTAGTACGGACACGTAACGAATCAAGCCCGCCACCACCGGTGACATCGCGTGATCTACCCACACCTCTGGCGCGCTTCTACAGAGTCGTGATGTTTTGAGCCGATGGCGAGGAGGACATTCAAGATTCAATGTCTGGTCTGATCGCATCGGAGTTAAGACGTCGCGGACCTGTACTCGATCCGTTATGCTCGGTTTTTGTGGTGATTAAAATTTGTAGTCATGGTGGATTTCAATAAACGCTGTGTATCTCACCCAGTGTGTTTTCATTGCACGAAACCCAACTTCTGCCCACATGATGTCTGAATTTAATAGAATAAATCCTGACGATCCGACATGTACATACATAAACTCACGCCTTCTTCCCATGAGGGTAGGCAGAACCTATAGAACGCCACCTGCTACGCTCCTTACATACTCCTTTTGCTTCGCCTACGTTCATACATCTGTGTTCAATTATAATTTTAAATGATCACTTGGCTCGCATGGTGGATTATGGCTTACTATCGCTTACTGAGCATTAGGTCCTGGGTTCGATTCCCGGGTCGGACAAACTGTTATTGGGTTTTTCATCTGGAATCTCTCAGTAGCAGCTAGTAGTGGTCGGTTGATGGCAAAAGGCTCGCCTTCTGTTACATGGGACTTAAATATAACTGGCGAAATGTGGGTGTAGTATAGGTACCTCTGCCTAACCCTTGGTGGAATACAGGCGTGATGTTATCTTAACTCACAGAGAGTAGGCCTGGTTATCAACCGTGGGAGTGTTATCGGGTTTATTACAAAATAAAAAATATCTTTAAAACCCCGAGGCCTTTTTTGAATTTCGAGTTTTATTTCGACAATTTTAAAGTTCTAAATACAAAAACTGACTTTTAAACCGAATATAAATTGTCAATTTTGCATTAAGAACTTTTTATTAGATCAGTCAAAATATGGTTCGAAATACAATAACTGGTTCGAAGATTTGAGCTTGGACTAATAAAAATAACGTTAGTACTCGTTTTGTAATGAGACAGTTCAGTTCAGAAAAGTTCAGTTAGGAAGCAGTTCAAAAAAACTTCGCATTGATTTTATTTACGTTGTTGGTAAAAGAAACATTTTTCTACATAACACACAAGGAAAATAATCAGAATAATGTACAATTTAACCATAGATGTCACCCCCCATCATTAGCAGTCAGTGCAATAAAAGGGCGCCAGGTTGTCTCGTGAGTTTCACTCACTCTGCTCGTGGTTCCGTTCACTCCTACTGCATGTATTTAATTGAACCTCAAATAATTCTCATTTTACTTTCCTTAAAATATTATTGAACACTCTATTATAATGATTGCACATGGGTTCGTGAATATTAAATGATTCCTATTTTGGAGTACTAAATAGGGAACAACTTGGACGTAGCGCGGTTGGTCAAAGTTCTAACCTTTTTTTTCTTTTGTTCACGGGGTGGAAAATCCTCATGGATGTCCTCCGCCCTGGGGCGGGCAGAGGGGTCTGTCAGACTCTTACTGACTAAAAACCACCCCAGTTTTCCCCTCCCATACTTGCACCGGGGATCTTGGGATCTGTTATTACTTTAAGTTATTATTAAACATTAAGTTCAGTTAAGTTCAGTTACATTAAGTTCTAACCTAACCTAACCCGTTTGGTCGGAGTACTCTAGCTTAGTTATTTTAATATATAGTCATTACTAGACATCGGATTATAATTATGCCAAAATATGCATGCAAATAATTATGCACTAAAAAATGGCGAAATATGCAAAAAATATGCACAATCAAAATACAGTTTATTATTAGAATTTACGTTTATTTTCACAATAAATATATATTATAATCAGTTGTAATATTTTGACAGTAAACAATTAAATATTTTTCTAGATTTTCTAGAGCAAATTTGTGACGTTTGGCCACTTGATATTAATTTGTTGGCTATTTCAACTGTACTCTAGCCCTTAATGCGAATTTGCCATTATAAGAATTTGCCCATACGAGAATTTGCCGTTTTGAAAATTTGCCCTTTAGCGAACAAAGGGCTGAAAATTACCTCTCTAAGGCAACTGACGTTACTGCACAGGACTTGAAATTAGGCGGCATTTCCGCAGAAACCTCTTCAGGCAAAATAAGGCCGGTACCGTTGATAAAAGTGTGTTAACAATCTTTCGCGTAATACAACACGTCTAACACATTTAATTACTGAAATAAGCACTATCAATGAAAAGTACTAAAGTATGCAATAACGCTATAAAAAATTGCGTTTTATGCATTTGCATAATATGCAAACATGCAAATGCATAATAATCCGATGTCTAGTCATTACATTAGGCGATGGAAGGAGGAGGAAAGAGAGCCCTTCATTACAAGTCAGTGCAATAAAATGCCGCCAGCTAGTCGCGTTGGTATTACTTGATTACAATAAAGACGTTAAATGGTATGAAACGTACACAAGTTGCATTGCTCGTTTCAATTATTTAAGAGAGAAACTTGGAATTAATTGTTTGGTAGGAAAAGTGGATGAACAATGTAAGCTAGCAAAAAAAAAACGTGATTCGGTATTATTTTTAATTAATTTTTCAGGTCTTTATTATTATTCAGGTTCAAAAGTAGTAGATAATACTTATTTTATATAAGGAATAATAATATTTTACCCGTGAACTGGTGCAGATATTATTTTCACGTTCATTAAACGCAATGTATGTCTCATAATATTATAGAGCACTTTTGCAAAATAATGCAAAGATCAGGCATTTTTATTAGCTTTACTTATCTACGCTCGGTTTTAATGTTAGTTTTTAAATGTTGTTTTAAGAATATTTGCTTCGTTCGTTATACGTTTAAAGCACAACAAAAAAATCATTCTTTCTCACAGCACTGCGACTTTTTAAGTCAGATTGGACCTATAAAAATTCAGCTCACAAACAGAGTGTCCGAGGCCACAGGACTTATCAACGTGGTGTTGGCTGGTTGCCAAGTCAGCCCCATTTGTAACTTGCATAATAAGAGATAAGACACAGACGGACAGACCCTGCCAGGTTTTTTTCAAGTTTGTAAACAAAACGAAGATACAGTGACATACTGCACGCTTGGATCTCATTCTTCACACAATTCATTCATCATTTCTTTTACCTTCGTCTCCTTCTCCATCCATCAACATTTATATTCATCACTCTATAATAACAATAACTCTTTCATTAGTAAACAATCTCGTCTTACTTCACCTTATTCGTCACACCTTCAGCTATTTAAAAACCGGCCTAGCGCGAGTCGGACTCGCGCACGAAGGGTTCCGTACCATTATCTATAAAAACGGCAAAAAAATCACGTTTCTTGTATGGGAGCCCCCCTTAAATATATGTTTTATTTTAATTAAATTATTTATTTTTATAGTGAATATATAACCAAATATTCTGTGAATATTTCAAGTAGGTAGACATACCTGTTGCCGTTATCAATATCGAGCAAAAACGAGCAAAAAAATCACATCTGTTGTATGGGAGCCCCCTTTAATATTTATTTTATTCTGTTTTTTAGTATTTTTGTTATAGTCGCAACAGAAATACATCATCTGTGAAAATTTCAACTGTCTAACTATCACGGTTCATGAGATACAGCCTGGTGACAGACGGACAGACAGACAAACGGCAGAGCCTTAGTAATAGGGTTTCCGTTTTACCCTTTGGGTACGGATCCCTAAAAACAATACAAAAGTACGAAATACTTAACGATGTTCAACACCGGGTTTGACTTGGTTAAGCTTTAAAGTTTGATTTGTTCCATACTTTGTGTATTATAGGTACAACATAATAATATGTTGTTGCTCAACCTTGCAAAAGAAAGTTGTAAAATACCTATCTTATATCTTAGCAAAAATCATACCAACTATACAGTTGTAAAAGTAAATAGGCTAGGCTGTCCGGATAAATACCGAATCTGGATAATTATAATCTGGCTAGAACAGGAGCTATGCGATACAAGAACCTAGCCGGGTCTAACCACTGTAAGTAATGGGACATGGCTATCCCACCCGGAATTGGGACCTTGGGTAGTTATCATATTGTGATGTCTTACGTAATATTCATTGCGATCTTAGTATTTACGAGTTGATGACCATTGGGGATAGTTTTTAGTATTGAGAAATTGGGTCAATTATTGACCCAATTTCTCCTGGTAAATGAAAACATCCAAATCTGATCAAGTATACTCGTAATATATTTATGTACCGTGTAAGTTCCGTGCGGTGCCGGATGTAAATAATAGCACCATCCTATTTCTTCCTATGGGTGTCGTAAAAGGCGACTAAGGGACTTACTAGTAGAGAATGGGCAGCAGCATAGAGAATGCTTAGAATAGCACCACCCTATTTCTTTCCGTGGGTGTCGTAAAAGGCGACTAAGGGACTTACTAGAGAATGGGCGCCAGCGTTCTCTATGCATTTTAACACCATACTGGGATCGCCAACTCGCCTGCCAAGCGTGGCGATTATGGCACCCCCCCCCCTCCCCCCCTTTGGGGGAGACCTATGTCCAGCAGTGGACGCCTTTCGGCTGGAATGATGATATTTAAGGGTGTGGTATAGACCATTAAACTGAACAACTTTCTCCAAGGGACCAACATTGTGATCGCGAAAAAATTATAAACAGTCCCATACAAAAGTGCACCTACTCGACCCATATTTCATCCTCGATACGATCTATCTGCATTTTGTGAATGTGTAAGATCCTGCCGCTGATCATCTCGAAAAATAATCCCATCTATATTATTTACCATTATACAGGGTGGAAACTTTCAGCGGGGCAGTAAGGGGAAGTACTTTATCCGTTGCAGCTACGCGAAAACGGTCTTAGGAGACAGTCCTTAACTTTTTGAGAAATTTTGATCTGCATTCACAGAGTTTGAAAAAAAAATACAGTCAGCAGGAAAATGGGCAGTTTTCACAAAAACTTTTTTTTATGCCAATCGATTCTGTTTCTTAAAAGGATCAAAAACCTCTATTGGACCAACTGAGGTTTGAGTACTAGAAAAGTCAGAAATCGCAAAAAAACTTTCCCATACATTTCGTAGGAAATGAGACTCCAAGTTAGTTTTATAAGATGGACCGCTACAATGAAGACTGGGCGAAAATAAACAAAAAAAAATAAACTTCGAATTCGGAACGAATACGCGTCATAATTTAAATTGCTTTGAAAACAAAGTCTAGATGGTAATCTTGTAAATAATCAAGGCAACCTAAACTCCGACATTTATAATAACGTAATTTTGTAGAATCTGGAAAACCTGTTAGATGAATAGCCGCTCTCGGAATTGCTGAAACTGTATTTCCAACAAGATGGCGCTCTGCCACACAACAGCCGCCCTTCCCGTTCTAAGTTGAACCGGTAATTCCCAAGGCAGTGGTTAGGAACATTTATGGTCCTATACCGTGGCCACCTCGCAGTCATCTCACACCTCTTGATTATTTTATGTGGGGGTATATTTAAAAATGAACTTTTTAAAAAGAAAATACGACATTGTTCAGGAATTCAAAGATTCACTTACCACGATTCTCTATGGAATGAATCCTAGCACATTATCAGCTGGTACCCGCTCTGTAGTAAAGAGAGTAAACCTGTGCCTACGTCAAAATGGATACCATTTTGAACACCTCGTATCTTAGAGCAAAAGTAAGATTTCTAGGTGAACCTAAATGTAAAGTTTCAAGTTTTTAATTTTAAGGTAAAATAATACCCAAAGTAAAAGTTTATTGTTTTTTTATTTGTTTTTCGATCATTCTTTTTTGTAGCGGCCAGTTTATCCATGGTAAAAAAAATTAGTTGGAGTCTCATTTCCTACGAAATGTATGGGATAAGTTTTTTGCGATTTCTGACTTTTCTAGTACTCAAACCTCAGTTGGTCTTATAGAGGTTTTTGATCCTTATAAGAAACAGGATCGATTGGCATAAAAAAAAGTTTTTGTGAAAACTGCCCATTTTCCTGCTGACTGTATTTTTTTTTCAAACTCTGTGAATGCAGATCAAAATTTCTCAAAAAGTTAAGGACTGTCTCCTAAGACCGTTTTTGCGTAGCTGCAACGGATAAAGTACTTCCCCTTACTGCCCCGCTGAAAGTTTCCACCCTGTATATTTAGTACAGCAATTAGCCTTGGGGAGGCCTATGTCCAGCAGTGGACGTATATTTACCATTATATATTTAGTACAGCAATTAGCCTTGGGGAGGCCTATGTCCAGGAGTGGACGTATATTTACCATTATATATTTAGTACAGCAATTAGCCTCTGGGAGGCCTATGTCCAGCAGTGGACGTATATTTGCCATTATATATTTAGTACAGCAATTAGCCTTGGGGAGGCCTATGTCCAGGAGTGGACGTATATTTACCATTATATATTTAGTACAGCAATTAGCCTTGGGGAGGCCTATGTCCAGGAGTGGACGTATATTTACCATTATATATTTAGTACAGCAATTACCCTTGGGGAGGCCTATGTCCAGCAGTGGACGTATATTCGGCTGAAATGATGATGATAATATTTATGTACCTACGTGAGTAATACTGTCAAGGGATCGTGGGTATGTGATAACAGCCACACGGACAGTTGGTTAAGCTAAGATTGCCAAGGTATCATACAGGACCCGAAGTGTTGGCGCGTAGTACTCCACGCGCGCCCCTTTCAGACGTCGTCATGCGGGGGGCCAGACTTGAGGTCACCCGCAGAGGCGGGCTGGCACCAGTCGGGGATCGCGGAAGTCGCACTAGATCGATTGGCGCAGTGGTTAAGTGATTGACTGCTGCGCTACGCATCGCGGGTTCGACTCCCGCAAGGAACAAATATTTGTATGACCTGCAAGTAGTTGTTCCGGGTCTGGCTGTTTGTGTATGTGAGTTTAAATGTTTGTAAACGCACCCACAATACAGGAGTAATTCCTATAAGTGTGGGGTAAACAAAAAAGATCCCATGATCCCCGGTGCAAGTGTGGGATGGGAACAATGAGGTGGTTTACAGCCGCCCGCCCCAGGACGGACGACATCTATGGGGGTTTTCAATCCGGAAACAAAAAAAAAAAAACATGCGGGGCAGTCTTTGGGGACTGCCGATAGGAGTTATAACAGTATACATAATTATAGCTCGTGGAAAGCGTTCGGTGAATGATGACGCAAGTTCCATGATTTTTGTTCACCCAAAAAGAGCTCCACGCGCCTAAAGAAGGTTAATTAACTTTTTTATTTTATACTTTTTAGTAAGGATTATAAGACGGTAAATTATGTTATATACTCACTTATAATCGGGTGATAACGACCTTTTACTCACTCACTCTAAAAGTTCGGGTTATTTTTTTTATCATTTCTCATTTAATTTACTTTTAAACATATAATAAGTATATAATTTTGTAATCACCTTTTAAAACCCTTTATTTTGATACCCCACTCTATAGGCTTGGGAGATATATTTTTTTCGAAAACACACCTTTTAGCGCCAAAAATCCGCCATTTTGATTTTTTTAAAGTTTAACAGCCCTATGACACTCGCGCAATTAAAAAAAATCTAACGACATATCATTCATCAAAATCGGTTCAGCCGTTTAGTAGTTACGAGGGAACATAGGGACAGACATACATAAAAACGTATATACATACATACAGGTTAAAGACATAACCCTCCTTTTTTGGCTTCACCGCAGTTGGGTAAAAAAGCTTGCCGCGGTCGATTCGTGGAATGGTTCCATACATCTCGTGCCTTGGAAAGCACGATAAGCCGTTGGTGCCGACTGTCATTAGTAGATCTTTGACAATTATTACGGGTGGTCAGAAGCTCAGAAGTCTGACAACCAGTCTTACCAAGGGGTATCGTGTTACCCAGTAACTGAGTTCTTGAGGTCAGATAGGCAGTCGCTCCCAGGGACCATTTTGATTACCCATTGAAAGGGTTTTCGATAGGGTTTTTCTAAGCGGTTAAACAAAAACCCATACGATATGGGTAACCCTTATGAACGGCTTAAATTAAATTTTGGTAACCCATTGAAAGGGTTTTCTTTAAAAACCCATACGGTGGGGGTAACCCTTTTGAACGGCTTAATTTAAGCCATTCAAAATTACCCACACCGTATGGTTTTTTGATTAAATGGTAACCAAAATGGTCCCTGGGTAGAACAGAGATAGAATTGGTCCTGCTACTCGTACGCGTGCTGGGCGGATATCGAAATAACATAATGTTATGATTTTTTCATGTTACTGGGTTTCAAGTAGGTATAGAACCCATTGAATGTATTATCATGTAACCCTTTCACTGGATTAAAGTATAAAACCCATTCAATGGGTTTCTAGTATAAAACCTTTTCAATGGGTTATATCATCATAAAGGTAACCCATTGAATGGGTTACCCCTTCGAAAGGCTTAACTCTTAACCGGGGTTGTACGGTCCCTGGTCGCTTCATGTAAAATACTGGTAGTCAGCTGCATTCGACTGTAAGACATTAGACTGGAAGCTGACCTCAATATAGTTAGCTAGGCAGATTGATTTTCTGAGTAAAACTGTCAACATCCCTATTCAGGAATCCCACTCAACGAAGTTACTTTAAAAATACCCAATCTATACTTGATTTGAAATAAGATTAGAAATTTAAATAAACTTGTTTACAGTCCGTTCAACCGATTTTGACTTCTATTCCGTAGGCATAAGGATGGCATTAAAAGCAAAAACGTGGCTACAATACCAACTGTTTATTACAGCTGTCATTGGTCATGCCACCAACGCAATAGAAGTCAAAACCGATTGAACGAACTGTAAAAAAGGTTTATTTCAATGTCTAATCTTATTTCAAACGAAGTATAAATACAGCCAATATTCTAGCTAATTGACCTAATGCTTCCATTTACGAAACCATCAGCTCCCATTACATTAACGTAACTATCTAGTAAAACATTTCACGATTAATTTTATAGTGAGCCATTTTTCTTGTCTGCCAGTATACTACGTCATAATGGCGGTCAGTGTAGTGCGTTGCATTGCTATCTTATAATGGATCTAAGTATGTGTCTGACATCTGGAGTGGATGAAATGGGGACGGTAACGTATTGGACTTTGTATTATGGATGTGGGCTACAATAGAAAGAAAGAAAGAAATATATTTTTAACCGACTTCACAAAAAGGAGGAGGTTCTGAAGTCATCTGTATTTTTTATTTGGGACATTACAAGAAATACAAAAGGTAAAAAAGCAGAATTTAAATTAACAGAATAGGATGTTGTGATTCATTTATCATTCGTAATTACTGAATACGGATGCTAAATTGAATATGCAATGTTTATATGTTTAGCTCATTTACTACTATAGCAATAGGTATCTTCTTATTTAAATAAAAGTACAGTCAAGATTATTATTTCTAAGCAAATTAGAAATTCCAATTCCACACATCAATTTGCCTTGTTATACCCATTTCATAGAATTGTCAAAGAATGGCAGTTTATATGTGAATATACGGACAATTTAAGTTGGTAATCAAATTGCTTGACAAATTAATTTTTCTGACTTTACAGAAATAAAGGTAATAAGGCTTCTTTGCTACGGATCGCACGCACTTTAAATTTCCGCATAAACTAAACATTTTTATGACCCACACAATGGTTCCATTCAAGAATTGTGTCCCTAAGTGCACACTGAGGTGCACTTACAATTTAATGTGGAAAACCTACTTTTATTTAATTAAAATTAAGTTTCTAAGTACAACCCTTAAGGACTGACTTGGTAGGTTCCATTCTAAACACCTTGATCATTTGTCTTGAAGATATAATTATAGTGCGTTATTTTATATCTTTTCTAAATTTTTTTGTTAATATTAAGATAAGAGACTGCTGTATCTCTCTTTGTTTTGTTTTATACAAATAACAGTTGACTCCTCTAATGTATGATTGTACACCTAGTAGGTGATAATAGGAAAATGCTGTGTTTATTATTTGTTACATTTAGTATTCTATTTTCTGTTGCATCCTGTAATTTCTGTAGTGCATACGAACGTTGGTAAATCTAAATAAATAAAAATAAAAAACCCGATCGAGTTAAGTTTGCACCTCGCGTCAATTACGTCACACTGATGATCTGAAGGCCAATTCTCGTAATTTAAAACGTTCAAAATCGTTCAACGTTTTAAATTACGAGAATTGGCCTTCAGAATGTGAACGTTCTTAAAATTAGTAGAATTGCCCCTCAGGTATGGTATGCAAAAAAAGGGTTGACTATGACTAAGAAAATTAAACGGTTTTTTGTTAATAAGTGTCAGCTATTTTAACTTTTAGGAATTGACAACAACGGGGAGGTGAGTGGGGGAAGCGGGAGAGGTGCCGCAAACTTAGCTCGCGTTGTACAGACGCCAACAGGTCAAGCTTCCCGAAACTGTCAGATTCTCCCAATCAACCTTGAACCTTATGGTATAGCGGTAAAGTCTATTAAAGAAATTTGACAGATTGTAGTAGCTTAATGTGCTGGCGTCTATACATCAAAACTTACGTCATCATAATAATATGTCAATTTTCCAATCTCATAACTCAAAAAAGGATCTCAGGAGTCAGGATGTCCTGCCAGGGTTGCGAGTTTGTCCAGAAGGAAAATCGTGGCCCTGGCACATAGGCAACTGAAGGAATACGGGTGGGTTTTAGTCTGTAAAAAGCTGACACGCCCTCTCGCTCCGCCCAGAGCGGGAGAAGTTATTTGATCATTTCCCCACCCGAAAAAAAAAAACCGGTCAAGAGCTAGTCGGACTCGCGCACCGAGGGTTCCGTACGTATATATGATGTTGATGATTTCTGAAAAACTGTACTATTTAGAGACATCGTTTTATTTTGCTGTAATCTTTACATAAATTACTATCACATAGAATAATTTCAGATTTTTATCTATGTAAACTTCGGAGATAAGGAAGGGGGAAACGGTATTTTTTTTTTACATTTTTCATCAAAGTCGGAAACTATGCTGCCAAAAAAAATAAAAAAAAATTGTTGAGAATGTGCAAACAGCATTCTTTCATATGATACCCCACATGCCCTAGTAGCCCTACTTCAAATTTTTAAGACACCCTCTCAGTCCCTTTTGCAAAAAAGATATAATTTTTTTAATTTCTTTCTTGTTTGCCAAATAGTTGGGCAAACGTCATCTAAAACTATTCTAAATTTCAAGTTGATAGCAGTTCTTAAGATATACAGGTGTGACAGACAGACAGACAGACAAACTTAGTCTCACCATAAAGGTTCCTTTTTACCATTTTGGTACGGTACCCTAAAAAGGAGTCAGGATGTGGCTGACATTTTGCAGATTGCGTGAAAAACTTCCGATTTGTGCTCAAATTCGAACGCGTAAATTTCAGTAAAAACAAGTTTCAGGATTCCAAAAGTTATGATTGGTTTTCAATAAATCGGCTGATTGCAAGAAATATTTATGTCGTATTGGAATATGATAATGAACCACAGTGTTAGCGCAGATTTCTTATGTAAATACCTACGTGACTGTAATTGGGATTTCCAGAATTTTATTCTAGAATAGAACAGAATATTACAATAGCTAGCTATAACTAGAATAGTACAACAGAGCTACCATTTACCGGGTAATATTTCTTTCATTGACTTGAATGTGCCCGCCCTGTCGGCTGAGAGTATGTCATGCTTACTGTAATGTCTCGCTGATGGTGGCGCGTGTGTTGGATCATTTAGCTCCCTTTAAAATGGTTGAGCTGAATGGCGCTGACCCATGCGTCATATTCGTGAACGGGTGCTGTCAGTTAGGACTGGTCATCTCTTAGCTGCCACGGCTATTTTAATTATTTTAGTTTTGAATTGTTTTTGTTTTAATCATTTCATCACGGACGCTTCTGACGTTTTGCATTGTTCTCACATGTATAATTTCAACATGAAAGAAAGAAAGAAAAGAAAGAAAGAAAAATGCGTTTAATGGCATTACAGCAAAAAAATACACCTTAAAAACTATAAATAACACAGAAAACAATTAATTATAATGCCAAAAGGGCCTCAGCTCAGCATAATGTCAGATGACAACACAAGGTGTACCACCTGACGCTGATTTTCAGCTGCAACCCACGAGTGCCATACGCTAAAATAATAAACATATAGGGAAGTGTGTGTCCGTTGAATGATGCAACCAATACTTTGTATCAATATTTTAATTTAAAAGAGTGTTCGTGGAGTTTCTTACCCGCCACACTAGGAATAAAAGTGCCTGTAAATGGTTTAATTGAAATAAAGGCATTGAGTTTATTTTTTTGAGTTTTGAATAGAATACTCTGTATAATGTACTCTTTATATGTGTTTTTTGTGTACTGTATTCTACGTGTTTTTGGAAAGTTAAAAACTTAGCTGCAGCACCAAGCCACCGGCAAAAATGTTGTCACAGCATTTTCCATTTAATTAACCTTCAGATCAAATGAAAGCGAACATACAACCACAACTCCTTTTTCAAACGACACTGCATTTCAAGCCGTGTCCGGCCTGTTCCCGTATCGGATAGAAACCGTATTGATGGGACACGCGGACGGTCGGCAATTACGTAAATGGGCCGAGCCCTGAATGGTTTCAGAACGCACGCAAAGCGACAAATGCACGAGCATGGATCGAGGATTTTATGTTTTTGCAGGTTTTTGCTTTTCTAGCTCGCAAAGTCAGCCGCATTCGCAATTTCGCGTGCAAGTTGCTCGAAAAAAAGCCAAATAAAGTAAAGCCGATATCAGTCGCTTCACTTTTCGTTAATTTTTCGGATTCCGTAGCGCAAAATGAAGAAACGGAACCCTTATAGGATGTCCCTGTCGGTCTGGCTGTCTGTCCGTCTGTCACAGCCGATTTTCTGCGAATCTACTGGACCTACTAAGTTGAAATTTGGTACACTTATGAATTTCTGTGACCCAAACACGGACGCCGGACGTGAAAAGCAGAAAAAAAAAAAGTTTTGTTAACTGTACCGTATGACATATCAAATGGAATGTTATTAGGATTTCAGGTATATATTTTTTTATAATTTTAAAATAAATAATTTTAAAATTATTTAAATAAATAATTTTAAACTTATTTTAAGAAAATGTATGAAAATTGACCATGCCCTCCCTATCTCCGAAACTACCGAGCCTAAAATTTTAAAACATACAGAAAATAGTTCTTTACTTATAGATTACAGGAAAGCCTATAAGAAGTTTATGGTCTTTAAATAACATGGTAAATCACTCATTATTGTGCACACAAACAAAAATTTGCAGTTGGGAGGTATGGGGAACATGTCTTTCAACTACAATGTTAAGTTTGTTCTTGAGATAAATTATCCCAACTACAGAACCCGTCATTTGATTTTGTTTCTGTCTTCTGAATTGATGAACTGAATTGATTGAATTCTGTCAACTCCAAATGATTGACAGAATTCGTTTAGCCGTTGCGTTTATTTATTAGTGGTGCTAGCGGGCCTTAAAATAAGTAGAAATTTAATAAAAAACATAAATAGCATAGTGCTCACACACACAAATAAATACACGTACTTACATACATACACACACACAAATACACACATATACACGCACATTTTATATTATTATAATTGTAGGTTCTCGTCACTCAAAATTCTCTTATCATAAATAACCAAGTTTAGCACACTAGTCGGAACGAGTCAATCGAGTTGAATAAAATTAAACTTTGGGGACGGATCCCCAAAGATTAATTTAATTCAGCTCGTTTCAAACTGCAAGCAGAGCTAGTTTGTGGCAAGAATTTGTGCTTGGCAAACTTGGCGATTAGAAACTTGGCTTCATTTGCGATCCCACCACATCTGTGGGATTCATAGTTGCAAGATTGCTCCAAGTTGCACCGTGGAGCTCGATTTCTTCATAAACATTTCATAAGTTTAACTATGTCGTATGAAAATATGAAGTAGAGACTTTTTATTATTTATTATTGTCAGCGTGTATTTTATCTTTTTTTTTTAATAAAACCCGGGAAGACAGAAAGAAAAAATATTTATTGGGACTCAAGGAAGAAAAGAAAGAAAGAAAAGTTATTGATTGGAACTCACACAGGAGATCACATTTTTTTTTTTCTTTCCTTCTGGCTTCGCACGGTTTGTGCATTTAGCCAATGTCACGTTTTAGTTCTTGTATAGTATTGATGAAATGAATTATAAATGCATGATGATGATATCCCGGCCCACTCCCCTTGAGTTTCAGTAAAGATGTGGCACTTTACTGAGACCTCACGCGGACTTCTTGAGAGAACTTGAAGCGAAGTTGCACTGTTTTGTTTCATTTGCCTACACTAATACACGTTCACAAACACTTAATGGTTAATAATCCACCATTATTACACATTAATATTCGGCTAAACACAAATTTTGGAAAATTGAAGAAACTGCTGAACTTGACGCTTCACTTTCCCGCCAAGAAGTCCCAGATCACAAATTAGACTAAAACACATTCTTAGAAACATAAAAATCATAAACAATAAAAAAAAAATTAAAAAAAAAGTCCTGTAAAAAAGGCTCCTATCTCAACATGATGCTGCGATAATTAAAAATAAGTGCCGCAGCGCTGGTATTCTGATCATAATTTCAGCGGAAAGACGTCCATTTGCACGGACATAGGCCTCCCCCAAAGAAGGCGGGCGCCTCTAATTTTTGACGTTCAAAAGTGCATATTTGAAATAAATAATTTTACTTTGACAAACTTTAACTCATCGAAAAAAATTGCGTCCAATTGTTGGCCACAAAATGCACGAACACTCATCATTCATCATCATTTCAGCCGAAAGACGTCCACTTGCACGGACATAGGCCTCCCCCAAAGGAGGCGGGTTGCCATAATCGCCATGCTTGGCAGCTGGGTTGGCGATCGCAGTTTGGTGAAAAATGAGAGAACGCTGCTGCCCATTCTCTAGTAAGTCCCTCAGTCGCCTTTTACGACACCCACGGAAAGAAATAGGGTGGTGCTATTCTTTACGTCCGGCACCACACGGAACTCTGATAAGGCCCGGTGTAATGTCACGGATAGATACAGTAATAAATAAAATAAATGATAGATGTGTGAATAACATGTAAAACTACAATATTTATTGAATATAATTGTAAACCGTGTGTCAGAACCCGACGTAACATCAGTTACTTGTGTCTGTGCCTGCCTTTTGTATCTCTGTGGTACTCTATCTCCGCGGAGTTGTTAGCCATGAACCAAACGGAACCAGACGGCACGGTTGGCGCAGTGGTTAAGCGATTGACTGCTGCGCTGCGTGTCGCGGGTTCGATTCCCGCACGGAACAAATATTTGTATGACCTGCAAGTAGTTGTTTCGGGTCTGGCTGTTTGTGTATGTGAGTTTAAATGTTTTTAAACGCACCCACGATACAGGAGAAATTCCTAGTGTGGGGCAACGTTTTGCTTTCAGCCGACAGGCTGATTACAGATACAATATAATGATCATAATAATAATAATAATAGCCTTTATTCGACAATCTTATAAAACATGAATGACAGTAAACTAAAACTACAGTAACTAATTAAACTTAAAAATAATTATTATTTGACACCGGTATAGCGATTGTCTTGCGTTTCCGCAAAGGCCTCCCCTAAAACTTGCCACCCTTTCCTATTATGGGTCATCCTCATCCAAGTAACACCAGCTATTTTCTTAATATCGTCCTCCCATCTAAGACGTTGCCTCCCTTTCTTTCTTTTCTATTGTCTTGGACACCATTCAGTTACGTCCTTAGCCCATTTAACTTTGTTACTCCTCATCATATGACCTGCCCATCTCCATTTTAGTTTTCTTATGGAGTATGTTATATCTTTAATTTTTGTTTGTTTTCGTAATGTTCCTAATTTGATTCTGTCCTTTAACTTGACGTTGAGCATGCTACGCTCCTTACTGTGTTGACAGGTCTCAAGCTTACGCATATTTTTCTTCGTCAGACTCCATGTTTGACATCCATATGTCATGATTGGTAAAATACACGAATTAAATATTTTTTCCTTGGCTTTGAGTGGTACCTGAGGGTTTTTAACAATTTCCTTAAGGGACCAATACCTTTTCCATGCTAGCTGTACTCTGTTGTTTATTTATTTTGTTGTAAGGTCTATTGGTGATATTATCTGTCCGAGGTATGTATATTCTTCAACATATTCTATTTTGTTGCCGTTGACTGTGATGGGTGTTTTGTCAAGGTTTGTCATTAATTTGGTTTTTGTAGCGTTCATTGAGAGTCCGACTCTATCACTTTCGTTCGTAAGTTGTTCAAGCATCTCTTGCAGGCTTCTTAGATCTTCAGAAATTAGAATTAGATCGTCTGCAAATCTTAGGTGGTTTAGTTGCATTCCGTTGATGTTCAATCCATATTTGCTCCACTCGAGACGTCTAAATATGTTTTCCAGGACTGCCGAGAATAATTTGGGTGATAGTGGATCTCCTTGTCTCACTCCTCTCTTTATAGGGAAGTATTCTCCTGCTCTTTCTGTCCGTATTTTTGCTTTCATGTTTTTGTATATGTTGTTAATTAGTCTTATGTATTTACTTTCAACACCTTGCATTGCAAGCGCTTCCCATATTTTTGTGTGTTTTAAGGAGTCAAATGCTTTTTTATTTACTATTTGCTTTCTATTGTTTCCTTGGAGAAATCTTCGGTAATATAAGTATGTTCTGGCATTTTTGCTTTGTTCTTCAATATTTCTACCTTTTTTTGATATGAAGTAAAAGCGATCAGTATAGGTCTAGCTTTTCCTTCTTGTTCGCGTCCCAATCTGTGATATTTATTTATTTCAATTTTTTCCACAATAACATTTTTCGTTTGCAATGTATAACATATTAAGTTAAACAGTTCTTCGTAGTTGTTCTCTGTTTCCTTGACACCATGTATTATCAAATTATTCTTCCTGTTCGCATCATCCAAATATTTTATTTTTCTGTTCAATGTTTGTACTTCCACCTTTAGGCTATTATTTTCTTCTAATATCGGTTGTATTTTATCATCCATAGCACGCATCAAAGTGGCAGTTACGCTCTGTGTAATTATTGTAGTTTGTTTTTCTAGTTCAATTTTCACCATTTGAAATAATTTTAACATATCCTCCGACATACCACTGTTATCCATAGTGCAGTAAATGTGTTTTGCGTGATTCGTATCGTAATTATACACACAATGTTGGCACCACTGCACATATGTCAACTTGAGATGTGTTAGGTGTGTTTTACGTGGTTCGGAACGTAATTATTCGCACAATGTTGGTACCGCTGCTACCAATACTTTGACAACCGGAAACGTAGCGTGACATAATGATCATACCTAATACTAAAAGAAAACCTTTTAGATAACGAGTCTTTTATTTTTTTAAGTTTTATTTCTCTCAGTCTTGGCGAAAATAAAAAAACGTTTAAGTCTAGCAAAAAATTTACCAAGACAAATAACTTGGCCCAGTTTGCGTGGCAGCCCTGACGAGGTTACATCACTTAAGTCAAGTTGACAGGGCTGACAGCTCGAGTCTTTGTTTACTACCCACTATGAATATTATGCTGTATGTACTGCTTGATATTGCAGTTAGTATTTCAACTGTGTTTCTTTTAAGGAATTAAGCTTGTGTGTGCTTTAGGGTGAAGATTTTTTGTGTGTCTTTGAGAATAAAATTGCGAGTGCAAAACTCGGAAATGACTACTCGGAAGTTACCACAAGTGAAGCGTGCGTCGCTTCGTGAGATAAAATTACTGTACTTAGAATAAAACAGACTAAAGTTCGATTTTAATCCCAGATAGTAATTTGACAGGTGCAAATGTCAAACTCAAAATTGAAAAACAAAAAAAAAAAAGATTTTAAATGTCAAAATAACTAACTGGGATTGAAAAACTAACTTTAGATACAGATATCAGCGATGACGCTACGTTTTTTCAGCGGATGCGTACGCATATTCCTTTGGGTATACATTTATACAACCTTCCTACGTGATTTTTTGTTGAACTATTCGTGTTGCTACGAACCGTGCATATTTTTTTATTAATTTTTTATTTAATTCTGCATAACTGCCAATATTCTTAAAATCTTTTATTACGTCATATGAACGTAAAGAGCAGGGTTATTCTGAAACCATCGAGCTCAATTCGGAATTCAAAATTACAGAACAGGCTTGACATTGACAGCTGTCAGTTCGAATACTAAAGTGAATTTTAACAGAACAGTAGCTGGCAACCTAACTGAATACCTGTTCGCACTTTAAATCGAATCAATGTTTATTTACGTGGCAACCTTGATAGGATTTCGTCATGCAAATCAAATGAATAGGTGCCAGTAGAGTACCTTGTTTGTTTACAAGCCACTATTCCAGGTAATTCTGTACTGCTGGTGAAAATGGACGGCTATTTTTTAGGGTTCCGTACCCAAAGGGTAAAACGGGAACTCTATTACAAGGCTCCACCGTCTGTCTGTCTATCTGTCCGTCTGTCACCAGGCTGTATCACATGAACCGTGATAGTTAGACAGTTGAAATTTTCACAGATGATGCATTTCTGTTGCCGCTATATCAACAAATATTAAAAAAACAGAATAACATAAATATTTAAGGGATTTCCATACAACATACGTGATTTTTTTTTTTGCTCGTTTTTGCTCGAAATTGATAACGACAACAGGTAGACGTTTGAAATATTCACAGAATCTTTAGTTATATATTCAATTTAAAAATAAATAATTAAATTACAATAAAATAAATATTTAACGTGATTTTTTGCCGTTATTATAGATAATGGTACGGAACCCTTCGTGCGCGAGTCCGAGTCGCACTTGGCCGGGTTTTTATACTATTGTGACTTCTGAGAAAGTTGAATGAAGAGGACTGTTAATTCATGCTTTACATACTTACTCGTATAGCAGCATTGTATTCGAAAGAGATTTTGCACAAAAAAAAAAACATATAATATATCAAAACGCCTGTAATCCCCGCCGTTAGGCAGAGGTATAACTATAGAACACACCACATTTTGCCAGTTATGGGGGGCAAGCCTATTGTCATCAACCGGGCATAAATACAGAATCCGAACTACTAGTGAGAAATTAAAGCAAAACATACTAGAAATAAATCAGCGAAAGTTACTTGTTAAAATAATAAATCCACAAAATAAGTTACCTTGCAATTTAATAACATTTTTTTTTTTTTAAATATTGAATAGTTGATGCAGTTGAATAACCTTGCAATCTACAGCGAGTGAAACCGAAACTATCATGAAAATAAAATAATTTAACCCCACATTACTGAAGTCAAAACCAACCTTCAAATAATCAAAAACCATGACCCGCAGATCGTAGCCACAATTTCCTTCATAACCACCAAATAGCCGACCCCAATTGGAGATTCATTCATCAATGCAAAATTGGACCTTTGTAGGTACTGTCGGCAAAAGAGTTTGGTGTGCAGGCAAGATATAATAAATATACCTACAATATGCGTACTTATTGTACTTAAGTAGTCTTCATTATTTATTGTAAACTAGCTGTTGCCTGCGACTTCGTCTGCGTGTATTTTTATTTTAATAAAATGTTCCAGTATGAAAAATACCCTATGTGCTTCTCCAGCTCCTAGGGTTCCTATTTGTCAAATTTCATAACGATCAGTTCAGTGGTCCAAGCGTGAAAAGGTATCAGACCGACAGACAGAGCTACCTTCACATTTATAATATTAGTATGGTTGTATAAAAAACAAAGCCAAGTCTCTATCTTTCAAAACATAGCTGCATAGTGGCAAAAAGTGACCTGAAATCACAAATAAATATAATTTTTTTTCGGATGGGTGTATTTTAAATCATGGTAATGATTTGGGCTAGTAAAGTCTAAACACATGAACAGTTTTTAAACTGACATACTTAGAAGATCGTTGTAAGTACATCTATGCTACACAATGCAACACGGACCAAAAATTTGTTGCATACTTGTCTATTTCGTTGACTGTACCTAACCCATCGCGTGGCGTTTGAATAGCGAATATTAGAGAAGGGTCAGAAGTCCAGTCCAACCCTTTCGGATCTGGCGTTACTTTATTATTATCTTTATTGATTCCGGAGGTCGGGATGAAGCACTTATGATTCTAGGTCGAGTTCCTTTGGCTACGATTTCTTACGCTCAATCTTATTGTTTGCGCAGCAGATTCTGAGAAATATATCTTTACTGATTTCGGAGTGTAAGATAAATGACCTTTCTTCAGTTTAGCTTTTTCTGGCTTCTTTTCGGAGTTTGAGTACTCGAATTGGTGATGTAGAATTTTCTTTGTTTTTTTTTTTTTTGTCAAGCATCGAAGAATATTCTCAGTATTATAATAGTATCTAGAATTTTGTTACGAGTCTTAGCAAAGTTTACTGTTTGTTACGGTTAACAGATGACCCATCTACATTTACATAATTATGACTTACTAGCTGCGCACCGCGGTTTCACCCGCGTAAGTCTCGACCCCGTGGGAATATCGGGATATTAAATTGCCTATATGTTAATCCAGGGTGTCAGCTACCTTCATACAAAATTTTATCAAAATTGGTCTAGCCGTTTGAGCGTGAAGAAGTAACAAACATCCATCCATCCATCCATACTTACAAACTTACGCGTTTATAATTTTAGTAGGATTTCGTCGTTCGTTTTGACGTTCGAAAAGTGCTGATTCTCAGCCTAGTTTGAATAAATGACTTTTGATTTGTTTTGATTTGATTACTACTCATATTCGTAGCCTTTTCCTGACTATGTCGAGGTCGGCTTCTAGTCTACCTGGATGTAGCTGATTAGCAGTATTTTACATGGACAAACCGCGGCAAGCATAACTGAACCCGATTTATCGATTCGTGTGGCTGTAATTACTTAGCCACAAGCCCCACTTTTTTTAAATTTATTTAGGTTAGCCAACAATTATTTACACAATACATTAACAATATTTTCCATAATAGTAGATACCTACATTTATTGTGCAACAATCACTTACAGGCTAACACAACATGCACCATTTTTTGGTTTTACATAATAATACAAAGCCAAAAAGGATATAATATACAATAAAAGTTATTCAATTATTTTGGTGATTCACTAGTAACAATAATAATAACAAAAAATTAATTCTTAATAATATAACAAAAAGATTAAAACATTAACATTAATAACAAATAAAAATGATAAAAATCAAAAATTAACATTTGCTAAGGAGATCATTGGTTATTGGAATAATACTTAATAATTATTATATACACTATAACTATTTTTTTTTGGGTAATTACCCAACCCAAAAAAAAAAATAACTTAAAATCAAATAACTTCTCCCGCTCTGGGAGGAGCTGGCGTGTCAGACTTTTACTGACTAAAACCCACCCGTATTCCTTCATTTGCCTGTGTGCCAGGGCCACGATATCCCTTTCGGACAAACTCGCAACCCTGGCGACTATGACTACTACAGTAATGAATTAATCATGGATAAAAACTACGTAATAATTAGCTCCATTTCCATAACGTTATCAAAACATACAAACAAATCGTAGCCTGTCACGAGAAAACCATTTAACATAGCTCCACACACTACATAATTCACCCCCATTACCATGTCAACATGAATAAACATTTTAACAACGTTAGCACAAGACAAACGTAGAATACGCGTAAGGTTATGCACAGACCTGAATCAAATCGCAAATCATATCCGTGGTATTACAAAACAAGGTTTATCTTCAGACCCAAGTTAAAGGGTGCTATCACAAAAAAAAAATGTTGTTCGTCAATTTCTTATCTAATTGTGAGAAAACTTGAAATAATTGAAACATTAAGTCTGTGTAACTTTAAAAGTAAAGTGGTGATATACCATTCGTGTTAGTCCTGCTAATAGTTTCATCACTTTTGCGCTCTCGAAAATACAGCTTATTTCGCCGTTGATTCACTTAATGAAGATACTATTGTATAATCATAAAATAAAATTTTGATTTTATCACACGGATAGCTGAAGACCAGTGTGTGATTTTTAAATTTCTTGATATGGTTTGTTGAATTATAGGAAAAAAAACATTACTGAAAGTGTTTTTAAAAAAATATAGGGTATTTCAACATTATTTTCTGAGACTATTTGTAACATTTTGATAGTTTTTTTTGCTACCTTTTTGAGTTGAAAATGTCTGCTTACATAAAATATTTTAAAAACTAAATTTATTTTACTATATTGAAGAAAAATGTTCCTAAATTCAACACGATATCGTCAATTTTGTGTGAAGAGGCAATTAAATTATTATGAACCAACATTTTCGAATAAAAATTGCTACTATTTGAGATGAAGAAGAAATCTATCTGTGGCAATAATTAGTTACATTTGGTTTAGCTTAATTTTGCCGCAAAATGTACCGAAAAACAAATGCAAAGTTTTGTCAAATGAATGTGTCAAATGAGTGTGATGTGAATGCGTCCTTAAACCATGCAGTCATTATTGAATTTCGAACTTTATTCCGTCTATGGTAAAGTTCCTAATATAAAACTGACAACTTAGTACCGAATTAAGTATTCAGTTTTGTATAAAGAACGGTATTTCAATCACAGTTACGTTCTTATTACAAAAACTGGCTCCATGGTTTAAGCCATGTCAAAATTTAAATCTTGTTTTGTAATAAGATGGTTTAAGTTTAGCAACACATCTGCTGAAATTACAAAAGTTCGGCGTTCTTACCCCTGCAATGCTTTTAACAAAGACTTGGCCGGGCCGCACAGCATTGGAAAAATCCTCATATACTTATAACTTTTCGAACATTTTCTAGGTGAAAATGTACGGAAAAAATGCGGCTTGTCTGTAGTGTGCGTGTCATAATACAGGCGGGCACCGGGACTTTTTAGGGTTCCGTACCTCAAAAGGAAAAAAATCGGAACCCGTATAGGATCACTTCGTTGTCCGTTTGTCAGTCTGTCAGTTTGTCAAGACCCTTTTTCTCAGGAACGCTTGGAGGTATCAAGTTGAAATAAACATCAAATACGAAGTCTACAGTCCCTTGGAGCTCTAAAAAAATCAAGCTTCTAAGCCAACGCAATAAAAAAATACGGCATTTATGCGACATATTTTGTAACTGGCAAATAAATGAAAACCTATAAGGTACTTCCCGTTGACGTTGCACAAAGGCTGCGTTGACGTTCATACTCGGGGTCACCAGTTTAGAGGCATGAGAAACAGGGTGTAAAGTTCACTCATCCTCTATAGAAAAGGGAGGATCCTCCGAGCAGACGGCTGTTGTGTCTGGTGGGCAACTGCCCGACGGTTGATGTCGGGACGTTGTATATAATGCAAGTTGTGCGGTAAACTCTGCTTGCGCGATGTAGGATTTTGCGTGACATCAGTGTGACGCGTACTTCGCATGTGGCGATGTTTATGCCGCTACACATTTATCCCAACTACGGAACCCTTCATTACGCGTATTCCGACACGCACTTGGCCGGTTTTTGTATGAAAATGCGTTATCCTGCGGCTCGTTGCGGCTGTATTGTGCGCTTGGCTTAAATAACCTATGCTTATGACACATCAGGTCTAAACAACGTCGCGTAATTTAGAAAACCACATAAGCACGCAGGATTTCCATCGTGTTATTATCGGCAGGTAGGCTTCGCTTCGCTAAGACGGATTATTGCTTTAAGAAAACAATAAAAGCACGCAATAGAGGCAGCACGAGATGGAGTGGGCTGCCCTCCACTCAGGCGGGCAACTAGAATTTGTTGATTTCAGACGTTTTCGGTTACAGGACATGCCAGTAACCTCACGATGTTTTTCTTCGCCGCTTTTAAAACAGTAGTGATGAGTCCAGAGATCGGAATAGGTAGAGCTTATTTACCTAAACTTACGAACTAAAGAAACGAAGCAAGTAACATAGAGTGGATAAATACCTCCTTTAAAACTCCGGAATAATTATATTGACGTTAAAATCTCGGGATTTAAAAACAAGGAATTATTTATTGGACTATATTTATAGTTACAAATTATTGATTTGAAAAATCATATCATATATTTTAGTTGTGTGACAAAATATATTTTAAAACACGAATAACCAAATCCGTTACCACTAGCTGATCCAAAGCTGTCAAAAATCTACTAACAAAAAAAACTGTTTTCTTACCAGACAAAACTGTCCACAATTGAAAAAACTGTCTTAAATTGTCTCTCTCTCTGGTGTGCGCACCGTCTAACTGAAGACAGACGTGGAACACGCGTAACATTATAAAGGCAGATAATCTCGGGGTTATGACAACTCCCATGGTGGTGACTTCTCATGTAAATGATGCTGTATTCCCCACGGAAGGGACAGGAACGTTAACTTGAGCAAGTTGGAGTTTTAATGGTACCTAAACTGTTTGTTATGTAATCAATTTAACTTCTGGATTTTTTTTTTATGAAAACTGTAAGTTTTTTTTTTGTTTTATCTGTGATTGTTCAATGAACAGAGAATCAGTAATTTCAGTATTTTTATTTACTTACTAGCTGACCCGAGACACGTTGAGTTCGTCTTTTTAATAAATCATACAAAATCTCATAGAAAAAACCGGCCATGTGCGAGTCGGACTCGCGCACGAAGGGTTCCGTATCATTATCCATAGAAAAAAACTATTTACTAGATCTCATTCAAATCAATTTTCGGTGGAAGTTTACATGGTAATGTACATCATATATTTTTATTAGTTTTATCATTCTCTTATTTTAGAAGTTACAGGGGGGTGACACACTTTTTACCACTTTGGAAGTGTCTCTCGCGCAAACTATTCAGTTTAGAAAAAAATTATATATGAAACTTCAATATCATTTTTGAAGAACTATCCATAAAAACCCCAAACGTATGGGTCTGATGAAAAAAAAAAATTGAGTTTCAGTTCTAAACTGGGGAACCCCCAAAATTTATTGTTTTTTTTTCTTTTTTGTGTAAAAATCTTAATGTGGTTCACAGAATACATCTACTTATCAAGTTTCAACAGTATAGTTTTTATAGTTTCGAAAAAAAGTGGCTGTGACATACGGACGGACAGACAGACATGACGAATCCATAAGGGTTCCGTTTTTTTCCATTTGGCTATGGAACCCTAAAAAGGACGTTCAATTTACCTGAATTTGTATTTTTTTTTAAATATTTCTTTCCATAAAAGCCTAATTCGGACTATTACGAACATTTTAACATAAAAAAATAGCATAATCGGTCCAGCCGTTCTCAAGTGATGTTCTAACCAACGAACAGACTTTCACGTCTATTTATATAAATATTTATAACATAGAATCAGATTTATTTCATTAGTAAGATAAGTATTATAATTCTTACAAGGAGTTTTTCAGATGAACCTTTTTACCGATAAATATAATTAAAACCAAATCACTTATACTGTGAAGTAAAATATGGCGAGCGCTCAAAAAATGTTAGCCAGACACGCAGTGACTTATCAATGCTTGTTATTTCTTATTATGAACTGGCGCCGGCTCTTACTTCGCACGGTTTATACGATTCGATATAAAATCGGGATTTCCTTTTTACACATAATTTTAATATCAATATATCTTACACATAAACCTTCCGGAATAAGTTCTCGAAATAATGAAAAACGCATAAAAATCCGTTTTGTAGATTAGAAAAATAACGTGGTCATACAGACAGACACGCGACTTTAATTTAAAGTTTGTATAAATATAGAAGAAAAAGAAAAGAAAGAAATAAAATACATTTATTTGAAATGCACAGATTAAAAGGCACACAACACAACATAACGCACATAATAGATAATAATAATAATCATAAAAAAGAATAATAAAAAAGAAAACAAATAAAAAGTGTAAAAAATTTAAGATTAAAGGCCCAGTTCAGCAAAAATGCCAGACAACTAGTGTTCTGACGCTGGTTTTCAACTGGACCTGAAGTTTGAAAAGCTCTCCCTTGCAGATAGAAATGTGCATCCCGGTGTTTTATGTCGTTGAACTATCTTCAATTTCGCAATCAAACTAGCTACATCAAAGCTGCACAGGAAATCCAATCTCCCGATCCACATCCCCAGACCTTGTCACTCCCAGTCTATAGTCCCAACAATTGATTCTCCGCACGTGACAAACGTGACCCGAGCGTCATTACCGCCTGTCAGACCACGCCGTCACGCTTCGTGTCACGCTGTGCAGTTCCGATGGGTTATGTTAACGCTTTTCAATGGTATTGTGTAGGAATATATTGTAGTGTTTAGATTTATAATAATAAAGGAAACAGAAAGCAAATAGGTACATTTATTAGTATTAAAAGTGACGCAAACGAAACGACGACGTTGATTATAATGACATTGTATATTATCCTAACTATTATAATATTATACATGCGAAAGTAAGTTTGTTTGTTTGTTACCTTTTCACGCCTAAACCACTAAACCGATCATGCTGATATTTTGCATATATATTATCCGGTGTACAGAAACGGACACAGGGTACTTTTCATCCCGAAAAAAAGTACTGTTCCCGAGGAAAACAACAATAACGTTCTTATGATAGTAGATGGCGCCACATGTCTTTCGAATCATGATTGAATTATATTAATATAGAAACTTGAATAGTGTGTTAAGAGTTTTTGCCGCCAAATAACAAGCAGTATACAACTCGAATTGATTGTCAAATTTTAAATTAACGCGAGCGAAGCCGCGGGCAAAAGCTAGGTTTTTATAATTACTACTAACTAACTCTCTTCGCAGAATCCAGTTGAATGACTATTACATGAAATAGCCATTCAATAGGATTTTATGAACTTCCGCCTTATTACAAAACAAGATTTATATTTTGACATGACTTAAACCATGGAGCCAGTTTTTGTAATAAGAACGTAACAGTGATTGAAATACCGTTCTTTATACAAAACTGAAAACTTAGTTCGGTACTAAGTTGTCAGTTTTGTGTTTAGGAGCTTTACCATAGTCGGAATAAAGTTCGAAATTCAATAGTGGCTCCATGTTTTAAACCTGGGTCTGAAGATAAACCTTATTTTGTAATAAGGGGGTTTGAGTTGTATTGTTGATTCTAATGATTATATATAATTCTGTAAAGCCAATATTTGTTACGGCCGCGAAGCATATTTAGATCAACATACAACCTGTTACTAAACTGCAAATTGCAAAATACGTAAGAAAATTTGAATTTCCCTGGCTACTCTTATACTTTCGCCTGAAGACCCATGTCATAGGAAGTAAGGTCTGTCAAGTATCTTGACTTGGCTCGCGAGGTTGTCGACTTGTGGAGTTTGGAATCAGCGATCATTGTGCCGATAGTCATATCAGCCAATGGCATAATAGCCAAAAGCCTCGACCAACACCTAAGGAGGCTCTTGTTGGCTCTGATTCAGAAAGCGGCACTTCTGGACACGGCTCGCATTGTTAGGAGGTTCCTCTCTCTGGAGCCCTGACGCTAGCTTGGACCCTATTCCCGATACTTGTTCTTCGCTGTTGCCAGAATTAAGCCTCTTTTTAATTGGTCGAAAACTATGACACCATGTTAGTCACTAACCACACGATATCGAATTGGTTGCAGTAATTAAGCTAGGGCATCCTGACCAAATAGGTTAGGTTAGAACTGTGACCGTCCGCCGCCCCCTATCACACTGGACCTGAGGTGGCGGCGCGTAGTGTTCCACGCGCGCCCGTTTGTCAAACACCTCCCCCCCCGGCCGTCACTATCACGGAAGTAATACTAGATCCTAAGATCCTCGGTGCAAGTGTGGGAAAGGAACACTGGGGTGGTTTTTAGTCAGAGAGTCTGACAGACACCCTGGGGCGGGCGGAGGACATTCATGAGGATTTCCCACTCCAGAAACAAAAACAGGTTACAACTGTGACCAACCACAATAGTGGCAGTTACTTGGCTATTTATTATTAAATTAACTACAAAATCGGAATTATTTGAGGTTCAATTAAACACACACACAACACACATGCCTATTTTAATCAAACTAGCTAATCAAATCAAACTATGTAGTAAAATATACTCTAGTGCTGGATAATAACCACTCAAATGGTGACGCCTATCCCACATGGAAATAATACAACAATTCCAATTACTGTCAAGAGTCGTTTCATCGACATAACATGTTATTACTGAAAGATAATTATTACCGTATCGATAACTTTGTACAAACATTTATTATCGGTTCAATTTAATTTAACGTTAACACATTTAACGCTGGAATGTATTTATTATCTACTAGCTTTTGCCGGCCTGGCTTCGCACGGGTAGCGCTAAGTATCTACCCTACCCAACCTACCTACCCTACCTACCTACCCTATCTACCTACCCTACCTACCTTCCCTACCTACCTACCCTACTTATCTACCCTACCTACCTACCTACCCTACCTACCTACACTACCCTACCTACCCTAGTAAAAAGTATGAAAAAAAAAAGAAAGTATTCTATGTCCTTCTGCTGGTTCTAAGCTACGCCCCACCAATTTTCAGCCAAATCGGTCTTGCCGTTCTTGAGTTATAAATGGTGTAACTAACAACTTTCTTTTATATATATAGATTACAGAGGCCACCAAATAGATCGTGATAACCAAGGGATTGCAGTAGATTGTTATCCTTACTAATATTGTAAGAGCGAAAGTAACTGTATCTGTCTGTCTGTACGCTAAATGTTCACACCATAACGGTTGAACGGATTGGGATGGGTATGCGGATAGACCATGACCTGAGTTATGAACTTATGGCATAGGATACTTTTTAACCCGGTAGTACGATCCTGTGGGATAATTTCATTCCGGTAGTACGATCCCGTGGGATAATTATATCCCGGTAGTATGACCCCGTGGGATAACTATTTATCCCGATACGACCTCGAGGAATAATTATATTCCGGTAGTACGATCCCGTGGGATAATTTTATCCCGGTAGTACGAACCCGTGGGATAAATTTATCCCGGTAGTACGAACCCGTAGGATAATTTTATCCCGGTAGGACGAACCTGTGGGATAATTTTATCCCGGTAGTACGAACCCGTGGGATAATTTTATCCCGGTAGTACGAACCCGTGGGATAATTTCTGACTTCGCGGGCGAAGCAGGGGGCCAACTACCACCTCTTATAGCAGTATCATTTTAATATTACTTCATAGTGAGAAAAAGATGGAGTTATACATTTTTTTTTTGACGTATAGCTCCATCTCTGAGAAAAACGTTTAGTTTATTAGCTGAATCGACAGACGCTGCCCATTCTCCAGTAAGTCCCTTAATCGCCTCTTACGACACCCACGGGAAAAAATAGGATGGTGGTATTCTTTACGTCCATACGCAAAAACATTAAACTTACATATTAATAAAGAAATTTCAATGTTTTGTCAAATCGTAAAAATCGTGAGAAGCAGGGTCACTAGTAGTAAATAATGTATTTATGATACGTACATTTATTTCTCATTAGAGGGAATGAGCTTAAAAAGGGAATAATAAAAATAGAATTCGTAAATTTTTACTCAATGGTACAATATTTATTCATTACTGTAACCAAAATTTTAATTTCAAACGAAAATTCAGTAATTACTCAAAAGTTGGTAAAGGAGTCAAATTATAAAGTTTAAAATTAATCTGAGGCACAGAATGACGTTCATGACGGAGGAGTCATTTCCAGGCTTTGATATATAACTTTGCAGTTATTACCATCTTGCGTCCGTCGTTCCATGAATAAACTTTATTAAGTAGATAAGTTATCCTCGTTGGTCTAGTGGTCACAAGCGCTACTACTGAGCATGAGGTCCTGGGTTCGATTCCCAGGTCAGGCAATGTGTTATTGGGTTTTTTCCATCAGATATTTCTTAGTAGCAGCCCGGAGTCTGGATTTAAGCCCGGTTGATGGCAATTGCTCGCCCCCTATTGGGACTACATGGGACTTAAACATAACTGACGAAATGTGGATGTACTAAATAGGGACACCTCTGCCTTACCCTTCGGGGATTACTGGCGTAATGTTATAAGGAAATAAATTACGGTTTCCAGCTATAAATAAAAAAATATTGTACCATTTTTTTCTCTCTTTGTAATTCCATAACGACTACGCAAAAACAAAAACAAAAATACTCTGTATAATATTCATTCATAAGAAAACCTATGACTTGGTACTAGAAAATCCTGAAAACAGCTGAACCGATTTCAATAAATGCAATACCCGTTACTGCTTTTTTTGTAATATTTTTTGTAGTTTGGGCTGTACGAGTTATCAATTTCAAATTATGCAGGCTGCATTACGGACAGCCCTTTGTGCAGAGCATGCAAGGAGGCTGAGAAAACAGTTGCACATGAACCCTTTGTATGCACAAGCGTCACCCAAATTAGAACAGAAACCCTTGCGTCACCCAGATCTTTTCCAGATGTTCTAAAACAGACTCGGAGACATATAATCTGCTTCTGCAGGGCTGTGGGCTGGTTGGAATAACCAACGATGGCTGCCATGCCCTACATACAATGGTCCACTTGAAGGACTAAGTAAATAAGCGCCATTATCAATAATATAGTAGGTATAGATTTCGACGATTATTATATATATTACTAGCTGTGCCCCGCGGTTTCACCCGCATAAGTCTCGATCCCGTGGGAAAGCCACCCTTAACACTTAGGGGTATAAGAAATAGATAGTAGCCGATTCTCAGACCTACCGAATATACATATAAAATTTCATAAAAATCAGTCAAGCCGTTTCGGAGGAGTATGGTAACTAACATTGTGACACGAGAATTTTATATATAAGATATATATATATTTTTGTATAATGGTGTGTGCTAGCTAACATAAGGCAAATAATTTAATTTATCGTTTTGTGTTGCGTAATGCAAATTATTTTACATTGTATTGTATAGCTTCAAGTTTTATATGTGAACAGACAGCTGTGCTGCTGGGGAGTTTGTTGCGCCACTTCTTCTTCCTAGCTAAAGCACTAGGAAGTGGTGAAGGGTGGGCGTTTTTGGGTTACAGTCTCATGTAATTTTTAACGTTCGAAAAGTGCTGATTCTCAGCCTAGTTTGAATAAATGACTTTTGATTTTGATTTTGATAGGATTATAGATTATAGGCAGGATATAGGCAGCAGAAAAAAACACACACACGCGCACACAAACTACTCAAGAGCATGCATGCACTAAATTCATTAATTTATCATTTTAATTTTAAGTTTTTTTTTTTTTTTCAAATGAAATGAAATTTATTTGCAAGAATCGTAGTATATTACAGATGGTCGGGCTTTTTTAAGTTTCTAAAACAATTCGCTAAAACTAGCATGTAAAATAATTAATTACATAATAATTGATACAAATATCGAGTAATAGTCGACCAACTTACATTTTCAGTTGAAGAAGTGACCGTGACGTATATCGATATGTGGGAGAACATTTATTTATTTATTTAATAAAAGGTAGCTTCACAGCTGACAGTAAATATAACATTTAGATTGTTCAAACATTACGCCAATTACGAAGTACACAAAAAAATAAGAAATACAAAGAGTGTTGACATAGGTAATTATTAATATTTAAACTGTGTGTGTGCGTGTAACTGTGTGGTGTAGGTGCTGTAAATGTGTGTAATGATGTGTGTATGTCTGTGTAATTCTAATTAAAACTGGCACTGCTAAGTTAGCTGAGTTTCCGGGGTTTGAAGAAGGATTTGGATAATCACTTTTTTAAATCTGTTCCGTGTGGTATTGAATGAGTCCAGTGTTGGGAATTTATCATTATATAATATAATGCAAGTAGACGTAAGAATGGTGACATCTTGAGGTAATTAGTAGAGGCTGATGGTACTGATAACAGAGTGGTATGTCTGGTACGTCTCAGTGGGACGTTAAAGTTTATTCTGCTGAGCAGTTGTAAACAGTCAAATTTATTGTTAAGTATGTCGTACAATAACATCATATCATTTAACTGACGTCGCTCTTCCAGAGTATTAAATATGTGGCATTGACAGGAGACCAGGTAATTTGGGATAACAGATTTTGTTTTGTAATTTAGGTACTTCATAAATTTGCGTTGGATTGATTCAACTTTATCAATGTATTTCTTATAAAAAGGTCGCCAGATAACACTTGCGGATTCCAGTATGCTCCTTACATAACAGTAATATAAAGTTTTTAAGCATACTGGGTTCTTGAACAGTTGGCTGTTACGCGTCACGAATCAGAGAGATTTGTAGGCTTTACTGGTGATATGATCAATGTGTGCCTCGAACGTGAATTTTTCGTCCAGAATCACACCCAAATCCCTAACCTGTGATGCTCGCTTTATAATATCATTACTGATACGGTAATTGTAATTAATATTATTGCGTTTTTTACATTACATTGTTTTTATTTACATTTATATTGTTTAAATTATAATAGTCAGTTAGTCTATCTAAGTCTGATTGGATCAATTGGCAGTCACTGGGGTTATTTACTTTCATAAAATATTTTTTTGTCATCGGCGTACAGAAGATGTTCAGAGTGAAGAAAACATTGTGTTATGTCAAATAAATAAATATTATAAAGTAGTGGGGACACCAGGGAGCCTTGAGGCACCCCAGAAGTAACGTCTACGTAGTCAGATCGGTAACTACCTATAATTACAGCTTGCCGTCGGTTTCTCAGGTAAGAGTCTATCCACCTTAGCAAGTTCCCCTTAATACCCACGGCTTTTAGTTTTTCGATTAGAATGCAGAAATCTACCCGATCAAACGCTTTTTCGAAATCTGTGTATATTACGTCTACTTGGGCGCCTTCGTTCATACCAGTAACAACAGTTGGTAAGCTCGAGAAGGATGGTATTGACTGTACGTGATTTAACGAAGCCGTGTTGGGAAGCGGGAATACAAAGCGTAGTTGCAGCTAAATATATTATGACCGTATACAATTTTCTCAAGCATCTTCCCGAAGTTGTTCAGTAGTGATACGCCTCGGTAATTAGACACATCCAGCTTGGAACCCTTTTTATGAATCGGGACAATTTGAGCCTCGCGCCATTGTCTCGGGAACGTGCCCTCGTCGAGAGATCGCTGGAAAATTATACCAAGGGGAGAAGTTAAACCTAATTCGCATTTTTTATAAAAATTGCTGGTATCCCATCTGTACCGGCTCCTTTCTTACTGTCTAAAATTCTAAAAACTGTCTTTAGTGATTCAGGAGTGATAACAATAGAATGACCAACGTTTGACAAAGGGGAGTCATCGCAACACTAAACACTGTTACCACCAATGGGACTAGAAACGCTTTGAATAAAAGTATTAAATGCATTACAAATATCCTCGCCGTTCGAGTACGTTATCCCTTGATAAACGTATCCAGAAGATTTCAAAATCAAATCAAATCAAATATTTATTTATTGAATAAAAGGTATTTGTAGTACGTACATAATAGAGCTTAATAATTAAGTAAGCGTAGTAGTAAAACTAACAAATATCTGTAGGGGTGAACTACTGTTCTCCTAGCTAGGTAGCAAAGCAACCTGTGTTAAGGAGAGACAGTTTGCCTCCCTCGATAAAAATCTTAAAAAGAATGCTACGTGTTGACTCCTAAATCAAGTCATTAGTTACATTACATACATTATTATCAATCTTGTTAACTAGAATAATACGAATTAATTTAATACTGTAATTGGTTACAAATACGAAAAAAAAAAGAAAAAATATGGTTATAAAAAAAATTAGTATAAAATCATAGTAAAAAAGAGAATGTTTTAAGTGAGACGTGATGTATGCGTGAGTGTTTGTTGTTTGTGTACTGCGTGTGTGAGTGTTTGGTGTTCGTAAGTGCGGGTTTATAAGCGCGTGGGGTTGTGGGTATGTGTGTATGTGTTTGAGAAATTACTATTGGGCTATTAAACGGTTATGTTGACCCAAAAAGTTATGAGAGTGATTTTAAGAGATCCTCAGTCTCATCATAGGTTTTCAAAAGTAGAAACGAACGGACGGCAGTTTTGCATTTGGAATATGGTAGGCTATAAATCTGTAAGTTTGCGTTTATCTTGTTGTACAAATATGGACCAAGGTAAAAAAAGAATCGTTTCGTGAATCTATAGTACGGTGCTGGGAGTGCAGACCATATCTTTCCAACGTTTCGTGACTGTAATTAAAGGCGTTAGTCGGTGTTGTAGAAGAATGGTCTGCAAGACAAAGTGTTGTCTAACGTTAAGGACATTCCAATCTTTGTAGTTGATGTTGGTGATGTTGGGTACATAATCGGTTTAAACCTTTTTACCTTTACCTTCAATATTGCTCTGTGGGCCGTTTCTAGCTGTTTCACTGTCGTCTTAGCGGCGCCGCCCCAACATGCAATACCATACGTCACAATAGATTGGCATAAAGCATAGTAGACAGTACGTATTACAGCTGACGCGGCGACGTGTCTTAGATTTTTAAAAACATAAATGAGTTTTCTAACCCTGCTTATAAGAAGATTGATGTGAGTTTTGAAGTTAAGAAATTGATCTAATGTTATGCCCAGATATTTTATATTGTCAACGCGTGTAATAAGAGGACACTGACAGGGTAGACCTGCCTGGTAATGTGTGCGGCAGGAGTGAGCTTTTATGAGAATTGGAATTTCGGGCTGTGACTTAGGTGAAGTAGAAAAGGTTATAAACTTTGTCTTTGATGTATTTAATGTGAGAGTGTGAGAAAGTAGCCATTCATTTGCAGAATTGAAGCCATTTTGTGCTGAGGAGATTTCCTTTTACCTATTATTTACGTACTTCTAAAATTGCTTAGGTGATTTTATTAATTGGTTCTCGCATCTAGTAGTGTATTTAGCGTAGAACTCCTCATGGCTAATAATAATCGTAATAGTTGTATCTATATTATTAATTCAAACCTAATATTTTGCATGCCGTAAGGTAAAATGTACCGGGACACTTAATACATATTCCATCTTATATGTATACCTACATTATCAGCAAATAAATTGTTTCTTTCTTTCTTTCAACATAAACATGTTGAAAGAAAGAACAATGTTAAGTTTGTTTTTGAGATAAATACATCCCAACTACGGTGCGTGGCCACTACACTTGGCTGGTTTTTTTTATTGTTGTCATCGCTGAAATGTCAGTATCATTAACAGTCGAACTATTTGTGGGTGATGAAAACATTTTCATCGTAATAAAGTACTCCTTTACTAACTTCCTGACGTAACTAACTCCCTTCCTACTAGGTTCCTGACTCCAAAAAGACTTTGCATACGTTTTAATCTAAGACAATACCATTTAAAATAGTACAACGTGGTTGTGCAACCACTCCGCTTTTCAACATAAAGCTTTTTCGCGGGAAAAAGGTTAAAAATGAGAGATTGCGCTCAACAAATCACATTTAGTTGGATATAAAACACCGCCAGTGCCTGCCACTTGCTGATAACAGTATTCTATGCATTTTTCAGCCCAAAAATAACAGTGATTATTCACGTGTCTAAAATAACAGTGATTTTATACGTGTGTAAAATAACTGTTATTTTGTATGTGTGAAATATCACTGTTACTAAATGTCGAGTACAATTGCTCGTTCCCATAAATTACATTGTTGACGCCTTTCGTGTTGAGTTGTGTGGTACACATGTGTTTTTTAAGCTGATTTGTTTGTTAAATAAAAATATAGAGAATCAGCGGTTTTTTGTTGAAATTGTTTGTTATAAACTGTGTACACGTTTATTTATGTTTATTAACGCCAAACATGCCATGTTCATTAATCACCCTTTGAAGCAATCGTTACATACGCGATATACAGGCTGTGGCAAAATAAAACTTTTATTTATTTAAGAATGAAACCACCCAAAAATATGAACAAAACAATTATAAAGCTGCCTGAGCTTGTTACGCTTTCACGCTAAAATAGCCAAACGGGTTTGGATGAAATTTGACAGGTAGGTAGAGAGAAGAACATAGGCTACTTTTTATTCTGGACTGCAGACGAAGTCAGGGGCAACACTAGTAAAAAAAAAACCATTGTTTATTACGTCAAAAATAAAATAAACAACGGCTGTTCCGCATTGAAACAAAATGTGTGAATATAATAATAATGTTTTTAAAGAAGAGTTAGGCTGCCCACCGGAGCGGAGTGTGGATGCAGAGCGGAGAAACGGAGAAATATTAACCAATAGGATTGCGAATCCCTGTCCACTGGAGGCGGAGCGGAGATTTTATGCAATCCTATTGGTTAATTTTTCGCCATTTCTCCGCTCCGCATCCTCGATCCGCTTCGGTGGGCAGCCTAACTCTTCTTTACAAACATTAAATATTCACACATTTTGTTTTAATGCGGAGCTGCTGTTGTTTATTTTATTTTTGACGTAATACTAAATGGTTTTTTTTTTTTTAACTAGCTTATTCCCTTGACTTTGTCTGCGGTCCAGAATAAAAAGTAGCTTATGTTCTTCTCCAGGTTCCAGGCTACCTATCTGTCAAATTTAATTCAAAGCCGTTCGGCCGTTTTAGCGTGAAAGCGTAACAAACAAACGCAGTTTCGCATTATATTTGGTAAGATTATTAACCCTTACTGTCTCCCTCATACTTCTCCATTTATCTTTGTCTGTTGTCTTTTCCGGCCATTAATTCAAGAAAGACTGTAAGGGCTGATTTCAGTATCGAAGCTGAACGCGATCAGCACAAATAAATTGCGTTGAAGAGCTGTTATCAATATTCCCCAATAATGATGACACTGACAGCTCTTGAACGCGGTTTAGATGTGCTGATCGCGGTCCGTTTCATATGTGAAATTCGCTCTAAGTCGTCGCACCAGCGTTTCCTAATTATTTTTTTATATTTTTCTGAAATTTTGCTTCCACCAACGAAGAAACTGTACGTCTAAGAGTACTCCAGGTAGTCCATTACCCATGCACCTCACAAACTAATGCTTCTAACTTTTCACTTAAGCATGACCTAAACAGGCACTTTAATTATGTCATCACCATGACTGCTCTCAAAACAGTTAAGGACAACATCGTGCGGAAACCTGCATGTTCTAGATCCAAATAATCGAAGACATGTTACATCCACCAACCCGCACTGGGTCCGCGTGGTGGATTGTGGCGCACTGCCTCTTACAGAGAGGCTGCCTGTATCCCAGCTGTGGGAACATTGTAGACCGATTACGCTTATGTGCTATTCCCGTATAACTAACTAGGTTTTGCCCGCGGCTTCGCACGCGTGGAGGTCGGAAATAATCCCACGGGAACGTACTAATGGAATACAAATATCTATAGGTAAGATAAGATGTAGATAGTATCCTATGTCCTAACGCAGGTCATGGTCTACCCATCTGCCAAATTTCATCCAAATCCGTTCAGCCCTTTTAGCGTGAAAGCGTAACAAACAAACAAACTCACTTTCGCATTTATCATTATTTATTCGTTTTTGAAGTAAAACTTCGTTACGCACACTTGACTTGGGGAGTAAGCTGGTGATTGCCTGACGAGAGCGTTACGGAAAGTGATCGGGAGAGGCGAATAGAAGTTGTGTAAATTTTAAACATGGAACACACCGCGTCTCCGCTGCGGGCCGTCCTGCATAATAAGTATTTTTTTTAATTCACACTGCATGGCTGTTTATACACTCCTGTTTTACTTCAGTCGTGTGGTCTTAAAGCACGCTCGTTTTTTTTTTTACTTTTGGCCGCAGGACTTGGTGTTCCGTCGCTTCCGCGGCCAAGTTCCACAGGACAGCACAAAGTCAATCTACTGCAAAGTGAAGTGCTACTAACATAGTCTTATGCCTTTTTATTATCACAAGTTTTGTTTAAAATACAATAGGTATGTTTGTAAACGCACCCACAATACAGGAGAAATTCCTAGTGTGGGGCAACGTTTTTTTAAAAACAAAGCAAGAATGAGAAGATTTTTCTATGGGCCTGTGTCGCCTGAAATAAACGGTATTATTATTATTATATTAGTTTGGATCCCTGAAAAAGAATAATACTCCAAATTTCTACGTCCACTTTCACAGGCCGTAAACGTCCATTAGGCATGTTACGATACATTTACGCAATCACGCGTGTTCTGCATGCGCTGTGGTTTCCATTTTAATTGGCTATTAAACTGCTTGTGCCTGTGCCAACTAGCACCGGGTAGGTATCTATTGAAACATGTTTTGTAAATTGATACCGTGTAAAATGCGCTGAAAGCCGGTTTTGGTTGAATGTAACATGGAAGAGCGTTGAAAAAACGGTGAACAGACGCTTCTATTAATTGGGTACAGATAGACAGATAGAATACTCTTTGTTATGTAGGTACACCATAAAAATTAGAGACAGAAATGTAGAAACTTTTCAAAGGGTGATCTTATTGCATAAATACGATATTTTACAGACAACTTTTGGATGGATTAATTTTTTTTTCGTGTCCCTCATGTAAGTGAAAATCTTATTATGTATTTAATATACAGTATTACAAGTTGAATTATGTGTGGAACAAAATCTGTTGCAAAGTTTTAATTGTGATTGTACTTATATATGGGAAATACAGAATGTGCAGGAATAAAATGGAACTTGTAATAATGAGAAAGTGTAAATAAATGAATATGAACATTTCGGAAATAAGAATTCTGAGAAATAAGAATATGAAGGAGCAATTTAGACTTCGGAAAGCATCGCCGACACCGGATTAAAGGACGAAGGAGAGAAAATACATACATACATAAAAACAAGAGCAAGGAACTATAATTATTCCATAACCGTACGTACTGCTTGAACTTTAAAAGACTTGTCGCATAAGCATTTTTTTTTACAATGTTTGTAAAAAAAAAATAATATGAGATAATAATTATGTGAGCACCATGTATCTTTCACATAATTTTTTTTTTTTTTTTTAAACGTTGCCCCACACTAGGAATTTCTCCTGTATCGTGGGTGCGTTTACAAACATTTAAACTCACATACACAAACAGCCAGACCCGGATCAACTACTTGTAGGTCATACAAATATTTGTTCCGTGCGGGAATCGAACCCGCAACACGCAGCGCAGCAGTCAATCGCTTAACCACTGCGCCAACCGTGCCGTCAATTTATCTGTCATTGCTTCATTCTTAACTCTTTTTACCTATTGTGGTATAGTAATTTTATTCTAGGTGCATCGTCTTCACATATAATTGTATAATTAATGTAGCCATAAAAAAATTTTGTACAACATTTTAAAAGAGTAACGTTGGAGTTTCTTGCCCATTCTTCTCCATACGAAACTACCTTTTGGAAGGGGCGACTAGAATCAATTCTATTTTTTTGTAAATATTGACGTTCAAAAGTGCCTTAAGAATATGTGCCTATTTGAAATAAACAATTTGACTTTGACTTTGACTTCGATTTTTTGGTTCTAGGCCATAGTCGGTTTCCTCACGATGTTGTCAGTCAACGTTTTGAGAGCAGTGGTGATGAAATAATTTACACCAAGTAAAGCGCCTGACTGAGTTCGAACCTACGACCACACACACTCACATCCAAAAGCACCGAAACATTTTGTCATCAAAACCGTCTCTCTACAACTTAATAATTATTGTTAGTCAACTTTTTTATACATTTACACTGTACTTATTGTTTTAAGGTTGTTTTTTTTTTTTTTTTGTAATCTTTATTTGTTTATAGAGTTTGATCAGTATGACCATGCCACCCTCATAGCATAAAGCATCAAGCTCATAGCATTAAGTATTATTTGTGCCATGTTTTTGTTTTATTTTTTAAATTATTTACTTCACCTAAATGTATTTAAAAATGTATGAATTACTTGGGAAGAGACTGGACCCCACAATACAGGGAATCCTAGTGTGGGGTTCAGGGAATTTGTGAAATCTAGTATTTATGGCTCTTATGTAACCTATTACTATTTTTTTATGATGTAGGTACCGTGTTTTTGAACGAAATAAAGTTTTTTTTTTACCTACAACTCGAAAGCCGCGGCTGTTTTCACTGGGCCATCAGTGCTCTTCAGCACCCTGAAAACTAATATTCTATTAAATTAATGTAACATTATCATTTATATAAAACAATAGTCGGTAGGTACATACGTTATTAAATTAGGGGCAGCTATCAAACTCATTTCATGGCAAATGGCTCATCGATCATTATTATCAGAATGCTGAGTCATAGGCTACGTGTTTAGTAATGATAGTGTAATTTAGTGTTGAGGATATTGCAGTAGAATGATGGATTAGCGCCTTTAAAATCTGAGGGAATAAAGGTAATACGTTGGTTATGTTTTCTGCGGTAGAAAAGATCTGAGTAAGAAAAATTTATTAAAAAAATCAAATAAAAATGGTTTGAGAAACCTAAAGATGATTTTCAAATACCTATCCCACTTGACTTAGTTCATCAATTTTATTTACAACTAGCTGCGCCCCGCGGTATCACCCACGTAAGTCTCGATCCCGTGGGAATATCGGGATAAAAAGTAGCCTATATGTTAATCCAGGGTGTCAGCTACATCCTTAAAAAAATTTATCGAAATTGGTCCAGCCGTTTGAGCATGAAGAAGTAACAAACACACACACACTCACAAAATTTCGCCTTTGTAATATGAGTGTGATGTGATATGGCGTCTGGTTGCCGCCATATTGAATTTTGATAATTGAGGCAGTCACAAGATTAAGACAAATCGATTGACGTAAGAATCATCAAAATCGACCTACGCGTTTGGTCTTTAGAGCGCCACAAATTAACAAACATAATAATATCATTATAGAGGGTAATAAACACATTACCCTCCTTTGCGTCGCACAGCTGGGTAAAAAAGCTAAGTTCTGGGCTGAAAACTGCCATCGACACAACCAGTAGGAAAGATGCTTGATAGTTATGCGATTCTTCTTAACGGTTCTCTCGCTGCTAAGCTACGTATTCTGAAACCATTGACCGGTCAAACTGAGGTTCACTATAATCGCAACGCTTGGAAGATTAAACTTGTTTGTACTTTATAACGTGCACGTATTTCCATACATTTTAACATCGTCACTTTAGAAATTATAAAAACGCACAATATCCCCAAATTTCTCAAACAAAAAACAGACAGCTTAACGCCCATACACATAAATACTAAAACCCTTTGCATTAATTTAACGCTTAACAACAAAATACCAGCAAAAAGCCTTATCTTTAACAGAGCCGTGCCCAAGAGCCGAACTCACCCCTAAATAAAGGGTTTCTTAACTCGATTCTAATCTACAACCTTGCTTTAGAAGTAGCTTTATAATCTCAATAAGTATTTATTTTGTAGATGATAAGGTATATTTTTTAATGAAATTTGGTTTGTATTGTTTAGAGTTTCGCATACAATACCTTAGCACTTTTGACAAAAGTTATCGTAGCTTAAAAATTCTGCACTATATAACTTTACAAATATGTCCAAAAATATTTATGGTTCAGTTACAGCACATTTTTATTTAGTTAAGGATTCAAAATACCTATCTATTTTTATTTTAGAACTTGAATAAGATTAACATAATTATTTAATTTACGTTGGGTAGGAAAGCTTTGGACAATAAAACAAATAAGTAATACATAGGTACCTACTCTTCTAAATAATATTAATAAATAATATCACTAAACCACAAACAAAAACTTATTACTTTTTCCACAAAGGCATAATGAGAAATTAAATGTAACCTTCTTTAGGAAATTAAGAAAAAGATACCTATTAAGAATTGGCTCCGTGTGGTGCCGGACGTAAAGAATAGCATCATCCCATTTCTTCCCGTGGGTGTCGTAAAAGGCGACTAAGGGACTTACTAGAGAATGGGCAGCAGCGTTCTCTATGCAATTTAACACCATACTGCGATCGCCAACCCGTCTGCCAAGCGTGGCGATTATGGCAACCCCCCCCCCCCTTTTTTGGGGGAGGCCGATGTCCAGCACTGGGCGTCTTTCGGCTGGAATGTTGATGATTAAGAATTTCGCTTACAAAAAGGAAGGAATACGGAATATTAAGTGTGAAAAACCCACAAGACTTTTTACAGGAAATAATTACATTGGACATAAACATAACTGCCGAAATAAGGGTGTACTCTCTAAGTACACGTCTGCTTAACCCTTTGGGGAAAAGAGGTGTGATGTTTGTTAAACGTATGTAATTACTAAGATGAAATACCTACCTAAACATATCAATCAACATTAAATAAATAAACAAATAAAAATTTTTTAATTGATTCAAATTCAAAATAGTACATTAAATAAAAACCATAGACTTACAATTTTTTTACAAGACAGCTGTGTGTGAACTAGATAAATAAATTTCTGTATCTCAGACAACAGCGCTCTTCCCTAAAATATAGGTACATTTGATAGCTTACAAGTTCAAATTTGATTTATTAATATTATACATATTTCATTATTTTTAGATCAGCAAATAAAGTAAAATGAAGTATGGATATTGGAGTGGTGGTTACATTTTCATTTCAGGATTCACAACGTCGAGATACCTTACACAACGAAAAGACTACTAGCCTAAAAAAAAAACTGTAAGCTGGGTATTCTCGATATCCGATATCAGATCAAATCAAATCAAATCAAATTATTTTTTTGCTTAATACAGGTGCATGCATAAACAGATGTTACAAATAAATATAAAGTACACTGTATCATTACCTAACAAGGTGTGCAAATATTTATATTATTTTTTTAGGTATCGAGAATAGGGTCCAATCTTACCGATGGTCAGGGTTCTAGAGGAGAACCTCCTTATGTATTCGGATATTAGAACTATAGACTGTCCGCAGATTATCGCATTTCCATACACAACCCTAATCTGTTCAAAGTTAGAGTGAACAGGTTTCTTCTGGGTAAGCTCACTCCATCGTCGACTTTGTCTCTGTCCCCTCTGCCCTAGACTAAGGTCAAGAGCAAACTCATCCTAAAAAATAAATAAAAAAAAACCTGTAATGCGATGGTTCATACAAATAAATGGACGAAAGTGATGTAGAAGGATTTTTGCAATGCGTTGCGGCCCACTCTAATCCGTGTCAGCCTTTATAATATTTTAAACTAATAAATGATCATCATAATCTACTAAACATTTTAAGCCTCTCTTGGGAAGATGGCGTGAAAAAAGGGGTTAAATTAATAAATAATGTTTTTTTTTGTATGAAATTTCGTAATTTTTAGTGTTCCGTACCCAAAGGGTAAAACGGGAACCCTATTACTAAGGCTCCGCCGTCTGTCTGTCTGTCCGTCTGTCACCAGGCTGTATCTCATGAACCGTGATAGTTAGACAGTTGAAATTCATTTTGAAATGAATTCACAGGTGATGTATTTCTGTTGCCGCTATAACAACAAATACTAAAAAACAAAATAAAATAAATATTTAAGGGGGCTCCCATACAACAAATGTGATATATTTGCTCGTTTTTGCTCTATTTAACTAAATTAAAATAAAACAAATATTTAAGGGGGGCTCCCATACAACAAACGTGATTTTTTTGTAGATAATGGTACGGAATCCTTCGTGCGCGAGTCCGACTCGCACTTGAATGGGCAATTCTATCGGGCACAGGGCTTGTTAACAAATATTTTAAAATGCTGCCATTATAAATCCCATGGAGGAATAGATGGGATGCATTAACCATTACCCAATCATCTCAAGTGGAACACCATCCTAAACTATACGTAAACTGCGTATGAAGCATGAGCCAAGTAAATCCATCTTATCGATATTATGACGTCACAGATTGATGAAATATGATGACGTGGCACTCCGCAGCTCGAGATGTCTGCCAAGTCACGAACATCTGAGAACGTAGGATGTTCCACATTTTATTTAAAATTAAAATAATGTTGGAGTAAGTACAATGTTTGATAACAGTCTTAGGCGATTAACACACGGCACCGCGCACCGCCGCGGTTTCATATGGTGAGAGCACCGCTCAACCGCGCGCTCGGGCGGTGTACGTGTGTTAGGCATCAACGGATTTATTAGAGGCCAAAGCGACATTGAGATCCGCTTCACCGCCTACCGCGGCGGTGCGCGGTGCCGTGTGTTAATCGCCTTAGTTTTCTTTTTTGATTTTCCTTTTTAGCATAGTAAAATTGCAAGTGCTTCACGAGGCAAACAAACACTGAATTATTTATGTCTTTGATATCCAATAAACTGAGAAGAATTTATTGTCATCTTTTCTTATGAAATAAACCTATTTCCGTATGAGAGACATCCTACTTTATGGGAACCGTTGTGTTGCCGACCACGACGTTAAAGATGAAAAATGTAAAATTAAAAGTAAGATATATTTTTAAAACATAAGTACATTTTGGCGTCAAAAATCCGCCATTTACATTTTTAATATACCTAGTGACACTTGCTCAATAAAGACGAATATAACATTCATCAAAATCGGTTCAGCCGTTTAGTAGTTACGAGGGGACATAGGGATGGACATAAATACATACATACAGGTCAAACCCACTTTTTTTTTGACTTCGCCCAGTTGGGCAAAAAGACCAGCACTCAAGTCATTCAAACAGTATCACCGCAATGGTTCTTATCATCTGCAGCTTTGTCCATCTACATAACCATGTTGGGGTCGGCTTGCAGTAAAATTGGATGCTGCCGAATACCAGTATTTTACATGAAGCAACTGCCTATTCGTTCGAGAATACGTTTACCTTGGGCAAACTCTGCAATTTGGTAAGAACAACTTTGAGAGGGAGGTTAACAGAAGAATTCAGCTGGGCTGGGCAGCATTTGGGAAGCTTCGTCAAGTCTTCTCAACGCGTATTCCACAGAACCTCAAGACGAAGGTCTTCAATCAGTGCGTCCTGCCTGTTATGACACGGAGCCGAAATGTGGACACTCACGGTACGGCTGGTCCTTAAATTCCAGGTCACTCAGCGAGCTATACTTGGAGTCTCTCTGAGGGATAGAATATGGAACGCGGTGATCTGGCAGAGAAACAAAGTTTCCGACATAGCTCACAGAATAAGCAAGCTGAAGTGACAACGGGCCGGCCATATTAGCCGTAGAACCGATTACCGTTGGGGTAGATGTGTTCTTGAGTGGAGACCGCAAATCGTAAAACGTTACACCCACACTAGGAATTTCTCCTGTATTGTGGGTGCTTTACAAACATTTAAACTCACATACACAAACAGCCAGACCCGGAACAACTACTTGTAGGTCATACAAATATGTGTTCCGTGCGGGAATCAAACCCACGACACGCAGCGCAGCAGTCAATTGCTTAACCACTGCGTCAACCGTGCTGTCAAAAGATAGGACGCCCTCAGGCTAGGTGAAGCAACGATCTTCGCAGGGTGACTGATGGCAGCTGGATGAGAGTTGACAAGTATCGAGCTGGATGGAGGGCATTTAGAGAGGCCTATGTCCAGCAGTGGACTGCTATGGTTTGATGATGATAAACTGCCTATCTGACCTCTTCAACCCAGTAACTGGGTAACACGATACTCCTTGGTAAAACTGGTTATTAGAGTTTCAGGGTTTTGGGCTATCCGTAACAAAAGTCAAACACCAAAGTTTTATCTGCAACAGACATAGACCAGTACCCATAGTCGTCATACTTCCCTGACGAACACTTTCAATAGAAGTTCTCATTTTAAGATAAATCATCTCATCATCTGTTCCTATGAACCTAAAATACCTACACCAATCGGCAACTTACTAATAACTCAAAAGAAAGATAAATCTCTCACGGCGATTCCGTAAAAATATTATCAAAAGATACGTCTAATCACAATGACTAAGCTAATCTTTACGAAAGATAAATTTATTGGTGTCGATGATACTTCTTTTTTGTAATAGCTATTTGTCTTCATTTTTGCGAGATTAAGATAGAGTTATAATGACTCGTGGTCGCCCACTGGTTGAAATCCGACCCCCTCTACTTACAATCTACATAGTACCAATGACGTATTATAAATAGACGCGTCATACACGAACATTAGTGCACTCAAAAACAGCGTAAGCCTTGATTGTAGCTACATATTTGCATACAATCATACAGCGCGTGAAGAAAAGGAAAGACCTATACCGATATCTGTTGTTAGAAAGAGATGAATACATATTTAGTTACGTCACTAGCTGCTGCTTGTTCATTGGCGCGTACGTAATACCTAATAATTATTATTATTGTAAATGTCAGGCAATTGCCTGGCATTTATTTTGCCATTATTGAGCGCAGGTAACGCATGTAAAGGTAATACATCATTGCATAGTACTTACTTATTTCATGCTCAAGCTGTTACTTCTGTCACTTACTCGTATCTATTTTCAAGTCATGAGGCCCTGGTACTATCTATGTGTGTGTGTGTCAAACGCATGGTAGTGTGTGTAATGTTTTTTTTTATTAATTTAATTTATTTCTAATGCATATTATATAAAAATATTAGCTTTCTGCATTCCTCCTCTACATAAACTCTAACTATGCCTGATACTCCTCCATCTGCGTAAGATAATTAGGAAATACCCAAAGAAACAGCCGTGTACGAAGTTTTATCGGGTCAGGGTATTTGACTGTTATTTTTTATTTTTATTTTTCAAATCCAATAAAAAAAAATAAGCCACATAATTTTTTTTTTTTAACATCTCAAAAAATGCCGAAGTTGTATGCGTTTAAAGTCTATTGTAGACAGATACAGCACTGCTGTGATCTGACGTCACAACACAAGAACAACATAGTAACTTCGCGCTGTACAATGATCGTTTTAATAATAAAATAATAAATAATAAATAAATCATTTATTTTGGACCAAACACTTGTACACATTTTATAAACCTGCCAAACTGCGTGACAGTTTGTCGGCAGGATTAGCGCTCGTCTTAAAATATTTGGTTTACACAATAAATAGCATACTTCTTCATCTAAGAAGGTAGATCCAGGTAGTTTTTAACTGGTTCAGTGATCGATCAATTACTGCCACATGTTGCGACCATTTCATTCAGCAGTTCAGCCTTTAATTTATTCCCCACTGTTCGCCTGCGCGACAAGGACAGTAGAATCATTTCAAAAGCGTTTAGCTTCTCCATTTTTCCACTGGTTTTTTTTTCACAAAGCATCTTTTTAAGTAACACATTTAGAAATAAGCGTTAATTCATATATATTTTTGATAGAAGTCAAATACCATATTAAAGTCACTTTTCGTGTGCGCCTGTGTGACCGCGTAAGCTACACAACTAATATTTTGATGTGGTTTTCACGATCATTTAGACAATTCCGGAAGATTTATGTGTACAATAGATTATTAATTCAGCGTGCTATAATAATAATAATATAATATAATTCTTTATTTTCAGACCAAGATCCATAACATAATACCAACTTAATGTAATTACTAAATCAAAAACAAATCTATCTCACATATCTGACCATCGGTCTGTGAGCCGCCATCCAGTGAGATAGCATTAGGCCATCCAGCCTGCCTGCTAAAGTAGCCACGAGGCTGTTGGGGCTACCGCGCACCCGACGCACCAGCTATGGAATGGGCCATGCTCGGAGTTTCTTTGAAGGATAAGATCAAAAATGAAGTTATCCGGAAGAGAACCGGAACCGGAACCTATTTATGTACTTGTGTACCTATTTTATTTGTAATTAATTATTTTATATTTTAATATTTTATAATATTATTATTTCCTCTCAATCAGAGCACCCGCCATCTTATCTCTTCACCACCTTTGGTTAACTGGTAGAGAATGCCTAAGGCATTAGGTCCGCCTTTGTACATTATTGTGCGTGAGAAGTTTAAAAAAATTAATAAACTGGAGTTAGTAAACTGAAGGATAAGATCAGAAATGAAGTTATCCGGAAGAGAACCGGAGTTACCGACATAGCCTGCAAAGGAAGCTGAAGTGGCAGTGGGCTAGCCATGTTTGTCGAAGGACCGATGGCCGGTGGAGCAGACGAGCCCTGGAGGGGAGACCGCGTATCGGCAAGCGCAGTGTGGGACGCCCCCAAATAGATGGACCGACGACCTTAAAAAGGTGGCTGGGACCGACTGACAGGCGGAGGCCTTCCTGAAGGCGGAGGACAGAGTGTTGTGGCGCTGCCCGGGAGAGGCCTATGTTCAGCAGTGGACTGCTATAGGATGAGTTGTTGATAGACTAAAATTATAAAGAAACCACAATTTTTTGTCAAGTTATAATAACCGTGCAAAGCAGGGGCGGCACTATTATATTACTAAAAGCAGCGTGGAAATAATCCACAATTTCATTAAATGCAATGTGAACAGACTGTATTAAATTAAAGAAAGTTTGCAATGTGTTTTCGGTATGAGATTCCATTTTGTATTTTGTCTTGAAATTGAATTGTCACCGTAATGAATGTTTATTCTTGTTTCGCTTTAGCACAGAGTACGTTGAACCTTTAGATATTTCAATAACAATTCTCATTTTGCTATAGTATGATGACGTTTGTTATACAGATTAGTTTTCGCATAAGTTGCTATTCATCATCATTAGTTCAGCCAAAAGACGTCCACTGCTGGACATAGGCCTCCCCTAAGCACCTCCACTTCATCCGGTTCTGTGCTTCCCGCATCCAGCGGATACCTGCAGCCTTCATAAGGTCATCGGTCCACCTTGTAGGAGGCCTTCCAACACTACGTTTTCCGGTACGAACAGAACCTTTCGGCCCCATCGGCCATCAGTTCTGCGAGCAATGTGCCCTGGCCACCAACAATAAGTTGCTCGCGGCTTCACTTCTGGAGACAACCCTCAGTCTTTTGTGACGCACTGGGATCGAATCTTTGAACATTAAGGTCCTCTTGTGTTTACAGACTCAAATCTCACATGCATAAATAATCAGACCCGGAATAATTTTATTAAGATGGAAGATGTATTTAATAAAACCTCAAAAAAATACTATTTGCGCTCCTAAAAATATTATTGAACACTCATATAATGATTGCGCCTCTATTTGTGAACCTCAAATAATCCGTATTCTAGGGTCATAAATAAACTAAAAACCCAAGTAACTTGGATGTAGCGAGGTTGGTTACTGTTCTAACCTTTTTTTGTCTTGTTCTCGGGGTGATAAATAAATGATAAATGATTTATTTTCTGTAAGAAGGTTTGTACAAACACTTTTACACGTCAATCATATTTAAAAAAAAAACTAGATGAGGTCGGTGTTTCGTAACTGACTCAACTCAGAGGTCACGTCTCTTTTAAAGTCCAGACATAATCTTGGTCAGATCATGTGAAGACCATGTAGATTGGTGCCTGAAATGATCTTTTGATGAAAGAATCACACAGATTGAGGGGACCTGTCCAGTCAGTTCACGCATTTGTCAGTAGTCGTGCAGCTCAACTCAGAACTTGAGGAGCTCAACGATTCAACGAACAAGAACCGCACAGTCACCAAAGAAAGGACATTTGAGTAGGCCGCATAAGTTACTCAAACTGCTATACTCGTACAATGATGAAAACTAACTGAGTAAAAAACAAATTAAATTTTGGAAAATCCTCATGGATGTCCTCCGCCCTGGGGCGGGCGGAGGGGTCTGTCAGACCCTTACTGACTAAAAACCACCCCGATGTTTCCTTCCCACACTTGCACCGGGGATTATGGGATCAAATGCGACTTCCGCAATCCCCGGGTCACAGTTCTAACCTAACCCGTTTGGTCGGAGTGCCCTAACTTAGTTACTGCGACCAATATGGCTCACGCTGAGATCAGGTTAGGTGAGGTTGGAACTGTACCCAGAAAATTAAAAAGTGGCTCAATTATTAAAAAAAGTGTGCAATATTAGAAGTGACAAAAGGTTTTTAGAGGTTCATTAATATCGCTCGAAGGCTCGAAGGCTCGAAGTTCATCGGAGTGCCAACCGACGATAAACACGTGGTCAATTTTATAAAAAAAGTGTATTTTAATTTTTTAATTAAATAATTTTTATTTTTAATGTATTGTATTTTAATGGTATGGTATTTTAATATTATAATAATGTTTATTTTAATTTTATGTACTGTGTTGTAATTGAGACTTAGTGCCTTGATAAATAAATTAATATAAAAAATTGTCCAGAATTAGAAGATCAATAAGTTTTTACGGAATGAGATAAATATTTCCATTTTATATCTATCGTAAGTATTGTTTGTTGGTATGCAAATCTCAACCCCACTCAGAAACCTTATCGCTACGTACACAAGTAGGTGTTCTACAACCAGTTCTTTATCATGCTATATATCTGGAGATAGGTGAAGCAGTTTATAAGCCAAGTAAGCTGGAGATTTGCACTGCCTAATGCCAGCTAGACAATATCTCAGCATTATCAGCTAGTTGGAGGAATTGCCCGGTATTTGGAACACATCCAGGTTATATTTGTTGTCGTTAGGTAGTTACGTAATATGTGTTTGGGTTCTACCTGAATGTATCTATAAATTAAATATGAAATGCTGTTCGTTGGTAAGCGCATCGCTTGAGAACGACTTGACTGATTTACCTATATTTTTAAATGTTCGTAATAGTCTGAATCAGGTTCTTCATCATTATCATCATCATTTCAGCTGAAAGACGTCCACTACTGGACATAGGCCTCCTCTTAGGGGGGGGGGGTTTGTCTGCGTCTGTGTTTCCGAACGCATACAACCCTAATCTCTTCAAAGTTAGAGTGAACAGGCTTCTTCTGGGTAAGCTCACTCCATCGTCGACTTTGTCTCTGTCACCTCTGCCCTAGACTAAGGTCAAGAGCAAACTCATCCTAAACAAAGAAAAAAAAAAAAATCGCCATGCTTGGCGATTGGCGATCGCAGTATGGTATTAAAATGCATAGAGAATGCTGCTACCCATTCCCTAGTAAGTCCCTTAGTCGCCTTTTATGACACCCACGGGAAGAAATGGGATGGTGCTACTGTTTACGCCCGGCAGCAAACGGAAAATCAGGTTCTTACAGAAAGCAAAAATTTAAAAGTTCTCGGGAAAATTGGAAAATTCTGAATTCCTTAATATACTGTAGATTAGTAGACAATTTTCTATTTTGTTAAGTACTTTTGACGGGCCTACACTGTTCTTCCATACCTATTAACACTAATTTGAAAACATTGTAAAAGCCAATTATTTTTAAAAGAGTAGGTAACCGTGGAGTTTCTTACCGGCTCTATAGGAAACGACCAAATGGAACCGTGTACCTAGCTTCTGACATTTCATAAGTGCCCATAATTATTTAGGCTTATGTAAAATTAAATATTATGATTTTGATTTCGTTTTTTTTTTAATTTGAACAGAAAAAGGTCTGTCGGGTCCAATGACGTATTATAAATTGACGCGTCATACACGAACATTAGTGCACTCAAAAACAACGTAAGCCATAAATGTAGCTACTGCGAAGAAAAGGAAAGACCTATACCGATAACTGTTGTTAGAAAGAGATGAACATACATATTTAGTTACGTCACTAGCGGCTGCATGTTCATTAGCGCGTACGCGTCGCCGTCGGTCGCAGCAGTCAGGAAAAATGACTGACTGGCTGTACAAGTACAAAACAAAACAACGATTTCTTATAATAAAAAAATACAATTAGTAGGTACTTATGCATGAAATGAGACCTTTTTCTGTACTCCCACAGTAGTAGTGTAATTTGTACATCGTGTATAGACACGGGATGGCATTTTCTTCAGAAATAATTGATGAGAATTGCGAGTGATTGTGACGTGTAGCCGCGTACAAGTCAGGCAATTGCCTTGCCTTTACTTTACCATTATTGAGCTCGGGCAACGCATCTTAAGGCGCAACTAGTCGATACTTTTTCCATACAAATTTCGGGGGGGTTTTACTCCACTGTTACACATGGTACACTTTAGATGTACAATGTGTGTACATCTAAAGTAAAACATGATATCGTTTTGTCTTAATATTAATTTTGTCTGTACAGAAGCAGAATAGTAAAAAACGAAGGCATTAAAAAGTTATGAGCCAACAAAGATTCGTTTTTCCTGCTAATTTTAACGCAACTTTGGGCGTAAAATCTCAAAAAAAAAAGCTCATTCCGACAAAGCTCAATTGTCGAAGATTATAATAAACTTTATTTGTAATTGATTTATGCAGTAGTTTTTTCATAAAACCCCACCTTCCAAAGGAGTTTTCGTATATTTTTACGCGCGCGGTTTAGTATGAATCGTCGTGCAGTGTGTTTGTGTGCGTGCGACTAGACGTTATGCGTGTAGACTAGCTTCTATCTGCTCATCACTGGTGCTATCTCTGTCGGACACGATGCTAGGTGAGACAGCGTGCTTTTTGGCCGCGCCCGCCAGAGAGTTCGAGCCCGCGACTAGTTGGCTCTTAAGGTGATAGATCATTGGTCGGGTCAGCTATATAGTTTGAATGACAATTTAATATAAATTTAAAATTGGGTTTGGCCACCCAATTTTGTCTTTCGGAGATCAATCTATCTGCTTAGCCTTTTCCTAACTATGTTGTGATGGGATCGGCTTCCAGTCTAACCGGATGTAACTGAATAACAGTATTTTACATGGAGCGACTGCCCATCTGACCTCCACAACCCAGTAACTGGGTAATACGATACCCCATGGTAAGACTGGTTGTCAGACTTTCGGGCTTCTGACGACCCGTAACGACTGTCAAAGATCCACGAATGACAGCCGAGACCAACGGCTTTACGTGCTTTCCGAGGCACGGAGGAGTCTCGGTATGCAATGATGGTCACCCATCCATGGACTAACCTCAGTAAACGTAGCTTAACCTGAACGATCGACCCATGTGGCTGTTATTACTTAGCCACCAGCTCCTCTTTGTCTTTCGGAGATATCAATAAAATTATTTTTATTTTTTTCTTCTTTCAATAATGGTGTCAAAGATACATTATTAATGTACTGCCCGCGGCTTTGTCAGAGTGGCTTTTGCTAAACATATAAACCTTCCTCTTGAATCACTCTATTATATCTATCTATTAAAAAAAAACGCATCAAAATCCCTTGCGTAGTTTTAAAGGGTTATTGTACATTCATCACAAAGTAAGTTCGCCACGGAAAAAAGTATGTGTAAATTTGCCACAGTTCTATTTTAATGAAGTAATTCGTCCCAGTATATTAATTTTGATTATTGTAAATTCGTCAAATTGTTTATTTGCGCACTGACAGCAGAAAAATCAAACACTAAATAGCATAAAAAAGTTATTTATTTATTTAAAAAAACAATAACTTTGCTTGCTAACAGTGTTTTATGCAAAAATGATGTACGTACCTAAAATGAAGACTTGTGGTTGTGTCGAATTTACTCATATTTTTAATGCAAGTGGCGAATACACTTTCAATATATGGAGTGTACAAAAATGTGACGAATTTACTTTGTGGCGAATGTACAATAACCCGTTTTAAAGATCTAAGCATACATAGGGACAGACAGGAAGCGGGAAGCGACTTTCTTGATAAACAATCTAATAGACGTCGACTATTACTGACTGTGAGCAACGGTTATTAGAGCATTGTAGCCTTTATCATGGCAGCAAATGCATTTGCTATATATTTGAACACACGACAATACGGAAAAAAGTCAAAGTCAAAAACAAATGATTTATTTCAAGTAGAAACATAAAAGGCAATTTAGAGCGTCAAAATTTACAAAAAAATTGAATTGATTCTAGCTGCCCTTTCCAAAAGGTAGTTTCGTATCGAGAAGAATTAGCAAGAAACTCCACCGTTACTCTTTTAAAACAGAACATTGTTAGAGCTTCTGCAAGTGATGACACATACATAAATTTGCTTGAGTTTTAGCACTATTTCATGATTTCATCCAAATTAAGTATACCTAGTAAGTAGACTGAAGGTGAATTTCATCAATGAAACTACACGCAATCTGCACATTGTAACTGCTTTCGAGAGCTGTTAGTCATCATTGCTGTGGAATATTACCACTGATAGCTCTTGAAAGCGGTTTAGGGGCGGGACACACAGAAAAGACGTAAGACGAGAACGCGGCGCTCCTTCAATAAATGTTCATACAAAATGTATAGAAGCGTCGCGACACAAAATAAACAGATAAGACAGGGTGCGAACGAGACGCGGTCACGAGCACACACGTCTGCGACGCGACTTCGTCTTACGTCTTTTCTGTGTGTCCCGCTCCTAAGGGGCGGTCTCGTCTTACGTCTTTTCTGTGTGCCCGTTTGAAAATTTATTGAAGTAGCACCGCGTCTGCGACGCGTCTTTGTCTTACATCTTTTCTGTTTGTCCCACCCCTTAGATGTGCTAATCGCGAACAGTTTCATTGACGAATTTTAGAAATTCGCCCCATTACTAAACTTACTGACAGCCCAATCATTTCACGTTATTTTTGTAAATATCCTACCAACACAAGGGAAAAAGACAGCACAATACAATAACTTTCTCTGCACACAATCCCTCTTCCAATAATTTGATCAAGCCCGATTTCTTCCCAACAAAGTTCATTACAATATCGAAGAAACATGATTAAAGACAAAGAATTAACGAGGTTAGAGTACCTAACTCGGTTGCCGTACCGCGAGCCACTGAGTTTCTGAACTCGCTGACAACTATACAGGATTACGTAACATTTGGGATGCCATAGATAGAGCATAGACCATTGGTTCCCAATAAGTGGCCGGAAAGGTTTATATTTATGTTTATTTATAACGTTTTAAATTCATTCAACTTGTACAGAAGATGCATAATTTCATATTTGTAAATATTTAATTTTAAATATTTTGATATAAATGTTAATAATAGTTGATAGTGTAGGTAGATAAATTATTGTGTTGAGTATTCTGTTTACATTTATTGTGTTAAAGTTCGTATTACTTTTAAGATAATTGTTTTAGTTATTTATTGATGTCATAATTAATTTAAATTGTTAATAAGTTACTAAAGATTTGTAAAATGACCGCCCCTGTAATGATAGTTGTAAGGGATACATCAATAAGAAAACCGGCCAAGTTCGAGTCGGATTCGCGCACGAAGGGTTCCGTACAATTATTATCTAAGGTAAATTGCGGTTTACGATTTATGACGTATTAAAAAAAAACTACTTACTAGATCTCGTTTAAACCAATTTTCGGTGTAAGTTTACATGGTAATGTACATCATAATTATATTTTTTTTAGTTTTATAATTCTCTTATTTTAGAAGTTACAGGGAGGAGGTTACACCCCCTGTAACTTCACACATTTTACCTCTTTGGAAGTGTCTCTCGCGCAAACTGTTCAGTTTAGAAAAATTATATTAGGAACCTCAATATCATTTTTGAAGACCTATCCATAGATACACACGTATGGATTTGATGAAAAAATTTTTTTTGAGTTTCAGTTCTAAGTATGGGGAAACCCCAATTTTTTTTTTCTATTTTTGTGTAAAAATCTTAATGCGGTTCACAGAATACATCTACTTACCAAGTTTAAACAGTAAAGTTCTTATAGTTTCGGAAAAAAAGTGGCTGTGACATACGGACGGAGAAACAGACAGACAGACAGACATGACGAATCTATAAGGGTTCCGTTTTTTACCATTTGGCTACGGAACCCTAAAAAGGATCAAAAATTATATTGATACAAACCGTAATTAACTTTCTATTTATAATGTTTTGTTGCCGATATAAACAATTATTTCGAAACAGTACTATTTCGAAATAATTGCATTTTACTTTTGAGTTTAACGAATAATAAGTGAAAAGTCAAAATCAAAAGAGTTCCCAGGTCAAAAAACGGTTGAGAACCACTGGAATATACTCTGCTTCGAGTTTGGGTGACCGTATTACTTTCCCTACCGTTTTTGGTCGAATCGACGGGATTTGTGATCGTAACTTTATTAATTCCTAGCTGGATTACGAGGTTTGTGATTGATTACGGTGTGGGTTTTGAGACAATTTAATTTTTCGGGGTCCTACCAAGCGTCATTTTATCCGTAGTTTTTGCTTTTTCGCTATTTAATTGTAGATTCTGCTTACAATAGTTGCAGTAGTTGCGAATAGTGTGATATAAAATTAATGATGCATTTAAAAAGTCGCTTGGATGGTTTTTTTGCTGAGACTTAGCTAGTACTATTTGGTGTCTGGCTTTTATAAGAACACCAATATTACTCGTTGCTTATGCAACGAATGGGGCTCGAACTATAACTATTAAGTTAAAAAAAAAACTATAAATTATAAAAAAAATATCAATTTTTGCTCACCAGTCTCAAGTTTCGGTCATCCAGCAATTGTTATTTATTCAAGCAGAAATCTTAATACTTATTCCATCATATTCCTAATCTTATTAGTCCATAGCTTGGCTCAAACCTTTTATAATGAACAAAAACCAAGAATTTTAACTCTAAAAATATAACGAATCTACCAAACTAAAAAACTGATCAAGAGCGAGTCGGACTCGCGCACCGAGGGTTCCGTACGTATATTTATGATGTTGATGATTTCTGAAAAACTGTGCTATTTAAAATAAATAAATAAAATAAAATAATATTAATTTCGGATAAGCAACATCCATATGGGTAAGTAAACAAAAATATAACTTATACCTATTTAGTAAACTTATTTTCTATTTTGATACAAGGTTGTTGTTTAAAATGCACCTTTGAACAACATCACCTAACAAAGGAGAGTCGTACCTCCCCGCTATGGTCTTCAGGATGGAGTTGAAGCCTCCCCGCACTCTGCAGAGCAAAGAGGTAGATTTCCGTCTGACGATGGTGTGGAAGCCATCGACGTGTGCTTGTGCAAACATACCTGATGCACTGCAGAAACGGGGCAGCCCCTTCAACATCCTGAACCCGTTGTTATATTGGACATCGTTATATTTAGAGACATTGTTTTATTTTTCCTGTAATCTTTGCATAAACTTCTATCACATAGAATAATTTCAGATTTTTATCTATGCAAACTTCGGAGATAAGCGGGGGGAACGGATTTTTTTTTCATTTTTCATCAATAGTCGGAAACTATGCTGCCTAAAAAAAAATGTTTGAGAATGTGCAAACAGCGTTCTTTCATATGATACCTCACATGTCCTAGTAGCCCCACTTCAAATTTTTAAGACCCCTTTTCAGTCCTTTTTCCAAAAAAACCGGCCAAGTGCGAGTTGGACTCGCGCACGAAGGGTTCCGTACCATTATATATAAAAACGGAAAAAAATCACGTTTGTTGTCAAAGGGAGCCCCCTTAAATATTTATTTTATTCTGTTTTTTAGTATTTGTTGTTATAGCGGCAACAGAAATTTTTTTTTTTGGTTCATGAGATACAGCTTGGTGACAGATGGACAGACAGACAACGGAGCCTTAGTAATAGGGTTCCTGTTTTACCCTTTGGGTACGGAATCCTAAAAAGATATATTTCTTTCTTGTTTTCAAAATAGTTGGGCAAATGTCATCTAAAACCATTCTAAATTTCAAGTTGATAGCATTAGTAGTTCTTGAGATATCCTGGTGTGACAGACAGACAGATAGACTTAGTCTCACCATAAGGCTTCCTTTTTACCATTTTGCTACGGAACCCTAAAAAGGAACCCAAGCACCGCACAAAATATAATATAATTAAAACCATAAAATAGGAACAAGACATAACAAGAAGTCTGAAAGCTGAAATAAAAAGAAGATTCAGTAGTAAAGCATTAAAATGAGAGCCCAAGCCACAAGGGGCTTATGTACTGCGGAACCGAGATACAAAGCGCCGGAATCCGGACCTTTGTAGGGAATAAAAATACTTAGGACAAAAGCCTACCGTGGTTTAATGTAAAGGTATCTAGGGTACTTACACGCAAAAATGTGGGTAGAATAATTGTACAACATTCTTCTCTCATATCAGCCTGAAGATCCTATGGAGGCTATTTTTATGTATTAAGTAAATCAACAAAACAAATTACAGACGATTTTAAGAAAAAGCGACTGCATAGTAAAAAATAATTTTAGTTTTGGAAGTCGGTAGCAATGACGAAAGCTCTATGTTTTAATTATTTAAAAATAAAAATAAATTATATAAAATAACAATTTCGTTAAATTATTTTTCTATATGTAGGCCACGCAGTGCTGAATAGTCAACCTAAACGGATTTTTAAATTAAAATACTTCTTATTTCATGGATTGATGGGAAATAGGTCGGTGCTAGAATGGCTTTATTAGGAAACCAAAATGTACTGAATTATGTAAATTCAGTTACATAATTCATTTGAGATTGTTTATGATATAATTATTACACCTGCAACTACAAGTAGTTGTTCCGGGTCTGGGTGTTTGTGTATGTGAGCTTAAATGTTTGTAAACGCACCCACAATACAGAAGAAATTCCTAGTGTGGGGCAACGTTAAAAAAAAAAAAAAACTATGACTTTGTTTGCAAACACGACCACCGCTTCCAGTCATTGACTATGCAAGCGAAGCGTCTCATCTTCAAGTCTGGCAAAATTTGCTTTCCTCTGTGAGTTTTTTGGTACTCCGATCTGGACGGAACTTGGTACAAAGGTTTTACGACCGTATATTTTTTTTTTTTCCCCATTTTGGGGAAGTACCCCACTTCCCCAAAATGGGGCAAAATGGAGGCTACTGGATATCTCCTTCTTATGAAATCCGATTTCGATGGTTCTTTTTTATTTGAAAGGTAGTAACTTCAAGTTGGTCTCATAGAAATTTGGTGAGAATCTAATATGGATCTTCGGCGTGATGAGCAGAATAGCTCCTCAAAATGCAGTAAATTGCTCACTTTTAGATTTCTACCAGTGGAATCTCCCCTTTAACTACTAGGTAGGGATTGAGGGAGCACCTGAGACCACCTTCTCATTACAAAACCAGGCTACAGCATTACCTCTACCAATTAAAACCTATTAGTTATTTTTTCTAGGTGGCCTACAAATTACTCATAATTTTTCTTTAATTTTAAATAACTTGAGTGGTATTTAAAATTGTTGCAAAAAAGTTAGTGATCGCGAGGTCTACCGTTCGCAGAACTACTAGTTAATATCCCTGTTATACCAAGATACATATTGTAACAATCCCTCTTTATGAGAGCAATCATGCGGGGCTTATCTCCAAGCTTACAAGGCAATATTGCTCCATAACCCATTAACAAAGGGTGGATGTGGGACACAGCAGTTCCGGGTAGTCTAGAGCCCGGAAGCCTGACATCCTTGGGATTTCAGGCTTCCGGGCTTGGGGTTAGATGAAAGGCAGATACAAAATTTGAAAAATGGCAAAACATGTCCACTAAACGTTGAAGTAAAATAAATAAATAAAAGCGTCTTCGTAGGAAACAAGAAAACGCGACTACTGCTTTTACGAAACGGTTCTTGGTTTTACAATTTAAAAGTTCCAACTATTTTACTACTTCCATTTTGACCCGTTTTAGAGCTAAATATTTTACTTTTGAAGAGCGAGATTAAGTAATTGAATATAAGATATATCTAAGATTGAAATAAAAATAGATAGGCTTGCCCCCTTTAACATGGGACTTAAACATAACCGGCGAAATGTAGGTGCGTTATAGGTATACCTCTGCCTGACCCTTGGGGAATACAGGCGTGATGTTATAGTCATCATTTCAGCCGAAAGACGTCCATTGCTGGACGTGACTAGGCCTCCCACAAAGGGGGGGTTTGCCATAATCGCCACGCTTGGCAGGCGGGTTGGCGATCGCAGTATGGTGTTAAAATGCATAGAGAACGCTGCTGCCCATTCTCTAGTAAGTTCCTTAGTCGCCTTTTACGACACCCACGGGAAGAAATAGGGGAGTGCTATTCTTTACGTCCGGCACCACACAGAAAAATGTTATAGTAATATTATGTAAATAGATAAGATATATCACCACCTGAGTTTAAACCATGCTACTTCAAGGCCTTCAAGCGTATAAATGTTCCCACTCCTGGGACACAGGCCTCCACTCTTCGAGAGGGAGTGTAAGTGTAATCTACAACGCGGGCCCATTGCGGTTTTGTAGATGTCAATGTCTTCGAATTTTTGGTTCTAGGACATGCCGCTTTCCTCACGATGTTTTCCTTCACCAATTTGAGAGCAGTGGTGATTAAATCATTTACAAAAAGTAAAAAGCTCCTACCTAGGTTCAAAACCCATGACCTACAACTCGTCAGTCACAGCCATTACCACCGGGTCACCACTGCCCTCTATCCGAAAAGATGAAAATACGTTCTTCTTTTCGTTAACAAATTTTAAATGAAACTTATAACTTGGACGCAGTACTTAACCTTTTTAATTTTTGCACTTGCATAGCTATTCACAACATCTATCAATGGTATCGATGGGAGTCTTCTCAACCGAAAATATAATTTAAAACAAATAGTTGACCGTTTGGTGCCGGACGTAAAGCACCATCCCATTGCTTCCCGTTGGTGTCGTAAAAGGCGACTAAGGGACTTACTAGGGAATGTGCAGCAGAAACACCATACTGCGATCGCCAACCCGCCTGCCAAGCGTGGCGATTATGGAAAACTCCCTCTTTAGGGGAGGCCTATGTCCAGCAGTGGACGTCTTTCGGCTGAAATGATGATGATGATGAGTCGACCGCTATCCTTCCGACAGCTGTTTGCTGTCGGGGGCAAGGCAAATCAGGTAATCGCAATGAGTCATTTTCGATAGCCTGTCGATTGGTTGTGAATAGCTATGCTGGGGCGGTTTCGGTACCAGCAGAATGAATAATCGTGAGATTTAATCGTTAACTTAGAAAAGAAAAAAGCTTGATGCTGGAAAATATTTATACATTTTAAGTCGTTGCTTTGTAAGAAAAGACTTGAAATGCTGCCAAAGTATTGACAGAAAATGTTATTTTCAACTCGCGTCGCTTGTATTGTAAGACCAGCTTGAAACTCAACAATAGTCTGGTGACAGGCGAGCATACCGCCTCAAATTGCTGCGAAACTGTTCAGATGCCTGAAATAATGGCTTCCTACGATTAAGTTCAGACTGTGACACGGAAAGTATTCTGTTTATTTATATTCTGTGACGGCGGAGAAAATTATGGAAGAAAATTTCTGTTTTGTTTTGGTGAAGGCCAACCATCTGGTAGAGTTAGTAGTTTCGATGTTCTGGTTAAATTCTCAATTCTTTATTGCATTCCATATATATTACATAGATGGTATAAAAAAGTAAAAGATCATTATGGACCCTGTTGGGCACAGCAAAAATTAGGAGAGAGGAAGAAGGCTAGTGTTTTGTTGGGTGCATAATTTATTATGATAATATAGGTGTATATATATACAACTTTATTTTTAGTTTATGCGAAACCCGAAACAAGTGTGTAGTATTTTTATGTAAAGAATATATATTATGTACAAAATTTCAAAACTGTGTTATGAAATATCTAAAAGTTATAAAGTTGTTATGTTACCGGGTTGTCCGTGCAAAAACATGCTAACGGCGCCCCCGCGCCTCCAGGATTGTCTTGGGCTCATTGATAATAATTTGGCAGTAGGTAACTAACCGTACGGCGATTGTTTTGTAAGTAATTAAATGGTGATAACATTTTCCATCACATTAAATATTTTTGGGATAAAGTATAACATGGCGTAAAAATTATTGAAATCGGTTTAGTTCGTTATTCTGAACAAACTATATTCAGGTTTCGCATACTCGTATAATAAAAATAATGTTGTATTTATATTATTACGTTTGTGTATACAGTTATAGTATATTAGTTATTTTTATTTTATCTATTGCATAAGAATAATGTAGGTAATGGATGTGGGTGTGGTTAGGTACAGTCAGGGAAAATAATTATTAAGCAAATTGCCCACCACTCATAACTCAGTCTATTAAAGTCTAATGCTGGATACAGCCTCTCCCAGGCCGGGCCATAACACTCTATCCTCCACCTTCCGCATCAGAAATCAGAAATCAGTTCTTTATTTGCTATGAATGTAGGTACAGTTAAATGATATTGTACACAAATTAATGAGATCGGCTACAGTCTACCTTACGGCGTGCTGATTATTACATAAATTAAAATATTAATACAAACAAAATAATGTCAACAAAACCAAAATTAAAATGAAATTAATTAATAATAATATAGCCAGGTACTTAAGTCATGGTCAAATTTGCAATTAAACAATTATCCAATCTGTCCAAGTGTGTAAGCAAATTCCCATTTCATACAACTGTCAAAGAATTCATCATCATCATTTCAGCCGAAAGATGTCCACTGCTGGACATAGGCCTCCCCCAAAGGGGGTTTTGCCATAATCGCCATGCTTGGCAGGCGGGTTGGCGATCGCAGCATGGTGTTAAAATCAGGGACCGTACAACCCCGGTTAAGAGTTAAGCCTTTCAAAGGGGTAACCCATTCAATGGGTTACCTTTATCATGATGTAACCCATTGAATGGGTTTTATACTAGAAACCCAGTGAAAGAGTTACATGATAACTCATTGAATGGGTTTTATACTTGAAACAGAAAAAGGGATAAGGGTTACCCATATCGTATGGGTTTTTGATTAACCGCTTAGAAAAACCCTATCGAAAACCCGTTTAATGGTTAACCAAAATGGTCCCTGATTAAAATTCATAGAGAACGCTGCTGCCCATTCTCTAGTAATAGCTCCTTAGTCGCCTTTTACGACACCCACGGGAAAAAATAGGATGGTGCTATTCTTTAAGTCAGTCACCACACTAACGGTCAAAGAATAAGGTACAGTTGTGATTTTATTATACGGACAATATACGTTGGTGATCAATTTGCTTAGCAATTAATTTCTCTGAACACATGAAGTCGTTATGGCCTTCTAACTACTTACCCTTGTCATTATTATTACAAGGGTCATAAAGTTTTTACGACTTCAGTATCCACATAGGCACACAGAGATTCATCTCTCTTAAACCCCATTTGAAATAAGATTAGACATTTAAATAAAACTTTTATACAGTCCGTTCAACCTACATTGACTTCTATTGCGTTGGTGGCATGACAAATGGCAGCTGTAATAAACAGTTGGTATTGTAACCACGTTTTTGCTTTTAATGGCATCCTTATGCCTACGGAATAGAAGTCAAAATCGTTTGAACGGACTGTAAAAAAGTTTATTCAAATTTCTAATCTTATTTCAAATGGAGTTTAGATAGCACTAAATTTTTATTAGTAGTATTTTTTTGATATGTTACATGTTTCCTCTCGCTTTCTGTGGTAATGATTTGGTGAAAAGGGACGGAAGTGTGTAACAGGAAGTGACAGCTTGAGCTGCATGAAATTAGTAAGTGCTTTATAATAGCATGGAATTATTGTGCTTATGGAATTAGTAAGTACTGTATAGATTGTAAGTAGAGGGTGTCAAATTTCGACCAGTAGGCGACCAGCACGCGTAGCATGAAAATACTACAAGTACAATTAAGTGCTATCTTTAGATAGCACTTAAATTCTATTAGTAGTATTTTTTTGATTTATGTTACATGTTTCCTCTCACTTTCTGTGGTAATGATTTGGTGAAAAGGGACGGAAGTGTGTAACAGGAAGTGACTTAAACTACTTTTATTAGACACTGACATTTGGAGGGCTATTATTTAGAGATATAAGAAAATAGAAATATAGCAATAGTATGTGTAAAAATACTCAAAACTAACTGGTGTGAACATGCAGAGCATGCGACCTCCGCGAGTCTGATATAAATTAATGCCAGAACGACGAGACAAACATTGATTTCTATTTAGAAATGAATTAGAGCTGACATGGATGTCATCGAAGTTAATATAAAATATACATATAATGATATAATGTAAAATTAATTAAAAAATGACTGCCTCGTTGGTCTAATGGTCGCAAGCGCTACGTATGAGGTCCTGGGTTCAAAACCCGGGTCCGGCAAAAGTTTTATTGGATTTTTCCATCTAGAATATCTCAGTAGCAGCCCGGAATCTGGATTCCAGTTGATGGCAATAGGCTCGACCCCTATTACATGGAATTTAAACATAACTGACGAAGGATATACCTCTGCCTAACCCTTCGGGGAATACAGGCTTGATGTTATGTTATGAATTTAAAGATTTAAATAATTATCCAAGTGTATTATAAACTAACACTGGTTGAAGACCTTCGTCCTGCCCGTTATGACATACGGTTCCGAAACGTGGACACTGACAGTCGGGCTGGTCCACAAAATCAAGGTCACTCAGCGTGCTATGGAGCGGGGTATGCTCGGAGTTTCTCTGAAGGATAAGATCAGAAATGAAGTTATCCGGAAGAGAACCGGAGTTACCGACATAGCCTGCAGAGTAAGCAAGCTGAAGTGGCAGTGGGCTGGCCATGTTTGTCGAAGGACCGATGGCCGGTGGAGCAGACGAGTCCTGGAGTGGAGACCACGTATTGGCAAGCGTAGTTTGGGACGCCCCCCAGCTAGATGAACCGACGACCATAAAAAGGTGGCTGGGACAGACTGGATGCGGAAGGCGGAGGACAGGGTGTTGTGGCGCAGTCTGGGAGAGGCTTATGTCCAGCAGTGGACTGCTATAAGCTGAGTTGATTGTGTGTGTGTGTGTTTATGTAAAAATCATCCATTAAAACTGGTGATACCCCAGAGACAAACGTGACACAATAAAAAAATCTTTTGTCCTCCCCGTTTTTCGATTTCTACCCGTAGGGGTTTGTCAAGCGAATTTATGTGCCAGCGATTAGTTGAATGCTTTTTAAATTGGCGTTGTCGGGTAAGTAATGGTTGTAGACGGTATCTGCTCCTCGCTATGTATTGTCATCGTATATTTTAAGGGATGTGTTGTGGATGGGAGATTAGGGGGGTAATCTATCTTCTTTGTTTTTTTTAAGGGAAAAAGGCGCGCTTTGTGCTCTTTCTGAACAGTGAACGAAACTAAACCGTTCTGTCACGAACTGAACACGCTCGGGTTGGTGACGTTGAATAGGGTACCTATACTCGGCGTTGAATCGCGTATACTAGGCGTTGAATCGCAGTCGTATGTTTTCACTTTTATCGTGTGGTCACAGACCCTCTTTTTAGGGTTCCGTACCCAAAGGGTAAAACGGGAACCTTATTACTAAGGCTCCGCCGTCCGTCTGTCTGTCTGTCCGTCTGTCACCAGGCTGTATCTCATGAACCGTGATAGTTAGACAGTTGAAATTTTCACAGATGATGTATAATATTTTTGTTGCCGCTATAACAACAAATACTAAAAAAACAGAATAAAATAAATATTTAAGGGGGCTCCCATACAACAAACGTGATTTATTTGCCATTTTTATAGATAATGGTACCTACGGAACCCTTCGTGCGCGAGTCCGACTCACACTTGGCCGGTTTTATTTATAGGTGTGTGTACTAATTTTATAAATGCAAAAGTGAGTTTGTTTGTTTCTTACGCTTTCACGCTAAAACGACTAAACAGATTTGGATGAAATTTAGCATATCGGTAAACCATGACCTGGCATAGGACATAGGATTCTTTTTATCCTGATATTCCAACGGAATCGAGACTTATATGGGTAAAACCGCGTGCGCAGCTAGTATTAAATAAGAAATCTTATTTTTCTTTAAAATGGTACAGATTATTCATAACTGTATTTGATAAGTACCACAATTTTTAATACAAGGAAAGGAAATGTTGTAATTGTAGCCCTTCACCATCGGTGATTTACGTAATATCTTCAGTTCCTATCTTTCTTCCTATCCTTCACTATCTTTCAGTCAAAAAAACGTCTTATTTAATCAGTAATAGTAACCAATTAGAAATTGATTAAAACAAAACAATGACGCAAGTCTTTTCTCTAAAATGGGGCCAAAAGGTTGCCTTAATCTTGGTGAAGTAAAAAATGATGGCGGGAACCCGTCAGTGCGACGCGACGTGGGCAGAATTGGAGGCGACACTTTAATGAAAACCGCTTACAAAATACTGGCACTAAATAAAAATTTAAACAGAAGTCAAACTACCTCATCAGACGATGGGGATTGGTATTTTTTATCAATAACATAATATATCCCTCTTCGACTTCTGTTGTTGTTATCGGCAAGATTATAAAAATAGATCACGTTTTGGTAAAAAAAAATTGGTCTGTCCATCTTCGTGGTAGCGAAGCACTCATACAATGATAATGATAATGTTTCTTATGCCTAAAACAGTGCTTTACATTTCCTTATTTATGGTCTACATTAATAGGTAGGTTAACTTTTTAAATTAAGATGCAAATGATGTACTTACTTCACGCTTGGCAGGTGGGTTGGCGATCGCAGTATGGTGTTAAAATGCTTAGAGAGCGCTGCTGCCCATTCTCTAGTAAGTCCCTTAGTCGCCTTTTACGACACCCACGGGAAGAAATATTATGGTGCTATTCTTTACGTCCGGAACCACACGGTACGTTTATTTGGTAAATCATTTAAATAAAAATAGTACTTCAACGTCAAGTAACTAAATAATAATTACGTCTATTACCTACTTTATAATGTTGTTTCGGAATGAACCTTCTGTTTTATATTTTTATACTACAATGTGAACGTACTTTTATGTTGTTTTGGTGAATATTGGAGACGTTAAAAAGCAAATTAAAGTGGAATTTAAAAGACGGTATTGTAATGGACTTGCCCTCTGCTGAGTACTATGGCGGGCGTGCAAATCGAACCACTTTTAAAACAAAATTCCATGCTCATTATGACGCGTCGGGAGTCGCAGGCTGATTCCCGGCCACCGTAGCTGTGTGGGCTTGCGGACGATGAGCGATGGGTAGCTCGCCGTCCGATAAGGACCAGGCCCGGGTTGACGGTGCGTTGTGTTCCGCGCGTGCCTCAAAGAGATGTCAGCGCAAACTAACGGGGTCCATCAGGGCCGATACCTACCAGGGATGCGAGTTTGTCTCAAAGGGATATCGTGGCCCTGGCACACAGGCCACTGAAGGAACACGGGTGGGTTTTAGTCAGTAAAAGTCTGACACGCCCTCCCGCTCCGCCCAGAGCGGGAGAAGTTACTTGATAATTTCCCACCCAAAAAAAAATGCTCTCGATGACCACATCTGTTTACACGTCTTTTTGCGTGGACCAATAAAAAAATGTTTCTTTTATTTAAATAAATTACTCAGGCTCTTGTTACAATGATCATAGTTGTCTGACCACTCTTTAATTCGTTTTTTACGGTCTTTTTTTTTCATGTACAAAAACAAAGGGGTCACCAAAAATCTGATGCGGTGATGCTATTGGTTAATGAGCGTAGGTAAGCGTTACTATAGCGGCCGAGCGCTGCAAGGAGGAATATTAAAGTCCTTACGGTGGAAGGATTTGCACACCCGCAATAGTACCTACCTATATATAGGCTTCCCAAAGGAGTGTTATTGAGTTATATCCTCAACTTAGTATCTCAAATTAGTAATGTAATGTAAGTCTAATCTTTGTAAGCTAATATACCAAACTATAACTACACTATCGTATTAGGTATGAGTAAGCCTGTGATGATAGTTGCATGTGTTTTTAAATAAAAAAAAATTCTGTAGTCCACAAACCAGTTAAAGAATATTTCGATCTTTAGATTTGGACAGGTATTAAGAGCGTTTACGACGTACGGCATTTCACACAAACTTTCAAGCCCTTGTATTTCGTAATGACTGAACCGATTTTAATGAAACTTCATACGCATAAGCAGAATACAAAGGTCTAAAAAGTTAGTTAAGAACATTTTCAAAAAACATATAACTGAAAATCTCTGTTTGTACGTAAAATTTAAAGTCGGTCTAATTTGGCTTTAACTCAATTTTTAGAAAATGTTCTTAACTTACTTTTTAGACCTTTGTATCCTGCTTATGCGTATGAAGTTTCATTAAAATCGGTTCAGTCATTTCGAAAAACAAGGGCTTGAAAGTTTGTATGAAATGCCGTAATTCGTAAACGCTCTTAACTATCGGATTTTAAAGATTAACTACGGATTACTAAGACAGCGAAGAAGGATGTTTTTGCTCTCCGCACAACTTCCCCTTCCTTTGATGTATAAAGAATGGTCACCCATCCACGGGCTTATCGCAACAAACGCAACTCAACCTCGCAGGACTCCCGAGGATCCCCTCGTACTTAGGCTATACCAAGACTATTCCCCTTGTCATACTAATTACTATGTCCATTTTCACTATCACTAGACGACACCTACATGAACGCCTAAATAAAAGCACGCTGCTGGATTTTACACCTTCAGCGCAGATCCGAGCGAATAAATCCAACAGCGCATTTATTTAGGTGTAGGCTAGAAATCTATAAAACTATTTTCATCTTATTGTGTGGTGATTAGGATTAAAACCGTAATGTTTTGTCTCATTTGTGGCAAGGAAGGAATATGTTCCAAGTTAATGATCTGAATGTATCCTATTTGGATTTTGTCCAAATGGGACAATAACCTAGAGAACTCAGACTGAGAGGAAGATTCAAATGACCAGAGGCAACTATTTCACTTCTAGGGTTCCGTAGTAAAACAAGGAAGCACTTTTTGTAAGTTTATCGGACTAGCTTTTTTCCGCGATTTCGTTGACGGGGACTTGTCGTAAGATACACAATTCTGTCATGTTAGTTGTTACTAGTCATGTTCGTGAACGGACGCCGTCAGTTGAGACTGGTCATCTCTTAACTGCCAGGGCTTATTTTTTAATCTTATATATTTTGAATTGTTTTTAATCAATTGATTTTTTTTACATTATTTGCACATATAGAAGCAACAAGAGTAATAATAATAAACATTTTATTTCAAAACATTATTTGTTAGTAAACATTAATCCTAACAACTATGTTAGTAAACATGCAGGTTGGACAAATAACAGACGAGCAGGCAATAATTTTTTTCCGCAATGACACTCAGGAGACTGTTATGTACCCAGGATTTTGTATTATCTTGATTTAAAAGAGTGTCCTTGGAGTTTCTTGCCTGTTCTTATCCATAGAGATCTACGTTTTGGAATGGGCACAAAGCTTCAACTTTCTGACTAACTGACCGACTTTTTGACAATTCAAAAGTGCCTGTAATTGGTTTACCTACTTGAAATAAATGCTTTGAGTTTGAGTTTGAATATACTAAAATAACAGCCTCATTTTTATAAAACTTTCTTGGCCCCTGACCCACCACGTCGCATCGCATCGCCCTCCCGCATTCTTACTTATTTTTTGCTTAGCGTTGTTTCTGACGTATTTTGTTTTGGCATGTATTTAACTCGGCGACAAATTAATCTGAACTGGGATTAAAAAATAATTAAAGCCGGGAGCAAAAATAGCAGGTTCGCAGCTACAGCGAAGGATTATTGTCAGTAGAAAGTAGCAGCTTAATAACCAGTTGTTAGCTTTGTTTTAACTTAAACTGGCATCGAGTTTTTGTTTTGGTAACTGAATTTACCAACAATAGAGGGGATCTGGCGCTCGGCGACCGCTGCCACGACACGGTCGCTTCGCTCACCTACCTGCACGCGTTGTTGGTCACTCTTCTAACCTTTTTTTTTTTTTGTTTTTCCGCTGAGAAATGCAATTACGCATCACCGCTCGTGGGGGACGAGTCGGGGTATGTGGGACTCCTGTCGGTAATGACGACAGTATACCCACTAAAACTCAGCGGTGTTCCCGCATCGCCGTGTTGGGAGGGCCATGGGATAGCAGTTGAACCTTTTCTTCCACAACCCTCCCGGCGCATGCCCGCCCAGCTGGCGGGCCCCGCATGCCCCCGTTACTGGGAGGCTACGGGAATGGCCGGGAACACCTGGCCATTCCCGTCCGACACTGGTGGAGGCCTGTGCAATACAGGCAAGGGTGCCCCCACACCCGTTGCCTGCTGGCCTCCACCTGGGAGGAGTCGGAGATGACGTTCAAAGTGACGTCTTCTTCGACCCCTCCTCCACCTTCAGAGCGGCGCAACGGCAGGGTCATCCTCCCGCACGCGCTCCGCCTCCTCCTTCTGCGACATGACGTGTTCGCAGAAGGTCACTCTTCTAACCTAACCTAACCCAAATGATTCAATAACAGTAGATGACTTGGCAGCGATTAAAATTATATTGTAGTAAAATGTAGTATTTAGTGTTTCCAGTACCATAGTTCCAGTTCCATATATGTCTTTTGATATGATTTTTAGGGTTTATTTATAATCCTTCATCATTTCAGCCGAAAGACGTCCACTGCTGGACATAGGCCTTCCCCAAGCACCGCCACTTCGACTAATTCTGTGCTTCCCGCATCCAGCGGATACCTGCGGCCTTCACAAGGTCATCGGTCCACCTTGTATGAGGCCTTCCAACGCTACGTCTTCCGGTACGCGGTCGCCACTCCAGAACCTTTCGGCCCCATCGGTCATCAGTTCTGCGAGCAATGTGCCCTGCCCACTGCCATTTAAGTTTTGCTATATCGGTTACCTTGGTTCGCCTGCGGATCTCTTCATTTCTGATTCGATCGCGTAGGGAAACCCCAAGCATAGCCCTCCTACCTATGTAATCCTTATGATTCTTAAAATAAACTCCGCTACTATTTTGTATACATCCTAAACAGAGTGTAGCGGCATCAACATCGCCACATGCGAACTACGCGTCACACTGACGTCACGCAAATTCCTGCATCGCGCAAGCAAAATTTACCGCGCGACTAGCATATATACAACATCCCGACATCAATCGTTGGGCAGTTGCTCACCAGTCACAGCAATCGTCTGGTCGGAGGATCCTCTCTTTTCTATAGAGGATGAGTGAACTTTACACCCTGTTCCACATGCCTCTAAAAGAGTTCTAAATAAATCACCCAGTAGAACTGAAAACTAATCCTTAATTTCACATATATCCAACGTTCGCAGATCCCCAAAAGATTACTCGGCGAGAAAAATTTATTCAAGTTACTTTTGTGAACTACACGATTTTAAACCTTCCCTCTTCAAACATAAGGACCTTTTTTCGCGTGACACTGAAAAGTTATTTAACCGCCATTACACAAGTCTGAAATACGTGTTTCAGTGTAAGTTTTTCAGGAAATGCACGTCAAGGGACATGTTTTGAAAGATCTATTCTGAATGTAGAATGAGAATTTTGTATGTAACTGCTTCATTACAACAGTTTTGTGGAGAAGTTTACAGTGTTATGCATTTCAAATTATTCCAGTAGCGGTTTATTTTTGTGTGATTTTATAAAGACGTAATCGTGTACATATTTTGGGTTAAATGTAATATTTTGTGACTGGCTTAGAATTGGGCTGTTTACTCTAGTCTGTCTGTTAGTTGAACATAACTGACGAACTGTGGGTGTATTATACACCAAAATCAAAATATTTTATTTCACATAAACCTAAATGGGCACTTATGAAACGTCAGAAGCTAGGTACACGGTTCCAATTGGTCGTTTCCTATGGAGAAGAGCCGGCAATAAACTCCACGGTTACTCTATAAAAAAAAAAATGGGTTTTACAATGTTTTCAAGTTACAGTGTGAATAGGTATGGGAAGACACTCCTGCTCAGTGCTCAACCCTTTGAAAGAATACAGGCGTGATGTTATGAAGAAATCTCATTTCAGCAAATTTTTCGCGCAACTATCCTTTCGCGCAACTGTATTTCGCGCAAGTGGATTCGCGCAAGTGTCTTTCACGCAAGTGGATTCGCGGAAGTGCCTTTTGCGCAAGTGGATTCGCACAAGTGTCTGTCGCTAAGTGGATTCGCGCAAGTGTCTTTCACGCAAGTGGATTCGCGGAAGTGTCTTTTGCGCAAGTGGATTCGCACAAGTGTCTTTCGCTAAGTGGATTCGCGCAAGTGTCTTTCGCGCAAGTAGATTCGTGCAAGTGTTTTTCGCGCAATTGGATTCGCACAAGTGTCCTTGATTTTCTTTTTTTTTGTTTGTTTGTTATACTTGTAGTACTTAGATCTGTTTTGTGTAACCTTCGAATTTATTACACGCACGTTTTTTCTGTGACAAATAAAATTATTTTTATTTATTTTTCTTTCTTTCTAATTGTTTTGTTTTATTTTAGAGCCTACTTGCCTGTAAAAATAATCTGCATCTGACAACGTTGCAACTTTCCTCTAGAATTCTGGTAGAATATTAAAATGTAACGTTTACTTTTTTAAAGTTTACCAGAAATTACTTTACGAAGCACGTTTAGAATTAACGTTTTCGTGTTACAGTTAAGTTTAAAAAAAAATACAAACTCATTTAACCGTAAATCCTTTACCTATGAACAATAACCTACTTCCATGTTAAAACCCAAGTACCTTGTCCTAACAAAATAACTCTTAGAACAATACTTATTTAAAAGGTAATTGTAGTTAAAACTAACTGTTTTGCCGCACTGCACAAAACGCTAATTGTTTGTTTCCACGCAAACTATACTGATATTGTTATTTGAGCTTTGGCTAATGGCTATTGCCATCATCGATCTGAAAAGTTGGGAAGTCGTCATCTGCCCAGCCGTTTCCCAACTATGTTGCGGTCGGCTTTCAGTTTAGCCAGGTGCATCGGAATACCAGTATTTTACTTGGATCGACTGCCTATCTAACGTCAACCACTCAGTTACCGGGTAACAGCGATGCCCCTTAGTGAGACTGGTTGCCAGACTTTCAAGCTTCTGACTGCTTGTAAAAACTAAACGTTGCCACACAATAGGAATTTCTCCTTTATCGTGGGTGCGTTTACAAACATTTACACTCACATACACAAACAGCCAGACCCGGAACAACTACCTGTAGGTCATACAAATATTTGTTCCGTACGGGAATCGAACCCGCGACACGCAGCGCAACAGTCAATCGCTCAATCCCTGCACCAACCGTGCGGCACAAACAACTGTCAAAGATCTACGAATGACAGCTGGTGCTAACGGCTTAACCTGCTTTTTGAGGCACGGAGGGGTCTCGATGTGAAATTAATGGCCACCCATCCACGGACTGACCTCGGTAAGCGTTGTTTAACCTTGATCGACTGACCTGTGCGGCTTTTACTTAGCCACGAGACCCTCCTGTAAAGTTTGGAAGTAATAGCGCGATATTATCTTGGACAACCTTGGTCCCTAGAAAATATTAGGACACCTTTTCCTTACACGGGCGTGTCATAAAAGAAATCTTATTTTCCTTTCATGAAAGCCTTATTTGCATTGAACGATGTCAGAATAAAGTGAAAAGATTAGTTTCTCATAATATTGCTAGTGGGTAAGTGATGAATGCCAATGACTATAAGGAAGACCTAAAAAAAGATGGATCGTCTGTGTGAAAATCGATGGTATGGCAAAAAAAGGGGATTTATTTTTTATTTTTATTAACCACAATGGTAAAGCTCTGGGCCTTCATCTCACCTGATGGTAATTGATGATCAGGTCAAAGGTGGAAGCGTGCTTCACCCGGAAACCTCAACCACAGACAAACAAAACAATACTGTTAACATTCTTGTTATGGCTTACATAAGATGGTGGTAGCTAGCCAGCGGACTTATACAAGCTCTACCACCAACCAAGTCTAGCAGAAAATGTTGCCCTCGTGGGAATGGGACCCGTGACTTCTGGGTCTGAGACAAGTCGTCCACTCCACCAAAGAGGCGGATAATAACTACTATAACTATATCTAAGATGATGATTTAAAGAGATTTGCAGAAGAAAACATATTTCGAAGACTACCGAATACATTTTGATAAGGATAATGATGATGGAGGATGGTGGAGGGTCCGACAACATCACTCCATTTCACTCGTAAACAATTGATTTACATTGAATTATTTCCATAAATAGCCAAAACACACCTCTCGTCTTGCCGTGACAAAACCTCACTATCCTACTTATCAAATTGACCCACAATAGTCAGAGACAAACAAATAACCAACACAAATGAATGACAGAGATGGAGGTAGCAATCAGTAGCGGTTTCTGTGATAAACAGTGCGTGTTAGTCACTATTTTGATTAGCTACTGCGACAGTCAGTTGAGATGAACTGAATTGCTAGGAAATGAAGGTAATGAAGTAGTGATTTTAGTTAGTTTATTCACAGGTTTATTTTGTTAACTTAAATTGCCAGTTGCAGGAATGACTACTATTCATGTGGTTCCGGGTTCGATTCCTGGGTCGGGAAAAAAGTTATTGGATGTTCCTATTAGAGGATCAGAAACTAGGTTTGTGTACATTTCAGCCGAAAGACGTCCACTGCTGGACATAATCGCCACGCTTGGCAGGCGGGTTGGCGATCGCAGTATGGTGTTAAAATGCATAGAGCACGCTGCTGCCCATTCTCAAGTAAGTCCCTTAGTCGCCTTTAACGACAACCACGGGAAGATATGGGAAGGTGCTATTCTTTACTTTCGGCACCACACGAAACTAAAGATATCACAAGTATTTAATTTTTTCGGCCGTTCGGTTTGTGTCCGGTCAATAGCAAAATTCTCTCTTTGTATTAGGTGGAACTTTAACTGTTGTAGTGAGAGTGTAATTCTTAGAAACATCTATCTATAGATTCGGGGATACGTAACATAATATAACAACGTGCCTGTTCTTCCCGAGGGTTGGACAGCGGTGTACCTTTCATTACACCCACATTTCGCCAGATGTTTAAGTCTCATGTACTATGGGGCGAGCCTATTGCCATCAACTGGGCATAAATCCAGACTTCAACCTGCTACTGAAAAATTCCAGATGGAAACACCTAATGACACTTTGCCCGACCTGGGAATCGAACCCAGGACCTCATGCTCAGCAGTCGCGCTTGCGACCACTACACCAACGAGGAAGTTAATAGGAGAATAGACAGTCGGGAAATTAATACAGTCGTACAGATGTTATGTCATATCATGACATGACAATGAGAAAAAAAGTTGCAAAAGTCCACTTCGGGCCTTAATAGTGTCCAGACATGGCGTATGCGTGTGTCTAAAATGTTGAACTCATTGACTGACAACATCAATATAGCTAACTGTTAGTATTGTCGGACTATGCTAGTCCCGTAGTTCCCGTTCTCAAATCCAATGGCGAGATACGGCTCTGTGCTGACTACTCGGTGTCGTTAAATAAACAACTCATCATAGATAAATATCCATTGCCGAGGATTGAAGAGTTGTTCTCAAAATTGCACGGTGGCCAAAAGTTCTCCAAACTAGATCTCTCGCAAGCATATAACCAACTGGTATTGACAGAAGAGGCTCAAATGTTAACTTGCATCAATACACATAAAGGTCTGTTTAAATTTACGAGGCTCATCTTTGGCTTATCGAGTTCAGCCGCCATTTTTCAAAGAACCCTAGAGCAAATTCTATCAGGCTTAGATAATGTACTTGTATTCCAAGACGATATTTTAGTGACAGGTCCAAGTCAAAGCCATCATATAACAACGCTGCATGAAGTTTTTAAAAGACTAGAGCGGGCAGGATTAGTACTGCAAAAGAGCAAATGCAAACTATTTCAAGATGCGGTGTCTTATTTAGGTTTCACGATCGATAAAAACGGTTTACATAAGTGTCCAAAAAAAATAGATGCAATAATCAAAGCGAGAATGCCCACGAATGTTACGGAATTAAAATCTTTTCTGGGCATGGTAAATTATTATAGAAATTTTATTAGGGACGCATCGTCGACACTGAGCCCGTTGCATGCACTGTTACAAAAAAATGCAAAGTGGCAATGGGACGAAAAGCATGAGACAGCCGTAAATCTAATTAAACAAGACTTGGTGTCTGACGTGACGCTGGCGCATTACGACCCGGCGGCCAAACTCATTCTGACTGTAGACGCGGGGCCGGGCGGACTGGGCGCGGTGTTGTCGCAGGTTGCGGCGGACGGACTCGAACGGCCCGTGTCGTATGCTTCGCGCTCGCTCACACAGGCGGAACGTGCTTACAGTCAGATACAAAAAGAGGCGACGGCTATTATTTATGGTGTAAAGAAGTACCACCAGTATTTATATGGTCGAGCGGTACCTTTCATACTTAGAACTGACCACAAGCCGTTATTGTCTATTTTCAGTCCTGAAAAAGGTGTACCGGAGGTAACTGCAAATCGTCTCCAGCGATATGCAATATTTTTAACGTCATATAATTTTACCATAGAATATGTCTGTAGCTCACGTAATGTGGCAGATTTTTTGAGTCGCTCGGTACCAAACGAGGCGACAAACGTTAGCAACGCCGGAGATATCGACACGGCGGCGGCGCTGGATAGGGCAACATATGTCAATTTCGTTTATGACAGTACTGAGCCCATCCTGAGCATTAAAGAAATAATTAAACATACACAATTGGACTCCGTACTTTCCACAGTGATTAAGTTTGTACGCGACGGGTGGCCCGATCGCGTAAACATCGTTGGGTTAAAGCCATACTTTATGTGTCGTCACGAATTAGCCGAAGAGAGATCGTGCGTGCTCCGCGGTCACAAATTGGTAATTCCTCCGTCTTGTAGGCGCAGGGTGCTTATTGAGCTACACAAAGGTCATCTAGGCGTAAACAAGATGAAGAATGACGCACGGAACCGGTTTTGGTGGCCCGGCTTATCAGTTGATATTGAGAAATTTGTAGGTGAGTGCAACGTGTGTACTGTTGTGCGGCCGGCCCCGCAGCGCGCTCCCCTCACGCCCTGGCCGTTCCCTCCCGAACCGTGGTATCGAGTGCATTTGGACTTTTTAGGGCCAATCAATAATAAAGTATATTTGATCGTAGTAGATGCCTATTCAAAATGGCTTGAATGCTTCGACGTGTCGACAGGTTATGGAAGTAAGGTTGTAATTTTCAAACTATGCGAAGTTATGAGTAGATTCGGTTTAATAAATACCATAACAACTGATAACGGTTCATCGTTTGTGTCAGCTGAGTTCGAGCATTTTTGCAGTACAAACGGAATTAACCACATTACGTCCCCAACTTACAACCCAAGTAGCAACGGACAAGCAGAAAGTTCAGTTAAAATTGTTAAAAAGGCTCTGAAATCATTTATTTATTCTGGAATAAATCACAGAGATTTTAATGTCAAATTAAATGAATTCCTATTTAACTACAGAAACTCAGAACACAGTACTCTCGGTAAGTCCCCGGCCGAAGTATTGTTCGGTCGCAAGTTAAGGAGTAGGTTAGATTTTTTGACTACACGTCCACCGACAACGCTTGACCCCGACCTCGACAGCGCAGTAAAACATAAACAGTGTTTACAGAGTGAATACTACAATGGAAAGCGTTCAATAAACTTTACAATAAATGAACTAGTACTAGTAAGAGTGTGGAAAAAGCAAAAGACTCACTGGGTCAAAGGTGTCATAGCGGACAAGGCCGGCAATTCAATCTACCTAGTGCGATTATTAGAAACCGGTTGCAATGAAATCATTAAGAAACATGTCAACCAGTTGCTTAAGTACAGAGGGATGGAAACAGCGAGCGGGCAAACTGAGGCTGGTGAACACGCTCAGGCGGCACAACTAGGGAACGATTCTACAAGTGATGACCTTGAGCAGATACAGCTGCCACCGATAGTATTGGGAGCGGAGTCGCCACAACATCATGGACAACCTGAGGAGACTACTACGGCGAGTACCTCAGATAGTCAACTTACGGGAGTTAGGGCAGAGCCGCAAGAAGACGACACTAATGTATGCTCCCCCTCCCCGCAAGGAATTTCTGGCAGTGACTCTGGTCAAGAGGAATCTGCCTCACCACCTCCAACACGTCGTAACCCGTTGAGAGACATGCTCATTTTTAAGGATTATTTTTAGGATAAGGGTGGAGGGATGTTAGTATTGTAAGATGTAGGTAGGCTGCGACCTACGAGTGAAGGTCAGTCGATTACAAGCTATCGCAGTGAATACGTGTTTCTGTCATCTCCTCTCTCCCGGTCCGTCCCCAGACATAACATTAACGAGTATCGATATTGCCGATACAATGATCATAAATACTAGTGAGAATTCCAGCAGTGCTTTGGTCACGAACCGTGCCAAATTCCTAGCGGAATTGACACTGGGTGCCGGTAGTTCATAACTATTCAGGTCTGTTCAGTAAAGTTATGCTGTGGCTTACCACAGCGTAACTTGTTAACAGTAGATCGACTTTGAATTTTAAATCTAATTAATGTCTTTATTGCAATCCATAATGTAAGTATACATACAGGTGGTAAAATAATACTTATTAGAAACAATAATAATTATGGACCCTCTCGGGCACAGCAACATTTTAATTAAATGGGAGATAATATTTTCTCATTTAAATTGAGTTGCATGTTTGGTTTGTTTGAACTTTTTTTTTTTTTTTTTTTATTTGTACATCTAATACATATGTTTCATGTTTCATGCTGTATTATATTCGAACGCAATGTGAATTGTTACTGAATAAATTGAATTGAATTGAGAGAGGAAGAGTGATGGGATTGATGCTTAGCTGACTCTTAATGCGATGGTAATCTTTAGTGTGGCCCTGTTTGAATTCAAAATATTATAATAAACCGGCCAAGTGCGTGTCGGACCACGCACAATGAAAGGTTCCGTAGTTGGGATGAATTTATCCCAAGAACAAACTTAACATTGTTGTTGAAAAACATGATCCATACAAACTTATATTGACATTCCTACTGCAAATGTAAGTTTGTACGCACAATATTAAGAGATTTACCATGTTATTTTAAGATCACAGATTTGTAGGTTTTCCTGTAATCTGTAAGTAAAGAACTATTTTCTGTATTTTTTTTAACATTTTAGTCTGAGTGGTTTCGGAGATAAGGGGGGGAGGAATGGTAGATTTTCGTCTATTTTCTTAAATAATTTCAAAAATATTTATTTTAAAATTAGAAAAAAAAATTAAAATCCTTAAAAGAAGTCCTTTCATTTAATATGTCACACGGTACAGTCAGCAAAACCTTTTTTTTTTTCTAATTTACCCCCAAAAGTCCCCTCCATATTTAAAATTTATTTATATATGTAACACGTCCGTGTTTGGGGCACAGAAGTTCATATGTGTACCAAATTTCAACTTAATCGGTCCAGTAGATTCGGAGATCAGCTGTGACAGACGGACAGACAGACAGACAAAGAGTGATCCTATAAGGGTTCCTTTTTAACCGACTTCACAAAAAGGAGGAGGTTCTCAAGTCGTCTGTATTTTTTTTTTTGTTTTTTTTTTTCCTTAAGAGGTACGGAACCCTGTTCCTTTTTCCTTTTGAGGTACGGAACCCTAAAAATATTTAAAATAAAATATTTTGAATCCTACCAACACCAATTCGAGTTGACCATCTGGATCAGTATCCAGGTCAACTCAAATTGGAGACCTAAGGAGAAGAGCCGGCGAAAAAGTCCACGGATACTGTTTTGAAAATAATTGGTTTTACAATATTTTTATACTAATGTTTTATCAACATTGTAATGCATGTCAACAAGTACCATGTTTAGTTAACATTAAAACTACCTCTATATGAAAAGCAACGTCCATCTGTGTCTGTCAATCTAGAAAACTACTGTAATCGAATAAAGCAGGTTTTGTATTACCACATCTCTCTGGCTAAGTTTAACTGTGTTCAGTGTGTTATATTTAATAGTTCACGCCAACATAAGCCGGAAGCACAGTTATATACTAATAAAATAGTATAATTAAAATACTTTCGTTTTCACGTTCAAAGACCTTTACCGCCATGAATTATTTTTCTCGCTCCCGAACTTTCTTTTTCTTTTAACGTATTTTTCATAAATCTACAGCTACGGGAGCGCTAGGGGGCGCGGTTTGGTGCCAACATGGCCGTATCTGACGTCACCGCTATTTTTCATTCCCTCCGCCGCCCAAGTCGCTATCGAAGTTTTGTTATTACTCCGCGATTCGAGAGGTTCGGCCGATATCACGCCGATTGGTATTGGGAAACCAATTTGTTAAAAAATATTATCGATTTTCACAAGGTCGAGGATATTGTTTTGTTATACAGGGACAAATTAAATTAGCTAGCGAAACTCCGCAAATGTGATGGGTATCGATATCTAAACATGACAAAATAAATTTAAAAAAATAAATAAAATTATTTTTACCTATTGTGGTATAGTAATTTTATTCTAGGCGCATCATCTTCACATATAATCATATAATTAATGTATATAAACAAAATATTGTGAAACATTTTTAAAAGAGTAACGGTGGAGTTTCTTGCCCATTCTTCTCCATACGAAACTACCTTTTGGAAGGGGCAACTATAATCAACTCTATTATTTTTTTTGTAATTATTGACGTTCAAAAGTGCCTTTTATGTGCCTATTTGAAATAAATAATTTGACTTTGACTTTGACTTAAAAAAGAAATTGATTTGGTTTTTTTTTGGGGTCATCAACAGTCACTTTTAATATTAGTTTAAAAAAACAGTTTTGCTTTATATAAACTTCACAGACGTGATGGCTATCGGTAACTAAACACGAGAAAATTAAAATAAACAGATTTCTCAACTCATACTTTCAGTATTGATGCCAAAAATATAATCACCTAATCTTTTTCATATTCATTTTTTCGTGTTAAGATATCGAAACCTATCACGTCTGCGGAGTTTCGCTAGCTGATTTAATAACTAATAATAATAATAATTTTATTTAGTAAAAACGTTTAAAAAAGGTGTACTTATAGCCAATAGTAGTATAAATATTCTATACAATAATAGTGCCTAATAATAAACTAAAGCTAATATTTTTTTTAAATACAGGTGCAAGTAATGATGGTTTGGAATTAAAATGTTATCTAGCGACCCGCCCGATCTAGATTTATTCAAACCTGTGTTTCAGGCCATTTAATTTGACCCTGTCTATTGCGTGTTTATTTTCTTGAGGGAACATAGGCCATCTTGGTATCTTGAAGAAAATAAACTTAATCATGATTTATTAAAATTACTAGGATAAGATTATTCGATACCCCTCCGTACCTCGGAAAGCACGAACAACCGTTGGTCCAGGCTGTCATTTGTTGATCTTTGACAGTCGTTACGGGTAACCAGTCTTACCAAGGTATTACCAGTATTACCCCGTTACTGGGTTGTGGAGGTCAGATAGGCAGTCGCTACATGTAAAATACTGGTATTCAGCAGTCTCCGGTTAGACTGGAAGCTGACCCCAACATGAATGGGAAAAGGCAGGCAGATGATGATTTAAATTATTAAGAACTTATAGGAAACTCAAAAACATAACTTTCTGAGCCAGCTCTCATCAACATCATCATTTCAGCCGAAAGACGTCCACTGCTGGACATAGGCCTCCCCCACAGGGACGGGTTTGCCATAATCGCCACGCTTGGCAGGCGGGTTGGCGATCGCAGTATTGTGTTAAAATGCATAGAGAACGTTGCTGCCCATTCTCTGGTAAGTCCCTTAGACGCCTTTTACGACACCCACGGGAAGAAATAGTGCGGTGCTATTCTTTACGTCTGGCACCACACGGAACAAGCCAGCTCTATTAAATTTCAATCAACTACTTTCAACCTATTTTGAAGTTAAAATACAAACACTCCTTAATAGCCTAATCATTATGATTTTAATCAAAAGAATGAATTGCCAAACATTTAAAATCGCATGCTAATAGGCTAACGCCCTTTAAAATCAGAACATAAAAAATAACATTTCTCAGAAAATACTAAATACCAACTTATTTATAAAAGGCGCTAATAAAATGTTCGTAACAACTAAGTCGCGTGTGAAACAAAAAACAACAAAATCACGAATTCATTTAAAACACGACAAAATAAAATAAAATATTTTATTAATTATTTTTTGAGACAATTAAAAATTCCGATGACCTAGTTGGATGAGATGGTTTAGCCTGATATGGTCGGGTTCTAGTTAGTACCTACGCGCCAATACGAAATAGTTTTTAATTGTAATCATACACGCGAGTGTAATAAAATTGTTGTTTTTCAACGCCTACTTTTTTATCGAATACAGCAAAGTTATGAGACGGTAATTGTTTTGTTTTAAAGGTCAGAAAACCTATGTTTCAGGCCACAATATTATAATTTAGAATTAAGGCAACATTTATGCCGTTCGTAGTCTAAGATAATTTTCCGATCTGTTTGTTTTTTCTCTGTTCTGTTGTCAGTAGTTTAGGATACTTTTCAGGGTACCTAAAATGGACGCTTTGGCAGAATCATAATATGATCTGCGTACAATTCATACATCCCGCAATTCATCTGTTTGACAGCTGCTATTTGACATTAGACTTCACCATAGCAATTCATATTTTGTGGACCATTTTACGAAACTCCATACAAAACTGTCAAACAGATGAATTGCGGGATATGAATTGTACGCAGATCATAATATGATTCTGCCAAAGCGTCCATTTTCGGCCCCTGATATGTTCATTTTTATGTTATGTAGCATAGTTTTAACACATAAACACTTTCTGATGGACTATGATTTTCTTTACAACAAATCTTTTTTTTTTTTTTTTATGTTTCCACACTAGGAATTTCTCCTCTATTGTGGGTGCGTTTACAAACATTTAAACTCACATACACAAACAGCCAGACCCGGAACAACTACTTGTAGGTCATACAAATATATGGTTCCATGCGGGAATCGAACCCGCGACACGCAGCGCTGCAGTCAATCGCTAAACCACTGCGCCAACCGTGTCGTCAAAACCTCAATAAAAAAAAATGTGAAGAGCTCATTGAAACTCACGCCAGAAACACAACACATAGATACATACACGTACGTACACTCACGCCTTCTTCCCATGGGGGTAGGCAGAAACTACAGAAAGCCACGACCCTGGTACGTGTACGATCCTTACATACTCCTATTGCTTCATCACTTATATCACTATACTCTATACATTAAAATACTTTTTACATAAATAAAAATAAACAACCGACTTTCTCATCATTCTCCTGCCCTTATCCCCTAAAAAACAGTTCTAAGTGAAAAATTACTTTAATTTCGGAAGTCGGTGTCTTTGGACCTGTACTTTAGTTATTTGCCACCTTTCAAACAAAAAATAATTTTCAAAATCAGTTCACAATTCACGGAGAAATCGGTGAACACACATAAAAAAAACCTAAATCGCTATAGGTTTGCATATAAAATTCGAGAGTTTCCCTCGATTTCCATGAGATCCCCTCATCAGATTCTGATTTGGTGGCAATGGGACCACCTCTGGTGCATACCCTTTCAAACCAAAAAAAAAATATTTTCTAAATCGGTCCATAATTAACGGAGATATAGGTGAACAAACATAAAAAAAAACATACAGCCGAACATATAACCTCCTCCTTTTTGGAAGTCGGTTAAAAAACGAAACATTCCAATTCCAATTTTATTATCATTTATGAATTATATTTGTATCAATTATTATGTAATCAATTATTTTGCATGCTAGTTTTAGCGAATTGTTTTAGAAACTTAAAAAAAACCCGACCATCTATATTGTACTACAATTCTTGCAAATAAATTTAATTTCATTACAGCCTAACATATTATAACCTCCTCCTTTTTGGAAGTCAGTTAAAAAGAAGCACATTACGTAAAACACCGATATTGCTGCTGTCTAAAATGTTTCATAAAGATAACTAATCTAGACCTTCTTACTCCATAAACAACATGACCTCAACTACGAAAACAATATGTCTACAAAAATTCCGTCGTGTGTGCGTTGTTCCCTTGCCAAGGGTTCCGCTCACAGTATTCAACCTTTGGCACCACATGTGCTATAGTTTCCCCGTAAAATTACCATAAGAGATATTTTTACAGGAGTTTTCGTGTTCGTGACGTTCTTTTCCGATGTTTTATGCTTTGAGGGAGTAGAGATGTATTGTTTGAAAGACTTATGTTGAGAGTTGGATTGAAAAGTCATATTTTAATTTAATACACTGTTTGCGTTTTGATTGAAAACGCTGCCCAAAAGTGCGAATTGTTTGCTATAAAAATTGAAATATAACGAAAAGTTCACATTTTTATAATAATTCAAGAATAGGCACGATTTTTTACAAATATAGAGATTATGAGCTTAAAAGAAAAATATTAATTTATAACATTTGCTTTTTTCCTATGTATATGTTATCCCATTCAAGAGTAGTTGACCCAGTTCATGGTGATCAATATATTTGCTACGATTTACGATGTTTAAACTCAAAGTTACGAGTATGCGTGCGTCAGAGCACTCCGTGTCTACACCAACACACCTAGGTGACATCATTTGCTGTGAAAAATTACATGGAAATACAATTACTTACTTATTTCCACATTTGTATTATAGACGACAAACAAATTTAGATTTAAAGCCACCAGTGACCTAATTACCTAATTACTAAAAATTTACTTTGCTATTTCGATTGCGAATTAAAATCACTTTTTTAAAGCATTTGTCGTTTATTAGACCAAATAAATGAAGTTCATAAAAGTTATTTTCGAATTTATGTACAATCTTAAAAATAGCACCGCTCGCGCTGCCACGTTATTCGCCTCTTGGCAACGGTTTTACAATTACGGTACCCTAAATTTAATATCACCATGATTTGTGATTACTTAACTAAAAGTTTTTCTCGGAAATATAAGGAAAATATTTAATAGAAGGACGCCACAGTAGCTTGAATTCTGATGCAGTTGGCGCCCCTCCAAACTTTGGAGACCGGTGACAAAGACCCCTGCTTCATCTTAAATCGTAACTTAAACTTATATTTTACTGAAACTTTGTGAGGTCTTCACTAACAGGTTGATGTAACTTGATAGTCGTTTGAAACAAAATACTCAGTACCGTCGTTGTGGCTTGCTTTGACAAGGAAGGAGGTTCAGGTTACTTGAATTTTAGTACAAAGACAATGTAACCTACTGCTTTAAATTGAATAACGTGAGTGCAGTGAAAAAACATTTAAGACGGAGATATATGTCAGTAACCTTGAGTGGTTAGCTTGCGAGTTCTATACTCAGCTCACGCAACGCGTCGTACGTTCAGCCAGTAATAGGACTCGCCCATCAAGGAGTGCTGTCCCCAATTAGACGCAATAATAATTTATTTACACAAACCAAAACGTATTTTAATAAAACGCGTATACCAAAATATCAATAATTAAATTATCTTTAAATTAGTGAAGGTTTCAGAAAAATACGCTTTGTAGATTTTGCGCCATTCTCAGTTTTTGATCCACTTTAGACATAACTTTACAAATTAATTTCACAATGTAATATAAACACAATCTAAAATATTCACATATTAAGTTATTTAGAAAATGCTCTAATTTAACTTTTTTTTTTCAAATCATTAACACTACTCGTTAAGACGTGATCTTCAGTATAAAATCATTCGGTTATCGTCGCCTTAAGTTTCAATTACTGACTAAGTGTATAATATTTAAATATTACTTAAATTGAAAATGATTATTTCGCGATCGTGTGCAAGAAAGTGGCGTCAGTAATGCGTATAGTGAGAGGGAGCGGCAATAGCTTTCTGAAGGTTTTTTCTGATAGGTTAGAAGGGCCTACAATGGATAGGTTTATCAAGCTGCATGTCAGACATAGGGCTTGATTAACCTTCCTGGTTTTTCTTTGTTTTGTTTTTTTGGCGTTTTTTTAGAGTAGGGTTTAAATGAATAAAGGGGATAATGTTTTAATCTTGTATTGTATTGTGTGCGTATTTTGTTACTACTAACATAGTTTTTAAGTTACTTGGCTATGGGCCTACGATGCCTGCTAATAAATGACTTATTTTTTTTTTTTTTTTTATAATGAGTGCTTAGACGAAGTTTTTGTTTGGATTGACATTATTTATATCTTTATACATAGTATAAAATATGTTCCGGGTGGTACCGGACGTAAAGAATAGCACCATCCTATTTCTTCCCGTGGGTGTCGTAAAGGCGACTAAGGGACTTACTAGAGAATGGGCAGCAGCCTTCTCTATGCAATTTAACACCATGAGGCCTATCCTATGCCCAGCAGTGGACGTCTTTCGGCTGAAATGATGATGATGATGAGTATAAAATAAAGTCATTTTCGTGTCTTTCTGTGTGTCCACTTAGATCTTTTAGAGTACACGATGGATTTTGATGCGGTCTTCACCATCTCTTAGAGCAAAGGTCTTCAACCTGCGGCTCCCCGCCGCAGCTGCGGCCCGCGATGACTTCCTTGACGACCCGGCAATAGCTTGGCAAAATTAAATTTATTTATTACTATTCATGTCTACAAATTTAAAAAAAATAGATAGGCACTCTTAAAAACAGTTTGACAATTGCAACAACCACTACTGGGGGCAGATATTGATAAATTTGGTATGAGTAAACAATGTCAAACATCTCATTGATTGAACTTTATTAGTATCATTTCCTATTTCTAGCCTGGTAAAAACTTTAATATTAACAACCTTGTAATAACGTCAATGATTATTGTTTTCTAATTACTTACCTACTTATAAGTTTAAAATGGAATATAATCAATTTCCCTTGTGTTGCGGCCCGCTGAACCAAAATCAAAGTATTCTCGGCCCTTAACTTCAAAAAGTTCTAAGCCTTTAGTGGCTTTAGAGTATTTATTTCGGAAACTATAAGTGTAAAATTCATTAATATTTAACTAAGACATAGCACAGAAACCTTGATGTTTCACATGTAGCCATTGCACCCGTAGGAAGCAGGGTTGGGTTGCTAGTTATAAAATAAAGAATAACTATCCAAGCGACCACGGCTGTCTTCTGAACATCACTATGAATATGTATTAAATACATTAAAATATATTACGTGTAAGAGCCTATGCGCACCACGTTTTTTAAACGCGCCGTCGACGCGCGCTTGTAGCGATACAGACGCGATAAGCACGCAAGTTATTCTGTAGGATAAAAGCGCGCCGTCGATGCACTTTTCTAAAACGCGCGTCAACGGCGCGTTTAAAAAACGTGGTGTCCACAGGCCCTAAGTTGTTTATTTAATAGACGATACATATTGAATAGTTTGTACAATAAAATTTCAGGTTATAATATTTTCTTGTTTCATACTTTTTAGAGCGTGATTTTTCGGTAGTCGGGTTTTAGTTTTTGAACTTAATTTTTTTACACCAAAACTTTGCAATTCTTAATGGTTTAATTATTGAGAATTTTATTTACGTCTTTACGGGTCGTCAGAAGACCGAAAATCTGACAACCAGTCTTAATAAGGGGTATCGTATTACCCAGTAACTGGGTTGTGGAGGTGTATGTAAATGTATATTACCCATGTAAAATATTGGTATTCGGTTAGACTGGAAGCCTTTTTTTTTTTGTTCACGGGATGGAAAATCCTCATGGATGTCCTCCGTCCTGGGGCGGGCGGAGGGGTCTGTCAGACTCTTACAGCCTCATTACAAAACAAGATTTACATTTTGACATGGCTTAAACCATGGAGCCAGTTTTTGTAATAAGAACGTAACAGTGATTGAAATACCGTTCTTTATACAAAACTGAAAACTTAGTTCGGTACTAAGTTGTCAGTTTTGTGTTTAGGAACTTTACCATAGTCGGAATAAAGTTCGAAATTCAATAATAGCTCCATGCTTTAAACCTGGGTCTGAAGATAAACCTTGTTTTGTTATAAGGGGGTTACTGACTAAAAACCCCTCCCACACTTGCACCGGGGATCTTGGGATATGTTATTACTTCCGCAATCCCCGGCTAGTGCCGGCCCGCTTCTGCGGGCCACCTCAAGTCAGGGGGAGGGGGTAAGGTGTCTGACCCCCCCCGCGACGTCTGATAGGGCCGCGCGTGGAACACTACGCGCCGCCACCTCGGGTCCAATGTGATAGGGGGCGGCGGACGTCCCCAAATCCGCCGTCTCTGGACCCATTTAGGAGGGCTGGAAGAAGCGTTGTTGGCCCTCCGCCGACGCCCAGTGCGTCTGCTGCGGGCCGGGTAAGCGGACGAGATCTCCCGCTCCCTTTTCGCAGCCTCCTTTTGCGACACGACTGTTTCACAGAAGGACACCACCGCTTCCCAGGACTCCTCACTGCCGACCATCGACTCGACCACGGCCGGCAGCAATAGCCACGGCCGGCAGCGATAGCCACGGCAGGCAGCGATAGCCACGGCCGGCAGCGATAGTAGACGCTTACCCCTACATAGTTGGGAAAAGGTTGGGCAGATTGATTGAGAATTTTATTTATTTATTTATTTTGTCTTTAAAAACGTTGCCCCACACTAGGAATTTCTCCTGTATTGTGGGTGCGTTTACAAACATTTAAATTCACATACACAAACAGCCTAGCACAAATGCAGAAATGCAGAAATGTCCTAAGGATATGGTAAAAAGTACTGCAGTGAGCAATAATTTGATCAGAAGTAACTTCCAGCCTAGCTTAGCCTCGCGTGGCTCACTCTAACACCATAAACGATGTTTATAAAACACCATTAAAGAACTACGACCTTACTGCCTTCGATTATAATCACAATAAATCAAAACAAAGTTGGTATTCGCACGCAATCGTGATGATCGTTTATAAGCACCCACTCATGCGCGATGTACAACACGCATTTATGGGTATATTTTGTTTTTTTTTACAAAGCTGTGTACGTGGGTTCGTTCCAGGCAAAACCTTTTCCTGAGTAGGTAAATGGTAAAAAACATGGCTGTACCTACAGTAGGTATAATATAAGTCAAGGTAATAAAAAATATAAAAGTGTTTGATGATGTCAATAAAATTCAGAGTAGCATGTTATAGTTACAGGATAATAATATTTTGAGGTCGGAAATGTGAGCATTTCAACCGTTAGTGCTTGATGATAAAAATTATTATAAGTCATAATGCGAGTGGTTTATAAAAATATTGCCTTTATATTTTATTTTTATTGCGGTAGGGGACGGAAATAGCACACAGTAGTTGTTCCGGGTCTGACTGTTTGTGTATGTGAAATTAAATGTTTGTAAACGCACCCACAATACAGGAGAAATTCCTAGTGTGGGGCAACGTTAAAAAAAACAATAACAAAAAAAAAATGCAACACTTTGTATTTAGAAAACCATATTACAAAATTATGATGGTAACACACGAAACAGATAGGTAGACGGCCACATATTAAGCCATAAATTTTCAGTATAAGCTGGTCTCGCATTATATAGGATTTCCGTACAATGAGAGGTCAGTTTATACTGGAAATGTATAGCTTGATATGTGGCCGTGTGTACTCGGCAACTGGGATGTGGAGGTCAAATAAGCAGTCACTGCATTTAAAATATTAGGTATTTAGCTGCATTTTGGTTAGACAGGAAGCTGACCCAAGAAAGTTATGAAAAGGCTAGGTATTTCTTATAGACAAATTATGTAGCGATTTAGCATACCTATTTTGTTAAAGAAACTAATTTTTGGTAAATATACTTTTGTCGAAATACGAGTATGATGACTAATTAGTGAATTATGGAAGAAAAAGGCATTTTGTTCCGATCCCAAATAAATTGGGATAAAGGCAGAAAAATCATCATTCTTCTCGACAGAAGCCATCATCATGGCTTCTGTCGAAATATGCGTCGAATCCAGAACAACGACGTGAGTTTTCTTTGGGTCGATTATTTCCAGGTTTTTATTGCCAATAAACGATGCACAAACTTTTAAAAGAAGTTATTAAATAATAAATAAAAAGAACTTCATAATTGAAAAGTAATCATTATTATGGAGTGAGCGTGGCCTAGTGGTAATAACCTCGACTTTCGGTCGTAGGTTCGAACCGAACAGGTGCTTTAATTTGTGTAAATTATTCTATGACCACTGCTCTCAAAACGGTGAAGGAAAACATCGTGAGGAAACCGGCATGTCCTAGAACCAAAAATTTGAAGACATTTGACATCCACCAACCCGAACTCCGCCCGCGTGGTGGATTACGGCCCACTCTCTCTCATCGAGAGGAGGCCTGTGTCCCAGCAGTGGGAACATTATAGGCTGACTATGCAAGTGACGCATTTTGGAAAACATTTGAATATTAAAAAAAACTCTTTTTTTAATGATAATTCATATAACCTCAATTAATTTCAGAATACCTAGATTCTGAAATTAATTGAGGCTGTGTTAAAATTTTATTCCCCGCATCAATGATTGCATGTAACCCAAGCTTAATTATGTGAACACAAATCTACTATTAGACCCTTATAAGTAATTAAAAGAATAGTCCCTAAAACAAAAGTCAAATGTCCGACAATTATAACTCAAAACTTAATTAGTTTCATCAAAATAATTACCTCAAAAATGTTGTTTAAAACTTTAAAATATTATATTAAAATGGCCCTTATATTAAAACCGGTATTAAATTGAGGGCACCAAAGAAAACATTAATGCTAAATCCATTAAATGGATTTAGCATTAATGTTTTCTTTGTTTTTAATTGCATCTTCAACTTGCTACGGCGTAACGCTACGAGATAGCTACGACATACTCGTAGCTACGAACTTCGTAGCCGGTTCGTCGTCGCAGTGAATGAAGTAGTTACAAAGTTAATATTTGCAATTACTCTGGAGGTTACGTAAGATTATAATATAACATGTTGTTATAATAGGCATTTAGAATGAATGTAGTTGAACTTTAGAGAGAATCTACTATTATTGAAGTGAACTAATTTTGGACTTCTTTAAAATACAATTCTAATAAATTATCTCGTTAAACCTTTACTAATAAAAAACATACCATGTACTTAATAAAACATTTAATTTATTTTTTGTCATACAGATGATTTATATAGCTTACCAATTTTACAGTCATAAAACGTACATTCAAATGATAAATGATTTATTTCTGTAAGTAGGTTTGTACAAACATTTTTACACGTAAATCATATTAAAAAAAAACTAGAAAAACTAGATGATGTCAGCCTTTTTTATCTAACTACTCTGAGAAGAAAGGCTGAAACAAACTCAGAGGTCTCTTTTAAAGTCCAGACATAATCTTGGTCAGATCATGTGAAGACCATGTAGATTGGCGCCTGAAATGATCTTTTGATGAAAGAATCACACAGATAGAGGGGACCTGTCCAGTCAGTGCACGCATTTGTCAGCAGTCGTGCAGCTCAACTCAGAACTTAAGGAGCTCAACATCACATTCACATCATAACACACATAACATCACGCCTGTAATCCCCGAAGGGTTAGGCAGAGGTGTACCTATAGTACACCCACGTTTTGCCAGTTATGTTTTTAAGTCCCGTGTAATAAGGGGCGAGCCTACTGCCATCAACCGGGCACAAATCCAGACTCCGGGAGAAAGAAATTCCTGGTGGAAAAACCTAATAAGAAAAAAAAAACTAAATTCCCTGAAAAAATACACTACACGCATGCTTTTTTTTTTTTTTTATGGTGGGAAATTATCAAATAACTTCTCCCGCTCTGGGAGGGCGTGTCAGATTTTTACTGACTAAAACCCACCCGTATTCCTTCATTTGCCTGTGTGCTAGGGCCACGATATCCCTTTCGGACAAACTCGCAACCCTGGCAGGTATTGGCCCTATCGGACTCCGTCAGTTGGTGCTAACAACTCTTTGAGGCGCGCGTGGAACACGACGCGCCGTCGACCCGGGCCTGGTCGTTATCGGATGGTGAGCTACCCATCGCTCACCGTCCGCAGGCCCGCGACTACACGCATGCTGCATATGATTCTTGTGGTGATCGAAATAAATGTATGTTATTTATTTATTATTATTTATAAGTATACAACCATTTCAATAAACCAAATTCGAAATAAATTATATAGCTGTACGTGACAGAGTCACGCACAGTCGTCACTGCCCCCGAATTTATAGGATCTCGTAAATAATAAGAGAGTTGTAAGTAACTTGTCACAGGAAGTGTTACTTCATCACTCACTGCCAATCACGGTAATTGGCCAATAGAATGAGAGTAAATTAGCTGAATTATTTCGGTACTAAAACTTTTTCAATTACGACCGGAGACAAGCAGTAAAAGACATTTTCTCGAACTTGGCGTGCATGTTAGATATAGAAACTGGTAGATAAGTAGCTTTATCTCGTCTCAGCGCGTGTTAAAGCGACGAAAAAATTATATCGTGATTCGCATGTTAGCTACACGGCGGGAAAAGTCTTGTCTCAGCTCGAGATAATGAGGCGATATAATTTTATCGCTCTGAGCATGTTACAAAAGAAGCTATATTAGACTACTAGTTAGAGAGTGAATTGGACAGCAAGAAGATATCTTAGGGGCAATTCTACTAAATTTATTACTATTCATGTCTACAAATTTAAAAAAAATAGATAGGCACTCTTAAAAACAGTTTGACAATTGCAACAACCACTACTGGGGGCAGATATTGATAAATTTGGTATGAGTAAACAATGTCAAACATCTCATTGATTGAACTTTATTAGTATCATTTCCTATTTCTAGCCTGGTAAAAACTTTAATATTAACAACCTTGTAATAACGTCAATGATTATTGTTTTCTAATTACTTACCTACTTATAAGTTTAAAATGGAATATAATCAATTTCCCTTGTGTTGCGGCCCGCTGAACCAAAATCAAAGTATTCTCGGCCCTTAACTTCAAAAAGTTCTAAGCCTTTAGTGGCTTTAGAGTATTTATTTCGGAAACTATAAGTGTAAAATTCATTAATATTTAACTAAGACATAGCACAGAAACCTTGATGTTTCACATGTAGCCATTGCACCCGTAGGAAGCAGGGTTGGGTTGCTAGTTATAAAATAAAGAATAACTATCCAAGCGACCACGGCTGTCTTCTGAACATCACTATGAATATGTATTAAATACATTAAAATATATTACGTGTAAGAGCCTATGCGCACCACGTTTTTTAAACGCGCCGTCGACGCGCGCTTGTAGCGATACAGACGCGATAAGCACGCAAGTTATTCTGTAGGATAAAAGCGCGCCGTCGATGCACTTTTCTAAAACGCGCGTCAACGGCGCGTTTAAAAAACGTGGTGTCCACAGGCCCTAAGTTGTTTATTTAATAGACGATACATATTGAATAGTTTGTACAATAAAATTTCAGGTTATAATATTTTCTTGTTTCATACTTTTTAGAGCGTGATTTTTCGGTAGTCGGGTTTTAGTTTTTGAACTTAATTTTTTTACACCAAAACTTTGCAATTCTTAATGGTTTAATTATTGAGAATTTTATTTACGTCTTTACGGGTCGTCAGAAGACCGAAAATCTGACAACCAGTCTTAATAAGGGGTATCGTATTACCCAGTAACTGGGTTGTGGAGGTGTATGTAAATGTATATTACCCATGTAAAATATTGGTATTCGGTTAGACTGGAAGCCTTTTTTTTTTTGTTCACGGGATGGAAAATCCTCATGGATGTCCTCCGTCCTGGGGCGGGCGGAGGGGTCTGTCAGACTCTTACAGCCTCATTACAAAACAAGATTTACATTTTGACATGGCTTAAACCATGGAGCCAGTTTTTGTAATAAGAACGTAACAGTGATTGAAATACCGTTCTTTATACAAAACTGAAAACTTAGTTCGGTACTAAGTTGTCAGTTTTGTGTTTAGGAACTTTACCATAGTCGGAATAAAGTTCGAAATTCAATAATAGCTCCATGCTTTAAACCTGGGTCTGAAGATAAACCTTGTTTTGTTATAAGGGGGTTACTGACTAAAAACCCCTCCCACACTTGCACCGGGGATCTTGGGATATGTTATTACTTCCGCAATCCCCGGCTAGTGCCGGCCCGCTTCTGCGGGCCACCTCAAGTCAGGGGGAGGGGGTAAGGTGTCTGACCCCCCCCGCGACGTCTGATAGGGCCGCGCGTGGAACACTACGCGCCGCCACCTCGGGTCCAATGTGATAGGGGGCGGCGGACGTCCCCAAATCCGCCGTCTCTGGACCCATTTAGGAGGGCTGGAAGAAGCGTTGTTGGCCCTCCGCCGACGCCCAGTGCGTCTGCTGCGGGCCGGGTAAGCGGACGAGATCTCCCGCTCCCTTTTCGCAGCCTCCTTTTGCGACACGACTGTTTCACAGAAGGACACCACCGCGTCCCAGGACTCCTCACTGCCGACCATCGACTCGACCACGGCCGGCAGCAATAGCCACGGCCGGCAGCGATAGCCACGGCAGGCAGCGATAGCCACGGCCGGCAGCGATAGTAGACGCTTACCCCTACATAGTTGGGAAAAGGTTGGGCAGATTGATTGAGAATTTTATTTATTTATTTATTTTGTCTTTAAAAACGTTGCCCCACACTAGGAATTTCTCCTGTATTGTGGGTGCGTTTACAAACATTTAAATTCACATACACAAACAGCCTAGCACAAATGCAGAAATGCAGAAATGTCCTAAGGATATGGTAAAAAGTACTGCAGTGAGCAATAATTTGATCAGAAGTAACTTCCAGCCTAGCTTAGCCTCGCGTGGCTCACTCTAACACCATAAACGATGTTTATAAAACACCATTAAAGAACTACGACCTTTCCGCCTTCGATTATAATCACAATAAATCAAAACAAAGTTGGTATTCGCACGCAATCGTGATGATTGTTTATAAGCACCCACTCATGCGCGATGTACAACACGCATTTATGGGTATATTTTGTTTTTTTTTACAAAGCTGTGTACGTGTTATCCTGAGTAGGTAAATGGTAAAAAACATGGCTGTACCTACAGTAGGTATAATATAAGTCAAGATAATAAAAAATATAAAAGTGTTTGATGATGTCAATAAAATTCAGAGTAGCATGTTATAGTTACAGGATAATAATATTTTGAGGTCGGAAATGTGAGCATTTCAACCGTTAGTGCTTGATGATAAAAATTATTATAAGTCATAATGCGAGTGGTTTATAAAAATATTGCCTTTATATTTTATTTTTATTGCGGTAGGGGACGGAAATAGCACACAGTAGTTGTTCCGGGTCTGACTGTTTGTGTATGTGAAATTAAATGTTTGTAAACGCACCCACAATACAGGAGAAATTCCTAGTGTGGGGCAACGTTAAAAAAAACAATAACAAAAAAAAAATGCAACACTTTGTATTTAGAAAACCATATTACAAAATTATGATGGTAACACACGAAACAGATAGGTAGACGGCCACATATTAAGCCATAAATTTTCAGTATAAGCTGGTCTCGCATTATATAGGATTTCCGTACAATGAGAGGTCAGTTTATACTGGAAATGTATAGCTTGATATGTGGCCGTGTGTACTCGGCAACTGGGATGTGGAGGTCAAATAAGCAGTCACTGCATTTAAAATATTAGGTATTTAGCTGCATTTTGGTTAGACAGGAAGCTGACCCAAGAAAGTTATGAAAAGGCTAGGTATTTCTTATAGACAAATTATGTAGCGATTTAGCATACCTATTTTGTTAAAGAAACTAATTTTTGGTAAATATACTTTTGTCGAAATACGAGTATGATGACTAATTAGTGAATTATGGAAGAAAAAGGCATTTTGTTCCGATCCCAAATAAATTGGGATAAAGGCAGAAAAATCATCATTCTTCTCGACAGAAGCCATCATCATGGCTTCTGTCGAAATATGCGTCGGATCCAGAACAACGACGTGAGTTTTCTTTGGGTCGATTATTTCCAGGTTTTTATTGCCAATAAACGATGCACAAACTTTTAAAAGAAGTTATTAAATAATAAATAAAAAGAACTTCATAATTGAAAAGTAATCATTATTATGGAGTGAGCGTGGCCTAGTGGTAATAACCTCGACTTTCGGTCGTAGGTTCGAACCGAACAGGTGCTTTAATTTGTGTAAATTATTCTATGACCACTGCTCTCAAAACGGTGAAGGAAAACATCGTGAGGAAACCGGCATGTCCTTGAACCAAAAATTTGAAGACATTTGACATCCACCAACCCGAACTCCGCCCGCGTGGTGGATTACGGCCCACTCTCTCTCATCGAGAGGAGGCCTGTGTCCCAGCAGTGGGAACATTATAGGCTGACTATGCAAGTGACGCATTTTGGAAAACATTTGAATATTAAAAAAAACTCTTTTTTTAATGATAATTCATATAACCTCAATTAATTTCAGAATACCTAGATTCTGAAATTAATTGAGGCTGTGTTAAAATTTTATTCCCCGCATCAATGATTGCAATTAACCCAAGCTTAATTATGTGAACACAAATCTACTATTAGACCCTTATAAGTAATTAAAAGAATAGTCCCTAAAACAAAAGTCAAATGTCCGACAATTATAACTCAAAACTTAATTAGTTTCATCAAAATAATTACCTCAAAAATGTTGTTTAAAACTTTAAAATATTATATTAAAATGGCCCTTATATTAAAACCGGTATTAAATTGAGGGCCCCAAAGAAAACATTAATGCTAAATCCATTAAATGGATTTAGCATTAATGTTTTCTTTGTTTTTAATTGCATCTTCAACTTGCTACGGCGTAACGCTACGAGATAGCTACGAGATACTCGTAGCTACGAACTTCGTAGCCGGTTCGTCGTCGCAGTGAATGAAGTAGTTACAAAGTTAATATTTGCAATTACTCTGGAGGTTACGTAAGATTATAATATAACATGTTGTTATAATAGGCATTTAGAATGAATGTAGTTGAACTTTAGAGAGAATCTACTATTATTGAAGTGAACTAATTTTGGACTTCTTTAAAATACAATTCTAATAAATTATCTCGTTAAACCTTTACTAATAAAAAACATACCATGTACTTAATAAAACATTTAATTTATTTTTTGTCATACAGATGATTTATATAGCTTACCAATTTTACAGTCATAAAACGTACATTCAAATGATAAATGATTTATTTCTGTAAGTAGGTTTGTACAAACATTTTTACACGTAAATCATATTAAAAAAAAACTAGAAAAACTAGATGATGTCAGCCTTTTTTATCTAACTACTCTGAGAAGAAAGGCCGAAACAAACTCAGAGGTCTCTTTTAAAGTCCAGACATAATCTTGGTCAGATCATGTGAAGACCATGTAGATTGGCGCCTGAAATGATCTTTTGATGAAAGAATCACACAGATAGAGGGGACCTGTCCAGTCAGTGCACGCATTTGTCAGCAGTCGTGCAGCTCAACTCAGAACTTAAGGAGCTCAACATCACATTCACATCATAACACACATAACATCACGCCTGTAATCCCCGAAGGGTTAGGCAGAGGTGTACCTATAGTACACCCACGTTTTGCCAGTTATGTTTTTAAGTCCCGTGTAATAAGGGGCGAGCCTACTGCCATCAACCGGGCACAAATCCAGACTCCGGGAGAAAGAAATTCCTGGTGGAAAAACCTAATAAGAAAAAAAAAACTAAATTCCCTGAAAAAATACACTACACGCATGCTTTTTTTTTTTTTTTTTGGGTGGGAAATTATCAAATAACTTCTCCCGCTCTGGGAGGGCGTGTCAGATTTTTACTGACTAAAACCCACCCGTATTCCTTCATTTGCCTGTGTGCTAGGGCCACGATATCCCTTTCGGACAAACTCGCAACCCTGGCAGGTATTGGCCCTATCGGACTCCGTCAGTTGGTGCTGACAACTCTTTGAGGCGCGCGTGGAACACGACGCGCCGTCGACCCGGGCCTGGTCGTTATCGGATGGTGAGCTACCCATCGCTCACCGTCCGCAGGCCCGCGACTACACGCATGCTGCATATGATTCTTGTGGTGATCGAAATAAATGTATGTTATTTATTTATTATTATTTATAAGTATACAACCATTTCAATAAACCAAATTCGAAATAAATTATATAGCTGTACGTGACAGAGTCACGCACAGTCGTCACTGCCCCCGAATTTATAGGATCTCGTAAATAATAAGAGAGTTGTAAGTAACTTGTCACAGGAAGTGTTACTTCATCACTCACTGCCAATCACGGTAATTGACCAATAGAATGAGAGTAAATTAGCTGAATTATTTCGGTACTAAAACTTTTTCAATTACGACCGGAGACAAGCAGTAAAAGACATTTTCTCGAACTTGGCGTGCATGTTAGATATAGAAACTGGTAGATAAGTAGCTTTATCTCGTCTCAGCGCGTGTTAAAGCGACGAAAAAATTATATCGTGATTCGCATGTTAGCTACACGGCGGGAAAAGTCTTGTCTCAGCTCGAGATAATGAGGCGATATAATTTTATCGCTCTGAGCATGTTACAAAAGAAGCTATATTAGACTACTAGTTAGAGAGTGAATTGGACAGCAAGAAGATATCTTAGGGGCAATTCTACTAATTTTAAGAACGTTCACAGTCTGATCTCTCAATCTGTCAAAAATACCTCTTATTTCCCTACATTTTGACAATTTTTTGACGTTTGTTTGTCGCCAAGATGAGATTGCGACTAGATTTTGAACGTTTTAAATTACGAGAATTGGCCTTCAGTTCAAACCTGTGGTGTGCAATTTATCTTAATTGAAGAGGTTTTTATTTAACCTAGTAAAGTTTAAACTAATGTCATTAACATTATTCAAGTTTCATCTATTTTTGGTCCAAAAGTAAAGGATATTTCATTTGTTTTTATAATTCATTACTTCGAAAATGTATGATTTTTTAAAGTCAAATAATCCCAAGTTCAATGGCCCTACAGGTTTGCAGCCATAATAAAAAATGCTCAGTCTGACTAGGCCTGAATTTAGGAAAAAAAAAATCCTTTTACGTTTGGACCATAAACAGTGCTGTCTACAGCAGCGCTTTCAAATAACAAAAAAAAATCCTATTGAATAAGTGTCTTTAAGCAGTAGAAGAACTAATTTTATTGAATTGTAATTTGATTGTTTTTTTTTTTGGATAATCCTGGGTTGTTACATTTTATTGTATTTTTTTCATTCGGATTTATTGATCTAACTATAAATTTATTATTACTAGTTAATTCTATCAATAATTGCAAACTTATCTTTAATTAATTATGTTTATTGTTATTATTTTAAATTTTAAGGTGTTGGCCATCATATATTATTGTTTAATTTAGGTACTATTGAAGAAATGTAAATTTATTGTGTAGTAGTGTATAAATCCTGTAATTGTGTAATTTTGCGTGTAAATTCAGATACAAGTTACTTTATTTATAAATAAATGACTATGACTATGACCAAAATGGATGATAGTCTTACCAGAAATGTTATAAATATAATAATTTATGCAGTCAATTGTTTTGCTACTATGCGTCATCAATAGATAAACGCCAACGCATGTCAATGAACTCAGCCTAATATAATCACTGACCCGTGTAAACGGACATTAGCAAGTTAAATTTACTGTAGGCAGTGGTAGTATAAATAAAGTCACGAGCACAAATATGTACACATTCAGCGAAATTCAAGAGCTATTTTCAGATTCAAACTCAAAGCAATTATTTCAATTACCGACTCCTTCACAATTCACGGTTACAGGCAGCTTTGAATTGTCAAGGAGTCGGTCAGTTAGTCAGAAAGTTGAAGATAGTTGCCCATACCAAAATGCAGATCTCTATGAAGAAGAACGGGTAAGAAACTCAAAGGACACTCTTTTAAATCAATATATTACAAAATCCTGGGTACCTTTATGTGAGAACAATGTCTGTTTTGTAGTGGAATAACGATTGCAAATTTGAGATATGACTAGTTCATAAATAAAATAAATAATAATTAAAATAAAATAGCCTTTTATTTCTTGCTGTTTAAATATTACAAGAAAATAATATAATACTACATGCAATCTAAAAACATTTCAAATTCATAATTAATTACAATTAAATTTTTCTAAGCAATCTCAATTCAAAATCATTGTTATTTTAAGAAAAAATACACAATACCAATTATTTTTTTAAATTATTAGATTACTATACTTATGATTTATAATTTATACATTTTATAATTATTATATTATAAATTTAAATTATATTATAATTATTTTAACAATTCAGTTTTTCTAACAAGAACCCCTCTTAGTAGAAGGTGAAGGCCTCCTAGTTACTAGACTAGTTCATAATAGTATGTAAAATACTATGTTCGTAAAAGCATACAATTACAATTAATACAAAACGAGAAAATTATTTTAAAAAATTGTTAAGGTCACACATAGTTATAGTACTCGTGACTGAACCTACGATCAGCCAAGTCAGTACTTGGACTACGAAAACAGCTCTTACGACTTAAAGGCGCTGTCGGTCAAATAACTACCATAGATGAGCGGTTGCCTTTACTAATCGGGTACCAGTTAGTGCTTGATTATTGTGTTTCGTAGTTGAGAGGTTAAAGTTGGGGGTTGCTAGTCTACATGTAGCTTATAAGCTTTTGAATACTCGTAAAGTGATTGCTTTTGAGTGAAAGTGACAATATAATTATTATGGTACATTACTGCAGCGGCCTGCAACAGGGTTATTGATGGACGTAAGTACGTGAAAATATGGTCCGAGGCGAAGCCGAGCCTCTCTTACGTGAGTCCATCAATGCCTGCTTGCGGCCAAGGCTTGTATAGTGCTTTTCTCAAATAATGCGCGGAAATTCAAACAAAGTAAATTATTTATAAATTCCAGATTCAATGACAAACAACGATAATTTTTCACGCGCCAATGTGTTAGTTTGTTTTTTTTTTTTCAATAAACAGCTTTATACTGTATGTAACAAAAACCCTGTTGTTCCTTTTAGGGATGTGTACATTTTTTACCTACAAGCACAACATTGGTGGAATTATAATTAAAAAAAAAATTGTATTGGCTAGTCGAGAAGTCAAAATCAAAGAATAAAAGAGGTTAGAAATCAGTTAAGCATTACAAATATTAATAATTAAATATTTATTTTAATTATTTTTGTTGAACCGTTTTTATAAATGACTTACTTTATTACTTAAAACGTAGGTAGAAGGAACAACAGGGTTTTTGTTACATATTGTATATGCGAGCCAGTTCAAAATTTAAATAAAACCTTTGATAAGTTACCTCCTTGGTTGCCATGTTTTGGAGTAAAAGATCGTTCCATTTTTAAATTATACGATAGATATGAGTTTACTACTCGTATGTAATTTATTTGGCCGCTAAACCACGACACTGATATGGATTTTCATACAACTTTTGGTGGCCGCTGCTCGCATGTAGTTGGCCAATACAGCAATTTCGATTTATCTCGAAGAAGATTGTCAAAATAATGCTCGAATTTCCAATAATGTTTGAGAAATACATATTTATAGTCCTCCTTGCTCGTGGCTAAGTGCTATCAGCCGAACTGGTCGATCCATCAGGTTAAGTTACGCTTGCCGGGGTTAGTCCGTGGATGGGTGACCATCTTCACATACCGAGACTCCTCTGTGCCCCAGAAAGCACGTTAAGCCGTTGGTCCCGGCTGTCATTCGTGGATCTTTGACAGCCGTTACGGGTCGTCGGAAGCCCGAAAGTCTGACAACCAGTTCTACCAAGAGGTATCGTATTACCCAGTTACTGGGTTATGGAGATCAGATAGGCAATCGCTCCATGTAAAATACTGGTATTGAGCTGCATCTGGTTAGACTGGAAGCCGACCTAGTACCTACTAGAATGAATTCTATTTTATTTGTAATTTTTGACGTTCAAAAGTGCCATTTATGTGCCTATTTGAAATAAATAATTTGACTTTGACTTTTGACTTTGACCCCAGCATTGTTGGGAATAGGCAGATTGATTGAGTAATGAAGTTTTTTTTTTTGTTAATGTGAGGACGTTGTAGGCTTAATAGACTGTAGATCTGTAGACCATTTTCTATTTTGTTAAGTACCTGGTACTTTGACGGGCCTACGCTGTCCTCTCATACCTATTAACACTGTAATTTGAAAACATTGTAAAAGCCAATTTTTTTTTAAAGAGTGACCGTGGAGTTCCTTGCCGGCTCTTCTCCATAGGAAACGACCAATTGGAACCGTGCACCTAGCTTCTGACGTTTCATAAGTGCCCATGTAGGCTTATGTGAAATAAAAATATTTTTGATTTGATTTGAAGTCCTCCTTATCGATTTCGATAACGAAAACATTTTGTAAATTAAATTAAATCAATTTTCTAGCGACACTCACTAGATCGTATTTAGTTCTAAATACCCGGTCACAAGTAGAGCAGTAAAGTTGGCCTGCAGAGTTACAAGTGTAGTGTAGGTAAAGGAGGTTTTACTATACGTATTTAGCGTTTTTACCCGATTGCGGCGAAGCCAAAAAAGGAGGGTTATGTGTTTGACCTGTATGTATGTATGTCTGTCCCTATGTTCCCTCGTAACTACCAAACGGCTGAGCTGATTTTGAAGAATGATATGTGGTTAAATTCGTCTTTATTGCGCGAGTGTCATAGGGCATATTAAAACTGTAAGTACAAAATCTAAATGGCGGATTTTTGGCGCCAAAACGTGTGTTTTCGACAAAAAAAAATCTGCAAAGCCTATCGAGTGGGGTATCAAAATAGGCAATAAGTCGTTATTGTTAGGAAGATGCTCCGACTGCATGAGATTGTTCATAGTGTTAATTTTTTTAAATCTTGTTTCCATCTTTTTTAAGTTCACTTTTTACACTTTTCGGGTTTTTGATTGTTTTAATTAACTTTTTTTCTTGAATTGTTTCGAGTCGAAACGACTCGAGGCATTTAAAAAACCAGCGGTTGTTATACACACAGCTTATTGTTTTGAAGTTACCTATACCAACACTGTATCACAAAAATAAAAAATAAACTAACTTAATTTGTATTCTCATTTTAAAAAGCCTATCAGCTTATGCCCAAGATAACAAAAATAACGAAACAATATCACGTAAACACAAAAAACCTTTATAGTGATGACACAAAACATTTGAGAATTAATTTGTCAGGAACACAGCTTCATACAGCTATTTGGAACATTGCCAAGAACTGTCGAGGCTTCATAGTCCATTGTTTTTTTTTTTCATTTTTATAATTGCGATAAAGTGAAACTGTAACGATGAGAGAAATTACTTACGGATTTTAGATAGAAATGTATTGTTTTTTTTTTCTCTAAAATAAGGGTGTTTTTTTAAATAGTTTAGTAGAAAATTGAAGCACGCGTGACGATTTGGACTCGTCCCTGACCGATTAGCCTGAGAAGGCAAACCATAAAGAAAATTGGAACAGTATGAGTAGATCTTTGCCCAACAGTGGGACAATATAGGTTAAGTTTTTTAAACAAAAAAAGTTGAAAATTCCGTGAAACTATTTTATTTTTAGGCAGCCCCTGCACCTATATGATTGACCGCCAATCCACCTGCCAAGCGTGGTGATTATGGCAAACCTCCCCTTGCTTGGGGGAGGCCTATGTCCAGCAGTGGACGTCTTTTGGGTGAAATGAAGATGATGATGAGCCCTTGAAATGATCCATGAAAATCACGTATCAATAACATTGATGCCCCATAAGCTTCAAAGTTTGCGCGTGATCAAGACCTGCGCAATATCTAACCTACACGGTACAATAAAAATTAAACTTGCTCAGACTTTTGTTCAATCATTGCGTGATTTTCAATAAAATCCCTAAACGGTCAAAAACATTGGGCCATTGTTGTTTGTGTGTTGGGGTCGGCTTCTTATCTGACCTCCACAACTCAGTAACTGGGTAACACGATACCCCTTGGTAAGACTGGTTGTCAGACTTTCGGACTTCTGACGACCCGTAACAACTGTAAAAGATCAACGAATGTCAGCCGGGACCAACGACTTAACTTGCTTTTTGAGGCACGGAGGAGTTTCGGTATGTAAAGTTGGTCACCCATCCACGGACCAACCCCGGCAAGCATAGCTTAACTTGATGGATCGACCCATGCAGCTGTTTTGTTATTGTGCAATATAATAGATCGTTTATGCAGAGTGATTTTTTTATTCCAAATTAAATGACAAATACGATATTTAAGAAGAGTGTCACAACTAGAATGATATTATGTAACGGTTCGTGTAGGGCAGGGTTTCTTAAAGTGGGGTCCACGGACCCCTTAGGGGTCCGTAGCATGTGTATCAGGGGTTCACAGTTATTAGGAAATTGTGTAGTAAACTCAGCATTTCTCGGCCAAGCCACCACCTCACCATGACGACGACGCGCATCGTCGTCGCGGCTTGTGTTTTTTAATCAAAGTTAGGCTTGTTTTCTTTTCCTAAAATATTCGTGGAATTATTTAAATTATGAAAGTGGTCCGTGACTGCAAAAAGTTTAAGAAACCCTGATGTAGGGTAATGGTATTATTAGTTTTGCTATGTGAACATACTTAAAGGAATAGTAGAAATAAACGTATGACAGACAAGTATATATATAATTAGTATTCGGTCCAATACTTTACAATTGTGATATTCTTGAACATTAAAGTGCCCATACCTACTAGATAAATTATTGGCAACAGTAAACTACAATAATAAAGGCCCTTAAAAAGACAGAGAGGCACATTTATAAAGTAACAAAGACTTTAAATCAATTTTCTCACAATAAGCTGAAAAGCCAGGACAAAAAGAACTTTAGGGAAAACTACTTGCAGTAAGATACTACACTTTAGCTAAGATAAAACTTAAATCCAGTCGTTAAAAGTCTGAGAGCTATACCTCCTAACTATGACCTACACATATATATTTATGTAAAATCTTTCAGGGAATTCAGTGCATCAGCAGAAAAGTACGAGTGGGCGGCTGCAGTAGCGTCGGCAAATAAATGCATTATTAATGAGATTTTGAAGTCCATTGATGGACCGCAAGCTGTTTTCTATTTTTAGTCTATTTAAAATTGAAATCGGTGACTGGTTTTCAGTTCGAATATTCAAGCCTTAAAAAAAATCATAAAAGTTCAAAACGTTCTTACCAAAGGAATCATCGCGTGAACACGCAAACGTCGCTTTCTTTTTGTTTGGCGAACCTGAACGCGTGGTCACAGCGACAGAGGGCTTCTTTCGGTTTTCCGAACTAAAAGTAACGTATGAACGCGGCGATCGCATATTCGCGCAAACGATAATTTTGGTTAGGAAGCAGGGTACGGCCTATTTTATAAGGCTGCAAAGGTTCTTTCTTTCAATAAAATATACTAACAGCGTATTTAGGTACAATGTTTTTGCTACCCGTAGGTACGGTCGTATCGCCGTCTTCAAGCGAGAACAGGACAAATTCATTGCTTTTTGGCAAACAAATTCCAACTGTGCTCGTTATATTGAGTGACGAGAATAGAACACACCCACGCGGCTCTTATATAGAACCTTCAAGGTTAATGTTTGGGGGTTAGTAGTTTAGTAGGGACCGAGGTTAGGGTACCTATTTGTGAAGATACTTGAGCTAAATTAATTCTAGCTTATCTGTTGTACTTACAAAGAAATAAAATAAAGCCTAGAAATTGTGTAAGTAAGAAAATGCTACTAAATATTTTTGAATTCAAGTGTCTGCACGAAATATTTTCGATTTTTTCTTCCGCAATCACGAACGTAATATTATGGATGAATTAATGAGTTAATGAACTATTACTTTATAGTCGACAGTTTGTTTTAATTCATAAGAGAGACATTTACTCAAATAGTATTGATTTAAAAGAGACTGAATAACTTAAAAAAAAAAATAGTATAAAATGTCATAATTATTTACAAATTCAATTCTGTTATAAAACAAAAAGAAAATCATAGGATCTCAAATATCAAACAAAACAAAAAAAAAACCAAGCAATTTTGTTAAAAATAAAATCTAAAGATTTATTTTTTTCATTTGTGCCTGATAACATAACCAGCTTGCGACTTGAATACCACGTTAGGCTATATTTTAAAACTCAATACCAACACTTAAAAATATCATTACCCTTTCAAATTATACACGGCTCACTAGCACACATGTCGGTTGCTTTATTGATGTAGTCTGTTTCAATAATTTAAGCTATGCAGACGACATGGTGCTGCTGGCCCCCTCGGTCGGTGCGCTCCGAAAGCTTCTCGATATTTGCGAGTCGTATGCTGCTTCTCATGGCCTTGTATACAACGAAGGCAAGTCAAAATACATGGTCTTCAAGTCTGGTACCAAGTGTCCCTCTACCGTCCCTCCTGTGTTACTGAACGGTGTGGGGTTGCATAGGGTGTTCTCTTTTAAATACCTGGGTCACTTGGTGACGGACGATTTGAAAGACGACGCAGATATGGAGAGGGAGCGTAGAGCATTGTCGGTTCGGGCTAATATGCTGGCCCGCCGGTTCTTCCGATGTACAGCTGCGGTTAAGATAACTTTGTTCAAAGCATATTGCATGTCACTGTACTCGGGGAGCCTGTGGTTCAGCTACACCCAAAAGGCCTACAATGCTCTGCGTATCCAGTATAACAACGCATTTAGAGTGCTGTTGCGTTTGCCTCGGTTCTGAAGCGCATCATCGATGTTCGCTGAGGCACGTACCGACTGCTTCAATGCTGTACGGCGCAAAAGAGCGGCCTCGTTGCTAAACAGACTCCGTGGCAGCCCCAACAGCATTCTACGTGCTATAGCCGGGTGACATGACAGCCCGTTGGTGAGGTCGCTTGTCACCTGTACACTGTCTGTGTTATTAGTTAAGTACTAACGTAGGTTAAGACTATTGTTACTAACCCAATGGATCTTTGTTATCTGAAATAAATGAATGAATTATGAATTATACCTGCATTCTCATATCTCCAGCCTCCTTTTACGAAAATGTAAAAAAGATGGCCACCGAATTTAAAAATAGAACTTTATCGCAGCTCGAAATTCGGCGAAGCAACGTAGCCTGACAAACGAGGCTCGGTGTGCCTCCAAGTCGGAGGAGTATATAATAACGAAACGGACATATGAGCAGTCAAGATGTTACACGAACTTCTACTGCGACAAAATTATATTATTATTTTAATATAAAATTTCTTGTTTGAAGTTCTTTACCGTTTAATGTGACTTTTAAGCGAGATACAAACGACGTTATTTTTACCCAGCTGCAAGGACTACTTTATTAAATATAACAATGAAAACTATTTCATGTCTTTATGAATAGTTTTTATCGTGATATTGCCTTTACCTACTGAAAAAAAAATCAGTACCGACATAGGCCTCCTCTAAAGGAGGGGTTTGCCATAATCGCCACGCTTAGCAGGCGGGTTGGCGATCGCAGTATGGTGTTAAAATCCATAGAGAACGCTGCTGCTCATTCTCTAGTAAGTCCCTTAGTCGCCTTTTACGACATCCACGGGAAGAAATGGGATAGTGCTATTCTTTACGACCGGCACCAAACGGACTGAAAATCATTATTTAAGGTAAACAATTAAATCGCTTTATTGCATTATTTTCCCCGGTCACATGTTCTTCCCGTCATTGTGTTAATTCATGTCTCTCAGCGTGTTATGCTCGGAGTTTCTCTGAAGGATAAGATCAGAAATGAAGTTATCCGGAAGAGAACTGGAGTTACCGACATAGCCTGCAGAGTAAGCAAGCTGAAGTGGCAGTGGGCTGGCCATGTTTATCGAAGGACCGATGGCCGGTGGATCAGACGAGTCCTGGAGTGGAGACCACGTTTCGGCAAGCATAGTGTGGGACGCCCCCCAGCTAGATGGACCGACGACCTTAAAAAGGTGACTGGGGCAGATTGGATGCGGAAGGCGGAGGACAGGATCTTGTGGCACAGCCTGGGAGAGGCCTATGTCCAGCAGTGGACTGCTATAGGCTGAGTTGATTGATATTACGCGTTACTGTTTTTCACATCATAAATAAAAGTCGTTCCCCAGCAATTATTTTACCAAAACTTTGATGTACAGAATGCGTAAATGAAGGCTTTGCGAGGGATCTTTTGACACCCGTATTAGTTCCTTTCCTGTAAACATAATAAAATTATTCTCCCTGAATTTATTAAAAGGCAACATCGGCCACAGTGACTCATAACGGCCAGAAATGAATAATTTGAAAACCAAGAAATTGTAAAAAAAAACCGGCCATGTGTGAGTCGGACTTGCCCACGAAGGGTTCCGTACCATTATCTATAAAAATGTCAAAGAAATCACGTTCAAAAATATTTGCTTTATTTTAATTTAATTATTTATTTTTAAAGTTAAAATATAACTAAATATTCTGTGAATATTTCAAGCGTCTACCTGTTGCCATTATCAATATAGAGCAAAAACATCAAGTTTGTTGTATGGGAGCCCCCTTAAATATTTATTTTATTCTGTTTTTTAGTATTTGTTATTATAGAGGTAACAGAAATATATCATCTGTGAAAATTTCAACTGTCTAGCTATCACGGTTCATGAGATACAGCCTGGTGACAGACGGACAGACAGACGAACAGACGAACAGACAGACAGAAAGCGGAGCCTTAGTAATAGGGTTCCCGTTTTACCCTTTGGGTACGGAACCCTAAAAACGTGAATCTTAATGGAATCAAAAGTATGTAACACACTACACTTTAGTTGTTTATGTTCCGAAAGTACTTAAAACCATTATTAATTAACAAATTGCATGTTCGCATTGCATGTGGTAGTAGAGTTTTTATAGATATTCTCATAAAATATCCCGTATGTTATGTTTTATTTAACAGCTGGCCGATTATTATCGATTCTTTGTACTAATGACTGCACGCCAAACTATAAACAAGTTGCTTAGTAATACATATTTTTGATGTTCTTACTTTTTGTTTATCAATCTAAATTACTATAATATCTTGATAATATAGTAATTTCTCAATTTTGTCAGTTATTTTTCCCAGCAGTGGGACAATACAGGTTAATAAAAAAAACCTAACTGTAACAAATTATCACACCTTAACGTGCTTCGTTGCCAAGAAAACGATAATCCGAATCTTACACCAATATTATATTGAATAGATTTAAATTACTATTTTAAAAGTGTTTTTTAGTTTTTTCCATAAAGATTTTCTAAGCGCTGAGTCAGGATTTGTACCCGGTTGAAGGCAATAGGTTCGCGTCCTATTAAACGGAACTTTAACACTACTGGCGACATGTGGGTGTACTATTATAGGTCTCTGCCTAACCAGGCGTAAAACAGTAGTAATTTTATGATGTATGTTATCTTTTAAAAAGTAGCCTACAAAAAATAAGAAGTATTATTGTTATTCTCAAATGGGAATACCTTTGGTGCTCAATGCATAGGTGCTCAAAAAATAGGTACTCAAACGGCAATACTTTAAAAATTGCTGCAGAAGCATTCTTTTCCAATTTTCCATTCGTAAATATTTTGTGAAATCTCTTGCTAATTCTAACCGAACAAAATTCCCCCCGCAATCGTCTTCATCATCATCATGATTTTAGCAGAAAAGACGTCCACTGCTGGACATAGGCCTCCCCTAAAAGGGGGGTTTGCCATAATCGCCACGCTTGGCAGGGGGTTGGCGATCGCGGTATGGTGTTAAAATGCATAGAGAACGCTGCTGCCCACTCTCTAGTAAGTCCCGTAGTCCCCACTTTTACGACACCCACGGGAAGAAATGGGATGGTGCTATTCTTTACGTCCAGCACCAAACGGACAGCAATCGTCTTAGTGGTTTATAAATAAATTAATAAATCAATTTTAATAACACCCTCCCATTTAACCAATGTTTTTGCCAAGACTACCTACATATGGTGCTATACATGATTGGTTTCCACAATCTACCTAAGACAATTAGATTTGCGGAAAGCCCATTCCACACACCAGATAATTAATTTCTACCCATGTCCCATAACTTGACAAGACATGAAGGGTTGAGCGAGGTCGACAAACTGGACTTTTCGTTTCTTTTTACCTTTCTACCATTTGTCTAAGCAGGGGTTCCCAACCTTTTCTTTTGTTAACTTTGTGTCTTTGTAAACTTTATAGCTATAATAAAAATAAACTGTAATAATCAAACTGAAACTTTATATTAAAAACTCAATGGGAAATTACATAACAAATTACATAATAGTCGTAGTCGATGGTCTTGTATGACGTGGATGACGCCGAAATTGAAAGTATAATTACAAACCTAAAAGATAATTGTGCTGTTGGTTTTGACGGGATCCCCACCAAGGTTATTAAGGCCACACAAAACACAATTGTCCCTCTCCTTGTCCACATTTTTAACCTGTGCCTATCTTCTGGTGTTTTTCCAGATGTTTGCAAAACTGCTATAGTCCATCCTATTCATAAGGGGGGAGACAGGGACATTGTTTCTAATTACAGGCCTATTTCCGTCCTTACAACTATCTCAAAAATCTTTGAGAAAATTATGAACATTAGACTAGTGAAATTTCTTTCTAAACTCAATATCCTGGCCGACAATCAATACGGTTTCAGAGCTGGGAAATCCACAGAGGACGCTACTCTGCAACTGTCAAATACAATAGTCGAACACCTAAACAATAAGCAAAAGTCTGTCGGTGTCTTCCTCGATCTATCTAAGGCGTTCGATACCGTTTCTATCCCCAAATTAATTAATAAACTGGAACAATCTGGCATTCGTGGTATTGCCCTCGATATTTTTCGTAGCTACCTGACGGGGCGTAAACAGGTTGTTAAAATCGAATCATTTATTAGCAATTCTGTAAATATGAATTTTGGTGTACCCCAGGGTAGTGTCCTAGGACCAACCCTCTTTCTTATCTATGTAAATGAGCTGTGTCAGTTATCTTTTCCGAACACAAAAATAATTACATATGCGGATGACACGGCTCTTTTAACCCATGGTAGGGACTGGCCTGAATCTCGTGGGAAGGCAGAGGCTGCTTTGAGGTTGGTCATGATTTGGTTATCCTCGAATCTGCTCACACTCAATATCTCAAAGACCAAGTTCATCCCCTTTTCCCCGGGAATTCTTGGCCAACCACCTATGACATTTGGGATCATGACTCATGTTTGTCCTTACCCAGCGGCCACCACCTGTAACTGTGCCCAGATAGAACGGTCTGACAGTATCAAATATCTTGGAGTTATATTGGACAATCTTCTTACTTGGAAAAAACAGGTTGACTCTATCATGATTCGTATCAGAAGACTGATTTATTTATTCAAAAAACTTCGCACGGCTGCTGACTTTCAATGCCTAAAAATGATTTATTTCGCTCTCGCTCAATCAGTTCTCGGTTACTGCATAACTACGTGGGGGGGAACCCACAAGACTACAATATTGCGTTTAGAGAGGGCTCAAAGAGCTGTGTTAAAAGTACTCGCGAGGAAACCTATTCGATTTCCGACTACCGAATTATATTCACTTTGTGAGGTCCTCGCAGTAAGACAGCTGTACGTACTACACACAGTGCTTAAGAAACACCACCTTTTGCTTTACGACCCTCAGTACCTCACTAAAAAGCGACGCTCTGACAGAATCTGTAAAACTGAGCTCTGCAGGTTTGCGTTGGTAGGTCGCCACTTCAACCACATTAGCTCTAGGCTTTATAATAATATAAATAGGAGAGTCAAAATCTACCCTTTAACAAGGAACTTACTGAAAAAAAATTGACAGACTGGCTTAAATCTAGGTCCTATGATGCAACTGAGCAACATTTAGTATCATAAATAAACCCTCATGCTAGCATCCTCTCATAATAGACTAATTGCACATCTTACTCACTCTCACACACTCACTCACACATACTCACATACACTCACAAACACTCTCGCCCTCACTTCCACTCTACATCATTACATACAAACTTTTGAGTGAATTTGTCTTTTCTAATTGTTAATTTTATTATACGACTTCCTAAAGCTGTGTCTGGAACAGATGTCTTCCATGTATGTTGTATGGGGCGTTGATAGCTGCGCCACAGTATTTTACTTTTGTAGCTATCTTCGTGTTTTTTGTTAAGTTATACCTAAAATTGTTCCTAATAAATATATATATTTTTTTTTTTTTTTTTTTTTATAATATTTTTATGATAAACTTCTGTAATTTTGTATTAATGAGATTTCTGAGCTTACATCTTCTCCACGAGTTCGGCTATCCTAGGACTAATATTGTTACTCAAAGATACACACAAATCATCACTGACTTTAAAACGATTCCTCGCCTTGTTTTTAATTACCAACAAAGCAGAAAATCCTTGTTCACATAAATAAGTTCACCTCCCCACTCTACCGACTTTTACTCCTACTCCTCTGTGCACGCGGTTTGGTTGTGGAATTCACTTCCGCCTGAAATTAAGGACTGCCAAACCGTTGCAGTTTTTAAAAGAAGAGTCAAAGAACACTATCTTTCCACTTCGTCATCGTTGCATATTATGTATTAATTATTTTATACTTATAAATATTTTAGTGATATTTATTTTAGAAGTATGTATGTAAGTATATTCTGTTATTGTGTTTATTTTTAAATTAGTGATTAGTATAGTAATAATATTAGTAAGTTTTTTATTTTGATTTTATGTATTATGTTTTTTTTTAATCTTACACACGTTGTCTACATCTCTTCGTCTACTGTCCTTATCGCAGGTATGCTGGAAGAGATTTCTTTAGAAATAAGCATCACCTTTGTACGTATTTTTCTGTTCCTTTTTTTCTTGTCTGTTTATATGTGTGTATATAAACTGTTAAATAAATAAATAAGTTGTTGAGAAAATCATACAAGCAAGGCGATTTCTGGAAGATTTAATTCCTAGCATACGCAGGGATACACACGTCTTCGCCAAGCCCCGCGTACCGCCCCCACCACCCACGCTCTTCTCACTGACTGCACGGCGACCAACGGCTCACCACCCGCTAAATTTAAAATCATTCGCGGACCACTGGTTGGGAACCACTGGTCTAAGTTATAAGTTATCGGATATTTTGCTAGTAGGGTCAAAGCAGACAAGAGGCTCGTGGGTTAATGATGAAGATGATGAGATGTTTGAAGGTTAGGCTACTCTTGCCGCAGTCAGTTCTTGGAAGAGTGACTATCCATTACATTTCGAGATCCCTCCGTGCCTCAGAAAGCACGTTAAGCCGTTGGTCTCAGTTATCATTTGTAGATCTTTGACAGTTGTTACAAGCAGTCAAAAGCTTGAAAGTCTGACACCAGTCTCACTAAAGGGCATCGCTGTTACCCGGGTACTGAATTGTGGAGATCAGATAGGCAGTCGCTCCAAGTGAAATACTGGTATTCATTGAGACTAGAAGCCGACCCCAACATATTTGAGAAAACTGTTAAAAGAAGATAGTTTAATAAAAAAGGCGATAAGCGTTAGAAGATCACCGTGAACGGGCGCTGCCAGTTGAGACTGTTTATCTTTTAACTGCCAGGGCTTATCTTTAATCTTTACATTTTGAATATATTTTTTTTAGGGTTTCGTACCAAAATGGTAAAAAGAAACCCTTATGGTTAGACTAAGTCTGTCTGTCTGTCTGTCTGTCACACCTGGATATCTCAAGAACTACTAATGCTATCAACTTGAAATTTAGAATAGTTTTAGATGACGTTTGCCCAACTATTTTGCAAACAAGAAAGAAATGTAAATAAATATATCTTTTTTGCAAAAGGGACTGAAAAATTTGAAGTGGGGCTACTAGGGCATGTGGGGTATCATATGAAAGAGCGCTGTTTGCACATTCTCAAACTTTTTTTTTAGGCAACAAAGCTTCCGATTTTTGATGAAAAATGTAAAAAAAAATACCGTTCCCCTCTTATCTCCGAAGTTTTCATAGATAAAAATCTGAAATTATTCTATGTGATAGAAGTTTATGTAAAGATTACAGGAAAAATAAAACGACGTCTCTAAATAGCACAGTTTTCAGAAATCATCAACATCATATATACGTACGGAACCCACTTTTTTTTGTTCTCACTTATAAAAGCAACAAGAATAATGTACCGAAGATTTTGTTATATCTTGATGGAGTGATGGATGGGTCTATAGAGTTTCTTTCCATAGAGATTTACGTTTTAAAACGGGCAACTATCATCTGCTTTATTAACTAACTGACTAACTTTATTAACTCCTTGAAAAATTTAAGAGTGCCAGTTAATGCTTTCCCCCTTATTACAAAACAAGGTTTATCTTCAGACCCGGGTTTAAAACATGGAGCCCTTATTGAATTTCGAACTTTATTCCGACTGTGGTAAAGTTCCTAAACACAAAACTGACAACTGAGTACCGAACTAAGTTTTCAGTTTTATATATAGAACGGTATTTCAACTACTGTTAAGTTCTTATTACAAAAACTGGCTGCATGGTTTAAGCCATGTCAAAATATAAATCTTGTTTTGTAATAAGGCGGTTTGAGTTTTGAGTTTGAAGCTCGAACATTTTATAGAGGGTCTATTAAATATTCTCCCTTTATAAATACTAATGCACATAATTGTACAGAGATACATAATTTTTTCATAGACTGGATATCAATTTATCATTTATTTTGATAACGCCTTTTGTCAAACACGTTGATAGTGATCACTAAACAAATTAAAAATCAATTACGAACGATATCAGGGCTTGTCATATGAAATTATGTCATGACATATATAAGGTGTATCTATTCATACACGAAATCTCTTAAGGGGTCATTATACTCATCATTATGAACAACTTTCACTATGGGACCAAAGTTGAAATCGCAAAAATAAAATCAGCTGTTCCCTACATTTTGACGAGTTATGCGTACATAAATGTAGGGAACAGCTGATTTTTTTTTCCACCCCCCTTATCACCGAAACTACTGAGCCTAAAATTTTGATAAAAATACAGAAAATAGTTCTTTACATAAAGATTACAGAAAAACCTATAAAAAGTCTGTGATCTTAAAATAACATAGTAAATCACTCAATATTGTGTGTACAAACTTACATTTGCAGTTGGAATGTATGGGGATCATGTTTTTCAACTACAATGTTAAGTTTGTTCTTGGGATAAATTCATCCCAACTACGGAACCCTTTATTGTGCGTGATCCGACACGCCCTTGGCCGGTTTTTTTTTTCAAACCGCTGCCGCTATGGATACCAGAAATTTGTTATATTATCTGGATTTATTAAGCACTAGCCCGCGACTTCGTTCGCGTGGAAGTCGTAAGACACCACAATATACAAATAAAAGCTACATTTTTATAAAAAAACTGCCTCGTTGGTCTATTGGTCGCAAGTGCTACTGTTGAGCATGAAGTCCTGGGTTCGATTCCCAAGTTGGGCATAGCGTTGGGTTTTTCCATCTGGAATTTCTCAGTGAAGCCCGGAGTATGGATTTGTGCTCGGTTGACGGAAATAGGCTCGCCCCCTGTTACATGGGACTTAAACCTAATTGGCTACATGTGGGTGTACTATAGGTACACCTCTGCCTAACTCTTCAGGGAATACAGGCGTGAAGGTATGACACGTTATAAATTATTAGGTATTTCCAAATTTTACCACTTCAACGTTTTTACTTGAATGAGAAAATAATCCTTGAAACAGACGATTGCCCTTGAGCCGTTCTCTTGTATTCAAGTGGCTGGTTCAATGTCAAATCATCTAATTTTAGCCTCAATGAAAGCGAGTGTGGTGTGAAAAAGGTAGCTAAATATAATCCATTGTTCAGCATTCCCTTAGCTGAATGGGAAGGTACTCAAATACTACTACTGTTTACTTTTAATTTACTAGAATAGATGTGGAAAGTGTAACATTTTATTGCCAGCTTTTAGCCGTACTCTGTTTGAGCAAAACGTAATGTTGTTGTTCCGTTTGGTGCCGGACGTAAAGAATAGCATCAAGCCATTTCTTCCAGCAGGTGTCGTAAAAGGCGACTAAGGGAATTACTAGAGAATGGGCAGCAGCATTCTCTATGCATTTTGAAAACCATACTGCTATCGCCAACCCTCCTGCCAAGCGTGGTGATTATGGCAAATCCCCCACTTTTTGGAAGAGGCCTATGTTCAGCAGTGGACGTCTTTCGGCTGAAATGATGAATGTTTTACCAAGAAAAGGCTCTTTTATAAGTTCGTAATATGCGTGATTTTTTTCTATTATCTAATACAAGTCCAACTCGTTAAATACGAGTACCTGCATACGTAAAAGTATTCCTTCGACTCGTATAGAAGGTTTGTTTTAATATTTGTGTATCAGAAAATAAAAAAATAAACAAGTTGTTGCTTTTTGCCACTTTTTATTGGAAAGGCACATAATCAGCCTATAATGTTCCCACTGCTGAGACACAGGCCTCTCCTCTCAGGCCTCTTTTCTCAGGCTCTCCTCTTAAAAAGGCAAATTTCTTTAATTTGACAGTAGCTAATACAACCTCTGCCTTTTTTTTTTTGTCCCCCTCCCTCAAATCCTCATGGATGTCCTCCGCCCACCCCAGGGCGTCTGGGGGTCTGTCAGACTCTTACTGACTAACAACCACCCCGCCTCTGCGGGCCACCTCAAGTCTGCGAAGCGCGCGTAGAACACTACGCCCCGCCACCTCGGGTCCAGTGTGATAGGGGGCGGCGGACGTCCCCAAATCCACCGTCCCTGGACCCATTTAGGGGGGCTGGAAGAAGGCATTGTCTGCCCTCCGTCGACGCCCAGCGCGCCTGCTACGGGTCGGGTGAGCGAACGAGATCTCCCGCTCCCTTTCCGCAGCCTCCTTCTGCGACACGACTGTTTCGCAGAATACAACCTCTGCCTGCCTTATACCAACTGTTTTGGGGTAGGCTTCCAGTATATTTTATTCCAGCTGAATTGGTCTAGTAATTGTAATGAAATAAGTACTGGTGTACCTATTTATTACAATCACCAGACCGAAAAGGATTTAATAGGCATTTTGTAACACGTCTGTCACGTATAAAAAAGTTTATTAAAGACTCACCAAATTCCAAAGCGATCCTCATAAATATTTATTGAAATTTAGAATAATTTTACATAAATAATGTGTACCTACAATGCCTCATAATGTCAAATCGATAGTTTTCATTATAAAGCGTGTACATATTTTCACACTGAGACTTGAGACTACCTAATTGGCCAATAGACCACTAGGTCGCAAGCGTTACTGGTGAGCATGAGGTCCTGGGTTCGATTCCCAGGTCAAACAAAGTGTGATTGGGTTTTCCCAGAATTAGGAATTTCTCAGAAGCAGGCCAGGGTCAGCGGGAACAATGGTGGCCCAGCGGTAACAGCCGCAATTTACGAGTTGAAGGTCGTAGGTTCGAACGGCGCTTTGCTTTGTGTATATTATTTCATCCCCACTGCTCTCAAAACGGTGAAGGAAAACATCGTGATGAAACCGGCATGTCCTAGAACCAAAAATTCGAACACATGTGACATATACCAACCCGCACTGGGCTCCCATGGTCTCATTCGAAGAGAGGAGGCCTGTGTCCCAGCAGTGGGAACATTATAGGCTGATTAAGTAGGCCGGGGTTTGGATTTGGGCCCGGTTGATGTCAATACGAGTAGCCTCGCCCCCTATTAAATAAATAATAAAAGTTTATTTCAATAATTGTTTACAATGATACACATGTATATCGACTATATTAGTTTCCAGTTACAAATGAATTAGACATTTGTAGCCGAACTAGGCAAAAGCCTGTATTTCGGCTATCAGCGCCAAACCCCTCAAATAATTATTTACATTTAAAAATAGCCAACATTTATAAATAGTAGATATGCTAACATTTTTTAGACATAAAAAAGTGATTCGATACAATAAAATAATGTAATCATTAAAAGCAATAATATCAGAATTTGTTAAAATTAAAATTAAAACATATTATATTATATACAAAATCAAAAATAAAAATAAAGTAACATCTGGACAGTGTGTGAGTCCTCTCTTTGTGTGATACGATAATGTGGATGCGTGAATGTGAGAGGGTGTGTGTTTGTGGTAAGTAGTTAATCACTGTGGTATATGTAGTATCAATTCAGTCTCTTCATAATTTAGTTTTTGCAAATATTCGGTTACCTTTTTCTTACAATGTGTTTTCGTTATAGATGTAGGGTCCAATGAAGTTGGTAAATCTTGAGCTGAATTTAGTTGTGCTTAAAGGCTTCTACATACCAGCGCGACTTGTCGCGCGACGCGACACGGCACAAAGGCCCCGCGTGTCGCGGGACGAGCGGTGCCTTTGTGTCGCGTCGCGTCGCGCGACAAGTCGCCCCGATATGTAGAAGCCTTAATTCGTTTCTGACGCATACATATCCTTTCTACGTTTTTGTTGATTCAGCAGATTATAAGTTTGTTTACTGTGTTGTAGAAGAGTAACACTAGGAAGATATAGTTGTCTCACAGTCAAAATCTAACAGTTCTTGTAGAGTTGTGCGGTGGGGAAAAAAATACGTTTAAAAGTACTTACTTTGAGTACTGCACGTTGGGTGATCTCAAGACTCTTTAACGTTGTTTTTAAGGCGCCACCCCAGGAGGAAATATAGTAAGACAAAAGCGATTGACAAAGAGCATAATAGATATATATCAGCAGTTGTGACATGTCGTAAATTTTTAAAAATAAATATTAATTTGCGAATTCTTCCATTAAACATAACTGGTGAAAATGTGGATGTACTATAGGTACACCTCTACCTAACCCTTCGGAGATTATAGGCGTGATGTTATCTTATGGTATTTTCACATAAACGAGACTGTTATGAAAGAAAGTTGCAATGACAAAAGGATCTACACCATCTTCATAGGACCTTATCGTTATCTGATGCGTTTGGGGTACAAATCCACCCCACCTATCGAACGGGGTATAAAATGTAACCCACCTAACCCTTCGGGACTCGCAAGCGTGACTTTTATTGTGTTCGGTATTTTTTCCCAATCGGGACTTATTTTCAGGCATTCATTCTCTGGGCTACGTGAGCAGAATATAGATAACTTTAGCATATTTTTGGCTTTCCTTGGAGTTTGGCTTATTCTTACTATTTTCATTGGGTATATTTGTAGCTAGTACTATTTCCAGGAACCGTAAAATGGATACGCACAAAATTACTCTTTTCTTGCAAATTGTCGAGTTCAGATTTACTGGGTGCACCCAAGATATGTGCAAAAGAAATTCTGGAATGCGGACGTAACGTATAGTAAAGAATCTACTGACGAAATTAACCCAAGCAAGGAGCGCTTATTTTCTGTACTACAACCAGGAAAATAATAATAAAACAATTTCTGTCGCAACATTCCTTCCTCATACCATAATACTTTGTTAGTTCAAGCAAAAGAATTTATCGAGGAATTCTTTTGCCTCCATAATTTTATCATTCTATTTACAGCGTCGTAAAAAATAAGCACAAAATAATAATATGGCTGGCACCAAACTGTTTCAATATTCAGCATTCCGATGACTCAAAGGAATCTTTTAAGGCAAGTTCACATTTTTACGGATAGATGCTGGCGTATAATGAATAGCGTGAACTGATGTGGAGTGGGTTTTAGGGTCTTGTGTGGCGGAATTTTGAATGTATGTTTTTTTATTGATTTCAGAAATAGTTGTGGGTGGTGTGTATCGAAAATTACGCAACACCTAACATTACCCAGCCAGAGTTGGGTAGACCTAGGTGAGTATGGGTAAACCCCGAATTAAAATTTATTTTACTTATTATTCGGACTTTACCCAAGAAGCTTGGGTAATACTAAGTCAACCCGGGTAAACCTAGGTTTGCTTCATCTTCTAGCATTACCCGTAACATTAACACACCACAGGCGTAATAGAGCCGTTATGCGAGCCAATTCCGGGGCCCGGAAGGCGTAAAAGAAGTAAAAAAAAAATTCAAGTAAATTACAAAACTGTCTAACTATCACGGTTCATGAGATACAGCTTCGTGACTGACGGACAGACAGACAGACAGACCGAGAGACAGACAAACGGTGTAGCCTTAGTAATAGGGTTCCCGTTTTACCCTTTGGGTACGGAACCCTAAAAGCCATGAGAATTTCCCCGTGTAATAGGATAAACAATTATACAGAGAGGAGGCCTGTGTCCCAACAGTGGGATCATTATAGGCTGATAATGGCTAAGCTCTATTTGTCAAAAAATAATATTGATATTACTATTATTATTTGACAACTTTAATGTTTAAACAGCGAAAGTTGAAGCAAAAAAATTTTAACACATCTATGTAGGCATTTGTTTATTTACATTATTATTACACAGCGCTAAACGATCAGCAAAGAGCTCTCTAATTACTTTCCTCAAATTCTTCTTAAAATACTTAGAATCCAATAAACAAGAGTACAACACACAAGACACTTCATACTAAACATCTACCCTCATATCCGTTACCGAAAACTTTCACACCGGTTATATTGCGAACGGACGCGTTGAAGTGTAAACCCGTATTCACTGGGAAACAAAACTGTGCAACATTGTTTCAGCAACGTGCAACATGTTTTTGTATTCAGCAACATGTTGCTGGCAACATAGAAAAAAAAAAAACACTTTAGAAAATTACGTGAATTAACATGCTTGCCAAAAAGGCCTCAGCTCATGATAATATCAAGTAATAACGGCGCTAACCGCTACAGACGTTTCATAAGTGCCCATGTAGGCATAATGTGAAATAAAATATTTTGATTTTAAATTTCAACCGCAGGTAGTGTAGTCACTTAAAATATCAGTTTAAAATTTTGTTTTGTGTAAACTTCACAGATGTGAGGCGTGACAAAAAAACCGACCAAGTGCGAGTCGGACTCGCGCAGGATGGGTTCGTACCATTATCTATAAAAATGGCAAAAAAACACGTTTGTTGTATGGGAGCCCCCCTTAAATATTTGTTTTATTTTAATTTAATTATTTATTTTTAAAGTCAATATATATCTACATATCCTGTGAATATTTTAAGCGTCTACCTGTTGCCGTTATCAATATAAAGCAAAAACGAGCAAAAAAATCACGTTTGTTGTATGGGAGCCCCCTTAAATATTTATTTTATTCTATTGTTATAGCGGCAACAGAAATACATCATCTGTTAAAATTTCAACTGTCTAGCTATCACGGTTCATGAGATACAGCCTGGTGACAGACGGACAAACAGACGGACAGACAGACAGACGGCGGAGCTTTAGTAATAGGGTTCCGGGTTTAGCCTTTGGGTACGGAATCCTAAAAACAGATTTTCTCAAGTCGTACTTCAACTAACATCACACAAGCGGTGAATAACCACAAAAAAAATCTTCATAATTATTATCATTTTTATTTTGCCCCATTACGTCTGCGGAGTTTCGCTAGCTCAACTTAATTTGACCCTGTATATACATAGAATGTTCCAGGGTTTGTGATAAGGCAACAATGTTGCGCACTTGTTTCTCAACTTGTTTTTAAGGAATAGGCGAAATGCGGCTCATATTCAAACAAGTTTTTATATTGAATCGTTTCATTTTCACAAGAATTGAATCTAATGAATGTCTAATGTATGTAGTTGTGATAAATTATACTTAACTTATGTACATTATTATGATAATTTAAACATGAATGTATGCATGATCATTTTGAATGTACTTATATACTCCATTTAAAATAAGATTAGACAACATAAACTTGTTTTACAGTCTGTTCATCCGATTTTGACTTCTATTGCGTTGGTAGCATGACAAATGGCAGCTGTAATAAACGGTTGTTATTGTAACCACGTTTTTGCTTTCAATTCCGTCCTTATTCCTACCGAATAAGTCATAATTGGTTGAACGGACTGTATAAAAGTTTATTGAAATTTCTAATCTTATTTCAAATGGAGTATAGTTTAAATGATTAGATTATTATTAATGAGACTTCACTTCAGTTGGTTGACAGATTTTGATTTAGTCAAGAATGAGAGTGTGTATGTTATTAATACCGCAAACTCATATTACTTTAGCCCGCGGGGGTAACTATGACCCAAATCGAAAAAGTGTGCAAGCAGTCAACGTAGTTCGCAGAGCAAAAGTATTTTCTCATTAGCACCAGTACTCGCAACCGGCGGCGTGCATGTATGACTAGATGTATGAACGTAGGCGAAGCTAAAGGAGTATGTAAGGAGCGTAGCAAGTGGCGTTCTATAGTTTCTGCCAACCCCCTTGGGAAGAAGGCGTGAGTTTATGTATGTATGTACCAGTTATTTACAATAAAATCCCTAAACCCATTAGACAAAAGCCCACAACGCCATTTAATAAACTACATCTAAAAAAATACCTGATATCCAAATGTTATTAAAGCCTAGCAGAATTTTTGAATGATCGTAGGTACTTAGTTCCTACCATTATGACATTTCTTCGATCTCAAAACACTTTTAAAGTTTTAAACTTTTTTATAGATTATTTTTTTAACCGTACTGTTAAAATATGTTGTTTATTTTATTATGTATAAAATCAACAAAAATAAAATTTTGTACGCCATAAATGGCAAAACATGTAGATCCTGTTCCCAAATATTATTTTAACACCATGCAATTCTATTGTATAAGTACTGATGTTTTTACAAAAAATAAATATCTTATCTTATCACATATTAGGTATGCTCTGCGAACTACGTTGACTGCTTGCGTGCTAGATGAACTAAAAGGAATCAAAACACTTTTTTGATTAGGGCCAAAATTACCCTCACGGGCTAAAGTAATGTTAGTCTACGGTACCTACATATATAAATAATAGTTTCACCTTGTAACTGTACTTAGAAATATGGGTACTTATTTATGGGACAAAGTTTATTCGGAGATTTAAGAGTTTACCTTATTTATTTATAATCTCACTGTATGCTGCACCGGTAACGTCATCACGTCAACGCCGGCTGTCGCTGAAAACCAGCGCTGGGGATCTGTCTCGCGTAGGGTCGCAGCATTATGCTGAGCGGTGCCCGTTTTGTGTGGATATGACTCATATTTTCCCCCTACTTGTTCTTTTTGTATTTATGTTCTTTCTTTGCGCCATGTTTACCGCAAATAAACGTATTTTCTTTCTTTTTTTCTTTTACCCACCAAGTCATGTTATCTGCTTAGAAAATAGGTACCAGTATACTGAGGAGAGTGAGAGGCAGTCTCAACAGCATCCTGAGAACTGTAGCAGAGAGTTTCAGCTCTTCAATTGTCAAGCAGTTTGTGTGGAGGGTTATAGGATAATAAGTAGATATCAAGTTGTTTTAATAATATCCGTCTTATTTAAAAACAAGATTTATATTTTGACGTGACTTAAACCATGGAGCCAGTTTTTGTAATACGAGCGCAAGTGTGATTGAAATACCGTTCTTTAAACAACACTGAAAACTTAGTTCGGTTCTAAGTTGTCAGATTTGTATTAGGAACTTTACCATAGACGGAATATAGTTCGAAATTCAATAATGGCTCCATGGTGTAAACCTGGGTCTGAAGATAATCCTTGTAAATAAAAATCGTTTATTTATTTATTCTATCGTTTTGAAATCCTGTTACGTAACAAAAATACGTCAATAAATAAGGCTCTGTCTGTATGTACTGAACAACAGTAAAATAGAAACATATTTAATTGTCTATAGTCCAATACAGCTTGTAATTAAATTATAATTGTTCTCAATTTCACGCCTGTCCCCTTTATAATTACTTTGCTATCTCAGACATTGATTAGTAAAATTTCAACTATCGACGACTACGTACTTGACACTTAATTAGTATAATTACCGTGATAATTAATTATATTGTTACTCAATTAGCCTATTGGTCCAGGCTGTCATTTGTAGATCTTTGATACTCGTAGTTGTTACGGGTCGTCAGAAGACCTGAAGTCTGACAACCAGTCTTACCAAGGGGTATCGTGTTACCCAGTAACTGGGTCGTGGAGGTCAGATAGGTAATGGCTCCATGTTAAATTATGGTATTGAGCTGTATACCGTTAGACTGGATCCCGACCCCAAGATAATTGGGGAAAGACTAGGCAAAAGAAGACTTAATTAGTATATTACTTAACTATAACTTTAATGCGTTATTAGAACACTATTTGTATTTGTGACCTAGACCTCGGCATAAAAACTGTCCGGCAAGAAATAGTACAAAGCAGCCTGAAGTAGCAGGGGAAGCTAAAATCCTACTTAAACGAACCGATCGGCGATCCCAGACTCTGAGCGGAAGGGGTGGACTCCAACATACCCGGCTAAAGAGACAGGACATACCTAATCTCACCAAAAGATTCCCACAATGAGACAAAGAGAGAGTCTGCTGGAAATGAACTTTTCAACAGTTTATGGCTCTCGTAGATTACACTTGGAACAGATACTAATCAGACAAGGAAATAGCTTATTGTTCCTAGAACAGATTGCCATGAAGCAGAAAATCACAAAAAAAAAAATGTATTTGTATTGTTCAGTGCTCTGGTTAACGTGAATAGTGCAAAAAACCAAGTATATTAGGTATTTAAATAAATTTAAAATTAAGTCTGTATATTATTTGTTTGAAAAAAGAATAGCCAGAGTTGCAATTATTTTAGGAGGAAGAATGAGTTGATTATTGAGAAAATAATCATTACTTTGAATTCCATAATCATTTTAATTCACCGTGGTTATTCATCGTGAGTACCTCATTTTGTAGCAGTCGTATTTTACGGGTTCAAATAGTCTCTCATTATTTTTATAAAATAAAAAAAATGAAAATGAAAATAATTTATTTCACATAAACCTACATGGGCACTTATGAAATGTCAGAAGCTAGGTGCACGGTTCCAATTAGTCGTTTCCTAAGGAGAAGAGCCGGCAAGAAACTCCACGGTTACTCTTTTAAAAATAAAAAAAATAATTCACAAAAAGAAATCCAAAGTTCTTTTTCCAAATAGATCGTCATTCCAAGCAGGCAAACTGATCATTATTCCAAACAAGTTGTTTAAAAATTAAATGAACTTCAGAAAAACGCGTTTAGTACAATTCTAAGAACATAACACGTACGTAACATACCTACTCACACCTTATAAAGTATCGATCAAGACGTGAATTTTCTCATATAATGTTTTTAAGACTCTTGCCATTTCTCGGGACCCTGGGGTCCCGGACTTTTGAAAGGCGTACGAGATGTCAAAGCCAACTCACAGCTGCCCGTTAGACGTTTTTAATCAAATGAGGCACTAACCGACGATTATCCCTGTTCGCACTATGCAAGTACATCCATTATTTTTTTTTTGTTCATGGGGTGCAAAATCCTCATGGATGTCCTCCGCCCTGGGGCGGGTGGAGGGGTCTGTCAGACTCTTACTGACTAAAAAGCACCCCAGTGTTCCCCTCCCACACTTGCATCGGCGATCTTGGGATCTATTATTACTTCCGCAATACCCGGCTAGTGCCGGCCCGCCCCTGCGGGCTACAGTATGAAAGGCGCTCGCGTGGAACACTACGCGCCGCCACCTCAGTTTCAGTGTGATAGGGGGCGGTGGACGTCCCCAAGTCCGCCGTCCCTGGACCAATTTAGGGGGGCCGGAAGAGGGTGTTATCAGCCCTCTGCCGACGCCCAGTGCACCTGCTGCGGGCTGGATGCAAGTGCATCCAAGGGCAACCCTCGGTTGGTGTAGGACTATTGCAAGATATGGAAACAAAGATATTAGATTATGGGTTTGGGTGGCTAAAGTGAACTGGTTATTTAGAACTATGGAAAGACTCCCTACCTCAAATGTGATTATGACGATTCTTGTACTGGAACAATTTTATTGTAATTTGATAAAATAATAAAAAAGAGCCACAACCACGTGACGAAGAAACTGTTATTATTAAAAATGGTTTAGGAAGGTGAAGGAAAACATCATGAGGAAACCTGGTATAAGTAGCATGCGTCATCAATGCACATGCCTTCTCTGTATGAAGAAGTGGTCTTTGTCCTGCAGCAGGACAAAGACCAGACTGGTATTATTATTATTTTCATTTTAAAATGGCATTATCAGTTTAATTTTGTAGCTTCTTCTGTAGTCAATGGACGTTGAAATGACAGTCCCATAGTAAATGATAATGATAAAAAAACTAAATGAGGTCGGCGTTTCGTATCTGACTACTCTGAGAAGAAACGCCGAAACAAACTCAGAGGTTACAGTCTCTTTTAAAGTCCAGACATAATCTTGGTCAGATCATGTGAAGACCATGTAGATTGGTGCCAGAAATTATTTTTTGATGAAAGAATCACACAGATTGAAGGGACCTGTCCAGTCAGTGCACGCATTTGTCAGTAGTCGTGCAGCTCAACACAGAACTTAAGTAGCTCAACGATTCAACGAACAATACCAAAGAAAGGACATTTGGGTAGGCCGCAGGTAGTATTGGAGTACAAATGTTTAAATGGTGGAAGAGATACTGAGTGGAAGAAGAACCGTAATAATTTATTCCTAACGATAATTATTATTATGAAACGCAAATATTGCTGATAAACAAGGACTATTAAAAAGACCCCTGCTATTTAAGGTGTTTCAAAATGAACCCTACAAAATTTAAGGAGTGCTTTACACCATCGAACGGAATAATTTTTACTATGGGACCAACTTTGAAATCGATAAAATATGATTATAGGCATTAATGTCAAATATTTAGGTATATTTTTCAATCATAAAAACTTCAGTCGTGTAATAACATTTGTTTAAAATAAAGTTATACAATTTACATTCAAAATTATCATTCTCTCTCCCTTATCCCAAGTTACTTAAGGCGACGATAATCGACTTTTAATGATTTTATATTGAAGATCACGTCTAAACGAGTGGTGTTAATGATTTGAAAAAAATATATGTTAAATAAGAGAATTTTCTCAATAACTTAATATTTGAATATTTTAGATTATGTTTATATTACATAGTGAAATTAATTTGTAAAGTTATGTCTAACGCGGATAAAAAACTGAAAATGGCGCAAAATCTACCAAGCGTATTTTTCTGAAACCTTCACCAATTTAAAGATAATTTAATTATTGATCTTTTAATATACGCGTTTTATTAAAATACCTTTTGTTTTGTGTATAATAAATAAATAATGCGTCAAATTGGGGACAGCGCTCCTTGATGGGCGAGTCCTATTACTGGCTGAACGTACGACGCGTTGCGTGAGCTCAGTACAGAACACGCAAGCTAACCACTCAAGGTCACTGGCATATATCTGAGTCTTAAGGTCAGCGCCCCATGTCTTCTTCTTCAATACATCTCTTTTAGTCGTCATCTCATTAGTCACCCCCTATATAGCCATATCATCCATCACACAGTCCATCCATTGTTTCTTTGGTCTTCCCCTATTTATATAGCCATCAACATTCGTACTCAAACCTTTTCTCACGACATTTTCCTCAAGGGAGAGAAGTTACATGGTTCTTAAAGAAGAAAATAAGGAAGCTGCTGCCTATTCGCTGCGTCATAATCTGTAGCCTTTTACGAAACCCAAATTAAACCGAAATAAAGAACCAAACGTTTCTTCGTAACTCATTACGAGTACTTTTTTGAATGCTAAATTTTAATTTTAAAAGGGTAGGTTTTTAATTATTCAATACACTACTTTTAATATCTCAGCTATTTTTCATAAGATGTGCGGCCCTAGAAGCAGCTGACGCAGAGAAAAGTTCCGACGTTTGAGATAATTATCAGTAAAAAATGGTTTTATAAATTGTTACATCTGAAAATAATAATTGCTATTACATTTGACATTATATTACAATCGATTAAACGTAATGTTTATGATAATGACACGAAGTAATGACACGTAATGTAATAAAAACGTGTAGATAATACAATACAATTGTAACTTATTCTGAAATATTATATCAAAAATAATGGACTAGAAAATCATTGCAGTGTTTACACAGAACAACCAGTATAAAGTAGCAATTTGTTCCAAAAAACGGTCGTTAAATAGTGGCTTATCCCTAAGGACTCAACTACAGACTTTTAACATTACGTTGTCCTTACGTAAGCTGTACTTATCGAAACTGCTATATAACATACTCACATAACTTCAAACCGACAACAATACTCGGAACCACAGTTAGAAACGAGCTGTTTATTAATTTAACACTCGTTATTTTAAATAACTAATAACACGATATTATTGCTTCGAATTATTTCAATTCCTTTTGAATGCACTTGAGTGACAGTTTGGAATGGCGCGAAAGCGTAGGGTGCAATTTTTTTTTATTCGATTTTGGGTGAGGTTATTTAAACCGGGGTGTATACAGCCAGGGCTTTCGTATTTTGTTTATTTTGTGGTCTGTTGCTGTACTTGCGATATGGGAGCGGGCGGCCCGGCTGGCGACTGCCGGCGAAGTAACCGCTCGTGCTTAGGGTTGCGCGCGCATTCTGTAGTGAAATGCGTCGATTTTATACCGTAGGTGTAATTTTAAGCGTTTGGTACGGTTTAATTAATCGTCTATAGGGATTGTGCTTTGAATTAAGTTGGTATTGTGGTTACTACGGGAATCAATTTGGTTTAATTATGATGTCCACGGACTGAAGTTATTAATTTTGGTTTGGGTTTGACAGTTTATAATTTCGTGCGGATCATAAACAAAGATATGACTTACCCTTCGTCAATATCTAAACTATGTTCTAAAATGAAAGCGTTAAAGTTTAATCTTGATTAAACGCTTCAATAGTCTAACAAATTGATTCTAGTAAAAAACTCAATATATCACTGAATTTAGCTATTATATTACCTGCCAGTTACATAAATGGCATAAGAGAAAGATAGATCGTATCAACTTTATTTTGCCGCATAAGTTATGAAGTTAGTTTCTGTAAGCCGATTGAGAAAAATAGGTCAATATGATATTTGGAAAAATAACTATATGAAATAAGCATCACCTTTGTACGTTTTTTCTGTTATTTTCTTCTTGACTGTTTATATGTGTGTACATAAATGATTAATGACATAAATATTATAGATATTGTTGATGGATATTGTTCAATTTTAAAGATAACCATGAGGTTATCTTTCAAATTAAACAATATCCAAGAATAAAGTAATACATTTTTGTAAAGTAATATATCTATGTTATGTGTACCGTGAGATCACAGTACATAGATTTATTACTTTAAAAAAAATTAGAAACGGTGAAATGGAAAAACTCCTAAAAGGATTGACAACCCTACCTGTCAATCAAGTGATGTAAGGGAAAACTTTATTAATCAGCAACGGTAATTAAGAGAAGGTAACTAAAAACTTCGTAGTTGTTATTATGTTGCTGTATGACATTTTTAGAGTAGGTTTTATCGGAAGTTAGTATTATAACGGCATCATCAATCATAAGTGGGACTAATGGCTAAATGTTAAACGTGCGTTATCATTCACCGTCTGCAGTCAAAACGTGGTTGAGTAACCATTGTTAACTCACCAGTCATGTTATTTAATACCCCGTATTCATTAGAAAAAAAATCTGCAACATTCGCGCAACATTGAAACCAAAAATATTGGATGTTGTAAGACGTTCTTTTTTTACGATGAATTTTCAACATTAGCATGTTGCTAGCAATGACCGAAACCGGTATGATCGATATCGGTATTTTTCGATTACAACCTTTATTATTTTTACGAGTATTTTTAAAGGTTACCTAAATTCTTAGAAATTGAATACAACCGGTATTAATACCGGTAACCGAAATAAAGATTACGTCTATCTTACACTTGCCGTCGGCATTAGTCAAAGGGCGCGCATCGCCTGTCTGTGAGTCGATCCGCGCACCGACCAATCACGGCTCTGGCTTTAGGTAACCGGTATTAAAACGGTAACCTAAATAGAGGTAACATATTTCTTCTTTCTATGGTTACCCAGATAGCGGTAACCTTAATCAGTATAGTAATAGCGGTACCGCAATTCTTCAATACCTTTACCATAATTTATAAAGGTTTTCGGTCCCTGGTTGCCAGCAACACTGCAACATCCCATTTTGCCAGCAACATGTTTCTCGCAACACAAATACAACTAAACCGGAAAAGGTGTGCACTTCGGTAATCTTTCATCATCTGTCTAGCCTTTGTCTATGTCGTGTCGGACGTTAGGCACTTCCCTATTTCTCCCCATGGGTGTCGTAAAAGACGACTAAGGGACTTACTAGAGAATGGGCAGCACCGTTGTCTATTTTAACACCATACTGCGATCGCCAAACCGCCTGCCAACCGTGGCGATTATGGCAAACCCCCCCTTTTTGGGAGGCCTATGTCCAGCAGTGGACGTCTTTCGGCTGGAATAATGATGATGATGATGATGGTTACCCAGATAGCGGTTACCTTAACCTTAATCGTAGCCGAAATTCTTCAATACCTTTACCGTAATTTATAAAGTTTTTCAGTCCCTGGTTGCCAGCATCCCATTTTGCCAGCAACACGTTTCTCGCAACACAAATACAACTAAACCGGAAAAGGTGCTCACTTCGTTAGTCTTTCATCATCTGCCTTGTCCCAACTATGATAAGGTCGGCTTCCAGTCTAACCAGATGCAGCTGAAGCTATTTTACATGGAGCGTCTGCCTATCTGACCTTCACAACCCAGCTACTGGGTAACACGATACCCCTTGGTAAAGTCTTACCAAGGGGTATCGTGGTGGTTGTCAGACTTTCGGGCTTCTGAAGACCCGTAACAACTGTCAAAGATTACAACAGCCGGAACCAACGGCTTAACGTGGTTTCCGAGGCACGGAGGGGTTTTGGTATGTAAAGATGGTCACCCATCCACGGACCAACCGTGGCAAGCATAGCCTAACCTGATAGATCGACCCGTGTGGCCGTTATTACTTAGCCACAAGCCCCTCGGTAATCTTTATGTTTCCGAGTTAGTAGGAACGTCGTGCCATAGGTGTACCCCCTTAAGGCGACGATAGCTGACTTTTAATGATTTTATACTGAAGATCACGTCTAAACGAGTAGTGTTAATGATTTGAAAAAAAAAATATGTTAAATTAGAGCGTTTTCTCAATAACTTAATATGTGAATATTTTAGATTGTGTTTATATTACATTTTGAAATTAATTTGTAAAGTTATGTCAAACGCGGATAAAAAACTGAGAATGGCGCAAAATATACCAACCGTATTTTTCTGAAACCTTCACCAATTTAAAGATAATTTAATTATTAATCTTGTAGTGTAAGCGTTTTATTAAAATACGTTTTGCTTTGTGTATAATAAATTAATAATGCGTCAAATTGGGGACTGTGCTCCTTGATGGGCGAGTCCTATTACTGGCTGAACGTACGACGCGTTGCGTGAGCTCAGTACAGAACACGCACGCAAGTCAAGGTCACTGGCATATATCTGCGCCTTTAAAGCAAAACTTCTAAGTTTTGAACTGCCTCGCTTTGTTGTAGTCTTATCACTATGCGTTTGTATGATATCAAGTTACCTTCTCCGGTAGCAGATCGTCCTTTATCACTCAAAAGTTTTGAACAGTTTTTTGGAACTGCATATAGTTGATAACCTCTAATTTTGATATCATGGTAATACAAAATAGGCAAGTACTTCCATGGTTGTAACAGATTCCCGAAGCGCCTAATACTTTTCTAGCATTATCTATAGATGTTGCTGGAACAATGTTGCGCGACTTTGTCTCCCAATATTAATACGCGGCTTTACAAATTACTTTGACAGAAAGTTCAACTAACCGATATTGTACCGGAAAGGCAACCTCGTTGTTATTTCTAAACAATTACAATTCATTTCTAATAACGTTGTTTTACCGACACAATAACTACCTAGAAAATGTTACTTGGCACCTTAATAATTTCCTTCATTCTCTCTAACATTATGTACGACGTGACGGCCATATTTTGCTATTACAGAAGACATTACAAGGTTACATACCTACGGAAAATAATGTGTTTTTATTGCTCACAATATTGTATAAATTACCGAAGTATATCGTTTATCATGCAGGATGCGTCGTCACGCGTGTTCTATGAAGCAAGATGTCAATTTATCAAGAAGAACATCTTAGGCTCCGATCACAGTCTCGAGCGATGCGCCTTGTGACTTATCATTATTATGATGTGTATACATAGCCGTGTGGTGCCGGACGTAAAGAACACCCACGGGAAGAAATAGTGCTAACTATTTCTTCCCGTGGGCGTCGTGAAAGGCGACTAAGGGACAAATTACTAGAGAATGGGCAGCAGCGTTCTGTTCGATACTGCGATCGCCACCCGCCTGCCAGGCGTGGCGATTATGGCAAACCCTGGGTTTGTGGGAGGCCTATGTCCAGCAGTGGACGTCTTTCGGCTGAAATTACGATGGTGATGTATACATATTTTGGGACCATGAAGTCCCAGCCCTTTGGAAGACGTACGAGGGGCCGGAGACAACTCGCAGAGGTCCCTTAGACAATTTTAAATGGAATGAGGCTCCAACCGACGGGCTCCTGTTCGCACTATGCAAGTGCACCCAAGGACCACCCCCGGTTGGCGTAAGACTATTGCAGGATATGGCCACAAAGATTTTGGATTATGGGTTTGGGTGGCTAAAGTAAACTACAGTGACTAACTAAAGTGACCAATGTTTAATATAAAATACACAGATAAACTGGCAAGGGCTGACTGAGGCCGTCACCTCATTCTGCGAAGCAGTAATGCTCTTGAAGGAGGAGGCGGAATGCGTAAGGGTGAGGCAGGGTTTGCGCCCTCACGCCCCTAGTCGCGGGCCTGCGGACGGCGAGCAATGGGTAGCTCACCGTCCGTTAAGGACCAGGCCCGGGTCGACGGCGCGTTGTGTTCCACGCGCGCCTCAAAGAGATGTCAGCACTAATTGACGGGGTCCTTTAGGGCCAATGCCTGCCAGGGTTGTGAGTTTGTCCGAAAGGAATATCGTGGCCCTGGCACACCGGCAAATGAGGGAACACGGGTTTTAGTCAGTAAAGGTCTGACACGCCCTCCCGTTCCACCCAGAGCGGGAGAAGTTATTTGATAATTTCCCACACAGAAAAAAAAAGGGGGCTGACTTGCACACTCAATAATGGACTCCCGAAAACGGTCGCTAGCACATAGTGTTGAAGCGATAAGGGGGCAACATGTCCTGAGGTGCTTATGAGGAGTGGAGAGGTATTCCACGGCTATCAGAACAATCCCGGAAGTACTGTCAAGATCCCTATCAGCATCTTACTGGCATACTTTCTTCCTCCGAGTCACCTGTTTCCGTCCGTCACTCTGCAAGTCGCGTTGCGGTGACTCGTGTTCTAAACAACTTCTTTCATTTGTTTTCTCCGCAGTCAATGTCGTAAGATGCGTGTCGCTTGAGCGTGTAGCTCGAGACGTGGGGATTAGAGAAACTTGTCCGCACTAGGACACAAGTTACTATACATGTTATGCAACACGTGTTGTGTAGACGTGATAATTCCAAGCTCTGTGTTCACAGCGCTAAAACAACTCTTGTGTGCAAGAGCATCTTTTACATGGCTCCAACCATATTTAATAAGTTGCCCAAATCATGGAGAACTTTGAGTTTATCTGCTCTTAAATGCAAATTAAGGACATTATTGATTGAAAGGACATATTATAGTATTTCATAATTTATGAAAGAGGACAATTTAATGTTGTTTTGTCCACAGTGTTATAAGATTACTCCATATTATATAGTGCTCGTATTGTTTCATTGCTGATGAAAATAAAAATTTGCAATGAATTAATTAATAATATATATGGACATTGAATTGTATAATAAATTAATAACGTATAAGTAATTATGATTTAATAAGTAGTTTTATAACGTAATTTTGATAAATATAGTCGCGGTTTGTGCGCCATCTCTTCTTACCAATTTGTACGTCGCGGCTGAACATGATCGAACACTTATTTCTGTATTTAATATCTTGCATGCAATGTATGTACACCATTTTTACACAAATAAATAAACTTACTTACTTACATGTGCCGAGTACGTTCACAACCGTTTTCGTAATATCTTCTGTTTCGGTAAAATGAATATCAAACTCAAAACTCAAACTCAAAGCATTTATTTCAATTAAACCATTTACAGGCACTTTTGAATTGTCAAAGAGTTGTTCAGTTAGTCACAAAGTTGAAGCTCTTTGCCCATTCTAAAACGTAGATCTCTATGGAGAAGAACAGGCAAGAAACTCCAAGGACACTTTAAATCAAGATATTACAAAATCCTGGGTACATTATTCTTGTTGTTTCTATATGTGAGAAAAATGTCAAAAATTAAATTGCTTATTCAGTCTAGATTTAGTCAAAAAATATGCAATAAATAAATTAAATTAAACTCGTACACACGGCTACACATCAAGCTATACATTTCCAGTATAAGCTGATCTTGCATTGTATAGGATTTCCATACAGTTCGAGATCAACGTAAACTGGAAATGTATTGCTTGATGTGTAGCCGTCTGTACCATGTACACTTTCATTACAAAGGACAGCTGAATATTTTCGACCCTCATTTATATTTTCTTTAATAAATGAATATAAATTTTAACAACGAACCCGGTTGACCTTAGAAATTAATGACATTCGCTTCGCTAGAATTAATTTATATCAATCCTAAAATGACAAGTTAAGACCCGCCGCTAAGACCGGCTTTTAAAATGTAATTAAAAGAGATCGATATCTATTGTGACCACAGTTCAGAATTTTAACTCATTTAAAAATTGATTAAAACAAAGTTTAATGAACTGTAATGCTTGCAAACGGCTTGAGGTAAACAAAGAAATAGCTATACCAATATAGGATGGTCTCCTTTCAATGAAAAAAAAACAGATACTTTAAAGGATGCAATTATTATGGTTCAATGATTGCAATTAGTCCCCCTATAGTTTCGGTTTCATTCATAAAAAGTTATGGAATAGTCAGTCTTCTTTAGATTCAAAAGATCTAAAACAAATTAGTATTAAGATTTATTTTAAATGTTTTACAAAAGAAACGCAGTTCTATAACCAGTAATCGGTATCAATAAGTTACTATATGTATCATGTATTTTGATAAAATAACATTACAAATTATACGTACCAAATTTCTTTTTTTTTATGCTTGAATTATTTCTATCACTTACCTGTAAATCATTACTTACAATAATGATAGATGAATGATGTCTCGGATGATAACTATTGATTGTTCACTCGGTAATACATACCTGTAATAATAAAACATAATTTAATAATTTATTACAAGAAATAATGAAGCTACGAATAAAGACTACGCGCTTGCTACGGCGTAGCTGCCGACACCGCTACGGAAGCTACGCGCTACGTCACGTAGCAGATATTCAAACCGCCCGCCGATATGTTTCTTTAGCTTATTCAGGCATTACAAAATTTGCTATGATATTAATAACAAGAGCAATACATTTTTTTTAATCAATGTATTTATTATCTACTAGCTGTTGCTCGCGACTTCGTCTGCGTGTATTTTATCATTTTTAAAACAATTATCTAAGATGAAAACTAGTCTATGTCTTTTTCTAGCTTCTAGGTTACCAAATTTCAGTCAAATTTCATACTATCGGTTCAGTGGTTTAGAAGTGAAAGATAAAGTTACTTTCACATTCATAATGTTATATTTTAAACTAGTGACCCACCCTTGCTTCGGATGAGTGCAATCTACATGTGGTGTCATGTCAAAACATATAGATTTCAGTCCAACATCCACAAGTTAAGCTTTATTATATTATACTCATAAACCTTCCGGAATAAATTATCAAAATAATAGTAAAATTATCAAAATAATATTAAATTATCAAAATAATAGTAAAATTATCAAAATAATAGTACAATTATCAAAATAATAGTAAATTATCAAAGTAATAGTATTTCCGCATCAAAATCCGTTGAATTGTTTAGTAGACAATAAAAACGACTTCAATTTATAATATGTTTAAATAGTTAAATAAATAATTTATTTATTTGTATAGAACGCAGGTGTTACAACCACCATTGTTGTAACACCTGCGTTCTGTACAAATAAATAAATTATTTATTTAACTATTTAAACATATTATAAATCATATGTTTAAATAGTTAAATAAATCATCAAAATCCGTTGAATTGTTTAGTAGACAATAAAAACGACTTCAATTTATAATATGTTTAAATAGTTAAATAAATAATTTATTTATTTGTATAGAACGCAGGTGTTACAACAATGGTGGTTTCAGATATATTCCCAGTACATTCTGCCTGTTGGCATACAAACATATTATAGTGGTTAACTTACAGATAATTTAGAAACTGGGTACTTGAATTCAAAATGAGATCATGGATCATCATCATCATTATTTCAGCCGAAAGACGTCCACTGCTGGATATAGGCCTCCCCCAAAAAGGGGGGGATTTACCATAATCTCCACGCTTGGCAAGCGGGTTGGCGATCGCAGTATGGTTTTAAAAATCGGGTTTGAGATGTCTTAAAAATGCATAGAGACCGCTGCTGCCCATTCTCTAGTAAGTCCCTTAGTCGCCTTTTACGACACCCACGGGAAGAAATAGGATGGTGCTATTCTTTACGTCCGGCACCAAACGGAACCAAGCTCATGGATCAGTTAAGTTTAATATTATTTACATAATAAATGAGATAAAGTTAAGCAAATATTACAATTTTATTCATCATTTATAAGTTAAGGCACCGTTAGTTTATAATCTATCTAGTGAGATAATAAACTACCGATAAATTGTGAACTCATCATCATCATGTCAGCCGAAAGACGGCCACTGCTGGACATAGGCCTGCCCCAAAGGGGGTGGTTTGCCATAATCGCCACGCTTGGCAGGCGGGTTGGCAATCACAGTATGGCGTTAAAATGCATAGAGAACGCTGCTGCCCATTCTCTAGTAAGTCCCTTAGTCGCCTTTTACGACACCCACGGGAAGAAATAGGATGGTGCTATTCTTTACGTCCGGCACCACACAGAAATAGGATGGTGCTATTCTTTACGTCCGGCACCACACAGAAATAGGATGGTGCTATTCTTTACGTCCGGCACCACACAGAAATAGGATGATGCTATTCTTTACGTCTGGCACCACACAGAAATAGGATGGTGCTATTCTTTACGTCCGGCATCACATGGAATGGAACACGGAATTGTGAACTGTTTCAATATAAAGCAATAACTTTCGGTAGATATTTATTTATTATTTATTTAACAATTTATGTACACACATGTATAATATACAGACAAGAAAAAAGGAACAGAAAAATACGTACAAAGGTGATGCTTATTTCTAAAGAAATCTCTATCAATGTCAATCTTTAACAGTTGTTACGGGTCGTCAGAAGCCCGAGAGTCTGACAACCAGTCTTTCCAAGAGATATCGTGTTACCCAGTAACTGGGTTGTGGAGGCCAGATAGGCAGTCGCTCCATGTAAAATAGGTACTGGTATTCAGCTACCGGTTAGCTGACCCTAACGTTGTAGTTCTGAAAGAGCTAGGCAGATGATGATCTATTAAAGGCGCTGACAAGAGGCAAATAATAAAAGTAGGCTTGTCTTAAGCAAAAAATTGCCAAATCTATCCCTGATGCGGTGAGTGCGCGATAGTCCCAACAGTATTTTGGCTACTGTGGCCAGCAGGATGGACAGCCCCATAATGTGGCATTGGATGACGACTCACAAAGCGTCATTCCAATACCTTAAATAATTTGTGTTTATTTTATTTAACGTGCATTTTATTTTATTTGATGTGTATTGTGTTTTTTATTGTAATGTTTTATAACATATTTATGGACTATGTGTCTGATAATAAAGTTTCTATTCTATAAAGTTTGTGTGGTAGCGGAAAAAATATATTTATTCTTAAACATATTTGTCAGAACTTGGTTGTTACCAAAACACGTTTAGAAAAAAAAAAACTCTATACAAATTAACGGTTAACTAACCCTTTACTTTGAGTTTCAATTCAAAATATCTGTATTAAATATCAACGTACGGTTGGTATTTAATTAATAACAAGAACGTCATAATTGTATGCAGAACTTGGTTGTTTTATATTTTCGATTACTCAACTCGTTTTTTTAATAAATAAATAATTGCTTCATATTTTGCAATAAATTACAATTATGTCCTCGCGCTTCCCTTTCTTTTGTATGCAGTCTGACAGTGACAGCGGTTTACCTTTTGTCAGCGTCTTAATGTCAAATCGTCAAATTTTTAACGAACAGCGGCCGGCGAGCGCTTCTTCCAAGTTGGTCACAGTTACTCGGCTATTTAGTATTAGCGCAAGATGCGTTCGTTGCATGCAAGTTTGATACCAGTTCACAATTAGTCCGTTTGTCATGGATAGATTATAAACTATCGACAAATAAAACGTTAAATTGTAAATGGTTTGTTGCAGTTAACAATTTTTCGATATTTTATAATCTCGTCAGACAGATTATAAACTAACAATATTCATAATCATACGAATATAATTATAGATATGTTATAGTCAAAGTCCGATACACAGTCTCTTCGCGGAAGGACTGGTTTATCCTAGGTTTGGTCAAAGCCATCAGGCAATCCCCGAAATACATTTCAATTTCGCCCTTTGCCTGAAGTCTAACCTAACCTAACCTATTAGTCAAAGGCCGAAAATTTACATTTGTTTGGGCTTTGACTAAGTCATTCAGTCTGACCTGAGGATTGACCAGTCCAACCTAGGAGCGCCGGAGCTTCGGAGTTTGCCTATAACAGATATATTAATCTAAAGTATAGTATGAATAAGAATGATAGATCTTTATTCGCGTTAATATGTGTTGCAGTTTGAATGAATGATTAATGTTTTTTTTTCATGTATGTTTATTATTTTGGCATACCATTATTTGGAATCGAAAATATAACGCAAAAGCTGATAGCTCGAGCATTGCACTGTTGATGAGGGTTGACAACAATACATGGTTTGTTGCTTCAAGGATTCATTCTCATCAAACTGTCAGTTAAAATTCAACAAAGTGTTTTAAACTAATTTAAATAAACAGCAACAGCTGTTTTTCATTGCTTTGTAAAATCGTGTCAACATTAAATTACATTTTATTCAACCCAAGTAGCACAGTCATGTCTTAAAAGTGCGCCCACGAGCGATTTTTTCGGCGATTTTCTCGTCGATTTTTGTCAGAATGAAATACATTCACACAAAAATCGTGGTCGAGCACCACTTTAAAAGGGTATTATAGATTTCTTCGAAACAATAACATTTTTGGCCCTTGTCTTGATTAAAATCATATCGACCCCCAAGATATCTTGAGGATAGCCACCAAGAAAGAGTTAAGCAAAAATGGACACAGGTTTACAGAATAAGTTAAGAATTACTTTATACTACTCTACAGATAAAATAACGATTGTTACTATTGATCAAAATAATAAAATTAATATTTAAAAATTATAAGATTGGGATTAAAATTGGAGTATTGTAGCCACCTTTGGGATGGCTCAGCAAAATACCAACTTGCCGCGCTTGACTCGGTGGAACGCAGAGCTAAGAGGCTCATTGGCGACGTAAAACTGGTGGATGCCAATCTTCACAGTTTGGCCCATCGCCGCAAGGTTGCCTGCTTGTCGGTCTTCTACAGATTGTACTTCGGTGAGTGTGCCCAAGAACTCCACGACCTCATTCCACCGGCCCCCTTCTATTATCGGACATCTAGACGCACTGCAGGTTACCATCCCTTCCTGGTTGCTATTCCACCAAATTCGCACTAAGCGTTTCCAAATGTCTTTTATAATGCGCACAGCAAAAGAGTGGAACTCTCTACCTGCGTCTGTGTTTCCGAACGCATACAACCCTAATCTCTTCAAAGTTATAGTGAACAGGCTTCTTCTGGGTAACCTCACTCCATCGTCGACTTTTTCTCTGTCACCTCTGCCCTAGACTAAGGTCAAGAGCAAACCCATCCTAAATAAAATAGAAGACAAAAAACCTAAACAAATTAAAAACATCTTAAAAGTCTACTTTACTGTGGGGAAGTATGGAATGGAGGATGTCAGCGTGTAGGTTCTCAGCCATAAATTTAAGTGAGCAACTATATTAAATAAGCTTATAGCACACATAATCTTATTATATCTAGATTAAGCGCTATATTTAATGTAAAAAAGTATAAAAAGTTTGATGAAATAAACAAATTTAAATTTGTTTTTTTAAACTTCAGAATGATTTGAGAGTAACATTGAGCATTAGTGTATTCTTCTGTATTATTGGAATATAAGATATCTGCAACACCAAGTTAAGAATTTCTAAAATTACAAAAGAAAATTAAACAAGACATAAAAAAACAAACTTCAAACTTCACAAACTAATAGCAGATATAAATTATTGTGGTATCATTTTACAACTTAATATTCTAAATCAGATGCATAATAAAAAGGTTGTCTAATAAATTATTACTTATTTTGTAAAGTGTTATTTTGCCTGATCTTACAGATTAAATTCAAACGCACAATAGTTTATCGTGTAGAAAGAACCAACAGTTTTAAAAAAACCGATAGGCTTCAAAACTACAAATTAATTATTATATTATTACTACACAAAAAGTAAAAAAACCGAATCTTATGACGTCATTTTATTGTGAAAATGCATGGGATGGTGTATTTTTATGGACTAGTGAAAAATAGTGTCTTTATGTTATTAAAATACAATAAACTGGAAAAAAGTCGCTCACCCTGATTTCAAATTAGAATTGATAATATATTACAAGGCAAAATTGTGCTATTCCATATTTAACGCGTTAGCTTATTTCATAGCGATTCCAACAACGTAAGTTTTATAAACAGCTCCCATACTAAACTTGAGTTATCATCTTGGTTAAATATTCAATATTTATGTGTATTATGTTTGCGTGATACGTTGAAAAACTGTGTTATATCAAAAAAGAGCCTAAAATGACGGAAAACAAAATTAATAACAAATAATGTTCATATTTAAGAGCGTTTACACCTTGCGGCATTTCATACAAACGTATCCCTTTTTTTCGAAATGACTGAACCGATTTTAATGAAACTTCATACGCATAAGCAGGATACAAAGGTCTAAAAAGTTAGTTAAGAACACTCGTATATGATTTAATCAAAATCTGTTTGGCTGCTTGAGAATGAAAGTTAGTATCGCTAAACCATATCAGCGCCCTCTTTTCTTGCAAGTAAAAACCAGATACAATTCCTCAAGTGACATACAACAGCACTAGAAATTGCAATTAAATTCTGTTTCAAGTCTGGGAATTTCCTTGAGTGAGACAGCGAAGCTAACGCCATCTAACGGAGGGTGTAGGAAATCCGTAGCACTTGCTTTTCAGCGAACTTCCAAGGTGTTCAATTCCTTACGCGCGCTATAGATGGCGCTGTTTTAAACTTTTAATGAAAAAATTAAAAACAGTTTGAAAAATTTTGACATGTAACTGTTTATCAAAATTAAATACGATCGTAGGTATTAAGAAACCAAGACATTGTTTTTTACATATATAATTAATTTTTTATTTTAAGAGTATTCTAAGAATTCTTTCGATGTTTCCACAATTATTTTAAAACCTACACGGCGTAGCTAATTACGTTAGCCCTGTTTACCTAATTAGGCGGCAGTTCCTTTTTAAACTCAATTGCACGCGAGCTAAATTGCCCAAAGAACGTTTTTGCCCCTATTTGTATAAATTATCGAAATAGAAAACTTTTCACTTGGATTGGACTTTGTTTGTACATGTGTGCTCCCATTTTGTTTTCAAAGATCTCTTCAGTCCTAATTTGGGTGGTGTTGATTATGTGGTAAAAAATATTCCAGAACACAAACCATTTCAATTTTTTTTCAACAAAGTAAAAAATGGTATGTTGAGATTGTAAGATAAATTAGCATGTAGGTTTCCTTATTGTTTAAGGCGCAGATAGGCCACTTCTAATGATTTTAAATTGAACATCACGTCTAAACGGCCATTTCAATTTCTTTGAAAAAAATATATGTTATACTAGACAATATTCTTCATCATTTGATATGTGAACATTTGCTATTATCATTTTATAACATAGTGTAATTAATTTGTAAAGTAATGTCTAACGCGGACAAAAAAACGATAATCACGCAAAAACTATCGGGCGGATTTTCATAAAACTTTCACCATCCAAAAGACAATTTAACTACCCAAATTTTAGTATACGGCTTTTATTTGTAATGTGTTTGATAAATCAAGGTGGGTCGTTTTTCCAAATAAACATGGTGCGTCTTGAAGCGGGGGCTCTTGCGGGCGACGGGCGGCAGTGCATCGCTGACTACTGTCACGAGTGGACGCTGACGCTCGGAGCAAGAAAACACAATTTCGTGCGCTTATAAGTTTCGTGCTAAAAATTGTTGGTAAATCTAAACTAAAACGTCTTATTTATACTGGAAAAATAGAATACTGAGGTAAGTATTTTAATCGAAATAAAATTATCATTAATCTCTGTCGAAAGTTTAAATTTGTATACCTAAATAAAATATTAAAATTAAATGTATGGTGTAATTGTAGTAAACATTCTTTTATTTTATTGAAATAATGTATTATTTCTGTTTTAGGAGAATACCAAATAACAAATGTAAATGCAGAGACGAGGTGAGTATTGTAATGTAATATAACCATACTACATCGTTGTAGGGACAGTCCGGATTAGAGTTAAAAAAATACTTGAATACTATTATTGATATAATTGCGGGGGTTCTTGGTAGGTAAGTAGTGATGATGACCTTGACTGCGGAGATGTAATTTTTTGCGTGAGTTTTGCGGACTTACAGTACGTCGCGCACAACTATCTACCTACTTTCGCCCATGCCTTTACTTTCATATATCTTATATTTTCTAGCCTTTATTTAACTAAATTTAAATACATTTATGTTGTAGCTCTGGCTGTATAGAACAGAAGAAAAAGGCAACTCCACTTGAGGACATTATTGCTGACAAGTAAATGCATACTTAATTTATTATTCCGATTTTAGTGTTATTTAAACATAATTATTTTTCATAGCTCATATATTATTATAATATTTTTTTTTTTTATATTTGGCTCCACTAGTTTACAATCACGCCCGGTGTATTAGCCCTCAAATATTTTTTTGCATCGCGCCCCCGGTCTACTCTTTGATATACAATTGTCTCTGCAATGTAGTCTCATGAAATAGAGATGGAACGTATTTACGCTACGGTTGGTTGGTAATATAATATAATATTATTATTGTTGGTAATATAATATATTATTATTATTTCGCTTCGAAGTAAGGCGCGTGCGGACGTGAAATACTTGCAAGTGTGACAGTATTGGCTATGCTATCGGGCGCAGGCAAAGCTGGAAAATACTTGTATAAGAAATCGATCCATGACATTATATAAATAAGGAGCATAATCGTATTTACAAATAAAAAACTTGAACTTCCAAGTATTTTTTTTCGCTGATACAATTATGATCCTTATTCATAACGAAACACGAATCAATTTCCTATGCAAGTATTTTAGCACTTTGGCGGCTATGCCAACGCCGCGAGACCCTCGCTGAACGCGGTCGCGACCTTAGCGTCCAAGTTGAAAATACTTGCATAGGAAATTTGATTCGTGTGAACTTATAAATAAGGAGCATAATCGTATCAACAAAAAAATACTTGTGATTTCAAAGATATTTGATATTTATCAAATATCAAACCACATTATTTTATCATACATATATTTTTTTTATAACTGTTTTTTTTGGGGTTTGTTTTTTGTTTTGATATTTGTTTTTTTTTTGTAATTAGTTTTTTTTTTTACGTTATTTAAATTGTGTCGATCATAAAGATTATAAGGATATAAATGTGGGTGTGGAATAAATATGCCGAAACTTGGTTTTACATAATTATATTATATTATGTAATAAAAACATTCAAAATCATAACAACAATCGTTATTGCATAAAATAATAATTAGTTATAATACGCACACTTTCAGTTTAGACTCAGAGAGGTTCGCACTCTCCAATCACTTGAGCTCTAGTGACCGGTTTTTTTTTAAATTTTAATGGTTGTTTTCCCGCAGCAAAACAATTTGCCCTCAGTAGCACTATCGATTCATAGTGTTAAAACTTACAAAATAAAAAATATTTTTAAATAGTAAAAAAATATGCATCAACTCGAAAGCGTGAGAAACAATTGGTTCTAGATCGCTTTCGAGTTTTGTTTTTCACAATTGTAAATCTGCTATTTATTAATATTTTACTTACATTTTTTTATAAATTGATTGTACTACCAAAACCAAATCATATCGCTGCGGGGAAACAACCATTAAAATTTCAGCTTGTATAAGGTGTATCTATTCATACACGAAATCTCTTAAGGGGTCAATGCACTCATCTTTATGAACAACTTTTACTATGGGACCAAACCTGAAATCGCGAAAAAATGCAATGACCCCTTCAGAGATTTCATGTATGAATAGATACAACTTATACATATAGAGACGACCGATTTCCTATGCAAGTATTTTCAACTCTGGGCCCCGAAGGCGAAGCAAGGTCGGGGCTTCGGTGGCCGTGTTCGAAATAGGTATTCCGAAGTTGTCCGAGTGCACGAACCGCAATCTGTGTTTAGAAACCTTTATAATTTCTTTTGACTAGTTTGCGCCATTCATCCCCTACGTCTTTACACAAAAGACACATTATATTATTCGATAATTTACAACTTATTAACGTAATAATGTAAAGTTAGCTGAGTTGTTGTTGTTTGTTGTATTTGCAACGGATAATGTACAAATTCACTCCTAGGTTTTTTCGTTTTATTTATCATTGTTATTATGTTTCAGTTCAGAAGTAATTGAAACAACATTTACTGACAACAATTACTTTTAATTTACAAGGATGACATATTTTGGGACACTAAAATGAAAAATAAGTTGATAAAATTGTACACAGATTGCATGCTTCCTGAACTGGTCGATCCAAGACATACAAGATACATGATAATAAGGGACCCGTCTTACATAGTTAGTGCTATACAGGGACGCAAAAGAAAACAGGAAGAGGAAAAAGAGAATAAAAAAAATTAGCAAAAAACGAGCAATGACGATGGAAGAAAATAGACAAGGCCATACAAACAACCAAGATACACTTTGTTTGATTCTAATTCTGTGAAAGTACTAAATTCTGAGGAATGTTAAATTCAATAAATTAAAATTCATTATAGAGTTCACATATTTTTATTTAATTTGATTATTTTAAATCTTTGTACATAAATAAACATACACACATAAACTCCCGCTTTTTTTTCCGTGGTCGCTAACTGCTTCGATCCTTACATACCTATTCTAGGTTTGCATTTACTTCGTTTACGTTCAATCACGCACTCAAATTATGTTATCACACATCTTTGTTTTATGTTTTTCTCATCTTGTGTTATTATTTTAAGTAGGTATGTCTCTATCTAATTAGTATTTCCTATTCGTGTATGGACACAAATATATTAAATAAAAAAAAGTGAAGTGTTATACTGTGATTGAAACCTGTTGTATTTGTCTTGTGATTGAATAAATAATATTGATACTGAAAAAGAATTTCACGATACTACATAACAAACTTTTTAAATGCAAATTCTAAAAATAATATGATTAAAATCTTAATTTATTATCAGAATATTACCTTTTAGTTATTAAAACAACATTAACAAAAAGAAATTGGATGGTGATTTAAAATCAGGCAGGATAGTCCTCACCATCTGAAACGTATGGTTACCCTACAAATCGTGCTTGCAGTAGCGGGGTCGCGGGGGGTGTCGCATGCTCCGCCCATTCGCTGAAGGTCGCTGGTCCTTATAGTCTTCTTAAGGGGTGCTGAGCAACGGCTGTTCCGAATCATGTCGATGATCATGATGCGGAACAGCCCGGCGGCAAAATCAAATATCTACCTATTTTGCCGCAAGACTGTACCTGTCTGACTGCCAATACATGTCGACCTGAACAAGTTTATAAAACGCCTTACGAAAAAAATCATACATATACGAGTATTCCTTTGGTTTAGTTGAGTAGTTAAATAAAAGTAAACAAAAAAACCACGTGACGAGACAGCTGTGAAGCAACCGACTAAACGTTATACCTGGCACTTCAGTTGTCATGCTACTTCACAGTTATGCTCTTCCATTTAGCAACGTTATAATTCGTTGACGTTTTAAGAACCTGTATTTTTGGGCTCTTTACAATAGACAGATTACAAATTATTAAAGTATTATTATTAATAAATTAAAAAATTGTGCTCAAGCAGTTACATCAACGAAGAGTAGTTAATGAATAAAAGATAAAGTTTACCATACTTACTTAATAAAAGAGGAAACTATCGTAAAAACCAAAAATCCTATTAATTTGGTTATAAGTTACAACGTTTCTAAACAAGAAAGTGTCATCTATAAAAACCCTTTTTACGATTTGTTTAGCTTTATTACCTACCTAAAACAATGGAGTATAGTTCAAAAAATTTACAGCAGAATGTAAAAAAAAAACTAAAAAATATCTAACTGATACAATAGGTACAAATTTTGGTCAAAACACTTCAAATTCCCATTACCGACCTGAAACTTTTTTTTTTTTTTTTTTTTTTTTTTTTTTTTTTTTTTTTTTTTTTTTTTAAACGTTGCCCCACACTAGGAATTTCTCCTGTATTGTGGGTGCGTTTACAAACATTTAAATTCACATACACAAACAGCCAGACCCGGAACAAATACTTGTAGGTCATACAAATATTTGTTCCGTGTAGGAATCGAACCCGCGACACGCAGCGCAGCAGTCAATCGCTTAACTAACTGCGCCAACCGTGCTTTACGGGTGAAAAAGGTGTTTCACCCATTAAAGTTGTTTTAAAAGCCCACGTACTTTACCAACGAGGGTAGGCCGTATTTAAGCCCTAAATTCTTTCCCGGAAAAACCTTTTTTAGAATCCCAAAATGGCTGGCTTTTAAGGCTTCAAGGTCTGAATGTCGCAAATAAATTCGACCCTCAAATACTCGCGACTCCCTAGGCTCACATACATTACGAATTTTTGTTCCTGTAGATTAATTTCGTTTCCATCGCTACGAAGCTAATAAAAGTACGGTCAGCTATGACAATCGCAGGAACTAGTATCCACACTTCTTATACAGGGTTATTTTTAAATCGTCAATAACCTCTTAAGGGGTCATTTTACTCATCATTATGAACAACTTTTACTATGGGACCAAACCTGAAATCGTGAAAAAAAAATCTGCTGTTCCCTACATTTTAACGAATTATTCGAACGTAAATGTAGGGAACAGCTGGTTTTTTTTTCACGATTTCAGTTTCGATGAGTGTGACGAGTGCGATATGAACCAGTTTTCGAGGCAGTGTATTGAAAAGATTATTGTATATTCGTGTTTAAAGGATCATCCATCGCACCAGGGTTAGCGTGTGTCTAAAGAATTGATGCTTAACACGTTTCCTGTCCCAATACAAAAATGCAAAATTGACCGACAAGTCCAATAGAATTTTTTTAATAATTTCCCCGAATTTCCTGGATTAATTTAATTGTTCCGGCGTTTTTCTTTACTTTATAATCGTACCAGCACGTCCAATGCAGAAACAGTACAGTTCCAGCACGTCCAGTGGAATTATTCGCCTTAGAAGTTGTATGTGTCTCCTGACGCACATATAGCTCAGGAGCGTATTAGTGCCTTTCAAGCGCACGTTTCCTGAACCATAGGTGGCTCTGTGGACAGTGAAAGTGTTAACTTGATAATTTTATAAGATCTTCAGTTTCTTCGTAGCTCTGCGCTTGTAACCACTATTCAAAATGGTTTAATTGAAATAAATGCTTTCCGCCTTATTACAAAACAAGATTTATATTTTGACATGTCATAAACCATGGAGCCCGTTTTTGTAATATGAACGTAACTGTGATTGAAATACCGTTCTTTATACAAAACTGAAAACTTAATTCGGTACAAAGTTGTCAGTTTTGTGTTTAGGAACTTTACCTTAGTCGGAATAAAGTTCGAAATTCAATAATGGGTCCATGTTTTAAACCTGGGTCTGAAGATAAACCTTGTTTTGTAATAAGGGGGTATGAGTTTGAGTTTGAACCAAATGCTCTAATAGTATACTCGGTAGTCTTACCAAGGGGTATCGTGTTACCCAGTACCTGTGTTGTGGAGGTTAGATAGGAGTCGCTCCATGTAAAATACTGGTATTCAGCTAAATCCGGTAAGACAGTAAGTCGACCCGAACATAACTCGGCAATCGAAATTAAAAAACAGCAAGTGAAAATATAGCAAGTTTATTTTATTGCTAACCGTCTCATATGACCCATGGCTGAGAATGTGAAGGACAAGATTGTAATATCAGTCGTAAAAAACGTCTACAAGTTAATGTAGGAATATTTCATGATATTAGAGGGACGGGACGTCGTGACGTCATTCACCGTTAAAGGCTTCTACATACCAGAGCGACTTGTCGCGCGACGCGACACGGCACAAAGGCCCCGCGTGTCGCGGGACGAGCGGTGCCTTTGTGTCGCGTCGCGTCTCGCGACAAGTCGCCCCGTTATGTAGAAGCCTTAAAAGCGAAGTATGTATATGTAATTATGTAAATATTACATAATTATATCGATCCCTCGGGGCTCAAAGGACATATTGCATAAACACAACTTTTCAGGAGAACCACAAAAATCATTAATATTTTTAGTTTTTATATTTTTTATTTGTAGTGCTACATAAATGTAATCTAGGACAAAAGTTCTTGAAATTAGTTGTATTTTCATGTAATATCTAAAAAATGCATCCGCCTAGTCGTTACCTATTCTTTTACGATCCAAAAAAAATATATATAATGTTCTTTACATCCCTTAAAAAACTACCCTGTGTAAGAATTTTAGGACGTAAGTCCAACCTATCGCACACAAACTAATTATGATTAGGGTAAGGGCTACTTGCGTTTTCACAGTAGACAATTTATTAGGGTATAAATCAATGGTATAAATACAGGTATTAGATTGCTGCGTCTGACTATGCAAACTTTATTTCATCATCATTTCACCCGAAAGACGTCCACTGCTGGACATAGGACTCCCCCAAAAGCGGGAGGGGGGGCTGCCATAATCGCCACGCTTGCCAGGCGGGTTGGCGATCGCAGTATGGTGTTAAAATGCATACAGAACGCTGCTGCCTATTCTCTAGTAAGTCCCTTAGTCGCCTTTTACGACACCCACGGGAAGAAATGGGATGGTGCTATTCTTTACGTCCGGCACCACATGGATTAAACTTTATTTACTTAGTATAAATTGTCTAATGAGTGAGTGACCCATTATTACGTTTTTATTTGAAATTGTGACTTTATTTCGTTTAATACTTATAAAATAAAACACTAATTAATAGAAAATTAAACATAATATATTTTTTATTTAACAGTGAATCAATGGACTTTAACAAAAATTTAACTCCTGGTCAAACCACGCCGGGGTCAGTGTATTTCATTAGGTACTTCATTCATTAATTTCTAAAATACCTTTTCTTCGTCTTCTTCTACCTCATCGGTTTCATTTATATTAAAGTCTCACGTACATTAGAGTTACGTGGAAGTGTACGACAATCTTTGTGAAATCATTTTGGTATAGCTCCGATATCACAAAGACGAATTTCGCTACTTTGAATATATAGTTCGATAGGGAATAAAAAACTGAAAAAGATGGTGTAAATAACTCTATTTGGCCAAAATTTGCTATATGCCTTATGAGCCCCGAGGTATCCATTAACCGCCTTATTACAAAACTAGATTTATATTTTGACATGGCTTAAACCATGGAGCCAGTTTTTGTAATAAGAACGTAACAGTGATTGAAATACCGTTCTTTATACAAAACTGAAAACTTAGTTCGGTACTAAGTTGTCAGTTTTGTGTTTAGGAACTTTACCATAGTCGGAATAAAGTTCGAAATTCAATAATAGCTCCATGCTTTAAACCTGGGTCTGAAGATAAACCTTGTTTTGTAATAAGGGGGATATAGTTCTCTTTGATAGCTCCTGTCACTACGACTAACGAGTACTCACCGGTTTACATAGTCAGCGACCAACTATTAATACAAGTAAGTATTTTATTGACACGGGGCCAACATCTATTGTACGTTTCTTAAACAAGAAAATAGTTGATAGCTAGTCGCTTCCTCATCGGGGGACAGGTGCTTATGAGTGTGAAAGAGAGATACATTTAGCTACGCAGTAAAGCAAACAACCAATCATAACTTTTCTGCCCTACTAGTAAGAAATCATACGCTCTAGTTCACTCGATTACCTCATAGAGCTTATGCGGAATTATACCTGCTATATTAGAACTCGAACAAGCATGAACGGGGTGGATATAGATAGGTACAGATATTGTCTGGTACAGAACTTAATATAAAAATATGAGCAGTAGTTACAAGCTCACTTATTTGCTACTGATCCAGAAAAAAAATTGTTCAATGGGATGAATTAAAATAAATAAATAATTCTTTATTGACATAATAGGTTACAGAATTTGTTTGAAGCCTCTGACTCCTGAACTAGGTGTAACTGTATGTCAGGAGTCAGTAATTGTTTAATTTATTGTAGTCAATTAGGAGCCTACTATTTTTAAAACCGTGGAGTTTCTTGCCGGCTCTCCTCCATAAGAAACGACCAATTGGAACCGTGCACCTATCTTCTGATGTTTCATAAGTGCCCATGTAGGTTTTGTGAAATAAAATATTTTGATTTTGAACCTGTGTTCTTTTTTGTATTTGTGTTTTCTTTGCGTCATGTTTACCGCAAATACGTGCATTTTCTTTCTTTATTTCTTTATAAGGAGATTCGGTACTCGGTTTAGCAGTATTACGCTTGGTTGCCAGGCGTGAGAGCTCCCAACTAAGCTAATTGCAGCTGGACAAAACGTATGTGGCCTAAGTTATGGGTTTCTTGCTTTGTTTTCAGATATCTTGAGCGTTAACAGTCCATTCGATTATTTTTCAACCATCAGGGTGCTCTCAATTCCTGTCAGGGTTGCAAGTTTGTCCGAAAGGGATATCGTGGCCCTGGCACACAGGCAAATGAAGGAATACGGGTGGGTTTTAGTCAGTAAAAGTCTGACACGCCCTCCCGCTCCGCCCAGAGCGGGAGAAGTTATTTGATAATTTCGAACCCAAAAAAAAAGAAAAAGGGTGCTCTCAATTGTGGAGATACTATTCGTAGTGCTCGCACTATTTTTATTCTGCCCACTCCCATGGAAAAATGGTGTGAGTTTTTGTTTATTTGTGTGTAAGACAGACGTTGAGAGTTAAATTGCACTATGAGGAAATCTTAAGTTTCCCCCCTTAATGCAATTTAAGTCACGTCAGTGGTAATTAGATTATTTATCACAGAGCGGACACTTAACGTCGAAAAAATCGCATTGGTTATATTACTAAAATAAAGTTGGTGCTTCTCAAGCGGAATCGTAGGCATTCCGATCATCGCGAATTTTTTTCAGAACTTTGATTTGAAAACGCAGCTGTTATGAAGTTTCTTAAGCTTCATTAGAAAACCAGGGCCAGACAGGATCTGTCTGGCATTATTCAGTCATGAGTATTTTTTATTATTTCAATTGTGTTTTTTATGGATCATGAGTCTACAGTAAAGATTTTTATTTATTTATTTATGCCAACCATACGTCCATGTGCCAACCTTTTTGGCCACACACTGTCACTGTTAAACCGTTATTTTGCATTTGTGTATCACGAACTGTGTACAAATTATTCTTTCTTTTAAATCTATAGCTAAGTCCAATCTCTATGATTGCTTTAGACATGCAAAACTAAACAATGCTCTCAAACTAGTCGAGTACATAGATTGGACTATGGTGTATGTAGAACAAATCTGCGATGGTCGGTCTGTCTAATCCGATCATGCAAATGGACCTTGATCTCTGAACCACTCGACACCTCTTCAACACAACATTGAATAAAAATATGCAGAAGGTCAATCACAAAACATTTATTTATTTTTACTTTGTATATTAATTATGGTTACAGTTAGATGCACTATGTAACAGCATCACGCCTGTAATCCCCCCAGGGTTAGCCAGAGGTGTACCTATAGTACATCCACATTTCGCCAATTATGTTTAAGACACTGACAACAGCTCAACCGCGGTCACTGTCAGACTGCAAACAAAAGAAAGAGAAGCGCGATGACATAACGCTTGTGATTTATTGCAAAATATGAAGCAATTATCTATTTACTCAAAAATGAGTTGAGTAATCGAAAATAAAAAACAACCAAGTTCTGCATACAAATAAGACGTTCTTGCTATTAATTAAATACCAACCGTTCGTTGGTATTTAATACAGATATTTTGGACTGAACCTCAAAGTAAAGAGTTACGAGTAGTTCATCGTTAATTTGTGTCGAGATTTTTTTTCCTAAACGTGTTTTGGTAACAACCAAGTTTTGAGAAATATCTTCAAGTATAACATATATTTTTTGCCGCTACTACAAACTAAATAGATTTAGCAATTTTTTCGATTGAGACAAGCCTACTTTTATCATTTGCCTCTTGTCAGCGCCTTAAGTCCCATTGAATAGCCATCAACCGGGCACAAATCTGGACTCCGGACTTCAAATGGGAAAACCCAGTCAAACCCACGACCTCATGCTCAGGCGTAGGTCTTACGCCCATTAGACCAACGAGGTTCAATACGTAGTAGAACTTCTGTCATTATTCCCCTTTGTTCCTGTAAACAGACACTACTCACATACTACGGCTGTCCGCTCACCTATGCACATGTTATAACTAGATTGTTGTACTGGTGGTTGTTCAGTGCGATGTTTGTTTGTTTTCTTGGTAGAACTTCAAAGAAATCAATAGGAATAAGTCCCCGCTTATCATCGAATAAAGAACTGCTGGTATGCATGTACGGAAATCTTATTTATCTTTCTTTTTTTTTCTCTGTTGTATATTTGTGTGTCTTATAGTCTGTTCTAAATAAATGAAATTTCTTTCTTTCTTTTCTTTTTCTTTCACAGAAAAACGTCCTCTGCTGGACATAGGCCTCCCCTAAAAGGGGGGTTTGCCATAATCGCCACGCTTGGCTGGCGGTCACAGTATGGTGTTAAAATGCATAGAAAACGCTGCTGCCCATTCTCTAGTAAGTCCCTTAGTCGCTAGAGGTGTACTCGTATGTATATATAAAGTAGTAAAGTCTCAACGAAAATCAAAAATAAGCAGAAATTTAATATGTTCATAAACCATGTACCTACCACCATAACAATGGGTACTCCACATGCTTCATTTTCTCATCACCAGCTTTTCCTTAAATGACTATTAAATCCTTAATTAACCGCTTAATTCCAAGGCTGTCCCCTTTAATAAAGTCTGCTGTTATTATTTTTATGATGTATAATAAAGACACATATTTCGCGTTAATATCATTTGTTATATATTATTATATCTACAGAAAATAAGAGGCTTTACGGGTTTTAATGAACGTGGTGATGTAATCAAAAGCCGACGATATCAACGATTGCGCAGTTGTTGAATGATTGACTAATACTCTTGGTCTTGGGTTCGGTACAAAAATGATCTGATTTATATAATTTATTCCTTTGTAAACATGGGATTCCGTGTGGTGCTGGACGTAAAGAATAGCACCATCCTGTTTCTTCCCGTGGGTGTCGTAAAAGGTGACTAAGGGTCTTACTAGAGAATGGGCAGCACCGTTCTCTATACATTTTAACACCATACTACGATCGCCAACCCGCCTGCATGCGTGGCGATTATGGCAAAACCCCCCTATTGGGGGAGGCCTATGTCCAGGAGTGGACGTCGTTCGGCTGGAATGCGTGTTTTAAAGAATTCGTAAAATATGTAATATGAAAAATCGTGAATTTGGATTTTGGCGCTGACATCTTCCAAACAGAACGTCATGCTCACTTAAATTTCTCGCTGATGGTGGCGCGTGTGTTGGAAATTCGGTTCCCTACAAAATTATTGAGCTGGATGGTGCTGATTCCCGCGTCGCGTCGCCGCGTCGTGTTCGTGAACGGGCGCCGTCAGTTGAGACTGGTCATCTCTTAACTGCCAGATTTTTTTAATTGTTTTTAGAATGAATTTATGTTTTTTATAGAAGCGAGAAGAATAATGTACCCAGGATTATGAAATATCTTGATTTAAAAGAGTATCCTTGGAGTTTCTTGCCTGTTCTTCTCCATAGAGATCTACGTTTTGGAATACGGAAATAGCTTCAACTATCTGACTAACTGACCGAATCTTTGACAATTCAAAAGTGCCTGTTATTGGTTTAATTAAAATAAATGCTTTGAGTTTGAGTTGAAAGAAAAAATATTTTTTAAAGTCAGAAGTATACCAAATTCTTCTGATTTTGCAAAATAAATTTTCTTAACCATGTTAGGCATGTGGGGTGTCATTGTCTAGAACTCATTGAGTACTCGTAGAATACAATACATGGGCAAAAGCTAGTTACGCATAGATAAATACCATCTTAAATCATCAAAGTAATCGTCCGGCAAATAGAAACGGTTTCAAATGATACGGACGGGACGTTTGGTATATAAATCTCATTTCTCACGACAGGGATTATTTCGGATCATTTTTGGGTATTTAAGTGCGAAGTGGAAAGGCTATTCGCAAGATATATCGCGCGTTTATACAAGATATGAGTTCATGATGAAAGCTTGAGAAAGTATTAGGTCAAGGCTTCTAGAAGGTTCTATGTAAAGTGGAAGGATAACGAGAGGACTGCCTCGTTGGTCTAGTGGTCGCAAGCGTTACTGCTGAGCATTAGGTCCTGTGTTCAATTCGCGGGTCAGGCTAAGTGATATTGGGTTTTCCCATCTAAAATTTGTCAGTAGCAGCCCGGAGTCTGGATTTGTGCCCGGTTGATGGCAATAGGTTCGCCCTCTATTAGGTTCATGAGATTTAAACATAGCTTGAAAAATGTGTGTCAAAGTGTACTATACGTATATATACACCTCTGCCGGGGAATACAGGCGTGATGTTATGTTAATGATAATGATAAATGATTTTATTTCTGTAAGTAGGTTTGCACAAACACTTTTACACGTCAATCATATTTTAAAAACTAGATGAGGTCGGCATTTCTTATCTGACTACTTTGAGATAAAAGGCCGAAACAAACTCAGAGGTCACAGTCTCTTTTAAAGTCCAGACATAATCTTGGTCAGATCATGTGAAGACCATGTAGATTGGTGTCTGAAATGGTCTTTTGAGGAAAGAACCACACAGGTTGAGTGGACCTGGCCAGTCAGTGCACGCATTTGTCAGTAATCGTGCAGCTCTACTCAGAACTTAAGGAGCTCAACGATGCGACGATCAATACCAAAGAAAGGACATTTGAGTAGGCCACTTATATGACTCAAACTGCCAGACCATAATTAACACTAACTGAGAATAAAAAAGAAAAAAAAATGCAATAACCTTCACATTCACAATAATTAAAATAATATAATACTTTATAAGTAAATATTCATGTCATTGTGTATAAAATAATAATTAAAAGTCACTGTATATAAAATAATAAAAGTTAGCAAAAAAAAAACATCAAACAATAAAAATAAAAATAAACCACCTCAATATGTAAAAAATTGGAGCAGCTCAATCCCAAGCCTTTTTGTCCTCAATATAATCTTTAACGGTATAAAAGGCTTTCTGGCACAACTTACGTTTAATGAATGATTTGAATTTATTAAGGCTTAGATCTTGAACGTGACTTGGAAGTTTATTATAAAAGCGTATACATTGACATCGAAACGAGCCACCTATTTTCTTGAGCTTTGTTGTGGGTACAACGAATTTGTGTTTTTTCCTAGTATATTATGGATATCACTGTATTTTTTAAATAATTTTATATTTTTATGGACATATAATAGATTTTCAAAAATATACTGAGAAGGCACAGTCATTACATTAATCTCCTTAAATTTCTCTCTGAAAGAGTGTCTAGGACTTAATTTATAAATTGATCGAACAGCTCTTTTCTGCAAAACAAAGATAGTCTGAATGTCGGCGGCATTTCTCCATAACAGAATACCGTACGACATTATACTATGAAAATAGCTAAAGTACACTAAACGGGTTGTCTCTATGTCAGTTAAATTACGAATTTTTCTAACAGCATATGCTATTATGTGATAACGAGAAGTTGTGTCAACGCCAGCTCTTGCTGAAAACCAGCGCTGGGGCTCGCAGCATTATGCTGAGCGATGGCCGTTTTGCGTGGTTGTAACGCCTATGTTCCCCCAACTCGTTTTTTTTTTTGGGTTTGTCTTCCTTCTTTGCGTCGTTTACCGCCAATAAACGTATTTTCTTTCTTTCTTTTTCTGTTTATTTCTTTAAGTTAGCTACATATTCTAGAACATTGCTCGAAGTACGAGTCCTGTCTCAAATACCATTAATACAGTGACCGTTTTAAATGCGAATGTAATCCCAATTTCCCCCGGCTTTGCCCACGTGAATTTCGAAAATTCTAGATAAAAAACATCCTGTCCTTCTTCTTCTTTTTTCGATTATGTTGGATGAATTGGTGGCCAAGCTAATCGCAGTATCAGTAGCGTTTTTTAGGTCCTCTGAAGTGCAAGTAGGGACACTTTGGACACTCCAACATATGGGACATGGTTTGGTCAGGAGCACCGCATTCGCACTGGATGCCGGTTGGGTCAATAATCCCCCATTCCGCTAGATAGTGCTTGCAGTGGCCTGGCTGGGTCCACAATCGATTAATTGCTTTCCAGACCACTGCAGGTCACGTCCGGGTGGTAGTTGCTACTGGGGTTCGACGAATTTGGGTTGTGGCGGGTGATGTTTTTCCCACAACTTTATCCTTACCTTTGGTCTTACATGACCTACGAACCACGAAGAAAGCTCTTCCGGCTCTTTAGTCTACCCGATGTTGTTAAATGTTCTTAGAGGAGATTTCGGGAATCGGTTTCTTGCTTATTGCGCATGCGACTTCCCTTCGTACGACAAAGATAAAGATGTGTTTATTTGCTCAAATATGTGTGTGACAGGTCAAGCTATACACGTCTCGTTTGGAGCAATGTCAAATTGATTTGCGTGAGCGGATCGGTGCCAACCTGGGCAGGCGAATTGGCCATCCTGACTAATACCCACCCATGTTCCTTCAGTTGCCTGTTTGCCAGGGCCACGGTATCCCTTTCGGACAAACCCGCAATCCTGGCAGGCATTAGTCCTAATGGACCTCGTCGGTTTGTGCTGACATCTCTTTGAGGCACGCGTGGAACACAACGCGCCATCGACCCGGGCCTGGTCCTTATCGGACGGTGAGCTACCCATTGCTCACCGTCCGCAACCCCGTGCCTACGGTGGTCGGGAATCGGCCTGTGATTCTTGACGCCCAGGGCATCTCCTGCGGTGACTAGGGGAGTACGGGCGCAAAATTTGCCTCTCGCTCACGCGTTCTGCCTCCTCTATCGTGGGCATTACTGCTTCGCAGAAGGAAGTGATGGCCTGCCATGCACTCTCGCTCCGAACCATGGCCTGGACCAGGGCCGGACGCGAAAGATGACCGCGTCCGGTCCTGGTTCCTACCCCAGGTTATGGTGTACCGGTGAGCCAAATCCAATACAGGCAGACAGAATTACTTTCGCTTATTTAATTTAATATTAGTATTCATATGAGTCGCAGGACATGATGTCTAGAGAAAATATTAGGTCAAGGCTTCTGGAAGGTTCTATGTAAATGTGGGGAAGGATAACGTGAGGCTAGGCACGTATTCTAGGACAACGTTCCAAGTATGAATCTCGATTCAAATATTTAATGATTGTGACAGTTTCATAGTAATCTAAAGTCAAATCTACAGCATGTATCAGAAAGGTGTGGTCATATAGGGTGTGGTCCACACCAGCAAACTGAACAACGTTATCCATGGGACCAACATCGAAAAAATTATCAGCTATCCCATACAAAAAGTCAATGACCAAAAATGGTGCAATTTAGATTTTTCCGCGGCCATCAATCAAATATAATAATTAGATGTAGAATAATATGACGAACAAAAGTTAATATGCAAATATGTGTACCTAACCTAAGATCAGTTTGAACTAAGTTATTGGGATCATCTTGGACTGCATTTGTAGAAAAATCGTTTATCAATTCATTTTTGTGATAGGGATGAGGCGGATTTTATTGCTTCGTTGGTCTAGTGATTGCAAGCGCTACCACTGTGCACGAAGTCGTGGGTTCGATTCCCAGGTCGGGCAAAGTGTTATAGGGATTTTCCATTAGGAATTTCTCAGTAGCAGTCCGGAGTTTGGATTCGTGCCCGGTTGATGGCAATAGGCTCGTCCCCTATTATCTTAAACATAACTGGCGAAATGTGGGTGTACTACCTACACCTCTGCCTAACCCTTTGGGGAATAACAGGCGTGATGTAATGTTATGTATGTGTTTTTTGTGATAGGTTTTTTCAATACCGACTAAGGTTTTGACGAAGGCCGCGTTAAAAAACCAAATTCACCACTTCCCATAGTGATTTGGTCATTGTCCTTTCAATACTTACGACTATTTGACAGGACGGCTGATATTTTTTTCGAGATTACCATGTTGGTCCATGAAAGTTGTTCAGTGGTCTGTAAATAATCTCCATACTTTTCTGATACACCTTGTATGATAATCGATCCAATGGGCAGTCAACCGTAATGCTTTATTAACCCTTATAGGTACAAACCCAAAGATTGAAAATGGCCTAATCTATCTCAAAAAAACGTACGAAAACTAACTACAATACTACGCGCTAATATACTTTTAATGTCCTATCGTTAAAAGAGATATTTTGTCTTATATTTATGTCCTAGCTTCCCCGCTAATAACTTTACTTTGAAATCGTCGTAAACTTTACTCACACAACGCTATGAAATCAACGTAGCTTTATGGATGCCAATAGTATTAAGTCGTCCATCCACTGCTATAGCTGAACATACAAGGATCTTTTGGCACGCGGCCAAAATTGGAACTCAATTTTTACCAACAGCGCCTCCCTGTCAACGTTATTTGAATGCTAAAAGATACCCATGTGCACGGAGAGGTTTGCCACGTTAGCTACGCGGTTCATTTGTTTCTCAGACACGCATTCTAGCGCAGCGTGGTTGCGGGTCGCAGTGCCATTTCATAGAACTTATGCGATCGTAGCTTAGCCGCGGGTTGCTGTGGAGCGACGCCTTTAGAGGCGGTTTAATTAGGTACTATTTTAGTATCTGTAACTTAGATTCGAGACCTAAAGTGAGACTGAGAACGATTAAACTCTGGTCCAATATTATTTTAGGCTAATTCTTGTAAAATTAACTAACTAAATTTGATATCTTGATTAGGCTTTAAATATTTCAGTTAAGGCTTCTACAGACCAGCGTGACTCGCGGCGCGACACAAAGGCACCGCTCGTCGCACGACACGCGGGGCCTTTGTGTCGTGTCGCGTGTAGTGCCGGTATGTAGAAGCCTTTATGCGTAAACGAGACTCTTGATAGAATAAAGTGATTCACCATGCTTATTCAAGCACAAAATAGAATTCCAAAAAAATATTTTTGGTGACATCTGCGAGACGACGAGGTCCTTTTGTCCATTTCCAAAAAGATTCTTCTAATTTTATCAAATTAAAAAGTACTTTTTAAAATATCATGAAATTAACTTAAAGAGAAAGTTTCAAATAACCTTCAAATGGCCCTTGAATTATAAAGTGGATGTAAATGCTAAATTAGTTAGGTACTGTTGAATATTTAGGTAAGGTTATTTTTTAGAACCCGTTTTGCCTGAATGACGACGCTCAAACCGTGGAGTTTCTTGCCGGCTCTTTTCCAAAGGAAACGACCAATTGGAACCGTGCATCCACCTTCAGCCGCTTAATAATAGGTTTATGTGATGTTCATGTAGGTTTATGTAAAATAATATATTTCGATTTTTATGAAAAGATACTTAGCAAAGTTAGTAGCGAAGCTTACAACTTAAGTTGCGTCTGACTCAGCTACCTACCTTCATGTAAGTATCGTGAGGCTATTTTAATGCATCTTAGCTGCGCTGTGGGGGACCCACATCATCCCCCCAGCATCATGGTGAGTGGAAGCCTTCTTGTCACAGCCACGGCGTGCAGCTGCCGACTATTTCCGTTCTGTGCTCGTTATAACAGATCTATTTTGTTTCTTTTTTTGTTTTTATTGTTATTTGAGTTATCTTATCTTTTTGTATGCACGTGTTTTTGGGACAAATAAACCATTTTTTCTTTCTTCTCTTAATGAAGTTTGTTTAACATTGGTCCTATGAAGCCTTATATTAAGGCGACGATAACCGACTTTTAATGATTTTATACTGAAGATCACGTCTAAACGAGTAGTGTTTATGATTTAAAAAAATATATGCTAGGTAAGGTAAGGTCACTGGCATATATCTGAGACTTAAACAATGACTTGAAATTAAATAACATCGCAAACACAAGTAGTTGACACTTTTCAATATTAAAATCAAAATCAATCAATTTCAATCTGCCCGCCTTTTCCCAACAATGTTGGAGTCGGCTTCCAGTCTAACCGAATGTTGCTGAATACCAGTATTTCACATGGAACGACTGCCTATCTGACCTCCACAACCCAGTAACTGGGTAATACGATACCCTTTGGTAAGATTAGTAGTCAGACTTTTGGGCTTCTGACGACCCCTAACGATTGTTAAAGATCAACAAATAACAGCCGGGACGTTGGGCTTAACGTGCTTTCCGAGACACGCAGGAGTCTCGGTATGTAAATATGGTCACCCATCTACGGAAAAAACCCCGGTAAGCGAAGCTTAACCTGATGGATCGACCCGTGCGGCTGTTATAACTTAGCGACGAGCTTTTTTTTATTTTTATTATTTACGATGGGTTTGCTCTTGACCTTAGTCTAGGGCAGAGGTGACAGAGACAAAGTCGACGATGGAGTGAGCTTACCCAGAAGATGCCTGTCTACTCTAACTTTGAAGAGATTAGGGTTGTATGCGTTCGGAAACACAGACGCAGGCAGAGAGTTCCACTCTTTTGCTGTGAGAGAGAGAGAGAGAGAGAGCTTGAAAAAAATTTTTTTTTTAAAACGTTGCCCCACACTAGGAATTTCTCCTGTGGGTGCCAGTGGCGAATGCACCATATAACACGGTTCCTACCGGCTTCCCTTCGGAAGTTCGCATCGACAATTCTACCGCTATTGTAAAATGGCACAGTCAATAGTGTCTACAATTGCCAAAAAATATAGTTACACTACGGGTATTTAATTCACCATAACATTCAAATAGCAAAAACGCCTATTTTATTAGCTTTGAATTGAAATAACAAACAAGAAAGTTTTGTCTGTTAGTGATGCGTCTTTTTGGTTCTGCTACTTGACAATAGATGGTGTTAAATTCAGTAAAGGAAAGACTTACTTTTAAGTAAATTAATTAATTTTTACTTTACTGTTAAGAAAGTAAGTTAAAATGGTCTTCGCTTCGGCTTCTCTCATACAAAAGTTGACACCTCGCCGCTGGTGGGTGCGTTTACAAACATTTAAATTCACATACACAAACAGCCAGACCCGGAACAACTACTTGTAGGTCATACAAATATTTGTTCCGTGCGGGAATCAAACCCGCGACACGCAGCGCAGCAGTCAATCGCTTAACTAACTGCGCCAACCGTGCCGTCAAAGTCATGTATTAAAATTCGGCTAAGTGCTTGGCCACACTGGCAGCGCAGGTGCGGGAACACGCGCGATTGTGCCTATCCACAGTCGACTGCGCGACCACGCGCGCGGTCAGCTCGAACTAGTTTGAGATCCCCGCTCTCGCGCGAGTTGTCGCTTGCCGCCCGCGCTCTCACTGTGGCCACTTGTATGAACGAGCTATGGCGCGAGTTGCCCGCGCGCTCCTCGCGCCAACTAGCCCGCGCCACTCCCCGCACCCGCGTGCCCACTCATTCATCGTCCTTTCAGCCGAAAGACGTCCACTGCTGGACATAGGCCACCCGTAAAGAGGGGGATTGCCATAATCGCCACGCTTGGCAGGCGGGTTGGCGACCGCAGTATGGTTTTAAAAATGCATAGAGAACGCTGCTGCCCATTCTCTAGTAACTCCCTTACTCGCCTTTTAGGACACCCACGGGAAGAAATGGGATGGAGCTATTCTTTACGTCCGGCACCAAACGGAACAACGCGTGCCCACTATGGACGCTCAAATGAAGTTCGTATGTTTGAGTACGTCGCGCCGCGCCCGCCGCGCGCCCGCTTTTGCAGTCTGGCCTCACACTAAGAATCAGCACTTTTCGGACGTCAAAATTACCTAAGACAGTCCCCTAAAACGCCCGCCCTTCACCACTGCCATGTGCTTCAGCTAGATAGCAGAAGTGGCTCAACAAACTCCCCAGCATTTCGTACGACCCCCAAAGGACTGAATCGTGAACCCTAAAAATATTCAACCCTATCCGTTGTCAATACATTTTTAAAGCGGAATGAATCGGCTATGTCAAAGGGAAATGAATTTGAATACATTAATTTTTGATAGACTCAGGAGTGCCCGTTTGTAAAATGTAAGGAGGATAATGTAAAATGGATGGTTCGGTCGGCATTTCAAGAAGTGGGTTAATAAATAGGATGAGGCATGACACTATAGGAAGAACTGTATGAGGTCATCTGACACTTAAAAAAATATAAAAAAATAAACATGACCCTGTCTTCTAATATTTCAAAGTCGTCACTGCAAATTAATTTCACAAAAGAACGTATTTCGAGTTTTAAGGGAATCTTATAATTAACCTTATGCGGTTACTTTACTTTTACTATACGCTATAAAAAAACATCCAGAGTAACATACATACATACATTAAGTCACGCCTTCTTCCCATGGGGGTAGGCAGAAAGTACAGACTGACACCTGCAGCTGCTGCGTTCCTTACATACTCATTTTGCTTTGTTTACGTTCATACGTCTGATCATACACGCACGCCATTTGCGAGTACTTCGCACCTGATCGAAAATAAGTTTCTAAAAGAACTCATAAATACTCTTTAGATTTTATTTAGTCCAAGAAGTATTCAACCATTTTGTTAGCATCAACTTTAAATTGTTTTTTTTTAAGTTACAATAGGTAACATATTTAACACAAAAAGATTCCAAAAATCTCAATATACACAAAAACAATATTCCAAATAAATTTAAAAATAAGCTCTGGCATTACGATCAACTTTCACGAAACAAAATAAGTAGCCAATAAATAACCTTCGTCTGAACCTTCTAGGGAAATGATGATAGGAGATCAACAGATCAACAGGATCAAACATTATACGCGTAAGATTTTATTATTCTTTAGTTAGAGGAACATAAAGTGATCAAGATGTTTGGCAGAGAGCCAGACTACAAGACAGTGAAGGTCAATGGACACACTGTTGAGTAGAATGACGCCTAAAGTTGGTAAAGTCCAGGCTTTGACTGTAAAAAGTTTTTAATTGGACAGTTATCAAGCTGAGTATATATTTACTATTTTTTATTTTGTTCATTCCTTTAACTTTATTAATAGGACTTTATAAACTTTTAATTAAATAACTGGAAAAGTTTGTTTTAATTAATTTTATTGTATACAATACTAGTTATAGTATATGCGAAACCCGAAACACATGTCTAGTATTTTTATGTAAAGGATCTATGTACAAAATTTCAAAACTGTATCATGAAAAACACGAAGTTATAAGGTTGTTATGTTACCGGGTTGTCCGTACAAAAACATGCTAAAGGCGCCCCGGCGCCTCCAGGGTCATCTTGCGCTCATTGATAATAATTTGGCAGTAGGTACCTAACCGTACGGTGATTGTATTGTAAGTAATTAAATGGTGATAATATTTACCATCACACATAAATATTTTTGGGGCAAAATATAACATGGTAAAAAAACTAAAAATATGGTAAATGTTGTAAAAATTATTGAAACCGATTCAGTTCTTTATTCTGAACAAACTATATTCAGGTTTCGCATACCTATACTTAAATTATTGTTGTATAATATACTATATATATTTTTTAATTTTAGCTTTGTTAATAAAAATACTTTAATAATATTATTTTGTTTATATATGATTACCTAAAAAGGATTATTGTCCTATTCGACAGATACCTACCGTACGATACATTGGTTTGTTTGTTGTATGTTATTTGTTTTTATAATCAGATAACTGCTAACACTAAACACAGACCCCATTATTAATATACTCGGAGTAAAGTTATACAAAATTTAAACGTCGATATCGATGTCGATGTGTATGGTTAAACTAAATTGAATCTTACTGCATAACTTTAGTTTATGGGGATTAGAGAACAACAAACGTCAAACTACCCGTGACCTGAGGGCAGGCTTCTAACTTGTCTAGAGGCTAAGCATTGCCATACAACATGGCAATGCTTAGTAAATTATTAAATCATGGTAAATTATTTACCAGTCGACAGCGGTGCGGAGGAATTTATCGACGCCATATTTTATTTTGTTTTCTATTAATTTTTATATTGATAAATGATTTTTATTTCTGTAGGTTTGTACAAATACTTTTACATGTCAATCATAGTTTTAATTAAAAACTAGATGAGAACAATTCCTATCTGACTACTCTGAGAAGAAAGGCCGAAACAAACTCAGAGGTCACAGTCTCTTTTAAAGTTCAGACATAATCTTGGTCAGATTATGTTAAGGCCATCTAGATTGGTGTCTGAAATGGTCTTTTGAGGAAGTGCACGCATTTTAGTAATCGTGCAGCTCAGCTGAGAAAACAAAAAAATACACTATTGTTATTTATGTATAATTAATTTTAACTCTGAATAAACAGTGATCCTTTGCGTGGTCATTCAGAAACGTCTGATATTCTAATGTCGTGGTGAAAAGTAGTATAACTAGTCTGCAGGGTTGGTAGAACCATTTTTGCACAAAATAGAACCACAGGCAACCTGAGACAGAGGACACTGAAGGAACACGGGTGGGTTTTAGTCAGTAAAAGTCTCACACGTCCTCCGTCCCGCTCCGCCCAGAGCGGGAGAAGTTATATGATAATTTCCCGCTAAAAAAAAAAACAAAGAAAAGTAAAAAGCAACCCGAGACTCCTTTATTTGTTTCAACTATACCCCATGGAGATAGTCTACGCCTCAGTAATTAATATGATGATTGATAGCCAGGCACAAAATGTAAACACAACTAGCCGACCTGACAGACGTCTGGTCGAAATTTAAATTTTATTTAATTAAAAAAAAACACTTTCGGGTTTTCCCGAATTTTCCAATTTCAATGATGATGAAGGGATTGATGATGGTGGTGGTCTAGCCGTTCAGAAGTGGTGCATTTAATAAAAAATAAATACTGGTCGTTGAGCCCAACATCCAGTATTTAATTTTTTATTTTTTTGTTTTTTATTGTTTTGTGTGTGTGTGCTGTTATTGCTGTGTGTTTGTGTGTGTTGTTGTGTGTTTTTCCTCTCACTCTCTGTGCGAGTGTTTTTTTGTGTGAAAGTTTGAGCATGGAAAAAGTAAGTACATTTTATTAGCATGGAATTAGTAAGTACTTTATAATAGCATGGCATTAGTGTACTCATGGAATGAGTAAATACTACGTAGGTTTTAAGTAGAGGGGGTCGAATTTCGACCAGTGGGCGACCGCTAGTAATGAATAATAATTATTCGAATAAATATTTCAGTATTTAGCTTTTTAAATTTTTAGGTTAATTTCTGTTGCTTAGTTGCTTATTACCAAGGTGACACGTCACTATGGTATACATCCTAGGTGACCACTGTAAGGCTCGCTCGTTTTTTTATTTATACCTATAGATTACAAATATCAACCATCCATCATATCCGTAAGTCAGTCACAAATCCGCCCATCCGTAGAAGTCGCTCATAAAGACTGATATCACGACGTCTGCAGTACTTGGGCGGATATAACGAATTATCCGGCTGAAGCCCGCATATCCGGTTCAATTTGAAATATTTTTAGAAGTCCGGAGACTTTTCAGCATATTTTATCTAAAAGTGGCAGCTTTATAAAATAATGTTACTGTAGATAACAGCTTATCAGCTACCTCTAACATCGTTTAGGAACTATAATCAAGATGGATCATACAGGGTCAATCAACTCAGCCTATCACAGTCCACTGTTGGACGTAGGCCTCTCCCAGGCTGCGCCACAACACCTTGTCCTCCGCCTTCCGCATCCAGTCTGACCCAGCCACATTCTTAAGGTCGTCGGTCCATCTAGTTGGTTCCTGAGGTGCCGTATTACAAGTATGTGCCCGACCCAGTTCTCGAAAAAGACCATGTCACGTTGTACTGGGATCGGTCTATCATCACTGACAGGACTATTGTCGCCAATAAGCCTGATATAGTGGTGATAGATCGATTAGCGCGCCGCGCAATGATTATCGATGTTACCATTCCACATGACGAGAACCTCGTTAAAGCTGAGAAAGAGAAACAAATTAAATATCTCGACTTAGCAAACGAGGTTGTTGACATGTGGAATGTGAGCTCGGCCATCATTGTGCCGATTGTCGTCTCGGCCAATGGCCTGATGGCCGAGAGCCTCGATCAACATCTCTCGAGGCTCTCGTTAGGTGATTGGATCAAGGGCCTGATTCAGAAGGCAGTACTCCTCGATACGGCTCGCATCGTGAGGAGGTTCCTATCTCTGGAGCCCTAACCACCGGTAGCTTGGACCCTGCTCCCGCTACCGGCGGACAACTATTTTTTATATTTTTAAATGTTTTTATATACTTTTTTGATATTCTAATATTTAAAAATATAATTTATATGTAAATCACTAAATAAAGGAAATAATAATATTTTATTGACATAAAAGTAAATAATAATATTATAAAATATAAAATAATTAATTACAAATAAAATAGGTACACAAGTACATAAATAGGTTCCGGTTCTGGTTCTCTTCCGGATAACTTCATTTTTGATCTTATCCTTCAAAGAAACTCCGAGCATGGCCCATTCCATAGCTGGTGCGTCGGGTGCGCGGCAGCCCCAACAGCCTCGTGGCTACTTTAGCAGGCAGGGTGGATGGCCTAATGCTATCTCACTGGATGGCGGCTCACAGACCGATGGTCAGATATGTGAGATAGATTTGTTTATGATTTAGTAATGACATTATGTTAGTTAGTATTATGTTATGGATCGTGGTCTGAAAATAAAGAATTATATTATATTATTATGAATACAAACATGGCCAGCCCATTGCCACTTCAGTTCAGCAGTTCGTTTATAGGTAGATCATTCTTAAACCTATTTGAGAGTTACATTTGTGTACATTACAGACCACAGACCTCATCATCATCTGCGTAGCCCTTTCCCAACTATGTTGGGGTCAGCTTCCAGTCTTACTGGATCCCGCTGAATACCAGTATTTTACATACAACAACTCAGCGTTGTCTCATCTACCAACTTTGTGGTAGATATGAATAAGAACAGAATAAGAATAAGAAACATTTATTTGCATAAAATATAGGTATTACCAGTTGTAACAGTTGGTGGTACATGTACAGTCCATATTTTGCCTGTTTAGGGCATGCAAATTAATTTTACATTAATACCTAATAGGTTCTTATTATAATAAGATATTATACGGGCAAATATCTATTAGGATTTTTAAGTAATGATAAATTTTAAGTTACTTACAATAAAATATACACACATAACAAAACTTAAATTCTTAAAATAATATTTTTTCTTTAGGTAACAAAAGACATGTTAAAATATTAATCACACAACACATCATACAGGAAATTAAACTACAGGAAACTTAAAATATCTTTTTTTCTTTATGTTGCAGAAATTCTCGTAAACTATAAAAACAATTCTCTATTAAGATATTAAGATCTACCTATTTCACCTCCCATCTACCTATCTACCAACTTCGGCCTCAAATCTACCTATTTTTCAAAATATTACGATTGAAAACATTTTGTAGGAATGACACTCCCATTCTCAGAAGACGCGGACCCCGCGCCAGATATCTTCTGGAAGCATGTCGCATCTATTAAAAAAGGAGATCAGTCCCCTCTGCTTTGTGGATTTGTGAGACATTTACTTGCAGTTCCACATAGCAGTGCTAATGTTGAGAGACTGTTCTCCTCTGTTAATAACATGAAGACATGGCAGAGAAACCGATTGTGCACTGAAACACTAGAGGGTATGCTGCATACTAGAAGGTTTATTGCAAAAAATTAAGACCCAAGTTCAGAACACTTAAGTTGTCTGATAAAAATATGTGCAAACATCACCAATAAAAGAATAAAACCTCTTTAGAACAGAAAATCTTTTTATTTACTCGAATTATTAATTCTGAAAATGTACTGAAATTAGGGCGGTAGATCTACCAATTTTTCATTTCAAATCTACCTATTTCTACCAAGTTTCTACCTATTTTTGATATGCCATCTACCGATTATTTTAAATTAGGTGTGACAACACTGCAACAACTGCATAACTGACTGCCAACACCCCGGTTACTGGATGATACCCATTTGTAAGACTGGTTGTCTGACTTTCGGGCTTCAGCCTTTTTAGAGTTCCGTACCCAAAGGGTAAAACGGGAACCCTATTACTAACGCTCCGCCGTCTGTCTGTTTGTCCGTCTGTCACCAGGCTGTATCTCAAGAACCGTGATAGTTAGACAGGTGAAAGTTTCACAGATTATGTTTTTCTGTGGCCGCTATAACAACAAATAATAAAAAACAGAATAAAATAAATATTTAAGGGGGCTCCCATACAACAAACGTGATTTTTTTGCCATTTTTATAGATAATGGTACGGAACCCTTCGTGCGCGAGTCCGACTCACACTTAGCCGGTTTTTTTTTCTTGTTCACGGGGTAGGAAATCCTCATGGATGTCCTCCGCTCTGGGGCGGGCGGAGGGGTCTGTCAGACTCTTACTGACTAAAAACCATCCCAGTGTTCCCTTCCCACACTTGCACCGGCGATCATGGGATCAAGTGCGACTTCCCCGATCCCCAGCTGGTGTCGGCCACCTCAAGTCTGGGGGGGTGAGGTGTTTGACCCCCCACTCGACGTCTGAAAGGGGCGCGCGTGGAACACTAAGCACCGCCACCTCAGGTCCTATATGATGTCGGGCTTCAGTCTGAACCTACTGCTTCACGTGCTTTCCGTGGCACGGTGGGGTCTTAGTATGTGATGGATGGTCACCCATCCATGGACCGACCAATGCAAGCGTAGCTTAATCTTCTATGGACCCGTACAGCTATTACTATTATTAGCCCCTCCTCCATCCAATTTATAGCCGCGGCTTGCAAATCATTAGACCGTCTCTAAAATTCCTCTATCTACCCGTTAGTATGTTTTGCGTGCCTTAACATGTAAATCTACTGACAAACGACTCATATACATACATAATAAAATATGTTTACAGAATATTACTCTTAACAAGATAAATCATAATCCAATAGTATGTAGCAGCTGTTCGTGCTTTCGCCGGAGATTTCATGAATTATTTAAGCACTATGTAAGCGAATGTGTGTAAGACAGACATACGAGTATTACCATGCTTGTGGACAATGACTGATAAGCACGATGGTTCTTAAACATACATATATATTTTTGTGATGTTATCAATCTTTCTTTTTTTGTTATCAATCTTTTCCTTTTTTAGGGTTCCGTACCTCAAAAGGAAAAAAACGGAACCCTTGTAAGATCACTCGAGTGTCTGTCTGTCCGTCTGTCACAGCTGATTTGCTCCGAATCTACTGGACCGATTAAGTTGAAATTTGGTACACACATGAACTTCTGTGACCTGAACACAGGACGTGTGAAGTAAATGAATTAATTTTGAATATAGGGCTCACTTTTGGGTCACATATTAGAAAAAAAAAGTTTGCAAACTGTACCAAGTGACATATTAAATGTAAGGATTACAGGTATATTTTTTTTATTATTTTATAAAATAAACACTTAAAATTATTCAAGAAAATAGATGAAAATGTGTAGCTGAGTGCTGTGCGTTTTCCGCGCTCTATTTAAAAAACAGTTAAGCTCATAAAAAATGTTTAGGACAAAATTTATAGAGCAGTAAACATCACTGAAACCATAGGAAGCGAGATATTTGCAAAAAAACATTTTTGTGACCTTTGACCTTGAATATCTTAAGATGCACGAGAAGCACGAGATTTTGTGAGACTTTTGAGACAACTTTTAGAATGCCAAAGTGAAATGAAATGAAATGAAATGAAATCGTTTATTCTGTAAATAGGATATTAAAATCACTTTTACAAGTCATATAAAAAAAACAAAAATCTAGATGTAGCCGACATTTCCTATCTGACTACCCCTGAGAAGAAATGGCGAAACAAACTCAGGGGTCAAAGTCTCTTTTAAAGTCCAGACATAATCTTGGTCAGATCATGTGAGGACCATGTAGATCCGTGTCTGAAATGGTCTTTTGAGGAAAGAACCACGCAAATTTGAGCGGACCTGACCAATCAGTGTAAGCATTTGTCAGTAATCGTGCAGCTCACCTCAAAACTTAAGGAGCTCAACGACTCGACGAACAGTACCAAAAAAAGGACATTTGGGTAGGCCGCATAAAGCGCTCAAAATGTCAGACCATCATTAAAACTTAACTGAGAAAAGAAAGGAAAACATTTAAAGAAAAAAAAAAAAATGACCCACATAGTGCTCACATTCACAATAAATTAAAGCAGTAAATATAATACTTTTCAAAGTAAACATTCATGTAAAATTGTATACAATAATCTGCAATGTCAATATGTATATAAAATCATGCATAATACACTTGAGAGCAATAAAATCGCACACGTTGACTTTTTGTTGTTAAAGCAGTTTTTTTCATAAATGTGAATACATATTAAAATAAAACTTACACTATTTGAATGTTTACTTCAGTACCTTTCTAATGATATCAAATACAGTGTAAAAAAAGTACCCATAGGGAGTTTTAGGGCACAAAACCCAACATACGGATAAAATTACCCAATTTAGCTTAACAAAGAATAAAAATAAAACTCAAAATGCTTGATCAAATTGTTTTTTAATAAGGTGTATTCCCTCCCCTAGCCTTGATTACAGCTCTTAATCGGTTTTTCATGGACCGTATTAATTTCACCATGAAATCTTGTGGTATGGCGTTCCACTCCTCTTCAATGGCAAGTTGAAGCTCTTGGAGGCGCGTAGGAGCAGGGCTTCTTGCTCGAACTCTTCTTTTTAGCTCATCCCAGACATGCTCAATCGGATTGAGATCAGGACTACGAGCTGGTCACTCCATCGCGGTGATTCCAACATCTTCCATGTAGTCGCAAACTGTTCTAGCGACATGCGGTCTGGCGTTGTCGTGCATTAAGAGAAAATCTTCTCCCATAAGCCACGCAAGCGGCCTCACATGTTCTTCGAGCACTTCTTCGACGTATCGTGCAGCCGTCAAACTTCTCGATCTCGGGCCGGTATTCGCCGTAGTGATGAATACAATGTCAGTTTTAGTGTCCAACATTATGCCACCCCAAAACATACACGATCCACCTCCAAAAGCCACACGTTCGCTTATGCAGCATTGTGAAAATCGCTCTGATGACCTTCTGGAGACCCTAGGGCGTCCATCATGACCATGTAAAGTCATTCTGCACTCATCAGAGAACATAACAGCCCGCCATTGGTCATACGTCCAATTTAAATGTTCCCTAGCAAATTGTAGCCGGGCTTGTCGGTGAGCTGTGGTCAATTTGGGACCATTTGCTGGGCGATGTGAAGTCATTCCTGCTTCACCTAGTCTTCTTCGAACTGTCCACCGACTTATACTGACATTGCGAACTTCTCGAAGCTGTTGTCCCAGTTGAACCGCGTTCAGTTGCCGATTTCTCAAAGACCTTGTCACAAGAAAGCGGTCATCACGCTCTGATGTTGTGCGTCGCCGGCCAGATCCTGGTCGCCGAATGTAGCCACCGGTCTCTTGGAACCTCTGGTATACACGACGAACAGAGTAGCGGCTCAAATTTAGCCGTCGAGCAACTTCACTTTGGTTATGGCCTGCTTCGAGCAAGGCAATAACTTGAGCGGCTTCTGCGGGCGTGGTATCCATATTTTTCCAGTAAATCCGTATGCTTCCAGTAGAGATGTTATCACGTTGACCGTCGGTATGCAACTGAATAAAAATTCCAATAAACTGACCTTTTTATACCTGCGGCTAAGGGTGCAAGTAGTGACAACGCAAACGCGTGAATTTGGGGAATTCGGTGTACGGTCGGTTTTTGTAAGTTACGTGAAGGTCAATGATTTTAATTTTATGTTTTTGTAAAGCTAAGCTTGTATGCTTTAATTTTGTCTAATGATTTTTACTCAATATCTTTCGATTTTAGAAAACAATCAGTAATAAACCAAATTACAAGGGGTGTGCGATTTTATTGCTCTCAAGTGTAATTAAAATGTCAAGTTATATCACAAGGCTAGCAGAGCGAGCAGCTCAATCCCAAGCTTTTTTGTCCTCTAAATAATCAGAAATCTTATAGTACCCTTTTTTACAAAGTTTAGTTTTAATACAGATTTTAAATCGTTTAATGGGTAAGTTCCGAATGTCAGTAGGAAGTTGGTTGTAAAAGCGTATACATTGACCCATGAAAGAGTTGCCTACTCTGTGGAGGCGAGTGCGATGTACAGCAAGATTGTGTTTATTCCTGGTATTTAAACTATGAATATCGGACATTTTCTTAAAATTTGATTTATTTTTGTGTACATATAATAGATTTTCAAGTATATATTGAGAGGCTACAGTCAGAATATCTATTTCTTTCAATATTTCACGAAGTGAATCTCTTGGACCTAGATTGTAAATGGCTCGAACAGCCCTTTTCTGTAAAATAAAGATATTATTAATGTCCGCACATGTTCCCCAGAGAAGGATCCCATACGACATAAGACTATGAAAATAACTAAAATAAACAATTCTGGCAGTATCTACATCAGTAATCTGTCTAATTTTTTTAACAGCATAGGCGGCCGAACTAAGCCTTCCTGACAATTTTTCTACGTGTGGGCCCCATTGTAATTTACCGTCAATAGTTATTCCAAGAAAAACTGTCGACTCAACAGGGTCCAACTCTATTCCATTAAGTTGAACATTAGTAGTTAGCTGCCTGACATTTGGCATTGAAAATTTAATGAGTTTAGTCTTTTTCTCGTTCAGGAGAAGATTATTTACATTAAACCAATGGACAACTTTAGAGAGTGCATCGTTAACATGTTCAAAATTGACTAGCTGACGTTTGATTTTAAAAATGAGTGAAGTGTCATCTGCGAATAATACAATCTTGTGATTATCCCTTATGTGAAAAGGTAAGTCATTTATATAAATTAGAAACAAGAATGGACCTAGAATTGAACCCTGCGGAACGCCCATAGTGACCGCAGATCCTGCAGATCTCTTGCCATTAACATCAACCCTCTGAATTCTGTTGTTCAGATAAGAAGTCAGAAGGTCGAGAGCACTGTCCCTCAAACCATAATGGTGCAGTTTTCTGATGAGTGTATCATGATGAACGCAATCGAAGGCCTTAGACAAGTCGCAGAAAATGCCAAGAGCATCCCGCGACTCCTCCCAGGCCTCGAATATGCTCTTCAGTAATTCCACGCCCGCGTCTGTAGTTGAACGACCCTTAGTAAAACCAAACTGTTTCAGATGTAGTAAGTAGATTATGTTTATTAAAATGTCCTAACATTTGTTTCAAAATTAATTTTTCAAAGATTTTGCTCAATGTAGGTAATATCGAAATAGGCCGAAAATTCGTAGGATCAGTTGTGCTGCCAGATTTGAACAGAGGAATCACTTTGCTAAGTTTCATCAGATCAGGAAATACACCAGATGCAATACAAGAATTAAAAACAATTGCTAAAAAGGGTGAAATAACATTAATTATTGAAGACATGGTATGTACTGATAACCCCCAAAGGTCCGCAGTTTTTTTTATATCAAGGTCTTTAAAAGATTCTATAATGTCTTTAGCGGTAACGACCGTGAATTTAAGGTGTTTATCACATTCTGGTACACATTCTTTTAATATTGAGTAAGCAGAAGTGGAGGACGACGATGACAGAGTTTTGGTTGTTAAAATAGGAATATTAGTGAAAAAAAATTCAAACTCAGTTGCCACCTCCATGTCTGCCTTAATATCTACATCATTGATTTTTAGATGGAAGTCACGATTCCGTACTGTCGTTCTTCCCATTTCTGAATTAATAATATTCCAAGTTGTTTTAATTTTATTTCCAGAAGATTTTATTTTAAAGAGAAAAAAGTAAAGGTTTATACCACTTTACAGCTTATTATCTCTCATTCTGAGGTGTAATCCCTAATGTGATTGGACTATTATGTTGTGTGTTATGTGTAGCAATCTTTTGTAAGAACTTTCATAAATTAATCAACTAGGTACTATTCTGAAATCCTATATTTGAGAAAAACTTAAATTTTTACTTACCTTTGCCTATTTCATACCCTTATGTCAAAGTCAAACACAAATTATTCACTTAAAATTTAAAAGTGAAATTGATTATAGGTAGCCCTTTCCAAAAGGTAGTTTCGTATGGAGAAAATAGGCAAGAAACTCCACAGTTAGATACTCTTTTAAAATATTTTACAATTATTTTGTATACATTGATTACATAATTGTGAAAACGATGTAAGAATAAAATTACTATACTCAATAGGTCCGTGTGGTGCCGGACGTAAAGAATAGCACTATCCCATTTCTTCCCGCGGGTGTCGTAAAAGGCGACTAAGGGACGTACTAAAGAATGGGCAGCAGCATTCTCTATACATTTTAACACCATAATGCGATCGCCAACCCGCCTGCCAAGCGTAGCGATTATGGCAAACCCCCCCCCCTTTTAGGGGAGGCCTATGTCTAGCAGTGGACGTCTTTTGGCTAAAATGATGATGATCACTAGCATCCTAAGTATCTACTTGTGAAAGCAAGAAAATATATTTTATGCTATGTTTTATTTTTAACGCAAAACGTCTAACATCTGACCTCTATAACTCCTTAGGGATGACAAATTCTTCGAGAAAACAATATTTCCTCAGAATCACATTATCCTATATAGGCACAATCGGATAAATCTCTTTGAGAAGCAACGCCCCATGAAAACTGTCGTCCCTTTATGTGACATGAAGATTTGAGCCGGGGTTTTTATTACGTCACATAAATGTCATACATGTCAGATTTGCAATTTGAGGGAAGCTAAGCACTTAGCGTATAAATAAAAATATTGGTGTTTATATCATTATATTTGAATGAAATGTTATAACCAGAGGAGAAGAAGGCACCAACTGACTAGACAAAATCAAACAGGTTGCTATTTTAATTGTATAATTTATTATTTTTATGACATTTATTTTAAATTCTGTGATTACCTTAACTCACACTGATATTGTTATTTTTTAGGAAATCGTATATATTTTTTACAATTTTTGTAAATATGTGAGCACCTTTTATCTATCACATAATTAATTTATCTGTCATTGCTTCATTCTTAAATCTTTTTATTACCTATTGTGGTATAGTAATTTTATTCTAGGTGCATCGTTTTCACATAAAATTATATAATTAATGTACCTATAAAAATATTGTACAAGATTTTAAAAGTGTACCGGTGGAGTTTCTTGCCCATTCTTCTCCATACGAAACTACCTTTTGGAAGGGGGGACTAGAATCAACTCTATTTTTTTGTAAATATTGACGTTCAAAAGTGCCTAATATGTGCCTATTTGAAATAAACAATTTGACTTTGACTTTGACTGAGGCACACCGCCCTTTTTGGTATAAAAATGCGTTGTGTTGTGGCCCGTTGCTGCTGTAATGTGCACTTGGCTTTAACGGACACTAAACTTCATCATGATCATATATACAGGGCCAAATTAAATTAGCTAGAGAAACTCCGCAGACGTGATGGGTATCGATATCTAAACCCGAAAAAATAAATATGAAAGTTTTTTTTTTCGGGGCATCGACCTCTGGTGGTAGTGTTCTTACTAGAAGTATAAGATAAGATAAGATAAAGATTTATTTCTCACCACAATATATAGTACATTTTCAAAATATCCATACATAATAGTTTTGGTAGTTATACTGTGGGAGACTGGTGCCTAAGCTAGGGTGTAAGGCCTGTATTTCAGGACACCAGGTCTCCACCCCTTCGGAAACGGTTACCTTTATTTAGGATTATGCACACGTACATGTACACGGATGCGGTAAGTTACATAAAAACTGATTTCACTATTGAATATTACTTATTCTAGGGTTAGTATATGTGTGTGTATGCATGTGTTTGTGTGTGTAGTGGTGTGTGTGTTTATGTATGTGTATGGTGTGAAGTGTATGTGGTATGTGTGTGCGTGGAGTATTTGGGTGTGTGTGGGCGAGTGTGTGGGCGAGTGTGTAAGGGAAAGTGAAGGGCTGAATGCACAGAATGGTGATAATATGTAAATATATAATTATAAAACACTTTAGTAAGTATATTTGGTCAAAAATGAAAAAAAATAATTACAAACATGCAAGTTATACCGTGGTAGCTAGAAGTTTTTCCGTAACTTCATAACTTAATTCCTGGAGCCAGCTCCTAACCTTCATTTTGCACTTAGTTTTGGTAAGATCATAAATCGAGAGCGTTCTATTTATTTTATTGTAGAGAAAGCGACCAAGGTAACAAAAGAAACGCTTGGAGAACATAGTAGTAAGTCGTTTACCATGGAGATCTAATGGGTCAAAACGTCTTTTACTTCGTGACAGCGAGGAGTTATCTATTATAGGTAAGGAGTCCATGCTGTTTTAAGGCCATTTGTAGAACAAACAACTGACGTGCAGTTAAGACTTTAGTGTCCTTGAGGAAATCGGCTTGCGACTCCCGACGCCAGAACTACCGCGTCACGGGTCAAGTTATATTAACGCACAGTATACTTGCAGTAGCCTAAGTTATCTAACAATAACTGTAATCAAAGTCTTCATAAGTTATTTTGATAACCTCTGGGATCCAAGTTTTGGGTTTACGTAATCCTTAAAATGAGGATACAAACATTTGCTTGAATGTGTTGCGGGAGTTCATAAGAACTAACTAGTTTAGGAATGTGGTTATGAGTTGAATAAGTTTTCATAACACAACATCACGTCTGTAATCCCGGAAGGGTAAGGCAGAGGTGTACGACTGTACGTACCACCACCGTAACACCTACATTTCGCCAGTTATTTTTCAGTCCCATCTAATAGGGGGCGACCCTATTGCCATCAACCGGTCACAAATCCAGACTCCGGGCTGCTACTGAGGAATTCCACATGGAAAAACCCAATAACATTTTGCCCGACCTAGGAATCGAACCCAGGACTTGCTCAGCAGTAGCGCTAGCAACCAATAGACTAACGAGGCAAGGACTAAGTAATAATAATTGTTTAATTTAAATATAATGAATCCTCGATAATTCTCCATGAAACATCTCATACAGTGAAAAATCTCTACGAGTATAAGATGGTTTTGTCAATAAAAAATAAAATCAATTAACAACAAATAATAACTTATTGCGTCTCATCCGTATTTCTACATAAGTTCGAGCAAGATTGAACACGGTATTAAGAAATTGCGCGGTGTAAGAAATTTCATAGTGTAAGAAATTACATTTCAAATTCAATGCGATTGTAATCCAGCAGATTTTTTCCTATCAATCAAAATCAAAATCAAAAGTCATTTATTCAAATTAGGCTGAGAATCAGCATCTTTCAAACGTCAAAAATTACATGAGACAGTCCCCCAAAAACGCCCACCCTTCACCACTTCCTAGTGCTTTAGTTGGGAAGAAGAAGTGGCGCAACAAACTCCCCAGCAGCACAGCTGTCTGTTCGCATAAAAAACTTGAAGCTATACAATACAATATAAAATAATTTGCATTACGCAACACAAAACGTTAAATTAAATTATTTTCCCTATGTTAGCTAGCACACACCATTATACAAATATATATATATATAATAATCGTCGAAAACTATACTCAAGCAGAAATAACGTAAACAAAACGTATCTAAATAAAAGCCTCCAAGCATAATGGGCGTGCCCGCTTAAATAAAGCTACAGCTATAACCAATCAATTAAATCAGTCTATTGTCCACTGCTGGATATATAGGCCTCTCATAATATTAAAAAAAAAAAATATATAAGAAGCAAGATGGAGTCGACATTTCCTATCTGACATCCCCTAAGAAGAAATGGCGAAACAAACTCAGGGGTCTCTTTTAAAGTCCAGACATAATCTAAGGTTGACTGGTAGAAAATGCCTCAGGCATTAAGTCCGCCTTTGTACAGTGTATTATTAGGGTTCCATACCAAAATGGTAAAAAGAAACCCTTATGGTGAGACTAAGTCTGTCTGTCTGTCACACCTGGATATCTCAAGAATCACTAATGCTATAAACTTGAAATTTAGAATAGTTTTAGATGACGTTTGCCCAACTATTTTTCAAGCAAGAAAAAATTTTAATATAATATATCTTTTTTGCAAAAGGGACTGAAATGGGGTCTTAAAAATTTGAAGGGGGGCTACTAGGGCATGTGGGGCATCATATTAAAAAACGCTGTTTGCACATTCTCAAACATTATTTTTTTTTACGCAGCCTAGTTTCCGACTTTTGATGAAAAATTAAAAAAAAAAATACCGTTCCCCTCCCCGTATCTCCGAAGTTTGCAGAGATAAAAATTAGAAATTATTCTATATAATAGAAGCTTTATGTAAAGATTACAGGAAAAATAAAACGATGTCTCTAAATAGAACAGTTTTTCAGAAATCATCAACATCATATATCCGTACGGAACCCTCGGTGTGCGAGTCCGACTTGCTCCTGACCGGTTTTTTTACTTATGCATAAAGTTTTAAGTAGTAGATAGTGTAGTTTTAAGTTTAATAGTTTTAGTTGTTATCGCACCCGCAATACAGGATAAATTCCTAGTGTGGGGCAAAGACTAAAAAAATAGTAGTAGTAGTAAATAAATAACTTGGTCAGATCAGGTGAGGACCATGTATGTCCGTATCTGAAATGGTATTTTGAGGAAATAACAACACAAATTTGAGTTGACCTGTCCAATCAGTGCAATGCAAATGCTCTTTTGAGTTCAGCTGCAAAATTACTGACAATACTTGCACTGATTGGACAGGTCAAGTATTTGTCAGTAATCGTGCAGCTCAACAAAAGTGCTCAAGCTCAAAAGAAGAATAAGAATAAATATCTATCAATATTTCAGGAGACTTGTGGCTCTAGCTCTAGGTATTTGATACATCTATGATATTTGATACGTATTTCTAAGTAATCTGTGGTGACGGCAGCATAAAAATATTGGTTGTGTGAAACCAATCACATTTTGTTCATCCATGTAAAGATTAGATTACGATTATGTTCGTAAATGTCAGAGTCGACGCTGATTTTCTTATCTTTGGGATGAAGAAATTATCGATGATTTATTTAAGGCACCTTTTCTATTTTTCTGGCTTGGCACATTTTTTTATGAGTCATCATCTGACTATTATTATCCTATAATTCAATTGTATGTTTAGAAATTAGAATGCAATATAGTTTTAACCTATACCTACTTATGTGAAAAAGTGTAATTATAAAAACCAAATTTTATACTTGTTTGCCAGAAGTAAATATTATGTCTTTAAAAGAATAATCTGAATAAACACTTTTTCATTTTTTTCATTTCATTTTCATTTATCCTTTTCTGTGTTGGGGTCAGCTTCCAGTCTAACCGGATGCAGCTGAATACCAGTATTAAACATGGAGCGAATGCATATCTGACTTCTACAGCCCAGTCATTGGGTAACACGATGCCCCTGGGTAAGACTGGTTGTCCGACTTTCGGGCATATGTGTGTTCAAGTATTGGTTATTTAATAATATTGTGTTATTTCTTACTTTACTTTTATATAATTTTCTAAAGCTTTTAATATAATTTAATTTTAGTGGATCAACAAAAATATTGTTCACTCAAAAATATTATTTATATTACGACTACCCACTAAATCCTTTCACCGAGTAAAAATGTTTTAAAGCTTTATTATTGTAAAAACAACTCCAATTAACTAGAGTACTGTCATTACTTCAACAGAACAGAACAGATAATAAAATAATTTAATCAAACAAAAAGCGAACAAGGTCGGACTTAAAGGTTAGTGCGGGAGGATATTAATTTTGCAAATACATAGCGAGACTAGCAAAAAATCTTTATTATTTCTATCGGACATCTTAGGTTTACAGAGGCTTAATTAAACTTTATTTTTATTTGAATTGGTTTGAGGTACCTCATGAAACACTAATGATTTATCATTTTAAAAGATTCCGTTTTTAAAATTCAAACACTATTCTTCGGCATGATAAATTTTTATCAAACTCAAACAGTCGATCACAGTTGGTTGTCACTCATCAGTGACAACCAAGTTGCTTCGTAACTCCAAGACACAGAACACTATTACTCCTAGCGGAGAAGAACGCCATCTTCATACAAAATTTTTGGTCTAAAAGTATGACTACTAGCGCCGCTAGTGGAACCCTTTGCCAACTTAGACAGTGCGCGGATTTGAATTTGTTCTGTATCAGGAAGAGCTCGCTCTAAAACAAATTGCTAATTCATATTATTAGTTCAAAAGTTCAACTTAAATGAGACTGGGCAGGACATGTCTGCCGCACCAACTGTGGGCTCAAATGGCACAGAATTGGTGCCCTGAAACAGTGCGACGGGGTCGCGGCAGACCACGTAGGAGATGGCGGGACGAATTGGATAGGTTCCGGCAAAACTGGAAGGAGGACGCGCGGGCTCGCGAAGGATGGAAGGAGTGGAGGGAGGCCTTTGCTCAGCAGTGGGACAGCGTAGGCTAGAAAAAAAATGCGATTTTTCCTTAATAATTGGAATCAGTAATTTATTTAGAACGTACTCATGTTACTTGAAGTTCGAAAACAGAATTAAATAAAAACACAGTTTATAAAATATACAACTTTATTTATGAAGGAAACCATAATCCATATTGTCCAAGGCGACTGGCTCTGCACTCCATTTTACAATAACTTTTGCCCCACCCAGACAACGATGAGATTCTAACCGTTAAACTCCCTGGTACCTCATTAACGGCAAAACTATGTAAATGTCTATTAACAGCTCTCAAATTACGAAGTTATTTTTTAATTTAATTTAATCTTTTTTTTACAAATTTCACTGACATAATGTTTTTCTTATTTGACATTATTATACCTACAATTTAAATTTCCACAAGGTCCTAACTTTTTTTATTTTAATCATATTTTATATTGTTTTTTTTCTCAATGTGAGGACGTTGTAGGCTTATTAGACTGTAGATCTGTAGACCATTTTCTATTTTGTTAAGTACCTGGTACTTTTGATGGGCCTACGCTGTCCTCTCATACCTATTAACACTGTAGTTTGAAAACATTGTAAAAGCCAATTTTATTTTTTTTAAAGAGTGACCGTGGAGTTTCTTGCCGGCTCTTCTCCATAGGAAACGACCAATTGGAACCGTGCACCTAGCTTCTGACGTTTCATAAGTGCCCATGTAGGCTTATGTGAAATAAAAATATTTTTGATTTCATTTGATTTTGGTTATTTCTAAGTGTGCTACAATATTAATCATTAATAAAATTGTACTTTGACAGTGTTGAAAAAATGTATATTATACCTAATTCAGTAAGTCATAAAATAATTTTAAAATTTAATCCAAACTACCGTAATAATCGATGTTTTAGTAGAATTCACAACTTATTTTCAATGAAAAACCTGCTTAATAATTATTCAAATCCGAAACATGACTGAAACCAGGCATCGGACTATAACGTGAAGAAAAGCAAACAATCCAGTGTTTCCACAACGTAATCCTTATTATTATTAAGAGGGGCAAAATACAAGAGCATTTTGATTAGCGTTCAGCTGGAACATACCTGATTAGCATAATACGATGTTCGTTGAATAATTTTGTATTGTATTACCGTTGCCTGTGGTTTTAGGCGTGTAATTTTTTTAAGATAATATATTTTTAGGGTTTCGTACCTCAAAAGGAAAAAACGGAACTCTTGTAGGATCACTTCGTTGTCCGTTTGTCTGTCTGTCAGTCAGGTATCAAGTTGAAATTAATATCTAATACGTAATTCTACGGCCCCTTGAAGCTCAAAAAAAAAATAACAACCTTCTAAGTCAATGCAAAAAAAAAATACGGAGATTTATGCGGCATATTTTGATACTCTCAAATAAATCAAAACCTATAGAGTATTTACCGTAGACTTCGAATCGTAAAATTTGGCGAGAAGCAAGGTCTCACAGTTCAAGTAAAGGAAAAGGTCTGAAAATCGTGAATTTGTAGTTTAATCACTTATATTTTTTTTTTGCGATTACAAACTTACATTTGCAGTAGGAAAATTGAACGTAGCGTATATCGATGTATGGGGGAACGTATTTTTCAACTACAATGTTAAGTTTGTTTTTGGGATAAAATCATCGCAACTACGGAACTCTTCATTGTGCGTGGTCCAACACGCACTTGGCCGGGTTTTTTTTTCTTCTTGTCTGTATTAATGTGTGTACATAAATGGTTAAATAAAATAAATAAACAAATAGATCAACTCTTCAAAACATTACCTGCACCTAAAAAACAAAACAATATCCGCTTCGATGAAACTCGGTAGTCCTCTGATTGGCCCTCCAGACTTGGAACATAAGTATTCTTCCGTTCTCCCTCAATGACGTCACTATTCCTCTTACAGACCGTAGAACAACCAATTTGTGTGGAAAATTGGCATATTGTACGATGGATATTAAACCTTGTAATCAGAAACATAGGGTTGGTTTTGGTAAAGCATTATTGAGTGGCAGGAAAATAGAAATGAAAGCATTGTAATGTTTGAATGCAACGTCTGTTTTGTTATAAATCAGCGTTTGTTAACGTTTTAAGATGTTTTTTCATTTGTGCAGTAGCGTTAAAACTTGTTTGCCCAACTATTTTGCAAGCAAGAAAGAAATTAAAAAAAATATAACTTTTTATGCAAAAGGGACTGAAAGGGGGTCTTAAAAATTTGAAGAAGGTTTAGAATTATATTAAGTAGATACGTAGGTGCTACTTTTTGTAACCACCCGGGTGTAGTGGTCGCACGCGCTGAGCATGAGGCCTTTTTTTTTTTTTTTGGGTGGAAATTATCAAGTAACTTCTCCCGCTCTGGGCGGAGCGGGAGGGCGTGTCAGACTTTTACTGACTAACACCAACCCGTATTCCTTCATTTGCCTGTGTGCCAGGGCCACGATATCCCTTTCGGACAAACTCGCAACCCCGGCAGGCATTGGCCCTAACGGACCCCGTCAGTTGGTGCTGACTACTCGTTGAAGCGCGCGTGGAATACAACGCGCCGTCGACCCGGGCCTGGTCCTTATCGGACGGGTGAGCTACCCACCGCTCACCCTTCCGCAGGCCCGCGCCTACGGTGGCCGGAAATCGGCTTGCGACTCCCGACGCCCGGGGCGTCTTTTGCGGTGACTAGGGGCGCGAGGGCGTGAACCTTGTCTCTCCCTCACGCATTCAGCCTCCTCCTTCGCAAGCATTACTGCTTCGCAGAAGGAGCTGACGGCCTCCCATGCACTCTCTCTCCGAACCATGGCCTGAACCAGGGCTGGACGCGAGATATCGCCGCCGCCGATCGCCGCCGCCGATCGCCTCCGTGAGGACACGGCGGTGCTCCGCCCAAGCCGGGCAGACCTCCACCGTATGCTCCACCATGTCTTCCGGGCGATCCACACAGTGATGACACCCGGGCGTTTCCTCCCGCTTTATCCTGAACAGGAACCTCCCGAAACAACCGTGTCCGGTGAGGACCTGCGTCAGTCGGAAGGTGAGGACGCCGTGGCGCGTCTCTAGCCACTCCTCAAAGAGGGGACTTATCGCCACAGTTGTAGCGTGCCCAGAGCATGAGGCCCTGGGTTTGATATCCGGGTCGGGCAAAGTGTTATTGGGTTTGAGGTTAGTGTCTGGATATGTCTCCGTTTGATGGCAATAGGCTCGCCCTTTATTACATGGAACTTAAACATAGCTGAAGAAATATGGGTGTACTTATAGGTTCACCTCTGCCTAGTTCTTCGGTGAATACAGGCGTGATGTTATGTTATACTTTTGTTATTTAATTACCCACAACTTTACACTTTTAGTATACAGGGTGGAAGGGACATCGACGCGAATCCGTTTACCATGGATTCAGTACATCATTCTTGACCCACCTGCGTTAAAATTTCTCGTCGGTAATTTTAAAAAAAACCAGCTGTTTCCTACAGAAGTGCAATACCTACACGGTCGAAATGTATGGAACAGCGAATTTTTTTTTTAATAACCGACGAAAAATTTTAACGCAGGGGGGTCAAGAATGATGTACTGAATCCATGGTAAATGGATTCGCGTCGATGTCCCTTCCACCCTGTATTTTAAAATAAACATCAAAATAAACTGTTGTCCGTTATAAATCCATAATTTCCTGTGTAACCAATGTTAAAAATATGCATGAAACAATCAGTGCTGATTGAATTATGTAAACAATACATAAAATATTCATATATTTTACTGAAAATTCATTAATATTAGTTGCCAGCGTGTGCTAGTGTTGTGCCGACACATTAATCAATTAACGTCAATGATAAATGAAATATTGCGTCAATAAATAAACCATGACCAATATAATTGACATTTAATTAAACATCCAGATTTTCAGTTAATTAATGTCTATTATTTTACGTAGATTATTTTACAGCAGCATTTCTTTACCTATTTAAGGTAAAGAAATTCTGCTGTAAAATTAGTGTATCTTTTTTTTCAAACATGGACCTACATAAAAATAAAAGTTAAAAATTTTAATAAAAAACTAAAAAACAAATAGAAAAAAATTAAAAAATATGTTTTCTCAAAAAATAATGTTCTGTTCACATAAACATACACTACACGGTTCCAATTGGTCGTTTCCTTTGGAGAAGAGCCGGCAAGAAACTCCACGGTTACTCTTTCAAAAATAATTGGCTTTTACAATGTTTTCAAATTACAGTAATCATCATCATACCTATTATTACCAACGCAAGCTTTATAAAATACATCAATTACACCGTTCTTTGTGTTTGGTAACCGGACATCCTGTGTTTCCACACAATAACGAATTATTACTCATGGTTTGACCGTTTTGGTTATATTTTTGGGTACCTGTTGCTAAATTGATAAAAATATACTTTTTGGCTGATATGAGGATAATAGTAATAATTTAATAATCATTTTATTTTTAGACAAACTTCATTAAGTAATTTTAATTAAATTAAAACATAAACTTTAAAATTGATATAAAATTCATAAATACCCAACAAAATAATACTTAACAATCAGATCTAATCAAAATATGAAAAAGATTTTTTTAAATAAAATAAAAAATCTATATTTGTCAAAAAATAATGGGTCCGTTTTGAGAGAGTGGTATGGTTACTTCACTAGTTACGTCGTGATGACACGACTCGGTACTCGATACTCACGATAAATCATTTCAATTTAAATGTCAAAACGGGCCTATTATTTTTGACTACTTTAGTAGATAATGCAGCTAGAAATCTTAGAAATCTATCTCACACCCGCTGGATGTTTTCTGCTTTTACTAAATTCTTCCAAACATGTGAAGCTACAGACTATACAATCGAAAAAACAAATATACGCGTCGACTTGTGGACCCCCTCTTTTTTTTCGTCTGTTAGAAATATCGGTAGGTACACAATTTCTCTACCTACGCCTTCCAGGAAAAGGTCACGTTATGTCGTGCCATAAAAGTATAATATAAAACTCATTATAATTTCTAATTTTCCTCTTTAATTTGCATTTGTATTTATACGTTTATGGTCAATGAAACGGATGCTGAAAAATAGCTAGTAAGTGCATAGGGGGTGTTATAAATCTCCTTTATCGGAAAAGTCAAGGAAACGAATGCCCCCTGAATAAAACTGTAGGTATACAGTTTTATACAGGCACTCGTTTCCTTGACTTTTCCTGATTCCTTGATTTATGGCACGACATAACGTGACCTTTTCCTGGAAGGCGTAGGTAGAGAAATTGTGTACCTACCGATATTTCTAACAGACGTAAAAAAAGAGGGGGTCCACAAGTCGACGCGTATATTTGTTTTTTCGATTGTATAGTCTGTAGCTTCACATGATTTGGAAGAATTTCGGAAAAGTCAAGGAAACGAATGCCCCCTGAATAAAACTGTAGGTATACAGTTTTATACAGGGGGCATTCGTTTCCTTGACTTTTCCGATAAAGGAGATTTATAACACCCCCTATGCACTTACTAGCTATTTTAAACCCACGATTAAGTGGAATTTCGTAGAAGCCATAGAGGGAAGGCTTAACCTATACGGAGTTTAATAGCCCGTTGAAAGCATTCATTTAAAGCAATAACGAAAGTCACATCAATCTACCCGGCTTTTTCCCAACTATGTCAGGGTCGGCTTCCAGTCTTACCGGGTGCAAATGAATACCAGTATTTTACATGGAGTGACTGCCTATCTGACTTGCACAATCCAGTTACTGGGTACCACGATACCCCTTGGTAAGACTGGTTGTTATACTTTTGGGCTTCCGACTACCCGTAATGACTGTCTACAAAGATCTACAAATGACAACCGGGGCAAACGGATTAACGTGCTTTCTGAGGCATGGAGGGGTCTGGATATGAAATGGACGGTCATATATCCGCGAACCGACCTCGGCGAGTGTAAGAGCTTATTAACCTACACAGATTTTAAAAGCCTGTTGAATGAATTCATTTGAAGTTATATCGAAAGGTATACCGCCTAAACGAGAGAGGATTATATCCAACATAAGAAGGCTTGGAAACATGCTGGTCCAGCTCCATAGGACAATCTAGAGTCTAGACAAAATCAAACAAGTTGCTATTTTAATTGTATAATTTATTATTTCTATGACATTTATTTTAAATTCTGTGATTACTTTAACTCACACTGATAATATTATTTTTTAGGAAAACGTTTTTTTTTATATTGTAAATATGTGAGCACCATGTATCTTTCACATAATTAATTTATCTGTCATTGCTGCATTCTTAACTCTTTTTACCTTTTGTGGTATAGTAATTTTATTCTAGGTGCATCGTCTTCACATATAATTGTATAATTAATATGCTTACCTATAAAACATATTGTACAGCATTTTAAAAGAGTAACGATGGAGTTTATTGCCCATTCTTCTCCATACGAAACTACCTTTTGGAAGGGGCGACTAGAATCATTTAATTTTTTTTGTAAATATTGACGTTCAAAAGTGCCTTAAATGTGCCTATTTGAAATAAACAATTTGGCTTTGACTTTGAAACAAAATGTTAGTGTTGGAACGTTTAATATCCGGCACAACAAAGACATTAAATTATTGACTGAACAATATCTTAAATCTCTTTCGCCTCCAATTACTGCATTCGAATTCTACTTTGGTTTTTAAAAACCTAGTCAAATCCCTCGTTTAGAATTCAGATTGAGTCTTCATTCCAATAACACTTTGCAGGAATAATGACTTAATGCTAAGTTCCTTGTATTGAGAATTATAATAACTGAGGTCTTTCAAAAAAACTGAAGACAGAAGAAGTTTTAGTATTCCCAATCATTTTAACTTAAGTGATGAATATAAATGTTGTTAGAATGGAGACAAAGACCAAAGAAAAGATGGATTTGTGATGATATAAAAGAAGGAGTGAATCATGAACGAGTGAGTGAAGGCTGACAGGGGAGAATGGAAGACAAAAGGTGTTGTTGAGTGCACATGGAACAAGGTCAAGAACATGATGACATTACTAGAATTGGTAAGCAGTCTGTTTTAGAATGCATTTTGTAGCAAAGTTAAAAACAAATCAAACCTTCTAAAACAAAGTACTTTAAATCTAGATACATCTGACAGCACAATACGTGTACCGCTAAACTTTTACACTCCTAACAGTATTTAAACTGTGACTGCACTCTAAAATTGTATACCTTTTGAAACACGTTCGGTCCACGTGACGCCGGGTCATAGAATAGTATCAGAACTCGGTAACTGCGAAGAAACAAGTTCAAAAGTCGAAATCAGACAAAAAATTACAAAAGGCTGTAAATATGTATATCTCTCAGTACAAGGCAAACGGCATTTTCTCCCGTTGGTCCCGTGTGTCATTCGTGAATCTTTGTCAGTCGTTACGGGTCGTCAGAAGCCCGAAAGTCTGACAACCAGTCTTACCAAATGGTATCGTATTACCCAGTAACTGGGGTGTGGAGGTCAGATAGACAGTCGCTCCATTTAAAATACTGGTAGTCAACTGATCTGGTTAGACTGGAAGCCAACCCCAAAATGGTTGGTAAAGGTAGGCAGATGATGATGTACCCCTACATTTTGTGGTAACAAAAGGTAACTTCTACGTGATGTTAATGGTTACCTAGGTAACCTAGTGTGGGAAGGTATGGTCGTTAGTAAGTTTAACGATTAATGACAGTTTCATCTCTTTTCTAACTGGCAAATTGTTTGCGTTTAATCTGGGCTATTATAGTCGCGGAGGAAAAATTCACTTCTGTTTGGAACTTAGTTTATGTTAATGCCTGCAAAATTTTGCGTTGCGTGCCCGTTGCGTATCGTAACCGCTCTGGAAGACTTTTTTGATGTGCCTTGGAATTTTAGTAATTATAATTTTGTTATTACGAATGGAAATAGTTTGGAATTTTCTTCATAAAGGTCAGGTACGGAGTACTCGCAACCGGCGTGCGTGTATGACTAGTTGTATGAACGCAAACGATCAAAAAAGAATATGTAAGGAACGTAGCATGTGGTGTTTTCTAGATTCTACATACCCCCAAGGGTCCATTCGGTGTATTACCGGGAGCTGGTAGCCAGCGCATAGGGTTTCCATAGACTGTGCGCATTTGCTCACAAATGGCACAGCAAACGAAATGAAGCAGCTCGAATCAGACGACGGCTAGGGTCGGGGGTTATTTTTATTTTTGTTTTGTTTTTCGGTTGATTTCGATTTTATTTTGGGTTAGTTATTATGTTTTAATTGTTGGGATTGGACAGTAGAGTAAATTAAATTAGAAGTTTAAAATATTAACAACAATAAAAAAAAAGTGATGCTTATTTCTAAAAGAATCTCTTTCAGCTTGCAGGTATGCTGGAAGAGATTTCTGGTAGGAAAGTATACAAGACACTGTGTGTAGCTAGAGTAGAAGGGAGAACAAAAAATATATTTAATCATATTATTATACTGCCGTCATAAGGAAAAAGGGCACAACTAACATATTTTCCGAAATTGAGTTATATACATATCCGGAATCAGAAAAAAAAGGCCCATCTGCCAATATTTTTTGTACAATTTTAGGAACAAGATAAACAAAAATACCGTAAGCCTAAAAGGCACAACTGAGTCACTTTTCAATTTTTTGTACGTAAAAAGAGCACATCTGACTAATAGAACGTCAAAAAGGTCACCTATGCATAGATGTGACTTTTATTGTATCACGATAAATATCATTTATTTACTTGAAAAGGCATAATTAACCTGTGTTAAATATTAAAGGCATAACTACCAGAGATGTGCCCTTTGATTTAAAGTTTACCACCTAGACCTTGACATTTAATTTAAAAGAAAAGTCACAACTAGCAGTTATGCCTTTACTACCAAAAATCTTTGACTAGAGGTGAAGTGAGGTGGTCGAGGTACGAAGCGAATCCCGCCAGTTGTGCCTGACGTGTCTCGATGAGTCCACGCTTGCCTGTGCTGCGCTGGTAAGGTTAAGTTTTTTTTACATTTGCATGCTTTTATTATATAACACTTCTTTTGTGACACATTAGTATGATGTATTAGTATTTATTGGCGAAATTAAGATTAAATGCGATTTAGTTTAAAAACTATGATGACATTTTTTGTAGGAACTGTATCGTAAATAATTAAAATCAATACTACAAAATAAACTTAATTCTTTTTTCAGCAATATGCAATCACGAAGTGCAAGATTAGTTAGTGCTGCTTTACGCAACGATAATTATTGTGTAGGCAAAATGGTCTCCAGCGCCGTCAACAAGTGGCGTTCAACACTCGGTGCAATCATCAAGCTCGGACCATGTTAGCAATCTGTGTTAGATACAGGGTCCGATTTTGATTCTGATGACTCAGTATTGGATAAAAATTACGAATTACCAAAAGTACGGGAAAAAAGCAGCGATAATAGTGATGGTTCTGACTCAGAAGACTTTATATACCATGTTCGCAGCCAGTTTCAGGAAAAACAATTTTAAAATCACCGGAAGAATCAGATAAAGAAACAAACCATGTTCAAGAAGAAGAAGTTATAAGTGGAAGTTCTAGTTATATGTGCCTTGATGATTGTGATACGTTTATTGTAAGGTTTTTTTTTAACTTTTGAAATAGTTTTTGTTTAGGTATATAATGTTTATGAAAGTGCCATAATTAACAAAAATTAAAATAAAACTTCTAGAAGCTGATTCAATAAGGATATTTAATCAAAATAAGGATATTTAATCAGCTTCTAGAAGTTTTATTTTAAAGTGTGCTGTGATTTTTATAAAAAAAAAACAAATATGTTCCTTTATGATGACTGATAATTACAGTTACTTAATTAATGTTAATTTGTTAAGTTACAGATAATAAATGTAATTTTTTAAAGTTTTGAGACGTTAATTTTTGTTACCTTTTAAAATAAAAGTTTTATAGATATTCCCTAATTGTTTTTTTTACCTGTTTTTTTTTTGTATAATTATTCAAAAGAAAAGGCACATTTTAATAAATATGTCTTTTCATTGTATTATTTCATATTTTTTTCACAAAATGTCAGAATGAAAAGTCACAATTGGTTAGTTATGCCCTCTATTCGTAATAATAATAACTTTACTTAATTTTTTATGCTACGTTGAAAGAGAAAATGTTGATTATTTAATAAATGACAATAAAATAAAAACTTATATTTCAATAATCGTATAGGAATCGTGAAAATGAATTTATTATTATTCATCTATTTTCTAAAAATAATTTATAGTCGATATTTTTCGCCAAAAAACAATAAAAATTTTAAACTCGATTTTCTCCATATTTATAAAATGTTAGATGTGCCTTTTTTCATTATGACGGCAGTATACTATTCACTAATTTAAATATTAACATACAATAAGAGAATATACTTACATACATACTTCTAAAATAAATATCGCTAAAATAATGTTTATGTATCTAAATAGTTTTGCTTGCCAATCAAAACAAGCAAAACTATGAACCGAGCTGATCAAGCGATATCAATAAATTTTACAATAAACTAATATAACTTTATTAGTGTATCAATCATGTTTTATTAAAGTTCATAATTATTAAAACTCAATAATAATTCTAAACTTTCATGTTTCAATTATTGTCATGTAGATTTTATTTTTAAACGAAAGACGTTGAATTAATAAAGGACAAGTGAATAAACCAATTTGTTTAAGACAACCTTTAGATTACATATTAGATTTAAATATAAATTTTCTAAAGACATTAAATTTAAATAACACAGATCAATCGCCTCTGACTGAGAAAATAAATTATAATTATACAGAATTATCAAGGATTTTACGACCTATACACCATCTATCCAACAGGCAGTAAGAGGTGCTTATCAAACTACATACAAACATACAAAAAAAACAACTATAACAATAAACCAACTCATACATACATAAACTCTCGCCTTCTCCCCATGACACGACCTGCCATACTATTTTTGTTTCATTTACGAGTACGTTCATAGATCAGAGGGCTAATTCACGTAATTTCATGACGCGCCGATCAAGTTGCAGTGCAGGTGCAATGAAGTTTAAGTTTGAGTGATAGCTGAATATATATAGTATCTGACAGCCGTAGAGAATAGTAGAATACGAAATGCGTTGTTTTGATCGAAACTTAATTGCAACTGCACTGCTACCGCACTTATTTAGTTACGTGAATTAGCCTGCTGATCATATGGACGCACGCCGGTTGCGAGTACTACACCTCTGGCTTTTATGAAACACGTCACCAATAAGGTCACTATATGTCCTTCTAGGGCGTCCCCTCCACTAATCAAGACAATTAATCACTTCCAACAAGAACCCAACCTCGACTAATATTATTCTTGCCCTACCAGAGGCTCTATTAAATCTCCACGAATATTAATGAAACACATTATTCTATTAACCCTCAACTTGAGAAAACATATCAACTTTTCGTCACAATAAAGAAATCCATCAATACAAAATTAAAAACAACCATCCACTGCCCTTTTTTTTTGTTAAAATAAAGAGTCTCAAGGTTTACAGCCAGCAATGAATACGAAAGGAGGAAGTTTCGTCATTAAGTGGAGAATTTCTAAGCAAGACAGTATAATTAAGGTCCAAGGAAGAATTCGATTAGCGCATCGTATGGGGAAGGGGGGCGAGGGTGAAATGTCACTAGGTCAAGGGTCAGGCCTTCAGTTTTAGTGTACTTACATAATGTACATTTCGGGGTAATTCCCGGTGCAGCGAGTATTTAAAGGGTTAAGAGTAAAGATTATTTAAATAGAATAGAATATAATATTGTATATTATAGCTTTAGGTGACAAATAAAGTTAGTCAAACTTAAAAAATCTCTACAACATAACTTTGGGGTGTACAATAATAATATGTATACATTGAGACATAATCGAGACCAGGTTTTATTTATTTACAAATGGTTGTAGGTATGTAGACTTACATCGTAAGTTTGAACCCGGACAGGCTCTTTACGTTGTATAAATTATTTAATCACACTGCTCTCAAAACGGTGAAGGAAAACATTGTGATGAAACCGGCATGTCCTAGAAACAAAATTTTATAGATGTCTCTACCAACCCGCACTGGGTCCGCGTGATGGGTTACGGCCCACTCCCTCACACCGAGAGGAGGCCTGTGTCCCAGCAGTGGGAACATTATAGGCTGATTATGCTTATGAATATGCTATAATTATGTAGACTTATGAAACAAAACAAAAGAGAAAAGAAAGAAAGAAGAAACAGTAGGGTCATGACTGTAAGTTTAAGAAACAATATCATGATTGTAAGTTTAAGAAACATTAGGGTAATGATTGTAAGTTTAAGAAACAGTATCATGATTATAAGTTTAAGAAACAGTAGGGTCATGATTGTAAGTTTAAGAAACAGTATCATGATTATAAGTTTAAGAAACAGTAGGGTCATGATTGTAAGTTTAAGAAACAGAAGGGTCATGATTGTAAGTTTAAAAAACAGTAGGGCCATGATTGTAAGTTTAAGAAACAGTAGGGTCATGATTGTAAGTTTAAGTAATCTCAATGTAAAATAAGTTTGAATTTAAAGATAGAACAAATAAATTACACTTTAGCACTAACCAACTTGGCAATCTGCCAGTTATATCAATACTTGAAATTACAAAAGGAGTATGTAAGGATCGTAGTAGGCGGCGTTCTGTTGTTACTGCCTGCCCCGGCTGAGAAGATGGCGTGAGTTTATGAATGTTCGTATAGAATTATAAAACATTACAAACATACTAAACCCTTTCTATGTGAACACACATCAAATACAAATAAACATTGCCTAATTCATTTCCAAAGAAGTATTTGAAAATGTTTGTAACTCACACACGCCTTCAGGGTTACCCATATTTATTTGTTAACGCAAATTACCTAGAATTAACAATAATTAAATATAGCTTTTGGTCAACAATTAACAACAATTTTCTTCTATTAACGTTTATTGGCTTATTGTAAGGCTAAAGGCAAGATTAAAAGGTCGCGCTCAATTTGAAAGTTGATTTATGGTAGAATGGAATTTGCTCGAAATCATTAACAGTTTGGTAGTGGACTTAGACCCGTATTTATAGAGCGTTACTCAGTACTCAAGCATTACTTTAGACTAGTTTCAACCAATCCAATGGCTTGAATCTAGTCTTAAGACGGAGATATATGCCAGTGACCTTGAGTGGTCTGTACTGAGCTCACGCAACGCGTCGTGCGTTCAGCCAGTAATAGGTCTCGCCCATCAAAGAGCGCTGTCCCCAATTTGACGCATTATTAATTTATTATACACAATCAAAAAAGGTATTTTAACAAAACGCGTATAGTAAAAGATCAATAATTAGATAACTCAGTAATAAATTATTTACATCATATAAAAACTAACCGACTTAAAATAATAATATATAAGATATACGCTAACAGACTTAACATAATAGTATATGTACATGTGTAAAAAAAAAAGATGGGGGACAGAATCATAGGGCATCAAAAAATTCGTCCGCATCGCTGTCAACAGGAAAGGTGCCCAGAAGGCTGGCAGCATTGCCACGTTGTATGGCGATGCTGATTCTTTGTCCGAAAAATAGACCAGCCCTCTGGTCACGTGAAGAGTCGACCAACCGCTTGGCGATATCTTGAAAAACCAAGCGGGCACTCGGACCCCATGGCCCTAGTGTTTCAACCCCAAACGGCTCGAACATATAGCTCCCAATAAGATTGGAATATTTTCGCCGTTTGAGGTTTTCTGCACCTGCAGCAGCCGCCCCAGCACAGCTTGCCGTGCTAGGAAGATGGGATGGCGCAAGGGTGTCGACACATGTTGCATCCCACACCAAAGGCCGACCTAACTTCCAAGGCATTATGGAATATAATTAGATTATCTTTAAATTGGTGTAGGTTTCAGAAAAATGCGCTTGGTAGATTTTGCGCCGTTCTCAGTTTTTTATCCGCGTTAGACATAACTTTACAAATTAATTTCACTATGTAATATAAACTTAATCTAAAATATTCACATATTAAGTTATTGAAAAAATGCTCTAATTTAACATATATTTTTTTCAAATCATTAACACTGCTCGTTTAGACGTGATCTTCAGTATAAAATCATTAAAAGTCTGTTATCGTCGCCTTAATTAATGCTTGAGTACTGAGTAACGCTCTATAAATACGGACCTAAGAGATCGAGCGGAGTGATAAGCGAGAAATAAATCAACACACTATAAGCATTTATCGTTCGCGATATACGAGTATGTATGTCTAGCTCCGCTATCACAGTGTCCAAGACAACGCTTGTGGCAACTGTCCCACCGTCGCCGACGAGGAAGCTACAAGCTATCGACTATTTTCTCGCTCAAGACACGTATGTACAACAAATTGTAGGTCCCGAGTAAATAAAAGAGCTTCATATATTAATAGTTGATCGCTGACTGTTCACAACGCCTCGCGCCTGCGAGTACTCGTTTATCGCAGTGACAAGAGCTATCAAAGAGAGCACTCGCTCAGCGACGCTCGCTTGGCGGGCAGACCACTCGCTGGGAGACTCACGCTTGGTACTTACGCATAATGAAATTAAATCGTATTATATATTCTGTAAATAGGACATCACAATAAACGATAATTATAATCAATTTTACACGTCATATTAAAAAAATAAGGTAGATGGAGTCGAAGAAATGGCGAAATAAACTCAGGGGTCAAAGTGTCTTTTATAGTCCAGACATAATCTTCCATGTAGATCCGTGTCTGAAATGGTATTTTGAGGAAATAACCTCACAAATTTGAGTGGACCTGTCCAATCAGTGGAAGCATTTGTCAGTAAACGTGCAGCTCAACTCAAGACTTAAGGAGCTCAACGACTCGACTAACAATACTAAAGAAAGGACATTTGGGTAGGCCGCAGTGCCCAAAATGCCATCATTAAAACTAACTGAAAAAGAGAAAGAAAAAAACCGGCCAAGTGCGAGTCGGACTCGCGCACGAAGGGTTCCGTACCATTATCTATAAAAATGACAAAAAAACACGTTTGTTGTATGGGAGCCCCCCTTAAATATTTTTTTTATTTTAATTTAATTATTTATTTTTAAAGTCAATATATATCTACATATTCTGTGAATATTTCAAGCGTCTATCTGTTGCCGTTATCAATATAGAGCAAAAACGATCAAAAAAATCACGTTTGTTGTATGGGAGCCCTCTTAAATATTTATTTTATTCTATTTTTAGTATTTTTTGTTATAGCTGCAACAGAAATACATCATCTGTGAAACTTTCAACTGTCTAGCTATCACGGTTCATGAGATACAGCCTGGTGACAGACGGACAGACCGACAGACAGACAGACGGTGGAGCCTTAGTAATAGGGTTCCCGTTTTACCCTTTGGGTACGGAACCCTAAAAAAGGCAAAATTTAAAAAAAACAAAAACTAACCCACATATTGCTCACATTTACAATAATAAAAGTAATAAATATAATACTGTTCAAAGTACCAGCGAGTAATCGCTCGTCGCCGACGAGCACTCGCTGCTCGTTGCTCGCCAACTTGGTTGTAGTTGTTAGCTCTACTCACTTGTCGTTAACCGCCAGCGGTGTGACAAGTGACTTAAGGCGCTGACAAGCGGCAAATGATAAAAGTAGGCTTGTTTTAAACAAAAAAAATGCCAAATCTATAAAGTTTGTGGTAGCGGAAAAAATATATGTTATTCTTGAACATATTTCTCAGAACTTGGTTGTTACCAAAACACGTTTAGAAAAAAAATCTCGATACAAATTAACGGTAAACTAACCCTTTAGTTTGAGTTTCAATCCAAAATATCTGATAACAAGAAGTCTTATTTGTATGCAGTACTTGTTTTTTATATTCGATTATTCAACTCATTTTTGAGTAAATAAATAATTGCTTCATATTTTGCAATCAATTACAAGCGTTATGTCATCGCGCTTCTCTTTCTTTTGTATGCAGTCTGACAGTCACAGCGGTTTGCCTGTTGTCAGCGTCTTAAGCTATCCGTTCAAGCTGCCACTGTTACCTTACCTTTTAATGTACGTACCTAACTACGTTATATTTTTATATTGCTTGTACAATATTAACGGCAAGCTATCACGCATAATTACCGTATGTTTAATGGCAGCATAACCTACACCATATAATTCCTACAGTTTATTTAACGATCGTGTTTTAATTATAATTAACACGCATAACTCGGTTATTTTAAAAATTATAGCCCTGGCAATGTGGAAAAATAGCTTTTACATGCAGCGGTCCAGAAATGTCAAGGGCATAGTTATCAGCAGTCTACTCATGCTTCTCTCGTTATGGCACGAACAACCTATATGAGAAGAAATGATAAGCCGTGTAACTGAAAATATACAGGGTTTTTTTTAAAACGTCAATAACCTTTTAAAGGGTTATTGTACTCATCATTATGAACAACTTTTACTGTGGGACCAAACCTGAAATCGCAAAAAAAAACTCAGCTGTTCCCTACATTTTAACGAATTATTCGAACATAAATGTAGGGAACTGCTGGTATTTTTTCGCGATTTCAGTTTTAGTCCAATAGTAAAAGTTGTTCATAATAATGAGTACAATGACCCCTTAAGAGGTTATAGACGTCTTAAAAATAACCCTGTATAAGCCAGTCAGCTATGCTCCATTTGAAATAAGATTAGACATTTAAATAAATTTTGTTTACAGTCCGTTCAACCAATTTTGAGTTCTATTCCTTTGGCATAAGGATGGCATTAAAAGCAAAAACGTAGTTACAATACCAACTGTTTATTACAGCTGCCATTTGTCATGCCACCAACGCAATAGAAGTCAAAATCAGTTGAACGGACTGTAAAAAGGTTTATTTTAATGTCTAATCTTATTTCAAACGGAGTTTATTTGGTAACGGAGCTGACTGACCAGTGCTCGGGATACGCCGGACGTACATTTAAACGCGTATTTAATCGAACCAAGTAATTCCCATTTCTCTCTCTTAGTAAAAGGTGACTAAGGGACTTACTAGAGAATGGGCAGCAGCGTTCGTGGCGATTATGGCAAACTTCCCCCTTTGGGGAGGCTTATGTCTAGCAGTGGACGTCTTTTGGCTGAAATGATGATGATGATATTATTATATTAACTCTCTAATATAATTAATCTCTTTTTGTCAACCTCACATAATTCTTATTTGTGTCCTAAAAATACTAAATAGTCAAGTAATTGCGACCAATCAAACTCAAACTCAAAGCATTTATTTATTTCAAATAAACCAATTACACGCACTTTTGAATTGTCAAGGGGTCGGTCAGCCATAAAAATGAGCTAGTTGCCCATTCCAAAGCTTAGTAGGTACCTATGGAGAAGAACGGGCAAGAAACTCCACGGACACTCTTTTAAATTAACTTACAAATATTGGTTACATCATTAATGTTGAAATTATACATGTGAGAACGATGCAAAACGTCAAAAGCGTCCGTAATAAAAAGATTTAAAAAAAAACAATTCAAAAATTTAATTCAATTAAAATAAGCCATGGCCGCTAAGAGATGACCAGTCCCTACTAATGGCGCCCGTTCACGAACACGACGCATGGATTAGCACCATTCAGCTCAACCATTTTGAAGGGAGCTAAATGATACAACACACCATCAGCGAGACATTACATTAAGCATGACATACTCTCAGCTGCTCGGGCACATTCAAGTCAATGAAAGACGTACCCAGTAAATGGTAGCTTTATAGTAAATACATAGTACTCACACATGTGCTATGCAATAATACTAAGAGATTGAATTTATACAATGCAAAGATAGTTTTTGAAATCTTCAGCAGCTCCAAGAGTATTTCCAAATGCTAATCAATTAGTTTTTGCGGCCTTGTGGAGCAGGACCAGCGTTGAGCCAAGCATTTTTATCAGCGATGTAATCCCCCAACTTATAATATGCTTGGCTGCATAGCGTGCGTTTTAAACAAGATTTACATTCCGTTTTATTCAGTTGTAGTATGTGCGGATGTATTTTATTGTAATATTTTAAACAGTACCTCATGAAAGATGAGTCTACTTTAGCCAACCTGAATCCTGGTTGAACTAATTGGCCCCTATTTCTAGTCATATATCTAAAAACATGTAGATTTTTCCTAACGTACATGATGTTTTCATAGATATATTGACAAGGTACCGTCATGATGTTAATATCTTTAAACAGTTCCCCTAGAGAATCGTGCCTGCAGAGACCATTATATGTTTCTGATGGCTCAATTTGGATGTGACCTCTACCAACCCGCACTGGCGTGGTGGATTATGGCCCGCTCCTTCTCACGGAAAGGAGGCCTGTGTCCTAGCAGTGGGAACAAAAAGGCTGATTATGTTATGTATTAGATAAGACTATTTAAATGCCCAGTTAGGTAGGTCCAACTTCGAGAAAGAGGTCAATCGTCGAATCCGACTCGGCTGGGCAGCGTTCGGGAAGCTACGCAATATCTTCTCGTCCCACATACCGCAGTGTCTCAAGACGAAAGTCTTTGACCAGTGCGTGTTGCCAGTGATGAACTATGGTATAGAAACGTGGTCGCTCATAATGGGCCTTATCAGAAGGCTAAAAGTCACCCAAAGGGCAATGGAGAGGGATATGCTTGGAGTTTCCCTACGTGATCGAATTAGAAATGAAGAGATCCGCAGGCGAACCAAGGTAACCGACATAGCCCGAAGAATTGCCAAGCTTAAGTGGCAGTGGTCAGGGCACATTGCTCGCAGAACTGATGGCCGATGGGGCCGAAAGGTTCTGGAGTGGCGACCGCGTACCGGAAGACGTAGCATTGGAAGGCTTCCTACAAGGTGGACCGATGACGTTGTGAAGGCTGCAGGTTTCAGCTGGATGCGGCAAGCACAGAACCGGTTGAAGTGGAGGTGCTTGGGGGAGGCCTATGTCCAGCAGTGGACGTGAAATGATGATTTAAATGCACCCCACTCTATTCATTAGAAGAAACAGAACTTATCCACATATTGTAACATCTTCCTAAATAATTCCAGAAAGCTTTTTGCTCTTAAAGTCATAAAGCACGTTACACACGATACGTATCTCAAAGAGCAACAGAGGTTAATGTGTTTCAACTTTTTGAAACAAGCTTAACCCGGCGACGACGAGTGAGGACGAGTGGCTTTTGTGTGCAAAGGTTTAACGTACGGGATAACAGCCTGTGGCAGTGAGAGGGTTGGATGCGTCGATGTAGTTTAGGCAAAACACGATGGAAGATGAATTTTGGAATTCCGTTAAAGGGTGTGTTATGTTGAAAATATTTACTGTAGATACATCTACAAAATTGTGTATTATATTGAAAATATTTACTGTCACATCTACTATCGCACAAAGGTTGAAAATAAGATAAAACTTCTACTTTTAGACTTTCATTTTTAGAATATAATTAATATATAAAAAACCGGCCAAGTGCGTGTCGGACCACGCTCAATAAAGAATTCCGTAGTTGGGATGAATTTATCCCAAGAACAAACTTGACATTGTAGTTGAAAAACATAATCCCCATGCATTCCAACTGCAAATGTAAGTTTGTACGCACAATATTGAGTGATTTACCATGTTATTTTAAGATCAGAGACTTCTTATAGGTTTTCCTGTAATCTATAAGTAAAGAACTATTTTCTGTCTTCTTATCAAAATTTTAGGCTCAGTAGTTTCGGAGATCAGTGGAGGGGGTACGGTAATTTTTCATCTATTTTCTTAAATAATTTCAAAAGTATATATCTTAAAATTATTAAAAAAAAAAAAAAATCCATAAAACAAGCCCTTTCATTTGATATGTCACACGGTACAGTCAGCAAAACAATTTTTTTAAATTTTCTAATTTGCCCCCCAAAAGTGACCTCCATATTTAAAATTAATTTATTTACGTATCACGTCCGTGTTTCCGTCACAGAATTTCATATGAGTACCAAATTTCAACTTAATCGGTCCAGTAGATTCGGAGCAAATCAGCTGTGACAGATGGACAGACAGACATACAGATGGACAGACACACGAGTGATCCTATAAGGGTCCCTTTTTTCCTCTTGAGGTACGGAACACTAAAAACCAGCCAAGTGCATGTCGGACCACGCACAATGAAGGGTTCCGTAGTGGGGATTAATAAAATGTATCCTAAGAACAAACGAATGTGATATCATATTGAATTGAGAAAAACTAGAATTTATTAATTAAACGGTTTTCCTAGGAATCACTCTAGACGAGAAACTACAATGGGGACCACATATAACATCTCTTACGGGGTGGTTAAGCTCGGCCGCTTATGCTGTTAGCCTATCACATAGAATAATTTCAGATTTTTATCTATGCAAAACTAAACGAAGATAAGGGGGGGGAACGGTATTTTTTTTATTATGTTTTTATCAAAAGTCTGAAACATTGCTGCCTAAAAAAATAAATGTTTGAGAATGTGCAAACCGCGTTCTTTCATATGATACCCCACATGCCCTAGTAGCCCCACTTAAAAATTTTAAGACCCCCTTTCAGTCCCTTTTACAAATTTTTTTTTCTTTCTTGTTTGCAAAATAGTTGGGCAAACGTCATCTAAAACTGTTCTAAATTTCAAGTTGATAGCATTAGTAGTTTTTGAGATATCCAGGAGTGACAGACTTAGTCTCACCATAAGGGTTCCTTTTTACCAATTTGGTACTGAACCCTAAAAAGAACAAAATACTGTAGGTACTTTTATATTATTTAAAAAGTTTTCTGTGTACTCTCCGCCTTAAATTTTTCATAAATTATAATAATTTTCTGAACGTTTTCTCAACATTTATTTAATCCATTTTTCAGACACCAGCTCCTTAAAAAACAGTTTAGCCTTAATAGTACTTTAAGAACCCGAACCCATCGAAAGGGTGCTTTCTTTTCTACATCAACTAGGTAAGTACAAAATCCAGGCGATTGATGTCAAGTTGACGATAAGTGCTTATCGATAGCCAAGTGTCAGACTAAGCCAACATCGTTATCTTGTAAACGCATAAATTTTCAGTATATATTTTTAAGGATTTTGTTGGCTGGAACATTTTGAAAGTAATTGAATTTTTTCTAAAAATTGTACCTACCGGTAGAACTCCCATTATTTAAAATGTCGAAAAAAGCAAGGCTGGAAACGATAAATGATAAATGATTTATTTTCTGTAAGTAGGTTTGTACAAACACACGTCAATCATATATAAAAAAACCGGCCAAGTGCGAGTCGGACTCGCGCACGAAGGGTTCCGTACCATTATCTATAAAAACGAACAAAAAAAACATGTTTGTTGTATATATTTATTTTATTCTGTTTTTTAGTATTTAATTTTGTTGTTATAGCGGCAACAGAAATTCATAATCTTTGAAAATTTCAACTGTCTAACTATCACGGTTCATGAGATACAGCCTGGTGACAGACGGACAGACAGACAGATAGATGGCGGGGCCTTAATAATAGGGTTCCCATTTTACCCTTTGGGCCCTAAAACACTAGATGAGGTCGGCGTTTCGTATCTGACTACTCTGAGAAGAAAGACTGAAACAAACGCATAAATATCGCCAAATTATTTTGGTAAAATATCCAAGAAAAATAATGTCCTTTTAGTTTGAGGCTACACAACGCAAATATAAACGACACTACACATTGCTATGTTTATAAGCACATCCATCAATGCAATAAAAATCTATCACAAAAAAATATCACGGTCTAAACAACAGACAATAAAACCAACTGTAATCGTCCAAAAGCTATAACAGTAAATAACATTAAAAATAAATCCTGATTGTAAAACTGTGTTCATTCAATCGATACTACTGAACAGTAATTTGTTCAGGATAATTGTCACATTGACACGTGCACGGATGTCGTTACCGTGACGAATGGTACCAATAAGCTCGAATGGTACCTAATACACACCTCCACTACACATATCTATTCAAAGTAAACAATTTTTCTTTCTTTTTAACCGACTTCCTAAAAGGAGGAGGTTCTCAATTCGGCTGTATGTTTTTTTTTATTTTTTTTTTTGTATGTTTGTTACGCGATTACTCCGTCAATTATGAACCGATTTTGAAAATTCTTTTTTTGTTTGAAAGGTGGTCCCGAGGTGGTCCCATTGCCACCAAATTAGAATCTGATGAGGGAATCCCATGGAAATCGAGGGAAATCCTCAAATTTTAAATGCAAACTATATATGCAAACTATATATAATAATGAGTACCTATTTAACGGGTTGCGATTAAGCAATTTATGCTCGTCACTATGCATATGGTGAGTGGCAGTTCTCCTGGTTCTTACCAGGAGAACTCCTCAACAATCAACGTCCCGGCATCGGGAAAAGCAATATTTTGTAAAAGGTGATAAGCAGTTAACATTAGGCTATTCTAACTTAGATAAATTCAAAACTGACCCACTAAAAAGTAAAAAATAAAAAGCTTTTACAAAAAAATAATAACCGACTACCAAAAATAACACTACAAAGTGAAAAATAACTTTAATTTCGGAAGTCGGTGGCAAAAAACTCAAATACAGATCCAAAGACACCGAATTCCGAAATTAAAGTTATTTTTCACTTTGTAGTGTTATTTTTGGTAGTCGGTTATTATTTTTTTGTAAAAAGTTTTTTTTATGCAAAAAACAAAGAATTTATTACTGACATTTTTACTTCAACCTGTAGCATGTACAGGCAAGATGTACAGGCAAGTCTTGTATACCTATCTTCGTTAGTTTCCAAGTTCATTACTTTATCAATTCACGACACAGAATACCTTTTGAAGCTACGGCATTGAGCATACTATTGCGTACAAAACTATAAACTACCTATAACTTTAAAATAGCGTATACCTTAGGGTTTGAAAATTATAGAGGTTCGAGTAGCGTGGCCAGATAAGACAGCATATTATATAAATATATATAAATGTATAAAGGACCCAATGATACCATAAACCTAACCCTTTACCCTTGGTTTTAAAACAAAAACAAATCAGCAAATTGATGATTATATGATGTAGAAAAGTGCCAATATAAACTTCACAATTTCACAAAAACGCAATGAAAGTACAGCTACTTATGTCGCCGACCTTGAAAAAACTGACAAGCACTGAGAGACGGAAATGGTATAGCTTTGTACGTTTCCTTTACGTATAATAAGTTAATATTATATCCCTTTCTTGTGAGAATGAAATGGAGCTACCCGCCGTCTATACATTTCTTTGTCTAAGGGCCTTATCATAGTAGCGGATTGCGAACGTCCTCAAAGCGAAGCGGGCGCGCAACGAATAGGTTACGTGCGCGCAACGAACACGCCGCGGCTGCGCAGCGAATTCGTTGCGGACGCGCAACAAGATCGCCGTTAATACTGTCTCGTACAAACGCCAGCCCGGCCGCCCCGCCTCACTTTCTTTTTCCTCACATCCACGACGTCCTCGCTGCGCAGCCGCGGCGTGTTCGCGACGCATGCGCTGCGCGTCCGCTCCACCCCGCAGCCGCTTCCAAACCGCTAGTATGATAAGGCCCTACACCTTTAACTAATGTCGAGTTGACATGAACCTAAAACTTCCAAGAAGTTTTAAAAGCCCGGCTATTTTATTATTTTTACTGTCAGTGTCACATTTAGTAAGGCCTGACATTTAAAGAAGATGGCTGAATGTCATTTAGCGGTTGTGACATTAGGACGCAATGTAAATGATGAGTCGGTAAAGCAGATTATATCGTGCAATGAGCAGACAAAAAGCGGCCAAGTGCGAGTCGGACTCGCCCATGAAGGGTTCCGTAGCAACAAGTAACATAATATAAAAGTTCTTGTAGTTCGTTGTAACTTTGGTCATAATTACAGCAGTTTTTATTGAGTTTCAGTTCTAAGTATGGGGAACCCCCTATTTTTTTTTTCCATTTTTGTGTGAAAATCTTAATGCGGTTCATAGAATACATCTACTTACCAAGTTTCAATTGTATAGTTCTTATAGTTTCGGAAACAAGTGGCTGTGACATACGGACGGACAGACAGTCAGACATGACGAATCCATAAGGGTTCCATTTGGCTACGGAACCCTAAAAATGACCCTAAGGTGATAAACATATTTTGGATGTGACTATACAAACATGTTTGTTGAGAAAGCTAAATAGTTAAAAGGTTAATTAAAAAATCCACATCAATTTTAATTAAAAGCTATGTATGTAATTAATTAATATGATAGGGTCTCGATACATCTATGATATCGTCACTAATTAATTACAGTGCCCCTAATAAATTGTCTATCTAGGTACAGATTAATTGCGGTAAAATATTTAAGTCATAAGCTGAAGCGTTGAGGGGCTACGAACACCGTTTATTGCCCCGAAAATCAACTAGTTTCTCTAATTTATTATAATCATAGTTGTACACTGAAAAAACACAGGAATTAATTAATTTATATTTCCTCTCGCTCGCACTTAAGACCTGTACCAACCTTCCTTGTCTAACACAGCAAAGACTCTTTCAATTCATTAATCTCACATGAGACGCCGTTAATGAATCTCACTAGTTTTTATAACACCTCATCGCCTGACACCCCTCGCACCTAACTATTTGACAGGGAATGATCGCTTTAGTTTTTACTATAATCTCGGAGACGCAACGTTCTTCTGTTTGCGACATATTTGTGTGATTATTGTTGATTTTCAACTTTATTTAACCAGATTTCAACCAGACCCGGACCAATTATCTTAAAGTCATTCTCTATAGTCGCTCATATGCGAGAATCAGCTAATATATTACCATTATTTCTCTTGCTTACAAACATCGTGAGGCATGCGCCGCGAATAGTTTGCCACGTACTCGTATGCCACAAGCAACATGCACGGGGTGCCAACTGTTCGTCGTCGAAGCAAATATGTATTTGTGTGATTTTGTGTGACAATGTTTCAATCCATAATGTACGACTTAAATACTTCGAAAATAATTTTCTTTTGGTGGACACGAATGCGACTGGACATGCAGGCGTACCACACTACACTAATCGCCTTTAGCCCAATAGGACAAATGTATCGGATTACGATTTTGTTCGCCATGTCTCATCTATTGTTAAGTAAATAATTTAATGTCTTTGATATAATCATATGATTAATTTGACAGCTAGGTAAAACAGTTTATACAAAGTACAGTCAAGGAGGAGGAGGCATTTAATGATAATAAAGAACCAGTTGTTGTCATGCACATCAAGTTACCACAAACTGACAATTTTTCTCATTCGATTATGAACTTAACCATAGAAATTTAAGATTTATAATAATTTGAAGTATTTTGATAGTTTGGTATTTATAACCTGATGTGCTGGCTGACTATGAAAAGATAGAAATAAAGGAAAAGTTTGAAACCTGCTCTCAATCACCAGATTTTTTATATGAGATAAGTTTTATTTTTATTTTAGTTCGATGAAGCTTTATTTAAGCGGGCACGCCCATTATGCCTGGAGGCTTTTATTTAGATACGTTTTGTTTACGTTATTTCTGCTTGAGTATAATTTTCGACGATTATTATATAGGTTTTTTTTTTTTTGTATAGTGGTGTATGCTAGCTAACATAAGGCAAATAATTTAATTTAATGTTTTGTGTTGCATTTTACATTGTATTGTATAGATTCAAGTTTTATATGTGACAGACAGCTGTGCTGCTGGTGAGTTTGTTGCGCCACTTCTTCTTCCACTAGGAACTGGTGACGGGTGGGCGTTTTTGGGGGACTGTCTCATGTAATTTTGACGTTCTAAAAGTGCTGATTCTCAGCCTAGTTTGAATAAATGACTTTTGATTTTGATTAATGAGTTAAAAAGAGTAAGTACTATTAAAAAAAATTGCTGTGTAGATAAGACCCTCTTCCCCTCCCCTTTGCATAATCTCCTTACGACAATTTTATAGTAACAATACTCCAAGGTCCCGGTAAGCATATAAACGGCTATATATTATATGAACAACGCAATAAATATGGCTACATAGTCCCGCAGGCATCGTGGGTGTTAAGATTGTTGAATGTATCGGATTTCCTGTTCAGAGCTTCTTAAAGTATTCGGATTTAAGACGATAATTTCTATGGCATCAGAGAATAAAATAATAGAGTTATTCCTATGAGAGTCACAATGCCGATGTCAGACACTTCACTTTTTGTTCATTTTTGCCTTTCATTCGGCACGTCTGAACACAAAATAATTCAAAAGTGAAAAATGTTGAAAAATGAAAGATGGAGATTTTTAAACAACTCCGCCTTGGAGTGTAAATGTGGTGCTGTTCCTCAAACGATGGGTCACTTGATATCATGTCCTGGGTGTCCAGTCAGCTGCACCTTACACAAACTGATAGATACTAGTGATGGCACCAAACACGTAGCAGAATTCTGGGCCGAGTCCATTGACACGCTAAAAAAAAGGCTCGCCTACCAATCGAACATTAAATGAAATGAAAGGAGCAGATGAACGTTCATATAATTTTGTCAGTGTCGTGTGAACGTAGAATGAAACAAAAATTAACATTCACGTTAGTTTTGGTTCGTTCATTTGTTTTTTTGTTATTTTTGGTAGGTTTTTGTGGATTTTTGGGAAGAAAATAAAAGATTTGTGTATTCTCTGGTTAAAAATAAACCAACTTAATTTTTATGCAAGTCGGAGATGTGGCAACAGTGCAATCATTGATATCTTGCGGAAACGTAATTTTGCTACCTTTTTTAATATTATAAACATAAAACATAAAAAAACAACTGCCATGATCACATACAACAACCCACGGATAGTCATGTTGTTGGCTACAATCAATCGTCGTTGGCATTAAAATAGCTCAAGCGTTCATTTTAAAAACGATTACGAATCGAAACATCGATCAGCGCCGATTCGATTGCCGATATGACATTTCTGAATGTCAGTATAGCATCCGATAAAACAGCTACGTAAATTATTCATTTATCACTATGGAGCTACGAAGCTACGGCGTAGCTCTCGTAGCACGTAGAGGGTCTACGAGTTTGAGGGAAATCATATTTAAAGTATTTTGCGAGCAAGCTCAGGCATGATTAATTTTATATCAAACAAGGTTTTATAGTATTATAGAGTTTTTTTTTTTTTTTCAATAATATAACACTAAATTGAAGACATTTAAAACCGATAGTAATTTTAATTTTCCGCATGGATTTGTTGCACCTAATTTACTGAGCCGAGTTGGATAAATTGTAAATCTATTATATACACATAACCATAACTTTTCAACACAAATTTGATAAAACAAAAATTCTATAATGATTTATACTAACGGCGCTTCATTATTGGGCCATTAAAGAGGGGAGATAATTAATAATTAAGCTTTTATATGAATTAAAATATTTTTCATTAACAAAAAAATCCGATTACGTTTTGTGACATAAATTACTAATTATTATTTTATTGAATATCAACTACCGCACCTGTCCAAGGATAATTTTAAATTACTGCTAATAGTGTCAACCCCCTTGAAATTACATTTGAACCATCTTTTAGAACGCGGCTAAAGAAAACAAATGGGAGATAAAGACTTGGCTTGGCTTGTCTTGAACTTTACAATAACCGTTGATATCAAAACACATACAGATAATAAAAACGGGAAGGTCATATATCTCAATTCCAAATAATATATGAAGACAATTAAAATCGTTTGGCAACGGATTCGATTTAACATTTCATCTCTTCTAGATAACTGGCCAATTTTGTTTGGCGGAAAAATTCAACGCGATTCCTTTTAAATAAACTCACTGACACCTTCCAATATGATCCTTATGACTCACTAACAGAGTGCATATTCTCATGGCCAGTATTACATAACCCAAAACTATTGTAAATTTAAACTTTATGACTAAGAGGGTATGATATCTAATTGATTGCACCCATTTGGACTAATTCCAACAGCTAAGAGCATTAATTAGGACTTTAAACCGAATGGCTTTTAAAAGCAATTTGTTTTTGAGCACTAAAAATTACGGTTAGCGAGCATTCAATGTCGTTAAAAGGATCAGTTGATCTAGATTTTCAGAAGCAGAGGAGAAAGATTTTTAATCTACCATTTCTTTAAAATTCCGTCACTGAAGCGTGATGTCAACTAGTTGAAACTAAAAAAAAAAACTAGATTATTTAAAGGTTTGATCCACTTGGATCCCTACTTACAGGCTCGCACCTAGGGCCCCTAGGCACTTGTCATTTGGGCCCCCATCCTGATACAAAATTTTGCACCTCGAATAGGTAGGTTTCTTTTGACTATTAATACAGTAACTCCTGTTACTGTATGTATGCACTGTAAGTATGTCGACTTATACAAGAAAGTTGAAGAATTAAGCGTAGGTAACTAAGCGTAACTGCAGGAGCGAGCGAAGCGAGGTCGAAAATATTTTGCATTCTATCTATGTTAGCCACTTGAATGCTTAACAAATAAACAAACATGGCCGCTAAGTGTCTATATCAAATTACAAGATGGCGTCCGAGTGCTAGGTCAGATTACATAATCAACGTGGGTGGTCCCCGAGCGCCAGATATTTGAAAACTAGGTCCGAAACAGCACTATACGGCATTAAAAAAAAAACACCGTAATGTGCTGTTGGGAACTAAAGTTCCCAAAAAAAATTACACCGTAATGTGGATTGTGCGTGATATTTTGCATTTCTTTTTGATAGATAATATTCTTTTTTTTTTTTGGTCAATTGGACCTACTGGTGGTATAGGTACAGTCGGTGACCAGCATTACTAGTCTCAAGTTTTCCGATCACTTCAGATATCTATTATGTGTGTCATGAAAGAACTTAAAACGAAATAGACACTTTCTTATTAAAGAAATAGTTTTGACACATCGAAAAAACCGTGCAAATTAGGAGCGGATCGCTAGACATATATTTTTTTTTTTTAAACGTTGCCCTACTCTAGGAATTTCTCCTGTATCGTGGGTGCGTTTACAAACATTTAAACTCACATACACAAACAGCCAGACCCGGAACAACTACTTGTAGGTCATACAAATATTTGTTACGTGCGGGAATCGAACCCGTGACACGCAGCGCAGCAGTCAATCGCTTAACCACTGCGCCAACCGTGCCGTCAAAGTAAGATTTTGTTTTGATAATGTAAGTTAATATTATTATTTAAGTTGGCAAACACAGTTGCTTTTCTCTCTTGGATTGCTTCTTCTTTCTTGCTGTCGTATAAAATTAAGATAACATATTTGCAATGGTCTTATCCAATTCATATACAGCGTGTTACGGAAAGGGTATATACATATCAAAGGCACGGATTCTTTTGGTGATAACAAACTACATGGCAACATTTTTTTAATAATACCTACATAATTATAAAGTTAAGAAACATTAAACTAATAAAAATCAAATGTTTCCAATTGAATTCTACACATCATTATACCAAGTCAGCTGATCGGTACACGTTTTCATCTATTCGTTTGATCCCGCCGCCAATAGTGCCGCTCGCGCCGCCCGCACCGCGTGTCATTGCGGCGTCGTGTCGCAGAGCTGTGGCAGGTGTGTGTGTGTACTAGGCGCACAGACACAGATAATGGATACTGACCTCCTAGTGCGGTGACATGTTTTTTTATTTAAATATAATAAACTATAAAAAAAAAATAACAAACATTTTCAAAGTTATTCTTTTTGAGCTGAAATTTTGTACAGAGATTCTGAATCAGATGCACTCTTCACCCTGTTTATATGGATATACCCTTTCCGTAACACGCTGTATTTACTGTACTGTATTATTATAATCAGTACATTAGAATTCAACATCAACAGTGGTCTTCATAGTGACATGGTATTTAAGGCTGTAAAAATCAGGAATAGGCATTGGCTCTTGGCTAAATAGTAAAAGCCGCACGGGTTGATAGAAGGTTCGTGGTAGGTGACCAGCTATCACATATCAAGACCCCTCCGTACCTCGGAAACGAAAAAAACCCAGCTGTTCCCTACATTTATGTTCGAATAATTCCTTAAAATGTAGGGAACAGCTGATTTTTTTTTCGCGATTTCAGGTTTGGTCCCATTATAAAAGTTGTTCATAATGATGAGTACAATGACCCCTTAAGAGGTTACACGTTTTAAAAATAACCCTGTATATATTATTCTTGAACGTATTGCTCAGAACTTGGTTGTTTAGAAAAAAAAAACTCGATACAAATTAACGGTAAACTAACCCATTACTTTGAGTTTCAAACCAAAATATCTGTATATTATCGACGTACGGTCGGTATTTAATTAATAACAAAAACGTGTTATCTGTATGCAGAACTAGGCTGTTTTTTTATTTTCGAATACTCAACTCATTTTTGAGTAAATAGATAATTGCTTCATATTTTGCAATAAATTACAAGCGTTGTGTCATCGCGCTTCTCTTTTTTTGTATGCATTCTGACAGTGACCGCAGTTTAGCTGTTGTCAGCGTCTTAAGGAGCTATTTTCAAGAAAAGTACTTTCTCAGTGTTCCATAGGGATAAGACAGATGCCGTCAAATCGCGTTTACTTCCATCCCATCTCGCGGCGGAAATGATCGGTTAATGGAAATATAATTTCATTGGAGAATTTTCCAATTTCCTGCTTTATTAGCAACGGCTCGTTTTATTTTCCAATTTTCTCATTTGCCATTTGAATTGTCTTGGTTTATGGGCTGTACTCGATTTCGTTTACTTGAATATTGGAAATGATTTTTGATTAATTTTATTTAGGTTTTACTTGTTGAATGGGAAGTTCACTGAATTATTTGATAATTTCGTTAAATGATAAATGATTTTTATTTCTGTAAGTAGGTTTGTACAAACACTTTTACACGTCAATCATATTTTAAAAACTAGATGAGGTCGGCGTTTTTCTATCTGACTACTCTGAGAAGAAAGGCCGAAACAAACACAGAGATCACAGTCTCTTTTAAAGTCCAGACATATTCTTGGTCAGATCATATGAAGGCCATGTAGATTGGTGTCTGAAATGGTCTTTTGAGGAAAGAAACACACAGATTGAGTGGATCTGACCAGTCTGTGCACGCATTTGTCAGTAATCGTGCAGCTCTACTCAGAACTTAAGGAGCTCAACGATGCGACGATCAATACCAAAGAAAGGACATTTGGGTAGGCCGCTTATACTCGTATGACTCAAACTGCCAGACCATGATTAACACTAACTGAGAATAAAAGAAAAGGAAAAAAAAATAACCCACATAGTCTTCACATTCACAATAATTAAAATAATATAATTCTTAACAAGTAAATATTCATGTCATTGTGTATATAATAATAAATAAATGTCACTGTGTATAAAATATTAAAAGTAAGCAAAAAAACATCAAACAATAAAAAAATATTTGTGAACATTTACAATTATGTTTTATTTTCAAGATCAAGCCGCTTCATATGATTTTCATTAATAAGAAGAGAACCAGTTCCTTCATGTAGGTACGTGTCAGTGTCCATTCACAAAAATATCCTACTGAGCTAACCATTGACCGGGAAAAAGCGTGGTACGCCTCCCACCATTATGTTACCTCTGGCAATACAACATTATTTTTAGTATATGCGAAACCCGAAACACGTGTCTAGTATTTTTATGTAAAGAATCTATGTAAAAAATTTTAAAACTGTATCATGAAAAATCATAAAGTTATAAGGTTGTTATGTTACCGGGTTGTCCGTACAAAAACATGCTAACCGCGCCCTCGCGCCTCCAGGGTCGTCTTGCGCTCATTGATAATAATTTGGCAGTAGGTACCTAACCGTACGGCGATTGTATTGTAAGTAATTAAATGGTGATAACATTTTCCATCACTTTTGGGACAAAAATATAACATGGTGTAAAAATTATTGAAATCGGCTCAGTGCCTTATTCTGAACAAACTATATTCAGGTTTCGCATATACTAAAAATAATGTTGTATAATATGTGCCTACAAAGGGTTTTTCCTACAATATCGACGGACATATTAATATGTCATGCATGCATATCATAATCATAATGATGAGTACAATGACCCCTTAATAGGTTGTGCGTTAATTCTGGGACATGTTGTATAAGCTAACAAACTTAAAATAATAATAAGTATGTTGGTACATGTATATAAAAAAGAGGGAAATAAATTATACGGCATCAATAAATTCATCCGCATCGCTGTCAACAGAAAAAGTGCCCAGATGGCTGGCAGCATTGCCACATTGTATGGCGCTGCTGATTCTTTGACCAAAAAATAGGCCAGCCCTGGTCATGTGAACACTCGACCAAACGCTTGGCGTTAATCTCGAAAAAACCAAGTGGACACTCGGACCCCACGGGACCGAATGTTGGGCTAACCTTTCATTTCTACACATTTTAATCAAACTTATTTAATTTGGTAGAACATAACAACATTGCCACAACTTTTCAGGCAACCATCAAATCACAGACGCTGCAAAACTGTAAATAAAATATCGTCTAACTCTTAAAATATCATTGATTACGTCTGTCGCGTCTGATCGCTTCGACAGCAATAAGACTGTCTGGCTGTCTCGTTATGATCAAAGAAGCCCTTATCTTGAACGATCAGTAACTCGCAGACAAACTAACGAATTGGTCCGTGAGTTACATAACCTCTTTATAGTTGGGTTCTTAGTTTTCAAATGTTTTTTTGGAAGCTTATTGAACTTTAATGTTATCAGTACGGTATCCACATTGTAACTCTTGAATTATGTTACTGTGCCCGAATGTCTGCTTGAAAGTTGGCAATCAACCTCATCTCGCGAGATAGTTATATAGAGGCATGAGGACCAGAGTGTAAAGTTCACTCAACCTCTATCGAAAAGGGAGGATCCTCCGACCAGACGGGTGTCGTGTCTGGTGGGCAATTGCCCGATGGTTGATGTCGGGACGTTGTATATATGCTAGTCGCGCGGTAAACTCTGCTTACGCGATGCAAGATTTTGCGTGACGTTAATAGTTACGCATAGTTCGCATGTGACGATGTAAATGCCGCCACAGGAATCCACAAAAACACTATGGAGGTATTTTCAAGTCTAAACTTAAGTCAAGTCTAAACATTAAAAGACAAGAAGTTAAAATAAAGCACAAATATAATAATACTTGCTTCTACCCACGACTTCGTTCGCGTGGAACTCACCGCAAAGACATCACAATATACTAAAATAACAGCCACATTTTTTATAAAAACTGCCTCATTGGTCTGGTGGTCGCAAGCGTTACTGTTGAGAATGAGGGCCTGGGTTGGATTTCTGGATCAGGCAAAGTGTTATTGGGTTTTCCATCTGGAATTTCTCACTAACAGTCCGAAGTCTGGGTTTATGCCCAGCTTATGGCAACACGCTCGCCCCCTGTTGCATGGGAGTTAAACATAACTGGCGAAATATAGGTGTACTTAGATACACCTCTGCCTAACCCTTCAGGGAATATAGGCGCGATGTTTTGTTAAAACTATGTTGAGTCACAAGTGCCATAATATTTCGATATTTTTCTCCGCACCACGCACCACGAAAAACATGACAAATAATAACATCCGCCAAACAATAACATTCACAGTGCTCTGAACTGAAAGTACACTCCACTCAAATTGTACGCTCGACATTTATTTGTTCGTTGTACGGAACTAGAATCAACAGTTCAGGAACATGGAACGAAAACAAAAATATAAAACGGACACAATAAATGGTAGAATAAATATGAAGGTGTATCATCATCATTCCAGCCGAAAGACGTCCACTGCTGGACAAGGCGGGTTTGCCATAATCGCTACGCTTGGCAAGCGGGTTGGCAATCGCAGTATAGTGTTAAAATGCATAGAGAACGCTGCTGCCCATTCTCTAGTAAGTCCCTTAGTCGCCTTTTACGACACCCACGAGATGAAATGGGATGATACTATTCTTTACGTCCGGCACCACATGGAGCAGGTGTATGGACTATGCTGAAATAGAAGCCTTTTTGGGATGAGTGATTTCCGTGGATGGGTGACCATCTTTACGTACCAAGACCCCTCCATACCTCGAAAAGCACGTTAAGCTGTTGGTCCCGGCTGTCATTCGTGGATCTCTGACAGTCGTTACGAGTCGTCAGAAACCCGAAAGTCTGACAAACAGTCTTACCAAGGGGTATCGTCATCATTTCAGCCGAAAGACGTCTACTGCTGGACATAAGCCTCCTCCAAGGGGGCTGCCGTAATCTCCACGCTTGGCAGCCGGGTTGGCGATCGCAGAGAACGCTGCTGCCCATTCTCTAGAAAGTCCCTTAGTCGCCTTTTACGACACCCACGGAAAGAAATAGGGTGGTGCTATTCTTTACGTCCGGCACCACACGGGACAATTTATGTGTTTATTTGCCTATTTGAATCAAATAATTTGATTTTGACTTTGGTCGCCATGGCCGAAATTCGGTCTGGAGGACTATTATTAGAATAAAACGCTTCAAATATCTAATAACCTACCTGTGTTTGGGTAAGTTTATAAGAATGTTAAACAAACTTTTATGCAGACGTAGGAACCAAACATGAAATCGCGAAAAAAAATCTGCTGTTCCCTACATTTATATTCGAATAACTCGTCAAAATGTAGGCAACAGCTGATTTTCTTTTAGTGATTTCAGGTTTGGTCCCATAGTAAAAGTTTTTCATAATGATGAGTACAATTACCCCTTAAGAGGTTGTGCGTTAAGTCTGGGACATATTGGAGATGCCCATGTTGGAGATACCGGGCACAAATCCAAACTCCGGGCTGCTACTGAGAAATTTTTTATGGAAAAACCCAATCACTTTGCCCGACCAGGGAATCGAACCCAGGACCTCATGCTCAACAGTAACACTTGCGGACACTACACTAACGAGGCAGAAATTATGCATTGGTACTATTATACCGGAGTAGAGCTTTCGATACACCTCATTTGGACGCGGTAATGCCACTTTGAATGCAGTGCGATTGGCGCGCCATGACTGCAGCGCTGTCATTAGCATGCCGCTTCATTTCATTGAGTTTCAAAGTAGCTACTTATATCCATAGGATATTGTGAACCTTTTTATGGTTCCGTAGTCAACAAGGTTATTTAATATAATAATTTATTGAGGTAAATAAAGATTTTGATGTACATGAGAGACTTAATTAAAAAGTATGCATTATTGTAAGATGGTGTAGGTACATATAATCGTTGGGTGAATCGCTGCTCTCCTAGCTAGATTACTGAGTAATCTGTATTTAGGAGAGACAGTTTCAACTCCCTATTTGAGTATCACAATAATCATGTACTTATATTTAAAAAAGAAAAACAAAACATCTTAAAATTAAAATAAAATAAAACTAAATTAAACAATAAAGAAAAAAAAAATTAAATTGAATGAGTGCTGGTGTGGCGAGTCGAGTGCATGCGTGTGTTTGGATATGAATTTGTGGGTGTGAGCGTGTGTGTGTGCAATTCAATAAAATGAAATAGCTTCGATCAATAATAGCACTGAAATAGGGTTTTTATAGTTTTGCTTTGTCCGTCTGTCTGTCTTTCCCAGGCTTAGCTCAGACACTATTTGTACTAGAAAGCTTTAATTTGGCATGGGTATACATATTAGTAACGCCAACAAAATGGTAGAATAAGATCTTGAAATAAAAATAACTTATAATTTTTTTTTTTAGGTTCTACGTAAACTTGGGATGATATTATTTTTTCTCGTCTATCCCATAGTGTGGGGTATCTTAGGATAGGCCGTTCAAAAATATTGTGGGCTTACGAAACCTTTTTTTCGATTCAGGGATCCGTTTGCGTAATATTAAGCTTTAAGTGCTATTTTTTGTTAGTCAAGTGTGCCAACCGTGCCCCCCCCTCCCCTGCCAGCTAAATTGTTGGTTTTGGATATGTGAAAAAATTCATGGCAGTAGTATATATAACGAAATTAAAAGGAAAACTATCACAGTTAAGTAGGCTTTACAAGTTAACGAGTAATAGTCGACCAACTTACATTTGCATTTGGACAATTGACCATGACGTATATCGATGTATGAACATACTTTTCAACTAAAATGTTTGGTTTGTTTTTGGGTTGAATTCATCCCAACTACGGAACCCTTCATTGTGCGTGGTCCGACACGAACTTGGCCGTTTTTTTTTTGTTGTCAGTTAAAAATAGGAAGAACATTAGATGGTAAAAAGTCTTGGAAAAATAAAATATAAAGTTTATGTGAAGTCCTTAATTTGAACCATTATGTTCCTTGTGTTGGTAATAAAATAATAATAAAAACGTTTATTTCGATAAACGTTTTTATTATTATTTTATTATAGGCCTCCCCAAGCTCTGCCACTTGGTCCCAAGTTTAAAACATGATAATAGGTAGCATCACAACTGCTATCAGCAGAGTATTATAAAAATAAAACGCTCTTTTTTCAGTCAGTTCCACAATATAAACAATGTTAGATAACCAAATATAATCCCGACACAGCGCACACATAAAATAACTCTAAAACATTTAAACAAATTACATTGTAAATTAAACAGGCAAAATGTTCTACTTTAGGCAGTCTACATAATTAATTCCCACCGTTTTGTACAGACACAGGGATTTTGGGCAAACAATTCTCCTTATCTCTACATACGATCAACCGCACCTAAGTGTTAACTTGCACTAAGGAAAATCACCCTTATTGCTACGACTTAAAGGTACTGTCAATGTCAAATTGTTACGCTGATGTGCGGTTGGCTGTACTTATGAGTAGACTCGAGTTGCCACCAATTACTCTACAGGCTTTGTCTCATACAATGGTATGTAATTAAGTATATCAAGACGTTGTGGTTCTATTGGATTTAAACTAAAAAGCCTCCATCTTGGGGGATTTTTGATTTAAAATCCGTATTTTTGAGTGTTTTCGCAAAGGACTTGGGCCAAATGGGGTAAAATTTTGGTATCGGTTAATTTATTTATATGGCTCGGCCAAATAAATAAATTTGATAAATCTAAAGCAGATTTGATTAGTCATATTTTTGGGAGAACATTAATTTTATATTTCCTAAGAACTTCATAGAATCCTGAATAGTTTTTCAATTTTGACTTACGCCATATTAGAATTAGGTCATTATGTATTTTAGCATCTTTGTATTATGATGTTGTTCGACCGGAAAAAGTCTGTAGGCCAAACGATTCCGCGTATCGCTGGTCAGTTTCCCTCACTCGTCAGTTTCATTAGTTCGCCAGTTTCGTTGCTGACTAATCCGCAAAACTAATCAATCAACGAAACTGACGAGTGAGGGAAACGGACCAGGGATACGCGGAATCGTTTGGCCTACAGTCTTTTTTCCGGTCGAACAACATCATAATACAAAGATGCTAAAATACATAATGACCTAATTCTAATACGTAAGTCAAAATTGAAAAACTATTCAAGATTCTATGAAGTTCTTAGGAAATATAAAATTAATGTTCTACCAAAAATATGACTAATCAAATCTGCTTTTTATTTTTAAGGTTTTATTACTTAAAACACTTTACATTGATCAAAATTGGAGTGACGCCTTATTAACAGTTGGTAGGCCAAATTTTGACTTACGCTTTATTAGAATTAGGTGGACCATAATTAGAAATCCGAATAAACTATCGAAAATGTAGTTTAATAAGCTTTTTCAAGAACCGACGACAGTTCAAAGTTTTTTATCGCTATAGCAGCCAGGATGAATTAAGTATAATTATTTTATTTTTAAACTACACCTATTCATAAACTTAAACTTTGATACTATGTTATAAAGACCATACTACCAGAACTTTCGCACAAAGTTAGCAATGATACACTTCTACTAGCTTATCATGGGTTGGTTGCGTCAGTGCTGAGATTTGGAATTATATTTTGGGGTAACTGTAGTGAGAGGGAGGAGATTTTTAAGGCCCAAAAACAGTGTGTTAGATCTATGACAAACCTTAAAAGCACAGACAGCTGTGAACCTGTGTTTCGGTCTCTGAGGATACTGACTTTTCCATGTTTATACATTTTAGAGGTGGTAATTTTTGTAAAAACCAATCTTAATTTATTTCCGTCACCGGACAATGTAAGAACACGTAATGGCCCTTTGAGATCCCAATACAAGAACTTGCTACATTCGGGTAATTATAAAACAGCACTGTTAAGGAAAAGTATTATGACAATGGGACCTGTCATTTATAATAAAATACCCCATGGTTTTAAGGATTGTTCTGTTAACATTTTTAAATCTAAGGTAACTGCACTACTTTTGGGCAAATGTTATTACTCAGTAAAAGACTTTTTAAATGATATGAGTTTGTCCAGATTATGATTATTATAATTAATTGCAAATTTGACCATGACATATGTACCTGACAATATTATTATTAATTGACTTCATCTTAATTTCTGTTTTGTTTTGTTGACATTATTTTGTTTTTAAAGACTTTTTAAATGATATGAGTTTGTCCAGATTGTGATTATTATATTTAATTGAAAATTTGACCATGACTTAAGTACCTGGCTATATTATTATTAATTGACTTCATTTTAATTTCTGTTTTGTTTGGTTGACATTATTTTGTTTGTATTAATATTTTAATGTATGTAATAATTTGCACGCCGTAAGGTAGACTGTAGCCGATCTCATTAATTTATGTACAACATCATATACCTGTACCTACATTCTAGCAAATAAAGTACTGATTTCTGATTTCTGAGAAAATTTCAAAGAATTTCCACCCAAAACTATACAAAAGTTCGTACATTTTATGTGAGTCAACGATCTTTTTGTCTGCCATTTGACCCCGACAAAGAGGCGATCTTTTAGGTACAGACTCCATATAAAATTTTATTTGAAACCCGAGGACTTTGGGTACACGCCTCATTCTCTAGTCTATGGACCAGAAGGCAGTACACTGCTTTTAAAAATAGAATAGGAATGGGAGAGCGGAATAAAAAGTACTAGGTTTTTTTTGTGAAATAAAATCATATTTTTTCATAATTATTCCCGGTTCGTGCTCTATTGTATGGGGAATAATAAGTTATAAGTGGTTTTATAAGGTTTTTTAGGTGGTGTTTATAAATGAATCGGCTATAACGTTCCCACACGTTTTTGGGACACACCACGCGGGCGCAATGCGGTGGTAGTTTTTTTTATTTTTTTTTATTTACGATGGGTTTGCTCTTGACTTTAGTCTAGGGCAGAGGTGACAGAGACAAAGTCAACGATGGAGTGAGCTTACCCAGAAGAAGCCTGTTCACTCTTACTTTGAAGAGATTAGGGTTGTATGCGTTCGGAAACACACAAGCAGGCAGAGAGTTCCACTCTTTGATTCTCATTGTTTTTTTTTTAGATGTCACGTATCTTAATTTTTTTCTAGGACATGTCGGTTTCCTCACGATGTTTCCCTTAACCGTTTTGAGAGCAGTGGTGATTAAATAATGTACACAAAGTAAAGCACCTGTCAGTGTTCGAACCTCGACCTACAACGAATAAACGAATAACTAAATAATATGATAGATAAATTAATATTTTCTTTATTACGTGTGCACTGTAGGTTGATCGGTATAGAATGCGTTGTGGCTTTAAGTCCGTTTAACTACCACTACTCTGCCCATTAAATTAAATAAATAGAACTAATAAATTAAATAAATGGTGCCTATTAAAACAAACTCGTGCCAAACCATCAAAACTCAAAAAAATCCCCCACACACCTCTCATACCCGAAACAATAATCAGAAGGTTAATTTTACTTCTTGCAAGAATCGAACTTCTGCGGGCAGAAGGTCAGGCATTTTTAACTTGGTAGCTACAAAACTAAATTGTATGCGTGTTAAATTGTTTTTTTATTATGTACTTTCTGGTGTATTATATATAAATACTATATTGTTAAGTCTAAACGTAAAAACAGTATACATCCGCGGTAAACATAACTTTAACCGCTGTAAATATACCAGGGACCATTTTGGTCACCAATAGAAAGGGTTTTCGATAGGGTTTTTCTAAGCGGTTAAACAAAAACCCATGCGATATGGGTCACTCTTAAGAATGGCTTAAATTAAATGTTGGTAAACCGTTTTAAGGGTTTTCGATAAAAACCCATACGGTGTGGGTAACTCTTTTGATCGGCTTAGTTTAAGCCATTCAAAATGACCCACACCGTATGGGTTTTTCTAAAATGGTAACCAAAATGATCCCTGGATAGAGATAGAATTGGTCATGCTACGCGTGCTGGGCGGATATCGAAATAAAATAATATTATGATTTTTTCATGTTACTGGGTTTCAAGTACGTATAGAACCCATTGAATGGGTTATCATGTAACCCTTTCACTGGGTTTCAGGAATAAAACCCATTCAATGGGTTATCATGTAACCCTTTCAATTGGTTACATCATGATAAAGGTAACCCATTGAATGGGTTACCCCTTTGAAAGGCTTAACCCTTAACCGGGGTTGTACGGTCCCTGAAATATACAGGTTTTTTTTTGTGAGAAATTTTCAAATAACTTCTCCCGATCTGGGCGGAGCGGGAGGGTATGTCAGACTTTTACTGACTAAAACTCACCCTTCAGTTGCCTGTGTGCCAGGGCCATGATATCCCTTTCAGACAAACCCGCAACCCTGGCAGGAAATATACAGGGTGACTTGTTATTCAACGTATTCTTTCCAGGAAATGATAATGTGACCACTTTGCAACATTTAAGCACCCCATAGAGCCTAGGCAAAAATCCATGGGATGCCAGAAAAATAAAGATTTATGTTTCTTAAAATTAGTATGATCATATTTCTAACTTCCGCAAGATACTCAAATGGCTCCCTATTCGACTTCGCAAGAACTCTTGGATATTGTGTTTGCTATTTAACATCCTTCACAACCCTAGAACGCCATCCTATCTGCGGGAACGCTTTTCCTACGCCCGTCCTTCTGATGCGCCTTGCAGGTCGCATCTTAGAAATCTCCTTAAATCACCTCCCCACTTTACCGACTTTTACTCCTACTCCTTCCCTGTGCACGCGGTTCGGTTGTGGAATTCACTTCCGCCTGAAATTAAGGACTGCCAAACCGTTGCAGTTTTTAAAAGAAGAGTCTAAGAACACTATCTTTCCACTTCGTCATAGTTGCATATTATGTATTAATTATTTTATACTTCTAAATATTTTAGTGATATTTATTTTAGAAGTATGTATGTAAGTATATTCTCTTATTGTGTGTTTCAGTGGCGAAAGCACCATATAACACGATTCCTACCGGCTTCCCTTCGGAAGTTCGCATCAACAATTCTACCGCTATTGAAAAATGACAGTCGATAGTGTCTACTATTGCCAAAAAATATAGTTACACTACGGGTATTTAATTCACCATAACATTCAAACAGCAAAAACGCCTATTTTATTAGCTTTGAATTGAAATAACAAACTTGAAAGTTTTGTCTGTGTAGTGATGTCTTTTTAGTTCTGCTACCTGGCGATAGATGGTGTTAAATTCAGTAAAGGAAAGACTTACTTTTAAGTAAATTAATAAATTTTTACTATATTTTTGAAAGTAAGTTAAAATCGGTTTCGCTTCGGCTTCTCTCATACAAAAATTGACACCTCGCCGCTGGTGTGTTTATTTTTAAATTAGTGATTAGTATAGTAATAATATTAGTAAGTTTTTATTTTGATTTTATGTATTATGTATTCTCTTCTACTCTTACACACGTTGTCTACATCTCTTCGTCTACTTTCCCTATCGCAGGTATGCTGGAAGAGATTAATTTAGAAATAAGCATCACCTTTGTACGTATTTTTCTGTTCCTTTTTTCGTGTCTGTATACAACGTGTTTTTTTTTTATATCCCATAACTCTAGGGTATGATTGAGGCCATATCAAAGAATCAACTGGCATATGAGTTATGTTCCAATCCTTCGTAATTTTATTTTTTCATTTTTCATACAAAATAATTCGGCAAAGTCACGATTATTAATGTAAAACACCCTTACGTGAAATATGACAACGTCGACAAGGTAGCTTACCCTTCACTAGCTGCCGCCGGGAAGCCCCGATACCAACATACCTACATATTTTATTTTACTATTTATTTTACTACACTACTGCGAAGTTTGGCAACCTCGCAAAAGTAAAGATTCGTCATACTGGTGACAATTTTTGACCTAATTTAATTATGATTGATGACATCTCCGAAACGATGCATTTTTGGACCGCCTATTCTAGGAGTTTTAGTATTATTTTTACCTACAGAATATAACCCTAGAGTTATGGGATATAAAAAAAACAGGTTGTATATGTGTGTACAGTCATGAGCACTAATATGTAAACGCTTAGCAGAATTCAAAACCGATTTTCTCATGGAATAACGATTGCATCTTTGACAAAAGATCTATTTCATAACAGTTTGGGTTCCAAAACACTATGTTCGTAGTAAAATAAAATTTCAATCAATATAGTTGGAGGAAATCACTTTTAAAAGTTGCTGAGTGTATACATGTTGGTTCTCGTGACTGTACATAAACTGTTGAATAAATAAATAAAATTTCCCAAAATTCGTCATTAAATGTAATTTTTCTCAAAACTTTCAAATGAAATGGTCGTCAATGCTATTTTATTTTGTAGTGAATACCTTAACAAAGCTTTCGAGGTCACCAAATGTTCTAAAACATCAAATTGTTAAAAGATACAAGCAGAACTTCAATAGCAATTTTTAAAATTACATTATTGTACATGTACTTGGACACCATTTATCCCAAAATGTTACTATGATTTTACCATTAAGCGTCCAGGTTACAGAGAAAACATCTCGCGGTAAACATAACTTTATCCGCGGTAATTAACAGCTGCACAGTAGCCCCCTGACGAAAACCGCGAGCCGGGAAACTTAGTGCTTACCAAACGAGATCTAGGTAACCTATACATTATTCCTAGGTAGTATTTGTGATGTGGTCATGCTAGTATTGTGGTCAAGTTGAATTATATCGCACTGTACAAATATCTGGGATATTTGTATTGCCGTTTACGTATAATTAATATCCTCATCATCATCATTTCAGCCGAAAGACGTCCACTGCTGGACATAGGCCTCCCCCAAGCACCGCCACTTCGACCGGTTCTGTGGTTCCCGCATCCAGCGGAATAATTAATATGTTACTGAATAAATAAACAGTATTGGCCATGCAGGTAGTGCAGAGGGGCTAGATCTTCGATTCTGAATCAAATCAAAATGACATTATCTAAATAACTATAACTATTAATAAATAATTTATAAGTTCACATACGTTTATAATAATTGTTATTTTAATTTTTTTTTATTGTAAGGTATTACTATGTTGCTGTGCCCTAACAGGGTCCATAACTGTACTTTAGCTTTAATCCTTATGTAAAATCTTATACACATTATGGTATGCAAATTTAAAAAAAATAATAATGATGTCCATTTGATTTTGAGTTCGTGTAGCTACGTGTATGTTGATCATTTAAGTAGTAGTATAGATGTCGAGAATCTTTAAATTCGTGCGCGCATATCAAAAGCACAACGTAAGTACCTACAACGCACTTAATCATTCACCATTATTTATGTAGAAAAGCAAAAAAAAAATATGTCAATAATCACTGAATTCTAAAAACTGATCCAACCAATAATAATTTCATAGTGATTACACAATTTAAGCTTCAAAGATTCAACATAAAAGGTCAATAGACCCTCCATAGTCCACAGTTTAAATATATCTGACCTATTCATCAATATAATAGATAGTATGAATGAGCTCCGAGTAATCCCCTTAACACAATAAGCTTACGATATTATGATAGCGCTCATTCATTTACGGTGCTACTGCCAACTGTAATCCTTTATCGAATATGTTTATATATTAAAAATGTGTGTGACACTCTCATCAATTGTGTAATAGGTATACTTTAATGTGATGTGACTGTTTTGAAATAACATAATCCATACTATACAAAATTAACTCTGTCTGTCTGTCTGCTCGTTACCTTTTTACGCCTTAAGGCGAGGTAAAGAGGAAAAAAGAAGATTAATTACTTACTACAATTTATGCTGATTGAGTGCTTGAGTGTTAGTGATTTCATAACAATGTGTATTTTCTCAATAAATTGTGAAAATTATCATAAATACAGTGCCCCCGACGTCAGAGGCCTCCAAACGTAGGCGAGAGGGCCGGAGACAACGGAGGGAGTGATTCACAGAATTCATATACGTTTCGTTTTTAAATAATTGTATGTTGTTAATGGTATCTCCTTACTGACCGCCGCTTTTATAGTTTCTGTCCAACATTCTGGACGTATATATTAAACAATTCAAACATAATTCAAATTACTTCGTTTGATTGTCGACCAGAACCAATAAAACGGCTTCAGTGAGAACCCATCCTTAGTACACTATATTTTATGAGAGGTTACAGTGGACACATGGCCTTATCATACACATTTTACAGTGAAGACCTGGCCTAATCATGTTAGCTTTACAACATAGAAAAAGAAATATGACAATTTATGATGAAGATGTCTAAAAATATTCTAAGATATTTTTATAAAAAAAGAAAATTAATAATGTAAAATACAGTTTTGGTAGCAAAAATAGTGAAAGGTAAATAAAGGTTTGCTTTTTAGATGTAATAGTGTTCAAAAATATGTAAAATGTGAGTTAAATGAGTATTATACGATGTCATATTTGAAAACATAGATTTCGGTACCAAACTATAACAAGAATTGTTGGACACAGCAGCTCTTTAAATGCTAAATATATAAATAGAATAAAATATGTGGTTTGGGGTAGCATAATACCACATCCCCCGGGCACACACCCACACACAAGCGGAGAACTGGTGGATCTCGACACTGGGCTGCAAGCAATCCAAGGAAGCTATGCCATCCTTAGATGGCAGGCTAACCAGGCGGTTGCTACGCCTGGACAGGAACGGCTTGCGCCTGGTGACGGGTACTATAACGGGACAATGCTCACTGAACAAGCACTTCCATACAATATGCATAATGGACAGCCCTCTGTGCTGGGCTTGCATGGAGGCTGAAGAAACAGTTGCACACGTGCTCTTTGAATGCACAGGCGTCACCCAGATCAGAACAGAAACCCGCGGGTCACCCAGATCCTTCACAGATATCTTAAGGAGACCAGGAGACCTAATCAGCTTCTGGAGGGAGGTGGGCTGGTTGGAATAACCAACGATGGCCGCCATGGCCCACGTACAATGGTCCACATGAAGGACTAAGTGCGGAAACCAAACCCACTAACATTGAACATAGAACCCCCGGGCACATTCTTATTATGTTGATTTTAATAATACCTTTACTAAAATCTTTTAAACTTCGGTAAGAGTTAAAATATCATGCTCCGCGTACACGTTTCCATTAGAGATAAGAGTGAAGTGTATGATAGCTTTTTGATGGCTTAAGGCGTAAAACATAACGTTTTTAGATTTTACGTGTATCGTAAAAAATGTTATGATGTTATGTTGTATGTGATAGATGTTATGGCAATTTAATATGAGACGGAACATATTATGAGGTAATGTGTAACTTGAATTTCTGGATCTCTTAAATTAGGAACCGTCAGAGAATTTTTGGATAACATTAATATAATTATTAACGGCGTGCGTGTATGACCAGATGTATGTACATAGACAAAGCAAAAGGAGTATGTAAGGATCGTAGCAGGCGGCGTTCTGTGGATTCAGCCTAGTGCCTACCCCAATGGGAAGATGACGTGAGTTTATGTATTATATTATAATTATGCATGTTTAGAGGTATGAGGAACAGGGTGTAAAGTTCACTCATCCTCTATAGAAAAAGGGAGGATCCTCCGACCAGACGGGTGTTGTGTCTGGTGTGCAACTGCCCGACGGTCGATGTCGGGATGTTGTAATATATATATGCTAGTTGCGTGGTAAACTCTGCTTGCGCGATGCAGGATTTTGCGTGACGTCAGTGTGACGCGTAGTTCACATGTGGCGATGTTGATGCCACTACAAAAAAAAAACAAAATGAAAAAAGAAAAGAAAAAATTAAGTGTGTGTCTGTGCGATGTATAAAATGTGAAGTATGGCGAACTTTATATCAGAATGGAATACCAAGACTTGTATGTAAAATATTGTACCTTTTCTTTCCTGTACCTTTTCTGTATACTGTTCTTTCTTGTACCTTTCCTGTATACTGTTTCTTCTTGTACCTTTCCTTTGTTACTGCTGAGCATGAGGTCCTGGGTTCGATTCCCAGGTCGGGCAAAGTGTTATTGGGATTTTCCATTAGGAATTTCTCAGTAACAGCCCAGAGTCTGAATTTGTGCCCGGTTGATGGTGTAGCGGCATCCACATCGCCACATGCGAACTACGAGTCACACTGACGTCACGCAATATCCTGCATCGCGCAAGCAGAGTTTACCGCGCGACATATATACAACACCCCGACATCAATCGTCGGGCAGTTGCCCACCAGATACAACACCCATCTGGTCGGAAAATCCTCCCTTTTCTATGGAGAATGAGCGAACTTTACACCCTGTTCCTCATGCCTCTAAAATGGCAATAGGCTCGCCCCCTATTACATGGGACTTAAACATAACTGGCGAAAAGTGGGTGTACCATAGGTGCACCTCTGACTAACCCTTCGGGGATTACAAGCGTGATGTTATGATGATTTTATTTTACTATTAACTTCGATTATCTCGAAAATCGGTTTAAACAATCTTAGGGTCAAATTATGGAAACATACCTAAAGATTTTTCCAAATCAACCCCTGTTGGACTGACAAAGGGGAGTACAGTTTGTATGAAACATCGTATTCCTTCGGTTTAGCAACATCAAACTTGGCACAAACACTTTTCTATGTAAATAATAAAGATCTGATTTTCCTTTGTTTTAACAATTATTCTACAACACTTTGTTAATTTGATTATTTCAAAATTAAATAAAAATGGGGGGCTTGGGTAATTTAAATTTAAAAATGTGAGTCTGCAAACCCTACATAACAGTAGTCGTATAAATTATGTATGTATTAAATTAGTAGCCACACTGATAATCAAACATGTTGTATGTTAAAAGAGGTGATTTAGCCTATTTAACATTGCTCGGATTATGTTAGTTTACATTTAGAATAAGATCTTTTTGTTAACTTATAATAACCTTTCTGTTAATAAAGACCTTTATAAATGAATCAATCAAATCAATAAAGATCGATTTATTTTAAAACTACCCTTTAAAGAGGGTGTTGAAGTCCGAAGGGGAGGAAGTATGAAGTTCACGCGGATGAAGTCGCGGGCGAAAAGTTAGTGCGTTGATAGTAGGTAGCTATGAGTAAGAGCATAAAATAATAAAGGTTTAAGTAATTTTAATGTGTGTGTGTGTGTGAACTCATAAAGAACAAACTTCACTTCAAATGAAGTTACTTATAAAAGTACCCTTTTATTAGGCAAAGATTTGGAAATAGATTACTTAGTGAATTTCGTCACTAAGAAATCTATTAACCTGGGGCTTAATATGGACGTTTTGGCAGAATCATAATATGATCTGCGTACAATTCATATCCCGTAATTCATCTGTTTGACAGTTTTGTATGGAGTTTCGTAAAATGGTCCACAAATTATGAATTGCTCTAATGAAGTCTAATGTCAAATAGCAGCTGTCAAACAGATGAATTGCGGGATGTACGAATTGTACGCAGATCATATTATGATTCTGCCAAAGCGTCCATTTTAGGCGCCCAGTTCTTAGCCGTCTAATATGGTACTTACGTATTATCCCACTTTTTCCTTACGCCTCCCATTTTTTTCTCTAATCCTATTTCAGCATGAGGGTGAAGAATAACAAAAATATCCTTCGTATATTACGGTAAGCCAGCTACATATCACATTATAATGTGCCCTTAAGAGCGTTTACACCTTACGGCATTTCATACAAACTTTCAATCCCTTGTTTTTCGAAATGACTGAACTGATTTACATGAAACTGCATACGCATAAGCAGGATACAAAGGTCTAAAAAGTTAGTAAAGAACATTTTCAATATGCTTTAAGTATTTAAAAACAGATAACTGGATATCTCTGCTTCTATGGAAAACTTATTAAAATCGGTCTGATTTAGCTGTAACTCTATTTTTCGAAAATGTTCTTTACTAACTTTTTAGACCTTTGTAACCTGCTTATGCGTATGAAGTTTCATTAAAATCGGTTCAGTCATTTCGAAAAACCAGGGTTTGAAAGTTTGTATGAAATGCTGTAAGGTGTAAACGCTCTTAACGCGAGACTCAAAAGGACCGACTACCTATTTGTCTCACCAATCCTGAAGAATGGCGTCATAATGTTAAGAAGGACGAACATTCACTAGGCGTCATAATAATGCCAGTAAATATTAGGCAATCATTATCTGCCTAGCTTTTTCCCAACCATGTTGGGGTTGGCTTCCAGTCTTACCGGTCACAGCTGAATGCCAGTATTTTACATGGATCAACTGCCTATCTGACCTCCACAACCCAGTTACTGGGTAACACGATACCCCTTGGTAAGTAAGACTGGTTGTCAGACTTTCGAGCTTTTGGTGGGGTAACGACTGTCAAAGATCCTCGAATGCAGCCAGGACCAACGGCTTAACGTGCTTTCCGAGGGATGGAGTAGTCTCGCTATCTAAAGATGGTCACCCATCCAAGGACCACGTTTCTAGTTGTTAAAATATGATTGACGTGTAAAAGTATTTGTACAAACCTACTTACATTTAACTACTTATTACTTAGTTTAAAAATATCACTTTATTAATTGCGATGTTAGGATAAATATAAATGAATAATTATTGGGTATTTGATAAATTCAAAAATATTCCACACGCATAGAAAATCTTTTTTATTTATTTATTGTCGTATTATTATCTCTACATGTAGGTTATACCAAACTGTCAAATTTCTCTAAATGATTTAAAGCCTTTAAATATTGAAGGTTACGATCAAAATCGAATGAGAAAATTTTACAGTTTGTGGTAACTTGATGTGCTAGCGACTGTACATCTAACCTAGTAAAACTAAGTCACTATCAATCACAATCTGAATGATTTTGAAGGATATTACTAATGCATTGCTTCATATGTTCGGACAATTTGTCTGCTCAACAACGTACTATAACGCAATGAATGTTGTTGTACTGTCAAATGAAACCCATTACTACTGTGTGATAAATATCAATAAGCACGTATTTTTTTTTTCAGTTAGGGTCGGTTCACATTTGACGGAAGATGCGTCGAGCGTGTATCATCGGTCGCCTCTATTCGGTCAAATAGGGTGTTTTCATATCTGACGGAAGATGCGTCGGGCGTAACTTCGTTTTGCCACATTATTACGCGTCTATTCAGTTTCTGCATTCAGCATCTACAGATCGGTTGTGTGGTAATGTAGATAGGTTTTTTTTTTTTTAATGTTTACTTGCTCGAGTTTGTGTTTTCCTAGGCACGTGTTTCTGTGACGAATAAAATTATTTTTCTTTCTTTCTTTCTTTCTTCTTTGTGTGATAATAAATTCTAAAATGAAGCCCATCGAATTAATAGCTATTTGGGAGGCTTTAGAACAAGATCTAAAAAGGAACCGACGACATTTGGGTGCATCCTTTAAATACTAAAAGAATATCAACTGGCCAATTTCATTGTCTATAAGCAATTTTAAGAGAGTATCTTTCAAAATTTATTCCGATTAGGCCGACAATGCGTTGACGGAAACGGAACAGACGCTGTACGCTCGACGCACTAACGCATCATCGGTTAAGTGTGAAAGGTTGAATGTTTTTTCATATAATTGTCTGTTCTGGCGTTACGCGACCGATAATACGCGACGCATCTTCCGTCAGATGTGAACCGACCCTTAATCAGTAATAGACAATAGACAATAATATAAACCCAAGAAAAGTATTAAAAGTTAAATTGAACAATTGATTGATTGGTTGGTTTGTTTGATTGGTGGATGGATTGTTGGTTGATTGAGTTGGATTGTTGTTGTTGATTGTTGATTTGCTCAAAAAAATTAAGAAATACCAACAATTTTCTACTACAGTTCAAACGTCCGTTTCTGACCCCCCTTGGGGGAGGCCTATGTCTAGCATTGGACGTCTTTTGGTGGAACGGAACGCAAACTCAAAACGCGTCCTCTTCGAAAATGCCAGAAGTGATGAAAAATACCTTTTAAAGCCTTCTAAAAGGGTTGCCATAATCGCCACGCTTGGCAGGCGGGTTGGCGATCGCAGTATGGTGTTAAAATGCGTAGAGAACGCTGCTGCCCATTCTATAGTAAGTCCCTTAGTCGCTTTTTATGAAACCCTCGGGAAGTAATAGGTTGGTGCTATTCCTTACGTCCGGCACCTCACGGACATTAATGCAATAAATAAGAATAAAAAAGGAACTTGTTTCTTGACTCAATGTATGTTAAAATAATGGATAAGTTTTGAATTACGTGCATATTATATTACCCCCCAAGGTTTGCAAACCATGTACTACGTATTCAAAAATGCGTTCACAGCTCTATCCCATCTATCTATAGTTACTAGAACTAAACTTTAACTTCCTTTTAGTTCAGCCGTGGGTAGCGACGAATGTAGCAAGAGAACTTAACTTTCAAACTTGTGGGAACTTCCCGAACTCATGCATAAAGAGATCTCAAGAGCTCTGATGTTATTTGACAAACTTTTTCATCGATCATACTTTCTATTTGATTCCATATTCTTCTCTCATAACAACTTGAACTGTATGAGCATAGCTCATCGTCAATAGCTCATTTTACATTATGTGATTACAAATGTGCTTAGATTGCAAGTATAATTTTTTGTGACTTGTTTAAAAAAAAATCAATTAAAAAAATATCCGGGAGTACTTTGCACCTGAATATTAAATCAAAAAACGCCGATAGGCGTCCGCTGCAGCGAATGGGTTAACTCACACACTGACTACTTTAAAAAAATAGGAAAACGTATAGGTACATAATTAATTTACTTGTCATTGCTTCATTTTTAGGGTTCCGTCCTCAAAAGGAAAAAACGAAACCCTTATAGGATCACTCGTGTGTGTCTGTCTGTCTGTCTGTCACAGTAATTTTCCTCAGAATCTACTGGACCGATTAAGTTGAAACTTGGTACACATAATATGTGTTGTATGAATTTCTGTGAGAAAAACACGGACGTGTAACGTAAATAAATAAATTTTGAATATGGGAGTCAGTTTTTGGGGGCAAATTCGAAAAAAAAATAACCAAACGTCTTTCATTGTCCTGAATGTGCCCTGGTGGCTGGGAGTATGTCATGCTCATTCTAATGTCTTTTTATAATTTAATTTATTTTTTTAATTGTGTTTTTTATATTTTTATTACGGACGCTTTTAACGTTCTGCATCGTTCTCACATGTATAATTTCAACATGAATGATGTAACCAATATTTTGTAGCTATACAGGGAGTTTAAGTAATTGCGTGCCATAGCTTACGGGGTAGGTTCAGTTTCGATAAAAGAACCTAGAAAAAATTAGAAAAAAATAAAATAAAAACATAAAAAAACTATTGCAAGATTAACCTTATTTAGTAGTACCTACCTACTAACATAAAATAGCAATCGTTGAGAATTAAAATTATTAAAAAAAAAAAAAAATCTTAATAAAAAATAAAAATAGAAACATTGCTATTTTACACGATTGCTATTTTAAGTTAGTAGGTACTAAATAAGGTTAACCTTGCAATATTTTTTTTGTTTTTTTTTTCCTGGGTTCCTTTATCGATACTGAACCTACCCCTAAGCTATGGCACGCAGTTACTTTAACACCCTGTATTATGTTGATTTAAAACAGTGTCCGTCGAGTTTCTGGTCCGTTCTTCTCCATGGGTACCTACTACGCTTTGGAATATATACACCTACACATAATTCCTATACACCCAACTAAACACAAATTAATAATTTTTAATAATAATGAATTGCTTGAATTTTATTGTTACTTAGCCCTCTTCCTCTCTCCTAATTTGTGCTGTGCCCGACAGGGTCCATATTAATGTTTTAATTTTTTATACCATCTATTAATACATATGAAATGCAATAAAGAATTGGGAATGGGCCACTAGCTTCATCTTTCTGACTGATGTAATTGGGTTATTAGAAATAACAAATGAGTTTATATGAAAATGTTGGAGGCATCCTTCGCTGCGACTTACAGCCACGCTACGCTCAAAACAAATGCTGGCAAACTAAATGAACCGTAGCAAATCTCTCCATGCACATCATACGTTGCAATAGAGGGTCGACTTCATACGCAAACATTTATTATCACAAATATCTACACAATATTTAGTTAACAAGACTACCAGCTAAGGAACGTACTTAAAATAAAATTCCCTCAAGGTTATCTTCAAATTCATAATAGGGTAAGTACCTATTCTTCGTAAAATTAATTTCCATACTTAAGCTCCCTGTCACATCGTCTGTCTCTTTCACCCTTGTATATCACACCTTACGAGTGACAGAGATGTAACGAAGTCTGGTGACTAGGCAGTATAAAGTTGTCAAGTCATAGGGATAATTAGTTTGTTTGATAACGTAATAAGAAGCGGTAATGTTAGGGCACGTACACAAAATTAAGTACCTACAGCAGGATTTTCGGCTTGAATATTTTACAAGGACGATGTTAATATACCTACAGCAAATATTTGAGACCAAAGACAAAGAGGCTTTACGGTGGCATAGAAACATCCCATTTCACTTTATTTTAAAAGGTAAATTATTATGGTCGAAAACTTATGGGGCCTTAACTTTAAGAGGGCCCTTCCCAGATCGTCTATCGTCAACGCGAGCATGGTCGAAAAGTTTGTTGTTTCGTTCCGCGCAAGTGAAAACTACTAACAAGCAAGTCAGAACGCGATAACATTGAACGAAAAACAGTGTGCGGAAATTTCATAAAACTTGTTCCAGAAAATACGTGTTTTTGCGTAAGCCTTACAAGTTTATGAAATAATTTTTTATCATTTAGAATCTCCATTACATGTGCAAGGTTTCTATCACCATTTTTTCTTTACTTTTACAATTTATGAGTACATTATGGACAGCCAAAATTCAGGTAAAAATTGTGCAAAAAACAGATTTTTGCAGGCTAATATTGCATTTCTTTCTCCAATTTTTTATTTTTTGCTTGCATAGAAACTTAGATATAGTGCAGAAGATACCTATCCCAACACTAACACCATTTGCTGACGCAAACATTAGGTCCACACGACTACTAAACACAACTTTTTAAACGAGAAAGAAAAATAATAAATGAATGAATGAATGAAATGCACCGACCCCAGCGTGGTTTGACCAGACTCGATTGCTCGAATGAACCCAAAGATTTAAACTAGCCCCTGGAGCCTCATGTTTCATGGAACCACAGAGACCATTGCATATCAAAGAGTAGACCGAGGGGCGCGATAATGGTAGGGAAGACGTGCCCTTGGGATAGGTGGGATTATTAGAGCCTACCGACTGTGCAGCCTTGAGTAAGCATTGGAATAGTGGAGAGACGGGTGATATTTATCTTTGGGAGGGGCATACAACGAGAAAGAAAAATAATAAATAGTAAAAACTTTATTACACGGTATATCATTAAAAAAATAGTACTAGGTTACATTTATGAGCCATAAATGCTAGATTTCACAAATTCCCTGAACCCCACACTAGGATTCCCTGTGTTGTGGGCTCCAGTCTCTTCCCAAGTAAGGCAAACATTTTCATATAAATTTAAGTGAAATTTAAAAAAAAAAAAACATAAGTAAAATAATTATTATTAAAACGGTGTAGAATAGAATAGAATACTCTTTATTAAATGTATAAAAAGTTAAATATCAAAAATTATTATGTTGTAGAAAGACGGTTTGATGACAAGATGTTTAGGTGCTTTTAAAAAAATGGTAAGTATGCACATTGCAATATATGGCAATTTTGTATGTAACTCCTATATATTTATAATATATATAAATATTAATGTAATATGTATTTTTTTTAAATTATATAATGGATTATCTATATTTGGACATTGTTATGGCAAAACATGACTGTAATATAATTTTATTGTAACATCTTGCATGCCATGTGTGTGTATACTCATTTTTTGGACAAATCAATGATCATATCTTATCCTATCTTATGAATTAATTATGTAATCTATCAATTTTATTTTATTTATTTATTTATGTCAGCAACGTCAATGTTAATGAATGATGTTATTATGTTTTTAATTCTAAACTTATACCTATTAATATTTGCACACCATGACAATATGGTAAACATGTTAGCACAACTCCATGTTCGTATAAAAAAAAAATATTATTTCAATAACTTACGTTTACATTAGGTCATTAAGACGTATAACACCTTGCATACTTTTTTTTATAATTGTATGTACACACAATGTTTGACCAAAGTATCTAAATCCTACTAATATTATAAACGCGAAACTTTGTAAGTATGGATGGATGGATGGATGGATGTTTGTTACTTCTTCACGCTCAAACGACTGGACCGATTTTTATAAAACTTTGTATGGAGGTAGCTGACACCCTGGATTAACATATAGGCTACTTTTTATCCCGATATTCCCACAGGATCGAGACTTATGCGGGTGAAACCACGGGGTGCAGCTAGTCTGACATACAAGCAAGTTACCGGGAACATTAATACGATGCAACGAAGCAGTTTTCTTAGAAAACGGCTGTAAAAGGCACATTAACAGGCACGATAATGTTAAGCAATTTTCAAACCTTATCGTACACTGTTATCATTCCTTTCCCAGGTAAAGGGTGCATGTCACCTTTTCGAACTGTCATTTAGTAGTCAAAAAATAATAAAAAGCACATAAAAAGACTTCAAAAACATTTATAACAATGCTTACTATATTTCTTCCTTGGCTATACCTACTATTAATATACGGCATGTATACGGCATGTCACATTTTCAACCTAACCTAAAGCGTGTGGTCGGGGTACCCTAGCTTAGTTACTGCGAAAAGAACCAACTCTGAGAAAAGGCCAGAAAGCTAAAACGAGGCTCAATTGTTAAAATAACCGTGCATCGTTAAAAGAGCAAATAGTTTTTAGAAGTTCATTCATTTAAAAAAGTTTCCAGCATTAGGTCAAAAAAAATTCAGAGGATCATTTATATATATTTCCCTTACCATACCCCTATCAGTTGTGAAATGCCAAAAAAACATACTTAGTACCTTTTCTGCAAAGCTTAATCAGCGTATTTGTAAGATAGAACTCTGTAGAATATTGCTAAGTTTATAATTATAGAATTAACACGCTCTTTGCTAACAAAGTTTCAAGTTTTCCCTGTTAAAGAATGTAATTAAGACGCTTAATTATTAACTGGAGTTAATTAAAGTTATTCCAAAAACTCAACAATATTTTCCACTGAACTTTAGTAACACCCAACATCTTTTAGTTTTACATATTTTTATTAATAGAAATTTCTTTGAAGCTTACTTGCAGAGTGTGTTCTTTTAATATATATTTTTTTTATTTGAATTTTCGACATCTTGGTTCTCATGGGAAATAACCTGTCGCAATTATATAGTTTTTACATGCCATTTTATTTAGGTGATGATCTACCAAATGCAAATTTTATTTTTTATATTTCCTTTTCGCAATATTTGGCAGTGTGTATGTTTTGTTCCACAGTATTTTTATACCAGACAAGCCCTAGACGTGAAGACCTGTAATTGACTGTCAGATTATCATACTGTTATTTATCACCATTGTATTGTATAGCTGTAAGTCTTCCCAAGTTTTTAAATAAATAAACAAATTATAGCAAAACACGGTTATTTTATTTTATTTATTTATACATACAGTCTTAATACAGGTTCACGTCTGTTTAAACCGTATTGGTACTTCCATTCGATATTACAACTCTGTTTGGTCTCATTCATCATCATTTCAGCCTAAAGGCGTTCACTGCTGGAAATAGGCCTCCCCCAAAGGGAGGGGGGGGACTGTTATCATTACTATTCTAAATAGCGAGTGCATGTCGCCTATTTGAACTATCTTTATGGTTCAAAATGTTGGCAATGAAGTAGTCGGAAAAATAATACGGTACACGTTAAAAATCATTAAAAACCCTTAATTACAAAGCTTAACATTATTTCTTGCTGGGTTGTACCTACTATTAACATACGGCATGTCTTTAATCAAACCTCTAATAATTGCGCTCCTAAAATGATTATTGAACAGTATAAAATAATGATTGCCTCTCTTTTTGTGAACCTCAAATAATTGCTATTTTGGAGACCTAAAAATACTAAATAGTCAAGTCATTGCTACTATGGTAGTGCTACTATATCATCATTTCAGCCTAAAGACGTCCACTGCTGGAAATAGGCCTCCCCGAAAGGGGGGTTTGCCATAATTGCCATGCTTGGCAGGCGGGTTGGCGATCGCAGTATGGTGTTAAATACATAGAGAACGCTGCTGCCCATTCTCTATTAAGTCCCTTAGTCGCCTTTAACGACACCCACGGGAAGAAATAGGACGGTGGTTTTCTTTATGTCCGGCACCACATGGACAACTAAATTAACTAACTTGATGTCACTACGTAAATAATAATGTAAGTTAACCCTTTGAGGGACACTAAACGCTCAGCGTAATAACAATAAAACTTCTAACGTGTCTTGTACAGTGTCCTTCAACCGATTAAGAATATTTTGCAACTAATAATTTAGCATATTAGCTGTAGAACCGATGACCGTTGGGGTAGACGTGTTCTTGAGTAGAGACCGCGAATCGGCAAACGTAAGGTAGGACGCCCTCAGGCAGGTGGAGCGACGATCTTCGCAGGGTGGCTGGTGGCAGCTGGATGAGAGTTGCCGAGAATCGAGCTGAATGGCGTGCAATTGGAGAGGCCTATGTCCAGCAGTGGACTGCTATGGGCGGATGAACTAATAATTTAAGCCGTACACATCTTTCAGTACTAGTCGCATATAATGTTTCGTATCCGAGCTTTTAGAAATACCGTCACTTATCCGTTTTTTTTTAGTAACACTTAAAACTTATCATAAGTTAGTAGTTGACAAAAATACGTACAAAAAACAACCGATTTCCAAAATAACACTACAAAGTACTAACTTTATTTTCGTAAGGCGGTGTGTTTGGGTCTGTATTTTAGTTATTGCCACCGACTTCCATAATTAAAGTTTATTTTCACTTTGTAGTGTTTTTTGGAAGTCGGATGTTTTTATTTTTTTTGTAAAAAAAAAAATATTTTTCACATTTTAGTGGGTCAGTTTTTAATTTATGTAAGTCACAATAGCCTAATGTCAACTGCTCATCACCTTATACAAAATATTGCTTTTCGCGATGTTGGGACGTTAATTGTTGAGGATTTCTCCTGGTAAGAACCAGGAGAACTGCCACTCACCATATGCATTGTGATGAGCATAAATTGCTTAGCAACCATATTAAAGTAGGTACTAATCGAATCTCAACATTCGCAACCCGTTGTGAATGAATGAATGAATGAATGATATTTATTTGCAAGAATATAGGTACTCGTACTTATTATTGTGTTGTCTGTTTTAAATAGGTACTTATTATTGTGTTGTCTTGGTGGCCATCATTGTGTTGTCTTGGTGGCCATCTGTGGTCTTTATCATAAGTTCCACTTCACCAAATGGTGCTTTCTAAAAGCAAATCAAATATAATAAAAAATACCCAAATCGACAATGGTCGCAACATGTGGCAGTAATTGATCGATCACTGAACCAGTTAAAAACTACCTGGATCTACCTTCTTAGATGAAGAAGTATGCTATTTATTGTGTAAACCAAATATTTTAAGACGAGCGCTAATCCTGCCGACAAACTGTCACGCAGTTTGGCAGGTATATAAAATGTGTACAAGTGTTTGGTCCAAAACAAATGTTTTTTTTTTTTTTTTATAGGTGTGCCTATATAGGCACACCTAAATCGAGGGAGATCTTCAAACTATATAGTTTGAAGATCTCCCTCGATTTCCATGGGATCTCCTCATCAGATTCTAATTTGGTGGCAATGAGACCACCTCGGGAGCATACCCTTTAAAACAAAAAAAAATATTTTCAAAATCGGTCTACAACTGACCGCTAGAAATCGGTGAACATAATAAAAAAACCGGCCAAGTGCGAGTCGGACTCGCGCACGAAGGGTTCCGTACCATTATCTATAAAAATGGCAAAAAAACACGTTTGTTGTATGGGAGCCCCCCTTAAATATTTGTTTTATTCTATTTTTTAGTATTTGTTGTTATAGCGGCAACCGAAATACATCATCTGTGAAATTTTCAACTGTCTAGCTATCAGGGTTCATGAGATACAGCCTGGTGACAGACGGACAGACAGACAGACAGACGGCGGAGCCTTAATAATAGGGTTCCTGTTTTACCCTTTGGGTACGGAACCCTAAAAAGCAAACATACAGCCGTACATATATTATAACCGCCTCCTTTTTGGAAGTCGGCTAAAAATAAACTTTAGTTAAGCAGAATTACTGCAGCGATTCACAAACATACAGTCTAGCCCGAAATATGACACGGCCTTTTGTTATATCCCCGACATTTAATAAGTCGTATCATTTCTACATTTGCCAAATAATAAACGCGAAACGTCCCAGCTGGTTCTCCTATATCGATAACGATACGGTTTCCATGGCAACCAATATTGTAGGTACTTATTTCATCTCATGATATTTTCCTGGATAAAAATATCGAAGTAGGTGTGAAAGGTTAAACGGATTATTGTGTTACTTAGAAAGACTACCATTCGGTATTTTTTGTATCAAAAAGATAACAAAATAGTTAAGCAGAATATTTCGAAGAAGAAGTAATACAAATAAACCAAATTTTCCCTTGGAAATATTTTTGAGTAGGCGAATAAGAAAATAGGATAGCTTAAGACGTGCAGGGGGGGTTTGTGGCTAAGTAACAGCCACACAGGTCGATCTATCAGGTTAAGCTACGCTTGCCGCGGTTGGTCCGTGGATGGGTGACCATCTTTACATACCAAGAGCCCTCCGTGCCTCGGAAAGCACGTTAAGCCGTTGGTCCCGACTGTCATTTGTGGATTTTTAGGAGTCGTTACGGGTCGTCAGAAGCCTTTCTTTAAGTGCGAGTACATATGTTAACACGGGACTATTTTACCCGCAGGGATCAGAACCGGCTTGTATTTATCGGGAACCCGGTTTTTTATGCAAGCAACCTAGGGCAGGACAAAAGCCTCTTCATAGCAATGATGAATGACCTTTAGATGCGTTACCCGCGCTTAATAATGGCAAAGTAAAAGCAAGGCAATTGCCCAACTTGGAATTATTCGCGCGCCATCCAGTGAAGCGGCTACACGTCACAACCACTCGCAATTCTCAGCAATTATTTGTGAAGAAAATGCCTTCCGTGTACACGTTCCGTGTACACGTTCCGTGTGTGTTTGTTCCGTTTATACGATGGCCAAATTACACTACTACTAGGAGTACAGAAAAACGTCTCATTTCATGCGTAAGTACTTACTGTATTTTTTTATTATAACAAAACGTTTTTTGTTTTTTATTTGTACAGCAATTTTTCCTGACTGCTGCGACTGACGCGTACGCGCCAATGAACATGCAGCAGCAACTGCAGTGCTATTGTGTAACCATCTCTCCGTGAAAACTTAGATGAAGTGAGCGTGGAGTGAACTGTAAGTGTCATCCCACCTGATGCTAGGGATGGACTAAGGATTAAAACTATCATAATATTCATAATCGAGATTTTTAACAGAAACTCAATTTTGTTTATTTACATTAAATTGAGTTTGTCAATATTTCTGTTTTGCTATTTTATTTTAAAACCCATATTAAGACACATAAATACTAGTATGTAACACTATGTAGCCCTCATGAAAGTGAAGGCACGGGGTCCGAAGGTTACCTAACTCATTCCTTACTTGACTTATTGCCGAGAATGGTAAGTAGCTGGCACGTACTATTGTTTTTCTTTTTCTCCCTCTTACATAAGTCTGCAAATGGATTATGCAAACTGAATTCAAATGACGGTAATGTTATAGAGGTACGTTTGTCTCTTTTTGGTATATTAACGGCTTATCAGAGAATGTTTTTTGTCGGGAGAAAATTCTCTCGAATATGAATGGGCCTCGTAGTCTCACGGAACAAAAAGTTTTGCAATTTCTAAATACATTATTTCACGCATGATGGGCTTATTAAACCTTTTCGAACTATTTAATTTTCATTCACATTTCTCCTGCACATTCCCTGCCTACAGAAGCTGAGAAAGAAGTGTGTCGGAGGCAGCGTTGCCAGTTTTTTTTTCGGTAAACCGGGATTTTTAAACCTTTTGAGTAAAAAAAGCGGGATTCTGTGTGGGATCCCCGGTGCAAGACACTGGGGTGGTTTTTCGTCAGTAAGAGTCTGACAGACCCCTCCACCCGCCCCTGGGCAGAGGACATCCATGAGCATTTGCCACCATAGAAACAAAAAAAAAACAACTAATTTAATTGGACCATGTAAATTATTAATACTTATTATGAATGCGCAAGTAACTATTTTTGTCTGTTACCTTTTCTCGCCTTAACGGCAGAACGGTTTTTTTTTTAATAATATTGTAATGGCCTGGTTGTTGGGACCTTTTAGCCAAGTCTTTATTTAGTTACAAAACTTGTTATTATTGATGAAATTAATTATATTATGCATGATGATGATATTCCCGCCCGCTCCCCTTGAGTTTCAGTAAAGATGTGGCACTTTACTGAGACCTCACGCGGACTTCTTGAGAGAACTTGAAGCGAAGTTGCACTGTTTTGTTTCATTTGCCTACACTAATGCACGTTCACAAACACTTAATGGTTAATAATCCACCTTACACATTAATATTCGGATAAACACAAATTTTGGAAAATTAAACAAACTGCTGAACATGACACTTCACTTTCCCGCCAAGAAGCGGCTGAACGGATTTCGATCAAAGACCCACAGACCATGACCGAGGTTAGGACTTAGGACATAAGATACTTTTTCTCAAAACCTGCTTGGAAATTCGAGCATTACTATTGACAACCTTCTTCGAGATAAATCGAAATTACTGTACTTACCTGATCAAATACATGCGAGTAGCGGCCGGCAAAAGTTGTACGAAAATCGAAAGATGTGTCGTGGTTTAGCGGCCAAATAAATTACATAGTAAACCTTCGATCAATTATTGATCGAAGTAGTGAACTCATAACTATCGTGTAATTTAAAAATGGATCGATCTTTTACTCCGAAACATGGCAACCAAGGAGGTAACTTATCAAAGTTTTTATTCAAATTTCGAACTGGCTTGCAAATAGAAAACTGTTTATTGAAAAAAAAACATAAGAAAAAAAAAAATCGCGTGAAAAATTATCGTTGTTCGTCATTGAATCTGGAATTTATAAATAATGTACTTTGTTTGAATTTCCGCGCATTATTTGAGAAAAGCACTATACAAGCCTTGGCCGCTACCAGGCATTGATGGACTAACGAATGTGTGCCTCGGCTTCGCCTCGGCTTCGCCCCCACATTTTCACGTTGGTCCATCAATGCCCCTGTTGCAGGCCGCTGCAGTAATGTACTATTTTATCCCACTAGTAGGTACATTTTCCTGAGATAATTTCAGGCCTCCACGTGAGCGCGGCCGTAGGCAGAAGCTTATTTTAACCATTCATACTTCCCGTTCGTATTACTCTGGCTGTGACGACTATTTCAAATATTCCTAACTTTGCCAACGAATTGAAACACCTGAACCGGTAAAGTTGTGGAATATAAAGTACTTATTAAGCTCTCAGAGCTGTAACCGGCACGTATAAATTAGTAGGTCGTTATTGACTCGTGTGAGTTCGTTACGTCATAATGACATGTTAGGAACGAACTCGGGAAGAACTTGAATTGGAAATTTAGAGAATTAGTTTTAACTAGTTTCTAACCGCGACTTCGTCTGCGTGGACTACAGAATTGGTTCCGGAAAAAAAAATGTGTAAATAAAAAATAAATAAATTGATAATATAAAAAGTATGCTATGTGTTATTTCCTCCAAATTTCATTCAAATCAAACAAACTCGCTTTCGCGTTTATACATATTAGTTAGGATTTCCTATAATTATTATTTTCACCATAAAAAAAATACTTTAATTCGGACCTTGATCCTTAAAATGTTAGTAATACACAATACATAAGCTATGTTAAATAGTAACAAATGCAACTCAACATTTTAATTCTTATACCTGTTGCACTCACCTGACGCACCGGGTACTTAATAAATAATAAAAATAGTTTATTGGTAAGACAAGTACAGGTATAAACAATTTTATGATCGGATCCTCCTTTTAGGCAGATAGTGCCAGTATTAGTCTTGCTATGGAAGAGCGGACTCTCCGCTCTTCCATAGCAAGACGTGTTATATAAAAAGCAAAAACGTATAATTTTTATGCTAAAAATACATAAATTAACATTAACTTAAATTAGGTAAATCAAATGTGTGTATGGGTGGGTGTAAGTATGTGTGTGAGTACCTATAAGTAACACGCACATGTACGTCCATGTACATGCACCCAATGCGCCATAATGATGCAACACGGCTTATCACTGATGACTATCTACTTATTAATACCATCTGATTAAATATGACTGTTTATGTGTTATTGCATATTGTTGTATATTTTTTCTATAATTTATTGTACTGTGACTTGATAAGTTACAAAGAATATTTTGTAACCCTATGTTAAGACGCAGATATATGCCAGTGACCTTGAGTGGTTAGCTTGCGTGTTCTGTACTGAGCTCACGCAACGCGTCGTACGTTCAGCCATTAATCGAACTCGCCCATCAAGAAGCGCTGTCTCCTATTTCACGCATTATTAATTTATTATACACAAAACAAAAAGTATTTTAATAAAACGCGTATACTAAAAGATCAATAATTAAATTATCTTTAAATTGGTGAAGGTTTCAGAAAAATACCTTAGGTAGATTTTGCGCCATTCTCAGTTTTTTATCGGCGTTAGACATAACTTTACAAATTAATTTCACTAGGTAATATAAATATATTCTAAAATATTCACATATTAAGTTATTGAGAAAATTTTGAAATCATTAGCGCTACTCGTTTAGACGTGATCTTCAGTATAAAATCATTGAAAGTCGATTATCGTCCCCTTAATTTAAAAGAGTGTCCGTGGAGTTTCTTGCCCGTTCTTCTCCATAGGTACCTACTACGCTTTGGAATGGGCAACTAGCTTCATCTTTATGACTGACCGACCCCTTGACCGTGTCCGTGTGGTGCCGGACGTAAAGAATAGCACCTCCCTATTTCTTCCCGTGGATGTCGTAAAAGGCTACTAAGGGACTTACTAGAGAGTGGGCAGCAGCGTTCTCTATGCATTTTAACACGATACTGCGATCGCCAACCCGCCTGCCACGCGTGGCGATTATGGCAAACCCCCCCTTTGGGGGAGGCTTATGTCCAGCAGTGGACGTCTTTCGGCTGGAATGATGATGATGATGACCCCTTGACAATTCAAAAGTCCCTGTTATTTGAAATAAATGCTTTGAGTTTGAGTTTGAGTTTGCCCTCAATTAATGTTAATTAAATGTCCGCAAATACTCAACAGCAAATTAACATTGTGCTTTGCAGTGCCCTGACTTGGTTCATGTTTGTAAACCGACAGTAATCTAATGTAAAATGTGTGATGTGCATGAGAGCAAATAAATAAAACCGGCCATGTGCGTGTCGGACCACGCACAATGAAGGGTTCCGAATTGAAAGAAAGAAAATACGTTTATTTGCGGTAAACATGATGCAAAGAAAGAACATAAATACAAAAAGAACAAGTAGGGGGAAAATATGCGTCACATCCACGCAAAACGGCCACCGCTCAGCATAATGCTGCGACCCTATTCGAGACAGAGCCCCAGCGCTGGTTTTCAGCGATAGCGAATTGTAGTTAAAAAACATTTTCTCCCACACATCGATATACGTCACGCTCATTTCTTCAACTGAAAATGTAAGTTGGTCGACTATTACTCGTCAAGTTGTAAAGCCTATTTAGCTGTGATAGTTTTCCTTTTAATTTCGTTATATAAACTACAACCATGTTTTTTTTTACATATTATCCAAAAACGACTATTTTGCTGGCAGGGTCGGGGAGTTGACTCTAACGTTGACTAAAACTAAAATTAGAACTATAAAGCTTAATTTTACGCATACGAATCCCTGAATCTAAAAATGGTTTTCGCAGACCAGCAACATTTTTCAACGGCCTATCCAGCAATACCCCACACCACGGGACAGAACAGAACAAAAATTATCTCCAATTTAAGTGTAAGAAAGTAATGTGTCTTACGACTTCCACACGAATGCAGTCGCGGGCAGAAACTAATAATATATAAAAAAAAAATTAAATGAAACCTCTATTCGCTTACTCGGTCAGAGATACCAAAGTTTTTAAAGATACGAAAATGTAGTTGATCATTTTAAATTCAGATAAAATAATTTCAAACAATTTCAACGGCCTATCCAATAATACCCCACACCACGGGACAGAACAGAAAAAAAAACATCTCCGATTTAAGTGCAAGAGAGGTACCATAAAAAAAAAGACTTCAAGATTTTATTATACCACTTTGACAACGTAATTAATATGTATCATCATCATTTCAGCCGAAAGACATCCACTGCTGGACACAGGCCTCTCCCAAAGGGATTAATATGTATACTCATGACAAATTACAGCTTTCTTGTCTCTTAGTACAAGAAAGCTGTAATTTATCAGCAAAGCCAGGGACAGAAAAACAAACAGACATGGCGAAACTATAAGGGTTCCTTGTGGACGACGGAACCCTAAAAATAGTGGCTGGGATACGGAAGGCGAAGGACTGGGTGTTGTGGCGCAGCCTGGGAGAGGGTTATGTTCAGCAGTGGACTGCGGTAGGCTGAGTTGATTGAATCACATTACAATGAAAATTAAAGCTTGATAAAACAAGATGAGGGCTTCAGAAAAAAAGATATCCAAACAGTACGTAAACGTATTTTTATTTATTTAATTAAACTTTTCATGAAAATAATACTTGCAAAGTACAAAGGCTGAAAAAAAAATGGTTTCGAATCTATACAAGGTTCTTCTAAGTAAAATTAAAATAGAAGTAGAAAGCAAAAACAATATCTAGTTAATTCAACTTCAACTTTTGTAGTTAATACAATTTCAACTTTTGTTTTTGGCTGTCAATTTATTTATTTTACTTATAATGAATCTGAAGCACAGAACCGTGGGCTAATTGCGTGACACACTATCAGTAGGAATCGGTTTCATTTTGACAGTTCAATAACATACATTGCGTTATTAACGTTGTTGAGCAGACAAATTGTTCTAACTTATGAAACAATGGATTAGCATTTAATTTCACGGCGATCTGAAATATAATTAATTAAACAGAGTAGTGTTCCTTACACACACGTATTAACATCGCATTTTTAGAGATAAAATATATATATTTTTTTAAGTTGGATTATTATCTCAGCGTTGGCAAGTGGCAACACAGATACTTATGTCACTTTTCTTTCGCGTGCTGACATGACATCGCAAGAAAAAATTCGCTCTCATCAAATCGTTAATTTCTATTATGTTTACAGTGCTCTTTACTGAAATTATGATCTTTGACAAAGTGTCAATTATGCCAAGTGATAGAAAGTTTAATGAGTGCATTGTTAGTGGAGACCTGAGACGGCCACGAGTCCACGACGTTCATGAACGACATTAACAGAAAGCAGATAAATACATCAGAGGCAGACTGCTAAACCTGACCCAAGATCCGGAGGCATCCCACAACCTTAATGTGCGAGAGTGCCTGGCTTTAACTGACCACCTAGTACGCGATACTGATAGCGCTTTAAATAAGCACTATGGTGGACATTAACACTGCCTATTGCCAGTTGCTGCAAATTTTATAAAGCATTATCCCTCCAGAGACACGAGATGTCACCAGTATTGTTATCTCAACGATACTAGCTGGATGAGGAGCTGCCAGAGAGGCTCGTGAAGCCCTTAGCGATGTTACTGTGCATAGCTAACTGGTATGCGTTTATCAACATTCAGTGCGTGCGAGACACGCCAGTAACGTGTGACCTTCCCGTTACTAGCTGGATGAAAAGTTAACAGTGTGTATAGCTAACTCGGGTATGTACTTGTAATAACAGGTAAGTCTCATTTCTATGATCAAGGTTAAGAAAATTTCAAAAGGTGGTTTGATAGGCTTTTAACTTAAGAGCATGAACGCTGCGAGTCAGCCTTACACAACCCTGCACACTGTCTGTGTGTTATACACGTGCAAAAGCATTATACGCCCTTGTGAGTGCTGGACCCTACCTCCGTACCTGGATTGTTATCATTGAGTATAAAATACTCTTAACAACACTGACTCTTGTCATAAAGGGGGTTTGATATGCTTTTAACTTACGAGCACGAAAGCCGCGAGACAGCCCTACCCAACCCTGCACACTGTCTGTGTGTTATACACGTGCAAAAGCATTATACGCCCTTGTGAGTGCTGGACCCTACCTCCGTACCTGGATTGTTATCATTGAGTATAAAATACTCTTAACAACACTGACTCTTGTCATAAAGGGGGTTTGATATGCTTTTAACTTACGAGCACGAAAGCCGCGAGACAGCCCTACCCAACCCTGCACACTGTCTGTGTGTTATAAACTTGCAAAAGCATTATACGCCCTTGTGAATGCTGGACCGTACCTCCGTACCTGGATTGTTATCATTGAGTATAAAATACTCTTCACGACACTGACTCTTGTCATAAAGGGGGTTTGATATGCTTTTACTTACAGTATGAAAGCTGCGTGACAGCTTAGTCAACCCTGCACACTACCTGTGCGTTTATACACTCGCAAAGCATTTGTTATTATTGAATATAAAATACTCTTAATATGCTTATAGCATGTTATCCCACCACTATGTGACCTAGCTCTCGCATCAAGGACAATACTATGGAAGCACACCTCGCCTCAACAGGTTACTTTTTATCAGCCACCTAGGTGGCTTAACTATCCTGAGCTACAAATGATACCTATTTTGTAAAGTATATAAAGCAAAATTGTGTAACTTTTACACTCATACATTCAAATACTATAAGTACAGGATATGTTAAAATGATTCTGTGATGCAATGGCTGACGGTACAAGATACTTTGCAAAAATGATTATGTGATACAACGGCAGACAACAAATGCTTCAGATATCTATGGAAATTTCCCTAAATGTAACTGAAATGAACCAAAACCATACAAAGTATTATTCAATGCTCCCTTAATTATCTATAAGGTAATAGGTGTACTTTCAGATTCCTCTAAACTGAGGGAACAAGGGATTGACATAAACAGGGGAACCGGTTACCTCTATCATAGGGACAGCAATGACTGACCTTATGCTCATGAAGAACATAATACAAACACAAACTGCGGATTGACTCGGCTGATGCAACAAAAAACACCTGCCAACATAAAAAATAATTAAAATAGAAATAAATAATAATACTACCAAATTAAAACCAGAATAAAACTAATATTCCTTAAAAAATTGACATGATTGCTAACTTACTCTATTTGAAAAACAAACAGATACAATAACAAACTTGGGTATATAATTTTATAGCCACAAACAATAATAATTAATTAATACATATTAAACCCACAAGACATTCACTCTTGCTATCTAACGCTATCAATCTGGTTTTTTTTATATTATCTATTTAGAATGATTTCTTTGATATTATTATTATGATAATAGAGAAACTTACCAGTCCTTTTGAAAAAATGTACCTAAATAGCACAACAGGAGTTGACTTGTTATAGTAAATAAGAAATAAATAAATCCTACAACTGGGTACAGAAATCAATCAATATGGAAAACAAAGATGAATGTTGTTGGTGGACCTTAATAACAATCCGGCTTATATCTACACTCCTGAATGACAATTTATCAAGATTGATACTGGAATGCAACAACCATATGCTATGCCGAAAAAACAGCTGCAGACCACTGACCCTGTTATCGGCCGTGGGTACAAAGATACAATAAACTATTTGATACCTATCAAAATTCAATACCTCAACTTCTGAATACCATTTCAGCTAGTAAAAACCGAGATGAATTGAAAATGCATTAAGTACAGATTTACAATGAATTTGTACATTTTAGACCCAAACAAACTAGAAAATTCAGCTTCATTCTGAACCTAAAACTGGTACTTAACCCCCTCCTAGGGCAGTGAGAATTCCATTATTGGTTCTTAATTGACAGAAAATTACAAAGCTCCCAGATATAACCCTATTACTTTATACTGCTAACTTGTACACTATTCAATTATTTTACAACCTATCAAAATAGATAGGTATCTACTTATATGATTTTATTCTATAGGTACCCGCAGCATTCTTCCTATGACCAGATAGGTTAAAAATAAGGGTTAATTATAAATACATTGTCTAATAACTTCTTTAATAGAATTCTCATACTTCAACTGTATCTTATATCTCTGCTGTATTGACCTATAATAAATGTAATCAGTGGTCTTGACTAAATTACCAGTAGTGAGTGACACTTAGGTACCGAAACAAGATTTCCTACCAACCCACCCTGATTATTTATTTGTCAAAATATCAAGACCGACATATTAAGCACCTTTATAGACAGACACCAATTTACCTGGACAAATCGAAAATCGCCCGAAAATTAACCATGGAGATCTAACACCTTGAAACAAGTGCCTTGAAATAACTATATTAAAACAAAAGTAAGAGTTTATTTACATAACATTACGCCCGCATTCGCAGAAAGGCCGGACAGAGTTGGGTGATCTTATTCAAAGGCTATAAAATCAAAATGTCTAATTAAACATTTAATCATTCCAACCAAGTACTAGACTACACATTTAGCAGTACCTAGATAACAATGATAATCACAACACTAAAGTTGAAATTGTCAAGGAAACAAAGGGGGGGCAGCGCATTGTGAGGATAAAGTATTGATGGATCGTGATTAGAACATGAACAAGGCCAGGCATACCATACAATCAATGCAGGCACCATGAACAAAAGTACCTAAAAATTTCTTTGCTCTTAAGCACATTGTACAGTGAACATAACTAATTATACAACTTCCTCACCTAAGGCATTTAACTCAATTTAATGCCCCATAGATGAAACTAATCTTTTCGATTAGCTCTCAACTTGTCAAGTAATAATTATTTTTGACTATTTGCTAGCAGAACGTATGAAAATCATGTGGAAGTTAGGATCCCTTAGATCATAAGTACTTGAAGTAAATGGTTTCACTATAAATTAAGAAATATATTATTTTCTCCTTTGTTAAATTCTATTAAGTAAATGGTGCTCACAAAACTTAAAAGTGATCAAGTCAAAAGCTTCATCTATTCAGCCGAAAAACATCCACTGTTGGACATGGGCCTCCCCCAGGGGGGGTGGGTTTCCCATAATTGCCACGCTTGGCAGGCGGGTTGCCGAAAGTGTCAAAAGCTTATCCAGCGCAAATACAACGCAAAAAAAAAAAAAAATAACGATCTGGGCAACAAAATCTGCCACCTCAGTGTTTAAAACACATATTATAATACGCAATTAAACGTAATAATAGAGTTCATGAGCTTAGTGCAATCTCACTCAGTAAGTTCCACACTGAATCCCAAATAAGTGAACGTTAAAGCTTATGGAGACATATAAGGCTGCTATTCCCAGTCACGAAAATATTCAAAAGTATTCAATCTCACATACACAACAAACTTTACTAAACAAGTTGGCTGCCGTTTTGGCTCTAATGTTGACTCTGTGGACTAATAAAACAAATACTTCATTATAACCGTAAGTTACGATAAGCGAAATAGTAAGCTAAAGTAATATTAATCCTTTACCTCTCACAGTACAACAAATACAACAGCTCAACTTAAAGTTGACATCAATTGAGACAAACACAATGTGGGTTTTCTCGTTGTTGATTATGCCTCATTGCTGACTAACAATAGCCAGGAATAGGAATAATAATTATATATAATAGGAATTCTAATTCCTAACAAAGTAACGGTAATGAACAAAATAAAAAGTACCTACTTAACAAACCAGAATATGTATAACCAGTTATTGCAGACAACTCTAAACATCTACTCTGTTTAATTAATTATATTTCAGATCGCCGTGAAATAAAATTGGGAATCAAACGAGCTTACCTCTTAAGCGAAGTCTTGATTCTAATTTTATGAACGGCGATCTGAAATATAATCACCCAACCGCCACTAGCTAACAACCCCAATGCTGCAATAATCAGTCTACCTAATTCACTTATCCTTTCAGGAAACCCTAGTGAATGTAAGTATGCGGAACTACTCTGTACAGAAAACAGAGCTTGTTCCTTACTTAAGGATCTCTAAAATAAGTGACATAAGTATCTGTGTTGCCACTTGCCAACGCTGAGATAATAATCCAACTTAAAAAAAAATATATATTTTATCTCTAAAAATGCGATGTTAATACGTGTGTGTAAGGAACACTACTCTGTTTAATTCATTATATTTCAGATCGCCGTTCATAAAATTAGAATCAAGACTTCGCTTAAGAGGTAAGCTCGTTTGATTCCCAATTATACTTCAAAATCATTCCGATTCCGATTCAAACTGTGTTACGCAATTAGGGTGCTGGTCGAAGTGGCGATGCTAGGGAGAGGCCTACGTCCAGTAGTGGTCGTCTTTCGGCTGAAAGGATGATTGAATCTGAATATTGAACTGAATATATTTTATACTAGCTTCTGCCCGCTACAGAAATTTCTTGTTCCCTGACCCACTGCGTCGCATTGCATCGCCCGCCCGTGCGGGTGCGTCTCATAACGTATAAAGTCATTTGGTCTAATTTCATTTTATTATCGTTCACAAGATATAATAAACGAGAGTTATACCAACTGTTGATATAATTTCTTTGGATATAACATTTATTTATTCTAAAACTTATTTCGTATAACGTTGTTTGATATAACGTTTATGTAATCGAAAATCATTAGGCCTATCGTTTAAAATATATAATATTGCGATTAATTTGATTGAGCGTGCTGCGGGAGCGGCGTGACAGAAACGAATCGCTGCAAAACCGACTTCACGTAGTCTTGTCTGCCCTACCCCTAGAGTGTTATTTAAAATCGCGTAGGCGCGTAGGGCCGAGGCGGCCCGCGAGCTTAGGAGCAGGTGGTTTCAATGCTTGCCGCCGCGGCTGAGGCTGGCCGAAGCCTCGGTGGTGAGTGTGGAACACATCTGTGACGATAAGCTCGCATGGGACCGCTGGAGCCCTGCAGCGCCGGAGCCGTAACAGAAAACATGCCTGCTGCATGTTGCATGCTTTCTGCATGCTTGCTTGCTTCATGCATGCTTGCTGCATGCTTGCTTGCTACATTGCTTGCTTGCATGCTGCATGCTTGCTTGCACGTTTTATCATATTAGACGAAATAGGTTTTATGTCTTTTGAGTGGTATATCAAACGATTTTATATTCAATGTATGTTATGCTTATAAAAATTTGTTGCTTTAAAATTATATCAATCGTTTATTATATTAACTGATCATTATATCAAATAAAATTATAGATGAGTTGTTATATCTTGTAAATATTAGAGATTTTGTTAGTATATCAAATATTACTTACCCCGCCCGTGCTATTACTTCGTTTTAAATTAGCGTTCTTTTTGACTTTTATTATTTTTGCTTGGCTCCTAAGAGTTGTGACGTGATGTTAAATAAAGCCTATAATCTTCCTCAAGAATTATGCTAACAAAATAAAAAGTTTTTTTCAAATCCAACTGTTAGTTCTAGAGATTACACCCTACATACAAACTTACAAACAAATAAGTTTCACCTCTTTATAATCTTAGTAGAATAGAAACACGCTTTAAACTGTCCATTGACACCATCTTAAGTATAACTGTGAAATCCGTACTTGCACAGGAGGCAGCAAAAAGAAAAAAACTATCCTAGTTTTCCGATAAGTTTTAAAAGAAAACCCATTACACATCCTATCGCAATATATCCAACAAGAGAGGTGTAACCAACGAGCATAGAAACCGTGCCATCTCACATAACCCCAGAGAGCAAAACTCGGCGACTGGTCTCAAAATAAGATCCCACTTCTACCAACTTGTATCCCTGTAAGCCCCTTTTACGGAAGCCCGTAACCCTCCAACCGCAGGTGTGATGTAAAAACTAAGAACATTTTTTAAATTTAAAACTGGCTGTTGTTTTAAAGGCTGGTTCACATAAAATGCGGGTTGTGATAGCGGTGATCGCCAAGCGATATGTTGCAAATGTTGAGTGGTGATGAATTAGAATAACCGCTGCCGAGCGGGCACCTTTCCACCAACTCGCGGTAAGGGACATAATTATAAAATTGAAATTAAATTAAACTTTTTACCGATTTAGATGTTTTCGTAATAACGCAACCCCGCAAATTAAAAAAAAAATTGTTCTGGCTTTACGCTCTAGATCCCCCATCTGGGTGAAAGATTAATACAATAAGAAAAAAAAACTTGTGATGTGCTTTAAGGGCACGTCGGTCATTTGAATTCGTAGACAATAGTGTGGGTTACTTGGTTACTACTCATAATTTTATAACACCTTTAATAATACGCACCTATACAACCTGTTTTTTTTTATATCCCATAACTCTAGGGTTATATTCTGTAGGTAAAAATAATACTAAAACTCCTAGAATAGGTGGTCCAAAAATGCATCGTTTCGGAGATATCATCAATCATAATTAAATTAGGTCAAAAATTGTCACCAGTATGACGAATCTTTACTTTTGCGAGGTTGCCAAACTTCGCAGTAGTGTAGTAAAATAAAATATGTAGGTATTTTGGTATCGGGGCTTCCCGGCGGCAGCTAGTGAAGGGAAAGCTACCTTGTCGACGTTGTCATATTTCACGTAAGGGTGTTTTACATTAATAATCGTGACTTTGCCGAATTATTTTGTATGAAAAATGAAAAAAAAAAATAACGAAGGATTGGAACATAACTCATATGCCAGTTGATTCTTTGATATGGCCTCAATCATACCCTAGAGTTATGGGATATAAAAAAAACACGTTGTATAATGTGCTACAATTTGCACCAAAACAAATAAAAAAATACTCTATATTTAGGAGCTATAGCAAAACAACAGACTGTTAAGTTGGCTTCACAAAACATGGTTAGTTTTGGACACATGTGTTACTTTTTCAGCTAATAAACCAATCAAACACGTAATCCTATGAACAGCTGATTTAAAGCTCAACTCAAACTCAAGTAATTTTTACATTTACAGAAACTTTTGAACTGTCAAAGGAGTCGGATTGTTTCTACATTTCTTTTTTAACCCAAGATTAGAAGTATCTTTATAGGTCGGATTTTTACTTTTAAAGTTCGTATTAACATCTTACATGATATTGATTAAAACCTATGCCCACGATCGCCTCGCTTCCGACTCGCATTCGGTGTAACGATACCTTAAAACTGGGTGTTGAGTAAACTGACTTTATTTAAAATGGGTTCGGATTATTTAAATTGTGGATTACACGACACGTTTGGACGGGTTTATTCATTAAATTAATTTAATTTCAATTTTAGTGGTTTTGTTTGTGGAATATCTATGTTATACCGCATAAATTGTTTGGGCAAACGAGATTTTGAAATCAGCGGGTTTTCTCTAAAGAAATTAATGGCCATATTTCTCAACCGCGGTTCATTTGGATAATTTGGAGGAAATGCCGTACAAATTAAATTTATACTATCTCTACTAATATAATAAAACTGAACTTGTTTGTTTTATTCTTTGTTTGTTTGAACGCGCTAATCTCCAACACTACCAGTCTGATTTGCATTTAAAAGCCCAATTCTTGAAAAAGATTAAAAGCTATTTAACATTATGCTACGACCCCTAGGAGCTGAGCAGAAAAAAAGTCATAAAGAATGCCAAGTGGAAACAAAGTAATAGCGCGGACGGGCGATGCGATGCGACGCCGTAGGTCAGGGGCCGAAATTTTACACGGTCAAAGTCGCGTGGAGAAGCTAGTTTAATATAATAAAGCTGAAGAGTTTGTTTGTTTGTTTGATGGCGCTAATCTCTGGAACTACCTGTCGGATTTGATTTTTTTTTTACGTTTCAAAGCCCAATTCTTGAGGAAGATTATAGGTTATTTAATATCACGCTATGACCCTTAGGAGTCGTGCAAAAAGGAAAAAGTCAGAAAAAACTCTAAGTGATATCGGAGTATGTAAACGCGCGGGTGGGAAACGTAGCTGTTATTTTAGTAATTGTGTCTTACGACTGCCACGCGAATGCAGTCGGGGGAGAAACTAGTATAAAAAATAAAAAAATATATAAAAAAAAACCTCTATTCCCTTACTCGGTCAGAGATACCAAAGTTTTTAAAGATACGAAAATTTAGTTGATCATTTTAAATTCAGATAAAATAATTTCACATTTAAATACACTCCATTCCATTCCACTTTCAAAATTATTATAAGTAGCGCACTTAAAAACATTTTTACTCATAACTTTTATAATAATCTCTTTAATATTCCCGAGAACTTTACTTTGAGCCTTTTTCTTTGAGAAATAGCATAGCGCTTCATTAGTACCTGAACCAGCGTACCCAAATTCACCAACCAGGTTAATTGTATTTCATAACACTAAGAAATCCGAAAAAAGAATAACACTAAGAAATCCGAAAAAAGAATAACACTAAGAAATCCGAAAAAAGAAGAAAAAGAAAAATACCGAGAAATTTCTTAACAAATAAGCAGTACCTTTGTACTTAAATTTTAATTATGTCATATCGCTTTGTATTTTACTGTGTGTACATAAATAATAAAAGAAAGAAATAAATCGTTGGTGTGATTGGTAATTAAATATTGAATGAAAGTAGGAAATATGTCAGTCGTTGCTTATTTGAAAATGAACTACAGCTATATGACGATAGGGTTGTTTATTATCTACTTTTTATAAGTACTTATTACTTTTTCCGTCTAAAGCAAGTTAGGCCACCCGCCGCTAGATGTCACTATAATAAATGCAATCAATTTAAAGCTGTATTTCGTTATTCATAAGACTGCTGTTTAGGCTGTAATATAATTTTATGGTAACATCCTGCATGCCATGTGTATGTTTTGGACAAATGAATGATCTTATCTTATCTTATCTCTTTTAAAAATCTGCCAAATATCTGCCAGTTACAACGTTGACAAAAACCCAATGCAGTTTTCTTGTGAAAACTCTCAGCTGTTCTAATTAATCTACAATTAACAATCTGTCTTATTCATTTAAACTACTGCACAAAGGATTAAAATAACTACTGCAAGTTCAGTTGTCTTTTGTAGCCTTTTGTCTTGTGATTTTTTTTCTTTTATAGAGTCGCTCTACCTACTGCTCTACATTGCCATAGATATCTTTGTAAGACACTCTGCTCTATTTCAGGGATGTCTGGCACATTTTATAACAGCTTTAAGAGCTCTCCGACACTTTGGGCCACGGATAAATATTGTAGAGCTGCTCTCATTTTATAGAGGTGAAATAATTTATGTTTTAAAAGTATTTTGGTACTTTTTTAGGTAGTTTTAAGTAGGGCATACAGTAATAGCGTGTCTGGTCTACTTTTTCTGTTATATGACGAATTCACGCAAATGATGTACATAATTTGACCTTTGGAATTAGCAAAAGCTTTTGACGAACAGGTTAATGGGATTATTTTTTTAACACACTTCACACGTATGTTAGTATGTATGTAACGGAAACTTTGAACATGATTTTGACCCCCTTCAAAACGCCGGATTAACTCGAAATCTGGCATATTTATCAAGGATTGATGACAGTTCAATATTTTGAACATTTAGACCCATTATCCTTACTAGGATGATCAGGATTAGCATTTTTTTGTCAAAAAAAAGATAAATAAATAATAGTTCAAAAACACAAAAAAACACGCTTATAAAGAAAATCCAACTTAATAAATTTGAATTAAGAATAGTGTAATTTTTTTTAATAATTATAAATTAAGAATAAGTAGTGTAAATAACTATTATTGATCGAAGGTAAATAAGAAAAAAAAATATTTTATTGTAAAAAAAGCGTGGGGTGCTTTTTAAGATATTATCAAAATGATAATCCGTCTACAATTATAATAATATTTGGCAATAAAACATTTATAACTATCGACACCACGCACCCCACGTTTTTTTTACAATATTTTTTTTTCTTATTTACACCATTCTTAATTTATATATATTTTTTTTACACTATTCTTAATTCAAATTAAAAAAATTATTTTCTATTTTTTAGTTGGATTTTCTATAAAAGCGTGTTTTTGAATTTTTTTTTCAAATATTATTTTTACTTTTTAAATTTTTGTGTTTATCACACACATAACATAACATCACACCTGTTTTCCCCGAAGAGTAAGGCAGAGTGTACCAACATAGCATCACATTTCCGCAGTTAAGAGCGGCCAACCAGTCATAATTAATCATGCAAACGCTCGTACGTGATTATGACGTTGTACCTCATCTTTTTTTTTGAACATTTTGAACTAATAGCTAGGTAAGGCGATTAACACACGGCACCGCGCACCGCCGCGGTTTCATATGGTGAGAGCACCGCTCAACCGCGCGGTCGGGCGGTGTACGTGTGTTAGGCATCAACGGATTTATTAGAGGCCAAAGCGACGTTGAGATCCGCTTCACCGCCTACCGCGGCGGTGCGCGGTGCCGTGTGTTAATCGCCTAAGAGTGCACTATATCTAAGTTTCTATGAAAACATAAAATAAAAATTTGAAGAAACTTATTCAGTATATGCATAACAATCTGAGTATATACCACCAGTGTATCTCAACGGGGTATCTTTGAGTCGGGTCTCTCAGTTTAAGTATCTAGGGCTGTGACTGAAACCCTACATGATGACGCAGATATTGAGAGAGAGCGGAGAGCATTTTCGGTGCGCGCTAACATGTTGGTACATAGGTTTGGGAAATGTAACTGTACAGCACAAGTAAAGGTAACTTTATTCAGAGCCTACTGCCAAAGTTTTTACACCAGCGCCCTATGGACCAACTACACGCAGCGTGCCTACAATGCTCTCAGAGTACAGTACAACGCCTTCAGGATTCTGGTGCGACTACCTCGATTTTGCAGTGCCTCGGGCATGTTTGCCGACGCGAGGGTGGATGACTGTTATGCTATAATGCGCAAAAATTCAGCCTCACTAATTCGCCGAATTCGAGGGAGTGGCAACGGAATCCTAAAGATGATTGCAGACAGGCCTATATCGGCAGCAGTGGGAAGGCTCATCAGGCTGCATGTCGCCTGATGAATTCATGTACTTTAGTTTATTTTAAATTACTTATTATGTTTTTATGTCAATTTAATTTTAATTTATTTTCTTTTACTTATTTTAATTTATTTTCGATTTTAATTTAATTGCAATTATTTATTTCAATTATATTTTCATTTTAATTTGTTTTTGATTATTTATTTGGATTTTTTTATATTAGCGCATTAATTGAACGTGTCATGACTAACATAATTTTAAGATATTATTGAAATACTAACAAAATATGGACCAAAATTAGGTCTGAAATAAATGTATTTTGATTTTTATTTTATAAGCCTTCAAAAACCTGCTTTTTTGAACAAATTTTACCTGAACTTTGGCCGTCCATAATGTACTCATAAATTGCAAAAGTATAGACAAAATCTTCATACACACATCGCACAAGTAATGGAGATTTTAAATGACAAATTTTGTTTTCACAAATTTGTAAAGCTTGCTCGTCATTTCAGACGAAAGACGTCCACTGCTGGACATAGGCCTCCCCCAAAAGGACCGGGTTGCCATAATCGCCACGCTTGACAGGCGGGTTGGCGATCGCAATATGGTGTTAAAATGCATAGAGAACGCTGCTGCCCATTCTCCCTTAGTCGCCTTTTACGACACCCACGGGAAGAAATAGGATGGTGCTATTCTTTACGTCTCGCACCACATGGAACGCTTGCTCAATAATACTACTTTCCTGGAACGAGTTTTATGAAATTTCCGCACACCAGTTTTCGTTCAAAGTTATCGCGTTCTCACTGGCTTGTTAATTATAGTTGTTCTCACTTGTGCTGGATGAAACAACAAGCTTTCGACCATGCTCACCTTGAAGATACATGGACTGGGAAGGGCCCTTTAAGGCCCATGTTCTCTTTTTAAGATGCTGACAACAGCTAAAGCGCGGTCACTGTCGGAGTGCATAGAAAAGAAAGAGGATCGACACAACGCTTGTAATTTACTGCAAAATATGAAGCAATTTTCTATTTACGTAAAACGATGCTTAGAATTCAACAAGGTCTCAATATAAATTCATAAAACATAATTTATGATAGTTATCAAAAGTAGACAAAAAAGGTATTGCTAAGTTAAAGACTGACTATTTTATTCAACATACTTGTAAATAACGTGTTATTCTTTAAACATAATGCTCGCAGCATCTTGAAAGCCAAGATACATCGCCCCTCCCTGAACATGAATACATAACCTGAATGATATACAGCCTCATGTCAGAGAGTGAACCTACAATAGAAAAATCCATTCATGGATACATTTTGGAGTAGCGTTGAACCACAGAGAACGGAATTGCCGGCAGCGTCTTGAAACGGCACTACTATATCGATTCCAAAGATGTAAGTCTTTTAAGACGCTGATATATGCCAGTGACCTTGAGTGGTTAGCTTGCGTGTTCTGTACTGAGCTCTCGCAACGCGTCGTACGTTCAACCAGTAATGGGACTCGCCCATCAAGGAGCGCTGTCCCCAATTTGACGCATTATTAATTTATTATACACAAAACAAAAGGTATTTTAATAAAACGCGTATACTCAAAGATCAATAATTAAATTATCTTTAAATTGGTGAAGGTTTCAGAAAAATACGCTTAGTAGATTTTGCGCCATTCTCAGTTTTTTATCCGCGTTGTACATAACTTTACAAATTAATTTCACTATGTAATATAAACATACTTAATCTAAAATATTCACATATCAAGTATTGAAAAAATGCTCTTATTTAACATATTTTTTTTTCAAATCATTAACACTACTCGTTCAGACGTGATCTTCAGTATAAAATCATTAAAATTCGGTTATCGTCCCCTTAAACAGCTCCCATACAAAACTTTAGAGATATCGTAATTTTAATCACACGTTTCCGATTTCCGCGGGACCACCCATGACGTATCTTGACGTATGTCAGTTTTTTGCACAAATGGCCATTGACAGTTGAGTGAAAATATAAATTCGTGGCGCCGAAAAAGAGATGAGCGCGAACTTCGGTCTCAAACCAGTTTCGTGAAGAACTCGATACTTCCTAATATTTCCTACGAAATCGTTGGTCAACGTATAAGCCTACTTTTATGTTCAAATATTACGGTCACCCAAAGCCAAATTAGTGGAATGACCGATTACTTAGGAAGCCAGTGCCTTTTATACCTAAATAAAGTACGGGTTTTTTTCATACTTTACCGCGATACCAGATGTCCCCACAAATTATTTAGGTATTTGCTTCGGATTTCTGCAAAAAACTTTACGGTTTTTGTAAAGGATTAATTTCTTATACTTTTTTCTGATTTGGGAAAGTCGTAGCAAAAGTCAAACGTATTATGTTTTGCTCCAGAATTTGATTTTCTGTTTCTTCGTTACGGTTGGCGAAGTTTGCACGGAATTCCCATTAATAAAGGCAAAGTGTTTCCTATTGAATTAGGTAGGGTTTGATGGTTAGATTAGGTTCTGATCCATGCGTCATGTTCGTGAACGGGCGCCGTCAGTAGGGACTGGTCATTTCTTATCTGCCACGACTTATTTTAACTTATGTATTTTAATTGTTTTTTATATTTTTATTACGGATGCTTTTAACGTGCACGTTTTTCTACATTGTTCTCACATAATATATAATTTCAACATAAATGATGAATACTATGTAACAATATTTTGATTTAAAAGAGTGTCCGTGGAGTTTCTTGCCCGTTCTTCTCCATAGGAACCTACTACGCTTTGGAATGGGCAACTAGCTTCATCTGACTGACTGACCCCTTGACAATTCAAAAGTGCCTATAACAGGTTTATTTGAAATAAATGCTTTGAGTTTGAGTTTAAAAAGTGGAACAGATTTTATAAAACATTATTACACTTCTTCTGGGCCCAGTCGGGTAAAAAATTTTGCTAAACGACCATAGTAAGTAGTTACAAAAATATTTAATACAAAAAAAACCTGTACAAAAATCAACGATCGTAGAAATCTGTAACCATGTTTTCCGATCACAATAATATTTTTGAAAACCTTACACACTATTCTCTAACATCACGCATATATTCCCTGAAGGGTTGGGTAGTGGTGTACTTATAATACACCCACATTTCACCAGTTATGTTTGTCGTCTTGTATTCTATAACACAAATACTAGCCGCCATGAAAAGGCTCTAAGATTACACGGAGAGACCGTTTACCTCGGACTATACAGAATGTAACCGTGAGTGTAACATGTCTGCAAGTTTAATGATGTTCTCTCGGAACTTTCTAAAGAACTGAGGAATATGGTTGCAAAAATGTCTTATGATGATGCAAAAAAGTAGCAAAAATTTTTTCTTAATTTGAATAAATCCATCCTAATCCTAACTATACACCAATAATTATAGTTTAAGCGAAACCTGAATATAGTTTGTTCAGAATAAGGAACTGAATCGTTTTCAATAATTTTTACGCCATGTTATATTTTGTCACAAAAATATTTAAGTGTGATGGAAAATGTTATCACCATTTAATTATTTACAATACAATCACCGTACGGCCTAACCGTACGGTGATTGTACCTAATGCCAAATTATTATCAATGAGCGCAAGACGACCCTGGAGGCGCGGGGGCGCCGTTAGCATGTTTTTGTACCGACAACCCGGTAACATAACAACCTTATAACTTTGTGATTTTTCATGATACAGTTTTGAAATTTTGTATATAGATTCTTTACATAAACATACTAGACACGTGTTTCGGGTTTCGCATATACAAAAACTAATCACACTAATATTATAAAGGCGAAAGTTTGTGAGTGTGTGTGTGTGTATATTTGTAACTTCTTCACGCTCAAACGGCTGGACCAATTTTGATAAAATTTTGCATGAAGGTAGCTGGACACCCTGGAGACAAAGCTTACTTTTTATCTCGATATTCTAACGGGATCAAGAATTACGCGGGTGAAACCGCGGGGCGCAGCTAGTATTGTATAAATGCGAAAGTATGAGTTTTCTTAAGTATTTGTTTGTTTGTTATGCTTTCACGTCTTAACGACTGAACAGATTTCGATGAAATTTGCCACACTTGCAGACTGTGATTTGAATTAGGACATCGGATTTTTATCCCGGTAGTTCGTTCCCGAGGAATAATTTCCAAACTCAACGCGGGTGAAGCCGCGGGCAGAAGCTAGTAATGTATAGCAGATAAATTATTTACTATTTATTTAAAGAATCTTAGATAATACATCTGAAGGTGAGATACAATAGAATAGAATAAGTAATCTTTGTTGTCGTGGAGGACGTAAAGAATAGCACCATTCTATTTCTTTCCGTGGGTGTCGTAAAAGGCGACAAAGGGACTTACTAGAGAATGGGCAGCAGCGTTCTCTATGCATTTTAACACTATACTGCGATCGCCAAACCATCTGCCAACCGTGGGGATTATGGCAAAAATCCCCCCTTGGGGGAGGCCTATGTCCAGCAGTGGACGTCTTTCGGCTGAAATTATGATGATGAGAAGAGTATGTTTTGTCATACAGAAATAACTATTAGAACTAAAATTACTCCAAATTTTGTAGTTCACCGTCCGATAAGGACCAGGCCCGGGTCGACGGCGCGTTGTATTTCACGCGCGCCTCAAAAAGATGTCAGCACCAACTGACGAGGTCTGATAGGGCCAATGCCTGCCAGGGCTGCGACTTTGTCCTATATGGATATCGTGGCCCTGGCACACAGGCAACGGAAGGAACATGGGTAAGTTTTAGTCAGTAAAAGTCTGAGAGATCGTCTGGCTGCTCCGCCCAGAGCGGGAGAAGTTATTTGATAAATCCCAATAAAAAAAAAAGAAAGAATTCCAAATCTTATCCGCTTGGGTACTCCAGTACCCAAGGGCACTTTGAGGTAGAAACAATTGGGCACTGGAGTACCCGAGGGCACGTCACCGGAAGAGTTATTAAGCTATGAACAATGCATCCATCGCCGCACAAAAACACAGTTTCCGTCTTTGGCTTACCCCACTATAATAATAGTCGAATTAGCCTTGAATTAAAGGTAGGTAATTACCGATAATGTATCTGTCATTGTTTAATTTTAATACTTTGTACCTATTTATTGTAGTATAGCAATTTTATTCTAGGTCTTCATATATAATTATAATTTAAGCACACAAAATATTGTAAAACATTTTCTTGCCCATTCTTCTCCATACGAAACTACCTTTTGGAAGGGGCGACTAGAATCAACCTGTACATCTTGACGTGCAAAAGTGCCTTATAATGGCCTACTTGAAATAAATAATTTGAATTTAACCAAAGCAAAACAAAGACCAAAACGTTAAAAATAAGGAAAACCTTTTTACAAAATGGTAACTAATATTCTGTAAAACTAACAAACACAATTTAAAATTGTATTCCTACTTTTCTAACTCTTGAAGGAACTTCACCATTTTACATAACTTCATCGCATCCCTTCGACAATTTCCGCCAGCCTTCGGGTCCCATCGCATTTACATTTCGCGACTGATTTACATCGGAAGACATTCCTATTCCTATCAGAAGCCATTACATTATAGTATGTTGACAATTTCCATGTTTATTATAGGATCCATTACTTTGTATTGGCATATTTAGTTGCTCCTTATGTATTTGAGACATGTTTTGGTCGTTGTTTATGATTATTAGATTATTAGATTTCATTATGGTAATACCACCCATGGACTCCACGAGACAGACTCGTCTCAGGCTCGTATTTATAGAAAGTTACTCAGTACTCAAGCATTACTTAAGACTAAATTCAAGCCATTAGATTGGTTGAATTTATTCTTAAGTAATGCTTAAGTACTAAGTAACGTTCTATAAATACGGGCCCTAGTGTGGAGTTAATAAGCAAAATGCTTCTTCTACGTTTTATTAAAAAAATGTAAAACTAGCTATTAAGGTGCTGACAAGAGAAAATGTTAAAAGTAGGCTTGTCTTAAACAAAAACCGGTCAAGAGCGAGTCGGACTCGCACACCGAGGGTTCCGTACATATATATGATGTTGATGATTTCTGAAAAACTGTACTATTTAGAGACATCGTTATATTTTTCCTGTAATCTTTACATACACTTCTATCACATAGAATAATTTCAGATTTTATATGTGTAAACTTCGGAGATAAGGGGGGGGGAACGGTATTTTTTTTACATTTTTCATCAAAAGTCGGAAACTATGCTGCCTAAAAAAAAAACTGGTTGAGAATATGCAAACAGCGTTCTTTCATATGATACCCCACATGCCCTAGTAGCACCACTTTAATTTTTTTCCCTTTTGCAACAAAGATATATTTTTTTAAATTTCTTTCTTGTTTGCAAAATAGTCTCACCGTAAGGGTTCATTTTCACCATTTTGGTACGGAACCCTAAAAATGTAAACCTAGCTATTAACGCGCTGACAAGAGGCAAATGATAAAAGTAGGCTTGTCTTAAACAAAAAACATATCTCCCATTGACTCAATCCAACAAATCCTCAATTTGCGCCCACCGATAACGTTTCAAATACACAACGGGAAGCGGTTTGAATTCCTAAGGGCGTCGGTCGGGTACACTGAAATTTCCCGGAAGTGACGTGACCAATCCGTATTGTCAGGTAGGCTAGAATTTCTGCCTAAAAGGCTCTATTAATTCTCGCAAGCTGTGGAGGTGTTAAAAGCCTTTGACTACGTCTGACCCATTTAGTTTGTCATGTGCTTCTGGCCGTAAATATTGTTACTTGCTGAGTTGTGCCTATCTGTGGTGCTCACGAACGCACGAATTAAATGTAACGTAAATTCAAGCTATTTCTTTAACTAACTTAACTTAGTTTAAAGACTTTATTCATAAGCATGTCGCAAAAAACCAAAATTCTATAGAACAGTGTAGTATTGTCGATTTGTAATATTGTCGGATTGTTTTAACTTTTCGATTCGGTCGGCTTTCAGCTTTGACTATCAGTTGTAGTTGAATCATTCAAAATAAAAATTATTTTTATTTCACATAAGCCTACATGGGCACTTATGAAACGTCAGAAGCTAGATGCACGGTTACAATTGGTGGTTTCCTATGGAGAAGAGCCGGCAAGAAACTCCACGGATACTCTTTTAAAAAAAAATGGCTTTTAAGTTGTTTTCAAATTACAGTGTTAATAAGTATGAGAGGACAGCGTAGGCCCATCAAAAGTACCAAGTACTTAACAAAATATAAAATGGTCTACAGATCTACAGTCTATTAAGCCTACAACGGCCTCACATTAACAAAAAAACAATGTAAAATATGATTAAAATAATAAAAGTTAGAACCTTGTTGAAATTATAATTGTAAAGTAAAAAAAAAAAACATCAATTATGTCAAGGAAGTATGTAAAAAATAAATAATATAAACATCACTACTTGGGACCAGTTAATAGACATTTACATATTTTTGCCGTTAATGAGGTACCAGGGAAGCCACATGTGCAGAAGGAATTAATGCCAAACTTCCTTGTCTTCAACATAGTCTTTAAATAATATGTTTTTTTATAAGGACACGTTTGATGTGGGTTTTGAATTTGCCATCGCTATGTTCTGTAACAGACTTTGGCAACTTGTTATAAAAGCGTGCATTGACAGCTAATGCTTAAGTGTAAACATCCATTAATAATGTATTATTATTAGATAAGGACGTGGACACTGACAGTCGGCCTGGTCCACAAATTCAAGATCGCCCAGCGCACTATGGAGCGGGCTATGCTTGGAGTCTTTTCGTAGGATAAAATCAGGAATAAAAATTTCCGGAAAAGAACCGGAGTTACCGACATAGCTTGCAGAGTAAGCAAACCGAAGTGGCAGTGCAGGGCTGGCCATGTTTGTCAAAGGACCGATGGTGGATGGAGTAGACGAGTCCTGAGTGGAGACCGCGTAGCGGCAAGGTAGTGTGGGCAGCCCCCAGCTGGATGGAGCGACGACCTTAAGAAGGTTGAGTCAGACTGGATGCGGAAGGCGGAGGACAGGGTGTTGTGGCGCAGTCTGGGAGAGGCCTATGTCCAGCAGTGGACTGTGATAGGCTGAGTTGATTGGATATTTACTCGTTTTGTAGAACAAAAACAGCTAATCAACTAAGGTATCTAATAAAAATATCTAGAAAATGGATCAGAAAACGTACCTAAAATCGTAAAAACTAGTAAGATATAAAGTTTAAAGTTTTTTTGATAAAAGCTAAATAAATTTGAATGTCTTACTAATTCGCTTTAGTTGGTGATTGCGTAAGAATTTAGCTTGGACAAGTTTCAAGTAAGTCGATAGTGGGCTGTGTCAGTGCATATTGTGATGCTTGCCAGGGCCAGATGTGGTTCCAGTGAGTCGAAACCGGGTGCCGCATAGTTCTCGGTGAGTCGAAGCTGTCTGCGGAGATTCCCCGGTGAGTTAGGGTGGCGCTGTGTTATGCTCTAGTGAGTCGGATGTGGTATGCGCCGGGTTAAGGCTGACTGCTGGCGTCGGCCAGGAGAGGTATTAAGGGCTCTTCTTGTGGACCAGCTGAAAGTGCAGTGTGTTGTGCCAAGGTTGTTGATGAGGCTGTAGGTGATGACCAGGTATGAGCGGTCGCTGCATGCTGCTGGTCAGGATTCCCGTTGATGCCGTGGATGCTGGCTGGCTGTGTGACTCGCGTCTCACGTCACGCTGAAGTAGTTGCACGAAGGCTGCGCTGACGTTTATTTTCGGGGTCACAAGTATGGAGGCATGAGGAACAGGGTATAAAGTTCACTCATCCTCCATAGAAAAGGGAGGATCCTCCGACCAGACGGGTGTTGTGTCTAGTGGGCTACTTACTGCCCGACGATTGATGTCGGGATGTTGTATATATGCATCGCGCAAGCAGAGTTTACCGCGTGACTGGCGCGGTAAACTCTGCTTGCGATGCAGGATTTGTGTGACGTCAGGTCTTTGTTGCTTAGTTCACATGTGGCGTTGTAGATTGCGCCACAGATTACACTTTTATCAGTTATTTTTGGAACAAACCATAGATATTTAAATAAGGGTGGTATCATCTTTAAAGCCAAAGGTAATTTTAAAATAAACTTTCCCTATGGATGTCAAATCCGTGGCTTTAAATCCGGGTAAGTAGGAACCAATGCGACGTTTTCAATTCATAATTTGTTCCTTCAAAGTTTATCTTGGATATCACTCACATCGGGGAAGAAAAACATCGTGAGGAAACCTGGACTTATAATCAATATAAGTCTGATATCGCCAATCCGCCTTGAACAAGCTTGGTGATCATATTACTCATGACTTACCTGTATGAGAAGTGACCACGACGAGACTTTGCCCTGCAGTAGGACAGTAATTAACTAGTACTATCCATCACAGCTGCTCACGGTTAAAAAGAGGTGGATCATTCATCTATCCATTCCTTTAGGCAAAAACGGGACATCCTTTATAATTATAATAGACAAAGGGATTTAAGAATAGAATAGAATAGAATACTCTTTATTATGTACACCATAAAAGTTACAGATATAAATGTTTAAATTTAGATAATTTAATGTCTTTGATAATAGGCAGTACTCACTCATATCCTCGAAACCGGCGAGATCCTCACAGGCTTATATTAAATGACTTACCAAGACTGGCTAAATATAGTCAAGCCTGTTTAGCCATGTGTGTTCGAATTTATAATAAAATTCCAAGTGATTTAAAAACTTTAGATTTTAGATTGTTTAAAAAAATATTACTCAAATGGTTAAACAACAATAATTTTTAGAGCATGAAAGAATTTACTGACGGGAAACATTTTGTAATGTAACCAATAATATTTTCATGCTATGATATAAGCAAAACATGTATGCTCATTAATGTATTTTTAAAACAACTCATACACCATGTTTTATACAAATAAATATTATTTCTATTTCACTATGTCATCTACCCGTCCTCTCACCTAAAACTAGCGTAAAGGTGGAACTTTCCATGGGAACACAATGTAGTGCAATTTGGAACATTTGCCTAACCCAAACTCCCCATGTTTACTCGGGTAGCCACAAACACGACTCGATTCAATTCACTCTCACGTGTTGGTATCGATAAAAATCGAACACAACTCGGTTATGGCTGCGCAATTTAAAAGTTACTTGGATGATGAATAGCGAATTTTTAAATTATAAAATTTTGACATTACGTTAATTCATCAATATTTTGTGTGTTTATTGACTTTTTATATATTTTTTTTTTGAGCATTTGAAATTATAATTAGTAAATAATTTTGACATTTCATAAATAAAAAAATAAATAAGTTGTACTTATATAAAATAACATTGTATAAAAATAATCACTATTTTCATTTCAGATTAATTAATATGTAATTATATTAATTGATTGGTCTGTGTGGTGCCGGACGTTAAGAATAGCACTATTTCTTCCCGTGGGTGTCGTAAAAGGCGACTAATGGACTTACTGGAGAATGGGCGCCAGCGTTCTCTATGCACTTTAACATCATACTGCGATCGCCAAGCCGCCTGCCAAGCGAGGCGATTATGGCAACCACCACCCCCCCCTCTCCTTTTGGGGGAGGCCTATGTCCAGTAGTGGACGTCTTTCGGCTGCAATGATAATGATGATATTAATTGTACTTCAATTTTAATATTTCTACACCATATATAAGATGTATCTATTCATACATGAAATCTTTTAAGGGGTCATTGTACTCATCATTATGAACAACTTTTACTATGGGAACAGACCTGAAATCGGGAAAAAAAAATCAGCTGTTCCCTACATTTATGTTCTCATATCTCGTCAAAATGTAGGGAACAGCCAAATAGATACACCTTAAATGCTCAGAAATAAATTCTATTCTATGACATGTTTTTCTGTAGCAAAGCAGCAGTAGTGAGCAGTGGTGGACTGGTGGCCCAGTGGTAACAGTCCCGATTTACCGAGTTGTAAGTCATGGGTTCGAACCCAGGCAGGCGCTTCACTTTGTGTAAATAATGTCATTACCACTGCTCTCAAAACGGTGACGGAAAACATCGTGAGGAAACCGTCCGAAATGTCCTAGAATAAAAAATTTGAAGACAATATCTTCAATTTTTTTGTGTGATGTCTAGCAACTCGCACTGGGCCCGCGTGGTGGATTACAGCCCACTACTTCGCAAAGAGAGGAGGCTTGTGTCCCAGCAGTGGGAACAATATAGGCTGATTATGATTATTAATATTATCATATTTTATTTGTAACAACACAGGTGGTGTCTTCCCGTGGGTATCGTAAAAGGCGACTAAGGGACTTACTAGAGAATGGGCAGCAGCTTTCTCAATGCATTTTAATACCATACTGCAAACGCCAACCCGCCTGCCTGCTTTTTTTTAAATTATTTAAATGTTATTAAATGCTTTTTTTTACTTTCATAAGTAGTCATTGGACACATGAAGTGGGCTGCCGTTGCCAGACGATTAAAATGCCACGGTGTATTCATAAATACAGTTGAAGAATTGACCGTGACGTATAACGATGTATGGTAGAACATGTTTTTCAACTACAATGTTAAGTTTGTTTTAGGGATACATTCATCCCAATTACGGAACCCTTCATTGTGCGTGGTCCGACACGCACTTGGCCGGTTTGTTTTCTGAGTGGCAACGATCATCATCATCATTTCAGCCGAAAGACGTCCACTGCTGGACATAGGCCTCCCCCAAAGGGGGACACACCATTACATTTTAACACCATACTGTGATTGCCAACCCACCTGACAAGCGTGGTGATTATGGCAAACCCCCCTTGGGGGAGATCTATGTTAAGCACTGGACGTCTTATGGCTGAAATGATGAATGATGTTTTATTATCCTATCAGTCTTACTTTGCACATCAACGGTTCTACTAACACGGGAAAAAATCATTTTATTTTAGTAATACAAAATAATAATTCTTTCTTTCTTTCTCACTTCAAGAGTTTCAAAAAAAACCGGGCCATGAAAAATCTTGATCGAAACGAAATGAAAATAAACGCATTAAATCTTCTAAGCCCTGAACTTCCAAACAAACCTTCGACACTGGAAATCCCCACAAAAACAAACGACAATCGCTGAAAATACTTTTCAATTCAATTATCTGTATGAAGGTCGCAAACGTTACTTAACAAAATCCATGTTTGTGTGAATGCAACGTATGCGTTACTCATACAGATAAAAGTTAAAGTTGGTTGATATTTTCAGAATAAATAAATATTGATGTTATGGCTTCTAATGGCATTCTATGGGTATAAATGGGTTCCGTATCTGATCTCTCTTTCTCTTCCGTATCTGAATTAAAAAAACGGAACCCTTAAGGCCTGCGCAGACGAGGAACTTTTGTCCGCGATGCACACAGGTGAAATTTACGTAATTTATGGCCAATATTGATAAAGATGAAGTTACTGTGATTTAAAAGTATAAACCTAAATTAGCAACAAGACATAATGGCGCTACCTATTAGTGAACAGTAATACGTTTGACACTTTTTATTTCTTTACCCACACATCTGACTAATATAGTGATTGTTTATTGGAGTAATTATTTACATTATTAATACAGAATACAAATACTTTTTGTATTTTGTATTTTTTTTAGTACCTTTTGTATTTTTTTTTGTATTCTCAGCCGTCACGCTATCATTCACTCCCTTTCCTTTCAAATGTCATTCCTGACACAATCCTTCCATCTTTTCTTTCCGAGTTGAAATATAATATGAGGCTTAAATCTTCTTTCTAGTGTTAAAATACGTAAATAAATAGTTCGTGTATATAATACATTCCTTTCTTACATACTTTCCTTATTACAAGCGAAATAGTCGACCCAGAAAGTCTAAGAGCCTGAACTGGCCCAATAGAATTAGTCATGAGATTACTTCGGTAAGCTCCTTGCCTATTCTTTTTAAGCAATTAGAGGGAAACTACGGGAAAGTACGCTATATTAGTAGATTATTAACCAAGAGGATAAATCAGTGTCTTCTGTCGCGGATGACGATTTAAATCGCGAGTGTAGCGAGGGATTTAAGTTCACCCAAGACTAAGACAGCTTTATCACCGAGGAAAATACTCTACTTTTCGTACCATTTGCGAAAAAATTTACACAATAATAATATGAGATAAGCATTAAAATAAACTTAACGTTTATGTATTTGAAGAAAACAAAAACGCGGCAAATTCCTAGACTAATATTTTTTTGTCGGAAAAGCAAAGGCATCAAGCTCATACGGCCTCGTCGGTTTTCGTAATTTTATTTAATAATCATAACTGCATAATGCGTATTTCTTTTTCAAAAAGATGTATAATGCTTTATATACAAACTCAATGGTGTAAACACAGATGTAGTTCAATATAAATTTCGGTAAGTATTCCAAATTTAAATTACATTCTCCCCCTAGAGGATGAATGAAATTCAGTACAATTTTCTTTCCCTGTTTTTAACAGATTAAAAATGACTATTGTTATGTTCGCTTTTTGTGGCATAGAATGTTACTTTTTTGAGCAAGTGGTACGAAAACCTACTTATATTGGTAAATAGAAGATAGGCTTATAATTAAGAAAGTAGCCGACTTTTTTTGTGTGTGGGCGGTCTCAACACTTGCCGGGGATCACGCAAGTCATACTAGATCCCAAGATCCCCGTGCAAGTGTGGGAAGGGAACACTGGGGTAGTTTTTAGTCAGTAAGTGTCCGACGGCCCATCCGCCCACCCCAGGGCGGACTACATCCATAAGGATTGTCCACCCCAGAAACAAAAAAAACCGGCCAAGTGCGAGTCGGACTCGCGCAGGAACGGTTCCGTACCATAAAATAAAAAGGTAAATTGCGGTTTACTATTTATGACGTATTAAAAAAATACTACTTACTAGATCTCGTTCAAACCAATTTTCGGTGGAACATGGTAATGTACATCATATTTTTTTTTAGTTTTATCATTCTTTTATTTTAGAAGTTACAGGGTAATATTTTTTTTTCTAAGCTGCGTTTGCGTGAGAGACACTTCCAAAGTGGTAAAATGTGTGTGTCCCACACACATTTTAGCACTTTGAAACGTCAATATCATTTTTGAAGACCTATCCATAGATAATCCACACATATGGGTTCGATGAAAAAAAAAAATTGTGTTTCAATTCTAAGTATGGGGAACCCGCACAATTTATTGTTTTTTTTTTTCTATTTTTGTGTGAAAATTTTAATGCGGTTCACAGAATACATCTACTTACACAGTTTCAACAGTATAGTTCTTATAGTTTCGGAGAAAAGTGGCTGTGACATACGGACGAACAGACAGACAGACAGACATGATGAATCCATAAGGGTTCCGTTTTTTTCCGTTTGGCTACGGAACCCTAAAAATTGTCTCAACACTTGGATTTTCCGTGTTATGGGAACAGTAAAAAACTACTTATTGTCAAAACCGCAAATCCATTATTCTCCAACAGATTTCTTGTCCATAATGGTTGTCTTGTCTTTTTGAAGTGTTCTATTGCAAACTTTTTGCGTTTCGCCTTTTCATATAAAAGTATTGAAAAGTCAGAGAAAGTAATTGTTAATCAATATTGATAACCAACTAAAATTGACCGTACCTATATTCAAATCACCACACCACACTATCATTCGTTGAGTGAGTTTTGTGAAATGGCTACAACATGGCAAATTGTTAATTTGGGCATCAATTTGAAAAATAACTGAAAGTCTATCCATTCATCTAAAACTAACTTTGAACCATCTAGTAGCTTACTGAGATTTTCATTTTATCGGATAGCTTAGTACCTTTCTCGGCGCTATTTTTGTATCCGAGCAAGGGATGAAATAGCAATATGTCCATCCGAGGTCAACCCATTTCCATTTCATGTTGCTCATAGAGAGAGATACCTTTTATAACACAAGGTTATTTTAAATTGAATAGCTAAACTCCGCAGACGGGATGGCTATCGATAAAGAAACATGATATTTATCAATTTGATAATTTTTTGTTGTGGGGTCATCGACGAAATGTCAGTTTAGTTTTTTCTTTGTGCAAACTTCGCAGACCTGATGGGTATCGATAACTAAACACGATAAAACATAAGAAAACAGTTATTCTCAGCTCATACTTCAAGTTAGAACACTAGCAGCGGTTGTTGACCTTCCTAAATTAAGTTTCAAATCTTTTTATTTTATCGTATTTAGTTATAGATACCCAGCGCGTCTGCAGAGTTTAGCTAGCCAATTTATAATAACCCTGTATAATATACAACATTATTTTTAGTATATACGAAACCTGAATATAGTTTGTTCAGAATAAGGAACTGAATCGATTTCAATAATTTTTACACCATGTTATATTTTGTCCCAAAAATATTTAGCCGGAAAAGTTCAAACCCAGACAGGCGCTTTACTTTGTGTAAATAATTTCATCACCACTACTCTCAAAACGGCAAAGGAAAACATCGTGAGGGAACCGGCATATCCCAGAACCAAAAATTTGAGGATATATGACATCTACCAACCCGCACTGGGCATGCGCGGTAGTTTACAATCCTGTGTCTCAGCTAAGGGTACATTATAGGCATGTGTCCCAGCAGTGGGAACATTATATGCTTAGTTCCCAGCAGTGGGAATATTGCAGGCCTAGTCCCAGAAGTGGGAACATTAAAGGCCTGTGTCCCAGGGAAACAAGCTTGTAATGGGAACATTACATGCCTGGTTCCCAGCAGTGGGAACATTACAGGCCTGTGTCCCAGCAGTGGGAACATGTTAGGCCTGTGTCCCCGTAGTGGGAACATTACAGACCTGTGTCCCAGCAGTGGGAACATTACAGGCCTGTGTCCCAGCAGTGGGAACATTGTAGGCTGATTATGATGAACTGTCTCACTGCACGGCAAAAGCCTCTTCTCATACAGAGAAGGTACGAGCATTGATCACCACGCTTGCTCAAGACGGGTTGGCGATTTCAGAAGAATATTAATTATAACTTCAGGTTTCCTCACGGTGTTTTCCTTCAACGATGTGTCGCGGTCCGCCCGTCTTTTAAATATTAGTTATATTTTAAGTAATGGGTACTTACTACTTACCTTAAAAGTATGTTTTTATATTACAGTTGTATTTTATTTTAAAAATTAAATAGAAGGCCATCAAGAACGGACTGCACACGGGCTCTCTTATCGCTTACCGCTGCTGCAAAAGGGCGAAAAAGGCAGACAAGCCTCGTGAACACTCCACGGTCTAATTTTGCAAGAAGTTCGTTTTTCATTCTTTCTCACCGCCAACAACTACCTAGCGACTACAGATGTCAGTGATGTCTAAAAAAAGTTAGAAAGTAAGACATTATGAATTGAAAAAGTCATATTGGTATAATGATGTGTCCCTCACTCATGAGGTCCCTTGAGGTAGGTACTTACTCGTGATCGCAAATTGAAAGAGTTAAGTACTCGAATTTCATCATTGAACCACCTCACTCGTTCCCGCGTCCTCAAAAACTGACATTAACAATAATTATGAAATTGTGGCGGTGGCGAGGCGAGCGAGTTCGAGACTCGCGAGTTGCGAGTGAGTATTGAGTGAGCTCAGTGAGCGAATGAACCGACTTAAAAATTGCATAGAGAATGAGTTAGGCGAGGTGGTCTCGAAATATTGACAACACAGTAAACATTAACTATAACATCAAAGGCTTCTACAGACCGGCCCGACACGCGACGCGACACAAAGGCACCGCCCGTCGCGCGACATGCGGGGCCTTTGTGTCGCATCGCGTGTCGCGCCGAAGCCTTTACATAATGATTTTGGTACTTTACCGGTGTATGTAATGAAATAATGTAATGATGTTTGTTGTGTCATGTGTATGTGTGGTGAGTGTGATGCTGATGTTTGGTAGGATAATTGATTCGTTTATTTTGGCGGTGTAAAATTTATGAGTGAAATAAATTATGTGTGTGAGACAGATGTGAATAATCGGACGGAGAGTCGCCACCGCCCGCCTCGCTCCCTTGAACCTTCTGCTGAGTTCGGCTCGGGCTCACAAGTCGTGAGATGAATCCGCCGTTGTACGATTCCTCACCACAAATAAGGGGTACCTCGTGGGGACCTCAAAAAGTAAAGTGAGGTACTCCCTCAACCTCAAATAAAATTGATGAGTTACCCATCACTACATTGGTACTTGCCCGGATTTGAACTCACAACCTCGTACATGAAAAGCGAAGCTTTTACTACTGGGCCGTCATGATATTCGACATTTCAGATTACTTTAACAAAAAGATATAATCAGAATCTTGAAAAATCCAGTTTCGGTAAACCAGCTGACCGCAGGAAGTCTTCAATATGTGGTAACACCAACAATAGATTCAGAAATGTAAATATGACTAAAAGACTCGAAGCGCATCGTGGAATTGGCCGCAGTTCTCTTCTACGATTCCAATGAAAACTGATTAAATTTCCTGGAAAATTCATAGCCTTTTCTTCGTAAAAGTATCTTGGAAAAGATAAAAATGCAATGTAAGTATCTAGTCACAGACCAGGCACAATTTTATATGTCATATCAAATGTATGAATATTACTAGTGAATATTCTGTATATTATTAGTGAATATTCTGTAAAGTTCAATATTCTAACCTCACTCAAATGACACACAATTCGAGAGCGAACTCACTTTAAAAAAAACTGGCCAAGCGCCTGTCGAACCACGCACAATGAAGGGTTCCATAATTAGGATGAATTTATCCCAAAAACAAACTTAACATTGTAGTTTAAAAACATGTTCTACCATACATCGATATACGTCACGGTCAATTCTCCAACTGCAAATGTTAGTTGGTCAACTATTACTAGTTAACTTGTAAAGCCGTGATAGTTTTCCTGTTATATGTGCTATTGCCATGATTTTTTCACATATCCAAAAACAACAATTTAGCTGGCAGGGGGGGAGACACTTGACTCTAACATGTGCACTTTAAAGTTTAATATTACGCAAACGGAACCCTGAATCGAAAAATAGTCTTGTCATACCCTCAATATTTTTAAACGACCTGTTCAACGATACCCCACATCATAGGATAGACGACAAAAACGAAAATATAAGGGAGGAACCCTAGCCCCCTTATTACAAAACAAGGTTCATCTTCAGACCCAGGTTTAAAACATGGAGCCATTATTGAATTTCGAACTTTATTCCGACTATGGCAAAGTTCCTAAACACAAAACTGACAACTTAGTACCGAACTAAGTTTTCAGTTTTGTATAAAGAACGGTATTTCAATCACTGTTACGTTCTTATTACAAAAACTGGCATCATGGTTTAAGCCGTGTCAAAATATAAATGTTGTTTTGTAATAAGGCCCATAGTTTCGCCATGTCCGTCTGTCGTGTTGTTGACTACGGAAATCTAAAAAGGGGGTTTCATCCATCGATATAACGTTTGTGTTCCATTATCTTGAAACAAAAACAAAACATTAATTGAATCACTTAAAATTCCATTTGCCAACACGATGCTACTGCAATTGGAACTGTACATTGTATTATTAACCATTAGCAGAAGCTCGCGTGCCGCTGCCTCGAACAAAATGGCCGTATCGAAACATTTCCTACAGTTACACTTGAACCACAGAATAAATAAGTACAGAAGGCACATGCAGTCAGTCTGCCCAGCCTTTACCAAACTAAGTTGTGGTCAGCTTCCAGTCTAATGCAGCTGACTACCAGTATTTTACATGAAGCGACTGACCTCTCCAACCCAGTAACTGGGTAATACGGTACCCCTTGGTAAGAAGGCACACACAATGAGCAAAAATACACGCACACATAGACACGTTTTTACGTGCAGTGAGTGCAAGCGCACTCGCTACTGACATTAAAAAGAAAAACCAAGGGCACTTATGAAACGTCAGAAGCTAGGTGCACGGTTCCAATTGGTCGTTTCCTATGGAGAAGCGTCGGAGGCTTACTCTTTTAAAAACATTTGTCTTTTACTATGTTTTCAAATTACAGTATTAATTAGTATGGGAGGACAGTCAGTGTAAGCCTGTCAGCAAGTACAGGGTACAAAATAGGAAATGGCCAACAAATGGAAACATCATAGGAGGCTACTAATATCTTGATTTAAAAGAGTGTTTTTCGAGTTTCTTGCCCGTTCTACTGCATAGAGATCTACGTTTTGGAATGGGCAAATAGTAACAACTTTCTGACTGACAGACCGTCCTGTACTTATCAAAAAAGCATATCATAAAATTAAAGACTACGTTGAAGACAAGGAAGTTTGGCATTAATTCCTTCTGCACATGTGGCTTCCCTGGTACCTCATTAACGGCAAAAATATATAAATGACTATTAACTGCTCCCAAGTTGCAATGTTTATGTTATTAATTTTTTACATACTTCCTTGACATAATATTTTCTTTTTCTTTTCTTTAACATTATATACCTACAATTTTAATTTTAACAAGGTTCTAACTTTTATTATTTTAATCATATTATAAATTGTTTTTTTTGTTAATGTGAGGACGTTGTAGGCTTAATAGACTGTAGATCTGTAGACCATTTTCTATTTTGTTAAGTACCTGGTACTTTGACGGGCTGTCCATACCTATTAACACTGTAATTTGAAAACATTGTAAAAGCCATTTTTTTTTAAAGAGTAACCGTGGAGTTTCTTGCCGGTTCTTCTCCATAGGAAACAACCAATTGGAACCGTGCACCTAGCTTCTGACGTTTCATAAGTGCCCATGTAAGCTTATGTGAAATAAAAATATTTTTGATTGATTTGACCGACTTTTGACAATTCAAAAGTAAAATAAACGGTTTCCGTCTTATTACAAAACAAAGTTGGCTATTTAAACCAACCGTCGCGTCGGTTTGAGATCGCCTGCCATACGAGCGCGTCAGTCTGAGTACGTGCGTTTATTTTTGTTCGTTCTATGGAGCCGACCTCCCGTGCTATTCTGTAACTGTACACAAGGCTACACCACAAGCTATACATTTCCAGTATACGCTGACCTCTCATTGTACCGAAATCCTATACAATGCGAGATCAGCTTATACTGGAAATTATAGCTTGACGTGTAGCCGTGTGTACTAACACACTACGATCGAGATTTTTATCAGTAATGGCGGAAAATTAAAATGTGTTTAACATTTTTTTAATGGTCCTTGACCGCTTGTTATTTACACATGCTATAATTAAGGCTTTATGACCCATATACATTATAATTTATCGAGTAGTTGTTAACATAGACAAAACATATTTTTATCATTGTTTTTATTTATATAAAAGGAAACCCGTCTGTGTGGTGCCGGACGTAAAGAATAGCACTCTCCTATTTCTTCCCGTGGGTGTCGTAAAAGGCGACTAAGGGACTTACTAGAGAATGGGCAGCAGCGTTATCTATGCACTTTAACACCATACTGCGATCGCCATCCCGCCTGCCAAGCGTAGCGATTATGGCAAATCCTCCCTTTGGGGGAGGCCTATGTCCAGCAGTGGACGTCTTTCGGCTGAAATGATGATGAATGAAAAGGAAACCGTGACTGACTGGTCTATCAACACACAGTTCAAACCACTGAACGGATTGTGCTGAAATTTGGCACACAGATAGTTATTATCTATGTGTACAAAAGGAAACCGTGACTGACTGGTCTATCAACACACAGCTCAAACCACTGAACGGATTATGCTGAAATTTGGCACACAGATAGTTATTATCTATGTGTACAAAAGGAAACCGTGACTGACTGGTTTATCAACACACAGCTCAAACCACTGAACGGATTATGCAGAAATTTGGCACACAGATAGTTATTATCTATGTGTACAAAAGGAAACCGTGACTGACTGGTTTATCAACACACAACTCAAACCACTGAACGGATTGTGCTGATATTTGGCACACAGATAGTTATTATGACGTAAGCATCCGCTAAGAAGGGGTTTTAGGAAATTCGACCTTTAAGGGGGTGAAAACGGGGGATTGTGTTTGTATGAAAAATCTCATTCCTTGAGTAAAATGAATGCTAACTACGAAATAAAGGACTGCATAGCATGAAAACAAAATATTCCTGATTCCTGTCCGACATTGTTGCTGTGGTCGGATACTGTAGCGTTATGATAATCACAACTTCGTGACAAATAATAACAGCCACACAAGTTAAGCTACGCTTTCCGCGGTCAGTTCGTGGATGGGTGACCATCCACTACATATCGAGACATATCCTTGCCTCGGAAACTACGTTACGCCATTGGTCCCGGCTGGTAATCAGAAGCCCAAAAGTCTGAGAGTCTTACCGAGGGCTATCGTGTTACCCAGTAACTGGATAGTCGAGGTCAGATAGGCAGTCGCTCCATGTAAAATACTGGTATGCAGCTGCATTTGGTTAGACTGGAAGCCAACCCCAATATAGTTGGGAAAGGGCGGGCAGATTGACAAATAATCATAAAGCGGCTGATTTTTAATCAATCACATTAACTATTAATTTTAATTTTTGTAAGTAACACATAAGGACTATTTGTGTCTGCTAATAAAGTTTTTAGGGATCCATACTCAAAGGGTAAAACGGGAACCCTATTACTAAGGCTCCGCCGTCTGTCTGTCTGTCCGTCTGTCCGTCTGTCACCAGGCTGTATCTCATGAACCGTGATAGCTAGACAGTTGAAATTTTCACAGATGATGTATTTCTGTTGCCGCTATAACAAAAAATACAAAAAAATTGAATAAAATAAATATTTAAGGGGCTCCCATACAACAAACGTGATTTTTTTGCTCGTTTTTGCTCTATATTGATAACGGCAACAGGTAGACGCTTGAAATATTCACAGAATATGTAGATATATATTGAATTTAAAAATAAATAATTAAATTAAAATAAAACAAATATTTAAGGGGGGCTCCCATACAACAAACGTGTTTTTTTGCCATTTTTATCGATAATGGTACGGAACCCTTCGTGCGCGACTCCGACTCGCACTTGGCCGGTTTTTTATTATTATTGTTGTGTTTTTGATGTATTATTATCTCGGGACAATGGGGTCCCAGGCCTTTAGAAGGCTTACGAGGGGCCGAAGCCAACTCGCAGAGGCCCGTTAGACGCTTTCAATCAAATAAGGCAGCAACCGAAATTATCCCTGAACGCACTATGCAAATGCACCCAAAGACAACCCGGGAGTGTAGGACTATTGCAGGATATGGAAACAAAGATATTGGATTATGGATCTGGGTGACTAAGCTGGACTGTTTACTATGGAAGGAATATGGCCCCGCCTGACCAATGTTTTCTACAACGAATACACGGATAAAATGGCATATATTATAATTATTATACTTAAATGACAAATTAATTCAGAATTACAATTATGAATACTGACATTACTTTAATTATTTTGACATTTTAATTATTTTGACATAGACTATTGACAATTTAATAATTCCTCATTTAGGTCTGACACCATTAGAATATTGAATAATAATTAATTAATCAATTTATTTTCTAATTTAATAGGTACCATAATAATGCATGATTTTCAAATATTTTTTGTAAATTTTAACTTGATAGCCTCAGCTAGATTTGCACACCATATTTGTACGCCTCCTGGCATTACTTAGCGCTCTGTTCATCAAACATAAGATCTGTATTTCTTTACCTAAGTTAACAAATAAACATTTAAAAAAAAAATACAAGTAAATATTATTATAACAGCGTCAAGCCACTTTAAACTTAAACTTCTCTAAAGAACAGGTTTGTTCTTTCTTAAAGATATCGATTTTGCAGTATTCTCCGGAGTTTTAGAACCACCATTTTGTTCCTCGTCTTCAACTGATAGTTTTGTTTGTCATGTCTGCTCTACCCCTTCCTGTAGTCATAATTTGAGTTTTAAAGTACACTCAACTGAAAAATATCATCGGGTAATGTTCGTTATATGACTGCGACATCGTTTTACCATTGGTTTTACCTAACATTTTATCGAGATAGTGAGAACTTTACCGTACTAGTGGTCTAATGGATACTAACGATATGCAATTTGATTTTATAAGAAATTTTTATCTTATTACATGGCTGCCCAAAAAGGAGTATAATGTGTTTATGAAAGATGTACACACACATACATGATTGATGAACACATTATACTCCTTTTTTTTTGTATGTATCTCTGCGACTTTATTTGTGACACCATAACTTTTAAATGCCAGAACAGATTTAGATGTATGGGGTATCGTTAGAATCCCGAGTGTAGTGTGTGTGTGTATGTGTGAGAATAAATATTTTTGAAAAAACAATCAATATGGTAGCATTATGGCTCCGTTTTCGGATGTGAAAAAAAACTTCAATTATTACAATATGGGCATCAAATTCAAGGCCTTGATGAGCAAATGCCAAAACAATAATTTACAATTATACTCGCTAACTAAACATAAATAAAATTCTTATTGCAGTCGGGGGACCTCTTAGATTAAAACTTGTAGGTAAACATTACACAAAACACATCCTACTAATATTAGTATGATATTATAAACGCGAAAGTTTGTAAGTATGGATGGATGGATGGATGTTTGTTAATCTTTCACGTAAAAACGGCTGGACCAATTTTGATAAAATTTTGTATCGAGGTAGGTGACACCCTGGATTACCATATAGGCTACTATTGATCCCTATATTCCCACGGGATCGAGACTTACGCGGGTGAAACCGCGGGGTGCAGCTAGTCTACTATATAATCACGAGCACAAAAAAAAACATATAGTCGGCAAAAAAAAGTACGTAATACTCCACAGACTAAAAGTAATATCAGACAGCATTGTATGGTTTAATTATCTAGTATTATAAACGTACCAATGTCGTAGGCAACAGGGTATATCGTGATGCCCTCCCCCATAATCTTAACCAAGGACGAAACGTGACCGACTGTGGTAAGACTGCATTAAACACACCAATATCGTGTACTCGCGTCCTTCCATTGTGTGCACGGTTGTGTGCCACTGCTTCTTATAGAAATTAGAATGAATCAGCAATTTCTTGATAAAAGTGGTGTTTAGATGTGTTTGTTTTGAAAATTCAGTGTGTGTTTGTGATCTTCTTCCACGTCCGGCCCTGGTTCACGCCATGGTTCGGAGCGATAGTGCATTCAGGAGGCCGTAACCTCCTTCTGTGAAGCAGTAATGCTAACGAAGGAGGAGGCGGAATGCGTGAGGGAGAGGCAGGGTGCGCGCCCTCACGGAGGAGCTTAAGATTTTAAAGAGATTAGATTTATTCGCTTTATAAGATAATGAAATAAAAATGTTTATTTGGCACAGTTAATTCAAGAAAAAACGGTAAATGTAAGGAACGTGTTTGAACAAATTAAATAGTAACCTAAGGAAAAACGCGATAACTAAAGGAAAACGGATAAAGGACATTAAGACGGTGTTTTCATTACGGCAAATACCACTTTTATTTTTGTTCAGAAATAAATGATATTCTTTTCTATCCTATTCTATTGTTCCATTCAGTCATCATGAATTGCATGACATTGTATTGCCTTCGTTTTATATCAGTTTATGTAATAAAAGGGAAAGAACCTGAGATCTTGGAAAAAAGTAAGTACAGAAAAAAAAGCCTCAACACCTCTAAAACACTTTAATTCCATATTATTTTTGTTGGGTGGGAAATTATCAAATAACTTCTCCCATTCTGGGCGGAGCGGGAGGGCGTGTCAGACTTTGACCGAATAAAACCCACCCGTGTTCCTTCTGTTGCCTGTGTGCCAGGGCCACGATATCCCTTTCAGACAAACTCGCAACCCTGGCAGGCATTGGCCCTAATGGACCCCGTCAATTTGTGCTGACATCTCTTTGAAGCGCTCGTGGAACACAACGCGCCGTCGACCCGGGCCTGGTCCTTATCGGACGGTGAGCTATCCATCGCTAACCGTCCGCAGGCCCGCGCCTACGGTGGCCGGAAATCGGCTTGCGACTCCCGACGCCCGGGGCGTCTCCTGCGGCGACTAGGGACGTGAGGGCGCGCACCCTGCCTCTCCCTCACGCATTCCGCCTCCTCCTTCGTTAGCATTACTGCTTCACAGAAGGAGGTTACGGCCTCCTGAATGCACTATCGCTCCGAACCATGGCGTGAACCAGGGCCGGACGTGAGAGATCGCCGCCGCCGATCGCCTCCGATTAGTTTATTATCCAATACTATCCATCCATACTAATATTATAAAATTAAATGTGAAAATAACTCTGTCTGTCTGTCTGTCTGTTACTGAACGGATTTTTATGCACACGAATAGACCATGACCTGGGTAAGGACATAAAATACATTTTTATCCCGCTAGCACGATCCCCTGGCATTCATTCAAATTCAAATTCAAATTCTTTATTTCAGACATTTAGTCCACTTTGTTAGAAACAATTTGAATTAAACACTATGTTAGTAAGAACTTAGCATAAATAGAAAAATTATAAATTTAAAAACGCATTTAGGACGATTCATATTGGTTTCGATCGAATATCCTACTAAGAGGTTATTCGATCAAAACCCGGACGAACGCCTTCATAATTGGAGAATCGAATTTCTCCGCAATAACCTGCAAGATGCTGTTGGAAATACCGCGTAACCTGCTCAATAATGACGCAGTTCTTTTACGTCTGATGGCGTGGAAGCCATCAACCCTTGCTTCCGCAAACATATTTGAAGCACTACAGAAACGCGGCAGCCCCAACAACATCCTAAAGCCATTATTGTATTGGACTCGCAGGGCACTGAGCGATCTCTGAGTATATGTGGTCCACAGGCTGCTCGTGTAAAATCTTTGGCAGTATGCTTTAAACAGGGTGATTTTAGCCTGTGAACTGCAACGAGCAAACCTGCGTGCCAACATATTATTCCTGACCGCCAGCGCCCTGCGCTCCCTTTCAATATCCATTTGATCGTCAAGGCCCTCGGTAAGGTAGTGTCCTAGATATTTAAAAAGATTCTCACTCGACTGAGCTCCACTCCATTCAGTCGAATTGGAGGCACACTGGATGGACCTTTACCGAAAGCCTTGAAGACCAAAAACTCACTTTTTTTACAATTGTATAAAAGACCATGTTGACTTGCGTAGTTTTCGCAAACGGCCAACAGCCTCCTCAATGCACTTACTGTTGGACTCAGCAGAACCATGTCGTCCGCGTAGCTGACATTGTTTATACAAACATTGTCAACCGAACAGCCGACACGAGTACTGCTGAGCCCAACCATAAGCTCGTTTACGTACAAGTTGAAGAGCTTCGGTGAACTCAAACCACCCTGCCTTACCCCGCACTCCAACCTGTACGAGTTGGAAAGGCTGTTAGCCCATCTGACGCTGTTTGTCTGATTACCGTACCAAAACTGGAAAAGGCGCTGCACCTGTGTATGCACGTTCGTAAGCTTTAACTTTTGCCATAAAATATCGTAAGAAACGAGGTCGAAAGCTTTCGAGAGGTCGAGGAAACATGCATACACAGGTGTACGCCTCCCTGTGTAGTACTGCACAGTGTGCTTGAGACTCAGTATAGCGCTTTCCGTGGATAGTCCGCTTCGGAAGCCGAACTGAGCGTCATGAATATGGAGTTGTCCCTCCAGTTCAGAGTTAAGCACACTGTCCAGCACCTTAGCCACCACCGTAGCCAAAGATATTGGCCGGTAATTTCCCATGTCTCATTTCCGACCGCTCCGACCATTCACGCAGTCAAAGCCGCGGGCAAAATTCAAAAAAATAAATTCACTTCACTACAAATACAGAACGTTAAACATTCCCCAGAATACTAAACACTAGTACAAACTTGAATCGAGTACTTAGCACTTGGTCTCCAGAATGATCGACGAATGAAATGAATGGAGCAGAAAAACGTTCATTCCTATATATAATGTTAATGGTACGAATGTGAAATGAAAAAACAAAAATAAACCTTCACTCTAGTGAACCATTTACTCGAGTTAAGGCGACGATAACCGACTTTTAATGATTTTATACTGAAGATCACGTCTAAAAGAGTAGTGTTAATTATTTGAAAAAGATATATCTTAAATTAAACTAGAATGTAGTTTAATTTAAGATATATCTTTTTCAAATAATTAAATTCTGATTCTGATTCTGATTCTAATTAGAGCATTTTCTCAATAACTTAATACTTATGTGAATATTTTAGATTGTTTATATTACATAGTGACATTAATTTGTAAAGTTATGTTTATGGATAAAAAACTGAGAATGGTGCAAAATCTACCAAGCGTATTTTTCTAAAACCTTCACCAATTTAAAGATAATTTAATTATTGATGTTTTAGTATACATCTTTTATTAAAATACCTTTTTTTTAGTGTATAATAAATTAATAATGCGTCAAATTGGGGACAGCGCTCCTTGATGGGCGAGTCCTATTACTGGCTGAACGTACGACGCGTTGCGTGAGCTCAGTACAGAACACGCAAGCTAACCACTCAAGGTCACTGGCATATCATATATGAGTCTTAAGTGTCTGATATCGGCGTTAGTCTCATGCTGTTAGTGTCACTTTCGTCTAACAGTTAAATGTCATTTCGGGGATATGTTGAGTCTCCTATTGAGTACAAAACTAATCAAGATCCCTTAATATTAACATAAGTAAAGCACACACGCATAAACCCAAATACACTACAAAAACTACATCACAAGCTCGTGTGCGCAGCCCCTAATTTCCATACACATGTTAATGACGGCCTTTCACGAGTCCCCTACTTAATAAACCCCACAAAAACTGTCATTTACCCCCCAGGTATGCGGTAAATACCTGTCCAGTACCTCAATACCGCTTGAATACCGCACATCTGTTTACTTGATACACAAACGTCGCATGATATGGAGTAATGACGTCGATTTAATAGCAAGTAAAATATTTTTGTGATGGTTTCCTTGGGTCGGAATTTTAAGTGTGCGGAAGTATGTTAAAGTATCCTTGACATGAATTAGTGAGATATACAGGGTTATTTTTAAAACGTCAATAACCTATTAAGGGGTCATTGTACTCATCATTATGAACAACTTTTACTATGGGACCAAACATGAAATCGCGAAAAAAAATCAGCTGTTCCCTACATTTTAACGAATTATTCGAACATAAATGTAGGGAACAGCTGGTTTTATTTTTGCGATTTCAGTTATTTTTAGATGTAAAGAACTTACTACTAGTTTTTTTAAGTTTTTCATAGTTTTAAATTGTAAGTTAATTTTAAGACCGCGTTATCGCATTAGGTATACACCTGTAATGATATTTTTTTTTTTAACGTTGCCCCACACTAGGAATTTCTTCTGTATTGTGGGTGCGTTTACAAACATTTAAACTCACATACACAAACAGCCAGACCCAGAACAACTACTTCTAGGTCATACAAATATTTGTTCCGTGCGGGAATCGAACCCGCGACACGCAGCGCAGTCGCTTAACCACTGCGCCAACCATGCCACCAAATAGTTGTAAGGGAGATTTTAATAAATAAATACTTTGTAAAGTTATTTAAAAAGAGCTGCATCAAAGCTTTTACTTAATCCGTCAAACAACAAGTCTGGCCAACGTTCACCACTGTATACACGCTTTACAAATTGTAGGATCGGTTCTCGATCACAATGGTCCATTGTTGGTATCGACAGGTTGCCTACTCAGAGTTATCTTTTAAGTACTTTCAGTGTTTCGCTCAATTTACCCACAACAGCATCAGCTTAAGAGGCCGGCGATGGATGCGTAGTTCATACAAACGTAATACCAAAATAATTTGTAAATCAAACATATTCATATGGTAGTTTGTCTTTATTCCGATTGGAATACAGAATACCTAGGTTCCCAAATATATATTTTGAATGGACACTGATTTAAAGAAGAGTTATGAGAAAAATAAGTTTTCTATGGAAATTTTAAATTCCTCATACCTCGTATTTATATCGTTGTCCTTTCAAAATATATATTTGGGAACATAGAAAAAATAATAAAAAAAATACAAACAAACATACACCAACATTTTTATTCTGTCGTCCAATCGAAATAAAGACAAAGTACCTTAAGAATATGTTGGATTTACAAATTATTTTGGTATTACGTTTGTATGAACTACGCATGCTACGCCGGCCCCTTAAACAAGATGTGTTCTTGAGATGAAACTTCAGAAGAACTTTTGGAAATAAAATAGGGGACAAGGATGGATGAAGGACGACTTTGAAAGAAAAACGAAGTTCCTTTATTTTTATTTAATAAAGATAATTTATTTTATTTTTATTCATTTGTACATAAATGTGTATATGTGGCATACTTTTCGAATCCTAGATTCTTCACCGCATTTTAACATTTACCAACAGGTTGCAAAAAGACCGAGTAAGAATTAATCCAATAACACGCTCCTCATTTGTTTTCCTTTGAGGAATGATATTGATAGTTTTGTAACAGCGATCTATCATGTAGGAAATGGCGTGAATGTTACTTCAACTAGCGACGTACTCTTGCTTTGCACGGTTTTTATGACTTGACAAAACATAAAGATTTCTTTATTATAATACGTAAGTTTAATGTTTTAGATATTATCACACTTATACTTTCCAGAATAAATTCTCAAAATTATGGTGAAATCTGCATCAAATCCGTAGCGTAGTTTAGAAGAACAACGCGGCCACAGAGACAGACTTTAATTTTTAATACGTATAGAAATTACACGGTAAAGGAAAAAAAACATAAATTAAACAAAAAAAAATTTTACAAAAATTTACTTTTTTAAGTCCATTTTTATTTTTTTTTATTAGAGAGAAAAATATAGCAATAGCCTAAAGACTGATTTAATTGTGGCATACCATAGGTTGCAGCAACAATAAAAGTTGCACCATAAAAAGTGTTTAAAATATAATGCTAGTAATTCGTGGCTTCAATTTTATTTTATGTTACAGGCAAGAAACTTGCATCGTGTAAGCGGGGCTTTTACTAAGTTCAGTTCTTCCACAACAGAATCGTAATAATTAGATCACGTGAGCAAGGCTGCAGAACATCATACATAAAACCACGAAGGCCTTTCGGGGACACGACCTTCAGTAATGAAGTACGCGACCAAGAAGAGAAGAGAGCAAGGCTGTCTGTCGTTAAATATGCGTCATAATATTAAAGGCTCCTGCAGACACGGCCACTCGTTCCACTAAAATCCCCTAGCCCAGTCCCCTAGGGGACTACACAGCACTTGATGTTCCACTACGATACCCTATGCTGGGGATTGGCGGCTGGTGATGACTCGGTTGGCGCAGTGGGCGATTTACTGCTGCTCTGCGTGTCGCGGGTTCGATTCCCGCACAGAACAAATATTTGTAAGACCTACAAGTAGTTGTTCCGGGTCTGGCTGTTTGTGGAGTTTCACGTCCATTCTTCTCCATACGAAACTACCTTTGGGAAGGGGCGACTAAAATCATTTTTTTTTTTGTAAATATTGACGTTCAAAAGTGCCTTATATGTGCCTATTTGAAATAAACAATTTGACTTTGACTTGTGTATTGTAAATCTTTGTAAACGCACCCACAATACAGGAGAAATTCCTAGTGTGGGGCAAAGTTTAAAAAAAAAAAAAATACTGGCGCAACGCGATACTGGTAGCACAATTTCTATGAATGAAAACTTCATGGTAAATGTTGCGCTGCATGTCGCACCCGCGATATCGCGCCAGTCTGCACAAGCCTGACTCCTAATAACTATTTTTACATAAATAAGGCTCCACGCAATTTTTCGCCATTCGCCAAATTAATGACAAACAAAATATTTTGAATTGAGCCGAGCCCCTCATTTGTCAGTTTACAGAAGCCGTCGCACGAAACAATGAAGGCACGCAACGGCAGCCATTGCTGTGACAAATTTCTATTGACATAAACCTGCTAAACAGGCCTACTTCGGCAATTTGGTGTTTTGGTACTTTGATGAATGAAAAATGTGTAGTGTATTATGAAACAGAATATTGTCCTGCTGTAATTCGGACGGTCGGAAATGCGTTTTTTTTTGTACACCCTATCTGTGTTTAATTTATGCCAATAAATTGTATAGTTTTGGCATGTGCTCATCAAGGCCTTTAATTTGATACCCATATTGTTATAATTGAAGTTTTTTTTTTCTCATTTTATAATGGAGCCATACTGCCTGCCTTATACATTTTATTTAAAAATATTTTATTAGCCTATGTCACTTGGGATGATAAGGATTCTAACGATACCCCATACATCTAAATCTGTTCAGGCATTTAAAAGTTATGGCATAAATAATCTCACATAGATACACACATGCATACATACATGAATCCTAAACCATTACACTCGTTTTTGGGCAGTGGTGTTAAAACGGAAAACCAAGAATGTTAGATTTATTTTGTGGTTTCAAAAATTATGCATTATTATTATACCATCCTCATTCTCTTCCCTTTATCTCAATTTATTTAAGGTCAGCGCAGCCTGTCTACTTCACATTGATAATAATTATGTTTTTTTTTTCTTAACTGAGAGTTGAACCTATGTTTCGTTTTGATAATTATTATGACATGAAGTAAAAACACTATATTACTTACATACGAGCTACGAGCGCAAAATAGAATTTTTATTTTTTTATTTCAAACTGGCAAGCTAGAGAAAAAACCGGCCAAGTGAGTGTCGGAGCACGCACAATGAAGGGTTCCATAGTGGGGATTCATTATCCTAAGAACAAAATTAACATTGTAGTTGAAAAACATGTTCCCTCATACATTCCAACTGCAAATTTAAGTTTGTACGCACAATATTGAGAGATTTACTATGTTATTTTAAGATCATAGACTTCTCATAGGTTTTCCTGTAATCTATAAGTAAAGAACTATTTTCTGTATTTTTTTCAAAATTTCAGGCTTATTTGGGTCACAGAATTCCACATGTGTACCAAATTTCAACTTAATCGGTCCAGCAGATTCGGAGCAAATCGGCTGTGACACACGGACAGGCAGACAGACAGCCAGCCAGACAGACAGACAGACACACGAGTATTCAAAAATATAGTATTTTTATAATAATATTATTTAAATACTCTTTTATTTTCTTGTCGTTAAAGTTATTTAAAATTAGGCTACCCTCCCTAGTCTTTAAAGGCAAATTCCATCAAAATTTCATCAGCAATAAAGCTTAGTGAATCTAAGCCCCGCAATTTCGTAGTTAAGATTGACAAAACGGACAGACGGGCAAATGAACACGCGGCTTTCTTCATTAAGTCAGCGTGAGAGAGTGTTTCTCTCACAAACGTCTTGAGAAAACGGTCAGAACGCGCTCAGTTAATGAAGATTTGTTACGTGAAATGGAACGTAAAAACGAAAGCGCGGTTTTTCCCTGAGAACGCTTATAGATGGCAGATTGCTGTGGACATTCTTTCGGTAAATTCAGCCGTCGTCGGTTTGTTTTATATCGTACTAGCTTATGTCCTCGCCATTGCCCGCGTTGAGTTCGGAAATTATCCCACGGGAGCGTACCCCCGGAATAACATAATCAGCCTATAATTCCCACTGCTGGGACACTGACCTCCTCTCTACGAGAGGAAGTGGGCTGTACCCCACCACGCGGGCCCAGTACGGGTTGGTAGATGTCGTATGTCTTTGAATTTTTAGTTCTAGGACATGCCGGTTTCCTCATGATGTTTTCCTTCACCATTTTGAGAGCAGTGGTGATGAAATTATTTACATAAAGTAAAGCGCCTGCTTGGGTTCGTTCCCACGACCTACAACTCGTAAGTCGGGGCCATTACCACTGGATTACCACTGGATCACCACTGGTCTCTCACAATCTATTAGTACTTACTAATTCCATGAGAATGAGGTGTCTGCGTGGTGCCGGATGTCTGCGTGGTGCCGGACGTAAAGAATAGCACCACCCCATTTCTTCCCGTGGGTGTCGTAAAAGGTGACTAAGGGACTTACTAGAGAATGGGCAGCAGCGTTCTCTATGCATTTTAACACCATACTGCGATCGCCAACCCGCCTGCCAAGCGTGGCGATTATGGCAAATCCCCCATCTATATTTGGGTGAGGCCTATGTCCAACAGTGGACGTCTTTCGGCTGAAATGATGATACATACACTAGCTTCTGCCTGCGACTTCGTTCGCGTGGAAGCACAGGTTTGCAAAGAGTCGTCGGACCACTAAGACTAATAAGATTAATTGTTTTATTGAAAGTTGACTAAAATAGTCGTTCATAAATATGTCATGATTGACTGCTTAGCTCCGTAAAGGTAAAGCGTGATGATATAATTATTTAAAAGGTTATATCTGTAACTAACGGCAATATCGTAACCTTTTGGCTCGTCTTTTTACAATTTAATGTAGAATACGAACATAATGTTATATTGCTCGGCCGCCATAGCAAATAGCGTGATAGTTTATAGCTTAAAGACCAGACCAGACTTATAGGGAATAATTATATGCAAAATTAGAACAGACTCTATCCGGTAGAAATTGCGTGAATTCTGTTTTATGAGGTATTTCTTTCCGACTTGCAAGACAAACATTGTAATAGCTCGGCTAATATGCTTGATATAAATATAATTTATATCATTAGAGCACTCAGGAATAACGTAGCTTTCAACCAGTGTTTTTTTTTAGTATTGGTTCATTAGTTCCGGAGACTACCCCCATACATACAAACAAACAATCTTACAAACAAATTTTACCTCGGGGAATTTGACTTAAACAAACACGATATGGGGTTAATTCAGTCAGTTTTATCGCAACCAACGTCAGAAGGTGCCAAAAAGTTGGGTAGTTTAATTACAGTACTTAAACTGTGACTTCCATCTTTGTTCAGTATTATAATAAGTTATATGTTTGTATGTTTTATATATAAGTATTAATGTTATTTTTACAATGTTAAAAGGCACGATGGGGTTGGCGTATCTTTTCAAATAAAAACCCCTAAATAAATAAAGAGAAAAAAAAAAAAAAATTACCTCTTTATAATCTTCTCTCTATATAATTCTCGTGTCACAATGTTAGTTACCATACTCCTCCGAAACAGCTTGACCGATTTTTATGAAATTTTATATTCATATTCAGTAGGTCTGAGAATCGGCTACTATCTATTTTTAAGGGTGGCTTTCCCACGGGATCGAGACTTACGCGGGTGAAACCGCGGGGCGCAGCTAGTATTAGTATAGATTTAGATAAACTCACGCCTTCTTCCCTTGGGCAGAAACTACAGATTGCCACCAGCCAGGATCTTTATTTACTCCTTTTGCTTCGTTTACGTTCATACATCTAGTCATACACGCACGCCGATTGCGAGCACTGCTGTCTTTTCTGAAGAACTTCACCAATCAGAGGGGTAATTCACGTAATTTCATGACGCGCCGATCAAGTTGCAGTGCAGGTGCAATGAAGTTTAAGTTTGAGTGATAGCTGAATATATATAGTATCTGACAGCCGTAGAGAATAGTAGAATACGAAATGCGTTGTTTTGATCGAAACTTAATTGCAACTGCACTGCTACCGCACTTCTTTAGTTACGTGAATTAGCCTGCAGGTCACTATATGTCCTTTTACGAGACGTAGCATCGGAAGGCCTCGTACAAGGTGGACCGATGACCTTGTGAAGGTCGCAAGAATCCGCTGGATGCGGGAAGCACAGAAACGGTCGAAGTGGCGGTGCTCAGGGGAAGCCTATGTCCAGCAGTCGACGTCTTTCGGATGAAATGATGATGTCCTTCCAAGGCTTACCCTGCCGGTTCCCCAGGTCCCAGCCATTTATATATTATCTTATATAATAAATACAAAAGGAACTCTGTCTATCTGTCACCTTTTCATATCTAAACCATTGAACTGATCGATGAAAATGTTTGATGAAATATGTGATACTTGAGCTACAAGGGCACTGACAGACAAACAGAGGGACGTTGCTTTTTATAATAAGTCAGTAATAGGTACTATGTTTAGACTAGGGCATAAAAAATATTTAATTAGAGTTTGAAGTGAAATATATTTCTTGAAATACAATTTCGTTGGCGGGAAATTAGTTCAGTTTCCCAGAACTGCAAAGTAATTAGATCCGACTTAGAAAGATATTCGATTTTGGTTCGATATTAGTTAGTTCTAGCAATCATAACCATCACCTGCTATGCAGGCGTTTCGCAAGAAACCCCTACATTTTGCTTAAACTGGGAATAAAACTTATGACTATTGAATCAGCTTCACACTTCAGCTGATTCAATATCAGACGCTTGACTCGATTGAAGATTAAATAATTTTTATTTCATTCCTCGTTCACACGAAACCAGCATAATTACACAGGACTGATGATTCGTCTTCTCATTTCATTTAATTTTTGATCATTCGATAGGCGAGAGAAAGATGCTCAGTGCCGAAATCCAACAGCGTTGGGTCTAAAGCAGTAATAGTCCGTCCGAAACCAGCTGCAATACAGCGGTTTGTAGTACAGTATGACACCCATAAATTACCTATAAATTAGAAATTACAGAAATCGATTCTCTCGAACTACTTTCATAATGTGAATTAATTCAGTTACACATTGCATATGTATATCGACTAATCTATCAACCAACACTGTTGATATTTGACAGAAAAACTTGCGGACAAAAATGATTGGTCCAACTGGTGTAGTCAAACATGTAATTTTTATCCGGTGACCTATTTACACCTTGATCAGGTAAAGAGAATTCATTTTCACACAATCATAATGCTTATGAATAAAACATACTATTAAAAACCGGCCAAATGCACGTCGGACTCGCGCGTAAAGGGTTCCGTACCATTATCCATAAAAACGGCAAAAAATCACGTTTGTTATACGGGAGCCCCCCTTAAATATTTGTTTTATTTTAATTTAATTATTTATTTTTAAAGTGAATATGTAACTAAAGATTCTTTGAATATTTCAAGCGTCTACCTGTTGCCGTTATCAATATAGAGCAAAAACTAGCAAAAAAATCACGTTTGTTGTATGGAAGCCCCCTTAAATATTTATTGTATTCTGTATTTGTTGTTATAGCGGCAACGGAAATACATCATCTGTGAAAATTTCAACTGTCTATCTATCACGGTTCATGAGATACAGCCTGGTGACAGACGGACAGACGGACAGACAGACAGACAGACGGCGGAGCCTTAGTAATAGGGTTCCCGTTTTACCCTTTGGGTATGGAACCCTAAAAACTTGCCTTTATTACTGGACTCTCTGGCAATATCAAAACGCGGTCATTCTTTGCAGAAATTGTATTCATTAAATATATTTTCGCGACAAAATTTCCATTCGGTCAATTTCATCTGCCCAGCCTTTTCCTAACAATTGGTCGGCCTCCAGTCCAACCAGATGCAGCTGCACACCAGCATTTTACATGGAGCGACTGCCTATCTGACCTCCAAGACCCAGTTACTGGTTACCACGATATCCCTTGGTAAAACTACTGTTGCAAAATTTCTAAGCGCAGTTCTGATTGGTCGCTACAACATTGATGAATGCAATATTCCAGGCAATAATTTCCCTGGCAGTGAACTACTTGCCGCTAAATGAAAGTTGTGGGTGACTGGGCAATAATAACACGCTCGATTTCCCCCCGAGGGAGGCAGCACTTGGGGCAATGTTAACACCTTGTTTGGCATAATTTCTAAGTTACATTAATTTGACAGCGAGTGTTAGATGAGAAGCGGGTTCCACACCTATTTTATAACCTTGTTGGCAAATATTATATTATAATTATGCCGCCTGCCAAGCGTGGCGATTATGGCAAATCCCCCCTTTAGAAAGGCCTATGTCCAGCAGTGGACGTCTTTCGACTGAAATGATGATGATGATGAATTATGCCGTGTGGTGCCAGACGTATAGAATAGCACCACCCTATTTCTTCCAGTGGGTGTCGTAAAAGGCGATTAAGGGACTTACTAGAGCATGGGCAGCAGCGTTCTCTATGCATTTTAACACCATACTGGCGAGCTACCAAGCGTGGCGATTATGGCAAACCCTCCCTTGGGGGATTGGGGGAAGCCTATGCCGAAAGACGTCCACTGCTGGACGAAGTGGACGTCTTTCGGCTGAAATCATGATGATGTTGGCAATTATATTTTCGAGCCGTTTGGGGTTGAAAGCCCAAGTTAAAAGTCCGAGTGCTCATGGTCTATTTAATGAAATCCCGAAACGGCTGGTTGACACTTCCCGTGACCCAAGGGTTAGCTTTTACCTTGGCCAGAGGCTAAGCATTGCCATACAATGCCGCCAGTTGGTTCGATACATTACTAGTCGACAGTGCACAGTGATGTGGATGAGTTTTTCGACGCCATATTTTAGTTTGTGAATAGGTTTAATTAAATTAGGATATAATTTTGTTATGGGTCCAGGGACGGCGCACTTGGGGACGTCCGCCGTCCCCTATCAAACTGGACCTGAGGTGGCGGCGTTTCCAGACGTCGCCAGAGGGGGACCCGCCCTAGACTTGAGGTGGCCCGCAGAGGCGGGCTGGCACTAGCCGGGGATTGCGGAAGTAATAACAGATCCCAAGATCAAGGTTGCAAGTGTGGGAAGAGAACAATGGGGTGGTTTTTAATCAGTAAGAGTCTGACAGACCCCTTCGCCCGCTCCAGGGCGGCAAACATCCATGAGGTTTTTCCACCACAAAAAAAAATAAAAGGATATAATTATATTATTTTTATTAATTAATTAGGTATAAGTCCTACATATTATTTTAATTCTAAATACATTTAATAAAAGAGAACTGTAAACATTTATAGAAACGGGTTGAAGTCATATGAGCATTGTATACAAATACTCTTGTGTTCATAAATCCATACGTATTCATGACTAGAACTAACTAGGAGACTACAACTAACTAGGGCTGACTACGGCGAAAGAAAAAAAGCTAAGGACTTAAAGTCAATTAAGGAAACTATGGAAGTCAAGAAAAGGCCGAACATTTGGCCGATACTTCTGATTATGGCTTCGAAGTAGACCCCGTGGGTTAGGAAATAGTTACGTTCCCGTGAGGTTATTTCCGACCTATACGCGTGTGAAACCGCGGGAATAAGCTAGTAGTATCTTTTATCCCAACTTCAATACATTTTACGATGTAGGTGTAGGTTATTTATACAGGGTGTTAAAGAAATTGCGTGCCATAGCTTAGGGATAGGTTCAAAATCGATAAAGGAACCCAGAAAAAAAAAATTACATAAAAACATAAAAAATATTGCAAGATCAATCTTATTTAGTACCTACTAAATTAAAACAGCAATCGTTTAGAATTATTTTATTTGTTTAAATGCTTTAATTACTAAGTTAGTAGGTACTAAATTAGGTTGATCTTGCAATATATTTTTAAGGTTTGTTTTTTTTCCTGGGTTTTGTTTATCGATACTGAACCTATCCCTACGCTAAGGCACGCAATTTCTTTGAAACCCTGTATAAAGCAACAACCTTATTTGACAGATCTATAAAATGTCTCGTGAAGGTTAAAAGTCAGAACAAAGCAAAATAAGGTCAGAGCAAAATATACGCGACATATTAAGTATGTACACGCGGATCACGAAGTTATTATTAAGAATTTGAATAATGTCAGACGTACAACTTATTTTCAGACATGTCGCCAACATAACATATTCATCATAAATCGAGCATAGAACTTTTAGCTCAAAGCGAATATACAATATTAGTTTTTTTTATACTAAACCCGAAAAGGGGTATTGTACTCATCATTTTGATCATTTTTTTCTATGGGACCAACCTTGAAATCGCGAAATAAAAATCAGCTGTTCCATACATTTTGTCGATTTAAGTGAACACAAATTTAGGGGGTCGTCAGAACCTCGGAACTCTGACGACCAGGGTTTCGTGTTACCCAGCAACTGGGTTGTGGAGTTCAGATAAGCAGTTGCTCCATGTAAAATACTGGTATTCAGCTGCATCTGGTTAGACTGGAAGCTGAAACTCACTAAAATCTAAAATAATACCAGAACATACTGACTTTGTTGTAAAAGTCGGATGGGCAGTTGCTCAATGGACCTTTGTATTTAAATTATAATTATATCGTATCGCTTTGTATTTTACAGTGTGTACAAAATTAATAAAATAAATAAATAAAATACTGGTATTGAAATGAAATGAAATCGTTTATTCTGTAAATAGGATATTAGAATCACTTTTATACGTCATATAAAAAAAAAAAACTAGATGTAGCCGACATTTCCTATCTGACTACTCCTCAGAAGAAATGGTGAAACAAATTCAAGGAATCAAAGTCTCTTAGACATAATCTTGGTCAGATCATGTGAGGACCATGTAGGTCCGTGTCTGAAATGGTCTTTTGAGGAAAGAACCACACAAATTTGAGTGGACCTGTCCAATCAGTGAAAGCATTTGTCAGTAATCGTGCAGCTCAACTATCTATTATCAGCTGTGGGCCTTATCAGAAGGCTAAAAGTCACCCAAAGGGCAATGGAGAGGGCTATGCTTAGAGTTTCCCTACGAGATCAGAAATGAAGAGATTCGCAGGCGAACCAAGGTAACCGACATAGCCCGAAGAATTGCCAAGCTTAAGTAGCAGTGGGCAGGGCACATTGCTCGCAGAACTGATGGCCGATAGGGCCGAAAGGTTCTGGAGTGGCGATCGCGTACCGGAAGACGTAGCGTTGGAAGGCCTACAAGGTGGACCGATGACCTTGTGAAGGCTGCAGGTATCCGCTGGATGCGGGAAGCACAGAACCGGTCGAAGTGGCTTGGGTAGGCCTATGTCCAGCAGTGGATGTCTTTCGGCTGGAATGATGATGATGATTATCAGCTGTATCCAGTAGACTGGAAGCCGAACCCAAGCTAGTTGAGAATAGGCTAGGAAGATGATGATAAGATGCGATGATGATGCTGATGATGCGTCTCTGGTGCACAGAGTGCGGGGCAGTGCCAATACCATCCTGGTGATGATCGCCAACAGACTGGATTGCCCTTATATCCGGCAATGCTGCAGCAGACATATTGTTACCTTGTGAGCGTTTTTGTCTGTGTTTATTATTTTGTCTGTGCTTGTTATCTTGTCTGTGCTTGTTATCCTGTCTGTATACTTTTTATGTATCTAATTGTATACGAGTCTTGTTACTTGAAATAAACTATTTTTTTTTTAATTCCCTACGGACAACAACATAGAAACGAAATCCTACTAATATTATAAACGCGAAAGTTTGTAAGTATGGATGGATGGATGTATGAATAGAATAGAATACTCTTTATTATGTACACCATAAAAGTTACAGAGCTTCTTCACGCTCAAACGGCTGGACCGATTTAGATAAAATTTTGTATGGAGGTAGCTGACACCCTGCCTAACATATCGGCTCCTTTTTATCCCGATATTATAATAAAATAATAATAAATTTCTTTATTTCCCAAAAACACATACCTACAGATAATTGTACTTTAGATTTACAATTTTGAGATTATGAAAGCGAACATTCACAAAAACATAAAACATTTGGATGCTGCAGAAATCTGTACACAATAGATTAAACCCTGTCTCTTAAACTAGGGTATCCTGTATCTCAATAGACAGTGTATCACAATGAGGTTCCAATTGATAATTATGTATGAGTGGACTGTGTCGATTTACCTTCAGACGGGAAAAAAGTTATAGTTTATTTTAATAATTAAATTATGTATGAGTATGTGAGAGTGCGGGTTTGGGATATTCCCACGGGATCGAAACTTACGCGGGTGAATCCGCGGGGTGCAGCTAGTAATTATTATTTTGTTCGTCCCATTTATGAAACAGGACTTATTCGTTGATCTATATAATGTATATATTATAAATTAAATTAGCTTTTCGTATAATTATGTCTGTATGATCGTACGCAACGAATTTTGATGCGGCTTCGCCCCATCATTTGGAGGATTTATTGTGGAAGGTTTATTTATTGGGGAAGGTTTATATATTGGGGAAGGTTTATATATTGGGGAAGGTTTATTTATTTGGGAAGGTATATGTATTGAGGAAGGTTTATTTAATGGGGAAGGTTTATTTATTGGGGAAGGTTTATATATTGGGGAAGGTTTATTTATTTGGGAAGGTATATGTATTGGGGAAGGTTAACTTATTTATTTATTTAACCATTTATGTACACACATATATAAACGTACAAGAAGAAAGGAACAGATAAATACGTACAAAGGTGATGCTTATTTCTAAAGAATTCTCTTCCAGCAAACCTACGATAGGAAAGTAGATAAACAGATATAGATAACGTGTGTCAGAGTAGAAGAGAAAATAGAATAAATAAAATCAAAACAATTCACTTAATAAAATAAATAATTTGAGAATATACTAACATACATACATAACTACTTAAATAAATATCACCAGAATATTAACAATTATAATGAAATTAAAATAATAAGTACATACGCAACAGTGAGGAATTGGAAAGACTGTTTTCTTTCACTCATTTTTTAAATACTGCAACTGTATTTATACATATACACACCATGTATGTGCATAATAAATAAATATTAAACTTACATAAAATAAAGTAATCTCGACATTTCGATATGTCGTAAAAATCGTAAATAAATAATTATATTAATAAGTATGATAGACGCACTCCAGCGTCTACCATACTAGCATAACCGATCCTAACGTTTGTCGATAACTATATTGACGCATAGTGTGCGATTTCTAATTATCTTTCGTTATTTATAAGTACCAGAATTTGCGAATTTAATCACGTGCATTTTATCGGATGGCCCGACAGTTTACTGACTCGGCTAAAAGTGCTGGAACTAAGTCATGGAGTACTCAAAACTGGAGATTTTTTTCCAAAATCGTGCATTACTACGCCGTGAACACTACCAAAATGATTAGATCATAAAATGTTAAAATAATAAAAAACACAAAAAAAACGACTTCATAATCTTCAAATAATTATTATATGTTTTTAGTAGGCAAGTACTTCAACCCGAGATCGATCACTTTCAGATAAGTTGAAAAAGAATAATGTCAACCTAAAATAAAAATAATAATATATGCGAAGCGTTATCAGTGAAGGAAGAGTTCCCATCACTGGTTCCGCTTCTCTTATAAATTCATACATTGCTATGGGCAGCAATGTATGCTGGTGCGCCCTCGAGTCAATTCCAATAAAAGAATATAATCGAACAACTATCGACCGATACCTTAATTGGACGTATGCGGCCTCACAAATACTATTCAACTCTGTTTCCTCTGTTGCGCGAAATGCTTTTCAAAAGTTTCGTCAAAAATACAAATTTTCGGCGAAAATTTGTCTATCAGAAATCTCTTCGATAGAATATCAATAATAAAATAGAATAAGTTCAAAATAAAAACGTAAAAGGTAAGGTCTTAACCACCCATATTACATTTCTATTTTTAACTAAGTAGCTGCCCCGATAGACGTTGTCTTGTCCTCAATTACAATACAAAAAAGTACCTTTAGTATTTCTCGACTTTGAAAATTTCCAGGCAACTTTTCTAATTTTTCTTCCCATAAATACTTAATTCGGCCTATTACGAACATTTTACAACAAAAAATAGCTAACTCGGTCCAGCTGTTCTCAAATGATGCGATTATCCAACGAACAGCATTTCATTTTTATTTATATAGGTTTTTCATTTCTGAAATAAACAGTATAAGTACCTATTGAAATATATTATAATTAAAGAAAATTCTTAATTTATATGGCTTTTATCAGCCACAAAAAATATGGATGAGCAAATTGATCAAACAACCTTTCAGTATTCAGGCTCAATTTATTTAAACGTATATTTCCCGAGTCAAATTAGAGTAATGTGAAAATATTTACAGTGTTCCTCAAGTCTGTTAGCTTTCTCCGAGCACCATAATGTGAATAGACGCTTAAATGCAACGATCTTGTTAACTCTGCTCTTGACGATAAACTAAGAGCGAGTTTCATCTTATGCATTCGTAATGTTCGAAGCCTGACTCTCTTGCTCCGGAGAAAAGTTTCCAATACCAATAAATCTTGTTTGACTGGGAGAAAACCGCTGTCCTTTTCAGGATAAAATATTTTTAAAATAAAGTTTTTTATTTTTGGCTTCTAGAATAACACAGCTGTTAAATTGTGTAATAATGTACAGAATATTCAAGTCTGGTATTCCACGTTTCCTTCAGAAAGCAATATAACTTCCCAAATCTTAATATTAAACAAAAGGAAAATTAAAAAAAAACACAGGGTGTGGCCGGGAAATGGCATTGATACGTCAAGACATCACAACCTGTAGAGCCTCCCTGACACAACCTGTTACACTCCGACAACCAACACCTTTTATATAAACAGATATACAGATAAATATACAGCTACATTGTACGTACCCTTCGCATCACCCGCAGGGAGAACGATGAAGTTTTCATGTTTATTTTTTTGCGGACACTAAACAAATCGAAATAGAAAGTGTTTTAACTAGTGCAAGTCACTACACTGCCTTCAAACACTCGCGATTTTCAAGGATAATGCAAAAATAATTAAATATTATATCTATAAATATATCTGCGATTACAGATCGATTTTTTCTGTATATATTATATTAAAAAATATTCGAATATAGCTAGTATTTATGAATGTGTGTATATTTTTCTTGGCGGCCCGAGCGGTTTAGGAGCGGGCGACACGGCGGACGGTATATTCGCGACTGATTACATGCCCCGTGGTAGAAACAGGGTGAGAAGGACACACTGATAACCTGAAAGCTTAGTGACGTAAACGTGAAAACCGCTGTTGCAAAACCTTCTTTGAAACTGGACGATAAGGTTGAAATTCTATTGCAAATAAAGTTAAACTTTTGAAGGATCCGTAGTTCCATCTTGCTCCCACATTCATCTGGTTGGACGGAACACAGATACAGGATGAATTGAATTTATGCCTCCACCACGTACCTCTACACTTCGATTTATTTAACGCGTTTTGCTATACAGTTAGATACAATGCTGTTTTGGCAACCACATCTTTAGTCAACGTAGAACAAAACCAGCGGTGGATTAAAAGATATTGGAATATATTTCCTGATAGAACGTGTAGATGGATACAGAATTTATTTCATCTCATCTTACAACACTGTTCTTTCGGAATCCTAGATTATTTGTAACGGAAGACGTTGATGATACTATTAAAGTGATCACAATTTTCTTTGCCCTTAGATAGATAGATAGTTAGATGCATTTATTTGCCTGAAATATGGTATTTTACAGATTTTATAACACATACACAATAGTTCTTCATTTTCCGCCTACTACATTCGGCATGCAAATCTTGTGAAAGTAATAATGATTCTAATTTAAACAAAATAATTAAATATCAAATTTAAAAAAAAGTAATAAATCAAGAATTGTCTACTTATCAAATTACAAGTGTCAAAGAAATATATCCTGCACATTGCTTTAGATTCACTGCGGGTGTTAAAAGCTTATTCTCGGTAACCATGAAAGGGGTTGAAAGTATGCGTTAGAATTGAGGAAATCTAATAAAGACTGACGTGAGCGCTCTTGAGATTTATCTATCTCTATTAAAGTAAAAGGAATTTCGGTGTCTCTTAACAAAAAATGTTTGTTTATTTATTTTAAAGATTTTACGAATCTAAGAGAATAAAGAATCTAATCTAATCTAATCTAATCTTTTTCTTTTTATGCATTTTACGTAATTTTTTATCATATTCAAGATTTTAAATGAAAAAAGAAAAAAATAATAATAATAAAGTGTTTATTCAATGAAATATTTTTCAAGACATATTTATTACCCGTCAATCAATCAATCAATATCTTTATTGTGGATCATAGGTAGGTTATGTACCTACCTATGATCCACAATAAAGATATTGATGGACAGGTCTTAAAAAATAAATAAATTGTGATCAGCTATGTCCCACCCTTAGGGCATACAATAGTTACATACACAAATTAAATTTACATTATTATTACAAATTATTAAGATTTACACATAAAATAAAATAAAAGATAATTATAAAACACACACATCAGTGGGACACTGAACGCGTCATGACTGAGGGGGACTGTAAAGGCTTCTACATACCGGGGCGACTTGTCGCGCGACGCGACGCGACACAAAAGCACCGCTCGTCCCACGACACGCGGGGCCTTTGTGCCGTGTCGCGTCGCGCGACAAGTCGCGCCGGTATGTAGAAGCCTTAATGTAGAAGTGATTTGTCCGATAGGAAGTTTTTTATAGAGTACGAGTAGTAGCACTTGTTTTACTAATAGCTCATGGAGATTTTTTTTAATCTTTTTATTTCCGTAATTATTCTAATAGGCCCCGGAATATTATTAAAGATGCGTGAAGCTGTACAAAGGATACTTTTTATGCATTAGGTGAATCTTGCTAGCTACTGTGCGCAATTTATCCTTACGCCGTACACGCGTATAGTAATTATACACTCTGGCAATCTGCACATCAGTTTGTGGGCAGACGTAGCTCCTTTTTTATTTGTAAGTACCATGATTTTTATAATGACAGCACTTTTTCACTTATAGGTTAAAACTATCGTGCATTCCTTTTATTTATAAACATACTAAAATAAACAATTTAAATTGTTTCCTTTTATGTATTCTCTGTAGCAAGGCTTTCACAAAATATACCAAAGGGGTTCATAAGGTAGATAGGCAGTCGCTCCATGTAAAATGCTGGTATTTAGCTTCATCCGGTTAGACTGGAAGCCGACCTCAACATTGTTGGTAAAACGCTAGGGAAATGATGAAATGATTTATATAATATTTCGCCATTCTCAAATCGTTTTCCATTTGTTACAAGATGTAGTTTTCTATGTGTATAAAAAAATCTCTTAGTTTTTGATCTTTCATGTTTTGTACAGGAAGTGACAGCTAGAGCATGGAATAAATAAGTACTTTTTAATATCATGGAGTCAGTTTACTCATGGAATTAGTATGTACTCTAAAGATTGTAAGTAGAGGGGTCGAATTTCAACCAGTGGGCGATCACTAGTAATGAATAATTATATATTATAAATATTTCAGTATTTCGCTTTTTAAATTTGTAGGTTAATTTCGCTGCTCAGTTGCTTATTAACTGGGTGAGATGTCAGATGTTACACATCATAGGCGACTACTGGAAGGCTTAATTTGTTAAATAACAAGGTGTATTATTTTGTTGACGAATATATAAATGACAAATTTTGATTATAATACCTGATAGCTAAATCCAATCTGTTCGTATGATAAGTGACATTATCAATAATTTTGTAAGTTTTGATTATTGTTGTATTAATGAATTGATGACATTTTTAGGGTTCCGTACCCAAAGTGTAAAACGGGAACCCTATTACTAAGGCTCCGCCGTCTGTCTATCTGTTTGTCTGTCCGTCTGTCTTTCTGTCTGTCTGTCCGTTTGTCACCAGGCTGTATCTCATGAACCGTGATAGCTAGACAGTTGAAATTTTCACAGATGATGTATTTTTGTTGCCGCTATAACAAGAAATACAAAAAATACAACAAACGTGATTTTTTTTTTCGTTTTTGCTCTTTTGTATTCTTTGCTTCTTTTTATTTTTTAAAACATTTTATATTTTGTATGCCTTTTGGTGGGACACAGCTCAGATCTTATTATTATAACGCCTTCCTTAAGTACCATGTAATCACGAAGTAAATTAATTAGATTTTTTTTCACTCAAATATTCTTTTAGTCTAAGACCTTATTGTTTTCCTAGATTTCAATGGTGTATTGGCCATGTACCAAAATATTGAAAAGGCGGGAACAATACATGTACAGAATTATGTATGTACCTTTATTACCCGTACATAACTTTGTTTACTCATAAAACGAGAACCCATTCGGACATCCACGGAGTAAAGTTTACCAAGAAGTACCTAATTACAAGTTATGACATAACGAAGTTCGTGGAACTCAATCTTACTGTATTAGTAGGATTTTTTCTGAGCATCTCGCGCTTATAGCATTCTCAATTGTTTGTATTATTATCTGTCCTTTCTAGTTGTCGGCAGTCTTTCCTTTGGGTAATGGACGATACTAAATTATTGTATTAGATTCTCTCAAAATACCGGCTTAATTTTTATCATCATCATTTCAGTCGAGAGACGTCCACTGCTGGTCATAGGCCTTTCCCAAAGGGGGGTTTTGCCATAATCGCCACGCTTGGCATGCGGGTTGTCGATCGCAGTATGGTGTTAAAATGCATAGAAAACGCTGCAGCCCATTCTATAGTAAGTCCCTTAGTCGCCTTTAACGACACCCACGGGAAGAAATAGGATGGTGCTATTCTTTACATCCGGCACCACCCGGAAAAAAAAATATTCGGATAAATATTACAGTATTTAGCTTTTTTTTAACCGACTTCTAAAAAAGGAGGTTACTCAATTCGACCGTATATATGCTTTTTCTTTATGTTTGTTCGCGCGTAACTTCGTCGTTTATGAACCGATTTTGATGATTCTTTTTTTGTTGGAAAGGGTATACTCCCGAGGTGGTCCCATTGCCAAATCAGAATCTGATGAGGAGATCCAATGGAAACCGAGGGGCACCCTCAAATTTTATAGGCAAACCTATAGCGATTTGGATATTTTTTATAGGAACTCGTGCATTTGCTCTCGGAAAGCACCATTTGGTGAAGTGGAACTGATGATGGAGACCACAGATGGCCACCGGAACAATATAATAATAAGTATTTAACGGGTTGCGATTCGATTAGGTACGTTAATGTGGTTGCTAACCAATTTATATCACTATGCATATGGTGAGTGGCAGTTCTCCTGGTTCTTACTCCTCAACAATCAACGTCCCAGAATCGGGCAAAGCAATATTTTGTAAAAGGTGATGAGTAGTTAACATTAGGCTATTGTAACTTAGATAAATTAAAAACTGACCCACTAAAAAGTGAAAAATAATAAACTTTTTACAAAAAAAAAATCAATAAAAAAATCAAAAATGGCAATTAACTTAAATACAGATCCAAAGACACCGATTTCTGAAATTAAAGTTATTTTTCACTTTGTAGTGTTATTTTTGGGAGTCGGTTTTTTTTTTTTTTGGGAAAAAGTTTTTTTTTAAGGTTCATTTCTGGCACTGCTCAGTTGCTTATTACCAAGGTGACATGTCAGATGTTACACATCATATGCGACTAGTGTAAGGCTAGCTCGTTTTTTAGTGTTTTTTTGTCAACAAGGTAACCTTATAGTTTCGACATGTCCGTCTTTCTGTCCTTGGCTTAATTAGAGACTATAAGTACTAAATAATCAGCCTATAATGTTCCCACTGCTGGGACTCAGGCCTCCTCTCGCGGTAAGAGGGAGTGGGCTGTAATCTACCACGCAGGCCCAGTGCGGGTTGATAGATGTCACATGTCGTCGGATGTTATGTGTGTGTGTGTGTGTGTAAGTACTAGAAAGCTGTAATTTGGCATGGGTATACATATTAATAAAAACGGTGAAGGAAAACACCGTGAGGAAACCGGCATGTCCTAGAACCAAAAAAATTTAAGACATGTGACATCTACCAACCCGCAATGGGCCCGCGTGGTGATTTACGGCCCACTCATTCTCAGAGAGAGGAGGCCTGTGTCCCAGCAGTAGGAAAAAGATTGACCTCCCTTACACGTAAAGTGGGGATGATAATTTTTTCTCGTCAATTCCATTATATGGGGTATCGTTGGATAGGCTGTAAATATTGAGGGTCTTCGAAGACCATTTTTCGATTCAGGATCCGTTTGAGTAATATTAAGCTTCAAAGTGCAAATTTTTGCTAGAGGTTAGTGTGTCCCCTCTGCCAGCTAAATTATTGTTTTTGGATATGTGAAAAAAATCATGACATTAAAACGAAAACTGTCACTGCTAAATATGCTTTACAAGTTTAGTTTGTGAGTTAGTTAGTGGTTAGTTAGTTTATTGTTAGTAACTTTATAGGTGCAGTTTGTGAAATTTAAGTGTCCGCAATACTCATAATAAACAAAAATTGTAAAACTGTGTTCTGTTCCCACAGACAAGCCGTGAAAACGGTTTTGCGGGGCAAAGTCCTTATGTAAAGTTTTTTGCTAACGTATTTAATAAATAAATAAATAATAATAGTAAGTTAACAAGAAATAGTCAACAAACTTACATTTGCAGTTGGTGAATTAACTGTGACGTATATCGAAGTATGGTACATGTTTTTGAACTACAATGTTAAATTTGTTTATGGGATAAATTCATCCCAACTACGGAATCCTTCATTGAGCGTGGTCCGACGCGCACTTGGCTGGTTTTATTATTTATTCTATGAATTTTAATATCCTTTGGGATTAGGAACATCGATGTCATAGTAGGTAAATAAACTTCAGTTCTATTCAAATGGCCGTGACCTCTCTAAAAGCAATTAACGCTAATCCTAAGGGATATTAATGTCTTACTTCATACTCTACCTAATCTATCCTCGAAGCGTTAACGACTTATTGGAATTAGTAAGTATAAGTATTATAATTACTGCTTTAATTTATTGTGAATGTGAGCACTATGTAGGTGTTTTTTTTATTTCTCTAAATATTTACCTTTTTATTTTTTTTTTCTCAGTTAGTTTAATGATGGTCTGGCATTTTGAGCGCTTTATGCGGCCTACCCAAATGTCCTTTCTTTGGTATTGTTTGTCGAGTCGTTGAGCTCCTTAAGTCTTGAGTTGAGCTGCACGATTACTGACAAATGCTTGCACTGATTGGACAGGTCCACTCAAATTTGTGTGGTTCTTTCCTCAAAAGACCATTTCAGACACGGATCTACATGGTCCTCACATGACCTGACCAAGATTATGTCTGGACTTTAAAAGGAACTTTGACTCCTGGGTTTGTTTCGCCATTTCTTCTCAGGGGTATTCAGATCATAGGAAATGTCGGCTACATCTAGATTATTTTTTTATTTTTTATATGACGCATGACGTGTAAAAGTGATTATAATATCCTATTTATAGAATAAACGATTTCATTTCATTTCAGTTATTTCTATTAACTCATGAAATTAATTATTATTAAATCTTTATTAACAGATCACAGAGATCCATACGAGTACAGTGTTAGAAAAGAAAATCTATGCTAAAGTCCGGAGTAGGACCTCACACTATCCACGTAGTATGTAGTACGTACTTGTAGACGTATGAAGTCCGATCCAGTGACGCAGCATCGGACAGTCCCACCTACCGCACAACGTGCTCAGGATGCTGTGGGAGCCAGCACGCATTCTGCGAAGGATCGACGAACACCGGTTTCGTATGATGTCATGAAAGCCGTCAATCCTCGCCTAAGCAAACATCCTCAAAGCGCTACAAATTAATATCAGTGAGTGTGACATCCCGCGGTTTCATTTGCATGGGAATTCCAAAGGAAACTAAAAAAAAAAAAAAAAACATTCATTCTTGTGGACAATTTTTTTTTGATAATAAGTAACTTGGGAATAGTGTTGCTATCTATGGGCGAAATAAAATAAGCTAGAGAAACTTCGCAGACGTGATGAATTTATATCAAAATAATCATAATAAAAAAATTAAAGAAATCATCATTAATTTCAGCCGAAAGACGTTCATAGTTTTTTATGTGATACTTATTTTAAAACTTAGAATAGTGTTTTCTCAAATATGCTTGGAAATTTGAGCATTAATACAACCTTCTTCGAGGTAAATCGAAATTGCTGTACTGGCCAAATACATGCGAGCAGCGGCCACTAAAAGTTGTATGAAAAGCCAAAGCCATAACATGTGTCGTGGTTTAGCGGCCAAATAAATTACATAGTAAACTCATATCTATCGTGTAATTTAAAAATGGTTGCCATGTTTTGGAGTAAAAGTACTCCAAAACATGCAACCAAGGAGGTAACTTTTTTTTTTTTTTTTCTTTTCCTTCTGGCTTCGCACGGTTTGTGCATTTAGCCAATGTCAAGTTTTAGTTCTTGTCTAATATTGATGAAATGAATTATAAATGCATGATGATGATATCCCCGCCCACTCCCCTTGAGTTTCAGTAAAGATGTGGCACTTTACTGAGTCCTCACGCGGACTTCTTGAGAGAACTTGAAGCGAAGTTGCACTGTTTTGTTTCATTTGCCTACACTAATGCACGTTCACAAACACTTAATGGTTAATAATCCACCATTATTACACATTAGTATTCGGCTAAACACAAATTTTGGAAAATAAAACAAACTGCTGAACATGACGCTTCACTTTCCCGCCAAGAAGCCCAAAGGAGGTAACTTATCCAAGGTTTTATTTAAAATTCGAACTGGCTTGCAAATAGAAAACTGTTTGAAAAACAAATGAACACATTGGCGCGTGAAAAATCATCGTTGTTCGTCATTGAATCTGGAATTTATAAATAATTTTCTTTGTTTGAATTTCCGCGCATTATTTGAGAAAAGCACTATACAAGCCTTGGCCGCAACCAGGCATTGATGGACTCACTTTCGCTTCGGCCCACATTTTCACGGTCGACCACCCCTGTTGCAGGCCGCTGTAGTATGTACTATTATTGCACTTTCACTTGTCCGTTCCACTTTCTTAGGCTCGTATTAATAGAGCGCTACTCAGTACTCAAGCATTACTTAAGACTAGATTCAAGCCATTTGATTGGTTGAAACTAGTCCTAAGTAGTGCTTGAGTACTGAGTAACGCTCTATTAATACGGGCCTTAGAGTCTGATATTATATTAAAAACCCTTTGTTCATGTGTTATGTGTAGAGATCGGATATTCGGATGCATATTCACCTAAAGTTTGAGAGTTGACTAGTATGGAGTGAGCTTCGGTACGGGAAAGTGTCGGTTTCCAGGTCTGACAACTACTCTTTTGTACTGTGTATCCCCGAATAAATATATTTCATTTTAGAATAAAAGGTTTTGAAGAAATATTAATAGTGTTTTTTAAATGTGTTATAATTTCCACAAAATTCTTGCCTAGTTCTAAATAGATAAGAAATATTTATTATACTTAGGAATACAAAATTGTTTACCTACACACTGTTATTACTGAAACCTCGCGATCCCGGAATAAAAATATATTTTAAGAAGTCGTTTCCATACTTCGTATCGTTTGCCGGAAAAAAACGTACTTTACGTAAATATGCATCCGAATATCCGATCTCTAGTTTATGTGTGTTTCATTGCCACCATTATTTTTACACTTTTTACAATCATCATCATCATTTCAGCCGCAAGACGTCCGCTGCTGGACATAAGCCTCCCCAAAGAGAAGGGGGTTGCCATAATCGCCACGCTTGGCAGGCGGGTTGGCGATCGCAGTATGGTGTTAAAATACATAGAGAACGCTGCTGCCTATTCTCTAGTAAGTCCCTTAGTTGCCTTTTACGACATCCACGGGACGAAATAGGATGGTGCGATGGTGCACACGGAATAAATAATAAAAAAATATGTTTTTGAATATTTATTTATTTTTTATTTTATTTGAAATATTATTTCTAATCGGATCTGGATTTTCAAAGTTTTTGTTGTTTTAAAACGTACAAACAAACGAATTTTATCTTTGTGATATTGATTTATAAAAGTATTGAGTTATTAAAGAAAACATTCACCCGTCTTTGGGTTTAAAAAATATCGTTTTTAAAATAGATACCATAAATTGAATCACTGCTCCAAAATACAGGTAAACGCGTAATAATAACAAAAGGTCTTCACTCACCCACACAAGACGCCATTAGTTTTAAAAAACCCGCCAACTACGTGTCGGACTATGCACAATGAAGGGTTGGGATGAATTTTTATCCCAAGAACAAACTTAACATTGTAGTTAAAAAACATGATACCCATACATTCCAACTGCAAATTTAGGTTTGTACGCACTATATTGAGTGATTTGCCATGTTATTTTAAGATCACAGACTTCTTAAAGGTTTTTCCTGTAATCTATAAGTAAAGAACTATTTTCAGTATTTTTTTTTTCAAAATTTAAGGCTGAGTAGTTTCGGAGATAAGGTGGGGAATGGTCAAATTATCAGCTATTTTCTTAAATAATTTTAAAAGTATTTTTATTAAAATTATAAAAAAACATAAATATATGAAATCCTTACATTTGATATGTCATACGGTACAGATAGGAAAACTTATTTTTTTCTTATTTGTTCCCTAAAAGTGACCCCCATATTCAAAATATTCGTCGGGGGTCGTAAACTGGGGGATGTGGCACCTGTGCTGCTTAATTCTGTCGCTCTTCGGAGAGTGAGAGAGTTTAAATACCTCGGCCATGTGGTCACTGAGGATTTAAAAGATGATGGGGACCTAGAAAGAGAGAGAAGAGCGATGGCGGTCCGCTGTAACATGTTGGCACGCAGATTTGCGAGGTGTAGTTTAGGGATAAAGATCACTCTGTTTAAAGCATTCTGCCAAACTCTCTACACCTGCAATCTGTGGGTCAACTACACGCAGCGGGCCATCAACGCTCTCCGGATACAATATAATAACGCGTTCAGGGTGCTGGTGGGGCTCCCACGCTGCTGTAGTGCGTCTGCAATGTTTGCGCACACGCACACAGACGGCTTTCACACTGTACTGCGGCGCCGCATCGCTTCGCTGATGTTCCGCACGCGTGGGAGCGTAAACACCATCCTGAGCGTGCTCAGCCACAAGCTGGACAGCCCCCTTCTGGGGCACTGGGTTCAAGCACAAGTGCGTGTGACCGGGGGCCCGTCCCACACGTCCGTGTTTGAGTCACAGAAGTTCATATTATGTGTACCAAATTTCAACTTAATCGGTCGAGAAAATTCGAAGAAAATCGGCTGTGTCTGACAGACACACGAGTGATTCTATAAGGGTACCATTTTATCCTTTTGAGGTACGGAACCCGAAAAATATAATATTTTTTTAAATAATCCATATTTTTCATTTATTTTACTGAGTCAAATATCGTCATACGCAAATTCAAGCGACATAGTTTGATATTCTTAGCTTGCGTAGGACACTTGCTACGCCCATAACAAACTAGTTCAGCAATACACGCTCTACGATTTTTCGTAGCACACTTGCTACGCTCATAACAAACTAGTTCAGCAATACACGCTCTACGATGTTTCGTAGCACACTTGCTACGCTCATAACAAACTAGTTCAGCAATTTTTTTGTAGCACACTTGCTACGCTCATAGCTGTCTGCTACGAAAAAACGTAGAGCGTGTATTGCTGAACTACTTTTTAAAATGGTGGTAATTTGCAGTTGTTTTGCTGCAATATAAACCTTAATTTATAGTGACAACCAAGAGAAGACGTAAAGTAGCCGAACTGTCCCACTTTACAGTATTGAATATTGTTCTTTATAGCATTGGCAAGGTTCCAAGAAAAGCCTACGTGCAGTGGGTTTAAAATTGTAACACAACAGGTTGCGAACCCAATTTATTCACTTTATAGTTTTATTTACTCGTAACTTACCTTTAAGTATGAATAAATAACAATAAACCACGTAAAACCTTGTCAATATAAACAAAAACAGAAAAAAGGTTAGTTTAATTTGTTCTTTCAAAGAAGCCGTAAAAGGAAAATATTGTTAATTTTAAAAGGCACCACTGATTTAAACGAGTTATGAGAAAAATAAGTTTCTATACAAATTTTTAATTCCTCATATCTCGTCTTTATATCATTGTCCTTTCAAAATAATTATATATTTGGGAACATAGATATTCTGTAATCTAATCGAAATAAATAAACACTACCTTAAGAATATGTTTGATTTACAAATTATTTTGGTATTACGTTTGTATGAACTACGCATAGCATGCGTAGTTCATACAAACGTAATACGCCCCCTAAAAGGTTTTATTTTATACAAAACTTTGCCCCAAATTAGTTTCTGTTTTCTTTACGTGGGTGTGTTTGTGGAGACACATCTCACTTATGTATGCAAATTAACTATGTGTAGGTCGTATTGAAATATTTATTCCCTGCGGCAATCAAACCCGTAGCACACATAACGATTGCCCAGCCACTGCGCCAAGCATTCTATCCCCGTTGTTGTTCCCTACATTTTGGCGAGTTATGAGAACATAAATGTATGAAACAGCAGATTTTTTTCGCGATTTCAGGTTAGTCCTATAGTAAAAGTTGTTCATAATAATAAGTACAATTACCCCTTAAGAGGTTGTGCGTTATTTACGTTACATCTTGTATATTTGGTTGAATTTTTATACGCAGACTGGGAACGTCATTAGGTATGTACGAAGTTTAATGTTTAATTTATTGTCGTATTGTTTTTTTTTTTGTAGATTCTGACATATATTTTTTTTTGCAATTTCAATTAATGTTTTTATTTTTAATTGTTTTGCTGAATGTTCAAATTTAATTGATCACAATTTTATTTTGAGTTTTTGTTTGTTTGGAATTTGAGATAGTTTGTAATAAATGGTTTGTGATTTGGATGTGTGAGTGTGTAGGGATATGCACTATTTCTATTAATTTATGTTTAGCAATGGGCTGAAATAAATAAATTAATTTATTTATTTTATTGTCATCTCTGCAAAAACAAATCAATAAATAACTTCCTCTAATTTGCTTGTCATTCGCAATTTTCCATTTCAAATTAAATGGTATTGATTGCAATCGCACTCCATCAACTTAATCGAGTCCTATTCACGCCATTTCACAATTATTTAGTTTACAGATTGATGATAAACGGAAAACGTTGGAACACGATGTCTATTAAGATTATAAATGATAGTAAACTGTCCTCGTTACTTGTTTGTTTTGTTATTAACCTAATTCGATTAAAAATATTAAACGTTTTTATTGCAATAGGATTGACTTTTTAAGATTATTTAATAGGTACGTCTTCTTCTTCCTTTAGTGTTGATACCAAAGGTATCATCATTAGTTTCGGAGATAACCCGGGGTATGGTCAATTATCAGGTATTTTCTTAAATAATTTTAAAAGCATGTTTATTAAAATTATAAAAAAAAAACATAAATATAAGAATCCTTACAATAAGCCCTTTCATTTGATATGTCACACGGTACAGACAGAAAAACTTTTTTTTTAAATTTTCTAATAATTATGTTCCCCGAAAAGAGGACCCCCATATTCAAAATTCATTTATTGACGTAACACGTCCGTGTTGAGTCACAGAAGTTCATATGTGTACCAAATTTCAACTTAATCGGTCCAGTAGATTCGAAGCAAATCGGCTGTGACAAAGAGACAGACACACGAGTGATCCTATAAGGGTTCCGTTTTATCCTTTTGAGGTACGGAACCCGAAAAATATAATAAAAAATTTAAATAATCCATATTTTTACAGAGTCAAATTCAAGCGACATAGTTTGATATTCGTAGCTTGCGTAGCACACTTGTTACGCTCATAACAAACTAGTTCAGCAATACACGCTCAACGATTTTTCGTAGCACACTTGCTACGCTCATAACAAACTAGTTCAGCAATGCACGCTCTACGATTTTTCGTAGCGTCTTGCTACGCTCATATCTGTCTGCTACGACTAATTCGATTAAAAATACTAAACGTTATTATTGCAATAGGGTTGACTTTTTAAGATTATTTAATAGGTACGTCTTCTTCCTTTCGTGTTGATAGCAAAGGTATCATCATCACCATCGGCCTGTTTTTCCTAACAATGCTGGGGTCGGCTTCCAGTCTAACCGGATACAGCTCAATACCAGTATTTTACATCGAGCGACTGCTCAAACTCAAACTCAAAGCATTTATTTCAAATAAACCTATTACAGGTACTTTTGAATTGTCAAGGGGTTGGTCAGTCAGAGAGATGAAGCTAGTTGCCCATTCCAAAGCGTAGTAGGTTCCTATGGAGAAGAACGGGCAAGAAACTCCACGGACACTCTTTTAAATCAAAATATTGTTACATAGTATTGGTTACATAATTTATGTTGAAATTATACATGTGAGAACAACGTAGAAAGACGTGCACGTTAAAAGCGGCCGTAATAAAAATATAAAAAACAACTAAAATACTAAGTTAAAATAAGCCGTGACAGCTAAGAAATGACCAGTCCCTACTGACGGCGCCCGTTCACGAACATGACGCATGGATCAGCACCATTTAGCTCAACCATTTTGAGGGGATCTCTAATGATCCAACACATACCTATCTGATCTCCACAACCCAGTTTCTTGGTACTACGATACCCCTTGGTAAGACTGGTTGTCAGACTTTCGGGCTTCTGACGACCCGTAACGACTGTCAAAGGTCCACGAATGACAGCCAAGACCAACGGGTTAAAGGCAAAGGTAAAAATATTAATTATATCAGGTTAAGTAATAGATATCAACTACACACAGTCTGTGGACCCGAACCTATCGTAACCATCACCTTCAACCAACTACGCAGGTGGCTACAGGAGTTCACCCACACACAAGCGGAGAACTGGTGGATCTCGACACCGGGCTGCAGGCAATCCAGGGAAGCTATGCCATCCTTAGATGGCAGGCTAACCAGGCGGTTACTACGCCTGGACAGGGACGGCCTGCGCCTGGTGACGGGGACCATCACGGGACACTGCTCACTGAACAAGCACTTTCACACGATAGGCATAACGGACAGCCCTCTGTGCAGGGCTTGCATGGAGGCTGAAGAAACCGTTGCGCACGTGCTCTTTGAATGCACAGGCCTCACCCAGATCAGAACAGAAACCCTCGGGTCACCCAGATCCTTCACAGATATCCTAAGCAGACCAAGAGACCTAATCAGCTTCTGGAGGGAGGTGGGCTGGTTGGAATAACCAATAACGGCCGCCATGGCTCACACACAATGGTCCACATGAAGGACTAAGTGCGGAAACCAAACCCGCTAACATAGAACATAGATATCAACTATAAGGTTGACAGTTATAACTGCAAAGTTACCAAAACAAAAGGCTTAGCAGAAGAAGAAGAAGCCTGCTTGTCACAATCAGTGCGGTACCGCATTGCCTGGTCCCGACATGTTGCTGCGTCCCGCTATTCCAACGACACGTGTCACGATTACATCACACCACGAAGGTAGAGGAGTTCGTGGAGTACATCAGGATAAAGACCAAGTTCACCTTGAGAGTCGAGAAGTTGGAATCGCGCCATAAGATTAACTTCAAATCTTTTGTGGTGCGGGTTCTGACTCATCATCTTGACACTTTCTTGAAGGAGGAGTTGGCCGACGGGTGTCGTGTATCGGCGTTTTCGCGGAAGGCTACATGACACCACGACTCAGCGTAATACGTCACCGACCCAACGTAGTAATAGATTTTGTAGCAATGGTTTTATTATGTATTAGTTTATTATTTTGTAAGATTATTTTATGTATTTTGTCTATGGGCCTAAGATGCTTGAAAATAAATCTATTATTATATTTTATTATTATTAGCCCGAGAACCTTAAAAAGAAGCGTTTTGTCGACGAAAGAGTAGACAAAAATTAAGTTTCCGTGTAGACAGTTGACAGTTATCTACCGAGAAGGGTAGACAAGGATTTCTATTCTACAGTAGAGTAGAAATAGAAAGCGTCATGCTAAGCCTGCAGGATAGTTAGAGGAGTTGTAACCAGTAAGTGAAAAAAAAAGAAGAAAATGTGTTTATTCCTTAGAGTAGGTTTATTCAGAGAAATATTATAAAGACATAATATTTACTCAGCAGTTTGTTGGCCGACGTAGCTCCTTTTTTAGGGTTCCGTACCACAAAAGGAAAAAAGGAACCCTTATAGGATCACTCGTGTGTCTGTCTGTCTGTCCGTCTGTCACAGCTGATTTGCTCCGAATCTACTAGACCGATTAAGTTGAAATTAGGTACACATGTGAACTTCTGTGACCCAAACACGGACGTGTTACGTAAATAAATTAATTTTGAATATGGAGGTCACTGTTAGGGGGCAAATTAGAAAATTAAAAAAAAAAGTTTTTCTGACTGTACCGTGTGACATATCAAATGAAAGAACTTGTTTTAAGGGTTTTGGATATATTTTTTTTATAATTTTTAAATACATACTTTTGAATTTACCTATTTAAGAAAATAAATTAAAAATGACCATTCCCCTGTGACGTATGCGGTTTACGTGGGGGACAAAGAAATGAGACCACGTAAATTTGTCAACATAAAATTATATTTCATAAAAGAGAGAAGGGAGTAGGTAAGTTTATGGTCACAAGATTCCCTTAAATTTCCTTGGGAGTAGCACTGTACTCTCCTGGCTCAGCCTGGTGTGACGATGACCGCGGCGGGTGTGCCACGCTGCAGACGCCAGGAATGGTGACGGTCGGCGGATGTTCTCGCCAGACCCGTAGTTCAGCTCAACGTGCCGCGCGGGTAAAATATGTACCCGGCGCGGAGCTGGAGGATTGCCGGAAATGCCGGCAGGTGATGGCCCGGTAAAAGATGGCCGGATGCCACCGATATTAAGCGATCGGTTAGATGGTAAGCCGGAGTTGTTAGCCGGAACTTTGGATGTTAGCCGGAGATGTTAGCCGGAACTTTGGACCCTGGAACATAACGTCCAGCGTGTCACAAGATGACCTATATTGGTCACCTCCGCAGATTACGACACCCAAGCATAAGCAAAGCGATGTACTATTGTGCTAATGAAGGTGGTGTGTGGATGTCGCAATCAGTACGGAGTTAACAAAATGGTAGTGAGAAGCACGACATGATGAAGCACATTTTGAGTGAGATAAAATATACATAATATCAAAATGCACAGAACAGTAGGCAAATAGGTTGCATGGTAAATATAAAATGCGGAAGGCGTAATGAGCTAGACAAAGGTAGCAAATAGGTACATGCCCTAAGTTAACCTAAATAGGTAGGTACACACAATATAAAAGTGACATTGTTCAACACTTACCCAATATGGGGATTACACAGAGTTTAACGACTCATGACTATAACTATGTATAGTCCTGACAAAACGGGAACCGTCGCTGGGGAACGGGCGCACACATATGAATGTCGCAGCGCGAATGCGTGCGCCGTTCAAGTCAGCGGAGGAGGGTCTGATTGTCACCGGCGGCGTATGCGCACCAGGGCTCCACTACAGCCTGGCGGGGATCCGCGAGGAGAGAGGGATGAGGGGGTCGCTTACCGGGCGAGTTGTCATGTGTGAATCAAGGTCACGCGCATTGCGTTGAATATTCGCGTTGGCAATTTGGTTTTTATAAAAGTAAACAATTATAATGCTTTAATTAATGAAGCTAAATCTACTGATATATCTTATTTATAAGTATTTATATTTAAATTAAAAAAACTGGAACGTTACAACGTTACACCCCTTATCTCCGAAATTACTGAGCCTAAAATTTTGATAAAAATACAGAAAATAGTTCTTTACTCATAGATTACAGGAAAACCTATAAGAAATCTGTGGTCTTAAAATCATCAAAATGTTTCTTTATCAAGGACCATTTCTTTATAATAGAATAAATGCAATAAATCCACTGCAACCATGTTGTAAGCGAACATGCAAAAAGCGGATTACCGAATTTCTATCAACCAAAAATTATGATGATACCGAATCCCTTCTCACTACAATGAAGTAACTCATATTATTATTATACACACACAAACACACACACACCCACGTGCATATACACACACAAACACACAATTCTTGTATTTACCTTTAATAAGTTTATCAAATTGTTCTTAATATCAAATTGTTCTAAATTGTTTGTTAATAATTATGTAACAGTCTAAGCAATACTTGTGTCCTATTTTTCGGGAAATGAGGCTGATTGTCCTTAATACAGGCTACTAAGTAACCTAGCTAGGACATCAGATCGTAAAATTGTATTGTTACCTACTCATCTCAGATGTAAACTATTCCTAAGTTGTCATCCTACTTTGTAACAGACTGTACCTCTTCTTATGAAATAAATTTACTTTACTTTACTTTAAAAAATAACATGGTAAATCACTCAATATTGTGCGTACAAACTTACATTTGCAGTTGGAATGTATCGGGATCATGTTTTTAACTACAATGTTAAGTTTGTTCTTGGGATAAATTCTTCCCAACTACGGAACCCTTCATTGTACGTGGTCCGACACGCACTTGGCCGGTTTTTTTTTTGTAAGTAAAGTATTTACACGTGGTTTTTATAATGAGACTTTTTCACATACCTAGGTTAAAACTATTTTGAATTCTATTATAAAAACATAGAAACAATTGATTTTTTGTACCTTTTAAGTATTCTCTGCAGCGAGGCTTTCACAAAATATATCAAAGAAGTACTTATGTATTTTATTTTTAAAGGAGGTTTTTGTGTTACAGCTTTATTTTTATTTTTTTTAAACGGTGCCCCACACTAAAAAATTCTCCTGTATTGTGGGTGCGTTTACAAACATTTAAACTCACGTAGTGGGTAGCATAATTGCTTAACATGTAATATTAAGATAGATATAATTACAATATCGTATTGTGCTACTGTTTGTTTTTCCTTAAATAAATAAATAAATAAACTCACATAAACAAACAGCCAGACCCGGAACAACTACTTGTAGGTCATACAAATATTTGTGTCGTGCGGGAATCAAACCCGCGACACGCAGCGCAGCAGTCAGTCGCTTAACCACTGCGCCAACCGTGTCGTCAATATGTTTATATGATTTACTGGAAGGTTATTAAAAATTGTTGGGACTAAAAAAATCTACACCTTCGACCAGCGGTCACGCCAATCGCGGCAGCAGTGGCATTTTTAGGTCCTCAGAAGTGCAGGTTTATGGACACTGTGGGCACTCGAACATATGGGACATGGTTTCGTTAGCAGGAGCACCGCATTCGCACTTGGTACCGGTTGGGTCAATAATCCCCATTTCACTAGATTGTGCTTGCAGCGGCCTACTTGAGTGCGCAGTCGATTGATTTCATACGTCAACACTCTGCTTTAATGCAGCACAGTCATATACAGACAGTAGTCGACAAAATCCAGATCATTTTATCGAAATTGCTGTCAGTAAACATTTCCTCGATTTACTTCTTATTAGGATAAAAACGATTTAGCACGATCACTGATCCGCACTTAGGGCCGATTTCCGGTCACCGTAGGCGCTGGCTTGCAGACGGTGAGCGATGGGTAGCTCGCCGTCCGATAAGGACCAGGCCCGCCCGGTGGAGACCGCGTATCGGCAAGCGTAGTGTGGGACGACGCCCCTCACCTAGATGGACCGACGACCTTAAAGAAGGTGGCTGGGGCAAACTGGATGCGGAAGTCAGACACAGGGTATCGTGGCGCAGCCTGGGGGAGGTCTATATCCAGCAGTGGACTGTAATACGTTGAGTTGATTGATTGAACTTGACGATACACACAATGACTTTGGGCCCTTAGGAACAAATGCAAGGGCAAGGTTCGCGCCCTCGTGCCCCTAGACGCCGCAGGAGACGCCCCGGGCGTCGGGAGTCGCAAACCGATTTCCGGCCACCGTAGGCGCGGGCCTGCAGACGGTGAGCGATGGGTAGCTCGCCGTCCGATAAGGATCAGGCCCGGGTCGACGGCGCGTTGTGTGCCACGCGCGCCTCAAAGAGATGTCAGCACCAACTGACGGGGTCCGTTAGGACCTATGCCTGCCAGGGTTGCGAGTTTGTCCGAAAGGGATATCGTGGCCCAGGCACACAGGCAAATGAAGGAATACGGGTGGGTCCCGCCCAGAGCGGGAGAAGTTATTTGATAATTTCCCACTCAAAAAAAAAAAAAGGGCAGCTCCATACTTCACGTTGATTTGATCGCAGACCGAACAAGGGCCTTCTATCTTCTGTGGATCCCAAGGGAACACGGATGAGCACATTTGAAAACATGTAACTGGTGCGGTTGCCAGTGGAACAGGAGAATCCTAGAGTGGAGACCGCGTATCGGCAAGCGTAGTGTGGGACGCCCCCCAGCTAGATAGACCGACGACCTTAAAGAAGGTGGCTGGGACAAACTGGATGCGGAAGTTAGACACAGGGTATCGTGGCGCAGCCCGAGGGAATATCCAGTAGTGGACTGTAATACGTTGAGTTGATTGATTGAACTTGACGATACACACAATGACTTTGGGCCCTTAGGAACAAATGCAAGGGCAAGGTTCGCGCCCTCGCGCCCCTAGACGCCGCAGGAGACGCCCCGGGCGTCGGGAGTCGCAAACCGATTTCTGGCCACCGTAGGCGTGGGCCTGCAGACCGGTTCCGTTAGGACCAATGCCTGCCAGGGTTGCGAGTTTGTCCGAAAGGGATATCGTGGCCCTGGCACACAGGCAAATGAAGGAATACGGGTGGGTTTTAGTCAGTAAAAGTCTGACACGCCCTCCCGCTCCGCCTAGAGCGGGAGAAATTATTTGATAATTTCCCACACAAAAAAAAAATGGAACAAATGCCAAGAGTTTGCATGGTCTAATCAATGACAGTAGATTAGATACGCAGTGCACACGACATTGGTCAGTATGCTTTTTGTAGTTTAAAGGCTGGGTTTGCTCGATGTCGCACCCTACATTAGATAATCGATTAAAACCGTATGGGATATTAAGCGAGATGAATGTAGTTTACCCGTGTTCCATCACAGAGAATCATCAACCACTCTTCCGCGCAATGTGTGCCGCAAATTTATATTGTTAACATTTCCACTATGTAATGGAATGAACCGCACCATACAGCCATTAAATGAGCCATACTAGTACAGTATGAGTCATCTGTGGGTGGGGCCCATTACATTTATTAACTTCGTTTTAATTTAAATGGCCCGCTCCCGGGGGTCACTTGTGCATACGGTCAAGGACGGGAGAACTATATGCTGCTAAAGTACGACATAACTAAAAGGTTTCATAGGCAAAACCCCGCACACACGATCAATATTTAATTTGTGCGACTTACAAGGTGGACTGAATGATGACCTGGTGAAGGTCGCGAGAATCGACTACAGGCAAGAAGCACAGGACTAGTCGAAGTGGCGACGCTTGGGGGTGGCCTATGTCCAGCAGTGAACGTCTTCCGACTGAAATTATGCTATTAATCTAACAAATATCTTTGTGAATAAAATGCTAGAGAAAGGGCCAACCCGCCTGGCAAGCATGGCGATTATCACAAGCCCCCCCCCTTAGGGGAGACCTATGTCCAGCAGTGGAAGATTCTACTTCTTGTATAGGAATCATGTCAAAAACTAGTCAAATACGTGCCTTTCAAGTTAGTTCTCTATTTCGCCCCGTTCATTATGATCCGTCTCGCATTGTAGGTTCAAACGAACTCAAGCAGGATTTGATAGAGTCAAGAATTACGTAGGACTCATCGATCATCTTCCTGCCCTTTTTTTTTGTTTCCGGTGTGGAAAATCCTTATGGATGTCCTCCGCCCTCGGGTGGGTGGTGGGGTCTGTCAGACTCTTATTAAGTCTGGGGGGGTGAGGTGTTTGACCCCACCCGCGATGACGTCTGAAAGGGGCCACCTCGGGTCCAGTATGATAGGAGGCGGTGGACGTCCCCAAATCCACCGTCCCTGGACCCATTTAGGAGGGCCGGAAGAGGGCATTATCTGCCCTCTGCCGACGCCCAGTGTCCTCTGCCTGCTGCCAGCCGGGTGAGCGGAAGAGATCTTCCGCTCTCTTCCCGCAGCCTCCTTCTACGACACGACTGTTTCGCAGAAGGATACTACCGCGTCCCAGGACTCCTCGCTGCCGACCATCGATTTGACCACGGCCGGCAGCGACAGGTTACTGCCTACTCCTGAGATGAGGGCATGGCGTGGCTCCTCCCAAGCAGCACACTCTGCCAGCGTATGCCGCACCCTGTCCTCCCGGAAACGTGACCCAAAGTAACATGAGACAAGGACAGGCTTGTCTCATGTTACTTTGGGTCACGTTTTCTTCTTCCATTATCTCCTGTCAGCCGTCACGCTATCATTCACTCCCTTCTCTTTCATATCATCCCTCACACAATCCATACATCTTTTCTTCTTCCATTATCTTCTGTCAGCCGTCACGCTATCATTCACTCCCTTCTCTTTCATATCATTCCTCACACAATCTATACATCTTTTCTTCTTCCATAATCTCCTGTCAGCCGTCACGCTATCATTCACTCCCTTCTCTTTCATATCATTCCTCACACAATCTATACATCTTTTCTTCGGCCTTCCTCTCCCTCTCCATCCATAAACATTTATATTCATCACTCTTTTAGTCATGTGTTTTTAACCTCCTCATCACATGCCCATACCAAGCCAAACGATTCCGAGAAACTTTCAACTTTTCTGTCACGAATTAAGTACTTTAAGGAATACATGTGGGGCGAACAAGGATTTTTTGTGTGGGGCGAATGTGGAACAAATCTTAATTAAGTGAGTAGAGTAAAAACAAGCTGTTGGTATTTAGTCAATTTGAATGTGCCAAAATGAATCGATTCTTACTTTCTGATAATAGCAACAATGTCACTCAATATTTAATATAAAACCTACAACTGCTCTTAGTTAGTTCCCCCGAACCAGATGACCCCATACTCTCCTTCAGGAAAGCAATAGGTCCACCAGTACCGTGCACAAATTACACAGACCGACATGCCGTCCTCGCCGTCGAGGTACCACGCGAATTCCCCGACTAAATTGTCCCCCCGTCGCTTGCACGTCGAATCGCCAGCCACCCGCGCCGAGGCTGAGTGCGCCGTAGCATTAATAGTAGGTAACTCCAGATAATAATCATGATTTAAACTTTGGTCCAGCCTGTCCCCAACTTGCTGTTCCCCCCAACGACGCCCTAAGCCGAGGTCCGTACCCCACAGAGGGTGCCCTTAGCGTCGTTTAGTTTATAATATTTATTTACGCCCTGGCTGGAGACTTTAAGCTTATAAATACCTTAAGGCAGACACAGGAAAGCTCGGTTAAGTAGTCACGGCCTCACTGCCATACAAAAAAAAAAGAACAGTTACTTCCTCTTTATATATTTGCTACGATAGGAATCAGACATAATTCCTTCCCTGTCAAACGTTCAATATAATTGACCGTTATTTAAATTCAAAGTATCTACTGCTTTTTATTTACGCCAGTAACCTAATTTCCTAGACAAGCGATTGCTATTACTAGTTTTCGTCGTTCGATTAGGTAAATATGGAAATATTCAGTTGTTTCGTAGCTATTTGTTAGGCAGTATGTGAACGTGAAGCCTTGTTCGTGGATAGTTAATAGAATTACCATAATTAAGTGACAAGGGCTCACCGTAAGTTCCTAATAAAGATATCGTATTTTCGTTCCGGATTCTCAACAGTTAAGTAATTAAGTAGTGTAATTATTTCACGGCGTAGTTTCTCATAGCTAGGGTAACTAAGATCACGATGTTTTGAATTACATGGTTATTCACATTTGTAACATTTTTTAAAGCCTTACCTATACATATATGTACAAAGTATGAGAATACGAGCTGTAATTAAAAAATCGATTGATTAAACTATGAATAAAGTAATCAAATAAAGTTATATCTTCTAAAGGAAGATGGCTAAAACAAACATAACACTTTTCTTTGCCAAGGTTATTGCATTTTTATCCACTTTCTTTTATGCAAGAAAATGAGCTCAATCTAATTTAATCAGTTAAAGTGAGTATGCGTCCAATAATTTCCTCATTTATTTCATTTCTGTGCAATGTTAAGAACATTGCATAAAGATGCCATAAATTCATGTTTTTTTATTTAAAAACATAATAATATAATAATAACTATTGCCACTAGCCGGGCACAAACCCAGACTTCGGACTGTTACTAAGAAATTTCAGATGGAAACGAGGCCGTTTTCTATAAAAATGTGGCTGTTATTTCAGTATGTGATATCTTAAGACTCCCACACGAATGAAGTCGCGGGCAGAAGCTAGTATAATAATAACAGACATTAACTGAAACTTTCAGTAGCGCCATAAGAATGCAATTCGATGTGTGTGGTTATGCAAGTTAAACGAGGGGAGATTGTGGAATCCGTGGGAACCCAACTCTCGGATTCCATAAATCTTAGACCCTCTCCGCATCCGAAACCTATGAGTATTTGGGCATATCGGAAGCATGGCATCAATGTTACTGACATGAAGCAATCGTTGAAGGAGCGCTTCTTTGGCTGCCTGAAGAAAGTATATACAATATTTAATAGTCTTTTAACAGGCGGAAACAAGGTCATGCTGGTTTTGATTTACTCTTTCGGCATACTTAAATGGACTCAGACTAAACTCGATGCCCTGGATAGGAGGGTCCGTATGCTGCTGACTGCATATCGAATGTATTTCTCACGGTCATCAATAATGAGACTGTAAATCCCACGAAAGTGTGAAGGTCGAGGCTTTTTAAACACTAAGACCCTCCAATATCGCAAGATATGCAGTCTCAGGGAATACTTCCTAGCAGACGATGTGGGGATGCATCGAGATGTGGTCATGGTGGATAAGGGCCTCACCCCGCTCTCCTTGGCTGAGGAGAACTGGCGCAAGGTAGTGCTTGAAACTAATGATCGCAGGGAGGTATGGCAGAGTAAGGAGTTCCACGAACGCTTGTAGATCTATTAGCGTCCGTATCCTGGCTGCATTTCGGTGAATTTTTTGCGCAAACCGAGTGTTTTGTCTGTGCAATTTTGGAGGAAGTTACTGATATATTGTGAAAGACGGCACGGCACATAATCTTGGTTAGATCATGTGCGGATTTGGGTAGGTCGCATAAATAGTGCTCAAAATATATCGGGCATGCCACCGTCCGGGCGAAACAATCAGACACATTATTTAAGGGTGTTCTCGTCTAGCTTTCCTTCTACCCCAACCTATCCAACGATACCGCACACTGGGTGTATAACGTTTGATATAATAACAAAAGTTCTAATGATCATAAGACCTAATTTCATTTTTTTTTTTAATATAACGATCAAATGTTATAATGATTTATTGATATAATTTCATTTTACCTAATTTCATATGGTATAATGAACAGTTTATTTAATGCACATTTCAAATAATATTCAATTAATATAATATTCAGTTGCTATATTATTCAAAATCTATAAGTAACGTTTAATGTAATTTGGATTTGTCTACTTTTATTTTTGCAAAAACTGATTAGATTTTAAACGCCTGCCTCTTTCGTGCTAGCAAAAACAAGTGGTGCTTGTTTTTGCTAGCACATAAATGACTGGCGTTGTTATCGTTGTTATTAGATTGCTTTTATAAGGGTAAACGGGTATTTTATCAAAAAAAAAAACATACGATATGGCGACAACATAATTATACACCGGCTTGTAGTTAATAGGTTGAATCTGTTCCAAAACCGAATCGGGGCACCCCGACTGTACGTCTTTTGGCTCCTACCCTAAAGTGTATATAAAAACCGGAGGCGCGGAGGGACAGCAACCCCCGCCCGCTGTAACAAAGCATGTGTGCCTATCCTTTGTTACGTAAGGGCGAAGAGGTTGCACTTCCCGCAGCGCCGAAGACGACGCAGAAGCAACTTTAATGTTTTGAGGTTAGGTTACCATATAATTTGCTTTTCCCAAGAACGATGCGTTACCTTAGAAAATTAGTTACTATGAAAGTTAGGTCAAATGAACATTATTTAAAAGGAGCATTATACAATTTGAAAATTATATGAAAAGAACGTTACACTAAATGAAATTAGAGAAAATGAAAATTATATCAAATATAACATTAGATCATATGAAATTTGGTTAACTTTTAGGGTTCCGTACCAAAATGGTAAAAAGGAACCATTATGGTGAGACTAAGTCTGTCTGTCTGTCTGTCACACCTGGATATCTCAAGAACTACTAATGCTATCAACTTGAAATTTAGAATAGTTTTAGATGACGTTTGTCCAACAATTTTACAAACAAGAAAGAAATAAAAAAATATATCTTTTTTGCAAAAGGGATTGAAAGGGGGTCTTTAAAAATTGAAGTGGTGCTACTAGGGCATGTGGGGTATCATATGAAAGAACGCTGTTTGCACATTCTCAAACATTTTTTTTTAGGCAATGCTGCCTCGCAGTTTCCGACTTTTGATGAAAAATGTAAAAAAAATACCGTTCCCCCCCCCCCTTATCTCCGAAGTTTGCATAGATAAAAATCTGAAATTATTCTGTGTGATAGAAGTTTATGTAAAGATTACTGGAAAAATAAAACGATGTCTTTTCAGAAACCATCAACATCATATATACGTACGGAACCCTCGGTGCGCGAGTCCGACTCGCTCTTGCCTGTTTTTTTTATAGCATATGCAAATTATATCATATGAAAGTTATGTCAATTGAAATTAGACTATCTGTTATTATACCAAACATTAAACACCTACCGCACATTATGAGATAGACGAAAAAAAAATGTCATCCCCATTTTACATTTATTATAAAGCTCTAGCTTTTTTTCATCTTTCTTCTATTTAATCTAACCTAATGTTTTATGTGATACTTATTTTAAAACTTAGAATATTGTTTACTTGCTTATTGCACTTTACACAAATCCGTTCCACTTTCTTATAAAGAGTCTTATATTATAATAAAAACACTTGTGTGTCATAATAATATATATCATGTGTTATAATAATATGTGTTTCATTGTCACTATTATTTCTACACTTTTTACACTCATCATCATCATCATTTCAGCCGAAAGACGTCCACTGCTGGACATAGGCCTCCCCCAACATTTGGGGGGGGTTACCATAATCGCCACGCTTGGCAGGCGGGTTGGCGATCGCAGTATAGTGTTAAAATGCATAGAGAGCGCTGCTGCCCATTCTCTAGTAATTCCCTTTCGCCTTTTACGACACTCACGGGATGAAATAGGATGGTGATATAAAATATATAATAAGTTACCCATTGAAGTCAAGAACCAGCATTCAATTGGTATTTTTAAAAGGAAGCTAAAAGACTTCCTGATGAAAAAGGCATACTACTCTGTAAAAGAATTCATTGAAGATAAATAATTATTTAATATTGAAATGATTGTGATACTTATAATGATGTGATATTAATTTTATGAATAGTAAAATGTAATGTTATCATATAAAATATATAAATAATGATAATTAATATAATGATAATTAAAATATATGAATAATAATAATTAATATAATTTAAGTCTGAATAACTGTAATATTGAGTACTTATGTAATTTTTTTTTTTTTGTTGATTTTATAACCATTTAAATTGCAATGCCTTAACAGGCAACTAAGTTTAAGAACCTACCTATTGTTAACATCTAAAAAATCCTGTACACTTAGTTCGCAATAAAGAATTTGAATTTGAATTTGAATTTAATATACTTTACGAACGGCACCACACGGATCACTTTTTACACTACTTAAACTCTCGCCCCCTTATTACAAAACAAGGTTTATCTTCAGACGCAGGTTTAAAACATGGAGCCATTATTGAATTTCGAACATTATTCCGACTATGGTAAAGTTCCTAAACACAAAACATATCTACCTAGATATCTGCCTACCCTACTTACAAGAAACCACTTCCAATTTTTCCCAATAACCATAGTTCAGAGGTGTTAACTGCACAATTTACGAAGTACGTGCTTTACCAACGGCAGGGAAGCAGGCATAAATCTGAGTATAGCGGAGACAACCCTAGTAATAGGGCAGCAAACTTTGCCCATACTTCACCAGTACATCGTTACGAAATATATTAATTAGTGCAGTAATAGTTGCGTAATTAAGTGTTATAGTGGAGCTATTAAATTGTAGACAGTTTGAGCTAGTTTAGATAGCAATTGATGTAGCCGGTTCCATCCTGGGATCATTTTTGTTACCCATTGAAAGGGTTTTCGATAGGGTTTTTCTAAGCGGTTAAACAAAAACCCATACGATATGGGTAACCCTTAGCATAAGCATAATCAGCCTATAATGTTCCCACTGCTGGGACTCAGGCCTCCTCTCTTCGAGAGGGACTGGGCTGTAATCTACCACGCGGGCCCAGTGCGGGTTGGTAGATGTCACATGTCTTTGAATTGTTGGTTCTAGGACATGCCGGTTTCCTCACGATGTTTTCCTTCACCGTTTTGAGAGCAGTGGTGATGACATTATTTACACAAAGTAAAGCGCCTGCCTGGGTTCGAACCCACGACCTATGACTCGTAAGTCGGGGCCGTTACCACTGGGCCACCACTGCTCCGCAACCCTTATGAACGGCTTAAATTAAATTTTGGTAACCCATTGAAAGGGTTTTCGATAATAACCCATACGGTGTGGGTAACCCTTTTGAACGGCTTAATTTAAGCCATTCAAAATTACCCACATCGTATGGGTTTTTCTAAAATGGTAACCAAAATGGTCCCTGGGTAGAATAGCTCAGAGATAGAATTGGTCATGCTACGCGTGCTGGGCGGGTATCGAAATAACATAATATTATAGTTTGTTAGTAAAAACTCCCCCGTACGGGAGAGTAGAGGTGTGTACTTCTACATTTCGCTTGTTTTAGGTCCTAAGTAACAAGAGGTGAATCCAAAACAATTAACATACCTAATAACGTTTCACCTAGCCTGAAGATCGAACCTAAGACCTAGTAAATGTTTTTACTATCATTATTGTTACAGTGGTACCCAATTGATAAGGCGCGTCGTGAATCTTCGTTCGCACAGAAAATAAAGTATGGCCCCGAAGATTAACGAAAGAATGCTTAAAACTTACAATCAACCTTAGGTCACTATTATAAGGTTCATAATACACTGGAGCTGTTAGCGTGCACTCGATCAGAAGTATGGCGGCTGACAAACATGCCACGCGGCGCGCGCTAACATGGCGGCAGCTGCCGACCAATAGCGGTAGAGGAAAAAGAACCGCGGTGCGTGGAGCGTGCCGATTGGTCAATAGCATTTCCCGCACTTTTAAAATTCACCTTCTGCGCAGGTACATCGGTAAGCCATATCAGTTTGGCGCCTTATCAATTGGGTACCACTGTACCTACTTATAATTTCAACATAATTCTGTAACAATATATTAATTTAAAAGAGTGTCCGTGGAGTTTCTTGCCCGTTCTTCTCCATAGGAACCTACTACGCTTTAACATGGGCAACTAGCTTTCTGACTAACCGACCCGTTGACAATTCAAAAGTGCCTGTAATTGGTATATTTGAATATGCTTTGAGTTTGAGTTTGACTCTGGAATCTGGAATTGGAAATTTAAGGAGTTTTTCATTTTCGTTACTCAGCGAAAACAATTATGACTATGATAAAAATCGATTCCATGACGGTTTTTATAAACGCTTTAGATTTACAAATCCATTACGTTGACAGACGGGTATAATCATACGAGGCGGGTCCACAGGTTAAAGGTCTACGACCGAATATTATAATATTCCGACAGAAGTAATAAATGAAGTTTGTATGCAGGAAACACTGTGAAAAAGGCAGATTCAACGGAAAAAGAAGTATGACGTCATCGAGCCGCCATGACAGTATGTCCCGTCTTGACAATCAAAATTAAATTACGTTATAAAAATGAAAATTATTATTATACATATTAGTTCTGTTAATGTTATTAAGTAATTGGCTAAAATATTCACATTATAAGGGAATAAAACACAAGGAACATTACTGATTGGTTTCTCAACTTCCCGCCGTTTGTTACCAGTATTACTACCAGTAGTTCCACGGGTAAAAAAAATCCCGTAGAACTATCAAGCGATCCAGTAGTACCACGGGTAGTTTTTTTTTTACCCGTGTGACACGTCTAATCGACAGTTCATAGTTTGACACCTGTCAGTTTGACACCTGTCACTTTGACACCTGTCACTTTGACACCTGTCACTTTGACACCTGTCACTTTGACACCTGTCCCTTTGACACTACTCACTTTGACTTTTGTTAATTAGAATTTTCCCTAACTTATCACTGGTGTGAAGGCTCAGAGTGAAGGTGGATCAACCATGAACATTTTTAATAATAAATTTAGGTTTTGTAAGTACATAAATGTTCTAATATCATAGAAGTCGAAGTAAAACAATTAAATTAATTAAATTAGTTGAATAGGACTTTAAATATTTCCAACCTAAAGAAATACACTTCCTGGCCTTTTTTGACCACCGATAAACAAAAATGAATGCCGCTAATACAAATATTATTTAGTTCCTTATTTACACAAAAAATATTAACTTAGTCCTAGGAGTAAGAGAGAAAGTACAGGTTAATGTGCGTGTTTATTGTAACGCAATTTTTCAAGTGCATAACCAACTGTTATTTCTCCCGATATAAGTTGTAATAAAATGTGCCTTAAATTGTCATCATTTATGATATAATTTTTTCGTCTTTTGTTTTTTTTTTTTGCTAAAAGACCTAAGTTTATCATTAAATGTTCATGGTTGACCCATCTTCACTCTGAGCCTTCATACCAGTGATAAGGTAGGGAAATTTCTAATTAACAAAAGTCAAAGATAGAAGTGTCAAAGGGACAGGTGTCAAAATGACAGGTGTCAAACTATGAAAGGTCGATTAGGAGTGTGACACTGGTAAAAAAAACTTCCCGTGGTACTACTGGATCGCTTGGTAGTTCTACGGGAATTTTGTTTACCCGTGGTACTACTGGTAGTAATACTGGTACCACGGGCAACAAACGACTTCCGGCACCTTTTCGGTCCCAGTAGGGCCTGACCGGTTAAAAGGAGCATATAAACTTAAACATAATTCACACACGTGGGACCCCAGTTAGTACTTAATCTCGTATCTAAATGGTACCCGAATCGAGATTTTGACATAAATCAATTGACAATTTTTATTTTATTTGATTGGCTTTATGTACGGCACAGCGAGTCCAAACTCTTTCCTTAATAAAACTAAAGAATTTAAATATCTCGTCAAATGGAGTAAAAGTAGTGATAACAGACTTTACGAGTATCAAGACTTTGGCTCTGGTTGAGAGCAACCCGTACTTTTTTCGCCCTACTTTGAAAAAAATAAAAATATTTGCACTGCTATCGTCCAGGGGGGCTATAATGGACGCTTTGGCAGAATCATAATATGATCTGCTTACAATTCATACATCCCACAATTCATCTGTTTGACAGCTGCTATTTGACATTTGACTTCAGTATAGCAATTCATACTTAATTTGTGGACCATTTTACGCAGATCATATTATGGGTCTGCCAAACCGTCCATTTTAGGCCCCCTGATTACATATTTATTACAAAAAAAATTAAGAGCTAAAAATATAAATAACTTAATACTAACAATTAAAAAATCTAATATGGCGTCCGAAGCTCAAACCTTAAGTCGATGGATAAAATTGATGTTATCAAAAAGCGGTGTCGATACATCAATATTCAGTGCACATAGTACACGACACGCCTCAAGTTCTTCTGCAACCTCGGCAGGTGGGTGCATTGACACAATACGTAGGACCGCGGGATGGACCAGTCATTCTCAAATGTTTGCCAACAATTGTGTGCTGTATTGTATACTGTGGGTGGACGAAGTTGATACTTTTTCGGGCCGAAATAAAAGTAAGTATGATTATAATTGGAATTTTGTTTTAAAAATAAAAACATTGTTGTAATTTTTTGTATAAATAATGGTTGTAGATTACGGATAAACATTGTGTAAATAATTATAGTATCTTTAATCAAATTGAAATGCGGGAATTATTTTTTTTTTGTGATATGCGATACATAGTCAATTTTGGGGTTTTTAGGTGTGGTGATTCGTATAAGTCATAATTTTCTTAATCCAAGATGGCGGGTGTATTTTTTCAAATAAAAATTCGACATTGTTATCAATTGTGGAGGTGTGGAAGGTGGTGTTTACGAATATACCGTCCAATTTTTGATTGATGATGGCGGATGTAAATTTTTGTGATAAATCGACTTAGTTGTCAACAAACAATATATGTTACAATAGTACCCATAAGGGCCTGGTGCACACCACGTTTTTTAAACGCGCCGTTGACGCGCGTTTTAGGAACGTGCGTCGACGGCGCGCTTTTATCCTACGAAATAGACTGACTTGCGTGCGTATCGCGTCTGTATCGCTACAAACACGCGTTTAAAAAACGTGGTGTGCATAGGCCCTAAGATGGCTCCTTCAACCTACTTGTAGGACAATGTTTGTGTGTACTTTGTATATTAGAAGCTTTACGATATTGCATTTTTTTTGTGAGTAGTTGCGACCAAGTGAGTTTGTAGATCATGGGTCCGCACCCAGCCACATAACATTACATTACATAATATCACGCCTGTAATTCCATAAGGGTTAGTTTAGAGCTTTGTTATCACTTAATGCCATACAATTTACTTTTGTATCAGTCCTGTGAAGTCCTCACGGTCCGGCAGCTCTTTGTCCTGCACGCAGTCTTGAGACACCATGCTAATACAGAGTACAACAAGTCCTCTTATTTATCTAAGCGCAGACGAAAGGTCATTACATACAATGATCCACCGACCTTTAAACACCCATACGTTCGCAAGTACTATTGCTTCCTAGGCTCTTTTGTGTATGAAAGACTAAATAAGCTTGTCGATATTCACCCCTTAAATAGGAACAAGTGTAAACTTATTGTAGTAGACTACATTCGCAAGCTAAACTACAATGAGACCGAAGACCTGCTGTCTATAGTTAAATAGCTTACAATAATACTCACCCTCCTACACACATCCACTCATTTACACTCTACTCACCGGAGGCCATCTAATTTAAGATTGTTCTCCTATATTTTTCATTTCCTTTTATTTTAATATTATTTTATCTCTATGGTTTATGTGTTATAGACATGTATAGAGGTCAAACAAAGTTTAATTTCTAGTGTGCCCTACAACAGGGGAAGAGCGCTGATGTCTGAAATACGGCTATTTTATATCTAGTTCGGGCACAGATGTTCAATATCACATCATTGTATAAAAGTGTAATATAGTGTATCACTTTAATATTTAAATGTCTGTATGTTTTTGAACAAATAAATTATTCTTATTATGTTTAATTGCACAAAAAATGTTTGTCGGGTCAATTCCCGGCTGAGGCAAGCAACTTTCAAATATTAATTAAAGTAAATCACTTTTCACTCCTCTTGCTCAAAAAGTCCGTCATTTTAGCGTACCAGAGCGGGGCTAAAATAGCATATTATCTTCCTCTAGGGGAAAAAGATATTTTTTTTGTCTTACCAACGAGCCTAAAAAAACGAAAAGTCATTATTCTTAGGGTGAAAGCGGATCTCTTCAGAAGAATGCGTGCATTGCGTTGCGGCCTCGCCGTAGGTGAGTATAAATGTTCCATGGTTGCGGCTACAGAAGAAATTACATTCAATAAATGGAAATTATTTCGATTCACCCTTAATGTCATTTATACAAGGTAGTATGAGACATGTGCGAATGGGACATTGTGCGAATGGGACATTCTGCGTCAGATCCCCTTAATGCTTAGTATCATTGTATATCAGGCTGGGCTCATCATTCTCCTGCCCTTATCCCAATTTATTTGTGGTCGGAGCAACAAGTCCATTTATTCCATACTTCTCTATTAGTCATCATCTCAGTACTCACTCCCTTTTTAGACATATCATCTTTCACATAGTCCATCGTTTCTTTGGTCTTCCCCTACTTCTATAGCCATCGACATTCATACTCTTTACTTTCCTCACGTTTTCCTCATTCCTCTGACTCACAACTTTTCAGTCACCGGTGTCATTTTCAGACTTCCTCTTATGTACTCATTTATTATTCTATCTATTCGTGTCACACCAGACATCCCTCTTAGCATTATCATCTCAGCAGCATGCAATTGCTTTTCATACATACCTTTTGTGGCCCAACATTCTGATCCATACAAGACAGCAGGTCTAATCATAGGTCTATATATCTTCCCCTTAAGTTTAAGGGGAATGCGGGAGTCGCAGATTGTTCCCGTGACCTGCCACCCTCTGTCACCTAAAATATTTTCGTCTGTTCTGAAAATAATATTTATAAAAATAGACTGGGAATACAAAGGCGTGAATATTGGCGGTGAATATTTAAGCCTAGTCTTTAAGTATTTATTTACGTTTTGCAGACGGCATCGTTGTGTTTACAGAAGAGTCCGCACAATTAGAGGACATGTTGCAAGAGCTTGCAGAAGAAAGTAAGAAGCTAGGAATGACTATGAATGCTGCAAAACCCAAGATTTTAACAAACGGATCGGAAGTATTAATAAATATAATAGAATACATCTATTTGGGGCAATAACTATTTCATTTGAAGACCAAATTTCTTTTTATTTCGAAAAAGAAATAAATAGGAGAATAGCAATTCATGGAAAAAGTACTAAAGTTTTAATGAAATCATGAAGAACAGCAAGATAAACACGAAAAAGAAAGTTCTGCAAGTTTTAAAAAGAAATGCATGCATGCAATGCAAACATGGTCTCTACGGATAAAAGAAGAACACAACGTCGGAGTTATGCAAAGGAAAATGGAAAGAAACATGTTGGGTATTATTATTTTTAATTGTCTGACAGAAGGAGGAAAGCTAAAATAACTGACGTAGTAGAGAGAATAAGAAGTTTTTAATGGAAATGGGTGGGCCACATCTGTAGACTGGAAAACGAAAGATGGACAAAGAAAATCATAGAGTGGGTACATAGAGATGGAAAAAGAAAACGAGGAAAGCCGCGGAAGCGCTGGGAAGATATATTTAAAGAGAGATGTAGACCAGACTAGAGGAGCTAATAAACGTATTTTCTTTCTTCTTCTTTAGGAGACAAGCTAGAGATAAGAAAAAATGGAGACAGTTGGGAGAGGCGTACGCCACCGCAGAGGCAATATCCAAAAATTATTTATTTATGGAAATCGCCTCTGCGGTGGCGTACAACATTTTCAACAAATGCAACAGTTTGATATAAACTACTATTGTAAAAAACTATAAACATACTAAAGCTATGATTTCCAAGAATAGCGGTGGGCGCCACACAACGGCCGCCCCAATGATGGCTGTCATGAAAACAATGGCAGCGGGCTTTAACTCTACGGAGTCAAAAAACGCTCTGTAGGAAAACACACCAACTTACTTTCGTAAATGACTTTGCAGTGACGTCATTTGCCGGTAAATTGCGAACACTATGTGGCAGCCACCACTGTTCTTGGAATCCGTAGCTAAATAGAAATAAACAACATAATCGTCATCAATAATAAATATCAATAGGTTACTGATTACTCAAGACACTCAAGTACTACGCGTTATTCATCTGTTGGCAGCGCACAAGTCAACGCGTTCTTAACAAAATGAAGCTCTCACTCATATTGTTTGTTGTATTGAGTGTACTCAGTACTCTATGTACTGGTAGACTAAAATGTGTCAGTATCCTTGGTAAAATTTCTCCGTCCATCACACCGTCTATCAGTAATCGTTTCTTTGCTACTTTAATTTGTCCCGGTGGTGGCCCCAAAACAAAGTCTGGGAAATGTCTGTGAGTAGACTGTGTGTTCATTTAATTAATCGATCTATAGATATATGATATATATGTCATATGTGTGATATGTGTGTATAAAAGTCTCGCTGATGGTGCCGCGTGTGTTGGATCATTCGATTCCCTACTACAAAACGGTTGAGATGGATGGTGCTGATCCACGAGTCATGTTCGTGAACGGGTGCCGTCAGTAGAGACTGGTCATCTCTTAACTGCCAGGGGCTTATTTTTAATCATAGATTTTTAATTATTTTTAATGTACTTATTTTTTTACGTTGTTCTCACTTAAAGAATAATGTACCCAGAATTTTGTAATATCTTGATTTAAAGAGTGTCCTTGAAGTTTCTTGCCCGTTCTTCTCCATAGAGATCTACGTTTTGGAATGGGCAAACAGCTTCAACGTTCTGACTAACTGTCCGACTCTTTTTAACCAACTTCCAAAAAGGAGGAGGTTATATATGTTCGGCTGTATGTTTTCTTTTTTTTAATGGTTGTTCATCGATTTCTCCATCAATTATGGACCGATTTTGAAAATATTTTTTTTGTTTGAAAGGGTATACTCTCGAGGTGGTATTATTGCCTCCAAATCATAATCTGATGAGGGGATCCCATGGAAATCGAGGGAAACCCTCAACTTTTATAGGCAAAACTATAGTGATTTGGGTATTTTTATAGTAACTCGTGCATTTGCTCTCGGAAAGTACCATTTCGTGAAGTGGAATCGATGATGGAGACCACAGATGGCCACCGGAATAATATAATAATAAATATTTAATGGGTTGCGAACTTGCGATTCGATTAGGTACTTTAATGTGGTTGCTAAGCAATTTATGCTCATCACTATGCATAATAGTGAGTGGCAGTTCTCCTGGTTTTTACCAGGAGAACTCCTCAACAATCAACGTCCCAGCATCGGGAAAATAATATTTTGTAAAAGGTGATGAGCAGTTAACATTAGGCTATTGTAACTTAGATAAATTAAAAACTGACCCACAAATAGTGAAAAATAAAAAGCTTTTTACAAATAAAAATAACCGACTTCCAAAAATAACACTACAAAGTGAAAAATAACTTAAATTTCGGAAATCGGTGGCAACAAACTAAAATTCAGATCCAAAGACACTGACTTAGTAATTCTTCACTTTGTAGAGTTATTTTGGAAGTCGGTTATTTTTTTTGTAAAATGTTTTTAATACCTGTAATTGGTTAATTGAAATAAATGGGTTTGATGGAGGAGGAGTTTGATCTTTGTACTTTCATACATAGGTAGCAGCGGGCAGTGGTGGCCCAATGGTAACGGCCCTGACTTACGAGTTTACAGGACATGGATTCAAACCGGCGCTTTACTTTGTAATAATTACAGCAGCTCTCAAAACGGTGAAGGAAAACATCGTGACGAAACTGATGTCCTAAAACCACAAATTCGAAGTCATGTGACATCTACCAACCCGCATGGGGCCCGCGTGGTAGATTACAGCCCAGTCCCTCAAGGAGAGGAGGCCTGTCCCAGCAGTAGGAACATTATAGGCTTATTGAACTTACTTGTCCACTGTTTTTTCCATATTTTTTCCTGTTTTTGTACTTTATACATAAACTAGGTTATTAATAAAATAGAATATAATACTCTTTATTATTTACACCACACGAATTACAGATATAAATTAGACATTTTAGATAGGGTGACCCAATGCGCGGTCTTATCGCTAAAGGCGATCTTTTATAGGCAACCTTTGCAGTTAGTCTAAATTGTGACATTAATCATTGTTTTCATGAATTGTGAGATAATTAATTGTGTCTCATTAGTCAACGCTTGATAGGTTACGTCGTAGTTAAAAAAGTAATTTATACCTAATGCTGCTTGGTGAAGTACGTTGGTATATTAGTTGTATTCCGACGATCATACAGTCACATGCACAGCTGAGAGAGCGTAGCGAGCGTAGTTTAGACATTTGTGTGATGCGTCATTAGACCAGGAAGAATCGCTTTTCCTTATTCATAACAACTCATTGAAGCGGTCTTAACTCTAGGAATAAAACAGTTACCTACCTTGAAACGTAAAATAAAGTGTGCTTAATTATTGATGTGCCAATTAAAATATTTGTATAACAAAACATTCATCAAGGTTTTTTTATTTTTCAGGCCTCCAACAACAACGGAGTCGGACATATGGATTTGGGATTAACGTTAAAACGGTTCAAAAATATTTTTCTGGATGCAGTACATGATAGCTGCTGGTCAGCTAATACTGGAAATGTAAGGCTTGCTACAATAATGTTGTCGCGTGCACTAAGTCGGACACACGAAGATTGCCGAGGCACATAACTTTAATCGTATTATAGGTACTAGATTTTGTAACACTATCTATTGAATCTGCTAGTTCGGTTTAATAATTGCAACAGCCGTCTTTAACTCGATACTTATCTGGCGAACATCGTTCATTTATACATTTGTTGTATTCTTTTCTATATCTAATTTTTTTTGCTGAAAATGTGTATTCTGTAAAATACAGTCAGTCAGTGAGGGTTTTCTGTAATGACATTCACTAGGTTCCAGCTACAGCTTGTAGCACTGAGACGTCAGGTGTGGGTTCGAAATTGCAATGGCATGCCCACACATTAGAGCTCAAACAGGTAGATTAAGTTCAGCTGCGTATGCAGTAAGAAAAATAAGGCAGTTGACTGATATACTCGTAGTCACAGCTAGGTTAGTGTACTTTGCTTGTATCGACAGTACTATGTCTTTTTGTAGTGTGCACCGCGCTCTGCGGCGGACTTTGCAACACGGCTCAAAATATTATTAGTATCGTATAACGCGGCGTAAGCTGATGCTCGTAATTTTGTTGCCATGAGTGATAAACTTGTGTCAAATGAACTGCTGGCGTCCCTGCAGCAGAAACTGGACGTGATGGACGACGCCATCCGGATCTGTGTTGCGAACTTCGGCGAGGACGACATTGCTTCTGCGAAGCTGTTGCTGTTCCGGTCGCTTAATAAAATCGACCAGATGGAGTCTCGTCAGCGCGACGGGACAAAGAAAAGTGTGCAAGACATCATCACGCTTCTGAAGGTTACCGATCCTGACGACGTTCCGACATTTGGGCAAGGGATCTGAACAAGCTACCTCCAGTCACATTCGACCACGTCAACGATACAAGCCTGCTGAAGGACATTGTGTCTTTGAAGGCTAGTCTAGCTGATGTGCAGAGGAAGTTGTAGACATCCCAGATCACCGTCGCTGACCTGCGCGCACAGAGCTCGATGAATTGCGCAACACAGTGGCGTTAATTGGGTCACCGGCGTGTGTAATGTAAATACGCACCGAGGTGTCGGCTGCCTTGACACATCGGTCATGAGTTTTGCGTCAGCAGTTTTGTCGCCGGGCCCGATTTCTGAGTCTGCGTTATGCGCCGCAAGCGTGCCTCGTAGCCCCACTCCCATCCCAACAGCTTTTCCCCGCAGCGCTGCCCGACCAACGTAACTATCTGATCCGTTGGTCACTGTGAGCGCCCTCAGTGCACCCATCGCAAGGCCCGTGGCTATAAAGAAAACGAACCGGGCTGATAATGACGGCTTCGTGACGGTGCAAACGAGGAAGCGCTGACAGAATAGCTATAAGAACTGCTGCGGCAAGGCTCCTACGGGGCCAAACGAAAAACTGCGTGCTGCGAAGTCAAATACTCCGGTGTATATTTCCCATCTCCACTAAGCCACCGTCGCGAAAGATATCGAGAAGTGCATGCACCAAAAGCTGAAGTACGCGCCGAGAGTGCAGCTGCTGGATTCGCATCGCAACGTCAACTATAGGGCGTTTGTGGTGCGCATACCAACGTGCTACCTGCATCAGGTGATGGAAGAAAGCTTTTGCCCTCAGGATGTGGTATTCCGCCGCTTTCGCGGTCAAGTGCCACCAGAACGCACGAAGACTTAGTGCGTCTAAGTAATACTAACATAGCTTTAAGTTGTATTTACTAAAGCAATTGTTAATATAATATGTATACTTAGCCCGAGGTCTTTGTAACCTAAAAATAAATGGCTTATTATTTTTATTATATTGAGTTCTTTATTGTTCTTCTCATTTGAGAGAGTTTACAACCTTACCCACGGGCCGGAACCAAGTTTGTAAGGGGAAATTTAAATTGAAAAGCTGGATGATAATGTAGAAAAAGTCAGGAACGTTCGGGTGATGCGACAGGTGTTGAGAATGGTGGCTTTTTTGAGCATGTAAAGTGTGTGAAAAGGCATGTGTAGAGTGTTTTAAAAGACTTTGCGTGAGAGCCTTCGGCACTACACCAGTAGATGAAAGTACGGTCTGTGCTTTCCATTGGGTTTTTATTTCTATGGCGAGATCTTGGTATACTTCTACTAAGTTTTGCTGATATTGTAGTTTGAACGATGTGTGAGTTAGGTATAGCTATATTTATCAAGTAAACTGTTTAATTTATTTTACAACACAATTTCGCAAAAAATGCATTTACGAAGCCTGTATACATTGTTCGAAAGTTATAAATTACGCACCGTACAACGGAACGAGCGGTAAAATAGGTACTCTCACCTAAGTACCGCCCCCTTCGTTGTATAGCGCCGTGCGTATCCTTGACGGTTTTTTTTTAATTACCATACAAATTATATAAGAATTCCACCAAGGAGTTTCAAATTACGAGAGTAAATAAGCTGAATGATCGAACCTCCTTGGAAGCGCTTTGCTCAATACGTTTATCTCACTTTATTATTAAAGAGAAAATGTGACGGAAGATTTAGTACTAATTTTCGCCATGTGCACGTGGCGCAATTTGCAAATTCGCGCCATTTTCTTATTAGAAATGTCAAAGATTGTTGCGACTTTCCGACTGATATTTACAAAATAATAATATGAGTTCAAGCCAGGAATCCGATATTAATGTGGAATCTACTGCACCTGATATCTTGAATGAGCTGCCAAAATCGTGAGTGCTATTTACTGATTTACAATAATTTTATATCATGGAAGAATCGAAGAAATACTCAATCATTCTCTTAAAATGTTTTGATGGCTTATTTTATTACCTATGTAGGTACTGTTTTTTCGCAAATGTGTTGAAAAACGTTGTATGACACACGCGCGGAAATTGTTATTTACAAACTCGTGACTGTATGGTAAGCCCTCGACTTCGTCTTGGGCTTACATTCGTCTACTCGTTTCTAAAAACCAACTAAACGCACTACTATCATAAATAACTATTTTCGTGAACAGTGATATTGTTAAACAAAGGAAAATTAGGTATAGCTTTATTTATCAAGTAAACTGTTTAATTTATTTTGTCGTGAACAGGTCAAGGTCAGGTATCAGGTCTATTGTAAACAAAGGACAATGATTTTATGAAGTGACGAGCAAATAAGAAAATAAAATATTTCAGAAAAACTAAAATTGTTTACTTTCCTTATATTTGAAATGAAAAGTAGAGTGTTTAGATAACACAGTGGAAGTATTCAATTCCTGAATTGGTGACTTTCGACCCTTGTTTAACAATTTACTATTTTTTACCGTTTAGTCAAGAGTTGTATTCTCACTACAAAACGAGTCGTAACTTGTGAGTGCGATTCATCGGGAGATATTTTAATTCTATAAAAAGCGGTTCCTAGGACAGTCCACAAGCGAAAGGCAAATTCTGCTGCAAAAAAAAAACTGCTGGTAAATTATTTTCAGTGGGCACTTGCAAGCTCTGGCTTGCGTTCGCCTGTTCGCAGAATGGTCGATTCCTACAATGCGACTTTTGAACATAATAATATAGACATTTTTGCATGTGCTCCCTGTAGGTTCAAAAGTCTTATACTGAAGGAGCTTACTTGAATATATTTATATATTTTAACTTAAACACGATAGTTAATATAAGTTAGAATAAAATTATATCTAGTATTTGTAACCCTAGAGATTATTTGTAACCCTAGAGATTATTTTCATTATTTCCACTGTATTGTATTCTATAGTTAATCTGTGAACAGCGTTGTGGGCTGCAATATTGTCTACTCGTTTTGTGTATTTCTTGTTTCTATGTTTTATATTGTATCTGTTTGTTGTTCCTTTTGAATAAAAATAAAATAACAATTGACAGAAACGATGGATGGACTGTGAGAAAGATGATATGGCTAGGACTAACGAGATGACGACTAATACAGAAATATGGAAGAAAGGGACATGTTGCGCCAACCACAAATAAATTTGGCGACTGTCAGTTGATTTTACATATTTATTAAAGCAAACGGCTGAAAGTTTTACGTAATAAAAAAACACAAAGTGGCGCAAAGCGTCGTCGAGCGGCGCGCGCTTGGAGCCTGCTCAGAGTCGCCTGGAGGCGCGAGGCGTGGCGGCTTGGTCCGCGCGTCGCTCGCAACGATAAACTGCTCTTCCTCCGCTCTCTGATCCGCTCTGACCCTTAGGTCATTGAGCGCGAGTACTGTAAACAAGAAAGCCAGTTTTTCACTACCTACATGGGTACTCCGTTTGAAATAAGATTAGACATTTAAATCCATCCGGACCACAATGTTGAATTTGCAAAATGTTGAATCCTAAATGTTGAATTTGCAAAATGTTGAATCCCAAAATGTTGACCATATGGGTTAGGTTAGGTTAGAACTGTGACAAACGGCGCGCGAGCCGAGCGAGCGCAGCGAGCGGTGCCGCGGGAGCGGCCGGCGAGCGCTACATCCAAGTTGGTTGTAGTTACTTGGCTATTCAGTCAAAATTATATTTCTGAACTTTGGAATAGGGGGTCCCGCCGCAGCGGCCGGCGAGCGCTACATCCAAGTTGGTCGCAGTTACTTGACTATTTAGTAAGAATTATATATTTGTACCTTCCAAATTCAACATTTTGGTATTCAACATTTCGCGAATTCAACATTTTTCGAATTCATCATTTTGCAAATTCAACATTGTAGTCCAGAAGGATTTAAATAAACCTTTTTTACAGTCCTTTCAATCGGTTTTGACTTCTATTTCGTTGGTGGCATGACCAATGACAGCTGTAATAAACAGTTGGTATTGTAACCACGTTTTTGCTTTTAATGCCATCCATATGCCTACGGAATAGAAGTCAAAATCGGTTGAACGGACTGTAGACAAGTTTAATTTGATTTACGACTAGAGATTTTATATAAATACTTAACGGATTGCACTAAATACTTGATACATTTAAATTAATTTTGAGGTGTACATTTTTTATTAATAATAACATCAACACGCCTCATTTTTGGCTTAGATCTTGGAATATATGTCTAAAAATTATTCATGAAATAAAAGTTAAGGCTCGGGCAGACTCGCGTGATATCACGGGTGTGACAGACAGCGTGACCCTTGTCACACGATATTTTCCTTCACCGTTTTGAGAGCAGGTGGCCTAAAATGGACGCTTTGGCAGAATCATAATAATTATGATCTGCGTACAATTCATACATCCCGCAATTCATCTGTTTGACAGCTGCTATTTGACATTAGAATTCAATAAAGCAATTAATAATTTGTGGACCATTTTACGTAACTCCATACAAAACTGTCAAACAGATGAATTGCGGGATATGAATTGTACGCAGATATTATTCTGCCAAAGCGTCCATTTTAGGGCCCCTGTGGTGATGAAATAATTTACATAAACATAACTTAATTTAGATAATCTATTTAATAAGATGTGATATAATATATTAAATAAACATAACATAACATCACGCCTTTTTTCTCCGAAGGGTTGGGCAGAGGTGTACAAATAAATAAATAAAATAAAAAATAGATAGGTAATTATATACCAAAATAAATGACTACAATATGCTCCGCAAAATGTTGCAGTTTTTAATCCTACTCCAAATTATCGAAATCCGCTACCTTGATTTAATTATTAGGTAAGAATTTTCTATGAATTCAAAGAAAGAAAAATATTTTATTTGTGACACGCACCAGAAATACAAAAATAGCATTTAAAACTAATATTACAAAAAGAAAAACAATCAAGACTTGTGCGATGCGCGCCTATTTCCAGGCAGAATGTACATGACTCACTCCTTTCTACTCCACCTTTATAAATGTAACCTATATTTGTTGCAAATAAATGATTGATTGATTGATGCCAAAAAAGCTCCTATCTCAGCATAATGCTGCGATATTTAAAAAATACATACCACAGCGCTGGGAGCCTAAAATGGACGCTTTGGCAAAATCATAATACGATCTGCGTACAATTCATACATCCCGCAATTCATCTGTTTGACAGCTGCTATTTGACATTAGACTTGAATATAGCAATTCATAATTTGTAGACCATTTTACGAAACTCCATACAAAACTGTCAAACAGATGAATTGCGGGATATCAATTTGTACGCAGATAATATTATGATTTTGCCAAACCGTCCATTTTAGGCCCCCTGGTATTCTGATAGGGCCCGCTGTGATGCCACAGACTCACCTACGGATATACATATAAATCCCACTAGGGTAATAAAAATAAATATAACAACACCCACAATAAATAAAAATAAAACAAAAATAAATTGAGCCGTCACGAGACGACTGGCAGACGTAAAACATCGCACTACACACACATTTACACACTACTACTTATAGATTGTATAGTGGCCGATCGCCACGTGGCATGCGTCACCCCGCCAGCAATCGGTTTTACGAGCGCTTAGAGATGTTTCACATCAATAAATAAAAAACGTAACTATCTTAACTTCCTAAGTCCTAACTAATATTATAAATGCGAAAGTAAGTTTGTTTGTTTGTTTGTTACCTTTTCACGCCTAAACCACTGAACCGATCATCCTGAAATTTTGCATATACGTTGTCAGGTGTACAGAGACTTAAATAGGGTACCTTTCATTCCGAAAAAAAGGACTGTTCCCGAGGAAAACAACAATAATGTTCTTATGATAATAGATGGCGCCACGTGTCTTTCGTACCTATCATTATTGAAATATAATATGGGACAAGCAGAGTACAACCCGAAATGATTGTCAAATTCTAAATTAACGCGAGCGAAGCCGCTAGCAAAAGCTAGACTAGAATAAATAATACGACTCACGCCCGACACTCGAAACATCACTTCTCCATGCCATAGACTATGTGATAATGGTGAACGACAAGCGAAGGCACGCGGGCGCACTGCATTCAATTCGTCTGGCTGTCAATGTATTTTTAAAGAAAATTGATTCTAATATTGAATGTATTGATACAAAAATTACAAATAAAACAATAACTGAATATTATATGATCAGGCAAGGAATTGCTATAACAATTTATTAACTCACTTACCTGTAACATTTTCCGTCTGAACCCCATTTATAGCCCCGGGGACACTCTGCCGGTTTGAACGGTACGATAGGTGCAGCAAGAGCAGTACAAAGTGCTGCCAACACTACTTATAATATTAACAAGAGCTTCATGTTACGTATTCACTTGTGCGCGGCTCACAGATGAATAACACTGTAGCTATAAAATAATAAAATACCTAAATAAAGTGAGCAAGATAAGTAGTCGGATGTTTTTCAACTTTTCTGATAGATACATTAAAAGAGAGAGAAGAAGTTTAGAAGGGTGCATTCTGAAAGCTGGCAACGTCAAATAGCTGTCAAATATTTCATTGTTGTTAACCGACTTCCAAAAAGGAGGAGGTTATCATTAAAGTAAATACAATTCCAAAGGTTATCTTTAAAAAACCGCTTTTAGCGATAAGCCCGCCTCTTGTGTCACTGTTTGTAAAACTTCTACATTTAGGTATATCTGTTAATTTTATGGTGTACTTACACAATAAAGAGTGTTCTATTCTATTCTAAAATGATGAAATGTCGCTCTGAAGCAATAATAACACTGAATTAGGTTAACAGTTTAAGACGGAGATATATGCCAGTGACCTTGAATAGTTAGCTTGCGTGTTCTGTACTGAGCTAACGCATCGCGTCGTACGTTCAGCCAGTAATAGGACTCGCCCATCAAGGAGCGCTGTCCCCAATTTGACGCATTATTAATTTATTATACACAAAACAAAAGGTATTTTAATAAAACGCGTACACTAAAAGATCAAAAATTAAATTATCTTTAAATTGGTGAAGGTTTCAGAAAAATACGCTTTGTAGATTTTGCGCTATTCTCAGTTTTTTTTTCCGCGTTAGACATAACTTTACAAATTAATTTCACTATGTAATATAAACATAATCTAAAGTATTCACATATTACATCATTTAGAAAATTCTCTGATTTAACATATTTTTTTTTCAAATGATTAACACTACTCATTTAGACGTGATCTTCAGTATAAAATCATTAAGTCTGTTATCGTCGCCTTAAGAACATTAAAATTTCGTGGGCTACATGTGCGGATCCAACTAATAAGACAAAGTCTATTTGTAGATATGGTACCTTTGGTATATTGGGCATATTGAAATCCCATCCTGAATTGTGGTTTGGTGGTGGTAAGTCGTATGTATTTACAGCAATGAATTTACAGCTGTTCAGGCTGTGTAGAAGGCAGAAAAGTAAATAAAAGTCATTCTGCTATTATAAGTACTCACGATTGAATTGAGCAACAACACACACACACAACTCCATCTTCCCATCACGACAAGAAGAGCATTTTTGTTTTTAAGGACCTGCAGACCACTGATCGCGTCGAGGTCACCAGGGCCCCAAGTCTGCTATTTTTATAATTCCAACACGATCACATTATCATTTTGCTAAAAGTTCGTAATCTGCTAAATTCATAATGGTCCATCATTAGTCGGTCAATGTTCTCGTAATGGAATTGTGTTATTATAATGGCATTTTTGTATTGCCATTACTATAAAACCCATTAGTAGAAACGTCATTAATTTGTCATTATGTACGAGATTACTAATCAGAGAAAGTCATAATGACGCCATTATAATAGTAGTTTACCAAACTTGTCAAAATCAACAATTATGAAATCAATGATCGACCATTCTGACACTATTGTAATAGCAGACTTGAGGCCCACAGTATAGAGGTATGAGGAACAGGGTGTAAAGTTCACTCATCCTCTATAATTATATTAATTAAGCTTTTGTCCTTGCATAAAGACACAGGTTCCCGTGGATAACCTCTCCGTGCACATCCTATGTACCTACAGTGGAATTCCGCCTTTGAAAGTGATGTCCCCCAAACAGGTAAGTACATAGTAACTAGGTATCTACTCGCAAACGGCCCGCGTGTATGACAGGAGGGCCTAGACCAAGGAACATTCGATTAGCCATGACGCTAGTAGAAAAACCAAAAATTTATAGGGTTGACATAAGCTATCCAAATGACACAACGAATAGAAATCAGCTAGACAATGTTATCATTATTCGTTTCCATGAAACGAATCGACAGCGTCGAACGTAATTCTTTTTACCTAATATGGTATACCTAGTAATTTTATTCTAGGTGCATCATCTTCACATAATAATCATATAATTAATGTACTCAAACAAAATATTGTAAAACATTTTTAAAAGAGTAACGGTGGAGTTTCTTGCCCATTCTTCTCCATACGAAACTACCTTTTGGAAGGGGCAACTAGAATCAATTATATTTTTTTGTAAAGTTTGACGTTCAAAAGTGCCTCATATGTGCCTATTTGAAATAAATACTTTGACTTTGAACGATGACTTCCTAAGAGATGCGTAGCCAAGGGGCACTTTTTGACAAGCGTTATCGCCTGCCAATCAAGTAGAATCGATATTTAAAATTTTCACATAAGTTTAGAGCTTATGTGAAAAAAGTGTAAATTCAAAAGTTGTAGATCATTTACAATTTAGCCATTTTACTTTTTTACATAGGACTTGTAGTTTTGCCGGAAATCGAGATAAACCGTTTTTTACCGGGAACTGGACGCACTTCCCGACCTCAGATCACCCGTAAATTATTTTTCCTTTCATTTTTGTTATATTCTCTTCTTTTTCCAATGGGTTTAATCCTACTATTATTTTTTTGGTTTAAAAAATTATCGACCCTGGTCTAGCAAGTGGCGTTCTGTATTTTCTGCTTACCTATGAGAAAAAAAACCGGCTGCGTAACAAGTAAACTTTAAAAAAGATGGAAACAAGATTTATATATTATACATAATACCATCAACAATTTCATGCAGTTGGAGGCAATAGGTCTTCATTGTTAAATTTTTAAAGAAGATGCCTCCGACTGCATCATATTGTTTATAGTAAATCTTGTTTCCATCTTTTTTAAAGTTCACTTTTTTATCAGTGGGGTTACAATAACAATATGAGGATTCGATAAAACCCGCGATATGTAGTGCTTACCTATTACTTGGGTATTCACAATATAATCATTCGATTTAATGAGGTAAAGTGTATTTTTGTAAAAATAATTATTGCTTATCGACATGCGCACTAGCATATTTGCTTAGCTGCACTGTGATAACCTACTTGTATATAAATGTGGTACATGTCGTCAATAAATTAGTAAGAGCGAGATACCCACAGCGCTCACTGACTTTATCAGTTACTGCGACCAGTTGGTAATTGGTAGTGATCCATCTATCTACTGCCTCATCACTATGCAAGCAACCACTGCGCTGTGCCTGATATTCGTCACGACTGTGGCAGCCGTAGGCACCACAAGAAACGGGACTGATATTAAGAAAACCGGGAACGTTTACATTTCGGATTGTTATCTAAGTGCTATGAAACCTGGAGAAGTGAAAACTAAGATAATTAGTAGAAGAAATACTGATCCTGAAGTGCCAACTGTAGGAGTGACCGAGAACTTCTACGTATGGGATAGTGTCAGTGCTACGGAACGACCACTACATGGACTAACTAGTATGGAAAAATGGTTTAATAATATTAATCGCTACAGTATTACGATTCGAAATGTCTTGGACTATGATGGTGCATGTGTACCGAAGAAAAAAAGAATTATTGAAACGAAAGCAACCGAAATATTTAGGAACGTACCAGAAGGACGTATTCCTGGCTATACAATTATGGGTGAAAACTGGGACATTTACCTTATGGATTGTTATTTATATAGTAGTACTTCTGTTATTGGTACTACAACTACAGACAATATTTACATTACAGACAATGACAGTGCTACGGAACGGCTACCTAAACGAATGAGTACTATTAATACTAGAAGTTACAATGTAACAATTAAAAACGTGAATGACTATGATCATTGTGTTATAGCTGATGCTCCGTGCTGGCCGTACGAAAACATAACCGTTGATATAACAGCAATTGAATGAACTGTTTCTCACTCATAAGTCATAGCCATGTTATGGTCGAGTGATATTAAGTTACTTCTGTAATGACTGTACCTATTGCTTGTAGATAGTGAAGGTTTTTCTAAAGATTTGTAAAGAAATCAATAGTTACCGTGTCGTTTGTTTCTGCATTAAGTAATAAGTTATTATTACGTTGTGAGTTCTCTGTTTTTTTTTTGTTTCTTATGACTGTACAGTGCACATTTTATTTTATGTTATCTTATAATGATGCTTTTTAATTTTGACCATCTTTATTTTGTAATTCTACCGGTGCCTGTTATTTTTAACCGACTTCCAAAAAGGAGGACGTTCTCAATTCGGTGCTATGTTTTTTTTTTTTTTGTATGTTTGTTACGCGATTACTCCGTCAATTATGGACCGATTTTAAAAATTATTTTTCAATACACTTCCTCGAAAACTGGTTCATATCGCACCACGATTAGGTTCACAATGCAATGTATTTCACACGCGTGTGATTTTTTATTTTCCAACACGTGAGATAACTTATACCTATACTTAGTCCAAATTGGTTCAATGCCTCTATTCAAACTCAAACTCAAAGCATTTATTTCAAATAAACCAATTACAGGCACTTTTGAATTGTCAAGGGGGTCGGTCAGTCATCAAGATGAAGCTAGTTGCCCATTCCAAAGCTTAGTAGGTACCTATGGAGAAGAACGGGCAAGAAACTCCACGGACACTCTTTTAAATTAACATATGGTTACAAAATATTGGTTACATCATTCGTGTTGAAATTAAACATGTGAGAACGATGCAAAACGTCAAAGGCGTCCGTAACAAAAATATTAAAAAAAAACAATTCAAAACTTAAATTAAAATAAGCCAAGGCCGCTAAGAGATGACCAGTCCCTACTGATGGCGCCCGTTCACGAACATGACGCATGGATTAGCACCATTCAACTCAACCATTTTGAAGGGAGCTAAATGATCCAACACACCCGCCACCATCAGCGAGACATTACAGTGAGCATGACATACTCTCAGCCGCCAGGGCACATTCAAGTCAATGAAAGAAGTACTCAGTAAATGGTAGCTTTATAGTAAGTACATAGTGCTCCCACATGTGCTATGCAATTATATAATACTAAGAGATTGAGTTTATACAAAGCAAAGATAGTTTTTGAAATCTTCAGCAGCTCCAACAGTATTTTCAAATGTTAATCAATTAGTTGAGGTTGTGGAGCTGGACTAGCATTGAGCCAAGCATTTTTATCAGCGATGTAATCCCCCAAATTATAGTATGCCTGCTTGCATAGTGTGCGTTTTATACAAGATTTCAATTTCGTCTCATTCAGTTGAAGTATGTGGGGAGGAATTATATTATAACATTTTAAACAGTACCCCATGAAAGACGAGTCTACTTTTGCCAGTCTGAAACCTGGTTGAGCTAATATTCACACCGTCTGGCGCCAGAGACGGTCCTCTCTATTCGGAGGTGATTTTTTTTTTAATCTCAGCAAAGATGCGTCTTTACGGCGTTAATATTTTTGGAATATTTAAATAATGTTTATAAATAGAATACCATGATTATTACCATAAAAAAAAACGTTTATGAAAAAATTAACATTTATTTGTGACTCAAAAATATTTGAATTTTTTATATTTTTCATAGTAGGCTGTTTATTGCAGTTCTCCTGGTAAGAACCAGGAGAACTGCCACTCACCATATGCATAGTGACGAGCATAAATTGCTTAATCGCAACCCGTTAAATAGGTACTCATTATTATATTGGTCAGTTCAAACAAAGAACATGTTTCCTTATAATCAGGATTTTTGCAAAAACCCTGTCTGTTTATGACGAATGGAAACTTGATTGTTGATTGCCTAATCTAAGAGTCAGGAATTTTGCAATATTGATATTAGCACGTAATAATACGAAAATCTTTCTTAATTTCCAACAATCCGGTCGTTTGCAAAAATCCTAGGCTTTTCAAAAAAAAACGAGCAATGCTTTCAGTAGTCGCATATGATGTGTAACATCTGACATGTCACCTTGGTAATAAGCAACTGAGCAGTGACAGAAATTACGCTCAAAATTTAAAACAGTTTATAGTTTACTAGCTGACCCTGAGTCATATGCTGTGACACATGGACTCACATATAATTTAAAGAAAAGTGAGCTTATGATTTTTAAATGTAAATCTGGCTCGTTGGATAATGTTCCTCCAGTGACTTTAAGCGGAAAGCCACTACAGAGAGTCACACAGGTTAAATACCTAGGGCATGTAGTCACGGAGGACTTATCTGACGATGCGGATATAGAGAGGGAGCGGAGGGCGTTGGCGGTTCGATGTAATATGGTAGCCCGCAGGTTTGCGCGTTGTAGTGGGGATGTTAAGGTATCGCTTTTTAAAGCATACTGCCAAACCTTCTACACGTGCAGCTTGTGGGTGAAATATACGCAGAGAGCTTACAACGTCCTCCGCGTGCAGTATAATAATGGTTTTAGGATGCTGATGGGGCTTCCGCGCTTCTGCAGCGCTTCGCAGATGTTCGCGGAAGCCCGTGTTGACGATTTTCATGCCATTATAAGGAAAAGAACAGCGTCAATAATGGGTAGGTTGCGCGGAAGCTCCAATGGCATCCTAAAAACATTATTTGACAAAGTGGACAGTCCCTTCGTAAGGCACTGGGTACGGAGGCACGTGCCAACGTGTGTTGGGCCACGTAGTTATTAGTTCTTTTCGTTTAATTTACTAACATAGTTTGTAAGTCATTGTTACTAATACTATATGGATTGTGTGTACATGTATGTGTAGTCCGAAATAAAGAATATATTATATATTATATTATTATATAGATTGTAAGTAGAGAGGGTAAGTAAGTAGGGTTCCTAATTCCATGAGTATACTAATTCCATGCTATTATAAAGTACTTACTAATTCCATGCTATTAAAAAGTACTTACTTATTCCATGCTCAAGCTGTCACTTTCTGTTACACACTTCCGTCCCTTTTCACGAAATCACTCCCAAAGAAAGCGAGAATAAAGATGTTACAGATCGAGCGTGAAAAGGAAGAACATCGTAAGCGACATAATGTAGGTATTTCATTTTTTAAATAAATAATTAAATAAAATCAATAAAAAACCTCTCCAGTAAATTTTAATTTATGTCGCTTACGATGTTCTTCCTTTGCAGGCTCGACATCAAAAACATTTTTCCAATTTCATTATCCGTTGAGGTACAATTTTTTTCATTACACGTACCGTATAGTACAATAAATGGTACAATTTATCTAGAAACATGTATTTTTTAATTTTACACTGACGCGGCCAGGGAGAGTATCACACGATAATTTGTGGAAAGTAAACGGCTAAGAGGTGACAACACGTCATCTTTTTGAAGCCAATACAGCATCCTATATTTTGGCGTCGCTTGTCTCGTTAGACAGTTTTGGTGTTCCTTCGATGTCACATATTTTTGCTGCCACATGTATATAATTCTTCCACAAATGATCACATGTTTATTTACCTTTATCTTTACTCACATCGATGAAGGTAACACATCGTGAGGAAACCTGGACTTAACTATACATATAATAAAATCGTAGCGAAGTCAAAATTGTACATTGAATATTTTTGAAAAAAAGTAATTGCAACGAGGTCTGGGATCGATTCTAATACCAAAAATATAATTTTTAGAATTTTTGTCTGTTTGTCTGAATGTATGTTAGAGCATCACGCAAATTTTACCGAATAGATTCTTTTCAAATTTCAGAGATATTCCCTATATGCCTGGTCAATTGATAGGCTATATATTGTCACGCTATTTGCTACGGGGGATGAGCAATATTGCATTATGTTTGTATTCCTCTATAGTTTACAGTAAATTGTAAAAAGACGAGCCGAACGGTTAGAACATTGCATATACAGTTACAGATTTAATAATCACGCTATATCTTTATGGAGCTAAACTTTTAATGATCATGGCATACACAGGGTGAATTTTTGAGATGGGGCAATAAGGGTATCTTAACCGTTATAGCTACAAGAAATCGGTCTTAGAAGACTATCCTTAACTTTTTGAGACATTTTGATCTGCAGACATAGATTTTGAAAAAAATGTACAGTCAGCAAAAAAATAGGAAATTGTCATTAAAAAAAAAATTGGTGCCAATAGATCCTGTTTCATATGAGGATCAAAAAACTCTGTTAGACTCACTGAGGTTTGAGTACTAGATGAGTCAGAAATCGCAAAAACCTTTTCCCTTACATATCGTGGGAAATGAGACTCTAACTTACATTTTAGGGTTCCGTATCTCAAAAGGAAAAACAAAACCCTTATTTACCTCACTTCGTTGTCCGCCCGTCCGTCTGACTGTCTGTCTGTCTGTCAATGAAGACCCTTTTTCTAAGGAACGCGTGGAGGTATCAAGTTTAAATTAATTTTAAAGTCCCCTGAAGTTCCCTGGAGCTCAAAAAAACTAAACTTCTAAGTAAACGCATTAAAAAATATGGCCATTTATGCGACATATTTGATACTCGCAAATTAATCAAATCCTATAGGGTACTTGCTGTTGACCTAGAATCATAAAATTGCAAAGTCTCACAGCACAAGTAATGGAAAAAATCTGAAAATCCGTAATCGTTAATTGAAAGTTTTATAACATTATCATTTCAGCCGAAAGACATCCACTGTTGGACATAGGCTTCCCCCAAGCATCGCCACTCCGAGTAGTTCTGAGCTTCCCGAATCCAGCGAATTCTTATGGCCTCCCCACGCTACGTCTTCTGGGTACGCAGTCGCCACTCCAGAAACTTTCGGCCATATCGGCCATGTTCTGCATAATCTACAGTTATACTTTTTTTTTTATTATTAAAAAGACGTTGCCCCACACTAGGAATTTCTCATACTGTTTTAGTTATAGTCGTTCGTCAGGAATAATCTGTAAGAATGCATCAGTCAGTGTATCAGTTTTGTGACATTAGGTAGTGTATACAGGAACGCAGGCGTTCGTTAATTCACTGAAAACGAAAAACTTCGCATGCCATGGGAAATTGCTACTGAAGACTGCGGAATCGATCTGAGGACTAACTGCTTCTCACACGGGTAACTGTACGTCGCTTGGTCAAGTGTCTCCAGTCCTGAGTCTCTGTATATTTTGACTGCTGAGACCATAATTACAAACGTAGTATACAGGGAAGTTATATTATAAAGAGTTAATGCGGGAAATAAAGTGAATTGTGCTATACTGCGATACTGACCCACCGGTCGATGCCCAAAAAGGCAAGGCTGGCTGTTCACAATGGTGTGCTGGTACCCACGCTTATGTATGGAAGTGAATGTTGGGTGTGGCAAAAGAAGCATGAAAGTAGAATCAGTGCTGTGGAAGTGTGTTCCTTGCGAAGGATGTGTGGCACTGTGGCGTGACTATGAATGATAGGCTGAAAAATTATGTGATAAGGCAACGGTGCGGTTTAAAAGAAGATGTAGTGACAAAATATTAAAAGATTATGCTTAGATTGTTTGATCATGCAGACAGGCGTCACCCAGATCAGAACAGAAACCCTCGGGTCACCCAGATCCTTCACAGATATCTTAAGCAGACCAGGAGACCTAATCAGCTTCTGGAGGGAGGTGGTCTGGTTGGAATAACCAGTGACGGCCGCCATGGCCCACGCACAATGGTCCACATGAAGGTCTAAGTACGGAAATCAAACCTGCTAACATAGAACATGGTTTGGTTATGTTGAAAGGATGAATGAAAGGCGACTAACAAAAGGTATTTACTAGGCAGATGTGAGTGGAAACGCCGGGAGTGGACGCCCTAGAAGGACATTATATAGTGAACTAATGATAGGGTGTGTGAGGATATTCTTCAGAAAGGAGAGGTGCGTAGTACTCGGAACAGGTGTGCGTATATGACCAGATGTATGAACGTAAACGAAGCAAAAGGAGTATGTAAGTAGCGTATAGCAGGTAGCGTTCTAAAGTTACTGCCTACCCTCATGGGAAGTAGGCGTGAGTTTATGTGTGTATTTATATTTTATAAAAATACCATAGCATTACGTCTGTATTCCCCAAAGGGTTAGGCAGAGGTGTACCCACTTATAGTACACCCACATTCAATTTAGCCAGTTATGTTTAGTTCCCATGTAATAGGGAGCGAGCCTATTGGCACTAACCGGGCACAAATTCAGACTTCGGACTTTAACTGAGAAGTTCCAGACGGAAAACCCAATATCACTTTGCCTGGCCTGAAAATCGAACCCAGGACCTGATTCCCAACAGTAGCGCTTGCGACCAATAGACCAACGAGGCAGTTTTTTACAAAAATGTGGATGTTATTTGTATATTGTGGTGTCTTACGACTTCCACGCGAACGAAGTCGTGGGCAGAAGCTAGTAGTCAATAATAATATAAGTCGGAAATCGCTAACCCAATGCAGCAAGCGTCGTGGTCAATGCTTGTGCCTTCTCTGTATGACCAGGCCTGGTTCACTCCGCAGTTTAGGTATAAAACTACAAGTACGTGCGGCGGCCGGTCCGGACCGGTCAATCAGTGGGTTGCCGCGCGCCGCGCTGCTTAGTTCGCACGCGTTAATACGAGTAGGTACTTTATTCTCGCGCTTCCGAGTTCTCGCGTACAAAAATAAAACCAAAAATATATTCTATAGCGTTTGGTTGTTTGAATAATGACAGTGATCGAAGTCTGACGTTTCACATACTACCGAAGGATATTGAAAGGTGAGATTTTTTATACACAATAGGAAGGCAATAAGCTTATTGCATTTATATCTAGGTACTTTTGGGCCTATAAGTGACTCAGATCATTACACTAAAAATTTATCCTGTTTGTTTGCTTTTGCCATAATTATCGTATCAGCGTCCGCCGCCGCCGCTGCGCCGCTTGTTTAGGTAGGTATGAAATGATATTTATCAACTTGTGATGTTGTCGTAGATATGGTGGTGGCGCAGCACGACGAACGTCTGTAGGTAGTCAGGCGTCAGTCATACGATATGACGAAATGATAAAGATTCCTAGTCGATTACCCAATAATAACATTTCTATTTCTCTAACGTATTTTGAATTCTTTTTAGGAATAACTAAATTTTATTTCCATTATTTGCGAAAATAATAATCAATATTTGTAATGTTTGTAAGAATAATTTAATAAATATACTACAAATTCTCTATTCATTTATATAAATGTGTTCTTATTTCATTCAACACACCTTTTATTCATTTACTTATTTCAATAATACTTATCGTCTTTCACTCGCTCCATACCACTAAAGCGGCTGTTTTGTGGTCGGCAGCCCGACTGTAAGTTTGCAAGTGAGTAAACGTAAGTAGCGCGTTTGCGTTAAGATTTTTATTCTCACTCATAAACTCTTAGCAATGTGATCTATCGGTCAAATTTTAACGCAAAGGAAATAGTTACGTGTACTCTCTTGCAAACTTACACTTGGGGTACTGCTTGTCATTGATTCGCTTCACTCCGTTCGTTGTAGCCGATAAAGAACAAAAAATATAATTCGTAAGTCGCAACCCTAATAAGTACGCGGTGACGTCGTGAACGGCCATGATTGAAACGGTTAAACTAAAAGAAGCGCTCTCGCGTAGTAACACGGTTTATTTTTGCATGAATGCTTTGCGGGAAATGGGCTGTAGGCTATTATCGCTGTAGGTAAATATAACAGGAGCGAGCTAGACTGTGCTTTATGTGTACGCGGCTAGAGTTTTATGTATTTAATCGACTCCAGAGAGTGAACCTTCTGTACGTAGTACTATTACTTATTCTGTGGTTTGACAAGAGGCCTTTGCAATGCAGTGGGACAATAATAAGCTGGTTTTATTATTACGGCCTATTTTTATTTTTTTAATATAGACATAGAACTATATTAAAAAAATAAAAATGGGCCAAATCAGAGATTGAAATAAAGTGGTGGAAACCCAAGGAAATGCTAGAATTCTTTGCTCAGAATTAGGTAGGTAAGTATATTTTGGTTTCCATACAATGCCACCCACTAGGTCTCTCCTTATACCCGAAGTTCGCAAAGCAAAAATTTTTAATTAATGTGAGTTGATTCAGGTTAATATAAATATTCCAGAAAAAATTAAACAATGTCTCTTAGCAGTCTAAAAAAACGGAAAAATGAGAACTTGAAAATAGAAAAATATAGGTAGGTCGGACTATCAGTGCGACAGTCCGACTCGCACTTAGCCGATTTTTTTATTAACAGCCTATGAATAAACACCATTACACGTAAATAATACCGCAGGAAGTAATAAGTAGATAAAGGTACCTATATAAATGCGGAAAATAACTCGGAGCAATGTTGTAGAAGAAGGTTACTGCGACTAATAATTAAATTAATTAGTCAATCTATCACCATGAAACGGTCAACTATACTGTACTTGGTACTCTCCGCGGCTGCATTATCAGTAGTAGGCCTCATACTTTTGATGACCTTGGGAGCAAAGAGTAACACCAACAACCTCCCGGAGAAAGAAGCTGTTCAAAGTTATAATGGTAAAATTAATGGAACCACAGGAAAAGGGGCTGGTCCTGCTACTGGTGATAAAACGAATGCCGGATGTAAAACCAACTGCACTGGGGCAATGGGAAAAATTATAGCTGCAACAGGAACCATGAACAACGAAAGTAAGACTAGTGAAACTGATACGATTAAAAATCCACTCAAAACAGAGAAAAATATGGAAGAAACCACAAGAAAAAATGTTTCTGCTCCAACTACAGCAGGAACCGAGAACAACGCAAATAAGACTAGTGAACGTGATTCGATTAAAAATCCACTCAAAACAAAGAACAAAAATATGGAAGAAATCACAGGAAAAAATGTTTCTGCTCCAACTACAGCAGGAACCGAGAACAACGCAAATAAGACTAGTGAACGCGATACGATTAAAAATCCACTCAAAACAAAGAACAAAAATATGGAAGAAATCACAGGAAAAAATGTTTCTGCTCCAACTACAGCAGGAACCGAGAACAACGCAAATAAGACTAGTGAACGCGATACGATTAAAAACCCACTCAAAACAAAGAACAAAAATATGGAAGAAATCACAGGAAAAAATGTTTCTGCTATGGCTGCAGCAGGACCCAAGAAAAACGGAAGTAAGGATAGTAAAAGAGGTTCGATTAAAAAGCCACTCAAAACAGGGGAAAACAATACGAAAGAAATCACAGGAGACAATAGTGTTTCTGCTCCGACTACAGCAGGAACTGAGAACAACCCTAGTGAGGGTAGTGAAAGCGATAGGGTGAAAGCTCCACAAGAAACAGGGGATAACAAGGAGCTGGATGATACACTCACACAAATGAATTATTTATTACTCACAAAAAATGAGAAAAACGAGACAGAAAGAATCCCAAAACTGAACGATTTACTAAAAAAAAATCGTTGATTCAGGAATCACAGTGAGGGTTGCAAAAGTTACTTAATTGGTAAACCAAAGATTGACAAACTTACATAATAGTTCTCGCTCATGAGATGCCAGCGTCCGATGATCAATTTTGTAATTAATAATTACAGATTCTGCATTATAGTTTACATTTGTATCGATATTTTCTAATTTAATATTTGTTCTAGATTCCATATGGTTTTAGTTTTATTTATTTGATTCAACCTCGTATAATTTGCCTCGTGTGTATCCATACGATGAGACCGGTCGTCTCAATGATAATCATCGTAATTTTCATCAGTCGGAAGATGTCCACTGCTGGACATAAGCATGTGCTGCTCGAATTCAGCAGATCAATCAGATACTGCGGCATATCTGACTGGAAAATAATTTCATGTAAACTGATAAAATAACAACTTGCACTTTTTACAGTATCTGAGACACTTTAATACCTAATATACAGGGTGGATATTCGGACCAATCGTAAGGGCAGATTTAACTGTAAGTACGTTTTCCTGTAGCAACAAAGGTTACGGTATTTGCCCTTGAAAATCCTGTTTCTAAAACTATTTATTCTAAATTGCCAGGTCACATTTTGATGCCCCTTTGCACAAGGGTATAGATGAGGTAGGTATCCTTACCACAAATATCAAAACCGTATCGCTAATGGTCCATACACCACTTCCCATACAAATTTGCCTATTTATTTATTATACTTTAACATAAAAAGGCCTAGGCCAATTACATTAGTTAAAGAGACAAACACTTTATTTAAGTACAATAACAAAAATATAGAACTACTCGACAGTCATACGCTCATCTCACAATACTCCCGACACGTTGACAAGATATTCTTCCGGTCATCCGCGAACACAGTGAGGCTTAGCGTCCAAGAGAGCGTTGAGCGCAGAGAGTGTGCGAGGACAGGAGACCGGGCTCGAGCGACGGTTCGACTTCGAGACACTAGTCTCCTTTATTTGGGATCAACCCTATATAGGTACCTACAGTACCCCAATAAAATAGAATCATCGAACACGGTCGACGTGGAATTGTCGCTAACCATACATAAAAAACCGGCCAAGTGCGAGACGGACTCGCGCAAAAAATCACGTTTGTTGTATGGGAGCCCCCCTTAAATATGTTTTATTTTAATTTAATTATTTATTTTTATAGTGCATATATAACTAAATATTCTGTGAATATTTCAAGCGTCTAACTGTTGTCGTTATCAATATTGAGCAAAAACACACGTTGCTGTAAACGAGACAAAAAATCACGTATGGTGTATGGGAGCGCCCTTAAATATTTATTTTATTCTGTTTTTAGTATTTGTTGTTATAGCGGCAACAGAAATACATCATCTGTGAATTTAACTGAAAAAATTAAAATTTCAGCTGTCCAAATATCACGGTTCATGAGATACAGCCTGGTGACAGACGGACAGACAGACAGACGGTGGAGCCTTAATAATAGGGTTCCCGTTTTACCCTTTGGGTACGGAACCCTAAAAATGATTCAGACGAATTGAAACCCTCCTCCTTTTTAAAAGTTGGTGAGAATAATTTATATAATAAATGATCTGGGGGCCTAAAACGGCCACATTAAGCAATTCCTCTAAAAGCAATTCATTTCCTGAATTTCCAGCAGATCATTAGCAATTCCTCTAATTTTCGTAAAATGGTGACACTTATTAGCAGAATCGTATTCAATTCAATTCATAGCAGAATCATATTTGGTGTAAATATTGCCGCATGAAAAAAATAAAGACCGTAATATTACCGGTTATTTTTTCTTTACAGTTTTTATGAATTCATTTAGTTTTTTATGTCTTCGGTCTATAGTTTTTATATTATTTCATTATAATAAACTCATAACAGGTAAAAATACCTCATAAGCCCACGGAAATTAGAATCAATAAAAACTTTGTAGGCTGGCAACGCGCACAACAAATAAGTTTTTAGTCTATCCGTCAACTTCAACAGACGTGCGTAATTTTAAATTTCAATATTTCGTGCGAATTGGATTTTTTTAATACGAAGTAAGTGCATACTTGTTTATCTTAGATCAATATTTAATTTTATCGCTGTGCAAAAGTATTCAAATGTACTGTAATATTTTTTAGGAATAGAAAGGCGTGCAGCTAGAGTGCCTGAGACACAATACATTCTGCTCGACTTTCTACACTGAAAGTGGGAGCTTTGTCGATGTTGAGCCCCATATCGAGATCACTGCAGCCCCAAGTCCTGTCCAGACCCGTGCGTCAGCACCATGTCCTACCACAGCCGATGCTACAACAGTGCCTCTGACTCGTCGAACTCGGCAGCAATATACCGCAATGAGTGGTATTTTCTAACCCTACAGCTATTCACATTGCGGTTAAGGCATATAATGACTGTTGAAAGTGCTAATTTTATATGTATTACGTATTTTAGGTCACCGTCTGGCTCCACTAGATGAGGCTCGGAGAGTTTTATCTCAGGTGGAGATGCATCGTGCTGCAGCAGCTGTTATGGCTTCTGCTTGTGCCAACCAATGAATAGGGAACCTTGGCAGGGTTGCTGATGCAGTCGAAAGATATTTATCCCATATTGGTGTCCCATGGTATGATTTTTTTGTAGATTCAATAAAAAAAAAATAGATTAACATTCATGTACTTAATTTAATACCTTTAAAGAAATACAAGGAGAAAAACAAACTATAATGTTAAGCAAAAAAGGTATCGGGCTCTGTGTGTGAAAACAATGATGTTTTCAATTTCATTTTATTTAAAAGTTATGTTAATTATTGACTGATAATTTAACTTTTCGTTTTCAGCCTGGTGTTGTTCCAAGTGAATGGTGATTCCATACAAAAGAGACACGGTGGGCCCCTCCGTGGCAGCATCAACACTTAAAATATTCAAATCAGAGTCGCAAACCTAAACGAAAAATAAGATTGAATAATCATTATGTTTCTGTTATTTTCATTAATTAGATTTTTTAAATAATATAAGATGAGAATGTTTTTATTATAAAAAAAAAATCCTATCAATATTGTTTTATTTTAGTAATAGGTCTAATAATTGTATGTCCTCATATATATATGTACCTACTACATAATAAAATTGGAGTACATGTCAAGTAAGATAACATGACATAATAATTATCACACCTATAGATCCCCGAAGGGTGAGGCAGAGGTGTACATTAAGAACATCCACATTTCACCAGTTATATTGTCAAGTCCCATGTAATAAGGCCTATGCCATGTAGGAAGTAAGATAACACTAAAATGTATAGAATAAAATAGAATAGAATACTCTTTATTACGAGTATGTACACCATAAAAGTTACAGATATAAATGTTTAATGTATCAATGTTTGCAAAAATAGTTTGTAACTGTACGGGGTTGCTACCTACTCGCACACACACACACATCATTATCATCATCATCATTTCAGCCGAAAGACGTCCACTGCTGGACATAGGCCTCCCCATTTGGGGGGGGGGGGAGCGGCCTAAAAAGGCCGCTTTGGCAGAATCATAATAGGATAATATTATGAATCATATTAAAATTCGTAAAATGGTCACAAACTGACAATTCATAGTATGATCTGCGTACAATTCATAACCCGCAATTCATCTGTTTGACAGTTTTGTATGGAGATTCGTAAAATGGTCCACATACTATGACTTGCTTTCATGAAGTTTAATGTCAAATAGCAGAATCATAATACACGTAACATTTTTAAAGCCAAATTAAAGTGGTGTCGCAATAATCAAGCACAAATAAAACTAGACATAATCGCTGACCAGCGCAAATCTAAAGATTTTGGGAAGTTTTGGAAGAGTACTAGTAGACTGAACCCCAGGCCGAGTCTGCCGGTGAGCATAGCGGGAGTTAGTGACCCTCAAGCCATTTCAAATTTGTTTGTTAATCAGTTCCAAGTTGATCCCTTGTCGGGACCGGCTACGCCCGTGGCTTCGTCGGTGATTGGCGCTGAGGTAAGTTCTCCATGTTTAAGGTTTTTGGCCAAAGAAATAGTTGCTGTCATTAGAAAGATGGTCAGAGGCAAGTCTCCGGGACGTGACCACCTCAGCGTCGAGCACTTGCGATACGCGGGAGTTCATTTGCCGAGGGTGTTGGCAACATTTTATTCGTTATGTATAAGTCACTCGTACTTGCCAGATAAGCTTATGAAGACCATAGTCGTGCCAATAGTGAAAAACAGAACGGGCAATGTTGCAGACCCCGCAAACTATAGGCCTATTTCCTTGGCGACTGTTACAGCTAAGGTACTGGACTGTTTGCCTGATATACATATGGCGAGTCGTATAAATCTTCACGATGCCCAATTCGGTTTCAGACCCGGACTATCGACGGAGACTGCCATCATGTGTCTTAAGCAGACTGTTCAGTATTATGCTGATAGGAAAACGCCGGTCGATGCATGTTTTCTAGACTTATCGAGGGCATTTGACCTGGTGTCAATTAATTTTCAATACGATATCTTGTGGGGAAAGCTGCGAAAGGAAAGCAGCATTGACTGTACTGTGATTTCATTGTTTAAGTTTTGGTACGAGAATCAGACGAACTATGTCAGGTGGGGTGGAACTCTGTCAGATGTGTATGGGTTGAAGTGCGGGGTGAGACAGGGGGGTATTACCTCACCTCGTCTCTTTAACCTATACATTAATCAGCTGATTGTTGAACTCAGTTTGCGTTAACAATATAAGTTACGCTGATGACATGGTGCTGCTGAGTCCATCAATAAGCGCACTCACGCGTCTTGTTGGGATGTGTGAAGACTACGCGGTCACTCAGGGACTCAGGTACAATGCAAAAAAATGTGAGTTATTGGTTTTCAAGGCGGGCACCAAATGTTACACTAACGTGCCAGATGTGACCATAAATAATACTCCATTATCTAGAGTATCAAAATGTAAGTACCTGGGTCACTGGGTAACTCATGACCTGAATGATGACCTGGACATAGAAAGGGAACGCAGGGCGATGGCTGTCCGAGGTAATATGCTGATCCGCAGATTTACACGTTGTACGACGCAAGTCAAGATAACCCTTTTCAGAGCATACTGCCAGTCTTTTTACACATGCAGTCTGTGAGTCAGGTATACGCTGAGGGCATACAACGCGCTGCGTGTCCAGTATAACAATATATTCAGGATGCTGTTGGGTCTACCACGCTTTTGTAGCGCATCCGGGATGTTTGCCGAGGCCAGGGTCGATGGTTTTCATGCCATTATCCGGAAACGGTGTGCCTCTATTCTTGGTAGGATACGTGTTAGCTCCCACATCATCCTGAGTGTATTGTGTGATAGGTGGGACAGCCCCATGCGGGCTCACTGGATACGGCTGCACACGTAGGTGTCAGTCGTTTCAATTTTGTATATAGTGTCACTGTGGTTTTTTACTAACATTAGGTTAAGACCTTTACTGACAACTTATGGATCTTGATCTGAAATAAAAAATAAATATATAAGAAGTTAGTCAAGAGCAACACTTTACAAATCATATTGATGATTTCATGAAGAACTATTGTAATAATGGCAGATTTAGCTCTAAAGGAAAATTTCCTAGAGCACGCGCGTTATACGGAGACCATTATCGCCGATGATGCGTAGCTCTTCAGAAAATGGAAATAGTCTTTGAAATGACGGACCTCGAGTTTGTTGGTAATAGGCTAAATAAAAGTGTGGATGATAGCACTCACATTGCTATTGTTAGGCGGTTAGGCCTGCAGAATATGATGAGAGGTTTTTCGATATCAGTGTGTGTGTCCGTTTGGTGCCGGACATAAAGACTAGCACCATCCCATTTCTTCCCGTGGGTGTCGTAAAAGGCGACTAAGGGACTTACTAGAGAATGGGCAGCAGTTCTCTATGCATTTTAACACCATACTGCGATCGCCAACCAGCCTGCCAAGCGTGGCGATTATGGCAACCTACCTGGGAGGGGCCCACCGTGACTCCTTTGTATGGAATCACCATTCACTTGGAACAACACCAGGCTGAAAACGAAAAGTTAAATCATCAGTCAATAATTAACATGACTTTTAAGTAAAATGAAATTGAAAACATCATTGTTTTCACACACAGAGCCCGATACCTTTTTTGCTTAACATTATAGTTTGTTTTTCTCCTTGTATTTCTTTAAAGGTATTAAATTAAGTACATGAATGTTAATCTATTTATTTTTATAATTGGATCTACAAAAAAATCATACCTTATGGGACACCAATATGGGATAAATATCTTTCGACTGCATCAGCAACCCTCCCAAGGTTCCCTATTCATTGGTTGGCACGAGCAGAAGCCATAACAGCTGCTGCAGCACGTTGCATCTCCACCTGAGATAAAACTCTCCGAGCCTCATCTAGTGGAGCCAGACGGTGACCTAAAATACGTAATATATATAAAATTTACACTTTCAACAGTCATTAAATGCCTTAACCGCAATGTGAATAGCTGTAGGGTTAGAAAATACCACTCATTGCGGTATTTTGCTGCCGAGTTCGACGAGTCAGAGGCACTGTTGTAGCATCGGCTGTGGTAGGACTTGGTGCTGACGCACGGGTCTGGACAGGACTTGGGGCTGCAGTGATCTCGATATGGGGCTCAACATCGACAAAGCTCCCACTTTCAGTGTAGAAAGTCGAGCAGAATGTATTGTGTCTCAGGCACTCTAGCTGCACGCCTTTCTATTCCTAAAAAATATTACAGTACATTTGAATACTTTTGCACAGCGATAAAATTAAATATTGATCTAAGATAAACAAGTATGCACTTACTTCGTATTAAAAACAATCCATTTCGCACGAAATATTGAAATTTAAAATTACGCACGTCTAGTTGAAGTTGACGGATAGACTAAAAACTTATTTGTTGTGCGCCTTGCCAGCCTTCAAAGTTTTTATTGATTCTAATTTCCGTGGGCTTATGAGGTATTTTTAACTGTTATGAGTTTATTATAATGAAATAATATAAAAAACTATAGACCGAAGACATAAAAAACTAAATGAATTCATAAAAACTATAAAGAGAAATTAACCGGTAATATTACGGTCTTTATTTTTTTCATGCGGCAATATTTACACCAAATATGATTCTGCTATGAATTGAATTGAATACGATTCTGCTAATATGTGTCACCATTTTACGAAAATTAGAGGAATTGCTAATGATCTGCTGGGAATTCAGGAAATGAATTGCTTTTAGAGGAATTGCTTAATGTGGCCGTTTTAGGCCCCCAGCATTTCATTTTTATTTATTCATTTTTATTTATCATATAAAATATGGTTTTGCAAGGTTTCTATAATTCTACATATTATCTATTTATTTAAGATAGATAATATGTAGATATTATAGAGACCTTGCAAAACTATATTTTTACCAACCTACGGTCCAAGGTCATTTAGGTAAACATACTTTTCTATTTAAAAAAAAACAATACAATTTATAAAAAACCCATGTAAATCATGAGGAAATATCCATTCTTCCAAATTTAATGATACTTATCGGACCTTATCTTATTATAATTAATTAAGCCTTGAACTAACGAACAATGCTCTTTGTGTTTCACGAAAAACACCAGGTTTTCCCTAAAATAATCAATAAAAGTAATTAACGTATAGTAACTTAAACTATGTGACTCGAGGGTAGATAACAAGTTTCAGTTGTTGTTGCTACCAAGACTTATCACTGTTCGTTCTTGTACACTTCTACTTTATATTTTTACCTTGGAGTTTCTTTCCCGTTCTTCCCCATAGCGTCCCCTCCATCTATATTACGTTTTGGAATGGGCAACTAGCTTCAACTTTGTGACTAACTGACCGACTCCTTGACAATTCAAAAGGAGGTAAAAAATGGTTTAATTGAAATAAATACTTTGAGTTTGAGTTTACTATAAACAAAGTATTAAGTAGTTATCATCATCATCATTTCAGCCGAAAGACCGGTACTGTTCTACCCGCATCCAGCGGATTCCTACGGCCATCACAAGGTCTGGTCCACCTTGTGAGAGGCCTTCCGGTACGTCTTCCGGTACGCGCCCAACTAACATTTTGGTAATAAGAAGAATTTTAAGAACCTATGGTCTTATAAAGGCACTAACATTTCGGTATTATAGTGCGCTTTGAATCTCTTTTATCCCTGATTTGAGCCCACGATTTTAGAACGTAAAGTTATAGAGCAGTGATACATTAGTGACATTAAAGAGTTACAAAAGTGCTACTTAAGCAGTGCTTATCGCTTTAAGTGTATTGTAAGCTATACATAAGTTACAACTACAAGCTAAAATTGTAAATTATAAATTTTAAAAAACATATCATCATTATAATTTTTTTCCTGTATACCGGAGTATTCCCTTCCCTGTGGCGCAAAGCCCATGTTCGTCCACTACCTAAGGTATCTAATCGCTCTCTTCCTACCGACTTCCGTCCAATTTCTATACTTCCCTTAAATTCCTATCCAAAGTGCTCGAGGCCTGTGTCCACAAACAATTCTCCAATTTTGTTCATCGTAATTCCCTAATTAGCCCTCTTCAATCTGGGTTCAGGCCTGGGCATAACACTGTTTCCGCCCTCCTTAAAGTGACTGGCGATATAAGGGCAGGACTGGAAGACACCAAAGTTACTGTTCTAGTGTTGGTTGATTTCTCGAATGCCTTTAATACCGTCAGTCAGTCACGACATCCTGTTAGCTATCCTGTCCTATGCTATGGTCTCTCCCGAAGCACTGGAATGGTTCTCCTCTTACCTTCAGGAACGTCAGCAGTCCGTTCATGTTGAGGATTCTTCGTCATGCTGGTGAGATTTGGAAGTTGGCTTTCCTCAAGGCGGTATTCTTTCTCCTCTTCTGTTTTCTATTTTTATTAATCTAATAACTTCCGAACTTCAGTGTACGTATCATCTGTATGCAGATGACTTGCAGTTGTAGTGTAACGGGAAGGTTGATGAAATACCTGATGCTATAGACAAGTTAAATAGGGACTTGAAAGCCATTAAAACTTGGTCTGATAGATTTGGTGTTGCAGTAAACCCTAATAAGTGTCAGGCGATCATCATTGGGAGTCATCGTAGTATTGGTAAGGTGGATGGTTCAACCTTGCCACCAGTTCTCTTCAATAATTCAATCGTTCCATTTAGCACTGACGTGAAAGACCTAGGCTTGCACATCGATTGTACCATGACCTGGCGTACTAAAGCCGCTAGGGTGAGCTAGAAGGTTACTGGAACGCTGCGGGCTCTATACCGATTGAAAAATGTATTACCATCAAGTACCAAGACAATGCTTGTGCAGTCCTTAATTTTCCCTATCATCGATTATGGCGATGTGAGTTACTATGACCTGAATGCAGATCTCCTCGACAAATTTGACCGTCTTCTCAATAACTGCATTCGATTTATTTTCAATCTGCGTAAATATGATCATATGTCTCTGCGCATCGGTCGCTTCTAAAGTGGTTGCCCATACGCCAGCGCAGAGAGCAAAGGGCGTTGACCACCTTGTTTTTATTTCTTGACTCTCCCTCTTCCCTTAGTTATCTAGCTTCCCACTTTCAGTACATTTGCGCCAACCACAGTAAAAATCTACGTTCTTCACACAATCGTCTTCTTAAATGTCCCACCCACCGCACTGACTTCATTCACTCTTCCTTCTTCGTTCAATCTATCCCTCTGTGGCATGCGCTCCTCCAGGAAATCATGATGGCAACCAACCGATTATCGTTCGCGAGCACATTCGTAAAAAGCTGGCAGTATCGTCACAACGGTACAGTTTTCCCATTGTTTGTTTGGTTAATAGTATATTCGTGTATTTATTTGGTCTTATATTTATGTATAATTAGGTATATTATTATATTTAAAGTTTTAAATAGGTGTAGGATGTATGTATATCCTTATATTGAAATAAATATTGATTTCCAAAATTTCCTTGTTGCACCTACCACTGCTTGTCTCTGCATCACCCAAAGGTTGACTGGTAGAAAATGCCTTTGGCATTAAGTCCGCCTCTGTACATTTGTGTGCTTGAAATAATAAATAAATAAATATAGAAATGAAATCCACTCTAATTACTTTTTAGTATCTACTACTAGTGCTTCCTCGATACTATATAGACCTTGAGAATATATTGTAGGTACTTATTTAGTAGCATCACTCAAAGCGCCAACTTTTTCATCCCTTTTCATGCTTTGTGTGCTTTTTTTACCGTCAATAGCGTTACAATATTTAGCAGTAAGCATATTCACCCGATACGGTCATAAGGCGACGATAACCGACTTTTAATGATTTTATACTGATGTATGTACACGTCAAACGAGTAGTGTTAATGATTTGAAAAAAAAATATGTTAAATTAGAGCATTTTTTCAATAACTTAATATGTGAATATTTTAGATTATGTCTATATTACATAGTGAAATTAATTTGTAAAGTTATGTCTAACGCGGATATAAAACTGAGAATGGCGCAAAATCTACAAAGCGTATTTTTCTGAAACCTTCACCAATTTAAAGATAATTTAATTATTGATATTTTAGTATACGCGTTTTATTAAAATACCTTTTGGATGGTGTATAATAAATTAATAATGCGTCAAATTGGGGACAGCGCTCCTTGATGGGCTAGTCCTATTACTGGCTGAACGTACGACGTGTTGCGTGAATTCAGTACAGAACACGCAAGCTAACAACTCAAGGTCACTGGTATATATTGTACCTAGGTATTTGAAAGTGACTTTATCTATATATTATATAAAGAGGTAAAGTTTGTGAGGTTTTAGGAAACTACAGTATTGCCGAGTGTCATAGAATATATTTTATGTTAAAACAAGAAATTTCACGCAGACAAAGTCGCGGGCAGAAGCTAGTGTTTAATAAAGTTCATTATAATGTAATTTTGATTACTGTTTTGATTATTTATTGATAACCGTAATTTATATTACAACAGTGAAAATGTCATCATCTAGTGAGAATGGAGACCTTAATTTGCAGAAAGAAGAGGAAGGAAAATAAATAATTTTCAATGATCGATGATGATTGACGAACTTTGTGTAATTTATGGGTACTTATATGTTCTAGTATTGTTCTCATGTGAGTGACATAAATGTATTTATTGAGAATAAAGTTATAAACCTATGTGAGCGCTAAAAACAGGTTGCCCTAAGCGCCAAAACGAATCACCCAACCGGCTTCGCCAAAGGGATACGTCTGAAACAATCCTCTCCGCATAAATCTGAGCATTGAAATTGCCCCTGATCCAAATGAGATCGGTTCTTCCGCCGATCCATATACCGGCTCAAACTATTATTGTTAGTGAGTGCCCCTTCCATATGAATGAATTTACTGACAAAATTTCAAACGTTCTTGACGTCCTGAGGTCCTCCAAACTTGAGCACGTCTTGTATCCGGCCTCGTACCGAAACGAGAATCATCGGAAAAGCAAACACAACGCCAGTCTTCTTCCTCCCAATTTCTGTGTTCGCGAGCCCATTTGTAAGCGGGCCCTGCGATTGCGGGGTGCTGTTAGGTGGAACTCTCCGAATATTCCCGATGAGTAACACCTCGTCGTCAACACTGTTGACGATTGGGGAAAAAAAGTCCCATTCGTTCACAGTGTTGACGAACTGGAATATTTTTCGACTATTCCCCATGAGTAATACCCTGTCGTTTACACTGTTGACGATGGGGAAAAAAAAGTTCCGTTCGTTCACAGTGTTGAGGAACGGATTTTTTTCCAATCGTACATAAATATGTATGCTTAATCCTAGGGTCAAGGTTTAGAAAAGTGGAGTTCAATTAAAGACGACACAGGTTTATAAAATGCTGACTTTCAAAGCAATAAATTTACATTAAAAAAAAACTTCTTTTTGCTTTACAATCAGTGCACATATTAGGAATTTTACAACACTGAAAATCAAATATTTTAATAACAAAACCCTTTTTTTTTGTTTTGTTGTAAAAAAACTCAAATTGCCAAAAAAGGCCTTTCTCATTTACAATAATTTAGTAGGCATATTTTTTATGCCTTGGTACTCTTTTTAAACTTTTGTTTTTTTGCACTTTGGGTTTTTTTACAACTCAACTAAAAAAAAGGGTTTATTATTAAAATATTTGATTATCAGTGTTGCAAAATTTCTAATAAGTACGCTGATTGCAAAGCAAAAAAAAAACTTCGTTTTTGCTTTACAATCAGCGTTTTCTAAACCTTGACCCAAGGATTAATCATACATAATTATGTTAGGAAAAAAAAATCCGTTCCTCAACACTGTGAACGAACGGGACGTTTTTTCCCCGATCGTCCACAATGTTAACGACAGGGGTATTAGGTACTCATCGGGAATAGTCGAAAAATATTCCCGTTCGTCAACACTGTGAACGAATGGGACTTTTTTTTCCCGATCGTCAACAGTGCTGACGACGAGGTGTTACACATCGGGAATATTCGGAACTCTAAGCGGCCTTCGAGAACGCAGACTCCTTGCACGTAAACGATTTCGGATGGTTTGGTCGCTTATCAGCAAGCCAGAAGAGCTGTGGAGCCACGTACCCAACATCATAGCGGTCATGGTACGATTCCGTCGAGCAGTATTTTAGATGTACCTACCGCCGGTCCTGTCTGCGACTGGTGATGGGGGATACGATAGCGTGTCCAGAGGCGGCCTGTATAGTGCCAAGAGCGACAGCCACAGTACGTTGCCTGGAACCAGCTTGCAACAGAATTTAAAGCTATAGCGTAGGACTATCTAGGTATATTTGGTTCACTTGGCCAGTAGCCGTAATGTACAAAAAGTGAGTGAGTTGTATATGTTTCTGTTTAAACATACATTACCTATGTATCCTATCGATTCATCCAAATAACCAACTATGAGTATTTTTTTTACGACTGTACAAATAAAATGGTAAAGTAGACGTGGCGGTAATAAAAGAGATTTTTTCAACGATTCGACAAGGCGGGAATAAAAGCGAGAGTTTTGGAAGTAGACGTGGCGGCGCGGCGGCGACTCAACGTGGCGGGACTCGACGTCAAGGCAAAAAATCCGCCCAGAGCGGGAGAAGTTATTTCATAACTTCCCAACCAAAAAAAAAAAAAAAAAATCCATTCCGACGGCTCTCATCATCTCTTCTCGTGTCAAATGATGTCGTTGCACCATATCGATGCATTTTTTTTCAGTTTCGATGCATAAATTGTAATGGTTTTGTAAAAACGCTATTACACACTTTTATAGTAATCCTGATTGACAGTAGATTTACTATTTTTAATCAAAATTTAAAGAATATCTTTATTCAAATAGCGAAATTCCCTAAAAATAATCAATAACGCACTCGTTACCCGTGGTACCGGTGGGTCGACCCATTACCGGGTCCATGGGTAATTTTAATTACCCGTGGTTCCATGACATTAGGGATTGTTCCCGGACTTCTGACCGATCCAAGAAAGTTAAAATAATTATCCTCAATTCCGGCGGTACTCTAAAACGTACTTGATCCCTTGACACGATTGATGTGTGTATCACGTGTGCGGATCATTGCAGATGAAATACAACAGTAATTTAGCAGCAGTAGCACTTAAAAAATCCGGTCAAGAGCGAGTCGGACTCGCGCACCGAGAGTTCCGTAGGTATATATGATGTTGATGATTTCTGAAAAACTGTGCTATTTAGAGACATCCTTTTATTTTTACTGTAATCTTTACATACACTTCTATCACATAGAATAATTTTTAGATTTTTATCTATACAAACTTCGGAGATAAGGGGGGACGGGGGGGGGGGGGTATTTTAATAAATTTTTCATCAAAGCTCGGAAACTATGATGCCTAAAAAATAAATGTTTGAGAATGTGCAAACAGCGTCCTTTCATATGATACCCTACATGCTCTAGTAGCCCCACTTCAAATTTTTAAGACCCCCTTTCAGTCCCTTTTGCAAAAAAGATATATTTTTTTAAATTTCTTTCTTGTTTGCAAAATAGTTGGGCAAACGTCATCTAAAACTATTCTAAATTTCAAGTACATCATGATTAAGGTAACCCATTGAATGGGTTACCCCTTCGAAAGGCTTAACTCTTAACCGGGGTTGTATGTACGGTCCCTGGTCATAATTAATAATATTTTTAATTATTCAAATGTTTATAAAAAAAAAACCTTATAAGAATGATTAGTAGTAGTCATTGGATACATGAAGTGGGCTGCCTTTGTAAGACGGTTAAAATGCCACGGTGTATAGGAAAAGTTTTTACGTATAGATTTTTTGTTGCCGAATAAAGAATCATTTGATAAAAAAGGCATAATTATTTCAGGCGTTTTTTTGGTTTTATTAGGTAACAGCATATTTTCAATACAGTATTTCTTCGTATTTCTATATAATAAAATTAATAAAAACACTTTATCTCTTATTAAAAACACACACATTGCTTACTTCACATTAAAGTAATGTTTAAATAGTTTATTTCGTGTTTTAATGTACCGCTGTTTTTGTCACATATTTGTGTCGTTGGCGCTCAGGGACAGTTTTCGCTTGTCACGTATTTGTGACCCTGGCGCTCAAAAGGTTAAGCAAGGGACACAGCAAAGTTCTAGCGGCTAGTTCTTACGGTACATGGATAGAAAATATATTGTTAGAAGAATAAAGAAGTTGTAAGGAACGAGAGGCGTGGCCACACCAGCTGCGTCAAGAGTGGGGATAGTTCGCGGCAACTGCAGATCGCGAGGAGCACACGCTCTCTTTTGGATCGACAGCCGACGGCGACGGACGTCTCTTCACCTCAGTATCGTGTTTTCTCAGTGCCAAGTGAAAAGCTAATTGCTCGTTAATTCTATTAGTTTGCTAGGTTTTTCTCTATTAAGTTTTGTTTGTTACAAATAATAAATACAGTTGATTGGTTGTGCGTATATTTTTTAATAAACCTGCTTCTGATAGATAATATCAGAAGTGGGATACGCCACGAATCGCCTGTACTGCTTGTAGCTGTTCTGACTATCGCTTTTTATAATAATTTGTTAAGATTTTGTGATAACTGTTTTTTATAAATACCGCCACTTAGATTCATAAAGTAACTGTTACTTTTTTTCTATATTGGAAGATAGAAGTTCTAGTACTAGACAAAGGAGGTCATGTGTAACGTGCAACACGTGATGCTTTAGAATCTATCCTTGGCCGATTAAATGCGATTGAGAGTGGAATGAGTTCAGCTCGTCAGCGGCGGTGGTGACTCCTGCGCCTTTGACCCCCGCCTTTATTAACCCCTTTTCCTTTGGAAGTGCAGATTCATGATGTGGAAGGTGCCGGTACCTAGCGTTGTGGGTACCTACTGCGACGTCGCCGGATCACCCACAAGCATCGGTGACACATAGGGACACTACCGTGTAGCGAACAGGATCGCGGGAGCATTGTCGTCTTTAGTTCAAGTAAGATCCAACCAATATTACGTTTCGATATTTTGATCCGTATGTGCATGATTTAGACGTTTGGTGTACGGAAGTTGATCGGGCTCGAGTAACAAATAACTGGGGTGATAATGAGTGTATTTCTCGAGTCGGAGCTTGTTTAAAGGGTGACGCTAAATAATGGCTCAATGTGTGGTTCTGCAACGAACGAACTTGGGAGTTATTTTAAATCCGAATTTAGAGCAATTTGTCCAGGGAGCGTTGAAATCGCTGGCATGGCACAAGATTTTAAAAGAGTAACGGCTGAGTTTCTTGCCCATTCTTCTCCATACGAAACTACCGTTTGGAAGGGGCGACTAGCATCAATTCTATTTTTTTGTAAATATTGACGTACAAAAGTGCCTTATATGGGTCTATTTGAAATACAATTTGACTTTGACTTTTGACTTTGCATACTATTTGATGTTATTCGATGAAATATGCAACTTACGCGGAATATGCACGTCACTGAGGGTAGTAAGAGGTCTACGTACATATTAGTTAAGACTGCTAATTTAAAATGATTGCAGTAAATTAGGTCATAAGCGTATTGATTTCCGAAAAACCCTAAAACTGATTCGAATCGATTACTTTTTATAGAGCCTAGTATAGTAGTGAAGGATAAAGATCGCTTGTTTGCACATTTTGTAAAAAGACTGGGCAGTCCATAGATTTGTGTTTCGCTAAACAACGTTCAGAAACGAACAATAAATAAACAAACGTTAACTTTTGTCGCAACGTAAAATTGCATAGTAGCAATTATATTATTTCAGCTGATACTTTTTGATCAATAGTGTCATTAATTTCTCAATCTACCTTCAAATATTTTATTGTTAAAAAGATAATTATTTACGTCGCAATGTATTCTTGGATTGGGTATCCAAATAGTAGAATCGGCTTTTTGTGTAACCTGAATTGTCAAATTTTCTGAAATATCTTTGGAAGAAGATATTTATCATTGTTTTTGTTATTCCTGCCTAACGGTAGTATTAGCACTTTCTTTGGTCAGTAGTCGTCTTAGGGGAACGGACGTATTACATCATGAAGGAGTTACTTCTGAACTACAAAAAAAAAAGTGAGCGAGTGTTGAGAAAATTAATTAAAGTCTCATTACATTCTCATATTTATAATATTTGTCCTTTCAATTTTAATGCCTTGAATACTTTGGTTGATGTTTCAGTGAAGGTCAGGTACGGCCGAGTCAGAAAAAGTAGATGCATTAATCCCGATATGTTATCCGTAATGAGGAGCTCGTGGCTAAGTAATAACAGCCACACGGGTCGATCCATCAGGTTAAGCTACGCTTGCCGGGGTTGCTCCGTGGATGGGTGACCATCTTTACATACCGAGACTTTTCCGTGTCTCGGAGAGCACGTTAAGCGGTTGGTCCCGGATGTCATTCGTGGATCTTTGACAGTCGTTGCGGGTCATTCGAAAGTTTGACAACCCCCAAGGGGTGTCGCGTTGCCCAGTTGATGGGTTGTGGAGGTCGGGTGGGCCATTGCTCCATGTGAAGTACTGGTGTTCGGCTGCATCTGGTTGGACTGGAAGCCGACCCCGACATGGTTGGGAGGAGGCTAGGCAGATAGGCAGGCAGATTGATGTGTTATCCGTACAATGATCTCGAGTATTATAAATGTGCTCCTAGGGGTAGGCCTGAAATCACGTCTATTATTATATCCCGAAGGTTCCAGTGTCTTTCTTTCATAATGAGCACGATCACGTTTGAATCGATAAAACTACCGACCTAATTTTGAGTAATTTTTGGTTTCCTGGTTTACGGTCGTTTGTAAAGAATAAAAATACTCGTAATGTTTGGTTTTCCTAACTCAAACGAGTCTTCGAGCTCGCCTCACCAATCAACCTTGGTCAAACCACAGTCAGTTATCCACCGTCTACATGGACGTGTTAGGTCCATTACCTAAGGTTTCTAAAGGATTCAAGTTCATTCTAATAGTGATTGACGCATTTTCGAACTTTTCGTTACTATTACGTAACAAAGCGGAACGTTACTGTCGCACAGTTCTGCGTGAGGAAGTAAATAAGAAACAACCTCGTACTATAAAGTAGCAGATTTTATCTTTGCTATTAAGAGTTCACAGAACTCGGGAAAATTGGTCTGGTATGCGTGGGCCATACAAAATAGTCACAGAGTTGCCATACCATAGATATGATTGATACGAAATGGAGTTGTTGTTCGGATCCTATGGCAAGCGCGCCCAAGCAGCAGTATAGATTCAAGTTTTATATGTGAACAGACAGCTGTGCTGCTGGGGAGTTTGTTGCGCCACTTCTTCCCAGCTAAAGCACTAGGAAGTGGTGAAGGGTGGGCGTTTTTGGAGGACTGTCTCATGTACTTTTTGACGTTCGTAAAGAGCTGATTCTCAGCCGAGTTTGAATAAATTACTTTTTATTTTGATTTTTAAGCATCCGAATACAGATAGTGGCTATCTGAATTGAGGCCGGACACCTGTGATGCTTTCTTTGATAGTAAGTAGGTATGTGTATTTGTGACGTTTTTCCATTGGGGGCACTCGTCATGGCAGACCCTTATGCTTGAAAAAGTACGGGTATTCGCAAGTTTACTGTTATAAAGGCAGTTCTTGTGGCAGATGTGACTTTGTCACATTCAGGTGCTCGCTGAACCCTGGCAGACGTCTTATGACGTGGTGGTATTCATTTACCTTCAGGATCTTGTTGAGCCCTGGCAGACGTCTTATGACATGGTGGTATTCATTTACCTTCAGGTGCTCGCTGAACCCTGGCAGACGTCTTATGACGTGGTGGTATTCATTTACCTTCAGGTGCTCGCTGAGACCTGGCAGCCGTCGTATGACGTGGTGGTATTCATTTACCTTCAGGTGCTCTTTGAGCCCTGGCAGACGTTGTGTGACGTGAGATTAATTTACCTTCAGGCTTTGTTTACAGATATTGACTGAGATAGAGATATTGATGATCCCTGACTGATATTGTCTGACTTGCATGATGGCAGAGGTCCGGAACTCTTGTCATTTGAATTGTGAATGAATGTCAGATTAATTTGATAGCATGAGTATGTATGACTGATTGATCTATTGCCCCTTGTCTTATTTTGATAGTTCATATTTATGCCAGAGATGTATGTAAAATGACCATAGCATGGTTATGGAGCGCTCACATAGCTATGTTATGGGAATGAAAGCTGAATGATTGGTTTCATTGCAGTTATTAGAACATAACACGTATGAGGCTTAATGAGTTGTTTTTAACATGCTTCAGGTGACCAAGAAGCGGACGAGGACGTCTCGCAATCAGGAACGGCCGTGTTAGAAGAATAAAGAAGTTGTAAGGAACGAGAGGCGTGGCCACACCAGCTGCGTCAAGAGTGGGGATAGTTCGCGGCAACTGCAGATCGCGAGGAGCACACGCTCTCTTTTGGATCGACAGCCGACGGCAACGGACGTCTCTTCACCTCAGTATCGTGTTTTGTCAGTGCCAAGTGAAAAGCTAATTGCTCGTTAATTCTATTAGTTTGCTAGGTTTTTCTCTATTAAGTTTTGTTTGTTACAAATAATAAATACAGTTGATTGGTTGTGCGTATATTTTTTAATAAACCTGCTTCTGATAGATAATAATATTATATAAAAATTGATACATTTTATTAGTATAAGATTTCTTACTGACTAATTCCGATTTGTTTAATTGCTCACACGGACTGCTTAATTATTTATTAAATTACCCATTTCAATATTTGTTATCTAATTTTTATTTACTTTATTGCTCAGTTTTTACTGCCGAAATTCTTTATAAACATGCAATTTGTATTTGTTTATTTAGCAAAACTACAATAAACAACTGCCGCTTTAAATCAGTGGCTACTTTGTGTACTTTGGTTGGTTAAATTAATTACGGCAGAACTATTTAAGACAGATTCACTCATAACTCCATACAAGTGTTAGTCCATCCTAATAATTATCAGTAGTTATTCACAGGACCAAAACTTTATTCCCAGCAAAAATACAATGATTTCTTTGAACAACAACAAATATTTTATTTGTGATATTTCTTATTTTCATAGCTATACAGTACCTATGCATATTTTTATACAAATTGGTCTAATACTTACAAGATAATATAACTATTGTACATAATACGTTGAAACAAAAAGGAATGTACTCTAATACCAATACAAACTACAAGCAAAATATGCCACAAATATGTCAATAACTATTATATTAAAGAACATGGAACAAAACGTACCCACCTTGTAGCAAATTGAGATTAATACCATTCGAAAGGTCTCTCTATATTTTTTATGGCGGCAACTCTGTAGATCACGGGAGAAAAAAGATATTCGACGTTGAAATATGTTTAATACCCTTTGTAAATTCACCCCACGCGCCATTCAACAATTGCGTTTTCGCATTTTTTTCAATTTGTTATTCAAACTACTTATGCGCTTGAGACACGGGCAAGCAATATTATGTAAAGACACAATCCTGTGCTCATACTGACTGTTAGCATTTTATGGTACTTCGGTTTTGGCAGACACCTAGATAATTTCGTAGGCCCGGCAAATACTTGGAATGAAAAATAACCATCGAGAGCAACAATACCATTTAGAATGATGTTTATTTTGTGTACCTTAACAAATAAACAAACTATACTTAATTGAATTGATGGCGTTTTAATGAATATTTTCCGTAGCAAAAAGCAAACCTTAGGAAGCTCGGTCAGTCTCTCTCTATAAAAACAGAACAATTAAAACAATACATAGATTGAAAATACAAAATAGAAGTGATCATAAATTCGGTCTCCCATTCATTCATTCATTCGTTCATTTTTAATTGTTCACATAAGCCTCTTCTAAATGACACCTAGTCTAAAATTCTACAAGGTGGGTACGGGTTCCAAATAAAATTACCCATTGTTCTTTACCCCTGTAATGGAAAACTTCGTCAAATCTTCTCGTCATCTATCCCACAGTGTCTGAAGACTAAGTTCATCAACCAGTGCGTCCTGCCCATCATGAAATACGGTGCCGAAACGTGGACACTGACAGTCGGCCTGGTCCACCATTTCAAGTTCGGAGCGGCCTATGCTTGTAGTCTCTTTGAAGATTAAAATCAGGAATGAGATTATCCGGAAAAGAACCGGAGTTACCGACATAGCTTGCAGGGTAAGAAAACTTAAGTGGCAGTGGGCTGGCCATGTTTGTTGAAGGACCGATGGCCGATGGAGCAGACGAGTCCTGGAGTGGAGACCGTGTATCGGTAAGCATAGTGTGGGACGCCCCCCAGCTAGATGGACCGAAGACCTTAAGATGGCTGGGTCAGACTGGATCCGCAATGCGGAGGACAGGGTGTTGTGGCGCAGCCTGGGAGAGGCTGTCCATCAGTGGACTGCGATAGGCTGAGTCGATTGACCCCTAAAATAACAATAATAAACCAATACCAGTATGGCTCATGAAAGCGTATTATAAGGTATTTTTAGGCAACGAATAAAAATATAACTTAATGGTATAGAAATAAAGATGAAATTTCAATGGGCGCCGGGCCTAAGCTCGGTAACCATCCAGTTTTGACCCCTAGTTAACTGGCTTAATTTGTTGGTAATGACCTCTAGTATCACCCCTTTCGAGGAATAGGTCGAATTTCCCTGTCACCCTGTATATCTGTGTATCCATTTTAGTATATTGTATTATACTTAATATTTGCACCAACGCCAGCCCCATTGTATGTCCAGGCTAATCACTGTCCATTCCAAGGTTGCCTGGAAGAGATCGCAGAAAGCGAAGGCCCATTGTATATTTTGTAGTGTTTGATTAATTTTTTGTTATGTTTTTTGTGGTGTACTTATAATAAATAGCGATCGGATATTCGGATGCATATTTACCTAAAGTACGTTTTTTTCCCGGCAAAGGATACAAAGTATGGAAACAGCTTCTTAAAATATATTTTTATTCCGGGATCGCGGGGTTTCATTAATAACAGTGTGTAGGTATACAATTTTGTATTCCTAAGTATAACAAATATTTCCTATCTATTTAGAACTAGGCAAGAATTTTGTGGAAAATATAACACGTTTAAAAAACACTATTAACACTTCTTCACAACCTTTTATTCTAAAATAAAATATATTTACTTGGGGATACACAGTACATAAGAGTAGTTCTTAAAAACTTGTCAGTCCTGGAAACCGACACTTGCCCGTACCAAAGCGCACTCCATACTAGTCAACTCTCAAACTTTAGGTGAATATACATCCGAATATCCGATCTCTAAAAATAAAGTATTTAATAAATAAATAAAATAGTACTGTTTTATAAAACAAACCCTATTTTATACTGTAAACTGTACAAAAATCATATAAAATGTATACATTTTCCTAGCGTTTTTTGAAATTGCTCCGTTTTTTAATACGGGTTAGAATTAGCTAGTTATCCTATAACAATCAAGATGACTGTATAAGCGAAGAGGCGAATATCTGCTGCATGATCTGAGGCAGCGACGCGACGTCCATGCACACGTGCGCGTGACCCGCTGGCAGGCGGCGCAGGAGTCTGCAAGAAACGTGTACATCATTATAGAAAGACAAACCGTGTGCCCGACGGGATTTCCCATTAGGGGGTGATTTTCAAAAACCATCCGTAAAGCCAGAGTCAAATTATTTGGAGTCTGCAAGAAACGTGTACATCATTATAGAAAGACAAACCGTGTGCCCGACGGGATTTCCCATTAGGGGGTGATTTTCAAAAACCATCCGTAAAGCCAGAGTCAAATTATTTATTTCAATTAAACACATAAAAGGCACTAATGAACGTAAAAAGTTACAAAAAAAAAGATATTTTAGTCGCCCTTTCCAAAAGGTAGTTTCGTATGGAGAAGAATGTGAAAGAAACCGCACCGTTACTCTTTTAAAATGTTTTACAATGTTTTGTATAGGTACATTCATTATATGTGAAGACGATGCACCTAGAATATAATTACTATACCACAATAGGTATTGTATATTTCTTCTTCTTCTTCTTAGTCGGTAACTTCATTTCTGAAGGTCGTGCTTAATTTGAAATTGTTGACCACTCGATGCACTACGCTCTTCCAAGTTGTCGGCGCATCATATATGCGCGTGATTGACCGCGGGGACGGCGCGGGGTGTCGGGGTACGGAGCCCGTACACGACGGCCGCTGCGCGACCTCCAGACCACTCAGCTCACAGACGCGCTTCACTACGGGCATTACTTTGTTATTTTCTACATACGATTGTACATGTTGGTTGTGGCATTATACCTATTTATATACAGTCCACTATTCTTTTATTTAAAGTCCCGATTGAGCCTATTCAATGGTCCTTCGATTGCGCAAAATAATACCAGTTTTGCCGTGATTAACGCCGTCAACGTAGTCGATCGTCGTGTTCACCTGTGCGGACTTTGACCGCTCGCGACCACCACGCGGTACGACCACGAAGAAAAGTACAAGGAAATCGTTCCCGAGGCAGCCTGCATCGTCATCGTGGGAGCTGATGTCATTCTTTGGGAGTATAATACTGTATTTGAGTGAGTCCGTTCCAATTAGTTATATTTCTGCTTTCATTTTCTTGCCGAAAATCGTTGTTCATCTTCTAATCTTTCAGTTTTCATACAGTGCTTCAACATTAGTGCTTTCATAGTGTTTTATACGGCACTGCTTATAAAAATACGCATATTTTGTATCGAAAACGCTTGGTCATTAGCTAATTCACACTTTGTTAACGCGTGTTGAGTCGTTGACCTTGACAGTGATTCTCGATCCCTTTCACTAACGCACAGCTGTTTTGCAGTTTTTATCTATTAAGTACATTAGCACTAGTGCGTCCAGCTGTTATTTAACTTTACAATGGCAGACAACTTAAAAACATTGATAAAGAAACGTAGTTCAATTAAATCGAAGCTTACTATTTACAGCAACTATTTAAATTTAGTAAAAAGTAGTTCCGCAATATCTGAGTTACAACGTTTAGATTTAGAGGAGCGTTTTAATAAATTCGAAACCTTACACACCGAATTTGATGCCTTACAGACACACATTGAAGTGCTTTCCGATGACGACGAGTCTGCGTTGGTTGAGCGTGAGGACTTTGACCGCCATTTCTTCAGTCTGGTGGCACTCACGCGCAGCCTGCTCGGTGTCTCGGCCAACGGTGCTGCGTCGGAGGTGGGCTTCAGAGATGCAAACTCAGGTGCACATGTTTCATTTAGGAATTCTTTTGTTCGTTTGCCTAAAATAGATTTGCCACATTTCGATGGGAGCTACCAATGCTGGCTTGAGTTTAGGGATACATTTGGGTCATTGATTCACGACAATTCTAGCATAAGTGACATTAATAAGTTTCACTACCTGCGAGCTTCACTCCAGGGAAATGCGGCTTTAATTATTAAAAACATTGACTTTAAAGCCGATCATTATATTATTGCGTGGGGCTTGTTGTGCGAACGTTACAATAACAACCGACTTCTAGTAAAAAATCATTTTCAAGCTTTATTTGACGTCGAACCCATTACAAAAGAGTCAAGTGTTTCCATCGGAAACCTTGTAGATATAATTAATAAAAATATTAGGGCACTAACTTAGGGCATTAAAAAAGCCCACTCAATATTGGGATGATATTATTATTTATTTTATGGTTAAAAAATTAGATTTAACAACAAGTCGTGACTGGGAAGAGCATAGAAATAATAGTTTTAAAGATGATCCTACTTTAACACAATTTTGTTCCTTTTTAAGCAGAAAAGCGGACTGGTTAGAATCAGTGGAATCAAATCATAGTACTTCTGAAACGAATGCTATAGTCGCCTTAAATAATAGTCATTCAAATAAAACTGATTCTAAGCCTAATCAAACAAATAAAAAATTTGAAAATATAAATAAAAACAATAAATGTCCACTTTGCTCCCAAGCTCATACATTATTTAAATGTGAATCTTTTAGAAAATTGTCAATAGAAAATCGTATACAAAAGGCAATTGAATTTAACGTTTGTATTAATTGCTTACGATTTGAACATCTTTCTAAGAAATGTAGATTTTCACATTGTAAATATTGCAAAACAAAACACAATACGCTTTTGCATTTGGAAAGTAACGAGCCCAAACTTGTTTCGAACCTATTGCCTTCTGTCATGCCTTCTGCACTGCCTTCTGCTTCGCCTTCTTCAAATGTTGTGCTTTCAGCCAATTCCATGCAGCTTGCTACTTCTGCGCATGTTTTACTGTCCACAGCTATGGTGAGCGTGACTGGCGTGACGGGTAAGAACTGCACTGCGCGCCTACTGCTGGACAACGGCAGTACGGCGAACTTTGTTACGCAGAGCTTGTCAGAGAAGCTGGGTTTGTTACGACGCGGTACGAGCACCAAGGTAACGGGTATTAATAACCACATATCCACCAGTACACAGTCTTGTCACCTCTCAATGGAGTCTTTATGCTGTGCCTTTACTGTAGATATCGAGTGTCACATTTTGTCTGAAATCACAAAGGTTCTACCGTCTTCATTCGTGCATATAAATCACGTCCCTATTCCTTCAGGTATTAAGCTAGCAGACCCGAACTTCAACGTTCCGTCGGTCGTAGACATCCTGGTAGGGGCTGAAGTTTTCTGGAATGTCTTAGGTAGCAAAACAATAGACTTAGGGAAAAACCTACCTAAATTATGCGAGACCAAGTTAGGATGGTTAGTTTCAGGTAGCATTTCGCACCAATCATGTTTTTCCGCTAATAGTTTTTGCCATCATTCCAATGTCACTCCCGACCTCACTCAATTTTGGGAGCTTGACAATGTCGCTTCAAAACATTCACTCTCACTTGAGGAGAGAATGTGTGAGCAGTCTTTTGCTCAAACCACCGGTCGTAATGATGGTGGGGGATTCGTCGTCACTATGCCTTTAAAAGGGGATCCTAGTACATTAGGTAATTCTTTTATGAATGCTAGGAATCGTTTCCTTTCCCTTGAGCGGCGATTTAAACGCGATCCAATATTTCATAAAAAATACAATGAGTTCATGAGTGAATATGAGCGCCTAGGTCATATGACGTTAGACTCAGACTGTACTCCATCACCAGAAAACTCCATGAGTAAATATTACATTCCACATCATGGAGTCATTCGCAGTTCAAGCACCACTACACAACTACGCGTAGTATTCGACGCATCAGCTTCTACCAGTTCGGGGGTGTCACTTAACGACATTCAGATGGTCGGTCCCGTAGTTCAAGACGATCTGTTTTCCATTCTAACACGTTTTCGTCAACATAGGTACGTGGTCTCAGGTGACGTGGAAAAAATGTACAGAGCCATAGAATTAAATCCAGTCCAACGACCTCTTCAAAAAATAATTTTCAGGTTTGAACCTTCAGAACCTCTTAGGACGTACACTTTAAATACGGTTACCTATGGTACCGCTTGTGCACCCTATCTAGCCACTAAGTGTCTTGTAAGTCTGGCTGATAACATTGAGGGCAGTCATGCCCAACGTAACATACGACGTGACTTCTACGTCGATGACTATCTTAGTGGAGGGGATACCATAGCAGAAACTGTTGACATATCAAAAAAAGGTACATTCCGTTCTGTCATCTGCAAAATTTAATTTACGTAAATGGCGATCAAATAATCATCAAATTCTGACCAAAATCCAAACTCATCACAATCTAAGACTTTAGGTCTCAACTGGGTTTGTGACTCTGATTCACTTACTTATACTATAAATATCACCTCCACTACAAAAGTCACCAAACGTCATGTTCTTTCTGTTATCAGTCAAATCTTTGACCCACTAGGCCTCGTAGGTCCGTGCGTCGTCGAAGCAAAGATAATTATGCAGCGTCTATGGCTAGATAAGTATGACTGGGATGACGAAGTATCGCACGAAGTCAGAAACCTTTGGTCTACATTTGAAGGCACAATAACAGCATTAAACAATTTGAAAATTCCTCGTTGGGTTTTGCGTGAAGACTCAATTACGCATGAAGTACACGTCTTTACCGATGCGTCCGAGAGGGCGTACGGCGCTTGTGTGTACATTCGGTCTTGTGGCAGTGGATCCATAGGCGTACAACTTCTAGTATCTAGAAATCGTGTAGCGCCCATCAAACCAACGACGATACCGAGGCTTGAACTTTGTGGAGCTTTGTTAGGTGCAAGGCTGTGTACTAAGGTTCAGGAATCGCTTAGCATGCCCATTCATAAATGTAGATTCTGGTGCGACTCAACCATAGTCCTGGGTTGGCTCTCTACTCCTTCAAATCAATTAAAACCTTTTGTCAGAAACAGAGTCAATGAGATACAGGAAATTACATGTGGTCATACCTGGAGCTACGTACCGTCGAAGGACAACCCGGCGGATCTTGTTTCCCGTGGACTCAGGGCCGACGTTATCATGGACACGCCTATGTGGTGGTCTGGACCCTCATTTTTACAGCATAGTGAAAATGAGTGGCCCAGCATGCCAAACAACGGGAAAGATAGTCTGCCGGAAGTAGTGACTCATTTCATTGGTAGTGATAGTGACAATCATTCATTTATTAGTAATCATTCAGACGTACCCATTAATTCATCAATCATTCATGATTTATTAGTAAAGTATTCTAGCTTAACAAAAATACAAAATATATTTACATATGTACAACGCTTTATTTACAATGTAAAAAATAAAAATAAATTGCATGGTAATTTTTCAACAAAAGAACTAGAAAACTCATTAAATACAATTATACATTATTCACAGCTTGAAATGTTTTCAGAAGAGTATAATTTGTTGAAGTCTGGACAAAAATTACCACGCAAAAGTAGATTGCTTCCTCTGACACCGTTCATTGACAATCATAACCTCATTCGCGTGGGCGGGAGGCTCGATAACTCCCCCTACGATTTTAGTGTGAAACATCCTATTGTTTTATGCAGTAAGCACATACTTACAAAACTCATGTTTCAAATGCAACATTTAAAGCTTGTACATGCTGGTCCACAGTTGTTATTGTCACATATACGACAAACTTATTGACCTCTAGGTGGTAGAAACTTGTCTAGATTTGTCGTGAATAGATGTCTTAAGTGTTTCAGGCATAAGGCTCAGAACGTACAGCCTATAATGGGTCAACTACCTAGCTCAAGACCAAATCTTGAGTTTCCTTTTTTGAATAGTTATGTTGACTATGCTGGGCCAGTATTGGTGGCCAATCGTAAAGGCCGAGGATGCAAACTTACAAAATCCTATATGTGCATCTTTGTTTGCTCGGCAGTGAAAGCCGTACATTTGGAGCTCGTCACCGACCTCACCACTGAGGCCTACATGGCCGCTCTAAATCGTTTCGTGGCGCGTCGTGGCAAGCCTCGAAGCATCACGTCCGATAACGGGACTAACTTTGTAGGCGCATCAAACGAGATGTATAGGTTCTTGCAATCATCAAATGTTGCATCTGAAATGGCGCAGCAGGGTATCGAATTTATTTTCACGCCTGCATACAGCCCTCATTTTAATTCATTGGCTGAAGCTGCTGTTAAATCATGTAAGCATCATTTAAAACGGTTACTGCATCTTACTCATTTCACTTTCGAAGAGATGACTACCTGTCTCACTCACATAGAGGCGGTTCTTAATTCACGCCCTCTTACTCCTCTTTCTTCAGACCCTAACGATTATTCGGCACTCACTCCCTTTCACTTCCTAATTGGACGGCCATTTCTAACAGTACCACATCCTCAGGTGACTGAAGCCAACATCACGCGACTGGATCGCTGGAAGAGAATCCAGCACATCAGGCAGCATTTCTGGCAACGGTTTCATAACGAGTACACTTCTCTGCTGCAGGCCAAATCCAAGTGGTTTCATTCCAGAGGTGAAGTGAAGCCGGGGTCCCTAGTCCTGATAAAGGACAAAACAGCGCCACCTCTGCTCTGGTCCCTGGGCCGGGTCACGAAGACCTATCCCGGCGTAGACGGGGTCACGAGAGTGGCCGAACTGAAGACGAAGCGGGGCACCATTCGTCGTGCCTTCAACTGCATCTGCCCCCTTCCAGAAAATTGAAGACTTCTCTTCAACCCGGGGAATATGTCGGCGCATCATATATGCGCGTGATTGACCGCGGGGACGGCGCGGGGTGTCGGGGTACGGAGCCCGTACACGATGGCCGCTGCGCGACCTCCAGACCACTCAGCTCACAGACGCGCTTCACTACGGGCATTACTTTGTTCTTTTCTACATACGATTGTACATGTTGGTTGTGGCATTATACCTATTTATATACAGTCCACTATTCTTTTATTTAAAGTCCCGATTGAGCCCATTCACAAGTGATTCTGTCCTCAGCGGTTTTAATAGCCTTGGATACTGGTTGGCCAGTGAGCTTCTTTACAAGGTCCGACCACCGGGTAGGTGAGCGCCCGCGTGGTCTCTTCCCGTCGACCTGGCCAACTACCATCAGCTTCTCTAGGCTGTCAGGGTTTCTCCGAGCGATGTGACCAAAATATTTGAGGATTCGCTGAAAACAGGTAGCGGACAGCCTTGTGGTTATTCCGAGCTCCTCTAGGATGGATATGTTGGTACGTCGTGCGGTCCATGGTATTCGCAGCAACCGTCTCCAACACCACATTTCAAAAGCGTCGATCTTCGCCCTTTCTTTCTGTTTTATCGTCCAGGACTCGGCGCCGTATAAGAAAATTGAGAAGACCAAAGTTCGCACCAGCCTCACTTTGGTTTTACGGGATATATTTCGGTCTTTCCATATCCTAGTGAGTTTAGTCATCGCTGCTTTGGACATTTGGATTCTCCTGGCTATCTCCTTGCCGCTGCCACCCTCGTTGTTCAGAAGAGAGCCAAGGTAAACAAACTGATCCACAAATTCTAGGTCCCTGAGTTCATTAGAGCGAGTTAGTGTACCAGGTCTGTCTACAACCAACACCTTGGTCTTTGCCTTGTTAATGCTGAGGCCAACTAATTCACTCTCTTTCTCTACTCTAGAAAGTAGTTCAGCCAGTTCCTGCTCGGACGCTGCAAACAGTGTAGTGTCATCTGCGTATCTAAGGTTGCTGATTTTCCTGCCGCCAACAGATATTCCACCTTCCCAACCCTCCAGGGCTCGTCTCATGATATGTTCACCATAGATGTTGAAGAGAATCGGAGATAGGATGCAACCCTGTCTGACACCTTTCTGTGGCTTGAAGGGTTTCGACAAAACATTGTTTACCCTCACAACTGTTGATCCATGATGATAGAGGTTTGCAAAAAGAACAACAAGGTGTTTTGGCACTCCCATTTCTGTCAGAACGCTCCACAAACATTCCCATCTAACACAATCAAACGCTTTTGAGTAATCGACGAAGCACGTCAGTGTCGTAATGTTGAATTCGCGGCACTTTTCTATGATCTGTCGAACATTCACGATCTGTTCCCTTGTACCCCGTCCCTTGACAAATCCCGCTTGCTCTACTGGAATCTGCCACTGCAAAAATGCTTTTAGGCGCTCGTTAACGATATACAGTAGAATCTTGCTTGCATGGGATATGAGCGCCACAGTCCTATAGTTTCCACAAGACTTGGTTGACCCCTTTTTGTGTAGTGGTATGAGAATGGATTCCTGCCAGTCACTGACCCATTCACCTGTCCTCCATATCTGATTGCATAGGGTTTGTAAAATGGATACGCCGACATCTCCTATGAGTTTCAAATTTTCGGCAAAAATACAGTCACTTCCGGCCGATTTATTAGATTTGAGTTTCTTTAAAGCGAACTCAATTTCAGACTTTAAGATGTCTGGTTCCAGAGGGATGTCGGCCATGCTACACATATTTACAAACATTGTAATATTTACAAACGTTTTCCTAAAAACCTTACCTTTTTCCCCGACTACAAAAACCCTAACTGCCCATCTACTTACATGAAAAAAAACAAAACGGTCCACAATTGACGGAGAAATCGGTGAACAAACGTGAAGTCGGCTAAAAAAACTTATATTGAGTCCTTAAGTAGAGAAAGTGAACACTACTTTTTAGGAAAATACAGAGAGTAGAGACAACTACTGGCCGCACATTCGCTTTGTCTCTCTTATACTGTTCGGTTTGATTTACTGCACAACTGAATACGGAACGCTCAGTCCATAAAATAATGATTTTACTCTTGGAACGAGTTTATCTATACAGGGTGTTAAAGTAACTGCATGCCATAGCTTAGGTGTAGGTTCAGTATCGATAAAGGAATAAAAAAAAAAGAAAAAAAAAAGGAAAAAACATAAACAAAAAATTTAATTAAACATTAAAAAATAATAAAAATAAGTCTCTTCGTACTTTAACGGGCTTAGGACCATCAAATAAAATAATTTTACCTCTAAAAGATTGCTATTTTAAGTAAGTATGTACTAAAAATAGGGTGATCTTGCAATATTTTTTTTGTGTTTTGATTTTTTTTTCCTGGATTCTTTTATTGATACTGAACCTACCCTTAAGTTATGGCACGCAGTTACTTTAACACCCTGTATATATTTCAACCGTTCAGCATCCACTATCTTACATACTGACTCACTGATGAGCACCCTCCGAAAGATTTCGAAAGAAATTGCTATTCCATTTCTTCAAATGGTTGAAAAATTCGTCTGCTCAACAACAATTAATGTTGTTGAGAACTGTCAAAATGAAAGGCATTGCCATAGAAAGTGAGTTACGCAATGAGGGCTTTCTGAAATGACATTTACTAGGCGGCAGCACTGAGACGTCAAGTCTGGGCACTTGTCGAAAGTGTCAAGCACCTATTTTTTTTTTGTCGTGACTGAATGATGAACGATTGAATTAAATTAATGGTGAACGTCATCATATATTTTAAATTCATTGTCGAAATGGAAGACCTCTTGTCAAAGTGGCGCCAACTGGTGGCGTGAATTTTCAGGAAAACCCTAATTGCCCCGCTGGCTTTCACTACGGCATGAGTTATTCTCGTACAACCCATGTCGATACGAGAGAGAACGTATAAGATTGTTACTTACGAGTTAGCTTCGTCACCCAAGCTGCCTATGAAGATCACGTGCGCCTGCACTCGGTGGTCCGATGTCAGTATCGTTCCTAGTTCTTCCGGCTGGATGCCGTATCTGTAGCAGAAAATATACATTATATTGGAATTTTTTCAATAGTTTTTACGACAAACTAATAAAACACCAGTGTTTTTTGTAGTAGTAGGTAGTCTGTCGCAAAAAATATATAGAACATTGAAAAAAAATACATTTTATTGTCTACGGTTTTTGTTCCGTAGTATAGCATCAATGGATCGCCCAGGGACCGTACAACCCCGGTTAAGAGTTAAGCCTTTCGAAGGGGTAACCCATTCAATGGGTTGCCTTTATCATGATGTAACCCATTGAAAGGGTTTTATACTAGAAACCCATTGAAAGGGTTACATGATAATCCATTCAATGGGTTCTATACCTACTTGAAACCCAGTGACATGTAAAAATCATAATATTATGTTAATTCGATATCCGCCCAGCACGCGTAGCATGACCAATGCTATCTCTATTCTACCCAGGGATCAATTTGGTTACCATTTTAGAAAAACCCTATCGAAACCCCTTTCAATGGAAAAGGTTTTCGATAGTTTTTCTAAGCAGTTAATCAAAACCCATACGGTGTGTGTAATTTTAAATGGCTTAAATTAAACCGTTCAAAAGGGTTACCCACACCGTATGGGTTTTTATCGAAAACCCTTTCAATCGGTTACCAAAATTTAATTAAAGTCGTTCATAAGGGTTACCCATATCGTAGGGGTTTTTGTTTAAGCGCTTAGAAAAACCCTATCGAAAACCCTTTCAATGGGTAACCAAAATGGTCCCTGGCTCTCGCCACAAAACTATGCCTTGACATGATCTACTGATGTTGACCAGTAGATCACACACGTGCGAAGCAGGGGCGACTCACTAGGTTACAAATAAATGTGTTTTTTATAAGGTGTTTTAAAATTAGCCCAACAAACTTTAAGGAGTGCTTATATTATCAAACGAATAACTTTTATTATGGGACCATCTTTAAAATTGCGAAAAAAAGAATGCTGTTTCATACTAAAGTTTAATACCTACTGTATAAGACAGTGTTTTTTATACTGACCGTCTAAGGTTAGCGTCAGACAATATGAGAACAATGGCTTCGTCGGCGTCTTCGGATGCGATGCTAGAGATGGCGTGCTGAGCTGCGGGGAGCGTGTTGTCGCCCGACCAGCAGAATTGTGCATGCGCGTGCATCGTGCGAATTATCTGCGTACACGAGAACAGAGAAAATAGTACATTTTGATGCAAGTGTGATACAAATGAGAACACACTTGTGAGGAAAAAAAATCATAAAAAAGCATAATCAGCTTATAACGTTCCCACTGCTGGGACACAGGCCTCCTCTCTGCGGGAGGGAGTGGGCCGTAATCCACCACGCGGGCAAGGAACACGGGTGGGTTTTAGTCAGTAAAAGTCTGACACGCCCTCCCGCTCCGCCCAGAGCGGGAGAAGTTATATGCTAATTTCCCAACACAACAAAAGGACCTCACGAATTTTCCTTCACCGTTGGTTATGAAATAATTTACATAAAGTAAAAAGCCTGTCTGGCTGTCAACAATCTAAATAACGCAATGAATGTTGTTGAATTGCCATAATTAAAGGTATTGTAAGTATATTACGCAACTACCCGCAGAATTCCTCACAATGTTTTCCTTTAATAAATAAATATTGCACATAATAAAACATGCGGGGCAATCTTTGGGGACTGCCGATGGAAAAAAAAAGAAGAAAATACGTTTATTTGCGGTAAACATGACGCAAAGAAAGAACAGCAACACAGTATACATATAGCTCATGAAAACCGTTCGTGACGATGACGTTCCATGATTTTTGTTCACCCAAATAGTGCTCAAAGCGCTTAAAGAAGTTTTCATTTTAAAAAAAAAAATACCTTTAGCCGTTCCTTCTCATTCTCAGGCGGTCTGTCGACCGTGACGAGTTGCAGGGCGTGTTCCTCCCCGGAGTGGCCGAGCATGTCGTAGCGGATGCGCGACTCGTAGCCCGAGAGCGCCTCCGTTAGGAGCACCACGGCCTCCATCGAACGCTCTAGACGACCGTCGTATGAGTTGAACCTGGGAATTGACGATTCATTCATATTGGATTATTTGTACAAGCAGGTTTTTTAGTGCTAGTCACCGCCTGAGGTAGCTAGGTTAGCTTGGCCTTTGTCTACCTCCCCCGTCCCACCGCTACCTCAGGCGATGACTAGCAATTGCGCGCGGAGTTCGATAGCTTTTAAGGATAGGGATGGGGGCGGGGATAGGTTATAAGATACATTGTTGCTAACATTTTTATTAGGTATTTGTTTTTGTTAGTTACAGAGTTAACAGACAACAAAAGGTCCACCCTTTTGTTGTCTGTTAAATAAATAAATAGTGCGGCTGCCACATCATATTTGTATCTTCAGATACTTAACTTTGGTTAGGGGTTCATTATTTATACACAGATTTGAGTGATTATCGATACTTTTGTTCCTAGCACTGAAAATAATGTAGTTAGTTTTTAGTATATTAACACTGAGTATACAACATGTCCCAGAATTAACGCACAACCTCTTAAGGGGTCATTGTACTTATCTTTATGAACAACTTTACTATGGGACCAAACGTGAAATCGCGAAAAAAAAATCAGCTGTTCCCTACATTTATATTCTCATAACTCTCAAAATGTAGGGAACAGCAAATTTTAAGGACTATGTTTGACGAAAACGCGATTCCATAAAATTTTCTTCATAGAAAAAAATCAAAGTTACCTCCAAACCGAACAATAAACCGCTGGTATAAAAAATACTTCAATTTATAGATAATTAAACTTTGCATAAACTGAACTAACTATAAAGCAGGTCTTATGTTTTTTTTTTAATTACCATTATTTTCACCGTAAAACGAAATAAACTAAAATATCGGTGCCTTGGAGTCTTCTCCCTGCCACCCTGTCTCGCTTGCTCGCTTGACCGCCAGCTACTTGTGCGAGCGAGATAAAGAGCGAAGTGGCGCTGAGGTAGTATAGACCCTTAATTATATGGAAAGAAAGTTGAAATTTCAATGTTAACGGTCGTAAGTACAAAAACAATACCGCGGTATGCTTACGACCGTAAACATTCAAATTGCAACTTTATTTCCATACTATTAAGTTACTTATATTAAATTTTTATTCGTTGCCTAAAAATACCTTGCCATGCCGTGCCGCCAATGGGGGCCGGGCCTAAGTTACATTTGTTCCCCAATGTCATTATTTCATGAAGAAGTATTTCATTGGAACAAATCTATCTGTATGACAAATATTAAAACACGCAAGAAAATTTGAATTTCGCAGGATTCTACTGCGGATCCAACATAACATAACATAACTGGCGAATTTTTTTTTTTTTTTTTTTTAATGGGACGTACGTTGCCGCACACTAGGAATTTCTCCTGTATTGTGGGTGCGTTTACAAACATTTAAATTCACATACACAAACAGCCAGACCCGGAACAACTACTTGCAGGTCATACAAATATTTGTTCCGTACGGGAATCGAACCCGCGACACGCAGCGCAGCAGTCAATCGCTTAACTAACTGCGCCAACCGTGCCGTCGGTTGAGACGAAAATGTGTTTGTACTATTAGTACAATCACCGGCACGTAACTTCGCAAAAGATCGCGTAAAAATCCCTAAGCCCATTAGACAAATCCCCACAACACTATTTAAACCACATCTAAAAAAATACCTTTTATCCAAATGTTATTATAGCCTAACAGAATTTTTGAATGATCGTACTTAGTTCCTACCATTATGACATTTCTTCGATCACAAAACACCTTTTAGTTTTAAAGTTTTTTATAGATTATGTTTTTTAACCGTACTGCGTAACAGTAGGTTAAATTAGGTTCAGTAGGTTAATTATGTATAAATACAACAAAAATAAAAAATTTGTACGCCATAAATGGCAAAACATGTAGATCCTGTTCCCAAATATTATGTTAACACCATGCAATTCGATTGTATATGTACTCATGTTTTTACAAAAAATAAATATCTTATCTATCTCATCTAAAAGATCGCTTTTAGCGATAAGACCGCCCATTGTGTCACCCTATGTAAAATTTAAACATTTATATCTGTAACTTTTATGGTGTACATAATAAAGAGTATTCTATTCTGTTGTTGGCAAGGTTTTGGGGTAGTGGGGGTAAGTTCGCGTATAGTACACTTCTGCACCAAAAAAATGGTCACTTTTATTGTTTGTCATTATTCTATGGTTATTGCCATCATTTATTTTAAACATGTCTGTTTAAAAGAAAGTTAAAGAAAGGGGAGGAATTCGTGAAGTTTATTAGGTGTTATAACTATACAGGGTTAAATTAAATTAGCTAGCGAAACTTCGCAGACGTGATGGGTATCGATATCTAAACTTAATAAAACAAAAAATAAATTATTTTGACAGCCCGCTGGTGAGGTCGCTTGTCACCTGTACATTGTCTGTGTTATTAGTTAAGTACTACAGAGGTACCCAATTGATAAGGCGCGTCGTGAATCTTCGTTCGCACAGAAAAGAAAGTATGGCCCCGAAGATTAACGAAAGAATGCTTAAAACTTACAATCAACCTTAGGTCACTATTATAAGGTTCATAATACACTGGAGCTGTTAGCGTGCACTCGATCAGAAGTATGGCGGCTGACAAACATGCCACGCGGCGAGCGCTAACATGGCGGCAGCTGCCGACCAATAGCGGTACAGGAAAAAGAACCGCGGTGCGTGGAGCGTGCCGATTGGTTAATAGCATTTCCCGCACTTTTAAAATTCACCTTCTGCGCAGGTACATCGGTAAGCCATATCAGTTGGGTACTACTGTAACATAGGTTAAGACTATTGTTACTAACCAGTGGATCTTTGTTATCTGCAATAAATGAATTATATATATATAAGCCGAACATACCTATACATACTGCCGGACACGTCCACCACCAGTCGCAGCCGCTTGGGCTTGTCTGGCGGCGCGCCCGGCGGCGGCTCCTGCTCCGTGCGGCGACGGTAAATAGAGCGCTCACCTGCCAGACCTACAGCGACGGAACTTTGTTACAGTTTTCTCTATGTAAACCATTGTTTTCTTCAAAAAATCCACTATAATTTTCCACTGAGAACCTCAAAAAGACTACTTATTGCATTTAAACTGTTCTTTTGAAGAATTCCATTTTCTGGAATACTGACAATTTAAGCAGCTTAAAGTTTGGATATCTATTTGAATACTTAGGTACCTACTTTTGATTTGGGTAATGCAACTATAATTTTTGGCTATTTTGTTGCATATTTCGAGGATTTATGGCCTGCATTCGGAAATCACGGTAAGACGTTGCTCCCGGCTGTCATTCGTGTATCTTTGACAGACGTTACGGGTCGTCAGAAGCCCGAAAGTCAGACAATCAGTCTTACCAAATGGTATCGTATTACCCAGTAACTGGGATGTGGAGGTCAGATAGGCAGTCGCTCCATATCATCATCATCATCATTTCAGCCGAAAGACGTCCACTGCTGGACATAGGCCTCCCCCAAAAGGGGGGGTTTGCCATAATCGCCACGCTTGGCAGGCGGGTTGGCGATCGCAGTATGATTTTAAAAATGCAGAGAGCGCTGCTGCCCATTCTCTAGTAAGTCCCTTAGTCGCCTTTTACGACACCCATGGGAAGAAATAGGATGGTGCTATTCTTTACGTCCGGCGCGACACGGAACCATGTCGCTCCGTGTAAAATAATGGTATTGCTGGTTAGACTGGAAGCCGACCCCGACATAGTTAGGCAAATGCTGGGCAGATGATGATTTCGAGCATTTAACGTAGCATACAGGGTGGATTTTTGAGATGTAGCAGTAAGGGCAGCTACCTTAACCGTTGTAGCTACAGGAAAACGGTCGTAAGAGACTGTCCTTAACTTTTTGAGAAATTTTGATCTGCATTCACAGATTTTGAAAAAAATTTACAGTCAGCAGGCAAATAGGCAATTTACATAAAAACTTTTTTTTTATGCCAGTTGATCCTGTTTCTTATAAGGATCAAAAACTTCTATTAGACCAATTGAGGTTGGAGTACTAGAAAAGTCATAAATCACAAAAAAAACCCCAACTAAGTTTTTTATGATGGATACATTTTGTGAAAATTGCCCATTTTCCTGCCGACTGTATTTTTTTGTCAAAATCTGTTAATGCCGATCAAAATTTCTTAATAAGTTAAGGACAGTCTCTTAAGACCGTTTTCCTGTACAACGATTAAGGTAGCTGCCCTTACTGCTACATCTCAAAAATCCACCCTGTATGCTACGTTAAATGCTCGAAATCATCATCTGCCCAGCATTTGCCTAACTATGTCGGGGTCAGCTTCCAGTCTAACCAGCAATACCATTATTTTACATGGAGCGACATGGTTCTATGTCGTGCCGGACGTAAATAAAAGCACCATCCCATTTCTTCCCATGGGTGTCGTAAAAGGCGACTAAGGGACTAGACTAGAGAATGGGCAGCAGCGTTCTCTGCATTTTTAAAATCATACTGCGATCGCCAACCCGCCTGCCAAGCGTGGCGATTATGGCAAACCCCCCCTTTTGGGGGAGGCCTATGTCCAGCAGTGGACGTCTTTCGGCTGAAATGATGATGATGATGATATGGAGCGACTGCCCTTACTGCCACATCTCAAAGATCCAGCCTGTATAATCCGGTCTGTATTTCTAACATAAGTACCTTCTATAATCTTGCCGTCATCGAGTTCCCCGCTGGTCTGGTGCCTGCTCCAGTGCCGCTCTTTCTTCTTCGCTTGGAGTTCAGCTAGCACTCCACGTAAGGCGCCTACCTGTAACATTAAGAATAGTATACTAAATACAAGAGTTAAGAGTTCTATTACATTTTTTTAAATTATGATTTTTGACGCAGTCATTTTCAGCAGCAGTAAGATATTTTAATTATTTGATTATGAATAACGATAGTGCCATTCTCATTCTTGTAAGTTGGAGTTACACATTTTAATTTTTCTTTTCGTTTAATTTACTATAAATATTTTACGAACTCAGTTTGCAAGAAAAACCGTCAGCGATGGATGTTTGACGCTCAAATTCACATTGTTTCATTCAATCCTTATAATAGCCTAAATTACTAAAAGATAATTTAAATGTTATACTTGTTTATTGGAGTTCTAGAATTTCTTTAAATTCATTCCCCCTTATTACAAAACAAGATTTATATTTTGACATGGCTTAAACCATGGAGCCAGTTTTTGTAATAAGAACGTAACAGTGATTGAAACACCGTTCTTTATACAAAACTGAAAACTTAGTTCGGTACTAAGTTGTCAGTTTTGTGTTTAGGAACTTTACCATAGTCGGAATAAAGTTCGAAATTCAATAATGGCTCCATGTTTTAAACCTGGGTCTGAAGATAAACCTTGTTTTGTAATAAGGGGGCTTGAGTTTTCACGGAAAAAATCGTAAAGAAAGCCAAATTTAAGCAATAAATGTCTTGATTCAGCGTCCATTAAATTCCAAATATACACAATTTTATCAAATAAACTAATATGATATACAACTTCGATCTATAATGAATACATTTCATTAGTTTTCGTTTGTCTATATAATAAGACAACATTACAATAAATAAAATAAAAGTACTATATATTTCACCGTGCCGGCGATGTGCGCTCAATATCGCACGAATGCTTGTCGAGGACGGACTTACGTCAATTGACTTCACGCTTTTTGTCATGTCGATACTACTGTTGTGTAAATATAATATAAATATGGTGTATTTAAATATTAAAAAAAAATACCTAAGTCGAAATGTAAGAGGAATACGTCCTAGACTCATACCCCCTTATTACAAAACAAGGTTTATCTTCAGACCCAGGTTTAAAATATGGAACCATTATTGAATTTCGTACTTTATTCCGACTATGGTAAAGTTCCTAAACACAAAACTGACCACTTAGTACCAAACTAAGTTTTCAGTTTTGTATAAAGAACGGTATTTCAATCACTGTTACGTTCTTATTACAAAAACTGGCTCCATGGTTTAGGCCATGTCAAAATATAAATCTTGTTTTGTAATAAGGCGGTAGCAATTTTATTACAAAACAAGGTTTATCTTCAGACCCAGGTTTAAACCATGGAGCCATTATTGAATTTCAAACTTTGTTCCGTCTATTGTAAAGTTCCTAACACAAAACTGACAACTTAGTACCGAACTAAGTTTTCAGTTTTGTATAAAGAACGGTATTTAAATCACAGATACGTTCTTTTTAAAATAACAATCTTGTTTTGTAATAAGACGGTAGTAGACTATCAGGCCTTTATGACAGTCCAGATTACGATTCCTTCATGATTTGAGCCGAAAGACGTTCACTGCTGTACATAGGCTTCCCCCAATCACAGCCACTTCAACCGGTTCTGTGCTTCCCGAATTCAGCAGATTCCTGCATCCTTTACAAGGTCACCGGTCCACCTTGTGGGAGCCCTTACAACGCTACATCTTCCGGTACGCGGTCGCCACTCCAGAAAATTTTAGCCCCATCGGCCATCTGTTCTACGATTCCATAAGCTTCAGATAAAGGTACAAGAGAGATCTAGCTAACAAGTGAAAAATCGGCAAAGTGTGAAGTTCCGTAAGAAAAGATAAAAACATTTTTTTTTTTACATATTTTTGTGCCATGATAGAATATTGTACAGTCGCCAGCACATCGGATCCACCAAACTGTAAAACTTCTCCAAATTATTTTAAACCTTAAAATGTTGATAATTAAGTTCAAAATCGGTTGAGAAGATTGACAGTTTGTGGTAACTCTTGATAATAATATGCTTTCTATTATGGTCCAAAAGACACTGTAGGCGCAGTAATCATAACCATTGGCAAGAAGATTTATCCAAGTTCCAAGATGGCGGCGGCGACAAAGATAAGAATAGGAGGAATTAGGAGGTAATATATTTTTCAATACACTTCCTCGAAAACTGGTTCATATCGCACTACGATTAGGTTCACAATGCAATGTATTTCACACCCGTGCGTTTTTTTTATTTTCCAACACGTGTGCGGGAATAAAAATTGCCACAGATAACTTATCCCTATACTTAGTCCAAATTGGTTCAATGCCTATTTACACCGTCTCGCGCCAGAGACGGTCCTCTCTATTCGGCGGTGGACTTTTTTTTTAATCTCGGCAATGGAACCCTACACCCTAATATCGTCACCTGTTGTTGCACGGCTCTATGGAACTGACCATAGAGCTTGGCATCGAACTCGCTCATATTGATCTCCTTGAGGCGCTCCTCGAAGGCTTTCCTGTTCATCTCCCGCGCAGCCTTTTTCACGTGTTCCGGGACGTCGTCCTTTTCAGCTTCTGAAAGCTGAAAGATAATGTTTTGCATTAAGTTTAACAGATTTTGTAAAGCCTAGACCTATAAACCGTACTTACGACTTGACTCAAGCTAAGTACAGTACGCGTTTCATATGAATATGAACATTAACTTTATACAAATAAGTGTCATATTCGTATGAAACGCTTATGATAATTAGCTTGAGTAAATTCTATATGTACGATGTATAGATCTCGTATGTTAGTGCACCTGTTGTTTTATTAGCCTGATGAAGTCTGTGATCAGTAAATCAGATGCGTAATCTCGTTAATCTGTTGTGATTGATTGGTCAGGCTTTCGCTAACTTATTATAAAGGTCCAACTTACAAAAATCTCTCTATGGCAAGTTTTTAGGGTTCCGTACCAAAATGGTTAAAAGGAACCCTTATGGTGAGACTAAGTCTGTCTGTCTGTCTGTCACATCTGGATATCTCGAGAACTACTAATGCTATCAACTTGAAATTTAGAATAGTTTTAGATGACGTTTGCCCAACTATTTTGCAAACAAGGAAGAAACAAAAAAAAAATATCTTTTTTGCAAAAGGGACTGAAAGGGGTCTTAAAAATTTTAAGTGGGGCTCGCTCTTGACCGGGTTTTTTTATTATTTGACTTGGTAGAACGAATTTGCAGCCTACGAGTATAGAGAGTAAAAAATAATGATAATTATTCCTTCTTTTGAAGAAAAGTCTCAGTGATTATGAATAAGTTCGATAATTATGACGTCAATACTTAACGCCCTTCCGCTCCCCCCAGAGCGGGAGAAGTTATTTGATATTATCCCACCCAAAAAAAAAACGCATAATCATTCGTGGCTACCTTAAGATAAGATTTCTTTGTTTTAACATTGTATACATTACAAGAGCATGCAAGATATTACATCGTTTGAGTCCAATCATGTTTATCCGTAAATATCGGCGTAAAAATATTTCCATAACATTGAAAAGAATTAGCAATAAGGAAAATCGAATAATTACCTAGAATTGCACCTGCAATAGTCAATGTGTACTTAGGTACTTAATCATTACGGACCCTGTCGGACACAGCAAAATAGTAGGAGAGTGGATGCTTTTAAACTTAACGTAACTTATCTATTCTCAACTAAGTCTAATGTCAATTTGTTTAGTTTTTCTAATGCGTATGAATTTTGAAATAAATATTATTTCTGAACGTGTTTTTTTTTTTTTTAAAACGTTGCCCCACATTAGTAATTTTTCCTGTATCGTGGGTGCGTTAACAAACATTTAAACTCACATACACAAACAGCCAGACCCGGAACAACTACTTGTAGGTCATACAAATATTTGTTCCGTGCGGGAATCGAATCCGCGACACGCAGCGCAGCAGTTAATCGCTTAACCACTGCGCCAACCGTGCCGTAATAATATTGCGCTTATAGTTTATCGCTTAAATTTGCCCCTACCTGATGAACATCGTGTCCCTTATCAAGTCGGTAGGGGCCGCCCTTCCCACCCAACCCGGCCGTGTCTCGGCCACCGGTTCCGCCTGCCCAGGTGTTGCCGCCCACGTGAGGCTCATTTTTCGGATCCTCTTTGCCGTGCTTAGGAGAGGATGTGTCTTTACTGGAAATTATTGTATAAATTATTATTTTATAGAAGTCTTTTTAGGGTTCCGTAGTAAACAAGGAACCCTTATAGTTTCGCCATGTCCGTCTGTCTGTCTGTCTGTCCGTCCGTCCGTCTGTCGCCAGCTTAGCTCAGAGACGCTTAGTCCTAGAAAGCTGTAATTTGGCATGGGTATACATATTAATCATGCCAAAAAAATGGTAAAATAAAATCATGAAAAACATTTTTTTTTAGGGTACCTCCCGTACACGTGAAATGGGGATGATATTTTTTTTTCTCGTCTATTCCATGGTGTGGGGTATCGTTGGATAGGCCGTTCAAAAATATTGTGGGTTTGGCAAAACCATTTTTCAATTAAGGGATCCATTTGCGTAATATTAAGCTTTAAAGTGCTAGTTTTTGTTAGAGTCAAGTGTCCCCCCCCCCCTGCCAGCTAAATGGTTGGTTTTGGATATGTGAAAAAAATCATGGCAATAGTATATATAACGAAATTAAAAGGAAAACTATCACAGCTAAGTAGTCTTCACAAGTTAACGAGTAATAGTCGACCAACTTAAATTTGCAGTTGGAGAATTGACCGTAACGTATATCAATGTATGGGAGAGCATGTTTTTCAACTACAATGTTAAGTTTGTTTTTGGGATAAATTCATCCCAACTACGGAACCCTTCATTGTGCGTGGTCCGACATGCACTTGGCCGGTTTTTATTTTTATTTTTTATCCACACAGATACGTCAACCCCATTGTAACCATAAACTACAATGGGGTTGACGTGTCTGTGTGTGTAGTATAAACTCTATTTACACACAACTATACACTTGTAATTATACTAAATTTTACTACACTACTATCCACCACCACTATACATAATTACTATGAAAATAGAAAAGAGAATCACAGCCTAGACTTTTGCATTAAAACCACAAATTATGCGTTTAGTTCTTTATGATTTAGGGTATGCCAAAATATTTTGGATAAGTCCGACATCCTACGTGTTCAGTTTAAACTCCCTAGCCAAAGATTCCCTTTCATTCTAGTTCTTAGCACATTCCATCAGCAAATGTTGCATCTTCAATTGTATTACAAGTCTCACCATTAGGCGATGTAGCCTTTCGCATTAAGAAAGCAAACTTTGCCGATGGAAAGTGGCCAGAACAAAGCCTTATCGCTAACTTAACAGAACTCCTAGTTAAACATCTGTCATCAAACCATGGCTCACGACGTGGCTCGTTTTGAATGACTTTATACCAAATGCCTTTTACTTTGGATATTCATGTCAATCAATCTGCCTCTCTTTTCCCAACTTCGTTGGGGTCAGCTTCCAGTCTAACCTGATGCAGCTCAATACCAGTATTTTACATGGAGCGACTGCCTATCTGACCTCCACAACCCAGTAACTGGGTAATACGATACCCCTTGGTAAGACTGGTTGTCCGACTTTCTGGCTTCTGACGACCCGTAATGACTGTCAAAAGATTTATGATTTGCAAACTATGTTAAGGTCGGTTTTTGTCTTACCGGATGCAGCTAAAAACCAGAAGGTTACATGAAGCGATACCCCTTGGTAAGACTAGTTGTCAGACTATCGGGCTTTAACTTCCCGTATCGACAGTAGATGATTATGTTATTAGTAGTGATGGATTAATTAGCATTCGCATTCTTTGTTAGCGTGTGAATGATCATTTAGCATATAGCAAATTAAATGTAGTCGCGAAATTCCGTGAAATGCGAAGCGATGTACTTTTCTAAATAGTCAGAGCGTCGCGCAATCGCGCATGCGCGTGCAGCGCGGTAGCGTGGTGTGCTATAAATATATTTAATTATCGGCGAGTCGGCGAGTAAACTAAACGCGAACGCGATTTTTAATTCGTTTAATAACAAAATTGACATACTTCATTATTATCAATTATCGTCATTAGCAAATAGCATAGCAATATCAATTAACACGCTGAGACTCAAGAGTTCACACGCTAATGGAATTAATTCGAATTCGTATTAATTGCCATTACTAGTTATTAGGCTGGTAAGGTTCACTCACCCACTATGCCTGTCTATGGTCATCTGTATCCTCTTGAGCGCCTCCTTGGACCGGCCGTCAAGCACGCCCTCTATCGGCAGTCCGCTGGCGTGGAGCACCTCTAGTAACGTGTCGGCCAAGTCTTTGCTGTAGCGGTCGAAATCAAATACGTTGCCAATCGCAGTCGCCAAGTCTTCGTTGGGATATTTCTGCAAACACAAAACTTATAAGGTTTCCGATAACTCAAAAGTCAGCAATGTTTGTTCAATTAAAAACAAACGCTCTTATTTGTTATAGCTAATATTATTATGTGTTTTAGCGAAAATGTCGCTATTTTATTTTACTTATTTTATATTACAGTTTTTGGAAAACTTACAGCTAAACACTTTTGCACGATTGAGAGTAACAAAAATAAGGCCAATTAAAATGTTTAGTTTTAACTTAACACTGGTTCACGAATCCAGAAATGAGCATCCCTCAACAATATTACTAGGTTACAGTTAAACATATCACGATTTACGTTCTCCTTATCACAGTAGATAAAAAAGCTCAACATCTAAAAAAGAAATACCCAACTCTCTTTACAGTTCTTCAGCCGAACCCTGGAAGGTTGGGCGTTATGGACGACAACGTTACAAAAAACGGGGCTTTTGTAACTTTGACGTTAAAAATTAATAAACAATGTGTTATAAATAGACGCGTCATTCACGAACATTAGTGCATTCAAAAACAGCGTAAGCCGTGAATGTAGCTACATACTTGCGTACAATCATACAGTGCGCGAAGAAAAGGAAAGACCTATACCGATAACTGTTGTTAGAAAGAGATGAACATACATATTTAATTACGTCACTAGCTGCTGCATGTTCATTGGCACGTACGCGTCGTTCGCAGCAGTCAGAAAAAATGGCTGACTCTGTACAAGTACAAAATAACGTTTTCTTATAATAAAAAAATACAAAAAGTACTTATGCATGAAATGAGACGTTTTTCTGTACTCCCACAGTAGTAGTGTAATTTGTACATCGTGTATAGACACGGGAAGGCATTTTATTCACAAATAATTGCTGAGAATTGCGAGTGATTGTGAAGTATAGCCGTGTCACTGGCTGGCGCGCGACTAATTCCAAGTCGGGCAATTGCCTTGCTTTTACTTTGCCATTATTGAGCGCGGGTAACGCATCTAAAGGTAATACATCATTGTGAATAAGTGATTATCGAATCTTAGTTCACAAACTAACCTGCAAATGTTTAACAATATTGACCAGCTCCCTGGTAGAGTATGGATACGTCAGCTGTCCCTGGTCAGCCTTGTCCCTTAGTATCGCGAACGCTTGGACCAGCTTCTTCATGACGTCCTGCGGTACATCCGGCCCGTAAGAACGCAGGAGTTCCATTTCAGACTCTACGGATGGGTTGTCGACAGCATGGCAGGAGAATAGGTCACCTAAGTAAGGAGAAAATATAATTATACTAGTTTTTAAACACACTTAGTATAAACTAATTAAAAAAATTGTTATTCATTACATAACTTTATTTGCAGTGATAGGGGAATAATTGTAATTATGTAAATTGATTGTCACCGATTTTAAATCAGTGTGCAAAATAGCCTATGGGGGGTGCATAATAGGATACTGTTTCAAAACTTGAAAACAATAAAGTAATAGCTTTTAAAGAAAATCTGTTATACTCTGAGTGAATTCACAGAGAATGCATTGTTTGTAATTTGTTATAGATTAATGTTAGTATTATTAAGTTAGGATAAGCGCATTTATCGCATTGGGTTATCCTGTAATTGTAGATGTAAGAAGAAAATACAATAAATAAATGAAGGAATAGTGAGCGAGAATTCATGAGTTGCACTATTGACGCTAACTCACTTATGAATAAGAATACAATCAAATTAACAAGAAAACTAGAAAAGTTAAAAAAGCGGCATACATAAAATATGAAAAAATATCTTACCCAAAGACGCGAAGAAATCATTTCCCAAGAACGGGAACCCAGGACGATTTGCCAAGACAATAATTCTAAAATCATCATGTACCGGTATGAAACTGGACACATCGCCTCCAGAACTTTCCAGCATATGCTTGGGCACTATTCTTCGACCATCACTGAGAATCATTTCACCATTTTCTACTAAAGTTTTTAGTATGCAGGTCACGTGTGTCGGAGCCTTATCAGCCTCGTCAACTACTAAAACATGGCCGTATTTCACTGCTTTTACTAAAGGAGAATCTTCGTAGACTACTACACCATCTTTGACTGTCGGTTGTACAGTCAAAGACTGCACAGTGGTATCTCTATGCAGTTGTATGTACTCTCTAGGTCGGTTCAGCAACTGTAGCAGTCTGTCGGCAATCTTGTTCTTTCCTACGCCTTGGTTCCCGACGAGGAGTAAGTGGTTGCCAAGCAAAAAGTCCTGCAGCAACCATTCTAGCAACCGCATATGTTGAGGTACGTCGTAGAACAAAATATCCGGGACTTTGGTTAAAGCATCAGTTTTGAAGATTTCTGTGCTTGTGTTACCAATAGTTAGGATGTTGTTATTTACAGAGCATTTCACTTTGGTTTCTGAAGGATTGTTACCAAAGATACCGAAGCGTTTTGGCGGGTCAACGCCTAACTTTTGAGAAGCGCCATCTAGCGCTCGTCTGGCTAAGTTCGGCAGGAATTTTGCCAAAAACGTTTGTTGGACGGTCTCATAGGCGGAGTCAGTTGGGTACTTGGACATTCTGCTGGCGATCCTGAGGAGTTGGCGAGTGGATAGAGAGGATGACAGGTTCTTTAGAGTACTATCTTCTGATTTTCGAAGTTCATCTGCTAGATTTATAATGGAGTGGAGTGGTTGAGATATTTTGCCGTACTGGAAGCAAAAAATTATGTTTATTATTTGATGTAATTTTCTTTGAGTGATGCGAATTCGGAAAAGTTTTATACCAGATAACTATAATTTTATATGTCACAGGCAAATGGGCCAAATGGCCAAATGGGCCAAATGCCGGGGTTGCGAGTTTGTCCGAAAGGGATATCGTGGCCCCGGCACACAGGCAACGGAAGGAACACGGGTGGGTTTTAGTCAGTAAAAGTCTGACACGCCCTCCCGCTCAGAGCGGGAGAAGTTACTTGATAATTTCCAACCCAAAAAAAAAAAGGCATAACGTTCCAGTGCAAGAGAGAGATAGAGCTGTACAGGACGAATAGCACCATCTCTTTTGTCCGACGGCACAATGAATGCTTTTATTTTTTATTGTAGTATAGTCGCTATTTTATTTATTACATATTTGTTTAATCTGTATCATCTTTAAACCTGACTTGGTTTCCGTACGTCGTTTTCGGGTGACCAGTAAAAATCAGCGCTGTGCTATGGGGGAGCCACAACATAGCGCTGATTTTTCATCACCTGATCATGCTGAGTGAAAGCTTTCTTGTCACAGTCACGACGTGCAGCCGACATTTTTACTGCTCTGTTCTCGTGATTATAGATTTGTTTTGTTTTAGTTTTTATTTTTTATTATTTAAGTTTTTTTTTCTATGTACACCGCAAACGTTCCAGGTCGACCACTTTTCGCCCTTATGCCCATAGTAATAAGGTCGACCGGGAACTTTCACGGTGGTACGTGTTTCTGTGACAAATAAAACAATTTTTCTTTCTTTCTTCTAACACTTCACAATACGGCAGATTATATATTTATATAGAATACAATAACAGTAAATATAAGTAATAACATTGTCTCTGTAAAAAAAACACTCACCAAACTGTTAATAATGAATATCTCCTCAGATTTGCTCAAGTTCCTCATCTCATGGAAGATGAAGAGGCTCAATATCTCAGGGGACAGCCACTGTTGCCCGCGACCGAGGACTGGTGGCTCTGCTAATGCTACGATCCTGAAAACGATCGTCAATCATTGTAATGAAAACCTTATGTCAAAGAGCATAAAAGTCATCAGGCATCGATTCGTTGAGCTCCATAAGCTCATTAAGTTCTGAGTTAAGCTTCACGATTACTAACAAATGCGTGCACTGACTGGATGGTCGTCAAAATACCATCTCTGACATTAATCCCCATGGTACTCATATAGCCTGGCCAAGATTTTGTCTGGAATTTAAAAGACACTGTGATCTCTGAGTTTATTTCGATGTTTCTTCTCAGTGTAATCGGATAGAAAACTCGGAACTCACCTAGTTTTAGCATATTTGATTTTTTGACATGCAAAACACAACACAACAACAATTTTTCTTTTATTTTTCCAAAGTGTTTTTTTAACCAATTTACATAAATAAATATTATTTATCACACAAAACCGGGTCCGCTGCGCCATGTTTTCATGTTATAAAAACATCTAACATCGTTAGCTAACCGATTTGGCCAATTGGCGCCCCGAAATCGATTAGGTAACGATGTTAGATGTTTTTATAACACGAAAACATGGCGCAGCGGACCCGGCTTAAAAAGTTGCGCTAGTAAAACAGCTTTAATAAAGATGTATCATGTTATACAAATACCTGAAAGCAGGATGTATCTTCTTGACCCCATTTTTCTGGAGTTGTTCCTCAGTGATTCCTAACTTCAGCAGCTCGTCGTAACGGTCGTGTCGTAAGAGTCGCGTTCCATCGTGTAGCTGCAACTCTCTGTCGTGCACTAACCTAAAATCGGAGAAATATCACAAGAATAACTTTATGTTTGCAAGAATCTCTTTGATTGGAACAAAGACATTAAATCAATAGACGGGACGTAGCGAAACAAAATCGTAATCCGATACATTTGTCCTAGTGGGCAAAAGTCGCTCAGTCTAGTGTGGTACGCCTGCATGACAAGTCGCATTCATGACCACCAAAAGTAAATTATTTTCGAAGTATAAATACTGAATTGTGCATTATGGTATTGCAAATCACGTAGTGACAAAACGACTAGACTTAACCGCGGTTTATTTTCGTTAGTATTTTGTAGTTTACCCAATATTTAGACAAAATAAATAATTTTCTTAGATGTTTCAAACTATATGACGGTTGGTAATAAAAGGTTTGTGTCGGTAAAAGTGTAACGTATCAAACTTTGTTATTATGTAATTTTGCTTTAAAGCAATTTGCTAGATGCAGATTATATTTGCTAGATGGCGTCACTGAGACATGGGATCACAATTTTTCTATAAAATTACTTTTGATGGCTATCAAAAGTAATTTTATAGAAAAATTGTGATCCCATGTCTCATAAAGAGATTTAGTATCTATGTTAAATCTCTTTGGATTGGAATATAGTTCTGACTTCGTAGCACATTATATATCATAAATAGTGGCTGAATTTTCGGCCAAACATAATATTTGAATTTTCTGAACAAGTTTCTTATTTTCCATCGATACGATGAGAAGAAGGGCATTATTCAAAATCCAGTTGGGATATCAAATCAAATCAAATCTCAAATCGTTTATTGCAATCCATAGTGTACACTTACAGGTGGTAGATGAAAATTAATAGAAACATGGACCCTGTCGGGCACAGCAATTTTTAAATAAGTAGAGAGAGGAAGAGCGCTTTATTAATTCAAAAATGTTATTGATGAAAAATCCATGGATGGGTCTCGTCATTGCCCCTCCCTCAAGTGCCCTCCTTAGCCCAAGTGTCAATAGCAAATATGGCCCTAATAAATCAACATTCGTTTACTGCGATCGCCAACCCACCTGCCAAGCGTGGCGATTATGGCAACCCCCCTCTTTGGGGGAGGCCTATGTCCAGCAGTGGACGTCTTTCGGCTGAAATTATGAATGATGATCATTCGTTTATCTATTCTATGCCTAATCAATCCAATAATTATTATATTTATGTAGTTCAATATTTAGTAGTCCGTCAAACACTAAGACCACACGTTCTGCATTTGCAATATCTTCCAACTCACCTATGCAAAACAGCGAGCGTACTAGCATGTATCCTATGAAGTCCATCCAGAACAGCCATATGCCCCTTCAACGCTGCTTCGACCAGAGCAGAGTTTCTCCACACAGTATCCCCATTGTCCAGGGTAGTTCGCTGCTGCACCAGATCTCTAGCTGTCATGTCCTGGTACAGGACTATAGGCTCTACTGTATAGCCTAGTAAGGATGATAATTGCGAGACTACGAGGCTTTTCCCACAACCTTTTGGACCTGTGGGCAGAAAATGAGAATGTTGAATGAAAATTAGTCATAGATTTCACGGAGTATGGCTCGTCATATTTTTATTTTATAATACCAGCCCATTATTGTCCAACTGAAGGGAAAAGCCTCTTCTCAAGACGGGTTGGTGATTTCAGATTTACATCTACACTGATGTTATAAAGAGAAAAGATTGGGAAAAAGCCTCTTCTCAAGACGAGTTTGTGATTTCAGATTTATATCTACACTGGTGTTATAAGGAGAAAAGATTGGGAAAAAGCCTCTTCTCAAGACGAGTTTGTGATTTCAGATTTATATCTACACTGATGTTATAAAGAGAAAAGATTGGGAAAAAGCCTCTTCTCAAGACGAGTTGGTGATTTCAGATTTATATCTACACTGATGTTAAGAAGAGAAAATATTGGGAAAAAGCCTTTTCTCAAGACGTGTTGGTGATTTCAGATTTATATCTACACTGATGTTATAAAGAGAAAAGATTGAGAAAAAGCCTCTTCTCAAGACGAGTTGGTGATTTCCGATTTATATCTACACTGATGTTATAAAGAGAAAAGATTGGGAAAAAGCCTCTTCTCAAGACGAGTTGGTGATTTCCGATTTATATCTACACTGATGTTATAAAGAGAAAAGATTGGGAAAAAGCCTCTTCTCAAGACGAGTTGGTGATTTCCGATTTATATCTACACTGATGTTATAAAGAGAAAAGATTTGTTGTCTTTATATATGTCTTGTCTTTGAGTCTGTTTGTTTGTAATGGGTAAACTCAAAAAAAACTTAACAGATTTTAAAAATTATTTCATCTATAGAAAGCTACATTATCAGCAAGTAACATGAAAAAAATAGAGAGCCCTACGAAAATTGCAATAATGTAACCAAAGGTATCAAAAATTTACCTATAAAAGTCGTTATTTGGCGGGCGCTGCGAAAACTATTGATGATACATAAAAAAAATTACTACATGTTTATAGTCATCTCATCCACGAAAAAAATAAAATAACACGCACGGTCCTTTAGGAGCTCTAAAAAAAAACTTCTACGCAAATTTTGATACTTGCGAATAAATCAAATCCTATACCTACTTCTCGTTGACCTAGAATCATGTTTGGCAAGAAGCAAGGTCACATCACAAGTAAAGGAAAAGACATAAAAAATAATATATAATAATAATAAATTTGTAGTTTTATCACATTTTCTTTCTTGCAATTACAAACTTACGACGTATATGATGATTTATGGGAGAACATTTTTCAACTACAAAGTGAAGTTTTTTGTTTTTTTTAAACGTTGCCCCACACTAGGAATTTCTCCTGTATTGTGGGTGCGTTTACAAACATTTAAACTCACATACACAAACAGCCAGACCCGGAACAACTACTTGTAGGTCATACAAATATGTGTCCCGTGCGGGAATCGAACCCGCGACACGCAGCGCAGCAGTCAATCGCTTAACCACTGCGCCAACCGTGCCGTCAAGTTTGATGTGGGGGGATAAATTCATCCCACATCAAACTTGACGGAAACGGATACGGAACCCTTCATTGTGCGTTACACTTGGTTGGGGTTCTTTTTTATTCTGCATAATCTAAAATTATAAGCGACAGAATATTTCGGTAAGTAATAACAAAAATCACCGGCGACGATAGACTCGAATTACCGTAGGTATGAAATAAAGGCCAAAATGTCGATTAATTGACTAAAATAAATGAAAATCTACAAACCTATAATACAGAAGTCTCCAACACTATGACTCAGCAACAATTCGTTCAGCAGCTCACTTTGATACTCCGTCTTAACCACACGCCTATCTTCAACCCCCTGCTTCCTGCCACCAAAAGGCACGCTAAATTGAGACTTAGCGCCATCGATTTCCATAGCCACTAAGGCCTGATTTCCTTGTATCACAACGTCTTTCTGAGATATATTCCAGTTTTTGCCAGTATTTATGCTCAGATTATGGAGAACTGCTTCTACGTTCTTCACGTGTTCTCTGGTGAGGAATGAATGGTAAGGATAGAGGAGGTAGATTAGTTTATGTATTGGGATGTTTGGGTTCCGTTCCTGAATAAAGAAAAAACATTAACATTATTTTTTACCACTTTAAATTATTCAGGTTTGCTTCCAGCAGCTCCCATACATAAGAATTTCTGTGAAATTCCGAGTATACATTATTGGTCTTTCATGGCATAGTCACAGTGTTCTGTCAACTCTTTACCTGCCGCGTGGCGGAGGACGTCCATGAGGATTGCGAAATAACGGAATAAGATATTCACCAGTTCCATCTAAACTATTATTATAAAAAAAACTTATATAAACACGACTACTTCTGTGGAACACGTTTTAATCTGAAAGGTGCAATGATCATTTTATTCCCTTTATTATAAAAAAATATATATAATATAAAAACATTTAAAAATATAAAAAATTGTGGTTCATCGGTATCGGGAGCAGGGTTCAAGCTATCGGTGGTTAGGCCTCCAAGATAGGAACCTCCTCACGATGCGAGCCGTATCGAGGACTACTGCCTTCTGGATCAGACCCTTGATCCAACTACCTAACGAGAGCCTCGAGAGATGTTTTTTGGGTAGACGTGTAATTAATAGTAACGAGCTTCACATTTCATTTATCAAATAATATTTGCAGCCTGATGACAGGATTATACCAAACATAAATCTCAGAAGCAAGGTAACCATACACTATAGAAAGAATAACTCCCATTTTATGTGACAAGGGAGATACATTTGACCTTGAGCGACCCCATGGTATGCACGCGATTCCATCATCAGAGTAACTTGTCGCCAAGGTCAAGATGGGGAGTAAATGTATAAAGTTTGTAAGTTTTTGGTGTCACTTGGTTCGTTCCAAATATAATATGTTGCCTTTTTATGGGGTGAAAAGAGGGCTATTGGGAATTTAATTTGTGAATGGCATTGGGTTGTGTATTTGCGGAAAGGCTAGACGGGCCAACGATGGATAGGTGTATCAAGCTACATGGCTTGATAAATCTTCCTTTGATTTTGATGATTTACTTTTTAACATCAGGTTCTGTCAAATTTCTCAAAATGATTTTAGACCTTAAAATGTTGATGGTTACGTTCAAAATCGAATGAGAAAATTTGAGTTTGTGGTAACTGGATGTGCTGGCTACTATACATACCGTGTGCTTATAATAAATAGTTTTAAATTAATTTGTATTACTAATACCAATTGGCTCTCTTATTTATCCATAATATATTGTGTATAAAAGAGGTGTAAGTATTAAATTCTTGATACAATTTTATTTCTTTGCAACAGGCTCAACCCCTTTATTGCATTGAACTTAAACATAACTGACGAAATGTGGGTGTACTATAAGTACTCCTCTGCGTAACCCTTTGGGGAAAACAGATGTGATGTTGTTTTATTTCTTTCTACCAGTAGTGAAGGGTTTCAATATGTGTTCACTATTGCAAAGATGGCGAAAGATACGTTCGTATACCAACAAATTCCGTAGATACACAGACAAACAAACGTTCACAGTAGCATTACACAGTTTGCATTTCTAATTTATCTTGACTACAAACTTTACTCATCATCAGATTAGTAAATATCGTGTCCTGTGACGATTAATACCTACGCCAAGGTCGTATGTTTGCATTTTAAATAGAAAAACTTTTTAAACCTTACTTAAAGTTTACAATAATACAATGACATTGTAGTGTTGCAAAGAATAGTAATATATATTCGGCCAGTAGCGTGGCCGAATAGCCGAATGTTCGGCCAAACGATTCGGTTCGATTCGGGCACACACGTTCGAAAATTGTCACGCACACCGTATACCGAGAAGCTCTCTGATTGGCCCGCTGTCATATTATGCTTCGCCAAGAGAGTTATGTTTTTTTGTAGGTGCGCTGCGGTGCGCTGCTGCGGTGCGCTGGTGCTTAATTACGCAATGTAAACAAATATTTTTTGTTGTTTATTTGCAATTGATCTTTTTTTAATTCATTAAGTAATACAGTATTAAGTCTATAATTTTAGGATAGGTATCATTAAAAACTTGAAGTTTTTCGTTTACAAATAATAAGGTTGGTACTGTGTGGTACTTAGTTGATTTTGTTAGCGTTTATTTACTCATGATTAAACTACATAGTACGTAGTTAGTTTTAATTTGATTAGTTACCTGTGTTTGATCTCCTAGTTAGTTTTAATTTGATTAGTTACCTGTGTTTGATCTCCTAGTTAGTTTTAATTTGATTAGTTACCTGTGTTTGATCTCTTAGTTAGTATTAATTTGATTAGTTACCTGTGTTTGATCTCTTAGTTAGTTTTAATTTGATTAGTTACCTGTGTTTGATCTCTTAGTTAGTTTTAATTTGATTAGTTACCTGTGCTTGATCTCTTAGTTAGTTTTAATTTGATTAGTTACCTGTGTTTGATCTCTTAGTTTTTTTTTTACTTATGTTTTTTTCCATTGACCTTTTAGATACATAAAGCGAAAAATTATGCTTTCTCGAACAAGCAATGTATTTTCAGCATTAATACAAGTTAAATGATTAATTTAATTCGGCCGAATGTCAAAAATTTACCGAATAGTAACCGAATATTCGTTGCAACTCTAAATGACATTACTTAATTAACAAACTTTTCAAGTTAAATTATTACTGTCAGTGGATTGTAATCAAAATGGTAACACGCGATTATTTCGTTGTTTTCCATGAATGTTTTAACATTTTGGTTGGATTTAAAATCTTTAGAAACCTTCTTTTAAATATTCTGTTTTCCTTTTATCGACTCACAGAATTATTATGTTACCTTATTACTGCATGATTTATTTGTATATCTCATATGTTAAGTGAACTGTTTGTGTTTCTAATGAGAACAAAAATTCTTTAAACCGAAGTTTGGAGTTACAATAAAATAATCTCTTTCACCAGTCGGCATTTCAAATGTCGGTTTATTACCGTTTCGATTGCTGAAGGGGCACATTGGGCACCCCACATGCATTAAAGATCTTTAGAAAATGGGGTATCTAATGCAGATGTCCTAACTCGTTACTTAAGACCCTGCCTTAAGTCCCTTACAAGTATAAGGCCCGTATTTATAGAACTTTACTCAGTACTCAAGCATTACTTAAAGACTAAATTCAACCAATCCAATGGCTTGAATCTAGTCTTAAGTATAATGCTTGAGTACTGAGTAATGTTCTATAAATACGGGCCTAAGAGTTGCAGTCTGAAAACTGACTACAAGGAAGTCAGGCAGGCAAAGACATTTAAATATACTTACGATAATGGGACAAAGCGAACAACATCAGAATCTACTTCGTATGACCTACAGGTCACACCTCGCTATGTTTAGTTTATGTCTCGTGTCATACGCCCCACATGGACTGGTCGCATTGTATGCAAAAGAAAACTATTTTTGAAGAAAATATCGGCCGAATTATACTAATCATTGCTATTATTATTTATTATTTATTTTCTTCCGATCCCAAGACACTATCGCAGGGCTAACCAAAACATAAACGGAATCCTAAAAACTAAATGAACAAAAGTCATATAAACAATGTACGCTCACACTATCACACACACTCTCACACAGACTCACACACACACACACACACACACACACACACACATGCACATGCACTCAAAAATACACTCGTATTCACCACCCATGTGCGCTCCTTTTTGTATTTTTATTTTTATATTTTTGTTTGTATTTTGTACTTTTATACTTTTCTTTTTAATATGATATGTTTTTTCTATTGCATACACGGTTATGTTAAGTGGATGAGCGGAGTCACCTAACACAAGCATCTCTTTGCTTAAGAGGGCTATCACAATTTTTCTTGAATTTGCGCGTTTTACTCGAGTTTTGATGTGTGATTATGGTTTAGATATAGCCATAAAATAAAAAATAAAATATGCCCAAGCAAGTTTCATTATTCATCTTGGGAGCGCTTTAAATAAATATTTCAATTTATTTACATAAATCAGTAAAAACCTTGTCTCTGCAAAGGATGTTTCATAAAATTTTACTTTTGGGTATCTTTTGATGCTTTTTTACACCGAAGATAACGTAATTTAAGAAATTATAAAAATGTCCATGGTACTACTGTATTTTATACTTGGGAGCGCTTTAATCAATTTATTATATTTCGTACAGTAATTCACCAAAAATAATTCTGTAAAACAGAGAGTTACTGACCATTTTTCATCGGAAGTTTTATTTTTTATCTACGAATATAAAATCCAAATCCAAACAAAAACTATTTAATAACTAAGTTAACTATGTTACCTTGCTCGAAAAAAAATAAAATAGTCTATTTAAAAGTAAAATAACGGCGAAATAAGCTATATTTTCGAGAGCGCAAAAGCCATGAAACTAATAACGGGTGCTGAGACAGACACGAATGGTTCATCACCACGAAAACTGTACTTTTATAGTTACACAGACTTATTGTTTCGATTATTTCACGCTTTCTCACAATTAGATAAGAAATTGACGAAAAACGTTTTTTTTTTGTGATAGCACCCTTAAAAGGTGATCTCCAAAATATGTCAGCTATACAATATGTAACTGAAATAAACATTTTTTTTTTTTTTTTAATTTAGCTAGTATTTAATCATTGACAGAGTATTTACATACTCCTTTTGCTTCACCTACGTTCATACATTCTGGTCATACACGCACGTTCTATAGTTTCTGTCTACCCCCATGGGAAGAAGTCATGAGTTTATGTATGTATTATATGATTATTTAGTTTTATTTTTCTTAGATATGTCAAACTATCTGACGGTTGGTAATCAGAGGATGGTGTCGGTAAAAGTGTATCGTGTCCAACTTGGCTAATATGTAATTTTGCTATTTTACGCTAAATGGCGTCATTGAGACAAGGGATCGCAATTTTTCTATGACATTTCTTCTGATAGCCTCTCTATAGTATATTAAATCTCATTGACGGCAGGTTAATTTGCTGCACCTCGGAGTTGATCAACGCGTACATAGCTGCCAAAACTTGTTCCAACTTGAAGAAGTGTCATAAAACTTACTAGTATAAGTGCAGCTGCCTGCAGGCTGTCTACAGGGAAGTCAGGCAAGTTGACCTGCTGTAGCTCGGGGCTGATCAACGCGTACGCAGCCGACAGGAGCTGTTCCAACTTGGCGCCATCCACCCGAGGAGCCTCCTCCCTTAACACGTTTAAGTGTTCCTGGGGACAAAGTAAACAAAATTATAATCATCATAATCATATACACGGTTATACATTTGCCGCGAAGTAACATTTTGTTATGTACGGCACGACTACGAGTATGTAGGTAATAACATCAGTTGAACTACAAAAACTGAACTGCTATGAAATAAAAGCGCTATTGCAGTCTATTTTTAGCATGGACGTGAACCAATCGTCCGTTTAAACAATCAAAGTACCAAAACTAATTTGGAAAAAATCTGGAAGTCGGAAACAAATTACAAATTTGGTGCATGGTAGAAGACCGCCAAGTTCTGAATCACAAAATCACAATAAATATTATTATTCTTTTTATACCACTTTATTCCCGTGCCTAACACAAACAAAAGAACATTCCACCTTCTACATTTTAGCACCAAACTTGGCATTGTTTACCTTTTGACTACCCGAAAAGTACACAAAGACATAAAAATACCTTATTCCCGACAAAAAAGGAATAAAACTAAGAAAACGTAAATCATGAGCATTTACTTTTGCAAAAAGTTAAACGATTCAGTAATGTCGCGGCAAATTAATTTCTGTCTAGCAATTATGATAATGAACAGACCGCGTCACGAAACTATGTGACTTTTGATGAATCGCTTTAACGTTGTAATGTGGTGCAATTTTAGGGAACATTGCTTTTTTGTTAAATTAATTGTAAACCGTAATGTTGTTTTAATGTCAGTTTCCTGAATTAGAATTCGGGAATTAAACGCATTATTATAACGCAATCACCAATGAGCGACTGCATATCTGACCTTCACAACCCAGTTACTGGGTAATACGATACCCCTTGGTAAGACTGGTTGTCAGACTTTCCGTAACGACTGTCGAAAATCCACGAATGACAGCCGGGACCAACGGCTTAACGTCCTTTCCAAGGCACGGAGGGGTCTTGGTATGTAAAGATGGTCACCCATCGACGGACCAATCGCGGCAATAGTAGCTTAACCTGGGCCTCAATCTGCTATTACAATAGTGTCAGAATGCTCGATCATTGATTTCATAATTGTTGATTTTGACAAGTTTGGTAATCTACTATTATAATGGCGTCATTATGACTTTCCAATGGTCGGCCACTGACACTACATTGAAAGAAATTGCATTTATTGGTAATCTCGTACATAATGACAAATGAATGACATTTCTACTAATGGGTTTTATAATAATGGCAATACGACAATGCCATTTATAATAACACAATTCTATTACGAGAACATTGACCGACCAATGATCGACCATTATGAATTTAGCAGATTACGAATTTTTAGCAAAATGACAATGGCATGACAATGGGATCGTGTTGGAATGACTGAATTTATAAAAATAGCAGACTTGGGCCCCTGATCGATCGATCGATACAGCAAGTATTAATAAAACTAAGCTTCGAAACACACAGATATTTTTCACACTCCATTCCACGAAACACTGTCTGCACTCCACCGAGATTTTATAGACGATACAAACTTTTACGCACCAAAAATAACGTTCTGTGGGTGTAAAAATAAACAACATTTTCTACCACAGGGACCTAGTTATGGAAAATATTTAAGCACGCAACGAATGAATACATTAAAAAGAATCGTAAGACCAATTTAGTGCGAACCGCCCCTTTATTGACCTTATTATTTTATTAAACAATGATTTTCTCGCGATTTTTGTGCGCAAGTTTGGCAAGAGCAACAAAAAATTGGTATTCGGTTTTTATGATACTATCGGCGAATAGTTAATTTTATGGCTGAAAAAATTAAGCTGTTATTAGGATCAATACATCTAGGTTTAATTGCAGCTTTATCATTTTACTGTACACAATAAAAACTTAGAAAAAAGAAGTCTTAAAAGAAATTAAATTTTAAGAAACTAGCTAAACTCAGATTTTTTATTTGCGAGACCAAAATGACAGCTGCAATCAACCTTTTTTTTAAATAACATGATAAATAATTCATATTACGTAGACATCACGACAACAGTGAACGTCCTCCTGCAGATAATGATTCAGTGGTCCGTCGTGAGTCTCTCGGTAACTAGATTATTTACTAGGTAATTTTTATGTCGACACCAAATAAATGTAATTATTTTTCGTTTATTAAAAAAAAAAATAAAAAAATTCCAGCCTAGCAATTTAAAAAGTAAAAGTTCATTACTACGTAATCTTCATCTATTTAAGCTCTCAACTACCCTGAAAAGTCATCGGATGCAGTCGCTGCGGCCAAAATCGGCTAGAAGGCATTAACATCATCAATCTACTTCCAAAGGGAGAGATATGCCTATCCTGAATATCTTCTCATCAGTAACCAAGCTGCCTGTAAACTACCACCACTATTTATGTAAATAAATCAGTGAAACACCACCATATGATAATTAAATGTGGTGTTATGCAGATTTTTTTCATTAAAACCGTAAAACCATTTTCTGCCAAAATCCTAGTAGTACCCAAACAAAATCAAAATATTTTATTTCACATAAACCTACATGGGCACTTATGAAACGTCAGAAGCTAGGTGCACGGTTCCAATTGGTCGTTCCTATGGAAAAGAGCAGGCATGAAACTCTACGGTTACTCTTTGAGAATTAATTGGCTTTCACAATGTTTTCAAATTACAGTGTTAATAGGTATGGGAGGACAGTGTAGGCCTGTCAACAAGTACGGGTACTTAACAATATACAAAATGGTCTACAAATCTAGTCTATTAATCCTACAACGTTCTCATATTCACAAAATATAAAAGAATCTATTTGAAATAATACAACTAAAAACCTAATTAAACCAAATGACATGATTGCCTTTACAACTGTCCACAAAAGCCACTAATAAATAGTTGTAATATGTAAACAACCATAAACAATCATTTTTACCAATTATTATTTCCGTGCCACCGCAGGCAAACTGTTCAGCCCGTGATTACCACATGGAGTTAACACGGTGGCATGTTACCACCCCATTACCGCGGCCGGCACGGAATCAATTCGACCACAATTAATACACACTGCGCTTAACGTTCTGACGGTTCATTAGTAAGTAAAATGTTAGTTGGTATTAATTATACCAACTAACATTTTACTTACTAATATTACTAGGCATTCCACCCCTTTGTACGCTAAAGGGGTAACCATCGCAGTTCCAAACACGCATGATTATTAATAGGGTTCATACTGTTCTGTTCGTTCCTCTTTTAAAATACTAAAAATACTATTAACGTGTGAAAGTGTAATAAACTAACTTACAAATAAATTTACTTACAAGAATAATACTCAATATCTTTATTGCTTTACCATAATGTGTACTTAGGTGGTAACTTTAAAATTCAGATCAATAAGGACCCTGTAGGGCACAGCAAAAGGGTACGAGAGAGGAAGCCCTATTTTAGGAGATCACTCAGTTGTTATTGTTGGGAAACAAGTTTTAATTTACATAATATAGTCATAGTCAGGAGATCGCGAAATAGATGCCAACATTTCGCACTATTATTTATGTATTATTTTATCTGCAAAAGTACTTTAATTTTTAGATTATTTATTAAACAACAGATTATTAATAAAATATAATTTATCAAAATATCACCCGTCTATCCACTATTCCAATGCTTGTTCAAGGATGCATATCCGGTACGGCTCTAATAATCCTTCACTATCCCAAGGGCACGTCTTCCCTACCATTATCGCCCCCCCCCCCCCCCCAGTCTACTCTATGATATACAATTTTCTCTGTAGTCCCATGATACATGATACAAGCTCCGGGGCTAGTGTGAATCTTTGGTTTCATTCGAGTAATTGAGTCTGGTTTAACCACGCTGTGGTCGGTGCATTTCATTCATTCATTAATTTACATTAAAAGGTAAAAGTCGACCTTTTTAAGTTTTGCTTTATAAAGTTGTAACTGCAAGTTAGTTACATTTTATACATTCTACTAGGGCATGTCAAAAATAACAGTCACTTTCATGACCCTATTAACATGATAGCTTTTGCCCGCGACTACGAACGCGTATTTTTTTTTTTGTTTGAACATTAAATATATCTTTTCATACTCGGCAATACTGTAGCTTCATATTAGTGAAAGAATTTTTGGAATCGAATCAGTAGTTCCAAAGATTAGCCCCTACGTACAAACTCTAATAAGTACTACATTTTTTTCACATTCCAGTCGGTCTACAGACCACAGACGCACATTCGACTCACCTTTCAGCAATGAATTCTACGTATTATGTAAAATGTTATGTAGGTAGTCGCGACATAACAATACTTTGCAAGCAATACAGTTAACACATTTTAAGGCGACAATAACCGACTTTTAATGATTTTATACTGAAGATCACGTCTAAACGAGTAGTGTTAATAATTTGAAAAAAATATATGTTAAATTAGAGCATTTTCTCAATAACTTAATATGTGAATATTTTAGATTATGTTTATATTCCATAGTGAAATTAATTTGTAAAGTTATGTCTAACGCGGAAAAAAAACTGAGAATGGCGCAAAATCTACCAAGCGTATTTTTCCTTCACCAATTTAAAGATAATTTAATTATTGATCTTTTAGTATTACGCGTTTTATTAAAATACTTAGGTACCTTTTGTTTTGTGTATAATAAATTAATAATGCGTCAAATTGGGGACAGCGCTCCTTGATGGGCGAGTCCTATTACTGGCTGAACGTACGACGCGTTGCGTGAGCTCAGTACAGAACACGCAAGCTAACCACTCAAGGTCACTGGCATATATCTGGGTCTTAAATGTCATCGTATAAGCGAAGGCATGAACACGCGTAATAAATCGCTGGCTTCAGACAATACGATTCCACAACACGACACAATTGGGAATCTAGAAGACAAGCTTTTTTTAAGTTACCACAACCAGTCAAATTGCCTCATTCGATTTTGAACTTAACCCTCAACATTTTAAGGTTTAAAATCATTTGGAGAAATTTGGCAGTTTGGACCTGACGTGCAGGCGACTGTACTTAAAACAAATCTTGGTGACGTCAAATCAATGCTCTTGAAGCTAATCTTGGAAGCTTTAAATTATAGGAAACAGAAACAAACTGAAAGCTGGACTGTGGAAAGCCGGTTAGGGCCTAGGAATTAGGAAATCGTGTAAATAAAATGGAAAAAACATTTCTATTCATAATAGGACATATTTAATTACACTCGAGGGAAGACTCAAGCATTATTTCACCCGACGAAAAAAATTGGATTTTTTTTAACGACTTCAAAAAAGGAGGAGCTTTTTATGTTCGACTGCATGTGTTTTTTTTTTTGTTTAATTTGCTATTTTAGGAAATGTTATGTCCTGAGTACACATGGAACGTTTCAAACCACTAAGAATATTTTATTAGTGCCTAATTATGTATCAGTCAATATAATTTACAATTTTCCCCAGTTTCAAGATTATCAAAAATAATATGTAAATTAAAATTTTCTTTTTATTTTGTAGGTTTTGCATATGTTTGTTAACATGTCCTATCTAAGAGGGCCATCTGTAACTCAGGAACCTCCTACGTCAGACACCTTTCTCTATTTAAGAATGTACATTCTGTGATTGGTGTTGATTGTGTTGTGAAGTTGTTTTATGATTGTGATTACAGTAACTGACTCTGGGGCAAGTCTCCACGCTTATTGTAACACCACTATTTTACTATAAAGTGCGACTCTGTGACCCATAAAACGAAAGAAAACTGAAGAAAAAAGTGTAGCTCGATTGCCATCGTAAACCCAACCCCCCTTATTACAAAACAAGGTTTATCTTCAGACCCAGGTTTAAAACATGGAGCCATTATTGAATTTCGAACTTTATTCCGACTCTGGTAAACTTCCTAAACACAAAACTGACAACTTAGTACCGAACTAAGATTTCAGTTTTGTAAAAAGAACGGTATTTCAATCACTGTTACGTTCTTATTACAAAAACTGGCTCCATGGTTAAGGCCATGTCAAATATAAATCTTGTTTTGTAATAAGGCGGAACGAGTTTCTATATGTGGCTTTTCGTACCTACCAAATGTTGGTACCGGTTCCAACGTTTCTTGAAAGCACTAACCTATCTATATAACAGGCTGAAGTGCCTTCGTAATACATTATGTCAGTAGATACGTGATCGCAGGAACTCAAGGCACACATAAAGTAACGTCTAAGCTAGGTAATCTGATGGATATTTGCATAGCACCGAGTTAGGTAAGCGTTCGTGAGTCAATGCCTGGGTATAAAGGGTGTTGATTTCTGTTTAAGGGGACGATAACCGACTTTTAATGATTTTATACTGAAGATCACGTCTAAACGAGTAGTGTTAATGATTTGAAAAAAATATATGTTAAATTAGAGCTTTTTTTCAATAACTTAATATGTGAATATTATAGATTATGTTTATATTACATAGTGAAATTAATTTGTAAAGTTATGTCTAACGCGGATAAAAAACTGAGAATGGCGCAAAATCTACCAAGCGTATTTTTCTGAAACCTTTACCAGTTTAAAGCTAATTTAATTATTGATCTTTTAGTATACGCGTTTTATTAAAATACCTTTTGTTTTGTGTATAATAAATTAATAATGCGTCAGCTCAGTACAGAACACGCAAGCTAACTACTCAAGGTCACTGGCATATATCTCCGTCTTAAAAGGAAAAGGTTCTTTCTTAGCTCGGGATAATAATTGTTAAATTAATATTAATGTCGATGTTGCAAAAAAATCCTTTCAGCACGTAATGAAGTAACGGGTTTAAATATTCATTAAATACAGGGTCAAATTAAATTAGCTAGAGAAACTCCACAGACGTGATGGGTATCGATATCTAAACATGATAAAACAAAAAAAAACAAAAAAAAAAAATTATGGCGTCGTCGACCGCAGTTTGTAGTCACTTAATATATCAATTTAAGAAATCATTTATTGTCACAGACGAGAATGGTATCGATGCGTAAACACGATAAAACAAAAGAAAACAGACTTTCTCAGCTCATACTTCAAGTAACAACACTACCAGTTATCATTGACCCCAAAAAAAAAACTTCAAATCTTTTTATGTTATATAATATATATATATAACTGAATCTATATAATACAAAGTCACGTTCGAGTAAATAATGTCAAATAAATAATTATAACTTATTTTTACATGCATGTCAATGGTAAATTATAATAAAAGGCTAGTAATGTCATATTTCATCATTATTGTTAATAATGTAAGTAAATTAAATGTATTATTAAAATTATAATTTATTCGCGTTAGAGTCTCGCTAGCTAATTTAATTTGACCCTGTATATTATTTTTTACATGTTTACATGCGTGTGCAACATTTTGTTGTTCAAGCATTACGCTAGAAAAGTATTTGCATTTACCTACACGCAATTTCTTTCACCAAATCAATTATCGTCAATTTAAAGAGCACAAAAGAGTTTTTGAACGTAGAAACAGCCGAAAGTAGATCAAATATTCACCTAACCACACAAGACTAATGTACAAAAGCATTCTACAGCACATTAAAACCTTTTATAGCTCTGTAGAACCCCCTCAAAAGATGGTATCAGCACCCTGCTATTAGCACAAAGTTTACCTATCGCTAAGTTCACCAAACTACTTATTTACTACCATAATACTTAATGTGCCGTGCTTCGAACAGTTTGGATCATGTCTCCCCGAAATTATGCAAACCTTATGCAAAATTTACAATACTACAATATTTCGGAATAAATTACTAACTGTCGCACGCATCGACGAGTAATTACTGAGGTCGCCGAGTCACGGGGCCTCATTCACGCTAAATATAGAATTATACAGATACAATTTCTGGGACTGATAACAAAAAAACGTCCAAAACAAGGTTTGTTGTTAGTGTAATAGGGGTTAGTTGTTACATAGTTTGTTGTTACACTATTCATGAAAGAAATTATAAAGCGTCGTGCAGAAGATGTTGTTTAACATAGGGTATAGTAACGTTGAGACATACTATTTTTTTAACCCTCTCCATAGGAACCTACGCTTTGGAATGGGCAAGTAGCTTCATCTTTCTGACAGGCCGACTCCTTGACATTTCAAAAGTGCCTGTATTTATTTATTTATTAAAACTTTATGCACAAGTAAAAAAAAACACTGTTCAAAGGCGGACTTAATGCCTGAGGCATTTTCTACCAATCAACGTTAGGGTGATGCAGAGACAAAACACGGTAGGTGCAACGTACGGGACTGTAATAGGTTTAATTGAAATAAATGCTTTCTGCCTTATTACAAATTAAAATTTATATTTTGACATGTCACTTTTTGTAATAAGAAAGTAACAGTGATTGAAATACCGTTCTATAAACAAGACTGAAAACTTAGTTCGGTACTAAGTTGACAGTTTTGTGTTTAGGAACTTTACCATATTGGAATAAAGTTCGAAATGCAATAATGGCTCCATGTTTTAAACCTGGGTCTGAAGATAAACCTTGTTTTGTAATAAGGGGGTTTGAGTTTGCTGAAATCTGTAAACGCACCTATATATACAATCTGTATTATAGGTGCGTTTCATCAGCTTCCTAGCCTTTTCCCAACTGTGTTGTAGGTCGGATTCCAGTCTGACCGGATAAATCTGAATACCAGTATTTTACATGGAGCGACTGCCTTTATTATAGGTGCGTTTACAGATACAAATACCACAGCACCAGACCACATTAAATTTATTATTAGATAGTGTTATGTTGCGTTGATTTAATAGTGTTTTAGTTTAAGACTTTGCAGGCTTAACGGGCTTATGTGTAGAATGATTAAAACTGAGATGAGTTAATCTTAAACTAAGCACACACTACTTCAAAACTTAAAAAAAAAAACGAGCGAAGTCAGTCGGCTTCTAAAAATAAGTATAAAAACATATCTTGGGGAATTCAAGTTCCACCAACTTATTGGCTGTAAAGAAACCGCAGATAGTTTATACAGGGTGTTTAAGTAACTGCGAGCCATAGCTTAAGGGTAGATTCAGTATTGCTAAAGGAACCCAGGAAAAAAAACACAAAAATAAAAATAAAAAAATATTGCAAGATCAACCTAATTTAGAACTTAAAATAGCAATCGTTTAGAACTAAAATTATTTTATTTGACGGGCCTAAGCCCTTTAAAGTACGAAGAGACTTATTTGTATTTATTTTTTATGTTTAATTAATTTTTTTTGTTTGTTTTTTTTATTTTTATGAACTTTAATTTTATTTTTCCTAGGTTCTTTTATCGATACTGAACCTACCCCTAAGCTATGGCACGCAGTTATTTTAACATCCTGTATAACAACGGCAAAAAAAAAATCTAATTCGAATGAATGAATCTTGACAACGTGTTATTTGTAAGTTTAAGTTTACAACAAAAAATAATGCAATTACCACGCCATTACGCCAACACGGAATTACGTCCAACCAAGCATTCGCGCAAATGATTCATGTGTTCAACTTGACACATGTACCTAATATATTCAACCTTAAACCCGAATCGTGTCATCGCGTGTGTAACCGGCTTTAGTTGACGACAAAACCGATCGCGAGTGGGGAGCGACGACCAGTCACTGCTTACAGGGAAATAAGTAACGACGCTTTCGATTGCAACAATACTTCCGATAAAACAAAATATTTTTCTAAATAAAAAATAAAATAACGGTGCAACCGAACTTGGCTTAATTTTTTGACAAGTGATTATGTGAATGCTACGCTCGTAGATCAACGCTACATTTCGTAGCTATATGCTACGAGAATGCTACGGATGTTCGAAGCTGATGCGTTGACTTGATAGTTTGATTGTAAGTAAAAATAATAATTTATACGTATTTAGATCCGGATTTTATCCAGATATTTATGTACACGAATGTAGCATTTTCCAGCTTGACTACAAATATTTGCTTTTCACAAGTATATTTTTGGCGGTATTCTAAATCACAAGGGGCGCTCTGCTAAAAGAGAAAGCTTTTCGTTGCCCATTAATTCAATATTTTTTTAAATCTTTCTTTAATTTAGTAATTATTCCTGTTTATTATTTTATCTCCTAAAGTGTTCTCGCTGCTGAAGTGAAAAGTTATGTGTGTTACACGAGAGCAAAGTTTTTTGCATCCCGTGCCTTTGAATCCCTCGCCACACTCAGGATTTAACTTTTTTACAATCGTTGAATCCTTCGCTTGCTCAGGATTCAAAATCAGCACTCTCAGCAAAAAACGACTTTGATCTCTTGTTGCACAAATAACTATTATTGGTCGACGCAAAAAGGGGCGGTAAACAAATGTGGTCATCGTGAGCATTGGATTTTATTTTGAAAGTGGTCCGATTTGAACAACCGCGATAGTACTTAAGTACTTTGCTTTTATATTGTAAGAGCCGTCCCATTGATACGAAAAGAAGATGCCTCTTCCTAACTATATCGGCTGCCACTCTTACCGGATGCCAGTATCTCTGTGTGTCAGTAAAATATTTTGGTTGACATACAAAGTGAAATATTATTTTGATTTTTGATTACTACTTTTTATTATTTGGCCGTTCCGTTTGGTGCCGGACGTAAAGAATAGCACCATCCCATTATTCCCGAGGGTGTCGTAAAAGGCGACTAAGGGACTTACTAGAGAATGGGCAGCAGCGTTCTTTATGCATTTTTAAAACCATACTGCGATCGCCAACCCGCCTGCCAAGCGTGGCGATCATGGCAAATCCCCCCCCCCCTTTTTGGGGGAGGCATATGTCCAGCAGTGGACGTCTTTCTGCTGAAATGATGATGATGATTATTTGGCTTGTTCATGAAACAAGCTAAATAATAAAAAGAAGTAATCAAAAATCTAAATATTTTATTTCACATAAACCTACATGGGCACATAAGAAACGTCAGAAGCTAGGTGCACGGTTCCAATTGGTCGTTTCCTATGGAGAAAAGCCGGCAAGAAACTCCACGGTTAATCTTTTTTTTCAAAATAATTGGCTTTTACAATGTTTTCAAATTACAGTGTCAATAGGTATGGAAGGACAGTGTAGGCCCATCAACAAGTACCAGGTACTTAACAAAATAGAAAATGGTCTACAAATCTTCAGTCTATTAAGCCTACAGCGTTCTCACGTTCACAAACTATTAAAAAAAAATGTAATGAATTATAATAATGAATTAGTTCCGAGTATATTCCGACAACGACTTCCCCACGTTACGTCGCATTTAGTTTACAATTAATCATTGCTTTAACTTTGGGGTGGATAGTAGAGGAGCCACCAAAGAGTATTTAGTCTTGGGACATTCTCTATGTGCGTGTTTCTATGACCAATAAACAATTTTATTTATTTTCTTAGGAAAAATACATAGCTATGGACAAGTCAGTTAAAAAGATTATTTAGGTTTTTTTTGTCAAACAATAGAAAGAAAGAAAGAAAAAGCATTTATTGGGAGTCGCACAGATCACAAATAAAAATACACTCAATTACAACACTCATATTATAGAAACAGAACAAAACTAAAAATAAAAAACACAATAATACTATTTATGGCATAAACTGTTTTTGTTTTCCACGGTATTTTCACAGATAATTAAGAAAACTCGGCTAAATGCACAATATCTGTATAATGTGTCCATCGCAAACATACATTGAATACCATCTAGCACTCTAGATCATTGTAAGCTTTATTGTAAATAAATAATAATAATTTGACATATAATTTATTGATATAATATTCGCAATGCCCTTACAGGGTGCATGTCTTAATACTGTGTCATGAAATTTTAATGTATGCCTATAACTTAAATTCAGTATTTTACATGTTAGCAAATAAAGGAAACGCCCGGGTGTCACCACTGTGTGGATCGCCCGGAGGACACGGTGGAGCATACGGTGGAGGTCTGCCCGGTTTGGGCGGAGCACCGCCGTGTCCTCACGGAGGCGATCGGCGGCGGCGATCTCTCGCGTCCGGCCCTGGTTCAGGCCATGGTTCGGAGCGAGAGTGCATGGGAGGCCGTCACCTCCTTCTGCGAAACAGTAATGCTCGCAAAGGAGGAGGCGGAACGCGTGAGGGTGAGGCAGGGTTCACGCCCTCACGCCCTTAGCCGCCGCAGGAGACGCCCCGGGCGTCGGGAGTCACAAGCTGATTTCCGGCCACCGTAGGCGCGGGCCTGCGGACGGTGAGCGATGGGTAGCTCGCCGTCCGATAAGGACCAGGCCCGGGTCGACGGCGCGTTGTGTTTCACGCGCGCCTCAAAGAGATGTCAGCACCAACTGACGGGGTCCGTTAGGGCAAATGCCTGCCAGGGTTGCGAGTTTGTCCGAAAGGGATATCGTGGCCCCGGCACACAGGCAACGGAAGGAACACGGGTGGGTTTTAGTCAGTAAAAGTCTGACACGCCCTCCCGCTCAGCCCAGAGCGGGAGAAGTTATTTGATAATTTCCCACCCAAAAAAAAAAAAAAAAAAGCCCTAATGCCTGTTAACAACGAAAACAATTTTCAAGCAACAGGCAGAGTGCATAATGAACTGCTACAAACTGTTTCAAAGTTTAAAGATTATGTTTCTGATTTCCTATTTTATTTTATTGGTACTGACAAGACAGTGTCTTTTCTCAGAAAATTTATTCAGATATTAGGAGAAAATATATATAAATACTAGCTGACCCGTGCCCACTCCGTTGGGCGGTAAACCTTTTTACTCTATGACACTCACAAATAACGTGGCTTCCCATGGGTAAAAGAATACCTACTCTACCTTCCTACCCTACCTACCTACCCTACCTACTTACCCTACCTACCTACCCTACCTACCTACCCTACCTACCTACCCTACCCTACCTACCTACCCTACCTACCTACCCTACCTACTTACCCTACCTACTTACCCTATCTACCTACCTTATCTACCTACCCTACCTACCTATCCTACTTACCTACCCTACCTACCCTACCTACCTACCCTACCTACCTACCCTACCTACCTACCCTACCTACCCTACCTACCCTACGAAATCGCGTGGTGAGGGTTCCGTACAATGAATATGTTATCTGCCATATTTTTTTATCCCAAATTATATATGGTTATATTAACACCATAGACTTTGTATAGGTTTTCCTGTAATCTATAAGTAAAGAACTATTTTCTGTATTTGTTTTCCAACGTTTTAGGACTTTTTTTTTTCAAAAATGTATCATTCCCCCTTATTTCCGAAACTACTTGAAGTTTCGGAAATAAGGGGGAATGGTAATTTTTCTTTAATAACTTTAAAAATATTTATTTTAAAATTATAATAAAAAAAATAAGACCCTCACAACAAGCCCTTTCATTGGTTATGTCACACGGTACAGTTTACAAAACATTTTTATTTTATTTTCTAATTTGCCCCCAAATGTGACCCTCATATACAAAATTCATTTATTTACGTTACACGGTCGTCCTTGTTTGGGTCACAAAAATCCGTATGTGTACCAAGTTTTAACTTAATCAGTCCAGTAGATTCGGAGCAAATTGACTGTGACAGACGGACAGACAGACTAATCCTAAAAGGGTTCCGTTTCATACGACGCGACGTACAGAACCCTAAAAATTAAATGCTGTTCGTTGGTCATCACTTGAGAACGGCTGGACCAATTTGGCTATTTTTTGTGTTAAAATGTTCGTAATAGTCTGAGTTAAGCTTCTATGGAAAGAAATATTGGAAAAGTTTCCCGGAAAATTGTATTATTCGGGAAAAACTGAACGTCTTTTTTCTATGGAATTTTTGTATGATCTATTGAAATTTCGACCAAACAACATCTGTCGAGTCAACTAGTTTCTTATAAAACAAGAAATAGCTCCTAAAAAGACAATATTACGTTACGTGTTTTCATAAAACCCACCTAATCAAATAAAAAGTAGGTAGGTATCCATTTCAGTTTATACTAAGCTTTCATTCATAAAAAAAACTATCAAATAAAACTCCGCCATTTGTTCGCAGAGCCGTCGAAAGCCTCACGATAGATGAAACGAATCAATTATGAGGACTCAGCCGACTCGCGCACGCTCTAATAGAATAGCTCGCGTGACTCCATGCGGTAGGGAGTAGCGTGGAGTGGAATATGGTCCTGTGGCAGTCCTCGCAGCGGCCTATGTACGTTAGAACTGTGTGGGTGGGCGGCTTCCGACACGCCATCCTCACACACGACGACCCCTACCTGCTCAGGCTACACTCCAAGCGCCGCAGACCCAACTCGTCCACCAGCTGCTCCACCAACACCAACAAGAGCTCTCGGCTCAGCCAGCACTCCGACGACCTACAGGACTGCGTAAGAAAGCTGAACCAAGTGCTCACCAGCGACAAGTCACGAATCAACCAGCGGCCGGCCACCTCCGGTGATATCGAGCACCTCAACCTGCGTGACGTAGACCGAGATTTTGACGACGAACTGATTGTTAAAGCAACTCCCCAACCCTTGAACGAGACTAACCGAAGCAATTACGATAGTCTCAACATAAACATGAGGAACTTGAGAGCTAATAAAACGTCCAGAACGGACGCTAAGGAGAGCACCGAACTTTCCGAACGTGTCCTACAATGGCTGGACCTGGCGGGAAAAATAGATTTATTGGCGCCCGGAAACGTTGAACGAATGTCGCAACCGCGACACAGCTGGCCAGAGCTGCAACGTCGGAACCACAATTTGTCGAAATCGAAAACAGCAATCGACATAAATAAGGAGGCAGGGCGAACATCGCCGAAAGGGGGGGACAGTCCAAAAGCGCAACAAAATGTGACTATCGATCGGCACGAGTTTTATGTGCCGACGTCTGCGAACACGATTGAGAATTACGCGCGACAGTCACGAAACGTCAAGAGCACGCCACGGCACGAGACGAGCGCCAAAATAAAAGACAACCACAACAAAACAAAGTCCAGAGACATACGAACGAATGTCTCGGAGACGCGGCTCAAAGTGATCACTGAGAAGAGCGCCGTTGAGAAACAATACGCGGAAATGCTGAATAAAAAGCTGATACCGGATGTGAGCAAGAACCCTAAGCGACAAGTACATATCTTCATGCCTGAACTGCCCAAGAAACTAGAGTCGACTCCGGCTAGTAGAACTGAAAGTTTACTATCACAAACCTCGTATAAAAGCTTAAAGTTTGACGCAACAATAAAAAAGTAAATCTTTATTTGTCAATTGTTTCTACTACTATTTTGATATACCAACATTATCATCATTAAAACCCAAAGACGTCCAGCGCTGGACATGGGCCTCCCACAAAGGGTTGTTTGGCATAATCGCCACATTTGGCAGGCGGATTGGCGATCGCAGTATGTCGTTTAAAATGTATAGAGGACGCTGCTGCCCATTCTCTAGTAGTCACCTTTTACGACACCCACGGGAAGAAATAGGAACCGAATAACATAGTACAAGGTAATCATTATTTTACTGATTTTTTTTTTTTTCTATCACTTTTATGTAGCAAAAGTGCTGTCTATACGATTATTAAGGCTTACCTGCTTCACTACGCAATTCTAAAACGAATGTCAGCTGCAAATAACTAACAAATGAAACTTTATAGTACCTACTACTGATTTACTACGATGTTTATTACAGGGCATTCATAATACTTCATCGTGAAATATAACTATTCGTTTATTTAGTTGTGACCTATTTACTCCTTTAACAAATGCGTTCTTTCAACTTCGTAGAGTACTTTGTATTATCAAACAAATACTTCTTTTAGGTCCAACAAACGTATGTGTGCCATCCTATTTCTTCCCGTGGGGTACCGTGTGCTATCGGACGTAAAGAATAGCACCATCCTATTTCTTCCCGTGGGTGTCGTAAAAGACGACTAAGGGACTTACTAGAGAATGGGCAGCAGCGTTCTCTATGCATTTTAACACCATACTGCGATCGCCAATCCGCCTGCCAAGGGTGGCGATTATGGCAAACCCCCCTTTTGGGGAGGACTATGTCCAGCAGTGGACGTCTTTCGGCCGAAAAAAAAAATGGCCCGGCAATACTTCGCAGAACTCAGCAATATTTATACGTACGTATGGACCAACCGATTATCCTTTAAAGTTAAAGTTCGCGAGCACATTCGCAAGAAGCTGGCAGTATCATCACAATGGTAATGTTTTCCCATTGTTTGTCTTAATTATTTTAATATATTTATGTATGTTTATTTGTGCATAGATTTATATATATAATTAGGTTTAAATATTATATTTATAGTTTTAATAGGTATATGTATAATTTTATATTTAAATAATATTTATTCCTCAATTCTCACTATTGCACCTACCACTGTTTGTCTCTGCATCGCCCAAAGGTTGACTGGTAGAAAATGCCTATGGCATTAAGTCCGCCTCTGTACATTTGTGTGCTTAAAGTATTAAATAAATAAATAAATATGGACCAGCCACCTTATACCTAATACCTGGGTACTAGCAAACTTTGTTGTGCTGTGCATATTCACCCTAATATGCTTAGACTCACCGGAACTCGTAGTTAAGTAACAGCCACATGGGTCGATCCATCAGGTTAAGCTACACTTGCCGGGGTCGGTCCGTCCATGGGTGACCATCTTTACATCCCGAGGCTCCTCCGTGCTTCGGAAACCACGTTAGGGCTTCTACAGACCAGCGCGACTCGCGACGCGACACAAAGGCACCGCTCGTCGCGCGTAACGCAGGGCCTTTGTGTCGCGCCGGTCTGTAGAAGCCTTTAATCCGTTGGTCCCGGCTGTCATTCGTGGATCTTTGATGATCGTTACAGGTCGTCAGAAGTCCGAAAGTCTGACAACCAGTGTTACCAAGGGGTATCGTATTGCCCAGTTCCTGGGTTTTGGTCGTTGTGGAGGTCAGATTGGCAGTCGCTCCATGTAAAATACTCGTAATCAGCTGTCTCCGGTTAGACTGGAAGCCGACCTCAAAATAGTTAGGAAAAGGCTGGGCAGATTGATTGATGCTTAAACTAACCGGGTAGCTGGCGGTGGCGACATCTCTGGCTTAGAACCGGGACCGCAGCGGTGGCGGTGGGTCGAGAACCTCCCCGCTATACGCACCCGCGTATAGGGGGCGGGCACTCGCCGCCGCACTAGACTAGCACTAGATTTGCTAGTACACACTAGCAAACCTAGTGCTATTCACCTTATACAGACTTCAATTTGACTTTGTTTTATTAAATATGTGTTCAATATGAATATTATTGCCATAAAATTAATGCCATAGATAAATATCACCCGTCTCTGCATTCTTCCAACGCTTGCTCAAGGCTGCACAGGCTCTAATCTCTCCTATCCCAAGGGCACGTCTTCCCTACCATTATCGCGCCCCCCGGTCTACTCTATGATATACAATGGTCTCTGTAGTATCATGAAACATGAGGCTTCAGGGGCTAGTGTGAATCCCTGGGTTCATTCGAGCAATCGAGTCTGGTACAACCACGCTGGGGTCGGTGCATTTCATTCATTCATTCATTCATATTGCCATAAAATTAATGCTCATATTCGTATAAAACGCTCGTTCACATTTGCTTATACGAACATGGACGTTACGATCATATGAATAAGGTTAAGACTTACCGAGTAGCCGACGGTGGCGACATCTCTGGCTTGGAACCGAGACCGCAGCGGTGGGTCGAGGGGTTGCCCACTATACCTGGGCACAGGCAGGCCTAGTGCTATTACACGGAAGTTTTCATCGACCCGCACTAAACGCCATCTTGATACTTCCTCGGCGCCATGTTCCTGAGAAGATGAAGATTATAGAACCTTAATCATGATTAAAAAGAATGTTTCGAAAATTAACTAAATTAATTGTGTAGTGATGTAGTTTCATGACTGTTTTCTTATTACTGTAATTTTATTAAGCAAGTACTGTCATTTTATTACTGTAATTTTATTACTTTAATTCTATTAGTTTAATTCTATTACTGTAATTCTATTACCGTAATTTTATTACTGTAATTCAATTACTGTAATTCTATTACTGTAATTTTATTACTGTAATTCTATTACTCTAATTCTATTACTGTAATTTTATTACTGTAATGTTATTACTTTAATTCTATTACTGTAATTCTATTACTGTAATTTTATTACTGTAATTCTATTACAATAATTCTATTACTGTAATTTTATTCCTTTAAAATATCCATTTTAGTTAGAAATTACCAATAACCTTTTTTGACGGTATTACACGAAATCAATGCATCAATACAGTACATCGAGTTTTAGAAATCTGCCTCATTGGTCTAGTGGTCGCAAGCGCTACTGCTGAGCATGAGGTCCTGGGTTCGATTCCCTGGTCGGGCAAAGTATTATTGGGGTTTTCCATCAGAAATTTCTCAGTAACCACCTGGGGTCTTTATTAATAATAATAATATATTGTTGCGCGCACAACTAAAAAGCCTACTACTAGCGCCATCTAGTATCAGATAGCGGAACTAGTAGTCAAGATGCTTCGAGAAAGTTCGATTCTAGAACTATCGACACCCGGTCAGTCGGGGCCGGTATGTACTCGAATGTTCTAGATGTTTCGGGAACTATCCGAGGCCCTATATAAGGCCGGTATGGGCCGCGACGGAGTTAGTTTACTTTTGAAACGAGACAAGCGAAAACAACTGAACGATATTTGAGAGTGACATTAAGTGATTGTGTTTTAATTGTGTTTAAAGTAGTAGTGTGTTTAAATTGGTGTTCTTAATTAAAGTGTCTATTTTTTTAGTTATTAAATCGGCAGTTTTTATTGTCACGAACCCCAAGCTCGTAACAATATTTATAATATTTATTGAGCAAAAACATTTGAGTACAAAATAACTTATATACTACAGCAATACATAGAATAGAGACATAGGCATGTTAGAGTGGAGAGCAGGGCAAGACCCAGTCCCGTGCTAGGAATTAACCTGTATTACAGGAACTGGACAATGCTCCGCTCTCTCACCAAAAACAAGCTCATATGAACCATTACCGTAGCAAAAAGAACTTGACTCACTGAGTTCCCTAATTAGGCATGCCTGTTGATAGGGAATCAGTATTTAAATAAGTAGGTACAAATTAAAAGACTATGAAGTATAGGTGTGCCACATTTATAGTGTTGTGTTTAAAGTGTGAGTATAATATGTTGTGTGTGTGGTTGTAGTGATGTGTTTATGGTGGTTGTAAGGACGTGAGTGCTTTGTGGGAGTTTAATTAAGGTTGGTGGTATTTGTAAGTAGTATAATTATTTATAATCGAGTAAACTAGTTTGATCCAATCTTATTAACTGGAAAATTTTTGATTTGCTTGAGATGAATTATAAAAATACGTAACTATTACTGATTTAATAGATTCTCAGTTTCTATGTAATTTCACTGTAAAAGCCAAGATATTATTTTGTTTTTAACTTCAGTTAATTTAAGTGGGTATAAAATCAGTAGTTTGTTAATTCTATTGTAAAGTAGTCCACTCATAACCATGTAGTGCCGTTTGGCCATTACAGTCCTATGTCTAACTGAGGGGCAGACTATATCCGATCGACGTTTATTGTGAAATAATAAGGGGTCAAATGTTAAGCTGGCGTGCTTCTTGGTTAAAATATGTTGTATAAATAGCTGTCTCACTGTGAGAACACCTATTTCATTATAGAGCTTAGAAGTTGGATATCGACGGATCTTTTTGGTCATAACCTTGAGCACTGCTCTTTGTGCTCTCTCAAGGGGTAAAAGTATGGTTTTGGCTGCTCCTCCCCAAGCCGAGATGCAGTATGATATGATGGACTGACAAAGTGCTTGGTAGGTCATCCTGAGAGTTTCGAGGCTGGCGGCATTACGGAGCAACTTGAACACATAAATTAGCTTTCTGACACGTGAGGTTAATGAATCAATGTGGGACTGCCATTTGAGAACTTGGTCAATTTTGATTCCTAGGTACTTAACAGTGTTTGCACGAGATATAGTTGGACAGTCACAGTTGTTGGAAAGGTGTGACAAATAAGTATGAGATTTGATGAAGAAAGAATCCAAGGGCGGAACTCCAGAGATTTTCATTCCGAAGGTTATAAAATTTGTTTTGTTGATGTTTAGTGTCAGTAGGTTACAGGACAACTAGAACACAGCTTTTCGTAAGGCGATTTCTGCATAAGCTTTCACATCGTCCCAGGTAGGGCCGTGTATGAGGAGCACAGTGTCGTCCGCGTAAGTTAGTACCTGGCAGTTGGGAGATTTTAATTCACAGAGATCATTAATATAAATAGTAAACAAAAGGGGACCCAAAATACTGCCCTGGGGGACTCCAAAAACCAGTTTCGCGTCTTCACTTATGTATTCCTCTATTCTGACTGCTTGTGTTCTGTTCGCCAGGTAATCCTGAAATATATCAAGAGCCAGACCCCTAACGCCAACCCTTTCCAATTTAGAGACAAGAAGCGGGATGGAGACGGTGTCAAACGCCTTGGTGAGGTCCAAAAACAGTCTCAGACACCTCTCCCCCCCGTCCAACCAGTCCACCACTCTGTCAACAAGTGAAGAGACTGCGTCTTCGGTTGATTTCTTCTTTCGAAAGCCGAATTGGTGGTCTGAAATAATTCCCTTTGAATCTAAATATTTGGTCAGCCTTATGTATAGTAATTTCTCAAGGACTTTGGACAATGCTGGGAGAACTGAAATAGGCCTATAATTATTGACCACGTCTCCATCCCCATTCTTATGTATCGGATATACAATGGCTCTCTTAAATACATCAGGAAAGACTCCCGTAGACAGAGATAGCTGGCAAATGTGCGTTAAAACTGGGACAAATACATCTATAGAGGATTGTAAAATAGCCGCAGAGATATTGTCATAACCAACAGCGCAATCCCTTCGCAGGTTTTTAATGAGTGACTCTATCTCAGTAGCATCGGTTTGTAGTAAAACCAAAGAATCACACTGAGAGGGGGACTGCATGAAGTTAGTAGATGATCTAGAGAGGGGCGTGCTATTTTGGGTTCGAGTTGCAAGTTCCTTGCCTATGTTAATAAAGAAATGGTTTACCGCGTTCACTGATAATTTAGGGGTTTCGTTTGTGCTAAGAAGCAAAGAAGCAGATGTCTTTTTTGTGTTTGAGTGCGTTATTGTTTTAATAGCTTCCCACGTAGCCTTCGAGTTATTTTTTGCATCCTCAAGAAGATTTTTATAATGTAATCTTTTCAATTTTTTTAGCAATTTATTAATAAAGTTCCTATATCTAATGTACGATATTTTAAGTGTTAAATTAGTGGGCTCCCTTTTCACTGATTTATGCATCCTATCACGATTTTGAATGCAGTGTATTAAACCCGGTGTGATCCACGGTTTTATTATCCTTTTTTTACGGGAAATTTTATACTTGCCGGTATTGGATTGAATAATGTTCGATACAACACCGACCAAGTAACCTGCAGCAAAATTGGCGTCATTTGAGTTTAGTACAGGCGTAAGGTCGACCTGGGCTAAGGCATCACGTACCGCACCGTAATTAATTTTAGTGCGACAAGGAGACAAAGAAGTTGACTTTTTCTTACGGGAAATTGTGAGAAGCGTAGGGCAGTGATCAGTGATATAGCATTCCAGGACCAAAGTGACAGATTCAAGTTGAGACTTCACTAGAACATGATCCAAGCAGTATTCAGCTCTTGTTGGATATAGATGCGTTGGTAGGAAACCATGAGAGGCCAACAAATTTAAATAGTCTCCGGATCTGCGATCAGTATTGTTTGTTTTTATGTCAATGTTCATGTCTCCGAGTATACATATATTGGTGTATGTATTAAGCGTCATCAAAACTTCTTCGAGACCATTTACGAAACTGTCAATGTTGTTTGATGACGGTGATCTATAAACTGTGACAATAGCCAACTCTTTCCCTATTTTACAAATCAAACAGTTAAATTTCTTGATGTATTCAGGCTCACATACTGTACATTCGAGATCTGTTTTAGTATAAATTACTATGTCATCATTCTGATTAGTTACATTAATTTTCAAGTGTGAATTATAACCATCTATAGGTGGAACATTTAGTATTTTAGAAAGCCAACACTCTGAGAGCACAATTATGTCACAGTTTACCTCAATTAAAGAGAGCAATGCTACAAGTTGGTCAATATTTTTGTTTATACTGCGAATGTTTTGATGCAGAATTGAAAAGGGAGTATTTACTTTACGCGTGTAACCAATACAGTCATCCGGGGCGCAGATGTGCGATTGTGTGCTATGAAAAGCCTCGAGTTCAGACGCAATTCTATTCATGTTATTATTCATTGTGTGTAGATAAAGTATATTTGACACTTGCAATGAAAGTCCGCCGTACTGAACCCGAGCCACTCCACTACCCGCACACAGCGCACCAATGAACAAGAAACAAGGTTACACTTAGTTTGAACGTACATTATAGGAACAAACTTGTTATGTGAGTGTATTGTGGGTGTGAGTATTAATGACTTAGAGTGTGTGTGATATTTTAAGAGTGAGGTGAATATATGTGGCTACTTAAAAAATAAAGTTATAGACAAAGATAAAGTGATAACAATACATAGAGTTAAAATATTCCGAACTGCTATGCACAACATATATATGTATAGTCATATTGAGTGTAAGGCAATAAGATCATCTTCCGAAATAATCCTTATACGTTTGCCATTGTCTTCCTTACGTAGAAAGATTCGTTGGTTTGATGTCCAGCAGCCTATTTGTGCCCGGTTGATGGCAATAGGCTCGCCCCCTATTACATGGGACTTAAACATAACTGGCGAAATGTGGGTGTACTATAGGTACACCTCTGCCGAACAACTTCGGGAACTACAGGCGTGATGTTAAATTTTCATGTATGAGTTTTAGAAAGAGACTGTCACAAAGGTATTAGTGATAGTGACAAAGACGACGCTTTACAAAGTCGGTATTTTTATAATACTCGATGTGTGTAAATGTAGCGAAGCTTCTTCCTTAATATACTATTTTATCGACATTAAAACGAAAATGTATTAAATTAAGTATAAGAAGAGGAAAATGTACTAAAATATAGTAAATATAAATAAACTAAATAAGTAGTATTTACACTAAATTTATACATTATATAAACTATACGCTGTGTAGACCTAAATCTAATATAGTTAACTAAAATTGTAAGTAGTAGAAATTAATAATATTAGGACAACCGCACAGTCAGATACTTTTGCTATTAGATATTTTTTATGTAGTTTTGTGGAATGTGGACCGGTTACCTGAGCGAGCGCCCGCGCCTTGTCTACCTATCTCTGTCACTCTCGCGGCGCACGCCGCAGTCAAGAATCCTTGCCGGTCGCTAGCGCACGTCGCTCCCGCTCGTACCGCTGCTTAGCATTTGATGTTCGATGCTTGTTTTATCTAGTGCTTTTAGAACTCATACCTAGTACTTCAGTATATTCGTGCCAATCGTTTCTTTCTGTGCTCTTCATTTCGCCTTCTAACTTTACTATCTGTGTCCTGCGAACTCTTTCCAATCTGTGAACCTTTCTTGGACAATATAAAAATTCTATAACGTAAGCTGTTGTGTTTGCTTTATTTATTGCAACCTATTACCGCTTCATTGGTGACCCCGACGAACACGAATGATGACCGAGCCGAAAGACACACAAAATGGCGACGACGACGCGCCACCTAGCACATCGCATGATATCCAGCGAGTTGGCATACGAGTGCCTCCATTTTACCCGGAGAAACCGGCCTTGTGGTTTTATCAGCTTGAAAGCCAGTTTTTCCTGGCTAACATAACAGCTGACACCACCAAATTCCATCATGCTATGGGGCAGCTGGATCCCATTTACGCATCGGAGGTGGAGGACATCATAGCTGGTCCTCCAGCACCCAATAAGTACGAGCGACTCAAGTCGGAACTCATAAGGCGACTCTCAGCGTCCAAAGAGAAGAAGATCCTGCAGCTGGTCACGCGTGAGGAACTGGGCGATCGAAAGCCCTCCCAATTCTTACGCCATATCCAGCATCTTGCAGGACCCGACGTCCCGGAGGACTTTCTACGCACCATGTGGTCCAGCCGCCTGCCGAATAATATCCAGACCATAGTAGCCTCTCAGTCGAAGGCTACTCTGGACGAGGTCGCAGAGCTGGCTGACCGCATTCACGACATCGCAGCCCCCAGCCCGCACGTAGCGGCAGCTACAGCACCAGGCACTTCTCCAGAACTAAGCTATCAAGTAGCAGAACTCACACGCCAGGTGCAGAAGCTGACGACCAAGTTAGACAGGATGTCACGGTCGAAGTCACGGGGATCCAAATCAGCAAGCCCTGATCGTAGCAACTCCCGTTCGAGCCGTTCCCAGTCCAATTACCGGAAATACCCTTTGTGTTGGTACCACGCAAAGTTCGGTGAGAGGGCAAGTAGGTGTACAAAACCGTGCGATTATAAGCCAAAGGGAAAAGAATAGGGCAGTCCGTCATGGCGACTGACGCCTGCCCAAAACCAGGTCGCTTGTTTATAACCGACCAGCGGACAAAAGTGCAGTTTTTAATAGATACGGGCAGTGATATATGTGTGTTTCCTCGAACATTAGCGAAAAGTAAACAAACCCAAACGAACTATCAACTATTTGCCGCTAATGGGTCTGTTATAAATACGTATGGTTATGCTCATTTAGTTATTAATATAAACTTGCGCCGCGACTTCGCTTGGCGATTTATTGTAGCAGACGTAACGCGGGCCATAATAGGTATAGATTTTTTAGCGTATCATAATTTAATAGTAGATGTGCGTAATAAATGTTTAATAGACAGTAATACTATGCTCACCACCGCGGCTTCGGTCGCGAGTTTTTCTGACGGTGTTTCTTCGGTGAAGGTAACGCCGGGTGATAAAAATGATTCCGTGTACCATGCTATATTATCAAAGTACCCTACCATCACTCGACCCTCAGGTATGCACCGTACACCAAAACATAACATAACGCACCACATACGTACTACACCTGGACCACCAGTATCTAGCACACCACGCAGATTAGCGCCGGATAGGTTAAAGGTTGCTAAAGCAGAATTTGAGGCCATGTTACAGATAGGTACGTGTCGGCCATCAGAATCCCCATGGGCCGCTCCGCTTCACCTCGCGCTTAAGCGGGACAACAGCTGGCGCCCGTGTGGTGATTACCGCATGCTTAACGCCAGAACGGTCCCAGACAGGTACCCCATACGCCATATCCAGGATTTTTCCCACAACCTTGCAGGATGCTCCGTCTTCTCGACAGTAGACCTCGTAAAGGCATATAATCAGATTCGAGTCAATCCCAGTGACATCGAGAAGACCGCCATAACAACGCCGTTCGGCTTATACGAATTTCCATTCATGACGTTTGGACTTCGTAATGCCGGACAGACCTTTCAACGTTTCGTTGACGAAATGCTGCGCGGCCTAGATTTTGCCTATGCATACATAGATGACATTTTGGTCTTCTCAAAAGACCAGGCAACCCACATAGCCCACCTGCACCAAATATTCAGCAGATTGGCGGAATATGGCATGGTAATTAACACGGCAAAGTGCGTGTTTGGAGCCTCGGAAGTAACATTCCTGGGTTACAACGTTTCGGTGAATGGTACCAAGCCCCTGCCAGACAAAGTAGTGGCTATTAACAATTTTCCCGTCCCGAAAACGGTGAGAGAGTTGCGCAGGTTCCTCGGAATGATTAATTTTTACCGCAGGTTCATTCCCGATGCTGCCACACACCAAACACCGCTGAACGCTCTTTTAACAGGTTCCGTGAAGGGTTCCCATCCCGTACATTTCACGCCGCGAGAACAGGAAGCCTTCGAGGCGTGCAAACGGGGTCTGTCTCAAGCTGCCATGCTCGCTCACCCAGACTGCGATGCAAAACTTGCTTTGGTTACCGACGCTTCAGACGTAGCTATGGGTGGCGTCCTCCAGCAGTTAAAGGATAACACGTGGCAACCTCTAGCGTTTTTCTCCCGCAAGCTGAGTCCCTCACAGACCAAATATTCCCCATATGATCGCGAGCTCTTGGCGATCTATGAGGCGGTCAAGCATTTCCGTCATATGATCGAGGCACGTGACTTTGTGATATATACCGACCACAAGCCACTTACATTCGCATTTCATTCCAGGAAAGAGAACTGCTCTCCCAGGCAATTTCGCAACCTGGACTATATTTCACAGTTTTGTACTGACATCCGGCATATTTCAGGGAAGGATAATGTGGTGGCTGATACTTTATCTCGTATCGATGAGATTGTTTTACCTCTCGATCTGCAAAAGTTAGCCACTGCACAAAACACCGACCCTGAACTGAAACAACTCTCGAATGGCAATAACTCCCTACACTTGGAGAAGGTAAAACTTCCTGGCATACCTTCGGAGCTGATTTGCGATGTAAGTGGTACTACGCCTCGACCATATGTGACGAAGGAGTTACGTCGACAGGTTTTTGAGAGCCTACACTCTCTCAGCCAGCCCGGTGCCAACGCCAGTATCCGACTGATCACCGACCGCTATGTATGGCCTGGGATCAGGAAGGATTGTAGGGAATGGGCGCGTTCCTGCCTAGCATGCCAACGGGCAAAGGTTCATAGGCATGTATCGGCACCGTTGGGCACGTACAAGCTTCCACGCGCTCGGTTCAGGGACCTTCATATTGACCTCGTTGGACCCCTACCGCTATCGCAGGGATACCGGTATTGCCTCACAGCAATCGATCGTTTTACTCGATGGCCTGAGGCAATACCCTTACAGGATATTACAGCCGAGACTGTAGCCAAAGCTCTCCTCAGCGGATGGATATCCCGTTTTGGCTGTCCTACAAACATCGTTACAGACCGTGGTGGGCAATTTGAATCGACCTTGTTTTGCCACTTATCCCAATTAGCTGGTTTCCAGCATAAAAGGACGACGGCCTATCATCCAGCCTCTAATGGGCTCGTGGAAAGGTTTCATCGCCAGCTCAAAGCCGCCATAACCTGTCACGCTGATAGCAGCTGGGTCGAGTCCCTCCCTCTTGTATTATTAGGTGTACGTAGTACCTTCAAAGAGGACCTTAAGTCAACGCCAGCCGAACTGGTGTATGGTGAATCACTACGTTTACCAGGAGACCTTCTCAGCCCAGAAAATCAAGGAGACACTGATGTCACCAGTTACATCGCGCGCCTACGGAGCTTTGCGAATAAATTGCAACCTACTCCAGCGTCACGTCATAGTGGACGCCGCTCACCCTTCATTTTTAAGGATTTAGCCACATCAACACACGTCTTCCTTCGTGATGACACTGTGGCCGGATCGTTGAAGCCTGCCTACACTGGCCCCTATGAGGTCATACAACGAGGAGACAAAGCATTCAAGCTAATGGTGAAAGGTAAGACGGTCACCGTATCGATCGACAGAATAAAACCTGCCTACATACTGCGTGATCCAGACACCACAACCACAACACCCCCAAGTCAACCCTCACTCACTCATACTACTACTCACACACACACCCCAATCACTCACTCACCTCTGAATTCCACTCACACTCCCACTCAGAACACAAGTCATGATGACATACCTGATGCCGGAGAAAGCACGGTCAGAAAGACTCGTTCGGGCCGCAGAGTGAGATTTCCAGACTATTATCGCCCGTAGGACGGTCTCTGGAGGGGGGTGGTGTAGCGAAGCTTCTTCCTTAATATACTATTTTATCCACATTAAAACGAAAATGTATTAAATTAAGTATAAGAAGAGGAAAATGTACTAAAATATAGTAAATATAAATAAACTAAATAAGTAGTATTTACACTAAATTTATACATTATATAAACTATACGCTGTGTAGACCTAAATCTAATATAGTTAACTAAAATTGTAAGTAGTAGAAATTAATAATATTAGGACAACCGCACAGTCAGATACTTTTGCTATTAGATATTTTTTATGTAGTTTTGTGGAATGTGGACCGGTTACCTGAGCGAGCGCCCGCGCCTTGTCTACCTATCTCTGTCACTCTCGCGGCGCACGCCGCAGTCAAGAATCCTTGCCGGTCGCTAGCGCACGTCGCTCCCGCTCGTACCGCTGCTTAGCATTTGATGTTCGATGCTTGTTTTATCTAGTGCTTTTAGAACTCATACCTAGTACTTCAGTATATTCGTGCCAATCGTTTCTTTCTGTGCTCTTCATTTCGCCTTCTAACTTTACTATCTGTGTCCTGCGAACTCTTTCCAATCTGTGAACCTTTCTTGGACAATATAAAAATTCTATAACGTAAGCTGTTGTGTTTGCTTTATTTATTGCAACCTATTACCGCTTCATAAATAATGTTATCACCACTGCTCTCAAACGGTGAAGGAAAACATCGTAAGGAAATCGGCATGTCCTAGAAATAAATTCGAAGATATGTGACATCTACAAACCCGCACTGGGCCCGCGTGGTACCCCACTCCCTCTCGAAGAGAGGCGGCCTGTATCCCAGCAGTAGGAAAATTATAGGCTTACTATGCCATATTAACGGCTGCATACTGTATGGAAGCACGGAGTGATTGATAATAGAAAAAAAAAAAATCTAGATTACCTCCAACAATTTATCATATCTAGCAGCCGGAACCAAAAACCGTCCATCTTCTAGGTGCATCTCCCTGTTCTCCAGCAAATTATTTAGCACTGGCAACACATTGCGCTCTGCTTTCTCTATTCCTTCTAGCACTAGCACTCGACCTTCTACGGCTGCGCGGACTGCACTCTGTGGGAGAAACGTATCTATTAATGGTATTTTGTCGGCCCCAATTTACTAAGGGTAAGACTTACACAGACCTCAATTTAACTATATTAGGTCAGGGTTTCCATACGAATATGAACATTCATTCATCATTTCAGCCGTAAGACGTCCACTGCTGGACATAGGCCTCCCCCAAACGGGGGAGTTTGCCATAATCGCCACGCTTGGCAGGCGGGTTGGCGATCGCAGTATGATGTTAAAATGCATAGAGAACGCTACTGCCCATTCTCTCGTAAGTCCCTTAGTCGCCTTTTACGACACCCATGGCAAGAAATAGGGGAGTGCTATTCTTTACGTCCGGCACCATACAGACAATATGAACATTATTGGAATAAATTAAAAAATTAAATTGAAATTCGAATGAAATTCAATTTCATTCAATTCAATTTCATTTTCAGTTTTATAAGTGTAGTAACACTTATAAAACTATGTTAGTAACATTTCTCCTTAAAACAAAAATAAAACTAATTCAAATACGGTACGGTTCTAATTCAACTATGTCCGTACCCTGCTGCACCAGACCTGCAGCTGTGCATACGGGTCCAGTGCCCCAGGAACGGGCAAAAAGGCTTATTAACAATTAGCTTTAAAATGCTGTTGGTGCTCCCCCGAATCCTTCGCATCAGGGATGCGAACACAACTTTTACACTGTTACAATCGAGATTTTTGTCCCTCTAGTGGTAAAGGAACAAAAGCCCTGATGCAATGAGGGTTGGTATCAGAACACAAGGAAACTACCAACTGCCTCAAACAATATATACAGGCTGAAATTTTGATGGTTGTTTTCCCGCGGCAGATCAATTTGCGCTCAGTAGTACTCGTACTATCAATTCATAGAGTTGAAACCTACAAAATATAAAAATCAATTGTTTTCAAATAATTAAAAAATATGCATCAACTCGAAAGCGTGAGAAACAATAGTAGTACACATAACGTAGGTAGGTATTACTCGAAGTCTCGAACCACACAAACGTGCCGCCGCCACGCAATTAAATGTTCAGAGCAAAATAAGCTGTCGCGCGTGGTGATACGGCATAATCAACCCCACACGCGGCGAGCGCCTTACCGCGCACCCCCGCCTCGCACAGCTGGCTCTGCCAGTCAGTTCTCCCGCGAGTCGCGACCGCCGTACGCGCAATGCGTTATTTGCAAAAATTAATCGACATTACAATTATTCCAATTTGGAGTACGTCGCTATGGTGCAACTGTACGCTAGGGCTGATTATAACTCCCACGCTGCCTGGCGACTTTACTCGGAGCCGCAACACTTCGAGTCTCTCGTCTTCGCGAGATTCTGAACCCCCAAGTTTTACCCACGTTTGACGTTGTTTATCGTAAGATGTGACAAAAGTGTCTCACTTTATTAAAACTGAAAGACAATCTATTAAAACGTGCTCGATTGTGTACTGAACGCAGTGGCTTGCATTTCGAACAATTACTCCGTTACCGGGAAGCGTAAGTACCTACTCGTACCTTAGTAAATAGCGAACATTTAAAAGTAGTTAGTTAATTAAAATCATTGTAAATAGGCTAATTCCAATAATTTAAATACGCCGTAAATACTTCATTGTCTAACTCAGAAAATTATTTGTTGTAAGTTATTTAACTTGTTTTTATGTTTCGTGTTCAGTAAGTTGTAGGTAAAAATATTTATTTATTACAGCCCGCAAAAAAAATAAGGGAAAATTGGAATAACTTTTAGGTAAGTATTTCGTTAACTCCGGAGTAGGTAGTTATCAGCTGTAGCGCGAGGGTGAACGACCGCGCGTCGCAGGCGCCCGCTCGCCGCCCCGCGCACTGTCGCGCGTGTATAATCTGATTCGCGCTGTATCACTATTGGTTCTAAAGTAACCGTCATGAGAAGCTATAAATACATACAATTGCAAATTATACAACTATCAACTTTAAACTCAAGATATCTAAGTTGATTTATGAATGAAGAAATTATCGCTAAACGTCATAAAATAATTTTAGTTGCAATGGAAACTGAACCATACGCAATTTCAGTTAAAGTTTTAAATCCCAAAGTATGAAATTTATCTCGTCTCATGGCGTTGACTTTAGGTCGTTTGGGAGTTTCGTTTTTCACAATTGTAAATCTGCCATTTATTAATATTTATTTTTTATTTTTTTATAAATCGATTTTACTACCAAAATAAAATCATTTTGCTGCAGGAAAACAACCATTACAATTTCAGTGTGTATATTTATAAAAATACAGCATAATTTAAATTAGGTAGGTGACAATAACGGTAACCTAAGGTATGCCAGCCAGCTTAGATTCCAGTTGATAAGAACTAGGGTCGTGAGGGGTTGGTGATAAACCGAGTACTGTTCCGTGTAGAAGTTTAAATTAAATATTAAGCATAAGTTTGAATTATAAGGTATAATGTTCATATATGTATGAATAACATTCCGACTATAGCAGAGGTTAATATACGTCTGAATCGCTTAATTTACTTAGCTAAGTAAAAGGGTCGGAGAATCTCGCCTTTGGGCTCTAACCGAGTGGCAAGCAAGGAATGGAAACACGAATATGAGTCAGTTGGTATGGTTGCTGGGCGGTGCCACACTCCATTACGGGTAGACCCTGGATGAGACTGGTATACTTAATATTTCTACCCATAATGCTGATCACATGAGGCCTCATTGTTTCAGTCTCCTTGGATATTAATGGAGCGTGGACATTATCATTGACAAAGAGATGGATGAAGATGATGAAAGTAAAGTTTTAAAGCTTCCCCTCTCCTACTATTTTTTTGTGCACGACTATTGAGTATTGATGTGATTTTGCCCAACTTCACAAAAAACAGCACAATGAACAGTTCCGACTTCCTGGTTTGGCATTCTTATAGCATTTACCTGGTCAAAATATGTGGCAGTAGAGCTCTGGATCTCTCTCCTCTGTTTGAGGTCAGCCTCTGTGGTGTCTCGTGAAAGAGCCACATACTCCAACTCCCTCTGTGTCAGCTCTAGATACTGAAGAGCCACTTTCCTCCTAAAAGAGAATATGATTTATCATTGTTTGCATATAACTGATGATGATTAGCTGAAGAAGTCTAAAAACTTCGATTCTACAAATGAGTTTGATAAAAAGAACCTGAGTTGGGTACATTATGGATATTACCCCTTTCTATATCCGTCTTTGTTCATGTCAGGAATGGTGGGTTTAGACACACTTAAATTCAGGCGAGAATCCACACATATAATGAACTATTGTCTAATATTAGTAGGTAAGATGGATAGTGGAGTTTCTTGCCGGCTCTTCTCCATAGGAAACGACCAATTGGAACCGTGCATCTAGCTTCTGACGTTTCATAAGTGCCCATGTAGGCTTATGTGAAATAAAATAATTTGATTTTGATTTTCAGCCCCGTTCTGCGAGAGTCAAAAAATTTTTATGTTCCGTACCAAAATATGCGTGGCGTTGTAAGACGACAACATATACTCCTCTGCTACCCGCCTGCATGGCGTGCTCCCCGAACCAACACCACTCCCACTGCTAGAGCAATTAAGTTAATAAATGACTTTATAAAATATATTCCTGAAGCAGATTAATTTTTTGACTCTCAAAGGACAATCGTTAAACATGTGTATATTTATTTAAATATGAAGAAATGATGAAGAAATAATTGTTGAGTTGTTTCGTCTAAGAAGTGTTAATTAAAAATTTTAATGTAAATTTGTAGAATGAGCATAGATATAAGCGATTTGGTGTAAACTGTTAGCTTATATTTGATGAATAAATGAATTGAATTGTACAGGACAGTTTCAAAAACCTTTACAAGAGCAGGCAGCCCATTTAAGTTCAAATGACTAGATCTAAACTGTGAGAAGTATTCTCTACTCATGCTAGAAGTAGGTTCACTCCACTAGTATCACATAACTAGTAGGTTTCCTATTGCCAGCCTGTTGGGGTAATGCAATAATTTTGATAAAATTCAATTTAAATAATCTCATTTTAATGTAACTAAATACTCAATTAGGATTTTCAAGATTGCTATTTAGATTCTTGTTCTTGCTCATTGCTAAAACATGTCACATAGCAGTAATAACATTTTTGACAAACACTGCATTATACTTTCATCAACGCAAAGTCCAAAGTTCTTACTATATATACTATACAATATACATAATTATATGCGATCACGTTACATCGATTGGAAATCATTATCAAAACATTTGTGAATGAGATTGTGTAACTTAATGTGCATTATATTTTCAATCAATCAATATCTTTATTGTGGATCATAGGTAGGTACATAATACAGGTCTTAAAAAATAAATAAATTGTGATAAGCTATGTCCCGCCCTTAGGGCATACAATAGTTACACACAAATTAAATTATTTTAGGTATGTTGTGTTATTCTTACATATATAAACTCACGCCTTCTTCCCATGGGGGTAGGCAGGAACTTCGTTATTCTTGTTCTCTCATATTGGCACAAATATACAATATGAACTGTACTAAAGCTCATTCTTTGTTACAGTATCATAGGGCTGCTTATGTTAATTACTACAATAAAACTAAACCTAAATGCTGGCTAACAGATCTGGGGGTCTACTCCGAACATAAATGCGAATGTAATACGTGACATTCACCAGTAACAATATTGTCAGACTTAATACTGCTTTTGTGGGCTCTCATAAATATTTGGAAGCAAAAGGAGTATGTAATGATCGTAGCAGGTGGCGTTCTGTAGTTGAAGAAGGCGTGAGTTTATGTATGTATATGTCACCGTATAATTGTGAACGTAAGTTTATAATCTATCGTTATTAAATTATAAACTGACGAAAATTTGTAAACTGCAACAAACCATTTACAATTTAACGCATTATTTATCGATAGTTTATAATCTATCCATGGGAAACCGACAAATTATGAACTGGTATCAAACATGCTTGCGATGTAACGCACCTTGCGCTAATACTAAATAGCCAGGGGGTCTACTCCGAACATAAATCTGAAGTATCGGCTGAATGTTCGGCCGTTGCTTGATTACCGCTAACTATAGCTGACAAAGGCGAAGAGATAAGCCAAAGTCAAAAATGTGACTTTAAGTCGGGTAAGGATTCAAAGTAAAAAAAGCAAACTATGGAAGTTATAAAACGGCCGAACATTCGGCCGATACTTTGGATTAACGCAGTAGGCCCTTTGGCTTTAATGACCTGCTGGAAGAACAGTTTTAAGTAAGAGAATTTATCTTTGTTATTTATTTATTAAAAAACACTGCTACCGCGCACCGCTTGAGAGGTTTGTGGCTATGTATTAACAGCCGCACAGGTCGATCGTTCAGGTTAAGCTACGCTTGCCGCGGTTGGTCCATGGATGGGTGACCATCTTTAAACACCAAGACCCCTCCGTGCCTCGGACAGCACATTAAGCCATTGGTCCCGGCTGTTATTTCTAGATCTTTGAGAGTTGTTACAAGTAGTCAGAAGCCCGAAAGTCTGGCAACCAGTCTTATTATGGGGTATTGTGTAACCCAGTAAATGGATTGCGGAGGTCAGATATGCAGTTGCTCCATGTAAAATACTGATAATCAGCTGCATCTGGTTTGACTGGAAGCCCCAGCATAGTTGGAAAAAGGCAGATGATTTATTAAAGAACATTCAACATTAGTTTACAAAAGTATTTAGGAAAGGAATTACTGCTAATGTATACACAAATTATTATAAGTGTACTTACTTAACATTTTAATGCATAGGTGTATTGAATTATTTTATTTGTGATCAATACTTTTATTATTTTGTTTAAGTCTGTGTGTGTATGATGATTGTGATTTTATGTACTTGAAGGCAGAGGGTCCAACATCTTAAATGAAAGTAAGAGATATAGCAAAGTCAACTTTTATTTCCACAACTTATTAATTCACTGTAATAATAGTTTAATTCAGACTACAGTATCTAAGCGCTACAACATGTGCACCGGGCCGAGCCTGCGACAAGAATGATCCCCGCCTTGCTGCGCGCTCGATTATATAGAGCGGCTCGAGTAGTGGGGAGAGTGGGGATGCCTAAGTGACACATTGCAGTGCGTAATTCGGCCCGTTGCACGTGCTGTTTACAATGGTGACGCCGTCACGGCCATACTGACGTGCGGACGTCCTCGTGCGCGTAGTCTCATCAAACAGTATCTAAAAAGACAACGATACTATTAATGTTCGTTCATCCTGACTAGCAATCTGGTCCAGTTCATCCCTTCAGGGTTTGCTTATAATTCTGGACCGCTCGACATTGAGCCTTCAGGACTTATACTAGCATACTGGTCCGGTTCATCCCTTCAGTTTACTACTACTTCTGGTCCGCTCGTTATTGAGCCTTCAGGGATTAGCAATCTGGTCCGGTTCACCCCTTCAGACTTTGCTACTAATTCTGGACCGCTCGTCATTGAGCCTTCAGAACTTATCTTATATTTTTTTCTCATTAATTTTTTTGCTTATATTTTATTGTTCCGGCCATTAACACTGAATGACCCAGCAAAACTATTATCCCCTGGACCAGTCATTGCCGACTACACAGGATCACCTCTTGCTAATTATTATTATTATGACTGCTTTAGTAATAATAGCAATTCACAGACATTGTATCACGAATACTCGACATAGGATTGCTATTCACAGACATTGTATCACTATTAATCGATGCCGGATTGCTATTCACAGACATGGTATCACTAATTGCCAGTTATATTGCTGTTAGGCATGGCATTATTCTCTTGACTTGTTTCGTGAACAAGGATATCGTCATCATCACTGCCCGCCGTCACGTCATCGTAATTTTCCATGATATGATATCTGCCAGATATTTTTGACCACGATTTACTTTACGTAAATTTTTGTCAGAATATTTATAGACTTTATTTCTCCCATTAATATTTCAAAAAAACGTTCCGGCTATTTTCTTACACGGTACAAAAAAAAATCTTAAACGCAGAATTTTCATACGATCGCCCGTGATCAGTCATTATTCATTTCGGGACACCAAACAAATGAACTGGATTTTAACTGCCTCAAAAATACGAAATTTGTATAACGCTTGTAACCACCCTACTAGTCTAACTTTAAGGTAGTTTTTATCATAGCTATTGTACGAACGACAACCCTTACGTTAAAAACACGATTATCTTAATCGGGCATGGCGCACTAACGCGACCACCAACATGAATTTTAGCCAACATGATTGCCTGTGGTGCCAAGTACTCGTAATAGTGGTTTCTTTAATTTAGAAAAACTTGGATATTAATTTATCCTGTAATATGTCCATCCGGTTTTCTTCCGGCAATACACCGTGAATTATTTCAAGCTTGTGGTTTTGTACCATGGTTGGACATTTAATTTGTAATGAGCACGCTACGTTCCTCCCATCTATACCTTTAAGGATCACTTGTTCATGAAATTGCTCACCATTAACAAGATTTCAATTACTATGCTCTATGCGGCATTCTGATCCCGAGTCAAATATAACAAGGAAATCTGTACCTCCTATGTGTCACTCCACCAGCTGCTCTAGAGCACAGGTTCACTGATTGGTGCTGGTGCTCGGAGTGGAGCCATTGTTCTTTCAGCGCTTGGGGCAGGCTTTGGCCATATATTCGTGCTTACTGCAAACATAGCACGTTACGGCTGGTTTCAGTTGTTCAGTTTTGGGACTAATTTTATCATCACATTGAGATTGAGACAAAACTGAAATAGTAAATCCCGTTACCAATTTTCTGACCAATTTGCTTCTGAAATCTTCTCAATGGGTTGCCATAGACACATACCTGCTTCAGCTGCAGTTTTCTTATTATCAATCTGAAGGTAGTTTCCTGGCACCGCTCCTTTTTTTTAATATCCATACCAACAACCAATTATCCAACCCGAACATATCACGCTTCCTCTATGCAGGCGACCTTGTCCCAAGCCACCAAACTCAACACTCAAACTCAAAGCATTTATTTCAATTACACCAGTTACAGGCACTTTTGAATTGTCAAGAAGTCGGTCAGTTACAAATATGAAGCTAGTTGCCCATTCCAAACAGTAGGTTCCTATGGAGAAGAACGGGCAAGAAACTCTTCTTTTAAATTAAAACATTGATACAAAGTAGGGGGTACCACTTGAGAAGGTTGAGGTCCGTATCACCTCGCTAAATCACTCAAGCCCAATCCGAGCCAAACCCAGCCTTACATATTTCATCTCCGCAATAGAGACTCGCGCCGCAAACTTGACACCGTTTGAGGTGGGGTGTCCATCGAGCACTCGTCTGATCAAAGTGGGGTGGTTTGCCTACCATTATGCGTACCACTAGGCTGGCACTATTTTTTTTTCTGCAGCTGAACTTGCGTGCCCCGTGTGGAGTCGTTCTGCCCATTCAAAATCAGCGGACACAGCTTTGAATGAAACGTCACGTCGACGACCATCACTGGTTGCCTAAAACCATCTCCGGTACAAATACTGTATCCACTAGCAGGAATAGTGGCACCAGCAGTTCACAGAGTGGTGGCAAGCTCTAGCGGAAGAGCCAAAATAGTATCCGACACACGACACCCTTTGCACGACAACATCCTCGTGCCACAAAGGCTGAAAAGCCAAACATTTTTTTTGCTTTTTTTTAAGTATGTCGTCCCACTCACTGGCGAGCATTCAAAAGAAAGACTAAAGCTGTGGTGAGACAGTGCTGCCATACTCAAACAATTCGTCCCACTTGCTATAGATTTCCCACGCGGACATGAGTTGCCTCCAGGGTGGTCGAGGCAACTCATGTCCGGGTATTAGTAAGTATTTAAACAGACTTCGAACCCTGGTTGGCCGAAGCAAGGAAAACCTGTTCAGGTGGAGATTCATAGACTACTCCGCCTTGGAGTGTAAATATGATGCTGTTCCGCAAAAGATGGGACACTTAGTATCATCTCTTGCATGGCCCTGTCAGCTGCACGTTACAGGAAACGATGGACGCTAGTGATGGCGCCAAACACGTAGTCAAATTCTGGACTGAGTTCATTTAGATTGCCATCTACACGCTTGGATAAAGAAGAATTTTGGAAATCAGCATGCCCTTGATTGTTGCCCAAGAGATCTTGTCAGGTTGTATCTTGGTAAGATACATAGCGGCACGGCCCTTCAGGAAATCAGTAATCGCCAACATCAAGCCTACACCCTCCAATTTCCTTTTATCAACTTTGGGTGGGAAAATATCAAATAATTGCGTGAGAGGCGTGTCAGACTTTTACGACTCAAACCCACCCGTGTTCCTTCCGTTGCCTGTGTGACAGGGCCACGATATCCCTTTCAGACAAACTCGCAACCCTGGCAGGCATTGGTCCTAACGGACCCCGTCAGTTGGTGCTGACATCTCTTTGAGGCGCGCGTGGAACACAACGCACCGTCGACCCGGGCCTGGTCCTTATCGAACGACGAGCTACCCATAGCTCACCGCCCGCAAGCCCGCGCCTACGGTGGCCGGAAATCGGCTTGCGACTTCCGACGCCCGGGGCATCTCCTGCGGCGACTAGGGGCGAGAGGGCGCGAACCTTGCTTCTCCCTCACACGTTCCGCCTCCTCCTCCTCGGTGGAAGGTGAGGACGCCGTGGCGCCTCTCTAGCCACTCCTCAAAGAGGCGACTTAAAGCCACAATGGTGGCGTGCCCACTGAGTGCATACCAATTAACAATATCGAATTCTGGTTTATCAAGATCAAAAGCAACGAGCATAGCTTTGCTTGGAGTAGCTTTACAAGTAGTCATGGCATCTGCAATTTTTTTTAAATATAGCGTCCATGCCAGCGGTGGATCTTATCCCACTTCTGATGAAGGCAGAGGGTCCAACATCTTAAATGAAAGTAAGAGATATAGCAAAGTCAACTTTTATTTCCACAACTTATTAATTCACTGCAATAATAGTTTAATTCAGACTACAGTATCTAAGCGCTACAACATGTGCACCGGGCCGAGCCTGCGACAAGAATGATCCCCGCCTTTTTTTTTTTTTTTTTTTATGAATGGCATCTCGTAGCAGACCTAGAGAGGTCGTTGCTACTTAACCGGATATTCCTGTGGCTGCCCTAAGGTTTTTAATCTTAAAGCCTCCAGCCAGGGCGCAAATTATATATATTAAAACTAAACGACAGCGCACTAAGGGCACCCCCTGTGGGGTACGGACCTCGGCTTAGGGCGTCGTTGGGGGATCACAAAATTAGTAACAATTTGGGGACGGGCTGGATCAACATTTTGATCATGATTATTATCAGGGGATATTATATTTATTGCTACGGCGCTCTCTGCCTCTAACCGGGCGGCTGGCGCATCGACATTCAAGGGACGGGGGGGAGGACTTTTATTACCATTTACTCGGGAAGTTCGCGTGGTACCTCGGCGGCGAGGACGGAAGGTCGGTTTGTGTATTTTGTACACTGTACTCGTGGCCCTATTGCTTTCCTGAAGGAGAGTGACGGGGTCATCCGGATCTAAGAGAGTGTGCCTCGGTCGGCGAGTCTGACTAATGGCAGAAGGCCTGTAACTAGCGGCCTGCACAACCAAGGGGTTGCGATGACGTTCCGCGGATTCGAAAAAGCGCTTTGCAAGGCGCTTCATAAACTGTTTGATGGTAGGCATCTTAAGGTCTACGTGAAGTTGTTCGTTCCGAACGAACCAAGGAGCCTTCGTAATTCTGCGGAGAAATCGGTTTTGAAGCGTCTGCATCTTATGGATGTGATACGACTTTGCGTGAGCGAAGACTACGCAGGCGTAAGTCATGATCGGTCGAATGCACGCGGTGTAAATACGCAATTTGCACTTAAGGGACAACTTGCTGCGCGGGTTGAGTACGGAGTGTAGTCGGCCGAGAGCAAAACTGGCGCGCGAGCGCACCTGTTTTATGTGCTCGCCGAACGTCATGTGATGGTCTAAGACCACACCGAGATATTTGGCTCGCTTCTCCCAAGGGATAGGCTTGCCGAACATGGTGATCGGTTGGGGCAGGGCGCGTGATCGCCGGGGCCTACAGAATAGGACCCCCTGGCTCTTATCAGGGTTGACTTCGATCCTCCACTTCCTGAACCAGGCCGCGAGTCTGTTGACTTCGGCCTGAAGGATGCGGGCGATATTGTCTTGCCTGAGGCCGGAGTAGTAAATGGCCGTGTCATCTGCGAACAGAGCTAACTGCGCCTTTCTACATTTGGGGATATCACTAGTGAATATAGTGAATATCAGCGGTGCCAGCACAGCGCCCTGAGGGACGCCTGCGCGGAGCGGATGGGGGGAGGATAGCGCACCCTCGATGCGATAGCGGAAGGTGCGGTCCGACAAAAAGTCTCGTAAGATGAGCACGAGACGATCGGGCACACCGAGTTTGTAGAGCTTATATAATAAGCCGTTGTGTCAGACTTTGTCGAACGCTTTCGCAATGTCGAAGAACACAGCACCCGTCATGAGCCCGCGCTGGAAGCCAGCGCTTATATGCTCGACGATACGGTGGACCTGTTGTACGCACGAATGTTGGGATCTGAACCCGAACTGTTCGTTTGGGATGAGGCCCTTCGTCTCGGCATAGTCTCTGAGACGCTTATAAATAAGCCTCTCATAGACTTTGCCGAAGACGTTGAGCAGACTGATGGGTCGGTAACTGGAAGGTTCGGTCTTAGGTTTGCCGGGCTTCGGGATACCGATGACCGTGGCACTTTTCCAAGCTTGAGGAAAAATGTTGTTGCTAAGAGCGCCATTGAAGATGGTGGTCATTAGCATGATCAGGTGAGATCCCCGCCTTGCTGCGCGCTCGATTATATAGAGCGGCTCGAGTAGTGGGGAGAGTGGGGATGCCTAAGTGACACATTGGAGTGCGTAATTCGGCCCGTTGCACGTGCTGTTTACAATGGTGACGCCGTCATACTTAAATCATTGATGTATTAAATAGGAAGATAGGCCACTCTCTAACATCACGTAAATATTAAATGGACCCGATGTAGTGCGTCATGTGCTCGACAACCGAAATAAATAGACATATTATGCGGGCTATAGCGGGAACAAGATCGCAATAATTGTCACTGTTATGTACCCATAACAACTCGCAAACAAACTACGATTCGGGTATTCCCCGCAAACCGGGAGTAATGTAGGTTGATTGTGTCGTTTCCCCTAATTTATGCGGTCCACATCGAGGAATAATAAATTACAATGTATGAATGACCTGTAATTGTGATAATTATTAATAAATTAACTAAATATGTGAAAACATACCTGCTTGGACCAGGTCTGCCAAGTAAAAACATGTCCTGGCCCAGTAAATCTTTTTGCATCATCCATCTTAGGTTCCTGAGTGTACTTTGTGATAAGGCCTTAATTTCTGCATCTTTTATTGTCACTGTAAACATACATTTATTGATAGAGATACAAAGAATTTAGTATAGTTTTTATGTTTAGTATAAACTAAATTCTGGGATTGTAAAGAAATAAGATAGTGATCTTTGCATTAAAACATTGAGCACAAAAATATTTTATTCCATAGAAAACTTTTCAGACAATTTTTTTTTAAGCTTGTACATTATTGTACTAAAAGCTATAAAAAATTCTTGGTAATCCGAGACAGACAGAGAATACCATGAAGCGTAAATACTTTATCAATTGAGTTCCAACTTTTATAAAAGACAAAACTTATACCATTCCTGTTGGAATTATTTTCGTTATACAAAAACTACGAAAAATTATTAATATTTGTATTTTTTTAAGTTTGTATTCACCAAATAACTACAGAAACATGGTTTAAACTAGTTCTTTGAGGTTATAAACTAATGATTAAAGGTAATCACTTACGATACTTCCGAGGCACATATTCAATCTTTTTAGGGCTCTTGATATCCTTGCTGACATCTCCTATAGTCACTTTATCTTCACTAGAATAACTTCTCACTGGGTTAGCTGCTAATATTGCTTTACGATGGCCTATAATACGAATCAAAACATCGAGCCTTCTAACTGTCACCGCTGGGCTATACATAGTTTTATTTACAAGGAATCCACACTGGGTAATGGAATTAAGTATATATTATAATATTTAAGCCATTACGTAATTTTTTATAGCTTATTTTAATAGAAAAATTGCAATAATCTACAGGTCAAAGTCTAAAACATAGTTCTGTCAAACTGACGTTTCCTTGTTTGTTCATTTTGATGTTTCCTGTAGTACAGCTGATTTGCGTGCGTTCCAGACCATTCTTAAAATGTTTGAATAATTTTTTGCATGTTTGGCAGAACTTGCTCTTTACCTACTCTCAGATCCTTCGCCTGTTCAAAAGGTCGTATTTCACTTTCCAACTTTTTTTTTTATCCAAGGCATGAGCCATCGAATGAGCCTAAAAACTTGTTCAAAAGGAACGTATTTCCAATAATCCAAAAAAAAAAACCAATCAAAACGGATGTATTTTATTAGAATTGGTTTGTTTTAAACAGAACAGGGGGCCTAAAATGGACGCTTTCGCAGAATCATATTATGATCTGCGTTCAATTCATATCCCGCAATTCATCTGTTGGACGTGTATGGAGTTTCGTAAAATGGTCCACAAATTAAGAATTAATATAGTGAAGTCTAATGTTAAATAGCAGCTGTCAAACAGATGAATTGCGGGCTGTATGAATTGTACGCAGATCATATTATGATTCTGCTAAGCAGACTACTATAGTATACTGGCAACTGCTAAGCGTCCATTTTAGGCTCCCTGGCATATTTCTTCTACAAATAGCATCTTTTATTTATTGTGCTCTCAGATTGTTTATAGATTGTTCTGTTCAAAACTAAAGTTCAAAAGGTAATATTTTGACTATGTAAATAAAAAATAAAAGTAAATAATAATGTAGTCTAATCTTCTATTTTCATAATAGGAACTAAATAGATGTTTTGTTTTTCTGTTTTTGTAAAGTTTGTTTATCATAGAAATGCGAGCTTTCGAACAGCTCCTCATATTTTACTCGAGAACTCAAGAGGGATAAACTTTTCTTGCATGGGTGGCTATGACTTGTCTGTGTGGCATGGATGGCATCTCAAAAACAATAAAATGGAATTATCTATTATATTTTCATGCAAACTTCCTAATATCCATTTTCAGTAGGTATTTCTATTTCAATGGACTAATACTGAGTTATAGTCACTGCTGTAACATAAATATTCAAATAAAAATCATTCTGAACAAGAGAAATTACTTTATTAAAGACCGACAACATTCACCTATTCTACCTAAGAATAATAGTTACTATTATCTTTAATTCTAAACTAGAGATTAAAGCATTTATTTTAAAAAAGTAATAACTTAAGAAAACTTTGTCTTAGATACTAATACTAGTAGTAATGTAATAGTCAATCTAGAAGAACATTTACTATTAAAACACTATGAACAATTTGCGCATGCGCCGGAACAGTGAACCCAGCACGGCGACGCCTTCGAATTTTGGATTGCAAAGACATACCGGATATACCTACTGTAATCTGATTCAATTGATGTCGAACTATCAATGTAGTCTTCTGGCAGCATTTAGTGCAAAAACTTGCGACTCACAAATCCTTGTTTCCAATTGATGTAAATATCAACTCTATGCAAAAAGACAATTCAAGTTCAGTTTGCGTTCCGTACTTCTGGCTGAACGCAAACTGAACTTTACAATGTGTAACTGAATTAATGCACATTATGAGTATGTAATATTTGTTTTCTTATATTTATAACCATTTAAATTGCAATGCCTTAACAGGCAACTAAGTTCTAGAACCTACCTATCGTTAACATCTTCAAAATCCTGTACACTTAGGGCGAATTTCACCAATGAAAACTGAACGCGATCAGCACATAAACTACGTTTAAGAGTTGTCAGTGTCATTATTTTCTTTGTATTATTGACACTGACAGCTCTTGAACTCGGTTTAGATGTGCTGATCGTGTTCAGTTTGATTGGTGAAATTGGCACTTAGTTTGCGATAAAGAATTTGAATTAGAAAGTAGTTTGTTCAGAACGGGTTACAAGGTTACTGAATCATTTCTGTAATTTTTAATATACCTTATTTTTTTCCCAATAATAATTTAAACTATGTGAATTAGGGGTAGCCCGCGAAATTGAAATTTTCTTACGTTTTTTGCAATTTGCAGGTTTGCGTCAGGTTGTACTTGATCAAAATATGATTCGAGACCATAACAAATATGTATTTACAGAATTATAATCGTTGGAATCATTCATACATCTCTCTTAGATATGGTCTATGGATGGCTTTTTCATGAAAACGTGACATTTGAGACCAATCCTAACTTAGAGAGATCTGAAAAGAATGATTCTAATGAATCTGAGATCTATTAATGATTCTAAGAAAATTTTAATTTCGCTTGCTACCCCGTTGCGGACCCACCATCAGCTAATCAGCCTGTAATGTTCCCACTGCTGGGACACAGGCCTCCTCTCTGTGAGAGGGCCCAGTGCGGGTAGATGTCACATGTCTTCGAATTTCTGGTTCTAGGACATGCCGGTTTCCTTACGATGTTTTCCGTCACCCCGTTTTGAGAGCAGTGGTGATGAAATAATTTACACAAAGTCAAGCGCCTGTCTGGGTTTAGAACCTACGACCTACAACTCATAAGTCGCGGCTGTTTCTTCTGGCCCACCACTGCTCTCATGTTCTCAAGTTATTGGCATAGCAGCTCACAATTTGGAGCTATGTCATGTAATCCGGTCTACTCCTCACCATCATGCTCATCGATTGGTTCAATTTTAACGCTAACAAAATCAGTGGGTTCCAGCTCCGCAGCAATGTGTTCACCCGGTTCATCAGCTTCAATCTTTATAACTACTTTCTTTCCCTCTGTTACATGACTATCTGTGTCCTTGTTACTCTCCCTAGACTGTTCATCGTCCGACTGAGACTTCTCATGTTGTGTATCTGTGGTCTGACTCTCTCCTTTTTCTTCTTCTATTGGTCTCGGTGGTTCTAGGTTTGTAAGTGTGACGTAATCTGCAACTAGGAGCTCGTCCATCGGTTTCTTTGGAGGAGGTCCGAATATGCTGGTCATGATCGGTTCGTCGAGACCTAGGTTACACTCTCTAGGGTCCAGTCTAGTATAGAACTCTTTGATGTTCGGTTCAGTACCTTTGAAGCCATGTCGACGACGGAAATGTTTGATCATTGTTCTTTTCACTGAGTAGGCTTTTGGACACATTTTGCACTGTAACAAGGAAAAATAATAATATTATCAACAATACGTCTTTTTCATACAAACTGAGCTCCTTGCAAACAGCACTGTCCCGTGCCGAGTGTGAACAAATAGTAAGGGCTGACGGACACCTGGCGAAGGGCAGCAGACCGTGCTTTCCGTGCCAAACAAATATCAACCTTGCCACCGTTGAAATAAAGTTAAAAATGTTTTGTTGTGCTGTTTTTATTTGTCTACAAGCCGTGTGCCCAATGGGAATTCCCATCGGCAAATAACGAACTGCCATATAAACTTTAATTCCCTATTTAACCCCTTGGGGGGGTACATTTCCAAAAATTCTTCCTTAGTGCTCACTTTCGATATACAGGGTGTCCCAGAAATCAACGTCAAGCCGGAAACGGGTGATAGGCTAAGTCCTGAACTCCTGACCTTTATCAGAAAAATATAAAAAAAGTCTTGGTAATGTTCTTTTTACATTACAAGTATCAAAAGATGTATCGGAAAAACTGACACCCTGTGATGATCTTTCAAGTCCTGCGACTACAAATATTAACTTTTCTTTGGATTTACAGAAGAGTTAGTCATGGTTACAGTAGTACCCAACTGATATGGCTTACCGATGTACCTGCGCAGAAGATGAATTTGTAAAGCGCGCGAAATGCTATTGACCAATCGGCACGCTCCACGCACCGCGCTTCATTTTCCTCTACTGGTATCGGTCGGCCGCTGCCGCCATGTCAGCGCGCGCCGCGTGGCATGTTAGTCAGCCGCCATACTTCTGATCGAGTGCACGCGCAGCAGGCAAAAGTACACGTAGTGGCAACAAAAGGGATTTCTTTTTTATGATTTAAAATGGAATTTGGAAGAGGCCATCGACGATAGATTGGACAAATTTGTAATAAACACCAACGAAGATACATCATCCTCATCAGATAGTTCGGGTCGTGATAGTGATAGTAATAGTAGCGACGCTCAGAGTGATATTGGGATAGCAGGACTGCGGCCTTTAGATTAAGTTTTTTTTATTGTTTACTAAGTAAATACCTATTTGTTTATTAAATAAATCGTACATTTTAAATAACCTGTATTTTTAATTAAATATATATTTGATGAAAACTGGTGGCCCGATTAAATTGGCACGAAGTGTATTTGTGCGGAGGGGCGTGACTTGCGAGTGAGACGGAACTAACAGCTGCAGTGTATTATGAACCTTATTGTAGTGATCTAAGGTTGATTGTAAGTTTTAAGCATTCTTTCGTTAATCTTCGGGGCCATACTTTCTTTTCTGTGCGAACGAAGATTCACGACGCGCCTTATCAATTGGGTACAACTGTACATACAGTTTTTTTTTTTTATAAAAGTTAATATTTGTAGTCAAAGGACTTGAAAGATCATCACAGGGTGTCAGTTTTTACGCTACATTGTTTGATACTTATAATTTGCAAAGTACATGGCCAAGATTTTTTTATATTCTTTTCTGATAACTGTTCACGACTTCACCTATCACCCGTTTCCGGCTCGACGTTGATTTCTAGGACAGCCCTGTTTAAGGAGCTCTTGTGCAAAATGTCTTTCTTCTAGGCCCACCAGTCAAGGCTGTGCATTGTCTATCAGTCAGTGAATGAATTTAAGATTTTTATTAAGTACTGGCTTTTGCCTGTGGCTTCGCCCACGTGGAGTGGCGCGTGGAGGTCGCAAATTACCCTAAGGGAACGTATTACCGAGATAAAAAGTATCCTATTTCCTAACATAGCTCAAGATTTAACCATGTGCCAAATTTCATCCAAATCCATTCAGCCGTTTTAGCGTAAAAGTGAAACAAACAAACTCACTTTCGCATTTATAATATTTTTTCTTTCTTTCTGTCGACTTACTCTGATGGTCTTCAAGGTACTGTGAGTGATGACGTGGTGTCGGAGCCCGGCGGCGCTGGTCAGCGTCTTGTCGCAGATGGGGCAGGGGTGACTCGCGTGCGTGTGGGACGTACGTAGGTGACGTAACATGTAGCGCTCGTCTTGATACTTGCGGTCTGGAAGGTAATGAGCAGTATATGGGGTTTTAATATTAGGAATAATAGCATAACTTGGCTTAAACTTGGGCGTTATTAAAGTCTAGATATATATATAAAATATACAACATTAGTTTTAGTATATGCGAAACCCGAAACATGTGTGTAGTATTTTTATGTAAAGAATCTATGTACAAAATTTCAAAACTGTATCATGAAAAATCACAAAGTTATAAGGTTGTTATGTTACCGGGTTGTCCGTACAAAAACATGCTAACGGCGCCCCCGCGCCTCCAGGGTCGTCTTGCGCTCATTGATAATAATTTGGCAGTAGGTACCACCGGTTCCCCACTTTCGACCACATTTCGCCCTTATGGCCATAGTAATAAGGTTGAAAAGTGGTCGACCGGGAACTTTCGCGGTGGTACCTAACCGTACGGCGATTGTATTGTAAGTAATTCAATGGTGATAACATTTTCCATCACACTTAAATATTTTTATAACATGGTGTAAAAATTATTGAAATCGATTCAGTTCCGTATTCTGAACAAACTATATTCAGGTTTTGCATATATACTAAAAATACTGTTGTATATTTAACAAATATTTGGAGCGGACGTCTATTCTTCAAGCTTTTGATAAGGTACGGGTTTTTTTTTTTTTCGCGTAAGTAGCCATAGTTAGCTGTAATCAAGCAACGGCCGAACATTCGGCCGATACTTCGGATTTATGTTCGGTGTAGACCCCCAGGCATTGATGGACTCACGTATGAGTACCTCGGCTTCGCCTCGGCCCACATTTTCACATTCGTCCATCAATGCCCCTTTTGATGGCTGCTGCAGTACTGTACTATAGCTTTATTTTATTACTACATAATAGCCACTATAATTGAATAGGAAATTTACTACTGTTGGCTAAATGTACCCTTTTTGTAAACGTTTAATTAAATAAACTATTACGTATGTTTAATATATTTTAATATAAAATATTTTTTTTCTTATAATAGATAAAAAATAATGGTCCGCCGGTGTCGGGAACAGGGTCCAAGCTATCGCTGGTTAGGACTCCAGAGACAGAAAGCTCCTGCCTTCTGAATCAGGCCCTTGATCCAACCGCCTAATGAGAGCCTCGAGAGATGTTGATCGATTGTTATTATAATTACAGGGACGTTTGAATTGGCAAGGAGTCAGTCAGTCCGTCGGAAAGATGAAGCTAGTTGCCCATTCCAAGGCGCAGTAGGTTACTATGGAGAAGAACGGGCAAACTCCATAGACACTCTGTTAAATCAAAATATTGGTAACATCATTCATGTTGAAATTATACATGCGAGAACGGTGTAGAAAGACGGACACGTTGAAAGCGTCAATTCAATAATTAAAACAAGCCGTGGCACTGGCAGCTAAGAGATTACCAGTCCCTACTGACGGCGCCCATTCATGAACATGACGTATGTATCAGCACCATACAGCTCAACCATTCTCAAACTCACCACACAGCGGGCACTTAATTTGCTCCTTTTTAGGTCCGTGAATCTTCATGTGTTCTCGCAGCGAGCACGCACTTGTAAACAATTTTGAACACACCGTGCACGTTTCCAAGTCTGCAAATACGAAAGGAGTCAGTCAGTATTTACCGTCAAAATAACCTAAAGAGGAATCGCCTGGAACCACGCTACCCTTGATGTATAGCATATTTTTATTTACATGTCTCAGAGCCTTATTAGACTATCGTAGAAATATGATCAGAGGTGTACGAGTCATTTTTATATGAGGAACCTATGACGGTATAATATGATTGAAATATGATTATTATAATATATGATTCAAATTGTCTATGATCATTGTTACGGGGGCCTATTTGACAGCAAGTGTACAAATATGATCATATCCATCACCCACAAAAATGGGGTCAAAATGCAAGAATCTCGACTGGAAAATCAAAACAACAAACATATTAATCATAATTTACGAATAAAACGAACATTAAAAAAAAATTAACCTTTTCTTTTTTATGTCTTCTTTTTAATGCAATTAATAATATTGCACTCATAGTAACGGAAAATATGGCTTTTTTTGGGTGGGAAATTATCAAATAACTTCCCGCTCTGGGCGGAGCGGGAGGCCGTGTCAAAATGAAAATCAAAAAATGTTTTTGTTTCACATAAGCCTACATGGGCACATATGAAACGTCAGAAGCTAGGTGCACGGTTCCAACTGGTCGTTTCCTATAGAGAAGAGCCGGCAAGAAACTCCACGGTCACTCTTTCAAAAAAAAATTATTGGCCGTTACAATGTTTTCAAATTATAGTGGTAATAGGTATGAGAGGACAGCGTAGGCCCGTCAAAAGTACCAGGTACTTAACAAAAATATGTAGAAAATTGTTCTACAGATCTACAGACTATTAAGCCTACAACGTCCTCACATTGACAAAAAAAAACAATATAAAATATGATTAAAATAATAAAAGTTAGAACCTTGTTGAAATTTAAATTGTAGGTATAATAATTTCAAATAAGAAAAACATTATGTCAGTGAATTTTTTGTTAAATAATTCATCACCATAATGTTAAGTATCACCTTAAATTCTTTGGTTTACTTTAGCCTTATGGGATATGGCTGAAATTGAGTAGAGAGATCAAAATTACTACTCAAGTTTAATAGCCACAAAAGTTCGATATTTTTTTTTGTGGCAATGGCTTCTAAGTGTTTCCAAAAGCAGCTATGGATCTTAAATAACATAACAACATTTAAAAACCGCGACCTCTACCGGGATTAATCTTCTGTAACTTGCCTTCAAAGAAAAAAACGAGTAACTTTTTAAGGAAAACTATAAAATAATATTGTATTAATTTACCTTTAAATTATGATTGGGTGAAATCACATTTAGTAAGAAGAAAACTCTTTCAAATTCTATATCAAAGCTATAAAATCTTTTATTATTTCACAGAAGCAAATATTGAGTACTCACTCTCTCCAGTATGTTTTCTGATGTGATACGTAAGCTTGGACTTCTGCACAAACGTCTTACCGCAGTACATACAGGCGTACGAAGTGTCCTTCAAATGGGTCCTGCAAATCATAATTATTCAATTTACTATAGCACCATCTCTTCAGGAATGATATGAAACGAAATGTATGGAAAAGTATTGTTTTTTTATTTTATTTTTTTGTTTGGAACAGCAGTACTTTTTTAGGGTTCCGTACCAAAATGGTAAAAAGGAACCCTTATGGTGATACTAAGTCAGTCTGTCTGTCTGTCTGTCACACCTGGATATCTCAAGAACTACTAATGCTATCAACTTGAAATTTAGAATAGTTTTAGATGACGTTTGCCCAACTATTTTGCAAACAAGAAAGAAATTTTAAAAAATATATCTTTTTTGCAAAAGGGACTGAAAGGGGGTATTAAAAATTTGAAGTGGGGCTACTAGGTCATGTGGGGTATCATATGAAAGAACGCTGTTTGCACATTCTCAAACAATTTTTTCTTTGGGCAGCATAGTTTCTTTTGATGAAAAATGTAAAAAAATACCTTTCCCCCTTATCTCCGAAGTTTGCATAGATAAAAATCTGAAATTATTCTATGTGATAGAAGTTTATGTAAAGATTATAGGAAAAATAAAACGATGTCTCTAAATAGCAGTTTTTCAGAAATCATCAACATCATAATTATATGTATACGTACGGAACCCTCGGTGCGCAAGTCCGACTCACACTTGACCGGTTTATTAATATTTCAGAGTTGGTTTCCTTTACTAGGTCTAACTATGCATGTTACCGAGTCGATACTAAGCCAATATTACCTAGTATGTGAGTTGCAGGCTCCTTTATCAGCGAAGCTCCGGGGGCAATGCGGGCAAGCGTAAGGACGCTCACCGGTGTGACGGCGCTCGTGACGTAGCATGTTGGATCGTTGCACGAAGCGCATTGGGCAGTAAGAGCACGCGTGACGCGGGCCTTCGTGGATTTGGACGTGTTCACGGAAAGAATCGCGTTTCTGTGTACAAGACGCATGTGTTAGTAAAGTTGTTGATAGAATGGTTTTAATTTAAACCTTATGTTTTGCAGTTTTGTCTTAATAAAATTCAAGTTGCATACGATTAAAGTTACTTAAATGAAGATTTTTTTGTATCTTTAAAATAATTTTTGCTCATAGGTTTCCCAGCCAAATAATGAAAAATACTCAAATCAAAATCAAATCAAATAATTTATTTGCTCTTGCATTAAGCAAGAATGAATTTTGTAATTGACATAGTCCAATGATAAGTTGTTCCGTGTGGTGCCGGACGTAAAGAGAATAGCACCGCCCTATTTCTTCCCGTGGGTCACTAAGGGACTAAGGGACTTACAAGAGAATGGGCAGCAGCGTTCTCTATGCATTTTAACACCATACTGCGATCGCCAACCCGCCTGCCAAGCGTGGCGATCATGGCACCCCCCCCCCCCTAGCCTGGCCTATGTCCAGCGGTGGACGTCTTTCGGACTGATGATGATGAATGTTAAGTTTAAGAGTTTTTTTGCCAGTCAAGATGGAGTTTTTTTTTCACACAATTACTTTCTAAGATGAATGCAAATTAAATAAACGGGTAGTGTTTATTTAATTTGCATTCATCTTAGAAAGTAATTGTATGAAAAAAAAACTCCAACACAAAAGACATTAAAACAATAAAAACACATCCATTGCAACTTCTACTTACCAAAAAAGTCTTCCCACAGTAAGTACAAGTATAATTCTGCTTGTTAGGCAGATGGTCCTGTTTGTGCATGTACAGCGATGACTTGTACTGAAATGACTTGCCGCACTCCGAACACTCGAACGGATGCTGTCCAGGATGACTTATAAGGTAGTGGAGTTTTCTGTAACAAACATTACTGCTTTAGCAGAAATTGAAAAATAGACTTTATTGTCCGGGACTTAAAGTACAAACTAAAGCAGGACGGTCGAGGACACCCGAGGATGTTATCTGCGCTGTTTTTTCTACAATTATGCACTTTATGATTCTTATTATAAAGTTTAATTTTCAGTGGCAGAAATTCATCTGATTTGTTCTGCTCTCGATCTGCATGCTAGCCATTAAGCTTTATTACGGCAAGCTGCTCAATCAAGATTCTAGCAGCCTTTTATATTGTATTCAAACTCGAGAACAGGTCGTTTTACCATCGAAGAATGGGTAAATGGCCACCTTTAAGTTTAACCAAAGTCTCACCTCTCATCCATAGTGTGCAGTATCTCCATGCAAAGCTTGCACTTGAACTTTCCGGGGCCGTGCGCCTGTGCCATGTGCGCGCCGCAAGCCCGTGAGCTACCGAACTCGCGGCCGCACACTGCGCAGTCCATTGCGCGCTCCGGACGTGACGTACGAGCTGAGTGCATCGTCTGTAATAAGGAAAATGTTGAGAAGGCGTCTGTCATAGATTCAGGTAAATCGACCAATCTTCACAACACAAGGAAACGGACTGAATTTATATAAATGTATAGAGGATAATCAAAAAATATTCTTGGTTGAAGGGGAAAGTCTATGGTCAGCTGGGGGCCGATTGCGCGATTTAAAACAGGATTAGATTGGAACAGGTAGTTACTGACTAAACTAAATGGTTATAAAGCAAGCTAGAATGCAGGGAGCTCCCTAAAAAAAATGTGTCTAGTTATATTATGTATATTTTTTAATATACAATATTGCTATTACTACAGGACTCAAAAATTCGGTAGAAAATTAAATTCCAGCTCATACACCTATTTTTTTAAATAAAAACATACATCTTACCCGCACATGTAGCTTAAAAGACTTCCTATGGCTCAAAGGCTTGTACTGGCAAGATTCGAGCGAACAGAACACCTTCCTAGCTTCAGCGTGGTCACAGTTGAAATGTGCTCTCATCTCCTCAATAGTTGGCATCACCACACAGCAGAGAGAACATTTCAGGAGGTAAAGAGGTGTCTTATCTGGAGTGCTATGCTTCTCTAAATGGTGGTGGACATACCAGACCTATGGATAAAATGAACCAAACATGAGTAATTTTTTTTTTTCTATTGACTGACAATTTAATAATAATTAACATATTATACATATAAAGTTTTAAAGATCCATGATGTTTTTACTTTATTTCATATATATATTTTTTCAGATAAGACTAATCTTGAACCAATTACCAAGGCAGTTAGTTCAGGGTTTATTATTTACTTCTACTGATAAAGTAAATAATTACCTTATCGCTAAACATTTCGTTGCAGCTCTCACACTTGTAATAAGCGTCTTTATGATTGAAGAAATGCGCTCGCACTTGATGCGTCTCTCTATCTGTTTCATGCCAGAACAGTGTCGGACAATACCTGCATTTGAAACCTAAATGTGGACTGAAACAGTTGTCATATTCTACTAGTTCCCAATGTTCTGTCAGATGACGTCTCGTTGTCTCCCTGTCGTCGAACTCTTTATCACAAAACTGACATATCCACAGATCCTCAAACTCTCCCAACTCATTTGATGTATGAGTCTCAAGCTCATGGTGAGTCTCAAAAGAAGTGGCACACACTCTACATGAAAATATTGGCAATGACTTTATACAATGCATTTTGAACATATGAGTGGTAAAAGTTGACAAAGTACTGTACCGGACACTGCACAGTGTGCAAACTATATCCATTGTGATTTCAGTTGTAAGCTTCTCATAATCGACATCTGAATATTCAAAAACTGAATTAGCATTAATATCTGACAATATGTCACTTATGTAATCATGGTAACATTTCTGTACAACTATAAGTTCCGTTAAAGTAACATCAAAATCATCAATACCGTTGTAGTTTTTGTAAACATCATCATTATCATCATCTTTTGCCTTAGCAGGTCCGTCATCATTCTTGGCTTCATCAGTGGTCAGTACTTCTTGTTTAATTTCTGGTATAAGGACTTTGAGTAAATCTCTAGTTTCATTTGGGTCAACTTCTATGGCACAATCAGTAGGTTTAAACTCAGAATCAACATAGCCGAATCTTTCATGGTGTTTTAGTTGTTCTTCAACAAATTCAGCTCTGAGATCAGCTCCATACACTAAGAATTGTACATTTCTTCCTGACATCAGAGCAGTGAAACATTTTAAGGTAAAATGATGGTACCCCATATAATGGTTGAAGAATGTTCTAGTTGAGTTGTTGGATTTATTACAAAGCAAACAGAGAAAGTTTGAGGTGCCATCATATTCTAACTCCCAAAGGTCTTCTTCATCTTTATTTGACACATTGGAAACATTGTGCTTTTGGAACAGATGTGAGTGGTACAGATCACCATCAAGTACACGAAAGTGACAGAGTCTACAATGTACTAGATTGTGAATAGACTTGAGATGATGCCGGAGTTCTATTTCAGTTTCAAAGTTCTCAACACATTGTGAGCATGGCCACGGTGTATGAAACTTCACATGTTTCCACCAAGCCTCTCTATCAGGTACAAAGTATCTAAAAAAATACTAATATTTTAAGTGATTGAACTTTAAATAAATTAAACATCAAATTACTCACAAGATTCAAGATAAAGAATATTACCTACAAATGCCACAGAAATCTTTCTTGTGATTTAGGACGTAATGAACAATGATTTTCGATCTGTTTATGAACCAGTCGGGGCAAAGTAAACAGCTGTAAGGTCCCGAAGGATTAAGATCTTTTAGGTAGAGCCACACGTCTGCCGGCCGTTCTATCACCGGCGGTTGCTGACCAGATTTGTTACGTTGAAGCTTTATCGTGATCGAGAACCGTTTAGGCGGTGGTAACTTCTTTTTCTTCTTACTTGGAGACTCCGAAGAATCTGATGTTATATCTACATAATGTTCTGGGTCTAATTTCTTATTTGCCGCTATAACGGATAGCGGTTCATCATCAGACTCATCCGAAGACATCTTCTTGTGTTAATTCGTAAAGTGAATTATAAGCAATTTAATCCTAGAAATCAGTAGAATTATCAATATGTCTGTATTGATTACAGCAGCTATTTATTAAACAACTTGACAATTTCTTGACAGCGTTGATAGACGTCAGCACAGAACACTTCAGAGAGGTCAGACAGATAACGAAAGCTTTTGCCGTCTCTTTCAAACATTAGTATTTCCATAGAAAAGAAAAGGAACGAGAGTCCATGTGATGCTAAATATCCGCAGTATTGCTACTAGTCAAAATTGAGGGCTGTACCCCGTTCTCGCTACTAGACTAAATAATAAAAACTGAGGAGAATGGGACTCAGCAGGTCAGCAATATTATATTTTCAGATTGCATCTCAGTCTTAGGATTATTTGAACGCAAAGTGGTATTGTATTGGTATTAGATTTTTCAAAGTGTTTTGAGAAACAAATATTTCACATAGACAATAAAGATGTCTCTGAGTTGGAATCAACACGTTCCATTTCCCATAAATAGTTTTAGCCAATAATATTATGGTAGTGAAATCCATGTAGAAGGAATTAGGAGGAAGGATTTGATGTCGTGATAGTTGCCCACTAATTAAGGCCTCGCCTCTGATGCACGAGCTTGTGGGTCCAAACCGGGCAAGCACCAATGTAACTTCTCCAATTAATTTGCACTTTCTGAGTTACTCTTGAACATAATATTGGACACCGGCGGGCGGAAGAAAACAACACACAATCTAAATAATGTTGAAGGATATTGCTAATCCATTGCTTCATATGTTAGAAAAAGTTGTCTGCTTAACAACGTAAATAACGCAATGAATGTTGTTGACTTATCAAATTGCTACTGATAGCGTGTTACGCAATTAGCCCGCTGGAGTTACAGAATAAGTCGGAAATCGTGAACCCGTTTTTAGCAAGCGTGGTGATCAATGTCTTCTCTGTATCAAAATAGGCCTTTGTCCTGTAATGGGACAGTAATTGACTGGTATTATTTTAGAAAATCGACCAAATGTGTCTGCTGCCATTTATTCATTCGAGAAAAAAAACGATAAATTATACAACTACACGATAGTCATACGCTCATCTCACAATACTCCAGCCTGACATACTGACAACATCTTCTTCCATTCGTCTGTGAGCTCACCACTGACAGTCAGGCTTAGAATCCAAGAGACGTGAGAGGGAGAGTGGACTGGGCTCGAGCGATGGTTGGACTCCCACGCACGGCAAACAATCTGTGCCTCCTTCCTTCTTATTACTATGTGCGTTCATAAATGTTGTTTACTTGTTTTGCGTGAATTGAAACGTACCCCGCAAAATATCCTTTCGTGGCAGCCATTTTATAGAATTGAAGTTTGTCTATGGTGAGCCAAAGAAAGGCGAAGCTAAACAAAAGGCTAGCATGTAGATAGCATTTACTAAAATAACAGTAAAATTTGCGTAAATACTGACTCAAAAGACTTATTTTTATGATATACTGTAGTGAACCAACAACTTTTATTACGTGTGTATCATCTAAGTTCATAAAATGAAGCACAATGCATCGTGTAATGGTGGCCATTAGAAGTAATAATTATGTATATTGGCATACTTACTGCTCTACGGACAAGCAAATAAACAACTAAAGAATTAAACTGACTGGTTTTTCTTAAAATATAAATGAACAACATGTAAACCCAAGTGATATTTGTGTTATGTGAGCAAGGAAAAGTGCCCAGTGTAAATAGACCATTTGGCACGAACCATGGCCCAGAATCAGGGGGAGGTTCAAGTGGGTCCACCGAACCAACCCGTGAAGGAGAAAGATATTTACGCCTGTTTGCCTGATATGCGGACGAACGGGCCGCTTGGACCCGACGAATCGTGTTCCGGAGGTGAAGAGCTCCGCTGGCTGCCCGCGCAGGCCACAGACCGAGATCTGGTGATGTACTTGCGAGCTGCACGCTCTATGGCAGCATTCGCTGGTATGTGTGACGGGGGCTCCCCGGACGACGGCTGTGTCGCTGCCAGCCGCGATGACACCACTATAAACGCTCTGGATGTGCTTCATGACTCGGGCTATGACCCTGGTCGTGCTCTACAAGCTCTTGTCAAATGTCCAGTCCCCAAAGGAATTGAAAAAAAGTGGACGGAGGAAGAAACTAAAAGATTTGTCAAAGGAATTCGGCAATTTGGTAAGAATTTCTTTAAAATTAGAAAGGACCTATTGCCTCACAAAGACACTGCTGAGTTAGTTGAGTTTTATTATCTGTGGAAAAAGACTCCTGGTGCTAGTAGCAATAGGCCACACAGGAGACGACGTCAGGCATCTCTGAGACGTGTTCGTAATACACGAAATTCCCGTGCTGGTACTCCCAAAGAACAGACCCCAGAGGCTACACCTACAGTACCAGAAACCAATGGTTCAAGACCCTCGCCTAATCCTAAGGAAGCAGGTGAGATGAGTTCAGTTACAGAAGATGAAAATTCTGAAGAAGATAGTGATTCTAGAGATGCTGGTGATTTAGCTAAAGTTGACAATGTAAGACCAGATAACCCTGATGATTCACCAAGTAGAATGAGAACCAGAAATAAATCAAAAGAACAAAATACACCTACTACACCTAATGGAAAGAAGGGTCAAGATGAAAGTGATAATGATTCAAAGCCTAAACCTAAACCCAGTAAACCAATTGTACAAAGTACTGTCACCTCTACCAACACCATCAATAATATACCTGTCTGTGAAAAAGTGCTTTCATCTCCGGTTAGCAAAGATATTAAGAAAAAGGTGCCACCAGTGGTAAATGGTGTAAAAGTTGATGTATCAAAAGTTAAGAAACGTCTTCCAGATGAAACAAAGCCAGAGAGTATTTTGGATGGTGATGTGCAGATGAAAAAGAAAAAGCCTGTAACACCTCCCGATAGTCCAGCTGAAAGTCTTACTAATGACAGTTTTCCTGCAATGGATGAAACAGAAACTCCAGAGCCTGAGCCAGAAGCTTGTGACTTTAGTTTTAATAAGACTGACAAAGAGAACACTGAACAAAATAAAGAACTGGACCCTGAACAGCTTGCAAAATCTGCTGATCCTCCTGTTAAAATTGAGAACAACTCTGAACCTGTTATTAAAACTGAGAAAGATAATTTACCTCCAATTTTCCAATTGCCTAATGAAAAAGATGATCGAAGTGCTCTTGATCTAAAAACAGATTCTAACATGACCACAAATAAATTACCTGAAAACATGGAACCAAGTCTTGTACCAACTCTTGTATTGCAAAATCCAATGTTTCCTAAAACTGAACTCATTATACCTAAAGTTACACCAATGTGTACAGAACCTATTGAGAAAATTAAAATCAAAGAGGAAATAGATTCAGATGAGACAATGAATCTACAAAAAGATGATTATCCAAAAGATCCTTTATCGCACAACTTCCCTGGACATCCTGTGAGCCAATCCAACAAACCACTAAATTTGGAGAACACAAACTTCTTTGTGAAAGACAGTCACATATATAATCCAAAATTAGGTCACAGTATTAAAATTGAAAATGTGCCTAATAATATTTTCAATCCTTTAAATATAACAAAAGACTGTTCAATTATAAGAAGTGCAAAAGACTTTTCATCTGGCATGCCACCATTTTATCCACCTAATATGAATTTTTCCAATGATCCTTCAAAACATAACCCACATATGAATCCTCTGAAGACAGTAATTAAATTAGAACCTAGGGATGAAACCAGCGAAATGAAAAATCAAAATACACCTGAAATCTTTACTGCTACTATATCTTCAGCCAACAAAGTTGATTCTCCGAATGCCCCTCGGTTAGACTCATTACAGAGAATGAGTCCAACACCTACTAACCCACGTGGATCATCACCTCCTCCAATGGAACATCCTACAACTTTTAATGCAGAACCAATTTCACCAGCAAACTCACAAGAAAACAAAGAATCTGATGTGGATGATAAACAACCAACAGATCTAAAGACTCAGCCAATGCCAAAATTAGATGCCCAGAATAGCAACTTGAGGCCACCCTCATTTTCACATCCAGTGAGACCAGAAAATCTTGGAATTAGATCAACAGAAGCTTCTATTACACCAGTTTCTGTCCAAAACATGCCTCCACCACTCAGTCAGCCTTCTATGGCTGGCTTGCTGCCTCCAGGACCAATAATATCTGTTGGAAGTGGTGCTAACATTGGCCCTTATGGTTTTATGCCCACTGCATTGTATGGTCATACAAACCATCCTGGGCATCCTGGGCATCCAGGACATCCAGGACTAGATAAGCCTGGTTCAATGCCACCTCTAATGCAACAGCATCCACCAACCCACAATTTACAGGGAAGTAATCTTATACAAAGCTCTAACAATCAAAGTGATCCCTCAATGCCACAAGATCTGAAAATCAAGCAAGAGGTACCTGAAAATGTCCCAGCTAATTTGTCTACCCAGCAAGTTGATCCACTTCAATCACTCAAAGAAGTCAAAGTGCCAGGATATCCTATTGGAAGTGCCATAGCCCAACATTTGAATACTGAGAGGGACAGAGAATCCATATCTAGTGTTGAAAATAACAGTAGACCCCCGAGTCAACCTACTAATGAGAACACCAATATGGGATCCAGTGCTTTTCTTGGTCCAAGGATTGAAAGTATAAAGAAAGAGCCTGACTTCTTACACCAACCTCACCTACCACCTACTTCTACAAGTCAGAGCAGCAGTTCAGAGTCTACCAATCACGTTCCTCCGGTGAAGAGCCCGCACACACCTACGCCTATCAAGAGTCAACCAGGTCACAATGGAACCCCAATGCATATTTCACATTCATCCTCTACAACATCGCCTTTCTCTAGGCATATGACAAGCCCCTCGCAGCCGAGGCAAATCTCAGCGTCGCCCGTTCAACCGAACACTCCAGTGTCGCATTCGGCGCTCAACTTGATGAATCCTACGCCATTATCAATACCAGCTACAATACCTGGCCCAGTCATGCACTCTGGACAGCAACACCCGTTTGCGTCGCCGCTCCACCACCCACATTTGCTGCATCCGTCTATCTTTCAATTATCTGCAGCGGCGGCTCACGCTATGCACCCATATTACCCACATCCGCATCCTGGGTATTCAATGCCTTATCCTTATCCTTATGGACCACTACCTCAACCTCACCCAATACCGCCGATGCACCCTGCGGTAAGCCAGGCGGGACGCCATGAGCCAGTGAAACCGTCGACGATAGAATCCACGACGATGCTCAGCGCACATCTTAGTCACAGCACCAGTTCTTCAGTCACAACGAGATCACTTAGAGAAATTTCTGAAAGTTCGGAGGATCCGAGACATCTCACTGCAGCAACTGACAGACATCAAATGCACGAGACAACGATGACACACCATCATTCGACTAGTCATCACAGCGCGGTGCATACCAGTACCGAAAAGCAGCCAAGTCATGTAGGGGGTGGCACCAATCACACGCTATCTATATCTCATTCGACTTCGAGTAGCTCGTCACAATCGATCCAGCACAAAATTAATACGCAGCAGAAGAGTAGTTCTCATTCAAACTCTCCACATCACTTGTCGGCGAGCTTGTCGCAGACCACGAGCTCGTCGTCCAGCGTCAACCTCAACAACCACAACCACACGCATCATCACACGCACCACCTGGCGCACCACCCCGAGAGGCTCTCGCCGGCTGACTCTATGCTTATGCGTCATCATCCAAAAATGCTTCCTGGCAACCCGAATCATCTAATGATACAGCCACCATCGATGGGGCATCCCATGGGGCTTGGTTTGCCACCAGGACCTGGGCCAAGTTCTATTGAAAGCCTTCGTTTACATGCACAGGCTGCAGCTGGACTTCAGGGATCACATCCTAGACCCGGCTCGCCCCACCAGCTTCCTCATGGTCATCCACACTTGCGAGGTCCTCCGCGACCGATGCCAGATGAGAATCCCGAGCTGAAACTCGAAACCCAATCACAGCCCGAGGAGGAAGAAATCCCGAGCCCAGCGAACATACCACATGGGCCGAGTCCCGAACCGAAAATTGAGGATACGGAATGTCACAGATCTCAATCGGCGATTTTCCTCAGACATTGGAATCGTGGTGATTATAACTCGTGCACAAGAACAGATCTAATCTTTAAACCAGTGCCAGAGTCCAAACTTGCACGAAAACGGGAGGAACGTCTTAGAAAGCAAGCCGAACGAGACAGAGAAGAAAGGGAAAAAATTGCCCAACAAGCACACAGAAAGATAGCAACACCAGAGAAGCCAGAGACAAAGCCGCCATCAAGAGGTGCCATCGAAACGATATCATCTCCATACGATCGATTCCCGCGGCCGCCTGGGTACCCGGACACGCCTGCACTCCGTCAATTATCAGAGTATGCTCGACCGCACGCTGGCTTCAGTCCGGGCAATTTGCCGCGCCATTGCATGGATCCGATGCTGCAGTACCAGCTCAGCTCTATGTACGGCGCCGCCGGTGCACGAGAACGGCTCGAACTAGAACACCTCGAGCGTGAAAAACGAGACAGAGAGATTCGAGAACTACGTGAACGAGAGCTTAACGACAGATTGAAGGAGGAGCTGCTGAAAAATAACGTCGGGCCGCGAGCATTAGACCCGCACTGGTTGGAGATGCACCGGCGATATGGCATGCCGCCGCCGCCGCCGCAGGGCGCCATCCCCGTGCAGTTCGGCCTGTACCCGCCCGGGCACGGACCGGCCGCGCTCTCGCAGTTGGAGCGTGAGCGGCTCGAGCGGCTCGGCATCCCGCCGGCAGGAGGCCAGCAACAGTCCGTGCCCACGACCATGTCGCAGCAGCACCATCCGCATCACCCGCACCCCGGCGTGGCGGCGGCGCAGCTGGAGGCGGCCGAGCGCCTGGCGCTGGCGGCCGACCCCATGGTGCGGCTGCAGATGGCCGGCATCAACCCGGAGTACCACGCGCATACGCACGCACACACGCACGCGCACTCGCACACGCACCTACACCTGCACCCGGGGCAGCAGGCGGCGGCGCAGGCGCAGCAAGAGGCGGCACTGGCGCTGGGCCAATACCGGCCGCTCCCGCACCCGGACCTGCTGGGCCGGCCGTACGCCGAGCAGCTGGCGCAGCAGGCGGCGGCGCACGAGCAGCTGCAGCGCCAGCTCCTGCTGGAGCGCGAGCGCGGCTTCCTGCACCCGGCGCACCACGAGGACTTCATGCGCCAGCAGCGCGAGCGCGAGCTCAAGGTGCGGGCGCTGGAGGAGGCGGCGCGCGCCTCGCGGCCCTAGTGCCTGCGCCGCGCGCCCTAGGCGCTAACTAACTCTCCAAGTGTTCATGCGCCGCCCTCCGGAATGGGCGAGCGATATTTTCGAGTGTGACGATACCTGTAATTTATATTTATGATGATAGGGCCGTACCTTAAGTATTTAAGTTTTTATAATATTTTTTATAGTTGCATGGTCGTGTAGTACGCTTATTTTCCATGCTCAAATTTATTTCTTACCTACTAGTCATAATTAAAATTTTATTTGTGAATGAGATAAAGAGTCACACGTTTTTACGTAGGCTATTTAGATTAAATTATTGTTTATTTTGAATAACATAAAGGCCTCGATTGCTACTGGTGTGGCCCGATTGCTCAACAACTCTTTAAGGAACTGTGTCACGTTACGTTACTGAACGGAAGCCGCAGTCGTGCTACGCCAGTAGCTTTCGAATGAAATCATAATGCAAATAAATAAGGGTGCTGGTTAGCATTCATGTGAATGGACCACATGATTACAGTAATTATGTTCAATGTAAACTACATTGCTTTTTATGTTCATGACATAATAATATATAACTTTATATAAGTGTTTAGTTAAGTATGGACAGAGTAGGGACTGTGTGGACTTGCCTTTCTAATCAACTTGCCTTTATGTATTGTCCCGTAGTGACTTTCTCGCTCTGTTTATTTCTAAGGAACTCCTATTTCACTTAAATTATTTACATTTTAAATAGAAATATATATTTTCAAATAGTACCTATCTAGCTCTCAACGAGACGAAGTGAGTATCGAGTGATAAATGTAGAACATACAGAGTGGCATGAGAGGCAATCGTTTGTGGAACTAATTACACTCACATATCAATTATAAGATTGAGGTATCGCCGTGAGAAGATTGTTACTAATTGATGTTGCCTTCAAATGTTAATATTGACCGAATGCAATAATTCTATATTAACTATGAAAGGTGATTATGGCCTTGGTGTTGTAAAAGATCGTTTTGTACAGATTGTGATGGAATATTTTATTGAATGCAATTTCGTTCTTTTATGTTCGTTTTGTATGGGATTCGTTCTCAGTTATGACTGCTAATAATACGGTACGCGCATAACGCGCGCGTTTTGTGTAATGAGCGAAAATAACTAATGTCGGTCCGCACCATTATTACGGATAACGCTATGCTTATTGCATTTATTTATCCCAGTTACTTCACTGATATCCAATTTAACTTAATGTCTATTTCAAGTAACTCTTACATGATAAATTATATTTATTTCGGTTTCAGTCACATTAAAAGAATCTGTACTTAATTTCGAATCGAAAACATACTTATACGAGTTTGCGTGTAGTCGGGTTTTTTTTCTGAAATCTCATCCAGTGATTTTGTTGTCTCTATTACCTACTAGATCTATTAAAAAATAGGCGTATAATATTTTCGATCTTTAAGTGAAAACTTGTACTGAATTAGCAGTCAGTAATTAAGAACTGAATGCCACATGCACACTGCAAATTCAATTAATTGAACTTGCAGTGGGTTAATAGTAATTTAACAGCATAACTAGGCAACACTATCGAACTCTGTCTTTCGTTCTGATATGTAATTTTCTTTCTCACATGTGTTAAGAGAAAGTAGGGTGACAGGTCAGCCCCATTGCCTGGGTTAAGTCGGAGAACCGACAACTTTAAATTCTTGACTGAAACTCGCCAAAATCCCTTTATTTCGCAGACACATAAATTATGAAGCTAACAGTAAAATGTACTTTATGTCTACGAAATAAAGGCCTGTTTGCGACCCTAACAAAGTGTTTATATTGTTTTAAAGATATTTATATCGATAGTAGATTAACACTAACACAAAATTAAGTACTTATACAATTGAAATTATTTTGATCTTGACTCTATTCTGTGTAATAATAATACTAATGAGTGGTTAAAATATTCTTGTAAATTTTAAGAGATGATGTAATTAACGCCCGTTATACACATTCAGTAACTCTGCACTATATGTAATATAAATTCCCTTTGTAAGAAATAGGCGCCTTTAGAAACAATTCTAAAGTTATATTGATTATCTAGAGTTAACTTTCACAATGTCGCTTCGTAGGTGTTATGTTGGTAATGCCATAGTTACTTTCTGATATCTAAAAAGAGAAAATGAGTATTATTTTTAGAGACAAATTATATCTTAATTAATTAAGAGGTTGCGTGTCGGTTTAAAACTTCATTTATTTAGACAATAAGGTTAAATGGATGTCTTAGTGCTTTTGTGTAAATTTTTTTGAATAATATATGTGAAAAAATTCAATTTTGCTTTTTCTTTCCGTTTCTCAACCTCTATCCATTTTTCCATTCATTTTAATTTTCAAATATATATATATATATCAACGGATCAATGAACAAAATGCACATATCCTAAGCACATTATAATTGAGGCACATTATGAGGCTAGTGATTCGCCTTTTAAAGCTTATGACAGATATGTAGTTTTAGCTGATAAATAACAACTTATCACAATAATCATGGGTAGGTACATGTTATTAGGTAGTACCTACGCAAAATTATTTAGTTATAATTTTATTGCATGTAGTTATAGCAGAAAATTATTTAAATAATTTGCTGATCGCACGGTGTGTACGTGTGTAAATACTAGCAACCGTGCGACCTGTCAGCGGACGGAGCCACCCAACTGCCCGCGCTCTATTTTTCCATTAGGAGGGCGTACAACGGTCCACTAGCGCCACTCCTTTAAAAAGAGATTATCTCATGACTAAGAAGGAATTAACATACGGCAACAAAATATGATCTAGAGGAATGTGGCCGCTTTTCTTTAGATCGTATTTTGTTGCTTCGTGTCTCAATATGAAACTTTATAAAAGAAATTAGAAAATTCTAGACACACTTACCGAGGGTATTCTAGCCGTTATTCATAATTCCTTTTCAGTCACAAGATAATATTTTTTTAAAGGAGTGGCGCTAATGGACCGTTGTACGCCCCCTTAAGTAGGTACAATATTGCAGTTAGTTTCTACTTGCTAACAATTTTTTTTTTCGTAGCGCTATCATTTTCACATCTCCCTGATAGCGAAACAAAACATCAAACTCAAGTCCCGTACTGAAGGAAATTTCGTACAAGTTATGGTGGGGGAGAGGGAATAAGTAGGTAACAACTTCGTCCGTTTATGTGTGACGTCGATTGTTTAACACCTATCTTACCAACTGCAATTCTCTGTCTACGTGCAGCGCCCTATAATAAATAGCTGAAAGACATTGGATATGAAAGCTCGTATCGGTCGAAAATCAAACAAACTTCTTGCATGAACACAAACCCAAGAAAAGAAAATTTTAGAAATTCTTGTCAATTTTCGTACCTCTTTTCTTGCAGATTTTCTGTCAATACAAAAAAAAAAACTCATTTTATAACAAGGATAATATATAATAAGAATTTTATACTTTCGGGATTTGCCAAATACCTACGTTTTTCCTGCCTAGGTAACTAGGCAATAGTTGGATCGATTGCATACGACTGCTTAGACGTTACAGGAAATAAACAAAAATAATATGAATAATGGGTCAAGTCAGCAATACGGGCTTACTGGCTGTTATTTCAAAACCTACGTTTACAAGGGAAAAGGTTAGTAGCAGCCTTTTAAGTTATCATTCAACTTATGTACCAAACGAAAAGGCACCCACCCCTTTGTTTACAGTTAACAAAACCAAACTTCTCTTTTTGCGTAAGTAAGTAATTTGTTCCAGGAAAAAGCTGAACAAAACTCAAACGTTGCCTTTTTACGAAATTAATGTTTACCTCCCTTCATATTTATTTTGTAAACAGTTTATACAGCTTCATCAACTTGGAACATAAATATTTAAATAAAAAGTGGTTTTGTTAAAGAATTTTCTAGTAAAATAAAGCAAACAAGCATGTTTTATTTGCCTTACTGGTACATTTCATTCAATATTATTTTTGCTTTCTCTAAATCGCTACCTATTAATTATAGATAAAATACATTTTCACCCTTTCAGAGCACGATAGAACTGCGATGCGACGTGTCTCCAGCGCCGTTCATGCTGCGTCCTTACGCTGGCCTCTACAACCCGTTTTCCCACGCGTGCTCCGTGCTCTGCAACCACCCTGCTGATACCGAGGCTAGGGATGTCGTCAAACGGGCTAAGGACAACTGGGTTTGTTGATTATATTTTATTTCATTTAGGCAATACAACTCGTGTGTCCGCTGGTCTTCCCCAGCGACAAAAATGACGAACTTCCATACAAATTTTAACCCCTTTGGGATGACATTTCAAAAATCCTTCTTGGGCTCACTTTTTCGTTAGTTATATGCTTCTAGACCCAGTCGTCAAGGCTGTGCGGTGTCTGTCAATGAATATTAGAATTTAAGATTTTTTTTAGGTCGGTACTTAAGGCGTATACACGCCAATGTCCTTGAGCATGTGGGCGGAGCTACCGATCCATCTCCGCGCACTCCGCTAATCGCATCGGACGCATTTTTAATTTATTATAATAAAAATAATAAGTACTTACCTACATATTTTAAAAAAGTAATAAAACCAAATCATTTTCCTTTGTATTGTAAAGCAGTACTTAGATATTTTTTTTTATTATCTTTGGATAAAAAATGAAGGAGTAAAATGGTTTCATCTCAATGATTTGTTGTTCATCTGCATGCTGTTTTCAAGCTTTTTTCGAGAGAGCAGCCTTAAGTTCACGAGCTGGCGCCTTACCGTTATGGGGGTAAACAGAAATGATAACACGTCACTTGTTAGATTAGGTAGCTATACTTACCATTAAGTTACTGCGCCAATCCTTTTTAGGGTTCTGTAGTCAACAGAGAACCCTTATAGTTTCGCCATGTCCGTCTGTCTGTCCCCAGCTTAGCTCAGAGAATCTTAGTACTTACTAGAAAGTTGTAATTTGGCATGGGTGTAAATATTAATCCCGCTGCGAAAGTGGTAAATTGAAAAGTTGAAAAAAAATTGTTAGGGTTGCACCTAAAGTGGGAATGATATTTTTTTTCTCGTCTATCTCATGGTGTGGGGTATCGTCGGATAGGCCGTTCAAATATTACGGGTTTGTAAAGACCATTTTTCGATTCAGGGATCCGTTTGCGTAATGTTAAGCTTTAAAGTGCTATTTTTTGTTAAAGTCAAGTGTGTGTGTCCCTGCCAGCTAAATGGTATTTTTTTTGGATATGTGAAGAAAATCATGATAACGAAATTAAAAGAAACTACATCACAGCTAATTTGGCTTTACAAGTTAACGAGTAACCCAACTAACAAAAATTGCTCTTGTAGTGGCTTATATTTCCAAAAATAATATTCTTATAGTAGCCGCATTATCGCTAATAAGGGTGCCTTTGGGCACAATTTTTTTTTTTTTTTTTCTATTTTTTAAAAACGTTGCCCCACACTAGGAATTTCTCCTGTATTGTGGGTGCGTTTACAAACATTTAAATTCACATACACAAACAGCCAGACCCGGAACAACTACTTGTAGGTCATACAAATATTTGTTCCGTGCGGGAATCGAACCAGCGACACGCAGCGCAGCAGTCAATGGCTTAACTAACTGCGCCAACCGTGCCGTCGAAATTATAAGGACAATAACCTTATACCCCCCTCATAGTTGCTTTATTGTCCGCTTTTTTTCCTTATACGTGTTATATTATGACAAGGAACAAGGCCAATACACTTGTAAGAATCATATAGAAATCGTTAATACGGGCGATCACCCTTATACGTGTTTTATTATGGCACGATACAAGGGCGTTAAACTCATTGCGGCAAATCAAAGGCTCTTAAAAAGCCGTAGGCCCTTATGCCTTAGCCGTCTGTTTATGATTCTGCAATAAGTCTTTTTCTTAGTGATTTACATTTTCGCAACAGTTTGGCGAATAAAGAGAAACGTCAACCATTTTACTGAATAGTGAACGGTAAGTTATTATTTTATCTAGTTTATTTACCTGATTTATGTGCTTGTATATAGTGAAAACTGTATGGGAATTCAAATGCATGATAAAATGTGGTACGTTGAGTGTTATAGTATCAACCCGCCCTTGACTTTAAGCTGTTTTTGTGCTAAAAACGTTATTAATTATTTAGTCATGTTATATACAGTGCTATTAAGAGAGCAAAATGATTCGTACATCGTCTACAAGGCTTCTATGAGAGTGAAGAATTTATAATGGCATCATTTGTTGCTTATGCTATCGCCATTTTACATATCGTTAGGGTTCCTTTCTCACGAACAAAATCCTGTACCTAGCTAGTCTTGTTCCCATATGTATAAAATTTATGTTTCACTATGGTTGGGTTGGCTGGAAGAGATCTCTTTATAGGGATAAGCTGGCTTTTGTGCACTAGTTTTAAGTTTGAAATATAATTATAATTGTAAATACACAATAAAGAATATAATTATATATATATATTATGTTTGTCCGCAGATATTGCAATGGTAGTATACATGTTGGCAGACGTCGACAAATTACTACAAAGAAAAGATCATAATATGCGATGGCCATGGAAGTGGACACATTTTATTCTAAGAAAGGAATGTTTTAATTGTACATAGCCGATCCTTTCTAGTTTACATTTACACTTTGTAATAGGTCGCGAAAACATAAAGGTGAATGCGAGTGTTGTTATCTTATATGTATTTAATTAATTGTTAATAATATATCTCAATAAAACATTATACAATTATATTCTTCCTCACTGGTTTCCTTTTCATTCTCATTTTCTATAAAATAACCCTCTGCGGAACCACTGGCTGATTCGTTGGTATCGGCTTGGTCACTTTCTAGCATCATAGAAGTAGAGGGTGTAATGCTCACAACCATGTTTTCGTAGACTTTTTATTTTTCTTCTGTAACCACCGCTTCTTTTATACTTCTTCCAGTCTTTTGAATCCATTTTTTAATGTATATTCCGCTTCGTAATAAATTCACACAATTTGCTGTATTTCAAAATGGCGAATCTAGTTATGTAAAACATTTTAATGTAACCATATAGAGAATAATATCTTTATAATCACTGTACAAGGGAATAAGGATTGCTTTCATCCTTGTAAAGATCATATAAAATGTTAGAATTTTTTTGTTGGATAAACGTCTTATCAAATTCTCCTATAGGTTAAAAAGCATCATAGTAACCTTGTGCATTACTTTTCTAAGAATAATTGGCCATATTAAAAGCCTTTATATGACTTTGAATATTATATGGTTAAAAATCAATGTAACTAGCCGCTATAAGAAGAACACATTTGAACCCATAATGTAGCCGTATGAATTGGATTTATTAACGTTTACCCAGCCAAATTATAAGAAAAAAGGTAATATTAGCCAAATCTTCTAATTATGTGCCACTATAAGGAACATTGACATAATAAATGCTCTTATAAAACAAATATAAGAGTTTAGACCTTATAGACTTAATTTTATAAGCTTAGTTTGTTTGTTGGGAATACTCGACCAACTTACATTTGCAGTTGGAAAATTGACTGTGACGTATACCGATGTATGGGAGAACATGTTTTTTATCTACAATGTTAAGTTTGTTTTTGGGATAACTTCTGCTCTACTACGAAACCCTTCATTTTCCGTGGTCTTGGACGGTTTTGCTCAGGTTCATTGGAGCCTCGGGCCCAGCCGAAGCTTGAACGTATCGTCAGGAACATCATTGAGTTTCGTAAGTAGTAAGCTTCGGTTGTCGATTAGCATGGTGATGGTGATCAGTACAGATGTAGGATGTGTCTGCATAGGTACCTACTCAACGAAATCCTCACAATCACTTTTTTTTTAACGTTGCCCTCCGCTAGGAATTTCTCCTGTATTGCGGGTGCGTTTACACACATTTAAACTCACATACACAAACAGCCAGAACCGGAACAACTACTTGTAGCTCATACAAATATTGGTTCCTTGCGGGAATCGAACCCGTGACACGCAGCGCAGCAGTCTATCGCTTAACCACTGCGCCAACCGTGTCGTCCAATCCATATCTGTATCCATACATGAATGCTACATTCAATACAAATAACTACCTGTAAATAAATAAAACATTTATTTTAGAGTAACATGGACTCATAGGTTAGTAAAAAAGACCACGCACAATGAAGGGTTCCGTAGTTAGGATGAATTTATCCTGAAAACAAACTTAACATTGTAGTTGAAAAACATGTTCTCCCATACACCGATATACGTCACAGTCAATTCTCCAACTGCAAATATAAGTTTTTAATCGCAAAACATATTTTTTATAGCTTATTATTTATTTTTCCTATACTTGTGCAGTGAGACCTCGCTTCTTGCCAAATTTCATGATTCTAGGGCAACGGAAAGTACCGTAGAGGTTTTGTTTTATTTGCGAGTATCGGAATATGTCGCATAAATCGCCGTATTTTTTTATTGCGTTAACTTAGCTTAATTTTTTAGAGCTCTAAGGGACCGTGGACCTACTTGATATTAATTTCAACTTGATACCTACACGCGTTCCTGAGAAAAAGGGTCTTGACAGGCTGACAGACAGACAGACGGACAACGAAGAGATCCTATAAGGGATCCGTTTTTTTCTCTTGAGGTACGGAACCCTAAAAATTACATAAAAACTATGTTAGTAGTATGATATCTGTTTTTCTTTACAGATTGAAGGAAGAGGACACTATTTTCAAGAAGATTTATCCAAGTTCCAAGATGGCGGGGGCGACAAAGATAAGAGTAGAACACCACATGATATTTTTACTGAGGATATGTTTAGGAGGTAAGTACATGTCTTACATACTTACATTAGTTCACGCCTGTATTCCGCAAAGAGGTAAACAGAGGTGTTAAATATGTAGTACAGCCACATTTCACCAATTATGTTAAAGTCCCATAAAATTTTAGCCCGCCTTTGGTCACCCGGGTTTAAATTCAGACTCAGAGTTGCACTAAGAAACCTCTGCGATTACCTGTCTTCTTATTTCCATCTCTAGGCCCGGCGCAGACTTGGTAAAGTTTCTGAGAATAGGCTTCGTACACAGCCCGCCAACAATACGTATGGCGAGCGAACTACCGGAGACTTATTAACATAAGTAAATACACACACATAAAAATATCAAATGTAAACTTAAGCAATATTACTTAACCATTTAAAGACCTAAAGATTTTATTAATTGTATCGATAATAACGCGTACATATAAATGCTAAATTGTTTACTTAGTTTGATATTGAGATAGACTCGTGATAGCACAAGTTTAAACCTTAGTGGCTTTTGGTTGCTATCTAACATGTAATCCTGTGTTCTTTGTATAAATGATAATTAAATTTAAAAAAAAGGGCGGTTTTGCCTGCCGAACAAATATCAACCTTGTTATACTGGAAATAAAGTTGAAAATCATTTAAATCTGCAGATACGCCGAGACGGACTCTAGACCGCTCACCCCAGCCCCAACGCTTGCTAGTGGCAAGTCCAGGGGTTCCCGGCGATGCCTCACACCCGACCAGCCTCATCAGAGAACTACCATTGTATTGGACCTTAGAAGAAGTCACAGTCAGGTGGGCACCAAATGATTTAACGTTTACGAGATTCCCTATGATTTTCAACTGAGCCTGTCAAGGGTCATACTGAAGAGATTCGTCAATTTGGGAATCGATCTTGTCACCGGAGCGGAAATTATGAAGTCTTACATATCCCAACCATATAGGTAATAATATCTCGGTTATCTCAAATTGCAAGACTCCATCAACTCCATAATGTTCGATATTATGATTTGCAATTGTGCTGTCTTTATAAGAGCCGAAAAGACGGTCAAAAAGTAAGATACATTTTAGGGTTCCGTACCAAAATGGTAAAAAGGAACCCTTATGGTGAGACTAAGTCTGTCTGTCTGTCACACCTGGATATCTCAAGAACTACTACTAATGCTATCAACTTGAAATTTAGAATAGTTTTAGATGATGTTAGCCCGACAGAAATTTAAAAAAATATACATTTTGTGCAAAAAGGACTGAAAGAGGGTCTTAAAAATTTGAAGTGGGGCTACTAGGGCATGTGGGGTATCATATGAAAGAATGCTGTTTTTTTAGGCAGCGTAGTTTCCGACTTTTGATGAAAAATGTAAAGAAAAAATACCGCCCCCCCCCCCCCCTTTCTTCGAAGTTTGCATAGATAAAAATCTGAAATTATTCTATGTGATAGAAGTTTATGTACCGATTACAGGAAAAATAAAACGATGTCTGTAAATAGCACAGTTTTTCAGAAATCATCAACATCATATATACGTACGGAACCCTCGGTGCGCGAGTTCGACTCGCTCTTGACCGGTTTTTTTAATTTGATCAGGAAACAATCTACTACCACGGCTACGCAACTTCCGACGTGACTGGCGGTCAGAACACTAGCCCGACCAACGACAGGTCCACTTTACCCTCGCTAAACCTGTCAGACGGAGCCCACAATCGTCTACTCAAGGGTCAGAGTGAGCAGCTTCCCCCACTCGCCTCCCCCCTCGTGTTATCCAAGAGATCTTTACCAGTAAAAGAGCCGCAAAGCGTCAGGAATGTGAAAAAGGTAGGTAATTTTAATAAACCATACAATTTGGACTTTATGTCAATGCTCGCAATGTTTATATTTGCTTGGACGTAAAAACCAGCTAAGTTTCCGTTGACTTGCCGGTTGCCACGATCACAAATATGTATACACATTCCCCCTTATTACAAAACAAGGTTTATCTTCAGACCCAGGTTTAAAACATGGAGCCATTATTGAATTTTGAACTTTATTCCGACTATGGTAAAGTTCCTAAACACAAAACTGACAACTTAATACCGAACTAAGTTTTCAGTTTTATAAAAAGAACGGTATTTCAATCACTGTTACGTTCTTATTGCAAAAACTGGCTCCATGGTTTAAGCCATGTCAAAATATAAATCTTGTTTTGTAATAAGGCGGTTAGTGTACGGTGCAACCGCACATTCTACAATTCAGCAGTTTACGTCACACATTCATTTCAACGTTTTTGACGGCACGGTTGGCGCAGTTAGTTAAGCGATTGACTGCTGCGCTGCGTGTCACGGGTTCGATTCCCTCACGGAACAAATATTTGTATGACCTACAAGTAGTTGTTCCGGGTCTGGCTGTTTGTGTATGTGAATATAAATGTTTGTAAATGCACCCACAATACAGGAGAAATTCCTAGTGTGGGGCAACGTTCGCGTCCAGCTATCAAGTCAGCCAGGCGTTCTCGTTACAGCCAACAAGGGCCGCGTCACTCACTTCATTTCCACACCATCAGTCTTCGATCAATAATAGCATTATATCGAAGCCATCAGTCTATTAAGCTCATTTTACCCTTGAGTTCCTTTGGGACAATACAGTAGTGTTTTAGTAGTTCATCATCAGCCAGCATTGCAGCCGAAAGACGAGTTTTAGTAGTTACCTTCTTTTATTCATCCTTCATCTAAAAGTAATTTATAATCTAGCTAGGGATACACTTAGCAAAATTCAATAGCTATTTTCTCGTGGAATAAAATACCTATTTCATAATTACTGTCCAAAATACTGTGTTTATTTATTTATTTCAACTTCTCGCACACATTATGGTACAAAGGCGGACTTAATGCCTTAGGCATTCTCTACCAGTCAACCAAGGGTGGTGAAGAGATAAGATGGCGGGTGCTCTGATGGAGAGAAAATAATAATATTAAAAAATATTAAATTCTAACCTATTTAAATAACTATTAATAAAATAGGTGCTCAAGTACATAAATAGATTATAAACTTATAATACATATACATACGTACATATTTACTATAACATATCCCTATATTATATATATATACAACATTAGTTTTTGTTTATACTAAACCTCTTAAGGGGTCATTGTATTCATCATTATGAACAACTTTTACTATGGGACCAAAGTTGAAATCGCGAAAAAAATATCAGCTGTTCCCTACATTTTGACGAGTTCAGCGAACTTAAATGTAGGGAACAGCTGATTCAAGGAAAGCCTTGAAATCGCGAAAATAAAATTACCTATTATATATATTATAGTATGAGATGACTCTACGCTATTTGTTTTGTAAATAACTCTGCAATTTCCGCTTAAATGCATACCGACTGGTGGCCGTCCTGATATCAAGAGGAAGCGCATTCCAGAGAAGAATGGACTGAATATGATAGGAAGAATGAACAAAGTCAGAAGTATGTTCGTAACAACATTAAAAAAAAACAACATAAAATTACAAACAATATTATTAGTTGGAGAAAATCACTTTTAAAAGTTTTCTTGTGTAGGTATAAATTTAAGTGCACGTGACTGTCCTTACAATTTATCTTAAAAGATTGAGTTGGGTTACATAACTATCAACAAGGTGCGTGCTACGCATCTAGGAGTATTGAACAATTCTAATTATGTACACTAATTTACTTCAGTAACAACGTTGACTCATGTTTAAGAATCCACAGAAAAGCGTATCGTAATAAGTTTTAGATTGAGTAATAAACGAAAATTGCTGTCACGAATCCGATTCCAGAAACCAGAATGTTATGCGTTATTAATAAAAGCGGAGCAAAGTTATGCGAAACTTAAACCTCGAAAAATAAAACTTCTGGAACAGCAAGATAATTGTTTACACAATCCTCTAAAAAATAAACTTTTATGCCTACGTTCTTTGTCCTCATGCCGTTCTGATTAGACTCGCTCTGTAGGTGGCCGGTAGCAACTATTTGTCCCCTGACATCATTCAATGATACTTTTTCACAATTAGGGATTCCGGATTGAGCTAGAGCACGATTTACTGTAAAGATCTTTGCACATCTGGATAATGTTAAACGAAAAAATCTGTCTTTTTAGATAGGTACTTACCTATTGTTCCCAAGATTCATTTTCTAGCTGATGGAGTCATGTCATGGTTCATTATTTTATCTTCGTTTTGTCTAAAAAGTCATACATATGGACCATTGTAACTGCTTCAGCGTCATCGAGGGACACACAATCTACGGTACTTACACTTAACTTTTTTTTTTGTTTGTCTATCTGTCTGTTTGTTCCGGGTAATTTCCGAAACGTCTGGACCGTTTTTGACGGAACATTCACTGGAAGATAACTTTATGTTATAAGGAGTAACTTAGGCTACTTTTATTTTAGTAAAAGCCACCCGGGCAAATCCGCGGGCAGCTGCTAGATCAATATAATGATAATCGTAGGTAGATATATTTTGAATGCCTTGTACCTTTGTCTAATATCCGGCCTTACCAACACTTTACTATCGAACTTGGTGAGGTGATAAAAATAGTATAATTTAGCCGTATGCTCAACGATACCAAGTTATGAATTAAAAAGCCACTTAGTTTTAAATTAAATTGCGTCATACCGCTGCTATCCACGCAAGTGCTTTAGCGCCAATCATGAGCCCTTATCACTGATATGGAAAGTTTCCCCCCAAGCCTGTCCAAGAGTTACTAGAGCGTTACTCCAAACATCATTCCACTGTTGATAAACATAGATCGATACATTCGCTGACGTTAGTCCGATACGCCGATTTCCACGGATTAGTCGTCCTAAGGATATCAAAAACGAAATTTTCCATTTAAAATATGCTACCATTTTTAATATCTAAGACAAAGCTTTTGCCTGTAAGGACCAAACAAAAAGATACAGCAAAAAATAAGAAAACGAAAGAAAAGAGTTTCTTCGTAACCGGTGATAACTTGCCGACTTTGAAGAGCCGACGTTTGAGACGAAACGCACCGAAGCTTCCTCCCTTAGTGAAACCGTGGACGTGCGATTGCAATCTGATGCACCTCACCAAAATAGTGATTAGCTACGCACCACAGAGCAGGAAAAGAGGCGCTTCCAACATCGTGTTATCTATGACCGCGTGGGGCACGACCGGGCAAAGGAAGCGCATGAAACTGCCTAGTGTTAAACTGACGAGAAAATTGGTTAAAGGCGAGAAATCGTTGACAAATAACACTGATGAGTTCTTTAAGAAACTTGAGGTATTGTTATCGTTATATGAACTTGTTCCGTTTGGTGCCGGACGTGAACTGCGTGCACTGACTGGTCAGGTCCACTCAACCTGTGTGGTTCTTTCCTCAAAAGACCATTTCAGACACCAATCTACATGGTCTTCACATGATCTAACCAAGATTATGTCTGGACTTTAAAAGAGACTGTGACCTCTGAGTTTGTTTCGGCCTTTCTTCTCAGAGTAGTCAGATAGGAAACGCCGAGCTCATCTAGTTTTTAAAATATGATTGACGTGTAAAAATGTTTGTACAAACCTACTTACAGAAATAAAATCATTTATCATTTAAAGAATAGTACCATCCCATTTCTTCCTGTGGGTGTCGTAAAAGGCGACTAAGGGACTTACTAGAGAATGGGCAGCAGCGTTCTCTATGCATTTTTAAAACCATTCTGCGATCGCCAACCCGCCTGCCAAGCGTGGCAATTATGGCAAACACCCCCCCCCCCCTTTTTGTCCAGCAGTGGATGTCTTTCGGCTGAAATGATGATATGAACTTGATGGTTTTAGTCTGAATGAGGTACTAAGAACTACATAAGTATGATCAGTACCTTAAAGTGTGGGCTGCAATTTTCATGGACAGCAATTTTCCATCGGAAAGTTTTCGTACAATAAACGAACGCTTTCTCAATTGAATAGTGCCAATTTTTTTCCAGAATCAATTAAAGGCCCTAAACCTGGGAAAGCCTGCGAAAACTAAGAACAGTAATGGTAAAGAACCGCCTGCGTCACAGCGATCTAAGGCAGAGAAAGAAGCAGCCAATGAGGCGAACGATGCTGCGTCTAATGGGGAAGAAGGAGGTAAGTCCCAAAAAATGTTTCAAAACCTGCAACACCCACTCCTTAAGACTATTTTTGGGTGCCGCGGCAGCGGCCGGCGAGTGCCAAAAACATATTTTTTAATGTAAAACCAAACCACGTGGACAACGGGAAGTATTTTTAAATATTTAATTGAAGTACCGCAGTCCCCGTAGGACGGGGACACGGCGTACGGGGACGATGGGAATACACGATTTATAGATACCTAATAATATTAGCCTGTTCATACAAAAAAAACTCATGAAAATATCTTAAGTAGTTTGAAAGTAACATAGTTTTTTATGCTTTGGGTAGACATTAATTCCTGAATTTATTTCATGAAATATTTTAAGTACTACAATATTGAAATATTCACATTTAAAATGAATGTGTATGCATACATTTTTTGCGTAACTTATTTGCATTATATGAAGGCGTAATACAATATAATATTATTACTTACTAGCTGTGCCCCGCGGTTTCACCCGCGTAAGCCACGATCCCGTGGGAATATAGGGATAAAAAGTGGCCTATATGTTAATCCAGGGTGTCAGCTACCTCGATACAAAATTTTATCAAAATTGGTCCAGCCGTTTGAGCGTGAAGAAGTAACAAACATCCATCCATCCATCCATACTTACAAACTTTCGCGTTTATAATATTAGTTGGATGACATTTGCATGTCATTGTCATGTTTTATCGTTCAATCAAGCGTTTAAGTAGGTATTTTTAACCGACGAAAACGATTCTTTTTTTTACGGTTTTTAATTATGTTTCACTGCTGGCCATAAACCTCTATAATTAACCTCCAAACCGTCTTGTGCTAGTTTCCACCATGCCTGCCCTACAAACAGTAGGCAATCTTAAACGTTTTCTTTTTTCTATGTTTCCAGGTAGTGGTGAAGGTCGAAGGCGTGGTAAGAGGCGAAAGAAAGGAGGTCGGGGTGGCAGTGATCGGCTTACATCCGCGGGACTTGCGGCACAAGCGCAACAAGATCCTGAGACTCAGGTATGTACTCTTGGTGTTTCTTTGTCGTAAGTGCAGGGTTGTGCCCTTAGCGGGAGGAAACGCCCGGGTATCACCACTGTGTGGATCGCCCGGAGGACACGGTGTAAGAGGTCGTTATCACCCGATAGATATAAGTAAGTATATAACCTAATTTACCATCTTATAATCCTAACTAAAAAATATAAAATAAAAAAAGTTAATTAAAAAACAATAAACCTGACTGCAAAAACATGAACTGAAAGATGGAAACAAGATGAAAAGAAAACGAGTATCCTTAGTACCAAAAATAAATAAATGCAGTCGGAGGCAAATTTTAAGGCGTTCGTAACATCTTGGATGCCTCCAACTGCATTTATTTATTTTTTGTACTTAAAAAATAAAATAAAAAAAACACATTACAAAACATTTATTTCAGACAAAAAAGTCCATATTATGCAATCTAAAGTTCAAGACTCCAAGAAAAAGAATCCGAGTCTGTCCAAGAATTTTGCTTATAACTAGTGTTAGTAACAAAAAAAAGTAAATAGACGCCCCTGCTCAGTCGGCTCATCGGTCTCGCACCACATGGAGTTCAGTGAACCTACTGAGCAGAACAGTATCGGTTCTCTCGCCAATCATCCTTAGGACGCTATTCGGGCTGCCCCGTACTCGTCGCACCAGCGACGCCACTTTCTTACGCATCATAGCGTAAAAGTCATCTACGGTGGCGTCAGTAAACATGCCGGATGCAATGCACCATCGAGGAAGCCGAAACAGAGCCCTGAATACATTATTATACTGGAACCGCACGGCATTGTAGGCTTTTTGTGTAAGGTTTGCCCACATGCCGCTCGTGTAGAATGTCTGGCAGAATGCCTTGAACATTGTTATTTTAACAGGAGCAGTACAACGAGCGAACCTGAAGGATAATCGTTTTCTTTTCATCTTGTTTCCATCTTTCAGTTCATGTTTTTGCAGTCCGCTTTTTTGTTTTTTTAACACATTGACTGCCATGTAGGGCACCGGTGACCGGAGGCGGTCTTGTATTAAGGCGCCACGTAGGACACCGGTGACCTCACGGTAAACCTGTTTTCAGAGTTTATTTACGCGCCGTAGGACGCGTTTTCTATAGATTTCCTATTAGTAAGTGACCGGAATGGCGCTCAGGAGTAATACTTTCGCATGGTTTCTATGTAACGTAAAAATATTTTGAATTATTGAAGATAAACCTTCAATAACGTTAAAAATCCCAGAACATAATTTTTTTTAAAATCCAAACGTATTTATAAATGGTATGGGAAGAATAATAAAACGAGTACTTAGTAAAATTAAACTTTTTTACCTTTTAGTATAAAATTGCGTGTGTAAGCGACTGAGGTGCGCGGGTGCCCGGAAAGATGACCGCACGGCGCCTTGGTAACAGAAATCAACATAATTACTTCTGTGCGCCATGTAGGGTACCGGTGACCTCGTGAAGTTTTTTTTAATTTTCTACGGAACCCTGCCTCCGATTGACCCCAAAATTTAATACTATGTATATCTAGACCCATAAGATCAATTGGCACAATTTTTTTTTTTTGTGATTTTTGTCATTATTACTCTGGCAGTTAATGTGTTCATTAAAAATTTTTTTAACACTTCTCTACATACATATACGGCCCCGGCTGTGATTTAATCCTGCATTATTAGCGTTTATTTGATGAAATAAATTCTTCACTGTGAAAAATCCAAGTCCCAACTGTCTCATCATCATCAGCTTCATCTGCCGAGCCTTTTCCTGTTAAGGTCGGCTTTCAGTCTAACCGCATCCATCTGAATACCAGCATTTGACATGGAGCCTATCTGACCTCCACAACCCAGTTACTGGGTAATATGTATGATACCCCTTGGTATCACTGGTTGTCAGAATTTCGGGCTCCCAAATGTCTATGCTGTTTTAAACATTTCTGTATGCACGTTTTCATAGATCGCCGGCATCGGTACGGACTCCCAAAACCCGAGTTCCCGCGGTTCGATAGCGCCGGCACTAGAAGATGACGTCATTGTACTGCCGGTCATCAGACCGCTAGTGGTCCCCAAGAAGACAGACTCCTTCCTAGATGATGATATGCTCAAGTATTTACATAGAGAGGTCGATGAAGACGCTATTGAGACTGAATTTGATACAAAGGTTAGTTTTTTTTTTTTAAAACGTTGCCCCACACTAGGAATTTCTCCTGTATTGTGGGTGCGTTTACAAACATTTAAACTCACATACACAAACAACCAGACCCGGAACAACTACTTGTAGGTGATACAAATATTTTTTCCGTGCGGGAATCGAACCCGCGACACGCAGCGCAGCAGTCAATCGCTTAACCACTGCGCCAACCGTGTCGTCAAGTTTGTTCTTTGATTATTTCGATACGGTTGCGATGTTGCTATATAAAAATTCAAAATATCAGATATCATCTAGTTTTGGGATTACAATTAAACTCAAAGTTCTACTATTTAGCACAAAAAATGTTTTCTTTTTTGGTTTAGTTTTAATAGCATGGTTTGTAAATTATTTTTATGTGTATTCCGTAGAAAAGTTGTTGGTTACACATTTGGTAGTATCTTTTTTGTATTTCTTCCCACAAAATGTAATGTGTCACTGTTTGTTTTCCTTAATAAATAAAATAAAGTCAAACAAGACAAAGTTGAATTTCCATAGATTGTTTTAAAACTTTTTCACTATACTGTAGCGCGTAGGCATATTAAATAATTATCTTTAGTCTTAGGCAATGCATGACGTAGCTTGTAAGTTAAAATAAAATGGACATCTTTTCAGCGTCGCTACGTCTTGGAAGAGGCAATGCGAACTCGTCCGGAGCGAGCGTACGGACAAGAAATGCAGAAGTTACTGCGAGAGTTAAAAGTACCCGCTGTCAGCCTCGGTGACTGGCTGCACATACCGAGAATCTTCTCTCGACAGAACGCGCAGTTCGCCTTGCCCATAGACACGTATGCGTTGGAGAGTAAGTACCATAGACATTAGCAGTTAGAATGATAGTGACATCTGTCAGCCTCGGCGACTGCCTGCTCATACCAAGAGTCTTTTATCGACAGAACGCACAGTTTATCTTGCCCATAGACACGTATGCGTTGAAGAGTAAGAATACATTTTTCATAATCAACAGCCAATAGATATTGGATATGTGCTTCTTCAATCGCAAGCCAATTAACTCGATTCTCAATTAACCAGCCACCCTATGAAGACCGTTCTACTCAACCTAGACTGATCACTATCCCCCACTACCTATATTTAGGGAAGCATTTTATAAACAAGTTTACTAACTAAAACTTTGCTTTTGCTCAGCACATAGCCTGACAAATAATTGCGCTAAGCTGCAGTGTACAAATTTATTATTAAAAAAAAACTTATTTTTTGTTTTATCTTGACAGCTAATTCAATTGTTTACAGACTTGACACCAATGAACTACGCAGCCCGGTTTGTGAGTGTGAAGAAATCGAAGCAATTGCTGTACCTCACTGTTCTCAGAAAGTTCAGACAACATGGATATAGGATCGCGATAAAGGTATACAAAATAAATACTCAAAACATGCTTTTCCCATTATTTTGACACACATTATTTTTATTAAGACCAATACTGACACTTTGCTATTCCAATAAAAGAACAGCATTTTAATCTCACGAAGCAACGCGCGCTTTACTTGTGGTAATCAAGTGTAAAAACACACTGCGAGTAGACGAGTAGCGTCAGTTCCGTCTTCGCCATTGTCTCGGACAGTACCAAGAGCTCTTGCGCTTACACACACATTCACAGCGTGTTTGTACATGAGTATAAATGTTGGTAACCACAAGTAAAGCGCGCGTCACTTCGTGAGATAAAAATACTACACCACCGGACATTTTCAAATAAACAGTTTTTGAGTACCTTTCCCTTGAACAAAGTTCATCATGATGGACGTTAAAATATGGATAAGATAGATATGAAAAAAAAAACTTTTTAAATATTTCTTAAAAAATGGGGAAGTAAGTACTGCCATATTATGGTGGATCAGCAGCTGTAGCCCGCGAAATTCTAATTTTTTGACACTGACCTGCAAATTGCAAAAAAACGTAAGAAAATTATCTAAGTATATCAAATTACCAATATCTGTTATAGTCGTGAATCATATTTTAATCAAGATACACCAATATTACGATACCTATGTATTTACAGAATTATAATCATAAGAACATTCATACAACTCTCTAAGTTAGATTTGTCCCCAAAGTCATTATTTCATGAAAAAGTCATTCAATTCAACAAATCTAACTTAGAGAGATGTATTTTAGTAATTATTGTAATGAATATACTACAGCTGCGGTTTCACCTTCAAATGAGAACAGCACCCTAATTGCGTAACACAGTTTGAATTTGAATCCGAATCGGAATGATTTTGAAGTATATTGCTAATCCATTGCTTCATAACTTCATAAGTTAGAAAAAATTGTCTGCTCAACACATTGAGGTAGGAATACTATGGAGAGGTCATATTCTACTATATGAAGAATAGTTATGCAAATATCTATCATATCGACACAGTCTGTAACTCATCAAGAGCTACATATGAAAAAAGAGATATCTATATGTTTGTCAAGGACTAAATTTGGCAAGACTTTTGTGTGACGTCAAAATCTATCTATGCGTGACCGGTCGCCATGTTTAAAGCCAAGTTTTGTGGTATAAAACTCGGCAATGTGCTGTCAACGGTTGCTTGCTTTCTCTCTCGCACTCGCAGTAACAACCCTATAAAAGGCAGCCATTTTAAGTACTCGATTTTTGTAGGTAGTCACGCTAATTTTGTAGGTATGGCAAGTCCATAGGTTAATAGCTCCTAGGTACAACGTAAATAACGCAATGAATGTTGTTGTGCTATGAAAAAAAAAAAATTGAAACCGATTCCAACTGATAGTGTGTTACGTAATTAGCCTGAGTATGCTCTCGTTCGGAAATAGCAACTGTTGTATTGTATAAACTTTACATACACCACAAGTATCGACTCATAATAAAAAAAACTATCTTTAAAAGAACATAGAAGAAGGCCTAACAATGATGATGGGTGGCGGTTTAACTACGACGCAAGCGCAAAGCTTCAAGAGCATCATGGACTGGCCCAGCTACGAGGAGCAAGAGAACATCCCTGATGAGATCAAGGTCACCCTTATTGATAATGGGTACAAGAAGCCCCCTATTAGCACTGAAGCGAATGGTGAAAATGGAGAGGTGAGAGTTTAGTTTTACGTTGGTTTTTATTTTTCTAAATAAACTGATGATTCCTTTGAAACCAAAGATTTAAATCGTTAGATGTGCCCAAGGAACTTATATCCAATCTGGAATGCGCACGGGCTGCCGATGCGCGGTCCGAGCGAGATCGATAGCTTCGCGAGAGCCCTCTGTTCCTTTCTGTCACTTACTTGAAGAAAGAAACACCGCATCCTGCATATGATTCGCTTTTGCAACCTTGAATTGCACACTTTTTAACCATCTTTATTACTTCCGAATAAAGAAATTGATTGTTTTATCATCGAATTGCGGTTAAATTAAACACCACCATGGCAAGTTGATCACCATAATTACAACAAATTACTATGGCTGACGAAGAATTGACTGAAGAATTGCCAAGCTTAAGTGGCAGTGGGCAGGGCACATTGCTCGCAGAACTGATTGCCGATGGGGCCGAAAGGTTCTAGAGTGGCGACCGTGTACCGGAAGACGTAGCGTTGGAAGGCCTCCTACAAGGTGGACCGATGACCTTGTGAAGGCCGCAGGTATCCGCTGGATGCGGGAAGCACAGAACCGGTCGAAGTGGCGGTGCTTGGGGGAGGCCTATGTCCAGAGTGGACGTCTTTCGGCTGAAATGATGATGATGATGAATATGGTTGACGGGCTGCCAGTCTAACTTATAATTATATTCTACTAATAATCTTTTCTTTTTTAATTACATTTCAATACAGTGTCCAAATTATTGCTAAAAAAAGTTCTCATTCTAACAGATAATTGAAAAATATTAGATATATTACAGAACGAAAATTAATGTTTTTTTAGTAAGACATGACAATATTATTTTTGCCTACCATTCATACTAAATTCGGGAATAATCCTCCTAGCAACACTTTAAAAAGGGACACAGGGCTCTCGAAGCGCTTTCTCTCTCGGACCGGATTTCTTTTGATGATTACCAAGTGATTGTCTGTAATAGAACTTAGCTTCATAACCATAAGGTTTATTTTTATATTGGTGTCAAATTGACAATGCACATTCCAGGTTGGATCAAAGTTCCTTGGATGTGCCCTTATCGTGTTTTTTAATCCCACATTGTAATTTGACAGGTGCAAATGTCAAACTCCAAATTAAAAAAACAAACAACAAAGATTTGAAATGTCAAATTACTATCTGGGATTAATAAACGAACTTTAGGTGGTGCATTAAGGCGTATAGAGGCCTCACTAACCTTGCGCATCTGGGCGGAGCTAAACGCACAACACTCGCACACTCCTGTTATACGTAAAACTCGCGCGGCGGCGGCGCGCTAAACTAAAACGACGATCATAGAATATCTAGGGGCACGCAGGTACGCACGTAGGTCGGCGTTTTTGCCTACGATTCCAAAGGGACGTGCGGATGCAAGGCTGATATTTGTATATGGACACAAATGTTACGTGTTTGTGTATATTTTAAGATTTTACTGGACATCATTTTTTATCATTTATGTAGGTAGGTATAATGAAACAAAATATATAGCATAAAAAATGTGTAACTTACTTATGAATTAGGATGTAGGTACTATTTTATTTATTATGTGCACACAGTAAAATAGATACAGATACTTACGACGGGTAAGTATTGAGTACAAATTTACTGCTTATTTCTATACTTGCAGTAGACCTGCGAAAGGAGAAATTAAAAAGAAATAAACCTATCCTTCTTTTTCAATGTTTACCAAGATCCAGTTCGCCTCTTTACAGAGTTACATTCTCATCCCACCCTCAAAACTTTAAACGTTATTTCGAGCATTTTCTAATAACATTTTATTTGCATAGACTGTAGATAGGCACTTACATAAAAATGAGATTGCTTTTTCACCAATTTGAGTTATTATAAATCATTAATAGACATGATTACCTAAATATCATCTATCTACCTACAAATAAATCTTTGACTTTGAACATTTTTAGGGTTCCGTAGCCAAATGTCAAAAACGGGACCATAATTTCGTTATAATTCTGTCTGGATTTCACACTGCCATTTTACTCGGAGACTATTTTCAATATAGGGTCGAATGAAATTAGTTAGCGAAACTCCGCAGACATGATTGGTATTTTTTTTTGTCATGTTTAGTTTGTTGACACCCATCACGTTTTCGGACATTCGCTAACTAATTAAATTTATTCCTGTATATTGATACGAAAAAATTAATAAGATGAGGAGTGCCACACTTCAAAAATTCTTTCGTACCTAATTCGAAATAGTTTTTTAACCGAGAGAAGGAAAAACAATATAAGTGCACGCAAGCGTGTGGGGTATCGTTGGATCTCATAATTAAAAATAATACGACAGACAACAGTTTTGAGATTAACTTTGTTTTTCATAGTTTTTTTTTATGAAATACATTATGCGGTTTATAACAACAATACTGTGCATGCGTAAATATTCAGCCCAACTACGGAACCCTTCGCTGTGCATAATCTGAAACACTTAGCCGGATTTTACAGTTAGTCATACGTCCAAGGTAGAAGTTGAATTACGAAAACCTGCTCGCGAAATATAGACGTTCACAACACAAGGTCAAACTGTTACCACTGACGTGCGGTTGGGTGTACTCCGTCATAATGAAGTTTCAAATAAAACACAGGTCATTCTAAAAATCTGTAAATTTTAATTAGTTTTCTTCTTTCTCGTTTTTCTTACGTCACCTGACGCATTTTCATAGCCTTGTGAGCTAGATATTTTCTTGACTTGCTTTGCCTTGGCATTTTTATTTATTTACAAAGTATCTTATTTTAACACAACAAACAATAAAAATTAAAACAGTATTTAGAAATGGCACCACTAAACTAATAAAGCGTCCACGCGCACAATGGAATTGGACCCTCTGCGGCGAGCAAGTCTATAAAAGCACACTGATACAATACGTCCGTAAATATATGCACTAACACACATGAACGTGCGCAGTCGGTTGATAGCCGGAGCGGAGCAGCGAGCGACACAACCCTCCCGTCTCAATGCTAACGCCCGACTCCGATCGCGCCCGCGCAGAGCACTTTCAGACCTCTATCTCAAAATGGGGACATTTTCTTTGCAAATGTTGATTGATTTACATAAGCTATTACATATCTGTAGTACTTCTATCCATCAATTTTTCTGTGTAAAAATATTTCCAAAAATCAAAGCCGTTTAGCAGGAGTAGGGAATATTAGCCAAAAAATTACGTTTTAGTAAATATTTTTTTAAGGCAAAAGTATTAGCCCTACGAAAAAATCCTGTTAAGGGAATGTTGTACATGAATCTATAAACAAAATATATTTTTTTCAAATCTTCTACCCAAGCCGTTAATGAGAAGTAGGTTATAGAAAGTGACTGTGTTACGGTAATAAACGAGACTAAGGGCCTTAAAGTGTGAACACTGAGAAGACTGAACTCAAAAATGCCGCATGGAACGATTAATATGATTTTCAGTATGAGTGAGCGAGACAATACTATTCAAATGTCAGCGAAACAGAAACGTTTATTTGCCTGTATCTGCCGTTTATCTGTTGACACGGTAGCGACTAACGAATCTAACGATTTAAATCTATTGTTGAAACTTGATGGATAAAGCTCTATCCACACAGTTCCAGGTCAGACTTTTCCAGAGTTTCCCAACCGCACATCAGTACCTATACTCCATTTGATATAAGATTAGACATTTAAATAAATTTTTTTTTACAGTCCGTTCAACCGATTTTGACTTCTATTCTTTTTTTTATAAAACGTTATCCCACACTAGGATTTTTCCTGTATTGTGGGTGCGTTTACAAACATTTAAAACTTACATACACAAACAGCCAGACCCGGAACAACTACTCGTAGGTCATACAAATATTTGTTCCGTGCGGGAGTAGAACCCGCGACACGCAGTTCAGTAGTCAATCGCTTAACCACTGCGCCAACCGTGTCGTCCTATTGCGTTGGTGGCAAGACAAAATATGACAGCTGTAATAAACAGTTGGTATTGTAACCAAGTTTTTGCTTTTAATACCATCCATATGCCTACGGAATAGAAGTCAAAATCGGTTGAACGGACTGTAAACAAGTTTATTTAGATGTCTAATCTTATATCAAATGGATTATAGTAAACTTAAACTATGAAAACCACCCTTTAATGCTTTTTAATAAAGACTTGAACGTGGTTTACAGTACGTTAGAGCAGAGCATGGTCTTGATGGGACGCTGAGCTAAAGAAAGAAAGAAATTATTTATTTGCTGATAATGTATACATATAAGTTGGAATATTTATTAAGTGTCCCGGTACATTTTACCTTACGGCATGCAAAATATTGGGTTTGAATTAATAATATAGATACAGCTATTACAATTATTATTAGCCATAGCCGAATTGAACAGATCAGACTAAAAAGAAATAAAAATGAATTAAATATAAATCTCTCGCAAATTATACAATCAAAATATAAGTCGTAATGTGTAATGTCAAAAGCTTAATGTCAAAATATTACAAAACATTAACAACAATCACAATTATTATTATTTATAAAATTTAGATAATCTGATAATGTCAAAATCTGTTATGTCAAATTACAATAGAACAACAAACAAAACAAAATCGCCAAAAAAAAAAAATAACAATGTCAATAATATAATCATAAACATTCGAAATTGCAAAGACAACGTACATTTATCAATAACATTTTCCTGTATGGTTTTGTCATTTAAAAAGTCTTTAATTGTGTAATAACATTTCTCAAGCAATAGTTTTGTTAATTGTTTTTTAAACATTTTTATGGGTAGGTCTTTTAAATTTTCAGGTAATTTATTATATATACGCGGTCCCATGGAAAGGATGCTATTTTTTAATAAGGCTGTTTTATGACCACCTGTGTACAATTGGTTTTTATACTGGGACCTCATTGGTGCCGTGCGTTGTCTTATGTCAATCATTGAGGTAAATAGGTGTCTATTTAATTTAACGAAAAGGGCAGCTTCGAGTATATATAAACAAGGTAATGTTAGAAGTTTTAGGGATATAAATATAGGTTGACAACTTTCAGTAAACTTAAGACCTGTTATTGATCTAAGACGTCGTTTTTGGGCCCCCTCTCACTGCAGTTGCCCCAAAATATGACACCGTATCTTAATAATGAAGCAACTAATCCATGATAGGCTATAACTAATGTATTTATGTTTAGTTTATTTGAGAGGTTATAGAGAACATATGAAGATTTACTAAGTTTTTGGCACAAATTTTCAGCATGAGACTTCCATGTCAATTTATCGTCAATCTGCACTCCTAAGAATTTAGTCACTGAAGTTGTGTCTAGGATTTGGCCATTATATTCAGTAATTACTTTTTTTGGCTGTAACCTCTGGTGAAAATGCATGACTTTAGTTTTTTGTAAATTTATGACTAGATTATTGTTATTAAGCCAATCTATTATTGTTTTAAGTGTGCTCTTTATTTCATCTTCGTAGTTCGTCTCATTCATACATTCGACTATAGCAGTGCTGTCATCGGCAAATAATGTCATTGGCTGCCGAATTTGACGGGGTAGGTCATTAATATAAAGTAGAAACAGTAATGGACCGAGTACACTGCCCTGTGGAACTCCGAACTCTGTTACTCTGCAACTGGATAGGTATTTCAGTTCCCGCTTAGTTTTAGTACAGATTCTCGATAGTTCTGTGTACTGTTTTCTATCCGTGAGATATGACTTAATTAGGTTTAGCACGTTTCCTCTTATGCCATAATCGCTAAGTTTATTTAAGAGGGTGTCATGTTTTACATAATCGAATGCGTTTGTCATGTCTGTGAATAGTGCACTTATAGGGATTTTTTTATCCACATTATTCATAATTACTTCCAAGAGATCGAATATTGCCATGTTTATATTTTTATTTTTTCGAAAGCCCTTTTGTTCTTCACGTAAAATATCATTTTTAGCTATAAAAGTGTAAATAGATTCATATATTATTTTTTCAAAGATCTTAGAGAATACTGAAATAAGAGCTACAGGTCTATAGTTTTTCATGTCTTCCTTGTCATTCTTTTTGTGTAATGGTTTTATAATCACAGTCTTTAATTCATCAGGGAATAATACCTGAGCTTATACACATATTTATTATATGGCTTAATGGTTTTGCGATAGTATCAGAGACAAATTTGACTACCACGGTTGAAATGCCATCGAATCCGAAACTTTTTTTATTTTTTAAGAATGACATGGGGGACAACCACTACTATATTACTTCAGTGTCGAAAAGACATGGAGCTATACGTCCTGTATAGCTCCATCTCATTCCCACACTGAAGTTATATTAAAGTATTAAATACTGCTTTATGAGGGAGTGGTTATCCCCCTGGTCCTGGTGTGTCGATAGACCCTTGGAACCTTTAAAAATAGAAAAAGTACAATAGATTCTTATTTATTTCAGTCTGACAAAGATACGTTGAAGTTTCGCACTTGGTGCGGTCTATGCGCGATCTGCGAACGAATGTATGGACGGTTTCCGCCCAGAGACAAGGATCCTCCTGATGGGGTGCGTATTGCCTTTATAGAAACGACTTAGAACTGAGTGGTGCAAAAAAGAGATTGAGCTGTACGGGGCGTATAGCGCCATCCCTTTTAGCACTGAAACAATGGCGACTTTGACAATTCAATAAATGGCCCCAGACACAACGCTACAAGCTTGTTTTGGCGCGTGGCCGCAATCGGAACTAACGCTGCCATCTTGTTTTGTCAATAAATTAATGTATGTACCAATTTCACAAAAATGTTTACCAACAACGCCCCCTTGACAATGTCATTCAGGCGCTAAAATATACTTGTAGCACTCTAAAGTGCACTCTAAAGCGGCCGCTGAGAGAATGCGTTCCTGACAGGTCGTGATCGAAAGGACGATGTAACTTCATCCCCGCGTCCTAATTAAAACCTATCGTCGTGCGAATACATGATCGTTCGATCTTCGTTCGGTGAACTTGAACGCGTGGTTGCGCCGATAGAGGGCGTTTTCCGGTTTTCCGAACAAATAGTGACAATAAGACGCGGGGTGAAATGGCGAAGAATTTACGATAAAAATATTACGATCGTTTATTTGCACTATTAACGAATAATATAATTATGACAAGTTACAATAAAAGTGTTAATTAAATGTTGCGCCATATTTAATGTTGAATAAATAAGGAAACAATATTAAATTTTAAATCCTTATTGCGTTGTTACAAGGTTAGGTCAAAATGTTTATTTTTGTAGTGATGTGCTAAAAATAACTAGGCAGTTGAAACGTTATCTGTCGTTATACTATAAAATAATACGTTTTTATTTAATAATAATAGAATGCACTAATAAAGTTAATAATATTATAAACTAAAGCTTCGTCCAAACCGAACGCTCAAAGGCAATAACCCGCTGCGTCTGTCTGTCTGAACGGGATAAACTCAAAAACTACCAAATGGATTTTCATTCGGTTTTCACTAATAGACGAAGTGATTCATGAGGAAGGTTTAGGTGTATAATTCAGTCAAGGTTTTGTGTTAATTGGCTGAAATATGACGGTGATTGTTTAAGATGTGGGGAAAAAATTATTGAGACTTTTACGCGTTACGGTAGTACGTTTCCGTGGGATAATTTCCGTCTTCTACGCGGGCGAAAGCGCGGTCAAAAGCTAGTATTAAATATTTCCTAATATCACTATTGCATTTTTATTTTCTTTACGCTACTTACATTCAGAAATTAGAAGTCAGACAAACAAGTATTAAAACTTGTGTTATTCTTTTAGGGTTGGTTGTAAAACGTAATAATAGTGTTACATTAGTTTACCCATCAGTATTCATGACCAACTGACGGATGTCAGGAACGGATTCTCTCAGCGGTAGGAAATTTACCCAGGGCCGACCCAAAAGGAACGTATCTCAGTTATTTTGTTATATTGAATATAACAGAAATAAATTAACACTATTCTGAATATCAGTGGCTAACACCTATAAATTGCCATTTGATTTTGGTTAGATACGCAAAATATTTTAAAATATTTTTTTAAATTTAGATAAAAACACAAAAAATAGATAGTCATCAAGCTTCTAGCTCCATTAGAGCTAAAATATTCCTGGTGGATCACAATATACGGGCATCATATTTAGTGCCATTATTTTAAGTTGTATTATTATAATCTTCTAATCTTAATTTTCAATACTTAACAGCTGCGGCTTAGGTAACCCAGTAACACTAAAAAATCATGCTATCTCACTTTTTCATTACAAGCTCGTGCGCAGTCCTTGGCTTTCTGTCCCCAACAGACCAAATTGATAACCGACTAGAGGAAAGTTTGTGAAAGACTGAAATCCACCACATTGCCTCACTTGGATTCCATTCCTGACCTCATAGCCTCAGACGGGCGCGATCGACTGGATTTACAGAACACGTACAATCCGTGTTGACGGATTGTTCACGGGAAATTCCGGTGATGGAAGACCATCGCTGGAAAGTACCGGCTGACGTACGTGAACTGATAACCGAGAAGAACGCCGCCATTCGTGCCTACGACTCCTTTCCCTGCAACGCGAACAAAGTCCACATGCACTATTTACTACCTCATAGTTTGAACTGCGAGACGCGATTAAATTTTTTTTTTCTTTCTATCCGTCGCGATCTGTGCGTTTTTATTTTCGAGATTCAATAGAAAATATTGCGACGATTTTTGGCTTTCTTATTACCGGACAAATATTGGTTTTATTTTTGTTTTACAAACGGCACTGAAATAGAGATAATATTGATAAGTTCAAACTCGGTGTATTTAGTACCTAGCTACCAAAATATTCCACTATCTATCCAGCTTCTTAATGATACCCTAATCTCTAATCTGCAATCAATCACCGATTAAGACGATTTTAATGAACCCTAATTCGATTGTTATACTAGAAGTTTTAAAATTACATAATCCAGCTCCATCACCATGTCACCTGGATAATTCCATAATTATTGTACCGTGATTGAGACAATTATGAATTTTGAAGGTAAATAGGTATAAACAATATTTTTTTGTATATCACCTGTACATAAACATGAGGCAATATTTTGGTGCTAGCCATTGATTTCGAATATAAAAAATATATATTTTAGCTATATTTAAAATAACAAGAAAACTGAGATATCTCTTTCGTGTCGGGTCTGGGTCACAAATGACCGTTCTTCTTTTCACGGATGATGTATTTCTGTTGCCGCTATAACAACAAATACTAAAAAACAGAATTAAATAAATATTTAAGGGGGCTCCCATACACAACGTGATTTTTTTGCTCATTTTTGCTCTATATTGATAACGGAAACAGGGTAGACACTTCGAAATATTTACAGAATATTTAGTTATATATTCACCTTAAAAATAAATAAGATTAAAATATAACAAATATTTAAGGGGGGCTCCCATACAACAAACGTGATTTTTTTGCCATTTTTATATAATAGATAATGGTACGGAACCCTTCGTGCGCGAGTCCGAGTCGCACTTGGCCGGATTTTAATAAGATTTTTTGTTAATTAGCTGAATAATTATTTGTTACAGATTGAGTTAAGTGACTTCTCAATGGTGGAATCAAAAATAGTTACACTCAAGGTACACAGTGGACTCAGAGTAATTTTGAATACTATAAGAGAGCGATAATTTTTGTACGGTCTTTAGCTATGTTAATCAGGAGTTATATAGTAATATATTTTGTTATAATGTGCTTAGTCTAGTGTTTTTTAAATCTTTGTAACGAAATAAAAAAGCATGTTGTTTTGAAATGGTTTGTTTTATTATATTTTATTGAATCTAGTCCACAGGGTCCACCTCACGTTAGTAGTAACTTTTGAACTACGAAAACCAACCTTAGGCACCTGGCCCACCAATGGAATTAGTATGTACTCCCACCACCGACGCGACTAGCTATCAACGATTATCCCGCTTAAATAAAAAAGATGCCTATAATAAGCGTCCCCCACATTAGGCGTGCGCGTTCCTCGGGTGTGTGAGCGACTCGAGCGCCGCGTGCACTCTCCACACACGCCGCAGGGCAGCAAAACGCGACGCTCCACGCCCGAGAAACGCGCACGCCTAATGTGGGGTCAGCCATAGTAATTGATCGCTGACTGTGCACACCTTATTCTGAGGTTCACACCACCGCCACCGACGCGTTTGTCACAGCGGCAAGAGCTATCAAGCAAAGAGTGTAATAACGATGCTATCAATTTTATCAAAGAGAGTAGATCGCTCAGCGACGTTCGCTTGCCGGACAGAACACTCGCTGAGAGACTCACGCTTAGTACATACGTATACCAGTTGCGTATAACGAGTTTTCAGTTGTTAGCTCTACTGGCTTCTAGTTAATCCCTGGCGCAGCGGCAGCGGTGGGACAGGTGCCTGACGACACTGACAACTACATATACGTTAGGTACCTACTATACATTGATAAATAATTTTTGTTACTATGGACGTTGGGTTCACTGTACGACATCAGTTGTTATCTGTGTCGACCCAGGGAATCGGTCCTCTGTAGTTCATTTCTATCTACGGCTACTCCCCCTTTAGGGTATATATGTTCTGTGGGCTACTCCTATCAACCAACAAGGACTCTCCAGAACCTCGGGGGCATGGTGGCTGTGTACTTTCGATAGACGACGGGCGGTTCATTCATACGGTCAGTCAGATGGACCCGAATTCATCAAATTAAATGTAATAAATAAAGTATAAGGCATTAAGTTCTACGTTAACAGAACATAATATTATCTATGTTCTAAAATAGATTTGGTGCTGTATCCGAACATAATTTCATTGACATTTATGTGACAGTAGTGAGTCTAGTGAGGTCTCATATTTTCTCTTGTTTAAAATGATGTATCGAAAATAGAATCAGATAAATATTGATAAAAAGGCATTTTGGAAAAATGAACACTTTATAGTGTTGGGGTTAGTGAATGAATTTTCGAAAAGAATGAATGGTGAAATTGTATAAATATCAAAAAAATATGTTTGTTCTATTGAAATAATTATTGCAAATAATTATTTTGTCTTTGGACCTTACATGATCAAGAGTACATTTTTTTTCAGTTCATTTACTTTTCAAAGACGTGTATTTGGTCATTAACCATTGGGGTAAGTCCTAAATCCAGAGAGTAAGTCCAGTAAGAGAGTAATATTGAACCTTTGAAATTCATTTTAATAATTAATGATCTGCCAACAGTTGCAAAAGAGGCGATGTCAGATTTTAAGTCATCTACTTTTAGTAGATGACTTAAAATTATTTCTAAATGTTGGGGACTCTGGACACTGCAGACTGTAATCGAATCCAGTCTGACATTGATAATGTAGTCCAATGGAATAAATCCAACAGGCTGCATTTTAAATTAAAAAGTGTTGTGTGATGAGCTACAGCACCGAGTGTGTTCCATTACAGCATCAGTACGAGATGGACAGCAAAGTTATGCCGCACCTTTCACATGAACGAGACCTCGGCGTACAGATGGTATCTAGGCTGACATTGCGCAAACACATAGATGAAAATGTGCGGCAGGGCTTTCATCTCGGTTTCATCTTGAAACAGTGTAAGGATTTTACTGATACTGCAGCTGTTAAAATTTTGTATAATGCACGTCTTGTAAGGCGTCATCTAGAAACAAGTGTAATCATTTGGAACCCGCATGAAGAGAAATATAACCTCATGTTGAAAAAAATCAAAATAAAATAGCTAGATTTCTTTATTGTAAACAGTACGGGGTTTATTCCTTTAAAATTTTAAGATATGAAATTTAATTAAAACCATGCAGTTATAAGTATATTGTAAGATTCATGCATATTCGCTCAATCTTTTTAATTTATTTATCTATTAAAACTTTATTAATAAGTTTAACAAAATACCGTGCAAAGACTTAATGCCTGGATTTTTCACCTCAATACCTTTTTGTCAGAAATTAGTATCCCCCCAACTGTCAAGTTATTGAAAAGTTAAAAAAGTCCAAGTAATGTCGTCTCACGAAAGAAGTTTCTCAAACGGGGCGGTACAGTCATGCGACGATCCACATAATTCGTATTTAGTTCCACATAATGCCGCAGGACTTCTGTCGTGAGACAGGTTCTATAGTACTTTCAACGAGCTACATGAGAATGAAGTATCGATATCGATAAAATTTGAATTAAGGTTAAGCGTACATCACTTCAAATGTTAAACGGTTTTATTGGAAACTATTTTTGTACTGCGCTCTAGCGTAACGAATTATTTAGCTAATGAAAAACAAACAATACTGAATACTGACCGCTATCGCACCCGCGTGGTGTAATTCATGTGAACCTAATAATTAGCGTTATAATTTTTGTGTAAAATCGTTTGTATCGTGAGTAACGACAATGGATTTGGATAGATCGGGGCTGAGTGCGGACGGTAAATCACTTTATTTATAATTATAACACCGCGTTGGTGCGAGTTTACAGGAATATTGACTAATTATAGTCCTTTTCCAGAGTATTACTTGACGGCGCTGCAAATATTTGATTTTTGTGGTGCTGAGAGTACGGGTACTCTGCGTGTTGACGCTTTGATGGACAAATTCGCACCTTTCGTGAAAACTAACAAGTGAGTATTATTGTTATCGTTCGTAGTGTGTACCTACTGATTTTGTTTACGTGATAAAAGGTCATCTGTTTATGTTTCAAAATAGCCCAGTTCTGGATTTAGAACTTCCTGCAATACCCCACAGGTTGTTTGATCGTAAAGGTTGTAATCTGACTAACGCAACGAATTACTAACGTACTGTTTCGCTTCCTTGAAGCCTGTTGAAGTGATTGGTAAAACAGGTGTTCAAATTTTATATAAATTTGTATGCTCACATAGTCCCTAGTTTATCATTCAATTTTATTTTCCTTGTACAGTACACTGGTAGTCATAAATACAATGAGGCCTTTGTTAAGGTTTGTCAACTGTGTTGCTTGAAGTTACATTACAATTTGGCTGTCACAAAGAGGGTAAATTAATAATTTAAAAAAGAGGCAGGTTTATTTTAAGATTTTTTTTATCATAACTGTTTTATACTTTGCAGGGCTGATTACAGCTTCTTGAAATCTCTATTAGATCCAGAAGAAGATAATCCAGAAATTAATGTGTCAATGTTAGCAAAAACCCTTCACAAATACAGTGAGAGCCAGAAGTCTAAATTTGACCTGGATGAGAGGTAAGCACTGTTGAAATATCTCTACTTGTCTTTGAAATAATATTCTTTTAATGTTCAGTAAATATTTCCCTAGCCACAATGGCTGACTGATCATTTGTCAGTGGGTCCTCTTAGGATCTATTTTCAATCATTAAGCCAATTTTCAAGTCCCAACCTCTTTGGTAAAATCTGCATGTATCTATCTCTGTGTTCATAAAGATTGTTTGTTTTACACACATTATTTATTATCATTATTTTCTAAAAACATCCTCATCATCATTATTTCAGCCGAAAGACGTCCACTGCTGGACTTAGGCCTCCCCCAAAAAGGGGGGGATTTGCCATAATTGCCACGCTTGGCAGGCGGGTTGGCAATCGCAGTATGGTTTTAAAAATGCATAGAGAATGCTGCTGCCCATTCTCTAGTAAGTCCCTTAGTCACCTTTTACGACACCCATGGGAAGAAACGGGACATCTAAAAACATATTCAGAATAAAACCTAGGTACAATGTATTTTAATACTAAAATGTAACACTGAATCATGCACTTATTAGTACAAGTTAGAAGTAGGTACCTACCTTTGTTGAAGTGCAATAAACAACTGATAACTGCTTTATGAAACTAGCACATTCTATTATATATTGTAATTATAATAGATTGTATAACAATATTCTTAAAAGTGTTTGATAACACATGCATGACAGCATGTGCAAAGTCTGCACTATTTTTGTTCAATATCAACTAGGTTAAATCTACAGACATACATAGTTTAGTTTTTTGCAATTTAGACTAGGCATACATTACTTAAAGACGTAACCCTATTTTTGTTGATTCTTCTTGCAACTTTTATTTAATATGAAATGAAACAGAATCTTCCAAGTACAATTTTTACTTCAACTGACTATAATAGTACATTTTTGTTACAGTTTTAATCTCAAGAGTGGAGCGCCACAAGACTCAGACTCTGGAATCTCTACTGATGGTAAGAGTTCAATTATTACAGCTTTCAGTTTATTATTCTTTACACATTATTTAAATAACACACTTTTTTGTATGCATTACATAAGTTTTCAAAAACTGCTTCAAAAAACCGGCCAAGTGCGAGTCGGACTCGCGCACGAAGGGTTCCGCACCATTATCCATAAAAATTGCAAAAAAAGTCGCGTTTTTGTATGGGAGCCCCCCTTAAATATTTGTTTAATTTAATTTAATTATTTATTTATAAAGCGAATATTCTGTGAATATTTCAAGCGTCTACCTGTTGCCGTTATCAATATCGAGCAAAAACGAACAAAACAATCACGTTTGTTGTATGGGAGCCCCCTTAAATATTTATTTTATTCTGTTTTTTAGTATTTGTTGTTATAGCGACAACAGAAAACATCATCTGTGAAAATTTCAACTGTCTAACTATTACGGTTCATGAGATACAGCCTGGCGACAGACGGACAGACATACAGACAGACAGACGGCGGAGCCTTAGTAATAGGGTTTCCGTTTTACCCTTTGGGTACGGAACCCTAAAAACCACAAAGAGAAGTCATATCTCAAAATCGAATTCCCAGTATGCTATTAATATATTGTTGTCAAAACAGGCCTATTATTTTTTGACAACTTTAAAGAAGAACAAACACACTTTAGGTAAATTAAACTTGTAGCACAAAATTCAAATTTATTAATTAATCCATTTCTACAAGATCAGTTTGCCCCCAAACTAGGCGTTTATCTATCTCGGGGGTCAGAGTTGCTACATTTTGTAGTTAAAGATTTTACACAGTTATTATTATTAAGTACTAGCTGCGCCCCGCGGTTTCACCCGCGTAAGTCTCGATCCCGTGGGAATATAGGGATAAAAAGTAGCTTATATGTTCCAGTGTGTATCCGGAGGTCAGCTAACTCGATACATAAAAATTGGTCCAGCTGTTTTTACGTGAAAGAGTAACAAACATCCATCCATCCATACTTACAAACTTTCGCGTTTATAATATTAGTAGGATATAACAAACCCTTGTGGTGCCGGACGTAAAGAATAGCACCAGCCCATTTCTTCCCGTGGGTATCGTAAAAGGCGACTAAGGGACTTATTACAGAATGGGCCGCGGTGTTCTCTGTGCATTTTAACACCACCAACCCACCTGCCAAGCGTGGCGATTATGGCAAACCCCCCCCCCCCCCCCCCTTCCCCGCTTTGGGGGAGGCCTATGTCCAGACGTCTTTCGGCTGATGATGATCATGATATAACAAACAATAATTTGGAAACAAACATTTGAATGAGGCCTCTTAAGATGCTAAATAGATATCCATTATGTTGAGTGGAATACATAAATAAACAATTGCTGTTTGGAATATCAAGGGCCAGATTTGGTTATAAAATTTGTTAGTTGAAGAAAAAAAAACTACCTGTTATAATATTCCATTGAATAGTTTCATGAACAGCTATGAAGGTGTTCCAAATTCCTGCATGCTATCACGTTTGCTATTAAGTACATTATCAGTTCTGTTACTACTACTTTAGTAGTGGAGTGAGCTCATCAGCACGCACAATGTAAGCGTCTTCGGTGCTGATAGTACGTTTACGTTACGGTTTTATAAACCACTGTTGAGTATATTACCAAAGCAAACGTGAATCGGGAGTAGTCGAGTCATATGTTACGACGAGGATCATTACCAAATAACAATTAATATCTCTTTAGCCCACTTACAATTCGGTGAGTACGATTCAATTAAGATTAATTTTCTAACACTTGTTCTTGCTGATAGTTAAGTGGTACTTATTGGCATTTTATCTTTCACTTACTGGGGAACTTAATGAGGAAACCTGTAAGTACTTAATTGTCGGAAGCCAGCAATGAGTAGCAACTAGCCTGAACTAACTTTAAGCTTGTTTATTCTCTACAAGAAGAGGCATTGGCTGCAGAATGCTCGTAGCTCACTAAAGTTTATTTTTAAAACTACGCTCACTGTACAAGCATAATACTTACACGAACCGCGAACCTTAATACAGATTACCATTAACCTAGCTAGGACGCCAGACTCAATTCTGTTAATTGTTAGTCTCTTCTCTTTACGATTTATCCGTAAATATTGAAATTATATTTATTGTAAAAGACTGTTCCAAACTTTAATTAAATAAATAAATTAAATAATTAGCCTATATTGTTCGAATTTTTGGGTCTATCTATGACATGCCGGTTTTCTTACGGGGGTCTTCCTTCACCGTTTTTAAGGGCAGTGCTGATGAAATAATTTACACAAAGTAAATTGCCTGCCTGGGTTTCGGACCTACGATCTACAAATGTAACTCGTAAGTCGCGGCCAGTGGGCGACCACTGCTCTCAACTCTCAATGAGACTCCGGATTCTGTTATAGTGCCTTTTAGGGTTCCGTATGCCCGAAACGAAACCCTTATACGATCACTCGTGTCTTCTGTCGGTCTGTCACGGCCAATTTGCTCCGAATCTAATGAACCGATTAAGTTGAAACTTGATACACATATCATTTTCTGTGACCCAAACACGGACGTGTTACGTAAATGAATGAATTTTGAAAATGGGGACCCACTTTTGGAAGATAAATAAGAAAATTAAAGAAAAGGTTTTTGAACCCCTTTTGGCGAATAAGTATTTGACCCCTACACTGTACAATAGTATGGACTGGTAAAGAAGAGATAATGGTGTAATTAGCAGGCGAACAGTGGGGAATAAATTAAAGGCTGAACTGCTGAATGAAAAGGTCGCAACATGTGGCAGTAATTAATCGATTGAGGGACACTGAACCAGTTAAAAACTACCAGCATCAACCTTCTTAGATGTTAAATTGTTTAAACCAAATATTTTAAGACAAGCGCTAAGCGAATCCTGCCGACAAACTGTCACGCAGTTTGGCAGGTTTATAACATGTAAGTGTTTGGTCCAAAATAAATGTTTTGTTTTTTACACTGTACCGTATGACCATGTCCAATTACTTTGGGGGTCAAAGTATATTTCTTGTCAATTTAAAATAGTTGTAAAGATTATTAAGAAAATAGTTGACTATTCCCCCACCCCGTAACTCCGAAACTACTGAACCTAAAATTAAAAAAAAAATACATAAAATAGTCCTGCATAAGTATGGGAGAACAATTTTTTCAACTATAATGTTAAGTTTGTTCTTGGGATAAATTCATCCCAACTACGGAACCCTTCATTACGCGTTGCCCTACATGCACTTAGCCGGTTTTCAGTTGTGTCATCTAGTTTTTATTTCATCTGTCCAGGGTCCCAGCTGGTAGAAGACTTGCAGTGTGAGCTCCGTGAGAAGGTGCACCTGGCTCACCAGCTGCGCTCGCAGCTCGACTTCACCGACCGACAGCACGAGGAAGCACTCGCAGCAGTCACTGCTGAGCGGGACACGCTAAAAGCTCACCTTAACATGTGAGTGCATCTTTAGTATCTCCGTTTAAAGAATTTATTCTCATAAAGAACACAAATAGTTCAGCTAAAATATGAGATAAACAAATAAAACAAACAGTAATAATAAGGTAACAATGACTCCATGAGTCTGTGGCGGCATCTACATCGCGACATGCGAACTAAGCGTCACAGTCACGTCACGCAAAATCCTGCATCGCGCAAGCAGAGTTTACCGCGCAACTAGCATATTATACAAAATCCCTACAACATCCCGACATCAACCGTCGGGCAGTTGCCCACCAGATACAATACCCGTCTGGTCGGAGGATCCTCCCTTCTCGGACCAGCGCTGGGGCTCTGTCTCGCTTAGGGTCGCAGCATTATGCTGAGCGATGGCCGTTTTGCGTGAATGTAACGCATATTTTCCCTCAACTTGTTCTTTTTTCTTTGCGTTATGTTTACCGCAAATAAATGTATTTTCTTACTTTTTCTTTTCTATACAACTTTAGTTTTTGTTTATACTAAACCCGAAAAGGGGTCATTGTACTCATCACTCGCATCGTGTTCACATATAATTATATAATTAATGTACCTATAAAAATATTGTACAAGATTTTAAAAGAGTACTGGTGGAGTTTTTTGCCCATTCTTCTCCATACGAAACTACCTTTTGGAAGGGGCGACTAGAATCAATTCTATTTTGTTGTAAATATTGACGTTCAAAAGTGCCTTATACAGGGTGGAAGGGACATCGACGCGAATCCGTTTACCATGGATTCAGTACATCATTCTTGACGCCCCTGCGTTAAAATTTTTCGTCGGTTATTTAAAAAAAAAATTCGCTGTTCCATGCATTTTGACCGCGTAGGTATTGCACTTCTGTAGGAAACAGCAGTTTTTTTTTTAATTACCGACGAGAAATTTTAACGCATGGGGGTCAATAATGATGTACTGAATCCATGGTAAACGGATTCGCGTCGATGTCCCTTCCACCCTGTATGTGCCTATTTGAAATAAATAATTTGACTTTGACATTTTTTTCTATGAGACCAACCTTGAAATCGCGAATTAAAAGTCAGCTGTTCCATACATTTTGCCGATTTAAGTGAACACAAATGTAGGGAACAGCTGATTTTCGCGATTTCAAGGTTGGTCCCATACCCTGCCGTGGCCTGTTCCTCAAGCCTCTAAAAGTCGATAAAATCTACTGAGATAAATGATATATATATATTTCTGTATGTAAATTTATAAACACTTTAATGTCAATAATGTTTTGAAAACTAGATGAGGTCGGTGTTTCTTCTCTGAGAAGAAATACCGAATAAACTCATAGGTCTGTCTCTTTTAGTCCAGACATAATCTTGGTCAGATCATGTAAGGACCATGCAGATTAGATTCGGCAATCTTCCTTGTCTCTCTTTTGAAGAAAAAACCACAAAGATTTGAGTGGTCCAGTTAGTATATTTTACTTTACCAAAGATGGAGCAAAGAGAGGGATACTAGAGATCTTGCAACCTTTCTCCAGTGGCCTCTGTACTATAAAAACCCTCGGAGTGGTTCAACTTACAAACAATCAAAATCAGCAGCTGGATTTAATAGCCAGTTAATAAAATTAGGAACCACAAACCCTTTGATAGCAACTCTGGTGCCCGTTAAACGCCTTATTTGATCTGGAGGTTGTATTTAGGCCAGCCGAATTCAGTAAATACAACTCAGAATGGTGGATTCGTATTTTCCTTCATCAAGATCTCTTTTTGCTCAGGTTACGCGAAGAAAACATGACTTTGACGCACGTACGTCGCGACTACGAGGAGGCGTGCGAGCGACTGTGCGGCAGCGACCGAGCGCTGGACGACACGCGGCGCGAGCTCGACGCTCTCAAGCGACGCTCCAAGGTCACGGTGGAACAGGTCTCCACACTAGAGAACGAGGTGAGAACATAGAGTACAGGTCAACCGTGGTGTCGGTAATGGAGATGTTACTTAAACAGGCTGGAAGGAACAAGCAGAAGATAATTCAAAGAAAAGTCACTTTAGCTTAATAAGGTTATTTAACATTTTAGGTTAAGACTTTGCATATTCATATTATTCTCTTCTTGTTCTCACACACTATTATCTACATTTCTTTTTCATTTTTCCTTTCGCAGGTCTGCTGGAAGTAATTTCTTAAAAAATAAGCAGTACCTACTAAAATTATACAGATACAGATAATCTGTATCTCTACAGATATACATAATAATAATTTTAGTATAAAGGTTTAGTTCAAAGGAGAATTTATTTTATTATAAATAATAAAATAAATAAATCAATAAGGTTACCTTAAGTACGCACTCATCCTTCTCTAGTTTTTAATATACCTTTTCTATTACTGCTTCGCTAACAGAAATTATAGCCTGTGAGCGCTCCAATTACTCAAAAATTTGAGGCTGTAGAGATCAAAACGTTTAGGTTTGTCCATCGAAGACCCAAAAGAGTGGAGAAAAAGATGCATATAATGAAAATTTGTTGTAATGTGACGTCATATCTTTTCAGAAACTAACCCTGCAAGAGCTGCTTAGCAAATCAAAGGCGGAATGTCACCGTATCAACGAGATGTATGCAGCAAGACAATCAGCGCTGCTTGAACAGAACGAAGCTCTTCGCACTGAACACGCCGACTTGTCCTCTAGGCTACAGGACCAGGAAGAGTTTGTGCAGCAGATGATTAAGGAGAAGGTAATATTAGATTATTAACTTTCCGAGGCACGGAAACCCGATATGCAATGGATGGTCACCCATCCACGAACCGACCGCAGCAAGCGTAGCTTAACCCTTCCATTTAGCCACGAGCCACGAATAATATAGCAATAATAATTATTCAAAGAAAAACAATGAATAATCAGAATTATAATACATAGTACAGGTATCAAAGGTTGTCAAAAAATACTATCCGTTTTGACACGATTTATCGTGAGTATGCGCGGTGGTCAATCGCGACGTAACTAGTGAAGAAACCATACGACTCGGTAGTCGATACTCACGATAAACCGATTCAAGTTAAATGTCAAAACGGGCCTATTATTTTTTAATAACTTTAAAAACAATCTAAAATATAAAAGTACTTTTGCAGATAAAATAATACATATACAACATGTCCCAGAATTAACGCACAATCTCTTAAGGGGTCATTGTACTCATCATTATGAACAACTTTTACTATGGGACCAAACCAAACCGGCAATCGCGAAAAAAAAAATCAGCTGTTCCCTACATTTTGAGGAGTTATTCGAACTTAAATGTAGGAAAGAGTTGTTTTTTTCTAGATTTCAGGTTTGGTCCCATAGTCAAAGTTGTTCATAATGATGACCCCTTATGAGGTTGTGCGTTAATTCTGGGACATGTTCTATAATAGTGTGAAATGTTAGTATCTATTTCGCGATCTCCTGACTATGATTATATGTAAATTAAAACATGTTCATAACAATAACAACTTCATGATCTCCTAAAACAGGGCTTCCTCTCTCGTACCCTTTTGCTGTGCCCTACAGGGTCCATAATGATCTAAATTATACAACATTATTTTTAGTATATGCGAAACCTGAATATAGTTTGTTCAGAATAAGTAACTGAATCGATTTAAATAATTTTTACACCATGTTATATTTTGTCCCAAAAATATTTAAGTGTGATGGAAAATGTTATCACCATTTAATTACTTACAATACAATCGCCGTACGGTTAGGTACCTACTGCCAAATTATTATCAATGAGCGCAAGACGACCCTGGAGGCGCGGGGGCGCCGTTAGATTGTTTTTGTATGGACAACCCAGTAACATAACAACCTCATAACTTTGTGATTTTTCATGACACAGTTTTGAAATTTTGTACATAGATTCTTTACATAAAAATACTAGACACGTGTTTCGGGTTTCGCATACTTATATTAAAACTAAAATTGTATAGTTATCACCTAAGTACACATTATGGTAAAGCAATAAAGATATTGAGTATTGAGCCCCTCCGTGTATGATGCCAACTAGTAAACGGAATGTAGAAAGAAACCTGCATACAGACTCACTTATTCATTACATTTTGTTTACCCAGGTCCTCCTAGAAATGGAACTAAAAGACGTCCTGAACAAGTCAAACCAGACACAGCTACGTATGGACCGCAGTATCGACATCAGCTACACGGATGAACAGATGCTCACTGCTCTCGACAGCCTAAACGCAGACACTAGGTTCTCATCAGGTTAGTAAATGGACCTTAGAACGAGATTGATAACCGTTACCTATCATCCTCAAAAGACCATTTCAGACACTATCTACGTCATGGTCCTCTCATGATATGACCTAGATAATGTCTGGACTAAATTCCCCTGTCCCTCAAGAGGAATAGTCGTAACATGGCCGGTTTTGGAGACAAACGTGGCCACCATTTTTTTTTGCAACACTCCGTGAACGAACAATTTTTGTTGGCCTTAACTCATTTTCGAACACCCAAACTCGTGACTGGTTTTTTGTTTCGGGTTCGTACGCGTATATCCAGGATTCGTCACCTGATAGAATGCTGTATACAGCATTTGAGGATCCTGCGTGGAATCTTTCGAGAGTTCTGACGCACCAAGGAACGCGAGCCGCTTTTTGCTCTTCACAGAGCGAATGCGGTATCCATCGGGAAAACAACTTTTTTACACCAATTGTTCATGCAAGATTATTTGTATTTGACTCATGCCAATGTCTAAAGTTGCCTGAATTTCGCGGTATGTCACATGTCGATCTTCCTCAATCAGCTTACGCACAGCATCAACGTTTTCTTGGGTGACTGCAGTTTTTGGACGACCTTGACGGGGATCATCACTGAGCTTGACACGTCCACGTTGAAATTCAGCAAACCAGCGATAAATTGTGGTTTTGGATGGGGCTTCATCACCAAATGCAGAAATCATCCGGTCAACACACTGTTTTTGTGTTAAACCACTTCGAAAGTCATAATAAATCATCGCTCTTGAATTTTCTCGAGTCAATTCCACTTTCTCAACGACTAAACAAGTTTGACAAAAAAGTAGTTGGACAGTTGTGCGTCAGTAAAATAAATAATCCTCCGTCAAAGCGCATGCTAAGTAACGGTTATCAATCTCGGCCCTACTAATCCTAAGAACTTTTAATCTTATTTACCATTTTAAGCCGACTCGGAATCCACAACTGAATATTGTGGACACTACACTGATATATTTAATTGCTTTAATTAATTTCATACTAATCTCATCAGCATTTCTCAATCTGCTTTATTACCCGCGCCATTAAAGAAAAAAGTTGAAAATTGCGGCGCTAAACATGCCTTTCTCACTTGGAAATTCAAGACACGAAAATGTGGGAGTGAAAGGATGTGTTAAGCACCTTTGTTTGGCCGCCATTTTCAATTTTTTTATTTAATGGCACTGGTTATATAGTTCGAAATGGATCTATCTAACTATGAACGTGTTTGCGAAAGATTTGTAAAAAAAACTTTAAAATCCAATCAATTTCATGTAGTTCTGGATAGCACACCTCCGTCACGAAACCATAGCAGCCAAACCGCAGTAGTTCAATCCAAGCAAGTAGCGGAACATGACGCGAACCAGTTGAATTTAAGTACTGCGGTTCCGCTGCTATGGTTTCATGGCGGAGGTGTGCTACCAGCGCTAGATTCGTGTCGCTCTCTACGTCTAACATACTCATTCTACCTTAATTCCTGCATTTTCATAGAAAACCGTATCCTAGATGAAGAGTCATTCATGAACGCTTTAAAAGAAGACCAGGGGAGGGGAACGAACATGTCGTTATTTGACGAAATACGTTACAGTTTCTGTAACTTGTCCCGACATAACAATACAGGCATTACTTATGATTATGACAAGAACTTCGATTACTCCTACACTACTGTAGGAACGCAAACAGACGAATCTAAACCTTGTGATCACGTTGACAAAGCTCAATTTAAAACTACAAGTATCTCACAAACTCAGACAGAAGAATTAGAATCCGTAAACAATAACAACGTCCATTCTAAATGTCTGGAATGTGAGAAAATAAACATATATACGGAACAGTTAGAAAGAGATGTCAATAGTTCTTACCATAAACTGACAGAGATGCAAGTAGAAATAGAGAGTTACGAAGGTAATTTGAACTTGCTTGAGAAGTTTGTGGCTGATGGGAATGCTAGGAATGGAGTATTACAAGAAGTTATCAAGAGTTTGGAAGCAAAGATCTGCATTTTAGAAGTGGCTTGTGCTAAGCAAGGGGACAGAATTGATAGTTTGTCGCCAGACTGTGGCGCTTGCACACAGACCCAATGGGGTACGCTTTTACGAATTTGGTCCGGTATTTTTTGTCACAGATTACTCACTAGACAGAGCCTAAGTTCCTATATTTTTAGTCTGGCGCACGCATTCATAAAGCAAATTTACATATTTTGTGTATCGCGAATGAGTTACAAGCTAGCATTTTCTAGCGGCAGTGACAAAATAATTCTTCAAATATATTCCCGTTTCTCGAATGCTTCATTCGGTTAAGGTGGATCTGCAAACGTACCCCGCGAAATATAAAAAAATAATCGTTAGGAGGCCGCCGATGGATGCGTAGTTCATACAAACGTAATACCAAAATATTTTTTAAATCAAACATATTCTTATGGTAGTGTCTTTATTCCGATTGGAATACAGAATATCTAGGTTCCCAAATATATATTTTGAATGGACATTGATTTAAACAAGAGTTAAGAGAAAAATAAGTTTTGTATAGAAATGTTAAATTCCTCATATCTCGTCTTTATAATATTGTCCTTTCAAAATAGATAGATATCCTGTAATCCAATCGAAATAAATACACACTACCTTAAGAATATGTTTGATTTACAAATTATTTTGGTATTACGTTTGTATGAACTACGCATGCTACGGCCTCTTGAAGTATTTTTGCAATTTGTAGGTCATTTTCGCGGTTTACCGTTGCAGATACAACTTAAGTCAGACTGTCTTTATTCAACCTTTAGTGCTATGAAAAACCCATCTATTCAGTTTTATCAAGCTTTATGCATGAGTGCATAACTGCATACGCTGGGCAAAGTTTTTTGGACGGCAAGTACAGTGTCTCTATTTTGTTAATGGCTCTCGGCAATCATCACATTCCCGAATACAAACGAATGGTAATTTCGATGTCCATCAATTATTAGATTCATCGTGTATAATAATTTGAATTCAGAACTAAGTACTTTATTGTTGTTTTGATTTCCGTGTGAACTATAGAAATCGTGGACGACTGACGAAACACGAAGGTTGAAAATAGAAGCACTGTCTCTGTATAGTATGAAATCTGTGGTTATTATTACATTGCGTGTGTTGTTAACTTGTGGCGTCATCTGGTGGCGGTTTATGTTCAGTTTACATGTTTTTCATCATAATCATTGTAATTTGGAATCATTTATGTGTTGTGTTTGTGTTGTCTTTCGGTAAGCATTTATTTATTTTGGAATAAGTAGGTTGATTAGAATTGTTGACAAAAATGTAGTTTGTGATGTTGTCGTACCCAAACTCTTATCCCCATAATACAAAACAAGGTTTATCTTCAGACCCAGGTTTAAAACACGGAGCCATTATTGAATTTCGAACTTTATTCCGACTACGGTAAAGTTCCTAAACACAAAACTGACAACTTAGTAGCGAACTAAGTTTTCAGTTTTGTTTATAGAACGGTATTTCAATCACTTTTACGTTCTTATTACAAAAACTGGCTGCATGGTTTAAGCCATGTCAAAATATAAATCTTGTTTTGTAATTGTTTTAATTCAAAGTATTGTATTGGTTGGAGTTCAAAGTAGAATTTATTGTTTAACTAACTGCTGCCCGCGGCTTTGCCCGCGAGGCTATTTCTAAAATAAAAGTAGTTTAAGTTACTCCTTAACTAGGGATGCCTCGATACGCCTTTTTGCCGATACGATACCGATACTCTTATAAATATATCGGCGATACCGATACGCTTATTGAATTAAAACATGAAGGTAAAATAAATAAAACACAAGTCAGGTTATTTTTTAAATTATTACTATTTGGTATAAAAAATATAGACAGGTTAAGATTAGTTAATAGTTTTAGTAATTAAAATTCATATTGCATTTTTTTTTGTTAAATAACAGTATTCTTACGTTTTGCGGAGAAAAGCAAATCCCAAATCTGTTTTAATAAGACCTGCGGTGGAAAATAGTCTCTCAGATACGAACTCATTTGGATACTAAAGCACTTCTGCAAAATTTGAAAAGTATCGTTGAATCGGCCATACAAATATCGCCGATAACGATATACGTATAGATTCAAGTTTTATATGTGAACAGACAGCTGTGCTGCTGGGGAGTTTGTTGCGCCACTGCTTCTTCCCAGCTAAAGCACTAGGAAGTGGTGAAGGGTGGGCGTTTTTGGGGGACTGTCTCATGTAATTTTTGACGTTCTCGCATATACAATTCTCTCAACAAAATTCTCACCATATACCCTATGAAATACCGCGAGTGTAAAAAGACACTCACTGAATGGTTGAAGAGCAAAAGTTACGAAGAAATCGAGGCTATGCTCTACACAGTCACTTAATTCCCAAATACATATCTAATTATAATCTATAGATACAATTGGTCGCTGAATAAAACATTAAGTACACAAATCACACCGCCACCTCACACATACTCACCCCCCACACACACACATAACACTGTGCGCATTCCTTATTCCTTATTTAATTAGTTTTTTTGTTTGTTTTTCTATTATGTATTGTTAAAAGCCTTTGGCATGCTTTCAAAATTTTCTATTGTTTATTCTCTCATACATGTATAGTCAATGTAAACTGGAAGAGCGGAACCACCTAATACAAGCAAATCTTTGCTTAAAAGGTGACTCCAAACATAACAATGTAATTTACATATGTTGATGAAATAAACATTTTATTCTTATTCTATTCTAAACGTTCGAAAAGTGCTGATTCTCAGCCTAGTTTGAATAAATGACTTTTGATTTTGATTTTTTGATTTTGATCGGTAAACCAGAAGTATCGCCGATATATCGGTATCGGATGCGTCCCTACTTATAACATCAGCTATCTGCCAATGAGTTTCGTCAAAATCAGTCCAGCCGTTTCGGACAATGCATGTAGTAAAAAAGCTGTTATTTTGACAGCACAAACAGACACTTCAATTTTATTTATTTGTATAGATATATTCAGATAGCCCACTAATTTTGTTGTTCCAGGTTATTTAGAATTTAGATATCATAAACTTACTAGTAGTTAATTAGTTAGCAGTAGCCTAGTTTATTACTTTTAAAGCATCATAAGTATAACAATGTACGATTTATTGCAGACACGGCGAATGTCTCGACGCAAGCGGACGTGCCATGCGTCGACTGTGAGAAAAGAAACGCCGTTGTGCCACATCGTAGCATTAGGAAATTCTTCTGGTGTGTACAAACAATTTTATTCTTCACTAGCTAACCCGATAGACGTTGTCCTGTACAAAGGGGTTTGGAACTTTTGGCTCCCTTTCTGTCCGCCATTTTGTTTTTTTTTCTTGAATAGCGGCCAAGGATAAAACTTACGGAAATCGATTGCTTTCATCATATTTTAATAATAATTTCTTTATTTCAAAAAGCCTAATACAATTCGTCTATCTCAATCGAACATAATAAAAACAGCTAGATACAAAAACGCCATTAAATCAAGTACAACGCTATGCAGTTTTGAGACAGAGAGCACGTCTGTGTCTGTGCTAGTATAAACTGTGTTACAGACACAGGCGCCTTCCTCTTACAGTTCGTTGACAATATGCTGCACTTTGTAGCAGTTTTGGTAAACATAAAACTTAGTTTAACTATTATGTACTTAACATTTGTCAAAGATCATATTACAATAATATGATCTTTGACAAATGTCCTAAACTGTCACATTTCTAATATATAAGCCAACAAAGTTGTTCAAGTAGCGCCATAAAGGTTAGCTGGTATGAGCGTATTATCTGTCTAAATCGTCTTCGTGGACCAGCAACAGTGCTGATTCCACAAAAATAACACCGTCTTGTGTTAATATTCATACGGGAACAATAACAAATTAATAAACAATAACAGATTCACTTTAAAGAGAACAGGATAAACGCTAACGTACAATGAAGGTCAAAGTAGCCAGCTGATTGATCGAGATCGACCATCCGATCGATCGATCCGCATATTAGAAATAAATGCAGAACGCAACGTACTCTAGCTATCTCGCTCCCTCTCAATCCCTTGACTAGGCGGGCTTTCTTAGGTGTCATTCGGCTCGATACGTGACTTTATTTTCGATTCAATGTTACTATTTAATGTAAATAAAGACAATTTTTTTTTTGTATTGCATCTATATAAGCTGGAAACCATGACATTTTACGAGCTTTTACTAAAGTATATTTTCGAGTTATATTAAAACAGTCTATCGATTTTTAAAGGTTTCATACATGGCCTACATTTAAGAAAAAATCAAAATGGCGATGAGGATGGGGAGCCAGGCTTCATAGAAAAAAATCCAAACCCCCTTCAATATTCATATAAAATACGGTTTTTTATCCAGTTTCTTTCCATAATAACCTGATTCGGAACTATTACGAAAATTTTAAAACCAAAATTTGCCGAATCGATCCAGCCGTTCTCGTCTGCGCTTACCGAGAACAGCATTTAATTTTTATTTTATGAAAGATTCGTTTTTGTAGTGTTCGTAAGATAGGACTGTTTTAGTCAAAGCAAAGACTAAAATCTTTTCTTTTTCTTTTCTTTTTTTTTTTTTTTTTTTTTTAAATCGTCCTATAGTCGCTTGTACTACACGGAATTTTACTGCCCGAATGTGAAATCTGCACTCATTTGTCGGATGATCACGTGACATTTGCTTGAAAATGAAAACGTAATCAGACCGTCAAATTCCGTGTATTGCACAAGCATTATGGGTGGAATATTAGAAGAAATAAAGTAGACGGCAACATCCTAATCTGCGCCGACTACAATGCTGTGATGTGATTGAAATCTGAAATTAATTTAAATCTTCTTTCTCTCTCTTCATTCAAATTCTTTAAATACATTGAAATCTGTGATGGAGAATAGTTATTAGTATAGTTTATAGCGGTCGCCCCGCTATTATCCACCACTTTATAAGTAAAAGTTGTCGAAGTATTTCAGTTTCTCAGAATAAGAATGGCAAAAATGGCCATTTAAGGGGCGATAACCGACTTTTAATGATTTTATACTGAAGATCACGTCTAAACGAGTAGTGTAAATGATTTGAAAAAAATATATGATAAATTAGAGCATTTTCTCAATAACTTTATATGTGAATATTTTAGATTATGTCTATATTACATAGTGAAATTAATTTGTATAGTTATGTCTAACGCAGATAAAAAACTGAGAATGGCGCAAAATCTACCAAGCGTATTATTCTGAAACCTTCAACAGTTTAAAGATTTATTGATCTTTTAGTATACGCGTTTTATTAAAATACCTTTTGTTTTGTGTATAATAAATTAATAATGCGTCAAATTGGGGACAGCGCTCCTTGATGGGCGAGTCCGAAGAAGGAAGTAGTGGAAGATACTGTCAGGTATCTTCCAATTTCCATTACCAATTTACCATTAATCCTCCATCTCCTACCCCCTCCCTCCAAACCTGACAGTATCATATAATTCCACAGTATATAATTGCAGGGAGCCGCTCAAGTGCCTGTTCCAAGTGTTCGCGGTAGTTTGCTTCATCTGCGCGGTGTCTGTACTGTACGGCGTGTCGGGGAGGGCTCGCCACCAACCAGCTTGTCGGGAACCGCTGCCCTGGAGGTGGATGGATGCACAGGATGTCATGGACCTACTGTTCAGGATTGAATATGTCGCTGATGTGCCCATGTGAGAAGTTTGTGAGGTTTTGTGGTAGCTATGTCGAATTTCCTTCTTAGCGAAGTTGGTGGACACATTATCAAATTACAAAATAATTATACAGAGTTAAATTATTATTATCAGTTAACGAATCTCAGTAGATGGGGTATGGGGATGGGGTATAAACATGATTAAATAAAAATTACAGATTTTTCATATCTTAAAGTAACTGCACTACCACCATTGACGAAGTCCGCTGTGGTTCCTTGAAATGAGGAGTTTAGAATTTTCGTTTTATTGCCTTTAGATATCGATTAAGTTAATTTGACCTTATAAACAGTATCTGCCTGCTAATATGGCACAAAAGATATACTTTGTAGAGCGTCGTCTCACGTCAGTATATTTCTAAAACTCGATATGACGCACGCCTACTGTAGATAGTAAATTCGTCCAAGCTAATTTAAACTTTGTGAGTATGTTTATAAAAGCCACATTAGGTGCGATCGTGATTTGCAACAATTGATCATTGTCACAAAATCAAATAGTTTAACTTATGAAAGCTTATGTTTTGTAAAGAATGTGTTCACAAACTTGTTGCCGGCTATAGTTTGTGGAAATATCTGTAGATTTTTTTCATATGTACTCAGCAAGCGAAAGTATCGTAGTATTGTAAAACGATGCTTCTAGATACGGAGCTGGCAGATTATAGTAATCTATTCTCAAATCTAGTTTGAAACTAGATTCGTGCACCTTTCCCACCGTAACGAGTAAGCGACTGGCTATCGACTATTTCTCGCTTAAGATACGTACAACAGATGGAAGTCCCGTGTCAGTAAAAGTAAATTTGTCAGTGAAACTTCGCAGACGTGATGGGACATCTAAACATGATACAATTTGTTGTATCATGTTTAGATACCCATCACGTCACATAAATTAATTTTATGACTTTTTTGTGGGGTCATCGACCGCTGTTACTGTAGTCACTTGAAATATCAGTTTTATTGTGTAAACTTCACAGTCGTGACTGGTATTGATACCTAAACACGATTAAACAAAAGAAAACAGATTTTCTCAACTCATACTTCAAGTACCATTGACACCCAAAACAACACTGCCAGCTATCATTGACACCCAAAAAAAACTTCAAATCTTTTTTTTTTTTTTTATATCGATATCCATCATGTCTGCAGTTTTGCTAGCTATTTTAATTTGACTCTGTATATTGCCCGCTTGGTGGATTACGGCCCACTCCCTCTCACAGAGAGGAGGCCTGCGTCCCAGCAGTGGGAACATTGTAGGCTGGTTATGCTTTATATTAACAGTTGATCTCTGACTGTTCATACTGCCGGCGTCGGCAAGAACTCTTTCTATTGTACATTTCTGGAGCGACAGAATAGTCGAAAGCAATTTTGTACAATGACCCCTCATTACTTATCTCTATCGCTCGCGCACAATTGTATTGCCGTCGCACTCGCTCATTAGAAGGACCTTAAAATGCGCGAGCGCGATGGCAATACAATTGAGCGCGAGCAATAGAGATAAGTAATGAGGGGTCATTGTACGAAATTATTTCTGCTTCGCGACCGGACTTTAGTCGCTTGCTTGTCGGCGCGTGGGACAGGCGCCTAAAACAAAAAACAAAAAGAATAGCGGGTACAAGCTGTGATCTGCAGATATTTGCCAAAGTTTTAACGTGTATTGCTGGTTGAAAGCGTTTAGTTTGTCTAGTATATGTCTTAATTGGATCGGATGTGTCGAGGCAAATTGTTGTGCCTTAAAAGACTTAATTTATAAAGTTTTGTACTTTTATGGTCTGTTTCACGACAGCGGGACAAGTTCCGGTTATTTATCTGATAGATAATTTTATACAAATTGGTAATTTTTTTAATTTATCTAGCAGATAGTGCCTATCTGCATAGCTATTCACAAAGGCACGATGCAGTTTTGTGCCGTATCGAACGTCAGTGTTATCGACGAAGTCCTCCAAACGCTATTCACAAATCCGAAACCGTACAATTTTGACAGTTCAAATACGGTATGAACTCATCGATTCTTCCGACAGGTATTTGCTGTAGGAAGTGATATCGAACAATAATGATTCGCGGCCATAAAAAATATGGATTTACAGAATTATAATCATTAGAATCAGCATTACAACTCTCTAAGTTCAAAAAATCCTACTGAATGATAATTTCTGAAATAATCTTAGAGAGTTGTAATGAAAATTTCGCGGGTTACCTTAGCGCATCCCCCATATCTGGGGATGCGCCAAGGTAATCCATTTCATCAATGCAACGAGCACCTGCCGCTGCTCCCCTGATAATCTTGTCTGCAAATATGCATTTTTAACTACGTCTTAGAACAAAAATGAGCAATTAACAAGAAATAGTAATTGTTACATACTGATAAAATACCCACACCCGTTTTAAGCTAGTCAGTTTTTTTGTTCAAAGTTATTCAAATACCAAAATGAACTCACAGTTGAAGTTTACAAAGCTAAGTTTAATAGAAATCAGGTAAATTTTATTTAAGTTAAAATCATTGTTTACTGTTTCTTTTTTTTTTTTAGGTTAATAGTTACTCGATGCATATTCTATAATTGCACTTAATGAAATACCCAATAAAAATCATTTATGTACAACTTTAAATTTTCTACCACAATTTTCTATTTACTACCATTTTCTAACGTTCCCCTTAAACACACCAACAATCGGTTTTAAAAATCCTTTCCACACGGATTTGTGAATAGCGTTTTGCCTGTCCTTCGGTTCAGAAATCAGGTTATCGAACAAGTGCCGTTGTTGATACGGTAGCGAATCGTACCGTTGTGAATAGATATGCTGGACACCGAAACAGGCCTTAAAAATCTCTGGGGTTTTAATAGTTTTATAACTGTTTAACTTTAATGTATCGAATTAGACGCCTATTATACATTTTATTGTTTTGTTTTAAATAATCGACTTAACTCGATATAAGGCTGACACGGAGTGCCAAACAATTGTAATCATATTGCTGTAGGTATTCAGCTTAAAAACTTAATCAATGTCAAGTTAATTGTATATAAAAATGACTTATTTAATGAATTATCACAAATATTAATAATTATTTATCTTTTGTTTTTTACTTACTTTCTTCCTAACAACTCGTTTGTAAAGTAATTAACTGTAATCTGCATTTATTTTTTTTATACAATCGTTAATAATTATACTTCGTTTTCATAACTTGCATGATAGTTTATGAAACTAACTCATTCATTATTCAATTGAAACTGGTATCTGTATTTTTTGCCTTATTTCATGACTGTTAAGGTGCATGTTTAATTGACTGCCCTTAACCATGGAGTTATCGAGTGATAATTATTACTCAGAACAGTATTTGACTAAAAATACGAGTTTTCTAAGATTATTTAAATAATTATTTAATTTAATATGATCATTATATCTACATAAATGGTAATCGGGCAAACAAATTAGTGGTTTTATCATTCAAGTATGGTATGAAGAAATAATATAAGGTGCTTGGCAGAGACCTAGCCAAGTTCACACTTACTTATTACTACTATTTTTAATTTTTATTTCTAAACAGATTCATATTCAAATTAGAATTTGTAAATCTAAGCATGAAACAAACCAATTCTGTGATAGAGCAGTGCCAGTGAATTAGATATTAGAATTTTAGCATTTATACAACCTAAGACTATTTGGTATTTTCTAATTTTGGTATAAGTTTTAAAGTAATATGACATTTTGAAATTAACAAAAATATTTACCAAAAATTTTATTTTATTTTTTCTTTGCATTGTTTTTGTAATGCATAGTGTAATGTTAATATTAGATTTTAGTTTTGTGAACCTTTTATTAATAAATTCAATTCGGTCGAATTTTAAAAAAATGTACCAATTATAGTATTGCGAGAATATTAAAATGTTCTCATAATCTTGCATTCATTTAATTATCTTCGCATTTACGATGCATTTATTTTTAGTAGATCTGTATTTATGGATACGTTTTCCGACTTTTCCGAGTCGTGTTTGAAAGTTGTGACTTAACAGAATAGTCGGAAGTCGGTGCATTTATTTTTAGTTAATTTTGTGGAAAGTGAGTTCATCCTACAAAATGTGTTTAGAATGTATGATTTGATTGATTTTATGTATGGAGAATTATCTATAAATATCATTCGTTGTGATCATAGAAAATGGATACTTATTTTAATATTAGTTTTAATTCATACTGTTGCCGGTTTTCTTTCGATCATTCATTCATTCATTCATTCATCGCTGTTTTCCAAACTACGCGAAATTGGTTTTATTTAGTGTGATCACAACTTTTGAATATTATTATTATTATTTTTGTTTAAATGTATCAATTTTAGTCACTTATCGTTCTGTATAGCAATAAACAAGATCTTCCAATTTCATGTTTTATTTCGTATAGCCTTTCATCCTGGAGTAAAGAGTATATAATAAGATAATTGAGCAAATCTTCAAATCATATTAGTAAATCTGGTATCATAACAGTGTCAATAACCATAAGGGTGGTCGCACATCTGACGAAAGATGCGTCGGGCTTAACTTGGTTAACTTCCAGTTAGTACGCGCTCGACGCACTAACGCATCATCGGACCACCCTAAATTAATACTAATAAAAGAGACGTTTCTATTGTGGAGGTAATCTTCGGAACTACTGATCCGATTCCGAAAACTCTCAGTGATGGGAAGCTACCATACTATACTATCACATCTCACTCTAACATTTTATCTAGGCAAACTTCGGAGATAAGGGGGGGGGGACGGGGACGGTACTTTTTTTACATTTATCATGAAAAGTCTGAAACTATGCTGCCTCAATAAAATGTTTGAGAATGTGCAAACAGCGCTCTTATTATGATACCTCACATGCTCTAGTAGCCCCACTTCAAATTTTCAAGACCAGTCCTTTTTGTATTTTTTTTTTTTTTAATTGCTTTCTTGTTTGCAAAATAGTTGGGCAAACGTCATCTGAAACTATTCTAAATTTCAAGTTGATAGCATTAGTAGTTCTTGAGATATCCAGGTGTGACAGACAGACTTAGTCTCACCATAAGGGTTCCTTTTTACCATTTTGGTACGGAACCCTAAAAATATTCTATTACTGACACCGGCTGTTTTGGTCTGTGTTAACAAAGGCGTCCTTCCATTTTTCTCTATCGACTACTATTCGAGTTCATAATTTGTTCTTGCCGCTGAGTGTCATATGATATAATTATTATATATTTACACTTGTGACTCCACCCACTTTTCATAGAGCTCATACGCCATGCCGCCAAACATATTGCAAGTTAAGGAGAGGAGGGTCACCGGCATTAGGTTTGAAACCGTGTTATAAAACACTGTAAAAAGGGGGTATTGTCGCTATACTTATACTCCATTGGTTTAAGTAGTTATTTATAGATAAACAAATCATAAAAAGGGTTTTTATAGATGACATTTTCTTGTTTAAAAATACGTAGTACACACGGCTACACATCAAGCTATACATTTCCAGTATAAGCTGATCTCGCATTGTATAGGATTTCCGTACCATGCGAGACCAGCGTAAACTGGAAATTTATAGCTTTATGTGTAGCCGTGTGTACAACCAAACCAAATTAAATTTATTTTTGATTATTACGATCGTTTCTCTCTTTTATTACTGTATGTTAAACTTTATCATTTAGTCTTAAACTACTCTTCATAGATGTAACTGATTGAGCACTTTTTTTTGTTAGATTTAGAACAATACTATAATATTTCGTAATCTGTCTATTGTAAAGAGCCCAAAAAGACAGGTTCAAAACGTAGCTAAATTGAAGAGTACTACTAGAGAAGATACTGGAAATGTATAGCTTGATGTGTAGCCGTCTACACATCAAGCTATACATTTCCAGTATCAGCTGACCTCTCATTGTACGGAAATCTTATACAATGCGAGATCAGCTTATACTGGAAATGTGTAGCCGTGTGTACAACCATGAAGGTATAGTTAGGTACAGTCAGCATCAAAAGTCGATGACCACATTCAAATTTTCAAAATCACTGTACATTATATATTATTATTTATATTATTGATTTTGAAAATCTAAATGTAGTCATCAACTTTTGATGCTGACTGTACAACTGTGACGTAGCATAACAACTGAAGTGACAGTGAAGTGGTTTTTTTTTGTTTACCTTTAACTACCTAAACCAACGGAGTATAGACGCACATTGCAGTACTTTTTTCAATTGTGTGGCAAAAGTATAAATATGTTTAGATAGACAGTCAAAGCTCTGAACTCGTCGAAAACATTGCGTCTAACAGTTGGCCGCAAAATGCACGCACTCTAGAATAACACAATGACGTGGCGCGAGTTTAAGACGTAGCTGTCACGCACACCAGCATAACAAATTTAACTACCTAAACCAACGGAGCATAATATAGCGACATACTGGGGGTATTCTCATGGGATGGGGATGTGAAATAATAAAAATTAAGAAAAAGTATAATTGCTCGCTGTGATTCCGAAAAAGGGACTTTCGAACGTTTTGTTAAATTTTCATGCAATGTATTTCTTTTTATTTGAATTAACGGACTCTATTGTTTTAAATTTAATAATCCGTAGTTATTTTGTAACAGCTGATAAACGTTCAGTATCTTATGAATTTACTTAATCAACGCTCATGATAAAAAAAAAATCTGGCAGTGTGATTCGGACCTCCGCACCCAGAGTTCCGTAACTTGGTAGGAAAATATATTAAAATTTTCATTCGATCGCATAACATTGTAAATATTTTTGCTGATTTAGATTTTTCTGAAACTTTTGCAAGTTAGAGACATCGTTTAATTTTTCCTGTAACGTTTATACAAAAACCTCCATCAACATTAATTTATTTCAGAATTTTCGCTTTGGAAAGAACGATGGCCATTTTGAGCTAGAAAAAAACAGGATTCGTTACCGAGATTATAATATTACCAAAACGAAGTACATTGTTATGCATAATCAGCCTGTAACGTCCCACTGCTGGGACAGAGGCCTCCTTAAACCACAATCCTTTCTATAATTTAGCCAGAAATCAGTAAATCCGGTTTCATATCAGTGTCCATAACGGGCACTCAAATCTATGATAAAACAGTGTGGATAAAATCTTTGCTATGTAATGTGAAATTGAATCATGTCCGTGACTACCGCCGCCCCACCAACGCCAATCGGTTCCATATTTGGCAAATAATTAGTGCTCAATTGGTGCTAATTAGTGCTCGAACAACAGAATTGGTGCCTTAGTAGGTAGTTTTCGAGATAATCGACTTTGAATGTGGTCCTGCGGTAGTCACGCTCCCTTCAGCAGGACCACCATGAGCGCCGAAAAAGGAGGCATGCTACAGCTATTCTAAGTATACAAATAATTAGTGCTCTTAAATGTGATTCATTTCGTAACAAAAAAAGAACTGAAACATTTGTATTCACCGAGAAATCAACGATGATAACTTTCGCACGCTCGTTGAGCAGGACCACGACTTTGAGTGTTGATTCCAAGTTTCAGGAGCTAGTCGCTTTCCTCAAACCTACATAGAAAATTAGTGCTCTGCGAGATAAAATTGATACCCAAAATTCAAAATTACTACTCCAGTAGTTTACGAGATATACCATACCATTGGTGGGGTGGCGGTAGTCACGGTGTTAAATTTTCATTTGAAGATTTCCCTATTAAAAACTCTGTGATTTCTTCCCAAATTTATACAAAAATTTGTGCTCCTAAAGAAGTTATAGTGACCAAAAATTCAGATTCCCAAGCGTTGTATTTTAAGAGAAATTAGCTTTCATTACTTTTCCATACTAAATGTCCGCATACAACCCGACCAAATTAAGTTGTCAATGGTATTGAGCTGTTTATGAGATGTACACTCGTGCACATAAATTGATGGATGTCGGAATAGTAATAACAACAGTTCAATATCTATAATTTTTATACAAACTGTGTACCTGGGTACATATTTATAAAAAAAAATAACCTATCGTTACCCATGGCCTGTGATACCTTTGTTAATGACATGGGTAGGTAGGTACTCGAATAATTATTTTTCTGTATTGTAAGTACCTACCTGTTGTGTTGTTAATGAATATAAGAGCGATAGTTATTTCTTATTTATTTCTTTCCTACTAATTTAACGTTGCTGCATCAGTACCTAAGTATTAAAAACCTAATTTATTGCATTAAAAAAATCTGTAATTTTGAAATAGTTTTAATAATGATTAATTTAATAGAATATAATTTAATAATGATTAATTTAATGGTATATAATTTAATAATAAATAACTCACTAACAATAGATAATAATTTGATGTAAATGAAATGATGATGTTTGTTTGTTTTTTGTAGATGTGTTTTGTGTAATGTTTACTTACTCGAGTTTATGTTTTCGTATGCACGTGTTTCTGTGACAAATAAAATTATTTTTCTTTCTAAATATTTGCATGCCGAATGGCAACATATGCTGATCTTTGTACAGTACTAACACCTATTGATGTATCATCTACCCATATTTGCGAAAATAAAGTTATTCTTATTCTTCTTATTCTTAAAACTAATTTTCATTCTATCCTTATTTGTTGTAACTATGCATGAATATCCAAGCTTTTTCTATTCTGTTCTATCGAACCCATATTTCTAATTTTGTTTATGGTTCTACCTAGTTACCTACTAGTCGGCCTATCTTAATAGTCTAATCGAGTTGATTGATTTGTGTTAATATATTACTAATAATATTCTACTGATTTTACAAATTGTTATCGAACTGTGATCTATAATTAATGAAACTTATTCGATTTATAAATGTATTTTCCATTAAAAATACACCTACGAATTCATAAATCTTAACCTAGCTTTAACAAAGTAGGTATTGAATTGGTAACTAAAAATACACCCAAGGTCCATAGATATGTCAGTGGAAATTTGATAAAATCAACTTCAAGTACTGTAAATACATAACTATTACTTATGCAATACTTTTATACTAACGTTATTAGCAAAATTTTAGTTTTTAATACGTAGGTATCAGTACCTACGTATTAAAAACTAAAATTATTTTAGTAGGAAAGAAATAAATAAGAAATAACTATCGCTCTTATATTCATATAACAACACAACAGGTAGGTACTTACAATACATAAAAATAATTATTCGAATACCTACCTACCCATGTCATTACTACTAACATTAGGTTTACCTTTACTAACAACTTATGGATCTTGATCTGAAATAAAAATAAATATATATAATAACAAAGGTATCACAGGCAATGGGTAACGATAGGTAAGTTTTTTTATAAATTTGTACCCAGGTACACAGTTTGTATAAAAATTATAGATATTGAACTGTTGTTATTACTATTCCGACATCCATCAATTTATGTGCACGAGTGTACATCTCATAAACAGCTCCATACCATTGACAACTTAATTTGGTCGGGTTGTATGCGGACATTTAGTATGGAAAAGTAATGAAAGCTAATTTCTCTTAAAATACAACGCTTGGGAATCTGAATTTTTGGTCACTATAACTTCTTTAGGAGCACAAATTTTTGTATAAATTTGGGAAGAAATCACAGAGTTTTTAATAGGGAAATCTTCAAATGAAAATTTAACACCGTGACTACCGCCACCCCACCAATGGTATGGTATATCTCGTAAACTACTGGAGTAGTAATTTTGAATTTTGGGTATCAATTTTATCTCGCAGAGCACTAATTTTTTAAGTAGGTTTGAGGAAAGCGGCTAGCTCCTGAAAGTTGGAATCAACACTCAAAGTCGTGGTCCTGCTAAACGAGCGCGCGAAAGTTATCATCGTTGATTTCTCGGTAAATACAAATGTTTCAGTTCTTTTTTTGTTACGAAATGAATCACATTTAAGAGCACTAATTATTTGTATACTTAGAATAGCTGTAGCATGCCCCCTTTTTCGGCGCTCATGGTGGTCCTGCTGAAGGGAGCGTGACTACCGCAGGACCACCTTCAAAGTCGATTATCTCGAAAACTACTAAGGCACCAATTCTGTTGTTCGAGCACTAATTAGCACCAATTGAGCACTAATTATTTGCTAAATATGGAAGCGATTGGCGTTGTGGTCCGGCGGTAGTCACGGACATAATTGAATCCTACGATAACTTAAATTATCCAGCTACGACTTTTCTTCCAGTCATAATTTCATCAACGGTTTTCAGGATGCCTAAGTATACAGGGTTAAATTAGCTAGCGAAACTCCGCAGACGTGTTGCGTATCGATATCTAAATACGATAAAACGAAAAAAAAAAAACATTGTATTTTTTTTTGGGGTCAACCACCTTTAATATGAGTTTCAAAATCAGTTTTCTGTGTAAAATTCACAGATTTGATTGGTATCGATAACTAAACACGATAAAACAAAAACTTAACTACTTCCATGTAACTTCACTGCCAGTGGTCATTTACTATTTACAGAATTAACAATTTCATTTCATTTCATTGACACAAAAAAAAAAACATCAAATTTTAATTTGTTCGTGTAATCGTATTTAGATATCGATACCCAACGCCTCCACGGAGTTTCGCTAACTAATTAAATTTGACCCTGTACATTTACTTGGCTGTATGTTTTGTCTGTTCGAGTGTAACATTCTTACGTATGTACACTCGCGAAACAGGAGAACTTGTCGGTGAGTTGAACACTTTTTTCCCACGAAGGATTTTACTTTAGAAAACTGCCCGCGCCGAATTTACCTAGAAGGTATTTCGCGAAGTTTATGTTACTCCCTGCTGACTCAAAGCTAAGAATAATGTGGTGGAAAATTTTGAGGCATGCAGCGAATTGGTGCTGGATTAACAGCTGGACGGCAACTAAGTTAGAGGGTTTGGTTTCCGCACTTAGTCCTTCATGTGGACTATTGTGCGTGCTGGACAGAAACTTCTTGACATTTGTTATTTTCAACCAATAATACCTACCTATTAAAGTAATTATGTAAAAAGAGGACCTAGGTAAGCCTTAAAACAAAAGGTCATTAAACGGGTTAACCGCGTATTTCTTTTTACCCGACTGCGGCGAAGCCGAAAAAGGAGGGTTATGTGTTTGACCTGTATGTATGTCTGTCCCTATGTTCCCTCGTAAACAGCTGAACCGATATTGATGAGTGTTATGTCGTTAGATTCGTCTTTATATTAAAAATCAAAATGGTGGATTTTTGGCGTCAAAAGGTTTGTTTTCGAAAAAAAAAAATCTCCCAAGCCTATCGAGTGGGGTAGCAAAATGAAGGGTTTTAAAAGGTGATTACAAAAATATATACTTATTATATGTTTAAATGTTATTTAAATGAGAAATGAAAAAAAAATATACCGAACTTTTGGAGTGAGTGAGTAAGAGGTCGTTATCACCCGATTATAAGTGAGTATGTAGCCTAATTTACCGTCATATAATCCTAACTAAACAGTATAAAATAAAAAAAGTTAATTTCAAAAAACAAAAAACCCGACTGCAAAAACATGAACTGAAAAGATGGAAACAAGATGAAAAGAAAAAGAGTATCCTTTATGTACCAAAAATAAATAAATGCAGCCGGAGGCATCTAAGATGTTCGAACGCCTTAAAATTTGCCTCCGTCTGCAAATATTTATTTTTGGTACATAAAGGATACTCGTTTTCTTTTCATCTTGTTTCCATCTTTTCAGTTCATGTTTTTGCAGTCGGGTTTTAGTTTTTTTAATTAACTTTTTTAAAGCTGCACCGGAACGACAGATGCACTTCTTAATATGCAAACCCTAGCTTCGAAACCCCATTAGGTACTGTGGGAACAAAAATCATCCCGATCAAGCTTAGACTTCACCCTACAGAATGAGAGCAAAACAACAACTAAATACATTAAAAATGACTCCCACAATCAATCGGAGCAGTATCCGCTTACAAAGGAACCGGTAATCTTACCTTTTGTGGTGTTAACAAAAGACTGGCTGACAAGGTGCGACTCCACAAAAGATGTATTGGTCTTCAACTGAGCAACGCGTTCGCTTCCCACAAGATCGATTTTTTGCAAAAGGGTCAGTGCTGGCAAGAAATAATTTCGTATAAATGAGTTTTTGTGGCGCTGACTGAGATGTTTAACTTAATAATTCGTTTAGAAATGTCGATACTGAAGACACTCGAGATTTTGAACGATTTATATTTGTTTGTATTTGGATTGGACACGCGCTGTTTAGAAAGTGGGATTGGAAGAACTGCAGAAGAATCATGTAAGAGTTTTTCGTACTGAAGATGATGTAACGTTGTGTTCTTGCCCAAGATACAGGTTTGCCTAGTGAGGAGCCAATGTAAAATTCTTGGAATATTTTTGACACTAATATTATATAGAATATTATTGTCTGTGTGGTGCTGGACGTAAAGAATAGCACCGCCCTATTTGATCCCGTGGGTGTCGTAAAAGGCGACTAAGGGACTTACTAGAGAATGGGCAGCAGCGTTCTCTATGCATTTTAACACCATACTGCGATTGCGAACCCGCCTGCCAAGCGTGGCTATTATGGCAAACCCCTTTCCCCGTTACCGTCTTTCGGTTAAAATGATGATGATGATGAAAGTTTTTATTATTTATTTATTTTATTAACCAAACTCATAATTATGTATCTTTAAGCCGCAATTGGTAAGGAAATATGAGTGAAGCTCGTTAGTTACAGCTCGATTCAAACTTGACGACGGCTCTGAAGTGCGCTATACCTAATGCGCAGTACTGCACCCCTCACCCCCGCTGACACGTGCATTTGTTACTGCACAGCGATTCGCTTCATGTTCCAAGCCGCCATCAAGTTTGAATCGGGCTGGAGCTTGCTGAACAAATAACAGTTAGGTACAGACGCCAGCACATCAAGCTACTACAATGTGTCAAATTTCTTTAATAGATTTTCAACTTTATCGCTACAGATTAAGGTGCAAGGTTGATTGGGAACATTTGACAGTTTGGGGTAGCTTGACCTGCTGGCGTCTGTACGTTTTCAATCACCCCTATTCTAACTTCTAACTGATATACCCACCTATAATAAGCACCTTTATTTAACTCTTTAAACACGTAATAGTTATAACTATATATCGCACATTATTCAAACTAGCTAGGGGCTAGCAAAGATAGTGGTCACTGCCACTCAGAGCGAAACTAACCTTAAAAACTTAAGATAAAGTCCATTTTAACTCGGCAAGTTGGAATAGGAGCCCCGGTGCACACCTGTCACCGTTCGTGGGAATATATTTTTAAGGAAGGACGTTGTGTGATGGAATTGAAACTGCAATTTATGTATCGGTACCGTATAAAATATAGGGAGATTGACCATTTAAAAATACAAAAAAACTTATGCAAAAATGTCTTGCAGGCTGCCTATTGTTCTCAAACAAGGTACCTTATGTAAATCTGTAGTTTATTGCAAATTGTATGTAAAGCAATGCTACCTATAGTTTTAAAATCATAATAAGTCTTGTCTGTCTCTTAGTCTCTAGATACCAAGATGTTTTCTCATGACCTAAATGTTACACCATATTATTATCTGCTAGCTCTTTAACCGTTCAGCCTTCATAATAAGTACAACTAACTTCGTACTAACTTATTTCTAGCAGTGTAGATAGGTGCAGTTCCGGTCCATCCATTACAGTAAAGCCCTAACATTTGTCAGCTTTTCTCATATGACATTTGACAAATAGCCGCCTATTCTGAGAGGCCTTTAATTGTACCTTTAATATGCTTTTTCGACCACTCAAAAAACTATCAGTGTTGCTCCAACAATTCTCACGCAGTAAGATGAACTCCAAACATTGACCCATCAATCTCGTTCGTAATAAACTTTTTTGTGATCCATCTCCTGTGACCCGGAAACAGCCCCGGATACGACGGTTTTTTTTACATTTCCACTCAATAAAAACGAGTTGATAGTCAAAAGGAGCAGTTTTTGTAAACACCTGTTTCCATGGGAATTCTTGGGATACAAAAACATACACAGATTTTAGGCGGAAGCATTGTGGCAACTTTAATGAGAATGTCATGGACGTATAAAAAAAGTAGAATGTATGGACTTTTTTTCGATTGAAGAGCGAGTAAAGAAAGTTAGTTTGTTTTTTTTGAGAATCTGCATTTTGTTTTGATTCTGTTTATATCACTTTTAGTATTTTTACTACGGGTAGACCAGTGACCACCAAGAGAGAAAGCTCACACCGCTCCTTATTTCTGCTTTAGGTAAAATGTAATTAAATTGTTTATTCTGTAAATAGGTTAACGGAATCAGTTTTACACGTCATACATGAACATTAAGAAATATGCTAGATGGAGTCGTCATTTCCTATCAGACTACCACTGAGACGAAATGGCGAAACAAACTCAGTGGTCAAAGTCCTGGGAGCCTAAAATAGACGCTTTGGCAGAATCATGCGTGCAATTCATACAGCCCGCAATTCATCTGTTTGACAGCTGCTATTTAACATTAGACTTCACTATATTAATTCTTAATTTGTGGACCATTTTACGAAACTCCATACACAACTGTCAAACAGATGAATTGCGGGATATGAATTGTACGCAGATCATGTTATGATTCTGCCAAAGCGTCCATTTTAGGCCCCCAGGGGGCCTAAAATTAAGAATTAATATAGTGAAGTCTAATGTTATATAGCAGCTGTCAAACAGATGAATTGCGGGCTGTATGAATTGCACGCATGATTCTGCCAAAGCGTCCATTTTAGGCTCCCAGACATAATCTTGATCAGGGGGCCTAAAATGGACGCTTTGGCAGAATCATAATAATTATTTTATTTTATTTTATTTAAAACAGTTATACATTACAGCATTTACAAAAAGTCGTTTTAGTACAGTCGAATAAACGTATAACCCACACTATTGTCCACGAAATGATATCGGTGTATGAAAACGAACGCATGTTTAAAACCATTTTTTTTTTTGCATAATTTAGAAGAAAAACCTGCGAATTGAAAGAAGCGAATGACAAGAGCATCCATCTTAAAGGCGACTTGCAAGAGATTGTGAAACCATTTTTTTGAAGTTAGATTGCGATAGCGCGAAAATATCAAAATCAATGAAATGTGTGTTATAAGGTTTCTAAAAGTCGGCGGAGAGGGGCTCGCACCCCAGCCTTCGTTCTACATCGTGCAGTGTAGAATAGTTGAGGTGCGCGCACCTCCCGCCGAATAACAGTTCTAGGTACTACGTAACATAGTCTATTGGAGAGCTCAGTACAATTAAATTTGTCATTGCATATACCGTACAGCATCACAACCATGATTAGTAAACGTCTGGAATCCAAGCTCAATATCTTATAATGCTTTAGCAAATCTGCATAGGGAATCCTTGCACGGAACCACCTGTAATGCGTCGCACGAAGAATTTTTTTCTGAACCATTTCTATTGTTTGCTTATATTTATCATAATACGGGCACCAGATGGGTACCGCGTATTCCAACTGAGAACGGACTAGTGTTTTGTATAAGAAGAGAAAAGTAGAAGGCTTTTTGAAGTCTTTACAAGACCGCATAACAAAACCATACATCTTAAAGGCTTTGTTAATTATACTGTCGATATGGGTGTCTAAATGTAATTGGCAATCAAGCAGCACGCCAAGATCACGTGTGGACTCAGTTTTATTCAATTGTATGTCGTTCAAAGCATATGGGAAGTTAATAGTATTTATGTTTTTAGTAAAAGAAATGAAGTGACATTTTGGAAGACTAAGATTAAGTTTATTGACCAGACAGTATTGAGAAAGCCTGCACAAGTCCTCTTGTAGTAGCAAACAATCCTGAGAGTTCGCACAAGCCTTAAAGATTTTAATGTCGTCGGCATACATTAGGAATTTGGAGTTGACTATGCAGGATTTTATGTCGTTTATAAACAGGATAAAAAGCAATGGGCCTAAGACAGATCCTTGAGGCACTCCTGATTCGACGACCACATAATCAGATTCGAATCCATTGATAACAACCTTTTGAGTCCTATGAAATATATATGAAGCAGACCATCTGAGTAAATTGCCTCTTATGCCATTGAAAGCAATTTTATCGAGAAGCAATTTGTGGTCCACCTTGTCAAAAGCCTTCTGAAAATCGGTGTATACAGCATCAACCTGCGTGCGCATGTCCATGTTTTCAAACAAAAATTGTGTAAAAATGATTAAGTTTGTGGTAGTGGATTTGGATTTAACGAAGCCATGTTGTTCGGGTATAATGAGGTGATTTAACTGTGGAAATAAGTGACTGTGCATTAGACCCTCAAAAAGTTTAGACAAGGTGGACAAGATAGATATGGGTCGATAATTCTCAACATTACCTTTGTCACCAATTTTGTGAATGGGCGTGATGAAAGCCCTCTTCCAAACACAAGAGAAAATCCCTTCCCTGAGACATTTATTAAATATTATGTGTAACGGGACACACATAGTTTCCGCAGTGTTCTTAAAGAAAGAAGGGGGCAGGCCATCCGGACCAGCTCCTTTAGCTAAGTCTAATGAGTTAAGTGCCTTAAGTATGACACTCCTTTCGAGGTAAATATCCGGAATGCATACAGAACTCTCGTCAAAGGTTTCTGGGGGTGTCCAGGTGTTAGGGTCAAATGTTGAGGGCTCATACACCGAGTTAAAGAAGGCAGAAAACAGTGAACATATCTCAGCTCATTATGATCTGCGTACAATTCATACATCCCGCAATTCATCTGTTTGACAACTGCTATTTGACATTAGACTTCATAAAGCAATACATATTTTGTGGACCATTTTACGAAACTCCATTTATAACTGTCAAACAGATGAATTGCGGGATAAGAATTGTATGCAGATCATAAATTATGATTCTGCCAAAGCGTCCATTTTAGGCCCACAGATCATGAGAGGACCATATAGGTCCGTGTCTGAAATGGTCTTTTGAGAAAATAATCACAGAAATTTGTGTAATCGTGCAGCTCAACTCAAACAACTCGACGAACAATACCTACCAAAGAAAAATGTCAGAACATCATTAAAACTAACTAAGAAAGAAAAAAAAAAGGAAAAAGTAAATGTCTCCTAAGTTTGCACACCAATCACGGCCATCACCAAACCCTCAAACGTTAAATATTAACGGCTGCATAAAAGTTTGTTTTTGTCCCTTTTTCACATTCAAAAATGCTGCCTCAGGCAAAATCATCCCCTCGTTTATCTCTCAAACAAATAAATTATCGATTAAGAAGACAAGCTGACCGGCCGTGAGAAAGCGAAGTTCCTTTAGTAAAAAATCGAGGGTGCGCCCGCGCCGTCCTGAAGATTTGTGTATAATACAGCACGCCCCTTGTTTGAAGCCTATGTCCGGACACCGGCGGAAGGAAGCGAGCCTGTTGTTGTATTTTATTTTTAAGAGAATATCAAACCACTTAAGGCGACGATAATGCTTTTAATGATTTTATACTGAAGATCACGTCTAAACGAGTCGTGTTAATGATTTGAAAAAAATATTATGTTAAAATAGAGCATTTTCTCAATAACTTAATATGTGAATATTTTCGATTATGTTTATATTACATAGTGAAATTAATTTGTAAAGTTACGTCTAACGCGGATAAAAAACCGAGAATGGCGCAAAATCTACCAAGCGTATTTTTCTGAAACCTTCACCAATTTAAAGATAATTTAATTATTGATCTTATAGTATACGCGTTTCATTAAAATACCTTCTTTTTGTGTATAATAAATTAATAATGCGTCAAATTGGGGACAGCGCTCCTTGATGGGCGACTCCTATTACTAGCTGAACGTACGACGCGTTGCGTGAGCTCTGGGGGCCTAAAATGGACGCTTTCGCAGAATCATATTATGATCTGCGTACAATTCATAACCCGCAATTCATCTGTTCGATAGTTGTGTATGGAGTTTCGTAAAATGGTCCACAAATTAAGAAGTAGTTTATTGAAGTCTAATGTTAAATAGCAGCTGTCAAACAGATGAACTGCGGGCTTTATGAATTGCACGCATGATTCTGCCAAAGCGTCCATTTTAGGCTCCCAGTACAGAACACGCAAGCTAACTACTCAAGGTCACTGGCATATATCCGAGTCTTAAGAGGAGATGTTCATGGGAACTTTACTCAAAACTTAAAATTGATAATGAGTTTAAGTTTGTTAATTATCTGGCTAAGTATTTGCGAACATTGACCTAGGTAACTATTCGAAAATGCTTTAAAGTTTATTTAAAAAATAAATGATTTAGGTAAATCATTATCGCCCAAATAAACTTATTAAATTAACTTCTCAATACTACCTACCTAGGTATTACCTACTTATTTCACAAGTTTATTGTAAAACCGAAAGACGAATTTAATCCTCATGTACCTACCTACCTATAGTCACCACATCACAGACCGAATCGTGAGAAAACGCAACCTTGTGAGGTAAAAAATGAAGGGTGCTTGATCCCACATAATAAAAGATTAATCTTTACAATACGTAAGAGGGTCGAGCCCTCTTCAGAGGAGATTGTCGGAAGGAAGGAAACGACTCCGTTATAATTGGTGTGTATTTAAAAGTTAGTTCTTTTTGAAGCTTTCCTTCCTCTCGCCAACTTATTTAAAATTTTGTTGTGTCCGACAGGGTCCATCATTGTTTTTATTTAAAAATACTTAGATACTACCTGTATGTGTATTGATTGCAATAAAGATTAATTGATTGATTTGAAGTAGGCTATTTGGACTGATGGCCAAAATTGGACATAAACCGCCTTATTACAAAACAAGATTTATATTTCGACATGGCTTAAACGATGGAGCCAGTTTTTGTAATAAGAATGTAACAGTGATTGAAATACCGTTCTTTATACAAAACTGAAAACTTAGTTCGGTACTAAGTTGTCAGTTTTGTGTTTAGGAACTTTACCATAGCCGGAATAAAGTATCTAATATAAAATAAAGAAAAAGTTTTTTTATAAAATAAAGAAAAAATTTCGTTTAATAATGTTTTCGTCAACCTGGGTCTGAAGATAAACCTTGTTTTGTAGTATGGGGGTATAGGTTGGTCTACAAGTGCAGAAAGGAATCTTTAATAGATTCCTTTCTGCACCTGAAAACCAATATTGATGAGGACGAATTAGATATAGGCGGTATAGTCGCGTCGCGTCAGCAAAAAATAGCACTATTAGTATCAACATAGAGTTAATCTCACCATCCAATTTTTCTTTAATAAGTTATTTCTGAGCTATTGTTTTAGCTTTTTCCGCTTCTCCCTAAAGCTCGGTCAGAAAGTTTATTTAGGTACCTAGTCATGAAAAGGACAGTGTTCATAATTTCGACGTCACAAAATTTAATTTTAGGTACCTACATCTCTCCTGCACATCATTAAATCAGATTGACCGAATCGTGAGAAAACCTGCAACATCCTGAAGCAAAAAACACAGGGTTGTCCTAAAGATGTTTTATTTGTACAATACAAAGTGAACGAGGCCCCTTCAGAGGCCGGGAAGGAAGGAAGCGGCCCGTTACGATTTATGATAAACTCCTAATTTATAGGAACAGTTCACACGCACTGTTAGCGATTGTAATACAGAAAGGATATGACAGTTTTGTAGTAGGATGTGGTAGTACCTACCTAAGTTTAGTAAACGTTACAGTTTTGTACCGTGTAACGTTTCTTTTGGTTCAATATTTTTGATAGAAAGGGGCGCGTGGGCCAAATGATAACTGCCACACGGATCGATCGAAGGTTAAGACGCAGATATATGCCAGTGACCTTGAGTGGTTAGCTTGCGTGTTCTGTACTGAGCTCACGCAACGCGTCGTACGTTCAGCCAGTAATAGGGCTCGCCCATCAAGGAGCGCTGTCCCCAATTTGACGCATTATTAATTTATTATACACAAAACAAAAGGTATTTTAATAAAACGCGTATAATAAAAGATCTATAACTAAATTATCTTTAAATTGGTGAAGGTTTCAGAAAAATACGCTTGGTAGATTTTGCGCCATTCTCAGTTTTTTATCCGCGTTAGACATAACTTTGCAAATTAATTTCACTATGTAATATAAACATAATATAAAATATTCACCATATTAGATTATTGAAAAAATTATCTAATTTAACATATATTTTTTCAAATCACTACCTACTCGTTTAGACGTGATCTTCAGTATAGAATCATTAAAAGTCGGTTATCGTCGCCTTAAAAGCTAAGCTTGCCGCAGTCAGTTCGTGAATGAGTTACCATCCATTATAATTATATCGAGACCCCATCGTAGCTCCGAAAACACTTTAAGCCATTGGTCCCGGCTGTCATTCGTAGATGTCATTTGACCGGTCGTTACGGGTAGTGAGAAGCCGAAAAGTCTGACAACCAGTCTTACCCAGTAACTGGGTTGTGGAGGTCAGCCTAAACAGGCAGCCGCTCCATGACAGGTATTCAGCTGCATCCCGTTAAACTGGAAGCTAGCTAGGCAGAGTGAGATAGATAGGTAGATATGTATTTTACTAATGATAAATGATTTATTTTCTGTAAGTAGGTTTGTACAAACACTTTTACACGTCAAACATATTTAAAAAAAAAAAATCTAGATGATGTCGGCGTTTCGTAACTGACTACTCTGAGAAGAAAGGCCGAAATAAACTCAGAGGTCACAGTCTCTTTTAAAGTCCAGACATAATCTTGGTCAAATCATGTGAAGACCATAGATTGGTGCCTAAAATGATCTTTTGATGAAAGAATCACACAGATTGAGGGGACCTGTCCAGTCAGTGCACGCATTTGTCAGTAGTCGTGCAGCTCAACTCAGAACTTGAGGAGCTCAACGAACTACGAACACCCTAATTGCGCAACACGGGTTGAACCGGAATCGGAATGATTTTGGAGTATATTGCTAATTCATTGCTTCTTATATTAGAAATCTTTGTCTGCTCAACAACGTAAATAACGCAATGAATGTTGTTGAACTGTCAAATTGAAACCGTTTCCTACTGATTGTGTGTTACGCAATTAGCCCACAGGAACTTATTCGTTAAATCGCTTTTGGTCGAGAGCTTGTTAGATGTGCTGTAGTGCGGTCAAAATTTTACCACAGGCTTCCATTACGAAGTCAAGTTCACCCATCTCCATTTTTCACAAAAGACACTACGGGATCTATTCATGGAATTGTTGGTGTTCCGTCTTAACTAAATCGCTTTATTTTACCAGCGGGCTAATTGCGTAACACACTACTAGGAATCGGTTTCAATTTGACAATTCAACAACATTCAATGCGTTATTTACGTTGTTGAGCTGACAACATTTTTTAACAACATATGAAGCAATGGATTAGAAATATACTTCAAAATCATTCCGATTCTGATTCAAACTGTTACGCAATTAGTGTGCAGTTTGGGGCAGTTTTGACGCTATTTAGTTATAGTCGTCGATGGATGGGCATATGTAAGGAAGAACAAGAATATGATGAGTTTCCCACTTATAAAACACTATTGCACCATCTGGTCCATCCGTTCCCTAATTCCCAGATCATCATGTTAATAAATTAATTTTATCACGGACAAACTGTGAGTTCTCACCGCCACCCCCAAGGCTCAGGGACGTCAGCGACATGTGACATTCTAATTATTCACCATTCATTAGGCTCATCACGCGATTGCGTGGAATATTGTCACACTTGGCCAGTCCCATCACCAGCCACAGTACATTTGCTGTTTATGACTGGCAATGCTTGAATTTCAACTTTATATTTATTACATTTAAGGTCGGGGATTCAATTTTCCGAACCGCACGCAAAATGTTGTTTTCAAGTCCTGGCAAAGTCACAGATGCGTTCATATACACACTATCACAAGGCATTAAGGTTCATTTTTAAACAATTTGTTCTAAGTGCATCTGTTTAAATAAGTTTGTAAACATGAAAGGCTACCGTGGGAGAAATGGTTGGTAGTCTAATTAAATATTTATCAGGTACCTACATACGTTTGGAGTTTCGAGAGTAAAGGTCGTTTGAACACCTGGATGACTCAACTAGTTGTTTACGGACATAACTATTTGAGTATTTTAGAACTAGGTAGGTACTTAAACATAATATTTGTAAAGGTTATAAAGATGTTACTTTATTTATCTTTATAGATAAGACCGGTATTGTGTTTTGTACTTAGAAGGCTTGGCGTTTGTACGGGATCCGGAGGTAAGTAGTGGTAGGTATATGGGTCAAGGATTTTCCTTAGTAGTTTCCTACTATACTGATATTAATAGGGTTTCACACAATTCAAACAGGCATATAATTGTTACGCAAGATGTTTCTTACAAAAAGACAAGCTGGGCTGCTGACGTTATAAATTGATTTGACCTAGTTTTTTAAAAGTACCGAACTGGAAGATATTATTTTTTATTTGTGTAAAGAAAACAGCCCGTGGTGCTGAAAACACTAAACGCAAAAAAAGACAAAAAAAAAATTACCCAGGTTGCAAAAATATTGCCAGAAAACAATTAAAATGCGAAAAAACAAACTAAAAGATGACGTATGTTGCAAAAACTGAAGTGCGTAGTAAACAAACGAATGGAACATAGCGTCACAACGAACTCTTTGCACCTATCACACATTCCCACACTCCGTGGGAAAACGCACTCACCCCCTAGCATAAAGTACCACAATTACCTGCGATCACACGACGACAAAAAAACTTGAAACTTCATACTCTACCTTCCCTTTACGCTACGTTACACCCATGAAGTTTTGAATAAAATGAACAGTATTTATAGTGAAAATAATTATGGGACTTTATGGAAAGGTGTCAGTTCATGAAGTACGGGGTTTTTTTTGTGAGGGTCTGGGACGAAATGGATGCGGTTCTTGATGTGCGTGCGTACGGTCGCATTCCCATAGTATACAGGATAAGGGAGCGCAGGTGTAGCTTCACTCAATAAGTTATTGTTTACTTTTATATTGCAGTCTAATGTGTGTAATTTGCGATAGTAATTGTTGGATTTAATGCATGTGTATGTTGGTAGGTAATTAACTATTTAAGAATTTGGACTCTGTAGTTAGATGTACTTTAGTTAGCACAAAGTTATGTACTAATTTTAGTACAAGTTCTTTAAAATAAGTAGGCAAAATTATGCTCAAGTAATAAAAAAGAAAACATTTTTATTACTTGAGCACCTGCATTTTCAGGAATGAAATGGTTTTAATTTACCAGTTATTTTTGTTTTGAATATAAAATTTATTATTCACATTATTTATCTATTTAAGATACTTTACAACGCTCTACTTTATTAATAAACAAACACTTCAAATATATTCAATAATAACACAACCACCGCAAAACAATAACCACCCGGAATCGAACTCAAAACATCCGACACACTAACCACTGCACCCAAACTCTCCATTCACAACGTTCCCCATTAGAGAGAGAGGGAACGAAAACAAAACATTCCGACACAGTTCCCAGCGCCCCAACCGCTGTGAGAGAAAGAGACAAGCATATTTGCTCCTTTCAATTCCTAAACGGGATAGCAGGATACAGGGCAATTGAAAAATTTTGCTTGTACAGTTGCGTGCGAGTATCTCAGTATCCTCATAAGGTGATCGGCCACCGTCCAGTGAAGACGTGTCGTGGAGTGGAGTAAAGTGACAAGTGACAAAATGCCGTGCAGTGAGGATGATGACTCTCAGACCGGGTTCTCTGAATCAACCCCGGGGATGTCTAAGGCGGAATTGCGAAAGGTGAAGGTGAAATACAACGACCAAGTTATAATTTTTGGGTGAAAATTCGGTTAGAATTGGCAAGAAAATCATTGATCAATTATAGCGAAAATAAGTTGTGACGTGTCGTATTCTTTGGTGCATGTGTTAACTGGCTGTTCTTGATGGACTATCTTTAATTTCTTCCGAGTTTCCGTAAAGGCTTCTACATACTGGCGCGACTTCGCGACACCGGTATAACAATTTCCTTGAATTTTTCATAGAAATTGGTCTACCGGTGTCGCGTCGCGTGACAAGTCGGGCCAGTATGTAGAAGCCTTAACACAGTAATTAATTCGGGCTGTGACAAAAGTTTAGATCATATTTATTTAGATAATTAAAATCTCTTTCTCATAAACTAGAAGTATCTTACTAAAATCGAGTCTATTTTAAAAGTGTGATATTTTACTGTGAATTTCATAATTTCCAGACGAATAAACCTATTATGGAGAAGAAGCGACGAGCTCGCATCAACACCTGTCTCAACGAACTCAAGGATCTGCTCGTCGATGGCACTGATAAAGACGTAAGTTACTAAAATATAATATTTATTCAAATAATCTTTTTATTATGTTCTTTTTAATGACCTGCGGGCTAATTGCGTAACATACTATCAGTAGGAATCGGTTTCAATTTGACAGTTCAACAACATTCATTGCGTTATTTACTTTGTTGAGCAGACAATTTTTTCTAACATATGAAGCAATGAATTTTATTAGCAATATACTTCAAAATCATTCCGATTCAAACTGCGTTACGCAATTAGGGAGCAGAACTGTCCCACCTGAGCATAAGTTTACGAAAAAAAAAACCAGTTTTAATGCGAAAGTTACCAACTTTAGAATTTAAAACAATTTAACAACTGCACTAAGTTCAAATAAGAATCCAGTAAGATATAAAACTTCATAAAAAAATATCTTTACAGCCAGCGCGCCACTCCAAACTAGAGAAGGCAGATATTCTGGAGCTGACCGTGAAGCATCTTCAGAAGCTGCAGCGCCAACAGCTGGCAGCCGCCATCGCCGCTGACCCCGCCGTGCTGCACAGGTTCAAGGCCGGTTTCAGTGACTGCGCTGTAGAAGTCAGACGATACCTCTCACGACTCGCGAGCGTGCCCACGGGCTTAAGGCACCGGCTCGGAAACCATCTGACATCCTGCGTCGGGGGTATGGAAACCCTTCAGCCAAGAGACTACGCACCTCTGGTCCCCGACCCCTTAAGGCTAGATGGTGAGAGGCCAAGCGCGTTCCATTTCGTCAGGTCCACCAGACCCACAAGTCCACCTCTCAGCCCTCTGTCTTGTGACTCTGCTTGCGACTCCTCCACTGAACTCGAAACTCCACCGCGACCAGTACAGACATTCCCCTTCCCCACGCCACCGAGCAGATCAGCATCAGACCAGGAGTCCAGCCCAGAAACACAGAAACCAACAGTATCCTCAACTACAATATCCCCAGAAAATAGACAAGAATCTTTGAGAAACAAGAAATACATGGAGCCTTTATCAATAGTGATAGACGTGGAAAACTATAAAATTGGGATCGACGCATCACCTAAGAGAGCGGTAGACTACTCCGTCAGACATAAGTTAAAAAGGCCTGTAGTGGACCTGACAGGACCTGCCCCAAAGATTCTAAGGACAGAAGAGAAAAGTGTTCCTGAAATATACAGAACACCAGAGAAATCAGCATTTACGAGGGTCTCAGACAGGATACCAACGCTTCCTCTAAAGAAGCTGACAATACCTGAAAGTATACCGTGTGTGAGCGAGAGGCCCGCAGAAATTCCCTTTCGGCCATTAGCCCCTCGGACTGTGATAAGCCACACTGCGGCATCGCTCGCGCAGTCTTCACAGAGGGAACCTCCTAAAGATGTGAAGGTGGAAGCTGATACCAGTTCCAAATCACCAAAGCAGGGTTCCTCCACAAGTTCAGAAATGTGGAGACCTTGGTGATAACAGATTATGGAAACGAAGAGGAATATAATGCATTTTATATTGTGAGATGTCAAGAAAAGTTCTGAACCTAGTGTTGAATAGTTTAGGTCGGTTTACCGTCTTTGACTAACAACCGGAAACAGCTGATTGCAAGTTGCCAGCACCTATTGTTTATATTGATTTATTAAGAAGATAATATTAGATTTAAAATTCCTTTTATGGAAAACTCCTGCTTTCAAAAATTGATCTTGATAATAATGTTTGAAGGTTTATAAGTCAGAGAAAGAGTTATTTGGATATGTTTGTTATAATGTTTAGAGAGGAACCTAGGAGCACCTACAACCTCGCATATGTGCCTACATAGCTTTAAGAATGTACCTGTTGGTATAGTTTTTTTACGTGATATTAAATTTATAATATTTGTTTGCAATTTTAAAATTTGCAATTGATTGTTTAATTTGGACGGTACCTTTAAGGCTTCGTTTTAATTATGAATAACGGTACAACCCTCTTAAAATTAAGATAAAACTTATACTCGGGAACTGGTTGTTGGAATCAGCCAACTTAGTGCAATTTTTACTTATCTTTACAATAAGTAAAAATTGAAAATGGACGCTTTGTCAGATCTGCGTACAATTCTTATCCCGCATTGATAGTTTTTTAAGGAGTTTCGTAAAATGGTTTCACAAATTATGAATTGCTTTATTGAAGTCTAATGTCAAATAGCAGCTATCAAACAGATGAATTGCGGGATGTATGAATTGTACGCAGATCATATTATGATTCTGCCAAAGCGTCCATTTTAGGCCCCCTGGTACAAACAGTAAGTACTTCTACTAAAGGTTAATATCTAAACAAAACACGAAATTCAAAAATATACTTTATTGGCAAGCACATCACATGGCGTAGTCACTACAATAAATTATTAAGTACCAAAGACAAGACAAAAACCATTTAAAACTTTACAAAAGCTAATAAAATGCAACAACATACAATTGATTTTTCTTTAGTTTTAAAAAACCTCATTATTTAATCTAACTTCATGGTTTTAATCATAATAAGTTAACAACATAATTGCTAAACATCGTACTGCCAGGGTTACGAGTCTGTCCGAAAGGGATATCGTGGCCCTGGCACACAGGCATTTGAAGGAACACGGGTGGGTTTTAGTCAGTAAAAGTCTGACACTCCCTCTCGCTCCGCCGAGCGGGAGAAGTTATTTGATGATTTCCCACCCAAAAAAAAAAAAGGGTGCAACCACGCCGCGGTCGGTGGACAACATTTGTCATAATTATAAGATTTTTTATTTTTTTTATTATATTATATTCTTTTATTAACTTTTTTAATATTAAATGTATGATACCATTTCGTATCATACATAAGATCTATATAATATAAAAATCAATGCCACTTTTCGTTGTAATTTTATAACTCAAGAACGGGCTCACCTATCCAAACCAAATGTTTAGGCTTTGTTCGGACTATTTAGTAGATGGTTTATGTAATATTTTTTTTTTTAGGTAGGTAGGGAAGGTAGGTAGGGTAGGTATTCATTTACCCATAGAAAGCTACGTTATTTGTGAGTGTCATAGAGTAAAAATGTTTACCGCCCAACGGAGTGGGCACGGGTCAGCTAGTATTATATAAAAAGAGGTATTTGTTTGTAAGTACTACAACTACCAGTCGAGATTTGCATTTGATAGCAATTCTTGAGGAAGGCTATAAGGCTACTTAACACCACGCTAGGACCCTAGGAACTGAGCAAAAAGAAAAAAACTCACAATGAACGCTAAGCGAAAACGAAGAAACAGCGCGGGCAGGCGATGCGATGCGACGCAGTGGATCAGGGGAACAAGAAATTTCACGCGGACGAAGTCGCGGGCAGAAGCTAGTTTGTGATATTTTCAGATTTACGGCCCATTCACCCAGTGGGGTAAGTATATAACCGTAAGGCGCTGACAAGACGCAAATGATAAAAGTAAAAAAATGCCAAATCGTTAAAGTTTGTGGTAGCGGAAAAAATAAATGTTATAATTGCTTCATATTTTGCAATAAATTACAAACGTTGTGTCATCGCGCTTCTCTTTCTTTTGTATGCAGTCTGACAGTGACAGCGGTTTACCTGTTGTCAGCGTCTTAAGCCAAGAGGGTAAAAAAGTTAGGGCGGCAGAATGGGAAGAGCGGCGTAAGGCGCCCCTTGCAGTCTGCCTTGATTTCTTGATTCAAGCACTCTGTTTATATGGTAAAAAAACCTACCTGAGGCGGGATGCTAAAATATTTGGGCTCGCTTTTCTCTCTTTTTGCATCCTACAATATCTTAATTATTCTGAAGCTTATGTCGAAAAAGTAGCTTCAATATCACCTGTTTGAATAGTAATAGCAAAATCTAATCTATCAGAGGTGCTATTGTCGAGTTCACTTCGCTCGTTCTCACATTTATTTGTTTTGTTAAATTACGGGGCGGCAAACCGTATTGGCCCGCAGCGCCGAATCTTAAAATACACCATTGCATTCACCTGTACCACAACCACACCACATCGTAGCGACAACATGTGGTCAAGCTGTGGTTACGTGTGAATAGTGTCGCTGTGTGCAGCTTCTTGCAGTTGCGTTGTGGTTGCGTTGTCGCTAGTGTTTGCAGACAGACAGGTCATTGTGTTTGCGATGTGTCCGACCGCTAATTCGAGGTGTCGCTGGTGGTTGCGTTGTCGCTAGTGTTTGCAGACAGACAGGTCAATGTGTTTGCGATGTGTCCGACCGCTAATTCGAGGTGTCGCTGGTAGTTGCGTTGTCGCTAGTGTTTGCAGACAGACAGGTCATTGTGTTTGCGATGTGTCCGACCGCTAATTCGAGGTGTCGCTGGTGGTTGCGTTGTCGCTAGTGTTTGCAGACAGACAGATCATTGTATTTGCGATGTGTCCGACTGCTAGTTACCGCGTTGTCGCTGGTGGTTGCGTTGTCGCTAGTGTTTGTAGACAGACAGATCATTGTGTTTGCGATGTGTCCGGCTGCTAGTTACCTGTGTCGCTGGTGGTTGCATTTTCGCTAGTGTTTGTGCAGACATATCATTGTATTTGCGATGTGTCCGACTGCTAGTTACCGCGTTGTCGCTGGTGGTTGCATTGTCGCTAGTATTTGTGCAGACAGACAGATCATTGTGTTTGCGATGTGTCCGGCCGCTAGTTCGAGGTGTCGCTGGTGGTTGCGTTTTCGCTAGTGTTTGCAGATAGATAGATCATTGCGTTTGCGATGTGTCCGGCCGCTAGTTCACGATGTCGCTGGTGGTTGCATTGTCGCTAGTGTTTGTGCGGGCAGACAGATAATTGAGTTTGCGATATGTCCGGCCGCTAGTTCGAGGTGTCGCTGGTGGTTGCGTTGTCGCTAGTGTTTGCAGACAGACAGATCATTAAATTGTGTTTGCGATGTGTCCGGCCGCTAGTTCGCGGTGTCTCTGGTGGTTGCGTTGTGGTTGCGACGTGGCCGCGATGTGGTCGGTACGACGGCAAATGTGGTCCATGTGAATTTAACTATTAATTTTCATGCAAATTAGCGCCCAACCACGTGTTGTGGTTAGAGCGTTAGAGTGTTAGCGTAGAGGCATACTTCACCGGGATGCCATGGTGGCGTAGCCAGGTCGCGCCAATAAAATGTATGATTGGCTGCGTAACCAAGCGGACGCCAGGTGAGCCACCCATCATATAACTGTATACATTTAGTTGGCAGCGCGACCTGGCGACGTCGCCATGGCGTCCCGGCTCGTACGGTATGACGTAAGTCCACTGCTACAATGGTTTTTTGGCGCTCAAACGACGTTTATAGGGGGGGCACTGTTGGTAAATATTTGTGCATTTGTTTTGTGACATGTATTGAAAAACAAAATGGCAGCGTTAGTTCTGATTCTGGCCACGTGCCAAAAGAACCTTGTAGCGCTATACTAGGTGACACACTTGCGAGTCGATGTCGCCTTCGATCGAACGCAGTTTGGTTGCACCATTAGGCATTTATTATTTATTATTATTTATTTTTAAAAGAAACGTTGCCCCACACTAGAAATTTCTCCTGTATTGTGGGTGCGTTTACAAACACTTAAATTCACATACAACAGCCAGACCCGGAACAACTACTTGTAGGTCATACAAATATTTGTTCCGTGCGGGAATCGAACCCACGACACGCAGAAGAAGGGATTTAGGAGAAGTACTATTCTTTTTCAGTACAAAGAAGACAATTTTATTATTACTTATAAAAAATATCACGATTATAATAACTTCATAGTTTTCTCATAGTTTAAGCAATAGTAAACGTAAATTAAAGAGTAGGATTTTGACAACTGACACAAAAAATTGTTATGGGTTTGTATTTTTACAATATTTTTATAAGTAAATAAATATGTCTTGTTAACATACGATTATTATTAGATTATTATTGTGTGGACATGGTTTTGAAATAGTCTGTTCAGTAAATCAATAAATTATTCATAAAATTTAGATTTAATTAATATGCCGACGGTTGGCCAGTCAAGAATTCAGCATAATTTATCATTTTACAACGACAATAGTCACTAGTAGCAGCTGGCAGTTCATCATAAGTAAATATTCTAATTTCCAAGAATGTGCCTAGCCATTGGTATAATTAAAAGTAAAATTCTTTTAATAATCCCTAAAATATAAGCAGTTCTTTAAATTAATTCATAAGACAAATAAGCATTCTAACATACCTAAGAATATGTAAGAGAATAAATAATTTAACACGAAGACTCTTTGGTTTAAGTATTGCGTGTTGCTGACAATTCATTGATACTCTTTGGTATAAATGTTGCCAACAAAAAGCGATACGTTATAAGCGTTTTTCCTCATGATAATATTTAAATCTAACTAAATATTTTTATATTCACTGTGAATATAAAATTGTAAGATATTTTGTCCACTGAATATCTAACCTAACCTGACATTTAGGCTGGGCCATGTTAAGTTTTTGTATTATTATTATGCTTATGACTGAGGCCCGATTTTCACCAAAACGAAGAGGACATATGATGTCTGGAACAGACAAAAAAAAGCGCAACACAACGTATTGATTGTTTGCTAAAAACGAGATATAAATCTGGTGGTGACTGGGACTAAGTCAAACGCATTGTACAAAAACTAAAATCATATTTTTCTAGGATGAAAGTCCAAATATAGTAAAGCGCGACGTATTAAAATACAAATACTAATTAGGGTCTGTTCAAAAAGTTTCTGATGAAAATTTAACATGGATCAGAAAACATACCCGTTGATGCCAATTTGTAGTGCGATTTCCAAATTGATCATTAATTTGAAAACATAAAATCCGGAATTATTATATAAATCACCATAAAGAAGTTTTTCATTTGACAATGGAGGCTAATTTTATGAGCTCAACTGTTATTCCAACAAAAATTGTTAGAAAGAGTGTTGAGTTATAAAGTTTAAATCGTCTAAAAACGGATAAATCCGTTACTAATACCCTTTAGTGAGTGATTGAGTAAGAATATAACCTGAATAGGGTTTGTTTACACTTGTATCAGATATTTTTGAAACAGACTATACATTCTGTATAGTATAGTATTCGGTTCTCGTGTAGTTATATTTACTTTTTATTGAGGAAGTCTTTTCTCTGCTGCTGTAATTTCTGCTCCAATAAAGTGATCTTCTCCTGGTACTTGCCGGCTTCGCGGGTCAGAGCTTGGATGGCTGAGTCCTTCCGAGCTACCGCTACCTTCACCCTACATACAACAACAAAAAAGTTATGTTTGATGTCCTCGCATATTTAAAATTATCTATGACGTTGTGAAGCATGTTTCGGGCCGGTTTCATGGGATGCTAGACGTTTTTTGGGCACGAACGGAGCCATTTATCCACAAAATAATTGATTGTCTGTCTGTCTGTCTGCCTGACATATTCATATAATGTGCATGTACACACGGCTACACATCAAGCTATACATAACCAGTTTAGGCTGATCTCGCATTGTTTAAGATTTTCGAACAATGAGAGGCCAGCTTATACTAGAAATATATAGCTTCATGTGTAGCCGTGTGTACAAGCAACACATCCGTAGTACTTAACACTTGCACTATGAAAATCACCGTTACTGTTGTCAAAGTCAAATTCATGCAAACGGAAGATATAAATTATTAAAAAAAAAAACGGTTTATTGACACAAAATACCTTTTTTATACAATTCTAATACATTTCACAATAGGTAGGAACATTTTTGATTTTGGGAAAAGGCTCCACAAATAGTGAAAAACCCTGCCTCCTAAACTAGGGGAACCCTGTGACCTAGGAGTCAGTGTTCTACTGTAACTTCGTGTACAAAAGAAACCTTTTTAAAAGTGTGTTGATAAACCCATTATGACCTGATTTAACTATGAATATGTGAGTATGTGTTTAAAGGGGGGTGTGTCAGTGGGATTGTGGTGCATGAGAGGGGAGGGGTGTTTTGTGGGTGTGTGTGTGTGTGTCGGGGGGTGTGTGTAGTCGTGTAAGCTGTGTTCATGTGATTTTGCATGTGTTTCTGTATCCGTTTTTGCAGAATAATAATAATTATTACGTGCCTATATTATTTTAGAAATAAGGTCTTCTGTACTGGAATAGTCCTGATTATACAGCCAGTTTTGTAATTTGGTTTTGACTTCATGTTTGTTTAAATTACTTATTTGGATATGTTTGTTGACCCTTCTGTAAATGAGTGAGCTTATGACATAAAGCTGGCGGCTAGCTAGAGCTTGCAATTGCATACTAACTTGGCATATAGCTGGTGCATCTGTTCCTCGTGCGTTTTCTTCATATCTTCTATCTCTTTCTTCAGCGTGTCCACCTTGCCCTTCCAAGTCTCTTCGCAGCTCGCTCTCACTTCTTCTGCGCGTGACTCCAGTTGAGTGTTCTTCTACACAAGGCATAAATATTTGAAATTACTTTTCGGTGGTTCCGCAAGAAATTTTCTGCACTCGGAAGGGTCGTAATCAAGTACTGATTTCAAGTATTTAAAACCTTATAATTAAAGCCGTATAATTTTTAGCTATATTATATAAACTCTCATTCAACTTATTGCTAGAATATAGGTACTTACATAATATTACATAAATAATTTTAGTCTCACTATATTCGAGTCTTGCAAATAGTTCTAGTACATGCATAATAAGTTAATAATTGCTTGTTAAACATTCAGTTAACAAATTCTCCACAATGATTGTTCTAGTGTAGTAGTAGGTTTCAGAAACCAGAGGAAGTCACACATCATTTAGTACAAAATCCACTTACCTCAGTCAAAACCCTGTTACGTGTCTCCAACTGAGAAATCGACATTTCTAATTCTGCACCTAAAATTATTTTAAATATTATCATCACTAGTCGATTATAACTGAAAACGTGATACCAAATTTGAGCTACGACTGGTGTATTTCACTGTTTTCATTAAATTTTGTTATCTCTTTGGTCAGTCTGTATAATACAGACGGTCCTTCACAGTGTTTCGAACAACCTACACACGTTTTTTTACATAGGTTTTTTTTCAAAGAAATAGAGTAGGACCGTATTATACAGGTTGGTCCTAAACCTTTTTGGCCCGGTTTACACAGCAGGCTGATCCAAGAAATTATGATGGCTCGTATTATACAGACTGACCCAAAAGATAATTTGTAGGACCGTATTATACAGGTTGGCGCAAAACCTTTTTGGCCCGTTTTACACAGGCTGATCCAAGAAATTATGATGGCTCGTAGTATACAGACTGACCCAAGAGATAATGTGTGTGATTAATCCGGGAAAGTTTGGGATCATACTACACAGTATGATCTCAAAATTTCCCGGATCAGCAGTGCAAGTACGTACTTTGCATCGATAAGACATCGAGATCGCTAAGGTTCGAATTTTTATCGATCTTGTTAACGAATTCGGAAGTACGTAAGACGCGACGATAAGATTTATCGTGGGCCGGGAAATACTGAGGACGTCTACAGACAAAACATTTAAGGTGGGATTTCTGTGGCACGCACGACTAATGTCCGAGATATTTAGAAAATCCTTTTTTTCATAAATATTTGGCATTGTAAACAATATTTATGGGTATAATTCAGAGAAACTACCAATATTTACCAAAACTTCCGTTTGTTTTAGTAGAAATATAGAAAATATGCCATCTTCCTAAAGTGGCGTCGTCTTTACCTTTGCCAAAAGAAAAGTTTGTTGTTGACATTACTTTCTTGAAGTTTGAGAAAAAAAAACATACCTATCCGTAAACCTATAAAATGTAAGTACTTTAGTGTGGCGTGTATAGGTAGGTACGCTCGTTGATTTAAATAAAAACTACTCATGATTGACTGATCTCTTTATTTTCAAAAACACCCTACTTTTAAATACAATATTATTAATACATTAGGCATAAATCCCTCGACCAATAGCGATGCGCCGTCTGGCAAGCCGCGCGCGGGGCGCGGGGCGCTGTGTTGCTTACGCCACTGTTAGCCCCGCGAAGGCATAAATAATTATTAAATAGTCGAGTGAAGACCGAAAAATCAGAAGACTGTGTCATCAGAGTCATGGATCCATGTGGTGTGCAGTGTAGATACGGAGGGTGCTGGTGCTGGTGCTTCTGCTTGCTCTGCTTACGCTTACAAAACCGCTTCTTTCGAAGCGAACCGTGTGTGTGCGGCATTGTGATGATGCTCGTGCCGCGTCGGTGTTCACTATCTTGTTTCTTACGTACCCGTCTTTTCAAGACGATTGCTTCAATGTTTCTTACGGATTGACAAAAAACTAAACTCACTAACTCGAATGAAGTAGGTAACTATAGTAAAAAAACAGTAGGTGCTTACCACGATATGGACAGGGAGTCTAGTGGAGCATATCCTCCGCACATCTACATCAATCCCTTCTATTAAAATGGCTGCCAGTTCTCGAGTCACCCGAAAGAGACGAACAAAATCTTTTTCTGGAAGTTCCAGAGGATTGTTTGTGTCTCTGAGACGCCGCCTCCGAATACGCATCACATTGTGATGCTGCTGCCGTTCTTCCTCATCACCCAGCAATAAAGTCATGAGTCCCAAATCTATTAGTAATGATCGATATGCTTATCGGACTTTTACAAGGTGTCGATAAATTACCGAGCTTCACAGCGTAAAATGGCGATCTCAACTGTGAAGATCTGCGTCAGGATGACAGGTGTCTGCATTTTCATAAAGTGGGTGATAGACGAACTTGAAGTATGCGGTTTTTAAGTTTGCAAACTTACTCGGCTCGACGTTGGTGACACACGTGAAGCTTGCTCACACTGTATCGCGATGTCGTCGACAGAGGAAGCTTTGTGTTATTTAGGAATTATATCATATGCCATTTTAAAAACCAATAAAAGAAGACGAAGTCGGCGAGTGTGGGTGAAGCACTGGCTTACAAAAAGAGAGCAAATCAAATGACTCATTTTTTGAAGCAAAATAACCAAAAATACACAAAATGTTAAATATCACAACTCACAAGCGGTGCGCACCCACCGAATATCAAAACAAAATGGCGGCTCGCGACTCGCGGTGATAACAGACTTACGAGCGGCGGGGTACAAGCATAATTTCAAACATGTTGAATCGCCAACAAACTTACTCGTACTTGCTTGCACGTCTATCACCCACTTAAAATTCGTCGTATAATTGTCAATTTTATCGAATCGAGTCCTACGTACTTGCACTGCAGATTGTGTGATACAGTAATATCTTGAATATACTGTTTCTTGCATCGACTGGTATAATACAGGCGTACACTGTTTCTAGGATAATAGGCATTTAATCAGCCGGTTCAATACGTTCCTACACTATTTTTGTATCTATACTTTAAGAGTTAAAATATCATACATTTATCTTCAGTCTGTCGTATCCTAGCCTGCGAGTCCTGGTATCTCTTAAGCGTAGATTGCTCGGTCTCTGCGAGCTCCTTCAATTCGGCCTCGTATTGTTCCTTGTTCCTCCTGCAAATTTGGTCCAAGTTAAGGACAGGCTGATACGACACACTGCAATTTACTCTATATCATGTGCTCGGAGAATACAATTTGTCGAGGCCAAGTAAGTATCGAAAAAAATACGAGTCTTCAAGTACGGAATTGAATCGAATTAAATTCTTCGGATATTGTGTCCGCTATTTAACCTCCATCACAATCCTAATACACCATCCTATCTGCGGGGGCCTTTTTCCTACGGTCGTCCTTCAGATGCGCCTTGCAGCATCTTAGAAACCTCCTAAGTCCCCTCTCCACTCCACAGACTTCTCCTACTCCTTCACTGTTCACGCGGTGCGGTTGTGGAATTCAGTTCCGCCACCTGTCATTAGGGACTGGCAAACTATTGTAACTTTAAAAGAAGAGTGAAAGATCACTATCTGTCGACTTCGTCATAGTTGCGTATGTGTTTATTATTTTAAATTACCTACATTATAATTATTAATAGTCTAGTGGTAAAGTCCATTTCACGAAAGAAGAAGTCCCGCAGACGTGGCGCTGCAGGCATGGGTTATTTTAGGAATGTTGCTAACTTAGCGTATAATAATAATTAGTTCCACTTATTTCCGCGGGACTTCTTTCGTGAAATGGACTTTATTTATTTCAGAAGTATGTCCTCTACTCTTACACACGTTGTATACATCTATACAACCTGTTTTTTTTTATATCCCATAACTCTAGGGTTATATTCTGTAGGTAAAAATAATACTAAAACTCCTAGAATTGGTGGTCCAAAAATGCATCGTTTCGGAGATATCATCAATCATAATTAAATTAGGTCAAAAATTGTCACCAGTATGACGAATCTTTACTTTTACGAGGTTGTCAAACTTCGCAGTAGTGTAGTAAAATAAATAGTAAAATAAAATATGTAGGTATGTTGGTATCGGGGCTTCCCGGCGGCAGCTAGTGAAGGGAAAGCTACCTTGTCGACGTTGTCATATTTCACGTAAGGGTGTTTTACATTAATAATCATGACTTTGCCGAATTATTTTGTATGAAAAATGAAAAAAAAAAATAACGAAGGATTGGAACATAACTCATATGCCAGTTGATTCTTTGATATGGCCTCAATCATACCCTAGAGTTATGGGATATAAAAAAAAACACGTTGTATATCTACTTTCCTATCGCAGGTATGCTGGAAGAGATTTCTTTAGAAATAAGCATCACCTTTGTACGTATTTTTCTGTTCTTTTCTTCTTGTCTGTTTATTTATTTATGTGTACAAAAATAAATAATTTATATATTTTGTTAAATTACACGTATGCGTGTCAAATTAGAAAATACGCTATTCGGTTTGAGTTAGATTAGATTCAAATTCAAAGAAGTCGGGAGTAAAGGACATAGTCCATTTACCCAGCACCACCTTGCTTCTTATTAGATTATTGAAACACGGGCTTTAATCTGCATGTATGTGGCATACGCAGTTCATGGGCAACCTATGACGACGGGTAAGCTAGAGCGGGAGAGCTAACATTTAGAACGCAAAGAATCCAGAATTATAATTCTGGATAAAGAATCCAGAATTATAATTCTGGATTCTTTGCGTTCTAAATGTGGTGTTTACCTTCGTAATTTTGTACTGTTACTTTATACAGAATGGCGATTAGTTTATGACATTAAATAGTACAGCGGTTATCAGAATTTGTTATCAATCTTTTTTTTTTTTTTTTTTCTAAATAGAGAAAACGGATTTTTTCAAACAAAATAAATAGTATAAAAATTGGCACGAAATAAACCATACTTGATAATAAGGCACTAAACACGTGCGGGGCGATGGTTGTACCAACAATTTAACATAAACTTTATGGTATTGTTACCAAATAAACACAAATTATGTTTAATGTTGTTAAATACTAAAGCGAAAAAGGTACCACAGCTAGAATGTTAATTGTTATTAATTATTTTAACTGGGTATATTTAAAATACGTAATGTAGAATTCGTGGTATAAATTAATGTGATACCTAATCGCCGTATTGTATTTAAGCATGTATTCTTCATTTGACATCTGGGTTTATTATTGTTGGTGAACGTAACAAAATAACCTACCTGAGTGCGTCCTGTAACTCCCTCCTGCCCACCTGTGCCTCCGCGTCCATACTTTCGATAGCCCTCTCGATCTCTTTGTCTCTTTCTTGCTTATGTTGCGCAGAAATCTCAGCAGTTTTACGCTTTATTGCCAGTTGCTGTTCTGCTTCTAACTTCTTCTTGTATTCTTCTAGTTGCTGTGCCATTTCGACCTCTTTTTGTTTTATTTGTTCCTGTAAAATAGAGTTATAATACGCGAGTTTGGTAAAATAAAGGTTAACATGTTGGTTGGTTGGCATACAGGCATGTTTTTCTTTTTAACAAGTGCGTCTGACAGTTTTGGCTAAACATAGCCAAATAGCCAATAGTCAATTGCCAACCAATAGCCAAACTTCTACAGTACTACGGTACGCGGTACCCGCGGTACTATAGTTGATCATAGCCAATAGTCTTTAATCGCTAATCTGTTAGCTAATTGGTGGTTTTTATGCATAGCTTCCTCAAACGTGGATAATCCCCATAATTTGAAGATGCTGTTAAATAAAAATGGCTAAAAAACAAATACATGCTACTGGCCATAGACCGCTTACCTCCATTTTTTCCCGTTCCTTTAACATCTCTTGTTCCATTTGCATGCGCTTTTGTTTCATCTCCTTCTTTTGTTCTTCTCTCCATTTTTCTAAATCACGACAATGAGTAATATTACTCTAAGCTGTTCATTTAAAAAAATTGAGCCGTCACGGGACGACACGCAGATGTTAAATATCGCACTACCTACACACACATTTACACACTACTACATATAGAATGTAAAGTGGCCTATCGCCACGCTGTATGCGTCGCCCCGCCAGAAATCGGTTTTACGTGCGTCTATAGATGTTTCACATTAATAATATTAAAGTACCCGGAAATCTTTATGAGTTCTCTGAAGTTGCACGTGAGTGGCTTAAAAGTATATTAATATCTAATTACATAATTTTAAATAACATTTTATTATAGAGCCTATATAACCATTGCATATAGTAAGTAAACCTACAGCATTGATTTGTTCATCACAAAAATAAATCAATCTGTTTCCAGTCGGCTTCCAGTCTAACCGGAAGCAGCTGAATACCAGTATTTTATATGGAGCGACAGCCTATCTGACCTCGAAAATCCAGTTATTGGGTAATCCTTTGGTAAGACTGGTTGTCAGATTTTCAGGCTTCTGATGACCCTTAACGACTGTCAAAGATCTATGAATGACAGCCGGGACTAACGACATAACGAGCTTTACGAGGCACGGAGAAGTCCTGTTATTACTTAGCCACAAGCTCCTCATCACAAAAACAATTAGCTATTAACATAATTTTAGGCCACTCGCGTGCAACTTCCGACAGCTCATAAAGTTTTGCCTATGGCATAACCTACCTATAGCCTATGGCACTGAAACGTGGTCGCTCACAATGGGCCTTATCAGAAGGCTAAAAGTCACCCAATGGAGAGGGCTAAGCTTGGAGTTTCCCTACGTGATCGAATCAGAAATGAAGAGATCCGCAGGCGAACCAAGGTAACCGACATAGCACGAAGAATTGCCAAACTTAAGTGGCAATGGGCAGGGCACATTGCTCGCAGAACTGATGGCCGATGGGGCCAAAAGGTTCTAGAGTGGCGACCCCGTACCGGAACGGGAAGACGTAGCGTTAATTTGGAAGGCCTACAAGGTGGACCGATGACCTTGTGAAGGCCGCAGGTATCCGCTGGATGCGGGAAGCACAGAACCGGTCGAAGTGGCGGTGCTTGGGGGAGACCTATGTCCAGCAGTGGACGTCTTTCGGTTGAAATGATGATGATGATGATTATACCTACCTATTTATCTCTGGCTTACGATCATCAGGTTCAAGACGAAACTAATTGGCAATACTTTAGACTAACAAGTGATGAGTATGATTTGCTAGAAAAAAGCTATTGCTTTTGCTTCTACAATAGGTATATTGTTATAACTGTGTCAGGGGTGGCTAAGATGTTGTGTCGACTGTTGCTGGTTATTTACCAAAACGAATAGGGACAACACTAAGAAGTAGGTCATAATTATAATATTAACTGTTTATTACCCATTATTTAGTTTTAAGTTGTTGAATGTTTTCTGTTACGGGGATGACATTATCACTAAGTGATAATAAAGATAAAAAAACTGTATTCTGTATATTTATTAAAGACAATTTATTAACAAATGACAAACTCACCCATCTCTTCCCTTTGCGCCCTCTCTTTAGCTGCAAGCTCAGATGCGACCCTCTCGTTTTCAGCCCTCATCTCCGATACCAAGCGTGTACGCTGTTCTTGGTACGTTAGTTCGATCTCTAGGATCTGTTTCTCTAGCCTGAAAATAATAGGTACAGATTTATGCCACGATTTACTCATTTGAAGGCGCTTTGCAACGGCTAGCATTTTAATAACAAGCATTTGTGGCTGTAACAAAAGGACTGATAACAAATATTCTAAAAAGCCAAAAACTAACTCTCGACCTCATGTTATGCCCATTTCGTCGCTTGGTTGAATATTTCCGATTTCTGCCTACAGAATAGTCACAAGCACAACACCTCGACTCACCATTTCTAATCAATGTGTTATTTTGGTTTAGTACTTTAAAAGTTGAGCTCCTTAAGTTCTGAGTTGAGCTGCACGATTACTGAGAAATGCGTACACTGACTGGATAGATCCACTCAATCTGTGTGGTTCTTTCCTCAAAAAACCATTTCAGACACCAATCTACATGGTCTTCACATGATCTGACCAAGATTATGTCTGGACTTTAAAGAGACTGACCGCTCAGTTTGTTTCGTCTTCTCAGAGTAGTCAGATAGGAAACGCCGACCTCATCTAGTGTTTAAAATATGATTGACGTGTAAAAGTGTTTGTACAAACCTACTTACAGAAATAAAATAATTTAATTTAATTTAAAAAAACTCAAGTGACATGAGCCTTTCCAAGATAATTTAGGCACAAAAATTTAATAAACATCAATAGTAATTGTTAATCCGTAATTTATAGGGTGTACATAATAAAGAGTATTCTATTTTATATGCCTATGCATTGTAAAAGCAATAAGGTAAAATAGCTTACCTAGAACTGGCTATATGCCTCTCTTTCACCAGTGCAGCCTCCTTCTCCTCCTCAAGCATTCTTCTCAACTCCTCAAGTTCCTGCGCGTGCTTCGCTTGTATTCGGCCACTCTGTTCTGCGTGCGACATCTTTAAGTCTGATACCTCTTTCTGTTGACGTTCTGCCATCTCCCGGAGTTCTCCTTCCAAGCCTTTTACTGTTAACTCCTGTAGTTTTGGAAGTAAACAATAATTTAGGTTTTATACATTTTTGTAGCATTTTCTTTTGGTCGTTTACTAAGTCTAACTAGGTTAGATTGTATAACACGATATGGACTCTATTTACAGGGTCAGATTGTATAACACGGTAATGACCGTATTTACTGGGTCAGACTGTATAATACGGTTTGGCCCTACTCACTGCGTCCAACCCACAATACCACTTCTAAGGCCATTAAAAAAAAAGTGAAACGATAGCCTTAAGTTAATTATAATATCTAGCATAACATACCTTGATTTTTTCAGCTTTCTGCCGAACCCAGCGCTGTCGGGCCACCTGTATGTATACATAATGATGAATAAGTGCAAGCAGACAATGTATGAGTGCAATTTTGATGTAAAACAGAAAAGCTAACTTATCAATCAAATTAAAATATTAGTTCACTTAAACCTACATGGGCACTTATGAAACGTCAGAAGCTAGGTGCACGGTTCCAATTGGTTGTTCCTATAGAGAAGAGCCAGCAAGAACCTCCATGGTTACTCTTTTAAAAATAATTGGCGTTTGCAATGTTTTCAAATTACAGTGTTAATAGGTATGGGAAAAAAAAATCTTTTATTTACAGTTTCTAGGAAGATAATTTGGATGTAAAAGAAGAAATGAACAAAAATGGCAATTGAATAGATTTAATGCGGCTTAAAACTTAAGTGATGCGGGATGCATGTACCCCTTTTGCTAAAGCTGCCAATCCCTCTAGGGAATATAGTGATTGAAAATTAAAATACAAGCAAGCAAGGCCAATGGTGTATTTTAAGATTTAGCGCCCCGGCCCCCGGGCCAATACGGTTTGCCGCCCCGTAAGTTAACAAAACAAATAAAAGTGAGAACGAACGAAGTGAACTGTAAAATAGCACCTCGGATAGATTAGATTTTGTTTTTACCATTCATACAGGTGATATTGAAGCTACTTTTTCAGATTCAGATTAACACAATACATAATTATGCTTCAGAATAATTAAGAGACTGTAGAATGCAAAAAGAGAGCGAAGCGAGCTCAAACACTTTAGCACCCCGCCTCAGGCAGGTTTTTTTTTACCATTCAGACAGGGCCTCAAGTCTGCTATTACAATAGTGCCAGAATGGTCGATCATTGATTTCATAATTATTGATTTTGATAAGTTTGGTAATCTACTATTATAATGGCATCATTGGACTTTCCAATGGTCGGCCACTGACACTACATTGAAAGAAATTGCATTTCGCAATCTCGTACATAATGACAAATGAATGACATTTCTACTAATGGGTTTTATAATAATACGACAATGCCATTATAATAACACAATTCTATAAAGTTAAAGATAATTTATTTGTCCAAACATGAGTATACACACGAGAAAAAAAAATAATCAGCATGCAAGTTGTTAAAAGTATTTTATACAGGTCGTCATGCTTACCTTATACAATGGCATACAAATATTTAAGTAGATAAGTAGGTTGATCTATGCAAACATTTTTAACTTATTGAAATTAAGTACTCAAGCTAAGAAAATTATTTAAATAATACAACAACAATTCAATTATCCAAATTAAAATATAACACTCACAGTTAACATAGAAAAAATATATAAATTAAGTAGTCAAAACAAATAGGTCAGAATTATAAATCAGTCAAAATATTTTTCACTTTACTTTCACTTTAAACTGCACGTCACTTAAAAGATTCCAACTTTTTGGCAATTTATTATAGATTATTGCAGCCATGCAAAAAACACTCTTCCGCATAAGAGTAGTTCTGGCTTGTTGTACGCAAATCTGAGTGTTGTCACGTCTGTTGCGTGGAAACACCTCAGCCATGCAAGGAAACAGATTAGGATTGGACCTTACAAACATTGCATTTTCTATTATGTAAATGGACGGTAATGTCAAAATTTTATATTTTTCAAAATAAGGCCTACAACTCTGAGTGGTTTCTAGTTTGAACATGGACCTAATACATTTTTTTTGTGCTTTGAATATAGTGTCCTTATCAGTTGAGTTACCCCAAAAGATAATCCCGTATCTTAGGACAGATTCCATCAACCCGTAGTATGCGGTAAGCAACGCATCTACACTAGTTATTTCAGCCAGTGTATACAGAGCATAAGCTGAGGAACAAATGTTCTTAGTTACGGTCTCTATATGTGCTTTCCAATTTAATTTCGTGTCAATAATTAATCCTAAAATTTTTGTTGTATCAACCGAGTCAATGTTTATATTGTTGTATTTTATGTCCAGTTTATTACTTAATGTCAATGGCCGTTGCCTGAAGTGCATGATTTTAGTCTTAGTTAAATTCATTTTTAAATTATTTTTATTTAACCATTTTATTATTGAAATCCTAATTCATTAATATCATTCTCATATTGATTACTATTTTTACATGGAATCGTCACAACACTGTCATCAGCATATAGGCTCATGGGTTGTTCTGTGGACTTAGGCAAATCATTTATATATAATGTAAAAAGGGGAGGGCCCAATACACTTCCCTGTGGAACACCATAGGTACACTACTTCACGTTCTAGGGATATATGGATTTCTTCTCGTTTCGTAGTCAAATTTATTCTATTAACTTCCGTAATTTGGGTTCTTTTCTGTAGGTATGACTCAAATAATTTTAGAACATTTCCTCTAACTCCATAAGCTTCGAGTTTCTTAATCAAAATGTTGTGATGAACATAATCGAAAGCTTGCGTCATATCACAGAATATAGCACAAACTGGGATATTATGGTCCATATTTGTCATCACCGTGTGTAAAAAATCATAAATTGCCATGTTTATCGTCTTTTTTTCTCTGAAGCCTTTTTGTTCCTTGCAAATAATATTATTTTTTTCTACATATGAGTTAAGTTGCCTATACATATATTTTTCAAATATTTTAGAAACTATTACGAGAACATTGACCGACCAATGATCGACCATTATGAATTTAGCAGATTACGAACTTTTAGCAAAATGACAATGGTATGACAATGGGATCGTGTTGGAATGACTGAATTTATAAAAATAGCAGACTTGGGGCCCAGATTAGAAGTTAGGGGGGTTAAGTAGTGATTGAATCAAGAAAATCAGGCAGATTGCAAGGGGCGCCTTGCGCTGCCGTTCGCAGTCTGCCACCCCGGCCCCGGGCCATGGTCTTTTTGGCCTAAGGGTAAATACGCCACTGAGGCGTTCTAGTAAAGGCAAGAATATAATATAAATGAAATATATTTAGACGACTAAGGGGTGGGTGTCGTAAAAGGCGACTAAGGGACTTACTAGAGAATGGGCAGCAACGTTCTCTATTCCTTTTTCAAACCATTCTGCGATCGCCAACCCGCCTGCCAAAGCGTGGCGATTATGGCGAATCCCCCCTTTTTTGGAGGAGGCCTATGTCCAGCAGTGGACGTTGATGATGATGATGATATTTAGGCTAAGAAGCTTTTCAGCTGCTATTTACCTACAATATTTTGATAAAGATAACTACTAACAAGATAATAGTATGTACAACAAATAATATAAACGACTTTTCCATCAAATAAGACATTAGCGCTAACCTGTTGCGCAGCTTGCATCTTGTCATGCTGATTACGCAGTTCCAGTTTGTACCGCTCTTCCAGCGCCTGCGCAGACCGCTTCCATCGCTCCTCGAGCGCTCTTCGTTCGTCTACTAGCTGCTCGATACGGTGGTTGAGAGTCTTTTTGTCATTTATCAACTACAAAGAGAACAGAGATGAATTTGCTTACTACTGAAACCTGAAATTGTTTTTTTTTTTTGTTATTTCATTGCAGTTGCCTAATTCCTTTTAAATTTGAGTCAGATTTGCAGTCAATCGTTGTCAATACTGCTGGACATATGATTCGATGTTACCTTTCGTGTCCAGGGGGTATACTCCGAAGCGTTAATCCGAACGATCGGCCGAATGTTCGGCCGTTTTTTATCTTCCATAGTTTCCTTTTTTGACTTTGAACCCTTACCCGAGTTAAAGTCACATAATTGACTTTAGGGAAAGGGTAAAACGGGAACCCTATTACTAAGGCTCCGCCGTCTGTCTGTCCGTCTGTCACCAGGCTGTATATCATGAACCGTGATAGTTAGACAGTTGATATTTTCACAGATGATGTATTTCTGTTGCCGCTATAACAACAAATACTAAAAACAGAATAAAATAAATACTTAAGGGGGCTCCCATACAACAAACGTGATTTTTTAGGTCTATATTGATAATAGCAACAGGTAGACGCTTGAAATATTCACAGAATATTTAGTTGTATATTCACTTTAAAAATAAAAATTAAGTAAATTAAAATAAAACAAATATTTAAGGGGGGCTCCCATACAAAAAACGTGATTTTTTTGCCATTTTTATAGATAATGGTACGGAACCCTTCGTGCGCGAGTCCGACTCGCACTTGGCCAGTTTTTTTTTTTCGCCGTAGACAGCCGTAGTTAGCCGTAGTCAAGCAACGGCCGACCATTCGGCCGATACTTCAGATTTATGTTCGGATATCCTACCTGCTAGGGCCTAGCAGAGAGCTTCAACTTGCCTTATTCTACTTTTAGGATGTACTCCATCTAAAAGCCGCATTCTCTACGCATTTATACCTGATCAATGAATTTCTGGTGTCTCTTGATTGCCTCCTCACACTCCTGCTTCACTTTGCTAATGTTGCGAATTGACTGCTTCTCCAAGTTGCTCACTTTGTTGATCATCTGAAAACATAGCATAATGCATTGGCAGATGTTAATAAATCTTATATGGCTCTTTCAAGATCGTTTCACCTTCCATGATCCTACTAATATTATAAACGCGAAAGTTTGTAAGTATGGATGGATGTTTGTTACTCTTTCACGTCAAAACGGCTGGACCAATTTTGATAAAATTTTGTATCGAGGTAGCTGACACCCTGGATTAACATATAGGCTACTTTTTATCCCTATATTCCCACGGGATCGCGACTTACGCGGGTGAAACCGCGGGGAACAGCTAGTAACTAATATATCTGAAAAGAAAGAAAGAAAGAAAATACGTTTATTTGCGGTAAACATGACGCAACAAAGAACATAAACACAAAAATAAGAAAAGGTTGGGGGAAACATGCGTCACATCCACGCAAAACGGCTATCGCTCAGCATTATACTGCGACCCTATGCAAGACAGAGCCCCAGCGCTGGTTTTCAGCGACAGCCCGCGCCGAAGTATGACGTCGTACGGTGCAGCAAACAATTAATAGGATCATAGATAAAGAAAAATAATATAATAATAAAAATAAGTGGTAGAATAAACTAAACAGAAATATTAATAAAAATAGACATACATGCTATGAGAATATCATCCTCCTTAAACGTTTTACGCTTTATGTAGTGGCAACATTTCGAAAGTTCACATCTCCGTTAGGAGTTTATGTGTTCTGTGCATTTGACGAGTACTACGTAATCTCTATACCAATATGAGAACGAACCATATAAATAATACTTTAAATATAAACTGGACTGGGCGTATTGTACCTACGCCACATACTGTAAGCTAGGCAGCTTAAAAAAAAAAAAAAACCTAACGCTCCAAACGCGTCCCAAATCTTGCTTAGGTGGGTACCGAAGCACGATTTGGGACTCGTTTGGAGAACGGGAACCCTATTACTAAGGCTCCGCCGTCTGTCTGTCTGTCTGTCCGTCAGTCTGTCTGTTTGTCTGTCTGTCCATCTGTCACCAGGCTGTATCTCATGAACCGTGATAGTTACAGTAGAAATTTTCACAGATGATATATTCAGATGATTATACAGTATGTCTGTTGCCTCTATAATAAGTTAATAGCAAATACTAAAAAACATTATAAAATAAATATTTAAGGGGGCTCCCATACAACAAACGTGATTCTTTTGCTCGTTTTTGCTCTATACAGGCTGACTTTGAAAACATGCGACAAAATTTAAGGGAGTGTTCTACCCATCAATATGAACAACTTTTACTAAAGGACCAAATTAGAATTCGCCAAAAAAAAGTCGACCTTCCTATAAAGGTACATAACCGATTGGACCATTTTGTATAAGAAGGTCGATTTTTTTTTTGCTAATTTTAATTGGGTCCCATAGTAAAAGTTGTTCATATTGATGGGTGGAACACTTCCTTAAATTTTGTCGCATGTTTTCAAAGTCAGCCTGTATTGATAACGGCAACAGGTAGACGCTTGAAATATTCACAGAATATTTAGTTAGATATATATTCACTTTAAAAATAAATAATTAAATTAAAATAAAACAAATATTTATGGGGGGCTCCCATACAACAAACGTGATTTTTGGTACGGAACCCTTCGTGCGCGAGTCCGACTCGCACTTGGCCGGTTTTTATTTTCTACATTTATGCAAACACCATCTAGCTCAGTACACACCTGCTCCTTATGGTTAGCAAGACTCTCTTGCAACAACGCGATGCAGCAGGATCGTTCCTCCAGTTGCAGGGAAGCTGTCACCAGCCTCTGTGCTAACTCCGTCTGTGGCAGCTTGAGTAGCATATCGAGTCTGACAAATAACAAGGTTATAAGGGCGTTTATCATGTACTAATATATCAGGTCTATATTAGGCAAAAAATAAGTGTCAAGCGAATTTGAACCATGTGAAATTCATTTTAACAGTTATGTCAAAATGAATTTCCCTGCAAATGATTAGGGTCCGTTCACACTTACCACATCGACACCACATCTATCTAACCAAGATTATGTCTGGACTTTAAAAGAGACTGGTGGTAACTAGAAAATTTCGATCTGGTTGCGGTGTCGCTTAGGGATGCAAGTAGTGCCAAAAAGTATCGATGTATATATTGTATCGACATTTAAAAAAAATATTTTGATTTCGATTCGATATATCGAAAAAAAAAAACGATATAACGGTGAAATTTTCTTAAAAGTATTGTTTGCTTTTTATTTATTCATAGAAATACCAAACAAGAAACATATTTTTTTATGTAAAATCTTAAACTAATAAAACATTGACAAAAATAAGCAATTCTAGCGGTTTTAGTCAGTAGGGAAAATGGTGTTGCTATTGGAAATACATCGTATTTGATACATTTTAGATACTTGATATTTTATATCGATATATCGAAATAATAGATATCGCTTAAAAATATCGATATATCGACATTTTTGTCAATGTGGCTGCGACGTAGCCTTGATGTGGTCGGTATCGCTGACACGGTTGATTTAGGTGGCCAAATGTGGAACGTGTGATTACATTTTTCATACAAATTAGCGCCCGTCCACGTGTTGTCGTTGTGATGTGGTTGTACGTATGATCGGGCCCAACCCGAAAAACCATTCCGGTGTGTGAAAGGTGAATTGTTGATCCATAATAGCGTTATATTATTATTTGCTCTGTTATCATACTCACTTGGGCATAGTTTGTGGGGTAGTGTTAATAACAACGGATAGAGCATCGTTTGCGCTTTGTTCAACTTTCTCCAGGAACTCAAATATTTCCCTGAAAATTTATAACGAAAGATTAAAATAGTTGTATGGTTATAATTTTAAGTCAAGTTGATCATGATCATTTATTTAAGCTAGGGAAATGGTACAAAACTAGGATGGTACAACATTGAGATCCTTCACCAAAGGTTCAACTCACATAAAATTATCTTTGGGCGAGAAACTTTCTTCCTCTTTCTTACTTTCTGGTTCAGATAGAATCTTATTAGTTACTTCTGTCACGGGATTCTCTCCGTAACTCTCAATTTCTTTAAGCATCGAGTAAATATCTAATACTGTAGACTGAGAACTTAGTTCCTTGGATGTTTTCGGCTCTTTATCTTCAGTACGGACAGGTGACGGAAGCCTCGCAGATCCGACCCTCTCTTCGGGTCGCGAAAGTTCAGATTTCCGTGGCTTCTCTTCTGTTTGTTCAATTTCGAGGACCCTAGGAGACGGTGCTGATAGAGACATCCACGAATCAATATCTTTATCATTCTGAACGCTGTCGATCCTAGCACTCATAGGCGTTCTAATCGTATACATATTCTTCTGTGTTTGGTTCCTTATGTTTACCGGAATCGGACTTTTGCCACCACTTTTAGAGCTTTTATTGTTCCATTCCTGCTTGAAACCTAAAGAATTTTCTCCTGACCCACCATTGCTTACTTTCCTATCAGTTTTCTTTGCGGTTTTAGATGAATTACTATAATCCCCTTCTTTGACCTTTAAATAATTTTGTATCAGCTCTTTTGTCGAAATTTTCGATACATCTCTTTTGGTATCTAAAGAATTTTTGTTATTTACTGGCGATCGTTCTGTAATTTTGCTCTCCTGGGAGCTTTCACTTGTGTCTTTCTTATCATCAAAATTAGAAGCATCTTCGAACATTTTGTCTATGTTAAGAGGAGTGGGAGATACTGCATCAGTCTGTATATCTTTGATAGTAAGATCATGCAGATTGTTAATAGCTTCTAATTCTTTTTTGTAATCTTCAATAACTTTAGACGTATACGCTTTAGTTGTACTATTAATAAGATAGGGTGGGTAATCTAAATTGCTATCTATATTGTCAGATTTGATTTCATCTGTCCCTTCACTACTTCCAGGTATGGGTATGTCGCTCTTGCTAGGCGAGTTCTGTGGAGGCAGAGCAATGTGTCCTTCCTTTTTCAGAAAGAAATCTTTGTAGAGCAAGCGGCTGTGGTTCAATGGTTCAGTCCATTGACCTTTCTTATCTGATGGAAACGTTTTGTGGTACCCTATATCGTTGCTGTTTGTTGAAATACTATCCAAACTCTTCGGCTGCTCTTCTACTTTATCGTGTGAGCTAGATTGCTTTAAAACCGACGTATTTGGCAGCGAATAATTCTGTGCGTAAAACTTATCATCATTTGCTCCGCTGTCAGGATAACCAGAGTCCTTTGATGATGAATCTGTATGCATTAAGGTACTAGATAATTTACTATTGTATAAATCAATAGGGTTCTTACGGAAATCATCGTAAAAGCTCTTGTAAGTCCGTGGTTCACACATGTAGCTCTGAGTGATTTTATTATAATCATCATGTTTGAAATCCACCACATAAGTATTCCTTCCAGACATATTACCATCATGATCACCTTTATTGATTTTGTCTTCTAAAGATATTTCTGGAGATAAGCTTGACATGTGCTGTGAAGGGACGCTCTCACAGTCCTGTGTAGATTCCTCTTCTACTAAGGACAGCTGTTGTTTGGATACAGTTAGTCGGCGGGAGTACGTGTCTATTGCCTTATCCACTTCAGACTGTATGCTAGTATCGCTGTACGACCGATGTCCGAACTCTGTCTCTTTCTTCTCAGAGGCAAGAGGTATGAAATATGATTCATAAGTTCGTGTTTTGAATGAAGGCGATAAACTTCTCCCATGAAAGATATTTTTGTTTCTGGTTGGAGACTGACCTCTTTCAATAATTTTTACTTCTAGTCCATATTCTTGACTAGTTAAATTATCTCCGGTTATTGAGTTGTCCATAGGCTTTCGTGTTTTTTTAGCTATGTTCCTGTACTTAGAAAAGTTCTTTGAATTATTGTTTTTCTTTGTGCCCAGTTGAGCTTTAGCCTTGATTTTAGTTCCTAAACTAATGAATGTGTCTTCAGAACCATAGTCTGAAGCATTGCTGCATATTTCTTTGTTTCTATGAGAATGGGCTTCAATGGCTTTTGTATCTCTGAGTAGATTAGTTGTTGGTGCAACTATTTTTATAGCAGTTGGGGAATCTGGAAATAAAATTGGTGGGGAATTAATTAAACACTTGAGTTGCCAAAAAAAAACAGTTTAAGGGAAATAAAAACTTTTTACTATTGTAAGACTGCAGTAATTCAGCACTGAATGCTTTTAAAAAACTTCTAGTTGATGGACCTCGGTCTTTTGTATCAGCTGAAAATGGTCTCTTGTATCTCTCTGGATGGTCCTGAAATGAAACATTTGCAAATAAAATAACAAATGTTATAATCAATGTCTGTTTGGTGCCAGATGTATAGAATAGCACCATCCTATTTCTTCCTGTGGGTGTCGTAAAAGGCGACTAAGGGACTTACTAGAGAATGGGCGTTCTCTATGCATTTTAACACCATACTGCGATCGCCAACCCGCCTGCCAAGCGTGGCGATTATGGCAAACACCCCCTTTGGATGAGGCCTATGTCCAGCAGTCTTTCGGCTGAGATGATGATAATCAATGTGGTTGACCATACAACTTATTAGTTGTAAGTACTAAGGCCCGTATTACATAATGTCACTCAACACTCAAGCATTACTTAAAACTAGATTCAAGCCATTTGATTGGTTGAAAATAGTTTTAAGTAGGTAATGCTTGAGTATTGAGTGATGTTCAGTAGTACGGACCTAAAAGTTAATTATTTATTTAAGCATGGGTGACACGGTCATTGGTCAACTATTACTAGATAATTGTAAAGCCTAGTGTTTTCCTTATAATATACTTTATAATACTGCCGTGATTTTTTCGTGATTAGGTATTTAGTTTGGACAAATTAGTTAAAATGGCTTCAAGCCTAAGTGGTTTATCGTTGAAAAACATGATATTTTGTGTAATTATTATTTTTTTATGGTCACGTGTCACCCCCAATCAGGTGGCCCCCGGTGCGGACCGCCCCCCACGCCCTCCCTAGCTACGCCACTGGCCTGGGGTATTTTCACAATAAGAGACACCACACAATTTTTACCCTGTTACACTTGGTGTTCAAATAAGAAACTGCAGGTTATTGTCAGCAGGGTAGAGAAAGGGGTGTTATTTGAACAAAATTCATTTGCAAAGCATATAAATACTGATTATATCACAATGAAACACCAAATAGCTCTATTGTCTGTACTCTACAGGTATGAGATATGGCCATAATAAAAATTATAATGATACAAGACCTATTATTGTGAATAATTGAGGTTATTAAATGCTCCAATTTTACCTGCACACTTCCTACATAATAAAGCGTATAACACAGCAAAAATATTATAAGTACTTACAGACTTACAGTTAAATTAAAAGGTTCGAATTCCTACTATAAACAATGTTCGTATCATTATTCTTTTCCAATTTATTGGTAATTTAGTATGCGTGACATTGGGTGCAAATGGTGCACGCAAGAATTTGAAAGGGGAGAGAAAAAAAGGTCACCATGGCTACAAAGTTTGTTTAATCTTAAAGACGAATAAATATAATTGGCGCTTAAACATTCTAATAATATTTCAGGCATTGGATATGTAAAATAGCAGGACAAAGAAAAGACTATATTATTAAGTACTAGTTAAGTAAGTAAGTACTAAGTTTTATAGAAATTTACAGACTGATAAAATATAATTACCGGTGATATGCAAACAGTGCTTTGTAGCGCAGATCTCGGTCGATTACGAATATTTCTTTTGTCGTCCTTCTTCTTACCTCTATACGATAAGTTTACAGGCGAGCCCAGCAGCCGCAAATTATTATTTTCTTTCGACATTGCACACACTTATCAACGACAAATTCCACCACGAACGAATAGAGCGACACAATCTGTTGTTTATTTATTAGTTGTCAAGGCGTTTGTTGCTAGGTAACCGTTCCGTTCCAGCTACTTTTCTCATTGATAGTTTAGTTGTTGAGCATAAACCAGTTTTAACTGATAGTTTTGAAATAATCATTCAGTAGGATTTTATGAACTGAGATCATATTTTAACATTTGTTTATAATATGCTTTAGTACACTTTCACTTATCTACATAGTATAAGAGAGTGTGGCTGTCACGTCAACCCCCTGCTGGGGAGATGTGCTAAGGTAGCCCGCGAAATTCAAATCTTACCAGTTACTGACCTGCAAATTGCAAAAAACGAAAGAAAATTTGAATTTCGCGGGCTACCTTAGCGCATCCCCAAATTATAATTTGTCTTTTTTTATGTTAGTAATAAGCTGATACATATTTTCACCTTTAAAGTTGCTAAAATATGTTTCCCGATGTTTGCTACCTAACTATAAAAATGTGTAATGCCTTTCACAGTTCACAATAATTATTAGGCTCAGCCGGAAGTTTTTTCTAAAATCAGTGTTACATGTAAAAAAAAGTATCTACATTTGGTAGTAATTGGTAGTAAAACAAATGCAACAAATTAAGAATTTATTCTTGGGTTTTTTTTAAATAATGTATTATTACTATATGATACTTTTAATATAAATCATTGTTTTACGCATCGGGATTTTTACTGAAAAACGATTTAAATTACATTAGTTCAGTGAAGTATTGGGATAAACTAAACGCGTAATGCATTGAATTGACGTCATCGATAAAAATACAGTCGGTGAGTCGGTTCATATATCATCCGCATGTAAAATGTATCTTTGAATTCGGGCGGTCAAGTCGATTTTTGTTGAGTAGAACCTTGAAAGGCATTGCAATCGCACCGCACTTCCTAAACGCGTTCCGTGAAAATTTTATGGTGCAAATTGTTTAAAAACATTCATCGTGATTACGCAGATTCTGTGTTTTTAAATTGTGATAAAAATATAAAAAATCAAACAAAATGTTCAGCGGAATAGCAGGTGTGTATAAGTTTCAGCTTTTTTGTTTTAAGTATTTAATTAAAATATGATTTTCTAACAACCTATGATAAAAATATGAATATGTCCAAAAAGTTTTTGCATCAATCCGTTTTTTTTTTCTAATTAGTAAAAAATGCAGCTGTAGAATATTGATTGGCCATTAAGTTTTATTCCAAATTAGCACTTTTGTAACTAGTTTGTAGAATATTTTTTAGCACTGCATGTTATAAAAATACTAAATAATTTTATATAAATAGAATAGCTAATTAGCTATACCTACCTAGTGTAAAATTATTTCACAACCTAATCAATCATAATACTTACATCATTGTAATACATAGCAACCACCTACGAAAATGACCATTATGTACCGCCCGCCATAGTGTCAAAGTCAATCTTAATTTATATAAACACCTAGGTAGGTACATACCTACAAATTACAATCATGTTTATCGTAATAATAACCTACCATACCATAGGTACAGTAATTCATAGGACATTTTTTTGAGGATTATTCATTTTGTATCTATATATAAAACTAGTACATACTAACTAAATAATAGGTAGAGTAGTTACCTACATCTCGCGTAGCTAAGTCAATTATTTTTCCATAATCACTATTATTTTATACATTAGTCATTTAAAACTAATAGGTACAGCCAGCAAAGTAAATTATATTTACTTTGCTGGCTGTACCTATTCAAATAATATTATGGTTGATCTACGTTTATAAAAAATCACCTACGTCTGACTTAGATAATTAACAACGTCTCAGACCTTGAATCATGATCATAAAGTCGAGTTCGCATCCCACCCATTGTGTAACTTGTGGACTTGTGGTAAACTCACTGAGAACTTATAAAAAGGATCACCTGCGGGGTAATTGCGGTAACACACTCCTTTCATTTTGACAATTCGACAACATTCATTGCACTACTTACGTCGTCGAGCAGCCGAGTTTTCCACACATACGCAGCAATGGATCAAGAATTTACTTCAAAATCCTTCGTATTCTGAAATAAAGTGTGATGCGCAATTGGGGTACTGGTAAACCTACTCCTTGCGCCCAGCACATTGATCGCAACTGTAGGGTTAAGGCACTTACAAGAAATACTGGACACAAAATTTTGTTTCGATGTGAGCTCTACCTGACTGATGTTGATGCAAAGCTGTCCCTTTGTCTACGAGAAAACAGCCGAAGCAAGCTCTTCCTGCAACCCCTACAATGGTCTATTAAAAAGTCCGCAGTTGCCCGCAATCCGCGTATGGAAGGAGGATCACGTCATTTTATGACAGCGCGGTCGGGACTACAGGAAGCGACATTCATTCGCCAAGGTGAGACTCTTCTACCCAACACTTGTGGGTGTCGATTTCAATCCTCATGCTATCCAACCTAGTATTATTATCACTAGGATGAAGTGTGAATAATACTTTGTAGACGATATTAAGTAAGTCCGCATCTCGAAAGGCGGCAACCGCATTGCAGTGCTATTAAGCGTGGAATACAGATACGTGCTTCCTAGTGGTACAAGAGGGTGCTACTTTCGAGCAAATGTAGCATTCATCTAGCATGTGTATACGAAAAAAGCACGAGTATATTACAGGCACAGTGAGCACGCTACTAATGAGCATGTTATCTAGTAGCAAACATGCATGCTTATTGGTAGCATGTGTATTCCAGGATTTAAAAAAACATCCCTTTCCATTTTGGCTTTGCGCGGTCGAATAAAACTCAAAACAACAGACTGAAGAGAACAGAGAGAGACAGAGAACTCAAGATTGGAAAGTCTAATAAAATAGTCTGGCCTTCTCAGGAAACTGAAAAATATTTCACATATTATGATGCCCCTTTATTTTCTGGTATGTTAATCTTTTCTATTTCAACTTTGGTGAACTTTCATATGCTGAATCCCCAGGACGACAAGCCTACATTACCTGATTGCAATTTTTGACTTTATAGCTAAAAAAAAGTAAACCCGAAAAAATGACTGGCTTCATCGACATTACTTCCTAACTGCGTGCTTATTCTCAACTAGGGGAACGATAAGCGTAATAAGTTATTACCCAAATGCGCACAGAGCACACAACATGAATCATGTACCTAAATGAGAAGAATGAGAATGAATACTTCCTTAATGACTTTTTATTGAGTCATTGTGGCACTCGTAACCGATGGACTGATGTCATTGTCGATCATTTATGAACATTTAGTTGCCTTACAGTGATTCTAATTTGAATGCAGTGGGGTAACAAATGATGAGGAAAGGAAGCTAAACAGATGGTAGAAAATGCATTTGCTATTTACTTGCAGAATACGGCAGTCTAGCGCCCGGCGCCGTTAGTGTGTGTGCCAGACGTGTCTTCAAGACTTCCATTAGCAAAGTTTTTGGGTCAACATAATCCCCCGCATCGCAAGGTTATTGAACGTAAAATATGTCACGTACGCGGTCTAGTTGTTGGACTTTGATCACATGATTAATCATAATAAATATTCCTTACTAGATCAACTACTGGAACTACTGGATAACCATCATTTGAAGTGGCAGTTTTAAACTAAGTAAAATTTGGAAACACAATATTTCACTGTGATCAAGCTCGCAGCCCATCCCTAAACCTACATAATAGGTAGTTTGCTAAAACTTCTGAGGCTAAAACTATCGACTGCTCGACTGCAAAATCGATGGAACCAGTCTGTTCGGATGAATGTGCAGTGACAAGACGCTAGCAAGCCATAAAAATTGTAATAAAATCCGCGAAAACAAACAAAACAAAAAAATTGTTCCCTCTATTTTTAGTCTGTCATCGCACAGATAATAAACGGCAATGAAAGAAAATAATTGTCAATAGTTGTAGGTCTCTCATTGCTCCGGTACGTGACACGGCCGCCGTGTTCATGATAAAACACACGTTACTACGAGTATTATGGAGCGTGACTGCGTGACCCGCAGACCCTCCACTGTCACGCTCCGGCGGCGCGGCGGCGGCACGGGTGACGGGATGAATCAGTCGTCATTCTCGCGTGAATCACTGCGATATTGGATGAGCATTTGTTTATTTATCTGTATTTAGTTTTTTTTAATTTTGTCTCGACATTATCGCCGTCCATCTTCCTTGATGAGGTCGATGTTCAGACTACTGTACTGTTTTATCTCGGAATTTCAGTTTTCAATTGTGGATATCTGACATGAGGCCTCTATCAATGAGGAAATCGATACCTACTAAGTATCCAATTGTTAGGTCAGATTTCAAGCTTTGTTCAACTTGTGGATGGATCAATCTCCGCAATTCAAAGTTAACCACGTGAGTTCTTCTCAGATGTCTTTTTGAAAAGACTTAAGAATACTTGTTGTCTCGTCATATCCAAAACATAGAAAACCAAATCAAGAAACATTTTCAAGAAACCATGCGTACCGTAGACCTTTGGTGCGTAGCGTAGTATCAAAATTTTAGATACCTACTACGCAACTTAAACGCTACGCTTACGCGCTATTTTAATGCATTGCCTACTAACCAATGTTTTACATGTTAGCAAATAAATAAATAACTAAGTAAGTACTACACAAGACAAAATCCTTTTGTCTTGTGCTTATGCCTAGTTTGGCTATTACATCAATGGAGATGCTTTATGAAATTAATAAATTCCGAATTTTTTACTAATATTAGTATACTTAGTTTAAATAATAAAATATTTAATGAATATTCAAACATTAGACAATAACAACCAGTTTTGTGACGCAGAATCAAACATCTTTGTAAGACGCAAAATCTAAAGTTATGAAGCAATAAGGCAACTACGCAGCAAGCACGCATCGTACATTCCTTGCACAAAGTTGTTAATGGCGATAAAGCGTTTTAAATAATTTAACGCCCCAAGTCACGTTCTCATTTGGTATTCGCGCCAAAACTATAAAATAATAATGGATTGCAGTGCTAAGCTAGTGCTGCACTTTTAAAAACTAATTCGGTATGAAAAATATTAAGTAGTTATCCCGCCTCTATTTCATTCACCATTATCATTCGTTCCGCATGCATTTTTAAAGGTGTTATTACGATCGTCTCCTTGCTAAAAATATTGTTATTTTAAAGCATTATGATAAACATGCTAGCAAAATGGATGATACATCAATGTGAACATAAAATGTAAATACACTCGCGGACAAAGAATACGGGTCAGTACGAATAACTAAAATTACTCTTAAAATAATAGAGCTAAATAATAGGCATGAATTAAAACTGTATGTTGCAGAGTTATTTTACCAGTTACAAAATAACACCAAATGTTAGCAACATTATTAGTTTATTGTCAAAATTACATAAAAATACATAAATCTGGATTCGTCAGAACACATTACTCTTGCCCATTCTTCGTTTCCCTATTTTGCGTGTTCGCGGGCTAACGTAATCTTGCTACCCGATGATCCCTTTCAAGTTTTGAACCCTTTGCTCTAAGTGGGGTCAAATTAGCTTCATGGAGCCGCCGCCTTACAGTCTGCTCGCTTACGCCGTCCCTTCGGGTCTCCCGTAGTTGATTTGTTACTTCAACTGCCGTGAGGTGCTGATTGCGGAGCATGGTCGTAACAATAAATCGATCCTCTCGAGCCGTAGTACATCCCAGTCTGCCGGTTCCTGGTCTTCCTATATTCTGCCCAGTTTCTCGGAAACGTTCGACGACTAATAGGCGAGTCTCAGTCACGAGAATAAGCAAGAACAATAGGCGTGTCACTTCTGAAGTGCAGCTGCAGAACTGACACGCCTATTGTTCTTGCTGTACTTTGCTGACCTCTGCCTTCTTCTAACATAGTGAAGATACGTGTACACTCTTCTGGTGTTAGCGACATGATAGTAATTCAATAATGATGGTAGAAGACCCCCTAGACCGCCTTTTATCATTTTGATTTGACAGATTGAAAACAAAAGTGAGAAACGAAGCAAAAGTAAAACAACCGCGAATTGAATTTATTTCCAAATTCAGGTTAAACAGGGATTTTCGTCATCAACGCGTATATATTTGACCGCGAGTGTAATTTGATCGATGCGCCAACAGTGTGCAAAATGCGACTAGAGTAATTCAATAGCCGTGTTCCTGAAAATTACGACGTTTTATTGAAACTTCTGCATTGCGCCATTTCACCCTGTTGCCGAAATCTTATAATATAGTCTTTTGATTCTTATTCTTTCGAAATCAAAATTTAGTTGAAGATTTCTTAAGGATCTTGAAAAACGATTGAATAAGCAGCATTTATATAAAGCGGAGTATTCTTTATGGTTTCATAAGAAGCCTGCTAGAATAGAACGCAGAACAATATGTCTAGTCAACAAGGAGCGTATTGACCCACAGAGTACTTTTTTATATTGACCGAGGGCATGTGCACTGAGCAACCTCTACGTGATACTGACTGACGTTAATTAAATTACATTGCTGCGGAATAAGAGATCTTATGTACTCGCGCTTTATCTAAACAAAGTGTTAGTGAAATTCAGACCTGATTATCCGTGATTGAAAATGTTGGTTTTCTTCAAGTTTCACTCAATGAAGAGATAAACAGTAGAATACTTCTAGCCAAAGCCACATTTTAGAAATACAGTCTTTATACCCAGCATATTATTTTGTATGCACTATCTTAATGAAAAAGAGCACGCTCTGAAATTTGATTTCAGGGTCAGTTAGACGAATCGAAGCATTTATTAAATAAATTATGATTCATTCGCGCGAACTACGGATTGGTTTGCGTAGAATGTGCTTTGTTTACGTGCCAGATATTACGTTACTTGGTATCGGAGTATATTTAGAGTATGCTAGATTGCTAGTTCGTTTGGTGCAATGTTTTGGTTCGACAAGACTTGCAGGTTTATACGGACTAGCAACTAGCAAGCGATTAACTGCAATCGGACAATCAGATAGAACACAGGGTGGATTCTACTCATCGTTTCCAATTAAAATATTGAACAAAGCAATAAAAAAACCGGCCAAGTGCGTGTAGAACCACGCACAATGAAAACCTTTTGTAGTTGGGACGAATTTATCCGAAGAACAAACTTGACATTGTAGTTGAAATACATGTTCCCCCATACATTCCAACTGCAAATTTAAGTTTGTACGCGCAATACGACACGATTTCAATCCTGGGGGCCTAAAATGGACGCTTTGGTAGAATCATAATATGATCTGCGTACAATTCATATCCCACAATTCAGCTGTTTGACAGTTTTGTATGGAGTTTCGTAAAATGGTCCACAAATTAAGAATTGCTGTAATGAAGTCTAATGTCAAATAGCAGCTGTCAAACGAATGCGATGAAATGAACGCAAATGAATTGCGGGATGTATAAATTGTACGCAGATCATATTATGATTCTGCCAAAGCGTCCATTTTAGGCCCCCAGGATTGAAATCGTGTCGTATTGCGCGTACAAACTTAAATCCACCCTGTGTTCTATCCGATTGTCCGATTGCAGTTGCTCACCGTTATACTAAGGAATTTCTACAATTGCACCATGTTCAATCTGACCCAAGATCTCATCTTATGCCCAAGAGTCGCGCTAGCAACCAGTCTAGACTAACGAGGGGCTAGTTAAGACAAAGATCAGTATTTACCCGCATAACAGCATCCTATAATAATCTAGATATCTCGTTGTTCGCTTTGTTCAGATTTAAACTCTTCCGGAAAATAATTTTAAAATGAAAATGTGTCGTAGAGGAAGCGTCTGACTTTTCTAAAGTGATGATGGCATTGGTGCTTAGATAAAGCGTAGAACTGTCATATTTTATAGAAATACGAATAGTGAAGAGACCTACGCAGTTTAATTAATAACTACTTACCTATGTTTTCTTATCTGGTGCAAAGTCCAGGCTGAGAAACAATAATGGATCATAAGTTTATTGAATTTCAAATAAGATACGGTGGATTTCTCGCTAACACGCTGGCATCCCTCCGGACAATGAGTGGATACCGCAGTTAAAGTTCATAGAACGCAGACTACGTAGGTAACAAAATAAATTATGTTGATTCGGGGAATGAATTATTCTCTGCGAGTAGGTGTCGCACAACATGCTGCCACTCTATCCTGTTCCTCAATTGTATTAATCAGTTGGTTTTGGCTCCTCCCGAGCTATCCGGGACGCTATTGGTCGATTTATGAGAGCACAATCTGAATCAGAACGGATAAAATTACACGCGCACCCAGTGTGCGAGTAATATGCCCAATTTAGCGTGAACGGAATTAAAGTAACGTAACGTGTTAAGTGTGATAAACAACGTTGCTTTTGGTAAATATTTGTTGGAGTTCATATCGTCATGGTTTGAGGCCTTCTCTTCCTCTGTCCAATAGCCAAGCAGCACAGGAGATGAAAATTTACTTGTAAATTTATAGGAACCTACCCTATTTTGTGAACCTCATTGGCGGGCGCTACAAGGACCGTCTGAATATTTTCGTTTCTAAACCGAATATTTAAATTCAGATTTGGAGAAAATATGCCCTCGAATACCCAAAAGCCATTGACAGATAAGATATAAGTACAAAACTTATCTTTTAAACTCGTATTAGGTAATCGATACGGTTTGAAAATATCACGATTAGTGTGTGATCTGCACTCATTTCGTGGCTGTTGATATACCTACCACGCTGTATTATCTCCCCATCGTGTTGACCTTGCTATTGCTATGCTATTTTTGGCATATTGCAGGTAATCTTTTTAACGTACTTATTCGTTATACCCTAAATATGATTTAAAAAAATCATTTTCCCCAAGACACATACGCAATTTGTATTATTAAGTTTAGCTTCCCTGTAAATTCAAATTGCCTTTATTCCCTGTGGATGTGGTGCAACATTTCCATGGTCTTCGTGACTCGCGTATTTAATTAGGCAAAGCGTGCTCCTTTATCTTACCAGGCTTGAATTCAAATTTTGTCTGTGGGTAGCAGTAGGGTTATATGATCTAAAATACATTACGCATAAACACTACTAGATCCTACAAAATTTTCAAAAACAACCGGCAGCTAGTTTTCGAGTTCTAAGGTGGCTCCTCTGGATTGAGGAGCCACCTTAAACGTCCTATAACTTTTTAACGGTTTTACTACAAATTCCAGGATCAGGCCTACAAAATCGGCTATTTACTACTAAATATTGGTAGCACCCTCGTTTAAATATGAGACATGGCTCCTCAATCCATACGGGCACTGGAGTAGGTATCAAATTCTGAAGCCGTGTAAAATTAAGCAATTCTCGTTGGTGTGTTGATTGATCTAAGTGGAACAAACAACGAGGAAGCGGATTTAAAGAAAAATAAAATTGGCTTTATTTGTACGCTTACAGAATACGTAACCGTTATTCCTGCCTTTGTTCACACATGTTTCAAATTGTACATTTTTAAACAGAAGTTATATTAAAAACAATGCGAATGATAGAGTCACGTTTTCCTTGTTACCTCCACTAAATATTTTTTCACTCACGATATTAAATATCAAGGTAAGTAGTACTTTATAAAGATATCAATACTGGGGTGGTTCAAGACCGTTCGAAGTCACGTACTTAACCAGTCTTATTTAGTTGTGGTAATAGGTTTTGTTTACAAATCACATTCCTGCATAATGTTGAGAACCTGTCGTAGGTACCTACTTAATTCCATCGAGCTCATCACGTCCGAGCAAGATACCACATTAATTTCCCCTCCGTCAATTAACATTATCAACAGGTCACATAGTTCAAATAACGTTGAATATGCATCGGCTCTTTTAGTAAACAATGTCAACAAATAAAATATATCGTAACAGAGCAACGAAAACAAATCTCGCCGGTTGCACGATGACATCATCAAGGTCAGCCAGTGCCGTGCCGGGGCCCGCCATTATATTAATATCTGAGGCTCCTCGTGCCTCTCCTCCTAACATACCGCAATATAAACAAGTGTGAAGAGGACAGACATATTAACGAGATGGTTCTTACGCAAGCTGCGCAGGAATTCTTTCTTGGCGTTTGCAGTAATTAAGCCTTTGGGCATCAACATGAATGTCGGTACAAATTACCTACGAACGATAAGTAAGCTCAAGAAAAACTAAATTATAAAGGGCAAATAAAAATAAAGCTTGGCAAAATTTGACCTGTTACCTAACTCTTCTTTTTACTTTTCTCAGGCAATAATCTAATTTTGTATTCAGCATGCTTGAAAAAAAAAATCTTGATTATGTATCTTAAAAAGTCCAAGTAAACCGGTTGAAAGAGAAAAAAAATTAAAAATTTTTTGCTTTGTGTGTTTTTTCCCCACATTAGAACTAAAAGAGGGAATGAAGTACAAGTACTGCATAAAAGTCTCCCTGCTATTTGGTTAGGTTTGATAAATACAAGCTAATTAATGCATTGGCTACTTTAAATATCAATAGTGACTTTGACGTTTTTCAACTTTAATTGACTCAATAACAGTGTCCATCTAGAAGTGTCCATTCTTGTTAAGTTGCTAGACAATATGCACTAATCGTCATGACTTATAGACATTGGTGGTAATTAGAAACAAGACTCTTTCATCTTAATTATATACAGCACAGACACATAACACATAAAAAGAGATAGTGATGAGACGCGTTGAACGAATAATAAAAAAAATATCATTCGTTCTTATAAATGGGGTATAATCGATATTAATAGTAAGGTGACACTATTAATCGCGTATTTCTCAGGTGTAAAGTAATCCTTTGTTTCAAGTGACCTTGCGGTCGGTCTGTGGCCGACTGAACGACAGAACAGAAAAATCACTAGAAATCGCATAGCGCTTCATGAGTATCGGAACCAGCGTACCCAAACTCACAATTAGACAGGTTAATTGTATTTGGTGGAAATCCTTGGTTTAATTGGTATTAAGAGTGTTTCCAACGTACGGCATTTCATACAAACTTTCAAGCCCTTGTTTTTCGAAATAACTGAACCGATTTTAATGAAACTTCATACGCATAAGCAGGATACAAAGGTCTAAAAAGTTAGTTAAAAACAAAATCGAAATGGAATGGGTGGATGAGGTTGGTTTCGAAATGTCTTATTTAAAAACAAATAACTGGAAATCTCTGTTTAAATGGAAAATTTAAAATCGGTCTAATTTGGCTGTAACACTATTTTTCGAAAATGTTTTTAACTAACTTTTTAGACCTTTTTATCCTGCTTATGCGTATGAAGTTTCATTAAAATCGTGTGAATGAAAGTATGAAATATGTCAGTAGTATGAAAGTATGAAATATGTCAGCGAATGAAAATATGAAATATGTCAGTGAATGAAAGTATGAAATATGTCAGTAGTTGCTGCATGACGATAGAGTTGTTTATTATTTACTCTTTGACCTTTCACGGAATAGTATAATGAGCTAGTTACGCTACCCACTGCAAACTAAGACTTACCGATGGTATGTTATACCACCATTTGATACATTTTTGGTTCTGCTATCGTGTTTAGTTTCTAAAACAGCACAATAAGCCAATTTTGTAAAAAAAAAAATTGAGTTGTCGTTACCGTGACGGTTGTAAGTTTTAACAAGACTGATGCGTCTGATGCACCAGCACTGATGTGCGACGTGCGTGGCGTGTGCGCGGTACAGCCTTATTATGCGGAACTCCGCAAAACTCGGGGTACGCAGGCCCCGCCTACTTGCGACTTCTACTGTTTTTCTGTTCTGTGGACTGTACTACATACTGTACAATATGAACACACGACAGGGCTACCAAGTATTAATTATTGTAATACAATGACCGACCGTTAATCAATTAAAACATGTATGTAGGTACTGCGTGTTTCTAATACATTTCAAGCTAATCTCGTGTTTGATATTTAAATAACTGATAATAGTATTTTTTTTTATTATTTATTTTTTTTTGTTCTAACCGTTCAATTTGTAGGTTTCAACTTTCAAGCCATGTTTTCAAAAAGGAAGTAGTGGAATTTTCGCGTCAGACATACTAATTTATATAACGTATAATTTCGGAGAGTTCTAAATCTTATAATGACATAACAGGCAGTAGATGGATGTGAATGTGATGTCACGTTGCTTCAGACCGGATATTTATCTCAATTGGTTACAAGCTTGTATCGGCGAAGGAATCTGTAATTTATACCTACACAGTTCTGCGATAATGACAGCTAAATTAGATAGGACGCGCTCCAGAGATTACGTCTAATACCTACATTAAGTGATAAAAATGCAATTTGCCGTGGAGTGCTTTGTAATGTTTGGAGTTTGTCATTCTATGATATATAAAAAACGCGTTAGCAGTAGTCGTTTCGACTGATAACATCTGGTTCTGGCCATAAAATTATAAAATATGTGAGAGCAAGTATTTTAAACGCGAAACAGTACGCTTCACGTGGGCGGGTCGTGCATGTCTCGCGTCCTAGGTCACAAAAATGCTGCCGCAGTGCTCATAAAACCAGTCGCAGACCGATCGATACCTGGATCTAGACTTTCAGGGCTTGCGAGGCCGAGACCTAGACTAGCAGGCGACTAATAACATAATTATGTTTTATTGCTTTATACTAGGAAATTGGGTCAGTTAGCGCGTAGGGTGAATTTTTATAAGCGAACAAACACGTGCGCAAATTTTTTATTCAGTCCATGTGATTTCTTCTACACTGTCTGTAGCATTAAAGAATTACGATGGCAATTCAAAGAAAATTATGTCGGTTGCAGCGTCATCCTCGTACCTAATCTGTTATTGCACGTACGTGGAATTGCTCCAAAATCTAATATAACTTTTATAGCTACTTCCAGACCTACTTATCGTGCGTTGCGTGGCAATTATGGCAAACGCCCCCCCATCGGCCTCCCCCCTTTGGGGGAGGCCTATGTCCAGCAGTGGACGTCTTTCGGGTGAAATGATGATGATGATGAAGCACAGTCACGAGCACCAATATGTATACACTCAGCAACTTTGAAAAGTGATTTCCTCCATAGGATATTCATTGAAATTTTATTTTACTACGAATATAGTATTTTGGAACCCGAACTATTATGAAATAGATCTTTTCTCAAAGTTGCAATCGTTATTCCACGAGAAAATCGGTTTTGAATTCTGCTAAGCGCTTACATATTCGAGCTCATGACTGTACCTAAATTATTATACTCTCTTGAAATGTGATGTATCAATAAAAAGTATACTTTGTTCTATTCAATAAACGTAGGTATAATAAAATAAAAAAACGTTTAATTCAGGTATTTAAACCCATAGTAAAATTACAAAAATAAAATTACAATCCATAATAAATTTAAAAAATCCGTAAATAGGCTAAAATTTTGGAGTAAGGTAGTAAGGAAATAAGTACTACGAATACACTAGTGCACTTGGCACTAGTGTATTCGTAGTACTTATTTCAGTGTGTCTGTGTGTTAAGAATTTGGCGCAGCTTATTATCTCATAGGATATTTTTAATCTCTGTAAATATAGGTAACATCCGCGGACGATCGTCACGCGTCATGGTAGGTATCGTAATTTTTATCTCTTCGGCTTTTCTATGATGTAAACCATATAAAAATCAACTCAAAAGATTATCCGATTGCAAAATAAAAATAATAAAAGAACAAAAACAATCATTTGTATCGCCTATTCTGTCTAACACATTGCTATATTATTACCACTTGAAAGCTATTTGGCCCATCAATCAGCGGGAGTTACGAAACAGCCGGGATGGCGAGCGAGCGATGATCCCGAGTTGACCGACTCGCCACGCACTACTCTATTTTCGTTCGGTCAATCGGTCGAGGCATCGGCCGACAGTATCGATTGACTTCGATTTATCAGTCCGTCGAGACTTCGAGAGACAAGATGGTGACTGAAATAAATAGTTTAAGTGGAATTTATTGCAAGAAAAAAAAATTATAAGTAAAGTAACATAGAAATCTAGGTCCGGTCTAGTCAAGATTATCTTTCTCATTAATGTTATTATAATTTCATCGCAGTTATTATTAATGCAAAAAAAGTTCCGATGGTTGATTTGCTAACGGTTATAAGGATTTTAATGTAGGTATTTACCTAAGTATAGAGTTTATAAAATCCTGTACCCTAATTGCGTAACACAGTTTGAATCGGAATCGGAATGATTTCGAAGTATATTACTAATCTATTGCTTCGTATGGTAGAAAAAAATGTCTGCTCAACAACGTAAATAGCGCAATGAATGTTGTTGAACTGTCGAATTGAAACCGATTCCTACTGATAGTGTGTTACGCAATTAGCCCTCTGGTATGTACCTAACTTAATCTTCGTTCTAAACTAAAAAAGAACGACACGCAAAGGCAAGTCGGTCTGTAGAAGCCTTAAAGGCATAACCACTCACCCGTAAGGTCATAATCTAAAAAGTATAAGTAAATACCACGTCAAGTTCGAAAGAACTTGAAACAATTCGTTATCCACATTATTTTTATCTTAGAAATTAGCATTTTAGCAGTCGTAAACTTAATCACTCTTGTATTCACAGATAAATTTGTATCATATCTTATTCATGCCGTAGAAATTAGAAATCATGAGAAATCTTCATGAAACAAAATTATATTTAAACCTAGTATTGTCACAGAATAAGTAATACGAGTAGTACTGTATTGTTAGATGCACGTAATCAAGTAATGTCTGGTCACCCGTGCGTGTCACTACATTATCACCATGTTCGTTCTATAAATTGTGTACTAGTATTACGTAACAGGTATTTAGTGACAATGAAAAATCACAGTTCACATCACCATTTTAGCTAGAGGTAGAACTAAAAAGTAAAGCATGGATTTAGTTAATTTTATTAACCATTGAATTTAAATTTGTTTAAATATGAATAATTTTTAAATGTATTTCCACGCTTTCCGATAGACAAGAACCTTGGTGAGTTCTTTTAATGTATTATATGGACTTTTTCTATTTTTTACACGTTTACTAAATTGTAAAAATGTTATTTTGTATCTATGTACTATTTCCTAGTATGTAATAACGTAACAGGTTGTTACGTTTTAAGCTAAACACGAATATTATGATGACATTTGTTATTTTTACTCAAGGCTAACATTTATCATGATGGATTTGCCTTCCTATGTTTACAAAAGAAGCAAAACGTTTGCAGGAAATATGTTGATACTAAACCCACGTAGGTACCCCATGAATATGTCGGGTGCCGTGGGTGTACCGCGGTCAATTTGTGTCTCTACCCACTGTAGAGTTACTGTCAGGCCTCCTGTGAACTGCGAAGTATTCCTGATGAAACTGGTTATAGTAACCGCTTTAGTTGATAAAACATGCTTTGCGATAATTATACTCTATGTAAAGGCTGACTCAACCACCTTGACCGGGCTAGTTATGCTATGAAAATCAATAAAAAGGCGGGTGCCGCTGTCGCGCGAGCAATATGGAACGTACTTAATAGTTTTAAAACCAAATCGATAAGTGAGCTTTCAGTTGTGTGACACGTGAAGTTTAGCCGACTTATTGTGTATTATATTATTTAAATTTTTGAAAAGCTTTAAGTTATGGAAAGGAACTGAATTATCTTAGATTGTATCTAACAATAAGTGACAGTTCTTTCTTCTGAACTAAAGTAACAGTTTTTTTTTTTGTAAAATACCTGTTATTTTTAGAATATTACAGTATTGTTATTCTTTAAAACAAAAATATTGATAGGTACCTATAAATTGTAAAGGTTACATTGTTAACTACTCGTACTATGTTAACATTGATAACCTAATTTGTAAAGTGTCTCTATTTAACAGACATAATCAATTTAATTTGAAATCTTAATACATATTATTAATTCAATGTTATTCTAAAAACAGCGTTTGTTTACGAGTAAGGTCCCTTTCTATCGTTAAAGTTTATGGCCCATCCGATTCCCATTAGAATATATTATCACAAAGCGCTACTGGAAGTTGATAAACAAATATTTTACGACAAAGCCGTTACTCTAGTTTCTCAAAACCACTGTGAACTTAAACTCGGAAGGATTGAAGATCATTCTCTGAGAATGAGCGAATGAATGAATGAAAATTTGTAGGTTTAGCTGAATTATAGCAGTCAATTAGGAGAGACCGATCCAGTCGTGCCTTTTCTAGTACAATGATTAGAACAAGTTTATGGAAATAAAGACATATAAAGAATTTAAACAAATCATGTCAATATTAATTAAATTATTTTTGTTAGTAGGTTATCGAAGCAAACCACACACTAGTGTTGTACTTTTACTAATCGACTAAAATTCCAGGGGCGTTCCGAAGCATTGGCGAGAAGACTGCTTCTCTCTTCGACCGCAAGAAGAAGGATGCCGAGCAAGTCGCCTCAGAGAAGGTGCAAGAAGCGGCCCATGTAGTAGAAGATCAGGTCAAGAAGGCTGGTGAAATCATGGGCGGGGCTCAGAAGACCGCCACAGATGCTGCTGGCACAGGTTTTTATGTTCCTCATTTTCTTTGCCTTTGATAAAGTTCAAGATTTTCAGTTCAACTAAATACCCACCTACCTACTTACTGTATGATTTAATTGTTTATGAACAACGTGGCATAGTTTATAATGGCGTAACACAGTTTGAATCACAATCGGAATGATTTTAAAAGTATATTTCTATTTCTTCATGTTAGAAAAATTTGTCTGCTCAGCAACGTAATTAATTAACGCAATGAGTGTTGTTGAACTGACAAATTAAAACCGATTCCTATTGTCAGTGTGTTATGCATTAGCCAGCAGGCTAGCCTACTTGCATTAAGTATAAAATTTCCGCCCGTTGACCCTTATATCTTGTTCGTACTAATGGCTCCTTTCCGTACTCTATGTTGGTATAAGTAAGTACCTTCTAGATATCCTGCAATTAGTCTTACTATACTGTAGTTAAATAAAGCTAAACAAATCATAAAAAGGGTTTTTTACAGTGGACACTTTCTTGTTTAAAAATACGTTGTAACTTATAAGTATAACCAAATTAAATTTATTTTTGATTTTTACGATAGTTTCCACTTTTATTACTGTAAGTTAAACTTTATCATATATATTCTTTTAAACTACTCTTCGTAGACGTAACTGTTTGAGCACATTTTTTTTTGTTAGATTTATAACAATACCATAATATTTTGTAATCGGTCTAATTGAAAGCCCAAAAAGAAATTTTCTCTGAACGTCAACGAAATAAAACGTTGCTAAATTGAAGAGTACAACTGTGACGTAGCATGGTAGTAGCTTTTACGTTTAGTCGGTTACTTGACAGCTGTCTCATCACGTGTTTTTTTTTTGTTTACCTTATTTAACTACCTAAACCAACGGAGTATAGACCACAGAACACTTATACTCAGAGAGGTATAGACGCACATTGCAGTACTTTTTTCAATTGTGTGGCAAAGGTAGAAATATGTTTAGATAGAAAGTCAAAGCTGTGAACTCGTTGAAAAACATTGCGTCCAACTGTTGGCCGCAAAATGCACGCATAATCTAGAATAACACAATGACGTGGCGCGAGTGTAAGACGTAGCTGTCACCCACACCAGCATAACAAAGTTGGTCTGTTTGTTTTAGTTCTTTTGCACCGCGACACTATCTAGACATATAAATAATCAAAGTTTTGTGGTTTAAATAACCATTGTTCCATGCAGCGTAAAATGTAAAGGAAAACAATAGAATGAGTAACAGTTGTATCGTATTCAACTACGACGTTGTTACGATGATTGAAGACAAATTGTGTCATGAACTCATAGTACGGCTTCATAATATTTAGGTGGAACACTATGTGCAATCAAGACTTCTTTAAATATTTTATAAAGTACTGGGAAGCAGATAAACGAGTTAAATAAAACTATATTTAATTATACTGACTAATTACCTGCGGTAAAAAAATATGAAGCGCAGTAAATACGTGGAAAATTAGAACGATTGATGAAATAAAATAAATGGTTTCATAATGCGTTAGATTTATGTAATTAACCTCTTTTGAGTAATGCCACTGTTGCATCAGAGTCGTTCTAATCAAGCAGATACAAACAAAGGAATATCTACTATTACATTGAATAAATAAATACGCACTTTAATTAGTTAAATGGGACAAAACAAATACTTAATACACAGGGCATCGCTATCTGTCTATTTATCTGGGGGCCTAAAATGGACGCTTTGGCAGAATCATATTATGATCTGCGTACCCGTAATTCATCTGTTTGACAGCTGCTGTTTGACATTAGACTTCAATAAAGCAATTCATCATTTGTGGACCATTTTACCAAACTCCATACAAAACTGTCAGACAGATGTATTGAGGGATATGAATTGTACACAGATCATATTATGATTCTGCCAAAGAGTCCATTTTAGGCCCCCAGCTCGCAAGTTTTCTCCAACATGAGCTACAAATCTGAGGTCATTGCAGCTCTGTTATTTATTTACGGAATTATTTATGGTATGACATGAGGAAAGAGGAAATATTAGATAAGGCGACCCAAACAACATAGTGACATTTATATCTGTAATTTTTATCGTGTACATATTAAAGAGTACCTATTCTATTCTATAAAGGTAAGCGTCCTCAGGCCCGCATCGTACGTATCGGACGCATCGCACGAACGGATTTTAGTTTGCCTTGTATAAAAACTCATACAACAGCGTCCACTGATCCGCACCGTACGGACCGCTCATCGGCAATGCCAACATGCGATGCGTACCGATGACGTCATACGGAATGCCGATCAGTGGACGCGCCACGCGCACTATCCATTCTCACAAACACTTTCCGCACGTACGATCAATACAAAAATCCGAATGATGGTGGCATCGGCAATCCGATTGCTGATACTCGCGTCGGCAATCCGATCGCCGCCGATACAGTGGACGCAGTCTAATTAATCCGTTTGATGCGATGCGTCCGATACGTGCGATGCGGGCCTGTGGACGCTTACCATGCCAAACCTTCTACGTTTTTCCCTGACTGAAATCACATACATAGAGAATGTAATGAAAACAGGAACGGTGCCACTTTTTGACATCCGAAAAGTTTCCATCAAATTCTATGTGCATTATATGATGAGTCACGTCACATTTTAGAAGGTCGCGGAAATCCACTGCATAGATTATACACTTATAAATAGGAAATCCACTGGATGCGGGAAGTGAGGACCGATTTTTGTGGCGATGCTTAGGGTGGCCTATGCCAAGCTGAATTCGGCTGAATGGTAATGATGATGAGACTCTACGTTAGAATCTGATTTCTCAGCTTAGTTCCACCTTTTAGGCATCATATACCCTAAACCAATTATCCCTAAACTGTTCAACTAATCCTGGTATATCTTTACTAGCTAATGACGCGAAACACTCTGCCATCGATGCTCTGGACAAGGAGTTGTCGAAGGTGTCTCTGGCTGCTGGAGAGGCGCAGGACGCCGCCAGCAAGGCTCTCGCTGATGGCAAGAAAGTTGTAGACGTCACTAAAGGTAGGGTGTTAATTTAATCGATTTATTTTGTGGTACCTAACTGCGGTTAGTCCATTTTTTTATAATATTTTTGAGTTACATATTTTAAAAAGCTTGGTAAATTGATTTATGTAGACTACTGTAGTAAATAACTAAATATTATGGAGTAGTTGCTTGTCATTATAAAATATTTTATTTAGAGAATTTATAACTACCTGTTAACTATTTGTCAATAGATTCAGTAATGTTGGTTCTGTTGGTTGTTCTGTAATTTCTACTATTTTAGTAGTTTGTAACCCCCATTTTTTTGCAACCCTCTCTCCATAGACACATTGGCAACAACAGCTGACAACACGAAAAAGGCGGCAGAATCTGCATACAACACCACAAAAGGTAAGTTCTTCTCATAAATTACTTTTTAACCCTTCTTCTTCTCTTCTCCTTCTGTCTGCATGAACTAACTTTGCACTATTATAGATACTGTGAACAGTACTTATGAGAGTACAAAGAACGCGGCTAGTTCAGCCGTTGACACCGGCAAAGCGTACGCGGACTCAGCGAAAGGTAAACAAACCCTTTTGTCATCATGCCTTTCTTGAAAATGGTGGGCGGAACGGTATTAGCTTTTAGTAACTGTTGCCGAAATCTGTAACAGTTATTTGTTCTTTGATTTGTTTTACCTATAAATATTGATGAGTTGGACAAATACAAATTAATTTAGGAAACAAAGTAAAATAATAAAAGATGTTTTTTTGATTTTTGGTTCGGTATTTATTACTTACAAATTATTTTACGCTTTTTCGGCTTGTTGTTTGTTAGCTTTTTTGTTGCAAATTTATAAAATTTTATCATTTTACTTTATTGCTTTGTAGATACAGTATCAAACACTGTTCAAAGTACTGTAGATATCTCACAGAGAGTTGCACAATCGGCTATCGATACCAGTAAAACGTATGCCACAACCGCTAGAGGTAGGTTTCAAACACATGCGATCATTATTATATTTACTGTTTATAATTTTTATTTTTTTACTTTTCGTGTATTTTTAGATTCAGTCGCTAGTACCGTAGAAAATACAAAACACGCCGCTCAATCTGCTGTAGACACGACAAAAACTTATGTAGATAGTGCCAAAGGTATTAATTTTTTGTTTGTTTATTTTTGTGTTTTTTTGTCGTTTTGTTGTGCCCTGTGACTAAAAACCGTGTGTTTTTGCAAATAACGCTTTAGATACTGCCCAAAGTACGTTCCAAATGGCCTATGATGCATCAATGGGTGCCGCAAGCTCGGCTTATGGCATGGGCTTGTCCTATTTAGAGAGCGCTAAAGGTATTTATTTGCAAACATTTTTTTTTATTTCCGGTTTTTTTTTGTAACATTCATTTATTTTTGTTTGTTTTATAACTTTTATGTTATTTTATTTTTATTATTTGACTAAATTCAGAAAATTTATTTTACGTTATTTTTGCGCCGTAGATACAGTAGCAAGCACCGTAGATAGCACAAAGAAAACTGCACAGAGTACATTCGATACTGGGAAAACTTACGTCGATTCAGCAAAAGGTAAATAATGCTCAAACTTAAATAATAATATATGTTTGGCTTTAAATGTTTCATAAACTATTGTAATTTTAGATACGGTTCAGAGCACAATTCAAAGCACAGTAGATACGACGAAAAATGCTGCTCAGTCCGCAGTTGAAACAGGAAAAACATATGTTAACAGTGCCAAAGGTAAATCAAAACTGAATCATGCATCATTATTATTTCGTTATAGGGAAATAAAAAAACTATAACAAATTTTTAAACAATATCTATAAGTGGGTATACTGCCTATGCCAGAGCTATAAATGACAATATTGTTTAATTAACTCAAGAGCTACCGCAAAGGCGATGAAAGTCAAACTAATAATAACATTGTGTTAAGTTTAGAAAATACCGCAAGTATAAACCGGGACAGAGGAAACTCGATGATATTGCGGTTCTTACAAGCGTACGTAACATTTACAAGAGTATCCATTACTAGAGGTTTTAGCATTAATATTTTTTCATCTAACGTGTTAATTCCACCAATGTTTTATGTATCTTAGAGATACACTAAAACGCAACGTAGAGTTGTAGATACATTTAAACCGCTGCAGCTATAGGTTAAGACCGCTTAGAACTGTATTTTATTTTTATTTCTCATTTTTATTGTTCCATAAAAGCTCGGCTAATAGGGCAATATTAATTCCACGCTACATGAACACTGTCCACGTGTACATTTTGCTTTTAGTGTTACATTAAACGTTATCGTAAATGCATTTTTATAGATTCTGTAGCGAACACAGTTCATACTACTGTAGATACGACGAAAAACGTAGCAGCAGCTACTGTGGAAAAAGGCACTACAATAATTGGCACTGCAAAAGGTAGAGCACATATTTATAAATCACAATTATATCGTACATTTACTATTGAACGCTTGGTGGTCATATTTTTCTTTTGATTATTTTAGAAACCGTAGCAAACACTATCAATACAACAGTAGATACAACTAAAAATGTAGCCACCGCTGCAGTTAACAAAGGCACTACACTTATCGGCACTGCTAAAGGTAGTATTGCTTTGATTATTCTACATTTCATAATCTCTCACTGATTTAAAATAGTTTCATTTCAATTCATGATTAGATAAACTTAAATCTTCAATATTATTTTGTGAAACTACGAATCACCAATCCATCAGTATCTGTATTTATATAATATTTTCCTTAATCTTCGTATTGTCAAATTCTGCTATTTAAATACATGTTTTGGTAATATCCTTGTTTTCATTAGATACGCTAGCAAGCACAGTAGACACTACCAAAAGTGTTGCGGCTGCCGCAGTCGATAAGGGCACTACATTCATTGGCACAGCTAAAGGTAGTTCACACAACATCATTTTTAGAAATCCTTTATGTTGATCCTCGGTAGCCTATTTTGATTTCGTTTATTTTTCATGATTAGATACAGTAGCAAGCACCGCACAGACTACAGTAGACTCCAGTAAGAACGCAGCAGCATCAGCTGTAGATCAGGGAACCACATTCGTTGGCACGGTCAAAGGTAGTTGACACATAATATATTACGTTTACTTTTGTAAATAAGTCACAAGTCCATATACTTTACTGTTATTATTATTAATAGATAATGTATCGAGCGCAGTCCAATCAACAGTAGACACTACTAAAAATGCGGCGTCTGCTGCAGTTGACAAGGGCACATCACTTATTGGTTCAGCCAAAGGTAGTACACCTACATGACATTACATAATACATGTAAAAATGTTGTAACTTTATTGCTCACGTTGTGGCTAACTTTATTTATTCGTATGTAGATACGGTAACAAGCACCGTTCATACTGCAGTAGACACAACTAAAAACGTAGCGGCCGCTGCTTGTGAGAAAGGCACTACTGCGATTGGCACAGCTAAAGGTAGTTTAAGCACATTTTCTTGTAAAAACATATTGGGTTTTGCTTTGTGTTGTCGCTAATGTTCATTGTTCGTCCTCCATGTAGATACCGTAGCAAGCACAGTTCATACTGCACTAGATACAACCAAAAACGTAGCGGCCGCCGCTGTTGAGAGAGGCACTACCGCGATTGGCACAGCTAAAGGTAGTTACACTCTTTGCATAAAACATCTTATTTGTTTGCTTTGTGTTGTCGTGTCGCTAATATTTGTCATTCGTTCGTGTAGATACAGTAGCAAGCACAATTCACGCCACAGTAGATACAACAAAAAATTTAGCTGCCGCCGCAGTAGAGAAAGGCACTACCGCGATTGGCACAGCTAAAGGTAGTCTAGCATTCGTTTTATTAAGTTCTTTATTCATAAAATTAGCTTATGACTTTCCACTTGTGCTAATCCTCGCTATTACCGTACCTCGTAGCTAACACTGTCAATACAACAGTCCAGACTACGAAGCATGTTGCCTTCGCTGCCGTTGAGAGGAGCTCCACAATGATCGGCACCGCTACAGGTAGCTGACATTTCTGTTGCTTGGTTTATTTATAATTTTCGTTGCCATAGTTGTGCTAATTTTGTATGTCTTTTTTAAATTTATATGTTTAGAAACTGTAGCAAATACTGTACACTCAACTGTAGATACTACTAAAAATGTAGCCGCTGCTGCTTTTGAAAAGGGTACTTCAATAATTGGCAGTGCTAAAGGTAGTTTATACTTTATTAGTTTTATCCTATATGTTCATCTTTTTTTTTTGTATTTTGTTTTATCATTAAAATTTTTGTTTTTATTCTCATTGTTTGTAGATACAGTTGCAAACACAGTTCACAGCACAGTAGATACGACAAAAAGTGTAGCTGCTTCGGCAGTTGACAAGGGTTCGTCATTAATAGGAAGTGCTAAAGGTATCTCATGAAAAATATCGCATAATTGAAGTGCGTATTTATTTAAATATTTTGACCAAAATATAATTTGAAAATATATTTTTGTAGATACCGTAACCCATACTTATGATTCAACGAAAAACGCAGCAGCTTCAGCTGTAGGTACTGGTGTATCTTATGCTACTAGTGCCAAAGGTAGTTTGCTAAAATCATTTACTTTTTGTTATATTTTTACTTTTATTTAGTTGTTATATGTTTGTATTTTCTTTCGTAGACACGCTTGCGAATACTGTTCATAGCACTGTAGACGCATCAAAGAATGTAGCATCATCAGCTGTAGACAAAGGCGTATATTTCGTAGGAAGCGCTAAAGGTAGATATTTTTAGTTATTTTCTGGTCCATTTAGATTATTATTTTGATTAATTATTTATTTTATTGCTTTTTTTTGTAGATACTGTAGCCCAAACTTTTGATACAACGAAAAACGTAGCAGCTTCAGCTGTAGGTACTGGTGTATCTTATGCTACTAGTGCCAAAGGTAGTTTGCCACAATATACTCGTATATATATTTTTCCTTACTATTCACGGTGCATATTTAGATGTTATATGTTTTTATTTTCTTTCGTAGACATGCTTGCGAATACTGTTCATAGCACTGTAGACACATCAAAGAATGTAGCATCATCAGCTGTAGACAAAGGCGTATATTTCGTAGGAAGTGCTAAAGGTAGATATTTTTAGTTATTTTCTGGTCCATTTAGATTATTATTTTGATTAATTATTTATTTTATTGCTTTTTTTTGTAGATACTGTAGCCCAAACTTTAGATACAACGAAAAACGTAGCAGCTTCAGCTGTAGGTACTGGTGTATCTTATGCTACTAGTGCCAAAGGTAGTTTGCCACAATATATTATTTTGTTTTTTTTTTATTATTATTTACGGTGCATATTTAGATGTTGTACCTTTTTTTCTCTTTCTTTCGTAGACATGCTTGCGAGTACTGTTCATAGCACTGTAGACGCAACAAAGAATGTAGCATCCTCAGCTGTAGACAAAGGCGTATCTTTCGTAGGAAGCGCTAAAGGTAGTTTTTTTTTTGTTTCATACTTTTTTACATTTTAGTTTACATAATATGTGCATAAACACTATATTATTTCACTTCGTTTTGTAGATACCGTAGCTCACACTTTTGATACAACGAAAAACACAGCAGCTTCTGCTGTAGATACAGGTGTATCTTACGCTGCTAGTGCCAAAGGTAGTTTTCTCTCGCTATCTAATTTCTTTATAAATGATTAGCCTCTTTTTGTTATTAAATTATAATTTTCTTTCGTAGACACTCTATCAAATACTGTTCATAGCACTGTAGACGCAACAAAGAATGTTGCATCATCAGCTGTAGACAAAGGCGTATCTTTCGTGGGAAGTGCTAAAGGTAGATAGATATTTTTGGGTATTTTCTGTCACGTACTTCTTACTTTGTAGATTTTTATTTATTTTGTATTTTATTTCACATCGTAGATACATTGGCAAGCACAGTAGATACAGCAAAGAATGTAGCAGCTGGAGCCGTAGACACAAGCGTATCATTTTTAGGAACTGCCAAAGGTATTATTTTGCTTGTTGCGAGTGCGTTTTATTTTTACTCATGATTCATCATTTTTCATTGCGTATTTTGCCTGTATTGTAGATACGGTAGCAAGCACTATTCACAGCACTGTAGATACTACAAAGAGTGCTGCAGCGTCAGTTGTTGACAAAGGAGCATCTATTGTTGGAGGTGCTAAAGGTATAAACGATGTTATAATTACAAATAAAGATGATTTTCTTGCCTCAATGTGTTTAAACTCATTTCAGTATCCTATAATTATTCCATACAATTGTTGTTACAGTTTTCTTAACTGCATGGTTTTGGCTGCATGTTGCATTGCGCTTTTTAACTTTCCTATTTTTTTAATTCTTTTTCTGTTTTAACCTTCTGTTGCTAACTTTCTGTAGATACAGTGTCACATACACTGTTTAACGTAGTGGATGCTGAAGTGGAAGGGAGAGACGATGCCGTAGAATCTGCTGAAGGTAACAAAACATTATTAACTTTCCTTTGTCTTTTGCTTTTATTTACTACCCACTTATCTTTTACTAATGGTGATTTGGTAAGAACCGATCTTTGTGTAAGCTAGTGAAAACTAATTCAACTGTTTTCAGGGCTTTTTTTCTTTCAAATTGTTCCATACTTACTATGTTTATACTGTAATACTCATGTAGAATATTTTATTATGCATAAAAATACTGTGTGAAGCGTTTGTAAAATGATACCTTTTATACTACTTAGGACTAGAAAAATAACTTTAAATTAAACCCTATGTTATAGGTTTAATTCAAACCAACTTGCAAGGGCCCAAAGAATCTTCAGAAAAAGCATTCAGCGTTTATGAAAAGACAGTTGAAGATACGACCGGTATTTAGTGTGTCGCTTAAGTTACGGCTTTTTGACACTTTCTAATCAAAGCTATTTCATACGAGTTTTTGGAGTGTATATTAACATTTATTAATCTGAAAGCAGTCCACATCGGTAGATATCTTAAGCTGCCTCCTATCCGCTAGGCTAGGGGTAGCCGAATACGACCCGAGTTGCTCAAGTGGATACGTTACTAAGTAATTACTCACTTCAAACTGTAATACAAAAAAGTTCGCAGCACTTATTTAATCTGATACATTCCTTCTTCATTGGATTTATACATCCATGGTTGGGTGTACTGGCAACCATCAAACGTCTCCTAGCATCAGTTACTGCTGTAGGTGGTCATAAAATGTTATGGCCACGTTTTCATTGTCTTATTGTGACTAATCAATAAAATACCACTTCTCTTTAATGTAACTTGCGCTACATGAAAGGCTCTTCTATATTTTATCGACCACCTTCTGATACAACACTAGAGATCTATTAATAAAAATAAGTATTTTTACTGATGTGGAATATGGAAGACTAAGGACGTGTTTCTCGCTATAATACCTACAAAAACCTTTTGATTGAGAATCTAATTAAAACAGTAGGTACAAGTCACCGGTGACGACAGTAAATGGAAGTCTTCATTAGGTACTTAATTTGTTTATAAAATGATATCATATACTTCTTGGAAGGGCAGTTCTATGAACATGATCATAGTTCAGAACGTTTTTCTAATTCTTCAGTAGGTATTATAGGAGGGCAAAATATTTAAAGACATTATTTATTTTTTAAATAGGTTTCCCAACCTAAATTTCAAAACGACCTACGTTATTTTACTCAACAAAAGGTTCTTTCAACGCTTAGGTGTGGTACATCACGCGAGATTGTGTCTTTCACTGAACAAGGGTCTTTGTTCCACAGACACGGTCAACGCAACGGTGGATGCGACCAAGAAGGCCGCGGAGGATGCTAAGGCACAGGCCGCTAAGGCCGCTGAGGATGCCAAAGAAAAGGCCAGACTCGCTGCCAAGGCTGCCGAAGACGAAGCCAAGAGAGTTGCTAGTAAGTGGAATAAACAGGAGGAATATTTTTATAATCACTTTTTCAACTGTGTTATTTTTCGGTATGTCTGTTTATGATACTGCCTAAAGGGTTATAAAGAAAATAAGTTGATTTCTTGCCAGCCTGAGGTGAGCGTAATAACCTACCGCACCTGATCCGATAGTCGTTGTGCCGAAACGTTGACAGCTGGTTCAAGCACCTGAAAAAGAGAGAGCATCCGAACACGGTACGCGGTCAGATTGTTTCCCCCCTCTGTAGCCCCATAGTATGAGCGCATGACGTTCTCATTGATGGTTCGTGTCCATCTCATGCGCTGCACACTTCCGCCGGGAGCTGGGACCCTATCAGAGGCCGGTGGGCCTCGAGGTCCTAAACCATCCGGCGGCCGGCGTCCTCCCCGTCGACGAGCAGGTGGTGGCGTCGTGGGCGGGGAGAAATACTCGTCGCTCGAGCTCGACGCAACTACCGCGGCCGGTGTCGTCACAGTGGGGCTCAATAAAATGTGCGGCTATACTCACGGCAGTGTACTAGCCAAGTCCGTATTCAAAACCTTTCCAAAAAAAATCCACAGACGCAGCCGTAGAAGAGTCAAAGAAGGCTGCGGAAAAGGCGGCATCAGACGCAAGCAACGCGATCAACAGCACTGTGGACAACACGCTGAAGAGGGTGGAGACCGCCGCTGATGAGGGCATCAAGAACGCCAGCTCCGTCGTCGACTCCAAGATCAAGGATGCCGACAAATACCTTAATGAGAAGAGGGATCATGTATGAATCCTTTTACTTTTTGAGAAAACTAGCGACCTGCATGCTTCACACGAGATTTCTGTGCTTAAATTTGAATGTACATGTAACCTACCGGAATAAATTATCAAAATAATGGTTAAAACTTAACCTCCGTTGTATAGTTTTGCTAAGCGGTTAAACGGCAGATGAATCTGGATGAACTACTGATGAAAATGGATAAAATAAATATGACAATAACATTAATTTCTCTCTTCAATTACTTACTATATCATGTTATCAACGTTTCAGCTGCTGACAGGCCTGTCCTCAGCCGTGAACGACGCTTCAACAGGCGCCACCGGTTTGCTCAGCAAGGGTCTGAGTGCCTTCCCCAAGTAAACCTCCTGCACAAGTCTCTCATCATCATCGCTACCTTCACGTGTTGAGCGGAAATATAACAGGCTTCAACAGATTGTTAATAACCAAAATGTTGAGTGTTAGGCCTAACTGTTGAGCTATCTGTGAAGTTACAAGTTCTGAATTATATCGAAATATAATGTATCTTTATAGTTTTGTATTGACAATGCTATACAAGGTATGTATGTCAATAAATAATAAAACGGTATTGTTTTCGACACCTAAGCTGAGGACTTGGCAACTTTTTAATACCTGCAGATACAGAGGCCAGCAGGTCAAGCTACCCGAAACTGTCAAATTATCCCAATCAACCTTGAACCATAAGCTTTTACGATAAAGTTGAAAATCTTTTAAAGATATTTGACAGATTGCAGTAGCTTGATGTGCTGGCGTCTGTACAGTCGCCAGCACATCAAGTTATACCTAACTGTCAAATTTCTCCAAATTATTTTAAACCTTAAAATGTTAATAGTTAAGTTCAAAATCGAATGAGACAATTTGACAGTTTGTGGCAACTTGATGTGCTGGCGACTGTACATTGAATGTCTACTTGCTTATAATAGATGTTCCATGTGTATGAAACCTGTTATTTTTCCTCGCCACATATTTTGAATAGTCCATCACATTTTGTTTATAAACATGCACATTGTTCGTAAGTTTTGTTTTAATTAATAGTACAATATTGTATAGTTTCTAGTTAGTAAGTTTTACTAACATAAATGTTATACTTATAAATTGACATTGTGAAGAACAAAATCGAATATTATGTTACTTAACGATACTTTTACACGATTCTATTAACGATTATGCATTTTATGCTTTGCAAATTTTATTATTATATTTATAAATGAATTTGCATTTTAAATATTTTTTATTTAAGTCACAAAATTGCAATCTCATGTGTAGGCGTCTATATTATTTCTTAAGATAAGTTTAAGTTATTTTAAGCTCATATTTTGTAATTGAAATGCATTTCGCATACACATGTACATGTCTCGAATTTCTATGCTTGGCTTATACCGTCCATGATTAGCCTTTTACAAATAATAATAAGAAACCGTTTCACCTTGTTCCTACAATAGTACCTTACACAGCATTACAGGATTTAAAGTCTCGCATATTATGTAATAATGTGATGCTAACGAAGCCTAAAATATGATATAATATCTGTTACATTACTGCTTAGCAGTCTATTTTATGATACGAATATACGGAAGTTAAAATATACTATAGATACCTATATAATATAGAATCAGTCATATTTTTGAAACGGCGCTTGATAATGGTTGCTTAGTAAAAATTTGTTTTATCCGTTATAATTAAATGGTTTAATCAAATTATTATTCATTGAAAAATCTTGTTTATTTTCTATAACTGTTAAATGTATCATATTACTTATGTACTATGTGTTGTCCAATAAATACATGCGACCCATACATTCCCGTTTATCATTTTGTTACCCAAATCACCATAATTTTGTTTTTAAACCGTAGTAATTGCCTTTAGTAGAACAAAAGAAAATAAATATATACTAATTCTAAGGCCATAGTTTTATTATTCTGCCTCAAATATCTTTGTTTATATTTTCTATGACCGATCGAGCCGAAACACAAGTATGAGATTATTAATTGAATTATTGAAATTCGCGCTCATTTAACCGGAAGTGATTTTTTGGTGTTGCTGGCCTTGCCATACTAAAATTATAATTTCTACCATTCAGCTAGCAGAAACAAAACGTTTTTTGACATTTGATCACGCTTGACATTTTGTCATTATGTCATAGACAAAGGGTGCGTTCCGAGTTGCGCTGTAATAGTTTTGAGCGCGCTTAGTATTTACGTCAAATTGGACTAAATGTCTGAAAATAAAAGAATTTGATTTGATTTGATTATACCCGTACCAAATTAGCGTGAGCGCGAAAACGAGGTCACGTGAATCTTCATAGATGAGATCAGGACATGCGCTGTCTTGCAATAACAAAAAATAAGTTGTGCTGTTTTATTTTGAGTCACATCCTTTAATTAAACTAACGTGGCATTTTCGAAATTGTGCTTCTGGCTACAGTCGCCACTTAACCAAATTAGAATAAGACTAAAGTCACGAGCGTTCCGAATTGTCGACAGCGCTCAGTTATCATAATCGTGATATCTAAATCGGAACGCAAATTATTGATGACTTGACGGTGAGCGCTGTAAGCGATTGTAAGGCCTAATTCGGAATGCAGCAAAGTTGGATGGTTACGGTTCGGTTAGTGACAGACGACAGTGACTGTCACTACTGACAGACAACTCTGACCTGACAGTGACAGATTATAAAATACATAAACATGGCGGGACTGGTCCGAGCTGGGTTTTCTTTTACGAAAAATGCAATTTTCTCAACATCCGTACGCTCAATAGCGACCACAAAACCATTGCATTTAAAAGAGAGTAAGTACCTATAAATTTCTGCTTATAATTTTGGATTTTTATAACATAACCTCTCTAAACACTGTTCGTCTTTTCCCCGCAATTTTAATTAATAGTATGTCTTAATTAATAATTCTTACTATTTTCAGTACGCGAACGCACTGAGGGCTCAACAGTAGTCATAGAAGCAGTTACTGTGCCCTCGCCCCGCACTGAACTCTTGATTCGGGCGGAGACCCTTCCGTCCCAAGACGCTGCTATCAGCACATCAGAAAATCCTCCTTGTTACATGTGTGCTATTGGGCTCGACGTCAAACATACCGATGTACTAATCCTGAGCCAGTTCGTGAGGACAGATGGCTGTATGTTACCTCGAAGAATAACTGGGTTATGCCGACGACAACAAAAGAAAATGGGCAAGTTGGTGACTATGGCGCAGAAAGCAGGTTTGTATAGAATTATAGCTCATACTATGAATAATACATACACAACCTGTGAAATATTATTCCAAGGGCATAACAAACTACATGCAACCTATCAAGATTTTATAGTAGTCAGCGTATCATACACGCCTATAATCCATTAGCAAATCTCATAAAGTAGTGTGTAAAAAACATTAGTAGGTGTACAGTTCTTGATTCTAATTACTATTTGTATGTACTGGCCATCACCTTTGATAAGCTGTCAAACAATTGCCTACTAGAAGCCATTTGCATGTAAGCGCTCAACGGTTTTTACGATTATATTTATTGTCATCTTGAGTGTTTTTATTTATGAACAATAATCCCTGGGTCATATGACATTCATCGGGTTAAATAAAAATTACTGTTCTCTAATTTATTTTGGTCTCTATGTTCCAGGTCTTATGATAAATTTGACTCCAGAAAATTGCAAAAAAGATCCCAAGAAAAGGAGAGATTATAAGAAGTTCAATACATATTATGATGAGCGCACTATATTCATGAAGAAGATACCCAAGCCAGTAGACAGATTCAAGCGATAATTATTTATATGATGTACATTTCACTGTTATATATAAAAGATGTAATTAGTTGTATGTACATTTTTTTTTCACTTGCCTTTTGCAGTCCCTGACTCCACACATGCCAATTTCCTCACGATGTTTTCCTTCCCCATTTTGAGAGTAATGTTGATGAAATAATTTACAAAAAGAAGACTGGTTTGCGTATACGCAGCATACATTGGAGACTGCCCACTGCTGACATAGGTCTAGGTCACAGTGTGGTCACGATCTAGGATTTCGTGCAAAAAGCTTTTCATGTCCGTGACTACCACGCCAATCGCTTCCATATTTGGCAAATAATTAGTGCTCGAACAGAATTGGTGCCTTAGTAGTTTTCGAGATAATCGACTTTGAAGGTGGTCCTGCGGTAGTCACGCTCCCTTCAGCAGGACCACCATGAGCGCCGAAAAAGGGGGCATGCTACAGCTATTCTAAGTATACAAATAATTAGTGCCCTTAAATGTGATTAATTTCGTAACTAAAAAAGAACTGTTGTTATTACTATTCCAACATCCATCAATTTATGTGCACGAGTGTACATCTCATAAACAGCTCAGTACCATTGACAGCTTAATTTGGTCGGGTTATACGCGGAGATTTTGTATGGAAAAGTAATGAAAGCTAATTTCTCTTAAAATACAACACTTGGGATTCTGAATTTTTGGTCACTATAACTTCATTAGGAGCACTAATTTTAGTATAAATTTGGGAAGAAATCACCGAGTTTTTAATAGGACAATCCTCAAATGAAAATTTAACACCGTTATTACCGCCACCCCACCAATGGTATGGTATATCTCGTAAACTATTGGAGTAGTAATTTTGAATTTTGGGTATCAATTTTATCTCGTAGAGCACAATTTTCTATGTAGGTTTGAGGAAAGCTACTTAGCTCCTGAAACTTGGAATCAACATTCAAAGTCGTGGTCCTGCTGAACGAGCGCGCGAAAGTTATCATCGTTGATTTCTCGGTAAATACGTTTTCCTTTTTTTGATTACATCGCTGATAAAAATGCTTGGCTCAATGCTGGTCCAGCTCCACAACCTCAACTAATTGATTAACATTTGAAAATACTGTTGGAGCTGCTGAAGATTTCAAAAACTATCTTTGCTTTGTATAAATTCAATCTCTTAGTATTATATAATTGCATAGCACATGTGTGAGCACTATGTACTTACTATAAAGCTACCATTTACTGAGTACTTCTTTCATTGACTTGAATGTGCAATGGCGGCTGAGAGTATGTCATGCTCACTGTAATGTCTCGCTGATGGTGGCGGGTGTGTTGGATCATTTAGCTCCCTTCAAAATGGTTGAGTTGAATGGTGCTAATCCATGCGTCATGTTCGTGAACGGGCGCCATCAGTAGGGACTGGTCATCTCTTAGCGGCCTTGGCTTATTTTAATTTAAGTTTTGAATTGTTTTTTTTTAATATTTTTGTTACGGACGCCTTTGACGTTTTGCATCGTTCTCACATGTTTAATTTCAACACGAATGATGTAACCAATATTTTGTAACCATATGTTAATTTAAAAGAGTGTCCATGGAGTTTCTTGCCCGTTCTTCTCCATAGGTACCTACTAAGCTTTGGAATGGGCAACTAGCTTCATTTTGATGACTGACCGACCCCCTTGACAATTCAAAAGTGCCTGTAATTGGTTTATTTGAAATAAATGCTTTGAGTTTGTTACGAAGTGAATCACATTTATGGGCATTAATTATTGTATACTTAGAATAGCAGTAGCATGCCCCCTTTTTCAGCGCTCATGGTGGTCCTGCTGAAGGGAGCGTGACTACTGCAGGACCACCTTCAAAGTCGATTATCTCGAAAACTACTAAGGCACCAATTCTGTTGTTCGAGCACTAATTATTTGCCAAATATGGAAGCGATTGGCGTTGGTGGGGCGGCGGTAGTCACAGACATAAAACTTTTCCGTCCAGTGTTTGTAGACCTCTTTGAGCAGATAATTACTATCTTGTTTTCGCATTACTATCTGGTATACAGAGAAGCTGTATTTTCTTTTTATTGTTCTGAGATTTTCACAGTTAATTTTTGCTGTTCATAGGGTAAAAGAAACAAATAAATAAGAGAGCGTTTTCAGTAATAATTTACTTTCAGTTTTCGTTGTTTTGGTGATGTTCAATGATATTATACAATAAAATTATCCAACACTAAGCTGCTTCCCCAATAAATGCATTTGTTATGTGGTACGGCAAATGTTTAATGAAAAAATTGTACTAAGTACATGTTATAAAATTGGTATATATCAGGAACATAATAAACAGCTTAGTTAACATAAACGTTTACAAAAGTAAAGTGTTATATGAACATGAGACTCCTGTGCAATAATCACACGCAAAATGCTGTCACGTCTTGTCCTAAGCGGTTACAAGGATTATTTCTAATTCATTAACTACACAACTGTCAAACTACAAAACAGATAAAAAAGTCTTACGTAAAAATTGCAACACAAAAGCATTTTCTATGCAAAATAATTAGATATTAGATAATAAATTTTATTAACCTAATTTAATTTCTTAACAATTTGTTCCTTCTTTAAAATAAATATCGCCTAAAAGTTGCTTTTTTTTTATTAAAATCTCTTATTGTTTAGATAATACAAACGCAGTCTAACACAGAGGTTCGTATCCCATACAACCGTGCCAGCGATTTTTGGTACAAACAAGTCACATTTATCAAGATCCATCACAGCCTTTCGTATAGATATAGGTAGCCGAGATCTTTGGGCGGGTTTTCTGATAGGGCCACCTGAAAGGAAAGGAAACAAGGCGTTAGTAATATGTGCGCGTCCAAGCAGAAAGGATCCTGCGGGCCGAGCACGGGCGTGTCAAGACATGATAAATTATGTCATGTCAATTTGTACTAGCATTTTATGACAAAATAGTTTTATCGATCAAACTGTGATAAAATGTGTGACTCAAGTCATGTCACAGTAGGCCGTGCTCGCCCCGCAGTAGCGGGGTATTGAGTTAAGATTGAGACTAGATTCGGTATCTAGAATAGTCAATTGATAATAATCTAGTTTGGGGATCACCGTTAAAATAGATATGTATGATGTACTCGATTATTAATAAATTATTGATTATTATTATTATTAATAAATTATTATTATTATTATAGCTTGATTTTAGAAACAGAATTTTCAGAAATGCCGACGAATTCTAAGAAAAAGTTTGTGACTACACCACCGGCGGTTGATGACCCCAAAAAAAACATCCAAGTTTTATCATGTTTAGATAAAACATCACGTCTGCGTAGTTTCGCTAGTTTACTTAATTTGACCCTGTATATTGTAGTACGGACAATGTGTTGCATTACCTAACCCCTCTTACAAAGACCAAGTGGGAAAAACGGGTCGGGTTATCCAGAACACTGACTGTACTAGGTTTAATTAAAAAGGGGAATTGTAAAACGAACGAATAAAAAAAAAACTTAGCGACTGATGATGAGATACTGTTTTAATAACTTAACTTCAACTAAAAGTGGGTTGTGATTAATCCATTTCAGATATTAAAATTCTAGCCGTGCAACTAAGTGCCAATTTCACCAATCAAACTGAACGCGATCAGCACATCTGAACCGAGTTCAAGAGCTGTCAGTGTCAATATTACAAAGAAAAAATAATGACAGTGGCACCTCTTAAACGTAGTTTATGTGCTGATCGCGTTCAGTTTTCATTGGTGAAATTCGCCCTAAATGACTAAGGGCTGATTTCACCAAGGAAACTGAACGCAATCAGCACATTTAAACCGCGATCAGGAGCTGTCAGTGTCAAAATTCCACAGAAAATAATGACACTGACAGCTCTTAAACGTAATTTAAGCGCTGATTGCGTTGTTTCATTGGTGCAATTTGGTCTTCTCAGATTCCTTCTATTCTTGGTGAATCATTTGGGTTAGATTATTTTTTTTTTTTTTGGTTGGAAGTTATCAAATAATTTCTCCCGCTCTGGGCGGAGCGGGAAGGAGTGTCAGACTTTTACTGATTGGGTTAGATGAGGTTGTAAATATGAAAATTAGGTCAACTGAACGTTATACAATATAAATAAAAGCTTCTCTTTTTGTATTTTAAGTAACTCAAATTAATGTTTGTAAGTTGCTGTTCTGTTGATTTCTCGTCACTCACAGTCAGTCGGTCACTTAGTAATACTATAACGTAAATTAATTTTTTTTTGTCACTTAAAACTTTAATTTACACTCGTTTAAATACTACCCATTAAAAAATTACTTCTGAAATTGTCCATCTGTTTACATAGTGATGTATGTTACGCACCTTGTTATCGTTGAATATGACCCACCGGCCCTCGTGCAGTATGTGGCACACGTAGTGGCCCACCATGGACGACGTTCCCATGTGCGATATGAACGCACACAGCCTGTATTCTGTAAACACAACATTATACCGTTAAGAGTGCACCGAGCTTTTGGAGCTAATTAGGTTACTTTCATAAGTGCCCAGTAGGTTCATGTAAAATAAAATATAGAGATGTGGCCTCACTCTCAGGGCCGTCCCTGCAGCCGAGCGTGGTGTCGGCGCCGGGCGGCGGCGCGGGCGCGTCCAGCTCGTCGGCGCGGCTGAAGATCCAGTCCAGCGCGCGCGCCACGTCGCCCTGCGTGGCGCCGAGCGCCCGCGCGGCTTGCGCCCGCGTGAAGCCCATGCCCATTATCTGTTCTACGCTCGCTTCGTCTACGCCAGCTGCGCCGCTGTCTGCGCCTACGATTAATAATAATATTTTTTAATTGAATTTCAGAAACACTGAATATTACAGAAAAATGTATCGGTGGTGCCTGTTTGTTTGAATACAATTATTTAGACAAAACAAGATTTTCTTTTTACAGTATATGTCGACCAGACGTTGAATAAATAAATTCTAACATTTTAATTGTGTTACGAAAGATTATTCTACACATAACTATAATTTTATTGTTAACAAAACAACTGTTGCATGCATTAAAGTACTAATGTCAAACGGCTAAGGCACGCTGTGCCTTGATTTATCGCCGTGTGGAGATTGATTTATAGTTTTTCTATTGAATTTGATGGCACGGCGAGACTAATCAAATGACGACGATGAAATGGCGCCTAACTATTACGAAACCTGCCCACGTTCTACTTTTTGTAGCTCCTCCGATAATCACAACGAGTTTTTTGGAGTCGCGTTTATGAGCGACTTTTTGTAGCATGTGAGAGTTTCAGTATTGAACTCTGAATGTCTTATATTCGGCAACAAAATAATCGCTCGTGGCCGAGCTCCTTTACGGTTCTAAAAATACAGAACAGACAGCGCGACCTACTGATAGGTTCCCTTAAGACGACGATAACCGACTTTTGATGATTTTATACTGAAGATCACGTCTAAACGAATAGAGTTAATGATTTGAAAAAAAAAAATGTTAAATTAGAGCATTTTCTCAATAACTTAATATGTGAATATTTTAGATTATGTTTATATTCCATAGTGAAATTAATTTGTAAAGTTATGTCTAACGCGGATAAAAAACTGAGAATGGCGTAAAATCTACCCAACGTATTTTTCTGAAACATTCACCAATTTAAAGATAATTTAATTATTGATCTTTTAGTATACGTGTTTATTAAAATACCCTTTGGTTTGTGTATAATAAATTAATAATGCGTCAAATTGGGGACAGTGCTCCTTGATGAGCGAGTCCTATTACTGGCTGAACGTACGACGCGTTGCATGAGCTCAGTACAGAACACGCAAGCTAACCACTCAAGGTCACTGGCACATATCTTAAGAATATGCTTGATTTACAAATTATTTTGGTTTTACTTTTGTATGAACTACGCATCCATCCGGCTCTTAAGATAAATGATCAAGTAAAATAATAATTGTCGTTTACCTGTGCTACCAGGCGGTGTGAATTTATTGGCAAAGTCCCAGTCCGTCATGTGCTCCATCAGCCAGTTGGACGCGGCCTCCATGCCGCAGTTGTTCGTGTAATAGAGCGCCTTTTTGCACGCCTCCAGCGGGAAACCCATGTCTAACTGAAAATATAATAGATCATGTTTAGTTCTACTAATCTAATGAGCAGAATAGTTTTATTTTTATGCTTGTGTAAAACCATAAACATAACATAATATCATCACGCCTGTATTCCCAAAAGGGTTAGGCAGAATTGTACCTATAGTACACCCACATTTCGTCAGTTATGTTTAAGTCCCATGTAATAGGGGGCGAGCTTATTGCCATCAACCGGGTCCAAATCCAAACTTTGGGTTGCTATGGAGAAATACCAGATCGAAATTTCCAATAACACTTTTGCTCAACCCGGGATTTGAACCTAGGACCTCAATGGAATAATAAGTGTAATACCATACACTTATTATTTGGTAAGTGCTGGTCATTTGGCAACTTTTCTTTGAGAAGACGACTGATAGGCCCCATTTTATAATCATGACCAAATACTACTTACATTTTCTTTTTTGTAATCTCATATGTCGTCACCAGGCCATGATCCAAAGCACATTTGCTGGTAGCCGAAAGGTGATAACAGATATTTAAAAGGGTAATATCTCAAAGTTCAGGCGCTCGGTAAGGTACCTACCATTTTTAACCACCAACAAAAAAAAGGAAGAGGTTCTCAGGATTTGTATTTAATTTTTTTGCAAAGGCAATTGAAATATAGTAAATTCGACAATATGTTTAGTTCCTGTGTAACTTACAAGTTGTGAGAGCAGCGCCTCGTCATAGACAGGCGCGGGCGTCTCAGGCGCCACCTCGGGCAGCTGCGTCTCGTCGGGCTGCAGGCCGCGGCCGCGGAGGCAGCTCAGATCCATCTGTAAAGCAAGATATATCATTTAACATTCGACTATATTATACAGGATACTAGGTGATTTTTATTAATTTATCTTCCCATGCTATAAATCCTCTATAAAAGTTTCTGAAACAGTTAGCTTATTGCCAACATTATAACAACCAGTGTCATTGTAACCATAATATCACCCAAACGAGTGTTATAATATTCAAAGACATGTGACATCTACCAACCCGCACTGGGCCCGCGTGGTAGATTACAGCCCAGTCCCTCTCGGAGAGGAGGCCTGTGTCCCAGTAGTGGGAACATTATAGGCTGATTATGCATGAGTGTTATAATAATGTACTAAATTTCATAATGCAATTCCTTTGCTTTTTGGATCCCTGGAAGGGATCCAAAAAGCTTAAAAATCAAGTCAAATATTTTGATTTGTAGAACATAGGTAATTGGACAGATGTCAGTATTAATAAAATGAGCGCCATGTCTTGCCGTCAACGGCGTACAAATATTCTAGTTATAATTTCTTATGACTAATAATTGGTTAAAAAATAATAAAAACAATAAAATTAATAATTAAACTCAATTAAGTACTCCTCACTCGTCCTTACTCATCAAACAGCCACATTCTCACTACTTAATTTGTGGTAACTTTATGAATTAAAAAAAAACCGGCCAAGTGCGAGTCGGACTCGCGCACAAAGGATTCCGTACCATTATCTATAAAAATGGCAAAAAAATCACGTTTGTTGTATGGGAGCCCCCCTTAAATATTTGTTTTATATTAATTTAATTATTTATTTTTAAAGTGAATATATAACTAAATATTCTGTGAATATTTCAAGCCCTACCTGTTGCTGTTATCAATATCTAGCAAAAAAATCACGTTTGTTGTATGGGACCCCCCCCTCAAATATTTATTTTATTCTTTTTTTTTTGTATTTGCTGTTATAGCGGCAACAGAAATACATCCATCATCTGTGAAAATTTAACTGTCTAACTATCACGGTTCCCGTTTTACCCTTTGGATGTGATTTTTATTTATTTGAAGAACAAAAACAGGACCTAAAACCAAAATCCTTATTTGAAATCACCCCGTTACGTTAGTATCGCACCCACAACACTGCTTGATTACACTCGGAAAATCAGCTGCTAAAGCGAAAATATCTCTCGCCTCAGCGGTAGAACGCTACCGGAATTGACGGCACGGTAGGCGCAGTGGTTAAGCGATTGACTGCTGCGCTGCGTGTCGCGGGTTCGATTCCCGCACGGAACAAATATTTGCATGACCTACAAGTAGTTGTTCCGGGTGTGGCTGTTTGTGTATGTGAGTTTAAATGTTTGTAAACGCACCCACGATACAGGAGAAATTCCTAGTGAGAGGCAACGTTTAAAAAAAAATATATAACTAGCCGGACTCCGAGTAATCTTTTAGATGCGACCACTAAGTAGGATTCAGTTCGGCAGCCAACAGCGAGCCTGATAGAGACTGAGGCCTGGATATCGATCTCTTAACTTACCAACTTTTTATCCATATTAATTTATGTTATTCTTTTGCTTCTTTACCTTACAAATCGCTGTTATATGACCATAAACAAATAAATATTAAGTATTCGTAAATAGATAATTTTATACACGTGTAAGCTTATAATTAGCAAATTGACCTATGCATGATAATTAGTTTGTAAGAAACCCTCGGGCCGGTTTGTCGGGCCCTATCAGAATATCAGCGCTGCGACACTTATTTTTAAATGCCACAGCATCATGCTGAGATACGGGTTTTTGGCCTCGTACAGGACTTTCTGTTTTAACTTTTTTTTTTGGTTTTGTTCTTTTGTTTCAACGAGTGTGTTTTAATTTGACATCTGTGCGAGGCCTAATAAATACCTTTCCTTTCTTTCTAAGATTTCAATAAAATAAATAAATAATACAAAATGGAGTTGCTCAAAAGATACATAAGGCCAGCCTAAGTAAGTCAGTACGTACCTCCCAGGGCATGTCGACCGCGACGTCTAGTTTGGCGGGCGTCCAGTCCTCTTTGATGGTAAACTTCTTCAGCTGGATCAGCAAGAAGTCGGGGAACGTGCTTAGACGGGTGATTCTGAAATATTGCTTGTATTTAAAATGCTTGTTAATAATACTCAGTATATTATATTATGATTATTGAGTAATGGAATATCGAATACAACTTTCGGCTTTTGTTCTTCGCAAACAAACTAAAATGGACTTTGGCTGGATCCAAATTGAATTAAAACCGATCCGTCAAAACGTTTCGTAATTCGTAAAAGACAGAACATTATTATAAATAATCATAGAGAGGGCCTTGTGGCTAAGTAATAAATAACAGCTGGATGGGCCAATCGATCAGGTTACGTTAGCTACGCTTGCCACGGTTGGTTAGTGGATGGGTGACCATCTTTACATACCATGACCCCTCCGTGCCTCGGAAAGCACGTGAAGCCGTTGGTCCCGGCTGTAATTCATGGATCTTCGATAGTCGTTAGAGGTCGTCAAGCCCGAAAGTCTGACAACCAATCTTACCAAGGGGTATCGTATTACCCAGTAACTGGGTTGTGGAGGTCAGATAGGCAGTCGCTCCATGTAAAGTACTGGTGTTCAGTTGCATCCGGTTAGACTTGAAGCCGACCGCAGCATAGTTGGGGAAAGGCTGGGCAGATGAGATGATCCTATCACACGGAGATTCGATATGATGATATTTGCACCTATTCGTCATTACGATTCTTGAGCATTAATATTGTGAATACGATATGAGAAAATATACTTAATAAAAATCTTAAGCGAATTAATTATAAATTCCAGAATCAATGACGAACAACGATAATTTATCACGCGCCGGTGTCTTCATTTGTTTCTTTAACCGTTAAAGGCCCGCCGACGCACCAGTGCGTCAGTGTCTCCAACCGTCAAGTCCCACCGACGGCCCTAGCTTGAACAAAGGATGTTTATGCTCCTAGAAATCACTTGAGACTTTCTTTGTTTACATTGGCAGCAGGGGCAATAAATCTGGCGGCCATTAAGATAAGGACAGGTACTTGACTATGTCACAGGGCTCAATCGGAACAGCTCTATTTGCAAGCCAGTTCGAAATTTAAACAAAACCTTTGATAAGTTACCTCCTTGGTTGCCATGTATGGAAGTAAAAAGTTCGTTCCATTTTTAATTACACGACAGATATGAGTTTTCATAGTAATTTATTCGGCCGCTAAACACGACCGTTATGGATTTTCATACTAACATTGCCGGCCGCTGCTCACATGTATTTGAACAGTACAGCATTTTCGATTTATTTCGAAGGATGTTGTCAAAATAATGCTCGAATTTCCAAGCATGTTTGAGAAAAAATCATTCACTGACAGACACACAACCTAAACTCCTAGGTTTAGTTAGTGTTGTGACGTGAAGTATAAGTTGAGAAAATCTGTTTTCTTTTGTTTTATCGTGTTTAAACATAGATCGATACCAATCACTTGAATGGAGTATACACAAAAAAAACTTGGTTTTTTAAACTAACATTTCAAGTAACTACACTAACTGTGGTTGACGACGCAAAAAATTTCATCAAATGAATTTATTTTTTGTTTGACCATGTTTAGATATCGATACCCATCACGTGTGCGTAGTTTCGCTATCTAATTTAATTTGACCTTGCATAGCGAAAGCACTAGGGATTTTTGAAAATTCATCCTCTAAGGGGATGTAAAGGGCACGTCAAAATTGTGGCGATAAGTTCCCTCTTTGAGGAGTGACTAGAGAGGCGCCACGGTTGTTTCGGGAGGTCAATATAAGGCAGAAGGAAACACCTGGGGTGTTACCACTGTGTGAATCACCCGAAGGACACGGTGGAGCATACGGTGGCGGTCTGCCCGGCTCGGCGCGGGCTTGCGGACGGTGAGTCATGAGTAGCTCGCCGTCTGATAAGGACCAAGCCCCGGTCAACGGCGTGTTGTGTTCCACGCGCGCCTCAATGAGATGTCAGCTCAAACTGACGCGGTTCGTCAGGGCCAATGCCTGCCAGGGTTGCGGGTTTGTCTGAAAGGGATACCGTAGCCTTGGCACACAGGCAACTGAAGAAACACGGGTGGGTTTTAGTCAGTAATAGTCTGACTCGCCCTCCCGCTCCGCCCAGAGCGGAAGAAGTTATTTGATAATTTCCCAACCAAAATTAAATAGAAATAAAAAGGGAATGTAAAAGGGGTTAAATAGGGGATGGAAGTTTGTCATTGGAGCTGATGAGAAATACCATCGGGCAGATGGTTGAACGTATAAAAAAATTATGATTCATCCATGTTTGAAGAGGCCAGTGATACTAACTTGTGAGCGGTGACCTTCTTGTTGACTGCGCTGCTGAAGAACTGCTCAACGGTCTCCTCTTTCATGAAGCTGTCCAGACACGCCTGGAATGGGATGTGTGGCCGCACAATCTGAGACGGGTCCCTGAAAATATACATAAATGATTTTATTTATGTAAGGAGGTTTGTAAAAACACTTTTACATGTTAATCATATTTTGACAATGACAATATAACATCACTCCTGAATTACCTGAAGGCCGATTCCCATTCAAAATCTAATTGCAATCTTATCTCGGTGACGATCAATGTTATTAATGTGTCTATGTATGTGTTGTATTGCTTATTTCAAATTAGTCAGCGTCACGATGTGGTTACTCCCCTTGAAAGCGTAGGTGCTTTCAAGGGGGGTAACGAAATCGTGACGCTACTTTCTGTGTAAATAAAGATCTATTCTATTCTATGAAAATTAGAGGTAGTTTTGACAGACTAGAATGCGAATATTCTTAAAAATATGCGAATGTGTGTAGTTACTAGTTTGTACTCACGGCTACACATTAAGCTATACATTTCCAGTATATGGTGATCTCGCATTGTATAGGATTTCCGTACAATGAGAACTCAGCCTATATTGGAAATGTATGTATAGCTTGTTATGTAGCCGTGTACACCCATATTTCGCCAGCTAATTTCCATAGGGGACAAGCTTATAGTCAAAGATCGAACACAAATCCAGACTCGGGAAGAAATACATTTGTTACGAAAAATCAATGACACTGTCTTAACCTAGAGTTAGACAGTGTCATTGATTTTTGGCCTCTCGTTCAGCAACGAGCCAGTCATTAATTCACTTTAAAATTTTAGCTTGAAGCTTTTAAGCTGGAAAGGTTTTTGTTTTATTTTTACCCGACTGCGCGACAGCTATAACAGGGTTATGTTTTGGATTGACGCGTATCTATGTATCTTCGTTTGTGGGATATTTTCGAAGCATCATATTAGCTGGATGGATTTTAATAAATGAAGTGTTAATCGTTTCGTCATGTTCAGCGTGCTATGAGAAGGCTAGCAAAAAACCACATTACCCTCCTTTGCGTTACCGCAGTCGATTAAAAATAAATAAAAACGAGCGAGTCTAACAGTAGTCGTATATGATGTGACATCTGTCATCTTTATTCGTAATTAGCAACTGAGCAACGACAGAAATTAACCTCAAAATTTAAAAAGCTAAATACTAACATATTTATTTGAATAATTATTCATTACTATTGGTCGCCCACTGGTCGAGATTCGATCCCCTCTACTTATATTGTATACTAATACTTGCAAATTCCATGAGTATACTAATTCCATGCTATTATAAAGTATTTACTCATCATCATCATCATCATTTCGGCCGAAAGACGTCCACTGCTGGACATAGGCCTCGCCATAATTTTTGAAATTGAAAACATTGTAAAATCCAATTTTTTTTTTTTAAAGAGTGACCGTGTTTCTTGCCGGCTCTTCTCCATAGGAAACGACCAATTGGAACCGTGCACCTAGCTTCTGACGTTTCATAAGTGCCCATGTAGGCTTATGTGAAAAACAATATTTTTGATTTTGATAATCGCCACGCTTGGCAGGCGGGTTGGCAATCGCAGTATGGTGTTAAAATGCATAGAGAACGCTGCTGACCATTCTCTAGTAATTCCTAATTCCATGCTATAAAAAAGTACTTACTTATTCCATGCTCAATTTGTCACTTCTGTCCTTTTTAACGCAATCACTCCCACAGAGAGCTAGATGAACGATGTTACACATAAAAAAAAGTAGTGAATTCTTACAGTCTCTGCCCGGAGGCCTCGGCCTGCGCCCGGGCGCGCTCGTAGTCGGCCAGCTGGCGCGTGTTGGTGGCGTGGCGCAGCGCCACGGGCAGCGGCAGGTGCTGCTCGGCGCGCCGCGTGTAGCGCACGCCGCCCGACGCGCCGCAGCGCACGCGCTCCTCCACGCAGAAGCGCAGGCAGTCGCCCGGGTTGGGCTTGTGGCGGCTGTGGCGCTGCCAGTCAAACATATACATGTCTTTACTTCCTCGAAAACCGTCACTAGAGTTACAACTTCATTATAAGAACCAAGGAGCACCAAAGAATAGTGGGCAGAGCCAAGTTCCTATCTGTAACAATGATGAAGAATGGCCAGGATGGCAACTATTAAGGAATCTCTAAGAATTATTCGTAAAGGCTATTATTTAGATTTAGCTATGATGTAACTATAAAAAACCGGTCAAATGCGAGTCGGACTCGCGCACGAAGGGTTCCGTACCATTATCTATAAAAATGGCAAAAAACACGTTTGTTGTATGGGAGCCCCCTTAAATATTTATTTTAATTTAATTATTTAGTTTTAAAGTCAATATATATTTACATATTCTGTGAATATTTCCAGCGTCTACCTGTTGCCGTTATCAATATAGAGCAAAAAAATCACGTTTATTGTATGGGAGCCCCCTTAAATATTTATTTTATTCTATTTTTTAGTATTTTTTGTTATAGCGACAACAGAAATACGTCATCTGTGAAAATTTCAACTGTCTAGCTATCACGGTTCATGAGATACAGCCTGGTGACAGACGGTCAGACAGACAGACGGCGGAGCCTTAGTAATAGGGTTCCTGTTTTACCCATAGGGTACGGAACCCTACAAATTTAGTACATTAACTCCAAGTCGCATTCATTTTCACCTTTTGTGAAAGTATGGAGTACGCTGAAGACATCATTCATAACTTAAATAAACACCATGCCATGGAACATTATCTAAGTAGTAAAATTATCTAAGTAGTTTGTATTTATTTTGTTTCTTATTTATAATCTCACTGTATGCTGCACCGGTCGACATCATCACGTCAACGCCGGCTATCGCTGAAAACCAGCGCTGGGGCTCTGTCCCGAATAAGGTCGCAGCATTATGCTGAGTGGTGGCCGTTTTGCGTGGATATGACGCATATGTTCCCCCTACTTGTTCTTTTTGTATCTATGTTCTTTCTCTGCGTCATGTTTACCGCAAATAAACGCATTTTCTTTCTTCTGTACAAAATTTGGCTTGTTATCTTTTGCGACTGTCAGTCAAAGGGTTACCTACTTGAAATAAATCAATAATATAAACTCCCCGTACCTGTAGCAGCGACAGTAGATGCAAGTAGAACTCGTGCGCGTCCTGCTGCCGCTTGCTCATGAACTCGGGATGGTCCTTGCCCACCAGGTTGCGGTACATGTGCGGGGACACGCCCGCTTGGAAGCCGCCTTCTGTGCTCGGGAATGAGTATCGACCTGATACTAACCCCACGCCTAGTTTAGCACTGTAAAAGATGATATATTTGTTATTAATCCAATAAACGCATTATAAATACGACTGTCATGGCATGGAATTCAAGAATTAATATAGGTTTAGCAGACTACTTTCTCCATTATTCGTATTTACGACACTTACGGTAGTACCTCATAGAGGCGCAACGGAAGCTGGACATGGTCAGACTTAATGTCTCAATTATATGATATACGTACACACCTACCGTTAAGTATGAGTCAGTGTTTCTGTCGGAGAATGTTGCACGAAAATGCAAATAGCCGCTGTTATTCAACAAATATACAAAACTGCACTGAACTGTTGTTATACAACTTCATTGCCGGGAATTGCTTTTGCCCATACTCTCACGGTTGGCTCGGCTCGCTAGCTTTTTTGCAATTTTACAAAAAATCACACTATTCATGTACTTATTCGTTATTGTTTTTTTATCTGACACAGATTGATCTTATTTATTAATGTATACACACGTTGCAGTATAAAACTGATTTACATCCGTCACTTCACACTTTCAGGTCCAGTTGAAAACCAGCGTCAGGCACTAGTTGTCTGGCATTTTTTGCTGAACTGGGCCCTTTTGGCGCAGTCAATTTCTTATTATTTACATCACATTTTTACACTTTTTACTTGTTTGATTTTTTTTATCTGCTGTATATTAGATTGTGTGCCCTTTAGTCTGTGCTAAATAAATGTATTTTCTTTCTTTATTTTAGTTCTTAGTATAACTGTAATAAACTACTAAATAAAAGGGCTTGTAGCTCAGTAATAAGAGCCGCAAGGGTCGATCCATCAGGTTAAGCTAAGCTTGCCGGGGTTGATCCGTGGATGGGTGACCATTTCTGCGTACCAAGACCCCTCCGTGCCTCGGAAAGCACGTTAAGCCGTTGGTCCCGGCTATTATTTGTCGATCTATGACAGTTGTGACAACAACCAAACATGACATGTTGTATTGTCTCCCCGTCTACTTTTATGTTCTGCCAACGAGCAATGGAGCGCAGTATACTAGGCGTTAAATTAACTGATCATGTTCGAAACACAATATTGCGCTCCAAAACAAAAATAGCTGACGTGGCTCAAAAGGCTGCCCAACTTAAATGGGACTGGGCAGGGCATGTCTGCCGCATGCCGGACCAACTGTGGGCCCAAATAGCACAGAATTGGTGCCCTGACACAGTGCGACGGGGAAGGAGTGGAGTCTTTGCCCAGCAGTGGGACAGCGTAGGCTAGGGAAAAAAACTTTTTACAAAAAAAAAATAACCGATTTCCAGAAAAACACTACAAAGTGAAAAATAACTTTAATTTCAGAAGTCGGTGTCTTTGGATCTGTATTTTAGTTTTATGCCAACCGGAAAGTATACCCTTCCCAACAAACAAAGAATTTTTCAAATCGGTTGGCAAGCGACGGAGTTATGCGCGAACAAACATTAAAAAAAATAAAAAAATACAAACATCCGAATTGAGAACCTCCTCTTTTTTTAGAAGTCGGTAAAAAGAAGAAAAAATACATATTTCCTTGATAAATCTTTTTATGACGTGTAAAAGTGATTCCGATATACTGTTTAAACAATAAATAATTTCATTTCATTTCATTATTTGACATTATATACCTAGCCGTTGGTCTCGGTTGTCATTCTTATATCTTTGACCGTCTTTACGGGTCGTCAAAAGCCCGAAAGTCGGACAACCAGTCTTCACAAGGGATATTGTGGTACCCAGTAACTGGGTTGTGGAGGTCAGATAGGCAGTCGCTCCATGTAAAATACTGGTATGCAGCTGCATCCGGTTAGACTGGAAGCCGACCCCAACATTGTTGGGAAAAGGCGGGCAGATGATGATAATTTCCTCATCTCTTGCAGATAAATGCTAGTTATACCAGCTAAAGTCCGGTCGCGAAGCAGAAAGAATTTCGTACAATGACCCCTCATTACTTATCCACACCACACCATCCACACCATTTTATGTATACCGTGTCTTATGCAAATAAATGATTTGATCTCTATCGCTCGCGCACAATTGTATTGCCGTCGCGCTCGCGCATTTTAAGGTCCTTCTAATGTGCGAGTGGGACGGCAATACAATTGTGCGCGAGCGATAGAGATAAGGGGTCATTGTACAAAATTATTACAATAACACATTATTTTAATACATTTATATCTTTAACTTTTATGGTGTACATAATAAAGAGTATTCTATTCTATTATTTCTGCTTCGCGACCGGATTTTAGATGAAACAACAATCGATTTCGGAAACTATCTAGTGATACACCGCGCTTCAATAAAATAACTTTATTTTTCTAATTTGTAGTAGCTTTTCACCTCCTTTTTGAGCGTCCATTAAGCATCTGAGTCAAGTTTATGTAGTACTTACGTTTGCACATTGAAGTCATTGACGGGATCCTCTGGGAAGGTGGAGAATATCTCGGGCGCTCCGTCTACGAACCGACGCACGAAGTCAGGCATGCGGAACATTACCTACCAAAATAAAACAGCTATAATCATACATAAAGTTGGGAATAATTTCTTGGTATTGGTGGTCGTAATTGGCGTAGAACACGAAAGCTATATAAACCGAGCACTAAACAAGTTTTAGGTAGCGATTAGAAGGATGAATAAATTAATTGGTAGTTAAGAGGCCTGTAGCGGCATCAACCACATGCGAACTACGCGTTACACTGACGTCACGCAAAATCCTGCATCGCGCAAGCAGAGTTTACCGCGGAAATAGCATATTTACAACGTCCCGACATCAATCGAAATCAGACGGGTGTTGTGTCTGGTCGGATGATACTTCCTTTTCTATGGAGGATGAGTGAACTTTACACCCTTGTTCCTCATGGCTCTCAGTGGCGAAAGCACCGTATAACACGATTCCTACCGGCTTCCCTTCGGAAATTCGGAACACAACCACTCTATCGTTATTTAAAAATGGCACACAGTCAGTAGTGTTTAATAATGCGAAATAATTTAATAATCACATTGTAGGTATTTAATACACCATACTATTAAAACATTACAAAGCTCCTACATTAAATTTTTTGCCTTTATATCCCAACAACAAAACATTTTGCTCTAAAATAACCCAGTGAGTTCAATTTCTATTCAAAATCGACGTCATAGCTAGTTTTTTTTTTATAGAAAATATTTTTTTGCTCCGGCTTAAATCTCTGCCACTGATGGCTCTATAGGCTATCACAAAATTGCGTTCTAAAGGATAAAGCAGCCAAAGTCGCATATTATGTAGCAATTTGGCAGTTGTAATTACGATTATTTTAAGTTTCAGACAATTTTTTTTCGTGTATTCCCGTTCGTCCCCTCGACTTCGTCCCCCGAGGGGGACGAACGGGAATTTACAAAAATAATATTTAATTTGTTCCCGATCGTCCCAATCCTAATTCAAGAGAGGACGAATGGGAATATGTTCTTCGATTAGTGCCATTCGTCCCACTAAAAAGATTTGTGCAGAAAATATGTTTATTCGATGTTTCGTAGTTTACTTTTAAATTAGTTTCTTCGTTAGATTTAATCATTATTTTACAAAATTCTTCTCTATTTTTTTATGAATTATAAAACGTATCCTAAGTTTATCATTGTTTCATTATGTTTACCTACACTAAATATAGCAACTCTGACGGGAAGCGCCGGCGATTCTGGTAGTTAACAAAAGAGTGCCGATAACATTGTGTTATTTGCGTAAATCCTATTGGTTTACCTGACATTCTCTCCCTTTCCTATCCTTAAATTAGACCGGTCGGGTTAGTGTTGACAAAACAATGAAAGTGCACGGGTGTTAATGTAATAATATATATTCGACACGAGTTCTGCGGAAAACTACTGATGTAAGTACCTACATTTTTGTAAGTTACAAATATTATTAGATTGTTTATAGTCAATACTATATTGTCTCATGTCTTATTAATTTATGCTAATAATGTACGGTATCAATATTTGTATTCAATTTTAGTATTTAATTTTATATATTAAATATCATTCTAAATTATATTAATAAGTGTGTAATTGTTGTCTCCTGTTTTTTAGAGCTTAACAATGTCACAAGAAGCGCATCCTGGTCCCTCTGGTAGTACAGGAAGCTGTTTGCAGTATATACAAAGGAAAGGTGGAATCGTGCTTCTGCGTGCTGGATACCAATTTTTAAGGAAAAGGCAAAACAAAAGTGGAGCTGTTGTATGGGAATGTCATCTTAGAAGAAAGAATAAGTGCAGTGGGACCTTAACCATAAAAGTAAGTACCTACTTTTTTGACTTCTTTTTTCATGCAAAACCAGACAATGGGTAAATAAATTATGCACGTTTATTGCAGAATTATCAAATTTTGAAAGAAACCACACACACATCCTGTACACCGGACTTCAATAAAAACATAATAGACATTCATATTGATGAATGCAAGAAAAATATAACTTCTGATGATGTACCTTGCGTACCAGCCGCCTTTAATTCAACAATTTCGAAAATTTTGGTCGAAGGACTTGATAAAGTAACTTTACCCAAAGATATTCCTAAGTTTGCAAACATCAAAAGCACTTTGTATCGCCATCGAAATAGCACTTATAATATGAGTAAAATCACTTTCAATGACGTTAAAACGGTTGAGGTTCCTCAAAAATTTCAATCATTTTTGTTAGCAGATTACTGTTACGGTAACACACGCTTACTCATTTTTTGTTCCCAAGAAGCTAAAGAAAAATTGATAGTTTTAAAAAATATATTTGGTGACGGTACATTTAAGAGTTGTCCACCTCCATTCCAACAGCTCTACACCGTTCATGGTGATTTAGGAAGTAATAATCAAAGCACAGCTATGACGCCATTATTTTACGCTTTAATGTCAAACCGTAAAAAAGAAACTCAACAATCTCAAATCAACGATTGGAATCCTACATCATTTACCAGTGATTTTGAAGAAGCAGCTATGTCTGCTATGCGTACAATTTTTCCAGAGATAAGTATCCACGGCTGTTATTACCATTTTAATAATGCTATTTGGAGGAAAGGCCGTGAATTAAATCTAACAAAAAATAAAACTTTAAGACGTCAAGTAGCCCTAAGTGCGGTGCTTCCATTATTACCAGAGGAACGTATTTTTGAAGGCTGGTTTTATATCGCTAGCGAAAGCCCCGGTGATAGCCAAAGTGAAAAATTTCGGCAATACATGCTATCGCAGTGGCTTCAATCGAATTTCGTAAAAGTGTGGTGCAGTTTTGGAAAACGACACCGTACTAATAACTTTGCCGAAGGGTGGCATTTTAAATTAAATAGTGCCATAGGCAAAAAAAAACCTAATATTTTAAAATTGCTTACGGTGTTACATCAAGATTCTAACTTATACAGCGTGAAAGCAAAACAAAATCCAAAACGGCGAAAGCAAAACAAAATCCAAAAATGTCCTACAGTTATTTCTGAATTAAGAAGTTGCATTTGGCAATCCATAATATATTGGTCTGTCAAGATTGAATGTAAGCTACATTCAATCTTGACAGACCAATATATTACGTAGGTATTAATCATAATAAGTAAAGTGCTCGATGGTTGTGTACGTTGATGTAATCTCTAGGCTTTGTGTGCAATAATTATTACTGCCTACTGTTATGACCTCGACTACTTTCTTCAATACTTGTGAATTTTTTATTGTTGTTACCCTCTATGATGTTTTGTGTTCATGTTTTTTCACTTTGATTTTGTATATGTTTTTTATTTTGATTTTGAAATTGTGCTAATTTATTGACGCTATTTATATGTAAAATTAATGTGTAACCTGTTCTGATTCCTTATACAATATGTAACACAAAAATGTGACACCGTATACCTATACATATAAGCAAATGTGACTTTTTAAAAATTAGTACGATAAGTTTTTTTTTTGTTATTTTTATCTTGATTTCGTGATATTTTAGGTATTTTATTTAATTTTGCTTTTGAAAGTGTGATAATTTACTGACCCTATTTATGTGTTAAAATAATGAGTAAACTTTTCTAATCACTTACATAACGTAAAATCTTGCCACCATACATATAAGCAACTCTACGAAAAATAGTGACTTATATTTCAAAAGGAAACAACCTGAATGGTAAAAAGTCTGTTTGTAGTGTTTAATTGTAATATAATACAGACTTTTTTTATTGTAATCTGTATACACAGATTTTTAAATCATAATTTTTAGTTATAAGGAGAATTTTATTCATAATTAAAAAAATATTATATGTATATAAAAATATTGCGAGTTATCGCAAAGTTGATTCTGTGATTTTTACTGTGATTTTTATTCCTTAATAAATGACTGATTTTTATTTCAATTTTGTTTTTTTACCAATTAAAACCACCAGTCTTATATTATTTAGTGGGAGCAATAGACCCAAAAAAGAATTAATAAATTATTCCCATTCGTCCCCCCAAAAAATTTTGAGGGACCATCGGGAAAATAAATAACGAATTCCCGTTCGTCCCCCTCGGGGGACGAAGTCGAGGGGACGAACGGGAATACACGCACTTTTTTTTATATGAAATTTAATTTCTTATGAACTAACGGTTACTGGTTTATTTTTTTTTAATAATTTGCTTTATTGTATCAATCTTTGCTACTAACTGATTACAAACCTGCACAACGCTGTTGATGTAGCAAGTGTTGCCGAGGTTGTTGAGTCCAGTGAGTGCGGGGCCGCATAAGGGTCGCAGTTCACTGCCCGACTCCTGCAGAGTGTTCCATTCTCCGCTGCGTTGGTTCAGTTCCAATTCCAATTCTACCATCGATTTATCCGTCTGAAATTTAAAAATATTTAATAACGTTAGTTTAAGTTAATTCAACCGCCAAAAAAAGATTACTCAGTCGTAATCTTTTTTTGGCGTCTTTTTTAGTCGTGCACTGGTGAGCTATTGCTCTTTTCGATGAACTAAAAACAAACCCCCTTATTACAAAAAAAGGTTTATCTTCAGACCCAGGCTTAAAACATGGAGCCATTATTGAATTTCGAACTTTATTCCGACTATGGTAAAGTTCCTAAACACAAAACTGACAACTTAGTACCGAACTAAGTTTTCAGTTTTGTATTAAGAACGTTATTTCAATCACTGTTACGTTCTTATTACAAAAACTGGTTGCATGGTTTAAGCCATGTCAAAATATAAACCTTGTTTTGTAATAAGGCAGAAAGTGTTTATTCAGAGAAATATTTTTAGACATATATTTATTACCAATGCCAAACTGCACAGCAGTTGGCAGACGCAGCTCCTTTTTTTTTTGGTAGCTACGATCTTTATATGTGACACCGTAAGATTGTGAGAACCGTTAGTTTATAATCTATCGGTATTATTTCCGTTAGATTATAAACTGTCAAAAAATTAAGAAATGGTTTAAGTTAGGATTTTTTTTTTTTAAATGTTTGTTGTTCTATTGTAATTTGACATAACAGATTTTGACATTATAAGATTATCTAAATTCTATAAATAATAATAATTGTGATTGTTGTTAATGTTTTGTAATATTTTGACATTACACATTACGAATTACATAATTACTTCTTGATTGTATAATTTGCGAGAGATTTATATTTCATTCATTTTAATTTTTTTTTGTCTGATCTGTTCAATTCGGCTATGGCTAATAATAATTAAAATAGTTGTATCTATATTATTAATTCAAACCCAATATTTTGCATGCCGTAAGGTAAAATGTACCGGGACACTTAATAAATATTCCAACTTATATGTATACCTACATTATCAGCAAATAAATAATTTCTTTCTTTCTTTCTTATGTTAGAACTGTGACCAACCGCGGGCGAGCCGATCGAGCGAAGCGAGCGGTGCCGGTGCAGCGGCCGGCGAGTGCTACTCTACTTCCAAGTTGCTCACAGCTAGCCAGGGGGCTTACTACAAAGTGTTGATCCGAAGTATCGGCCGAATGTTCAGCCGTTTTATAACTTCCATAGTTTCCTTTTTTGTTTGTTTTTTGTTTGTATTTATTTTGTTTCATATATATAATCTCACTCTATGCTGCACCGGTCGACGTCATCACGTCAACGCCGGCTATCGCTGAAAAACCAGCGCTGGGGCTCTGTCTCGAATAGGGTCGCAGCATTATACTGAGTGGTGGCCGTTTTGCGTGGATGTGACGCATATGTTCCCCCTACTTGTTCTTTTTGTATCTATGTTTTTTCTTTGCGTCATGTTTACCGCAAATAAACGTATTTTCTTTCTTTCTCTTTCTTTTGACTTTGAATCCTTACCCGACTTCTTTTTGACTTTGGCTCTTTGACTGTCGTTTTTTTTTTTTTTTCCCTTATAGTTATAGTTAGCGGTAGTCAAGCAACGGCCGAACATTAGGCCGATACTTCAGATTTATGTTCGGAGTAGACACCCTGGCTATTTAGTATAAGCGCAAGGTGCGTTACATCGCAAGCATGATTGATACGTGTATTCCCGTTGTCCCCGTACGCCGTGTCCCCGTTCTACGGGGACAGCGGACAATTAAATATTTAAAAATACTTCCCGTTGTCCCCGTGGTTTGGTTTTACATTCAAAAATATGTTTCTGGCACTCGCCGGCCGCTGCCGCGGCACCGCTCGCTTCGCTCGCTCGGCTCGTGCGTTGTGTGGTCACTGTTCTAACCTAACCTAGCTGTTTCGATTTAAAAAAGGTTTACTTCTTACGATAAGGGGACAACGGGAAATAAATTGAATCACGTCCCGCTGTCCCCGTGACGGGATATGGCAAACGGGGACATCGGGAATACACTGTTTGATACCAGTTCATAATTTGTCGGTTGCCCATGGATAGATTATAAACTATCGAAAAATAATGCGTTAAATTGTAAATGGTTTGTTGCAGTTTACAATTTTTCGTCAGTTTATAATCTAATAACGATAGATTATAAAACTTACGAAGTTCATAATTATACGGTGACATATACATATATAAACTCACGCCTTCTTCCCATGGGGGTAGGCAGAAACTACAGAACGCCACTTGCTACGATCCTTACATACTCCTTTTGCTGCCACATACAGGGCAAGGTACTTCAGTAACCCAGGTATCCTACGTAAGATTGTCAGTAACACCAAGGCGTTGCTGGCCTTCCTTGAGGAGCTAGGGTGGATCGAATAATCGATTTTCCCACCCGTACGCAAAATACGCGCGTTGACGTGAGTTGCGGACACCAGCCCGTATTACCTATTACCTATTTACTCCTTTTGCTTCCAAATATTTATGAGAGCCCACAAAAGCAGTATTAAGTCTGACAATATTGTTACTGGTGAATGTCACGAATTGCATTCTCACGGATACGTATTTCAATCGTTTGGAAAACAAAATATGCAAGAAAAGGGCAAAGTCAACAGTACCTTCTGCAACTGCTGCACATTGATGCCGAAGTGCTTGAGATGGTCAGCGAGGAAGGGGTCTTCGACCATGTCGTCTTCAGCGTAAGAGAAGACATCTCCCTTGCCGTCTGCGGTGATGGTTCCCAGCTTCACGGCAAGCGGGAAACCCGTCTGACGATAATGCTCCACCTGTGGGCAACGAATATTATGTTACAAATTATTGGCTTTAATATCATAAATCAATTGATCATTGGCTAAGGATTCAGAAGCTTCGATATTGTTTTATTTTTCAGTGCACTCAATAACAGGGTTGATAAAAATTATGATATTTTTTATGACAAAAAAAAAACAATTAAATCATGATAATTATTTTTTATTTTATTATTAATTTTTCTTTTTTTTCACCGTAAATGGTAGTTTTGACTTTGTTAACTGACAACTCTCTAAGAAAAACTAGTGTATTGCCGGGATTCCCCTAAATTGTCAATATTGTCATGCGATCGTTCGCCGGATGAATATTGCGTCGCGCGTCGTAAAATATTGTGTTATAATTTTAAATTGGTCATTCTCATTTGTGTTGTGAGAATGATTGGACGAAAAAAAAGATCCTAATTGGCAGCATTATACTGTAATACATGATTTAAATAAAAAGGGATCTACGGCAGTGTGCAATAAATGCCATAAAGGGATACAGGGAATACCGCAGCGATTAAAATACCATTTTAAATCGCGAAGCACATACAATTCTAAGTAATCCGTGAACCTTATGAAAAAATCAAGTTTGATTTAAATCAATCAACCCTGTTCAATAATCTACTGTACTTACTGGGTGGCTTAGTAGTAACCATATCGAATTACAAGTTGTTGGTAAAGTCCGGTCGCAAAGCAGAAAGAATTTCGTACAATGACCCCTCATTACTTAACTCTATCTCGGGCACAATTGTATTGCCGTCGCACTCGCGCATTTTAAGGTCCTTCTAATGTGCGAGTGCGACGGCAATACAATTGTGCCCGAGCGATAGAGATAAGTAATGAGGGGTCATTGTACGAAATTCTTTCTGCTTCGCGACCGGACTTTAGTGGATTCGAACTTAGACAGGCATGCACACTATACAGGGTCAAATTAAATTAGCTAGGGAAACTCCGCAAACGTGATGGGTATCGAAATCTAGTATTCTATAATCTTTGTACAGTATTTTTTACGTGTACATAAAATTTTAATCCATATGTATAGAAGGTGTTACAGGACGATTGACATTCCTTTAAATCAATCAACCCTGTTCAATAATCTACTGTACTTACTGGGTGGCTTAGTAGTAACCATATCGAATTACTAGTTGTTAGTAAAGTCCGGTCGCAAAGCAGAAAGAATTTCGTACAATGACCCCTCATTACTTAACTCTATCTCGGGCACAATTGTATTGGCATCGCACTCGCGCATTTTAAGGTCCTTCTAATGTGTGAGTGCGACGGCAATACAATTGTGCCCGAGCGATAGAGATAAGTAATGAGGGGTAATTGTACGAAATTCTTTCTGCTTCGCGACCGGACTTAAGTGGATTCGAACTTAGACAGGCATGCACACTATACAGGGTCAAATTAAATTAGCTAGGGAAACTCCGCAAACGTGATGGGTATCGAAATCTAGTATTCTATAATCTTTGTACAGTATTTTTTACGTGTACATAAAATTTTAATCCATATGTATAGAAGGTGTTACAGGACGATTGACATTCCTATAATAACGAATAATAAGAATGTCATAATAATTACCTACATTATTCGCAATAGATAAAACAAAAATAACTAATATACTTACTATACCTGTATACACAAACCTAATAATATATATATGTTATAGTCAAAGTCCGATACACAGTCTCTTCGCGGAAGGACTGGTTTATCCTAGGTTTGGCCAAAGCCATCAGGCAATCCCCGAAATACATTTCAATTAGGTTAGGTTAGGTTAGTTAGGCTCCCAGGTTTGACGAAAATTGTTTAGTCAAAGGCCGAAAATTTACATTTGTTTGGGCTTTGACTAAGTCATTCAGTCTGACCTGAGGATTGACCAGTCCAACCTAGGAGCGCCGGAGCTTCGGAGTTTGCCTATAACATATATACACCTACACATAAATATGCACCCAACTAAACACATATTAATAATTTATAATAATAATGAATTGCTTGAATTTTATTGTTACTTGCCCTCTTCCTCTCTCCTAATTGTTGCTGTGCCCGACAGGGTCCATAATGATCTTTTACTTTTTTATACCATCTATTAATAAATATGGAATGCAATAAAGAATTGAGAATTGAATTGAATTGAGAAACCACGTAAAGAGTATCTTGTTTTTTACCCGTATACAAAAAATAAATCAAATCCAATGAATACTTTAGCCACAGGAAATTATTTTCCATTTTGTTATTTTTCAACATGAGATCTGAGTCCGTAATAATAGGTAAACATTGTAAGGTCAAGAACCTGTGCAAAACGTATGATTCTATTATCTGCGCCCTGCGCCTGAATACGCTTGAAATAAAGAGAAACGTGTCATATGACTCCACTCTGACGCGCCCCGCTCAGACCCACAAAATCCTAGTTAGAAAGAAAAATAAATATTACTTACGCAAATTATGCATTAGTGGTGCATAGGCAATTGCGAGTGTGTGTGTGAGCGGAATTATTTCGGCGATTCTCGCTAATTTGGTCAGTCAGTGCATGGCGGCGCCCTTTGAGGAAGCACACGCCTATCTTTTGTATCGCGACACGAGCCGCGCGCGCATGATTTTATGAAAAGTTTTAGTTGTTATTCAAAATCAAAAATCAAGTCATTTATTGAAACTAGGCTGAGTGAGAATCAGCACTTTTCGAACGTCAAAAATTACATGAGACTGTCCCCCAAAAACGCCCACCCTTCACCACTTCCTAGTGCTTTAGCTGGGAAGAAGAAGTGGCGCAACAAACTCCCCAGCAGCACAGCTGTCTGTTAGCATTTAAACTTGAAGCTATACAAAACAATATAAAATAATTTGCATTACGCAACACAAAACGTTAAATTAAATTATTTGCCTTATGTTAGCTAGCACACACCATTATACAAAAATATATATATATAATAATCGTCGAAAACTATACTCAAGCAGAAATAACGTAAACAAAACGTATCTAAATAAAAGCCTCCAGGCATAATAGGCGTGCCCGCTTAAGTAAGCTACAGCTATAACTCGAATTTTGTGATTAAAAACGATTTATCGTAGTTGGATTAGTGATGCATAGGTTAGTGACTTATTGTTAAGTGTTAGTTTAATATTAGTTAGTTACGCATTCACCTAATAGGTAGCTAGTTTGATTTAGGTTTGGAGGTTTTTTAGTTTGATAATGCCTCAAATAAGATACACAGCTGCCGAGTACACCGACATGGTACTTACGTACGTAGCATGTAACCAAAATGCGGCTTTAGCAGTGCGTACAGATAGATATGATGGTGAAACACGAACGTGCCCTACCAACACCCGTGTTTTTACCCTGGCCCTCCAGGGGTTACGAGAGAATCGGCCTTTGGTTCCTCAAGGAGAGGGCGTGGCTTTAAATTCAATAATCGAGGAGCGGATATTACAATATTTTGAAAACAACCCGACTTGTAGCCTTGTAAATTTTGATTGTGATTTGATATTATGTGATTAATGATTCAATCAGTGATATTTTAATTAACAACGCGCAAATTAGTGAGTTTGTGCTGCTGCCGTAAAGTACTTACCTACCTACGCCCCGCACCGCGCCGCGCAAGGTCAGTAACTTTTCGTAGATATAGTGTTTACTTTTTATGCAGTTGATTCTGCTATTTATTCTGTTTGAAAATTGCAATTTTTAAATTTTCCATTAACTACTAATTTTCGTGTTATAAAATGTTTCGATGGACTAGTACTGTGCTCGTTTTAATTTAATGTCGTACATTCAGAGCCAGATTGTATATAAACATGAATTGCTGTTCGTTTGTCTCGCTAAAACTCGAGAACGGCTGGACCTATTGGTTTTGAAATATTTGTAGAATTTCAGTGAAGGTTTAAAAGGTGAGAAAAAAAAATCAAAAAGGTAGTTAGGGAAGGTTGTAGGTAGGTAGTTAGGGAAGATTGTAGGTAGGTAGGGTAGGTAGGTAGTTAGGGTAGGTAGGTAGGTAAGTAGGTAGGGTAGGCAGGTAGGGTAGGCAGGTAGGGTAGGTAGATACTTAGCGCTACTCGTGCGGGTGCGACGCCAGGCCGGGTAAAGCTAGTAATAACTAAATAACAACAATACAGATCCCAAAAAATTCGCAGTAATACTAACAGCATGATCATTTCCGCCGGATCCGTCGAAGAACCGGCGTCCACACAGAACGGAGCCGTCGGTCAGGTTGAGCCACAGATTGGTGGCGAGGTCGCACTTGTCGCACCTCCACCCCGATGGCGGGATCTTCACACCGTTGTCCAGCTGCTTCAGGTCTACCGCGTGACTGCAATAGATGGACTGGATTAGGCAAAATGTGTGTGAAAAAACGGGTAATATCAAAAGGATTGGACAGAGAAGTAATACACCCACTTTTTTATGATGTTTTAATGGCCTGGTTGCTGGGACCTTTTAGCCAAGTCTTTATTTAGTTACAAACTTTGTTTAAATAATGATGAAATGAATTATATACAATTCATGATAGATGATATCCCTGCCCGCCCGCTCCTCTTGAGTTTCAGTAAAGATGTGGCACTTTACTGAGACCTCACGCGGACTTCATGAGAGAATTTGAAGTGATGTTGCACTGTTTTGTTTCATTTGCCTACACTCATGCACGTTCACGAACACTTAATGGTTAATAATCCACCATTATTACACATTAATATTCGGCTAAACACAAATTTTTGAAAACAAAACAAAACTGCTGAAAATGACGCTTCACTTTCCCGCCAAGATACACACACCCACATTTCGTTATGTGTAAGCCTTAGTACGCACGGGCGATTTTTTATCGGGCACTGGAGTTTCAACTCTCAGTAATGAGCCGGGTATCACAGCGCGTCAAAAAACGGCACTGTTGATTTTCAACTCTTGGCGCTAATCAGTGACTTGAAAATCTAATGAGCTATAAAAAAATAACCCCTGCGTACGAGGACTAAGTCTCATGTAATAGGGGGCAAGTCGATTGCTATAATCCAGGCACGTATCCAGACTATGAACTGCTACTGAGAAATTTCTATGGGCAAAAACCGGTAACATAGTACCTCGGGAGCGATTCCAGAATGGGGTTCTGGGATCGCTCCCGAGGTACTGTGTTACCGCACGTACGTGTTAAGATAAGATAATATATTTATTTTCATAAACTTGTGTACACATACAATAGTAGAGATTACAAAGCATGCAGGATTACAAAGAAAAAAATAAGTTCAGACATGTTTGCCAATTATTAAGGCGTACAAATGTAATAGTTAAGATTATTAATAATTGATTTCAAGTCAATATCACTAAATTAAAGTGAATTCAGCATAAAATGTCAACAGTTAATAAAAAATAATTCACAAATCATAAAATATCTAAAAATCTACGTCAAAAAAAAAAAAAAATGCTTCAGTCAGATTTTGCTAATATTATAGTACCTATACTTGACCTATATATTATAGAATTTTATCATGAAGTTAAATTAGAATTACTTAAAACAATTATTCAGATAATATTAAATATATTTATTTAAAACATAATGTCAAAATTTATCTGTTAAAAAATCAGAGATACTTTAATAAAAAATTTCACATAGCATTGTTTTCAATTTTTGCTTAAACAAATTAACATTACATTTTTTTAGGTCCCTAAGCAATTAATTATAAACGACAGGTGCCATATGAAAAATACTCTTATACATTAAGGCAGTATTCGTTTGACGAACACAGAGACGACTTTCATCTCTTTGCGTACGATTGTATGCTTCAGATGCAAGCACAAAAAGTTCAGGATTTTGTTTCACGAAGACAGCTACTTCAAATATATACAGTGATGGCAATTGTATTGTAACTGAAATTACGATAAAAAAAATTACAATTTTCCTGAGAAAATTTTCAGTGGAATATGATTCAAAATAAGGAGCTGAATGCACCCTGTTAATTTGCGGAGGGCTGTCCCTTACACCCTGTATTATTACAAACTATATTATTACAAGGTCCATTTTAAAGTTGCGTTTCTATTCACCCCTGCATGTCTATTCACCCCGTTTTACGGTACGTTCCTTTGGAGCGTTAGGCGCGGCGACCACTCTCGACACGGCAACCGCGACGTCCGCGACAGCCGCTTTGGGGTCTCGTCAATGAGCGCGTCTATGTGTGTGCCGATTCGAACATTTACTAAGTAGGTACGTGTGCTACGTACGTACGTTCTGTACTGTCCATATTTATACTGTGCCCAAAGTCAGCAGTCGCGCTGGTGACCTAGACCACCGAAGCAGTAAATGAGAGCCTACGAGGTGTTATGAGGATTGTTTATTGTAAAGAGGGGATTATTAGTGAATATGATTTATTCAAAACTGGCTATACTGATGATCCGTTAAATTGGCACTATTATGAAACATTGGCTTTCTTTGAACTGGGCTGAAAAGATGATGGAATAAAAAATGAAGGATAATTAAAGTTTGATAGTGATCACTAGAGATCGGATATTCGGATGCATATTTACCTAAAGTACGTTTTTTCCCGGCAAAGGATACAAAGTATGGAAACGGCTTCTTAAAATATATTTTTATTCCAGGATCGCGGGGTTTCAGTAATAACAGTGTGTAGGTAAACAATTTTGTATTCCTAACACACAACAAATATTTCTTATCTATTTAGAACTAGGCAATCATTTTGTGGAAAATATAGCACTTTAAAAAAACACTATTAATATTTCTTCAAAACCTTTTATTCTAAAATGAAATATATTTATTCGGGGATCCACAGTACAAAAGGGTAGTTATTAAAAATTCGTCAGTCCTGGAAACCGGCACTTTTTCCCGTACCGAAGCGCTAGCTATACTAGTCAACTCTCAAACTTAAGGTGAATATGCATCCGAATGTCCGATCCGAATAGTGATCACTTAAGAGTCGTTTATGAGAGATTGGCCTGAGAAGGCAACACATAAGGAAGACTGGAAAGCTATGGGGGAGACATTTGCCCAGCATTAGGACATTACAGGACCAGAAAGTTTAAATCAAATTTCCACGCAAGCTCCGCCCCATGCGATGCCACTCCGTTATGTGCTAACACATCAGTAATAAAGTTGAATATCGCATGCGCTCTTTGATCGTGTTCGAGCACGAATCTAAATAGCGTAAGTCTCAATTCTTATTTCGGTTATAACTAAAGTAATACTTGATCTAGAGAAAAAAATATCTGGTGGCTGGATAATAAACTGTATTTTCTTGCTGTGAATATTTATTTTAGACATAAAAGCCGAACAATCTTGTTTGTTTTTTATAATTGTCCTTTAAAAAGACATGATTTTCGAATAAAAATTGTATCGAGCGAAAAGATTACAATTACGTAACTGTCTTAAGCATGGAAAGAAAAAGATCCAATAAATCATATACTAAAGTTTCATTTTGATTGTATGTGTGAATGTAGGGAGCCTCCTCTTAAAAGGAAAATATAGTTTAGTAAAGAAATGGCGACTCACACAGAGACTTCGCGTTTCTCTCCATCCCAGGTGCCTTGCATTGCTGCCAGCTCGGCGATCTTGAACGGGGACTCCGCGTCAATCACTCCTTGGACGGCCTTGCTCACCTGCATACGACATAATAAATGGTTTATATTAGATTCAAATTTTAAAGACAGATTTTCTGAGAAGTCTAGATCAAAATGTAGGGAATGTTTTTCAAAGCCATATATTAAGGAAACATTTGAAATGAGATCCGCACCATAATTGCGTAACACGCTTTCAATTACAATCCGAAAGACTTTTGAAGGAAATTGCTAATCAATTGCTGTTAAAAAAATCGTCTGCTCAAAAACGAGATGAAACTTGTTTAACTGTCAAAAATAAATGCATTGCGATTGTAAGTGTGTACGCAATTACCCCGCTGATCTTCTTGACACTAAATTACAAGAAAATGATTTTTTTTGTAAACTGACAATATGTTTTGTTGTTATTTATTAAGATTCTGGATTTAGTTCTAGCTAGACAGTCTCGATGTGCGCAATAAATAAACAGCAACATAGTTTAAAAAAGTTAAAAACTAAAACCCAGAAACAAGACATCGTAACAAAATAACATCTGTTTTCGTACAACCGGAGGCACACGTAATCACCATGCATCGGATAAATGGTATTTATTTATAGTGAGTAATTATTTACATCTGATTCCGGATCCGAAAAACTGATGTTATTTTGTTACGATGTGATGGATCGCGGAGACTCTGCCGTGCAGCAGTTCTACTGCGGCGCCACCGTGTTCCTGACGGGTGGCTCCGGCTTTATTGTTTATACCTTTTCAGTTGGCATTTTTGTCTTAGTTGGGATTAAAGACTCGTGCAGACTGGCGCCATATCGCGGACGTGACACGCGTCCCGCGCCCGCGATATCGCGCAAGCCTGCATGAGTTTTTATTTCAATTATGTTGGTGTAAGTGATTATTGAGATCATTGAATTTGATAAGTACCTATGATTTGTTAAACAGCCTACATTCGATTTTAGAAGGGTTTTACTGTTATTCATAACCCTCCTTTGGATTTGCCGTATTCGGGTAAAAACAAATTAAACTTACAACTTCAGGCAGGGCAGGGTTAGGCCATGGGTATGTATGGAAGCCAGGCAGCACCACAATACTATAGTTGTCTGTGTACGTGAACTTGGGCTTGCCACAAGCAGGATCGAACCCACCCTCCACGCCGATCGCTAACCGCGTGATCTTCTTTTCTGGACCATCGCCGGTTTGCTCTGGCTCTGGGATCTGGTTAACAATAATAAGGTTTATTTATGAACGTTGATTAAAAGTTACACACATAACATCACACCTTTAATCCCGAAGGGTTCGGCAGAGATGTACCTATAGTACACCCACATTTCGCCAGTTGTGTTTAAGTCCCATGTAATAGGGGGCGAGCCTATTGCCAGCACCCGGGCACAAATCCAGACTCCGGGCTGCTACTGAGAAATTTGTAATGGAAAATCCCAATAACACTTTGCCCGACCTGGGAATCGAACCCAGGACGACATGCTCAGCGGTAACGCTTGCGACCACTAGACCAACGAGGCAGTCGATTAAAAGTTACGAGACGTTTTAAACGTCAAAAATGCATGGTTAAACAGTCGCTAATGATTACTTAACTGTTTGCAATGTTTATAAATAAAGGTGAATATGACATTTAAAAAAAAAAATGTTTGCGGTTACATTTTAGAACTCGATTCCCGATACTGACATGTTGCTTGGGTGTCGGTTTCAAAAATTACTCGACTCGTTTTTTTTTTCAAATCAAACGAAGCCTTGGTCGAGCGTAGGTACAACTCGTACGAAAGAACATGAACATGTCAAGAAAGTTGAAACAAAAGGAAATTCATTTCCTTTACACTCTTTGCAGGGTTGTAAAGGAAATTAATTCTCTCTTTCTATAAGTCTTCCTATACCAAGTGGGATTGGTTTTATTGAATCAGATGTTTTGGTTGCCTTCTTCCCAGGGTCCATTTTGGTTACCTATTGAAAGGATTTTCGATCGGGTTTTTCTAAGCGGTTAAACAAAAACTCATACGATAAGGGTAACCCTTATGAACGGCTTAAATAAAATTTTGGTAACCCATTAAAAAGGGTTTTCGATAAAAACCCATACGGTGTGGGTAACCCTTTTGAACGGCTTAGTTTAAGCCATTCAAAGTTACGCACACCATAAGGGTTTTTAATTAACTGCTTAGAAAAACTATCGAAACCCCTTTCCATTGAAAGGGTTTTCGATAGGGTTTTTCTACAATGGTAACCAAAATGGTCCCTGGGTACAATAGAGATAGAATTGGTCACGCTACGCGTGCTGGGCGGATATGGAAATAACATAATATTATGATAATTTTAATGTCACTGGGTTTCAAGTAGGTATAGAACCCATTGAATGGGTTATCATGTAACCCTTTCACTGGGTTTCAAGTATAAAACCCATTCAATGGGTTATCAGGTAACCTTTGCACTGGGTTTCTACTATAAAATCCATTCAATGGGTTACATCATGATAAAGTGAACCCATTGCATGAGTTACCCTTTCGAAAGGCTTTACCTTTAACCGGGGTTGTACGGTCCCTGCTTCTTCCTACTAGTTTTCTTTGAAGCATCTACTTTTTAGGGTTCCGTAGTCAACAAGGAACTATTATATTTCGCCATGTCTGTCCGTCTGTCCCCGGCTTAGCTAAGAGACTCTTAGTACTAGAAAGCTGTAATTTGGCATGGGTATACATATTAATCACGCCAGCAAAGTAGTAAAATAAAATTTTGATTTAAAACAATAGATTTCCCCTTACGCGTAAAGTAGGGATGTTATTATTTTTTCTCGTCTATCCCATGATGTGTGGTATTGTTGGATAGGCTGTAAAAATATTGAGGGTCTGTGAATACCATTTTTCGATTCCCGGATTCGTTTGCGTAATATTAAGCTCTTTAAAGTGAAAAATTTTGTTAGGAGTCAAGTGTGCCCCTCCCTCCCAGCTAAATGGTTGTTTTTGGATATGTGAAAAAAAATCATGGCAGTAGTATATACAACCTGTTTTTTTTGATATCCCATAACTCTAGGGTTATATTCTGTAGGTAAAAATAATACTAAAACTAGAATTGGTGGTCCAAAAATGCATCGTTTCGGAGATATCATCAATCATAATTAAATTAGGTCAAAAATTGTCACCAGTATGACGAATCTTTACTTTTGCGAGGATGCCAAACTTCGCAGTAGTGTAGTAAAATAAAATATGTAGGTATGTTGGTATCGGGGCTTCCCGGCGGCAGCTAGTGAAGGGAAAGCTACCTTGTCGACGTTGTCATATTTCACGTAAGGGTGTTTTACATTAATAATCGTGACTTTGCCGAATTATTTTGTATGAAAAATGAAAAAAAAAAAATAACGAAGGATTGGAACATAACTCATATGCCAGTTGATTCTTTGATATGGCTTCAATCATACCCTAGAGTTATGGGATATAAAAAAAAACACGTTGTATAACGAAATTAAAAGGAAAACTATCACACCTAAGTAGGCATTACAAGTAATAGTCGACCAACGTACATTTGCAGATGTAGAATTGACCGTGACGTATTTCGATGTACGGGAGAACATGTTTTTCAACTACAATGTTAAGTTTATTTTTGGGATAAATTCGTCTCAACTACGGAACCCTTCATTGTTCGTGGTCCGACACGCACTTGGCTGGTTTTTATGGTAGTGTCATCACAATCATGAACAGCTGTCAGGTGTGGTATTTTACTACAACTTACAGGTTTCTTGTCCCTCTTAATGTGCAGGAAGACATTGTTGCCTGTCTTCTGGAAGTACTGCTCGACGTAGTTGCGCCCGAAGCCCAGGTAGCTCACCAGGGATACGTAGAGGCCTGTGTCCGACTCCTGAAACCAAAAGGATTCTCATACATTGATGTATTAAATAGGAAGATATGGTACGCGCTCCTCGACGTGGACCGCATAAATTAGGGCAAAGAACACAATCGACCTACATTACTCTCGAATACCCGAATCGTAGTTTGTTTCCGAGTTGTTATGGGTACGTAACAGTGACAATTATTGCTATCTCGCTCCCGCTATAGCGTGCGTAATATGTCTCTCTATTTCGGTTGTCGAGCATATGACGCACGACATCGGGTCCATTTAATATTTCCTTGATGTTAGAGAGTGGACTATCTTCCTATTTATACATCAATGTTCTCATATGATTATTTTAACAACTGTACTTAATAGCAGAGAAATCATAGGGGCTGGAAGCGGGGTGCAAGAGGGTGCACCTCCCTGGCTTCAAAATAAAAAAAAAGGTATTTAAACTTCCCCTCAAGTCTAAAGCTTCTGTTCATTGGTCAACAAAGTTTTTTTTTAATAATAATAATAAGAACTAAAGTTCCTAATAATTTATTACAATCTAGCCTAATAGACTACTATGCAATTTAACTCTAACATATTATTTTATGTGATAGATTATGTTATATCTAAGAATAGTGTCAATTTGCACTTTTACACAATTCCTTAGCACTTTCTTAGGGTCTGATAATTAATAAAAACACTTTTTTCATGTGTTATGTATAGCACAGCATAGTTACTATGTATTATTCATTCACTATTTATACACTACACTAACTCAAATGGTTTAAGTAGTTCTCTTTAGCCTACGCACCATGTCCATGTTGTCTAGCTGCTGAATTGCCTCGACATTCACATGTCGGTGAAGTCTGTGTTCGTGGGCTTCAGCAAATTTTTGGGTGATGGTGGTAACGAGTTACATTTTAAGGTCTCAGTGGAGGTCGTCATTTCTAATGTACCATGGCGCATTTACAGCATCCCTGAGTACTTAATTTTGGTATTTTTGGATTATTTTGACGTTGATTCGTTTAGTACAGCCCCAAAGTTGGATGCCATACGTCCAAATTGGCATAAGAATATGCTTGTATAATATATTTTTATTATTTATTGATGGGCAGGATTTTCTTCCGAGTAACCAATACATACTTTTATATCGTAAGTCAACTTCCCGTCTTTTCTTTTTAACATGAGATTTCCAACGCAATTTCGCGTCAAGAGTTATGCCAACGTATTTGGCTGTATTAGCTTATGGCACTTGCATGCCGTTTATATGGTTTGGGTGGTAAACGCAGCGTTTGTTAGTGAAGTCAATGTGAATTGACTCAAATGAAATGGTTTTGACTCATTCAGTTTGATCTTCCACTTTTGTGATTTCTCGGATTCAAAATATGGCTTCATTATTAACAGTCTATAATGTTCCTACTGCTGGAACACGGGCCTCCTCTCTACGAGAGAAAGTGGATCGTAATCCACCACGCGGACCCAGTGCGGATTGGTGGATGTCACATGTCTTTGAATTTTTGGCTCTAGGACATGCCGGTTTCTCCACGATGTTTTCCTTCACCGTTTTGAGAGCAGTGGTGATGAAATAATTTACAAAAAGTAAAGTGCTTGTCTGGGTTCGAACCTAAAACCTACAACTCGTAAGTCATGGCCGTTTACACGGCCACCACAGCGGGGTGAGCACGGCCTACTGTGACATGACTTGAGTCACACATTTTATCACAGTTTGAGCGATAAAACCGTTTTGTCATAAAATGCTAGTACAAATTGACATGACATAATTGTTCATGTCTTGTCACAAACGTCTTGGCACGCCAGTGCTCGGCCCGGTTTTATTAGGATTATCAGTTGAAAATTATAGTTTTCCTCTTCGAAATAATCTCTAGAAAAGAGCAAAACAGATCTCCAAAAACCTGTATATTTAACACTATTCCATTTTATTAAATACTAATGAACACCATCACTATAGCACCTATGCTATAGTGATGGTGTTCATTAGTATTTAATACAAATGGAATAGTGTTAAATATACAGGTTTCTGTGTCTGAAATAAGTCCCAGCAGTGGGAACATTATAGGTAATGTTCCCACTGCTGGGACTTATTTCAATCACTATTGATCAAGACAAATGGGATTGAAATGGCACATGAATGCAGGTACATAATATGTAGCAAATACATTTTTATAAAAGTTTTCTTTTATGCTAACAACACAACATTTAAAAAGCGCCCCCATAATTTACATACACCTGATAACGGTTATCACTTTCCTGCAAAAAAATACATGGGGGCAGGCAATGTCCCATTCTGCTCACAACACTGGCAAAATTAGTACTGTATTCAGTTGACATTACATTAATAAAATTAATGTTTAAAAATATGTTCAACTCTGTAGATTTGTACCTGGGAAGCTTCCTAATACTGTGTGGTTTTACATTAAGTTTGTTCAATCTAAGGAGAGTCGTGAAAGAAAGTAACGCATCTTTTCCCTCTGTGCTCTTATCAGAGAATATACTCTTAACATGCGTTGGAATCGCATTTATAAGTCGAGCTGTCTACAAACTAAGTCCGATTAATGTGGAAATGGGTGATATGGAAGAGAGATCAGGAACTATGATGAAACATGAAGACATCAGCTGCAACTTTACATCAATTCTTATGAGCTATGGTCCCCTTATTGTGTCTCTGGTGAACAGTTTCCTTAGCTTGATCATTGACAACTATATGCATTACAAAATGATAGCAGAGGTGAAGAAACATGAAGATCAAAGTGCAGTACGAGAACTGGAGGACAATTTGAGAGTAGAAGCCAGAAGCACAATAGAAAGCTTGTTCTCATTCTGGAAAAAGTATTTTAGTATTATAACTGTGGCTATACAGTGGATTTTACCAGTTCTTATAACACTTTCCATGTATTCAATGGATGTAAAGGAAAGAATCATATCTGTGAGTGATGCTCGAAGTTTAGGTGATTCCTGTATGGCTCTTCTGGATGTTAGTAAGAAGAACTGTTCCACAATCATTAATATGAACAACACACTTCAGTTACGAACACATATTCCAAATTATTTTGAAATGTTTGAGAACTATCCAAATAATACAGGAGAAAAGTTTGACTATATAGTAAATAATGTTTATAAGATTATTGCCAACTTACAAAATGAAACTCATTATGCTGATGTTAATGTGACAACTGCTCCGTTGTTCAGAACACCAAAATCAGAGAATGATAATTGCATGAAAATATGCTTTTTAGATAACAAGAATCTATTATTGTTTATGTTTGTTATCACTGTTGTAAGTTATTTTGTGCCAATCACTATTTCAACAGTAATACTGACGAAGATACATGTGATGGAACTGAAAAAGCAGAATGTAAAGACTTATGTGAGTAGAGAGTTGTTTTATAACATTTTGTTTTGGAGCCCGGTAATGCTTGATACATTTCTTTCTCTCACATTGTGTTCATACACTATGAACGGGATGAGGACTTCTATTTTTAACATAATAGCAAATGTGTATCAATCTGTGAAGAACTTTATGAATACTAAATATTTTAATGATAATACTGTTCGTCCTATTTGAATAGAATTGGGACTATTTAACTGACATGACAGTAAAAAGAGTATGCCGTAATGAGTGTTATTTGAGTTAAGTTGAGTTTATTGTTTCTGAATAAATACTTTTGAATTGAGACTAGTTTCACTTCTTTATTTTTGTAGATGCCGCTTTTCTGTCTAAAACATTGAGGCAACTGACTCTTCGAGTAAATCTCAGGAAGATTGGATAATACAAATGTGGATTCAGAGGCTAAAAAAATAGCAATTGTTTTGAAATAGTTTAATCACTAACAGTAAATAATATTATATGAAGACACGTCCCGCCCACAAAGGCATGAAGTTTTCGTAAACATGATGAGTATTTTGGAAGAGCTACATGTGTGTAATAATAGTTTGGTTTTCTTGTAGAGTCTACTCTACAAGAAAACCACTTTCGATATCACTTTTTATCTCGGTGTCTACCACCTACACAAACAAAAAAACGATTTCTCATTACAGAGCAGACCAGATATTTATCAATGGAGTAAACCCTATGAATGGTACGAAATGGATGAATATATAAATGTTTACCTTTCAAAGCAAAATCGAGCGGAGTTCATTCCTTAAAACATACGATTTTAATTAGAAAAATAATTTAAAGGTTAGAAAATAAAAAGTGCAACTCACCGGATTGTCAAAAGAATACACACACTCATCCTTGTAGATCAGTTGCTGAGAGTTCGGTATTTTTATTTTAGATAAATGAGGTGTTAAAAGATCTAACGACGCCATGTCGTAGTTATTATCAGGTAAATTAAATTTATCAAATGTATTTTTTCCCCGAACAAAATCAGCGTCACTCACACCAAAAATATACTCGATCTATAGTGATGTGATGCAATGCAGATGCAGCGTCATAGATTATACACTGAAGCAATCACGATAATAATATATCGAGTGTCAACAATCGACTGAATGCAAAAGCGGGCGAATTTTGACTTTGACTCCAAACTTTCGAGAACTCCTAGCTAATGCAGCGACTTTCACTTTGGTCGCCGGCGACAACATATTCGACAAATGGGCTGTGAAGCCCAAGTGAGTATGTGGTGTATGCCGTGTATGGCGAATTGGTGACTAAATGCCGATTTCTAAATCAGTGTTTTGCACCACCGCGCCAGCGCCAGCCATCGCTACCGCTTTGGTCTGAATGACCCTTTAATCCTACGTAGTATCTTTATGTAGTCTGTGCTGTATTCCGAGTTCCAGGACGAAAACAATAAAGTCAACAGTCAGTCAGTAAAATTTGACATTGACTCCGAAATTCGGAATTTCTGATTTTCTGATTTTCTAATGTCACAAACTGTAATTTTCAACCCTAAAGTCACAGATCAAAAAGGTCATATTGCTGTGCGTGCGTCATGAATACTTGTCTTATCAAAATGAAAACATTTTGTGAAGAACCAACTAAGTATTCCATGTAAAAAACAGAGTGAGTAGGTACAAAGTTCACTCCTAAAATCCACTTTTTTATTTCAATTTCAAACAAAATGTCTCTAAAACTGTATTTCGATCTAATGTCACAGCCCTCAAGGACTCTTTACATATTATTGAAGTCAATAAAATGTGAATTTGAGATGAAGCCCGTCAATTTACGTGCAGGTAAGCTTGGTTGGGTGTCTCATGTCTCATCTATAAAGCTTATAATAGTCTGCCAAACTTTTTGCTATAACTACACAGACATTGATAGATCAAATAATTCAAAAATCTGTGTCAATTACTGTAAATAGGCCTCTTCTATGAAAAAGTTTATCTCACGGAAAACACCGCAAAGCACTTAAGTATATACAGACCACTGACGGTCATTGCACTGGTATCTACCAAAGTAGTATGTATAGTGACAAATCCATTAACGCGGTGACACGGCTAGTGGTCTCAGACCACAAATAAAAATCATCTTAATTCAATCATCAGCATCATAATTGGCAGCTTTGTTCAACCTGCTGCTGAGTACTGGCTTCTTCCCTTTTCTCCCTAAATAAAAAAAAAAGCTATTTTCCCCAGCTAAGTTTTATTTTTTTCCGTTTGGTGCCGGACGTAAAGAATAGCTCCATCCCATTTCTTACCATGGGTGTCATAAAAGGCGACTAAGGAACTTGCTAGAGAATGGGCAGCAGCATGCTCTATGCATTTTTAAAACAATACTGCAATCGCCAACCTGCCTGCCAAGCATGGCGATTTTGGAAAATCCCCCCCCCTATTTGGGGGAGGCCTATGTCCAGCAGTGGACGTCGTTCGGCTGCAATGATAATGATGATGAAGTTTTATTTTTATTTTACAGCTGAACATTATTCTGAGGAGTATACTGCAATAAATAGATTACAGAAGGTTCCTGTAATAGATCATAATGGATTCATTCTAACTGAAAGGTATGTAAAGTCCACAAGATGTAGGTAGGTACTATTTCTTAGTTTGATTGGAACAGATTGACTTTGAGAGTGACTTTATTTTGCAGCAGATATGGCATTATTTGTAATCAAAATCAAAATAAAAAAAATCAAACGTTCGTAGTTCAAGTATTAATAGTGACATGTGGTTGTCTGTACCTTAAAAATCATAGATTGTCAGGAATAAGAGCCTGATATATTCCAGAGGTCGGAAATTATCCCAATGGGCTTAACTACCGAGATGAAATGTATGCTTTGTGCTAACCCAGGTCATGGTCTACCTTTGTGCCAAATTTAATTGAAAATTGAAATCCGTTTGGGTGTGAAAACTGTGAAAAGGTGGCAGCGAGTTATTTTCGAATTTATAATATTAGTAGGTATCAATTACGTACAAAGGTAAAAATCTATAAAATAAAAAAATTGAGTTGTTTTTCCAGTGTAGCCATTCTCAAGTACCTATCCAGGGAGAATATAATACCGGAGAGTTTGTACCCCAAGGAGTCAAAAGCACAAGCACGAGTTGACGAGTTTCTAGAATGGCAGCATGCTGGTCTGAGGTTGCACTGTGCTATGTACTTCAGAGTTAAAGTAAGTAAATATAGATAGACCAGTTTCTATATGTTTCCTCCATGTCAATCGCCGGTCCAGATGCATACCAAGGTATTTGACGCAGTCGCTTCGTGGGAGTTGATTATGACCAAGTTTCACCGGTGGACTTTGCTGGTGTCTAAGTGTAAAGATGACCTGGACCGATTTCGATGTATTGGCTCGTATCCTCCATTTGGCAAGCCAGTTGTGAATTTCGTCTAGACTTTCCTGTAGGTTTTCCGACGCTCTGATGGGGCAATTGCTACATGCCAGGACTGCAGGGTCATCTGCGTAGGTAGCAATTGTCACTCCAGGGTTTTGCGGTAGATCTGCCGTGAAGATAATATACAAAACTGGCCCGAGAACAGAACCCTGAGGTACTCCTGCTAGTATGTTATGGAAACCAGAAGTGCTATCGTCTTCCTTGACCTGAAAAATTCTATCAGATAGATAAGATTCCAGGATGTTGTAGAAGCAGTGTGGCAAGTGTAATTTTATTTTACATAATAGTCCCTTGTGCCATACTCTGTCGAAGGCCTGTTGTACGTCAAGGAAGGCTGAAGAACAGTATTGCTTGGTTTCCAGAGCATTTCTGATGACGCGACACACTCTATGGATTTGTTCAGAACATGCCACATGTTCTGGTCTAAAGCCAAATTGATGATCGGTAATTATTGACATTGAACTTAGAAGCCGGTGCAACAATAATTTCTCAAAAATCTTGGAAAGTACAGGCAGCAAACTGATAGGTCTATAGGACGTCACTTCGTGAGGCGGCTTTCCTGGCTTGTGTATCATGATGATTTGTGATACTTTCCACAGCAATGGGTAGTATCCTACCCTGAACATACTATTGAAAATAGTTGTCAGGAAAACGATCGCCGATACGATAACGAACGATCTTCATACGTGATGCCAAAATATATCTGGAGGATCGTCTAAGTTCAACTCACTGAGTCTTGGCTTTGTCATCTTGTCTATGCACACGTCAAATCTTGAGGATTCCCCTATTCCCCATTGTAGTGTTGCCGTAGTAAAATGGTAATATTTAACTAAATTAAGTGTTGCCATTATAGAAATAAGGACACGGACGAAATTACGGTAGATTGTGGCACCGTAATAACATGTCTACGGTAGGTGGTAGATCTAGAAAAGTTACGGTAGATGTACCGTAATTACGGCGTGGTTTGAGACACTGACTGGAAGCGATGTTGCACTGTTTTGTTTAATTTGCCTACACTAATGCACGTTCACAAACACATAATGGTTAATAATCCACCATTATTACACATTAATCGGCTAAACACAAATTTTGGAAAATAAAACAAATTTGCTGAACATGACGCTTCACTTTCCCGCTAAGAAGTCCATCAATAGAAAGCATTAGATGATATGTAGTAAACTTCGTAATGCATATTTAGAACAAACGTGCACAGCCCTAAGATGCATCTAATGTTTTCTATTGATGATAATGAACCTCGGAGAAAGTCAACGACGGCAATTTTTCTTTGTCATCCACTTTAAAATTACGTTTATTGGAATCACGAGGTTTTCAATTTACACCACAATTGCACCGTAAATTGATAACCTTGTGATTCCAATAAACGTAAATTTAATGAAATAGGTAATATCCATGAAGCATTTAAAAAAAGCCTTGAGGGTTCCTTTTCATTTCCTGTAATATGTCTGTAATCAGTCTCATTGTCTTCCATTACAGTATTTAAATCCTGTGATGTTTGGCAAGCCAACGGATGCAAACACTCTGGCAGGATACGAGAGTCGCATGGAGTGTGCACTCACAGAGTTCAACACCAAATGGCTGGGCAGAGGCACAGACTTTATTAATGGCAACACTCCCACGGTTGCCGACTTGTTGGCCGCTTGCGAATTGGAACAGCCTCGTAAGTCATTTATTTTTTATAGTACGACCCGGCCAAGGTTCCATCGGTTATCTTCAGAAAATCCGAAATTCTGTAAATAAAATGTGACCATTATGGGAGAGACAGACTCAGGGCGTCAACCAATTATAATTATTTAGGTGGATATATGAGTCCGTGTGGTGCCGGACGTAAAGAATAGCACCATCCTATTTCTTCCCGTGGGTGTCGTAAAAGGCGACTAAGGGACTTATTAGAGAATGGGCAGCAGCGTCCTCTATGCATTTTAACACCATACTGCGATCGCCAACCCGCCCGCCAAGCGTGCCTATTATGGCAGCCCCCCCTTTTAGGGGAGGCCCATGTTCAGCAGTGGAAGTCTTTCGGCTGAAATGATGAATGAGGAAGGAATATGAAGACGGATTTATCTACTTTATCGGATTTATCTATTGTACAAATAACCCATTCATGAAAAGAGTAGGTAACCCTGTTTTTCAATTCACTAATTCGATGTTTCTTTTTTTTCCTTCTAGGAATGAGTGGTTATGATCCAAGCGAGAATTTCAAAAACATTGAGGTGTGGTTGAAGAAAGTTCGGCAACACTTCAACCCGTACTACGACGAGGGACACGTCATAGTAAATAAAATAATAAAGAAAAACTCGAAAGTACCTTCTAAGATGTAAGGCGGTGTAAAGTGCGACAAATGATTGTATTGTTAAGATTGTGTTGTCACATTTAAATAGTTATAAGTACAATATACCTAGCATTTAAAAAAATATTCTGGAAAATGCCCTTTTATAAATACTAGTGGTCGCCAATTGGTCCAAAGACCCTCTCTACTTGCAATCTATATAGTACTTACTAATTCCATGAGTATTACTTATTCCATGGTCAAGCTGTCACTTCTGTCACTTAGCTATCTTCAAGCCATGAGGCCCTGGTACTAGTGTGTGTGTCAAAAGCATGGTAGTGCTTGTAATGTTTTTTTTTATTGAATTATTTTATTTCTAATGCATATTATATAAAAACCTGCACTCTTTCTGCATACAAACTAACTGTGCCAAATTTCATACTCCTCCGTCCGCGTAATTATCTTACAAAGGGGTACAAAGTTTTCGCTCCACGTATGATGTGATATAGTATTAAATGTAGCGCACAACTCAATGGTAGCGCCTCAAGAGAGTCCCGCTCTATAACTGGAGGCGACTAAATGTTCCCTTTGAGTTGTCGTGTACTTACTGATAATTCGGTGGTTTTTAAAATAATTATTTATAAAAAGGCATTATACGGATTTTTTTTTATTGTACAACAAGGTAATATTATTAGAGTATTCATGTCATAATAACATCACGCTCATATTCCCCGAAGGGTTAGGCTGAGGTGCACCTAGTACACCCATATTTCGCCAGTTAGGTATGTCTTAGTCCCATGTACTATATTTTAATAATTGTAGGGCACAAAGTGCATTTCCAATAATTTAAGGTGACAGTTGGTATTGCAGTGTTTTTAGTTTATGAGATTTTCTTTTATATTTTTGTGGGTTTTTATGAGATTATTATTGTGGAATAAAATTACATCACTGTATAAAATATTGTTTTCTTTGCATTTCCTTCCAACTGTTGTAGTATAATAATATGACTGTCTCGAGTATAATGATCTCATGCGCGACTGTTGAGGTTGTGGTTCTGGGTGAACCCAGGGGTTGGACAATCAAAACGCTGGGTTTTGTACCCTGTATGAGAAGATTTTTCAAAAGATTTATCAGGTATTATGTGGGCCGATCCTGGCGGATGACGTGAGCCACGAACATCCCTTTAGCTTAGAATAATCAGTTTAATAAACTGGTATAGGATGAAAGGAACAGCTGATACTACACTTTGATAGCAGAGAAGCGATACTAAACAAAGTGTACAAGCGTCGGTCGTTCACTCTGCCACCTAGCAGTTGAAGCATTCTGTCAATGTCTACACTTCTTCATGATAATACTACACCGTTTTGGAGTCAAGGATACTCCTATACTCCTTACTTATTGAGGTTTGGTCAATCAAACTTCTGAATGATAATAATATTTTTTTCCACACACTTGCTTGTAAAGTGACTCTTATGTCAACGTATTTAGGTTCATAATTCAGCATATTATACACTTGTGTTTTTTACTTTATATTACAACACTAGTGTTTTATACATTAAATTTTATATTTTTCAATCTCCGCAAAGAGTTTTTATGTCAAATGCAAAGAACATTTTTGTGAATAAATAAACTACTTATTTACGGTTACATTTATAATAAATCATCAAAATTATCATAATTTCTTCAAATTACTTATATTATATTTTTCACTACAGAGGCGGGCGATGGATGCATAATTCATACAAACGTAAAACCAAAATAATTAGTAAATCAAACATATTCATAAGGTAGTGTGTCTTTATTCCGATTGGAATACAGAATATCTAGGTTCCCAAATATATATTTTGAATGGACGCTGTTTGTGTATGTGAATTTAAATGTTTGTAAACGCACCCACAATACAGGAGAAATTCCTAGTGTGGGGCAACGTTAAAAAAAAAAAAAAAAGAGAAAAAAAAAAGAGAAAAAAAAAAAACAATGAAAAATAAGTTTTCTATAGAAATGTTAAAATCCTCATATTTCATATTTATATCGTTGTCCTTTCAAAATATATATTTGGGAACATAGATATTCTGTAATCCAATCGAAATAAATACACACTCCCTTATGAATATGTTTGATTTACAAATTATTTTGGTATTACGTTTGTAATATGAACTACGCATGCTACGCCGGTCCCTTAATAAAATTTGCGTAATCAAAACATTATTTTTGTGTCTATTATATTTTGTATAACGGCTGTTTCGTGGTTTAGACAGTGCCTTTATTTAGGTACATCTGCGCGCGCATCGCTAGCGCGGAGCGTGGCAAAAATAAAACTAGCGCGGCATCGTCCATTTTAAATATTTGCCATCGTTTTCGTTGTGTGGTTAATTATTATCAAAAATGACGACTTCACGTAGGGAAGAAGAGCAATACCTACGTAGATTAAACTCCACTGGAAATACCTACGAGGCACGAAACGCGAGTGACAGCCTGTTGCAACAACAAAGTCTAGAGAGAAATACGTACCTAGCGGCCTACGAAACTTTCATACTGTGAAAAAACGGTCGCTTTGGTTGGTGTATCTATTCCATGTTAAGACCATAAATGATATTGATAATATCAAAACCTAGGTACTGCATCTGTAACCTTACGGCATTTCTAAAAAGACGCTTGGACGGATACCTTTAATGGTCGGAAATCTAAACTATTGTCACCAACCGACGCGACCGCGACGTTGAAAATTTTTTAGAAGCTCTGGATAGTCAGTAGGTACCTGGCAAAAAAGGTCAGTTGAACTTTATAAATCTAAATTATATGAAATACCTACCTACTATTCGTTTTTTTTAACAAATCTCAGAGTAAAAAATGTACGAAACCACCCCATCTTCCCCTATCATAATATAAAGAATTACCTACGTTATTGTAGCTAAGTTCTTACAGTAGTACCCAATTGATATGGCTTACCGATGTACCTGCGCAGAAGGTGAATTTTAAAAGTGCGGGAAATGCTATTGACCAATCGGCACGCTCCACGCACCGCGGTTTTTTTTCCTGTATCGCTATTGGTCGGCAGCTGCCGCCATGTAGCGCGCGCCGCGTGGCATGTTTGTCAGCCGCCATACTTCTGATCGAGTGCACGCTAGCAGCTCCAGTGTATTATGAACCTTATAATAGTGACCTAAGGTTGATTGTAAGTTTTAAGCATTCTGTCGTTAATCTTCGGGGCCATACTTTCTTTTCTGTGCGAACGAAGATTCACGACGCGCCTTATCAATTGGGTGCCACTGTACAACGCAACCTGCAAAGAGATCAAATAGTTAGCTATTTGATCTCTTGCAGGTTGCGTTTAATATTCGGTGTTACTGGCCCGTATAGACGTCAAGAGCACAGAGTAGGTACATTTATATATAGTCAAGAGCTTAGTGATATCTATTACAACGAAGGATGTAGAAACCCACGGTGAAATGGGCTTATTCCGTTTATCCATCCTAAAACAGCCACCCTAAGGTGAATACTCGAAATACGTGTACCTATCTATCCACCCTGAACGGGGTGGATAATCGGAATTCACTTCTGATTGTTCTTCAGACTTTTTACCCCAAGTACAGTTGACAGTGGAATAAACTTATATATTAAAATAAAAAATTGCATCCTGTATTTCTAAAAATCACATTTTCATTAAACAAAATAAATCATTAGGTATCTACTTAATACCAACACTAAAAATAAATAAAAAAGAGTAGGTACCTACACCAAAGTAAGTAGGAAAACAAAACTATTTTCAGGTTGACTTTTCAAACAAGAATTATGTAGGTAGGTAATTCTAAGTATTTTAATGTTCAGTACCTAAGTATCTTGGGCCAGTTTCTATCATGTTTCTCGGAAAATCGGAAGAAAAATAATATAGCCATGAATTCTGATTATCCACCCTGTCTGGGGTGGATGGTACATGAACTCGTGTTTCCGAATAGCTACCCTAGTGTGGCTGTTTTAGGATGGATAAACGGAATAAGACGTGAAAAGCTACTCGCAAAAATGAGATACCAATAATACTAAAAACAACATTCCACGATCTTTTCCAATCCATGGCCCGTTATAAGAAATAGTAAAAAAATATCAAGCTCTCCGTTCAACAAATGCACAAACTGACCGCATCTTCCAAAACTCTAAATGTACAGGACAACCCATTGGTATCAACAAAGAAGCAATGCCAACAAAAAAACCGGCCAAGTGAGTGTCGGACCACGCACAATGAAGGGTTCCGTAGTTAGAATGAATTTATCCCAAAAACAAATTTAACATTGTAGTTGAAAAACATGCTCTCCCATACATCGATATACGTTACGGTCAATTCTTCAACTGCAAATTTAAGTTGGTCGACTATCACTCGTTAACTTGTAAACTCTACTTAGCTGTGATAGTTTTCCTTTTAATTTCGTTATATATACTACTGCTATGAATTTTTTCACCTATCCAAAACCAACCATTTGGCTGGCAGGGGGGGAGGGGACACTTAACTCTAACAAAAAACGGCACTTTAAAGCTTAATATTACGCAAACGGATCTCAGAATTGAAAAATGGCTTTCACAGACCCACAATATTTTTAAACGGCCTATCCAACTATACCCCACACCATGTATTAGACAAGAAAAGAAAATATCATACCCGGTTTACGTGCAAGGGAGTAGGGTACCCTAAAAAAAAATGTTTTTCATGGTTTTATTTTACGAATTTTTTGGCGTGATTAATAGGTATACCCATGCCAAATTACAGCTTTCTAGGACTAAGCGTCTCTGAGCTAAGCCGGGGACAGACGGACGGACGGACAGACATACAGACAGACAGACAGACAGACGGACATGGCGAGACTATAAGGGTTCCTTGTTTAGTACGGGACCCTAAAAATGGCAAAGTATTTCGATTTCCCCGAGGCTGATTCTTACACAGGGCATAGTTTTAGAAGAACTTCGGCTACACTGCTTACTGATTTGGGAGCCGTTATAATAACATGAAAGCGTGATGGCGGATGGCAATCTGAGTATCTGACGCAGTCGCTGAGTCTTATGTCGAAGATTCTATTCATAACAAGGCAAACATTAGTGCTAAAATAACACGTGCAACTAATTTGGAGTCACAGACGAAGAAGTCTTGCTGTAAGCCGGGACAATCTACTTCTCGTGACACTGGTTATTTACTGCTTTCTGCTCCCACTAATGAGCCCTTATATTTACAACATTGATCCAACTACCTACTATGAACATATTTCATCATCAACATTTACCCAGAAAACAACGTTAATTACTTAATATAATTATTATTGAAATAATACCTATACCTACCAATACCTTATCGCAAACTTTAAAAATGCCAACCAAACACTGTTCGGTATCATTTTGAGAATTTTACTTTCACTAATGCAGGACGAACTGTCGAGTTAGGTAGGTCCAACTTCGAGGAAAAGGTCAAACGTCGAATCCGCCTCGGCTGGGCAGCGTTCGGAAAGCTACGCAATATCTTCTCGTCTCACATACCGCAGCGTCTTATGACGAAAGTCTTTGACCAGTGCGTGTTGCCACTGATAACCTATGGCACTGAAACGTGGTCGCCGACACACAATGGACCTTATCAGAAAGCTAAAAGTCACCCAAAGGGCAATGGAGAGGGTTAGGTGTGCTTGGAGTTTTCCTACGTTATCGAATAAGAAATGAAGAGATCCGCAGGCGAACCAAGGTGTGATTCGAAGTATCGGCCGAATGTTCGGCCGTTTCTTGACATCCTTACTTGACTTCAAGTCACGTTTTTGACTTTGACTTATCTCCGTTTTTTTTTTTTTTTTAAAACGTTGCCCCACACTAGGAATTTCTCCTGTATTGTGGGTGCCTTTACAAACATTTAAACTCACATACACAAACAGCCAGACCCGGAACAACTACTTGTAGGTCATACAAATATTTGTATTTAAGTATGATCATGTGTCCGCGCACCGATTGGTTTTAAAATGGTTGCCCATTCGTCAGCGCAGGGAGTTGAGGGCTTTGTCTATGTTGTTTTCCATACTCGACAAACCCACTTCTCTTTCTTACCTAACTTCCCATGTTCAATACTTGTGCTCTGCCCACAGTAAAAATCTCCGTTCCACCAACAATCGTCTTCTACGATGTCCTTCTCACCGCTCTGGTTTCATTCACTCTTCTTTCTTTGTCCAGGCGGTTTTCCTTTGGAATGCGCTCCCTCTGAGCATCAGGATGGCAACCGGACTGTTAACGTTTAAAGTGAAGGCACGGAAATATATTCGTAAGAAGTTGGCAGAATCATCCCAGTGTTGATTCGTTTTCTCCTCCACCAATCGTTATTTCTCCTGACACTTTTTATTTTGTTTATAAGTATGTATGTATTAGTATATATTTTTGATTTTCGAGTTATCTATCCCTTATGTTGCACCTACCATGTTTTGTCTCTGCATCACCCTAAGGTTGACTGGTAGAAAATGCCTCAGGCATTAAGTCCGCCTTTGTACAGTATTTTTTTACTTGTGCATGAAGTTTTAATAAATAAATAAATATTTGTTCCGTGCGGGAATCGAACCCGCGACACGCAGCGTAGCAGTCAATCGCTTAACCACTGCGCCAACCGTGTATCTCTTTGACCGTCGTTTTTATTTTTTCTTTAGTCAGTAGTAGTTAGGAAACGGCCGAAAAACATAAAATTTTGAAAAGTAAAATGGAAAATCCGGGAAATTGTTTTTCTATGGGATTTTTACAGGTACGAATTATTGAAATTTGGACGGGGGTAATCTTCGGAACTACTGATTTGATTTCAAAAATTCTTGCAGCGATAGAAAGTTATGCTATTGTTGAGTGCCATAGGATATGTTTCATGTATAACACACAGAGGAAGTCGCGGGCAGATGATGAATGAATGAATATAAAAATTATTGAAAAAATTTCGCCGTCGGGACGCGATTGTCTCAAGCCGTCGGCGGCGGCATATGTCGAGTCGCGTTCGCTTAGCTTTCAGAATGAACGCAGGTAAAACTTATGTCTATGCGTATTCAATGACATTTTCTTTTTACAAACATAACAACTGTTAGTCACTATCACCCTTTTAATAAACATACGTAGATTCGAGTTTTAATTACCTTTTGCTTTCATTTCAAGATCGTGCTAAATGTTCAATGTTGCATCAAATTATAGTCGTACTTTCATATTTGTACTGATGCATGTTGACAAAAATGTGTTACACGATTGTAGTAGGTAGGTGATAATTAAACATTCTCCTGCATTAAAAAAAAAAAAGGTTTATTTCAGAAACTTGTACAACTTTTACAGTAAATCTTACATAGGGACCTCCTTTTAAGTAAAAGATATACCTGTGCTAGGAGATCCCGCTCTCATATGACAAAATAATGAATTGGTAAAAGTGGTGTACAATAAGAAAATAGAATTTAAACAACAAAAAGAAAAAATAAAATAAAACAAGTAAAATCCCAAATTAAACATGACAAGAACTTGAACAAAAAGAAAAATAAAAAACTTAGAGATTTATCCTAAAATAGTATGTGTGTGTGTGTGTGTGGTTGTGTGCGGGGGTGCGTTCGTGTGTGTGTGTGACCGATTGATTGACCTATTGATTGCATTTTTTATAATAATAATAAAACATTTATTGCAGGCTACAATGGCCCATAGACCAGACCTTACAAACTAACATATATAAAGTATAAAACAAAAACTCGTGTTATAAATATAGCTTAAAACTATGATCAACCCACACCCCCCCCCCCCTCTTATAACTTAACTATTTATCCCAATTTAGTTGAGGTCGGCGCACCATCTCTCCTTTGTCCATATTTCTCTTTTGATCGTCATATATATCATCTTTCACACATTCCATCCATCCTTTCTTTGCTCTTCTGCTACTGATAGAGTCATCTACATTCATAGGTACTCCAAACTTTCCTCATTCTTTTACATCACATGCGCAAATCATAACACACAACAACAACAACATCAACATGTGGGCTGTTTTGTTGATGGGTTGTGTTTTAATAACATCAGCTACGCAGATGATATGGTGCTGTTGGCTCCCTCGGTCAGTGCACTCAGAAAACTTGTCAAAATCTGTGAGAACTATGCTGCCGGCCATGGGTTGCTGTATAATGTGAAGAAGTCTGAACTCATGGTCTTAAAGGCTGTTGGCAGGAGACCTCCAGTAAATGTACCACCAATAAAACTGAATGATGTGCCGATTCGTCGGGTTCATCAGTTTAAATACTTGGGTCATTTCATTGCTGACGATCTTAAAGATGATGCTGATGTTGAACGGGAACGCAGGGCAGTGGCGGTACGGGTGAACATGTTGGCCCGTAGGTTCGCTCGATGTACAGAAGCGGTCAAACACACGCTTTTTAAAGCATACTGTACATCTCTGTACTCGAGCGCCCTATGGATCAGCTGTACCAAACGAGCCGTCAATGCGCTGCGCGTTCAATATAATAACGCCTTCAGGGCGCTGCGGCTGCGACGTTACTGCAGTGCGTCAGAGATGTTCGCAAAAGCCCGAGTCGACAGTTTCTCAGCTGTCGTACGGAAGAAAAGTGCATCTCTGCTCGCCAGATTGCGTGGCAGTGGCAACAGCCTCCTGAGGGTGATAGCTGATAGGCCTGATGAGAGCCCCATAATGGGACATCTTATCAAAACAACAATGTCTGTTGTAGTATATAAGTACTAACATAGATCATAAGCCAAATTATTACTAATATCCTAGATTATAAGTACTAACATAGGTTATAAGATATATTGTTGCTAAAATTTTTGATTAGGTATTTGTTTTTATCAGTGTGGACCTTGGTTGTCTGTTAAATAAATAAATATATATATATATATATACAACGTGTTTTTTTTGATATCCCATAACTCTAGGGTACGATTGAGGCCATATCAAAGAATCAACTGGCATATGAGTTATGTTCCAATCCTTCGTTATTTTTTTTTTCATTTTTCATACAAAATAATTCGGCAAAGTCACGATTATTAATGTAAAACACCCTTACGTGAAATATGACAACGTGGACAAGGTAGCTTTCCCTTCACTAGCTGCCGCCGGGAAGCCCCGATACCAACATACCTACATATTTTATTTTACTATTTATTTTACTACACTACTGCGAAGTTTGGCAACCTCGCAAAAGTAAAGATTCGTCATACTGGTGACAATTTCTGACCTAATTTAATTATGATTGATGATATCTCCGAAACGATGCATTTTTGGACCACCTATTCTAGGAGTTTTAGTATTATTTTTACCTACAGAATATAACCCTAGAGTTATGGGATATAAAAAAAAACAGGTTGTATATATAACAACAGATTTCCACACAACTTTTCAGTCACCGGTGCCACTTTCAGACTCACAGACTTCCTCTCAATCTGCCTAGCCTATTCCCAACTACAAGTATGTTGGGGTCGGCTTCCAGTCTGCCTAGCTTTTCCCAACTATGTTGGAGTCGGCTTCCAGTCTAACCGGTTACAACTGAATACCAGTATTTACATGGAGCGACTGCCTATCTGACCTCCACAACCCGGCACCTGGGTAATACGATACCCCTTGGAGCCCGTCAGATTTTCGGACTTCTGTCATCCCGTAACGACTGTCAAAGATCCACGATTGACAGCCGGGACCAACGGTTTAACGTGCTTTGCGAGGCAGGGAGGAGTCTCGGTATTTAAAGATAGTCACCCATCCACGGACCGACTTCGGCAAGCATAGCTTAACCTGATGGATCGACCTGTGAGGCTGTCATTAAACTTCCTCTCCTGTATACTATTTTTTTTATTCTATCTGTCTTAAGTAATAATATATTTAATAAAAATCTTAAATCACTAACAGGAATCCCACAGCCAAACTAAACCACTGGATCTAGAACAGATTATCATGGACCACTTGCAATATTTAAACAATCAGACGCACAAGCTTAGATGTAGGGAAAGAAAACAAAGCTATTTAAAAAAACACTTTTACCTATTTAAGTCACAGAAAAATATAAAAGGAATGCGGCAGCAACCGGCTGCTGCTTTTTTTCGATAAGTACGTTAAATTGTGGGATTGTCTTAGGCCCGTATTACAGAACGTCACTCAATACTCAAGCATTACTTAAAACTAGTTTCAACCAATCAAATGGCTTCAATTTAGTTTTAAGTAATGCTTGAGTATTGAGTGACGTTCTGTAATACAGGCCTACAGGACTACGCAAGACGCATAATCATGTTTCACGTCTAGTCGGTTCCGATTTTTAGTTTTTATTGCAACTAATGTTGAGAATCCTGATTCACAAAGATATGCAGTAGCAAATGGCACTAACAACGACGTAGCTCGTTTCACTAGTAGAGGGTAAGCCTGTTCTGAACAAAGGCAAAGTCAAAGTCAAATGATTTATTTCAAATAGGCACATATAAGGCACTTTTGAACGTCAAGAATTACAAAAAAAAATAGAATTGATTCTAGTTGCCCCTTCCAAAAGGTAGTTTCGTATGGAGAAGAATGGGCAAGAAACTCCACCGTTACTCTTTTAAAAATGTTTCACAATATTTTGTTTATGTACATTAATTATATGATTATATGTGAAGACGATGCACCTAGAATAAAATTACTATACCACAATAGGTAAAAAGAATTAAAAATGAAGCAATGAAAAATAACTTGATCGATACAATCGATGGGGCACTTATATAAAAAGCACGTTTGAACGTCAAGAATTACAAAAAAAAAATAGATTTGAAAACTTAACCAAAAGTTGCAAATATCTTTAGCGTTAAATTCGGCTCGCAATAATGCAATCAATCAAGTCATCTTTGATAAGATCTTCGTCAAGTACGAGTATATGTCGTGGATATCAATCATCAACTGACTTCGTACCCGTCTAGTAGTCCGTAAAGTTTTTTGGACCAAAATGAAAATGGTCAAAAGAGTTCTGCAGTGTTTCACAATCATAAAATGGTACTGATCACGCGCAGTATTGTTTACTTGTTTACGTCTTCATGGACTCCCAGTATTTCCCAGATCCACAGACCCCTTAGGGGTCCATGGACCCCAGATTAAGAACACCTGCTCTAGAAGCTTGAAATTTTGCACAAGAGTTCCTTATTTAACGAAGGTGAGCACTGAGGAAGGAACTTATTGAAAATGCATCCCCTAAAGGGGTTTAATAAAGGAAGAAAGTGTATGGAAGTTCATCATTTATGCCGATGACAAATCTAAACGAATTGCTTGGACTTGTTAAGTACCTCTCTCCGCTTACATGATTGTTTAAAAATCCAAGTAGATTTTGCGTCTTTCTAATTATATATGTAACTACTTACTTACCTAAGTTACATATAAACTGAGAAAGGGATGCAACTCTGCAGTTATAAAAAGACAACTACATTAAATTGACAAGCATTGTTGGCAGTATTCAAAACCATGTATGAATTACCTTTAGGTATATAATGTGTAGTGGAGTAAAAAAAAATCTGGTAGACAAAGGGTTGGTGGATGCAGCGCGCGCAGTGCTCGTTTATTGGTCGAGAAAATTAGGGGGCAGTGGCTTTCATCCCCGTGTCGTATTCCTCTGGCTGTATAAAGGGCTCCCAGGTCTCCAGCTCCACCAGTCTTCGACGAACCGCGACACCGAATACTTTGCACCTCGGGACACCGTGCTCCGGAAGTCCGGACTCGCGGAACTTAATTATATCTTTACTGCATCTCAAACTGCTTTAGTAATTCGCGTTATTTTATTTAGTAAGTTTAAAATTCTGTATTTTTCTTGTTTTTTAATAAAGTTACTGATCGCTGTTATCTGATTGCGAATTATGAAAAATTCAAGATATCTTCTTTCTTTGTACCAAAGACTTGTCGTAGAAAAATATTTAAATCGTAGAATCGAACGAGATTTAAAAAGTCATAATTGGCTGATTATAAAATACGAAAATCTTAAAAAATCAAATAAAATGCCGCAGTCCAAATGTCGGCTTACTTTGTGTGAAAAAGTTAAAGAAAAACAGTTAAATAATAGAATTAGGCGAGATTTAAAGGATCATCATAACTGGCTAACTCAAAGGTACAAAAAGAGTGAAAAGTTGGAGAAAAAGCCGAAGGACAGCAAAGACATACAAAAAAAAAATGTAAGTTGGATTACTGAAAAATTGTTGGTCAACATGGTTAGAATAACTGGCGGTAGCGCAGTGGTTGAGCGAACGAGTCCTGCGCTTCGGGTTCGATTCCCGCACGAAACTGATATTGAATTTTGTCTGGCCTTAATTTACATATACAGTGCAAAGATGAAAAATATTTCTGTATTGTTTCAGGCAAAAAATAATTTAAACAAAAATACTAAAAATAACGAAGTTTCTGTTGGTTTATCCATGCCAATTTTAAATTAGATAGGTACTTAGTAGATGTCCATTTCAACCGCGCGGTCAACTCATAAAATTGGATGAAATTTTGCCAGGAATTAGTGGTAATTTGTTACTATACACACCTCTTTTCCTGAATTTGTTGCAAAAAAAACCAAGACGCATAGGACCAAAAATAGTTGGCCGCTAGAATCGCCACTTGCTGTAGTCATCGCCTGTGATTACACAGAAACTTAATAATGCAGATAGGCGAATGATACATCAAAAGAAAGGTCATAATTTGTTGTATTTGTTGTGGTAGAGCTCGTTGATAAAGACCTCGTCCGGGACAGTACTACCACAATAACTACTTAACCTCTTTATCTTCTCTTTCGCCGTCAAGCAGTCTTGCTTGATACATCAGAATGAGGGTCATTTGACGAGGCACAAAATAAGTGTTACTGTTATCACATCTAGTGTTAACCTATATGTCTGGGATGGCAACGCACCGGGGGGATAATTCCCGTATTTTTAAGATCGTTCGCATTCTAATAAATTTCAGTCTCAATTTGTTAAATATGCAGTATGTAAAAGATCAGTTGTGGTCCAGTGGTAAAAGAAAGAAAGAATGAAAGAAATATTTTATTCGCACAAGAAATACAAATATAGCATTTAAAACTAACTTCAACAATAAAAACAACCAAAACTTGTGCGATGCCAAAAAGATCTCAGCATAATGCCGCGATATTTAAAAATAAATACCGTAACGGCTCCGACTCACGAGTTGTAGGTCGTGGCTTCGAACCCAGGAATTTTTTTCTGTAAATAATTTAATCACCACTGCTCTCAAAACGGTGAAGGAAAACATCGTGAGGAAACCGGCATGTCCTAGAACCAAAAATTCGAAGACATGTGACATCTACAAACCCGCACTGCGCCCGTGTGTTAGATTACAGCCCACACCTTCTCGAAGAACGGAGGTCTGTGTCCCAGCAGTGGGAACATTATATAGGCTCATTATGCAGTATGTCTTATCATCTGCCCAGCCTTTTCCCAACTATGTAAGGGTCAGCTTCTAGTCTAACTGGATGTAACTGAATACCAGTATTTTACATGGAGCAACTGCCTACCTGACCTCCACAACTCAGTTACTGGGTATTACAGTACCCCTTGCTAAGACTGGTTGTCAGACTTTCGGGCTTCTAACAATCCGTGACGACTGTCAAAGATCCACGAAAGACTATATCGGGACCAATGGCTTAGCGTAGCTTAGCGTGCACTATGTACTTACATAATATATAACGTTTAGACATGCATGAAAAAACCTTTTTTAGATTTCTAACTTTTGTAGCGGTCAGTCTATCCATCATAAAAAAGTAAGTTGGAGTATCATTTCCTACGAAATATAGTAGAAAAGTTTTAGAGATTTCTGGCTTTTTTAGTTTTTTTATCCTTAAGAGAAACAGATCTGCATAAAAAACAGTTTTTGTGAAAATTGGCCATTTTCTTGCTGACTGTTTTTTTTTTAATCCTGTGAATGCAGATCACAATCCGCCTTATTACAAAACAAGATTTATATTTTGACATGGCTTAAACCATGGAGCCAGTTTTTGTAATAAGAACGTAACTGTGATTGAAATACCGTTCTTTATTCAAAACTGAAAACTTAGTTCGGTACTAAGTTGTCAGTTTTGTGTTTAGGAACTTTACCATAGTCGGAAGAAAGTTCGAAATTCAATAATGGCTCCATGTTTTAAACCTGGCTCTGAATATAAACCTTGTTTTGTAATAAGGGGGTTTGTGTCAAAAATATAAGGATAGTCTCCTAAGACCGTAAGGTACCCTTACTGCCCCGTCTCAAAAATCCACCTGCATTGTTGACATTTACCTACATTTTTGACAAGACTTTGACATAGGTTGTCGATGGAAAAGATTGCGCTTTTTAAGTACGAGAATTAGCCTTCTAGTGTCTTGATTCCACTCAAGACCCCCCTTGGGTCTTGAATTAACAAACGGTTCACTTGTTTATCGATTGTGGGTTTTTGAGAGGTGTGTCATGCAAATTGTGTCCAACACACACAAATTGAAACGTATGAAAAATTGTGGAATCAATGCCCTGATGATAAACCTGGCGGTGCAATGGTAACCACCTACCATTGGGAGGACCATCCGAGTTTGCCACTTAATAATATCAAAAGCAGATAGTTTTACTACTATTCTGCTAAAGAAATCAAACTTGTACAGTAAAGGAAATTCTAATTTTATATTAAAAAAATTAAACATTATAGTAAAAAACGTACTTAATAAACGTAAACATAGAAAAAAAAAATCTAAAACAAAACCTGTTTAAAGTAGTGGCATAAAAAGCATCTGCTTTATCTGCATTGCTGTACCTTTAGACGAAGAAGATCCTCGACAAGTGCCTATAGCACCAACTCATCCGTAACAGTCCTACACCATCGCTAGTATAAGCCGCGAGACCGACATGGCCGAGGAAAAGAAAATGCTGGAATTTTTAAGTGCCAACGGCATTAAAACACTCGAACAGCTAAAATACATATTTGAGCATTGTCAAAATGGAACAGTTGAGGAAGAAGTAGTATTTGTCAAAGAAATTAAACCAGAAGCTGCATCATGTATTAGCCAAGACAAGCTAAACATGCTAATAGAGGCGAGCACAAGAAATAAAGAAATACTTTTGAATGATATAACCAAAAATACGGCAGAAACTTCGGGTCCTCGGCCAGTTGTTCAACAAAGTGGCAACATCGATGTTCCTGGCCGCTTTGTCGTGAATGCAGGCTGCACTAAGAAAAATGTAACTTCGCTGCCCATGAGGTACGTATACGTCATTACCCTTTGCCCATACCATCGGGCACACAGAGATGTGATATAATTTTAAGGATATGTAGGAATGTCATAAAAGTGGCGTAAACTAACGATCTGGATGTTATAACCATTTTAAATAAATTCACGATGAGGTAGAAACTGAACAAAATATAATAAAAATTACTATTGTTTACTTAGCATAATCAGCCTATAATGTTCCCACTGCTGGGACACAGGCCTCCTCTCTTCGAGAGGGACTGGGCTGTAATATACCACGCGGGCCCAGTGCGGGTTGGTAGATGTCACATGTCTTTGAATTGTTGGTTCTAGGACATGCCGGTTTCCTCACGATGTTTTCCTTCACCTTTTTGTTTACTTAACCTTCATAAAAGTACTTATCAGCGGTATATCAAAATAGGTTCCGTCGATTTTCACGAACTATAAAAATATTCGAAATATTGGTATGTTCGTAAAGTTCGTATTGTATAATTTATTATTTGAATGACATTTATTTTACATTCTATGATTACCTTAACTCACACACTGATATATTTTTTTAGGAAAACATTTTTTTATTTTGATGATTTGTGATTACAGATTGGTCTTTTTTTAAAGACGGATACAAAGCAGAACTTAATCATATACCTACATATTTTCAGTGACCCACAGTATAGGTTGACCATGATTCCGAGTATATGCAACCATTTATATTTTTTATTTTTTAAAGGGGTGTATATCCTCAAGGATGTCCTCCGCCCTGGGGCGGATGGAGGGGTCTATCAGACTTCTACTGACTAAAACCACCTCGTGTTTCCTAGCACACTTGCACCGGAGGCCTTTTGCACTTAAGCACTTTTCAAGCGGGGGAACATTACGCGCCACCACCTCGGGTCTTGTATGATAGGAGTCCGCCGTCTCTGGATCCAATTAAATGCAACCATGACGCAACCTCAAACTTCCAGCATAAAAACTTGGATTTTGAAGTTGGATAAAATAAAATCCAATCTGTTTTCAGATTCCGACATAAACTCACCCATCAAAACCACCCTTTTCAAAAAGATACAAGGTGCCAACAGCAGCGGGAAAGGCACCGCCAAGCTTGCCAAGGCAACGCTAACCAAGAAAACATCCAATACCTCCACCAACAACATAATTACCACGTCCATAATCAAAACAGATACGAAGGGGTTGGACAGAATATCACTGGCTACAATAATGGAAGTGGCCACTTGATGGCCACGTGGCCACGTGGTGGTGGTGGTGGTATCAATTCAATTGGCCATATGATTCCGGTCACGCAGCCTTTGGTATCGACGACTGTTTATAACGTGGTACCGCAGCAACAGTGGCCATCATCCACATCGATGGCCAACCGAGGACACAGCGGCAACTATGCTCAATTTCACTTGAATCCTTCAGTGTCCCAACAACCACGCACGCAGTATTTGGTGGGAAGCAGGCCAATATATAACCCAAACTGAAATATCATGCGATGGTCAAGGGATTCTGAACTATGTGCGGTCCAGCTGTTGGTGTCAATTTTACCTGACCTGCTCTATAAATTGCAAAGTAAAAAATACCGCGGGATTGAGATGAACTAAGATGTTGGAATGTATTTCTTGTAAAGCCTAAAGATATAAATGCCTAAAAATTATGAAAAACAGTCAATGAAAAGTTGGTGTTGGTTAAAGAACTTCCGCCAGATATTGAAAATAAATTAAATAATATATCATGTAGTGAAACAAACCAATAAAGATTTGATAAAAGCTCACGAAAAAAAAAAACATGATTTTGAACACAATGTTGCCACCCTCTGGTGAATGCTGGCTGCCCACATAAAGAACATAATAACAGCTCCCTACTGATGAGGTACGTACTCAACGGTGAGACAGAGTTGTGAACAATAGCGATGAAACATCAAATTAGGTTCAGTAGTTTTTGAGTAAATGACGGATCAACAAAACATTTATTCTTGATGTCGGATACAAAATAAAACTTAGTATTTTTTCAGGTCCCCACAATATACCCATGAATACGTAAGTTAGAAGAAGAGGAAGAAGATTAGTGAAGAAAAATTATATATGAAAGGTACCATTCGAGCACGTATAAAAAAACTTATGAATTTTATTGCCACCCATGCCTAATATGAATGTCTAGATAATGAACATGATATCAGCTCCCTAACGATGAGGTACGTAGACAAAAAGTCCCTTTTGCCCATACGATTGGGGATATAGATACTCAGTACTTAAACTACATAAAACATTACCTTACTTTCATATAGCTCATACGGGTAGAAGAAAATGTAATGTGGCCACTGCTCCTCGCTGTAGAACTCTTTTTGCCAGGCGTCAATTTCAAGCCCACTCTGCCTACCTATATAATAAGCTTCACAACAAATATACAATATTCAACCTTCAATTCCACGAATGTAAAAAAACAATCGTTCACGAGTTCGAGCGGCTAGGATACTGTGATATAGAGAACTTATTATTTAAATACGAACTCTAGACAATATTCGTGACTTCTAGTGGTACTTCCCGATCCCAAGATAATGGGATAGGGAAGGGTAGAATATATAAATGAAATGAATGAATATCCCATCATAGGGCTAGAAGTCTCCTATTTAGGAGTCAAATTCACACAGCCTATACGAGAAATAGTATGTTCTAAATATCATAAGGCAAACACACACACACACACACACCTCTCACACACCTCTCACACACACACACACACACACACAAACTCCATACACGCACGCACACACACACATAAAGATAAGTCACACCAGTATCTCTAACTTTTCATTCATTATGTTCTTGTTTGTAATTACTTAAAATAGTTTAGTTATCTAGTTACCTAAAAATATGTTGATCCGAGGGAGGAGCAGAACCACCCAATACAAGCATTACTACATGCTTCCTGGGAGGTTCTAGCCACAGAATAATATTGTACAATAAAGTTACAGAAATAAACTATTTTAATTTTTTGTAGATTTGTTATACATAAATAAAAATAAAATAAAACTACATTGATATCTGTAACTCGTATGGTGTACATAATAAAGACTATTCTATTCTATTCTAAAGTCATAACCAGACAGAAAAGTTCTTCTTTTCAGATCAGACTCAAAATAAAACTTGAAATCTTTTCAGATCCCACAATCTACCCATGAGTCCGACGGCGCAACATCTAACTTCCACAACACTGTTTTATGAACTGGTCACAGCGAGCGGCTATAACTTAGCATAAAACAGCTCAAAGCACGTGCGTTCTCGGAATAACAAAAACTTATGAGTTTTGTTAAATGTTTTGTATTTTGAAACAAACTTCAAAATTACACTATCAAGAAAGACGAAAGAAAGAAAAAAAGAAAAAATAAAGAAAGAAAAATAATTTTATTCGTCACAGAAACACGTGCTTAGGAAAACATAGACTCGAGCAAGTAAACATTTAAGATGGTAAGATGTTGCCATCCGATGCCTGTATTATGGTGAATGCTGCCTGCCTGGATAATATCAGCTCGCTACCGACGAGGTACGTATACAACCGTACCCTTCTGCCGATACCATAGAGTATACAGAGTTATGAGATAATTTTTCTTAGAAATAGTGTTCAAAAATCATAATTGGTTCAATGATTTTTGAAATAATCACGGACTACATAAGCACAAAATATACTTGCGTGTCGAATATAGCACCTTATTTATTTAAAGTCGGACACAACATAAAACTTGACATGTTTTTAGGTACCCACAATATACCCATGGAACTACAATATCCGTACATCAACCAGCTCAATTTCCAATTCAAGACCCTCAAGAATAAAGACGAATCTTCATGTTGGTCTCGGAGGTATTTATAATAAAGACTAGATAGGATTTCCTATTGGCAAAAATTAACGAAACGAACTTACATACAAACTTTTATTCCATACGGGATACATTTTCAAGAATTCTCCTTAGTGTTCACTTTTGTGAGAGTATCGCGGCGACACTCACGCTGTTTTTCTGCAACAGTAACCGATACGTGGAGTGTGTCAAAAAATCATAAATAATTTGTTCTAGAACCATCTGTAAGGATATTATGGTTTTACATGTAGTGTCAGAGATAATCAGATTTTTCATACTAGTTTCAAACAAATTTTTCGTTAAAAAAATCGAATTAATTATATCTTTTTTAGGAAAAATTATAATTAATTCGTTTTAATAAACGTATTGTGTTTCTTTTTTTTTGTGCATAGTTAACTCGGATGACATTTTTGTATTTAGTAATAGCTAATAGAAGCAATATCCGACAAAAAACGACAGTGAAAAATGTAATACCCTATGTCTATGAAAGTCGATTTTCAGCCCACCGTGCGCCGTGACTTAAATTCTATAGAAACTGTATGGAGCAATCTCCATAATATCATCGCGGTGAGAATTGGATGGCACGGTGAGACTATCACCGCGATCCTCTCGCCCGTAGAGATGGCGCCTAAGAAACTCTTGTGCAATACTTTTATGCTTCTAGAATAGAATAAATAGAATACACGTAGGATATAAATGTAGAAATATTACTTATTGGTGTCACAATGGGCGGTCTTGTCACTTTGGGTGGATAAAAAACCGGCCAAGTGCTTGTTGGAACACGCACAATGAAGGGTTCCGTAGTTGGGATGAATTTATTCCAAGAAAAACTTAACATTGTAGTTGAAAAACATGTTTTCCCATACATCACGTACATTACGTTGTACGCCACTGTTATCATTGAGATTTTGTCCCTCTAGTGGTAAAGGAACAAAAGCTCTGATGTAAGGAGGGTTAGTATCAGAACACAAGGACACTACCAACTGCCTCAAACAATATATATATTTATAAAAATATAGCTTATATTAAATTAGGTACGTGACAATCAAGATAAACCTAAGATATGCCAGCCAGCTTAGATTTCAGTTGATAAGAACTAGGGTCGTGGGGGATTGATATACGTCACGGTCCATTCTCCAACTGCAAATGTAAGTTGGTCGACTATTACTAGTTAACTTGTAAGTCTTCTTAGCTGTGATAGTTTTCCTTTTAATATCGTTATACTACACCCATGATTTTTTTGACTTATCAAAAAACTTCCATTTAGCTGGCAAGGGGGGAGACACTTGACTCTAACAAAAAATTAGCACTTTAAAGCTTAATATTACGCAAATAGATCCCTGAATCGAAAAATGGTGTTCACAGACTGAATGTCCTATGCAACGATACCCCACATTATGACAACTGTACGTCGCTTGCTCCCGCGTCACCAGTCCTGAGTCCTGACTCTCTGAGACGATCACTCCTTTTTCAGCTTTCAGTAAAGTATCAATTAAATGTTAAGGGTTTAGTAGTTTTTTCATAACTAATTATTTTTGGTAACAAGTCAGAAAAATACAAAAAAAATCGAAGAACCGTCACAGCTCGGTAACCATCTAGTTTTGACCCCTAGTTAACTGGACTTAATTTGTTGCTAATGACCTCTAGTATCACCCCTTTCAAGGAATAGGTCTAATTTCCCTGTCACCCTGAATAATCAAAATGAAATGCTGTTTGTTGGTAAGCACGTCACTTCAGAACGGTTAGACCGGTTTGGCAAAACATTGTTTTAAAATGCTCGTAGAGTCCGAGTATAGGTACGATAGCAAAAATTGGAAAAATTTCCGGGAAAATTGGAAAATTCGGAAAAAACTGAAAGTGCACTCTCTACGAAAATTTGAAATTTGTACAAGACAACGCCTATGGAATCAGCTAGTCGCTAATAAATATAGTTATTGTTCCGTGTGGTGCCGGACACAAAGAATAGCACCACCCCGTTTCTTCCCGTGGGAGTCGTAAAAGGCGACTAAGGGCTTCAAATGAGGATGCGCAGCAGCGTCGTCTGAGTTAAATGACCCATCACAAAGCTGAGAATCACAAAGTACCTAGTACATAATACCTATTAATAGTATCTATTCTTCCCGTCATAGCGATATATTTTTTATTGCAGGACTTTTATAACCAACCGAGATATAGAGATATTGAAGGTCAAAAATAGGGTATTTGACTGTTATTTTATTTCGATTTAACGAAACCAACAAAAAATTAAAACACGGTAAAAAAAATGTTTTCATTATCTTAAAAAATGCCAAGGTTGTAGGTATGCGTTTAAAGTCTATTGTAGACAGAGACAGCACTGCTGCGATTTGACGTCATAACTCACAACACAGGAAAGCCATATTAACTTCGCGCCATTCAGTACAATAATTAGTATAGTAGAATAATTTCAAAAGCGTGTAACTTCTCCATTCCACACTGATTTTATTTATTTTTTCACTAATTGTCTATTTTAGGCACACCTTTAAAAATAAGTGTTAATTTGTGTATATTTTTGATACCAGTCAAATACTCTATTCATTTAATATTCGATAACGTCATTGCGCCTCCTTAATTCCGAAGATAGTTGATGAACGCCGAGGCGCATAGTTTAAATTGTAGTACTGTAATAATTGTTTAGGTGTGCAACATAACATGTTAGGGTTTTTCATACCAAAAATAAAAATCTAAAGAAGAACGGTAATTTGTGACCCAGACCCGACACGAACGAGACATATCACAGTTTTTTTGTTATTTTAAATATAGCTAAAATATATATTTTTATATTCGAAATCAATGGCTAGCACCAAAATATTGCCTCATGTTTATGTACAGGTGATATACAAAAAAATATTGTTTATACCTATTTACCTTCAAAATTCATAATTGTATGCAACTCAATCACGATACAATAATTATGGAATTATCCAGGTGACCTGGTGATGGAGCTGGATTATGTAATTTTAAAACTCCTAGTATACACAACCGAATTAGGGTTCATTAAATCGGTGACTGATTGCAGATTAGAGATTAGGGTATCATTAAGAAGCTGGATAGATAGTGGAATATTTTGGTAGCTAGGTACTAAATCCACCGAGTTTGAGCTTATCAATATTAACTCTATTTCAGTGCGGTTGTGAAACAAAAATAAAACCAATATTTGTCCGGTAATAAGAAAGCCAAAAATCGTCGCAATATTTTCTATTGAATCTCGAAAATAAAAACGCACAGATCACGACAGATAGAGAGTTTTTTTTTTTTTTTTATAGCATCTCGCAGTTCAAGCTATGAGGTTGTAAATGGTGCATGTGGACTTTGTTCGCGTTGCAGGGAAAGGAGTCGTAGGCACGTATGGCGGCGTTCTTCTCGGTTATCAGTTTACGTACGTCAGCCGGTACTTTCCAGCGATGGTCTTCCATCACCGGAACTTCCCGTTAACAATCCGTCAATACGGATTGTACGTGTTCTGTAAATCGAGTCGATCGCGCCCGTCGTGTCTGCGACTGAATGGTGAAAAAAAAAAAAAAAAAACTTGGTCAGGAATGGAGTCCAAGTGAGAGATGTGGTGGATTTCAGTCTTTCACTAACTTTCCTCCAGTCGGTTATCACTTTGGTCTGTTGGGGACAGAAAGCCAAGGACTGCACGTGAGCTTCTAATGAAAGAGTGAGATAGCATTATTTGTTACTGTTACTGGGTTACCTAAGCCGCAGATGGTATTGAAAATTAAGATTAGAAAAAAGAAGAAGAAGAGAAGATTTTATTAATACAACTCAAAATAAAGGCACTAAATAAGACGCCCGTATATTGTGATAAGTACACCAGGAATATTTTAGCTCTAATGGAGCTAGAAGCTTGATGACTATCTATTTTTTGTGTTTTTATCTAAATTGGTGTCATTTTAAATATACAACATTAGTTTTTGTTTATACTAAACCTCTTAAGGGGTCATTGTATTCATCATTATGAACAACTTTTCAACTTCAACTGAAAAAAATATCAGCTGTTCCCTACATTTTGACGAGTTCAGCGAACTTAAATGTAGGGAACAGCTGATTTTTTTTTCGCGATTTCAAGGTTGGTCCCATAGTAAAAGTAGTTCATAATGATGAGTACAATGACCCCTTAAGAGGTTTAGTATAAACAAAAACTAATGTTGTATATTATAATTGCTTTTCATTAAAAAAATAATTTTAAAATATTTTGCGTATCTAACCAAAATCAAATGGCAATTTATAGGCGTTAGCCACTGATATTCAGAATAGTGTTAATTTATTTCTGTTATATTTAATATAACAAAAATAAAAAACTTTTTTACAAAAAAAACAACCGACTTCCAACAAAAACACTAAAAAGTGAAAATAACTTTAACTTCGGAAGCACATAACATAACATCACGCCTTGTTTCCTCGAAGGGTTGGGCAGAGGTGTACCTGTGTACACCCACATTTAAATATTATATTTAATTTAATTTCGGAAGTCGGTGTCTTTGGTTTTGTATTTTTGTTTAGGGCCACCGACTCCATCGTATTATTGACGAGTTAGCTGTAAATCTGTAATGTAATGAGACCGCGCAAGCTTACTCTACCAAATAAAAGAATTATAAAAATCAGTTCTTAAACAAATAAGTTATGCCTGAACATATTATATAATACTAGCTTTTGCCAGCGGCTTCTTAACTCTAGGAATAAGATTTTTCATGCAAACAAAACCCTCCGTTTTCCCCCCCTTAAAGGCCAAATTTCCAAAAACCCCTTCTTAGCGGATGCCTACGTGCCAAATTTCAGCCCAATCTGTTCAGTGGTTTGAGCTGTGTTGATAGACCAATCAGTCACGGTTTCCTTTTATATGTATATATGGCTAGATATATATATATTGAGAACCTCTTCCTTTTTTGAAGTCGGTTAAAAATCATTTATAGCTAGAGTGCATCTCATGACAATTCCAATAAGACCAAACACGGGTAGGATACATTGTTTTATTACGGAGTTCCAGTGCCTACCTTCCGGCTTCATTATCAGATCAGTTTGATGGTACTATTTTGATCAGAACTTTTTGTTTAAATTTGCTTCGCTTAACTATCTTAATCCAGATATCTCATCGCCACCCGTGAAATACTAATCATTGAGAAGTTCCGGTGGCCATCTGTGGCCTTCTTCATCAGTTCCACTTCACCAAATTATACTTTCTGAATGCAAATGATTGATTTGTTAATGAAAATATAAAAATCGCTATATGTATGCCTATAATATTTGAGGAGTTCCCTCAATTACTCATGGATCCCAACATCAGAACTGAATTTTAATAACAATGGAACCAATCTGGAAGTAAATCCTTTCAAATAAAAAAAGAATTTTCCAAATCGGTTCATAAACGATGGAGTTCTGAGGTAACAAACATTTAAAAAAAAAAAAAATACAGACGACTTGAGAACCTCCTCCTTTTTGAAAAGTCGGTTAAAAATAACTGAGATACGTTCCTTTTGTGTCGGGCCTGGGTAAATTTCCTAAGGACCGTGACCGTTCTTCTTTTATTTCTAAAATGAAAATCTCGACGCGTCCAAATTATCGCGACGCAAGTCAAGTGGTGCAATTGGTTGTTGCTAATTCATTCAACCAATCACAGGCAGTTTACGCGCGCTTGATAATTTGTTAGCAATTTTTTGTGTTGATTTTCGTTCCAGAAACCGGGCGTAAATTATTTTCCTAGTAGGTACATAATTTGTTTCTGCTCAATCTTAGCTTGGTGATGTATTTTTTCTCCGGTTTACAACTCTACTGCGATCGCCAAACAATAACATCTGTAGGTACACTTCCGTATCTTTCTGAATGTCACTTCTACTACTGTTACAAAGAAATGTCGGTCTCCTTTTTACTATTAACTTGATTCTTTGCCCAACTGAATTGCCGATCTTTTATGAGTAAGTGAATGTGTAAAACGATATTTTTATGGTTCTGTACCCAAAGGGTAAAACGGGACCCTATTACTAAGACTCCGCTGTCCATCCGTCTGTCACCAGGCTGTATCTCATGAACCGTGATAGTTAGACAGTTGAAATTTTCACAGATGATGTATTTCTGTTGCCGCTATAACAACAAATACTAAAAAAACAGAATAAAATAAATATTTAAGTGAGCCCCCCTATAACAGACATTATTTTTTTGCCGTTTTTATAGATAACGGTGCGGAACCCTTCTTGCTTGAGTCCGACACGCACTTGGCCGGTTTTTTGATACAGTTTAGCCAAAAAATCCTAAAATATAACTTGAAACGTTTTTTTTAATCGAAAGGGACAGAGCTTTAAAGTTTAAGTAGTGTAAGTTCTTTTAAAAATAATGATAATATCATCTTTGCATATTCATGTAGGTATTGTAATATTCAGGAAAGTGTAATCTTAAGTCAACTCCCATTTAATGAATAGTCTGTTCCAGAAGTATCGAATGTAAATGTAAATAAACCCTGTCCAAGTTAAATTCTAACACAATCACTCTAAAAGGAATAAGCAACACATTAATCTATATTTAGAAGGTTTCATCTTCATATCTCACCATTTTTTCAAACAATTATTGCTGGAATAACATTGAATTGGTATTGAAACATCATCAATGAAAATTGAGGTTATAAATTCAACCTCAATTGTCAAATGATAAACATCTCTAAGGGTCACGTGATGGTGATATCTATACTTTTTATTTATAATCAGAATTTCGGGTAAATTATTCAAATGATCAAATCTAAGCAATCGATTTACCTATATGTGGCACTACTGCCGTTTTGTGATCAATTTGTTTACATTTTTACTCGCCTACGGCAAAGCCAAAGGAGGGTTATGATTTTAACAGGCTATGTATGAATTATATATGTTCATCTGCTTCATCATAACTCCCTAAACTACTCGTCGTATTTTAACAAACGAGGTCTCGTTGGAAGCGCAATATATTGTTTCGCGGGTTAAAGCCTATATGACGTCACATAAAACATGGCGGCGCGATGTGTAGCGAATGTAAAGTGCAACTGTTTTTTTTTATTGATATTGCGTGTTTGGTAATATATTGGTTATATATAATTATTTCATACATAAACCCCAAATAAGAATAAAACAATGATTTCTTACTCAGACTGTTTTCAATAATAATCAGATACTTTTAGAACAGAACATATTTATTATAAATATACATGTATTTAACCATTTAGGCTGATTTAGGGATATTTAATCCTAAGTTGTAAATAAGTAGAGACGATGTCAGGATGAATACAGGAATTACAAGCTGAAATGTGATGCTATAAGAAAAGTAGGCACTCAAGGAATAGCAACTTTGAACATTACAATGTTATTCCTTTATGTGCAGTAGTGTGCTTAACTTAGCTTATTTTCAACTTAGATGTTGCCTTCAGTAAATTAGTCGTTTATTTCAACTATACATGGTGATCCGTTGATATGTATGAACAAATCTGAAACTATTAGAGGTAGATCAAAGGTAGATTCTGTTCTTAGGATCCACGTCGACGGTTTAGAGTAAAAGACAAACGGCATAAATTTTTTTTTTTTTTTTTTTACGTAGTTTGTATCTACATAATTTTCTTGCATTGTTGACACGGGGTTTATTAAATTTGATTCATTACAATCTACACTACAATTATCAAAATAGAACCAGCAAACCATTAGTATTTCAACGGACTGACTGACTCCAGACTGAGCCATCTTAAATTCTCAACGGATCACAGATTATAGCAGTTTTCCTATATGTACAGTAATAAAATCATAATTAAACAAAAAAAAAAACAGTAACAAAAAAAAGAAAAAAAATATATAATTAAAAAAATTATAATCTAAAAAATAATAAGTATCAGATATGCAAACAATCTTAAATTGTGTACTTTAATAGTTATTTATGCAACTGTTGTATAATAAGGGGTAATAAAACATGAATTTATCACACGAGGCCAAGCCTCGTATCGCATTAGTGTTTTAATACCTAATTATGTACAGTTGCATACAAGACTTTACGACACGGTTGGCGCAGTGGTTAAGCGATTGACTGCTGCGCTGCGTGTCGCGGGTTCGATTCCCACACGGAACAAATATTTGTATGACCTACAAGTAGTTGTTCCGGGTCTGGCTGTTTGTGTATGTAAGTTTAAATGTTTGTAAACGGACCACACACACAATACAGGAGAAATTCATAGTGTGGGGCAACTATTTAAAAAAAAAAGAAAAAAATAAAGACTTTATCTACACCCATGATATGAATCCTCTTTCTTAAATAAATAAGGTTCTGAAACCATAGGGTGTCGTACTTACAGTGTTGTAACAACTCTATGTAAATTCATAGAAAGTTTAATTGCTATCTAATAACAAACTCTGTATAGGTAATTGAATTATTTATTAAAATAATTATTTACATTTTTTATATTACGACGCTGTGGTAGTGAACCGCGCGTACATGACAATGTAATTTTTAGGGTTCCGTACCCAAAGAGTAAAACGGGAACCCTATTAATAAGGCTCCGCTGTCCGTCTGTCTGTCTGTCTGTTACCAGGCTGTATCTCATGAACCGTGATAGTTAGACAATTGAAATTTTCACAGATGATGTATTTCTGTTGCCGCTATAACAAAAAATACAAAAAAAACTGAATAAAATAAAAAAGGGCAAAAGGGCAAACAGCAAAAAATCACGTTTGTTTTATGGGAGCCCCATACAACAAACGTGATTTTTTTTGCCGTTTTTATAGATAATGGTACGGAACCCCTACGTGCGCGAGTCTGACTCGCACTTGGCCGTTTTTTTTAATTCATAAAGATACCACGAATTAAGTAGTGAGAATGTGGCTGTTTGATGAGTAAGGAAGGGATCGTAAAAACAAAGGAGTTGCATTATGAAATTTAGTACAACATTTTAGCACTCATTTGGATGATATTATGTATGGTTACTATGACACTGGTTTTTTTAATGCTAGTTGAGCTAACTGTTTCAGAAACTTTTATAGAGGATTTATAGCATGGGTGTAGATTAATATGTCAATAAAACTATTGCACAACAGAGGTTTTTAAAACACAAGTGTGAGTAAACTACCTTAATAAAGTTACAATAAATAAATAATGACATAACATAATTATATATTATTATAATTACGACATACCATACGATAAAAACATACTTTATTCACGTACATATCCTAAACACTATGAAAATATTTTTATTTTTCTTATTTTCATTCAAATACGTGCTTTTTGACACTCGAAAAGTGCTGATCCTCAGCCAGTTTGAATAAATGAATTTTGATTTTAAATAAAGTTTCCAATCATTTATTTAGTCGGTATCAGAAAATGCACCACCAATTAAAGGTGACTCACGCGATATCGCGGGCGCGACAGGCAGCGACATAGAAATTGCTACTAGTATCCCTTCGCGCCCGCGATATTGCACCAGTCTGTACGAGCCTTAATTATTTTTGAAGTGTAAACTTCATTAGCGCGTTGAGCGATTCTTGGTCGGGGAAAAACTTATGGGTTCGCATCAATGAAGTATTATAAATAGACGCGTCATACACGAACATTAGTGCACTCAAAAACAGCGTAAGTCATGAATGTAGCTACATACTTGCCTACAATCATACAGTGCGCGAAGAAAAGGAAAGACCTATACCGATAACTGTTGTTAGAAAGAGATGAACATACATATTTAGTTACATCACTAGCTGCTGCATGTTCATTGGCGCGTACGCGTTGGTCGCAGCAGTCAGGAAAAATGGCTGACTGGCTGTACAAGTACAAAACAAAACAACTTTTTCTTAAAAAAAAAATACAATAAGTACTTATGCATGAAATGAGACGTTTTCCGTACTCTCACAGTAGTAGTGTAATTTGTACATCGTGTATAGACACGGGAAGGCATTTTCTTCACAAATAATTGCTGAGAAATGCGAGTGATTGTGATGTGTAGCCGCGTCACTGGATGGCGCGCGACTAATTTCATTTCAGGCAACTGCCTGGTATTTACTTTGCCAATATTGAGCGTGGGTAACGCATCTAAAGGTAATACATCATTGGTTCGCATCAACGACATGCTGTAGTGGCAGTAAGTGAAGTTAAGTTGACCACGTGAAAACTTTAGTTTCTGTCTATACAGGGTTATTTTTAAAACGTCAATAACCTCTTAAGGGGTCATTGTACTCATAATTATAAACAACTTTTACTATGGGACCAACACTAAAATTGCGAAAAAAACCCAGCTATTCCCTACATTTGTGTTCGAATAATTCGTTAAAATGTAGGAAACAGCTGATTTTTTTTTGGCGATTTCAGGTTTGGTCCCATAGTAAAAGTTATTCATAATGATGAGTACAATGACCCCTTAAGAGGTTATTGACGTTTTAAAAATAACCCTGTATACTTACTGTGCTGTGTGTAATAGAATTGTTGCATTACACGTGCGTGTGCGCCACTCAGTACCTGTGTGAATAAAACTTACCTATTTAGATTGTTGTACTTAGATATTTTTGATTAGTTCTTGGGCCGTGCTCACTTTGCGTGCGTTCCCGTACGAAGTTCGTGCGAACGCGTACGAAAAGACACGAGCGATCTCGACCCTTCAAGGACTATGGGAGTGCTCAAGCAGCGGGGCGAGCACGGCCTACTGTGACATGACTTGAGTCACACATTTTATCACAGATTGAGCGATAAAACTGTTTTGTCATAAAATGCTAGTACAAATTGACATGATATAATTTATCATGTGTGACGTAATGTATCATGAAGGATCGGGATTGTTCGTGCCTTTTATTACGCGTTCGCACCGAATTTCGTACCAAAATGCATGCAAAGTGAGTGCAGTCTCGTGCCGCGCGTAGCCCATAGGGACCTAGAGGACCTACTATTATAGCTTTGAAAATATTAGAACATTAGACTAGTACAACATTAAAAATGTTTTAGAAAATAAATGTTAGAAATTATTATCTTTAGATCTGAGTTAAACTCACGGTAGGATAGGTACGAGTATAATGTATGGAAAGTGTGCACCCACAGACGCACATACACATCGTGCGTCTGTGGGTGGATACTCGTACGTCGTAGTAAAACGGGCTTCCCACGGTGCGTGGTATTGCGGACGGACGTGGACCAGCCCGCACCGATGCGCCATGGGAACAGTATCGTCTGTGGTAGCGCAGACACGTCCGTTGCGGTGCGTCTAATTCGCGGGGAGTCGGTAATTTCAAAGGTGCGGTGCGAGCTCTCTTTAAGGCTTCTACATACCCGGGCGACTTGTCGCGCGACGCGACGCGACACAAAGGCACCGCTCGTCCCGCGACACGCGGGGCCTTTGTGCCGTGTCGCGTCGCGCGACAAGTCGCGCTGGTATGTAGAAGCCTTTACGAGTTCTCTTTCACTTTGCATTTTGGAATGAAAATGGATCCAATCTCAAGACCCACACCGACCGACACGCACCGTTGGAAGAGCCTTGCTGTGTGGTGCGTATCTAAATCAAATCAAATCATTTATTGGTTTGCACACATGGGTAATTAGTACATAGATGTTTTTATTAAAATAGTCCTCCATAATCTACCGTCACCTAGCTGTCCGTGGTCATCGGGCGTGCGCGGTGCGTGATAATCCGCAATATCACGGACCGTGGCAAGTAGATTTTAGGAATAGTGATGGTTACCTCTAGTAATGTACCTATTTGCAAAACGAATTTTCAACCAAATCTATAAAAATCGACCAGTCGTACTTGCGGTGTTTGTGTTGTGTAGCGTTTATACGAGTATGTAGTTGACGAGTAGGTTGTTTGTAACAAATGAAATGATTTAAATTTATTTTAAAAAATCTGAAAGATCCGATTTTTAGGCTTGATTTTGCCCGAAAAGGCACAAAAATATAAAATAAACACTGCGCCTTAACGGGAATGAGACGACATGAGAACAAGATATTGTCCAGAGCACCATCATCAAGACCGCATTCGCACAAGGAAGTGTCACGAACACGGATCTTGTTCAGGAATACTGGAATGCAGCAGTGACCAAGTCTCACTCTGCACAAGGATGTGACAGTTCTTTTGGACAGTTTGGGGGATATAAAAAATCAAGGTTTCCGCTGGATGTCGGGTTGAATACTGGTCTAATATAAAAATATCCCCTTAAGTTTGAGACTGACCTGCCATACTGCTGACTACGAGTTGTACAACTTGTGTTTGGTGTCAGTTCGTAAGTCGTAATTTTGCTTCATGTAGTTCTATCGATTCACCGGGTTAGCCAGTGTGCCGGCGAACTTGTTGCCACCTATGCCCGACTGACTGCAACCCAAGCTATCTCAATGTTTAAACCTTTGTTCGAGCAAGAGATTAGTAAAGTATACCAAACATTATTTTACTGTGAATTTTTTATTTATTTTATTTTTACATTGACTACTGCAAGAATCTGAAAATATACCGAATTATTAATATTGTGGGTTAAAATTAAATTGATGGCTTCTAGAATACGGATGCATTCCCGTTTAAATACTAAAGCCTTTGGTAGGCATTGGAATAAAAGGGCAGTTTTAGAGTTCTGGAAATAAGTTGAAACACCTGTTAACGATAATTTGGATGCGTGCGTATACAATAGTTACTAACCCTCCCAGTATCTCATAATGGCCCGAGCGAAGTCACCTTTTACGTCCTGGGAATTTTTGGAGATACCAAGTCCCGAAACGACCTTTGGCCTGAAATGGACCAATTCATAGGTGGAAGAAATGACAGGAAGAGAGAGGTATTGACAAACTGGTGAGGAAGAAGCTCTCTATCTAACTTATTCATCAATGGAATAGATTTATTATTCCAGTAGGAAGACGCATTAAGAGAGAGGTAAATGAATAGTTCCAAAATGTCGTAAGGACGGGACGAAAGGGAGAAACCTTCGAAAAAAAACGATCTGCTAAGTATAGTCTTCGAAGCTTAAGAGGAGGTTCTGGACATTCAACCTGAAGAGCATTTATGGGGGAGGAATTCATGGAATCAATTACGATCCTCAGACATTTGGACTGGACAGAATCCAGTCTACGCAAAGCTTTCTTATTACATGGCTCAATTAGCTGCAATAACCCAACACGCTTCTGACCAGCGCATTGTAAACTAACTTTAAGGTGTATAGGTGAGCTGAGTGGGACCATTGATGTTCTCTATGGCTTCTTCCTCAGTCCATTCTATGGGAACGACGCTGACAAGACCTAAGCGAGTGATGTTAAACTGGGGTATTAAGGCAACAACATTATTCTTAGCTAATATGGGACTGATTAAAAGGAACTGTTAGCAGCCTGGTGAGACTTGAACTCGACTGAAACTCGGTTTCTTCCTAAGCGGTTCACACTGCCTAGGAGTATGTTGTTAAAATTATTGTCAAGAACATATCAAATTTGACAGGGTGCAAAACAGTAGCTGGGGTCTGACTATCTTTTAAAGATGCGTGTACTTTAAACGAGGGGTAATCTTTCATAGTATAATCTGTTTTATACTTGCGTTTTTAGCTAGCTTAAGAGGGTTGAAATTATTGTCATGAACTCAAGAACATACCGGACAGGGTTCAGAACAGTACCTGAACAGGTCTGAGTATATTTTAAAGATGCGTGTACTATACATATAATATACGGCGGGTAATCTTTCATACTCGTAGTATAATCTGTCTTATAATTGTGTTTTTAGCTAGCTTAGGAGGGTTGATTAAAGTAGCCGGGAAGTCGCCGATCTTTTCCTATTTGTGGATTCGGAGATTCGAAGTCCATAATGTCTTCTTGCACATGGTCGTCGGGGAGAGTGAAAGTTAAGAGGGCGTAGTAAGCCAGAATAAAATCAAGTTCGCCTCCTTGCCTTCCCCTCTCATCAAATACGACGAAAACAAAACACAATCCCTTCGCGCCGTGGTTGCGCCTGTAGAAACTTTTCGTCCGGCGTATATATATTTGAATTTTGAATCTTCTGTAGTAAGTATATGCAAAATAATCAGATGAAACTACTATTCTCAATAAAAGTTTGACCACTGCGCTGTATACAATTTTGGTTTTGTAGTTCATTATTTCGTCTATCTTTTATTTAGGTTATTGAGTACCAATTAGGTACCTATTTTACATATTCCCAAAGATGTGCTTTTATTTTTTAAATGGTGAAATAATTTAAGGCTTGCTTAAATACTACAAATACTACAAATACATTGAGCGGTAAACGAATTTCAAACATTGTTCTGTTTTGTCAATGGTTTTGAGTTGACAGCGTGCTATGGAGCGGGCTATGCTCGGAGTTTCTCTGAAGGATAAGTTCAGAAATGAAGTTATCCGGAAGAGAACCGGAGTTACCGACATAGCCTGCAGAGTAAGCAAGCTGAAGTGGCAGTGGGCTGGCCATGTTTGTCGAAGGACCGATGGCCGGTGGAGCAGACGATTCCTGGAGTGGAGACCGCGTATCGGCAAGCGTAGTGTGGGACGCCTCCCAGCTAGATGGACTGACGACCGTAAAAAGGCGGCTGGGACAGACTGGATGCGGAAGGCGGAGGACAGGGTGCTGTGGCGTAGCTGGGAGAGGCCTATGTCCAGCAGTGGACTGCTATAGGCTGAGTTGATTATAAAATAAACGTATCTAGAGTATTAATAAATAATGCTAAACAATATTTTCATAAACTTATCTTCATTTTTTCTTACACTCTTACATCTAAGTGATACAAATAAAAAAGGAGTGTTTAATTTGTATCACTGACATGTAAGAAGGTAGCAAAATATGTTTGTGTGTAAATTTGGTGAAGTTTTATTCTTAGGAGTTAGGAACAAGTACAATATCTGTTCCCGTACAGAGAATAAAAACATAGCTCCAAATATCAATAAATGTTATAAAAATTACACTGGTTCCTCATCTCGCATGGAGGCTAAAATAATAGTAGAGGGATTTAAACAATCAGTAGAGATGTACAATATTATCTACGGAAGATTGATGGCGGATGCTGATTCCAGTACTTACTCGAAGATTCTCGAAGAAAAGTACAAAGACATAATTAAGTACAGTAGAAAAAAAAATATGTAGGAAACACATTTTATAGAATTTGTGCAACAAATTACCATCCGCTAGCAAAAATACAAAATATAGTCTATCAAAAAAATGCTTACCAAAGAAAGAACCCATTAAGAAAGTTATTTAACGTTGTGCTATAAAAATACATACATCCTGAACTACTGAATTAGTAAAAATAATTCATAAACTCTACACTAACATTTCCAAACTCTTATAACTACTTACGTTACACACGCTACATGTAACAGTGAAAGAGAAAATGAAGATCTGGTGATAAAACTTAAAAACTACTCGTTTTGGGCTAAAGTTCAGTATATATGGGCATAGAGTTACCACAAATTCAAGAAGTGTGATAAACGTCTGTGACAGAGCTGTGTTCTTTAATGATAAATGATTTATTTTCTGTAAGTAGGTTTGTACAAATACTTTTACACGTCAAACATATTTAAAAAAACAAAATAAAACTAGATGAGGTCGGCGCTTCGTAACTGACTACTTGTTCGGGGTCTGTAAATAAACATACACAGCTGACGAGAAACACTTGATCAAGAATTGATTACATTACAGTATTTAATATTTCGTGCCACGGCTACTCTGAAAATAAAATTTAAAAGAAACCCTTCTTTAGGTAAAAACATCGGTTTATTTTGCATATACTATACACTAATCTCGAATTCAGATTCAGCCCGTGAAAGTGCGAGTAAACGAATTTGAGTCCTTACAAAATCACAATAAGATCTAAAATCGCCTGCACGAACTTTTGATTGAACGTGGAACTGGCTAGTTGGGTTTAAATTTTTTCCGCAAGAAAATTTACCGAGTACTTTCTAATTCCATATAAACCAATAAAAAATCTGACAAATAAAATGTATGTCATCTTGACATCAACAACACAATTTGTAAGAAATATTTTTTTTTAAATTTACCGTTTAAACTTACCGTTTTTCAATTCTTAACGTGTTTAAAAGTCGTTTCGGAAGTATTTTTGGTGGTTTTTGTTTGTTTTATATTTCTCAGGTTAGTTTCTACAATGTTATATAGTACGAAAATATTATTTACGTAATTATGCGCAGCTGAAAATTTGAGCATGGTCCTCTCGTCTCAATAGAGCAACGGCGACTGATTTGTGAAACAAAAATATGCTTGAAGTTCCCACAACGTGCAACGGAAGATGACTTCTTCCACGAACTAAGAACGTCGTAAGTGCTTAAAGCTTGTAGTCGTAATAAAAAATAAAATAAAAGGAATTTCAAAAAACGCTCCCACAAATTTTTTCGCCTTGTATTAATACAAATAATCATAAAAAAAATATCCTATTATTCATTAGCATATTAAGTACAAATCGAAAACACGAGAAATTTTGAGGTAACTTCGTGATGTTTTTTTATCGAGAAAATTTTAATATTTTGTGTTTCTGTTCCACAAAAAGTTTGTAAATGTCATGTAGTTACTCATATTATTTTTATTTACTACCGAAGTCTTATCAATTTCCTGAAAAATCAAATTGAAGGTACGCAATTTTGGTTACTACCCCCTCTTAACACCAGAGTGTAATCAAAGGGATCAGCAGGGTCAGGGGTTTTTTTTGGTATTCATGGTGGATACCGGATAAAATCTTTAAAAATAAACTAAGTCAATTTTAAAAAAAACCTTACCTACGCTAAAACACAAACACAAAGAATTGAAGTTAACACTAATAAAAACACGTTACTAAAATACACGTGTGAAGCCTTCATTCACCACGACCAACGAAAGTGAACTTTTTACGTCAAATGTTTAGGAGAACATCGCATGTGACAAGTGAACGAACTCCAGCGGGAGTGATTCCATAAGTTTTTTGTTTTGCCTGTCTATTTTGACATGGGACATTAAAAAAAATGGTACATTATTGGATTGGTCAACCATACCTACCTTATAAGATGTATGTATTATGTATAATTATGTAGCTAATACGGTACGATTTTGCCATAATTCATCACTTTCAAATAGTTGTTAAATAAAAGTCTATGACTAATTAAATCTATTGTAAATATTTCTGCTTAGTTGTATTGAAAATTCACTGTAAAAATATGACAGAATTCAGCTGTCTAATATTTATTGTATTTAGACATAACACATAGCTTAGTAATACGTTTATCCAGGTTTATCCGATAATTTTGAATTTTTGACAGATTTTCCATTAAAAACTGTCAGACGTCAATTACCACAGATAAAATATGTCTGACGTTGGAAAAATCAGCCCGTATTTTACCGCCTTTTTCAATTCTCATGTAGTTTCTGAGTTTATTTTGGACATATCATGACATCGGTGAAGGAAAAACATATTGAAGAACACTTGGACTTATAGGTCAGAAATCGCCAACCCGTCTTCAGCAAGCGTGGTGATCAATGCTCGCGCCTTCTCTGAATAAGAAGAGGCCTTTGCCCTGCAGTGGAAAAATAATAGGAGGTATTATTTATTATCATTAGTTTACCGACATTGCACTAAATGGAAATCAATTAAACCCACCAATTTAACGATCACTGTAACAAATTATTTAACAATTATGTATGTTGAAACTGTTTGAAATTACTACGTCACTTATCCCTAAAGGTTCATTAGAAAACCAGCGTCAGACAGCATCTCTCTGGCATTAATGCTGAAACGACCTTTATGGCGTGAAACACGCTTTGTTGTTAAAATATTATTTTAACTTTTTTTACTTTATTATTTTTATTTTGTGTTTCACGATCTGTGTCCAAATAAACGTTATTCTTCTTCTAACAAAATTATTTTTGAACTGACAGCTAGACTCTGTATTTTTTTTCCCAGTGAATTAATAATACAACATTAATTCTTATGCCACGCGTTGATACGTTTTTTAAGTATTAGAATCTTTTAGAAAAACATTAAAAATGTTATTTTCAAAATAGAATGGTACCAGTGTCAAAGACCTGGGCCATTGCACGGATTATATTTAAAATATCCTTATGCGTGAGTTAAACTCACGGTTAGTTCACTTAAGACAATAGATACATAGGAAAGTATATACTATAAGGTAATTAATAAAAAAATGTAACATATTTAATTCAAGACATCAGTTAGAGTTGTATAATATTAATTAAAAGCACCTGTCTATAAGTGTAAAGTAATACATTAATCCAAAGTGTAACGTTGATGATTTCAACGTTACGCTTTCGAATAATGTATTCCAAAGCGTAACGTTGATGATTTCAACGTTAAGCTTTCGAATAATGTATTGGGGAAATTATATTTCATATTTGAATTTAAATAGGTAAGGTCAGTATTTAAAATGCTCTAGCTAGTCTATTGTGCGAGTTAAACTCGATAAATGTATGATTGGAATGGGAGGTTTGTATTTTATTTATATTTTGCTTATCGATCCATTTTTCTATATCTTTAAAATAACTATGGGTTACCTATATTCTTTTATTCAATTTCACATCTCGTATTGTAGATCTGTGCACCAATAAGCTTTCATTGATAACTATTTTTATTTCAATAATGTTTATACAATATTAGTTTTAGTATATGCGGAACCCGAAACACGTGTCTAGTATTTTTATGTAAAGAATCTATGTACAAAATTGTTACCGAGTTGTCTGTACAAAAACATGCTAACGGCGGCGCCCCCGCGCCTCGTCTAGCGCTCATTGATAATAATTTGGCAGTAGGTACCTAACCGTACGGCGATTGTATTGTAAGTTATTAAATGGTAATAACATTTTCCATCACACTTAAATATTTTGGGGACAAAATATAACATGGTGTAAAAATTATTGAAATCGATTCAGTTCCTTATTCTGAACAAACTATATTTTATTCAGGATTCGCATATACTAAATATAATGTTGTATATACCTCAATTAATACTTATTCCGGTACGCAACACTTAAAAGAACTCAGTGGTGATATCTTACAAGATAGTTTATGCTTACATTTAAGGTACATTAAGTATTTGGAAAATGCCCATAATGTTCGTGACATCAAATTAGTTGTATAATAATATTAGTTGCATTTAATAAGTACTAATTCTTAAGTAATTTAAGATAAGTATTTAATACTTTACATTTATGAAATAATAAGCTATTGGCGCCGTGTAACAGAATGAAAACAAATTAAAAATATTTTTCAACACATTTGCTCAATAAATGCATTTACGAAGCCTGTATACATTGTTCGAAAGTTAAAAATTACGCACCATACAACGGAACGGGCGGTAAAATAGGTACTCTCACATAAGTACACGTTTTACCGCCTCCTTCGTTGTATAGCGCCGTGCGTAACCTTTACGGTTTTTTTTAATTACTTTATTAATTTTCACCATGTGCACGTGGCGCCATTTGCAAATTCGCGCCATTTTCTTAATAGAAATGTCAAAAATTGTTGCGACTTTCCAACTGATATTTACAAAATAATAATATGAGTTCAAGCGAGGAATCCCATATTAATATGGAATCTACTGCACCTGATATCTTGAACGAGCCGCCAAAATCGTGAGTGCTATTTAATGATTTACAATAATTTTATATCATGGAATACTCGAAGAAATACTCAATCATTCTCTTAAAATATTTTGATGGCTTATTTTATTACCTATTGTACTGTTTTCTCGCAAATGTGTTGAAAAACGTATGACATACGCGTAGAAATTGGTATTTACAAACTATCGTGACTATGGTAAGCCCTCGACTCGTCTACTCGTTTGTAAGAACCAACTTACCGCACTAATATCATAAATAACTATTACAGTAATTGTCGAACGCTTACCTTGTTTTTTTTTTTGCGGTAAATTCAAGTTGGGTTTACAATATGCCCGAACTGAAATTAAGGTACCTACTAGTTTTAAGGTGAATCCGCAGCTATTACGAGTATATGCCGATGACATCCAACTATACATATCGTTTAGTCCAGATGAATACGATAGTGCCATTAAAGATCTAAACGATGACCTTCGTAGAATTGCCGCCTGGTCTGAAGAGAATTGCCTGTCGCTAAACCCAACCAAAACAAAATACATGGTATTTGGCACGAGGCAGCAACTAGCCAAACTACCCGCAACGTTTCACCTGGAGCTAATGGGCGAGCCAATTGACAGAGTCTATGAAGCGCGGAATCTTGGACTTATTATGGACAAGGATCTTCGTTTCGAAAAACATGTAGCCGACTCAGTAAGAAACTGCTTTTACCGCCTGAAAGTTCTGTACAAGATTAGGCCTTATTTGTCCGAAACACTACGGGAGCAGCTTGTAGAAACCCTGGTTTTATCTAGGCTAAACTACGCAGATACAGTGTACGGCCCGCGCCTATTGGCTCGCACAGATCGGCTCATTCAAAGGGTCCAAAACGCTTGTGCTCGGTTTTGTTATAAAATTCCTCCCAGAACTCACGTTACTCCATTTTTAAACAAACACTACACATTGAGAATGAAATCGAGACGTAAACTACACTTGGCATGCCTTCTGTTTGGTGTAGTTAAATACCAGAAACCGGACTACCTGTACGACAAGTTGAGTTGGATAGCGAGTAAACGAGAATGTGAGAGAAGGCAATGCTCGCAGCAGCTCTCGACCCAGTCACATAGGACAGCTGCGTTTAGGGGTAGCTTCCGTTATGCGGCTTCCAAAGTGTGGAATAACCTACCACCACCTATTCGGGCAATTAACACGATCGACACATTTAGAAAACGCCTACGGCAGTACCTCATGGATGCGCAACGGAAGCTAGACATGATCAATTTGAATGTTTCATTAATATAAATTATGTTAAGGTTATCTTTTACTCATCGACAACAGTCCATTATTTTTTCTTGCCATAACAGACCCATACCATTTTATTTTTTTATTTCTTAAACACCACTCATAACTATAATTATTTTTATTGTACTTATTTCTTTTTTAAACAAAATATATCTAATGGTTTATATTATTAATTATTATTATTTGTTACACATATCTAATTTTATTTAAATATTTACACACTATAAAACTGATTTACATCCGTAAGACGTCCTCTTAACATAAGGTCCAGTTGAAAACCAGCGTCAGGCACTAGTTGTCTGGCATTAATGCTGAACTGGGCCTATTTGGCGCAGCCGTGAGGCACTCAATACTATTTTAAGCATTTGTTCTGTTTTTGTTTTTTGTGTGAATATTGTGTGCCTTCCTGTGTCAAATAAATTTATTTTCTTTCTTTCTTTCTTTCTTTATATAGGCCGCGAAATTCAAATTTTCTTACGTTTTTTGTGCTTTTTGCAGATCAGTGTGATTAGCGACTTTATCAGATATTTATTTACAGAATTAGAATCATTAATTCATCTCTCTAAGTTAGATTTGATCCCCAATGTCATGATTTCATGAAAACCTCGGATTCAGCATAATATATTGGTAAAGAAAAAGTGCACTGGCCCGAAATTCAAATAGTTCAATTACTTTTTTGTAACAATTAAAAAAAAAAAAAAGAAGCTTTCTAGACATGCGGTAATCTTGTTACGCGCTTTATTTACGGAGCTATTAAGTGCCAATTTCACCAATAAAACTGAACGCGATCAGCACATCTAAACCGAGTTCAAGAGCTGTCAGTGTCAATATTACAAAGAAAATAATGACACTGACAGCTCCACGCGCTCGCGTTCAGTTTTCATTGGTGAAATTCGCCCTTAATCATTTATATTGTTAATTAAACTTAGATCATCAATTCATCACCAAAGTCAAATCAACATTTTCAAAACAGCCCCAAAAATGTATATCAACTTTATACAACGTGTTTTTTTTTATATCCCATAACTCTAGGGTATGATTGAGGCCATATCAAAGAATCAACTGGCATATGAGTTATGTTCCAATCCTTTGTTATTTTTTTTTTTCATTTTTCATACAAAATAATTCGGCAAAGTCACGATTATTAATGTAAAACACCCTTACGTGAAATATGACAACGTCGACAAGGTAGCTTTCCCTTCACTAGCTGCCGCCGGGAAGCCCCGATACCAACATACCTACATATTTTATTTTACTACACTACTGCGAAGTTTGGCAACCTCGCAAAAGTAAAGATTCGTCATACTGGTGACAATTTTTGACCTAATTTAATTATGATTGATGATATCTCCGATACTATGCATTTTTGGACCATCTATTCTAGGAGTTTTAGTATTATTTTTACCTACAGAATATAACCCTAGAGTTATGGGATATCAAAAAAAAACAGGTTGTATATAGGTTCGATCTTTACATGTTTCTCAACTTTCCGCGTATTGGTGACAACTAAATTTTGTCTTGGATTGCCCTTTCAATTTTAGTATTTAATGGTAGGATATAAGAACTTTAGAACGGTTATAATACAGGGTAAAGATCTATACAAATAATAAAATTGTAAAGTCAAAATTGTACATTGAATATTTTTGAAAATAAGTAATTGCTACGAGGTCTGGGTTAGATTCCAATGCCGAAAATATAGTTTTTCGATTTTTGTCTGTCTGAATGTATGTTCCAGCATCTCGCAAATTCTACCGGATAGATTCTGTACAAATTTTGCATAGATATTCCCTATAGAATAGAATAGAATAGAATACTCTTTATTATGTACACCATGAAAGTTACAGATAAAAATGTTTAAATTTTACATAGGGTGACACAATGGGCGGCTCTATAAGTCTGGTCAGTCGATAGGCTATATTTATATTATCACGCTATTTGCTATTGGGGATGAGCAATATTGCATTATGTTTGTATTCCTCTATAAATACATGTTCCAGCATCACGCAAATTCTACCGGTTAAACTCTGTTCAATTTTTGCATAGATATTCCCTATTAGTCCGGTCAGTTGGTAGGCTATATATTATCACGCTATTTAATATGGGGGATTAGCAATATTGCGTTATGTTTGTATTCCTCTATAGTTTACAGTAAATTGTAAAAAGACGAGCCAAACGGTTAGTAGAATGTCAATCATCATGACATATTCAGGGTGGATTGTTGAGATGGGGCAGTAAAGGGTACCTTAAAAATTATAGCGACAAGAAATCGGTCTTAGGAGACTATCCTTAACTTTTTGAGAAATTTTTTGGCGTCCATGACCAGATGAATGTAAACGAAGCAAACGGAGTATGTAAGTTGCTACGCTACTTAAAAAGGAGTATGTAAGTTGCTACGCTACTTAAAAAGGAGTATGTAAGTTGCTACGCTACTTAAAAAGGAGTATGTAAGTTGCTACTTAAAAGGAGTATGTTAGTTGCTACGCTAACTTCTGGTGGCGTGGATTTATGTATGTATTTATGTTTTATAAAAATAATGTAGCATCACGTCTGTATTCCCCGAATGGTTATGGCAGAGGGGTTCCCTGTAATTGTTTGTTCCTTGTAATTTGTGCCTGGTTGATGGCAATAGACTTGACCCCTATTTTATGGGACTTAAACATAACTGGCGAAATCTGGGTTTAGAGGCACGAGGAACAGGGTGTAAAGTTCACTCATCCTCCATAGAAAAGGGAGGATCCTTTGACCAGACGGGTGTTGTCTGGTGGGCAACTGCCCGACGTGGCGGTTGATGTCGGGATGTTGTATACAGCGTGCCGCTACAGTGGTGACATTAATTTGACACAGTGGTAGGGCTAGTAGCCAGTAATCATATTTTTTTTTAAATATTTTATGTAAATATATACATATATATATATATAGATAATATATATTTTTTAATATGTTATATTAACATAAATAATTATAAATTGAAAAATAAAAAATAATAATAATAAAGCTCTCTCTTTCCTTCCATTCGCCTACTCCTTGAACGTTATTTGTTTTAATTTCATTAATTCGATGTAATTATGCTCCATGACCCAGCTAATTACCTCTGTGCTACGCTATTTAAGTACAGTTTGCTCCAAGATGCTATTTTAGAAAATTGTAAATAAATTAGTAAATATTAATGTTTAATGAAATTAAAATATTTTCCCAAAACGTAAAGGCGAAAGTGTATACGTGTGTTAAATTCGCCACTGTAGCGGCATGTAGTATATGATAGTCACACGGTAAACTCTGCTTGCGCGATGCAGGATTTCTGCAGGGTTACTTGTTGGGGTTATAGATATAGCTTTATTTAAGCGGGCACGCCTGCCCATTATGCCTGGAGGCTTTTATTTAGATACGTTTTGTTTACGTTATTTCTGCTTGAGTATAGTTTTCGACGATTATTATATAAATTATATTTTTTTTGTATAGTGGTGTGTGCTAGCTAACATAAGGCAAATAATTTAATTTAATGTTTTGTGTTGCATTTTACATTTTATTGTATAGATTCAAGTTTTATATATGAACAGACAGCTGTGCTGCTGGGGAGTTTGTTGCGCCACTCACTAGGAAGTGGTGTAGGCGTTTTTGGGGGACTGTCTCATGTCATTTTGACGTTCGAAAAGTGCTGATTCTCAGCCCAGTTTGAATAAATGACTTTTGATTTGATTTGATTTGATTTGATTTGACTGTAGACCTCTGCCTAATCCTTCAAACTCAAAACTCAAACTCAAAGCATTAATTTCAAATAAACCTATTACAGACACTTTTGAATTGTCAAGGGGTCGGTCAGTCAGAGAGATGAAGCTAGTTGCCCATTCCAAAGCGTAGTAGGTTCCTATGGAGAAGAACGGGCAAGAAACTCCACGGACACTCTTTTGAATCAAAATATTGTTACATAGTACTCGTATTGGTTACATAATTTATGTTGAAATTATACATGTGAGAACAATGGTGAAAGACGTGCACGTTAAAAACTTCCGTAATAAAAATATAAAAAACAACTAAAATACTAAGTTAAAATAAGCCGTGGCAGCTAAGAAATGACTAGTCCCTACTGACGGTGCCCGTTCACGAACATGACGCATGGATCAGCCGGGGATTACAGCCGTGATGTTATGTTATATGAAGAGTAGTAGAGCTCTTTGTGAACGAGCTCGTCCGGGGAAGTACTGCCACCATTCCTATTTCTACCGTCAAGCAGTGATGCTGTTCCGGTTTGAAGGGTATGGTTGCCGGGGTGATGACAGGCACACTAGACATATCAGCTTTGTCTCCAAGATGGCAACGCTTCTGCAATACCACTGTATTGCAGATGTCCGTAGTGGCGGTAGCCACTTAAGGTGATTCCGCAGCTGTAGCCGAAATTCTAATTTTCTTCACGTTTTTTGCAATTTGTATGTGATTGTCAGGTTGTATCTTGATCAAACTATGATTCGCAACTACCAGACATGTATTTACAGAATTATTATCATTAATACATCTCATTAAGTTAGATTTCTTCCATTGAATGACTTTTTCAGACATTGGGGAACAAATATATCTCAGACAGATGTGGTAATGATTCTAAAGACTATATTTCTGTATATCTGTTATAGCAGCGAATCATATTTTGGTCAAGATACTACTTGACACTGACCTACAAATAGGCAAAAAACGTAAGAAAAATTTAATTTCGGCTACAGCTACGAAATCACCTTAACTTCAGGTGGCCCGTCGGCTTGTATGCCATTAAATATGTACAAATACAAATAGAAAAAAAAAATGTGTACACATTTCGGTTTAAGCATTTCTCTTCTGTCTATTGAGGAATAATCTTTTCCTTTTCCTGGGGTGGTCATGAAGAATATAGTTGGTCCCAAGGGGTGATATTTTTTATGGCAGAATATTCAACATGACAACATTTACATAAGATGAAACTCACTCATACGATTTCATACTATGTAAATTATCCTATGTACATATCTGTATACACGGTGATTTTTAATTCACTGTTAACCTTTCAGAAGGATAAAATACTTATGATTATAAACAACTTTCACTATGGGACCAACTACGAAATAGCAAAAAAAATACATCTATTTCATACATTTTCATCAGGTAAATATTGCATTTTTGTATGAAACAGCTGATATTTTTTTCGATATTTCTGAGTTTGTCTCATTGTGAAAGTTGTTTATAATCATAAGTATTTTATCCTCCTGAAAGGTTAACAGTGAATTAAAAATCACCGTGTATTTATCTCACTATATTAGGGCCGACCTGCTAGATATTTAACGCTCGCTCCGCTCAGCACCGAGGGTTTAAAATCCAACGGCACAGTAATATTTAGTCATTACATCTAGATGTCCTCTAGTGTTAGTAAATATTTTTTTGTATTAGATTAAGATTTAATATATTCGTAGTCTTTGTATATAGTAGGCACTTAGGTGCAGAATGCAAAACAACTAAAACTTCAATTAATAATTAAGACAATATTTAGCCCATGTTTAAGTTGTGTACATATTGGAAATGGGTTATTATTTTAAGGTCAGTCTAGGCCGTGCGCACAGCGTCTAGCTTAGAGCTTATTGTCTATGTACATCCAGCTGCTGGCTAGGACTACATCCATAAATAACATCACACGAGTTTCATGATTTTTTGAGCCCCTGTCCCGTCCCCGTGGTCATATTTCTGTGACCCCTCCACCCCTGTTGTGACGTCACATACTTTGCAATTTTAAGTTGGTAATATTTTAGAGTTCGTCCCCCGTTGTCTCACGATGTCACACTTGGTTGACCCCCTCCCACCCCTTTAACGTGTGACGTAATTTATGCATGGCACCTTGTACGCATGGGCACCTAGTGCATAATGCCCCTTCTATTTCCAATGTCTCGCTAGACACTAGGCGCTCAGCGTGGCACCGGCTAGCGTGAAGGCGGCCTAACTGTTTTTCTTAAAGGCTTCTACATACAGGCACAACTCGCGACGCGACACAAAGGCACCGCTCGTCGCGCAACACGCGGGGCCTTTGTGTCGCGTCGCGTGTCGCGCCGGTCTGTAGGAGCCTTATTATTATAGATTTAAATTCAACTGAGATTTGATTAGTTAAGGAGGCTTTATAAAATCTACTTCTTGTGTAAATAAATACGAATTAAGTTAGGTACACACGGCTACTCAAGCTATATATCTCCAGTATAAGCTGGCGGCCTAACTGTTTTTCTTAATTAACATTATAGATTTAAATTCAACTGAGATTTGATAAGTTAAGGTTTTACAAAATCTACTTGAAGTGTAAATAAATAAGAATTAAGTTAGGTACGCACGGCTACATATAAAGCTATACATTTCCAGTATAAGCTGACCTCACATTGTACGGATATCCTATACAATGCGAGATCAGCTTATATAGGAAAAATTATAGCTTGATATGTAGCCGTGTGTACCTATATTTATAAAAAAATGTGAACGTAGTAATAGTAACATTGTATTGGTAATTTTAAGGACAAAAAAATATATAAAAAAACTACATAATCCAAAAAAAAACTGCAAAACATAAAATAAACCAAAAAAAGGTGTGTAATTTTTTGTTTTATTTTGGATATCCTTTTTAAGGTTAAAATAACAACCCTTACAAGTGCCCCAAATGCTTTGCGCGAGCTGATCAAGCAAAGCGACTGCACCGTAGCAGCGGCTGGCGAATTTCGCTAAAGCGAATGCTAATATTATTGCGAAATAGTTATAACATAATGCAGCTTGTATACATATATTAATGTCTCAGGTAACGCGGTTATTCACTATCCGGACAAGACAAGAGACAAATACACACAAGTAAACTTACGACTGACGTTGAATGCGCAACATTTTGAACACGATTTTGAACCTTGAGTGGTGCGGTTTTCAACTACTGCTCTGCGGTTAATTAACAACCCTGGAAATGGTTATAATACCGAGCCTGTTCGACTCTTTACAACATTCACCAAATTATAATCATCACCAACGAAAATATTGGGGCTTCCATCTTAATCACGCGACTGACTACCTACGGATGCTACTATGGATCATGAATTACATCGGGAGGCGAGCGCCGGGAGACGAGAGAGAGGCGGAGCAGAGTCGGCAGCGTGTTGATGTTTCTTCCAACAAAGTACTAAGTATAATATAGTTTAGGGACGATCGCAGATACACTCAACTGAAACTCCACCAAACAATTCAGTCACTTAATAACTGAAACTCGACCAAGAATTTCAAAGGTACTTACATAATTTACTCGAATGTACGAATAAAATCAATTCAACTGTCATCAGTTTCAGAAGAGGCCTCAGTTTTCTGTCGTCAAACAACTTCTCGTCTTGCAGGCCTCATCATTTCAGCCGAAAGACGTCCACTGCTGGACATAGGCCCACAATAAGGGGGTTGGATTGCCATAATCACCATGCTTGGCAGGCGGGTTGGCAATCGCAGTATGGTGTTAAAATGTATAGAAAACGCTGCTGCCCATTCTCTAGTAAGTCCCTTAGTCGCCTTTTACGACACCCACGGGAAGAAATCGGACGGTGCTATTCTTTACGTCCGGCACCACACGTAACGCAGGCTTCCATTATATGGCAACTTTTGGGTTGGTGATCGACTACTTGATTGCGACTTATACGGGCGGAGTGGAGAGATTGCATTTCCGCATGTCCTAACAACTATTCCATATTCATAACCTTGTCTTATATATGTTCATTCCACTCAATTAAATAAATATAAACTTTACGCCAGTGTAAATTAGTTGCCTTCTGAATTACTATAGTCTGGTAATTCAGAACAATAATTTACCTATTGCTGAAGTCATCAAAATGTTTGAACTGAACTTTATTTTATTTAAGTTATTTTTCCAAATACACATATTTGTTTACATGTTTGGAAAGTAACTTGTGGATCCCGATAGCCACATCCTTTTAACTAACTATTTTCCATAAGGATCTTTGCAGTTAGATAAAAATATTGTTTGTTAGGTTTTTCAGTCATTTATGATATTTTGAACTTCGAAGTTGACGCTCGAAGTGAAATTATCAAAACTAGTTCAGTAATCTTGATAGGATTCACAAATACTCTATTATAACCTCTCAAGTGCAGCGGCCATTTTTGCAAAATTATTCTAAAATTTTCCTTACTAACTATTTAGACAACAAGATTTCCTGAAATGATTAGTAATTTGTTTGTTTTTATAATATTATTTAATGGATATTATTAACTGGTTCGAAAAGTACTGTTTTCGAGCAAAACAGCGCATGGATGGCGTAAACGCTCATAAACAGCACGTCCAAATTAAAAGCGATAAGTTGACTCGAATAAATTATACTTATTCCACGCTATTAAAAGGTACTTACTTATTCCATGCTCAAGGTGTCACTTCGTGTTACACACTTTAATTCCTTTTCACGAAATAACTGCCACCTCCTGTTCCGTGAAATGCTCAAAGATTCCGTGTGGTGCCGGACGTAAAAAATAGCACCAACCTATCTTCCCGTGGGTGTAGTAAAAGGCGACTAAGGGCTTACTATAGAGAATGGGCAGCAGCGTTCTCTATGCATTTTAACACCATACTGCGATCGCCGAACCGCCTGCTAAGTGTGGCGATTATGGCAACCCCTCCCCCCCCCCCTTTTTAGGTCAGGCCTATGTCCAGCAGTGGACGTTTTTCGGCTGAAATGATGATTATGACTCCCACAGAAAGCTGGAGGAAAGATGTTACACATGAAGAGGGAGGACCCAGGTTCAGTACGGTTGTCCCCATTGTCCTTTTGTTTGAATAGAACTTGAATTTTAAGAAAATTTAATTAAGTTATCTCACTGAGCTTGGAGTCGCCTCGCGCCTTACCGGCCGCTGCTACCGGGGGCATTGTGAACACTGTCCTTTGTATATGGCCAAGGGTGACATCGTTTACTACCACTATAATACAAATGACGTATAGACACTGACGGCTTTGATTGGCGGGCCGTGACATCATCGAATATTTTTCATAACTATGACGAAAACATGAATTTGAAAGCTTTAATAAAAATAAATCCATATAACTCTCTAACTCCTATATACAACGTCCCGCTACAACGGCGACATTAATTTAACAAAAAGGTAGTTGCCAGTAATCATAAAAAAATATAAAAACATAAAATAATTCGTACATTTCAAAAATAAAAGTTTCAAACAAACTAAATAATAACGCTCTCTCTTTCCTTCAATTCGCTACTCTTTGCACGTCATTCGTTTTAATTTCATTCATGCGATGTTATGATCCGTGTCCCCGGCAAATGACCTCTGCGCTTCTATATGAAAAAGTTGCTCCAAAATGCTATTTTAGAAAATTGTTAATAAATAATAAAGTTTAATAAAATTTTAATATCTTCATAAAAAGAAAATGCGAAACCGTATAGGTGTATTAAATTAATGTAGCCATTAAAGCGGCTAGCTGTTTGTGAAAATTAAACAAATAGGTATGTAAGTTTCTTAAACCAGCTTGATAACAACTACACAACTCTTACATACCTAAGTGAATAAAAGCTTTACGCCCCTAATTTTAATTAAATACCAGCAGGCCAATTCTCGTTATTAAATAACGTTCAATTCAAGTCGCAATATCATCTCAATGACAATCAATGTCGAATTTAGGTGTAACCTATGGGTATTTTTGACAGTTTGAGACTGAGATTAGAAGCCCTTCATAATTATGTCAGAAACTATTCTAAGATATTCAAAAGAGTCTGCGCTCAAGATAAGTCTAAATGAATAAGTATCAAGATTAGTATTTAACTAATAATACAATAAAAGCTGTATGGCAGGTAAATAACAAAGAAACTAGAAACACAAAACAGCGAGATCAGAATGAATTGTTGTGTGAATTGTGAAAACTTCAGTAAGGACATTTCAAGTTTTGAATTCAAGCCTATTTCTATTGTCTCAATTAAAAAAAGCATTCAAACGTCATAACATAAAGAACACTGAAGACTTCTGAGGGATTTCCGTTAAGATTCTTGGTGATAACTATCACTGACATAATTGTCCCTGTCCTAACAAGCATATTTAATCAATGTTTAGGCAGCGGTACGTTTCCTGATTTAATGAAAAATAGTAAAGTAGTACCAATTTTCAAATCAAGTAGTAAGAGTGAGCCATAGAGACGTATATCTGGGCTACCAGCATTGAGTAAAATTAATTTTAAAATCATGCTAGACCAGTCACATTGTATATAGTCGCCAGTTTGGTTTCACGAAAGGTAGGTCGACGACTGATGCAGGAGTAAAAGTCCCAGGATGCAATTGGCATTTTCTGTGATCTCTCAAAAGCGTTTGACTGCGTTAACCACGATACACTGATCTGTAAATTACACCACTACGGAATTTATGAAAAGCTGCTGATCTTGTTATCTATCAAACAGGCAGCAAAAAGTAAACGTTAACGGCGTGACGTCCTCGGGGTCTCTACATAACATGGGCATTCCTCAAGGTTCAATTCTTGGCCCTATCCTATTTCTAGTTTATATTAATGACCTTCCTTACTTGATGCCTATCTTATCGGATAAAATTCTATTCACTGATGACACTTCCACTGATAGTCTGGCTGTTCTTTCGAAATGGTTCGCAGCTAATAATCTCTTACTTAATGCTAACAAAACTAAATGTAGCTCTCATTACCAAATTGTACCCCAAGAGGGTGTAAATTTAAAACTCAATGGCAAGAAAATAGATGAAAATATGCAAGAACTAGAGGGAAATCCACGCGATCTATAAAATGGGTCCTCGTGAGTCCCTTAGAAACAAATTCAAAGAAATTGATAAAACAACTCTGCCTTCTCCCTATATCTTAGAAAGTATTTTGTATGTTCGCAAAAACTTAGAACTTTTCAAAATTAGAAGCAATTTCCCTATTATAAATACACGTACGAGTATTAAACATGAACTTGTGATACTCAAAGGAGATTGGCAAGTTGGGTACCTCATCAAATCCAAACGTTTCAAAATCTAGTTATGTGCAAATTATAGGTCTTATATCCGTAGTTATTTACCAAGCTAAAATGTTTTAATAGTTGCTGGAAGTAATTAAAAAAAACATGATTTAAGGGCACGCCGTTACGGAAATAAAACGCACTAATGCGAAACAAAATGCATAAAATAGAGCCAACTAAAGGTATTACGTCAGTATTGCCATACAATAAACCCAAATCGATGATGATGAGTTAAATGAGTTAATCACTGTAGTGAAGAAGAAAAAAATTGGTTACTCAATAAATAAGTGCAATACAGTAGAAATATGTGCAAACTTAAATATACTACCTACATAAAAAAAAGAATACTACGTAAATCAGATTTGTGTGAAATCTGATTTACGTTTTTTTTTTTTTTGGTTTTATAGTTTTACATAACATTCAAGAGTCACTACGTCAAATCATTTGACGTAGTGTCTCTTGAATGATAAGTATTTCACAAGTGGTGGTGTGAGATAAAAAAAAACGAGTGTGCTTTACACCACACGACTGAAGTAAAACTTACAAATATTAATAATAATTATACTTCCATAACGCTCTTGTCATGCATTCACCAGCTTACTCCCCAAGTCAAGCGTGCCTAAAGAAATTACTTCAAAAAGTTAGAGAATGTTATGTTGAAAGATAATCAATAATCACAAAAAAAATACGAAAAGTGATATTAAATAGAAAGAAAAGAAAGAAAGAAAATTTGTTTATTTGCGGTAAACATGACGCAAAGAAAGAACACAGAAATAAAAATAACAAGTTGGGTGAAATATGCATCACATCCACGCAAAACAGACACCGCTCAGCATAATGCTCGACGATTAATAGACGAACAGACGGCCACAGCAATTCCATAAGGTAGTATGTATGTTTTGGAAAGTATCTTTCGTGCAAATACTGTTCATAAAAAAATGAATAAACTAAAAACAAAAAGTAATACTCTATTGTACTCGTAGCATTCAAATCCATATATTCATTCTATGAAACGGTAAACCTGTATGTGATACTGAAAATACATGGGTTTCTGCCAATCTTCTTTAGATTAACTAAAATAAGCAAGTAATTTCTTATAAGTTATGATAAGAATTTATTTCTCACCGCAATATTAGTACATTTTCAAAATAAGGTTTAGTAGTTATACTGTGGGAGACTGGTGCATAAGCTACGCTGTAAGACTCCACCTCTTCGGAAGCGGTTATGCACTTGTACACGGAATAAACGAAAAAAACGGAATAAAACTGATTTCACTATTGATTATTACTTATTCTAGGGTTAGTATATGTGTGTGTAACTGTTTATGTGTGTATGAAGGAATGAATGCACAGAATGGTGATTATATGTAAATATAATCTACACCTATAAAGTTTGGACACTTTAGTATATTTGGTCAAAAATGTACCTACTTATAGAAAAAAAAAAGGTTTAGTTCACAAACATGCAAGTTATACCGTGGTAGCTAGAAGTTTTTCCGTAACTTCATAACTTAATTCCTGGTGCCAGCTCCTAACCTTCATTTTGCACTTAGTTTTGGTAAGATCATAAATCGAGAGCGTTCTATTTATTTTACTGTAGAGAAACCGTCCAAGGTAACAAAAAACGCTTGAAGAACAGTAGTAAGTCGTTTACCATGGCGATCTAATGGGTCAAAACGTCTTTTACTTCGTAACAGCGAGGAGTTATAGCTAGGTAAGGACTCCATGCTGTTTTAAGGCCGTTTGTAGAACAAACAACTGACGTACTGTTAAGACTGAAATTATAAACACTATCAGTAATATAAGTTGCTAAAGTCGGTTACAGAACTTAGCGATAGAAAGATAAAACCCACATCAAACAAGTCCATAATAAAAAAAACATATTACTCGTATATGTGTGAATAGACAGTGGAAGCGCGCGAAATTAAAATTTTCTTAGAAAGAAAAAGAAAGAAAATAAATTATTTAACCCAGGAGGCACACAATATTCACACAAAAAACAGAAAAAAACGCTTAAAATAGTATTGTTGTTGTTTCTTACGTTTTTAGCAATTTGATGGTCAGTGTGCTAACACTGACCTGTAATTTGCAGTGTCCTTTGTGCTGATTGCTAAAAACGTAAGAAGATTTGAATTTCGCGGGCTACCACTGTGGATCCACCTTAAAGACTACGTTGAAGACAAAGAAGTATGGCAATAATGCCTTCTGCGCATGTGGCTTCCCTGGTACCTCATTAACGGCATAATTATAAATGTCCTATAACTGCTCCCAAATGTTTATTTTTATTTTATTTTATTATTTTACATACTTCCTTGATATAATCTTTTTATGACGTGTAAAGTGATTCCGATTTACTATTTACTTACAGAATAAACAATTTAATTTCATTAATTGACATTTATACCTAGCCGTTGGTCCCGGCTGGTTTATTCGTGGATCTTTGACAGTCATTACGGGTCGTCCGAAGCCCGAAAGTGTGACAACCAGTCTTACCAAGGGGTATCGTATTACCCAATAACTGGGTTGTGGAGGTCAGATAGACAGTCACTCCATGTAAAATACTGATATTCAACTACATCCGGGTAGACTGGAAGCCGATCCCAACATAGTTGGGAAAAGATAGATGATGATTATGATGATACCTACAATTCTAATTTGAGGTCCTCGCAGTAAGACAGCTGTACGTACTACACAGTGCTTAAGAAACACCACCTTTCAAACTCAAAACTCAAACTCCGTCTTATTACAAAACAAGATTTATATTTTGATATGGCTTAAACCATGGAGCCAGTTTTTGTAATAAGAACGTAACAGTGATTGAAATACCGTTCTTTATACAAAACTGAAAACTTAGTTCGGTACTAAGTTGTCAGTTTTGTGTTTAGGAACTTTACCATAGTCGGAATAAAGTTCGAAATTCAATAATGGCTCCATATTTTAAACCTGGGTCTGAAGATAAACCTTGTTTTGGAATAAAGGGGTATAGCATTTATTTCAAATAAACCTATTACAGCCACTTTTGATTTGTCAAAGGGTCGGTCAGACAGAGAGATGAAGCTAGTTGCCCATTCCAAAGCGTAGTAGGTTCCTATGGAGAAGAACGGGCAAGAAACTCCACGGACACTCTTTTAAATCAAAATAGTGTTACATAGTATTAGTTACATATTGAAATTATACATGTGAGAACAATATAGAAAGACGTGCACGTTAAAAGCGTCCGTAATAAAAATATATAAAACAAAAAACAATTAAAATACCTTAGTTAAAATAAGCCGTGGCAGCTGAGAAATGACCAGTCCCTACTGACGGCGCCCGTTCACGAACATGACGCATGGATCAGCACCATTTAGCTCAACCATTTTGAAGGGAACTTAATGATCCAACACACACGCCACCATCAGCGAGACATTTGAGTGAGCATGACACTCTCAGCCACCAGGGCACATTCAAGTCAATAAAAGACGTATTTTTGCTTTACGACCCTCAGTACCTCACTAAAAAGCGACGCTCTGACAGAATCTGTAAAACTGAGCTCTGCAGGTTTGCGTTGGTAGGTCGACACTTCAACCACATTAGCTCTAAGCTTTATTTATAATAATATAAATAGGAGAGTCAAATTCCACCCAAGGAACTTACTGAAAAAAAAAAATTGTCAGACTGGCTTAAATCTATTTCCTATGATGCAACTGAGCAACTTTTAGTAGCTTATATAAACTCTCATGCTAGCATCCACTCATAATAGACTAATTGCACATCTTACTCACACTCACACGCACTCACTTCCACTCTACATCATTACATACAAACTTTTGTAATTGTTAATTTTACTTAAGACTTCCTTAAAGTTGTGTCTGGAACAAATGTCTTCCATGTATGTTGTATGGGGCGTTAATAGCTACGCCACAGTATTTTACTTTTGCAGCTATCTTCGTTCCTAATAAATAAATATAGCCATCTATGACGAGTTTGAAAAACTCGCAAATGAACTTACGAGGTTTTCAATTTACCAACACTTAGAACTTTTTAAATAATAATTATGTTTAGAACTTTTTTGATCATTATTTGCCAAACACTTCTAGTGTTACTTATTATTATAGTTAAATTAAGGCAACGAAATAAAACGGATTAAGTATAAGAAGTATATCGATTTTTGTTCTATACTGTATCATTGATAAACTTGTAACTGCTACCAGCAAACCATGTGTTTTTTTAAGAAACGCTCACAAGTAGCAGTTTACGCTTTAACGATAATAAAATGAAATAAGTGTCTAATGCATCTGAAAATGTATACAAATTGCACAATAAAAACACATATTTAAAGAAACTGTCGTGACAAAATTTTCCAGGGCACGATTTTTTCTTTCTCCTGTAAAGTTGCTTTTTTCGCATATACGAGGTTTTCACTCTAAGGCGATGAGACGGACCACGAAGTGATCCTGTAAGGGTTTCGTTTTTTGCTTTTGAGGTACGAGACCCTTAAAATAAGAAACACAAAGAACGTAAAGTACACACGGCTACACATCAAGCTATACATTTCCAGTATCAGCTGACCTCTCATTGTACGGACATTTTATACAATGCGAAATCAGCTTATACTGGAAATGTATAGCTTGATGTGTAGCTGTGTGTACATGTTTATTAGATAAATTTCCTTTCTGTTAAAACAAAGTGTGCTTTTAGTTCGTTTATTTTTCTTTGCTTCGACAATCTTTATGCGAGGTAAACAGCACGGTTTTGTGCATTTTGTTTTTAAGAGGGGAACACCTATTTGTTTTACATACATTTCCTTTATAATAAACTAGCTTTTGCTCGCGGCTTTGCCCGCGTTAATGTCGGAAAAAATATCACGGGAACGTACTACCGTGATGAAAACCTAGTACCCTATGTTTTAATCCAGATTATAAACTATATGTGCGCTAAAAATCATCTAAATCCATTCAGTCGTTTTTGCGCCAATCTGAAACATAAAATCCCCTCTAAAATTGACTCCCCCTTTTAGAGGTAGATTTTTTGAAATCCCTGATATAATTTTTCCTTTATTTCCGATCTTAAATAGACACATACAGATAGATAGATGGAGATAGTACAGAGTTTCAAGTTAATTTAACGGCACGTTAAAATCTATCCCCCACAAAATTCAACCCCCCCCCCCTTAAAAGTTTGTTTTCAAAAATGTATGTTTACGGTCGTTTTTTAATTAAACATAATTTTGATATAAACTGTATTTCGCCTGAAAGAGGTTTTTTGAAAAATCTTTAGTCATGTGTTTTGTGATATTATGTTTAAATTACTTTAGAGTTTATCAAAACGCGTAGTAAAATCCTTCCCTAATAACGTGTGGCGTCCACCACTATGTGGCGTCCACCGCTATGTGGCGGTCACCACTATGTGGCGGCCACCTCTATTTGGCGGCCACCGCTATGTGGTAGCCTCCAGTATTTGGTGGACACCGCTATGTAGCGTCCATCGCTATGTGGTGATCACCACTATGTGCCGGTCACCTCTATTTGGCGGCCACCGCTATGTGGTGACTTAGACTATTTGGCGGCCACCGCTATGTGGCACCCACCGCTGTTTGGCGGCCACCCGCTATGTGGCACCCATCGCTATTTGGCAGCCCCCACTATGTGGCGCCCACCGCAATTTGGCGGCCACCACTTTGTGGCGCCGACCGCTATTTGGGGGCCACCACTTTGTGGCGCACACCGCTATTTTGCGCGCACCGTTATGTGGCGGCCACCGCTATGTGGAACCCACCGCTATTTGGCAGCTACCGCCATTTGGCGGCCACTACTATTTGGCAGCCGCCGCTATGTGGCGGCCGCCGCTATGTAACGGCCCCCGTTAAGTAACGGCCACCGCTATGTCACGGCCACCACTATGTAACGGCCACCGCTATGTCACGGCCACCGCTATGTAGCGGCCACTGCTATGTAACGGCCACCGCTATGTAGCGGCCACTGCTATGTGGCTGTCACCGCTAAGTAGCGGTCACCTCTATTTGGTGGCCAACGCTATGTGGCAGCCAACCCTATGTGGCGGCCTCCGCTATATTTTGAAGGCCACCTTCGTGTGGCGGTCACCGCTATGTGGAGGCCACCGCTCTTCGACGTTTGCCGGTAAATTGCAGACGCATGTGGCGGATGCATGTGGCGGCCACCGCTCTTCGAAATTTCGAGTCTTTCCCTAAAACTTAATTACCACCTTTTGCCCCGTAAGGGTTACATTTGAATAAACCCAAAAACATGTAAGGCTTTATATTCTGTGTTAGGTATTGTATCGTAAAACTCCGAGATTCGAGTTAATCAGACCGCGCGTTAAAATTCTTCCATACAAACTTTGACATTCCCATATCCCCCTTTAGGGGGTAGTTAAAAAAAAATAAAAACTTTATCATTCACTTAGGTTAGTATTCGTACCAAGTTTCAGATTTATTAACTCAAGGAATAAAATTTTTCGTACAAACAAAATCCCCTTTTCCCTTAAAGGTTGAATTACAAAAAATCCCTTCTTAGCGGATGCCTATAGTTTCCAACCATAAGCCGAAATATTGGTGATTTTAACTTAAAAAATAAAGAACTTTATTACAAACAAAATTTCATCCTCCGCTTTACCCCTAAGGGCCCGTTCCCACATAGACGGACCGTTGTTTTCTCGGTCCGTCGAAAGAGACGGATATGCCAGTGGCAGTACAATTTATATGACAATTTTCTTACTGACTTAGTGAAAAAAAAACAGACGGTCCGTCTAAGTGAGACCGGGCCTTTATGGGTTGAAATTCTAACAACATCGTTGAGTTAGTTTCCAACCATAATAGATACTTAATTTGTGATTTTTAAGGACTTTCCAAAAACAACTTTATCCCCCTTTTTGAGTCTTCAGGGGTAAAATTATCAAAAACCCTGAGACTGGTGTAAATTAATTTTCAATCATCAGCCTAAACCCAAAATTTGAAGGTCCTAACTTTAAAACTGACGGACTTTCATATACATTTCAATCCCCCGTTTCACCCCTTTAGAGGGTGATCTTTGAAAAATCCTTTCTTAGTGCACCCCTCGACCTCACAAGAAATCTACGTGCCAAATTTGGAATCTCTAGACCCAGCGGTTTGGGCTGTGCGTTGATATGTCAGTCAGTCAGTCAGTCAGTTTCTTCTTTGAGAAAAAGGGACTGGACAGACTGACAGACAGACAGACAGACGGACAGCGAAGTGATCCTATAAGGGTTCCATTTTTTCCTTTTGAGGTACGGAACACTACAAATAAAGAACTTTAATTAAAAATAAAATTAAATCCCCCTTTTCATTCCTTAAGGGTTGAAATTCTAACAACACCGTTACGTTAGCTTCCAACCATAAGCCTAGATAATAAATTTTGTGATTTTTACTTCGAAAATTAAGGACTTCATCATCCTTTTTAACCCTTCGGGGGTAGAATTATCAAAAACGCTGAGATACGTGTAAATTAATTTTCAATTGTCAGCCTAAATCCAAAATTTGAAGATCCGAACTTCAAAACTGACGGACTTTCATATAAACTACAATCCCCCGTTTCACCTCTTTAGAGAGTGAATTTTGACAAATCCTTTCTTAATGCACCCCTAGACCTTACAAGGAATCTACGTGCCAAATTTGGAATCTCTAGATCCAGCGGTTTGGGCTGTGCGTTGATATGTCAGTCAGTCAGTCAGTCAGTTTCTTCTTTTATATATTGTATAGATAAATAAATCATAATTTATTTCAGATTCATCATTATGATTAGATCCATTTAGGTATTTTGTTAGTATAACTGCGAGCTTACAAACTAGTGTTAGTAATAATTATAATTAATAGCAATTGGTAATAATAATTTAATTAAATAATATATAATAATAATTTAATTAAACAATATTTATTAATAATTTAATTACTTAAATCTTTTATTTAATTAAAAATCAAATTTCATATCAAAATTAAATTTAATACGAGCTTTAACAGTAGTGTTGTGGTGAGCACAAAAATGATATTCGGAAATATTACAATTATTATTTATAAAATTAAAAGATATATTGACAACTTCTAATTACTTGATTAAATTGTATAATGTTATCTTCCAAAGACCAAAAAATACCTGTAACAGCCTTATTTATGGATATGACTAAGGCTTTCGATTTTGTTGACCATGGAATCCTTCTAAATAAGCTATATAAATATGGCATTAGGTGTACAGTTTTAAACTTAATAAAGTCATACCTTACTGGCAGAAAACAGGTAACTAGTCTTTCAGCAGTCGATGTTCAAACTAAAACTGAAATTAATCACCAATCGAGAGAGAGACAAATTTACTATGGTGTGCCTCAGGGAAGTGTGCTTGGCCCTTTATTATTTCTATGCTATATAAATGACCTTCCAAAAACCTTACCACATCCTATGACCCTATTTGCTGATGACTGTACTATAGTATTTTCTGCTAAAAATAGTGACTCATATGAAAATGACATAAACAGTAGCTTAAGTCTAATAATTCAATGGCTAAATAATAACAACTTACAGATTCATTTTAATAAAACTCAAATAATGACATTTAAACAAAGAACTAATCCTAAAATTCTTGACATTAATTATGACCAAAATAAGATTATTAAAACGGAACGAACAAAATTTCTAGGTATTTGGCTAGACGAAAACATGACATGGAATACACACATGGAAACTATGATAAAAAAAAATTATCAATTTTGCTATGCTTTACACAATTTGAATAAGGTTGCAAATCGTAATACTGTCTTACTGCTTATCATGCATATGTCTCCACAACTCGTCGTTACGGCATAATATTTTGGGGCAACTCTACCAATAGAGAAATGGCATTCAAGGCCCAGAAACAATGTCTTCGAGCCATATGTTTGTTAAAAACCACTGAAAGTTGCAAACCATTTTTCGTTAGTTTAAAAATACTTACGCTTCCATCCCTCTATATTTATGAAATTTCAATATTTGTTAAGGAGAATCTGTCTAAATTTGAAAAACTTAATACTAGACGTCACCAAAGCACACTTAAATCAAAAAAACATAATACTGCACTTTTCTCAAAGAGTTGTCTCGGCATGGGTCCAAAGATTTTCAACAAACTACCAAAAACTTTAAAAAGCTTGACCAACATAAACCATTTTAAATCGCAACTTAAAAAAATATTGATTGAAAAGGCTACTCTATCAATGAGTTTTTGGATGATAGAAGCATAAAATAAGAAATTTCCGATTCACTTGTTAATCTTGTTTACGACGTTACTTGTTTGAAACAGTTTTATTTAGTTTGTAGTTTATTTTATTTTTTTACACCTAATTTGTACGCCTTGCAAGGCAAAACATAGTGATACAACCAAAAATGTTATACCATGTACCATTTTTCCGAGAGCAAATGCACGAGTTACTATAAAAAATACCCAAATTGCTATAGGTTTGCATATAAAATTTGAGGGTTTCCCTCGATTTCCATGGGATCCCCATCAGATTCTGATTTGGTGGCAATGGGACCACCTCGAGAGTATACCCTTTCAAACAAAAAAAGAATTTTTAAAATCGGTTCATAACTGACGGAGTAATCGCGTAACAAACAAACAAAAAAAAAACATACCGCTGAATTGAAAACCTCCTCCTTTTTGGAAGTCGGTTAAAAATACAATCTCTCTAATCATTTATTTTCACATCAATTTTCCTCAACAAAAAAGCTCTGACGGAAAGCTCTTCAAAGGGAAATATTCGTAATATTTGAGCTTAGTAAGTACAAAAAGTTTACAATAGGTGCTGTCGGGGGAGGTAAGGGGGTGTTGAAGCCCTCTCGCCGACTGCAACCAGGATCACAGCGACACGGGTGTTAGCCTGCCTGTTGCATCCCGGGCAGAGGTGTACAGACAAAGTGTTAACTTGATTTTATAACTTGGTGTAGTGAGTTTATGGCATAGTTTGCATTTAATAGACTGCTGAATAATGGCGTGCTTTGTGGACCTAGGTGATCGTGACTATTATTGCAGCTAGTCCCATCAAATTAATTTGACACTGAGTTGACAACTGGACTGGACCAAATTGAACCGGCTTGTGGTGAGCACGGGACAAAGTTCATATTATTAAAGTTATGAAATAAAGATATATTATTGCTCACCGCAATTTACCTTACCATAATTATTTATAAAAAAAAAGGTTTTTCGGAATATTTTTGTCAAATAGGCTGACTGACACTGGCCTATTTAGTCGAAACAAATAAAGCCATTTACGTATAAAATAAAAAACAATACTATTTTTCTCTTTTATGAACGATTTTAAATGGCATTGAATAGGTTTTTTTTGGGACTAAAGGCCAGATACGTACTTTCATTGGGTCTTCAAAATGTCACTTACTGATAAGCTCTTTCATCATACTTTTGTATCAGGACAAACACTGGCTTGAAAAAAGTAGTCCATAATAAAAACAAAAATCTCTACTTCTAATAGCATTAAATTTTATTATTCCACCTTCTTGTTTGCTAGGTCTCAAATAATGCGTTCACATAAATATTTGGGTCGTAAATAATACTCCGAATAACAGACCATAGAAGACACGTTTTCTTGGTGAGAACCAAATTATTATGAATTATTTCGTAAGAACTGCGGTCTTGTGAGTGTGTAAACAGCCAGAGTGAATTTTAAAAAATACCTTTAAGGCGGGTCGGCCCGCGGCGGTGACATGTTTAAAATTTAAACAACTTCCGGCCTCACCCGATCACACTTTCCGTAACGCCCTCGTCACGCATTCACCCCAAGTCAAGCGTACGTAAAGAAGTTTTACTTCAATATGCTTAACTACCTACATCTTAGAATAATTTTAATATACAGGGTGTAAAAGAAATTGCGTGCCAAAGCTTAGGGGTAGGTTAAGTACCTACAATGATACCCAGAAAAAAAAAAAAAACAAAAAAAATATTGCAAGATCAACCTAATTACGTACCTTAAGTACCTAGGTAATAACTTAAAATAGCAACATTTGGCGCGAGCCGTTTTCAGTAAGTAAAATAATTTTAATTCTAAACGATTGCTATTTTAAGTTAGTAGGTAGGTAGGTAGATTGGGTTGATCTTGCAATACCTTTTTTATGTTTTTATTTTTTTCCTGGGTTCCTTTATCGGTACTGAACCTATCCCTAAGATATGGCACGCAATTTCTTTAACACCGTGTATATTATAATACATTTTAATTCTCCTAACTAATATTATAAATGCGAAAATGAGTTTGTTTCGCGCTAAAACAGCAAAACAGATTTGGATGAAATTTGGCACTTGGGTAGACCATGACCTGGATTAGGAAATAGAATACGTTTTATCCCGATATTCCCACGTGATCGAGACTTACGCGGGTGAAACCGCGGGGCGCAGCTAGTTATTTTAATCAACCTAGGTACGTAAAGTCAAAAATCAAATCAGGTATCAAAATGAATTTCCTAACCGTACGCTAATACCTCACAAAAATAATAAAAACACTGCCAAGCACCGGCTGAACACTGTGTGCACTGTGCATTCAGTAGGAAAACACATCGCTCAAATATGGCCAGCCCGCGATGCACCCGCCACCCGCCCGTAGCTATGACAACGAGCTCGAGGCATCCTGGCTGCCGGGACCTAGATAACTAAATAGATAGACGTACAGAAGGTTGACCCTATACAACAAGCGGAAACTCACTTACACAGATACGCGTCTACGTACAGCGGATGCAAGCGCACTCACGATTAGCATTTTTGCGCAATTCATTTTTCCGTTGGAAAATCGTGTCCGAAGTACGAGCTATCGACGCCCACTCCACCCTGTCTCACTCCGGGGACATACTTTTCTTACTCCGCACTTAATTCTTTGGCCTTAAGTGCGGAGTAAGAAAAGTATGTCCCCGTCACTTAGACCTCATATACTTATAAAACATTAGAATAGAACAGAATAGAATAGAATACTCTATAATATGTACACCATAAAAGTACAACAACACACACACAAAACACAACAACAACACACACACACGCACCACATTAGTTTTTGTTTACCCTAAACCCGAAAAGGCGCGATTTTTACGCGATTTCAAGGTTGGTCATATAGAAAAAGTTGTTCAAAATGATGAGTACAATGACCCCTTTTCGGGTTTGCAGCGCGAGCGCTATGTTCTGTGCGCCCGCGAGCCCTGCTGGCAGGCGCTGCTGAGGAGCCGGGGCCTCCGCACGCACCGTCATACATCGATCGTTAAAAGTAAATTGAAGAGTTTACTAACTGAAAGAGCATATTACAGTATAGCAGAGTTTATGAAAAAGGACAATTTTTCTACGATTTTGAGATGACGATGTTGTATTTTATTGACATGTTATTGTATTTTTGTGAAATAATTGTAGTTTGTAATTTTGTATGATAGTAATTATTAATTTTTTATTGACTAATTTATTTAATGACTACTTAGACATTTAATTTTATCCAAAAAATATGCTTGCTGAATTGTAATGATACTTAATCTTTAATTAATAATGATGATTTTAAATTTCTATAATTTAATTTTGATGAATATTATCACGGTTCGTGCACCATCTCTTCCTACCAATTTGTACGCCACGATATGCGGCTGAACATGTTAGAACTTTCTGTATTTCATATTATCTTGCATGCAATGTATTATCATGTACACCATGTTTAAACAAATAAAATTTTACTTTACTTTACTTTACGTTATCGCCAAATTCTTCGATGACCGCCGCGCGGTACGAGAATGGAACCACAGACATCTCCATATCAGGGGGCAGCCCTACCACACGCCTATACATACAAATATTTGTAATGTGAATGTGTAATATTTATAGTATTGTGTGTTTAATACGTTATCCGTGTGTGTATTTATTGAAAGTTGGATTTATATCTGGACTAGATTTCATTTCATGTACATTTTTCAATTGTTTTGTGAAACGTATTCAAAACGTGAGACGGTGGCGTTAGCTCCGATGCGCTAACAGATCCATAAACAACTATAGTCGATCTTAACAATTTTGGTAAATATGACGTCTCGACAACCGAACAACATAATTGTTTAGAAATTGCCAAGAATTGCGATCTTTTAGTTGCCCATGTAACCGCACCTAATCATAGTTTGAGATATATGTAGGATGTAATATTATTTAGGTACTTACGCGTCTATGCTATATTTTTGCTCGTTGTATGGATCCAGAGGGGCACTTCTCATATATCTAAGAACAAATATACGTCTAATTTTAATACGATTTTTTTTTGACATTGATAGTCGCTTAGATGAGGTTGTGACTAGATTTTGTACTTTTTTGATATCGTAAATTGGCCAGCAGCCTTCTGTTCCTATCTATTCTGTGCTGCGCCCACCACCCGTTCGTATCCATGACAACAGCTGAGCCAGACGCATCCTGGATGCCCGGGATTTCGACTGCGCTCTTATTTTACTCAATTAATTTCAATCTACCTACCTGACGGACGCAGACCGTATCGATTGTAGAAGGACATGCGAGTGATGTGTTGTGTTCTGTGATACCTGTTCTGCGGTTCGTTTGACCGTTTTGTGGTACATTATTCAATTTCTAAGGGGTATATTAAAGGGTTTATTAGGGGTATTTTTAAGAACTTTCCGACTTTAAATCAAAATCAAAATATTTTATTTCACATAAACCTACATGGGCACTAATGAAACGACAGTAGCTAGGTGCACGGTTCTAATTGGTCGTTTGCTATAGAGAAGAGCCGGCAAGAAATTCCACGATTACTCTTTTACAAAAAAATAATTGGCATTTACAATGTTTTCAAACTACAGTGGTAATAGGTATGGAAGGACAGTTTGAAGAAAGAAAGAAAAGAAGAAAGAAAGAAAAATTGTTTATTGTTTGTTTTGTTTTGTTTAGGTACTAAACAAAATAGAAAATGGTATACAAATCTAGTCTCATTTCAGCCGAAAGACGTCCACTGCTGGACATAGGCCTCCCCCAAAGAAGGGGGGGGGGGGTATCAAAATCGCCACCCTTGATAAATGATAAATTATTTTATTTCTGTAAGTAGGTTTGTACAAACACTTTTACACGTCAATCATATTTTAAAAACTAGATGAGGTCGGCGTTTCCTATCTTACTACTCTGAGAAGAAAGGCCGAAACAAACTCAGAGGTCATAGTCTCTTTTAAAGTCCAGACATAATCTTGGTCAGATCATGTGAAGACCATGTAGATTGGTGTCTGAAATGGTCTTTTGAGGAAAGAACCACACAGGTTGAGTGGAGCTGACCAGTCAGTGCACGCATTTGTCAGTAATCTTGCAGCTCTACTCAGAATTTAAGGAGCTCAACGATGTGACGATCAATACCAAAGAAAGGACATTTGGGTAGGCCACTTATATGACTCAAACTGCCAGACCATGATTAACACTAACTGAGAATAAAAGAAAGGGAAAAAAAATATTATGCAATAACCCACATAGTCTTCACATTCACAATAATTAAAATAATATAATACTTTACAAGTAAATATTCCTGTCATTGTGTATAAAATAATAATTAAATGTCACTGTTTATAAAATAATAAAGTTAGCAAAAACAAAAAAAAAAAAAACAATAAAAATAAACTACCTCAATATGTACAAAAATTGGAGCAGCTCAATCCCAAGCCTTTTTGTCCTCAATATAATCTTTAACAGTATAAAAGGCTTTCTGGCACAACTTACGTTTAATGAATGATTTGAATTTATTAAGGCTTAGATCTTGAACGTGGCTTGGAAGTTTATTATAAAAGCGTATACATTGACATCGAAACGAGCCACCTATTTTCTTGAGCCTTGTTGTAGGTACAACAAATTTGTGTTTGCTCCTAGTATTTATATTATGGATATCACTGTATTTTTTAAATAATTTTATATTTTTATGGGCATATAATAGATTTTCAAAAATATACTGAGAAGGCACAGTCATTACATTAATCTCCTTAAATTTCTCTCTGAGAGAGTGTCTTGGATAAGTCCAAGACACTCTCTCAGAGAGAAATTTATAAATTGATCGAACAGCTCTTTTCTGCAAAACAAAGATAGTCTGAATATCGGCAGCATTTCCCCATAACAGAATACCGTACGACATTACACTATGAAAATAGCTAAAGTACACTAAACGGGCTGTCTCTATGTCAGTTAAATTACGAATTTTTCTAACAGCATATGCTGCGGAGCTTAGCTTTTTTGACAGTTTATCTACATGTGGGCCCCACTGAAGCTTAGCATCCAAAGTCAAGCCCAAGAATACTGTGCTATCTTCAGGATTCAATTCTTCGCCCTTTATTAACACATTAGTTTTCACCTGCCTAACGTGAGGTAGCGTAAACTTAATGCATTTGGTTTTTTTTTCGTTTAGAAGTAAATTATTAACATTAAACCAGTGAACTACTTTTGAGATCGCGCTATTTACATCGTCAGTAACCAGCTGCTGACGTTTAAGTTTAAACAAAAGTAAAGTGTCATCTGCAAACAACACTATATCATGATTATCCTTTATGAGGTAAGGCAAGTCATTAATATAAATAAGAAACAAGAAAGGACCAAGAATTGAGCCCTGTGGGACTCCCATTCTTACTATAGATCCGGGAGATCTTTTCCCATTGACGTCAACGCTCTGAATCCTATTACTCAAGTATGAAATAAGAAGATCCAGAGCGGTGTTCCGGATCCCGTAGTGGCGGAGTTTCCTGATTAACGTTTCATGAAAAACGCAATCGAATGCCTTGGACAAATCACAAAAAATGCCCAAGGCATCGCATTTATCTTCCCATGCATTATAAATATGTCCTAACAGTTCAACACCGGCATCAGTAGTCGAACGGCCCCTTGTAAAACCGAACTGTTTGCTATGTAGTAATTTATGTTTATTAAAAAATCTTTGCAATTGGTCTAAAATTAATTTCTCAAAAATTTTACTAAAGGTAGGTAGTACTGAAATAGGTAATAATTCAAAATTAAAATAATTTGAGGGGTCTGATGTACTACCTGATTTAAACAACGGTATTATTTTACTATTTTTCATAAGGTCAGGAAACTCCCCACAGTCGATACAATTATTAAAGATAAGAGCTAAAGTAGGTGCTACAATGTCTATAATAGACTTAGCAACTTCTACAGAATTACCCCACAGATCTGCAGTCTTTTTACATTTAAAGTGTGAAAGGTTTTAATTATATCTCTACAGGTAATATGTTCAAAATGAAATTCCGACTCGCAAACATTAACATTTTCCTTAAGCAAAGACTCAGCAACAGAAGGTGATGAGTTTAGGGATTTAGTAGTTGAAACGGGAATATCTGAAAAGAAACTTTCAAAGGCCACGGCGACTTGTGAGTCTGATTTTATTATGTTGTCATTAATTGACAGGCTATAGTCAGTATTTCGGTTACTAGACCTTCCCGTTTCACTATTAATAATATTCCAAGTCGTTTTAATTACATTACTACTGTTTTTAATCTTCGAACTCAAATAACGCGACTTTGCCATACAACAAACTTTTTTAAATAATTTTGAATAATTTCTAACATAAAAATTGAATTCATCAGTGTTTACATAATACCTTTCATTGTACAGCTCATAAAGCCGTGTTCTACTTTTATGAATACCAATGGTAGCCCAATCACTGAAAGATGCGTTACTATTAACCGAGATAGTCTTGGGAACAAACGTGGAATTAAATTGTTGACAGTAAATATAAAAAAAAATCATTATATAGATTATTATGATCAGCATGCATAAATGAAACTGGTAATTTGTTACTGAGTTTACCTTTAAAAGCTTCCAAGCGCCTTGCAGTTTTGGGGTTAACAGTGATATCCTTTTTAGCCACTTTGTTGTTTTGGTTTTGGATAGTAATCCTTTGCCCACAATGATCAGAATCTAGTAAATTTATAATTTCTTTGTGGCTTGGTATAATATCTGTATAAATATTATCTAGGCATGTGGCACTAGTAGGGGTTATTCTTGTGGGCTCCAAAAACAGGTTTACAAGATTATATGACTGAAACAGACTTATTATTTTACTACAAGAACCCGAGTTTTCTAACAAATTAACATTAAAGTCACCACAAGTGATAATGGACTTGTTCGAGTTACAAATCTTGTGCAACACTTCCCATTAACGTCCGCTCAACAGATAGGCTCACAATATCCTTACGGTCTTTAAATTTAAGCTGGTTACTTACTAAAATTAATGAGCCCCCGTGTATAGCATTTACTCTGCTGAACGAACTACCAACCTGGTGATTATTAAAATTGAACAAGAACTGGTGGCTTTTAAGCCAATGTTCTGTTATACAAAGAATATCAATACTGTTAAAATTCATAAATAATTCTACTTCTAAATCTTTGTTTAGAAATCCTTGAATATTTTGATGCACCAGGTTGATACTATTGACTGAGTTTAAACTTTTATTTGATTTATTTTTGCAATTATGTACATTATAGCTATTGTCCTAATTTCTAATTTAAATTATTTTGAATGTCAATTTTTGTTACCCATATATTGGGTGAATTATTTAACATGTCATTGCATTGCTCAATAGAAGCTATTTGTTTAGCCAAATTCTTGGCTGTAATAGAAAAATAATATGATAGCGACACAGCTATCTGTCTTTTACAATATTTAGAAAGATAGTACCTATCCATAAAAAATCTATCTTTTGTCAAATAAAAATGATTACCAACATAATTGTTAATGTCAATTAATTGGAATAAATTATTATTATACGTCAAATTATGCCTTAGCAGGCGGGTTGGCGATCGCAGTACGGTGTTGTGAAAATGCATTGAGTTTTTATTTTTTTGAACTTTGCCCCACACTAGGAATTTCTCAAGAAACATTTAAAACTCACATACACAAACAGCCAGATCCGGAACAACTACTTGTAGGTCATACAAATATTTGTTCCGTGCGGGAATCAAACCCGCGACACGCAGCGCAGCAATCAATCGCTTAACCACTAAGCCTACCGTGCCGTCGATTGCTGCTGCCCATTCTCTAGTATATCTCTTAGTCTTCTTTTACGACACCCACGGGAAGAAGTGGGATCTACAGTCTATTAGCGTACAATGTTCTCACATTCACAAAATATAAAAAAATCTATAAAAAAGTTAAATAAAACAATAAAAACAAAAACCTATTTAAACCAAATGACATGATTGCCATTATGACTTAAATAAAATCCAGTAATAAATAGTTGAAATTATTATTTTATTATTATTTTTATAGGTAGCTTAACTTTTTTTGTGTGAAACTAGGGTGTGTTGCTAGGTTTTCTTTCCAAAAATAATAAAAATAAACAAAATTGCATCCCCGAAGTTTTCACTCTAAGGCGACGGTCTGTCTATCCGTCTGTCTGTCAGTCTGTAAAGACTGTAAAGACCCTTTTTCTCAGGAACGCGTAGATGTATCCAGTTTAAATTTAATATAACAATCTACGGTCCTTTGGAGCTCTAAAAAAATCAAGCTTCTAAGTCAAACCAATATAAAAAATACGGCGACTTATGCGACATATTTGATACTCGCAAATAAATCAAAAACTTTTTACAAAAAAATAATAACCGACTACCAAAAATAACACTACAAATTGAAAAATAACTTTAATTTCTGAATTCGGTGTCTTTGGACCTGTATTTGAGTTTTTTGCCACCAACTTCCGAAATTAAAGTTATTTTTCACTTTGTAGTGTTATTTTTGGTAGTCGGTTATTATTTTTTTGTTAAAAGTTTTTTATTTTTCACTTTTTAGTGGGTCAATTTTGAATTTATCTAAGTTACAATAGCCTAATGTTAACTGCTTATCACCTTTTACAAAATATTGCTTTTCCCGATGCCGGGACGTTGATTGTTGAGGAGTTCTCCTGATAAGAACCAGGAGAACTGCCACTCACCATATGCATAGTGACGAGCATAAATTGCTTATTCGCAACCCGTTAAATAAGTACTCATTATTACATTGTTCGGGTGGCCATCTGTGGTCTCCATCATCAGTTCCACTTCACCAAATGGTGCTTTCGGAGAGCTAATGCACGAGTTACTAGAAAAAATACCCAAATCGCTGTAGGTTTGCATATAAAATTTGAGGGTTTCCCTCGATTTCCATGAGATCCCCTCATCAAATTCTGATTTGGTGGCAATGGGACCACCTCGGGAGTATACCCTTTCAAACAAAAAAATAATTTTCAAAATCGGTTCATAATTGATGGAGTAATCGCGTAACAAACATACAAAAAAAAAAAAAACATACAGCCGAATTGAGAACCTCCTCCTTTTTGGAAATCGGTTAAAAACAAAAACCTATTTAAACCAAATGACATGATTGCCATTATGACTTAAATAAAATCCAGTAATAAATAGTTGAAATTATTATTTTATTATTATTTTTACAGGTACCTTAACTTTTTTTGTGTGAAACTAGGGCGTGTGTTGCTAGGTTTTCTTTTCAAAAATGTAATAAAATAAAAATAAACAAAATTGCATTCCCGAAGTTTTCACTCTAAGGCGACGGTCTGTCTATCCGTCTGTCTGTCAGTCTAAAGACTGTAAAGACCCTTTTTCTCAGGAACGCGTAGATATATCCAGTTTAAATTAATATAACAATCTACGGTCCCTTGGAGCTCCAAAAAAATCAAGCTTCTAAGTCAAACCAATATATAAAAATACGGCGATTTATGCGCCATATTTGATACTCGCAAATAAATCAAAACGTACTTTCCGTTGACCTAGAATCATTAAATTTGGCAACTTCAAGAACTCACAGCACAAATAAAGAAAACAGTTCGAAAATCGTTAATTTGAAGTATTAACATTAATAAAAATGCGATTATAAACTTACATTTGCAGTCGGAAAATTGACCGTGACGTATATTGATGTATGGGATCTTTTTCAACTACAATGTTATGTTTGTTCTTGGGATAAATTCATCCCAACTACGCAACACTTCATTGTGCGTGGTCCAACACGCACTTGGCGATTTTGTTTAAATTCTGGTTTATTTGCCTTTTTTTTTTATTGGGTGGGAAATTGTCAAATAACTTTGAAGGAGTGTCAGACTTTTGCTGGCTAAGACCCACCCGTGTTCCTTCCGTTGCCTTTGTGCCAGGGCCACGATATCCCTTTCGGACAAACTCGCAACCCTGGCAGTCGACCCGGGCCTGGTCCTTATCGGACGGCGAGCTACCCATCACTCACCGTCCGCAAGCCCGCGCCTGCGGTGGCCGGAAACCGGCTTGCGGTTCCCGACGCCCGCTTATTTGCCTGCGGTACGGCTCAAATCGCCCGGCACGGTTTTTCATATTTCAATAGTGAGGTATAAATTATTAAATCGTTTATGGGGAGTTCGTCGTCGATTCGTCTGTTTTTAACAAGGGGATTGCCGCCGAAAGCGGTGTACCGTATGGAATACGTCATGGGGTAAAACTGTAATAGTGTGGGTAGTTTAATAAAAGCGCCAGTATTTGTATAGCGGACGTCATCAACATGTTTCATCAAAGGCTGCGGGGTTATTAAAATGTTCCCATTACACCATTCGCATGGTGGGGAACGATTTGAACTCATATAAATAAAAACTGTTTTATATGAAGTATTTGTAGGTAATTTGTAATGAACTTAATCAACCCTATTGGAAGATAATCTATCTTTTGTTTTAGTAAAATCAATGGGACAATAGAGCTACACCACTAAAGGTACAGACGGCTACACATCAACCTATACATTTCCAGTATAAGCTGATCTCGCATTGTATAGGATTTCCGTACAATGAGAGGTCAGCATGAACTGGAAATTATAGCTTGATGTGTAGCCGTGTCTATGGTTATGAACAAGAAGGTGAAAGACTTCTTGGCGGGAAAGTGAAGCGTCATGTTCAGCAGTTTGTTTAATTTTCCAAAATTTGTGTTTAGCTGAATATTAATGTGTAATAATGGTGGATTATTAACCATTAAGTGTTTGTGAACGTGCATTAGTGTAGGCAAATGAAACAAAACAGTGCAACTTCGCTTCAAGTTCTCCCAAGAAGTCCGCGTGAGGACTCAGTAAAGTGCCACATCTTTACTGAAACTCAAGGGGAGTGGGCGGGGATATCATCATCATGCATTTATAATTAATTTCATCAATACACAAGAACACACACAAGAACTAAAACTTGACATTGGCTAAATGCACAAACCGTGCGAAGCCAGCAGGAAAAAAAAAAAAAAAAAGAAGGTGAAATATTATTAATAAACAATAATACAACATGTCCCAGAATTAAAGGACAACCTCTTTAGGGGTCATTGTACTCACCATTATGAACAACTTTTACGATAACTTATACTGTTCCCTACATTTTGACGAGTTATTCGAACATAAATTTATGGAACAACTGATTTTTTTTCGCGATTTCAGGTTTGGTCCCATAGTAAAAGTTGTTCATATTGACGAGTACAAAGACCCCTTAATAGGTTGTGCGTTAATTCTGGGACATGTTGTATTAGAGATCAAAGGATGACTGAAAGTTTGTTAAAGTTTAAACACACTTCACCATGATTTAATTCAAGGTGAAGTGCGCGGGAATCCGCTAGATGCGAGAAGCACAGGACCATCCGATATGGTAATATTTAAGGGAGGCCTATACACAGCGGTGGATTTCGCCTGAAATGGTGACGATGATGATGATGATGAAATTCGCTTTTAACAATATTATTGACAATGTCATTCGGCAAATCGGCACGTTTTAAAATGCTTAAAATTTCCTCAAAGTACTGTCCTACCAGGTCCTAACTCAGATAGAAAAGCATTTTGATACAAGTGTGCATGTGTGTGTGTGTTTGTCATTACACTCGAGGCGGGATTGCAGCTCGAGCTGAAACAAATTGAAGTAAATCATATTTCATAGTTTAATTACTTAAAATCTATATAGTACTTACAAATTCCATGATTAGTACTAACTTAGTCCATGGTCAAGCTGTCACTTAACTATCTTCAAGTCATGAGGCCCTGGTACTATGTGTGTTTGTGTCAAACGCATGGTAGTGTGTGTAGTTTTTCAAGGTGTATTTTTTGCTATAATGCCAATAAACGCATTTTTCTTTCTTTCTTTTTCTAATGTTTTTTAATTAATTTAATTTATTTCTAATGCATATTATATACAAATATTAGCTTTGTGCACTCCTCCTTCATATGAACTTTAACTGTGCCAAGTTTCATACTCCTCCGTTCGCGTAATTATCGTAAAAAGGGGTACAAAGTTTTCGCTTCACGTATTTATGGCTCAAACATCAGCGGTCTGCGCTCGTAGCCGTAGCGGGTGCTACGGGCTACGAGTGCTACGGCGTAGCAAAGTAAGTTGATTACAATATTAGGGTTCGTAACAGCATTCATAACGATTGACCGCGCTGTTAACTCGGTTAGGGTTTTCCTGTGGAACGGTGAACGATGAAAATGTTGCTTTGCAATTTTCGAAGCGTGGACTATCGAAGGATTGGGAAGGGAAATGATTTTATTATTATTTCAGCCCGTGTCCGCGTTAAAATTGTTTGAAATAATATAATTCTATTATATATATTCTATAATATTCCTTTTTTTTTTGCATTTTTTTTTGTTTTTCTCGTTAGTACCTAGTGTAAATAATTAGTTGTGTGATCTTTTGTTTATACAAGGTTATTTTTAAAACGTCAATAACCTCTTGAGGGGTCATTGTACTCATCATTATGAACAACTTTTACTATGGGACCAAACCTGAAATTGCGAAAAAAAAACCAGCTGTTCCCTACATTTATGTTCGAATAATTCGTTAAAATGTAGGGAACAGCTGGTTTTTTTTTCGCGATTTCAGTTTTGGTCTCATAGTAAAAGTTGTTCATAATGATGAGTACAATGACCCCTTAAGAGGTTATTGACGTTTTAAAAATAACCCTGTATGATTGTGTGTATATTAAATTTCGTTATGTAACTTTAATAAAGATAATTCAATGCGTAGAGACATTGTCTGTCTTCAGACAAGAAGATCGTCGAGAAGATCGATTTTCGATCGATTTTATTCATCTTTACATTAGAGATCTAGCTTTGTGACCTTTGACCAGCAATAATTAAATATAAAAGGAGGCAACCTCTTTTCTATAATCTTTCTCAAGGTGTTTTAAAAATAAAATAATATTTTTATTTTATTTATAAGATTGTTTTGTTATAATTTAATAATATTTTTTATATGGGTGTACGTCTGAATTAAAAATTATTTAATTTGATTTGATAACTTGAAATATATTCTTGTTATTTTATTTTTAAAACACTATGGAACCATTTTGTTTTATTTTCCCGGCTGCCTCACGAAATTTGATACTCGATCGAGTGCAGACGCGGGTGCGCTAACGAATTTAAAATATGTACACGTTGCACAACGGGAAAGGTCCCTAGAAGTGGCGAAGAGTGATTTTATAAGAGAGTTAAGCCGGAGCAAAAAAAAAATCTTTTCTACACAAAATAAACTCGTCATGACGTCGATTTTGTATAGAAATTGAACTCACTGAGTTATTTTAGAGCAAAATGTTTTGTTGTTGGGATATATAGACCAAAAATGTAATGTAGGCGTTTTCTGGTGTTTTAATTGTATGGAGTATTAAATACCTACAATGTGATTATTATTTTATTTGGCATTATGAAACACTAGGTACTGACTGTGTACCATTTTTAAATAACGATAGAGTGGTTGCATTCCGAATTTCCGAAGGAAAGCCGGTAGGAGTCGTGTTATACGGTCCTTTCGCCACTGGTGCCTAGCGAAGTTATATTTAACGTATGTAGCCATCTACCGCGTCTGTGATTGAAAGCGGATGTATAGCATAAGCATAATCAGCCTATAATGTTCCCACTGCTGGGACACAGGCCTCCTCTCTTCGAGAGGGACTGGGCTGTAAGCTACCAAGCGGGCCCAGTGCGGGTTGGTAGATGTCACAGGTCTTTGAATTGTTGGTTCTACGACATGCCGGTTTCCTCACGATGTTTTCCTTCACCGTTTTGAGAACAGTGGTGATGAAATTATTTACACAAAGTAAAGCGCCTGTCTGGGTTCGAACCCACGACCTATGACTCGTAAATCGGGGCCGTTACCACTGGGCCACCACTGCTCCGGATAGCGGATGTATGGTTGAACAAAATACCGATCTTTCCTTATATCAATCTTCCCAGCCTTTTCCTAACAATGTTGGGGTCAGCTTCCAGCCTAACCAGATGCAGCTGAATAAACAACCCAGTAACTGGGTAATACGATACCCCTTGGTAAGACTGGTTGTCAGACTTTCGGGCTTCTGACGACCCGTAACGACTGTCAAAGATCCACGAATGACAGCCGGGACCAACGGCTTAACATACTTTTCGAAGTACGGATGAGTATGTAAAGATGGTCACCCATCCACGGACCAACCCCGGCAAGCGTAGCTAACCTGATGGATCGACCCGTGTGGCTGTTATAATTAGCCACAAGCTTCTGTAATCTTTCCCTATATATTGTGTTATAAATATATGGAGCACTTATCAATTGGTAAAGGGGCTAAATTATAATTCCGAATTCGATAAAAAAAAATGCTAACAAATTTTACTATAGCAGAAATTTTATTATTGAATGAGTGAGTGAATGAATGATTGAATGATTTATTTATTTGCAGGAATTTAGGTAGCTAACATAATGGGTTTCACTATTTTCGGCATTTCAGCCGTGCAGATATTTAGATTTTACATCTTGGTTATACTTATAGCATCCAGTATATATTTAGTAATTAGCAATTACATAAAAATACTAATATCAGCATCATCATTTCAGCCGAAAGACGTCCACTGCTGGACATAGGCCTCCCCGAAAAAGGGGGGGATTTGCCATAATCGCCACGCTTGGCAGGCGGGTTGGCGATCGCAGTATGGTTTTAAAAATGCATACAGAACGCTGCTGCCCATTCTCTAGTAAGTCCCTTAGTCGCCTTTCACAACACCCACGGGAAGAAATAGGATGGTGCTATTTTTTACTTTCGGCACCACACGGAACTACGGAAATACTAATTATAATTTCATAATTTAAATTTAGACTATAATGAAACAAATGATTCAATTAATTAATCTTAGTCTTTTACGTACTTACATTTGTACTAAATCTAAATGTGCCTATTCTTATCTTGTTTCCATCTTCCCTTATCATCATTTCTGCCGATAGACGTCCACTGCTGGACATAGGCTTCCCCCAATGGTGCTATTCTTTACGTCCGGCACCAAAAGGAACATTTTACATTACATTTTACTATAGCAGAAATGTTATTATTTAATGAATGAATGAGTGAATTAACGAATGAATGATATATTTATTTGCAAGAATATAGGTAGCAAACATAAGTTCTTAAGATCTATGGGTTTCACTATATTCGGAATTTCAGCCGTGTAGATATTTAGATTTTACATCTTGGTTATACTTATAGCATGCAGAACCTTGCAGAACACATTTAGTAATGAGCAATTACATAAAAATGCTCGTTATATTTTCATAATTTGAATTTAGATTACAATGAATTCGAAGTCATATGACATCCAGCAACCCGCATTGGGCCCGCGTGGTGGATTACGGCCCACTCCCTCTCACAGCAGTGGGAACATTATAGGCTGATTGACAAAACCAATCTGATATTATTGTTATTTTTTAGGAAATCGTATATATTTTTTACAATTTTTGTAAATATGTGAGCACCATGTTCTATCACCTAATTAATTTATCTGTCATTGCTTCATTCTTAACTCTTTTTATTACCTATTGTGGTATAGTAATTTTATTCTAGGTGCATCGTCTTCACATATAATTATATAATTAATGTACCTATAAAAATATTGTACAAGATTTTAAAAGAGTACCGGTGGAGTTTCTTGCCCATTCTTCTCCATACGAAACTACCTTTTGGAAGGGGCGACTAGAATCAATTCTATTTGTTTTTTGTAAATATTGACGTTCAAAAGTGCCTTTTATGTGCCTATTTGAAATAAACAATTTGACTTTGACTTTGACGATCAGCCAATCAGCAGAATGGAAATAAGCGAAGAAACAGTAGACTTTTGTAAAGATACAGTTGCTACGCCGTAGCTTCGTAGCTGCGAAGTCGTAGCACGCTCGTAGCGGATTCGTAGCACTGATACTTATTTTATTAAATTTTTTATTTAGGAACAACAAACAGCTACATTATGCAATATTATAAAACAGAAAAACATAAATCACTTAAGTAATAATGTAGCCCACAGCGCTGTTCACAGATTACCATTAATAAATAAAACAAAAAAAAAAAAAAATTGAAATGAAACAATTACAACTAGTCCATGAGTTTAAGTGTCTCATACAAAAGGCTGCGAAACCTTTTCAAAGAGCATGTAAATATGTCGATGTGTTCGAATGCTTCATTGTAGGTTGCTGCCATTCGCCGAACTGGTGAAAGTACACCAGTGTTAGTTCGGCAGGTACCTACTGAAAAGAGTTTGCCTGCTTGTTTATATGTCTTAGTCCCCGAAAACAGAGTTCGTTTTGACGCCGTACTGACGTATTCAACCTCACATCAATGAGAGTGTGCGTTTAATAAAGGTACACCTCTGCCGAACCCGTCGGGGAAAACAGTCGTGTGTAATTGTTTTGTCACAGTAATCAGAACCTTTGTCGCAGTGTTTCTCGATTTTTGGGCGACAGACAAAACTTTTATTAAGAACCTGGGGGTCTACTCCGCAGATAAATCGGAAGTATCGGCCGAATGTTCAGCCGTTTCCTGACTACGGCTGACTATGGCTCACTACGGCGAAAGAAAAAAAAAAACCGGTCAAGAGCGAGTCGGACTCGCGCACCGAGGGTTCCGTACGAATATATGATGTTGATGATTTCTGAAAAACTGTGCTATTTAGAGACATCGTTTTCCTGTAATCTTTACATAAGCTTCTATCATATAAAATAATTTCAGATTTTTATCTCTGCAAACTTCAGAGATAAGGGGGGGGGGACGGTATTTCTTTTCACATTTTTCATAAAAAGTCGGAAACTATGCTGCCTAAAAAAAAAAATTTGAGAATGTGCAAACAGCGTTCTTTCATATGATACCCCCCCACATGCCCTAGTAGCCCCACTTCAATTTTTTAAGTCCCCCTTTCAGTCCCTTTTGCAAAAAAGATATATTTTTTTTAATTTTTCATGTTTGCAAAATAGTTGGGCAAACGTCATCTAAAACTATTCTAAATTGCAAGTTGATAGCATTAGTAGTTCTTGAGATATCCAGGTGTGACAGACAGACAGACAGTCTCACCATAAGGGTTCCTTTTTATCCTTTTGGTTCGGAACCCTAAAAATACAATGGTCAGAGAGTAAAAGTCAAAACCGTGTCTTGAAGTCGGGATTCAAAGCCTAATAAGGAAACTTTGGAAGTCAAGCAACGGCCGCACATTCGGCCGATACTTTGGATTATCGCTTCAGAGTAGGCTTTAACTAGTTATTCATACAGAGGGGCAATTCTACTAATTTTAAGAACGTTCACAGTCTAAAGGCCAATTCTCGTAATTTAAAACGTTCAAAATCTAGTCGCAATCTCATCTTGGCGACAAACACATGTCAAAAAATTGTCAAAATATAGAGAAATAAGAGGTATTTTTGACAGATTGAGACTGAGATCAGACTGTGAACGTTCTTAAAATTAGTAGAATTGCCCCTCAGATCTCAGTCTCAATCTGTCAAAAATACCTCTTATTTCCCTACATTTTGACAATTTTTTGACGTTTGTTTGTCGCCAAGATGAGATTGCGACTAGATTTTGAACGCTTTAAATTACGAGAATTGGCCTTCTGATATCTGCATAATGGCTTGATATAATCGAATCTATTTCAATATCCATATTTTAAATTGATACACTGTACTTATTTATGTTGTATTTTTGAGAAATACCAATTTTTTTAGATGTTGAGTATAAGAAGCTTATTTAATTTAAATAATTTAATGTTCAATTTATTATTGTGTTCATTTGTGTAGAGAGTTGCTTATTGAAACTAGCATCTTGCTACTTTAATATTTGCCAATTTATGGCGAAATGTGTCATCGCACTAACAATTTTTATACTACCATCTTTTGTACCGCATTTACTGCAAATAAATGACTGGCTTTGACTATTTTACACACCATTAATTCGTAATATTCATTCGAGCGTAACAGACAGCGCGTGTTACAAAATATTTAAAATAATTATAACATGCAATATTTTCCACGAAAGAAGAATCTTGAACATGATTTACTCACACATACACAAAAATCAAGGGAAGTTAATACATGTGTGAGTGTTGCACGCATAAAAAAATCCTTTGAGAGAGAATATTAAAGTTTATTCCGTATTTCAAACGCGAATGGTAAATAGAGCTGGTTACACAGCATGTTTGCTATTTCGACCATGCATCTGATGTTTGATCAGTGCTGGAGACTAGAGTTTATGAAAAATCGGACCATGTTAGTTTTCCTTTGAGGAATAAATAACTTTTATTATTTACAAACCATCGCCTTTGAGTGAAAACCTCGTATATGCGAAAAAGGGAACTTTAATAACCGAGCCCTGTAACATTTTATTTCTTCAAATATGTGTATTTTATCCAGGGACCATTTTGGTTACCCATTGAAAGGGTTTTCGACAGGGTTTTTCTAAGCGGTTCAACAAAAACCCATACGATATGGGTAACCCTTATGAACGGCTTAAATTACATTTTGGTAACCCATTGAAAGGGTTTTCGATAAAAACCCATACGGTATGGGTAACCCCTTTGAACGGCTTAATTTAAGCCATTTAAAATTACCCACACCGTATGGGTTTTTCTAAAATGGTAACCAAAATGGTCCTGGGTAGAATAAAGATAGAATTTGTCATGCTACGCGTGCTGGGCGAATATCGAATTAACGTAATATTATGATTTTTTCATGTTAGTGGGTTTCAAGTAGGTATAGAACCCATTGAATGGGTTATCATGTAACCCTTTCACTGGGTTTCAAGTATAAAACCCATTCAATGGGTTTCTAGTATGAAACCCTTTCAATGGGATACCCCTTCAAAAGGCTTAACCCTTAACCGGGGTTGTACGGTCCCTGATTGTATCGTGCAATTTGGATACATTTTCAGATGCATAAGATACTTATTTTATTTTATTATTGTAAAATCGTAAAATGCTACTTGTGAGCTTTTCTTAAAAAAACACATAGTTAGCAGTTACAAGATTGTCAATGATAAATTAATGAATAAAAATCGATATACTTTTTATGTGAAGCATCAGCTATAGCCGCACGTAAAACCGATTGCAGGCGGGGCGACGCCTGCCGCGTGGCGACGCGTTGCTACTATATAGTCTATATGTAGTAAGTGTGTAAATAATTTCAATGTGTCACATCTGCTAGGCGTCCCGTGACGGCTCAATTTTTTAACCCGTTTTATTTCGTTGCCTTACTTATCTATAACTTATAATAAAGATTTATAAGTATGTACGATATGTAGTATGTATTTGTAAGTATGATAACCTTGTTGGCAATTATATTTTCGAGCCGTTTGGGGTTGAAACCCTCGGGCCGTGGGGTCCGAGTGCTCATGACCTGTTTAATGAAATCTCAAAACGGCTCGTTGACACTTTCCGTGACCCAAGGGCTGGGTTTTTACATTGGCCAGAGACTAAGCATTGCCATACAACGTGGCAATGCCGCCAATCTCTTGGGTACATTACCAGTCGACAGTGATGTGGATGAATTTTTCGACGCCATATTTTAGTTTGTGAATAGTTTTAGTTAGTATATAATTTTGTTGTTTTTTTTAATTAGGTTATTTAAGTACATATAATTTTAATATTCCATATAAATAAAAATCTTTTTTAATAAAACTTATAATAATAAGTAACACTTGAAGTGTATGGCAAATAGTCATCAAAAAGTCCTAAACATAATTATTATTTAAAAAAAATCTATGTGTTGGTAAATTGAAAACCTCGTACGTTCGTTTGCGAGATTTTCAAACTCGTCTTTTTTTTTTTCTTTTTTTTTTTTAATATATGTATATAAAGGTTACTTAACATTTTGAAGTGAATAATTAAGGCGCGTTGAGGACTTTTTGTATGAACAAAAATCATGGAACTCGCGTCATGGTCACCGAACGCTTTCCATGAGCTATATGTATACTGTTTTCACTTCTATTGGCAGTCTCCAAAGACTGCTCCGCATGTTTTTGAAGTAAAACTTCTTTACGCACGCTTGACTTGGGGAGTAAGCTGGTCAATGCGTGACGAGAGCGTTACGGAAGCGAGCGAACCGAAGTTGAGAGGGAGATATAATAAGTTAGTGAAGATAGAATGAGAGAGAGTTAGGTTTCTTATATTACTGTAGGGGCAAGAGAGAGAGGTGCGAGCAGACATTTTCTTTCTCTGTTTCTCTCATATCGCGTTTCGTATATCTAAGACACAGTGCAGACCTATTGTTGTAAGTAAGTTAATTAGTATTACTATTTGTAGGTTTTACTTCAGTCGTATGATCTAAAGCACACTCGTTTTTTTTTTGTGAAACTAGCGTTGCGAGGTTTTCTTTCCAAAAATGTAATAAAATAAAAATTACCAAAATTGCATTCCCGAGGTTTTCACTCTGCGGCGACGATACAGTAAATACTTTCTCAAAGGGTAACGTTTATTTAATGCTCAGTATCGTTTTATTTACCTTAAGGGGCTCGTGGCTAAATAATAACAGCCGCATGGATCGATCCATCAGGTTAAGCTACGCTTTCCACGGTTGGTCTGTGGCTGGGTGACCATCTCTACATACCGAGACACCTCCGTACCTAGGATAGCATATTAAGTCGTTGGTCCCCGCTGTCATTCGTAAATCTTTGACAATAGTTACGGGTAGTTAGGAGCCCAAAAAGTCTGACAACCAGTCTTACGAAGGGGTATCGTGTTACGTTACGTAAGTAACTGGGTTGTGGAGGTCAGATTTTTTTTTAATTTTATCTTTTTTTTTTACAAACTTCACTGACATAATGTTTTTCTTATTTGACATTAGTAGACCTACAGTTTTAATTTCAGCAAGGTTCTAACTTTTATTATTTTAATCATATTTTATATTGTTTTTTTTTGTTAATGTGAGGACTTTGTAGATCTGTAGACCATTTCATTGATTGTATTAAAAAAAAAATTGTTAATTGTATGTAATTTTGTAATTTCGATTTTAAATTAATGAAACTGTATAATATCATTGCCCTGACTGTAATATTTATAGTGGACTAAGAAATAAAGGAGTTGCGAAGTTTGCTAATAGTTTAACCGATCATAACTAGTTTTAACAACTTTTTTAGTCAAGTGGTTTCCACTAATAAAAAAATTAGTACAAAACGCACTTCTAAACATTGCATTCACATAATAAAGTACTTACATTTATCACTTCTGTACACACTTTATTATTGAACTAGCTTTTGCTCTCGGCTTCGCCCACGTGGAGGTCGGAAATTATCGAACGGGAACTACCGGAATAAAAATAATATAATCAATCATGATTCGAAAGACACGTGGCGCCATCTCATCATTTCAGCCGAAAGATGTCCACTGCTGGACATAGGCCTCCCCAAAAGAAGGGTTCCCATAATCGCCACGCTTGGCAGGCGGGTTGGCGATCGCAGTATAGTGTTAAAATGCATAGAGAACGCTGCTACCCATTCTCTAGTAAGTCCGTTAGTCGCCTTTTACGACACCCATGGGAAGAAATAGGGGAGTGCTATTCTTTACGTCCGGCACCACACGGAACGTGGCGCCATCTATCGAACGTTATTGTTGTTTTCCTCGGGAACAGTATTTTTTTTTCGGGATGAAAGGTTTTGTTTCTGTAATAATGGGTAGTTTTTTGAGTTACAATAACCTAATATTAACCTAACACCTACTGTATCACCAAAAATCACACAATAAATACTTGACTTTGACCATTTTCTATTTTGTTAAGTACCTGCTACTTTTGACGGGCCTACACTGTCCTCTCATACTTATTAACATTGTAATTTGAAAACATTGTAAAAGCCATTTTTTTTTTAATAGTCACCGTGGAGTTTCTTGCGGGCTCTTCTCCATAGGAAACGACCAATTGAAACCGTGCACCTAGCTTCTGACGTTTCATAAGTGCCCATGTAGGCTTATGTGAAATAAAAATATTTTTGATTTTGAGATACACAGTCACTCCATGTAAAATAATGGTATTCAGCTGTATCTGGTTAGACTGGAATCGAATAAGGTTAAGAAAACGCCGGCTGATTGATTAATCATTTTATTTAATATATATATTTTTTTGGACTGCTTCGTTGGTCTAGTAGTCGTAAGCGCTACTGCTGAGCATGAGGTAATTTTTTTTTTTTGGGTTGGTAATTATCAAATAACTTCTCCCGCTCTGGGCGGAGCGGGAGGGCGTGTCAGACTTTTACTGACTAAAACCCACCCGAGTCTCTTCCATTGCCTGTGTGCCAGGGCCATGATATCCCTTTCGGACAAACTCGCAACCCTGGCAGGCATTGGCCCTAACGGACCCCGTCAATTGGTGCTGACGTCACTTTGAGGCGCGCGTGGAACACAACGCGCTGTCGACCCGGGCTTGGTCCTTATCAGACAGCGAGCTACTCATAGCTCATCGTCTGCAAGCTCGCGCCTACGGTGGCCGGGAATCGGCCTGCGACTCCCGACGCCTGGAGCGTCTCCTGCGGCGACTAGGGGCGTGAGGGCGCGAATGCATGAGGTCCTGGGTTCGATTACCAGGTCGGACAAAGTGTTATTGGGATTTTCCATTAGGAATTTCTCAGTAGCAGCCCGGAGTCTGGCCGGTTGATGGCAATTGGCTCGCCCCTTATTACATGGGACTTAAACATAACTGGCGAAATGTGGGTGTAGTATAAGTATTCGTCTGCCTAACCCTTCGGGGATTGCAGGCGTGATGTTATGTTAAGTTATTTTTTTAAAGACCGACTATCTGTACTTCAAACGCAGTCCCTGAAAAAAGGAATGATATTGATAATAATATTATTGAAGTGAAAATTCTTAGGCGGCGATTCGATAATTGGACGAGAATAAAAAACAAAATAAAAAATAATAATTGTTTATTTCTCAGTAGCATAGCAACAAGGATTTCTTACATAGTAAAAGTACTTAATACTAGGTAAGTAGGTATACTAATATCAATAATACCATGCACATTATCTATACTTATAATAAAATCGTAGCGAAGTCAAAAATGTACGTACATTGCATCATATTTTTGAAAAAAAGTAATTACTACGAGATCTGGGATCGATTCCAATGCCGAAAATATTTTTATTAGAATTTTTGTCTATTTATCTGTTTGTCTGAATGTATGTTACAGCATCACTCAAATTCTACCGGATAGATTCTGTTCAAATTTTGCATAGATATTTCCTATAAGTCTGGTCAGTTGGTAGGCTATATATTATTATCACGCTATTTGCTATGGGATCCCCCATAGCAAATAGCGTGAGCAATATTGTGTTATGTTTGTAATTCTCTATAGTTTACAGTAGATTGTAAAAAGACGAGCCAAACGGTTAGAACATTGCGGATAATTACAGATTTAATCATCAGGCTATGTTTTTATAGGGCTAAGCTGTCAATCCTCAATTCAATTCAATTCATTTATTCAATAACAATTTTCATATCGTGTCTGAATTTCGGTTCCGGGGGGTGGCTGTTTGTGTATGTGAGCTTAAATATTTGTAAACGCACCCACAATACAGAAGAAATTCCTAGCGTGGGGCATGTTTTTAAATAAAGATAAAATAAAAAAGTCTACGTTCTCCTAGTGCTCAAAAAAATAACAAATTTCTAAGTCAACGCAATAAAAAATACGGCCATTAATGCGTAATTTCATAATACTCGCAAATTAATCAAAAACAGCGTACTTCCCGTTGATCTAGAATCATACAATTTGGCAAGAATCATACTCTCACAGCACAAGCAAAGGAAAAAGTCCGAAATTTTGTAAGAAGCTCAATTGATACAGAATCTTTAAGAGTTTTAAACATGTAAATCATACTTGTTTGTCAGTTTGGTGCCGGATGTAAAGAATAGCACCATCCCATTTCTTCCCGTGGGTGTCGTAAAAGGCGACTAAGGGACTTACTAGGGAATGGCCAGCAGCGTTCTCTATAAATTTTAACACAAGAATCAAGGAATCAAGTTGAAATTAATATCAAATACGTAGGTCTTAAAAAGCCAAGCTTCTAAAGTCAATGCAATAAAAAATAAACGGTCATATTTTGATACTCGCAAATAAATCAAAACCTACTGAGTACTTCCCGTTGACCTAGAATCTTGAAATTTGGCAAGAAGCAAGGTCATGCACAAGTAAACGAGAAAGTCCGAAAATCGTCAATTTGTAGCTTTATCAAAAATAAAAAGATTCTTATTTACTCTCATAACGTAAAATTCGAATTAAAAACTTCAAAACGAATATTCCCAAACGTTGGAACTAAAATGACTGTTTTGCATTAAGACAAAACAGGTATTATATGTTGGAGAAAACACAGCAATGCTGTTGAAGATGATCCTTATGATTCTGTGAAAATACGAGAATATCCCCCTAAATCAGTAGGAATATCGAGCATACCTTCTTATTTCTGGCACCTGAAGGCGCCGTTAGTACTTTACCGCCATTTTAACTGTCAAGTGTCATTGCAGTCTTCATCATCAGCAAGCTCCTTGTTTCATTGCTGTGTTTTCTCCAACATATAATACCTGTTTTGTCTTAATGCAAAACAGTCATATTATATGCCTTCGAAAACACAGCAATGCTGTTGAAGACCTGTTTGATATCTGCTGGTGACCAGAAAAAATAAAGCACAAGAATGCAATGTGAATGCAAATTGTTAAATTGACCCAAGAAATTAAAACTATTATTTCTTTGTTGAACTTGAATGTATTAAGCTCTAACATTGGGAAAACTAACTAAATCAAATTTAACAATTATTCAGTCATCTAAAGTCATTAAGTAATTCAACTGACTTTGAAAGTAAAGACAAAACTTATTATTTTCCATTAACTCTTTGCAGTCAACCTACTGCTAAAATATGCATAAATCAATAGATAATAATAACATTTCTTAGTTAATTATAGTAATTAACAAACCATAACAGAATAAACAAGCCTCTGTTTTTTAAATAAATGAAAAAATTAAAATAATTCTTATTTATTTATTTATTTTACAGTTTATGTACACACATATATACAGACAAGAAAAAAAAAAAAAAAAGAACAGAAAAATACGTACAAAGGTGATGCTTATTTCTAAAGAAATCTCTTCCAGCATACCTGCGACAAGGAAAGTAGACGAAGAGATGTAGACAACGTGTGTAAGATTAAAAGAGAAAACATAATACATAAAATAAAAAACTTACTAATATTATTACTATACTAATCACTAATTTAAAAATAAACACACAATAAGAGAATATACTTACATACATACTTCTAAAATGAATATCATTAAAATATATATAAGTTTAAAATAATAAATACATAATATGCAACTATGACGAAGTGGAAAGATAGTGTTCTTTGACTCTTCTTTTAAAAACTGCAACGGTTTGGCAGTCCCTAATTTCAGGCGGAAGTGAATTCCACAACCGAACCGCGTGCACAGAGAAGGAGTAGGAGTAAAAGTCGGTAGAGTGGGGAGGTGATTTAAGGAGATTTCTAAGATGGGACCTGCAAGGCGCGTCAGAAGGACGAGCGTAGGAAAAGCGTTCCCGCAGATAGGATGGCGTTCTAGGGTTGTGAAGGATGTTAAATAGCAAACACAATATCCGAGAGTTCCTGCGAAGTCGAATAGGGAGCCACTTGAGTATCTTGCGGAAGTTAGAAACATGATCATACTTTTTAAGGTTAAAAACAAAACGAATACAAATATTTTGCAAACGCTCAAGTTTATTTAAAAGCTCCTCGGTGGCATCCAAATAACAGGCATCAGCGTAGTCTATGATGGGCTGTATGAGAGATTGAGCAAGGGAGATTTTGGTATTCAAGGGTAAGAAGCTCTGGAGGCATTTTAAAGAATGGAACGTGTAGTGTACCTTGCGACTGACTTGAGCAACATGGGCCGTCCACGATAGGTAAGAGTCCATGGTCACCCCCAGGTTTTTAACCGTATTTGCGTATTCAATCTGAACTCCATTAAGACAGAGTGGAGACAGCGACGCAACATCGAGCCTATTCCGCATATACCTTCCGCCGATAATTATGGCCTGGGATTTCTTAGGGTTGATCTGCAGACCAAAGGACCGCGACCACTCGCTAATCAAATCCAGGTCACTGTTCATGGCAGACACGGCTGCTTCCGCATCCTGCCTCAAGAATTGATTGTAAAGCTGCAGATCGTCGGCATAGAGATGGAAGTGAGAAGAGATGACTCTGGTGACGGAGTTAATGAAAATAGAAAAGATAAGAGGAGAGAGAACGCCACCCTGGGGCACACCCGCGATAAGAGAACACCAGTCAGACAAAGTCTCATCGAGACGAACCCGCTGCGAGCGGCCTTTAAGATAGGAGTCGAACCAACTAACAGTAGAAGAAGAGAAATTGAAAGCCTTAAGGATCCCTAGTAGGATGTCGAAATCGACAGAGTTAAAGGCACTACTAAAGTCCAGAAGTACAAGCAAAGTGAGAGATTTGTGGTCCATAGCCCAGCGGATCTCGTCAGTAACCTTCAAAAGAGCCGTTACTGTGCTATGACCAGGTCGAAAACCAGATTGAAAAGGACTAAGAAGTTCATTCGAAGATAGAAAGGCAGAAAGTTGCTGATGAACAATGTGCTCAAGGACCTTAGAGAGATATGGGAGGATAGAAATGGGTCGGAAATCGGTCGGAGAGACCGGGTTAGGAATCTTGGGTAAGGGGATGATATGGGCTTGTTTCCAGGCCTCAGGAACTGTACAAGAAAACAAGGAGAAATTAAAAATGTGGGTCAAGATGGGAAGTAATGTGGGGAGGATAGGAGAAATCATTCTTGAGCAGAGATTGTCATTACCAACCGCAGAGGAGGAGATAGCACAAATAGATTTTTTGACTTCACTTTCACCTACAGGTTTTAGGTCAAAAGAAGGACACTGCGGCATAGGCAAACATGATAGTTTATTCAAGGTAACTGATTTGACGTGCGGATCCAACGTAACAGGGGGATGGGAGAAATGTTTGATAAGAGCACACACGTCAGTCTCATTACTGGAAGCAGCTGGAGACTTACCAATGCCGACAGTTTTTAGAAACCTCCAGACTTCAGAAGAGTTACGGTTGTCGAGAGAATTATGGAAGTAGCGTCGCTTTGCATCTCTGCACAAACGACTGCAGCTATTACGCAGCACTTTAAACGCATTCAGGTAGCGCTCGGAAGGACAGCGTTTTAACCTCCTTTTGGCTCTGTCCCTACTAGCCATCGCATCCTTAATGGCAGGAGTAAGCCAGGGAGCAGGAGCATACTTGACTTTGACTCGACGGATAGGGGCATGACGATCGTATAAGCTGAGTATTGTGCTGTTGAAAATGTGTACCATATCGTTAATACACGAGCTCTTCAAAACGTCAGTCCAGCCGATGCTACCAGCATCACGCAGCAATGCCTCCAGATCTATGCCCTTGTAGTTCCTAAGGAAAATAAATTGAGGCTTACGCTTGGGCGGACGAATCCTGTAGGACATAAAGATGAAGTCATGGTAAGAAAAAGGTGCACTGAGCTGTCCGTGGACAGATACATTATTAGAATTAGAGACTATCATCAGGTCCAAGAGAGAAGGGCGACAGTTAGGAAAATGATGAGTAGCAGAAAGAGGGAGAATACTAAGGTTAAAAGAAGATAAGAGAGATTGAAGTCTGTGAGTACGACTGTCATTTTTAAGAAGGCAAGTATTAAAATCGCCCATCAGGACTACGTGGTCATAAGACGGACAGACATCATTTAAAAGCGAATCAAAAGAGTCAAATTAATCGATAGTGAGGTTAGGACTGTACATCACTCCAAGAAGCATTTTAACATGATGCAAGGTAATTTCTAGAAATAGATGCTCCGCTGACCCCGAGTGGGAAGAAGGTGATGTGCTGATAATCTTGTAGGGAATATCAGTACGCAGGTAAATGGCAACACCACCACCACCTCTCCCAGTTCTGTCATTACGGATAAGAACAAAGCCAGGAAGGTCATAGTGTATAGATAAAAGAGAGGGTTTGAGGAAGGACTCAGAGATCAGCAAAGCATCTATATGTGCACTGTTAATGGAAACCAGAAGATCAGAATAATGGCTTGGAATACTCTGGGCATTGATGTGGGCTATGTTGAGATTGTTGGGGAGGTGGGAAAGCAAAGAAGAAATCTGATCGCCGAGAGTGAGAGGAGAGGAAGAACCACTCGCCGCACTAAGGAAACTGCTAGAAGAGGAGGAACACGAGAAATAATCATCATTAAGGTCCGCATCGATCATAGTTTGCAAAAATAATAATAATATATAGGTATATGAACAAAAAGAATACTAAAACAAAAAAAAAAACTAATAATAATAAAAAATAAAAAAGAAGATATCAAACTACTAACAACTTAAGTACAAAAAAAAAAAAAAAAGAATTAAAAACCCTTAAATTACTAATAAAAGCACCAATTCGCTGATGTTGGTAGAGTTTTAACAAACCATTTAAAACTAGGAAGGTACATAAAAAAATGAAGAACATTTTAGCAATAACAAAAGTCCTAAAAATAAATGAACTAACGAGAATATCATCCACAACAAACGCATATTGTAACGAAACGTAACATCAACTTAGATATAAAAAGTAAAAATGACACTGACAGACGTCACATAAATCTACCGGCAGGTTTTCGTATGTAGTTGTGAGAAAGAAAAAAAAAAAAAAGTTATGCGAAAAGTGAATGCTATGGGTAGATTAATAAAAACGCTAATCAAATCATAAAGTGTACCGACACTACACAAATGTATCACAAAGCGGTCAAAGAAAACATACAAAGGAGAAATATATATGAGTAAACTTAGCGACGAGCCTTCCTCACAATCTTTCGTTTGGGGGTTTCTGTAACAGGCGATGTAGATGCAACTGCTGACGACGTAGAAGAGGCTGGCACGGGATCCTTGGGTGCGGCTGCACTGTCGGGAGCAGGGAATAGCGCGATTAACGTTTCCAGCTCACCCATGGTCGCTATCTTCCGGCGTGACTTGTCAGGCGTCAAGACAAAAACCTTTCCCTCTGCAGACCAGCAGCTGTTGATGCTAAAGTATTTGCGAGCAGCAATAAATACCTGGTGACGTGTCTTCGTCAGGAACTCAGAAATGGTGATGCCGCTGCCCTTGAGTGTAGTTTTACCATCCCAAATTATCATCACATCTTAGTGAGATCACATGTGAAATCTTAGGTATAATATTATGATTAATTAAACAGTTTTAAAATTATTATAAAGAAAACCCACTGCAGCATCGTCGCTGACAGATCTATTTACTTCTTTGCAGTAATATCTTGAAAATGTTTCTACACACTTCCAATTTCCTGTCTCTAATATCTCCTGTACTGGTCTGTTGTCCAGCCATCCCCGAGAAGCTACAGCTGATCTTATACTACCTGGGGAGGCATCAATCTTAGCAAGCTTAAAGGCTGACCGCACCCAACCTGCAATCATTGTTTTGGATGCAGGCCTGACCACTCCTGTGATGGAGATAAAAAGGGGTTTTAATTGACTATCCTGACAGCGTCTGGCTTCTGAGCTCTTAATCAACTCCTTAACGTGAGTTACTGGGCAAATTTTAGGGTTTTCATGCCGTGTTAGAAGCCAGCCTGATTGCCTGTGCGAACCTGTGTCAGTTTTTGAGCCGAACTTTGGCCAAAATGTCAAAGTGTCATCAGTCTCTGTAAATCCCTGCTCACTGAGTTCCAAGAGAGTAAGGTCATGTACCCTTCGACCAGATGCTAGTAAAAGGATCAATGCAGTCCGTCTGCTTTGGTCAAAAAGAGAATGTGAACAAGTAAATGACTCCAGAGCCAGTCAAACAAAATATTTACATCCCATATAGGGAGCTTAGCTGGGTGTGGTTTAGAAAAAGAGACAGCCTTTAAAACTTGTTGAATAAAAAAGTTCTTTGACAAGTTCTCTACTGTTGCTGCGCAATATGTTGAAATAGCTAACTACTTGTGTAGAAGGATTGTACTATAGGCAAACTTATTTTGTAAATATAGATTGGCCAAAAACCTAGCTACGTCCTTACCATCAGGACACTTACTGTTTACACCGTGTAACTTACTCCAGTGCAACCATATTTTTAACGGGGCACTATAGGTGCTCAAGGTAGACGGATGCCAGCTGTTTTTCAATAACTGCTGCTCTTCCCGGCTCCAATCAGTTACTTGATCCTCCCACCCCCAACTTTCCATGCCTGAAGCCTTAGCTTGTCTACTTGAGGAGGGCTCAACCTTGTTGTCCAGTCTAACAGAACATCCCTCAGGTTCTCTATCGGCAAGGGGGGAGCTAGCGCGCGTGCCTGGAGATCCGGAAACCAAAAGCACTGGGTCCACCGTGGCGCTATCACATAGTATGTCCCTACTGCCATGTTTAGGTGTGCCAGGACCCTGGGTATCATGCCCGGAGGTGGGAATACCCACGCTGTTTGGAACACCCATTTTTGACTGAAAGCGTCGCAGAAAAGCGCCGAGCCATCTCTTGAGTCTAAAGTCACATACCTTGGGACGACAGCGGTTTCTCTTGATGCGAAGAGATCGACTTCGGGCACACCCCACCGTCTGAATATTGCCTCCGTGGCTGGCGGTAGTAGATGCCACTCGGGTACTGATCTTCCCCTTGATAGGGAATCTGCAATGCCGTTCAGGTTCCCTGGTAAGTGATATGCTGTCATCGTTATGTTGAATCGATAGGTCAATTCCAGTAACCTGGTTGTTAGCCCCAGTAAATTTAGCGAACGAGTTCCGCCCTGATTCCGGATGTATGCCACCAGAGTTCTGTTGTCTGATTGTATTAGGATGTGGGCATTTCGTAGCAGACCACCCTGGGACCTGATGATGGCAAAGACGGCATACATCTCCTTCATATTGGAGTGCCAGGCTTTTTGGTTTGTAGCCCATCTTCCTGAGAGGTATTGACTGTTTAAGTTCGCTCCCCAGCCCGCATGCGCTGCGTCTGTGGTTAAAAAGTGTGTTATTTCTCTCTTGTGTAATGGGGTTGGACTGCCCTCTATCGCATCCAACCACCACCGCAAGTCCTGTCGCACTCTGGGGCACAGTGCTCTCTTCTGGCCTTTCCGAGTAAATCTTCTCAGAAAGAGCTGTGCTCTGCGACAGTAAAGCCTGCCCCGAGGAATTGCATGGTTGGCAAAATTTAGCATGCCCAACAAACTTTGAAGCTCTCTTAATGAGCAGCTGTCTCGGCTCAACATTTTTGTCAGATAGCTTTTTATACCCAGAACCTTTCGGGAGGGCAAGGCTACTGTCTGGCTCTGGGTGTCCCAGACCAGCCCTAAATATTCCAATTTGCGTGTGGGCACAGTTTCGGACTTCTGGTAATTTACATGCCAACCTAAAGATTCCAAGATGGCCAGCGTTTCCGCAACCTGTGCCATAAGCTTGGATTTGTCCTGACAAGCCAGGAGATAGTCGTCCAGGTATACTAAGAGGCGTATACCCCGATCCCGGAGGATTTCGGCCACCCAGTTTGAAACTGCTGCAAACGCACGGGGTGCCGAGGACAGGCCGAACGGTAGTGCTGTTAACTGAAGGATTTCTCCATCGTAAACAACCCGTAAAAACTTTCTGTGAGTCTCCGCGACACTCAAATGGAAATAAGCCTGGTGAAGATCGATCTTCACTAACCAGTCGTTTGTCTGAAGAAAGTCTACTGCATCTATCTGTGATATTAGATGAAAATGCTTTGTCGCTACATATATATTTAGAGCCTTGAGGTTGAAAATTGGGCGCAACCCCCCATCTGACTTTTTTATGAGGAACATTTTTGAGAAGAAGCCCGGGTCTAGAGTCAATGGTCTCTCTAAAATACCCTTGCTTTCCAAGTCCTTGACCATTTGTGTCATTTCTGGGGAAACTTTGGTGGCCAGGCATTCTAAAAAATTTCTGGTTGGGTATTTCAGAGGAGGTTTCTTCCTGAAGGGCAAGCGGTAACTCGCTATTGAATTTATAATAAACTGGTTTGCCCCTAGTTGTGCCCATTTTTCTGTGGCAAATTTCAGGCATCCTCCTCTGAAATCCCGGTGTGAGTCAATTCTCTTTGGACTTAGAGTTTGATCTCTCCACATTGGAACGACGCTGACGAAAGGGCCGAGTCTTTCGAACCGTATGCTTAAACTTTTTATCTGACTTCCTAATCTTATTTTTACCCGTAACCTTTCCTATTTTGGAATGTATGATCCCCACGATCTGAAACTTTCTTCTCTTTTAAATAGGTTGGAGTATTCAGCCTGACCTGAGACCCTCCGAGGGACTGTATTATAGGCTGCAGAGCCTCTCTACTAAATAAGTACTCAGAGCTGGGTGGGACATTTCTTAATGTGTTTCTAAGATTCTCATTAGAAATTTCCTTTAAAATACGTTCACGCCTAACCTCAATACACTCAGAACGCTTTCCGCATATAATTTGCATAGTAGTCTCCGAGTTCTTATGACATGATGATCCCGGTCCGAAAATAACAGAAATTTTCTCAAACAAAGTATTTGGATTTAGTTCCTGAGGATTAGTACTAGCCCAGTCAACAATAGACTGTAATCCTGTTCTTAACATCTGCCTCTGTTCCAAAACCTTATTGGATAAGCCAGCTAAAATCAACTCAGTTGAAGCCAGATAGTCTTTGCTTTTATTAAAGTGACATAATTCATCATTAATATGAAGGCCTGTAAATCCAGGGGTCGCCAAGCAGCCCTGCAAGACCTGCTTGTACCTAATGCCTTTCCATGCTTGAGAGTCAAACTGTTGTAACTTATTTAGTTCTAAAAATCTATCCCTATCACTGGCTGGGATAATCTTCTTATCGTCAACATCGGTGTTTAATGAACCCCAATTGAGAGACAGCGACTCAGGCTGAATAGGCAATGTAATGAACGGTTCCGAAATACTCTCATTGTTGTCAATATCAACAAGATGATGCGAATTAATATTTTTACTAGTACTTGGTAATACTTTACCACTATTATAACAAGCGGGATAATAGCTTAAATAACTCGAAATATACGACACTTGCGACATTAAAGTGTCAATACGAGGATCGGTGTGAACCGGTTTCGACTTGTACTTACGGTTTCGCGCCGAGGTACGAGAACGCTTATTAGGCAGGGGTGACGCCGTACCCTCCTCAAACTCCGAGGATGAGGAGGAGCTGCTGTCCGATGTCCCAGAGCTAGTTGGCGGTAATTGTTCTCCATCCGGAGCAACAATACCGGCTCGCTCGTGGTTCTCATTACCGATACCTACCGGCTCCATTTATTAGTGAAATACACTGCTGTGTTTCCAAAAGGCACTAAAGTTACACTCACTATCACTTTTAACACTCGCTTATCTCATAGAATACTTTTTTCTTATTAGATAAAAGTTTCGATGTAACTCGAAAGAATCACAAGAATGCAATGACACTTGACAGTTAAAATGGCGGTAAAGTACTAACGGCGCCTTCAGGTGCCAGAAATAAGAAGGTATGCTCGATATTCCTACTGATTTAGGGGGATATTCTCGTATTTTCACAGAATCATAAGGATCATCTTCAACAGCATTGCTGTGTTTTCGAAGGCATATAATAACTAAATTTAAAAATAGAATCATGCTATAACACTTTTTCTCTAACAAAATAATATAAAAACATTATTTTTACCAATACGATACCAAAAAGTTAATATCAACAAGGAGTTTCCATATTTTTTTTTTCTAATGAAAAGCATATGCGCGCCATTTTGGTAGCATTACAAAAAAGTTTTGATTCCAATTTTTACTGGTCTGTCTTACTCTTTTAACTTTGATCTTTTATTTAGTAGGTGCAAACCCAATGTATGAGAGTAGATAAAGTAGTGTATGAAACTGCTCATATACTGCTAGATATTAAAACATTCCTATGATATTATTAAAAACCTCGCGCACGGCTTGATTTCTAAAAACAGACTAGTGTTTTAACTTTGAATACCCCTCATTATGCAACAGTTTCATAAACTACTATTTTGCGATTAGAAACTTACTATAATTGCAGTTGGAGAATTGAAGGAGAAGACGGAGAAATTAAGTATATCGATGTATAGGAGTTTATGTTTTTCAATTACAATGTTAAGTTTGTTTTTGGGATAAAGTCATCGCAAAGAACTATGGAACCCTTCTTTGTGCGTGGTCCGACACTTGGCCGGTATTTTTTTTTAAGAAGTTTTTCTTTCATCGTGTGTACGCATGTTTCCAATGATAATTTTCCAGCAAAATTTAGTGTCTAACTCTTATAATTAGCAACCATTCGATGCTAAACTGACCCTCGACAAATATGCTCTCACCGTGCGCGTAATAACTTAGGGTGAGGGCTGATCATCCCTCGCCGGGGGCTATATTTGTGTAATACACTCACACAAGTGCAATTAACAACTCTTCTTATTGTAAAATGAATTTTGACCTTGGAATGTTATTTTTGGAAATGCGAAGAGGGTAAGATCTACGTTTTGTTTTTGTTTTATCGTCTTAATAAACTTTCCTTTGTCTCGCCCATTTTGTGGTTTTGCCACTTGCGGACAACCCATTTTTTTGCAGTTATCATTGCGGTTACTGGGGTACTTATGGAAGGCATATTTTGTAATCTACAATAATAACAGTTCTTTGAAGCTAATCTGGTAAACAAGCCAAATAGAAACAAGAAAGTGAAAGAAGGACCTCAGGGCCACATAGGTCAGCTCTGGAGGAGCGCTGACGGTACCAGGAAAAATAAATAATTTGTTTGTGATATAACTAAAAAGAAAGAAAGAAAATACTTTTATTTGCGGTAAACATGACGCAAAGAATGAACACAAAAAAGGGGAAAATATGCGTTATATTCACGCAAAACGGCCATCGCATCGCGGACGGTGAGCGATGGGTAGCTCGCCGTCCGATAAGGACCAGGCCCGGGTCGACGGCGCGTTGAGTTCCACGCGCGCCTCAAAGAGATGTCAGCACCAACTGACGGGGTCCGTTAGGATCAATGCCTGCCAGGGTTGCGAGTTTGTCCGAAAGGGATATCGTGGCCCTGGCACACAGCCGACGGAAGTAACATGGGTGGGTTTTAATCAGTAAAAGTCTGACACGCCCTCCCGCTCCGCCCAGAGCGGGAGAAGTTAATTGATAATTTCCCACCAAAAAAAAAAAAAGGTTACAGCCTCTAAAGTGTCTACCTACGTACTCTTTTTTTCCTTCACAGTGAAAGGTTCCGTAGTTGGGTTGAATATTAACGCAGCATATTGCAGAATATTGATTTTATCGACCACAAAATTTGTATTTTATAGAATTTTTCAAAAAGCTATGAATAATAAAGTTATTTCTGCGGTTGCAACTGAATATATCCCATAACTCAAAAACTATTGACTTATATAGCAGTAGCTAAGAATCATCATAGTCTTTTTTATTATGGGATCCAACAATACCCCACGTGCTTATGAGCATTTAATTTTTTTCAAGCCCTTATTACATGTAGGTATGGGAAGAGCTACCATTAATTATTCTTTTCGTAATTTCACTACACCATTGTTTAGGAGTGCACAGAATAAACCTTGTCGAAGTTGAAGTCTCTGAGAAAAATAGCTGTGTCCGGACGGACGAACCGACGGAAATGACGGAACCCTAAAAAGTATTCAGAACGAATAAAATTTCTTTACAGACGAATCATTTCCAAGGCTTCCATCAAATTACCAAGTGATCGCTCAAAGAAGCGATTGGCAACCTACGCTTTAAATATAAAAAAGTACCAATATAAAAATGATGATTTCCTAATAGGCCGGGCAATTACGAGTATCCTGTCTGCTTGTATCAGATTATACCAATTAGAGTTCCCACATAAATATCGGGCCATCAAGGACTGACGCGTGTGTTCACATAAGCAAAATCATTTGTTACCTGGCAAATAATTTTCGTCTGTGGAAGCCCTTTCATCGACATACTTTCTTTTGAATTTAAGCTGTAATGCATAACAATAAGTTTGGTTGTCTTTTGACATCTGGGGGTAAGTTATAACTTTTCGTGAGTAGTGAATACAATTAGTGGCTTTTGTAAACATCAGTCGGATGGGGCTGCACTGGTTTGCAACTGATATCTGTCTTAATTAACCATTGATATCACTCGGTGTCTGTCAGCATGCAATATCTATTACTACTGCTGGTATTATTGATGGTATTTTGTTTTGAATTTCATTGTTTTGCTGTTTTGTTTAGTCATGTTAGTTGGTGGTGTGTGCGCAGCTATATAGTCGACTTTTTTATCTGGTATTAAAAAGAACCAGGCTCTTAATAATTAATAACAAACTAGCATATAGGACTAATAAGTAATTTTAATAAAATTTTTTTTTACGTGATATGTAATTATTTTAAAACTTACAATAGTGAATAGAATAGAATATTTTTTTTTTTCAATACACTTCCTTGAAAACTGGTTCATGTAAAGAAAGAAAGAAAGAAAAATAATTTTATTCGTCACAGAAACACGTGCTTAGGAAAACATAGACTCGAGCAAGTAAATATTTAAAAAAAAAACCTATCTACATTATAATCACGAGCACAAAAATAACAAATAGTCAGCAACTGCACGTCATGACTGTGACAAAAAGGCTTGCACTCAGCATGTTGCTGTGCTATGGGGGACCCACAACACAGCGCTGATTTTCAGTGGTTACCCGAAAAATACGTACGGAACTCAAGTCTGGTTTAATGAGTTGAACAACAAAATAAAATAAAATAAACAGTACTTATAATATAATGCCTATACAACCAATTATAAGAATAAATATGATTACTTGTCGCACTACGATTAGGTTCACAATGCAATGTATTTCAAACGCGTGCAATATTTTTATTTTCCAACACGTGTGCGGGAATAAAAATTGCCACAGATAACTTATACATATACTTAGTCCAAATTGGTTCCATGCCTCTATTCACACCGTCTCGCGCCAGAGAAGGTCCTCTCTATTCGGAGGTGATTTTTATTTTAACCTCGGCAAAGATGCATCTTTACGGCGTTAATATTTTTGGAATATTTAAATAATGTTTATAAATAGAATACCATGATTATTACAATAAAAAAAAAAAACGTTTATGAACAAATTAATATATATTTGTGTTCTAAACTCAAAAATATTTGAGTTTTCTATTTTTCATATAAGGCTGTTTATCGGCTTTATACCTTTGCTTCTCCTTCAACCTGACGAAAGCAAAGAGCGGAAAAAAAAAGAAAATTAAATCATAGTTTCCAATGATATAGTTTCCTAATAATTCATGCCTTTCGCCAGTATCTGTTACGGCTGCCTTTCAAGTTATTCATATGAACATAACAGGGAAGATGAGCACTCCAGATGATCAGCAATACGTCATAGTCACCATTGATGCCTTCTCGAAGTACGTTTTTTTTACTCTACGTCGCTAGCAACAAAAACCCACACAGTACATCATCTGCTCTGAAACGTACTGTGTATCTATTTGGCACACCAGTCCAAATCATAGTCGATGGAGGAAGAGAGTTCCTTGGCGAGTTCAAAGACTACTGTGACCAAATCAAAATAAACATCCACGCTATAGCTCCAGGAGTCAGCCGAGTGAATGGCCAAGTTAAAAGGGTCATTGCAACCATCAAGAATGCTTTGGTGAAGATCAAAAAATAACAAAACAGAGCAGTGGCATACTGCACTTGAAGAACTTCAACTGGCAATCAACTGTACAACTCATAGTGTCACCGGTGTTGCTCCACTGACACTCATTACACAACGGAAGCACTGCGTACCTCCTGAGCTTGTCAACTTGGTGGATCATATCAATAAATCAATCAACTCAGCCTATAGCAGTCCACTGCTGGACATAGGCCTCTCCCAGGCTGCGCCACAACACCCTGTCCTCCGCCTTCCGCATCCAGTCTGTCCCAGCCACATTTTTAAGGTCGTCGGTCCATTTAGCTGGAGGCGTCCCACACTACGCTTGCCGATACGTGGTCTCCACTCCAGGACTCGTCTGCTCCACCGGCCATCGGTCCTTCGACGAACATGGCCAGCCCACTGCCACTTCAGCTTGCTTACTCTGCAGCCTATGTCGGTAACTCCGGTTCTCCTCCGGATAACTTCATTTCTGATCTTATCCTTCAGAGAAACTCCGAGTAGAGCCCGCTCCATAGCACGCTGAGCGACCTTGAATTTGTGGACCAACCCGACTGTCAGCGTCCACGTCTCGGCACCGTATGTCATAACGGGCAGGACGCACTGGTTGAAGACCTTAGTCTTCAAACACTACTTGATTGGCGACGAGAAGACTTGACGAAGTTTTCCAAACGCTGCCCAACTCAACCGGATCCTACTGTCGGCTTCTATATCAAAGTTGTGCCTACCAAGCTGGAAAACTTGCCCTAGGTAGACGTACTCTTTCACAATTTCGAGAAGCGACCCTTCAATTGGACTTGGCAAGACGTGCGAATTGTACATGACTTTCATCTTGTCCAAATTCATACAGAGGCCAACCCGCCGAGAGGCTCCATTTAGGCTGTGCAGCATCTGGTCTAACTGTTCCAGCGTCTCTGCCACTTGCCACTTGGTGGATATTGACAACGAAACCATTATTATCGAAGCACTTACTCAACAGGTACAACAGAAAATACTTCGTTCTAGCGAACAAGACAGACAACGCTTCAATCTACGTAAGGACAAACTTCATAATTTTAAAAGAGGTGATAAAAAAAAAAAAAAAAAAATGGGTAAAAACAGTAAAAATCTAAGAAATAATTTAGGTATTAAAGTCAAAGTCAAATTATTTATTTCAAATAGGCACATAAATAGAACTTTTGAACGTCAAAAATTACAAATAAAATAGAATTGATTCTAGTCGCCCCTTCCAAAAGGTAGCTTCGTATGGAGAAGAATAGGCAAGAAACTCCACCGTTACTCTTTTAAAAATGTTTTACAATATTTTGTATAGGTACATCAATTATATAATTATATGTGAAGACGATGCACCTAGAATAAAATTACTAACAATAGTTAAAAAGAATTAATAATGAAGCAATGACATAAATTAATTATGTGATAGATACATGGTGCTCACATATTTACAAACATTGTAAAAAATAAATAAAACGTTCTCCTAAAAAAAAAAAAATATCAGTGTGTGAATTTATGGTAACAAATGGTATGGTATACAAAGTATGATGCCTGTACTAGGATAAACCTGTATCACAGGCGGCATGAGTTCTTACAATTACTATTAGGACAACTGTTTTCTTAACAATATTTAACATAAATCTTAAGTATAGTGACATGTTAGATTATTTATTTTTTATAATTTACTTAAACACTAATAATTGAGGTCTTATAGAAACACTAATAATTAAGGTCTTAAACTTGTAGATAATTTCTATATTATTTACGGAAAATTGTTGATAGCACTTAGTTACGAGTACACGATTATGATTGCGACTGCAGTTTTATTAGGTTGAAACTAATATTGCATAAATCACCATCAAGGCTACATTACATTTTTGAAGTAGTCGGCTAATGTGCTTAGACAGCGACAAATCGATGGTCAGTAGGGCAGCCAAGTGGTCAGGTATATTGTTGAGTCAGCAACAAGCGATAAAGAAGTCTGGTCATGTGCATGACGCACTAGGTGCCCTCATAATCGATGGACTTAATATATCGGTATTCTGCTATTTTCCTAGCGGGGCATTCAGCGTCTCCCGTTTTGTGATCACTAGGCTTATTAAAGCGTGAGCTAGTTCAGTAGCACATTTTGGTATGTCGGCTTTTTTCGCGCACTCGGACATCGAATGACCTGCGTCACCACAGTGACCACACGTAGTAACGATCTCACGGCAAGTTTTTGCTGCATGGCCACATTGTTGGCATTTATAACACCTTGTTACCAATGTAAAGTCCCTGACAGGACAGGACATCCAATTTATAAAAAGCCTTGATTGAGGGATTAGGGCTTTACGTATATACGGCTGAAACTTCAACAACGTAGTTACAGGTCGAAGCATCTCTCTTCCCAGATTTGTGGCTTAATTTTATCAAGGTCAAGAAGGATTCCAAGGACATTGCTGGTAACTTTTCGGCTACGTTTTGTTCGAAAATGCATCTGAACACCTCATTAAATCACACCTCATCAAATGTATTGATTAAGAATAATCCTCGTAACCAAACCTCGCTAGATCTTAAATTCAGTTAGCTATATGAAGTCTGTAGAATACTGGAAAATTACCGATATTTGGTAAAGAAAGAACTTGGTGAACAGTTGACCGTATCGGCGGGAAATTAATCACCTACTCACCAAGACTCTGCAGCACCAACCGAGCCTATTCTAACGACCTCACGAGAAGAGCGGCTAGTACAGCCAACCTACGACCTACTGGTTGAAGACAACCCATCAGAATAACGGTACGAAACTCAATTCAACCTTACGAGACACTTCGAGAACCCTACGAGACACTTCGAGAACCCTACGAGACACTTCGAGAACCCTACGAGACACTTCGAGACCCCTACGAGACACTTCGAGAACCCTTCGAGACCCTCCGAGAACCCTTCGAGACCCTCCGAGAACCCTTCGAGACCCTCCGAGAACCTCCGAGAACCTACAAACCTTAATATTTACAATATACAAGACAGTTGTGTGATTATGTATCAACCAACAGAAAGCAACGATAGTTGCTTAACAGATATCCAACTCCCAGAAAATTCTTCTATTGTTTTAGGTTATCAAGTATCACAACGAGGCTGGTGCAGAGCGCGCACCGCCTGTCAGTATGGCCGTATCGGCGCAACTACAATAGTTCGTCTATTATAAGAGTTGAATGATTTGATTGATTGAAATTAGTTCACAAAACTTTGGTTAAATATTACGATGTAAAATTTACATTGAACAGGATGTTACTACTTCTCTGATTTAAAACATTAACAAAATAATTGTAATTTAGATAGTTCAATACTTAACCTAAAAATGTGCACGTAGGACGACTACTATAAATACGGCCGCACTGTGAGCGTTTGATTCAGCGTTGTGTTCGCACACGTTAAGCAAAAGTGCAAACTAGCAAAAATGCAAACCCTCCAAAATCGCTTCATGCGACGAGCCACGGGAAGCCCCTGGTTCGTACGTAATGACCAATTACATGTCAATTTAAATTTGCCGACCATCAGGCAATTTTTCAAAAAAGCTAGTAAACGCTTCTTCGATAATGCTACCACACACCAACCCACTAGTGGCATCAGCCGCCCGATACACGCCCTAACAGATAGCGACGACGACATCACTCTGTACCAAGAGAATGTCAAACTACTTCGCAAAACTCTCAACACGACACACACATTCCGTACTCGCCGGCGAGCACCACCGCGAGCTAGAATAGTATGTCACCCCCCCCGTCCCTTGCCCCCGCCCGCCCACGCGGAGCAAGTAGATTTAACAAACGTCCCTAATAATAATACACAGATACTGCATACCCCCAATGGTTCAGTAGTCAGTAGCGCCCTAAGCCTAGGTTCGAGTCCCACTATGGGACGCCCTTAGCTGTGCTACTTAAAATTATTTTCTAACACGGCGAGAGGCCCTTCTGGCCCCGCCAAAGATCGGTTACGCAGAAAAGGCTCACCGGAGCCATCTGCAATAGGTCCGGAACAAAAAAAAAAAAAAAGCGTTTTTATTCATTCTTGTTCGAGCCGCTCGACAGTGCGGACCTCTCTGTGACGTCGTTACGCTGTCAGTTAAATAAACGAAGCCTAGAAACAAGTCGTGAAGTTTTCATTTGAAATCCGAAGATGAGTAATCACCATGAAGATGACATCAGTGACGTCAGCTATGCTGACGTCACACTTTTTAAAAACACTACGGAGCTCCTTTCTCCGTCATATATAATATGTGATTACATAAATGGTTAAATAAATACTTTGTTCATAATATGTTATATGTGTGTCATTATCACTATTATGTCTACACTATGTAGTCGACTGTTAAACTACCAAAAATATGTTAAGAAAATCCCAATAACATTTTGCCCGACCCAGATATTGGACATAGGACCACAGTCAAAAATCGTTAGCGCAGAAAACAAACTCTACACGTCTTCGGATCAATTATTGATCGAAGCTACACGTTGTTGGATTAGCGGGCACAACTACTTAGGTAGATTCTCTACTTACTATACTTCTCTTCAATACTTAGGATGTTTGAATTTTGCACTAGGGCCAGACACAAAGACAAGCTGCGCACCGTAGCCAGTAAAACAAAGCTTATGCACCAAAGCATCTTTTGTATTGGCCCACGTATACAGGGTCAAATTTAATTAGCTAGCGAAACTCCGTGCACGTGTTGGGTTTCAATATCTAAATACGATAAAATGAAAAAAAGAAAGATTTGATGTTGATGTTTATTTTTTCTGGTGTCAATGACCACTGGCAGTGAAGTTACTTGAAGTAGTTAAGTTTTTGTTTTATCGTGTTTGGTTATCGATAGCCATCACATCTGTGAAGTGTACACAGAAAAAAAACTGATTTTGAAACTCATATTTCAAGTAACTAGTCGTTGACTCCAAAAAATACAAGGTTTTTTTTATCGTTTTTAGATATCGCTACCCAACACGTCTGTGGAGTTTCGCTAGCTAATTTAATTTGACCCTGTATAGAATAATCTTCCACCTGTTCTCAGAACTGTGAGCGATATAACTACATTTAAAAAAAAACTACGAGAATTATTGATAAGTAAATGTTATTATTACCCTATAAGAGAATTTGTAAATGACAATACATTGAATCACACTATTTTGTAAAATGACTAATTTGTAATTTGATATAAGTATTATATCTACTAATTTAATCTTACCTAGCTTTGCCTGGCTTCGCACGGGTAGCGCTAAGTCTGTCAGACTCTTACTGACTAAAAACCACCCCAGTGTTCCCTACCCACACTTGCACCGGGGATCTTGGGATCTGTTATTACTTCCGCAATCCCCGGCTAGTGCCGGCCCGCGTCCGCGGGCCACCACAAGTCTGGGGGGGTGTGAGGTGTTTGACCCCCCCCCCCGCGACGTCTAAAAGGGGCGCGCGTGGAACACTACGCGCCGCCACCTCGGGTCCAGTGTGATACTACTACCCTACCTACCTACCCTACCTACCTACCCTACCCTACCGACCCTAGTAAAAAGTATGAAAAAAAAAGTAAAAAAAAAAAAAATATCTTATGTCCGTCTGCTGGTTTTAAGCTACCTCCCTACCAATTTTTAGCCAAATCAGTACAGCCGTTCTTGAGTTATGTAGTGTATTGCATGATAATTTATTTTGATGTATTGTATTGGATATTGTATATGATCTATGTACCGAATTTATGATATTAATTTTGTATGCCTCAATGGCGGGATACAGCAGACTTACCTGTAACTAACACAACATCTTATGAGCCCATGATTCACAATCAATTATTTGAATTTGAAATTAGACTATAACTAAAATTATCTTATACGACAACATCAAAAAACCCCTGTGTGTAATTTAAAACGTGCGTCGCAACTAAAACTATCGAAGCACATCACATAGTCATCGTAGCTCTCTATGTAATCAAATCCATCGGATGGCTTAGAGTGAATACAGCAATTGAATGCGAATATATCCGGTCTGTCAACAATTGAGGACATCAAAGAGCCGCCGGGAGCCGGGAAGTTCGTTTGAATGGCATCCGGGCTGCGAAGGTAGCTGCATCGATTGCACTCATGTACAGTCAAGGGTAAAAATATGTAAGCACTAATCTGCATTCAAATGCAAGTTGCTCGTAAATCGTATCGAAACACCTCATAATTCCAATAATTAATTTAGGGTGGTAAACGCTGTTCATACAAACTTTCGGGCCCTTGTTTTTCGAAATGACTGAACCGATTTTAATGAAACTTCATACGCTTATGCAGGATACAAAGGTCTAAAAAGTTAGTTAAGAAGATTTTCGTTCATATGTTTGTTCTCTTGACTGTATATCTCACCTGCACGCACACTATTACAATATTCTCAGAACTCCCGGGCCGCCGGCCGAGCTGTCGGCTATTCTGAACAATATCGATATTGCAGTTAGTGCTGTGTTTCTATACGTTAATCCGGCTTGCATGTGTGAGTTCTGAGTGTTACGTTTCATTTAATTATTTAGTGTTCAGGCTTTTAGGTGAAATTATGAAATGTAAACCTAAATGTTCTGTGTCTGTTATGGTGAATGTTGGAGGTTTTTTATTGCTTAGATGAAGTTTGCATGTCAAGTCTTGTACTCACTTTGTTATTGAGTTAATTTTGATATTCACAGTATAGGCCGTGTATCGTGAGGTGCTGGACGTAAAGAATAGCACCATCCTATTTCTTCCCGTGGGTGTCGTAAAAATGCGACTAAGGGACTTACTAGAAAATTGGGAGCAGCGTTCTCTATGCATTTTAACACTATACTGCGATCGCCAATCCGCCTGCCAAGCGTGGCGATTATGGCAACCCCATCCCCCATCTTTTTGGGGAGTAGTGGACGTGGACGGCATCATATCCAGCAGTGGACGTCTTTCGGCTGAAATGATGATGGAATGATAGTATAAGATGAAATTTATTGAAGGTCACTGTTGGACGCCCACAAAATAATGTTTCACGGATTCACTCTTTGGTTTGAAATGGTCTACACTCGTCTACTCGAACGGCCAATTTAGTAACTTGATTTGCCAGCCTACTTCCTCTTTAGCTTATTTCATAATAGCACCCCTTTTACACCTTGCAGCATTTCATACAAACTTTTAAGCCCTTGTTTTTCGAAATGACTGAACCAATTTTAATGAAACGTCATACAAGTCAACTAGGATATCATAACCAACCCAACAGGCAACTTACACTAATGACTGTAGTGGAAGAGTTTATTTAGTTTCACTGAATGCTACCCGACTTCTTGGCGGGAAAGTGAAGCGTCATGTTCAGCAGTTTGTTTAATTTTCCAATATTTGTGTTTAGCCGAATATTAATGTGTAATAATGGTGGATTATTAACCATTAAGTGTTTGTGAACGTGTATTAGTGTAGGCAAATGAAACAAAACAGTGCAACTTCGCTTCAAGTTCTCTCAAGAAGTCCGCGTGAGTTCTCAGTAAAGTGCCATGTAGCGGCATCAACATCGCCACATGCGAACTGCGCGTCACACTGACGTCACGCAAATCCTGCATCGCGCAAGCAGAGTTTACCACGCAACTAGCATATATACAATGTCCCGACATAAACCGTTGGGCAGTTGCCCACCAGACACAACACCCGTCTGGTCGGAGGATCCTCCCTTTTCTATGGTGGATGAGTGAACTTTACAACCTGTTCCTCATACCACCAAAGCCATATCTATATTGAAACTCAAGGGGAGCGGGCGGGGATATCATCATCATGCATTGAATATAATTCATTTCATCAATATTAAACAAGTTTTGCAACTAAATAAAGACTTGGCTAAAAGGTCCCAGCAACCAGGCCATTAAAATATTATAAAAAAAATGAATGCTACCCATTTCACAGAATTCACAATACACAAGGCTTTACCTAGCAAAATGATTGCAATAATTAATTCTTGGAAACGGAATTTAATTTACAGAAAGGCAGCATTTAATAAATTCGAAATACGCAGAAGCTCTTCAATAAAGAGGTTACATTCGAATAATAAGCCCCTTGAACACAAAGCTGCAGTTCCGGGAAATTTGAGCGGCGCAACAGCCAATGAGAGCCGTGCAGCTCGGATAATGGCCCTCCCATTTCCTGGTACTCGCCCGGGCGAGCTCGGCAGCTCGGTTCTCGGTAAAAGTAGGGTCAACAAAAGAGTTAGGTCATGCAGAAAATAAATTAAAATCTGCACCAGGTGCACCAGGAACGCAATTTTCTTTGTTATGATGAACAAAAGAAACCTACGGTCGAGCGATGTGCGCCTATGTATTGTTACGGCTTGATTACGGAAAAAAATAGGCTAGGTGGTTTTTAGTTGTTAGATGTCTGAAATAACCCTTCACCAATGTAGACGGAAAATAACCCTGCGGATTTTCACATGGAGAAAAAGTTACGGGAAACTAAATCATCATTATCATCATTTCAGCCCGGAATCACGCATTGCTTTATAGGCATTTCATCTTCCCCATTTATCTATCTCCCCTCCAGCATAGCTATTCACAACCATTCTCATTCATTCGGGACTGGCTTCTTGGGCTTAATTATGCTGAAACGGAAAATCTTTTATCTTTCAATTGTTAAAGTATTCATCACACTAACACTCATCACATGCATACATACACTCATCACATTCACACTCATCACTTACATACTTACACTCATCACATACACACATATATTTGGTCACCTTTTTAAGTCCTAAGTTTCATTAATTATACTGAAACCGGTGCATTTGCTACCCTATCTTTTGTATTTCATGTAATCTGTCGAAAGAGACTGGATCCTGCGACACAGGGTATCCTAGTGCGGGATCCAGTGTCATACCCAAATTGTAACACTTGTTTATGAATCAATAAAACTTTTTATTATTATTATTTATTCGACAGGTTGTCGAATCAAAATTGACACATTTCAATTAGGTACTAATTTGCCTTGCTCCCGACAGCAAATAGCTGTTGCAAGAATGGCAGCAGTCTATTTGAGTTAAACTGACAAAATTTCAGGGGTTTTGGATTTGTGAAGAACCTTTATAGGACTCTTTTGTTAGCATTGATTGGTATTGGATTCGGCACGGAAGCGTATCGAACGGTTGTGAATAGCTATGCAGGTGTTTCCCGTGACTTAATAACTAACTTAATACTAAACTAATATTTACTTCATAATATATTTTTGTAGACCGTACACAAACATGTTTCATAATAAACATTCATCAGTAAATTCAAGTATTTCAATTTTGAAATATTAGCAATGGGACAAGGGATTCGCTGCAACGCCATATTGGTCGGTTTCCCTTTGACAAGCTCCGAGTGACGCGGAGATGGCATCAGAAGGCTAACACCTGATTTCACAAATCTTCTGTTAAAATTGACGTAGGCGTCAAAAAGGTTTACGTTCACTAAAATGTCATAATTTTGGTGTTCAAAAATAAAATTATACGCCGCTTCAATTTTATTAGGCCCACTGACAAAAAAATTACGGCCTGTTACAAGCATTAACAGACCTTCGGAGCAGTGACTAAGTTTAACGAAAATGAACCATTTGTTACTACGTGGTGAAACATTCACTACGCCTAACGGGCCGTTATCTATTTAATTGGACGTTCAAACTAACTAACAGAGTATGGTGAAACTAGCTCTAATTCTCGTACTATAAAAGTCACAGTGCCGTAAAAGTTTCAAAATGTCTGAAAAGGTATTCTGTTAAACCAAGAAACTAAATCAAACGTAACAATTTTTGCAATGAGATTGCAACTTGCAACTAGACTGAAAATAAGATCATAATCAGCCGCGTCGCACTTGCGAAGTTACCTTTCTATCCGATTATTTATTTGAATGATTTTGAAATACACACATAAACTCACGCTTTCTTCCCATGGGGGTAGGGCACGCCACCGGCTACGCTCCTTACATACTCCTTTTGCTTCGCCTACGTTCATACATCTAGTCATACACGCACGCCGGTTGCGCCGGTTGAGTGAATGATTTTGTATTCTCAAAGATTTAAAATAACAAACGGGAAATGAAAATACTATGAGTATGTACATAACCAAGCAAACTAATTAAGACATGCATGTAAAATAATAAAATAAGGTTACTAAAAATGTAAGTTGTCTGCTTACTAACAATATGTACTAACAAATAGGCTACTCAATCGGATTCAGAATTAAGTCAATTAGATTAAGCAATACAACCGGTCAACTTTAGTGAATACACTTTGTTTCCTTCAACCTTGACATTGGCAGAATCATCGGTAAAACGATGGAGCCATTAAAATTGGAATTGGAAAAATTTAAGTATCAATAAGTATCACAACACAAAAACCGAGGTAGACAGTTTCGAAGGTGGGAAGACGAAATAAAGGTCATAGCAGGGAAAACATGGACTAGGAGAGCGCAAAATAGAGCAGAGTGGAAAGAAATGGAGGAGGCCTTTGCCAAAGTTGGGCAAACAGACCGGGTGTCGGTGTCACCGGCTCGCTAGAGTCGTTAGATTAAGTTATTTTTTTTTTTGTTAAACTTGTGTCTGATTAAAGGCTTATTATTATATTATTATTATAAGTATCACAATAATCGTCTGCAACCATGAGACCGGAATGCGATGACATTGTAATATACCAAACAATGGCATTCGGCTTATCTTAAAAGGTGTGTTCACATTCCGGTCGCATTCCCATCGTAAGCCTAGTCTCATGGCCGTCAACTTTGTTTTCGTTTATGAAAGCAAACATATTATATACAACATTAATTTTTGTTTATACTAAACCTCTTAAGGGGTCATTGTACTCATCATTATGAACAACTTTTACTATGGGACCAACCTTGAAATCGCGAAAAAAAAAATCAGCTGTTCCCTACATTTAAGTTCGCTGAACTCGTCAAAATGTAGGGAACATACTCACGCCTTCTACCTATGAGGGTAGGCAGAAACTATAGAACGCCACCTGTTACGCTCCTTCCATAATCATTTTGCTTCGCCTACGTTCATAAAGTTTTGCCGATAAGTGTTTTGTTGGTGTGGTTAATCAGAAGGGTTGGCAAATTAAATGAAAGAGCGTGTTCTCAGCAATGACGTATTATAAATAAACGCGTCATACCCGAACATTAGTCAAACACAGCACTCAAAAACAGCGTAAGCCATGATTGTACATACTTGCATACAATCATACAGCGCGTGAAGAAAAGGAAAGACCTATACCGATATCTGTTGTTAGAAAGAGATGAACATACATATTTAGTAACGTCACTAGCTGAATGTTCATTGGCGCGTACGTAATAATAATTATTATTATTGTAAATGTCAGGCAATTGCCTGGCATTTACTTTGCCATTATTGAGCGCAGGTAACGCATCTAAAGGTAATACATCATTGGTTTTCAGTTGAAGGTTTACTGGACGACTGACGTTGTATACAGTGGTTATGAGGACAGAGAGTTAACTTAAAAGCTACGTAATACATTGCCAAAGACTAAAGATATTTAATATTATACCTAAGCGCTACAATCCTCCCTTAGATTATACAATTAAGTTTTAATTTGGTAAGAGAATTATTAACTAACTAAAGTACACACGTTATTAATAAACACATTCCGCCTTATTACAAAACAAGATTTATTTTTTGACAGGGCTTAAACCATGAGGCCAGTTTTTGTAATAAGAACGTAACAGTGATTGAAATACCGTTCTTTATACAAAACTGCAAAAATTTGTTCGGTACTAAGTTGTCAGTTTTTTGTTTAGGAACTTTACCATAGTCGGAATAAAGTTCGAAATTCAATAATGGCTCCATGTTTTAAACCTGGGTCTGAAGATAAACCTTGTTTTGGAATAAGGGGGTATGAGTTACAATTGAGTTGTTAATGATAAATAAATTGAGTTACGAACAATCGTTTTACGTTTATTATACCTAAACGCTACACAGTCATACACGCACGCCGGTTGCGAGTTCTACGCACCTGACCTTTCTGAAGAAAATCACAAATTCGGTCACTATGTCTATATGTGTGTGTAGTTTTATTTATCTTGTTGTAAATTTATTGGGAAAACACGAGGTTTAAGAAGTCTAAAATCGCCGAATTTTACTACCTAGGTACCTACTTACTTCCTTTTTTGATACATTTCGACTAATAGTTACACGACGGGAAAGCTTTCGACGAGTGCCGCATGAATGTTTCCACCTCAAATCAACGCTTGGCAAAACGCAAAGCAAATGTTGGTACAGTATTCTAGCAAAGTCTATAACTGCAAATTAACAATTTATTTCTTTTTAAATAGCTTTAGGGGGGCTTAAATACATTGTAATGAATATTTTTTATGATATTAGTTTGTTACTTTATAAAACATTAATACTGCCCCAAAACGTAGCTAAAATTATTAAAACACATTGACGTTTAATATATTTATTTTGTTTTCTCTTTAAACAGACCCGTGCTCTATAGGTCACATGCCGCAACTCATATCTTATTTTCATGTGTCCTCTAGTACCTACACTTGCCAAGTTAAGGGGTAATCAAACAAATTGATAGGTTAACCGTACAGCACTTGCACTACGAAGCAGCAACGATATAAAGGCGCTGTCAACGTCAAATTGTTAACACTGATGTGCTGTTGAATACTACAAAATCTCATGTTCGTACCCGAACGTCGTTCGTGCTCGTAGTTCTATGGAAGAGATGTGATCCTACTATTAAATGTAGCGCACAACTCAATGGTAGCACCTGAAGAGAGTCCCGCTCTATCCCCTGTGGCGACCCATCTTATTACAAACCAAGTTTTTTTTTGACATGGCTTAAACCATGGAGCCAGTTTTTGTAATAGTAACATAACTGTGATTGAAATACCGTTCTTTATACAAAACTGAAAACTTAGTTCGGTACTAAGTTGTCAGTTTTGTATTAAGAACTTTACTATAGACGGTATAAAGTTCGAAATTCAATAATGGCTCCATGGTTTAAAACTGAGTCTGAAGATAAACCTTGGTTTGTAATAAGACTGAAAGCCTCTAACTAGTGATTCTAGTGAACACCACGTTGGCGCTATGGAAAATAATAGAATAGAATACTCTTTATAATGTATACCATGCGAATTACAGATATAAATTAATGTAGAATTTACCTAAGGTGACACAATGGGTGGTCTTATCGCTAAAAGAGATATTTTAAAGACGACCTTCAGATATACCTTTATCCTCACAAAATCACACGTTTAAAATCAAAGTAAGCACACAATAAGATGAGCCGTTTGCCGACTCAAGCATATCTTCGTCGGTTAGTTTCCGTTTCATATTTGCGGAGGTCGCGGCCGGGTTGAAAGGAAATTTTATAAGCGGTTGCCATTTTATGGGAAGTACTTATTTCTATTTGTCTGTGTGGTGGCGGACGTAAAGAATAGCACCCCTCCTATTTTTTCCCGTGGGTGTCGTAAAAGGCGACTAAGGGATTTACTAGAGAATGGGCAGCAGCGTTCTCTATGTATTTTAACACCATACTGCGATAGCCAACCCACCTGCCAAGCGTGGCGATTATGGCAAACTTCCCCGCTTTGGGGGAGGCTTATGTCCAGCAGTGGACGTCTTTCGGCTGAAATGATGATGATTATGTTCCCTGTAATGTTGTTCCTCAAATAGAAATAAGTCATTTATTTCTATTTGAGGAACAACATTACAGGGTTATCTGAACTTGTAACGTTTGTTTGCTTGTTTACAAAATCTGAAATTATGTTTATGGGGGTTTGTTTTAGGGGATAAGGGAGTGTTTAAAAAAGCCTATCAAATGAACTCTCGAAAAATTGAAATAGAGATCCATGCAGAATTGTATTGCAGGATACTTCTAAATCAGCTATGCAAGTATGCGAAAAGATTCCTGAAAACCAAAACTAAATAATTTAATTATAGCAAAAAAGCCTTCACTTTTTTGCTTTATTTAAATTATTTAGTTTCGATTCAAGCCTAAGTTGAAAATCGTGAGAGTATGTTTAGTTATTTTCAAGGTCACCCCCAATCAGGTGGCACCCGGTGCGGACCGCCCCCGACGTCTCCCCCAGCTGCGCCACTGCTAGGAATCCTGCTGATCTGGTTAACAATGATGCGCCCGACGACGGCTCCGGTAACCAGTTCCTTTAATCTAGACTTTAACCATGACTTATTCGCTGTCTGTAAGTATTAGGTCCTCGTGAGTCCCTTAGAAACAAATTCAAAGAAATTGATGTACTAACTCTGCCTTCTCTTTATATTTTATATGTTCGCAAAAACTTAGGACTTTTCAAAATAAGAAGCGATTTACATAATATAAATACACGTAGTAAACATTAAATTGTGATACGCAAATTTAGATTAACTAAAACAAGCAAGTCATTTCTTGTAAACAGTATCCGCTTTTATAACAAGTTGCCAAAATCGGTTACAGAACTTAGTGACGGAAAATTCAAAACGCACATCAAACATGTTCCTTGTCTTCAACGTAGTCCTTATCTTACATTAAGTTTTTTTGATAAGGGCTTATCAAAAAAACATAATATAAGATAAGGACTACGTTGAAGACAAGGAAGTTTGGCATTAATACCTTCTGTACATGTGGTTTCCCTGGTACGTCAGTAACGGCAAAACTACGTGAATGTCTATTAACTGCTCTCAAATTACGATGTTTTTTTAAATTTAATTTTAGCTTTTTTTACAAACTTCACTGACATAATGTTTTTCTTATTTGCCATTATTATAACTACAATTTTAATTTCAACAAGGTTCTAACTTTTATTATTTTAATCATATTTTATATAAACAATAACATTTGTTAATGTGAGGACGTTGTAGGCTTAATAGACTGTAGATCTGTAGACCATTTTCTATTTTGTTAAGTACCGGGTGTTTTGATGGGCCTACGCTGTCCTCTCATACCTATTAACACTGTAATTTGAAAACATTGTATAATCCAATTTTTTTTAAAAGAGTGACCGTGGAGTTTCTTGCCGGCTCTTCTCCATAGGAAACGACCAATTGGAACCGTGCACCTTAAGCCCCTTAAGGCTTATGTGAAATAAACATATTTTGATTTAGATTATTTTTTTGGTAGTAGTTAGACTGGCTGTTATTTGTTGATCTTTGACAGGCGTTACGGGTCGTCAGAAGCCTGAAAGTTTGACAACCAGTCTTACGAAGGGGTATCGTATTACCTACTAGTTCAGATAGGCAGTCGCTTCATGAAAAAAACTTGTATTCAGCGCATCCGGTAAGACTGTAAGCCGACCCCGAGATAGATGGGAAAAGGCTGGGTAAATCATGACATGCAGGTAAGTAGGTATATTGCTACAGACGAGATAAAATATAATATGTTGTGCATTTGACATGTTATTAAATTAGCCTTTGCCAGTATCGCAATAATCCCTATCAAGATTATGAGGACGAAATAAGTCGTTAGACATGCCTGAAGTAAACGTTTAAACAGGTTGAGTCATAAAGGGTTGCATCTGCAGCGGATGTCAAAAGGAAACTGTTACAGAGATGAGATTAAAACGCAGACTAAACTTACCTATGTTTAGACTGTCGGTTTTATTACTAAACAAGGTTTCTTTTGAAATGGTTTAAACCATCATGCCAGATTTTGTATTATGAACCTTCTGTGTAAGAACTTGACTATGATCGAGATACAGTCTTTATACAAAACTGACAACTTAGTCAGGCACTAAGTTGTTAGTTTTAAATTAGGAAAGTTACTCGTAGCATCGTCGGAATCTAGTTCGAAATGCAAAAACTGACTTGAAGCTATTTTAGTTTAAGCTCGGGCTAAAGTTAGATTTCGTTTAGAAATAACATGGTGTAACTCACTAAAATATGACTGATTCAGGGTACTCCCTTTCTTCTCCTAAAATTGTTTGTCCGAAAATCATTATCTATAACACGTTTGCTATAAACTTCAGTAACCATAATGTTCAAAAAATCGAAATTTTGTTTTACATAATTATCTTTACTTCTAATAATTGAATGTCCTAATTTTTCAAGAAATAAAGTCGTATGTCCTAAGTATTGTATTATATAATGTGTATTATTCCGAATGTTCATTTATAGTCAAATTGTTTGCTGCATTTATTAGGTTTTAGTAACAGAAACGAATCGCTGTAAATCCGATTCCACGTAGTCTTGTATGCCCTACCCCTAGAGTGTAATTTAGAATCGCGTAGGCGCGAGGGGCGAGGTGGCCCGTGAGTTGAGGAGCAGGTTGTAACGCTTGCCGCGGCGGCGGCGGGAGCAAGACGGAGCGTTGCGGTGGTGAGCGTTAAACCGTCTGTGACGATAAGCTCGCGTGGGACCGCCAGAGCCCCGCAGCGCCGGAGCCGTGACAGAAACAATGCCTGCTGCATGTTGCATGCTCGCGTGCATGCTGCACGCTTGCTAGCATGCATGGTGTATGCTTGTTTGCATGCTTAGAGGGAAATAAAAACCCCATGTTCACAATCAACTGTTTTATTGAGTGATAATACATCCAGCGCCGGAGCCGTGACAAAAGCCATATTGCTTTTGCATCTTTACAATTTATGTATTGTATCAATTGGATTATTAGGATAAATAAACATTAAATAATTTGAATTTAGAACTTATAACTTTTATTGAAAACGGTTTATGTCTTTTGTATATTATTGATTGTAATATTTATGACAAACAAGTTTAGGGCGTATTGTATTTAGGGATTTCAATTTTATGGCATGTGATATTATGTGACATTAAGTTGGGGCAAGTGATGATTCGGACAAATGATGAGTAGGAGAAAAAAAATGATGGCATTTTAGATTATGGATAAAAAATTTAGGGAACATAATAGAGAACCCTGATTCAGTACATTATCTAGGACCTAGTTAATGTCTGAATCAGTCATATTTTAGTGATATATATATTTAGCCGTTACTTTCGGTTCAGTAGGTAATTTATACCTAGATTCTAGGTATTCAAACAATTTTAATGAAATTATCGGTCATAATATGTTCATAACAGTCGGTTCATGAAAAAGAGTTTTCAATTTATCATGTCTCATGTAACACACATTAGCCAGCATTTAGTCTGACCTAACTCCACAAATACAGGCGTCGGGCAAACAGCAGTCCTATTTATAACTGCAGCCAATCAATAACACTTTCTGTTCCGGTACGAAGGCGCCTTAATTATTCAAAGATTACTTCGAATAAACAGACTGAAGTACTGCCTGTAAATATAGTTTAGCCAGACGCATTAGTCACCATCCAAATCCAAATTGCAATTTAAACGTAAGAAAATTTGAATTATGCGGGCTACCTTAGCGCATCCCCTTTAAGGCTACGATAACCGACTTTTAATGATTTTATACTGAAGATCACATCTAAACAAGTAGTGTTAATGATTTGAAACAAATATATGTTAAATTAGAGCATTTCCGTAATATGTGAATATTTTAGATAATGTTTATAAAATATTACATAGTAAAATTAGTTTGTAAAGTTATGTCTAAAGCGGATAAAAAACTGAGAATGGCGCAAAATCTACCAAGCGTATTTTGCTGAAACCTTCACCAATTTAAAGGTAATTTAATTATTGATATTTTAGTATACGCGTTTTATTAAAATACCTTTTGTTTTGTGTATAATAAATTAATAATGCGTCAAATTGGGGACAGTGCTCCTTGATGGGCGAGTTCTATTACTGTCTGAACTTACGACGCGTTGCGTGAGCTCAGTACAGAAAACGCAAGCTAACCACTCAAGGTCACTGGCATATATCTGGGTCTTAATGCACTTGCATTAAGGAGGATGCGCTAAGGTAGCCCGCGTAATTCAAATGTTCTTACGTTTATTGCAATTTTCAGGTTAGTGTCAGGTTGTATGTTGCCAAAATATGATTGGCAACCTTAACCGCTGCTATTGGCTACTTAATTTATTTTTTTGTAATGTTTACTGTGCGTCTTATTTGTGTAGAATAAACAGTTTTTATTTCGAAAAAATATGTATTTCATTCATCATCATCATTTCAGCCGAAAGACGTTCACTGCTGGACATAGGCCTCCCCTAAAGGAGGGTTTGCCATAATCGCCACGCTTGGCAGGCGGGTTGGCGATCGCAGTATGGTGTTAAAATGCATAGAGAACGCTGCTGCCCATTCTCTAGTAAGTCACTTAGTCACCTTTTACGACACCCACGGGAAGAAATGGGATGGTGCTATTCTTTACGTCCGGCACCAAACGGATCCGAAAAAATATGTATTTACAGAATTAAAATCATTACAGTGCCTTAGTTACTAAGGCAATGTAATGATTTAATTCTGTGTACTAAGGCTTAGTACATTGTGCCGTGTGGTGCCGGACGTAAAGAATAGCACCATCCTATTTCTTCGTGGGTGTCGTAAACGGCGACTAAGGGACTTATTAGAGAATGGGCTGCAGCGTTTTCTTTGCATTTTAACACCATACTGCGATCGCCAACCAAGCGTGGCGATTATAGCAACCTTCCCTTTGGCCTATGTGCAGCAGTGGACTTGTTTCGGCTGAATCCATGATGATGAATCATTACAGCTATAGAGGCATGAGGAACAGGGTGTAAAGTTCACTCATCCTCCATAGAAAAGGGATCCTCGAACCAGACGGGTGTTGTGTCTGGTGGGTAACTGCCCGACGGTTGATTTCAGGAATTCTGGATGTTGTATATATGCTAGTTGCGCGGTAAACTTAGCATGCGCGATGCAGGATTTTGCGTGACTTCAGTGTGACACGTAGTTCGCATGTGGCGATGTTTGACGCCACATCACTCCCCTCCGGAGACAAGAGGTCCATAGTGGGCAGTCGTGTATCTGGCGATGCTTGCTAGTGCCAGTAGAGGGTTCCAGTGAGTCGAAACTGGGTGCCGCATAGTTCTCGATCAGTCGGAACTGTCTGCAACGATTCCACAGTGAGTCGGGGTGACGATGCGTTATGCTTCAATGTGTCGGATGTGGCACAGCGCCGGGTTGAGGGTGACTGCTAGAGTCAACCAGGAGAGGATTCATGAGCTATGCTTGTGGACTGGCTGAAAGCGCAGTGTGCTGTGCCAAGGTTGCTGATGAGGCTGAGGGTAATGACCAGGAATGCGCGTGCGCTGCATTCTGGTGGTCAGGATACCCGTTGAAGCCGTGAGTACAGGCTGGCTGTGTGACTCGCCGCTCGAAAGCTTGAGGAAGTGATGATGACGTCACGCTGAACTGGCTGCTTAAAGGCTGCGCCAATGTCCATGTTTGGAGTCACCAGTATAGAGGCATGAGGAACAGGGTGTAAAGTTCACTCATCCTTCATAGAAAAGGGAGGGTCCTCCGACCAGACGGGTGTTGTGTCTGGTGGACAACTGCCCGACGGTTGATGTTGTATATATGCTAGTTGCGCGGTAAACTTTGCATGCGCGATGCAGGATTTTGCGTGACGTCAGTGTGAATCGTAGTTCGCATGTGGCGCTGTTGATGCCGCTACACAGTCATAACAATTCTCTACTTAAGTTAGAACTAGCCTCAAATGTCATGATTTCATCGAATAGTCATTCAATAGGGCAATTTAAACTTATACCGCCTTATTACAAAACAAGATTTATATTTTGACATGGCTTAAACCATGGAGCCAGTTTTTGTAATAAGAACGTAACAGTGATTGAAATAAATTCTTTATACAAAACTGAAAACTTAGTTGGATACTAAGTTGTCAGTTTTGTGATTAGGAACTGTACCATAGTCGGAATAAAGTTCGAAATTCAATAATGGCTCCATGTTTTCAAACCTGGGTCTGAAGATAAACCTTGTTTTTTAATAAGGGGGAGAGAGTTATGTTTTTGATTATTATTACATCTGTCGCTATCTCATTAAGAGCTAACGTAAAGTTGAATTATCCGACTAATTTGTTTAGAGAGGTGTGCGTGCCATGGGTTAGCAACATCAAAGGCTTATCCGAATGGCATGGGACTTGCATTCCAGCTGGACGAGTGCCCGACAATTCAGTTACGTCACCGCTGCCCCCGGTTATGGTGAAATTGGCGACGGGCGTGTAACGAAATCCATTTACGAGGATTTTTAACAAAGTAAATTTTAACCCCGGAACCTTTTAGTTCGCGATTTTTAAGAGTTATTTTTCCTGTAGCTAATGGACGTCGCTAATATGGTTTCGATATTTTTAATTATCGCTGGGGGCAAGTAGAAAACATGCACTTAAAGAAAGCAGAAAGGCACTGACACTTTAGTTAACAAATTACCGTGTTTAATACGTTCCGAATCTCAAATGGATAAGTAAACTTTGGGAAAACTTTGAAAGAAAAAAATTAAAAAATCGCGCTGATTTTCGAAAAAGGAAAACCATACGAACTATAACGATGTCCAAATAGCCACTAGGGGCGGGAAAGTGAAGTGTCATGTTTAGCAGTTTTTTTTATTTTCTAAAATTTGTGTTTAGCCGAATATTAATATGTATTATTGGTGGATTATTAACCATTAAGTGTTTGTGAACATTAGTGAAGGCAGATTAAATAAAACAGTGCAATATCACTTCAAGTTCTCTCAAGAAGTCCGCGTGAGGTGTCAGTAAAGTGTCACATCTTTATTGAAACTCAAGGGGAGCGGGCAGGCGAGGATATCATCTATCATGCATTGAATATAATTTAAATCATCATTATTTAAACAAACTTTTTACTTTTTACCTAATTTTACTTGACACTGCCTAAATATGCAAACCGCACGAAGCCATATAGGACAAAAAGAAAAGTATAGCCACTACTCATAACCGAATAAATTCAAAAATAGAACAGCATTTGTATGAAATTATCTGTCAAATAAGTTGAGGGGAAACGGGCCCTAGTAACCATGGAGGTAGATATTGATATCTCTTTGTGAGTGATTCATTAATGAACTTCCGCCGGGTGCGCAGACACAACACAAGTAAAAAAATCAAAGCTTTTCCGCTCTTACATCACAGGAAGCACAGTTGAGCAGTTACCGATAAAATTAATAAAGGGATATTTTAGTATTGAGGAAAAACGTGACCAATTCGGCGATAGTTTTAGCCAGTTAAGATGGAAAATGTTATAAGTACCATAGAAACTTATATGGTCTGTTCCAAAAGTATCTCATAAAAATGGATCAGAAAACCAGCCAGTTTTTAATGCCACTTACAAATTGATTGCTTTGATTATTTAAACCGGAAATTCTAATTTTAAATCACCATAAAGATGTTTTTCATTTGACTGTTGAGGTTAACTTTTTAACCTCAATTTTTGTCTATGATTATTCAATTACAATTTAATAATTAGTTATGCCCAATATATTGGGCTATTGGTTTGGGTGGCTGTCGACTGGTTACCTAGAACTATGGAAAGACTATGGCCCCTGCCTGACGAATGTTATATACAATACACAGATGACTTGCAACCCCTGCCATTTTAATAATGGGCCCCCGAAAACGGTTATTTTGGTCCGTGGTCAAAATCGGAACTAACACCGCCATTACTGTAAAAAAATAACAAAAGTTTCCCAACAACGCTCCCCGTCATCCAGTCGCCAATTTATTCAGGGACTGCCCTTATAACGCTGATTTCCTAAATCATTGGGTTCTTAGGGTACATTTTAATATTTCTAATCCTGTGAAGATCAGAATAAAGTTAGTAAATTAAATAAATCGAAAAAGAAAACAGGCTGATTCGGAGACAATACACATCACTGCTTGAGGCTCGATTCAGCTAAGTACCTACCTCCCGGGTGTCACCACTGTGTGGATCGCCCGGAGGACACGGTGGAGGTCTGCCCGGCTTGGGTGGAGCACCGCCGAGGCCTCACGGAGGCGATCGGCGGCGGCGATCTCTCGCGTCCGGCCCTGGTTCAGGCCATGGTTCGGAGAGAGTGCATGGGAGGCCGTTACCTCCTTCTGCGAAGCAGTAGTGCTTGCGAAGGAGGAGGCGGAACGCGTAAGGGAGAGGCAAGGTTCGCGCCCTTGCGCCCCTAGTCGTAGGCGCGGGCTTGCGGACGGTGAGCGATGGGTAGCTCACCGTCCGATAAGGACCAGGCCCGGGTCGACGGCGCGTTGTCATTCCACACGCGCCTCAAAGAGTTGTCAGCACCAACTGACGGGGTCCGCTAGGGCCAATGCCTGCCAGGGTTGCGAGTTTGTCCGAAAGGGATATCGTGGCCCTGGCACACAGGCAAATGAAGGAATACGGGTGGGTTTTAGTTAGTAAAAGTCTGACACGCCCTCCCGCTCCGCCCAGAGCGGGAGAAGTTATTTGATAATTTCCTACCGAAAAAAAAAAGCTAAGTACCTACTAGATTGATTCTATACTTAAACATTGATCGACTGGTTGACGATCAAACTGGACTTGAGAAACGTTCTGTAATATGGACCTAAGAGTGTACGGAGTAAATACTTAATATTTTCTTCACTTGATAAAATGTGTTTAGAGTTTTCTAACCCCTTCTAGCCTTCGACTCGTAACTTCGTTTTCTTTCAATCGCGTTCTATGATTACATTTCCTGTAAAGTCGCTAGTATGTCGAGGACTGACGGCAAACACACATAAATAATTTCCGTTTCAAAATTCGATAGCAGAGCTTCTTCCTGTCAATAAATAATAAAAGAAGAAGATTTTGCATAAGATAATTTCCATTCACCAACACAATAGTAAAAGTTTGAAGTTGATTATTTTTGCTGTGGAGGATTAATTTTGGAAAATTCAAAAGTGCACGCCTCATAACGTTCACGTCGTTTTTTTCTCATTACTGCTAACAATAAAATAATTAATCAAATGAAATAAAATAAAAAACAATTAGCAATAAAAATATAAAAAATACAAAAAATAATTATAAAAAAAAAGAAAACTCTGCTATGGTTTAGTGGCGCCATAATTATAAGGCGAGGAAAAAAAATACTATAATAAATAGATAGATATACAAAAAAATACACAGTCATATATTAGTTTTTTATGAATAATAATTAAACGACAGTGAATTGAACGCTCATATTTATTTATTTATTTAAACTTCTCGCACACAATAAGGTACAAAGGCGGACTTAATGCCTTAGGCATTCTCTACCCGTCAACCAAGGGTAGTGAAGAGATAAGATGGCGGGTGCTCTGATGGAGAGAAGATAATAATATTAAAAAATATTAAATTCTAACCTATTTATAATATTAATAAAATAGGTGCTCAAGTACATAAATAGATTATAAGCTTATAATACATATACATACGTACATTTACACACATTCACTCATATTAATTGAGAAAGTTCGCAGTGTATCTATTACTTTAGATAATAAAAAAAAATATCGGGTACAATAATTTTGCCTGCCACATACACCAATCTAATAAACACAGACACACGGACGTTCAGGAAAGATCATTTTTAATGTTATTATTTACTATGTTAAACAAAACAATTGTTATTGAATTATGTTTTATGTGTCCGACAAATTATTTGACTTGATATTAGTACACTCATATTAACCTGTAAGTGCGATATAAATAAAAAAAACACTATTTCAGTTTCGAGTAAACTGCTTATTTTGAAATGTCGAGAGTAGAGCACAACCTCAACGCTTCGCTTATGAGGCGAGCAATTTTGAATCCTCCTTTAATAATAATTAATTAAGTTAAAGTTATTTTGTTAAAATAACATGTTTTAGTGTTCATCATCATTATTTCAGCCGAAAGACGTCCACCGCTGGACATAGGCCTCCCCCAAGCACCGCCACTTCGATCGGTTCTGTGTTTCCCGCATCCAGCGGATACCTGCGGCCTTCACAAGGTCATCGGTCCACCTTGTAGGAGATCTCTTCCAACGCTACGTCTTGCGGTACGCGGTCGCCACTCCAGAACCTTTCGTTCCCATTGGCCATCTGTTTTGCGAGCAGAGTGCCCTGCCCACTGTCACTTAAGTTAGGCAATTCTTCGGACATTGGTTCGCCTGCGGATCTCTTTATTTCTGATTCGATCACGTACTTACGAGTATCCCTACGTGAAACGGAGTGGGCTATGCTTGGAGTTTCCTCCAAGCATGGCCCACTCCGTTTCCCTTTGGGTGGCTTTTAACCTTCTAATAAGGCTTTACTTCAAAAATATAAGCCATTTAAAAAAAACCGGCCAAGTGCGAGTCGGACTCGCGCATGAAGGGTGCCGTACATTATCTATAAAAATGGCAAAAAAATCACGTTTGTTGTATGGGAGTGTTTTATTTTAATTTAGTTATTTATTTTTAAAGTAAATATATAACTAAAGATTCCGTGAATATTTCAAGCGTCTACCTGTTGCCGTTATCAATATCGACCAAAAACGAGCAAAAAAATCACGTTTGTTGTATGGAAGAAACCTCCTTAAATATTTATTTTATTCTGTTTTTTAGTATTTGTTGTGATAGTGGCAACTGAAATACATCATCAGTGAAAATTTCATCTGTCTAACTATCACGGCTCAAGAGATACAGCCTGATGACAGACGGACAGACAGACAGACAGACGGCGCGCGGCGCAGCCTTAGTAATAGGGTTCCCGTTTTACCCTTTGGGTACGGAACCCTAAAAACTAGGCAACATTTTAAACCCGTTAACATTTTTGGGCAAAATGAAGAAAATAAGACAGAAAACTTTCTTATGTAATAAGGCTGCATAACAGCCTTATTACAAAATAAAGTTTTCCTTTAGATGCAGATTTAATGGTAATAAATCTGTATCTAAAGGGAAACTTTCTTTTCTCAACTTACTTTTTCATTCCTCTATGGTAAGAGAAATTTTTAAATTTCGTACTTAACTATAAACTACAACTTATTCTGACAAAATAAAAGTTCTAAATATAAAAACTGATTTTAACCCTTTAAAAAGGAGGAGGTTCTCAATTCGGCAGTATGTTTTTTTTTTTTTTGATGTTTGTTACGCGATTACTCCATCAATTATGAACCGATTTTGAAAATTATTTTTTGTTTGAAAGGGTATACTCCCGAGGTGGTCCCATTGCCACCAAATCAGAATCTGATGAGGGGATCCCATGGAAATCGAGGGAAACCCTCAAATTTTATATGCTGACCTATAGCGATTTGGATATTTTTTATAGTAACTCGTGCATTTGCTCTCCGAAAGCACCATTTGGTGAAGTGGAACTGATGATGGAGACCACAGATAGCCACGGGACAATATAATAATGAGTACCTATTTAACGGGTTGCGATTAAGCAATTTATGCTCGTCACTATGCATATGGTGAGTGGCAGTTCTCCTGGTTCTTACCAGGAGAACTCCTCAACAATCAACGTCCCAGCATCGGGAAATGCAATATTTTGTAAAAGGTGATGAGCAGTTAACATTAGGCAATTGTAACTTAGATAAATTCAATACTGACTCACTAAAAAGAGAAAAATAAAAAACTTTTTACAAAAAAATAATAACCGACTACCAAAAATAACACTACAAATTGAAAAATAACTTTAATTTCGGAAGTCGGTGGCAAAAAACTCAAGAACAGATCCAAAAACACCGAGTTCCGAAATTAAAGTTATTTTTCAATTTGTAGTGTTATTTTTGGTAGTCGGTTATTATTTTTTTGTAAAAAGTTTTTTTGTATTAAGAACTTTATCCTGTTGGGTTCAAGTTCAAAATACAATAACCAGCTCGAAGATTTGAGCTTAGACCAAAGTTAGAACTCTTTTTTAATGAGACGGCAGTAAAAATGTCTGTAGAATAAGAATTAATGAACAAGAATCGAGTTTAAAACTTCAAATCGAACGGAACTTACCTATTTCAATAAGTAGGTACTTTTGCCTCCTTACATAAGTTATTATTTGCAGCGGTTGCAGACATGCAACATCCATTTCCCTATCGTGTGTTGCATATGCATAGTGTATACAACAAGTGTATCGAATTTAACAAGCATATAAGTACGGTGTACAAAAGAGATACAGAATACTAGCAAGATTAAAATTCGAGAATATTGAGAGAGGTTCAGCCCTTGCTAAGATTTATCAAAGTATTTTGTTCAAAAAAAAATATGTCACACTATCTCGTCCGAGATACAATAGAGTGGTTTCTGTCACAGTGAAGTTTACCAGGGGCCCGTTTAAACCATTATTAAATTGTGTATTACCTTTTATTGCTTTAAGTTTTCTAAACTTGCTGAATACCAGCGCTGTGGCTCTGTCTCGCAGTGTCACAGCATTATGTTGAGTGAGCGAGCGAGCTGAGCGACGTGTAGTTTCCCCCAACTTGTCCTTTTTAAGGTTCCGTACCCAAAGGGTAAAACGGGAACCCTATTTCTAAGGCTGCGCTGTCCGTCTGTCCGTCTGTCACCAGGCTGTATCTTATGAACCGTGATAGTTAGACAGTTGACATTTTCACACATGATGTATGTCTGTTGCCGCTATAACAACAAATACAAAAAAACAGGATAAAGTAAATATTTAAGGGGCTCCCATACGACAAACGTGATATTTTTTTGCTGTTTTTTTTTAGATAATGGTACGGAACTCTTCATGCGCGAGCCAGACTCGCACTTGGCCGGGTTTTTTGTTTGTTCGCTTTATTTATTCTTAATACGTCACGTTTAGTGCAAATATATATGTATTTTCTTTCTATAACTTGTTGTGCAATTAGTAGCGAATGCTTTCTATAACGTATTACATAGACGTTAATTTATTGCCTGTAAACTAAACTATTTTGCTATTTGTACACTAACCGATCAGGCAGTCTAATGAGTGCCAGTGGTCGGCATTTGGTTACATGCAGAGCCACCCCAATAATTTCATAGATAGGGCCGGTAGATGGGCAGTGTACCCGAATGTCTCCATCAATTACTAAGCCAACGTTAATTATTGCAATTCCTAGAATTACAACTGAGCATTGTGCAACAGGCCTTTGTGGATGTCTTTAACGCATGATCGTATCGAACATCAAAGCGTTCGTGTATCGGCTGCAGTGGTCAGTGTGCCTTTGTATTGGTCACTGAATGGAATAATTATGACATAACATTACATAGACACATCATTATTACACTGTTTATGTGGTGCCGGACGTAAAGAATAGCACCACCCTATTTCTTCCCGCGGGTGTCGTAAAAGGCGACTGAGGGACTTACTATAGAATAGAGCGTTCTCTATGCATTTTAACACCATACTGTTATCGCCATCCCGTCTGCCAAGCCATGGCGTATTTTCTTTCTTTCTTTTCTTTCACCCCCCCCCCCCCCCCCTTGGGAGGCCTATGTCCAGCAGTAGACGTCTTTCGGCTGAATGATGAATGATGATGAACATTACATACAGAACCATGGATGAAAATGTTGGTCGTAAGAAAATCTTTAGTAATTCTGTACCTCAGAGGTATACAATAGTAACTCCACTTTTTTTGAAATATGTTTCTTGCACCATTAAAATCGTAAGAACCAGTTCTATATAATGGTATGCGACATTGAGGTCTATGACATCTATGAAACGAAAATTGACATGGACGCGTAAAGAAGAAGAAGAATCTTTTTACTGGAATAGGAGGTACCTATTAGTTAACTTGCTACTAGCTGTGACTGTTCCTAAAATACCCTAGGCTGATAAAATTTTCGTTTCGGTCGGTTTCCCCATTAAGGGATAAACCACACTCCACCCCGTACGGCCCTGTAGAGCTCCAACCAAGGATAGGATTGAAAGAAATGGTAAATATGACTATAAGAATTCATTGTTATGTAATTGGATGTGATTTTAGAAAGGTAATCAACAATAGAGGGATGCAAAGTATATTATTATATAAACAGATGAGTAACCCTTACGCTAGCGTAACTGCGTAACAGGTATTTGGTCAATCATTACCTACTTACACGATACCTCACATCTGCAAGACACGTGTTCATGTCAGCCTGTCCGCAGTTTCAACTTAATCGGCCCAGTAGATTCGGAGCAATTTGGCTGAAATAGACAGACATACGAGTGATCTTATAAGGGTTCCGGTTTTTTCCTTTTGAGGTTCAACAGTACGGAACCCTAAAAAAGGCCGGAAGTGGCCCTTTTAAACTGTTTCTAGACCTATGACAAATAAAATAGGGTATTACACCAGGGATAATTTCAGTTGGGTAAGCCAAAAAGCGGATATATATACCAAATTCTAAGAAATCTTATACCATTTTCTTATAAGCATTACAGAGTTCAATAAACGATAGAATATATAGGTAAATAATAGCTTTTATTCTTGATACAATTTCACGTTGCAAAGGTCCAAAATTTATTCCATGACTTGATTTAGCTTCCTATTGTCTAACAGATTTTTTTTTTTTCTATGAAAAACTGACAAGCTTGATCAAGTCTTATTCACATTTAAAATTCAGAAAAATGAAGTAAACTAACTAGAAAGAAAGAAAACATTTTTTTTTTGTCACAGAAAAAACGTGCGTACGAAAACATAATAAGTATGTAATAAACTCGAAGGTTACACAAAACAGATCTAAGTACTATAACAAACGAACAAATAGTCGGAAACTACACGTCATGACTGTGACAAGTAGACTTGCACTCAGCATGATGCTGTGCTATGGGGGACCACAGCACAGCGCTGATTTTCAGTGGTCACCCAACTAATAGTTTAAACCGCAGAGGTCGCGCTGCAATATGTTTATAGTTATTGTAAATAGTTGTACATAATAATAGTTAATTGTTATTCAAAATAAAAGCTTTAACGTTTTTTAATGAACTATCCCATAATCTTAGGTTCTCTTCCCAGCAGGTTATTGAAGAACCTCATGTTCTTCATCTTGTACCTATAGTGGCCTCTATTCTTCAGTCTGCCCATGTGTTGCAGGGTCCTGATGAGGGGCAGGAATCGGTACACGCCGCTTAGTTCGTCTCCCAGGCAGAACACGAAGGAAGACTCGATGTAAGCTGGAAATATTGCATCAATATAAATAAATCCGTTTTAGGAATGTGTAAATACACGGGGGGGGGGCAGGCCCCGTGTATTTACACATTCCTAAAACGGATTTTCTTACGAACAACATTTGACGTGAAAATTATGACTTCTAGTCTGGATTCCCTTAAGTTATAAGCAGATCATAATCTTAATCATTTATTTGTCAGAATATGATACATTTGAAGGCGACGATAACCGACTTTTAATGATTTTATACTGAAGATCACGTCTAAACGAGTAGTGTTAATGATTAGAAAAAAAAATAATGTTAAATTAAAGTATTTTTTCAATCATTTAATACGTGAATATTATAGATTATGTTTATATTACATAGTGAAATTAATTTGTAAAGTTATGTCTAACGCGGATAAAAAACTGAGAATGGCGCAAAATCTACCACGCATATTTTTCTGAAACCTTCACCAATTTAAAGATAATTTAATTGTTGAGCTTTGAGTATACGCGTTTTAATAAAATACCTTTTGTTTTGTGTATAATAAATTAATAATGCGTCAAATTGGTGACAGCGCTCCTTGATGGGCGAGTTCTATTACTGGCTGAACGTACGACGCGTTGCGTGAGCTCAGTACAGAACACCCAAGCTAACCACTCAAGGTCACTGGCATATATCGGAGTCTTAAGGTCTTAAGATTAGTCAATGGTATCATCACATTTTGCCAAGTGTGGCATGCAAATATTAGGTACATACAATTATTAGGTTAATATTAACATTATTGATTGCATAATTACGAATTAAAATTACAATTTGAGGTGTGTCAGTTAAAAATAATATCATAAATACACACAATTTATTTAGGATGTCAAAGTATCATTCAAATAGTCGATTAAATTATAAATAACATTTATTCAGAGAGCAGAGATGTATTATAGTGGTACCGTAAACGCTTTTGTTAATGTCCCACGTGTTAGAGAGCGAGCCTACTAAAAAAATCCTGATGGAAAAACTCAGTAACACTTTTCCCGACCCTTCCTGCCCATGTTCAAATCCACACACACACATATAGAACATAATTAGGACCCACTACGAACCTTATTACTTGGTTCTCATATTAGCTTTCAAAATATCTAGCATACTTAAAAGGGCGTAATTGAAGAAAATGTTTGTTATTTTATAGGAAAAGCATAGTTAATGGAATTAAATTCCTTTTAGAAGAAAATGCGGCATGTTATTGCTTTCCTTAGCTAGGACAAACATTGTTTGTTTAGGTAGAGTGCAAACTGTCTGTAAATTTCTTGTACCTGGAATTTTATTAAGTTATTTGTCTACGAAGTCTACTTACTTTATAGGCGTTTTAGGGTTCCGTATGCCCGCAATGAAAAAACGGAACCCTTATAGGATCACTCGTGTGTCTTTCTGCCTATCCGTCTGTAACAGCCAATTTGGTCCGAAGCTATTGGACCGATTAAAAGCGTTTACACTTTACAGAATTTCATACAAACTTTCAAGGCCTTGTTTTTCGAAATGAAACTTCATACGCATAAGCAGGATACAAATGTCTAAAAAGTTAGTAAAAAACATTTTCAAAAAATAGTGTTACAGCCAAATTAGACCGATTTTAAATTTTCCATTGAAACAGATGTCCAGTTATCTGTTTTTAAATAAGACATTTCAAAAATGTTCTTTAATTACCTTTTATACCTTTGTATCCTGCTTAAAAGCGTATTAAGTTTCATTAAAATCGTTTCAGTCATTTCGAAAAACAAGGGCTTGAAAGTTTGTATGAAATGCCGTAAGGCGTAAACGCTCTTATGTTGAAATTTGGTACACATAGGAAATTCTGTGACCCAAATACGGATGTGTAATGTAAATAAATTAATTTGGAAAATGGGAGTCACTTTTGCGGAGAAAGTTAGAAAATTAAGAAAATAATGTTTAGAAAATTAAAAATTAAAGTTTTGCAAACCGTACCGTGACATATTAAATGAGAGGGCTTGTTGTAGGTGTCTTTTTAATTTTTTTTTAAACCTTTACTTATTATATAGCACATGCCCATTACATGGCATGCATTCCATGACAGCACGGTTGGCGCAGTGGTTAAGCAATTGCAGCGCTGCGAGTCGCGGGTTCGATTCCCGCACGGAACAAATATTTGTATGACCTACAAGTAGTTGTTCCGGGTCTGGCTGTTTGTGTATGTGAGTTTAAATGTTTGTAAACGCACCCACAATACAGGAGAAAATCCAAGAGTGGGGCAACGTCTAAAAAAAAACCATTAAGGCTTTTACATACAGGCGCGACTCACGACGCGATACAAAGGCACCGCACGTCGCGCGACACGGGGGGTCTTTGTGTTGGGTCGCGTATCGCGCCGGTCTGTCGAAGCCTTTACACGGATTAATAGGGGTCATTTTACTTAGTGCACCTCTACAGTACATATACATAGGATCCATTAAAGTGCACTCTTCCATTTGGCCAGCCAATCAGCCATGCTAATCGGATGCTAAAAGCCACCCTTTGGCTAGCGTTAATCCGTTCCACGCCTGGCTGATGGGACCAGTGAAAACTGATTTTGGTAAACCATTTTTTGTTTATTATTTTTACTTTGAATGCACTCACAATTTTTTTTAATATTTTTTTGTTATACCTACATGCAACCAATGATTTTAGATGCGTTACCTGCGCTCAATAATGGCAAAGTAAATGCCAGGCTATTGCCCGACATTTACAATAATTATTATTATTATTACGTAAGCGCCAATGAACATGCAGCAGCTAGTGACTTAACTAAATATGTATGTTCATCTCTTTCTAACAACAGATATCGGAATAGGTCTTTCCTTTTCTTCATGCGCTGTATGATTGTATGCAAGTATGTAGCTACAATCATGGCTTACGCTGTTTTTGAGTGCACTAATGTTCATGTATGATGCGTCTATTTATAATACGTCATTGCATGCAACCAGCATAATTATATGTAACTTAATTTTATGTTGTTGTCAGTTTAAACCTTAAAGCTGTTATAAGCTTTGAAAGGCGAATACCTAGCCTCATAAAGTGCCTCAATTATAATGAGTTAATGTAGCTTAGGTTAAGTGCATTTTGAACATTGTTTCGTAGTTAAATAAAGATATTTGAAAATGACTATTGTTTTAAACGCAGTAGTGTTTTTTTTTTTAATTGGCAATTATTTTTTTTAGCTCTCCGTTCCACCGACTTATTCACAAGGCAACTACAACAGGTAACTATCACAATATGTCAGTGGGATTACATTATAGGTTTCGACCTGCTTATCACCCAAAGCGTAATCGTACAACATGACAAGCAACAACAATATTAATAATTTAAAATTTCTATAGGAAACTTATTTTTCTCATAACTCTTGTTGAAATCAGTGTCCATTGAAAATGTATATTTGGGAACCTAGATATTCTGTATTCCAATCGAAATAAAGACACACTACCTTAAGAATATGTTTGATTTACAAATTATTTTTGTATTACGTTTGTATGAACTACGCATCTATTCAGCCTCTTAATTATTAAATATATTTGTTTTTAAAATGTTGAAGGAAATATTAAAATAATGAAAGGCATTATACACTATAGAGCTTTCGAGAAATATCTTCATTGTTCAGGTAACAAAGCTATCTCTCAGCAATTTAATGTTTTATCAGCGTAGTTATAAAGGTTTCTTTGAAAATTATTTCTTAGACAATTTTCTGCTCTTGCATCCTACGCAGCTTAGCTTAAACATAGATTATGAAGGAATGGAGCGCTAATATGCAGATATACATAATTAGCCTAAAATGTACCCACTGCTGGGACACATGCCGTCTCTCGGCGAGAGGGAGTGGGCTACCACGCGGGCACTGTGCGGGTTGGTAGATGTCACATGTCTTTGAAATTTTGTTAAATTATGATAAATGATTTTTATTTCTGTAAGTAGGTTTGTACAAACACTTTTACACCTCAATCATATTTTAAAAAGTAGATGAGGTCGGCGTTTCCTATCTGACTACTCTGAGAAGAAAGGCCGAAACAAACTCAGAGGTCCCTGTCTCTTTTAAAGTCCGGACATAATCTTGGTCAGATCATGTGAAGACCATGTAGATTGGTGTCTGAAATGGTCTTTTGAGGAAAGAACCTCACAGGTTGAGTGGACCTGACCAGTCAGTGCCCGCATTTGTCAGTAATCGTGCAGCTCTACTCACAACTTAAGGAGCTCAACGATGCGACGATCAATACCAAAGAAAGGGCATTTGGGTAGGCCGCTTATCAAACTGCCAGACCATGATTAACACTAACTGAGAATAAAAGAAAAGGCTAAAAAAAAGCTATAACCCACATAGTCTTCACATTCAATTAATTTGGTCCTAGGACATTGCGAAATAGATACTTACTAACATTTCGCACTATTATTTATGTATTATTTTATCTGCAAAAGTACTTTAATATTTTAGATTATTTTTATAAACCTGTACACAATATGTATTATAATTCTGTTATTCATTTATATAAATTGTTTTTCTTTCAGTAATTATTATTGCTATATTATTTATTTGCTATTATTGCTATTTTCTTTCAGTAATTATTATTGCTATATTATTTATTAATAATAACCGTATCATTACTTAATATATTTCAAAATATAAATCTAAATAAGTATAAGTATAAATTACAAAAAAAAAATGTGTGGCACAGTCCACTGTAACTTAAATACCGGGGCCAATCGTTGCATCGTTATTATGTTCTATGTGGAAAGTAGGTATACGAATAAGCACTCCATTATTACTCCATCCTTGTCTGAAAATAATAAAATACTTGAACGTGTACGTCAGGTAAGCTGGTACACGATAGCCTGTGTAGAAGCATCAAACCCCTTTGAAGGGTCTTATATGAAGCTGTTCATGGAATTTGTAACAGGGATCACTATTAATGTTACCGAGAATCAGTGTTGCAATTATAAAGGCATTATTATTGTGTTACAGTTCAAGTGGCTTTAATGCATCTTGTATGTTGATGTGAAAATGTTTCAATTTGTAAGTGGTCTACGTTACTAAATAATTATGGATCATATATGGGGTTTTAGCATAAAAGCAGACGATAAATTATGTTATTGCACAGATTTTGAGATACTGTGATGGGTCACAAAATGTTTGCGGATTATTTAAGTCACGGACTAGAAAACAGTTGTGGTGGCATCTACAACGTCACATACGAACTACGCATCAAATCCTGACGTCACACAAATCCTGAATCGCGCAAGAAAAGTTTACCGCGCAACTGGCATATACAACATTATTTTTAGTATATGCGAAACCTGAATATAGTTTGTTCAGAATATGGAAACAGAATCGATTTCAATAATTTTTACACCATGTTCTTTTTTTCCCAAAAATATTTAAGTGTGATGTAAAATGTTATCACCATTTAATTACTTACAATACAATCGCCGTACGATTAGGTACCTACTGCCAAACTATTATCAATGAGCGCAAGACGAGCCTGGAGGCGCGGTGGCGCCGTTAGCATGTTTTTGTACGGACAACCCGGTAACATAACGACCTTATAACTTTATGATTTTTCATGATACAGTTTTGAAATTTTGTACATAGATTTTTTACATAAAAATACTAGAGACGTGTTTCGGGTTTCGCATATACTAAAAATAATGTTGTATACAACATCCCAACATTAAACGTCGGGCAGTTGCCCACCAGACACAACACCCGGTCGAAGGATCCTCTCTTTTCTATAGAGGATGTGTGAACTTTACCTGTCCCTCATACCTCTATACAGTCAATTGCTCGTGATTATATAAACTTTTATTTCTTGTCATATTATAACTGACTCATAGTGGTCCTTAACTTTCCAAAATGAAAGCCGTGTAAATTTCGTCTTAAAATTCGAATATGTATTACCGGACTGTAAGCTACAATATTTAAAACTCGAATATTATATGTGTATTACTGGACTGTAAGCTACATTATTTAAAATTCGAATATGTATTACCGGACTGTAAGCTAAAAAACCGGCCAAGTGCATGTCGGACCACGCACAATGAAGGGTTCCGTAGTTGGGATGAATTTATCCCAAAAACAAACTTAACATTGTAGTTGAAAAACATGCTCTCCCATACATCGATATACGTTACGGTCAATTCTCCAACTGCAAATTTATGTTGGTCGACTATTACTCGTTAACTTGTGAAGCCTACTTAGCTGTGATAGTTTTCCTTTTAATTTCGTTATATATTCTATTGCCATGAATTTTTTCACATATCCAAAACCAACCATTTAGCTGGCAGGGGGGGGAGACACTTGACTCTAACAAAAACTAGCACTTTAAAGCTTAATATTACGCAAACGGATCCCTTAATTGAAAAATGGTTTTGCCAAAACCACAATATTTTTGAACGGCCTATCCAACGATACCCCACACCATGAAATAGACGAGAAAAAAAAATATCATTCCCATTTCACGTGTAAAGGAGGTACCCTAAAAAAAAATGTTTTTCATAATTTTATTTTACCATTTTTTTGGCATGATTAATATGTATACTCATGCCAAATTACAGCTTTCTAGGACTAAGCGCCTCTGAGCTAAGCTGGGGACAGACGGACGGACGGACAGACAGACAGACAGACAGACAGACGGACATGGCGAAACTATAAGGGTTCCTTGTTTACTACGGAACCCTAAAAAGGTCTAAGTAGTTGTCTTTAGCAAGATACTTGTCAACTGCTCCACCAGTTCCCATGTAAAACGTAGCGAAAATAGACAACATAACTGTCGTAGCAAGGGCTAGTATGGCATCTGCTGCTACGGCGTAGCCGGCTACGGCGTAGGCTACGGCTACGACTTGCTACGGTATTAATAGCATTGATGTGCCCTATGAAATTTTCTTTAAGAACTTCCATACAAACTTTCATCTGTGAGAACAATCCTCGCTTTTATTTCGGAAGTCGGTGCCATAAAACTAAAATAAAGATCCAAAGACACCGACTTTAAAGTTATTTTTCACTTTGTAGTGTTTTTTTGGAAGTCGGTTATTTATTTTACAAAAAGTTTTTTTATTCAATCGTTTAACTTTCTTTTGAAAAGTTTACAGAATTTTGATTTGATATACATCAAAAAGGCATCTTGACCCTAACGTTCATTTTTTAATTTATAATTGTGAGGCCTTTTAAAGACGTCCTTCACAAGTCACATGAAAATAAAACCCTTGTGGAACGTCGGTGAAGTTTACGAAGAAGCTTAAAAAACTATCTTTAACTTTCCATTGTACAACCGCTGAGTTTCACCTTAATCCTTATGAACGTACAGTTCTCGAAGTTAGTAAAAACAAAAATAGAATAGCTCAGAAGAAATCGTATAAAATAATATCAAGTTCCCATTTCATTCGCAGAAATAATATTAATTTCTGAATTGCACTTCATTATAACTACGCTTGCACTAATTGGTACATTTCCAAGAATGTCTAATTACTTAGGTATTTTGAAAATCCACTATAAAATGGTTGATTAAATTCATAGAAAGAGCTTGAGTAGGTACTTAGTAAGTTTAAATGAAATGAAATCAGAATGATTAAGTACATATTTTGATTTTATTTGTGTGTTTTAACTTTAGGGTGCTATCACAAAAAAAAAAATCGAAACTATAATTAATATAATTAAAAATAATTGAAACATTAAGTCTGTGTAACTATGAAAGTACAGTTTTCGTGGTGATAAACCATTCGTGTCAGTCTCAGCACCCGTTAGTAGTTTCATCACTTTTGCACTCTCGAAAAAATAGCTTATTTCGCTGTTGATTTATTTAATGAAGATATTGTATAATACTAATAACATACAATTTTGATTTTATCACACAGATAGCTGAAGCCCAGTGTGTGATTTTTAAATTCCTTGATAAGGTTTGTTAAATAATAGGAATAAAAACATTACCGTACCCATTAGTTAATGTACTTAAGTACATTATTCAATTCATTTATTCGCTGACAGACATCGGACAACCTAAACTGCTGGGTCTAGATGCATGTTTTGCTCGACAGTTCCTTCTATAACGAAGGTGAGCAATATGGATAGATTTTTGAATAATCACCCCCTAAAGGGGTTCAATAGGGGATGAAAGCTAGAATAACTTTTATTTGGACACAGTTCGTGAAACACAAAATACAAATAACAAAAGTTAAGACCTTCCATACAAACTTTCATCTGTGAGGATTGTTCTCACAGATGAAAGTTTGTATGGAAGATCTTAACTTTTAAAACACTACAGAGTGAAAAATAACTTTAAAGTCGGTGTCTTTGGATCTGTATTTTAGTTTTATGACACCGACTTCGAAGAAGACCGAAGTTAAAGTTATTTTTCACTTTGTAGTGCTTTTTCGGAAGTCGGTTATTTTTTTTAACAAAATGTTTTTTATTTTTCACTTTTTAGTGGGTCAGTTTTTAATCTATCTAAGTTACAATAGCTGATAGGAGTTCTCCTGGTAAGAACCAGGAGAACTTCCACTCACCATTAATATGCATTGTGCCGAGCATAAATTGTTTGCAACCATATTAAATTACCTAAACGAATCGCAACCCGTTAAATACTTATTATTATGTTGTTCCGGTGGCCATCTGTGGTCTCCATCATCAGTTCCACTTCACCAAATGATGATTTTTGGGAGCAAATGCACGAGTTACTATAAAAAATACCCAAATCCCTATAGGTTTGCCTATAAAATTCGAGGATTCCCCTCGATTTCCATGAGATAACCTCATCAGATTCTGATTTGGTGGTAATGGGACCACCTCGAAAGCATATCCTTTCTAACAAAAAAAATATTTTCAAAATCGGTCCATAATTGACGGAGATATCGGTGAAAGAAAAAAAAAAAAAACGTACAGCCGAACATAAAACCTCCTCCTTTTTGGAAGTAGATTAAAAACTACAGCTGTGTAGCTGTTAATGTTCGCGGATGCACACGTTGACGGCTTCCACGCCGTGCTCCGCAGACGATGCGCTGCCGGCGCCGGTGCCGCGGCGCTCGGCTGGTTGCGCGCCAGCACCAACGCCAGCTGGACACGCCATACGTCCAGCACTGGGTTAATACCCACAATCATCATTTAAGCCGAAAGATGTCCACTGCTGGTCATAGGCCTCCCCCAAAGTCAAAGTCAAAAAGTTAAAGTCAAATTGTTTATTTCAAATAGGCACATATATGGCAGTTTTGAACGTCAATATTTACAAACAAAAAAATAGAATTGATTCTATTTGCCCCTTCTAAAAGGTAGTTTTGTATGGAGAAGAATGGGCAAGAAACTCCACCATTACTCTTTTAAAATGTTGTACAATATTTTTTATAGGTACATTAATTATACAATTATACCAAGGGGGGTTTGTCATAATCGCCACGCTTGGCAGGCGGGTTGGCGATCGCAGTATGGTGTTAAAATGCATAGAGAACGCTGCTGCCCATTCTCTAGTAAGTCCCTTAGTCGCCTTTTACGACACCCACGGGAACAAATAGGATGGTGCTATTCTTTAAGTCCGGCACCACACGATACACACATTAGGAAATAAGTAATTATAATTAATAACACTAGTTTCCAAAATTTTACTCTACTAACATTCTATGGATTCTATCTGGATTAAAAAGTTTTTATTTGATTTATTTAAAACTCTATACAAACGATACAGTCATGTTTATACTTTAATTTATTGTCTTCAAGTTGATGTTTGGATACTTTAAAAGAGACCATGACCCTGAGTTTGTTCCGGCATTTCTTCTCAGGGATCCGTCAGCTAGAAAGTGCCAGCGTCATCTAGGTTTAAAATATTGACAAAAAATCTGACTCATAAAAATGTCATATTTATTTATTTAACACTTTAAGCACACAAATGTGCAGAGGCGGACTTAATGCCAAATGCATTTTCTACCAGTCAACCTTTGGGTGATGCAGAGACAAGCAGTGGTAGGTGCAACAAGGAAATTTATAAATACACGAATATACTATTAACCAAACAAACAATGGGAAAACTGTACCGTTGTGATGATACTGCCAGCTTCTTACGAATGTGCTCGCGAACGATAATCGGTTGGTTGCCATCCTGATTTCCTGGAGGAGCGCATGCCACAGAGAGATAGACTGAACGAAGAAGGAAGAGTGAATGAAGTTAGTGCGGTGAGTGGGACATTGAAGAAGACGATTGTATGAAGAACGTAGATTTTTATTGTGGTTGGCGCAAATGTACTGAAAGTGAGAGGCTAGATAACTAGGGGGAAAATAATAATAGACAAATAAAAGTGTCATAGGAGATCTACTTCCAGAAATAAACATAATTTCAACATCGTTTTATTTGTCGCCACGACAAAATAATACAGAAGAATTAAGTATCATGAGAACTATAACATCCAACGGAAGCCTGCTTGAGTTCACAACAATAACCATTGCTCACAACAACAGCAAAAATAACTCATATTTTTCAAAGGAAAATATCAATTTCTAACGCTTAAGGGACTTACGCGAAGATGCTTGAAAGGAATGAGACTATTATCGCTAATTGGCCATCGATTAGATTAAAAAAACCGGCCAAGGGTACCGTACCATTATCTATAAAAACGGCAAAAATCACGTTCTTTATATGGGAATATTTGTTATATTTTTTTTAAGTGAATATATGTATAACTAAAGATTCTGTGAATATTGCAAGCGTCTACCTGTTGCCGTTTTCAATATCGAGCAAAAACGAGCAAAAATATCACGTTTGTTGTATGGGGGCTCCCATACAACAAACGTGATATTTTTGCTCGTTTAAATATTTATTCGCGCCCTTAAATATTTATTTTATTCAATTTTTTTTTTAGTATTTGTTGTTATAGCGGCAACAGAAATACATCATCTGTGAAAATTTCAACTGTCTAACTATCACGGTTCATGAGGTACAGCCTGGTGACAGACAGAGGGCGGAGCCTTAGTAATAGGGTTCCCGTTTTACCCTTTGGGTACGGAACCCTAAAAATACTCATAGTCGTCTCGTGGCATCGATCGTATTCTGTAGCCTAGCAGCGCAACAGAAGCGGGTGTAAAAGGTTTTGCGAAAAGGTTATTGTTTTATTGCACATGTGACTTTAATATAGAAAATAACCCAGAGAATGTGAAAGTTTAGCTGTTTTGGGGTCTGTCTCGCAGACTGTATCAAATTACGAAATGATGCTATTTATATTAGCCTGTCTCGCCGACATCATCCCTTTTAGACGAAGTTCAACCCGCCAAAAAGTTTTGTATTGTAACCGAGAGGAATATTCGACAGAGTTTTACCGAAGTTGTGAACCTTTTTTGAGGATAATTTTGCTTTGTTTTACTTTTAAAATGTTTTACAGTCATCTCACACGATTGATTTGTTCGGTTTTAGTGTTTAAAATAAAATTAACGTTAGATGTGTACAGTGGTACCCAATTGATAAGGCGCGTCGTGAATCTTTGTTCGCACAGAAAAGAAAGTATGGCCCCGAAGATTAACGAAAGAATGCTTAAAACTTACAATCAACCTTAGGTCACTATTATAAGGTTCATAATACACTGGAGCTGCTAGCGTGCACTCGATCAGAAGTATGGCGGCTGACAAACATACCACGCGGCGCGCGCTAACATGGCGGCAGCTGCCGACCAATAGCGGTACAGGAAAACGAACCGCGGTGCGTGGACCGTGCCGATTGGTCAATAGCATTTCCCGCACTTTTAAAATTCACCTTCTGCGCAGGTACATCGGTAAGCCATATCAATTGGGTACTACTGTACCTCTGTCTAAAATGTAAAGCGGCGCCATCGCCGCCGTGCCGTCTGGCCGCCGCGAGTCAGTAGGCCATTTTAACAGAGCACCGCGCCGCCGACGAACCACGGCCACGGCTACACATCAAGCTATACTTTTCCATTAACAGCTGACCTCTCATTGTACGGAAATCTTATACAATGCGAGATCAGCATAGACTGGAAATGTATAGCTTGATGTGTAGCCGTGTGTACCTAGATTAATTTACTAATTATTTATAAACGTTGCTATAAGTTGAGAGACATTTAAACGTTAAAAATGTTTGATTAAACAGACGCTAATCATTACTTAACTTTAAGCAATCTGTTCCGTGTGGTGCCGGACGTAAAGAATAGCACCATCATATGAGAATGGGCAACAGCGTTCTCTATGCATTTAAACACCATACTGCGATCGCCAACCCACCTGCCAAGCGTGGCGATTATGGCAACCCTTTAGGGGAGGCCTATGTCCAGCAGTGGACGTCTTTCGGCTGAAATGAAGCAACCTTTATAAAGAAGGAGTTAATTAATGGAATGTTGTATTAAATTAGCACTTCACTTAAATTATTCCTAAGTAGCTGTTACCTTTTAGCTATTTATAGCATAGGTGTAGAATTTAGATAAATGCTTCCATGAGTGGTGACGTTATAACTTCTTACATTTTATGTTTATCTAGTGCAATGGCGGGCTATTCCTACGACACCTTTGCAGTTTGGGAGTCGGTGGCATTAGAGATGTTAGTAGGTAAGTACCTGAACTCTCAGCCGTAGAACTCTTGCCTTCCCAAGTCATCTTGCACTGCGCGACGTCCATGTAGCAGTGGTTCTGAAACATGAGTGACGGCTCTCTGGCCACTATGCCGGGCACGCCACATACAGGCGCGTACGTGTCCGGACATTTCTGAAATATAAAAAAACGAGTGTGCTTTAGACCACACGATTGAAGTAAAACAGAAATCACTGTTGGCGTAGCAAAATAAATTTTACTTCAAATCGACCCTCTCAACTTCCGTTCGCCACGCCCGATCACACTTTTCGTAACGCTCTCGTCACGCATTTACCAGCTTATTCTCCAAGTCAAGCGTGCGTAAAGAAGTTTTACTGAAAAAAAAAAAACCAGCCAAGTGCGAGTCAGACTCGCGTACGAAGCGTTCCGTACCATTATCTATAAAAATGGCAAAAAAAACAGGTTTGTTGTATGGAAGCCCCCATTAAATATTTGTTTTATTTTAATTTAATTATTTACTTTTAAAGTCAATATATATCTACATATTCTGTGAATATTTCAAGCGTCTACCTGTTTCCGATATCAATATAGAGCAAAAACGAGCAAAAAAATCACGTTTGTTGTATGGGAGCCCCCTTAAATATTTATTTTATTCTATTTTTTAGTATTTGTTGTTATAGCGGCAACAGAAATACATCATCTGTGATAATTTCAACTGTCTAGCTATCACAGTTCATGAGATACAACCTGGTGACAGACGGACAGACGGACAGATAGACAGACAGACGGCGGAGCCTTAGTAATAGGGTTTCCGTTTTACCCTTTGGGTACGGAACCCTAAAAATGGTATTTTCAATAGGTACTCAATGCTTTATTGCATTCCAAACGAGTATCCTTTAAGTACCAAAAATTAATAAATGCAGTCGGAGGCATATCTAAGATGTTACAAACGCCTTAAAATTTGCCTCCGACTGCATTTATTTATTTTTGGTACTTAAAGGATACTCGTTTTCTTTTCATCTTGTTTCCATCTTTTCAATTCATGTTTTTGCAGTCGGGTTTTTTGTTTTTTTAATTAACTTTTTTTATTTTGTACTTTTTAGTTAGGATTTTAAGACGGTATATTAGGTTATATACTCACATATAATCGGGTGATAACGACCTTACTCACTCCAAAAGTACGGAATATTTTTTTTATCATTTCTCATTTATATTACTTTTAAACATTATAATAAGCATATATTTTTGTAAATTCCTTTTAAAACCCTTCATTTTGATATCCCACTCGATAGGCTTGGCAGATATTTTTTTTTCGAAAACAAACCTTTTGGCGCCAAATCCCGCCATTTTGATTTTTAATAATTTTAATATACCTTATGACACTCGTGCAATAAATTCGAATCTAACGACATATCACTCATCAAAATCGGTTCAGCCGTTTAGAAGTTACGTGAAAACATAGGGACAGACATACATACATACAGGTCAAACACATTACCCTCCGTTTTTGGCTTCACCGCAGTCGGGTAATAAGGAAGATTCCTGGATTTCCGCTCTGGCGCTAATAGGGAACCGGATATACTGTTAGCCATGGACTTATCCTGGACTCAATTGTTGTGTCTCTAGTTTCCTGTATCTACTACCTTACTTACAGATGGACATTTATGATAGCAAGATGATAACGTCGGCATGTGATAATAATCATCGCTGACATTCTTCGGTATCTTTACCCAAGGTTTGTACACTTTGATGGGACCGAAAATCCGGATCATTCTCTTTCGTGTAGACTCGTTAAACATTGGCTCTATGTCCCTCATTGGTAAATCTAGAACGTGGGTTGCGGCGAAGAATTGTCTGATACTTTCGTTTATATTTCGAGGGTCCAACATTAATTCATTGACTATGACAAGATTCTTTGTTTTGGTGGGATTATTTGGTCCATTCACTTCAGTTATCACAGGAGATTCTTCCTCATCAAATAATTCGCTGGCATCGTCTTCTTCTTCTATGCTTGGATCATTTGAACAGATAAAGAAGTCAGTGACGGTGAATTGTAGTGCCTCATGTTCCTCCTCACAGTTATGTCTGTTGAGCCGGCATTCATTTACGAACGTTCTGACTCTGAATCCTTCGCCATCTGGTCGGATGCCGCATACTGGGTCACCACCTTCTGCACAATCGGCACAGGTATTGACAAACTGAACATGCTTAACGTTTTCTGGCTCTACCGTTGATTTAGCGGAACAATGTTTCATATTTATAATGCCATAAGCTGCAACAATATTAAAACAGGTACTTAGTACTCTAGCGAAACCATAAAATATTCTTTGTGAGGCATTAAGCGAGGACTCGTGCGACGGCGGTGCCAGAGCTTTAAATATTTGACGCGATGCACGTATCGATCGCTACATTCAGCGCTTACAAATTTACAATACGTACACTGGTACAGATAACATTTGTATAAGTCTAAAAGATGTCGCTAACGACACGTTCTATAGCCTGAGTGTAGCCATGAAGCTTCTTAAACTTCGACATCGATGATGCCTACAGCTGCAATCCGGGATTACTTGTATAATCATTTTTTTTTGCTACCTTTAGTTTATAACTCTGTGTTATTACATCTACATTATACCTACGTCCAGTGGCGTAGCTACCGGAGGGCTAGACGGGACAGTGCCCCGGGGCCCTCAAGCTCAGGGGGCCCCTCGGACTCTGTCAAACTATAAAATGAACTAGTCATATTAAAAGTACACTTTGTAAACAAGCTTATTACAAATTAGAGGATTATATCCAAGATAAGAACGCTTGGAAACATGCTGGTCCAGCTCCATAGGACAATCCAGAGACTCAAATCAGAGTCAAAAACTGATTGCTATTTTAACTGTATAATTTATTACTTTTATGACATTTATTTTACATACTGCGATTACCTTATATTCACACACTGATATATTTTTTTTTTTTTTAGGAAAACGTTTAATTTTTTTTACAATGTTTGTAAATATGTAAGCACCATGTATCTATCACATAATTAATTTATCTGTCATTGTTTCATTATTAATTCTTTTTAACTATTGTTAACATTTTTAAAAGAGTAACGGTGGAGTTTCTTGCCGATTCTTCTCCATACGAAGCTACCTTTTGGAAGGGGCGACTAGAATCAATTCTATTTTATTTGTAATTTTTGACGTTCAAAAGTGCCATTTATGTGCCTATTTGAAATAAATAATTCGACTTTGACTTTGACTAGTTAAAATTTCTCCCACATTCAGAATATATATAAACCAGATTCCAGGAATGCGACTTTAATAATGGCAACTTATTTGAAAAAATCTTTGTTTGAAACTTGCGGGGAACTCCCCTGTATTCTTCGGTTTTTAGGTTAATTTGTTCATTAAAATAAGTTACGATTTGTATTTGGTTTTTAATTTTATTATGGCGTCGACAAATCTGGAGTACGTCGAATTCGGGAAACGACGAATACGGAACAAACGATTTTAAATAGTTTAGTTGGGGCCATTGATGTATTAAATAGAAAGATAGGCCACTCTCTAACATCACGTTAATATTAAATGGACCCGATATCGTGCGTCATGTGCTCGACAACCAAAATAGAGAGACATATTACGCGGGCTATAGCGGGAGCGAGATAGCAATAATTGTCACTGTTACGTACCCATAACAACTCGGAAACAAACTATGATTCGGGTATTCCCCGCAAACCGAGAGTAATGTAGGTCGATTGTGTCCTTTCCCCTAATTTATGCGGTCCACATCGAGCGAGCGCGTACCATGTCTTCCTATTTATTACATCAATGGTTGGGGCCGTAGTTTATTTTTTGCCCCAGGGCCTTTGGTTACCTAGCTACGCCACTGCCTACGTCAGACAGTTACGCCTATTAAGAAGTACCGTTTGGTGCCGGACGTAAAGAATAGCACCATCCCATTTCTTCCCGTGGGTGTCGTAAAAGGCGACTAAGGGACTTACTAGAGAATCAGCAGCAGCGTTCTCTAACCAACCCGCCTGGCAAGCGTGGCGATTATGGCAAATCCCCCCCCCCCTTTTTGGGAGAGGCCTATGTCCAGCAGTGGACGTCTTTCGGCTGAATTGATGAAGAAGTACCTAACTTATAAACACATTAGGTAAGTCTTGTATGTTTCATAAAACAATAAAAGCCTTAAACAAACCACCCAAACCATTAAAATCAGTTCAGTAGTTAAGGCGTGGGGAGGGTGCATACTTAAACAGACAAACCGTTTGAATGGCCCGGCTTTGAGATTCGCTGTAATCCGGCGGACATCCCTTAAGACCCTTGTTTATCACGTCAACAAAGTTACCCTCGGCTCTCTTACCAAGTTGCTCAACTTGGGTACATAGGGTACATAGCAACAGGTTGTGACCCGATTGTCTACCGTTGCTATGGCAACTGATAAACACTTCTGTTGTCAAGGTAGTTTGTGTTGCGCGGCTGAAAGTTACCGGTGCAGCGGTGACGGACTTGTGGGCCATAAGTTGGTGTTGGTTGAGTTTACACATCGCCTTTAGTCGAGTTAACATTCGAAAACCACTTTTGAATCTAGATAGGTACTAAGTTTTGTTTTAAATGTTTGTTACCACTTACCGACTCAATCATGTATAAGTTCGTAAAAGTATTCATTTTGTTTTCTTTCATTCAAATGGTACTCAAAAACTCAGTAGAAACACGTTTGAGAGTGCAGTTCGACCATTCGGAAAAAAAAAATATACAAGTACTGACAAACACATATTGATTTGATTTTACTTTCACCCTGTAAGTGGAAAATTACAAAATAGTACCTACATTATTGCAATTGCCATTTCCGCCGAGGCATCTACAGTGCTTTTCTCAAAAGAATGCAGGGAAAGTAAATTATTTATATATTTCAAATTCAATGACGAACAATGATAATTTTTCACGCGCCAATATGTGTATTTGTTTTTTTTTATCAATATACAGCTTTCTATTTGCAAGCAAGTTCGAAATTTAAATAAAACCTTTGATAATTTACCTCCTTGGTTGCCATGTTTCGGAGTAAAAGATCGTTCCATTTTAAAATTACACGATAGAAGAGTTTACTATGTAATTTATTTGGCCGCTAAATCACGACACATAATTATGGATTTTCATACAAATTTTGGTGGCCGCTGCTCGCATGTATATATATGTATATATATATATATATTTGAGGGGGAGGGGGAGGGGGAGGGGTGTAGATCTCCCCCTCGCATCGGAAAAGTTTAGGAAATGCATACTTTTTTTTTACGATTTTTTTAAATTCTTATTTTGAGGTTATGTTTTGTTCGATTTTTGATAAATCATCTACCTGATTTATGAGGGGAGGAAGGAGACCCCCTGTACCACTCGTCGTGGTCATAGTTAACGGAGACCAGGTCGCCGGAGCCCCGCTTCGCGGGGCTCCTACTTCTGAATAGTTAAAAAAAAATAACCACGAAGGGGATGGCGGGGTCTGTTCGCTCGCTTCGCTCGCTCTCTCGACCCCGCCATCCCCTTCTAACCTAACCTGTCCGAGTCGGGGTGCCCTAAGTCCCGAGCTCGCTTCGCTCGCTCTTGCATCCGTTAAGTTACACACGCGTCAAATTCACATTCAACATAATGTGAATTTTCAAAAAAGAATAAAGTGCGCGTCTAATTAATATTTGCAAAATCAAAAGGCATAAAACTACCTAAAATAGCAACACCTTCTGTCAAAATTACGTCTAAAGCAATAAAATAATGCAAAAGTTGAGGTTATATTTATCAAAGTTTGATATTTTTTATTTCCAAAAGTATTTATTTCCTAGACTTGAGCCTTCGTGAGATTGGTCAAGATAAGCACTGTCCACAAAAAAAAAAAATCAAGAGTCTACTGCGGATCCCGTTTATAAAAGACGAGCCAATGGATTTGATTTTCTTTGACTGTAAATTCGATACTTACTTCGCGTGTTCTTTTTTTGAAAATAAAGACAATATTTCCATGCATGTTTGAGAAAATATACTTGAAGGCGCAGCAAGAAGCGCCGCCGCGTCTAGTTTTGTTCCAAAGTTAGTGGAATCACCGAAAAGGTCGGATAAGAGTAACACTGGCTCCTGACAGTCACTCTAGCATAGCGTCGCATCGATGGTTACGTGGCGGCTGTCTTCTGGTGACAGAAAATGATGTCATGGAAGCCGCTGTCGTACCACGTCCACGACGAACTGCTATATTCCGGCACCATCCTGATTATATTGAAGCTGCTGACCACTAATACGATGATCACTTCTGGTAAAGGCTATCCTGCGGCCTGCGCCGTTACACTCTTATTCAGTGAGGAAATAGCCGTACCTACAATCACCCTAAAAAAAAATCTAGCTGTCTGAGCTGACGTTGGTTCCTTGTAAAAGCATATTTTTTTGAGTTAAATATAATTTAAATAATATAATTTCGTACTATTCTTTAATACAGTACTGTCACTACAAGCCATAAAGTTGCAAAAAAAACACTTATCATTAACCTGTGCCTGCATGAATTCATTCATCATCATCTCAATATTTCCCTAAATAGACATTTGTATATTTTCCTCCGCTTGTATTTCCCGACAAATTTTTTTGGCGTGGCGGGAAGTGAAACACTGGCCCGATGAGAGTTAATTATATCAAAGCGGATTTTAAATAAGCCCAAGGGTCGACAAACCAGACACCGTCTACGTTCCAATCTCAATAAACAACATAATGGAAATGGAATTTGAGTATACCTGGCTGCCTAAATAAACAAAGGTCAAGAAGGGATGAATTGGGATGGGAAAAGGGATGAAAAGATCGTTGTTTATTCAAGTTAAAGTTTAGTACCTATGCCACAGTAATGTTGTCTTTCAAAGGTCGTTGTTAATAATCTAATTGAAATATACAACATTATTTTTAGTATAAGCGAAACCTCCGAACCCAGTCAGATGCTTTACTTTGTGTAAATAATTCTGTCACCACTGCTCTCAAAACGGGAAAGGAAAACATCGTGAGGAAGCCGGCATGTCCTAGAACCAAATGAAAAAGAAATGAAGACAATTAAATAATGTGCGAGAACAAGAAGAGAAAAATATGAATATGCGAAGTCTTAAAAACTAAAATGTTAAATTTATACCATAACTATTAAATACATAAACGCATGAGCAAAAACTTACATAAACTTAAATAAATACATATAGCATATATAAACAAAAAAAAATATATAAAAATAATTGCTGGCTTTCATTTTGACAGTACAACAACATTCATTGCGTTATTTACGTTGTTGAGCAGATACATTTTTCGAACATATGAAGCAATGGATTAGCAGTATCCTTCAAAATCATTCTGATTTTGATTGAAAATGTGTTATTTCTATCAGTCCTTCCCTGGACTATCATCACTTTGGTTGAATGACTACACTTGGCGTTTCGGCTGGGCCTTTTGGGCGCAGCCGGGAGGCACACTTAACCGCTAATTTCTTACATCACGCTTTACACTATTTACATGTTTTTTTATATTTTTTTTGTGCTAATTACTTAAACGTGTATTTTCTTTCTTTCTTTCAGGTCAAGGGACCATTGCCACTGCTACCTCTTTAGATTACTTGACCTCTCCTGACAGATTCGCTGTTGTCCAGCAATTTAACTGCCAGAGGATTGAGGAAATAACAATTTGATAAGAAATTATTGTTCCTAATTCTGACTCCTTTCCTATATCGGTTGCCGTAAATAAGTCTGTGCCTACAATTTTATGGTTTCTCTCATAACGCTAATAGGATTGAATTGTCTTTATGCCACATTGTTCCGTTGCAACAGGGATGCAGAGTCGTGGGCGTCGTGGCACAGAGAGACGCTATTGTGAAAATATAAGCCCTATTGTGATAGGCTTAAATTGAGACTTCGATTGAGGCAGGAATAAGTGAGTGAGCCTGACGACGGTAGTTGCCATCAGAGAGAATTTAAGGACCGTAGACGGTAGTTTATAGCGCTAAAAGGTTCTTTTGGCACGTGATCAAAATCGAAACTAGCAAAACGACATTTAAAAGGAATAATTATGCATGTAATTTAACAATAGCATCCTGAAAACAGTGGTGGAGAGCCCTTACTTCCCTTTTCTGAAGCACTATGTGGGGAGAATGGTCAGGGGGCTTAAAATGGACGCTTTGGCAAAATCATTATGATCTGAAAAGATGAATTGCGGGATATGAATTGTATTATGCAAATACAGTTCATATCCCGCAATTCATCTGTTTGACAGTTTTGTATGGAGTTTCGTAAAATGGTCCACAAAATAAGAATTGCTCTATTGAAGTCTAATGTCAAAGAGCAGCTGTCAAACAGATGAATTGCGGGATGTATGACTTGTACGCAGATCATAATATGATTCTACTAAAGCGTCCATTTCAGGCCCCCAGTTATCATGTTCCCTCAGGTAGCATGTTCCTTGCTTTATCGTTCTCTGCACATCCAGCCGCAGTCACTAGCTATTCTTATCCTTGGTTTTGTGTACTACTAAGACTAGTGATAAGGTATTTTACTGACAAATTGGACCTTTATTGTTGTCCAAACTGAATAAATAAATAAAGCTGAACTACTAGTCATTAAACAGTATATCTAACAAGCGATTCTTTATTTCAAGTTATTTTTGTCCGGCTATTAAAATATGGTTATTTAGCTAATTGAGTTCGAAGGTTCGATCAAGTTGTGGCCGTGGGCTACGTCCTAACTTCGTTTTCATACCGAACGCCAACAGGGTTAAATGAAGCGACCCACCACGTCAGCAAAGTGCAACGCCGCGCCACCGGTAATCAAGTTTGAGGGTTTTATTTTTTTATTCGATATTTTACGATAAAAAATGCCTTCAGTATAAATATAAATAATTTCAGTTTTCATTTTATGTATTAATTGTTATAATTTTTCTGCGTTGATTAGAATCGTTTGCAACTATAATCTTAACATCAGTCAGAAACTTTTTATATCACTTTGTGTTCAATAAAAAAAAATGTAAGAACTTAGGGTAGGTTTTTTGCTCTGCAGTGTGTCAGTAAGGGCAATAAAAACGGCTAAATTACAAAAAAAAACGTACCGTGTGTTGCCTGACGTAAAGAATAGCACCATCCTATTTCTTCCCTTGGGTGTCGTAAAAGTCGACTAAGGGACTTAATAGAGAATGGGTAGCAGCGTTCTCTATGCATTTTATTTAACACCATACTGCGATCGCCAACCCGCCAAGCGTGGCGATTATGGCAAACCCCTTTGGGGGGCCTATGTCCAGCAGTGGACGTCTTTGGGCTGAAATGATGATGATGAATGATGAATTGATGACTTTAAAAACGCGAAGGTTAGCTTATAAAAAATAATAACAAAACACCGGTACCTACTTTCACTATCCTCAACATTACATCCATACTTCAACAATTTACACTCGTTAGCAAACGGCTTGAATATAGCTTCTTCTTCTTCATACTTTACTCCACAAACTTTTACGTTGACACTTTCATCACATTCTAGGTTCTCACAAAATTCCACCTTTTCATGTTCCAGTAACTTTCCATTAATTGGAAGGAAAATAAATACGAGGAGGAACATTTTCATCTCTCTAAGCTTGCTGTGGGCTTGGAAACTATACTAAAGGTACTCCAACTACTTCAGGTTTAATGTCCAATTGAAATGACTTATCGTTGTAGATTTATTACCAATTTCTGTCGTCATTCAGTTAGCAATTATGGAAGTACTCTTAATACGTGTAGGAAATTTAAGTAGATATTTCATATGTACAGTCATGAGCATAAATATCTTACACTTGTGCAAGATTCAAAAGTGATTTTCTCCTAAAGTATTGAAAGTCATTTAATGGTGTTACGAACATAGTATTCTCGAAACCATATTCTAAAAGTTTCAATCGTTATTTCAGGATGAAACACTATTGAAGTGTGAGCTTAATAAAGCTTGTGACTGTACTGTGTGGTTGTTACGACACTGATTTATTCTAGAAACCTTTTTTTGGTTTGTACTGTGAAGTCTCTTTTGTTTCCTTTTTTAGGGTTCCGTAGTAAACATGGAACCCTTAGGTATAGTTTCGCCATGTCAGTCTGTCTGTCTGTCCGTCTGTCCCCCCCGGCTTAGCTCAGAGACGCTAAGTCCTAGAAAGCTGTAATTTGGCATGGGTGTACATACATATTAATCACGCCGAAAAAGTCGTATAATAAAACCATGAAAAACATTTTTTTTTATGGTACCTCCCTTGCACGTAAAACGGGGATGATATTTTTTTTTCTCGTCTAATACATGGTGTGGGGTATCATTGGAGAGGCCGTTTAAAAATATTGTGGGTTTGTGATAAACGTTTTTAAATTCTGAGATCCGTTTGCGTAATATTAAGCTTTAAAGTGCTATTTTTTGTTAGAGTCAAGTGTTCCCCCCCTGCCAGCTAAATGGTTGGTTTTGGATATGTGAAAAAATTCATGGCAGTACCTAGTATAAATAACGAAATTAAAAGGAAATCTATCACAGCTAAGTAGGGTTCACGAGTTAACGAGTAATCGTCGACCAACTTAAATGACAGGGTGTAAGGGACAGCCCTCCGCAAATTAACAGGGTGCATCCAGCTCCTTATTTTGAATCATAATCCACTGAAAATTTTCTCAGGAAAATTGACACTTTTTATCGTAATTTCAGTTACTATTCCTTTATTCAATGTAAAGTTACATTCTCTGTACGCAGTACCTACTCCATTAATGTAAATAACACAGCTAAAATAAATAAACAGCAATGGAAGTTGAAATTCTCTAACGAACGAAGCCTGAAATCAGCGAGCGCGGCTGTCCACCCCGCCGCGACAAATCAGGTTCATTGGATTCCCATAACCTTCCTGAAATAATTTCATGTACCGGTCATCTTAGTACGTTATAATGAATTCACCCAATCAGTCTGCGGAGGGCTGTCCCTTACATCCTGAGATGTATGGGAGAGCATGTTTTTCAACTACAATGTTAAGTTTGTTTTTGGGATGAATTCATCCTAACTACGGAACCCTTCACTGTGCGTGGTCCGACACGTACTTTTTTTGTCTTGTCATAAAACAACTTGTGTCTTTTATTACGGGAGGACGCTGGCTCCTGCAACACAGTTTTAACTAGCGCAGGAGTCAGAAAGTTTTTTTTTTTTTTTTTTTTTTCCTTCTGGCTTCGCACGGTTTGTGCATTTAGCCAATGTCAAGTTTTAGTTCTTGTGTGTGTTCTTGTGTATTGATGAAATTAATTATAAATGCATGATGATGATATCCCCGCCCACTCCCCTTGAGTTTCAGTAAAGATGTGGCACTTTACTGAGTCCTCACGCGGACTTCTTGGGAGAACTTGAAGCGAAGTTGCACTGTTTTGTTTCATTTGCCTACACTAATGCACGTTCACAAACACTTAATGGTTAATAATCCACCATTATTACACATTAATATTCGGCTAAACACTAATTTTGGAAAATTAAACAAACTGCTGAACATGACGCTTCACTTTCCCGCCAAGAAGTCCCAGAAAGTTCTATTTTGTTGTAATTTTGTTTTTTTTTTTGTTTTTGATATATTATTATAACATACAGCCTTCCTCGATACATGGACTATCCAACATAAAAATATTTTTTCAATCCTAACCAGTAGTTCCTGAGATTAGCGCTTTCAACCAAACAAACAAACTCTTCAGCTTTATAATATTAGTTTATAGTGTAGAGGAAAATAAGGACTTTCACTTTGTAGTTTGTCGTAGAACTGAAAATAAATATGGCAACACCGTCTCTTTGTATATTATTTGTGAGGCTGCATTCCGAATTAGGCCATAATAGCTCACAGCGCTCACGTTAATAATTTGCGTTCCGATTAAGCTACCACGATTTTGACAGCTTAGAGCTGTCAACCATTCGGAACGCTCGTGATCGCGCTCACGTAAGGACTTTCACTTTGTCGTTTGTCGTAGAACTGAAAATAAACTCAAACCATTTATTTCAAATAAACCTATTACAGGCACTTTTGAATTTTCAAGGGGTCGATCAGTCAGAGAGATGAAGCTAGTTGCCCATTCCAAAGCGTAGTAGGTTCCTATGGAGAAGAACGGGCAAGAAACTCCACGGACACTCTTTTAAATCAAAATAGTGTTACATAATATTGGTTACATCATTTATGTTAAAATTATACATGTGAGAACAATGTAGAAAGACGTGCACGTTAAAAGCGTCCGTAATAAAAATATAAAAACTAAAAAACAATTAAAATACCTTAGTTAAAATAAGCCGTGGCAGCTAAGAAATGACCAGTCCCTACAGACGACGCCCGTTCACGAACATGACGCATGGATCAGCACCATTTAGCTCAACCATTTTAAAGGGAACTTGATAATATGAAACTTTGATTGATAATCCCCATAGATCTTCGGTCAATTTGATTTTTTTGCCGAAAGGCTTTAATAACTATCATAGGGTTAATATGTTTAAATTGAACCGGGGAGCTTGGAACGTTTGCTCTTCAAAAATCAATTGAGACATCGGGAGAGGAATTTAAGGCTTCCGTCGTTTTAGACGGTAAACATGGCAACACCGTCTCTTTGTATGTCGTATGCAAACTAAAGTCCGTCTCACGAATGAAGTCTCGCAGACGCGTCGCTGGCGAATGCGATGGAATCATAAATCTTTATATATTTCAACGTCAGGCACTAGTTAATTAAATGCACAATCATATACAGCTTTCTCTGTATATGATTGTGCATTTAATTAAAATGTCTGAATAATGTTGCCATTAATTAAAGCGGCACGCTGTACCTATAGTGTAATAATGATTTTATTAGTTCCACTTATTGCGGCGGGACTTCTCTCGTGAGACGGACTTTAGTGTAATATCTGTGAGGCTGTATTCCGAATTAGGCCATATTCGCTCACAGTGCTCATGTCAATAATTTGTGTTTCGATTAAGATAACACGATTATGACAGCTGAGAGCTGTCAACAATTCGGAACGCTCGTGAACGCGCTCACAGTTAGATTACAGTATTTCTTTGTGTAAACACCAGGAATTTCTTCTTCTTCTATGGTTAGGTGGCGACTGTTAGCCAGAAGCACAATTTCAAAAATGCCACGGTAATTAGATAGGATGCGACTCAAAACAAAACAGCACAACTGACATTTTTGACAGCGCGTGATATCAATTTAGGGCATGGTCGGCCATGGCGAATGTCATGACGTCATCTATGACGATACACGCGACATCGTTTCACGCTCACGCCTATTCGGAATGAGTATAAGTGCACTCAAACCGATTACAGCGCAACTCGGAACGCACCCTGAGACGGTCGGTGCGTTTCGAGATAGACTGTAATCGATTTGAGGGCGGTAAAATCCGTACCGTATTAGCGTGAGCGCGAAAACGATGTCGCGCGAATCGTCATAGATGACGTCATGACATGCGCCATCTTGCGATAACGCCGACCATGCCGTTTATTATTATCACCATGAGTGCTGTCAATAATGACAGTTTGCTGTTTTGTTTTGAATCGCATCACAACTAATTAGCGTGGCATTTTCGAAATTGTGCAACAGTGGCCATCGTAGCAAAGAAGAAGAAGTGTACAAATGTGTGTATGTGGTGTATTGTATACACAAAGAAATACTGTAATCCAACCGTCATCGTCAGCGCGTTCAGGAGCGTTCCGAATTGTCATTGAGATAGGAAAACTATGGAGATGCCCCATTCTACTATATGAAGAATAGTTATACAAATATCTATCATATCGACACACAAATGTCATAAAGCGTTTTGTTTCTTTTTAACTAGTCAAGAACTGCGTAAGAAAAGAGAGACGTCTAAATGTTTGTCAAGGACATAATTTGGCAACAATTTTTGTGACGTCAAAATCATGTGTATGCGTGACCGGTCGCCATTTTTCTTGCCAAGTTTTGTCTTAGATATGCTGTCAAACGATTGCTTACTCAAAATATTTTTATTATTTTCGAGAGAAATACGTCTAGAAACTAAGTATTTTGGTGTTCTGAGTTTTACAATGGGGCCGGCAAGTGAAAGCTGATCTCAGATGGCGCCACTACTGTACCGACCCAATATTTTATAGTGCTCTGTGGAGTTTATGTGTTCTGAGATACCAACCCTTGTCAAGTTGTTAGTAAGTGATAGTAATGGCAATTAATGCGATTTCGAATTAATTTCATTAGCGTGTGAACTCTTGAGCGTGTTAATTGCTATTGCTGTGCTTTTTGCTAATGACGATAATTGATAATAATGAAGTATGTCAATTTTGTTATTAAACGAATTAAAAATCGCGTTTAGTACAAGTGCGAGGAAATAGGTTTTGACGTGATTGAAACTGAAACAAGTGTTATGTGAACTGAAAGTAATCAGTTTTAATACTTAACTGAGTATTTACCGATCTTTTCATAGTCACTTTCCTTGAAATGTTCATGACATACTCTCGCACCGCTTTTAGGCTCAAATTTTACTCGCCTTATAGCTTTGAGCCACAATTTTTTAAGTTTATCATCTCGAGGAAACTGGTGGCCTCCAGTTTCTTTACAGTTTGGCACACTACATCTAGGCATTTCCTCAAAATTTATGAATTCACTGATATTTCCTTACAAAACTGCTTTGTTATTGGTCTGTGTGCTACTAGCGCCACTTTGACAGTTGTCGGCCCCATTAATAGAAAAACCATGCCCTCGTGTTGCATAAAACAGTGTGGTGCGAGAAAAAACAAAAATCAGCCTAATTTGTCTCTGAACAGGTTAGTAACTAGTTTTCACAAATCCAGTCGAATATTGTACAATTTTTGTTCCAAGATGATGTTTTTGATAATTGTTGAAACCTGTGTCATGTATAAATTGCTTAAAAGATGAAACGTTTGTTATTTTCTTTAATTCTTTTTTTTTTTTTTTTTTTTTTTTTTTTTTTTTTTTTTTTTTAGGTATGGCATCTCGTAGCAGACCTAGAGAGGTCGTTGCTACTTAACCGGATATTCCTGTGGCTGCCCTAAGGTTTTTAATCTTAAAGCCTCCAGCCAGGGCGCATCAGGGGATATTATATTTATTGCTACGGCGCTCTCAGCCTCTAACCGGGCGGCTGGCGCATCGACATTCAAGGGACGGGGGGGAGGACTTTTATTACCATTTACTCGGGAAGTTCGCGTGGTACCTCGGCGGCGAGGACGGAAGGTCTGTTTGTGTATTTTGTGCACTGTACTCGTGGCCCTATTGCTTTCCTGAAGGAGAGTGATGGGGTCATCCGGATCTAAGAGAGTGTGCCTCGGTCGGCGAGTCTGACTAATGGCAGAAGGCCTGTAACTAGCGGCCTGCACAACCAAGGGGTTGGGATGACGTTCCGCGGATTCGAAAAAGCGCTTTGCAAGGCGCTTCATAAACTGTTTGATGGTAGGCATCTTAAGGTCTACGTGAAGTTGTTCGTTCCGAACGAACCAAGGAGCTTTCGTAATTCTACGGAGAAATCGGTTTTGAAGCGTCTGCATCTTATGAATGTGATATGACTTTGCGTGAGCGAAGACTACGCAGGCGTAAGTCATGATCGGTCGAATGCACGCGGTGTAAATACGCAATTTGCACTTAAGGGACAACTTGCTGCGCGGGTTGAGTACGGAGTGTAGTCGGCCGAGAGCAAAACTGGCGCGCGAGCGCACCTGTTTTATGTGCTCGCCGAACGTCATGTGATGGTCTAAGACCACACCGAGATATTTGGCTCGCTTCTCCCAAGGGATAGGCTTGCCGAACATGGTGATCGGTTGGGGCAGGGCGGGTGATCGCCGGGGCCTACAGAATAGGACCCCCTGGCTCTTATCAGGGTTGACTTCAATCCTCCACTTCCTGAACCAGGCCGCGAGTCTGTTGACTTCGGCCTGAAGGATGCGGGCGATATTGTCTTGCCTGAGGCCGGAGTAGTAGATGGCCGTGTCGTCTGCGAACAGAGCTAACTGCGCCTTTCTACATTTGGGGATATCACTAGTGAATATAGTGAATATCAGCGGTGCCAGCACAGCGCCCTGAGGGACGCCTGCGCGGAGCGGATGGGGGGAGGATAGCGTACCCTCGATGCGATAGCGGAAGGTGCGGTCCGACAAAAAGTCTCGTAAGATGAGCACGAGACGATCGGGCACACCGAGTTTGTAGAGCTTATATATTAAGCCGTTGTGCCAGACTTTGTCGAACGCTTTCGCAATGTCGAAGAACACAGCACCCGTCATGAGCCCGCGCTGGAAGCCAGCGCTTACATGCTCGACGATACGGTGGACCTGTTGTACGCACGAATGTTGGGATCTGAACCCGAACTGTTCGTTTGGGATGAGGCCCTTCGTCTCGGCATAGTCTCTGAGACGCTTATAAATAAGCCTCTCATAGACTTTGCCGAAGACGTTGAGCAGACTGATGGGTCGGTAACTGGAAGGTTCGGTCTTAGGTTTGCCGGGCTTCGGGATACCGATGACCGTGGCACTTTTCCAAGCTTGAGGAAAAATGTTGTTGCTAAGAGCGCCATTGAAGATGGTGGTCATTAGCATGATCAGGTGAGCGGGGAACAGCTGGAGCACCCTGTTGGTGATTCCGTCTGATCCGGGAGATTTACGGGTTTTCAGACCCTTGATAATGTCGTGCACTTCGTCTGGGGTGACGGGAGCCAGAGGACAATCAGGGTCTTCGACCGGAGGGAGATTCGCCCTACGTTCGACTTCAGCGTCCACCTCAGCGAGGTGAGCTTGGTCTACTGGTTGAGAGCTGGGCGAGCACTGAGTCTCGAGAGTGTCAGCCAGGCATTCAGCCTTGTCGGTGTCGTCGAATGCTATCGTCCTGTCGGGTCGTGTCAGAGGGGGCATTGAAGCTACTTGCGGGGATCTGAGTTTCCTCTGAAGCTCCCAGAAGGCAAGATGAGTGGGCTCTAGTTCGCCCAGCATCTTGTCCCAGTTAGTCTCACGCAGTTCTTTCATTCGCTTCCTTACAGATTTCTGTAATTGGCGCATGAAGACTTTGTTAGCGTCACAGGGAAAAACACTGTATGCACGAGTGGCCGCGTTCTTCTCAGTCAGCAGTTCACGCACATCGTCCGGCAGCTTTCGGCGATGGGGGTCCATCGCCGGAACCTGCTTCGAGCAATCGCTCAGGACTGATTGTACGTGTTCCGTGAGTGAGTCGATCGCGGCCGTCGTGTCGGCGATCGAGTCAAACTGATCGGGGATAGAATCCAGTATCGGGGATGTGGTGGATTTCAGTCGGTCGCTTACTTTCCGCCAGTCCGTGACTACTTTCGTGAGGGGGGGTTGGTCAGGGTCAAGGAGTCCGTCGCGAGGGGCCAGTCTTAAGACGACCGGCCGGTGGTCAGAAGTCAGTTCGTCCATCGCCTCTATCGAATCCAACCGTAGGTTGATATTCTTTAGGAGCGCTATGTCCAATATGTCCGGGGATTGACTGGGGATATGGGGGTAGTGAGTAGGATTCATCGGGCCGATGATATCGAAGTTTAAAACGGCGGTGAGGTCAAACAGATGTTGGCCTCGAAACGTGGTGGTATTACAATTCCAGGACGGATGTTTGGCGTTGAGATCACCCGCTACGATAACGGATTCACTCAGGCCGAAAAGAATCGAAAGATCGCGAGACAGCATTTGAAGACCGTCTGGGCTCGTGGTCGCGGTGGGCGGCATGTAAGCCGAAACTATCGTAATCGGTTGATGACCTGACATTGCTATTTTGCATGCAGACACTTCAAGACACGAGAGAGTTGTCGGAGCATCGAGCGGGATGCAATGGAGAGGAGTCCTATAGTAAATCAGGGTGCCGCCCCTGTGGCATCGAGTCCTGTCATTGCGAACTACGCGATAGTTCGCAATTGACGGGTCTCGATGACAAGGCTTGAGGAAAGTTTCCTGTACTAGGAGAATATCTAACCGATGGTCGCGGAGGAACACAGCGATTTCGTCGCGTTGTTCTCTAATGCCGTTGGCATTGAAAAAGCCTAACTTTAGTGATCTGAGTTTAGTTCTCGCGGGGGCCGTATTATACATTATGGTTTCCTATACGCGATGGACTCTAGGGCTTGCGTGATCTCGGGATACGCGTGATAAATTCGCTGGATCTCCGATAGATCGCAGGAGTTACGGGCTACGATTATTTCGCTGGCCATTTTCTTGGCGCGGGGCGAAAGAAAGATGTTGAATGTGCTCGAGATCACATTAAACGCATCGAAGGTGTTAGGTGATGATGCGACCACTGGAGTGGCCGCGGGTTGAGGAAATTCTTTGCTTTGTTTACATTTTATATTTATATTGGTATGTAAGGTTAGTGATGTGTGATGCTCGCATGCGATTTGAAGTATCGATAATATTTGTTTAGTGTGTGAAATACATTGCAATGATGTTTTAATCCACAGATTTCCTAAAAACGAAATTTTAAAGAAGAAATGGATAGAAGCTATTGGTTCTGAAAATATAAACCCTAGACATAAAATGTCGCATATCTGCTCCATGCACTTTGACTTTTATGCAGAAGAATGGGCATGAACTCCACCGGTACCTACTCTTTTAAAATCTTGTACAATATTTTTTTATAGGTACATTATTTATATAATTATATGTGAAGACGATGCACCTAGAATCAAATTACTATACCACAATAGGTAATAAAAAGAGTTAAGAATGAAGCAATGACAGATAAATTAATTATGTGATAGATACATGGTGTTCACATATTTACTAAAATTGTAAAAAACATATACGATTTTCTAAAAAATAACAATATCACAGAATTTAAAATAAATTTAATAAAAATAATAAATTATACAATTAAAATAGCAACTTGTTTGATTTTGTCTAGACTCTAGATTGTCCTATGGAGCTGGACAGCATGTTTCCAAGCATTCTTATCTTGGATATAATCATTTAATTTATAATATGCTTGTTTACAAATCATCTTACAATGGCAGCCCACTTCATGAATGATTTACTTTCATGAATGATTAGTAGTCATTGGATGTATCCAATGACTACTAACCAAATAATTGAAAAAAGTAAAAAAAAAAAAAAATATTTAAAACAAATTCATGTATGTTTTATAAATGTTGATATCACCTACGCATGTTGCACGCAGTTACAACCCTATTAATTAAAAGCGGCCATCTTATGCAACCGATTTTTGTAGGAATGCACGCAAATTTTGTAGATAGGGCGAGTCCATAGGTTTATATGTCAATGCGAATTGTTGACAGCTCTCAGCTGTCCTCATATTATTGTTTTTTTTTTTTTTTTTTATTTATAGAGAGTTTAAAATCATAAACTCAGTGACCTCTGATCGAAGTGTTCATGCCACATTTTAGTGCATTCTTCCTTAACAACACACAAAAAATCACTGTGCACGGGAAAGTGAGGACAAATCAACCCATCATCACACGCATCCTTCGCCAATCGATCCACTACTTCATTATCTTCCAAGCCAACATGGGCCGGTATCCATTGCAGTACAATATTCTTGTTCTTAGAAATAAGTTTACAAATAGATTTGATCACGCTGTAGGCAATCGGAGTACCCCGAAAACTCGAGGTACACCGAGTCAAATGTTGAAGAGCGCTTCTCGAATCACTCAAAATAACATAATTGCCACTTTCAAATGAGTCAATGTAAGATAATGCTTCATCTATGGCCACAAGTTCAGTACACATTATATTGCATTTTGAGTTTACCTTTAATTGCACTGCAATTTTAGTTTGTGGATCGAAAAACGCTGCTCCCGAAACTATTTTGTATTTGGATCCATCTGTGTATATTCTGTAGAACCCCGAGTACGTGTTATTTAAAAATATAGTACATAGCTCACTGAGTTTTCCATTCTGATAGCATTTTTTTTCCGCAATTAAACCTAATTTAGGAAATATTACTTGAGATAGATCAATCCTGTGAACCCAAGTGTCCAATGAGAACATTTCAAGCTTTGGGCTCGTGTGGACAGGTAGCAAATCAAGAGATTCATGAATTCCGACTAACAACGGCACCTTTCTTCTCCAATGTGGTGGTTGACAATGTGTTTGTAGTTCTTCTAACACAGCAATAATATTATTATCAGCGTATGATTTAATTTTCAGCCAAAATTTACCTGCTAGATAGTATCTGCGAAATCTCAACGGTTGCAGGTTCAGTTCATTTTCCATAACGTGAATCGCTGTGGTTCTAATAAAGCCCCCGATAACCCTCATGCAAACGTTTTGGACCCTGTCTAATTTACTTAGGTGAGTTTCACAGCTACTATCATAAAGGAAAGAAGCGTAATCGATTCTACTCCGAATTGTTGAGATGTATAACCGTCTCAAATGTTTGGGATGTACTCCCCATCCAGATCCAGAAAGAACTTTAAAAACATTAACTAATTTCAACACCTTTTCTCGAGTTTCCTTAATATGCTTAGCCCACCTAAGTGATCGGTCAAGCCAAACCCCCAAATATTTTACATTATGTACCACCGTCAGCGATACCTCATTAATTTTTAAAGTAACTGTTTTTCTTGCCACCCCGTTCTTAAAAATACAGACACTGCTTTTCAGAGGGGATATCTCAAGACCCAAATCCAAAAGAAGTTTAGTCATCTTATTTAAAGCGGCTTGTAAACGTTGTTGGGCCGATGAGACATCACTGCAAGTGGTATACAACACAAAATCGTCCGCATACTGCGACAGAAACACGTCCCCACAGCTGCGATGACATATATCCATGGTTGCTATATTAAAAAGTAAGGGTGACAATGGATCGCCTTTTGCCAATCCCCGACCGGTCGTACGACTGATGATGTGGTTACCTACCGTAATTTTAAGATTTCTCAGCTTGAGAAAGTTCTAGATGTAACCACAAATTCTCGATCCTACACCAATTCGTTGCATGATTTTCAATAGACTTTTGACGTCTACGTAGTTATATGCGTTGTTAATATCTATGAAAACAGCCACCGTAACTTGTTTTTTAGAAAAGCCAATTTGAATACGAGATACTAAAACGGATAAATTATCTACAGTTGAGCGACATTTTCTAAAACCTGTAGTGTTATTTGACAAAAACATATGCTTTTCGATGAACCACTCTAATCTGTTCATTAAAATGTTATGAAAAACTTTACACACGCATGACATCATTGAAATAGGACGAAGAGATGATACATTTAGGGAGTCTCGTCCCGGTTTAGGAATCGGCACAATTACAATATCGCGCCATTGTTTAAGAACAGTACCCGAAATTAAAATCTTATTAAATAATTGAATTAATACCTTTTTACCATTTTGTGGTAACCTCTTGATCATGGAATAAGAAATATTATCACCTCCCGGTGCAGTATCTTTAGATCGGAGACATTTATGAAATTCTGTGGGAGTAACAACAACATCAAGTTCGGAATCGTTCATGTCAAAAGCTAGGTCGCACGGGGGTACAAAGTCCGGCGTTAAACTAAGAAGCAGATCAGTAGCTTTGTGTTTATCTACGTAATGTGTTGAATATTTGTGTCCCTTCAGCCACTTCATTTTCCTCCATACGGTAGATTGCGATGTAGAATAATCCAATGATGAACAAAAGTCGCAAAACCCTTTACTTTTACTATTTACTATGCGAATCATTTTCTGGGATTCGCAAATCTTATTTTGCAATGTATCATAATTTTGAGGGTTTGGATTACGCCTGAATTTAGCTAACGCTAATCGACGCTCAGCCACACATTTAGACAACTTCGGTTTCCAATAAGGTTTAGGTAAAAAATTACTATCTGGATTTAGGTTTATCTTGACTGAAGGGATGCAAACATCGGCAGCCAAGTTTAAACAATCAATGAATCTGTTATAATCGCCCTGTAATTCCTCCGATAGTGTAAATTCTAAAAACAGGGTGTTGAGTAGCTTACTGTATGAAGTCCAATCAGCATTTTTGAAATTCTTACGGACTATTGGTGAAGTACTAGGCTGAATATTTGAAGTGATTTTAATAGCGCTATGATCACTGCCTAATGTCTCGTTTAAGACGGACCAGTCGAACCTCAAGGCTATATCAGATGATATTAAAGAAATGTCGGGTGCGGACTTTTGACATTCCAAGTTAACCATTTTTATTCGCGTTGGGCTACCATTATTTAAGGAAATAAAATTATTGTCCATAATGCTTCAAAAATTTGAACGCCCCTGCTATCCGTTTTATGTGACCAATTAGAATCGTGTCCATTAAAATCTCCGAGAATTATCGTATTTTTAGCAAAAATAGAAAGTAGAGTATCCCAATCTTTTTGAGATGTTCTGATCGACGGGGGACAATAAACAGACAAAATATTTTTAATGACGCCGCAGTTGAATATTTTTACGCAAAGTAATTCTATACCTTGGTTACTGAGTTGGACTTCATACATTTGAGATTTTACTGATTTGTGGGTAAGGATTGCAACCCCGCCGTAACCATCAAACCTGTCTTTACGGTAGATTGTGTAGTTGCTCAGCTTCATGTAACTTTCTGTATCCAGCCATGTCTCACTTATCGCTGCGATGTGTATATGTTCTTGATTCAACAGCTGTTCCAATAAAATCAGTTTAGGTTGTACGCTTCGAGCATTCCATTGTAGAATGTTTAGTTTGATACTAGTTTTGTTGTTATCCATTAAATAAAACAAACAATTTTTTCATCATACTCCAATCCGACACGTTATCAACAACCACTAAAATCAACCATTCTATAAAACACTGAACCGCCATTTTAATTCTTTCCGCTACAGTACGTCTCTTCAAAAATACGATCTCCTTTAGTCTAGATAAAAGCTCATCAAAATGCACCTCTCGCTTTTGAGACACCTCAGGGTCGTCGCGATTGCTTGATTCCTTCAAATTCTCCATTTCCTCCTCCGTTGGTAACCAGTGGGTCCAATCATCTTCTTTAGCAACCCGTATCTTTTCGTGAGTTTTAGCACTTTTTTGTACTCTTGTAGTGGATGGACTATGAACAATCGCCTTAGTTTTGACGACCTCTATAGATGAGTTTGATCTCTCTGTGGGCTCGGTGTTATTACGCAGTGGAGTAAATAAATTATCTATGTTTGTGGCGCTGATTGGTTCCGTATTTTCTCTGTGTGGAGAAGGTACTACATATAACAATAAGGCTTTCCTATAAGTACAATTATACTCTGCCATGAGCTCTTTGAGTCTTTTTGCTTTTAAATATGTAGGGCAAATTTTAGACAACGCCATATGTTCTCCGCCACAGTTTAAACATTGGCACCTTTGTATGTCGCAGTTTGGGTGATTACTACCACATTTTGGGCACAATATTTTCTCAGATGGGCACACTCTTGCTTTATGCCCGAACTTCCAACAACGTGAGCATTGCGACACGGGGAATACAAATGGCTCCACCTTAATCCTCAAACCATCTGCGTAAACATATGCTGGTAACAAATCTCCTTTGAAACACAACCGAACTGCTTCACTCGTAATCCATAACTCTTCTGGCGACTCATTCATATTACGCCTCTTTAGTCGCTGCAATGAAACTAGCTCAAAGATCTCTGGGCAAGTTATACAACTTTTAAGGTCATCTTCAGCTAGGTCGAGATCCACATCTTTGATGACACCGTATGAATAGGTTTTGATATCTGGTCTACTAAATCTCCAGTCCATATCTTTAAGATCTTTACAAGTTTCTAGCTTAATTGCGCTCATTTCGTTTGAACAATCAATACGAACCCTGTAATTATTTATGTATTTTACCTTCGTTATATCTTTCATACCTTTATCTTTAAATAATCTTGCAAGGGCAAATTGCCTTGGTAGCTTTTCTTTAGAGGAAATGTAAACCTCCACCCTGCTTTCTTTGGCCTTCTTCTCCTTACTTTGTACTAATGTCCATTCTGTCTCGTCCTCTTCTCTGTCTCGTTTTATCGGTCTCATCGAATCTTCATTTTTTGTCACATCCATATTCCATTGCTCCGCCACGTCTTGTTCCACATTATAATTGTTGCTGCTAGTACTCAAAACACTACTCGAATCAACATTTTCATTAAAAAGTTCATTATCATCCTCCATTGTAAACAATTATTCTAATAGACATATTCTATTAGATAACAATGCACACTATAATAGTTCGGTTCAAGGTCAGCGACGACAACCGAGAACAACAAGCTCACTACACGCGCCCGTTCGAAACGAATGCCGCTGCGAAACTGTGCATATTATTGATGTGAGCGCTGTCAGCGACTATGTTCAAATTCGGAAAGCAGCCTGTGATGTGAATGTCAAAACATTGATGATTCAATGTGTCAAAATTGAACAAAGCTGTCAAGTGTCAAAATGTAATAAAAACTCTTCAAATTTTACAAGCGCGATCCCAATTTATTGCACAATATTACCTATTATTCATTGTTGGTTGTGGCCACGTTGAGGGCCGATATGTAAACAAGGAGTCTGTTAGTCTTGTAAAGTAAAATATAAAAATAACCTACAATGGCGTCTAAACCCGAGTACATTCGCAGTAGGATTGTAAAAACTTACGATTTAGATGAAATCGAGAAGCTGACCAAAGATGCTAAAGTTGCACATTGCATGCTTACAGACCCACCAGCAGTTGGTAAGTCAATTTATTCATAAAAACCCTTTTGATTGTGTACAAAAGAACGCGAAACTTAATACAAAGTGTAAAAAAATATTCATGCCAAGGTAAATACGATAATAAAATTATACGAATACTAACCCTTAGCTGCTATTTCATAACTTATCTATTGAAGGTTGTAACATGCAATTGCTTGTACTTAAGTTTATAATTTTTATTTATTATTGTTACCATTTGTATTGTACTTAACTGTTTTTTCAGCCAAGACCATTCTGGGTTTAGATTTAAAATGTTGCAGTTATCTAATTTTAGTTGAGTAATAGAGTAACAATGTATTAAATATAAATAACATCCCTGTATTAAAATGAACATTGTTCATTTTGCTGCTGCAGTTAGGGTAATCAGCATACTGAGCATACTCTAAAATAGAGCTTTGTCCTCTTTTCGTGAAGATGTACTTTATAATCTACTAGCTTTTCCCGGCCCGGCTTCGCACTGGTAGTGCTAAGTATCTACCATACCCAACCTACCTACCTATCCTACCCTACCTACCTACCTACTCTACCTACCTACCCTACCTACCTACCCTACCTACCCTACCTACCTACCCTACCTAGGTACAGTAAGATTCACGAAAGATGACCACAGCGCAGAAGGCATATTTAGGTCCCTTTGGAGGTGCGAGGTGAGGCGCGGGCGGAATGCGTCAAGACCGGAGCGACGCCATTGGTTCGCAACCACCTTAAAATATTATTTTGTCTTAAGTCTTTTCTTCATGAGTGTAGCGAGCGCAGACGGCCGCCATTTGTGGTCATCTTTCGTGAATCGTACTGTAGGTAAGGTAAGTAGGTTAGGTAGGTAGGTAGGGTAGGTACCCTACCTACCTACCTAACCTACCCTAGTAAAAAGTATGAAAAAAAAAGTATCCTATGTCCGTCTGCTGGTTTTAAACTACCTCTCCACCAATTTTCAGCCAAATCGGTCCTGCCGTTCTTGAGTTATAAATGGTGTAACTAACAACTTTCTTTTATATACATAATATATAGATGACACTAATAAAGTATGCTAAAATTATTTACGTAACTGACTATTCTTGGCTTCTTCTCCCTTATGAATGTAAAGTGGAGAGAAAGGGAACAAACTTATATAAACCAATTGATCAAATTAATATTTTAATGTAACTGTACCTAACTATCTTAAAGAAAGACAAATATTTGTTGAATGTTGTGAAAAGTAACAAAAAGTGTGTTTTTAAAGATAAATAATTACTATTTTTTTTAAAGCTGTGTACTTTATTTTCGTTCTGTTGAATTGAAAAAACTTTGTGTCCCAAAAATGTGTGGCAACCCTAGCTGCAGTCATTTCTTATTTTCATGAATATTAGGATAATTATGAAACAATATAATGCTTACATACTTGTGTAAATACCAATTATTACGTCATTGTAAAAAAAATATTTCTAACCCATTAATAAGTCAATAGTTGTAAAAACAAAGCCTGCTAATGATATACATAATAATAATATTATATCATAGTGGTGGTGGATCGAATAGAGCGGCGCACAATGATTATTGACATAACGGTCCCTCATGACGGGAACCTCGTGAAAGCTGAGAAAGATAAACAAATCAAGTATCTTGACTTGGCTCGCGAGGTTGTCGACATGTGGGATGTGGATTCAGCAATCATTGTGCCGATAGTTGTATCAGCCAATGGCTTAATTGCCAAGAGCCTCGACCAACACCTAAGGAGGCTCTCGTTGGGCAGCTGGATTAAGGGCCTGATTCAGAGAGCGGTACTTCTGGACACGGCTCGCATTGTTAGGAGGTTCCTCTCTCTGGAGCCCTGACCGCCGGTAGCTTGGACCTTGTTCCCGATACCGGTGGGCTACTATTTTTTATATTTTTAAATGTTTTTATATTTTTTATATTCTAATATTTAAAAATATAATTTATATGTATATTTAATGAAATAAAAGATATTATATCATAATTATACACACATAACTTTGAATTTATTAAAATAATACTTTTTAGTGGATGAGGAGAGTGTAATGACCCGCCTCAGTGCTCTCACGTTACGAGGATCTGATGGCATCAGTTGTTCGTGCTGCGGTGTTGGTCCGTTCACCTCCAGAGCTCAGCAGACAGCTCACTACAAACACCACTGGCATACGCACAACCTGAAGAGGAAACTGTTTGGCAGGAAACCTATTTCGCTAGGAGAATATAATTCTCGTCAAGGTTAGTAGAACATTAACTCCTTAATCTTTTTCCAGTCTAAGGAAAAGCATGCATTGTTCACAGCCTTAATGTACAATTGTGTGTCCTCTGCAGTCTGTAAAAGAGGTACATTGCCAGGTATTTTATTTATAAAATAATGCCTCCTTTTTAATTTGTTCTTAAAATGTTTTCTTGTATTCCAGATGAAAGTTCTAATGTGTCAGCCAGTGACTCGGAAGGTGATGACAACCCTAACACCCCTGCCACAGATTTATTTGCAGCTGCCACTCGGCACTGCAAAGCTTTCTACACTAACCCCAAGGGACAGGTGTTCTGTATCTACCGCTGCTTGCTGCATCATCGGAAGGTAATGTGATCAAAGAGAATGTTGTCAGACATAGGCTGAATAAATTATGTGATCTTCCGAGCATATCAATAGAAAATAATTCAAATATCTTTGGTCCAAAATTTGTTAAAAAAGGAAAACAATACCTTTACAATAATAACTTACCTTAACAATACCCAAATAATTTGTATTTCCAAGTTCTTAGTTAAAAAATCATTGTAATTTCTTATTCAGACATAAATTTCTTTGACCATAAAATTCAGCTAAAGCCACCAAACATGTTTGAAGTTATCTAAATAAATGGACACTTTGTGATAGTGATTAAAATTAAGTTATGCTTTCAACTGGTTCAAACCATGTCTTGAACCGTGAATGAATGCACACATGAATTATAATTCTGTACAATTAAATGCAAAAATCTGCTTGAAATGACAACAGCACAATTTTCTTTTAGAAATACTTTTTCTGTGGATAAATAGAACCTCAATATTCATATACCTATTTCTAACGCAATGTCCATGTTTCACAGGAGGAAATGTCATTGGACGGCGAGGGCCACGTATGGTCCCGCCGGGTCAAGGAACTCTTGAGCCCTGGCTACGGCCGCTGGGCTGTTATCATGGTCTCTGGTGGTCACTTTGCTGGCTGCATCTTCACCGGCGGCAGCGATGCCATCCACAAGACCCTACACTCTTACACCACGCGGCGAGGCCAAGGAATGGCCCAAGCAACAAGGGACCAGACGGGCAATGCACCAAAGTCAGCAGGTGCTAGCTTGAGGAGATACAACCAAGAGCAGTTTCTTGCGGTAAGTGTATTAATGACCAATCAAATTGATTGCTGGCCCTTTTTATATTAGTCATAGTTACATTTATTGGGAAGCGGGTTAGTGATCACTGAACCATCTTACACCATTATGCTGACGCAAATACGAGCTAAACTACTAATATTTCCCAATGGTAACTGCTGTAACCCTGCATTTATCCCCTCGTCTGTGACAAGTGTAATTTGTACCAAAATATGATAAACTGTAACAAGTTAGGATCTTCCACAACCAGCAGTTGTTAAGGGGTTCCGCAGGCTTCAATACTAGGTCCATTTTTGTTTGTGATTGAAACCATTTGACTAACTTATGCTACTAAAGATAGTATTGGTTGTATTGTTGTAGATTGTCGTATGATTTTTTTGGGTAAACTTTGTATTTCAAGTGTTTTATGCAAAAAAGTTTTCAATATTTTGTGGATTGACCATGTTTATTTCGAGTTTCTAACATGGTAAGCAGGTTCTTATTTATAGGCCAATTGTATATAGGTCAAATTATTGTAACCATGTTTAGAATTCTGTATGCTTTTAATTCCCCGAAAACATTGAAATATTACATTGAACAGTACAGTAGGTATCAACATTTAGAAGATTACAGTTTTGTAATTTTGCAGCAATTATATTTAATTCCATTATTGTAAATTAAAATGCTGTCTTAGGCTCAGCGCAGACAGAACGGAGCCAGCGGAGAGGATTTTAATAACGCACTTGAAAATAAACTTTAAAATGATTACAATAAAGTGCATAAATGCTTGAACCTGACCTGCGCTGAGCCTTATTGTAACTATTAACAATTTAAGCCAGGTAAAGAAAGCAAGCACTTGCTTATCGCTCAATGCTATATAGTGGATTTTTCAATTAACCATAATGCGTGACATGAAGTGTAAATATGTTAATTTCTTAATTTGGATTTCTCTAACAATGTTAACAGTTATGGTAACAGTTTGGCTTGGCTGTGAGTACAAATCTTATCTAACATCTAACCCCTTATTTGGTAAATGAGTACACCATTAATGGGATGACAGGACACCGATGCGTGTTCCAACTATCAAAAGAATGGTACCATCTTTTACCTATATGATTACGGCGATGAATCTCATACGCAAATCAGCTAGCTTGTACAAAAAATAACGTGTAAGGGTTCTTAGAGCCGATTTCACCAATGAAACTGAACTCGATCTGCACATCTAAACCGCGCTCAAGAGCTGTCAATGTCATAATTCATAGGGAATATTGACGCTGACAGCTGTTGAACGCGGTTTAGGGCTGCATTCCGAATTATGACCATAATCGCTGTAATCGATTTTAGCGCGCTTAAATGCGTTCCCTATTACCGTTTAGCGCGCTAAAATCGATTACAGACAGCGATTATGGTCTTAATTCGTAATGCTTCTGCCAGGGTTACGAGTCTGTCCGAAAGGGATATCGTGGCTCTGGCACACAGGCATTTGAAGGAACACGGTGGGTTTTAGTCAGTAAAAGTCTGACACTCCCTCTCGCTCCGCCCAGAGCGGGAGAAGTTATTTGATGATTTCCCACCCAAAAAAAAAAAAATGCCTAGATGTGCAGATCGTGTTCTGTTTCGTTGGTGAAATTGGCCCTTATTGATCAATGAATAATGTAATTATTCATATTTTATTCACTCGTACATTCACTGGAGCAGACTACCAAAATGCCTCGGATGGCTGGCCAAATCTTGAGGCGGTATAAGTACAACAAAGAGGATTTCTTGATGGTAAGTGTGACGATGTTTCCTTCGGACGTGCCAGTGGCATGATCAAGTGTTAGTGATATTGCTGTAGCACCAGTTGTGTCTCTATTGTCGATGTGACATTGCTGTTGATTAGAAAGAAAGAAGGACAGAAAAATTATTTTATTTGTCACAGAAAAACGTGCGTACGAAAACATAATAATATGTAATAAACTGGAAGATAAACATTACACAAAACAAATCTAAGTACATATTATAATCACGATCACAGCACACAGCACAGCGCTGATTTTCAGTGGTCACCCAAAAAATACGTAAGGAACCCAAGTCAGGTTTGATGAGTTGTACATAAGTAAATAGGTAACAAAATAAAATAAACAGTACTTAGAATACTCGTATAATGCTTATACAACCAATTAGAAGAATAAATATTATTAAATAACATAAAAAACCATGCATAAATAATGTAGGTACCCACCTAAAACATTAATATTATTACGATTACGCTCCGTGCAATGATATGCACCGTGCATATTTGTATGAGAAGAATCATTGGTCTATTGGCTGGTCGAAAACTTTAACTGAAAGGGAAAATGTTGTTCATGATCTCCAAAATCCGTGTCAAAGTTTAGGTGTAAGGGGTATTTCTTACAGGCTCAATGCACAGTGTATACAGAGTTACCACAGATAAATTATCTACTCTATACAGCCATCCCAATATCGCCGATGTTTTTACTTGGCGTAACATGTTGATGGAGCTGCTTATTGTTGTATTTATCTATTAGCTACATCCATTCATGTATTAAATAGGAAGATAATGGTACGCGCTCCTCGATGTGGACCGCATAAATTAGGGGAAAGGACACAGTCGACCTACATTACTCTCGGTTTGCGGGAATACCCGAATCGTAGTTTGTTTGCGAGTTGTTATGGGTACGTAACAGTGAAAATTATTGCGATCTCGTTCCCGCTATAGCCCGCGTAATATTTCTATTTATTTCGGTTGTCAAGCACATGACGCACGACATCGGGTCCATTTAATATTTACGTGATGTTAGAGAGTGGCCTATTTTCCTATTTAATACATCAATGGCTACAGCTTTATTTTTGTATCTTTTTAGATTGGATGCCTCAAGATTTCACAACCGTTTTCGATTAAACTGTTTAAATTTACAACTCATTTGTAATTTTATAGAATGTATTTACAGATCAATTTGTTTCGGCAAGAAGTATTCAAAATTATCTACGTTGAGAAGATTCGTCGTTTTGAATTTTAATTTGGAAATTAAAGAAAACCTATGGCTCCCATATTGATTGAAGGCTCCCAAGCCAAAAATAACTAATTACATTTTATTAATCCATTCATTATTAGTATAATTATGTCTTTGTTGCATGCATGAGTGTTAAAATATGTACATAATTATAATATGTATTTGCACGTTTGCACGTATATGTGTGATGCACGTGCGTTGCACGTAAATGATGTATGCATAAAATAAAAGAAAAAAAATCTATATCCGTTGTTTCATTTCAGAATATTTTATGAGTGTGTGTGTGTGTGTTAATATCAGCGCAAAACTACGCTACATCTCTGTTCTTACAGAACTCTTATTCCTTTTTCTAGCATGTCCAGAATATCCTAGTGGGATGGACTGAAGACCTGAAAGGTTGTTCCCTGATCTTCTACCGAGCTGTTGGGGCTACCAACCAGGCTGCAATCTTCGGCAAGCCCTCTCCGCTAAGGAAGGAAGACCCGAGGATCAGGCAACTGCCTTTCCCTACCAGGAAGCCTACCTTCAAGGAGGTGAAGAGGGTGTTCCAGACTCTGGCTGGTATTGAAGTCTATGGTGAGTTGATGAAACGAGTAAAAAAAAAACCGGTCAAGAGCGAGTCGGAGTCGCGCACCGAGGGTTCCGTACGTATATATGATGTTGATGATTTCTGGAAAACTGTGCTATTTAGAGACATCGTTTTATTTTTCCTGTAATTTTTACATAAACTTCTATCACATAGAATAATTACAGACTTTTATCTATGCAAACTTCGGAGATAAAGGGGGCAACGCATTGAGATATAAGTACTAACGTACTAGAGAAGCTACGACAAATAACTGAATTGTCCTATTCTTCGCTGCAGCGCTAAAATAATAACAATTCGTCTAAACCGTAACTAATTTACCACAGCGCTAGATTTGCTGCGGAAGTGTATTTATTCTCGGCAAAAAGGTCTTAAGCGCCATGTAAATCACGGCACTTACGCGTTTTCTTCGACAAAGTGCAACAACGACGACGACGGTGCGGCGCGATCGCCGCAGTTGAACGAGACAAAGTAGGAATTTACGGTGTCTTCTCTAGTAGCCTAAAAAAAAATGTTTGAGAATGTGCAAACAGCGTTCTTTCATATGATACCCCACATGCCCTAGTAGCCCCACTTCAAATTTTTAAGACCCCCTTTCAGTCCCTTTTGCAAAAAAGATATACTTCTTTCTATTTTTTTCTTATTTGCAAAATAGTTGTGCAAACGTCATCTAAAACTATTCTAAATTTCAAGTTGATAATATTAGTAGTTCTTGAGATATCCAGGTGTGACAGACAGACAGACTTAGTCTCACCATGAGGGTTCTTTTTTACCATTTTGGTACGGGACCCGAAAAATCATCGCTTGATAATAATGTACTTAATACACAGGAAAATGTAAATGTAAAAAAAAACATGAATAATATTAGATACTTACATAGAATGACCACACACAATTTATAAGGAAAGTCAAAGTCAAAGTCAAATTGTTTATATATTTATTTATTAAAACTTTATGCACAAGTAAAAAAATACACTGTACAAAGGCGGGCTTAATGCCTGAGGCAATAAAAGGCACATAAAAGGCACTTTTGAATGTCAATATTTACAAAAAAATAGAATTGATTCTACTCGCCCCTTCCAAATGGTAGTTTCGTATGGAGAAGAATGGTCAAGAAACTCCACCGTTACTCTTTTAAAATCTTCTACAATATTTTTTATAGGTACATTAATTATTTAATTATATGTGAAGATGATGCACCTAGAATAAAATTACTATACCACAATAGGTAATAAAAAGAGTTAAGAATGAAGCAATGACAAATAAATTAATTATGTGATAGATACATGGTGCTCACATATTTACAAAAATTATAGAAAAAAAAAAAAAAAAACGGTTTCCTAAAAAATAACAATATCAGTGTGAGTTAAGGTAATCACAGAATTTAAAATAAATGTCATAAAAATAATAAATTATACAATTATAATAGCAGCCTGTTTGATTTTGTCTAGACTCTAGATTGTCCTATGGAGCTGGACCAGCATGTTTCCAAGCATTCTTATCTTGGATATAATCCTCTAATTTATAATATGCTTGTTTACAAAGAGTTCTTTTAATATGAGTTTTAAATTTTCTTTCATTTAGTTGCAATATATCACAAGGTATTTTATTGTAACATTTAACACCTATTTAAGGAGCCCACAAAATTCGACCTAAACTTTGAGACAAAAAGAATCGCCTTTACTTATATAAATATATAATAATTTACCCCCAGATACGTTGCAAGACTTCCAAAAGGCATTGCTTATGGTGACGGGCGGTAAAGCGCCGTTGAAGACCAGCTCTGACGTCAGTATCGCAGAGCGCGCCAAAAAGGCCCAGAAACCATCACCAAAGGTCCAACATGACAGGGCGAAATCAAGGTACGAATTAAAACAGTTTTATTTAATGGGTAGGAGAGAAGATTTGTAGGTGTTCTAGAAACTAACTCTTTGATGCATTCAACATCATTTAATTGACGGGTTAAGGGTTAGTATGACCACAGAAAATTAACCTGACTTTCAACTTTTTATTTGAATGTTGGCAAGCCGTATTTTACGGTCGGAAATGTTTAGTTTACGAGAATATCTACTAGACCATCGACTAAAACCGCCACAAACAATACTAAACCTTATTTAAAGTGTATTTTGAGCCTCTAGTAGCATGGGGCCTGACGGTTTGGGCACAGCGTTGCCGAACCGGCAACGTCAGGGCTTTAGCTGTCTCAGCTTTCTACAATTTTGCATTTTATGGGCATGCATAAGATGGAGCAGACGAAAACGTTGATGTTTATAGATGTGTTTTGAGGGCGGGCAGTATGTGCTCGCTCATGTTAGTTGAGGTGTGAGTGTGTAAGGGGTAAGGGAAGTGGTGTGTGTGTGTGTGGGGGGTAGTATGAGTGTGTGTATTGAGTGAGGGTGTGAGTGTGTATGAGTGTTTCTATTCATAATGACTAAAATTAGGTTTTCTGTGGCGTCATAGTCAAAACTTACATAAACTCACGCCTTCTTCCCATGGGGGTAGGCAGAAACTATAGAACGCCACCTGCTACGCTCCTTACATACTCCTTTTGCTTTGCCTACGTTCATACATCTGGTCATACACGCACGCCGGTTGCGAGTACTACGCACCTGACCTTCTGAAGAACATCACCAATCAATTTCAACATTTCATATAACATGTTTCAGAGAGCGTGCCCCCCGCGAGTTGCCAACCCAAGTGACCTCAAGCGAGGATGAAGGTCCCTGCTACATCGACTCCGAAACACCACCGGACTGGATCAAGACCTTATCTGAACAGAGTAGTAATGGCGTCATCACCAACTCAAGAAAAGACCTCCTTAACGACTGCGTACTGGCTAGTTGTGTGGAGTCGGACAGTGATACGGAAACCGTGGGGAAGAAAGAAATTAAGAAGAAAAAGAAACCTAGTAAAAAGGTTGAAAAGGTAGAAGAGACTACAATGAAGAATGAAGTGCCGATGGTAAAGAAGGGGCCGGTTAAAATTCCTGCCAGTGTTAAAAAGGTTAGTTATTTGGCATGTTTTTAATTTTGCTTTGAACATGTGTATGTTGAAAAGTATTAAACGTTAATTTCATACCAGGTTTTACTGTTTACCTACTGTTGTGTAATGGATTGATTTTTATATCATAATCATGACTTAAAAATTGTATGTTCTAACGAATAATAGTAGTAATTATTGCAAAGAATTAAGAATTATCTAAAATTCTAATGTATGATGTGATCATGAGGTTAAACCCTAAACACCCCACTACTTCTAAAATTTAAGTTCTAACCATACATAGATTAGTACATTTTGATACAAGTGGAGAATGTTTGTTATTGTATTCGAGGTGGAATTAACACTCGAGCCGTAGGCGAGAGAACTGCAATAACAAATGTCTGCGTGTATCAAACGACGTTTTTCAATACACTTGAAGAAATAAAATAAAATAACGAAAAATATTTTTGTCTTGAATTAATAGGAAACTATTATTTAATTTTCTTTTTTTTCCGCGCATTGCTTTCGCCAGGTTGAAGGAGAAGCAAATGTATAAAGCCGATACACAGCCTAATATGAAAAATAGAAGTTTAGAACACAAATAAATGTTAATTTGTTCATAAACGTTTTTATTATTGTAATAATCATGGTATTCTATTTATAAACATTATTTAAATATTCCAAAAATATTAACGCCGTAAAGACGCATATTTGCCGAGATTAAAAAAAAAATCACCTCCGAATAGAGAGGACCGTCTTTGGCGCGAGACGGTGTGAATAGAAGCATTGAGCCATAAGTTATCTGTGGCAATTTTTATTCCCGCACACGTGTTGGAAAATAAAAAATCGTACGTGTGCGAAATACATTGCATTGTGAACCTAATCGTAGTGCGATATGAGCCAGTTTTCGAGGAAGTGTATTGAAAAGATTATTTTCAAAGTGCAGTCTTCTTTTCATACATTTTCGCATTAGTTATGTTGCACACCCTTATATTTATTCCACCACTATGACTTCTCACTTTATCTTCACCAGATGTGGAGAAGCATCTCGGACAAAGATAACATCACTCTGGAGCCGATCCTAGAAGGTTGGGAGGGCGACATTCAAGCGGCTTGCAACACTCAAGACCCTATTGATGGCAACACTGCCTTGCACAAAGCTGCCATTGCTGCTAAACCCGATATGGTGGCGTAAGTGGAGTGTTCATTAGCATTAGTTTGGGTTTGGGAAGCTGAGATGAGAATTAAGTAAGTGGAGTATTCATTAGCATTAGTTTGGGTTTCGGAAGCTGAGATGAGAATTAAGTAAGTGGAGTATTCATTAGCATTAGTTTGGGTTTGGGAAGCTGAGATGAGAATTAAGATGGCATTGAATAATACAGTTTAGGCTCAGCATCCTAAAACACAAAGTTGTACAAACATTGACGAGGACATCAACGTCTTCTAGCGCGCTTGGGCATGTTTATTTGCACTATCCGTGGCACTGATAATCAGGGGGCCTATTACGAAGCGTTAATCCGAAGTATCGGCCGCATGTTCGGCCGTTTTATAACTTCCATAGTTTCCTTTTTAGGGTTCCGTAGTAAACAAGGAACCCTTATAGTTTCGCCATGTCCGTCTGTCTGTTTGTCTATCTGTCTGTCTGTCTATCTATCTATCTGTCTGTCTGTCTGTCTGTCTGTCTGTCTGTCTGTCTATCAGTCCGCCCGTCTGTCCCCGGCTTAGCTCAGAGACGCTAAGTCCTAGAAAGCTGTAATTTGGCATGGGTGTAACATATTAATCACGTCGACAAAATCGTGAAATAAAACCATGAAAAACATTTTTTTTAGGGTACCTCCCTTGCACGTAAAACTTTTTTTTTCTCATCTAATACATGGTGTGGGGTATTTATTTATTTATTTATTTAACACTTTAAGCACACAAAATGTACAGAGGCGGACTTAATGCCACAGGCATTTTCTACCAGTAAACCTTTGGGTGATGCAGAGACAAGCAGTGGTAGGTGCAATAACGAAAATTGTGGAATAAATATTTATTTAAATTTATGGATATACATACATATACCTAATAAAAACTTTAAATATAATATATATACCTAATTATAAATAAATATAAGACCTTATAAATACACATAAATACACGAATATACCAACAAACCAAACAATCAATGGGAAAACATTACCGTTGTGATGATACTGCCAGCTTCTTACGAATGTGCTCGCGAACTTTAACTTTAAAGGATAATCGGTTGGTTGCCATCCTGATTTCCTGGGGGAGCGCATCGTATCGTGGGGTATCGTTGGATAGGCCGTTCAAAAATATTGCGGGTCTGTGAAAGCCATTTTTGAATTCTGAGATCCGTTTGCGTAATATTAAGCTTTAAAGTGCTATTTTTTGTTAGAGTCAAGTTGGATATGTGAAAAAATTCATGGCAGTAGTACGAGTATATATAATGAAATTAAAAGGAAAACTATCACAGCTAAGTAGGGTTTACAAGTTAACGAGTAATCGTCGACCAACTTAAATTTGCAGTTGAAGAATTGACCGTAACGTATATAGATGTATGGGAGAGCATGTTTTTCAACTACAATGTTAAGTTTGTTTTTGGGATGAATTCATCCTAACTACGGAACCCTTCATTGTGAGTGGTCCGACACGTACTTGGCCGGTTTTAAGCCTTTGAATTCTTACCCGACTTAACGTCACATTTTCGACTTTGGCTCATCTCTTTGCCTGTTGTTTTTTTTTTTATGTTTTCGCCGTAGTCAGCCATAGTTAGCCGTCGTCAAGCAACGGCCGAACATTCGGTCGATACTTTGGATTTATGTTCGGAGTAGGCCCCAAGGATTGTTAATCACCCGATGCCGCAATCACAGACACAATCTAATTTACATTGTGTCGTGGATCATTTCTGGATCGATTCGGTATTTCAGGAAACATACACAATACAAAAACTGTAAAATGAAAAGCTGGTATTTTAACCGGACCCTTTTTAAAAGTGCTCCAAGTGCTCCAAAAGTAATTTGTAGACTAGATATTGAAAGCCAAAAGCTAAATTCAAAAAATATCATAGATAAATTAATTTAAAAAAAAACGAGCTAGCCTTACAGTAGTTGCATAAGATGTGTCACATCTGACATCTCAGCTTCATAATAAGCAATTGAGAAAAAAAAAACAATTACTGAAATATTTATTCGAATAATTATTCATTACTAGTGGTCGTCCACTGGTCGAAATTCGATACTTACAATCTATATAGTAATTACTAATTATTTACTCAATTAGAAAGGTGAGCCTACGCGTAAAATGATAAAATGATGTTTATTTCCGGAAACTGGTAAAAAAAAAAACCGGCCAAGTGCGAGTCGGATTCGCGCACGTTTGTTGTATGGGAGCACCCCTTAAATATTTGTTTTATTTTAATTTAATTATTTATTTTTAAAGTCAATATATGTCTACATATTCTGTGAATATTTCAAGCGTCTACCTGTTGCCGTTATCAATATAGAGCAAAAACGAGCAAACAAATCACGTTTGTTGTATGGGAGCCCCTTTAAATATTTATTTTATTCTATTTTTTAGTATTTGTTGTTATAGCGGCAACAGAAATACATCATCTGTGAAAATTTCAACTGTCTAGCTATCACGGTTCATGAGATACAGCCTGGTGACAGACGGACTGACGGACAGACAGACAGACAGACAGACGGCGGAGCCTTAGTAATAGGGTTCCCGTTTTACCCTTTGGGTACGGAACCCTAAAAACACTTAAACGTCAACAATAACTTACGTTTTCGGTGTTTCCTATCCGACTACTCTGAGAAGAAGTCTTTCTTCTTCGAAACAAACTCAGAGGTCACAGTCTCTTTTAGAGCCCAGACATAAATGTGGTTCACGCCCGCTTGAACCACACTTATGTCTGAACGTTAACAAGTAAGACCCTTCGCTACTGCAACACTTCTAATAACCCCCTTATAACTTTTACAGTCAGATCCTATCAGCGGGTGGGAACCCGTGCATCAAGAACCACGAGCTTCAGACGCCGTACGCAGCCACCCCGCACGCCGACACCAGGATCGCCTTCAGAATGTTCCAGGCGCAACATCCGGATAAATATAATTATGCTAAGGTAAGTTGAGCATATTAGTTTTTCTCTCCTAATAATCCTCTTCCAATTGCTCCCGCTAGAGGGCACCATTGCACTAGATAAAAAAAAGGTTATAATAAAAAGGTTAAAATTCTTAATAATCTAATATTGTAAAAAATATTAAATGCATTTTAGACTTCTTGGCGGGAAAGTGAAGCGTCATGTTCAGCAGTTTGTTTAATTTTCCAAAATTTGTGTTTAGCCGAATATTAATGTGTAATAATGGTGGATTATTAACCATTAAGTGGTTGTGAACGTGCATTAGTGTAGGCAAATTAAACAAAACAGTGCAACATCGCTTCAAGTTCTCTCAAGAAGTCCGCGTGAGGTCTCAGTAAAGAGCCACATATTTACTGAAACTCAAGGGGAGCGAGCGAGGATATCATCATCATGCATTGAATATAATTCATTTCATCAATATTTATACAAGTTTTGTAACTAAATAAAGACTTGTCTAAAAGGTCCCAGCCACCAGGGCATTAAAATATTATATTTAAAAAAAACTACTTCCTGCTGGCCATACGGGGTAGTAACAACGGCGTTCTGAACGCAATACCTGTATATTTTGACTGTCCCTTTCAGAATCAGTGAGTCATGTCTTGTAGTCATGTAGGTGTGGAGACTCATGGCAAATAAAAATGTAAATAAATATATACTAGGTTATGGTTTTTATGGGTCTATGCCACCCGAAATAAAGTTTTTATTTATTTATTATTATTATAACATGACTAGAGATCGGATATTCGGATGCATATTCACCTAAAGTTTGAGAGTTGACTAGTATGGAGTGCGCTTCGGTACGGGAAAAAGTGTCGGTTTCCAGGACTGACGAATTTTTAAGAACTACTCTTTTATACTGTGAATCCCCGAGTAAATTTATTTCATTTTAGAATAAAAGGTTTTGAAGACATATTAATAGTGTTTTTTAAAAGTGTTCTATTTTCCACAAAATTATTGCCTAGTTCTAAATAGATAAAATATTTGTTATACTTAGGAATACAAAATTGTTAAACCTACACACTGTTATTAATGAAACCCCGCGATCCCGGTTTAAAGATATATTTTAAGAAGCCGTTTCCATACTTTGTATCCTTTGCCGGGAAAAAAACGTACTTTAGGTAAATATGCATCCGAATATCCGATCTCTAAACATGACCAACTCTATTTGCCATGTATCAGTAATTTAACCTATATACATTATTACTTCTTCTAGTCCCAAATCCCCGGGCCGGTGACACCCGAGCAGCTGGAACAGCAGAAAGAGAAGAAGGCTCAGCAAAAGAAGGCGAAACGACAACGAGAGAAAGAGAAACAGGCAGACAAGCTAAAGGCGAACGCGTTCTTACAACTTACAGACGAGAAAAAGGTATCTAGTAACTGTCTTGTATATGGAAAGAAAAAGATCCCATAATCTAGGTGCTGATCCATGCGTCATGTTCGTGAACGGGCGCCGTCAGTAGGGACTGGTCATTTCTTAGCTGCCACGGCTTATTTTAACTTAGTATTTTAGTTGTTTTTTATATTTTTATTACGGACGCTTTTAACGTGCACGTCTTTCTACATTGTTCTCACATGTATAATTTCAACATAAATTATGTAACCAATACTATGTAACAATATTTTGATTTAAAAGAGTGTCCGTGGAGTTTCTTGCCCGTTCTTCTCCATAGGAACCTACTACGCTTTGGAATGGGCAACTAGCTTCATCTGACTGACTGACCCCTTGACAACTCAAAAGTGCCTTTATTAGGTTTATTTGAAATAAATGCTTTGAGTTTTTTGAGTTTTGAGGTCTCGGTTATATAGGTCTGGCTGTTTGTGTATGTGAGTTTAAATGTATGTCAACGCACCCACAATACAGGAGAAATTCCTAGTGTGGGGGGGACCCGTTTAAAAAAAAAAAGAAGATATCAAATATTAATGTTCCATTTTGATTGTATTGTATGTGTGACTGTTTCAGAATATTAATGCACATTAAAAATAGGTAGCCACCTCTTAATATCGACCTTGCCTGCGTTGATATAAAGACGAGAAATAAACTTTACTGCGTGGCTCTGTCCGCTTTGTTCTTTTTGAACTAGGTTAAGTTAACGTACTCAACTTTGTACAATATTCTGGCAAATAAATGCATTCTATTCTATTCTTGTACTTTACTGCGTGGCTCTGTCCGCTTTGTTCTTTATGAACTAGGTTAAGTTAACGTACTCTACTTTGTACAATATTCGGGCAAATAAATGCATTCTATTCTATTCTTGTACTTTATTTCAATGGTCGCAAGGTTGATATTTTATTGACAGTGAAAACCACATTGCGCGGTCCTTAGGTGCTTTTAACAGTACAGAAGGTCAATTCTCGTATTTAAAATGGTGTCAAATCTAGTCGCCATCTCACCTCAGCGACAATTATTGTCAAAAATAAAATAAAATAATTATTATTAAGCTATATAATTAAGACTGAAATAATGCGAATGTTCTTAAAAATACGAGAATTGCCGCTCAGAGAGAGAGATAGAGAGGCGTTCAATATAACCCGTTTGAATAATTATATTTTGTCCTTTCACAGAAAAAAGTACCACTGCACGAACAACGTTGCTTCTCGTGCGGCACTCAGCTGCCGAAAGTACCCTTCGAGTATGACGACTGCAAGTTCTGTCAAGTCCCCTGTCTGCATGTCCATAGAAAGATTAGGCCGCTAAACATGAGTGTTTAAACCACCTAGCGTGTTTTACATAGAAGCTACTTACTAAGAAGATAATTTAAGTGAAACCGCAGTGGTAGCCCGCAAAATTCAAAATTTCTTACGTTTTTGAAGTTGCCGGTCAAGTTAGCTTTGTTGCATAAAAACTTACCTTAAGAGATTTGTTCTTATGGAACAAATTTCTATGAGAGATGTATTCACGATTCTAATGATTTATAATTGGACCTACTTACGCAAAACGGAATCAACTCACACAATCGACAGTTTTGAGAAATAGCCGTTTTTGTCAAAATGTTGTGTACCTACAATAAAATTGTTTGTTATTTTGAATAAAGTTTATTTACATTATTGTACAAAATAATTTGTTATAAGTGTACAAATATAATGTTAAGGTGAATTTTTGATTTTGGCATGGCCCGATTTTGGATTGGTTCCTGTTTGCATAAGTAGGTCTAATTATGTAAATACATAATTTTTGTTATGGTCGCGAAACATTTTTTGATCAACCTGACCTGCAAATTGCAAAAAACGTAAGCAAATTTGAATTTTGTGGGCTACCAGTGCGTATCCACCTTAAGGGGATTTTGATGCGTTCTCACAAGGTGACCGAAGGTGCGTTGAAGCAACCTTTACTATGGTACCAAAATCGGAATAGCGAAATATAAAAATACATCTTTTTCATACATTTACATGACTACAAAATGTATGGAACAGCTGACCTTTTTTGTTTGTGATTTATTTTTACACATGTTGATGCTGCCTGTAAAAAAAATTGGTATTTCCACCCGCAAGCTAAGTAATATCATCAGATGAAAGTACAATTAAACATGATCTTGTTTACATTTTACCGACCGTAGGTATATTTTATCTGTGGACACTTTTACTCTGTAGTCCTATCATAGTTATTTTATCTCTGATTTTGCATCACTGTCAAAACCACAATGATCTTTATTCTCGTTAAAATAAGGTTGCTGTTGGGTTGTAGTCCCTGACAAGTCTGTCAAAATCACAGTGATCTTTATTCTCGTTATAATAAGGCTGCTTTTGGGTTGCTGCTGTCAGAGATAAAATAACTGAAAGGACTGTTGAGTGGTATGGTATTGCACGTTCATTATAACTCGACGCGTGACGCGATTTGTAGCACTGAATTTCGCAGTCTTTTTTTAATACTAATAGAGTTCAGAATTGCCACTGACGAACAGAACTACCAATTCCATGACTGTAAAATTCAGTGCTACCAATTGCGTCACGCAGAACACACTATACTAGGATCTTTTGCAGGGGTGTTGGTAAACATTTTTGTGAAATCGTCACAGATTTTTTTTTGACAAAACAATATAGCGGCGTTAGTTCCGATTTTGGCCACGTTCCTAAAATAACTTGTAGTGTTGTACAGTCGCCAGCACATCAGGTTATACCAAACTATCAAATTTCTCTAAATGATTTTAAACTTTAAAATGTTGATGATTAAGTTAAAAATCGAATGAGAAAATTTGACCGTTTGAAACTGATGTGGTCGCGACTGTACTTACATGTTTTTTCTTTTAATTTTTATTAATTACCATAGATGTTTACAGTTGGATACAGATGGGTTTTTAACTTAGATGTGTTGTACATGTCTAAATACGGTGTAGCAATCTGCAGAACAAGATTGAATACAATATAATTTTATGTTTGTCGTCTAGTGATACGCATATTCGTTCTTATTAATCAAATCTTGTTTTCGGGATTAATTTATTGTACATTTTGTATTGTAAGTGGACAAAATATAATTTTGTTTTACTATATACTTTGGTATAATTTACTTTTTAATAATAACTTTTTTTAGTAGTTGCGGTGTGTTTTTATTTACTGCAATGGTATTCCGTCGTCATTTTTATTCGATCAAGTGAGTTTTTGCATAGGTTTGTACAATTCGTTGACTTATTTTTGGGTAAACCATTGCAGTAGGTTCCTAACGTAGGTTTTTTTCAATTATCGTTAATTTGAAATATCTTGTGAATCACGTAAAAAGTACTGATTCTTATGAGCTATATCTGTACTACTGCTATATCAACATTGAAATTACCACGATACTTGTTTGTTTAAGAGTCTATATTTACCTCAGCGCCACCTTACTCTTTATCTCGCTCGCACACTACTGCTGGCTGAACTCAGCAGGGAGAAGTCTCCAAGGCACTGAGATAGTTTAGTTTATTTCTTTTTACGATGAATATAATGGTAATAAAAAAAATAAAAATAAAATAAGACCTGCTTTATAGTTAGTTCAGTTAATATGCAAAGTTTCATTATCTAATTTAAAGTATTTTTTTTAATGCCAGCGGTTTATTGTTCGGTTTGGAGGTAACTTTGGATTTTTTTTTTCTATCAAGAAAATTTTATGGAATCGTGTTTTCGTCAAACATAGTACTTAACATTAATCCTCAACTTTACCATATATTTATTTCAAAATTAATGCTGCAGTATTTTCGACATAACGGACGATCATGCTAAGCCATTTGAGGTAGGCTCTTAAGAATTGCATTCTCGTTGCACGCATGCGCGTTAGTCATTGTTTTAAACGGTCGACGCCGCCGCGTGTGTCGCCGTCTATCTCCTACTTTATGTAAGTAGGTAAATCCATTGAGTTAGTTTTTTATGAAAGATAAGTCAATATTTAGCAAAATAATTCTGGAGCTAACAAAGATAAACAGTCGAGGTGTCGTAGGACACCCGGTTAAAAACAAAGTTTCTTTTGCTTTTGCACACTGCGGATGAGAATGAGACCGAAAAATGTGTAACATTTTGACGTATAGGTGTGTAAATAACTAATTAAAATTACTATTAGGTGTTCATCAAAGATGCACGCACAATTTATGTAGGTATATGTATACCCCGCAACTGATATAATCGTTGGACAGAATTAGTCGGCGGCCATTTTAGTATTATGAGTACAATAGGTATCCAGCTGACTGTAGTATGGGCTGTGTTAATATTTGATTCAAATTGGAATCAAATTCGCGATTAAAAACTAAGGCTACTTTAACTTTTAAGCCGACAAAAATATGTAGGTATCTGTATAATTCTACCGGTGTTTTGCTTGTTCGGCCACTCAACAATAGAACTCAAAATTGAGTTAATTGCTCCTTTGCTACTACATAACAATAATAATATCAAGATCCTGTAGTTTTCTACCCGCAGCTCCAGCTAATAAGTGTATCATTGGTGGCGCTCTCTAGATGCATATAATATTGTTACGAGCTTGGGGTTCGTGACAATAAAAACTGCCGATTTAATAACTAAACAAATAGACACTTTAATTAAGAACACCAATTTAAACACACTACTCTTTTAAACACAATTAAAAACACAATCACTTAATGTCACTCTCAAATATCGTTCAGTTGTTCTCGCTTGTCTCGTTTTCAAAAGTAAACTAACTCCGTCGCGGCCCATACCGGCCTTATATAGGGCCTCGGATAGTTCCCGAAACATCTAGAATATTCGAGTACATACCGGCCCCGACTGACCGGGTGTCGATAGTTCTAGAATCGAACTTTCTCGAAGCATCTTGACTCTATTAGTTTCGCTACTTGATACTAGATGGCGCTAGTAGTAGGCTTTTTAGTTGTGCGCGCAACAATATCATATCTCATGAAAGAAAAATGACTAAAATGCCATTTATAATGGTGGTGTAGTAATATAATGTACGAGCCTACGATTATATTTAAATATACTAGAACTGCAATAAATGATGTTCTTAACTTCAAGCGTGTTAAGGAATATTCGAATACGCTGCCTTACAGTCCTTTCACATTTATTTTACCACTTATTCTGCATCACTCAAAATTATCTTAATGATCAGTGCAATAAGGTTGTTATTGGGTTGCCGCCACTGACAAGTCTGTCAAAAATCACAGTGATTATTTTCGTTACATTGTGGTTGCTGCTGATAGAGGTAAAATAACGGTGAAAGGACTAGGATTAAAGGGGCGGCTGGAGTGGCAGGATGGCGCCCTCAGTTTCCGGCTGACGCAGGTGCTTACTGCACACGGATATTTCGGGAAGTACCTGTGTCGCATAGGTCGAGAGCGGACGCCCGCTTGTCATCTGCCCCGAGGACACAGTGCAACATACGCTAGAGGAGTGCTCAGCTTGGGCCCAACAGCGCTGTGCCCTCGTCGCGAGATGCGGGTGATCTGTCGCTGTGTTTTAGTCCATGGTCGGAAGCGAAAACGCGTGGGATGGTGTCGCCTCTTTCTACGAGGAGGTGATGCACGCAAAGGAGGCGGCGGACAGGGAGAGAGAGCATACATATCATTCCACCCGCACCAGAAGACCAGCCGGGCTTGGAAGGGCGCTTGGCGATCTCCGGCCTGGAAATTAGGGCTGTGTCATCGCTCGAGCAGTCAGGCTCAAACAGGTGGCACGCAGTATTTTAAGCGCGTCTTAATGGGAGGACGTGCTGTCATGCGATCGCTCGCACTTGGTTATGGGGCCCGCTACGCATGGCGATCTGATACCAGTCAGAGGTGCGGCGAATGTACAAGTATCTCCCGGGAATCAAGGTAAGTACTAGAAGGAACAGTGGGGTTTTAGTCGGTAGGAGTCCGATATAACCCTCCGTTCTTCCCAGACGGAGGGTATTAATGAAGATTTTCATACGGGCAAAAAAGGATTCCATACTTTGTGCTGTGTAAGTCAGGATAAGATGTCATTTCAATGATTTTTATTTTAAAAGTGGCGGATGGTGCCGAAAATGCACTGCATCTGTTATGCTTAAGAGGTTACCTAAAATAATTTTGTGGTTTCTCAGTGCCAACATAATTGAATGGGACTAATAATTCAGAAAAAGTTATGATATCATTCATTGATCTAGTGCGAAACACCTTAAGTTATGATGTACACGTAATGTTATGAGCGTTTACGACTTACGGCCGGCATTTCATACAAACTTTCAAGCCCTTGTTTTTCGAAATGACTGAACCGATTTTAATGTAACTTCATACGCATAAGCAGGATACAAAGGTCTAAAAGTTAGTTAAGAATATTTTCAAAAAATAGTGTTGCCGCCAAATTAGACCAACTTTAAATTTTCAATAGAAACAGACATTTCCAGTTAACTGTTTTTAAATAAGACATTTTGAAAATGTTCATAACTAACTGTATAGACCTTTGTATCCTGCATATGCGTATGAAGTTTCATTAAAATCAATTCAAAAATTAGCAGTTTTTCCGTACATTGTGCGGCAAAATTAAACTAAACCAAATGTAACTAATAATTGCCACAGATAGATTACTGCTTCATCTCAAATGGAGCAATTTTTTATTCGAAAATTTTGGTTCTTAATATTGTAAAAAATAATTTCCGTTGCCTCTTCACACAACATTGACGATATCGTGTTGAATTTAGGAACATTTTTCTTTAATATAATAACATAAATTTAGTTTTTTTAAATATTTCAATCGTGAGTCCCACGACCTACTACCTACTTGTAAGTCGAACGTTACCACTGGACCACCACTGCTCCATTATAATAAAATTCAATCAATATCTCAATATATAAATTGATCGAACAGGAACTTTAAAATTTCTTGTATCTGGCATACCAAGCTGTTGGTTTGCCAGTTATTAAGAATAAGAATAAGGGCAATTGAAGTTCAAGTTAGATCGTGACGTAGTAACTGCTATTATGAACTTTGTTCTTTATCTCGTCGTCTCACCGATTTTATTTATGATCCAATTCTGTATAATAAATTAAAATTCATTTATTACAGACAACAGGGATCCATATTATGTTAGTATTACAAAAACAACTTAGGTATATTCTAGTGTTATTATTAGATATAGGTAGGTATAAAATAAAATAAAATACAATGATGCACACTCCACGCAGAGGACGACCAGGCAAGAAAACATGCTTCCTACCTGAGCAACCTCCGCATAAATACCGAATATTTGGAGTATAGCTCTCCGCCACAGCTCTCAGGATATACCTAGTTGCGACTAGGTACCCCGCACTCTGCTCAGCAGCGACGCGGTTTTTCTTTACGAATTATAGCTTGAAAGCCATCTGTGTGGGTCTCAGCAAACATTTCCGAAACGCTGCAGAAACGGGGTACTCGTATATACCTAGCCCTGAAATCATAGAAACGTGTCATAAAACTCAAAACTCAAAGCATTTATTTCAATTAAACCAATTACAGGCACTTTTGAATTGTCAAAGAGTCGGTCTGTTAGTCAGAAAGTTGAAGCCATTCCAAAACGTAGATCTCTATGGAGACGAACAGGCAAGAAACTCCAAGGACACTCTTCTATATCAAGATATTACAAAATTCTGGGTACATTATTCTGGTCGCTTCTAAAAGTGAGAACAATGTAAAAAAAAAAAACAACATAATCGATGAAAGGGCTATATTAGACAAGACAAATCATAAGGTACTCAATATTCCTCTAACAAAGAGAAAGTAATCCAGCTGCCAGGCTCTGTTTTGCATTTCTTCAATAGGTATCTAGGTACCTGTCAGGTAATCATCTGACACCTAAATATTAGGAGTCAGATAGCAGACTCATGAGACTTCTCAGTACCGATTTTTAACAACACAGTATGGTATTCTCACGTATCCCGGATAAAAAGATAGAAGAAATAAAATAAAAAGACAGAAGTACTGACAAGAAGTACCAACAACTCAACTTGTTCTTTCGTATGTTGTGTTATGTTTACCGCAAATAAATGTATTTTCTTTCTTTAACTAGGTATTTTGATTCTGGTCTGAACAAGTTAACATCACAACGGTTTCCATTTATTATTGCGTCAATCCCCAGGTTCAAAGATAAAGTAACATCTTAAGTAATCTAATAAACTACGAAAACAAGCTGATAAAACTTTTTACTGTCGTTATACAATAGCTTATTAATTAAAAGCATTTTTTTCCTTATTGAACTGTAGGTATTGTCAATGTAATACAAGTTAGTATTTTTGTGACCTAATGATCTTAGGGTTACTTATTACACACACAAACGTACAGTTATTGCTGTGAAAATAATCGGAATAGGTACCTTCGGATCTTGAACCTCAATACAATACATTGACGATTGAGGATAAATCATATTAATTACTAGCTTCTTCCCGCGACTTCGTTCGCGTGGAAGTCGTAAGACACCACATTATACAATAGCCACATTTTTATAAAAAACATTCTTTGCAAGCGCTACTGTTGAGCTGAGGTCCTGGGTTTGATTCCTGGGTCAGGCAAAGGGTTATTAAGTTTTCCATCTGGAATTTCTCAGTTACAGTCCGAAGTCAGAATTTGTGTCCGGTTAATGGCAATAGGCTTGCCCCCTGTTACATGGAACCTAAACATAACTGGCGAAATGGGTTCGTGACGATTTCTACCAAATATTATACTCTTTATCATATCATCATAAAAATTATGTCATGATTAAAGAAAAATTATGTCAAATCATGTCAACTTAGCTGGACAATCACTAACAGTCGGTGGTGTCGCGGGGAATAGTGATTTCTGTCATTCCCCACGACACCACCGGTGGTGTCGTTTTTAGTGGTGTCGTGGGGAATGAACGAATTTAATGTGGGTGTACTAATAGCAGGTAGGAATACCTCTGCCTAATCCTTCGGAAAAACAACCTGATGCTATGTTATTTTTATAAAACATAAATACGTATATAAACTCACGCCTTCTTCCCATGGCGGTAGGCAGAAACTATAGAACGCCACCTGCTACGCTACTTACATACCTACTCCTTTTGCTTCGTTGGCGTGCATACATCTGGTCATACACGCTCGCCTGTTCCGAGTAATACATACCTCACCTTTCTGAAGAACATCACTAATTAGGTCACTACCTACTATGTCCTCCTAGGGCGTCTCCTCCCGGCGTTTCTACTCACATCTGCCTTGTAAATACCTTTTGTCAGTCGCCTTTCATTCATCCTCTCAACATGACCAAACAATCTAAACGTATTCTTTTAAACTGAGTATGATACAATTTGAAAACTTCCGAATATTTATTTTCATCTACTTAGATAACTATCTACTTACGTTACGAGTATAAGTTTTTGTATTATTTATTATATTTGTAATATCTATGCGGTTTAGGTGTGAAAGGTATAGAGAGGTAAAAACATACATAGGTAGATACTAAGATAAGTTTATAAAATAGTTTAATATTATATTAGGCTACTAGAAAGGTAGGTAATTCTAATAATAATTCAAGCGTTAGTAGGTACTTATTTGAACTATTGATTTCGGTTGAACACTATTCTTCGGAGAAAGAAATACTTACGTTTTTTGGTTAAACATCGTTCCTCTGTAAATTCATGACGTGTACCTACTTCCCACAATAGCCAGCGACAATATACCTATCGGACGTGTGCGTTAATCGTTGACAAAAATCGCCAAAAAAATCGCTGCGATTATCGGATCTACAAAGAATCGCTCGTGGGCGAGCACCCTAAATCTCACAGCAATGTCAACACAAAATAATACTTTTATGAGAATAATGATAGATAAAGATATCCATGTGTGAGAATATGTGTGTGTTTGTGTAATGTGTAACATTCGTTTTCGGTTTCTTTGCAATTGCAACGTCACAACCTATCTATATATATATATTACAAATGTACTCTGTGGTCACAACTAAATCCAACTCCGAACAACTCGGTCGTCAGAGCCGTTGTCTCCAAATGTAAGTTACTGATTTTAATTTTATAAAATATTTATTTAAATAATTGCTGCTATTTGACACAAATAGCAGCAATGATTTAATGATTTGACTTCACTGTAGTAATTCATCCGTCATAAGCTTCAGCGTCCATTTTAGGCCCCCGGTTCCCTAAGGAGTAGACCGTACAAAAATTTCAATAGACTGCTTTAGACTATAAGGTGAAAACATATTTTAATTTACCTATACTTAAGTGTGTGAAGTGTTAGTATGTGTGTGTGTTTTGTGATGAGGTGTGGTGTGGTGTGGTGTGGTGTGTTGTGTATGAGTGTTATGATGTAGATGTGGTGTGTGTAAACGGAAGGGAAAGAGGTTGAGTTTGGATACGGAGTGTTAGACAACTCACTACGATTGTGAAGTAAGCAAATATTCGGTGTCGTCGTAGTTTAAACTGGGTAGAAAGCATGATAACTGTTTTTTAGGTACAGATTTAATCATCACGATATCTTTTTGAGGCTAAGCTGTCAATCATCATGACAGAGTGGATTTTTGAGATGGGGCTGTAAGGCTAGGTACTTTACTGGGTGCGTCTCATAACAAAATAATATAAAGTTATTTGTTATATTTTCATTTCAATAACGTTCACAAGATATAATAAACGTGAGTTATACCAATTGTTGTTATAATTTCTTTAGATATACCATTTATATACTCTAAAACTTATTTCGTATAACGTTATTGGTTATAACGTTTATTTATTTATTTATGGGTCTATCTACAATCGTTACACTGTTCAATCAATTAACACAAGCCAACATACAAGCCAAGTGCACAATATTAAGCGATAGACACACCATGCAAAAACAATATTATATAAAAAATAAAAACAATTTAAGTACAGAAATGACACAATATTTACACAATTTTAACACGAATGGTTGACAGCATGGGAAATCGTGCGTTACATAATTATAATGGTTATCTATTTTGGTAATTGTCGCTTGAATTCTTGAAGTGACGTGCAAAAAATATTAATCGACCCTACATCACAATTGTTTAGAAGTCTGCAAAGTCTTGGGACTGGAGAGTTAGACCCTGAAACAGTTTTGCGGAATGGGGGACGTAACAGTTTGATAGGGTGACGCGGATATTTATAGGGTAGGTTGAGATTAAACTTATTTAACAACTGGGGGCAGTCTATTTTACTGTGAAGAATTTTGAACAGAAATATTAAATCAATATTATCTCTACGTTTTTCGAGTGAGGTAATTCCATCGTTTATTTAATCGAAAATCATTAGGCCTATCGTTTAAAATATATAATTTTTATATATCGTTTATTTAATCGAAAATCATTAGGCCTATCGTTTAAAATATGTAATATTGCGGGTGCGCCTCATGTCACATAAAGTTATTTGGTATATTTTCATTTCAATAACGTTCACAAGATATAATAAACGTGAGTTATACCACCTGTTGATATAATTTCTTTAGATATAACATTTATAATACTCTAAAACTTATTTCGTATAACGTTATTGGATATAACGTTTATTTAATCGAAAGTCATTAGGCCAATCGTTTAAAATATATAATATTGCGATTAATTTGATTGAGCATGCTGCGGGAGCGGCGTGACAGAAACGAATCGCTGCAAAACCGACTCCACGTAGTCTTGTCTGCCCTACCCCTAGAGTGTTATTTAAAATCGCGTAGGCGCGGAGGGGCGAGGTGGCCCGCGAGCTTAGGAGCAGGTGGTTTCAACTTCAACACTCGCCGCCGCGGCTGAGCCGAAGCCGCGGTGGTGAGCGTGAAACACATCTGCGACGATAAGCTCGCATGGGACCGCCGCGTGCAGCGCCGGTGCAGTGACAGAAACCATGCCTGCTGCATGTTGTACTTGCTTGCATGCTGCATGCTTGCTTGCATGCTGCATAATATGGTGTAAGCTTGTTTGCGTGCCTGCTGCATGCATGGTGTATGCTTGTTTGCATGTGTCTAGGGTTCCGTACCAAAATGGTAAAAAGAAACCCTTATGGTGAGACTAAGTCTGTCTGTCTGTCTGTTACACCTGGATATCTCAAGAACTACTAATGCTATCAACTTGAAATTTAGAATAGTTTTAGATGACGTTTGCCCAACTATTTTGCAAGCAAGAAAGAAATTAAAAAAAAATCTTTTTAGCAAAAGGGACTGAAAGGGGCTTAAAGTATCATATGAAAGAACGCTGTTTATACAGTCTCAAAAGATTTTTTTAAGGCAGCATTGTTTCCGACTTTTGATGAAAAATGTAAAAAAAATACCGCCCCCCCCCTTTTCTCCGAAGTTTGCAGAGATAAAAATCTAAAATTATTCTTTTTGATAGAAGCTTAGGTAAAGATTACAGGAAAAATAAAACGATGTCTCTAAATAGCACAGTGTTTCAGAAATCATCAATATCATTTATTCGTACGGAACCCTCGGGTTGCGTAACGTACACAAAATTTTTAATATGTTTTTGTTCCAATAAAATATTTTTTTTTGTATTGTATTTTAGATAGAGTAGATTTTATCAGTGCGGATTGTCAAAAACCATATGCTTGATAATTGTTGTGAATAATGTTTGTTTGTTTCGAGGAATATCACAAGCAGAATTTTTCTTCTTTAATCAATTTTTGATTTGATGGTAACTATCGCTATCAATAAGTATTCAGCAAGTAGGGTAACTTTACGAATACCAATTTCTAACATAGTTAGTGTTAATACAATTTATTTATTTTCAGTTCGATTGCCAAATCAAACACCACCGAACATGTCGAAGTACATCTTTCTAGCTCTATTGTTGGCCTTGTGCGCTGTTGCTGTAACAGCCGACGGATGTGGAGGATTTTTGGCTAGTGTAAGTGAACATTTTATCGATAATAGCAACATTATTAAGTAATAATTTACTTTTTAACCGACTTCCTTAGGAGGAGGTTTAATATGTACTTAAGTCTGTGTATATCACCAATTTCTCCGTCAATTGTGGACTGCTTTTGAAATTCTTAATGTATTTGAAAGGGTACCTATATTGTCGAAGTGGTCCCACTGTCCCCAAGTCAGAATGTGATGTTCCTCATATTTTGGGGGAACTCGTCCGATAGAGAAATCGTGTTCAAAGCACAGAAGAAATGTATAAGGGCAATATGTGGCATTCAAAGCACAGACAGTTGTAAACCACATTTCCAAAAGCTTCAGTTACTTACATTTCCATGTCTCTACATATACGAAGTGGCAAGCTATGTTAAGTCAAATATACACATATATAATCACCCAAAGAGTTTGCGGCACAAGAATGAAATATGCGCAATACCACATAAAAAAGCAATATTTAATAAAAGTTATCTTGGTATGGCACCCAAAATATATAACAAGCTACCTAAAAACCTAATTGAAATTAAAAGTATAGATCAATTTAAAAAAAAGCTTTACGAATTTCTAGTTGCGAAATGCTATTATAATATCAATGATTATTTAAATGAAAGATGCTAGGCCTACTATATCCGATTTAACACATGAGGGTTTAAAATTATTAAGAATAAAGTTTTGTAAGATCCAATATTGTTACTAAATTAATTTATATTTCAATTTGTTATTAATTGTTTAATGCTCTGACATATAAATATTATTTATTATAATTTATAACTGTGATTGACAAGGCTGACATAATTAATTAATTTACTGTTTTTAGAATAGAATATTTGCATACCCATGTGATGGTTAAACATGGAGAACTCTAGTATTTAAAGAAAACATCAATGTATATTCCTACCCATGTTTGCAAATAAATATATGATTTATGATTCCTACCCGCTTGGTCTTATTGGATTGACAATTCCAATAAGACCAAGCGGGTAGGATACTTTATTTTATAACGGAGGTTCAGTGTCTACCTTCTGGCTTCATCATCAGATCAGTTGAGAATCTCCTCCTTTTTTGAAGTTGGTTAAATATCATTTACAGCCAGAGTGCATCTCATGACAATTCTAATAAGACCAAACACGGGTAGGATACATAGTTTTATAACGGAGTTCCAGTGCCTACCTTCCAGCTTCATCATCAGATCAGTTTGATGGTACAATTTTGATCAGAACTATTTATATAAATTTGCTTTGCTTAACTATCTGAATCCAGATATCTCATCGCCACCCGTGAATTACGTATCATTGAGAAGTTCCGGCGGCCATCTGCGGCCTTCTTCATCAGTTCCACTTCACCAAATTATACTTTCTGAATGCAAATTATTGACTTGTTGATGAAAATATAAAAATCGCTATATATATGCCTATAATATTTGAGGAGTTCCCTCAATTACTCATAGATCCCAATATCAGAACTGGATTTTGAAAAAAATGGGACCAATCTGGAAGTATATCCTTTCAATTAAAAAAATAATTTTCCAAATCGGTTCGTAAACGACGGAGTTCTGAGGTAACAAACATTAATAAAAAAAAATACAGACGACTTGAGAACCTACTCCTTTTTGTGAAGTCGGTTAAAATAACTTTAATTTCGGCTTTCGGAAAAACTAAAATACAGATTCAAACACACCCGACTTCCGAAATTAAAGTTATTTTTTAACTTTGTAGTGTTTTGGAAGTGGTTACAAATTAAAGTGAACATTTTTATTTTACTTATGTAAAACTTTTTTTTGTGATGTAGTTTTTAATTAAGTTTTTTTTTTCCTACTTAGTGTCAATCAGACTGCGACTGCTGTTCTCTATCCTGCGGCCTCGCAGGATGTAAAGCAGTTCAAATTTTTCGCCCTGGTCAAATCAAGGATTACACTTGCACGGGCTATGCGAGGTGCTCTTGTTGGCCCAGCAATGCTCGTGTCTGGCTTTAGTCTGCTAAAAACAACTGTTTTATTTTGTCAACACAAACAAAAAAATTACTAATGTAATATTTAAGATAGGAAAAATGACTGTTTCTTATTGTGCTACTGTTTGTTTTTCCTTAAATAAATAAACACCATTCTTTTTCTCTAATCCATACAAATATTATAAATTTGAAAGTAACTCTGTCCGTCTGTCTGTATGTTACCTTTTCACGCCTAAACCACTGAAGGAATTTCCATAAAATTTGGCAAGGAGATTGCATCCTTTATCAACATAATTATGCTTCTTTTTGTCTCAAATATATCCCTAAAGGGGAGGGGGTTATAGGGGATGAAAGTTTCTATGATTTTAGTTTAGATAATAATAACATTTTTGGATGACTCTTTTCAAAAGATCTAAGGGATTGGAAATAGACATAGTCCGTATCTTGAGGTGACATATTTTAGTCTTTAATTCATTAAAATCGGTCCACTTCGTCAAAAGTTATTAAGTACTACTTGGCGTGGAACGGATAGTTGGAGTTTACCAGTGAACTCGATAGATGGCGTTGTGCGAAAAGTTGAGCAAGGTTGGTCGTCGTTTCTGAAAATTTTGTTGTTCATAAGGTGTGGGCAAACAGTCCCACGCTTAGTCTATTAGTTATCTATACTTACATTTAATTTGTTATGGATTAACACATAGGATTTACTACTTTTAATCCCAGAAGTACGTGCCCGTGAGATCATCCACGCGGGCAAAAGCTAGTAGAATATAGAATCAGTCAAAAATAGATATATAGGTATTTTAATGTTCATGATTGTAACACTGCAAAGGCTCGTACAAACTGGTGCGATATCGCCGGCGCGACGCCGACGCGACACTAGTAGCACAATTTCTATGTCGGTGCCTGTTGCGGCCACGATATCGCGTGAGTCTATAAGGGCCTTAAAATTAGACGGTTTAATTGTTAAATAGTAGGAAGTACAATAAATGAATCTTAAAATATAATAGTTATGCTAGATAGATCCTTCATTCATACCATGTCTGTTTATCTAGAGCTTAATCATAAAAAAATGTCCATGTTTGTAATTAAAAGATCTTTATGCGTCGCAGGTAGGTACAAAGTTGGTTATTAAAGTAAAGCTCAACACACACAGAACGACCGCGCGGGTGGGGCACGGCGGCGGCGGCGCGGCGGCGGGCGGCCGGGGCCGCGCGCCGCACGCCGCGCGCCGTCGGCGTCGGGAGCCGTACTCTGTGGCCGTACTGCCGTCCTGGACCGCGCCCGTCCCGCGCCCGACCTGCACCCGCGTTCTGTTTGTGTTGAGCTTTATGTTCAGCAGGCTTAGCACGAGAACCGCGATGCCACCCACGGGATGAAATAGGATGGTGCTATTCTTTACGTCCAGCACCACAAGGCCAAGGCTACAGGACACATTCTCCGCGAAAAGCGGCATACGAATATCAATGTTGCACATAAAACCTAACTTAAACACTACTTTTACTCTATTTTACAATACAAAACATTTAGACTATAGACATAAAGATATACCTACTATAATTTATGTAAACTCTATTAAACAATATAAAAATACACAACAACAACATTATTAATGTAAAAACGAAATAAATCTAATTTGTATTTATTCAAAGAATTATTTTAGTGTATAAAAATTATTTTGGAGAAGCTATGATTTTAGATTCTAAGTATTTTATGTATTCATTCATTAAAATAAAGTTCCTACAAGAAGCCGGTCTCCGTAGTTGAGTGGTTAGCACGCTTGTCACTCGAACTCTGTTACCACGTAACCGTGGTTTCGAGACCCAGTGGTTGCTGAAATCCTTTTTCGGCAACCTCTTAGGCTTAGGTTGTCTGCGATTTCCCCTTGTCAGTATCCTATATACACACACACGCACACACAACACACACACACAAACAAACACACACACACGCAAATACAGTACTGCAGGCTTAGCATGACGCTTTCTATTTCTACTCTACGGTAGAATAGAAATCGCTTTTCTACCGAAAATGTTCTACTGTTTACACGGAAACTTAATTGTTGTCTACTCTTCCGTTGACAAAACGCTTCTTTACGATCCTCGTGCCCTGTAATAGTCAAGTCGGCCGCAGCCGCAACTCAGTGGAGATTAAATGTTATTATTCAAATAATATGAGTGTACAAGTTAGGATTTGTAGTTGTAAAATACCATTTCTTAAAAGAAATAAAAAGCTTTGTGGAACTATTTTGTTTGTTTTATTGGAGAATCCGTTGTGTTTTTCGTTCAGCTTTGATTTACTTATTGCACCTTATCGTTCATCATTTCCGCCGAAAGACGTCCACTGCTGGAAATAGGCCTTCCCCAAAAGGGTCGGGGAAATTGGTTTTAATCAGGTTCCTTGAAAAAATTTTGCGGTTGCCGTAATCGCCACGCTTGGCAGGCGGGTTACAACCCCCACGGGAAGAAATAGGGTGGTGCTAACATCCTGAAAACTATAGCTGATAGGTGGGGCAGCCCCATACTGTTAGTATAGCATAGTTTGTGTTGTTTTTCTGGTAGATTTAATGATTACACTATATTTTCTAAGTCGTGTGTATACTAATCAAATGGGCCTGAAATAAAAGTTTTTTTTTTATTCTTTATTTCCGGCACTATAAATACACTCTTATTGCACCTACTTAGTTAAAATGATAAATCAGCTTCTCTTGCCGTTATTGCTGAAGTTTTTAATTAAAACTTTTTTTTATTCTTTATGTAGGTAATTGTTTTTTTTGTATTCTTTAATTTTGTATGAGGATTTTATCCACAGTAGCATGTCAGCCTCATCATAACTTAAACTATTCTAAACAAATTAATTGAAATCTAAGAGTAATAATTGAAATTTAAGTAAGAAAAAGGCAAAAAAGTATCGGTACGGAAGTTTTCTACCTCTTCCTGTATTTATTCCTATTCGCCTGCCCTACTAACCCCTTGAGCCTCCAACCTCTTCCTAGAATTTTCATATAAAGTTTGTTACTTACCAACTTTACTTTTAAGTTTCTTGTTGACTGATGGGTGGCCCTTTGTCTCAGTAGGATTACCGATCAGTCCTTTAGAAGATTAGAAGAGTGTTTTATTTTGAGTTCTCTAAAAAAATCATTTTAAATAATAAAGTAGGTACAGTCAGTGCTCTGTATAACCCGACCCCTCTTCCCCTCTTCTTCTTTGTAAGAGGGGTCAGGAAAAGCAGAGCACTGACCGTACTTACTGCTAGACTGTTAAACAGAGTGTTTGGTGCATCGTGTGCCAAATTGAAATGGTCGACTGGGGGGGTCATCTGCTATCATTTCAGACCCCTAAACATTTATCATGACTTGTGGATTTTTTTTCACCGACTTTTTATTGAAAATACTTTTTTTCTTTAGAATTTGGAATTTAGTATTTTGTGACTCGATTCACAATTCTAGCGAATTCACAAAGTTGTAAAATGGTTTTACTGGCATGTGGCACATCACTAGCAAGAGGATAGACTAGAAAATTTTTGAGGGAGTTGGAAGATTCCGGTCGCTTTTGTTTTTTTTATAGCCATGTAAATAGCTGTAACATGGACAGCTTTAAAGGCTTCTACATACCAGCGCGACTTGTCGCGCGACGCGACACGGCACGAAGGCCCCGCGTGTCGCGGGATGAGCGGTGCCTTTGAGTCGCGTCGCGTCGCGCGACAAGTCGCCCTGGTATGTAGAAGCCTGAAGTCCGAAACTTTGTGAGTAAATTAAAAAATAACTAGATGGCTAATGTCACTAATTTTGAATTTAAAAGTACTGTAATACAATACACATCTAAATAAAATTAAAATTCAGAGTCTACGACTTATACTTCTTTTTAATTTGTACTTGAATGTAAAATTTGGGTATTTTTTTTTTAAAACAATAAAAAGTCGATGAAAAAAAAACCACAGGGCATGAGAAGTGTTTAGGGGTCTGAAAAGATAACAGATGACCCCCCAGTCGTCCATTTCAATTTGGCACACGATGCACCAAACACCCTGTATAGTTGTAATGGTCACGAACGCGGTTGCTGAGCACGAGGTATTTCTTAGTTTCGATTACCAGGTCGTGAAAAGTATTATAAAGGTTATTCTATTATGAGTTTCTCAGTCAGAGTCTGCCAGGGTTGCAAGTTTGTCCGAAAGGGATATCGTGGCCCTGGCACACAAACAAATGAAGGAATACGGGTTGGTTTTAGTCAGGATTTTGGTACGGAACACTAAAAAGAGTACGTACACCAAAGTAAGTAGTTAAACAAAACTATTTTCAGCTTTGACTTTTCAAACAGTATGTATTTCTCATTGAGGTATAATGTAGCACCTACTACGTACGTATTTCTAAGAATTTTAATGTCTTGGCCCGTATTTATAGAACGTTACTCAGTGCTCAAGCATTAGGTAAGTACTTACGGACGCATTCGCTAATTTTACAAAAAAATTGCAGTTTTTCGATAGATTTTGCGGCAAAATTAAACTAAACCAAATGTCACTAATAATTGCCACAGATAGATTACTCGTACTCCTTCATCTCAAATAGTAGCAATTTTTTATTCGAAAATGTTGGTTCATAATATTGAAAAAAATTATTTCCGTTGCCTCTTCACAAAACATTGACGATATCGTGTTGAATTTAGGAACATTTTTCTTCAACATATAATATAATATAATTATTTTTTTTTAACATTTTAATCGTGGGTGCGAACCCACGACCTACTACTTGTAAGTCGACCGTTACCACTGGACCACCACTGCTCCATTATAATAAAATTCAATCAATATCTCAATACATAAATTGATCGAACAGGAACTTTAAAATTTATTATATCTGGCAAACCAACAGCTTGGTTTGCCAGATATAAGAATAAGGGCATTTGAAGTTCAAGTTAGATCGTGACGTAGTAACTGCTATTATGAACTTTGTTCTCTAACTCATCGTCTCACCGATTTTATTTATTATTCAATTCTGTTTAAAGCCCTGAAACTATAGTAACGTGTCATAAAACTCAAAGCATTTATTTCAATTAAACCAATTACAGGCACTTTTGAATTGTCAAAGAGTCGGTCTGTTATTCAGAATGTTGAAGCCATTCCAAAACGTAGATCTCTATGGAGAAGAACAGGCAAGAAACTCCAAGGACACTCTTCTATATCAAGATTTTACAAAATTCTGGGTACATTATTCTTGTCGCTTGTATAAGTGAGAACAATGTAAAAAAAAAAACAACATAATAGATGAAAGGGCTACAATAGACAAGACAAATCATAAGGTACTCAATATTCCTCTAATAAAGAGAAAGTAATCCAGCTGCCAGGCTCTGTTTTGCATTTCTTCAATAGGTAGGTACCTGTCAGGTAATCATCTGACACCTAAATATTAGGAGTCAGATAGCAAACTCATGAGATTTCTCAGTACCGATTTTTAACAACACAGTATGGTATTCTCACGTATCCCGATAAAAAGATAGAAGAAATAAAATAAAAAGACAGAAGTACTGACAAGAAGTACCAACAACTCAACTTGTTCTTTCGTATGATAAGTTATGTGTACCGCAAATAAACGTATTTTCTTTCTTTAACTATTTTGATTCTGGTCTGAACAAGTTAACATCACCACGGTTTTCATTTATTATTGCGTCAATCCCCAGGTTCAAAGACAAAGTAGGTAACATCATATGTAGTCTAATAAACTACGAAAACAAGCTGATAAAACTTTGTACTGTCGATAAGCAATAGCTTATTAATTAAAAGCATTTTTTTCCTTATTGAACTGTAGGTATTGTCAATGTAATACAAGTTAGTATTTTTGTGACCTAATGATCTTAGGGTTACTTATTAGGTACACACACAAACGTACAGATATTGCTGTGAAAATTATCGGAATACCTTTGGATCTTGAACCTCAATACAATACATTGACGATTGAGGATAAATCATATTAATTACTAGCTTCTTCCCGCGACTTCGTTCGCGTGGAAGTCGTAAGACACCACATTATACAACAGCCACATTTTTATAAAATACTGCCTCATTCTTTGCAAGCGCTACTGTTGAGCTGAGGTCCTGGGTTTGATTCCTGGGTCAGGCAAAGTGTTATTAAGTTTTCCATCTGGAATTTCTCAGTTACAGTCCGAAGTCAGAATTTGTGTCCGGTTAATGGCAATAGGCTTGCCCCCTATTACATGGAACCTAAACATAACTGGCGAAATGGGTTCGTGACGATTTCTACCAAATATTATACTCTTTATCATATCATCATAAAAATTATGTCATGAATCTAACTTAGCTGGACAATCACTAACAGTCGGTGGTGTCGCGGGGAATAGTGATTTCTGTCATTCCCCACGACACCACCGGTGGTGTCGTTTTTAGTGGTGTCGTGGGGAATGAACGAATTTAATGTGGGTGTACTAATAGCAGGTAGGAATACCTCTGCCTAATCCTTCGGGAAAACCAACGTGATGCTATGTTATTTTTATAAAACATAAATACTTACATAAACTCACGCCTTCTTCCCATGGCGGTAGGCAGAAACTATAGAACGCCACCTGCTACGCAACTTACATACCTACTCCTTTTGCTTCGTTGGCGTGCATACATCTGGTCATACACGCTCGCCTGTTCCGAGTAATACATACCTCACCTTTCTGAAGAACATCACTAATTAGGTCACTACCTACTATGTCCTCCTAGGGCGTCTACTCCCGGCGTTTCTACTCACATCTGCCTTGTAAATACCTTTTGTCAGTCGCCTTTCATTCTCAACTCTCAACATGACCAAACAATCTAAACGTATTCTTTTAAACTGAGTATGATACAATTTGAAAACTTCCGAATATTTATTTTCATCTACTTAGATAACTATCTACTTACGTTACGAGTATAAGTTTTTGTATTATTTATTATATTTGTAATATCTATGCGGTTTAGGTGTGAAAGGTATAGAGAGGTAAAAACATACATAGGTAGATACTAAGATAAGTTTATAAAATAGTTTAATATTATATTAGGCTACTAGAAAGGTAGGTAATTCTAATAATAATTCAAGCGTTAGTAGGTACTTATTTGAACTATTGATTTCGGTTGAACACTATTCTTCGGAGAAAGAAATACTTACGTTTTTTGGTTAAACATCGTTCCTCTGTAAATTCATGACGTGTACCTACTTCCCACAATAGCCAGCGACAATATACCTATCGGACGTGTGCGTTAATCGTTGACAAAAATCGCCAAAAAAATCGCTGCGATTATCGGATCTACAAAGAATCGCTCGTGGGCGAGCACCCTAAATCTCACAGCAATGTCAACACAAAATAATACTTTTATGAGAATAATGATAGATAAAGATATCCATGTGTGAGAATATGTGTGTGTTTGTGTAATGTGTAACATTCGTTTTCGGTTTCTTTGCAATTGCAACGTCACAACCTATCTATATATATATATTACAAATGTACTCTGTGGTCACAACTAAATCCAACTCCGAACAACTCGGTCGTCAGAGCCGTTGTCTCCAAATGTAAGTTACTGATTTAAATTTTATAAAATATTTATTTAAATAATTGCTGCTATTTGACACAAATAGCAGCAATGATTTAATGATTTGACTTCACTGTAGTAATTCATCCGTCATAAGCTTCAGCGTCCATTTTAGGCCCCCGGTTCCCTAAGGAGTAGACCGTACAAAAATTTCAATAGACTGCTTTAGACTATAAGGTGAAAACATATTTTAATTTACCTATACTTAAGTGTGTGAAGTGTTAGTATGTGTGTGTGTTTTGTGATGAGGTGTGGTGTGGTGTGTTGTGTATGAGTGTTATGATGTAGATGTGGTGTGTGTAAACGGAAGGGAAAGAGGTTGAGTTTGGATACGGAGTGTTAGACAACTCACTACGATTGTGAAGTAAGCAAATATTCGGTGTCGTCGTAGTTTAAACTGGGTAGAAAGCATGATAACTGTTTTTTAGGTACAGATTTAATCATCACGATATCTTTTTGAGGCTAAGCTGTCAATCATCATGACAGAGTGGATTTTTGAGATGGGGCTGTAAGGCTAGGTACTTTAAACTGGGTGCGTCTCATAACAAAATAATATAAAGTTATTTGTTATATTTTCATTTCAATAACGTTCACAAGATATAATAAACGTGAGTTATACCAATTGTTGTTATAATTTCTTTAGATATACCATTTATATACTCTAAAACTTATTTCGTATAACGTTATTGGTTATAACGTTTATTTATTTATTTATGGGTCTATCTACAATCGTTACACTGTTCAATCAATTAACACAAGCCAACATACAAGCCAAGTGCACAATATTAAGCGATAGACACACCATGCAAAAACAATATTATATAAAAAATAAAAACAATTTAAGTACAGAAATGACACAATATTTACACAATTTTAACACGAATGGTTGACAGTATGGGAAATCGTGCGTTACATAATTATAATGGTTATCTATTTTGGTAATTGTCGCTTGAGTTCTTGAAGTGACGTGCAAAAAATATCAATCGACCCTACATCACAATTGTTTAGAAGTCTGCAAAGTCTTGGGACTGGAGAGTTAGACCCTGAAACAGTTTTGCGGAATGGGGGACGTAACAGTTTGATAGCGTGACGCGGATATTTATAGGGTAGGTTGAGATTAAACTTATTTAACAACTGGGGGCAGTCTATTTTACTGTGAAGAATTTTGAACAGAAATATAAATCAATATTATCTCTACGTTTTTCGAGTGAGGTAATTCCATCGTTTATTTAATCGAAAATCATTAGGCCTATCGTTTAAAATATATAATTTTTACATATCGTTTATTTAATCGAAAATCATTAGGCCTATCGTTTAAAATATATAATATTGCGGGTGCGCCTCATATCACATAAAGTTATTTGGTATATTTTCATTTCAATAACGTTCACAAGATATAATAAACGTGAGTTATACCACCTGTTGATATAATTTCTTTAGATATAACATTTATAATACTCTAAAACTTATTTCGTATAACGTTATTGGATATAACGTTTATTTAATCGAAAGTCATTAGGCCAATCGTTTAAAATATATAATATTGCGATTAATTTGATTGAGCGTGCTGCGGGAGCGGCGTGACAGAAACGAATCGCTGCAAAACCGACTCCACGTAGTCTTGTCTGCCCTACCCCTAGAGTGTTATTTAAAATCGCGTAGGCGCGGAGGGGCCAGGCGGCCCGCGAGCTTAGGAGCAGGTGGTTTCAACTTCAACACTCGCCGCCGCGGCTGAGCCGAAGCCGCGGTGGTGAGCGTGAAACACATCTGCGACGATAAGCTCGCATGGGACCGCCGCGTGCAGCGCCGGTGCATTGATAGAAACCATGCCTGCTGCATGTTGTACTTGCTTGCATGCTGCATGCTTGCTTGCATGCTGCATGCTTGCTTGCATGCTGCATAATATGGTGTAAGCTTGTTTGTGTGCCTGCTGCATGCATGGTGTATGCTTGTTTGCATGTGTCTAGGGTTCCGTACCAAAATGGTAAAAAGAAACCCTTATGGTGAGACTAAGTCTGTCTGTCCGTCTGTCACACCTGGATATCTCAGGAACTACTAATGCTATCAACTTGAAATTTAGAATAGTTTTAGATGACGTTTGCCCAACTATTTTGCAAGCAAGAAAGAAATTAAAAAAAAAATCTTTTTAGCAAAAGGGACGGGTCTTAAAGTATCATATGAAAGAACGCTGTTTGCACAGTCTCAAAAGATTGTTTTTTTTTAGGCCGCATTGTTTCCGACTTTTGATGAAAAATGTAAAAAAAAAAAACTAAAAAAAAAAAAAAAAAACTTTTTCTCCGAAGTTTGCAGAGATAAAAATCTAAAATTATTCTATATGATAGAAGCTTATGTAAAGATTACAGGAAAAATAAAACGATGTCTCTAAATAGCACAGTGTTTCAGAAATCATCAACATCATTTATTCGTACGGAATCCTCGGGTTTTTTTTACAGGGAAATAACCCAACACCATGCATGCAAACAAGCATACACCATACATGCACCATGCAAGCAAGCATGCAGCAATTTTTAGCGTTTTATCATATTAGACTAAATCCGCTTTATTACAAAACAAGATTTATATTTTCACATGGCTTAAACCATAGAGCCAGTTTTTGTAATAAGAACGTAACAGTGATTGAAATACCGTTCTTTATACAAAACTGAAAACTTAGTTCGGTACTAAGTTGTCAGTTTTGTGTTTAGGAACTTTACCATAGTCGGAATAAAGTTCGAAATTCAATTATGGCTCCATGTTTTAATCCTGGGTCTGAAGATAAACCTTGTTTTGGAATAAGGGGGAATAGGTTTTATATGTTTTGAGTGGTATATCAACTGATTTTATATTCAATATATGTTATGAATGAGATGCACCGACCCCAGCGTGGTTGAACCAGACTCGATTGCTCGAATGAACCCAAAGATTCACCCTAGCCCCTGAAGCCTCATGTTTCATGGGACTACAGAGACCATTGTTTAACAAAGAGTAGACCGGGGGGCGCGATAATGGTAGGGAAGACGTGCTCTTGGGATATAGATGGATCATTAGAGCCATACCGGATATTCATTCTTGAGCAAGCATAGGAATAGTGGAGAAATGGGTTATATTTATCTATGGTGGGTATCCTTTAATGACGTCACCGCCAGGTTGCGTAGCGTACACAAAATTTTTAATATGTTTTTGTTCCAATAAAATATTTTTTTTTGTATTGTATTTTAGATAGAGTAGATTTTATCAGTGCGGATTGTCAAAAACCATACGATTGATAATTGTTGTTAATAATGTTTGTTTGTTTCGAGGAATATCACAAGCAGAATTTTTCTTCTTTAATCAATTTTTAATTTGATGGTAACTATCGCTATCAATAAGTATTCAGCAAATAAGGTAACTTTACGAATACCAATTTCTAACATAGTTAGTGTTAATACAATTTATTTATTTTCAGTTCGATTGCCAAATCAAACACCACCGAACATGTCGAAGAACATCTTTCTAGCTCTATTGTTGGCCTTGTGCGCTGTTGCTGTAACAGCCGACGGATGTGGAGGATTTTTGGATAGTGTAAGTGAACATTTTATCGATAATAGCAACATTATTAAGTAATAATTTATTTTTTAACCGACTTCCTTAGTAGGAGGTTTAATATGTACTTAAGTCTGTGTTTATTTTTAATGTAAGTATATTCACCGATTTCTCCGTCAATTGTGGACTGATTTTGGAAATTCTTATTTTTTTTGTAAGAGTATATTCTCGAGGTGGTCCCACTGTCCCCAAGTCAGAATGTGATGAATGAACAGTGCGCATGCGTGTGTTGTGGTGGGTGTGGTGTGTGTGTGTGGATGTGTGTCGGTGTGTGTGTGTGGTGTGTGTGTGTGTGTGTGTGTCAGATCCCATGGATTCCTTAGGAAATCCTCAAATTTTATAGGCAAACCTATAGATAAGGATTTGGGTATTTTTATATTCTCACGTGCCTTTGTTCCCGAAATACACCATTTGGTGAAGTGGAACTGATGATGAATACCACAGATGGCCACCGGAACTACTTAATAATAAGTATTTCACGGGTTGCCATTCGATTAGGTACTTTAATATGGTCGCTAAGCAATTTATGCTCGTCACAATGCATAAATCGTGAAGTGGATCTGATGGTGACTTCACCATTTGGTTCTTACCAGGAGAACTTCTCAACGATTAACGTCCCTGCATCGGGAAAAGCAATATTTTGTAAAAAAGGCTATTGTAACTTAGATAAGTTACAAACGAACCCACTCAAACGTAAAAAATAAAAAAAATAAGTATACAAAATAAAGACTTCCGAAAAAAACCACTACAAATTCAATAAAAACATTTTTACAAAAAAAAAAACCGACTTCCAAATAATAACACTAAAAAGTGAAAAATAACTTTAATTTTCGGAAGCACATGACATAACATCACGCCTTGTTTCCCCGAAGGGTTGGGTATAGGTGTACCTGTAGTACATTTAATAAGTCGGTGGCAAAAAACGAAAATACAGAACCAAGACACCGACTTCCTAACTTAAATTAAATATAATAAATTAAATGTGGTTGTAGTACAGGTAGGTACACCTCTGCCCAAACCTTCGGGGAAACAAGGCGTGATGTTATGTCATGTGCTTCCGAAAATTAAAGTTATTTTTCACTTTTAACTGTTATTTTTTGGATGTCAGTTGTTTTTATTTGTAAAAATGTTTTTATTTTTCACTTTTTAGTAGTGGTACAAAATATTTGAAGTAGTTTGAAAGTAACTATACCTATTCATTGCAAAAATTAACTGTTAATTTTAAGGTTTGATATTTTGAATGTTGATGTTTCGGTTTTTGAAGTTGATGAGTATCCCACCCGTACCTACCCCACACAAATTGTAATCATACATTTTTTTTAATGACAATTCCAATAAGACCAAGCGGGTAGGATACTTTATTTTATAACGGAGGTTCAGTGTCTACCTTCTGGCTTCATCATCAGATCAGTTGAGAATCTCCTCCTTTTTTGAAGTCGGTTAAATATCATTTATAGCCAGAGTGCATCTCATGACAATTCCAATAAGACCTACCACGGGTAGGATACATAGTTTTATAACGGAGTTCCAGTGCCTACCTTCCAGCTTCATCATCAGATCAGTTTGATGGTACAATTTTGATCAGAACTATTTATTGAAATTTGCTTTGCTTAACTATCTGAATCCAGATATCTCATCGCCACCCGTGAATTACGTATCATTGAGAAGTTCCGGCGGCCATCTGTGGCCTTCTTCATCAGTTCCACTTCACCAAATTATACTTTCTGAATGCAAATGATTGACTTGTTGATGAAAATATAAAAATCGCTATATATATGCCTATAATATTTGAGGAGTTCCCTCAATTACTCATAGATCCCAATATCAGAACTAGATTTAAAAAAAACTGGGACCAATCTGGATGTATATCCTTTCAATTAAAAAAATAGTTTTCCAAATCGGTTCGTAAACTACGGAGTTCTGAGGTAACAAACATTAATAAAAAAAAATACAGACGACTTGAGAACCTCCTCCTTTTTGTGAAGTCGGTTAAAAATAAATTTAATTTCGCCGAAAAACTAAAATACAGATTCAAAGACACCCGACTTCCGAAATTAAAGTTATTTTTTAACTTTGTAGTGTTTTGGAAGTGGAAACAAATTAAAGGGAACATTTTTATTTTACTTATGTAAAACTTTTTTTTGTGATGTAGTTTTTAATTAAGTTTTTTTTTCCTACTTAGTGTCAATCAGACTGCGACTGCTGTTCTCTATCCTGCGGCCTCGCAGGATGTAAAGCAGTTCAAATTTTTCGCCCTGGTCAAATCAAGGATTACACTTGCACGGGCTATGCGAGGTGCTCTTGTTGGCCCAGCAATGCTCGTGTCTGGCTTTAGTCTGCTAAAAACAACTGTTTTATTTTGTCAACACAAAAAAAAAAAATACTAATGTAATATTTAAGATAGATATAATGACTGTTTCTTAATGTGCTACTGTTTGTTTTTCCTTAAATAAATAAACACCATTATTTTTCTCTAATCCATACAAATATTATAAATTTGAAAGTAACTCTGTCCGTCTGTCTGTATGTTACCTTTTCACGCCTAAACCACTGAAGGAATTTCCATAAAATTTGGCAAGGAGATTGCATCCTGTAACAACATAATTATGCTTCTTTTCGTCTCAAATATATTCCTAAAGGGGAGGGGGTTATAGGGGATGAAAGTTTCTATGATTTTAAAATTCACTTAAGTTTAGTTAATAACATTTTTGGATGACTCTTTTCAAAAGATCTAAGGGATTGGAAATAGATATAGTCCGTATCTTGAGGTGACATATTTTAGTATTTTAGTCTTTAATTCATTAAAATCGGTCCACTTCGTCAAAAGTTATTAAGTACTACTTGGCGTGGAACGAATAGTTGGAGTTTACCAGTGAACTCGATAGATGGCGTTGTGCGAAAAGTTGAGCAAGGTTGGTCGTCGTTTCTGAAAATTTTGTTGTTCATAAGGTGTGGGCAAACAGTCCCACGCTTAGTCTATTAGTTATCTATACTTACATTAATTTTTTTGTGGATTAACACATAGGATTTACTACTTTTAATCCCAGAAGTACGTGCCCGTGAGATCATCCACGCGGGCAAAAGCTAGTAGAGTATAGAATCAGTCAAAAAAAGATTTTTAAGGAAATTTATAAAATAGATATATAGGTATTTTAATGTTCATGATTGTAACACTGTAAAGGCTCGTACAAACTGGTGCGATATCGCGGGCGCGACGCGATACTAGTAGCACATTTTCTATGTCGGTGCCTGTCGGGGCCGCGATATCGCGTGAGTCTATAAGGGCCTTAAAATTAGACGGCTTAATTGTTAAATAGTAGCAAGTACAATATATGAATCTTAAAATATAATAGTTATGCCAGATAGATCCTTCATACCATACCATGTCTGTTTATCTAGAGCTTAATCATAAAAAAAATTGTCCATGTTTGTAATTAAAATATCTTTATGCGTCGCAGGTAGGTACAAAGTTGGTTATTAGAGTAAAGCTCAACACGCACAGAACGCGCGCGCGGGTGGGGCACGGCGCGGCGCGGGCGGCGCACGTCGGGAGTCGTACTGCCTTCCTGAACCGCGCCCGTCCCGCGCCCGACCCGCACCCGCGTTCTGTGTGTGTTGAGCTTTATGTTCAGCAGGCTTAGCACGAGAACCGCGAAGCGTTTTGTCGACAAAAGAGTAGACAAAAAATACGTTTCCGTGTAGACAATAGAACATTTTCGGTAGACAAGTGATTTATTTTCTACAGAAGAGTAGAAATAGAAAGCGTCATGTTATCAGGACACAAAGAGGGGGGGGGGGTGTTGCCATAATCGCCACACTTGGCAGGGGGTTGGCGATTGCAGTTTTGTGTTAAAATGTATAGATAACGCTGCTGCCAATTCTCTAGTAAGTCCCTTTGTCGTCTTTAACGACACCCACGGGATGAAGTAGGATGGTGCTATTCTTTACGTCCAGCACCACAAGGCCAAGGCTACAGGGCACATTCTCCGCGAAAAGCGGCATACGAATATCAATGTTGCACATGGGCATAAAACCTAACTTAAATCTTAAACTTAAACTTTGTACTCTATTTTACAATACAAAACATTTAGACTATAGACATAAAGATATACCTACTATAATTTATGTAAACTCTATTAAACAATATAAAAATACACAACAACAACATTATTAATATAAAAACGAAATAAATCTAATTTGTATTACCCTTTTATTCAAAGAATTATTTTAGTGTGTAAAAATTATTTTGGAGAAGCTATGATTTTAGATTCTAAGTATTTTATGTATTCATTCATCAAAATAAAGTTCCTACAAGAAGCCGGTCTCCGTAGTTGAGTGGTTAGCACGCTTGTCCCTCCAACTCTGATACCAGGCAACCGTGGTTTCGAGACCCAGTGGTTGCTGAAATCCTTTTTCGGCAACCTCTTAGGCTTATGTTTTCTGCGATTTCCCCTTGTCAGTATCCTATATACACACACACGCACACACAACACACACACACACAACACACACACACAAACAAACACATACACACATACAAATACAGTACTGCAGGCTTAGCATGACGCTTTCTATTTCTACTCTACGGTAGAATAGAAATCGCTTTTCTACCGAAAATGTTCTACTCTTTACACGGAAACTTAATTTTTGTCTACTCTTCCGTTGACAAAACGCTTCTTTACGATCCTCGTGCCCTGTAATAGTCAAGTCGGCCGCAGCCGCAACCCAGTGGAAATGTTACATTCAAATAATAAGAGTGTATAAGTTAGGATTTGTAGTTGTAAAATACCATTTGTTAAAAGAAATAAAATGCTATGTCGAACTATTTTGTTTGTTTTATTGGAGAATCCGTTGTGTTTTTCAGCTTTGATTTACATATTGCACCTCATGATTCATCATTTCAGCCGAAAGACGTCGACGCCACTGCTGGACATAGGCCTTTTTTTTTTTTTTTTTTTTTTTTTTTCTTTTTTTTTTTTTTTTTTTGACGCTGGGAAAAATGCATTACGCATGCCCACCCATCGGGGGATGGGAGGGGTATGTGGGACTCCCCGGAAAATCCGGTATACCCACTAAACGACCCAGCGGCGCTCCTACCTCGTCTGCAAGGAGGAGGACTGGGAATCCGGCAGAGCCATAACATCCAGTCCCCCGCTGACGACCGCCCGCCTTGCAGGCGGGCCCGACACGCCCCCCCCGTCGGGGAGGGGCCCAGGAATGACCGCGAGCGCTCTGTCATTCCCGCCCGACGTGGATGGTGAACTGTGCAATGCAGGAGAAGGCGCCCCCGCACCCGTCTCCCGCTGTTCACCACCAGGGGGCATAAGACGACGATCGTACAATCGCCTTCTCATGCCCCGTCTTCGCCTGCGGAGCGGCGCTGCGAGAGGGTCGTCCTCCCGCACGCGCTCCGCGTCCTCCTTCTGCGACATTACGTCCTCGCAGAAGGAGGCGACCGCTGTCCAGGCCCCCTCGCTCTCCAGCATCGAGTTGACGACGCTGGGAAGCGAGAGGTCTTGCCCGACCGCTGCGCTCAGACCGCGGCGCAGCTCGGAGCTGGACATAGGCCTCCCCCAACGGGACGGGTTGCCATAATCGCCACGCTAGGCAGGCGGGTTGGCGATTGCAGTATGGTGTTAAAATGCATAGAGAACGCTGCTGCCCATTCTCTAGTAAGTCCCTTAGTCGCCTTTTACGACACCCACGCATCACCCACTAGAAGTAATGCGATGGTGCTATTCTTTACGTCCGGCACCAAAAACGGAACTTAAAAAAAAACTACTTATTCTAAACAAATTAATTGAAACCTAAGACTAATAATATAAATTTAAGTAAGAAAAAGGCAAACAATTGTTGGTACGGAAGTTTTCTTCCTCTTCCTGTATTTATTCCTATCCGCCTGCCCTACTAACCCCTTGACGCGCAAGCTCCAACCTCTTCCCTAGCAATTTCATAAAAACTTTGTTACTTACCAACTTAACTTTTAAGTTTCTTGTTGACTGATGGGTGGTCGAACCCCTTTGTCTCAGTAGGATTACCGATCAGTCCTTTAGAAGATTAGAGAGTGCTTTTATTTTGAGTCACTAAAAAAACATTTTAAATAATAAAGTAGGTACAGTCAGTGCTCGGTGTAACCCGACCCGTCTTCCCCTCTTCTTCTTTGTAAGAGGGGTCAGGTAATGCAGAGCACTGATCGTACTTACTGCTAGACTGTTAAGACGAAGATATATATATCTCCGTCTTAACAGTCTAGCTCACTGGCATATATGCCAGTAGAGTAGTTAGCTTGACACGTAACGCGTCGTACGTTCAGCCAGTAATAGGACTCGCCCATTAAGGAGCGCTGTCCCCAATTTGACGCATTATTAATTTATTATACACAAAACAAAAGGTATTTTAATAAAACGCGTATACTAAGATCACGAATTCAGATCAATCAATAAATGATGACAATCAATGACAATCAATGAAAGAAAGATCAATAATTAATTTATCTTTAAATTGGTGAAGGTTTCAGAAAAATACGCTTGGTAGATTTTGCACCATTCTCAGTTTTTTATCCGCGTTAGACATAACTTTACAAATTAATTTCACTATGTAATATAAACATAATCTAAAATATTCACATATTAAATTATTAAAAAAATGCTCTAATTTTTTTTATTAATAGTTGGCAAATTTGTAAAATAGCCCTCTGTTGTCAGCGGTCTAAACAGGCAATTTTGAGCATTTTCAGAGGGTTCCAGCTCTTACAAAGATAATGTATCATCAAAAAAGAAAACATAGGGACACAGTATATATCCTTCTTATTCAGTATAAGAAATATCGTTTAAATTGGTCCAATATTGGAGGAGGAAATAGGCGAGAGCCGAACCTCGATTTATGACTTTTTACTCTAAAAGTCTCTCCGCCCGCATTTCCTCTTAAACAGGGTGAAATCGGCTCCACCCAAGCCACAGAAGGGCGGGGTGGCTGCACAGGCGGGTGTGCAGAAGGCGAGGGCCCCAGCCAACACGGCAAAACGGTCGCCTCCACCCCCGCCACCTAATTCCTCCCCGGCCGACGCGGAATGGCAGGTAGTCGGGGAGAACAAGAAGGCGGGTAAGGCAGCAAGGGCGGCCAAAAGGAAGGAGAGGCGGCAGCGGCGCAAGAAGCGTAGCGTCGCGGCTAGGCTCCGCGCCCCGAAGTCCGCAGCTGTAGTGATCACGCTACAGCCGGAAGCGGAAAAGAAGGGCGTGTCCTACCGCGATGTGCTCGCCAAGGCGTGGGCGGCAGTAAATCTGGAGGAGATCGGCGTCACCGATGGCTTCCGGATGAAGGTCACGGCGACGGGGGCCCGTATGCTAGAGATCCCCGGTGCAGCCAGTGGCCCTACCGCTGACGCCCTAGCGGAAAGGCTTAGGGCGTCCCTAAATGCGGAAGAGGCCCGGGTGTCCAGGCCTACCAAGTGCGCTGACATGCGCATTTTGGGCCTGGATGACTGCGTGACGGCGGATGACGTTGTGGCCGCCGTGGCTAGGACTGGGGGGTGCTCTGCCGAGCAGGTGAGGGTGGGCACCATCCGTCCTGACAGCACGGGGATGCAAACCGTTATGGTGAGCTGCCCCGTGTCGGCGGCCCAAAAGATAGCCGGGGAGGGCCGAAGGCTCCGGGTGGGCTGGGTATCCGCGCAGGTCAAACTGCTGGAACCCAGACCTCTGAGGTGCTTCCGCTGCCGGGTGGGTAACCACGTGGGAGTATGCTGCACCTCGGAGGTGGACCGCAGCGAGGATTGCTTCCGCTGTGGTCGGCCCGGTCACAAGGCCTGCTCTTGCGAGGCCCCGCCGCACTGCTTTGCATGTGCGGCGGCTGGCAAAGCGGCCGATCACCGGGCTGGAGGCAAGGCCTGCGCTCCCACCCCCAAACCTAGGGGCAGGGGCAAGCCCCCCACCACCGCCGTCACCGCCGCAGCCGTCACTATTGCCGCCGCCGTTGCCGCCTCCACCGTCGTCGCTGCCGCCACTAACACCGTGGCAGGGCCTTCACAGAAGGCCCAGGAGGGGGCTGAAATGGATTGCCAATAAATGGCCCCATTACGCCTCCTCCAGGCGAACATCAACCACTGCGCTGCCGCTCAAGATCTGTTGCTCCAGAGCATGGCGCAGTGGTCGATTAACATCGCCGTGGTCGCTGAGCCGTACTTTGTCCCGCCCAGGGATGACTGGGTGGAGGACCTGAGCGGCTCAGTGGCCATTATGTCGTCGGCCGCCGCCGGTACCCCGTCCCTCGAGGCCGTCAAGAGGGGACAGGGTTGCGTAGCAGCACGGTTCGGGGAGATTGTCGTGGTAGGAGTATACTTCTCCCCGAACCGAACTCTCGCCGAGTTCCACAACTCCCTAGGGGAGTTGAGAGTCGTCGTCGTCGGGTTCCATGGCCTCCCTGTGATCGTCCTCGGGGACTTCAATGCCAAGAACGTGGCTTGGGGTTCCCGGTATACGGACACACGGGGCAGGATGGTGGAGGACTGGGCTCTGGAGACAGGCCTGGTCATCCTAAACCGGGGTTCTGTCCCCACGTGTGTGCGGATGCGGGGTGAATCAGTGGTGGACATCTCGTTCGCCAGCCCCGCTCTGTCGCCGCGTGTCATTGACTGGCGCGTCATGGAGGGGGTGGAGACCTATTCCGATCACCGGTACATCCGGTTTGACGTCTCCGCCCAGACCTCGGGCACGCCGGTCCGACAGGCCCCGAGTGGTCCGCGGTGGGCGCTGAAGCAGCTGGACCGGGAGCTCCTCCTGGAAGCCTCGATCGTGCAGGCCTGGGTGTCATCACCGGACAGGCCTGCCGACATAAACGACGAGGCGGAGTGGTTCCGGGAGGCCATGTCTGAAATATGTGACGTGGCAATGCCCCGGGTCCAGCCCGGACGTGCTCGGCGCCAGGTGTACTGGTGGTCACGTGAGCTGACCGCTTTACGCGAGGCTTGCGTTGCTGCGCGCCACCGGTACTCCAGGCACCGCAGGCTCCGTATCCGCCCTCCGGATACGGTGGCCATTCAGGCGGAGCTGTACGAGGGGTACAGAGTGGCGAAGACCGCCCTCCGAGCGGAAATCCAGCGGGCCAGAGGACTGGCTCGTGAGGAGTCACTGGCGACTCTCAACAGGGACCCGTGGGGACGCCCCTACAAAGGGGTGTGGGATAAACTCCGCCCATGGGCTCCCCCGCTGACACAGAGTCTCCGGCCCCAGCTCGTGGAGGACGTGGTGAGCGCTCTGTTCCCTTCCCGAGGGGAACATACTCCTCCACCCATGGCTCCGCCTCCTGCGGTGCCCGATGCGGACCACACTGCCGACGACGACGACGATGCTCCGGAGGTGACCGAGGTAGATCTGAGAGTGGCGGTACGTAGGCTTAATGCCAAGAATACCGCCCCAGGACCCGACGGCTTGCCTGGAAAAGCCTGGGTCCTGGCCTTGGAGGCTCTCGGGCCTCGACTAAGGGGGCTCCTAAGCGCATGCTTGGAGAGGGGCCAGTTCCCACTTTGTTGGAAGACGGGGAAACTGGTCCTCATTAAGAAGCCAGGGCGCCCAGCGGACTCTCCGTCCGCTTACCGGCCCATCGTGCTGCTCGACGAGGTGGAGGAGGGCTCGCCTTGTCGGGCGGCTGGTGCGGGTGGGGCCGGATTTGGCGGAGAGCCAGTTTGGTTTCCGCAAGGGGCGCTCTACGGTGGATGCCATCATGCGCGTTCGAGCCCTCACGACAGGGGATGCTGTTGCCCGGGGTGGGGTCGTCTTGGCGGTGTCTCTTGACATCGCCAATGCCTTCAATACCCTGCCCTGGAGTTGCATTAGGGAGGCACTTCGGTATCACCGGATGCCGACCTACCTCTGTCGCGTGGTCGAGGCCTATTTGACGGACAGGGCCGTCATCTACCCCGGTCACCAAGGAGAGTGGAACCGGCGAGAGATGTCGTGCGGTGTCCCACAGGGATCGGTCCTGGGGCCGCATCTGTGGGACATCGGGTACGACTGGGTGCTGCGAGCCGACCTCCCTAGCGGCGTCAGCGTAGTCTGCTACGCTGACGACACGCTGGTCCTGGCGCAGGGGAGGTCGCATGAGGCGGCGGCCGAACTGGCGGCACGTGGGGTTGCGACAATTGTCGATAGGATCCGGCAATTGGGACTCGAGGTGGCCTTGCACAAGTCCGAGGCCATGTGTTTTTATGGTCCTCGGAACCCGCCACTGTCGGGTTCCCATATAACGGCGGGAGGAGTTCACATCGGTGTCGAGTCGACGATGAAGTACTTGGGACTCGTCCTCGATAGCCGCTGGAACTTCGTGGAGCACTTCCGACGTTTGGCTCCCAGACTGGAGAGGGCCGGGGCTGCTTTGAAGCGGCTTCTGCCCAATCTAGGGGGTCCAAACGCCTCCTGCCGGAGGCTCTACGCAGGGATCGTGCGGTCCATGGCCCTTTACGGGGCACCGGTGTGGGCGCGTTCTCTGAGGCTGCGACCAGCCCAGCGGTTGAACGCGTCCCAAAGGGTCATGGCCATCAGGCTGGTACGGGGCTACCGCACGGTCTCCCGTGAGGCGGCGAGCCTCCTTGCCGGACTGCCGCCGTGGGATCTGGAGGCAAAAGTCCTCGCGCACATTTGGGAGTGGCGCGAGGAGGTGAAACGCCGGGGTGAAACTCCGCTGCCGCGAGAAATCGTGGCACAGCGGACGGAGCTCAGGCGGGATCTCATGGCGGCATGGAGAGTGCGATTGTCGCAACCCAGCGCTGGGCACGCCACAATTGTGGCGATAAGTCCCATCTTTGAGGAGTGGCTGGAGAGGCGCCACGGCGTCCTCACCTTCCGCCTGACGCAGGTCCTCACCGGACACGGTTGTTTCGGGAGGTTCCTGTTCAGGATAAAGCGGGAGGAAACGCCCGGGTGTCACCACTGTGTGGATCGCCCGGAGGACACGGTGGAGCATACGGTGGAGGTCTGCCCGGCTTGGGCGGAGCACCGCCGTGTCCTCACAGAGGCGATCGGCGGCGGCGATCTCTCGCGTCCAGCCCTGGTTCAGGCCATGGTTCGGAGCGAGAGTGCATGGGAGGCCGTCACCTCCTTCTGCGAAGCAGTAATGCTCGCGAAGGAGGAGGCGGAACGCGTGAGGGTGAGGCAGGGTTCGCGCCCTCTCGCTCTTAGCCGCCGCAGGAGACGCCCCGGGCGTCGGGAGTCGCAAGCTGATTTCCGGCCACCGTAGGCGCGGGCCTGCGGACGGTGAGCGATGGGTAGCTCGCCGTCCGATAAGGACCAGGCCCGGGTCGACGGCGCGTTGTGTTTCACGCGCGCCTCAAAGAGATGTCAGCACCAACTGACGGGGTCCGTTAGGGCCAATGCCTGCCAGGGTTGCGAGTTTGTCCGAAAGGGATATCGTGGCCCTGGCACACAGGCAACGGAAGGAACACGGGTGGGTTTTAGTCAGTAAAAGTCTGACTTCAATAATTTGTGGACCATTTTACGAAACTCCATACAAAACTGTCAAACAGATGAATTGCGGGATAAGAATTGTACGCAGATCATATTATGATTCTGCCAAACCGTCCATTTTAGGCCCCCTGGTTAAAAACTTAAAAATCAGCTAGTACTAAAATGTTAATGCAGAAAGTACTAATAACTATATTAGGCGATTCAGTGTGAAGGTTTAAGTTAAAACTTAAAACTCGTTCCTGACGAACTGCAACTGCAAAGCGTAGTGCGCCTCACTTGAACCCCAGGTGACGCGACGATTATGTGACGCATACCCATATGGACATGTCTTCGAACTCGAAGGATTCTATGCCGCTGGTAAAGACGAACCGAGAGCTCGCAGATTCTATGGGGCTGGTAAAAACGAACCACAATTCACAATTCTTTATTGCATTCCATAATGTAAGTAAAACTGGGGGCCTAAAATGGACGCTTTCGCAGAATCATATTATGATCTGCGTTCAATTCATATCCCGCAATTCATCTGTTTGACAGTTGTGTATGGAGTTTCGTAAAATGGTCCACAAATTAAGAATTAATATAGTGAAGTCTAATGTTAAATAGCAGCTGTCAAACAGATGAATTGCGGGCTGTATGAATTGCACGCATGATTCTGCCAAAGCGTCCATTTTAGGCTCCCAGGTGGTAGGCTTAAAATTAAAGACACAATTATGGACCCTGTCGGGCACAGCATAGTAGGAGAGAGGAGGAAGAGCGCTTATTTGTGTTCATATTATTAGGGAACTTATTCAAGTAATTGTATTTATATTTTATGACCATTTTTTTTTTCTTCTATTATTGAATTTGTTCATGCACCTATAAATTTAGTAAATAATTATTTTGGTTAAGTTGTAAGTAGTACCCGCTTGAGTAAGTAGGTATTTTTTATGATATACCTTTAAAGTTATAGTTAGTTATTCCTGTTGCTGTCAGGTTTTGTCTAAACTATGGTATTTGGATATTAAACCTAAATTATTGCACGATAATGACAAAGTGCGCACATGCCAGGTATTTATAGTCCAACACCCGGAAAGGCCCTGACAGGGTTCATGTACTAAAGCCGACAGTAATTTATTGTAAAATGTGTGATGTGCATGAGAGCAAATAAATAAATAAATAAAAATGCTGGAAGCGGCCCTTTTCTACTGGTTCTACAAAGTAAATAAAATAGGGTATTACACCAGACAAAAGGCTAAAAACTCCGTTGAGTAAGCAAATAAGCGAAAGTAGGTACTTTCATACCAAATTTGAAGAATAACATACGCCATTTGCAGAATTCCACAATAAATAAAATATGTCAACAATTACTTTACTTTTAATTGGTATAATTTTGCATTATTAAGTCCAAAATGTATATCATCGACTAAATTGGACTTCTGATTCTCAGCAACTGATGTGTTTTTCTATAAAAAGCTGATAACCTTGTTTAAGAGATAATCAAATTTGAAAATCAATATAAAATTGATGGCCAGCTAGAAAAGGTAAACTAACCGCAGAGGCGGTTTAAACCGCAGAGGTATCGCTGCAGTGGTTACTCTTTTGGCTGCTATCAATTATATTATAAAATTTATTAAACAGATATGTTAAACACTCACAAAACAACCGAAAAAAGTGTTCCGCGCAGCAGCGGCAGCACACATACCCACTTTTCATTCATTCTACATTTCACTACAAGTAAAAATTATAGAAAAGAGATGGCTTGATAAAAACAACAAGAAAAAAAGAGACCTCACATAATTAAGGATCGGACGTCACTAGGTAAGTTAGTCCGATCTATGTATTTATATTGCCTTGCCGTTGCCATACGTGTTAGGGGGCTATTAAATCTGGTATTTAACGTGGATGTAGGCAATTCAAAAATACGATGATGACGCGAACGACGACGTGACATACGCGACGCGACGTGTTATATAAATGTGTTTATTATTCTAGAGTACGGCACTCGTGGGTTGCAGCTGAAAATCTGCGTCAGCTGTGTGCACCTTGTGTTGTAATCTGACATTATGCTGAGCTGAGGCCCTTTTGTCACTTTAATAATTGTTTTCATAATTTTTTTAGATAAAGTATTTTTTTTTGCTGTAAGTAATGCCAATAACCGCATTTTTCTTTCTTTCTTTCTATAGCAGCCAATGATATTAAACAGATATTTTGTGAGCGCGCAATCGTGAAGACTCGAAAACGTCCTAATTGGGACGTATTTGTTAGTCTGTGATGTCAACATTCGGTGATTAGTGGCCAGAATAATGTTTTTTTACATTCACGCGCAATTGACAACACTCTTAGTAAATTCTAGATAGAACAGAAGGGTTTCGTGGCAGTGCAGATAGGTAACTTCACCTTAAGAAATGGTAGTATCAAGTTGAAATGAAACCTACCAGATGCAGAAGTTTGAATAATTTCTGTAATCTTTATGTTAGTATTATCCTCATTTTAATAAATGCTATCTTACTATTGTGTACCATTGACAAGCTTTGAATTCTGAGTACAGTTACCAGAGCTCTTAGAGTTACAAATTTTTTGGTTAGTCATTCTAAACCAAGGGTTTAATTAGGAAATAAATTGGGTAGATAACCCAAATCGATACTGAGGTCCCAAACTATTTCATATTTGGGGTTGTTTGGTCTTAATCTAAATATACGAGTATATAAGAAACCTTGACACTCTATGTCAATGTGGGCCTTCAAAACTAGAGAAATAATAATTGTTGACTATTATATCGCTTACTCCAACTCTTAATACCATTAGGGTATTGAGTGAGCTATATTATTATGACAATCCTTAATTAAACTTAGTGGTCAAAAATAATATCACCATGGTGAATGAGCCTAGTAAGGTCAATATCTTGATTTTGACAGAATGGAATTCACTGAATTAGACCAGATTATATTGCTTTCTTGTTTTGCTAGACAAGGAAGCTAGCACTATGTGAATTGAACGGATCGGTTTTCATCTTCTCTGGAATGCGTTCCTGATAATATGGTGGCAATCAGTGTGAGTCTCCTATGTAATGTGTGTGGAGATCCCATTTGGCAAGGAATGCATCTACAGAACAAAATGAAATGAAATCGTTTATTCTGTAAATACGATATTAGAATCACTTTTACACGTCATATAAAAAATAAAAATAAATTATCTAAATGTAGCCGACATTTCCTATCTGACTACCCCTGAGAAGAAATGGCGAAACAAACTCAGGGGTCAAAGTCTATTTCAAAGTCCAGACATAATCTTGGTCAGATCATGTGAGGACCATGTAGATCCGTGTCCGAAATGGTCTTTTGAGGAAAGAACCACACAAATTTGAGTGGACTTGTCCAATCGTGCAGCTCAACTCAAGACTTAAGGAGCTCAACGACTCGACGAACAATACCAAAGAAAGGACATGCACCTGGATCATGGAGCCGTATTATTACATTCCATTCTAATACTTAGTATTGGACCTGTGCGCAAACAGGTCAATCGGGGGCTGACCCAGTTCAACAATTGACTTGTAGGCTACAATATCACATCACTTCCATTTGTTTTCCATATATGTATTTTATATGATACTAATGTACCATATAAAATAGCTAAGCTGTTTGGATGAGTAAAACGAGTACCACCCATCTTATTCATATAAGCTATGGGCGTTGTGATATTTATTCTAAGTAAAACCTCACAATATCTGAATTCACTTGCAAATGTTTTGAGCCCTACAAATGCTGCTATTAGTTCAAGGTAACTTATATGGAACTTTTTATAATGAGCTGTCCAGTGTCTGTGGCTTTTGATATCAGTACGTACCAGTCAGTTTGAGAAGCATCAGAGAATGTTTCAAGTACAAGGTCGAACTGTTTAACTGTATTGCGTTTTTGAAATGTGAGACAACCAACCTTTGCAATTATAGTGTTTTGAATTTTAATCTAGTTCTGCAGTATTATATTATATTTGTTTTTTTTTCGTGACTTTCTATTATTTGGATGTGAAACCATCCATATTTTATAGTTGGACAGGCGGCAACAAGAATACCTAATAATTAGGCAAGCTCTATTATTTTGCATCTCCTTTTAGACATAAAATTAATTCAGACTAAATGAAAAACTCTATATTTATCTGAAAACCGCAAAGGATACGCACGGCGCTATACAACGAAGGGGGCGATAAAACATGTACTAAGGTGAGAGTAGGTACCTATTTTAGCTCCCGTTCCGTTGTATGGTGCGTAATTTTTAACATTCGAACAATGTACAGGCTTCGTTAATGCATTTTTTGAGCAAATGTGTTGAATAATATAATAATAAACCTATAAATATAAAGTACAGTCGCCAGCACATCAATTTACCTCAAACTGTCAATTTTTTTCATTCGATTTTAAATTTAACCAACAACATTTTAATGTTTAAAATCATTTGGAGAACTTTGTCAGTTTGGTATAACCTGATTTTCTGGCGACTGTACTTTCAAAGCAAAATCGTGTGACTGCGTTGTTTTTCTAAACTACGAAATATAATTTGATGCGTTTTTCATTATCATTTTGAGTATATTATGACAAAATAAATTGACACAGATAAAAGTTGAAAACAATTGGTAAAATTTATAAAAATGTATACTTAACATACTTAAATTGTTTTATAATGGCAGATAATATGTCGGCTCGAACATTTCCAAAATCTTTTTGAGGGTTTAATAAAAAATCTTTATATTTCAATTTGAAAGTCGAGAATAGAATAGAATACTATTACTCTTTATTATCTACACCATAAAATGTTACAGAAATAAATGTTTAAATTTTACAAAGGGTGACACAATGGACGGTCTTATAACTTCATGGGCTAGGTATTCATACTCTGCATACCAAGAACCATTTTTTCTTTCTTCCGGTCCGCTTCCGTTTTTTCTAAAGACACATGCTGCTGTGGTCCGGCCATGTGCGAAACCATAATAGCATGTGTTTTTACTAAAACTTACGCCTGACTTCCTCAAAACTTTATGCATACACTGACCGAAAATGTTTTATTTTTTAACTTATTTTAGCGCGCACCTAATAAAGATTCGGTTGTTTCTTGGCTAATTTAGGAACTTCCTAAAAATACAGTCATACACAATATGCTATGTAGTAGCACAAACGCATGCTAATTTCGAGCAAATGCTACCAAGTAGCACACAAATTAGAATGTGTAGATATACGAAAAGAGTATGTACAGACGCCAGCACATCAAGCTACTACAATCTGTCAGATTTCTTTAATAGATTTTGAACTTTATTCCTATAGTATAAGGTTCAAGGTTGATTGGGAAAATTTGACAGTTTCGGGTAGCTTGACCTGCTGGCGTCTGTACATTTGACACACACGGAGAGCATGCTGTAATAAGCATACTACTTAGTACTAGAAAACAAGCATGCTGTTTAATACTCGTAGCTTGTGTATAGGAAGCGAGACAAAACACTTGATATTCCCGTGTAATAAAAATGTTTTAGGTAGGTACCTACTTTATTTATGCATGCGGATAATTTTTTATGTAATTTAATCATATTTATTCTTATAATTGGTTGTATAAGCATTATATTATAAGTAGTGTTTATTTTATTTTATTTTATTGTTGTTTATTTTATTTTATTTTGTTTTACCTGACTTGAGTTCCGTACATATTTTTCGGGTAACCACTGAAAATCAGCGCTGTGTTGTGGGTCCCCCATAGCACAGCATCATGCTGAGTGTAAGCCTTTTTGTCACAGTCATGACGTGCAGTTGCCGACTATTTGTTATTTTTGTGCTCGTGATTTTAATGTAGATAGGTTTTTTTTTTTTAATGTTTATTTGCTCGAGTCTATGTTTTCCTAAGCACGTGTTTCTGTGACGAATAAAATTATTTTTCTTTCTTTTTCTTTCTTCTTTCTATTTCACCCTTTAAAGGAAGATTAGGGGTGGGGGTTTAGGGGGGGGGGGGTTATGTTTCCAACACGGTTGGGAAAAGGCTAGCTATAATAGCCAGATGATGATGTTTCTGCTCTATCCTCGTAACACCTTTGTTTATTAATCAATAAAAGTTGTAAGTCCGATATTCTACGTAGAACGGTACTTATCTACATTTGCATTAAGAATGAAGAAAAAAAAACAACCGGCTTCCAAAAAAACAATAAAAAGTAAAAAAAAAAATTTGGAAATCCGTCTTTTGATTTGTATTTCAGTTTATTGCCACCGATTTCCGAAATTAAAGTTATTTTTCACTTTGTAGTGTTTTTTTTTGTAAGACGTTTGTTTTTCTTTCTAAAATAGTCTTATTTTTCAGTTTTTAGTTATGGTACCTACCCCAGACCAATTCGTATACCACTACTTGCTATGTAAACAACAGTTTTTTTATGTATAACATCATCAAAATACACAAAGTGGATTACATACCTACTATCGAAGCTAACTCAAAAATTACCCAAGCAAAGTTAATAAAATATATAAAGGCTTCTACATACCAGCGCGACTTGCCGCGCGACGCGACACGGCACAAAGTGTCGCGGGATGAGCGGTGCCTTTGTGTCGCGTCGCGTCGCGCGACAAGTCGCCCCAGTAATTATTTTTTTTTTTGAAAATCGGCTCACAATCGATGAAAAATTTGATGAAGATACTTAAAAAAAGTAGAGACGAACTTATAACCTCTTCCTTTTTTGAAGTCGGTTAAAAAGCTAGGAGAATTCTCAAGATTTATTCATTACTCCGTATGTAGGCAGGTAAATACATATCCGTACCTACGTGAGCATTTAAGACTAATTGAGACAAATGATACCCGCATTGCACACCTGAACCATGTTATAGTTACTCAAACTACCGATATTCGAGCTGTGAACTCTATGTACAAATTGCATTGCATAGGTATTATCCGTATGACGCGTCCAATAAAACACGCTCACCGCAGGTGTCACCGTGTATAATTTTTTTTTGTATTTATTATGTTATTTCCATCAAAAACAACCGCACGTCAGCTGCGCAATCACAAGTTCAGTTAAAATGTAAACAATGACTAATAAAACTGAATTTTTAATATATCATTCATTTGTAATGCACCCAACGCATTCCATTTTACTGCGTAATTCTCTGTCTTTATCTACCCAATTTTTTTTTTCGACGAGTCTTTTGTTTTTCCATTCGCCTTCCGTAACAATACCTTCAATAGGGTGACAGCGTTTCTATGCGCGTACGCTCTACAAAACTACGAACATTATCATTAACAGTAGGTTCTATTAAAAGTAGATTTTAAAAATGAACTTTATCTTTCACAAAATAAGAGTTACGTAACAGCAAGCGTTAAGTTTGTTTTAAGTTACGTTTCGGTGCGGTGCACATGGAGTCGGCAGTCGCGCGCCCACCGACTGTGGTTCCGGTGGGGTCGATCACCACCGCGTAGTATATGCGTGCCTTTACACTGTACATTCCGAACTTTACTCGCGAGCACAGTGTACGCTTCGCGCCAAACTTCTTGTACGAAATTTGAATATTGAGGATTGTTTTTTTTAAAAGCATAGACTTTTTTATTAATTTTTGTTTAGATAATTAAATAAAGAATCGACTAAACAGTTTCGTGATTGTGAAGTGACATAATATTATGAAAAACGAAATATTCGTGTGCAGATACTTGGAAATACTTAAATAATAAAGTACGTTAAGTGTTATTATTAATTGTGCAATGGTTTGTGAACAATAAACATAATCAAGATGAAGATGCGATGGAACTTTGTAGTACATTTATTTGTTTTATCTGTATTAGCGACGTATGTCGGTAAGTAATTTTTATTAACATAAAACAAGTATACAAAATATATTTAATTTGACTCGATTATTTTTTATGTAAGTAAATAATAATTTGCAGTCGGAATATTCTTTTTAAATAGATGAATGAAAGTTTTGCTTGAGATTTAACCGCGTATTGTTTTCAAAATGTTTGTATCGTCTATTTATTATAGCTCTGACACAATGATACTCTTTAGGAGGTACCTACCTACTTGGTTTTTGTACCGTACCGTGAGATTTTCTCTCAGAAAAATAGCTACTCATTGATTTTTTTTATTAATTAATTAGATTAGTACGCTCAGACGCTGCAAACTTAAATTAAACCTGATATAAATAAAGCAAACAGAACATACTAATGTTTAAGCTTATTATAACTGTAAGTATGTAATTAAATTACATGAAATGCAATGTAAAAGATTTCCAGGACATTAATTTACTTAAAACAATCATAGCTCACGGTGTCTGACCATGCAGGCTGAATATTTTATCATTCATTGTCTCTGGTTAATTTAGAACGATTAAAATCTCCCGTACACACGGCATGAAAGGGAAACATGATAGAATTATGTGATGTATGAATAATGGCTGCAATTTTGTGCATTGCAACACGTGAAGATGTTTGTCTTATTTTGTAATATTTGATTTAGATTGTATTTTAATTTGGTGAACGTTACTGGCGAAGTAGTTTGTTAAATGTTGCGCTGACGTTTTTGTGTCGATCATCAATCGTAATTTAATGTTTGCATTATTTTTGAATATTTTTAGTTTAAGTTACTTGTTGCTTCACTGTTCAGTAGGTACATTGTAGGTACTAATAAAAAACAGTATAACATTTCTAATAAAAAAAAAAAACAGTCTACCTCATAGATCAATAGTATGTACGTAAGTACATATACAATATTAGTTTTAGTATATGCGGAACCCGAAACACGTGTCTAGTATTTATATGTAAAGAATCTATGTACAAAATTTCAAAACTGTATCATGAAAAATCCCAAAGTTATAAGGTTGTTATGTTACCGGGTTGTCCGTACAAAAACATGCTAACGGCGCCCCCGCGCCTCCAGCAGGCTTAGCATGGCGTTTTCGATCTCTACTCTACTATAGAATAGACATAGCTTGTCTACACTTCTCGTTATCTCTTCTTCGCGAGCACGAGGACACACCTAGACTCGGGTTTCTTCGTAGACAGTGACTTGTCCATAGCAACGGGGTATTCGCTAGTGGTGTGTATTACTACCCAATTTTACCGTACTTTTGCGTTTCGTTCTCAAACAAATCTATGAAGCAAAGTGTTTTTAACGAATATTTCTTCAATTACAAAACGCAAATGGTCAAGGGGGATGCGCTGAGTAGCCCGCGAAATTCAAATTTTCGAACGTTTTTTGAATTCTAAGGATTTTTTGAAGAGAGTTAGTTGTTTTGCCGATTCTAATGATTATAATTCTGTAAAGCAATATTTTTTACGGCCGCGAATCATATTTAAATCAACTTATAACGTGTTACTGACTTGCAAATTGCAAAAAACGTAATAAAATTTGAATTTCACGGGCTACTTGCATAAAATGTACAGGCATTATTTAAATAAAGAGCCATAATTATACAATTTTGATGGCATCACGCAAGAAGTATCCTTTAAGGGTACTGCAGACTGGTCGCGCTATCACGTCGCGCCTGTCTGCGGGAGCCCTTGTTTTTACTAGGTACTAACATTGTTATTGTATTGTTGTTTATCGATATTTTATTTATTAGTAGGTAAATGCTCCATTTAAAACTGAGTGTGTAAGATTTAGTAAATGAAAATAATAATCACTACATAGTAAAGGCTTCTACAGACCAGCGCGACTCGCGACGCGACACAAAGGCACCGCTCGTCACGCGACGTGCGGGGCCTTTGTGTCGCGCCAGTATGTAGAAGCCTTAATGCAACGCGGGCGAGGCCGCGGGCGGCAGCTAGTACTTCATAAATAAATAATTTAGTGTTCAATGAGGAGATTTTGGCTCATAGTCAGATGTTTTATATTCCCTGTGAATGTAGCAAATAAATCAAAAAGAATAAATCAAAGTTAAGGGACAACATAGTGTAAAAACTGTAGGATACTTATATTGTTGTTCTTATTTTATTGTTAATTCCAAAAATCTATTATTTATTTTGGGCGACAGGTCCTAGCCGAGTTCTTCGCATAAACATTGATTGCACTATCTCCTTGCTTATTTTATAATTCTACAGAACTCACTTCCCGTGAGATCAAAGGCTCCCAAACAAGCAAAGCAAGCTCGCTAATAGTATTTCTTTCCCATCTTCGCTGAAGTTTTTCTATAAAAAAACTTAAATAAAAAGCGCAATTTGAACCCAACATGTTAATTTCAGCTTAATACATGATAAAAGTAAAAAAGCACCGCCTATAATTACTCGAATTAACGAAAAAACAACTAACGAATCGTTGTCTAGGTCATTTTATATGTAGACTATTTCGGAAGAAAGGTTTCTATCCCAAGCTGTCAACACCGGAGAAAGATTGTACGCCGTGCTCGACGTTGTAGACAGTTGTCTAGGGTAGAGAAGACAAGTCTCTTCACATTTGGTTTTGTAATCGCCGTGCTACAGACAGTAGAAAACTTTCTGTTGTCTACACTGAAACGTCATTTTTGTCTATTCTTCCGTCGACAAAACGCATAGAGAGGGTTCTCGTGCTAAGCCTGCTGGATCGTCTTGCGCTCATTGATAATAATTTGGCAGAGGTACCTAACCGTACGGCGATTGTATTGTAAGTAATTAAATGGTGATAACATTTTCCATCACACTTAAATATTTTTGGGACAAAATATAACATGGTGTAAAAATTATTGAAAACGATTCAGTTCCTTTTCCTTTTGACCAAACTATATTCCGGTTTCGCAAATATTAAAAATAATGTTGTATAGAAGGTAACTACTATCGTATTCAATTAGCTCATTAATTTGATTAGCTGCACTAAAACATTTTGATCTTCTACTTAGTTTAATTATAACTTTAACAATCTATCTCCTAACGTGATCAATCAATCTGCCCGCCTTTTCCAAACTATGTTGGGATCGGCTTCCAGTCTAACCGAATGCAGTTCAGTATAGTAGTAGCAGTGGGTTGAACGACATTGGTCAAGTCTGTTAAAGGCTTCTACATACATTAAAATTATTTAAATAAAGTTAAAAGAAAAGATGAGAAGCAGACGAAAACATCCAAAATCATAAATTATGCCAAAACAAAAAAAAAAATAGAATCATTATTGAGTGGAAAAAACAGTTGTGTTGAGTATGAATTCTATGTAAATAAATATGAATTGAATAAATGAGTTAATAAAAAAATATCATGAGGTACTTTCATTTTTACAGTTGATTGTACTTAAATTACTTGTCCAATAGCGTATTTGGCATATTCATAATTGGACAAACAGACGATTTGACGAACTACAGCTTTTACAACAAATATCAAATTTGACGAATTGCCGATTTACGAATATTAGACTTGACCAATGTCGTTCAACCCGTAACAGTATAGTAGTAGCAGTATAGTAGCAGTATAGTAGTAGCAGTATAGTACGTATAGTATTCAGTATTTTACATGGAGCGACTGCCTATCTTACCTCCATAACCCAGTAACTGGGTAATACGATACCCCTTGGTAAGATTGGTTTTTTAGACTTTCGGGCTTCTGACGTCTCCTAACGACTGTCAAAGATCCACGAAAGACAGCCGGGACCAACGTCTTAACGTGCTTTCCGAGGCACAGAGGACTCTCGGTATGTAAGGATGGTGACCCATTCACGGGCCAACCCCGGCAAGCGTAGCTTAACCTGATGCATCGACTCGTGCGCGTATTATCACTTAGCCCCGAGCTCCTCTCCTAACGTGGTCAAAGTCACTAAATAAACCTCAAAATTCCCACGCTCCTACAACCTTAAAAAAAAGCCGCCCAAATGCGTGTCGGACCACGCACAATAAGGGGTTCCGTAGTTGGTATGAATTTATCCCAAGAACAAACTTAACATTGTAGTTGAAATACATGTTCCCTCATACATGCCAACTGCAAATGTAAGTTTTTACGCCCAATATTGAGTGATTTACCATGTTATTTTAAGACCATAGACTTCTTATAGGTTTTTCTGTAATCTATAAAATTATAAAGAACTGGTTTCTGTATTTTTTTCAAAATTTTAGGCTTAGTAGTTTCGGAGATGGGGAATGGTAAATTTACATCGTGTTTCTTAAATATCTTTAAAATCAAATCAAATCAAATCAAAATTTATTCATAAAGACAACTGAGATCCATATTGTTAGTATACCTTATAGCTAGTGTTAGTAAGCAAAGTAATATTATTATTATTAGAGTTTGAAGCACTTTGCACAGAAGATGACCAAGCAGGTTTCTCACCTGACCATTCTCTTCACAAAATCAAAGCATTTATTTTAAAATTATTAAAAAAATATAATATTTGAAATTTTTACGTCAAGCCCTTTCATTTGATATGTCACATGGTACCAATTGCAAAACTTTTTTTTAAATTTCTAATTTGCCCCCAAAAGTGACCCCCAAATTCAAAATTCATTTATTTACGTTTATCGTCCGTGTTTGGGTCACAGAAATTCATATTTGTACCAAGTTTCAACTTAATCGGTCCAGTAGATTCGGAGTAAATCGGCTGACAGGCGTACAGACAGACAGACACAAGTGATCCTATAAGGGTTCCAGTTTTTCCTTTTGAGTTACGGAACCCTAAAAAAGTGATAGCATAGTATTAGGCAAGGCTATAAGTTTCCATCAAGCAAAGGCATTAAACCTCTACTTAGTCTATGGACTTTCAATAAATCGGCAGGGATCCGTGCCCATATATATTTGGGATATCGCCTCGTTATTCTTGGGTCTAAGGCCGCGCCAGGCCGGGTATGATCATTTTATCGAATGCCCGCAGATATTTAATGCAACTCGCTATGGGAATGAATGAAAGATAATATTGGGTAGGTTCTGTGAAAGAATTACCCTCCCGAGACGGTTTATTCAGTGTTTTGGTCATGACTTTTTTGGCGAAAGATATCATCACGTGTAGATTGATATAAACTTATTTATTGCATTGTCAAATCAATAATTAATCCGCGTTAAATTATAACGGTAATATTTGTAGAAGCAGAAATAGCTCAATGATTAAAGGCTTCTACAGACCGGCGCGACTCAAAGGCACCGCTCGTCGCACGACACGCGGGGCCTTTGTGTCGCGCCGGTTTGTAGAAGCCTTAAGGCTGTTGGCTGTTGTTTGGTTCTTACATTCTTAGGCTGCTTGGCCTTTAGAAAAATTAAAGTGAAACCACTCATAACTCATAAAACAATATGATTGAGGTCCAACTGGAGACTCAGGAAGTGAATAAAAGCTCTATTGCTGTCACAGTAATTGTTCTATTACTTGATGTCCCTGTGTCACTGTGTGGTCTTGAATTTGGAAAAAATATCGTATAAAAACTCATTCAAGTTATAGTAACATAACGGTTCTTTAGATGTTTCTTAAATAAGGCAGTATAGCCCTTATTTGTTTATAATGTGTGTATATAATATGGTTAAATAAATAAAAATCCCTTATCGGAAAGGCTCATTGTACTAACAGATAGAGCTAGAACCCTAATGGTCTGCCTGCCACGACATCGAGTAATTAACGTATCAGCGTCCGACCTGCGCCCTTAACATTCACTGAGCTATATAATATTTCTGAACGTTGTTTTAAAGAGGCCGTAGAGCAGCCAGCAGGTAATCATTCCGCTTAGTCACTTGATGACTAGGAATTATTCATATCAGGTTTCAGGGGTTCAGGTTTATCCTAGTACAGGCATCTTAATTTGTAATACCTACATTATTTTTAAGATTTATAGGTAGCTCTGTATTTAACCATTTTTTTTTTGAGTATTCAAAATGAATATAATATATTCTGTAATGTGATGTAGACTATTTAACAGTTGTAGAGGAGAAATGTTTCTACCCCAAGTGTCAAAAATAGAGAAAAATTGGTCGTCATTCTCGACACCAGCACGCGTAGCCTGACCATTTCTATCTCTATTCTACCAAGAAACGACAAAGCTTTTTCTATCCAACTCGTTATATCTTCTGCCCGAGCATGGCGCGACCCGTTGACAGGCGTTTCTATGAAGACAAAGACATAGATATTCTTTCCATAGCAACGGGGAGGTAGCTAGTGATGTAGTAAACTATGAATTCTACGATAATTATTCGTGTATCGTTTTCGAAAAAAATGTGTCAAACGTCAAGTTTTCATTAATAAAAACCAGCAAAGTTCAAATATCTCCAATACGGTGCGTCCTAGGCAAAAAAAATACAGAAATTTAACCCCCCCTGAGCGCTACCACCCGTGCAAACAGAATGCCAACATGAATTTAAGTTATAAAAAAAACATTCTTTATGAATTTAATAAAAAAAAAACTAACATGAATTTAATGCAAAAATACTATTTTTTTCACTGGTCTTTTTACATCATCATAAGGATGGTTTTCGACTAGAACAACAATTTATTTCCCACTAGTTTCCCAATTATTTATTTGTTTTTTTTTTCTGCGCATAGTGCCCCTAAGCATATACTCCAACTCCTACAACTCCGCCCCTAAGACGACCTACTGACCAGATTGTTCAGTGAGAAGAAATTTGGACGGTGAAAGTATTGAATTGAGTATTAAAAATCAATATAGACTCTTGTCTAGATCAAATGTGATGTAGACTATTTAACGCTTGTCGAGAAGAAATGTTTCTACACCAAGTGTCAAAAGTAGAGAAAAATTGGTCGTCATGCTCGACACTATAGACTTTTGTCGACTGAAGAATAGAAACATTTCTTCTCTTCAGTTTTAACATCGCCATGCTAGGACAGTAGAAATCTTTCTATATTACGTAATTTTGTCGATTCTTCCGTCGACAAAACCCGTTTCTTCGGTGGTCATCCTACGCGTGCTGTCAGACACGCACGCCGGTTGCGAGTACTACGCACCAGACCTTTCTGAAGAACATCACAAATTAGGTCACTATATGTCCTTCTAGGGCATCCCTCTCGGCGTCTCCACTCACATCTGCTTTATAAATACCTTTTTTTATTCGCCTTTCAGTCATCCTCTCAACATGACCAAACCATCTATACTCCATTTGAAATAAGATTAGACATTTAAATAAACTGGTTTACAGTCCGTTCAACAAATGTTGAGTTCTATACCTAAGGCATAAGGATGGCATTAAAAGAAAAAACGTAGTTACAATACCAACTGTTTATTACAGCTACTATTTGTCATGCCATCAACGCAATAGAAGTCAAAATCGGTTGAACGGACTGTAAAAAAGGTTTATTTAAATGTCTAATCTTATTTCAAACGGAGTATAAGTATACTCGGTTCTTTTTAGGGTTCCGTACCTAAGAGGAAAAAACGGAACCCTTATAGGATCACTTCGTTGTCCGTCTGTCTGTCTGTCTGTCTGTCAGTCTGTCAATACTATTTTTCTCAGGAACGCGTGTAGGTATCAAGTTGAAATTTATATCAAATACATAAATAAGTCCATGGTGCCTTGGAGCTCTAAAAAAATCAAGCTTCTAAGTTAACGCAATAAAAAAATACGGCGATTTAGGCGACATTATTTCGATACTCGCAAATAACTCAAAACCTACAGGGTACTTCCCGTTGACCTAGAATCATGAAATTTGCCAAGAAGCAAGGTCTCACAGCACAAGTATAGGAAAAAGTCCTAAAATTGTAAATATGTAGTTTTATCACATAAAAAAATCGTTTTTTGCGATTACAAACTTATATTTGCAGTTGGAGAATTGACTGTGACGTATATAGATGTATGGGAGAACATGTTTTTCAACTACAATGTTAAGTTCGTTTTTTGGATAAATTCATCCTAACTACGGAACCCTTCATTGTGCGTGGTTCGACACGCACTTGGCCGGTTTTTAAATTGATAAAGGTTCGTTGCCGAGGTCTCCACCATTAACAAATGGACTGCTAGCTGCAGCACCTGTGCTGCTAAGTTAAGCTTTGGTTATCGCACCCCCAACGCTCTTGGGAACAGAGATGATGGCGGTCTCATTACCATGCTCTTTTAATTGCCTGCGTACCTAAGTAAGATAAAGGTAGCAATTAAGGGTATCTTTTAAAACTTAAAACCTACTTTTCCAGCTAACTTTTCAGGAAAATAATCGTGAAGAAGACATAGATCGCATCTAGTAGGAAGTTCAAATGCGATAATTTAGCTGGCAGTGGAGTCCGTACATCGTTTAACTTACAAAATAATATATTGCTATAGCCAGTTTGGTTCTAGTGAACTTGGAAGTTTAACAAACAGTTTAAATAAGTTTTATAATGGCCCGTTCCACACCTCCAATTCAGATACATTTTCTGGTAGTTAATTTCATACATAATCAGCCTATATAATGTCCCCACTGCTGGGACGCAGGCATCCTCTCCGTGAGAGGGAGTGGGCCATAAGTTACCACGCGGGCCCAGTGCGGGTTGATAGTTGTCACATATCTTCGAATTTTTAGGGTTCCGTACCCAAAGGGTAAAACGGGAACCCTATTACTAAGGCTCCGCCGTCTATCTGTCTGTCTGTCTGTCCGTCTGTCAGCTGGCTGTATCTCATGAACCGTGATAGTTAGACAGTTGCAATTTTCACAGATGATGTATTTCTGTTGCCGCTATAACAAAAAATACTAAAAAACAATGAAATTAATATTTAAGGGGGCTTCCATACAACAAACGTGAGTTTTTTGCTAATTTTTGCTCGATATTGATAACGGCAACAGGTAGACGGTTGAAATATTCACAGATTCATTAGTTATTATATTCACTTTAAAAATAAATAATTAAATTAAAATAAAACAAATATTTAAATTCCCATAAAACAAACGTGATTGTTTTGCAGTTTTTTATAGATAATGGTACAGAACCCTTTGTGCGCGAATCCGACTCGCACTTGGCCGGTTTTTTTAGTTCTAGGACATGCCGGTTTCCCCGCGATGTTTTCCTTCACCGTTTTGAGAGCAGTGGCGATGAAATAATTGACACAAAGTAAAGCGCTTGTCTGGGTTCGAACTCAGGACCTACTACTAATCGTAAGTCGAGGCCGTCACCACTGGGCCAGCACTGCTCTCTAATTATTTTTTTTGATTTGTCACTAATTTCATATATACTCTGTAAGATTTTTTAGTTAGGGCAAATTTTTTAATAGTCTGAGAACGTATTTGACATTATAACTGAAACCCTCTCAAAGGTTGTACTCATCATTATGAACAACACTGAAAACGCGCGTTCCCTACATTTTGTCGACATAATTATGCGAGCATAAATACATAATTTTAATGGGCAGTAGATTTTTTATTGATTGCTCCTTATGTCAAATTGTCATTTTGAGGGTTCCGTACCCGAAGGGTGCCAAACTATTACTAAGCCTCCGCTGTCTATCCGTCCGTTCGTCCGTCTGTCTGTCTGTCAACGGGCTCTATCTCGTGAACCGTAATAGGTAGACAGTTGAAATTTTCAAAGATTGTGTACTTCTATTGCCCCTATAAACAAGAAATAATAAAACTTAAATCAAGTAAACAAATATAGGGGTTCTTTAATACAAGAAACGTGTTTTTTCGCCGTGTTTTGCTAAAATTTGTAAAGTGGTACGGAACCCTTCGTGTGCGAGTCCGACTCGCACTTGGCCGGTTTTTATTGTTCCAATGAAATTTATCTGACTATTGAGAAATCTGGCCTGAGTCTTCAGGGCTGATTATACTATATATAATATAAATCTCAAATACGTCTATCAAATTGAGTATTTTATGCGGCCTACCCAAATGTCCTTTCTTTGGTATTGTTCGTCGAATCGTTAAGCTCCTTAAGTTTTGAGTTGAGCTCCACGATAACTGACAAATGCGTGCACTGACTGGACTGGTCCTCTCAAATCTGTGTGGTTCTTTCATCAAAAGACCATTTCAGGCACATGGACTTCACATGATCTGACCAAGATTATGTCTAGACTTTAAAAAAGAGACTGCCTCTGAGTTTGTTTCGGCCTTTTTTCTCAGAGTAGTCAGATACGAAACGCCGACCTCATCTAGTTTTTTTTTTTATTATGATTGACGTGTAAAAACCGGAAAATAAATCATTTATCATTAAAAACGCTGCCTGTATACAGTCAGGCACTGTGAGACAGGCCCTAAATAAAATAAATGGTTTTCAATAAATGAAAAGGGTTCTACGAGTATCCTGCTAACCCCATTTAGATGGCATGTTTAGATTGAAATCCTAGTTCTCCAAAATCCGTTGTACCTAAAGCGTAGATAGTAAAAAAGTTTCGAGTACAAATGACATATTTCGCCAAGCTCCAATGTCCCCGTGCCGAGAAGTTCTTGCTTCTAATAAAACTTTTTATTAGACTTTAGCCGCCCGACTTCCCTATTGCTGAAAGCTGAAATACTTTGCATTTACATAGGTACTGGTATGGCTATTTCAATTATGAAATTTAAATCAAGCAAGATTGTTCTTTCGTTGTAGAATGCGAGAGGCCTAGGCTCACAGGAAAGTTCATGTGACTGATGAAGACAGGGCGACTGTTAGGTACTTAATGAGCTGTTGAGCTGCACGATTACTGAAAAATGGCTTGCACTGATTGGACAGGTCCACTCAAATTTGTGTGGTTCTTTCCTCAAAAGACTATTTCAGACACGGATTTACATGGTCCTCACATGATCTGCCCAAGATTATGTCTGGACTATAAAAGAGACTTTGACCCCTGAGTTTGTTTCGCCATTTCTTCTCAGGGGTGGTCAGATAGGAAATGTCAAATACATCCAGCTTATTATTTATTTTTTAATAGGACGTGTAAAAGTGATTCCGTTATCCTATTTACAGAATAAACGATTTTATTTTATTTCATAATATTTGCAACGCATATGCTACAAAATCTCTTGATACTCCACTTTGACAATTCAACTGTAAATGGTTTAATTGAAATAAATGCTTTCCGACTTATTACAAAACAAGGTTTATCTTCAGACCCAGGTTTAACACATGGAGCCATTATTGAATTTCGAACTTTATTCCGGCTATGGTAAAGTTCCTAAACACAAAACTGACAACTTAGTACCGAACTAAGTTTTCAGTTTTGTATAAAGAACGGTATTTCAATCACTGTTACGTTCTTATTACAAAAACTGGCTCCATGGTTTAAGCCATGTCAAAATATAAATCTTGTTTTATAATAAGACGGTTTGAGTTTGAGTTTGATCTGCGGGATATTTGCGTAACACACTATCGGTAGCAATGGGTTTCATTTTGACAATTCAACAATATTCATTGCGTTATTTACGTTGTTGGGCAGACACATTTTTCGAACATATGAAGCAATGGATTAGCCATATACCTACTTCAAAATCATTCATATTTTGATTATGCAATTAGGGTGCTGGGGACCAAGCCTACTAATTTACAAACGTTGCAATGGTCTGGCCATTGTGAGTTTTTGACAGTTGTATGGTAAATCAACCGACAATCGAACCAATCGAGCGAATCAATTGACTAAGGTCTTCAACCAGTGCGTCCTGCCCGTCATGACATACAGTGCCGAAACATGGACACGGACAGCTGGCCTGGTCCACAAATTCAAGGTCGCCCAGTGCGCTTTGGAGCGGGGTATGCTTGGAGTCTCTTTGAAGGATAAATCAGGAATTCAATTATCCGGAAAAAAACCGGAGTTACTGACATAGCTTGTAGAGTAAGCAAACTGAAGTGGCAGTGGGCTGGCCATGTTTGTTGAAAGAACGATGGCCGATGGAGCAGACGAGCCCTGGTGTGGAGACCGCGTATCGGCAAGCGTAGTCCGCCCCCCAGCTAGATGGACCGACGACCAAGAAGGTGGCTGGATCAGACTGGATGCGGAAGGCAGAGAACAGGGTATTGTGGCGCAGCCTGGGAGAGGCCTATGTCCAGCAGTGGACTGCGATAGGCGGAGTTGATTGATTGATTGTATGGTAAATCGTTGTCCGTTTGGTGGCGGACGTAAAGAACAGCGCCATCCCATTTCTTCTCGTGGGTATCGTAAAAGGCGACTAAGGGACTTACTAGAGAATGGGCAGCAGCGTTCTCTATGCATTTTAACACCATACTGCGATCGCCAACCCGCCTGCCAAGCGTGGCGATTATGGCAAACCCCCCCTTTAGAGGAGGCCTATGTCCAGCAGTGGACGTCTTTCGGCTGAAATGATGATGGTAAATCTGCCAAAAACCCAAAATGGACAGACCACTGCAACGTTAATTAGTTGACTAAGGCTCTTACTAATGTGTATGTTAACACCGCAGAAGGCCTAATTCCATTCATTCTTGAGGTAATCACGCAATGTCTGTTGATAACAACATCGTCAGTTGAACAGTTGACTGCCATTTGCGTTCCGAAAACTATAGTCGATGAGTCGATTACAGTGTTACGGAATGATTGCTTGTAAACAATGAAGGTAGCCATCAAAACAATCCGATGTTAATTACAATCTCCGAATACGTGTGAGCAGATTGTAGATAGTTTCCTTATCCAGAAAAATGGGATCAATATAGTCTGAAGCTATGCAGTATAAAAAGAGAAAGTTTATTAGTTTGTTCTCGCCTCTCGGGCATCCATACGATAGTTTTAAATCGATTTCAAAGCTTATTACCCGAAGAGATAGCTTGGATAGCTTGCCCTGGCTGTAATATAGTAGGGTTTCAATAAGGTTTCAATGTGTGACGTTTAATTACTGTCTTCTTTTAGTCGATTATTTTTTAAATCGACTAAGTGTCGACGGTAATTTTCGCGATAATTAGTCTAATCTAAGTGCCATATTTGTTTCTAATAGTCCAAATTAATTATATAAGTAGGTAAACGAATTTATTGATTGCCCTAATGGCATTTCGTTGGTGCCTACGTGTCTATTAAAGTGCTGTCGATTTGACCCAATTCTTTAATTTTGTTTTTTGTCAAACCATTAATTACATTGGTTCAAAGTGGGCCCACAGGATAGCATTATATTATAAATATTATAATACTACGGTTATTGCTTCAAATAATATATATACCATAAAGAAATAGTTCCTGTAATATTATAAATAATGTAGATTTGAATCTAGAAAGTTATCATGAAAATGCAATCTTCTATGATACTGGTCCAGACGTTTGCCAAGTCAGAACTCGCAATAATTAGTTCAGGGATTTGAGTTAACTGCACTGAAACTAATATCTCTTGACATGACCTATATTACCGATACTAAATTCTATACATTTTTAATCTATCGAGTTTCTTGTTTTAACCGACTTCCAAAAGGGAGGCGATTATATGTTCTTCTGTATGTTTGTTTTTTTTTTTAAGTTATGTTCACCGATTTGTCCGTCAATTTGGTTGGACCGACATTGTTTTTTTTTTGTTTCAAATTGTATGCTCTCGAGGTGATCACATTGTCACCAAGTCAGAATCTGACGCGATTTGGGTATTTTTCAAAGTAACTCGTGCATTTGCACTTGGAAAGCACCATTTGGTGAAATGGAACTGATGATGAAACAGATGGCCACCGGAACTACTTAATAATAAGTATTTCATGGGTTACGATTCGATTAAGCACTTTCATAAAAGTATATGGTCACTAAGCAATTTATGCTCATCACAATGCATATGGTAAAGTCACTATCAGCTCCAGTTTTCCTGGTTCTTACCCAGGATCGGGAAAAGCAGTACCTACTTTGTAAAAGGTCATGAGGCTATTGTAATAACTTAGATAAATTCCGAACAGATCCACTAAAAAGCGAAAAATTTAGAAGTCGGTGTCTTTGAATCGGTATTTTAGTTTTTTGCCACCGACTTCCAACATTAAAGTTATTTTTCACTATGTAGTGTTTATTTTGGAAGTCAGTTTTTTTTTTGTTATTTCTACAAATCTAAGTTTTGTCAAACACCATCAAAATTAATGATTTTTTACGGTTTTACTTCATTTATTTATTTAGATTTACCAACGTTCGTATACACTACAGAAAACATAAAATAGAGAACTAAATGTAACAAAAAATTATAGGTAAACACAGCATTTTCCTATTATCACCTACTAGGTGTACAATCATACATTAGAGAAGCCAACTGTTATTTGTATGAAACAAAAGAAAAAGAGATACAGCCGTCTCGTATCATAAAAAATAACAAAAGTATAAAATAACGCAATACAATTATTATAACCTGCAAGATAAGACATGTACTATTAGTATCTGAATTTCCTGAATAGTTTCTTTTAGATGATCTCAAAAGACAAAAATAACCTTTATTCATTAGCACAGAACGGGAAGAGGTCGTGAATCGTGATCAATAAGAATTTAAAAACATTACCTAGTTTTTTTTCTTTTAAATTCACCTGTTTTTAGATTTATACACAATTTCCTATGATGCGTGAAAAAGCGGAAGACATCACAACAAAAAGTGCAAATCAAAATATTACAAAATCATCGAGAAATCAGAATCTGTAATCGTATTTGAAATGTATATTTTTTGCCGTTTTCCAATATTTCCAATAGTTTTACGGCGGCCAGTTTTTTCTGAGTGTTATATCATTAAGGCTTCTACATACCGGGGCGACTTGTCGCGCGACGCGACGCGACACAAAGGCACCGCTCGTCCCGCGACACGCGGGGCCTTTGTGCCGTGTCGCGTCGCGCGACAAGTCGCGCTGGTATGTAGAAGCCTTTACGATTATCTTTTGTGGCAAGAGTTACTTGTTTTTGGAATTTAAAATAATTGCACGTTTATTGACTTTGTTCTTTAAAGGTTTTTGTACATTCAGCGGCTTTTGGATAAATTAAAAATATTATGAAATAAACCAAACATGTGATTCTCTGTGAAATTATAACGTATCTATAGTTGCTATCGCGATCTTCGTATAGGTTTTCTATGGTTTAATTGTTCTGAGGTTTTCTAATATACAAACCACAGATGAGTGAAAGACCAACATATTAACCCCACATTTATTTTAATACTAGGTACTTATCCTTCTAGTGTGATAACATTATAATATTATTAATACATCAAGCGACAACTTTGTAAGTACCATTTGACGAAAATTACGCGAACGGAGAAGTATGAAATTTGGCACAGTTGAAGTTTATAAGATATGGAGGAGTGCAGAAATCTAATATTTTTGTATATAATATGCATTAGAAAAAAAAAAAAATTACACACATTACCTTGCGTTTGATTGACACACACACAGTCATAGTACCAGAGTGTCAAAAAAAAAATAAATATATATCTACATAAAACTTGACATTGTATAAAAATTACCTATTTGCGTTTCGAACTAACTATAATTTATTGTACTTCAATTTTAATATTTCCACACCGGCAACGGTATAGGTGAAGCTGTCTAATAATATTAAGATCTTAATGTACCCTATACCTACTCCGAAATAAATTCTATTAATTCCATTCTATTCTCATGACTTGAAGACAAGAGACACAGCTTGACCATGGAATAAGTAAGTACTACTCATGGAATTAGTAAGTAGTACTTTACAGATTGTAAGTAGAGGGCTCGAATTTCGAACAGTGGGCGACCTGTATTAATATTTAAGGGTGGTACCATTTCCGTTCTTTTGTTTTTAGGGCCATTTTTTTTTTTTTTTTAATTAGGATGGGTTTGCTCTTGACTGATTTGCTCATAGGAAGATTTGCTAATAGGCAATTATATTATATTAAACAGATATGTTATACACTCACAAAACATCCGAATAAAGTGTGCCGCGCAGCAGCGGCAGCACTCCCCCACTTTTCATTCATTTTAAATTTCACTACAAGTAAAATACGTCCCAATTAGGACGTTTTCGAGTCTTCACGATTGCGCGCTCTCAACATAGCTGTCTAATATAATATCATTGCTAATAGGAAATTATTTGAAAAATGTCGTTTTAATTACTGGTTGTTTAGCTATTAGGACCAAATGGTCCTAAAAACCCCCTCCGAAGGGGGTAAGAAAACCTATGTAGCTTTTCATTCATATTGCATGATCAGTCAGTTTATTAAAAATTTGAGTGCAAGCTATCTCCATCCATTAGAACGCAACTTCTTACTTTAAAACCATTAAAAAAACTATCAATCGGTTTATTTGATCATCAAAAAGCTTTTAAATACAAATTAATCATGGCGGCCCCTCTCACAGATATTTATAAGGCTATTAATATCATTAGCGGTAGAAAGGAAGATGAGCATTCTTCACACCTAAGTTTTACCGCTTCATTAGTAGGCGGATGAGAAATGATTAGTGATCAGATCATTATCAAGATAAATAAATAATAAGATGAATAGCATTAGTTTAAGTGGAAGTTTGAATAGAGATCTTTATCGAAGGTTTTTTGTTTGTGCTGGTGATTTAATGCTTCTATTTTCAAATTCAGGATTGTCTTTGACCGACTGCGTTCGAATGTCAATTCAATATCCCTGTTTCATTTAAGAGCGTTTATGATTTACGGCATTTCATACAAACTTTCAAGCCCTCGTTTTTCGAAATGACTGAACAGATTTAAATGAAACTTCATACGCATAAGCAGGATACAAAGGTTAGTTAAAAACATTTTCGATTAGTGTTACAGTCAAATTAGACCGATTATAAATTTTCCATAGACATAGAGATTTCCAGATATGTTTAAATAAGACATTTCGAAAATGTTCTTATCTAACTTTTGAGACCTTTGATCCTGCTTATGCGTATGAAGTTTCATTAAAATCGGTTCAGTCATTTCGAAAGATAAGGGTATGATGTATGAAATGCCGTAAGTAGTAAGCGCTCTTAAGTACGTACTATCATTTATTTATATTTTGTATTTATTAACACAGAGATCAATCAATCATTTATCAATCACAATTTGAATGATTTTGAAGTATATGTATTGCTGATCCAAATTGTTTTATATGTTCGAAAAATTTGTCTGCTCAACAACGTAAATAACGCAATGAATGTTGTTGAACTGTCAAAATTAAACGCATTGCTACTGATAGTGTGTTACGTAACTACGTCGCTGTAAGCTGGATTGAGTTTCGAATACTAAAATGTTTGTCTTACGAATTAATTCATCATAGATCGATCAATATAATTATATTGTTATTCGGCATGTTGTATAATGTGTGTCAGAAAAGCGTGGTCATATTTAAGTGCGTTTACACCTTACAGCATTTCATACAAACTTTCAAGCCCTTGTTTTTCGAAATTCAACATTAAAATCGGTTCAGTCATTTCGAAAAACAAGGGCTTGAAAGTTTGTATGAAATGCTGTAAGGTGTAAACGCTCTTAAGGGTGTGGTAGACCATCAAACTGAACAACATTCTCCATGGAACCAAGGAGGATTTTTTTTTTGTTCCAAGTATTTTTTATCATCAGCTGAATCCGCAGCTGTAGCCCGCGAAATTCAAATTTTCTTACGTTTTTTCCAATTTGCAGGTCTGTGCAGGTTGTATCTTGATCAAAATATAATTTGCAACTATAACTGATATGTATGTAGCGGCATCAACATCGCCACATGCGAACTACGCACTCACACTCACGTCACGCAAAATCCTGCATCGCGCAAGCAGAGTTTACCGCGCGACTAGCATATATACAACATCCAGACATCAACCGTCGGGCAGTTGCCCACCAGACACAACACCCGTTTGGTCGGAGGATCCTCCCTTTTCTATGGAGGATGAGTGAACTTTACAACTGTTCCTCATGCCTCTAAAAGTATTTACAGAATTTTAATCATTAGAATCATTAAACATCTCTCTAAGTTAGATTTGTTCCCAAATGTCATGATTTCATGAAAAAGTAATTCAATGGAATAAATCTAACCTTTAAATATGACCACCATTTCTGATACATATTTTATAGTCATTAATTATTCCATCTATCAGACGTTCTACTAAAATGAGTTAATATTTATAATGATTTATATTATTGCCAGAATTCTGTGCTCGTTGAAATGGATCCAAAAATTAAAGCTCCCGTTCCAATGGCGCAAAACAATAAATGTCAAAAGCATATCGCATGATTATTGCAACGCGCTGTAATTATAAATTGATGTATGATACGAATGAATTTTACATTTCACTCTCCGATTACGAAAATGTTACTTGATTTTAATTATTTTAGCTGTTTTAATTACTGTGTATTTTTACTTACAATTATAACATTTTAATTAAAAAGTAAGTAGGTAGACAGTTCAGACGTTTGCAATTTTATATTTTAATTGAAATTAAGTTTTAATTTTGAGAGACTGCCAAAGGAGTTTCCGAATGCAGTAATTGCATTTGCATGCATGTGCAAGATTTTCTCGGAAACCTCTGAACCGTGTTGAGTGAACGCTTTTGCGTGGTCAGTGTTATTTTTAAGACTCGAGAATGGTTCTTAATTAATTCAAGCAAGTTTTTTTACTTTTGTTACAAAAACTGGCGGAATATTGAACACTTTTTACTAATTATCTATAATTATACGAAAATTAGTCTGTTGTGTGTTTTGATAGTTTAATTATTTGGTGGAATTCATATTTTTCTACATCTTTCCTGAAAACACAGTATTCGTAATTAATCTTCTTCGTGGTGTCCTGTGGTTTAAAGGTTGGTCTAAGTTATTAATTAGTGTTAGGGAAGTACAGCTCGATTCAAACTTTATGGCGGCTCGGGACATGAGGCGAGTCGCTGCGCGTGGAGCGGTGCGCAGTGAGTAGAGCACTTCAGAGCCGCCATCAAGTTTGAATCGAGCTGTACCTTATCACTTGAGATTGCACTGAAAGAAATAACGGCACAGTTGGCGCAGTGGCTAAGCGATTGACTGCTGCGCTGCGTGTCGCGGGTTCGATTCCCGCACGGAACAAACAATTGTATGACCTACAAGTAGTTGTTCCGGTTCGGGCTGTTTGTGTATGTAAGTTTAATTAAATGTTTGTAAACGCACCCACAATATAGGAGAAATTCCTAATGTTTAAAAAAAATGCTGAAGTTATTCATATTATCTAAGTTACTTCAAAAATTACTGAACTTTAGTTGTAAGGAACTAAACTTTGCTTACATTTACAACTGATTTTTTAATAGCACCTAGTTTGCAAGTCACAATTTTTGTGTAAGCTAAGCAGTAACCTAAAATTTTGTTACAGTTATGCAAACATTTCTTTCAGTGTGGTCTCTTAGTTTTTGCGTCTTCGGCTTTTACAGCCATAGGTTACATTCTGTATGCAGTATATACTTGTATTTATAATAGTTTTATTGGTTGGGATGCCTCGAATATAACTCACTAGATGTAAGGCGAGCACGAGATCAGCTCACCATAGCCCAAAAGACGCTCCGTGGCACTGTTGACGCACCTGACCTGCATGCTGTGCTGGCTCGTTTCTTTGTCCCAGACAATTACTGCTGCGGCAGAAACCACAGGCTGTTTGCTGTACCTCCATGTCGCACCATTGTGCATGCTGAGTCCCCAGTACCTCGCACTCAGGCCGAACTCTATGGGACGATAACTGACTTTTAATGATTTTATACTGAAGGTTACGCCTAAACGAGTAGTGTTAACGATTTGAAAAAAATATATCTTAAATTAGAGCATTTTCTCAATAACTAAATATGTGAATATTTTAGATTATGTTTATATTACATAGTGAAATTAATTTTTAAAATTATGTCTAACGCGGATAAAAAACTGAGAATGGCGCAAAATCTAGCAAGCGTATTTTTCTGAAACCTTCACCAATTTAAAGATAATTTAATTATTGATCTTTTGATATACGCGTTTTATTGAAATACCTTTTGTTATGTGTATAATAAATTAATAAAAATGGGGACAGCTCTCCTTGATGGGCGAGTCCTGTTACTGGCTGAACGTACGACGCGTTGCGTGAGCTCAGTACAGAACACGCGAGCTAACCAATCAAGGTCACTGGCATATATCTGAGTATTAATAATCTCTTGGATTCTAATTCAACAAACGATCTGTTTGCGGATGAATGGACGATTTTTTTTTTTTGGCATGCCAGAAATACTGAGAGAGGTATTCATGAAAGTATTGTAATATTATTATTGTTTTATGGTTTTACCTGAATTTTATAATTTTATATTTTCTTTGCCTTTAATTATTGTAATTGGTTAAACCGTGTTAATTAAAGTTGAAATAAATAAATGAAGAAAGCAAATTGTAAATTAATTCTATAAAACACAGTTGATTGTTTGATTATGACGTTATCAGCATAGTGCCAACTCAAATCTACTGCTCAGTCAATGTGGCACAGGTAAATTATGCCAATCACTGTCATTTGGCAGCTAGGCCCTCGTGATACCTGACTCGGATTGATCCCTCGCCAGGTGGATTTGGCAGACTGACGAGAAACGATATAAGTACGTAGTATGGTAGTGATCAGCTTTTCCGTATTGATTAAACTTTTGAAATATGTTCACTTTTGTAATTGAATATCATGAATGGCCATTTACTAACCAGACAAAAATTACAACAATAAAACTGTTGTGGGTATCATACATATAATGTTTGGGATACATCCGATAAGTACATTCAGCAACAATTTTAAGTAAGTGACCTTGATCACTAAACAATCTAAGATTATTTTAAAATACACAAGAAACCATTGATGTATTAAATAGGAAGATAGACAACATCACGTAAATATTAAATGGACCCGCGTCATATGCTCGACAACCGAAATAGAGAGACATATTACGCGGGCTGTAGCGGGAACGAGATAGCAATAATTGTCACTGTTACGTACCCATAACAACTCGAAAACAAACTACGATTCGGGTATTCCCCGCAAACCGAGAGTAATGTAGGTCGATTGTGTTCTTTCACCTAATTTATGCGGTCTACGTCGAGGAGCGCGTACCATATCTTCCTATTTAATACATCAATGCAAGAAACCCTACTTTTTTTTGGGTCGACTATACTTGAGTTGTGTCAGTTACTTGAAATATCAGTTTACGACATTTTGTTTCTTTGTGTAACTGCAGAGTCATAGATAAAACAAATAAAAAACCGGACAAGTTAAAGGCATGTTCCCTCATACATTCCAACTGCAAATGTAAGTTTGTACGCACAATATTGAGTGATTTACCATTTTATTTTAAGACCATACATTTTTTACTATTTTATCTACTGATTTTCTCTGTCCATACTTCAAGTAACTATAACAAAAGATATCGTTGACCACAAAAAAATTTTTTGTTTTATTTTGTCTAGAATATCGATACCAATCACATCTGCGAAGCATCGCATATCGTTAATTTGACCGTGTATTAATTACATAGGTAAGTACTACATAAATAACAGTTTCTACTGACATGGAAATATTCAACATCAAAGAATGTGTTTTCCCTGTCTTGCATAGTATTATTCTAGACTTAGCACAAGTGCAAATGTTGGTAAAACAAATAAACACCTTTCTTAATATAAAGCACTTATGCAGACCTATACATAGATAAACCCACGCCTTCTTCCCAAAGGGGTAGGCAGGAACTGCAGAACGTCACCTGCTACGATCCTTACATACTCCTTTTATTTCCTTAAGGCGCTAACAAGAGGCAAATGATAAAAGTAGGCTTGTCTTAAACAAAAAAATTGCCAAAACTATTTAGTTTGTAAAAATATAATGTTACTAGCTGACCCGTGCCCACTCCGTTGGGCGGTAAACATTTTTACTTTATGACACACACAAATAACGTGGCTTTCTATGGGTAAAAGAATACCTACCCTAACTACCCTACCTACTCTACCTACCCTACCTACCCTACCTACCCTACCTACCCACCTAAATAAAAAAAAAAAAAAATTCACCTATACCATCTACTAAATAGTCCGAACAAAGCCTAAACCTTTTTTTTTTGATAGGTGAGCCCGTTCTTGAGTTATAAAATTCCAACGAAAAGTGGCATTGATTATTATACGAGTAGATATAGTAGATTCTTGAACATATTTCTCAGATCTTGGATGACCTTTCCAAAACACGTTTAGAAAAAAAAACTCGATACAAATTAACGGTAAACTAACCATTTACTTTTCAAACCAAAATATCTGTATTTAATACTGATATTTTGGTTTGAAACTCAAAGTAAATATTAAATACGAACAGCTAAACCGCGGTCACTGTCAGACTGCACACAAAAGAAACAGAAGCGTGATGACACACGCTTGTAATTTATTGCAAAATATGAAGCAATTATCTATTAACTCAAAAATGAGTTGAGTAATCGAAAATAAAAATCAACCAAGTTCTGCATACAGATAAGACGTTCTTGTTATAAATTAAATACCAGCCGTACGTTGATATTTAATACAGATATTTTGGTTTGAAAAGTAAATGGTTAGTTTACCGTTAATTTGTATCGAGACTTTTATTCTAAACGTATTTTGGTAACAACCAAGTTCTGAGAAATATGTTCAAGAATAACATATATTTTTTCCGCTACCGCAAACTATATAGATTTGCCAATTGTTTTGTTTAAGACGAGCCTTTTTTATCATTTGCCTCTTGTCAGCGCCTTAAGGTTTACTTACTTGTTAAAAATTTAAAATAATAAACCATTTTTCATTTTCACTGTAATTGTGTTACGTAGTTAGACCACTGGTCATACACGCACATCGGTTGCGAAAGAACATCACCATATCCATCACATTATGTCCTCCTAGGGCGCGCCCTCCCGGCGTTTCCACTCTCATAAAAAAATAAAGCAGTTACTTTCTCAGAAGTAAAATAAAGCCTCTTAAATTACAAATGTTCGCACTCACAGCTATTCAAATCGATCCTGAACGTGATTGATGATGCCTGAAAAAAGGTGTAACTGTTTACCGATCTTTGTCGAGTCCTTGACTTAGTTTTTTACACGTATCACTATAAAGGTTTGACCTTTTCATGTTCTGATAGATTTCTCTATTTTATTTTGCTTTTACTGGTTAGAACACGTATTTTAATGCTATCTAACTTATTATAGTTTAATAGATAATTATAGATAAACTTCGTTATTGCAATAACACTACTTCTACTAATACTACCTTTTGGAATGGGCGACTTAGCATCATTTTTTTTTTGTATTTCTTGACGTCAAAAAGTGCCGTTGTCTATTTGAAATAAACGATTTGACTTTGATCATCACACAATGACAAGGTCTATTTTTAGGATTCCGTAGCCAAATGGCAAAAAACGGAACCCTTATAGATTCGTCATGTCTGTCTGTCTGTCTGTCCGTCCGTATGTCACAGCCACTTTTTTCCGAAACTATACTGTTGAAACTTGGTAAGTAGATGTATTCTGTGAACCGCATTAAGATTTTCACACAAAAATAGAAAAAAAAACAAATTTTGGGGGTTCCCCATACTTAGAACTGAAACTCATTATTTTTTTGTTCAATCCCATACGTGTGGGGTATCTATGGATAGGTTTTCAAAAATGATATTGAGGTTTCGAATATATTTTTTTTTTTAAACTGAATAGTTTGCGCGAGAGACACTTCCAAAGTGGTAAAATGTGCCCCCTGTAACTTGGAAAATAAGAGAATGATAAAACTAAAAATTATATGATGTACATTACCATGTAAACTTCCACCGAAAATTGGTTTGAACGAGATCTAGTAAGTAGTTTTTTTTCAATACGTCATAAATCGTAAAACGCAATTTACCTTAGATAATAATTGTACGGAACCCTTCGTGCGCCGGTCCGACTCGCACTTGGCCGGTTTTTTTTTTATAAAACGAAGGCAGCATGCACAGAGTCACTGACCACACTATCGCACGAGCGACGAAGACGAAGCGAAGCCTTGGGATAGTCATAATATAACGCTTGCAGACAATATCCGCACAATTGCCATAAATAAATATAGAATACAATCATTGACAAGGTCTATAGCGCTACAAGGTTATTTTAACGCGTGGCCAAAATAATCAGAACTAACGCCGCCATCTTGTTTTTTGAATACATGTCATTTCAAGTGACATTTCACAAAACATTTGCACAAATGTTTACCAATAGCGAATTACGAATAGCCTGTCAATGTCATTCGAGTGCCAATAGTGCCTTGCAGTAGTGTATTTGTTTAGTGAAGAAATTGTTGCCAAAAGTGTTTTCTTCGGTCTACTTTGCGTAAACTGAAAGTTTTACTAAATGCTAAACTTGAATTTAACTTAAAACTTAACTTTTAACTTTAACTTAAACTTGAAAACTAGATTCTTGGAACAATTTTAATTGTTCCAAGAATCTATAAAAAAAACTGATGAAGTAATTATGTTCCCTTTGCGTATTGAAATTTCTCAGAAAAGGCGAAGCAAATTAGCGCAGCCGTCATCGTCAGTGCAATCACCGTCAAAATTAAATGAACTTTGAACAATTTCAAAAGTGCTCCAAGAATTGCTTTGAGTTACATTTTCCACTTCCCATAACTTGTAATAAAAAGAGCCCGTGTCTTTTCGGTAGTAAAAACATTTTTTTATCCCCAAAAGATTCGAATGGCTTGAGGTACCATTATGCAATTTTTTTGCCCCTTTTCCCTTTCACAATAGATTAATTCCTGTTCATAATATTAATCCATGCCAGTGAGGGTAAACATGAACATTATTTTGTCTTAAAACACTGGGTTTGTCCTTATTAATAAAATATGTATAAATGGAGAGTGGGGTTAGATGTGTCCAGAATCACCCCGTCATGTACAGGGCTTAAATCAGAAAATATTGTGGACCGGGACGAACATTGGGGTTGATTTTGGGTCTAATATTATTGGATGATAAAGCTTAATGTTTTTGGTCATGTTTTTAGTTGTATTAAAATGTCAAACAGAATTTTTCTATCGATGATGGAATATAAAACGTTGCTGAATGTTGAGCCTAACTGAAAACTCGAGCACTCTGGCCTGTCAGTTTTTTTATTAAACAGGAAATGAAGAATAATGTAAATAAAGAACTCAAGCCTTCTTCTTAGCGTATCAATGGCAAATAAGGTTGAGTAAATTCAAATATTAATATAATTAACTATTTAGAAACAACATTATTTTTAGTATATGCGAAACCTGAATATAGTTTGTTCAGAATAAGGAACTGAATCGATTTCAATAATTTTTACACCATGTTAAAGTGAGAGTGAATAGGCTTCTTCTGGGTAAGCTCACTCCATCGTCGACCTTGCCTCTGTCACCTCTGACCTAGAATAAGGTCAAGAGCAAACGCATCTGCAAAAAAAAAAAAAATATTTTGTCCCAAAAATATTTAAGTGTGATGGAAAATGTTATCACTATTTAATTACTTACAATACAATCGCCGTACGGTTAGGTACCTACTGCCAAATTATTATCAATGAGCGTTAGCATGTTTTTGTACGGACAACCCGGTAAAATAACAACCTTATAACTTTGTAATTTTTCATGATACAGTTTTGAAATTCTTTACATAAAAATACTAGACACGTGTTTCGGGTTTCGCATATACTTAAACTAATATTGTATAATCATTATTAATATTAAGCCCAAAATTCTACCATGCGTACTCCGTTCACTGACGAAGTCATAAGATCCTCTGGTGCACAGGTGACAGGTGGCATTTGGAAGGTGGGCCATTATCTGCGGAGAGACGCCGCATATTCACTTGCTGACCGAGTCGTTCATACACCCCCATCTGTGGAGATTCTCTTCTGTTTCCAAGTAGGCCACGGTAACGCGTGCCCAGGTGGAAAGCTCTCAGATGACTCGATAAAAATGTCAGGGGGTTCCATATCCTAAGGGCACGTCTTCCCTACCATTACCGCGCCCCCCGGTCTACTCTTTGATATGCAAAGGTCTTTGTAGCCCCACGAAACATGAGGCTCCGGTGAGCGATGGGTAGCTCGCCGTCCGATAAGGACCACGAGTCGACGGCGCGTTGTGTTCCACGCGTGCCTCAAAGAGATGTCAGCACCAACTGACGGGGTCTGTTAGGACTAATGCCTGCCAGGGTTGCGAGTTTGTCCGAAAGGGATATCGTGGCCCAGGCAACGGAAGGAACACGAGTGGGTTTTAGTCAGTAAAGGTCAGAACCTCCCGCTCCGCTCAGACCGGAGAAGTTATTTGATAATTTCCTAATCAGAAAAAAGGGGGTTTCAGCTCACACTAGAGATCACGTCTTGCTGTAGGTATTGCCATTAGCTGGTCCCACGCGCCAGAGAAAACTTTTACGGCTTTTAAGACGCAGATATATGCCAGTGATCTTGAGTGGTTAGCTTGCGTGTTCTGTACTGAGCTCACGCAACGCTTCGTACGTTCAGCCAGTATAGGACTCGCCCATCAAGGAGCGCTGTCCCCAATTTGACGCATTATTAATTTATTATACACAAAACAAAAAGTATTTTAATAAAACGCGTATACTAAAAGATCAATAACTAAATTATCTTTAAATTGGTGAAAGTTTCACAAAATTTCGTTTGGTACATTTTGCGCCGTTCTCAGTCTTTTAACCGCATTAGACATAACTTTACAAATTAATTTCACTATGTAATATAAACATAATCTAAAATATTCACATGTTAAGTTATTGAGAAAACCATTATACCATTAACCATTATCATATATTATTTTCAAATCATTAACACTACTCGTTCAGACGTGATCTTCAGTATAAAATCATTAAAAGTCGGTTACCGTCCCCTTAAGCCATTGAGGCACTGAGCACGACTCAGTGCCTCAATGGCTTAAGGGGACGATAATGTGGTGCATTGGGTGACGTGGGTCAGTTTGTAGCTTTGCCCTCTCAATGCGGCTGGTTATGGTCCTACGAATTTGTGTATTGAATTCTTAAATTTTTTTTTCTTAAGTTTTATATTTTTGCACATTCAAGCATTTTTAATTTGTCCATTCAGTGAATCAATTAATTTCAAAAAGTATAAACTAAGCATATTATTAGTAGCCCGGGCACAGGGAGTCCCACGGTCACAATTAGCGCATTCTTTGCGGTGCGGTGCGCGCGCGCAAGCAAATCGCGCCACAATGATATTTGTCCTCCTTTGTTATTGATAACCCGATACCCATGTGATAATGACGTGGTATTGCTTTGTAATGTAAGCAGATTTGACTGACGTTGTAGAAAGTAAGTATGACTAAACAGATCAATCCTTTACTTGTAGCCAGTTGTAGCACCATAGTCGGGTAAAAAAGCTTTGCAACCCTACCTACGTACCAAATATGGATTGATGTATGGCTACTACATCAAGTATATATTTTTGACAAACATTAAGTTTTGCATGCCCAAAGTAATCATAATTTTGTAAAAAATACAGATTGTTATTGTAAAGGCTTCTACATACTGGCGCGACTTGTCACGCGACGCGACATTCGACACCTGTAGAACAATTTCTATGAAAAATTCAAGGAAATTGTTCCACTGGTTTGGAACCTCAAATACCTACCACAGTAGGTAACTACAGACTACCTGGTCGTTTTATTGAGCAATTTTTCGCGAGGCATCGACCGACTACAGGTATCGATGAAGTCGTGTGTCCCACAAAACAGATAAAAGAGTCCCAGCAGTTCTCTTGACTATTTTGTAGTTTTCGACGTTCAAAAGTACCTTTTCGACGTTCAAAAGTGCCTGTTAATGTGCCAATTTGAAATAAATGTTTTGGCTTTGACTTTGACTACCATAAAAGACGACTTATGGATTATATTGTCACAGAAAGGATTGAACAGAACAGTTTCGTCATGGAGCTAATTAATTATTATTACGTATTAATATTATACGACCAAATAATCCGCTTGTAACGTGTGTATTAACTTAGCTTTAGGCAATGATTTCAATAGGTAAAAGCAGACTGTTTAGTAAATGATTTGATTATATTCAGGATCTTCAGGCAAAAAGAAACAGGAGGTTGATACACATGTCAGTCTTTTTGACAACTGAAAATGCTACCAACCAGAGGGTCTACTCCGAAGCGTTAATCCTAAGTATCAGCCGATGTTCGGCCGTTTTATAACTTCAATAGTTTCCTTTTTTGACTTTGAATCCTTACCCGACTTAAGGCTTCTACATACCGGCGCGACTCGCGACGCGACACAAAGGCACCGTTCGTCGCGCGACACGCGGGGCCTTTGTGTCGCATCGTGAGTCACGCCGGTCTGTAGAAGCCTTTAAAGTCACAGTTTTGACTTTGGCTTATCTCTTTGACTGTCGTTTTTTTTCTTTCGCCATAGTCAGCCATAGTTAGCCGTAGTCAAGAAATGAAATGAAATGAAATCGTTTATTCTGTAAATAGGATATTAGAATCACTTTTACACGTCATATAAAAAAATAAAAAATATCTAGATGTAGCCGACATTTCCTATCTGACTACCCCTGAGAAGAAATGGCGAAACAAACTCAGGGGTCAAAGTCTCTTTTAAAGTCCAGACATAATCTTGGTCAGATCATGTAGATCCGTGTCTAAAATGGTCTTTTGAGGAAAGAACCACACAAATTTGAGTGGACCTGTCCAATCAGTGCAAGCATTTGTCAGTACTCGTGCAGCTCAACTCAAGACTTAGGAGCTCAACGACTCGAGGAACAATACCAAAGAAAGGACATTTGGGTAGGCCGCATAAAGCGCTCAAAATGCCAGACCATAATTAAAACTAACTGAGAAAAAGAATTAAAAAGGAAAATATTTAAAGAAAAAGAAAAAAAATGACCCACATAGTGCTCACATTCACAATAATTAAAGCAGTAAATATAATACTTTTCAAAGTAAACATTCATGTAATATTGTATATAATATTCTGGAATGTCATTATGTATATAAAATCATGCATAATAATTAAAATGTCAAGTTTTCCGGTTTTATCACAAAGCTAGCAGAGCGAGCAGCTCAATCTCAAGCTTTTTTGTCTTCTAAATAATCTGAAATTTTATAGTACCCTTTTTTACATAGTTTGGTTTTAATACAGATTTTAAATCGTTTAATGGGTAAGTTTCGAATGTCAGTGGGAAGTTTGTTGTAAAAGCGTATAAATTGACCCATGAACGAGTTGCCTACTCTGTGGAGGCGATTGCGATGTACAGCAAGATTGTGTTTATTCCTGGTATTTAAACTATGAATATCGGACATTTTCTTAAAATTTGATTTATTTTTGTGTACATACAATAGATTTTCGAATATATATTGAGAGGCTACAGTCAGAATATCTATTTATTTGAATATTTCACGAAGTGAATCTCTTGGACCTAGATTGTAAATGGCTCGAACAGCCCTTTTCTGTAAAACAAAGATATTATTAATGTCCGCAAAGGTTCCCCAGAGAAGAATCCCATATGACATAAGACTATGAAAATAACTAAAATAAACAATTCTGGCTCAATCTGTCGAATTTTTTTAACGGCATAAGCAACGGCCGAACATTTGGCCGATACATCGGATTTATGTTTGGGGTAGACCCCCTGGCTGTAAAACTCAGTAGGTATCGAGTTCACTTCTGTAACCGTGATGAGAACTGAGAAGACATTGACAGCATCATCATCACGTTCACAGAAATTAAATTCTTCGTTATTTTCTACAGAATGGTAAGGCCTCGTTGGTCTAATGGTTGCAAATACTACTGCTGAGCTGGTCCTCGTCCTGGGTTTAATTCCCGGGTCGGGTTTTTGGGGTTTTTCCATCTGTAATTTCTCAGTAGCAGCCCGGAGTTTGGATTTGTGCCCGGTTGATGGCATAGGCTCTCGATTATTACAAGGAACTTAGGCGAAATGTGGGAGTACTATAGGTACACCTCTGCCTAACTCTTCGGGGAATACAGGCGTGATGTTATGTTATACAGGGTGTTAAAGAAATTGCGTGCCATAGCTTAGGGGTAGGTTCAGTATCGATATGGTTGAGCTGGATGGTGCTGATCCACGCGTCATGTTCGTGAACGGGCGCCGTTAGTTGAGACTGGTCTTCTTTTAACTGTCATGGCTTATTTGTAATCTTTTAATCTTATATTTTGTATTGTTTTGAGAAGCAACAAGAATAATGTACCCAAGATTTTGTAATTTATCTTGATTTAAAAGAGTGTCCTTGGAGTTTCTTGCCTGTTCTTCTCCATAGAGATCTACGTTTTGGAATGGGCAAATAGCTTCAACTTTCTGACTAACTGACCGACTCTTTGACAATTCAAAAGTGCCTGTAATAGGTTTAATTGAAATAAATGTTTTGAGTTTGATTAAGGAGCCCAGGAAAAAAAAATACATAAAAAAATATTGCAAGATCAACCTAAGTACCTACTGACTTAGTAGCATTTGAACAAATAAAATAATTTTAATTCTAAACTATTGCTATTTTAAGTTATTAGGTACTAAATTAGGCTGATCTTGCAATAAATTTATATGTTTAATTTTTATTTATTTTTTGTATTTTTTTTTATTATTCCTGGGTTCCTGTGTCGATACTGAACCTACCCCTAAGCTATGGTACGCAATTTATTTAACACCCTGTATAGTAGGGCCTTTATTTGTTCAGGGTCTAGCTGTTGGTGCATTGTGATTTGTGTTTGTAACAGCGTCTACAAAAAAGTGTGAAGCTCCAAGTGTGAACGGTTTATTTATTATTTACTAAACTACTTAAGTGTTGACCGCGTAAAGTAGAGTGCACTCAGAGGTACCATTAGCCGACAGACTGATACTGAACTTTTAACTCACCTTAAGTAAGTATTTTGATCGTAAATTGCCGAACTCATTGCTGTTACAACTGAATATTAAGAGCGTTTACGACGAACGGCATTTCAAACAAACTTTCAAGCCCTTGTTTTTCGAAATGACCGAACTGATTTTAATGAAACTTCATACGCATAAGCAGGATACAAAGGTCTAAAAAGTTAGTTAAGAAAATTTTCGAAATGTCTTATTTAAAAACAGATAACTGGAAATCTGTTTCTATAGAAAATTTAAAATCGGTTTAATTTGGCTGTACACTATTTTTCGAAAATGTTCCTAACTAACTTTTAGACCTTTGTATCTTGCTTATGCTTATGAAGTTTCATTAAAATCGGTTCAATCATTTCGAAAAACAAGGGTATGAAATTATGTATAAAACAGTTTCTGTCACAGATAAAGTTATGGAAACTAAACTCCGTCCAATGAGAACATGCGTTCCTCACACCTCAGCTGAATACAAAAGAAAACGTGTTTGAATGAATGAATGAAATGCACCAACGACAGCGTGGTTCGACCAGACTCGATTAAACGAATGAACCCAAAGATTTGCACTAGCCCCTGGAGCCTCATATTTCATGGGACTACAGAGACCATTGCATATCAAAGAGTAGACCGCAGGGCGCGGTAATGGTAGTGAAGACGTGACCTTAGGATATGTCAAGATATTAGAGCCGTACTGGATATGCATCCATCAGTAAGCATTGGAATAGTGGAGGAACTGGTTTGATTGATTGATTGATTTATCTATGTGTGGGCATATTTTAATGACATCGCCGCCAGGTTGCGTTTAGGTCCAGCTTCGCCGGATCTTGAATGGAGAATCTTTTTGGCGGGGTTAAACTGTTTTGCTCTTTCTTTTGTATGCAGTCTGACAGTGACAGTGGTTTACCTGTTGTCTGCGTCTTAAAGTGATCAGGATCACACAATTTGAAAGCGAAGTCACTTGAAGTGTTCGAACTTCGAAGTGAGTGATGTTTAGAGAATAACAGTAGGTATAGCTCGATTAAATTTTGAAGCCGGCTCTGAAGTGCGCTACTAGCTGCGCATTATCGCACCCCTCACCCCCGCTGACACGTGAATTTTTTACCGCGCAGCGACTCGCCTCATGTTCCGAGCTGCCATAAAGGTTCAATCGGGCTGTACAGATGAGATAGTTTACACTTACAGTATACTACATAGTTTACTAATATCCGCAAATTCTACCGGATCTATTGTTTCTTAGAACTCGGTAAGTATTTCGACCCTACAACTTGCTATCGGAGATTCCCAATCTTCCTTCAGTAAAGAGATTCTATATTTATGTTGTAATAGCGGGCGATCAGTTTGCATTCGTGCGTAAAGATAGGCTGGCAGGAACAGAGTATAAACTACTATTCGTGAATAACTTATCTAGATATACAATATTAGTTTTAGTTTATGCGAAACACGAAACACGTGTCTAGTATTTTTATGTAAAGAATCTATGTTTAAAATTTTAAAACTGAATCATGAAAAATCACAAAGTTATAAGGTTGTTATGTTACCGGGTTGTCCGTACAAAAACATGCTAACGGCGCCCCCGCACCTCCAGGGTCGTATTGCGCTCATTGATAATAATTTGGCAGTAGGTACCTAACCGTACGGCGATTGTATTACTCGTATAAGTAATTAAGTGGTGATAACATTTTCCAATTCCATCACACTTAAATATTTTCGGGACAAAATATAACATGGTGTAAAAATTATTGAAATCGATTCAGTTCCTTGTTCTGAACAAACTATATTCAGGATTCGCTTAAACTAAAAATAATGTTAGAATTCGGTAGAATTCGGAAAATAAGTTCGGTAAATATTTGGGACTGGATTAGCCAGCGGCAACGCAACGAAAAAAATTTACGGTCGCACGACCGTAAAGTTGTATTTTATTCGGGATAAAAAAGTTCGTAATGTACTTTTTCAGGTAAGTACACACGGCTACACATCAAGCTGGCCTCTCATTGTACGAAAATCCTATACAATGCGAGATCAGCCTAAACTGGATTTGTATAGCTTGATGTGTAGCCGTGTGTACCAAGTTTTTTTCATATTGAAAATCATCTAAATCACCTCGCAAACAGAGGACTCACACACAGATTATAGACTCACAGCCGCAGTTATAATCTGTGTCAACTTTTAAAATGAAAAGTGGAATTCATCTGTGCTAAAACTATGAGAAATAGAGAAAAGTGTCTTTGATTGACCACTTTTCTGTATTCCTCATACCTTCGGTTCTCTAAGTTCTATGTCAAAAACAGACTCTGTACTGTAGATAAGTTTAAGTATTTGTTGCATGAAAAAAAAAACATTTTATCAAAGCCGGAATTCCCTGCGTACCGCATACAAAACTGTTCCAGAAACGACTTAAAGCTAGTGGAATACATATTTTACCTAGAACGGAACAGTGATCACTGAATATCATAAAACAAAGTTCCGGAACCCATCCATTTCTGCTGTTTGCCCTAATCTCAAAATCCACCGGTCGGATTCACTACAGTTTTCAACTACTCTAGCGCGGAAAACAGTTGAAACAGTTGAGTGAAAATGTTTTTGTTTGAATTTGTTGCCGTTTTTAGTAGAAAATGATTTTATGTTCTTCGAGTAGTACCTGCCTAACTAAGTACCTATAGTTAGGCAGGTACTACTCGAAGAACATATTTTGCAATTTATTTATTTTATTAAATTGAGGCTGTTTGTCTAAAGACATTTAATTAATAAGCGAATAGTTCCAAAACCTATTTAAAACAGGAGGTATTAATTATATTAAACATTAAATTATATGTCTTTTTGTCAACTTTATCGATGACAATTTGGCAAAGAAGAGAAATCGCATTAGATTTTCGTAAATAGAATAGAATAAAATAGAATACTCTTTACACAACTTTTCTTTTTGTACAAAGTACATCACACGTTGTACATCATAAAAATTACAGATGTAAACGTAGACCTTTTACATAGAGTGACACAATGGGCGGTCTTATCGCTAAAAGTGAAAACACCATAAATAAAAAAAAAGTAAAAAGTACGTAAGTAGTAATATTAAGTAAGTTTCAGTTTTAAGGCTTCTACATACCGGGGCGACTTGTCGCGCGACGCGATGCGACGCAAAGGCACCGCTCGTCCCACGACACGCGGGGCCTTTGTGCCGTGTCGCGTCGCGCGACAAGTCGCGCCGGTATGTAGGAGCCTTTATACATCTTTTTACATGCGACTGTACACAACAGTTCACAGACTGTACACACGGCTACATATTAAGCTATACATTTCCAGTTTAGGCTGATCTCGTATTATACACGATTTCCATACAATGAGAGGTCAGCTTATACTGGAAATTTATAGCTTGATATGTAGCCGTGTGTACCAATTTCAATTCTCAAGTGAGTTGAGAAAGTTACGTACAGAAAGAAAGTAACATGTGGCATATTTCACTCTCTACTTTCCTCCCTGAGGAGGTAGCTTCAATACGAGCCCGTCGGGTACATCCAGGTAACCCATATCAATAGTCGGTCAACATGCATATTTGTCAGGAAATGCATTATTAAAACCAAATATTGATATTTGAGAATATTTATCTATATTTGTATAACAGTCGGTATTGACAATTGATGAAATTAGTAATTATACTCGTTGAGTTATTTAATGTGTGTGCGAATGTCCTAAATTATAATTTATTAGGTGGAAAAAGTATCAGGTTCAGATTAGTTTAGTTAGTGGCCGCACGGTTGGCGCAGTGGTTAAGCGATTGACTGCTGCGCTGCGTGTCGCGGGTTCGTTTCCCGCACGGAACAAATATTTGTATGACCTACAAGTAGTTGTTCCGGGTCTGGCTGTTTGTGTATGTGAGTTTTAAATGTTTGTAAACACACTCACGATACAGAAGAAATTCCTAGTGTCAACGTTTAAAAAAAAAATAGTTACCTACGTATGATCATTAGTCATCACGCTCTGAATGGTCTGATGATACGAGTAGATCAGTAAAAGTGATTTAGCACCACCGATCTGCTACAAGCTCCCCGGAATATTAACTACCTATGCATCATGCTTGCCAATTTTGGCATACCTGCCAACTTAAAAAAAAACGTAATATGCCAGATTATCAAGCCAAGCCAAGCTCTCTTTACACTTCGGCAAGAGACTGGAACCATTCGCCAATAAAATCATCTAAATACGATTATTGCATTACGAAGTTAACCATTGTCTTTGACAATCAACAAATTGTGTACAAGAAAACTGAATTAATAATTCAAAGCCCGAGTTTGGCTAACTGTGGTTTGAGAACTAAACGGCTGTTTAGCTGTTAGTTTAGACGTTCCTTCATTGTGTCCCCATTGTTAAACTGATTTTAATAACTGTATTGTTTTCGAAGACATCGTTACGAGTCGTCAGAAGCCCAAAATTCTGACAACTAGTTCTACCAAGGGGTATCGTATTACCCAGTTGGTTCTGAAGGTCAGGTAGGAGTTACTCCTTGTAAAATATTGGTATATTTCAGATTCATCTGGTTAGACTGGAAGCCGACCCGAATATAGTTGGGAAAAGGCTGGCAGATCATTGTTTTGGAAGAAAGTATAGAATAGAATAGAATACTCTTTATTGTGTACACCATAAGGGTGCCCGCCCACGGACGTTTTTTTGTAGCTGAACTAATCGCTGGCGATTTCTCAGCGATTATCGCCAGCGACTTTTTGAGCGACTCAACGTTACACGTGCGATATTTTGTCGCTGGCTGTCGAAGGATGTGCTCGTCATGGATTAACAGAGATCGATGTTTAACCAAAAGATGAATTTCTTTCTTCGAAGTATAGTGTTTATCCGAAATCATAAGTTAAAAAAATACAAACGCTTGAATTATAATAACAATAAGAATGACCTACAATTTTAGTATAAATACATAAGTTTTAGTATAATAACATTAAACTGTTATATAAACTCATCTTAGTATCTACCTAGGTAGGTATGTATTTACCTCTCTATCACTTTCACACCTAAACCGTATAGGTACTAACAAAAAATTAATTTGTAAGTAGTATCTAAGTAAACTAAACTTATAATTATATCGATATCCATCGGTGAGAAATGACGCAACGTCCTTCCCTAGCAAAGAGTACGCGGGCGACTGTCGCTGAGCCGTGTGCGTTAGCTAGTACATTTCCATACGTTCCATTTCGGAGCGACAATCGCTACGCCCAGGATCCAGCGATTTTGTTAGCCAGCAACTTTTAGTAGCTCGTGGGCGTTACTGCATAGAACTCCATACGTTCCATTTTCGGCGACTCAAAAATCACTCAGCGATAAACGTCCGTGTGCGGGCACCCTAAAAGTTACAGATATAAATGGGCGGTCTTATCGCTAAAAGCGATATTTTACAGACAACCTTTGATGGATTAAAGGGAGCAGGAGAGACAATACTGCAGGTAGCATATACAAAATACATACATACATACACAAAGCATACACTTATCTAATAAATATAAACAATAATACACATGAAACAAGAGCAGGGAACTGTATTATGTAATGATGATGTTTAAGGAGAGAGGAAGTGTTTATAGGATTTCGATACAGTGTCTGAGAAAGAAAAGCCACTGCCGAGGCAGATCGAGAAAGAACTGGCAGGAGGATTGAATTTCCTAAGATTGGTCACGAAGGCGATGGACATATACATATGGATGAGTATGAGGGAGAACTTTGCTCAGTTGTGAAAGAGTAAGGCAAAAAAAAAAACATAGGAACCAAGTTTGCATTGCTACCGAATTCTATAGGTACCTACGTCAAAGGCCCCAAAGCGAAAAGAATCTATTTTTTATCAATACTGAGTTCAACTAGCTACCTTTTGCACGGTCCATTTTATGCGGAGGTTTTCGTACATTTTACCGGGTCTGTGACCGACAAAATACCGAGCAGGACAGCTATGGCACCCCTTTCAGTTCCAGTTCGAATTTTGATTATAAATTGACTTGTATTTTTGTTTGTGCATTTTCCGCCGTTTTGGTGGAGTGAATCGCTTTCGTATGAGTCCCCTGAGGCATGACACGGTGGTATGCAAGTATCGATTAGCTTGTACCCCATGAAATTAGTTCAAGCAGCCACTTAAGGAATGAATTGATAGGTTTCTTTTGGTATGGTATACTCTTTAAAGTTCGCGCATTTTAATATCCGTCGACCGGCAAAACATACCTTTGCCGTTACATACCAATATCATTAAATAGCCAAGTACAGTATTACAGATACGTAACTAATAATGTGGTAATTCATAAACGCGAAGTGAACAATACTAGAACCAGACAAGAACACAGTGTAAATATTGTAGACAAAGTTGATCCAATGAATGATTTGTTTTTTGTACCATTTAACAAGAACTGAATTTTGGCGCAAATATTTTGATAATAATTACCAACTGTATTATTGTGGCTCCGTGTGGTGCCGGACGTAAAGAAAAGCACCATCCTATTTCTCCCCGTGGGTGTCGTAAAAGGCGACTAAGTGACTTACTAGAGAATGGGCAGCAGCGTTCTCTATGCATGTTAACACCATACTGCGATCGCCAACCCGTTTGCCAAGCGTGGCGATCATGGCAACCCCCCCTTTCTTTTGCGGGAGGCCTATGTCCAGCAGTGGACATATTTCGGCAGAAATGATGTATTATTGTGTAGGCTCTAGCTTCAACTCAACTCAGCAGGGTGTGGCTCTCTCATGAACTTACTACCTCTTGATTACCAACAGTGGCTCAGTCATTAGGCTACTGTAGGTTCTAAACTTAGCGTGACCAATGCCTATACTATCCGAGACGGACTCTTTCAGTATATCCACCGTATTATATAACTTTATAGAAAGCGGCTGGGGATTTACGATTTCCTTTCATCGAGATTAGTGCACTAAATTCTTTATTTTTTAAACTTTGATGGCTTAATGAGCACGGTGGCCTGTTTGGCCGTTTTAAGGGTTAATTTATGGGGCTAACTTCTTTTGGTAGCTTATTTGGATCCTTGCAAATGAATAAGAAAGTATCTAGTATTACTTGTTTTTTCTACACGAATGGATTTTCAGAACCTTTAACGTATTCCCAGACATCACATCACATGAAGTACTTACTTACCCAGTACCCAATGTATGTCACATTCTAATTAACACGCCAAATTGAAACACAAATATAGTTTTAGCTCTATGTCACTCTGATGATAAAATAAATGATGTGATTTATGGTTGAACGTTGAACAGTAACATTTATGAAGCGAATTTTCATGTCATTCACAATTTGGAGTTTGTCCCTAAACTAGTCATGTTTGTGAGTTATCAAGGCGCCTGCTACCCTCACCCTAACATAGTAAGGACGTTTAATAGGGCGGTACCAATCCGTACCGGTACCATTCCTTGATTTGTTTGTGTTTTCATTTTTCAATTTGTTAAACAGGTCTGTGTCTTTATGTCCTCCAACGACAATCGTGATTCGATAGTTAATAAGTTTACTATCATCAGGTGGTATTGATTAATTGACATAGATTTCAATTTGACTTCAAAAAAATAACTGTTTGTTCCTGGTTTGATAAGAAAAACTGTCAGGCATAACGCCAGTTCTGTCTGTGGTTATCCACAACAAAGTATATTTCTTTACCGCAAAAAGAAAAGGACGTTCCACTCGCAGTTTGCCGGGTTATTATATAGAAAATATCCTATCTTATACCTTCGAAGAAAATTTTGATGTATCACACGGAAGTCCCAGGAGTAATACAACAAAATATAACTTAGGTGCTTATTTTTGTACGTGGGTAAGTCTGTTGTACATTCAGTTTCGTATTTTGGCGAAACGCCAAGGTGTAACGGTTGGTTTTAACCAAAAGCCGAACGCTTAGGCATTTAGCTAAAAACAATCTATTGTGAACACCTGTGACACGGGGCGAGAGTTGAGCTTAGCGATGTATATGTGTGTGTGCGTTCGCTATGTAGAGAACCCATTCAATATATTGTTTGCATACATGAGTATAAAATGTTTTGCGATACCAATTTCCTCCTGAAATTAATTTCATAAATATTTACGCAAGCAACGAGAATAGAAAATGAAGTGTTTTAGTCGCTTGCCGTCCGTACAAAGTTATAAGTGGCAACTTAAAGACATGGATACTTAATGGCACTGGTTGGCAGCTGGCCAGCGATCTGTCATCATTTGGTGTTGGTGGTTACAGTCATAACCTTACGTTATACGCTATAAATACTGCCTCGATACGTCTTGTGAAAGGTGCTGAAAGGAACTATTCGATCCTTGGCAAGAAAGCTGGTAACATAAGTTTCATTACGGATTAATACGTACGTCCGGAAGTAGGTACTGGCTGGGCTGGGCTGGCTGCGAAGCCGGATTGAGTTGTGATGACAGAAATAGAACTCCATTTGAAATAATGGCAGAATTGACGAATGACCGTTAATGACCATAAGAAGAAGAATATTCCTACAAGGATCGTTATTGTATATATTATCCCAAATAATGTTAGATAACTGAGTACCTTCTTAGTTGTATAAACCTAGTCGCAGCTGCCTATCGAGTAAGAACTTGTACATAACTATATTTACCAGCGATATTAGAAATATTCTACGAAAAAAATTATCGTCCCTTATCCCTCATGTCTGGGGCAGTTGTTTATTACATTCGAACTTACATACCGTGTAAACAAGTTTAATCTTTGTTGGAACAAATAATAGCATATCGATATTAAAAACTAATATTGACTTCGATATCCATTGGACCTTTCCTTTTTCGACCAATACACTATTTTAAATAGAAAATACGATAAAGACCTTTATCGTAAACTTTGATGGATTGGAAGGCAAATAGGTTTACTGTTCATAGAACTTGAAAGCAGTTTTGATAAGAAGGGTGCTTCGCCCTTTCCAATGAACCTTTGCGTCCGGTCGCTCGTCCGCCTCACGGCTTATGATTTCAATAGGGGTCTCACTCCGCTGGCTTTGAACAAACCCCAGATATAGATAGGATGAATTAAATGTTTGGAACTCGGTGATTTGACTAGTTCCTGCTGTTATTAATGTTTGTTTCCTTTGATCCGTTTGCATTTCGGACTTCGGAGATGAACTAGATATTATTCGAACAGAAAGGGTATTTACTAAAATAGGTCTATTTAATAAAAAAGGCACTAAGCCCCTTTAATTTAGATCAAGACATTTGATACCAATTTCTGTCTGAAATTCGGAATTTATCTCCAAATTGTAAATTATCTCCCGAAATGTTTGTACAGAATTCAGTTGCTTGAACTTTACGATCGCTTTCTATAGAGTCTATCTTTATCAACTCTTTGTTCTCATCTTCAATGTTTAGTCGATTTATTTATTCAGCGTTAATAGAGTCTAAAAATCCATTGACATTTTTTGTGAATTCTTCAACGTCGACCTTAAGCTGACAAAAAAATGAATGTACCAACTTTACAAGACATTGCCATGAAAATAAATGTAAAACGAATTAAGTTAGAAGTAAAAAGTGGTATCCCACAGGCGTCACGGGGTTATAAAGCAAATATTTGTTTACAACGAGATTGAGTGTACGTGGGGCAGTCGCGCCTGGCTGCACAATCAACGACACGGGGAGCGCGCGCGCAGTATGCCGAGTTATAATTTGATATCGACTTAGCGTTCATTTTTATCGTCGTGTTCCGGATTCATTTCCTTTGCAGACTTATAATTAATAATATCTTCATAGTAGGCTATATTTAACATACACTAGAACAATCCCCTTTATATTTTGCTGTTCTACTTGGCGTGAATACGAAAAATTAAATTTTTGCCTCCATAAGTCCAAAATATCGGTTGCTTATGACTGGAATTTGGCGAGCATCAGTTAATTCGATTGTTCTCCGCCAAATTGGAGTAGTTTAATGTTAAACTGCGCTGACCTGAAAAACTGGGTTATTTAGCACTTCTACAGTACGCTTTGCAATATAAATGAGAGCTCATATTAAGTCAATTAGCACTTCGTTTTCTAATTCATTGACGAATTCCTTAGTTTTTCCTTAATGATAATTACAATCTTTACTTTAATATTCTTTTTGTTATCTTTCATCTCAGGTTTGAAATGATAATCACGGTCGTAAAAATTCTTGGAATGAAATGATTCTAAAACATTGCTAAAATTATTCAATGTTGAATCCAACAAATTATTTATCAACGCTAAATATCCATAATTCATTTCGTCGCGCTAAACTGCCTTAAACTTATAAATCATCATAAATTCCAATTTCCAAGTTTGGGAACCGGCGAGATGTATCATTAAGTTGGCCCGACACAAATCCATTTCAATAATTCATATCAATCCCTATCATTCCGGCCCCCATCCCTATACTTTCTCGTGGGTCCCTATAATTACCTGTTTATATTCGCTTTACTTGGTCCAGGGTTTGTTCATTGCTTTGGGCAAACTGAGCAATTATCACATGGCCGCCGGACAGTTCCCACGGGATGGTAAAATTTGTAACTCACATACTAACGTGTCGAACCTCGCGGCTCACGCTTTTTGTAACATTAGGCTCGCAGTAGGATATTGTATTGCGGTCACTCTGTAACGAAGCCTTAGAACGCATCCTTGCCGGTCGTATCTCCGCTCTCCTTTTACATTGCTGCCTTCCTTCCACTTTAAGTAATGTTGTTCCTCGAGTGACGAGAGATGGGTTGAGTGCTCAAGAAAGTGGGCGTTCGGGTTTCGGGTTACAAAGACGCAGTACTGGTTTTGTTTGCTCGAGACGCTCGCGATCGCGTGAGAACCTTCGGAACTGCATGGGCGTGACATCGTACTCTTTTTGTGTTCTGTTTTTTACTTATTTTCTTTTGTAAGGCTAATGCTGAGCTGTGAGTAGTGAGTATCGGTAATAGTTATACAGTCAACTTTCCGACGTGACTGTGACAATGCAATTCGTAAGATTGTACAGATGATTTTTAAATTCCAAGAGTTCAGCATAAGATCCGTCATACGCATTGTTTTCCATGAATAATGTTGTAGTATGGAATTTCATGTGTCAATTTCAAATGGAGTAGAAGTGAATGGTTATCCACGCTTGTGTTTGCATTTCGTCACACGCTGATTTCACGCCTATTGGTTGCGCTTTTTCAATTCTTTTTTCTTGCTTGCCTATCGACATTTATACGAAAAAGTTGCCAAGTGAGCCTGTTCGGGACAGGATTCTATAATTGATTGTCGGCGTGGCTATTAAAAAGACATTAGACGTGACCGCTGTTTGCTTTGGTCGTGTATACTCCAACAATACAATGTGGATGGTCTGTTTTCAATTTCCGATGTTATCGGCCGTTATAGTTAGGTGGGCACTTTCCCCGGTGTTTGTGGCAAGCTACTGAATATGTATCGATTGTTTATTTGGAAATATGATCTGGCTGTATAAACTTTGTGGTGCGATGTAGCATTAGTCAACAACGCGGAGTTTGTTTGTAAACTAACAGATAATCTGCACAAGTTGGTACATTCAATGCATGCATGCTTGCTTACGTGTAAGAGTACCTGAATGTTTTGTATGTCAGAATGTAGTTTTAATAAGGCCTGGAACGTGAAGGAGAAATAATGATGAAGTTATTGTGCTAGCCGTAGGAACTTGCCTTGTTGGAATGTTTCGGAGTATGTGAGCATTTGATCCAATTAAAACCGGATAAATAGCTCAATTACGTGCGGGATTTTCTAACAAAACAATAGCTTTTTACAACGTTTTTTCTCGTGATGAAGGTAACTCGTAAACCCAATACCTACAACAAGTTAAACTCGGTGCGGATCGCTTTACAAAGGATATTGCCTGAAATCGTACCGGGCCGAACAAATAATTCTATCTACGTATTACTCCGTAATGAAATTTACATATTTCATTTTATATAACTATCCAATAAACTCTCCGGTCTGGTATATTGTTTCCGAGCGTGCTCTGTTGAATAAAACATAATATTTTTATTGCATGTTTGCGTCCAACGGTGCATATATTTTACATAGATCTCGATCTGGCACGGCCGAATTGGCTGCATCTACATTTTTATTATATTTTTCTAAATGTATTTTTTAGGAAAACAAAAAAAAAACAATAATAAAACGATAAATATCGACGGCAGTCGCAGTAATGGAAGTTATTACTAGACATTGCGGTGCAGAGCTTTCGTTATTTGAACGGTTCCTTGTTTTACGTACGAGCAGTGGTGGCTCAGTGATCAGTAGTGGCTATGGCCCAGTGGTGGCTCAGTGATCAGTAGTGGCTGTGGCCTAATGGTGGCTCAGTGATCATTAGTGGCTGTAGCCTAGTGGTGGCTCAGTGATCAGTAGTTGCTGTGGCCCAGTGGTGGCTCAGTGATCAGTAGTGGCTGTGGCCCAGTGGTGGCTCAGTGATTAGTAGTAGCTGTGTCCCAGTGGTGGCTCAGTGATCAGTAGTGGCTGTGGCCCAGTGGTGGCTCAGTGATCAGTAGTGGCTGTGGCCTAATGGTGGCTCAGTGATCAGTAGTGGTTGTGGCCCAGTGGTGGCTCAGTGATCAGTAGTTGCTGTGGCCCAGTGGTGGCTCAGTGATCAGTAGTGGCTGTGGCCCAGTGGTAACGGCCTCGACTTACGAATGGTAGGTCGTGGTTTCGAACCCAGACAGGCACTTTACTTTGTGTAAATAATTTCATCACCACTGCTCTCAAAACGGTGAAGGAAAATATTGTGAGGAAACCAGCATCTCCTAGAAGCAAAAATTCAAAGACATGTGACATCTACCAACCCGCACTGGGCCCGCGTGGTGGATTACAGCATTTACAGCCCACTCTCTCTTAACGAGAGGAGGCTGTGTGGCTGTGTCCCAGCAGTGGGAACATTACAGTCTGATTATGCATGTATATCTATCTCAGATAGCTATAAGTACTTCCTAGCTATAATATCTACTATTAATTATGTTTTAGTGGGTAGGTAATTGAATTTAGTTACGGGCCTATGATTAATAAACAAAATTTGCATATTCAAATACAAACTATAAATATTAATAACTGTTTTCGCTTCATTAAAACTTACGAACTAAAATAGTCCGGCGGCGTCATTAAAGTAGGCTAATTAACTTCTTTAAAGTTCGCACGAACTCAGTCGCGTACAGCATAGAATTAAAGATAGGCAGGCAAAATATTCTCACTACAAAACGTAATTATGTAACCAAAACCAACGAAAAACTATTAACGATTCCAAAAAATAATCATTCAATACACTTGGTACACTTCCCACGGGGCCATTATCAAGATACTCGATCACAAAGCTGGTATTGCGAGCGTTTGAATATGGTACTACGGGATTTGTTAGTAGAAACGGTCTATTGTGTGCCCACTAGCGCTACTAATAACCGCAGACTTAACTTTGTAAGTAGTCTATAGCGATATAATAGAATAAGCACTCAGCCTCTGGGCAGTTGTCTATGGTTCGCCTTTTGTTGGGACAGGTGATTGATGGACCCCTCATTGTCTATGTCGCGCTTAGTTTGAAAAATGGCGAATGTTTGCGTTTATTTGATTGGTCGTTCGAATTTGGGTTGATTTTTTCCCGCGTTCATAATGGACGGTTTTATAATACTTATTGAATGGAATTTTGATGTTGATGTAATTAGTTCAATTTCGTTCAAAGACTGAGTAAATAAATACGAGAATAGATTAACAATTTTTCATGGTTATGCCTGCTGATGTGAATTTAATAAGATTCTTTCTTTTATACTTTCATAACGAAGCTGTTTTTCTTAATAGTTGGATGCCTAAGAGCTAGGAAGAGGTGTATCTGCCTGGCCTAAGATACCAAACCGATTCTGCAAGATAAAATATTCTGTTAACAATAAAAAAAAGGCTAACCTAAGCTAAGGTTAAAAGGCTACCTTAAAGATGCTGGCACCATATAAAATTAGGTGAGTAAACATCGTTAACGTCCTTTTCCTCCTCTCTAGCATCCCTTTGTCACTGTTTACAGTAAGAGCGCAGCAATCGATTCAATAACAGTAAGTAACGAATCGAGTATAAAAGCCCCGTACTATTGTGAGTACGTAAACAGACGGACTGGGCCATTAAGTAATCGCTTTTCGCTGAATTGGCCGTAACTGGCGCAAAACGACACGCTCTCGCTGTATTTGCGTTTCGCTTACGGATTAAACAGTAAATATGAGGTAATCTGTGGCATCAATTACCGAGAAAGTTGTAAGGTAAAAAACTGGTGACAATATATACGTTTTACTTTCTTTAGTATGTTGAATTATTTATTTATTTATTTCGGTACCTATTCACAAATCAAAGTGTTCTCCATTTTACTTTACATTACTATATTTCCCGAAACCCTCAACTAAGCTAAATCAAAATAAAAAACTGCTTACAAAAAAAAAAAACCGACTTCAAAAAAAAAACACTACAAAGTGAAAATATATTTCATTTTCGGAAGTCGGTTGCAAAAAACTAAAATATGGATCCAAAAACACCGACAAATTAAAAGTCGTTATAAGATTTTTATCTGGGTATAAGGGACAGTTTGTAATTTATCTAAGTTACATACAATAGCCTAATGTCAACTGCTCATCACCTTTTACAAAATATTGCTTTTGCCGAGTTTTGCCGATGCAGGGACGTTAATTGCTGAGGAGTTCTCCTGGTAAGAACCATCAGCTCCACTTCACCATTATGCATTATGACGTGCATACATTGCAACCATATTAAAGTAAATAATCGAATCGCAACCCGGGAAATACTTATTATTAAGTCGTTCCGGTGGCCATCTGTGGTTTTCATCATCACTTCCACTTCACCAAATGGTGCTTTCGAGAGCAAATGCACGAATTACTATAAAAAATACCCAAATCGCTATAGAATTAGAAAAAAAACGAAAATCCCTATAAAAATTGAGAATTTACCACGATTTCCATGAGATACCCTCATCAGATTCTGATTTGATGTCAATAGAACCACTTTGAGAGCATACCCTTTCCAACAAAATTTTTTTTTCAAAATTATTCCACAATTGACGGAGAATTCGGTGAACATACATTAAAAAAAAAACATACAAGTGAACATAACCTCCTCTTTTTTGAAGTCGGTTAAAAATATGCTTGTGCTAGGATGATTGGATTGCTTTTAAAACTCATTCGCCAGTTCGGGCCATAACCAATAATCATCATCATCGTCATTTTAGCCGAAAGACGTCCACTGCTGGACATAGGCCTCCCCCAAAAGGGGGGGGGGGTTGCCATAATCGCCACGCTTGGCAGGCGGTTTGGCGATCGCAGTATGGTATTAAAATGCATACAGAACGCTGCTGCCCATTCTCTAGTTAGTTCTCTAGTAACTAATAATAAGCAAGGTATTCTTACTATTGAACTAATGTACCTCGTAACTATGTGCCTATGTCGGTGTGGTGCCGGACGTTAAGAATAGCACTTCCCTATTTCTACCCGTGGGTGTCGTCAAAGGCGACTAAGGGACTTACTAGAGAATGGGCAGCAGCGTTCTCTATGCATTTTAACATCATACTGCAATAGCCAAGCCGCCTGCTAAGCGTGGTGATTATGGCACCCCCCACCTCCCCCTTTTTGAGGGAGGCCTATGTCCAGCAGTGGACGTCTGTCGGCTGCAATGATGAATGTACCTCGTACCTATTGTTCGAATCAACCGACCAAAACCTTCACAATTCCCGAAATACCAATTACCCAATCTGAGACATCCATAGATATAAGAAAGAATTTTTTATATTTCTATGGAGACATCCTTTGATGCATCACAGCTATGAATATGGAAGACGAAATGTCCATTCAACTAGTTATCTTCAATTTCCTAGGCTGCTTTTGATCGGCTACTACCACTAGATCTGTCAACGTACCATTGACGTATTGAGTGAAGTTCGCAAGTGCTCAAACGTATCCATGGATATCCAAACTATCCGGTAGATATCCTAAGGAAGTGGATCAGCGATAAAAGTTATGGTAAAAAAAAAAAAAAATGGATTGACATGTCGTTGTTCTGGTCTACTCTCTTAGCACGAAATCCGTAGTTTCGGCCATAGTACCAGGCGATTCCTACTCCGTATCACAAATGGACGTACGATTAGTTCTGGGCCCGACCTAAGAAGGAATGACACCACGATTTGACAGCTACTCCCGATGTGTTTTTAACCGTCTGAAAAAGTTAATTAATTGGGTGTAGGGTTCACTCCGAAGTTTCTAACTACTTTCAGACGGGCCCGTATCTTCGTTGAAGGAAAGATTGACATGTCGTTGTTCATGAGGTCTACTCTCTTAGCACGAAAACCTTAGTTTCGGCGAAAGTACCGGGCCTTTCCTACTCCGTATAACATAATATGGACGTTCGACTAGTTTAGCCCGACCTAATAATGAATGACACCACGATTTGAAAGCTGTCCCTACTTCCGATGTGCTTATAACCGTCTGAAAAAGTTAGTTAATCGGGTGTAGGATTCACTCCAAAATTTCGAACTACTTTCGGACGAGCCCGTATCTTCGTTGAAGGAATACATCTTTGACTTTGACTTTGAAGGACTCAGAGAATAGGCCTGATACGAATCGCGATTGCCAGAGAGATTGTTAGGCCCTTCGGAAGACCATGGACCAAGGACCATGTCTTACTACTTATTTATCCTTTTTGTACCATGTCTTACTACCTATCCATTTTGTTGTAGTACGAGATGGTCCTTCATATTCCTATCAGTTACAAATCAAGAGCGGAAGTTGAATTGATGATGATTTAGACGACTTGACTTGGTAAAGCTCCTCATACAGTAAAATAAAACTGACTGCGTCTTTCCGTACTTCGGGGCTAATCTACAAAATTACAGACTGGATTCTGGCACGATTTCCGCCACTTAGACCATTTTCCAGGGAAGGTTTTGTTAAATAAATTCATCGCTTGTAAGTCCCCTAAAGCTAGCTAAACGTAAAACTAAAGCTAACGACGTATCTGCGAAGTTTTATGTACTTTTCGTTGTAGTTACTTACTAACGAGGGACGACTCTTTTAAGTATTAAGCTCAAAGAATCGGTCTATAGATGATAGGAGAGTCAAATGTAAAAACATTGTCATTGACATATATAACATAATTTAAAGCATATAAAATGTATTAATTAGTCTAAAGAATTTCGGTTTAACCATGGTTCAACCCGCAGGCTCAACCAGGCTCAACATACAGCCAGAAAAAAAAAACAAAAGAATACGTCAAACGACAGAAAAAGTTTTCCACGTTTTCCGAACAACCTTTGTGTGTACCCTTTAAACAAAAAACACAATAATTATGTTTTTATTTTTACATTATCAGTAAAGTTAAATAATGAGTATGAACAGCATCGCTTGTTTTGTTATCAAGATACGTAATGCCTTGAGTCTAAAAGCCTTATTTAAAAATTTCTAGCCTCTAAAAGGAGATGTTCATTTTCATCTCGATATTTTATAGTGTCCCCAAGATATCGGCCAAAGAAATTGTTGCCATATTTCTAGTTGAAGCGAAAACCAGCCATGTTATGTTTAAAGTAAAATGAGTGGAAAGAAAACTTATCTTTTTACATGAATACTTGAACAGTTTATCAAAGTAAGCTAGAAAAATATCCTTGTGAACTACCAAGCTATGTTGCGTACCATTATTGACATAACTTCTAGGAAAACGGTTTACTTTACGCTTTTAATATCTAAAATTGAACAACATAATATACCAGCTTAGAATACCTGCTTTTTCAAGCGCTGCATATTGCGGAATGTAGACTGGGCTCAGTCAAAAAATGGCAGTAACAAACCAAGAATTCATTGAAAATGTCTCAAGAAATTACGTTCCTAATTTTTAATGACTCCTGTAACACAGGTACCATCTAGCTCAGGAGTCAGGTCGTCAAATTCTTTTTCTTTTTTCTTTTTTTTTAAAACGTTGCCCCACACTAGGAATTTCTCCTGTATTGTGGGTGCGTTCACAAACATTTAAACTCACATACACAAACAGCCAGACCCGGAACAACTACTTGTAGGTCATACAAATATTTGTTCCGTGTGGGAATAGAACCCGCGACACGTAGCGCAGCAGTCAATCGCTTAACCACTGCGCCAACCGTGCCGTCAAAATTAAAATGTATCTCCTTAATTAATTTCAATAAAACATTTTTTATTTTTTATTGTCGAACTAAATTTGTTCTTAACTTTCTATAAGTATAAAAAAAACTTTATTACAAAAAAATAAAAAAGTGAAAATTAACTTTAATTTCGGAAGCACATAACATAACATCACGCCTTGTTTCCTCGAAGGGTTGGGCAGAGGTGTACCTGTAGTGCACCCACATTTAATATTACATTTAATTTAATTTCGGAAGTCGGTGTCTTTGGTTTTGTATTTGGTATTGAAAAAAAAAATACAGATGACTTGAGAACCTCCTCCTTTTTGTGCGGTCGGTTAAAAAAAATAGAGCCAGTCGAAATGAATTGTTTCTGGGGTTCATGTGTGATTTACGTATTACTTACCAAACGTATGTAAATTCCCTCGAACTCGCTCAGTAAGTAAGTAAGACGCGTCAAACATGTAGGTTGAGATGTACTTAGTGGCTCTGTTAACCGAAGCGGTGTGACAAAGACTTGTACGTTTGTTTTGTAGTTCATTATGTTACTCACTTCAAGTGAGATGCTTGGGTGTGGAAGAATAGATGACACTAGATGTTATTCGGTATGGGAAACATGGGAGTGTAGGAATGGTCCAGAAGTAGTCCACTGTTTTTAGGGTTCCATAGTCAACAGGTTTTGCCATGTCCATCTGTCTGTCGGTCTGTCCGGGGCTTAGCTCAGAGACTCTTGGTACTATAAAGCTGTAATTTGGCATGGGTATACAACATGTCCCAGAATTAACGCACAACCTCTTAAGGGGTCATTGTACTCATCATTATGAACAACTTTTACTATAAGACCAAACCTGAAATCGCGATAAAAAATCTGCTGTTTCCTACATTTATGTTCGAATATAGGCTGCTCGCCCACGAGCGATTTTTGTAGCACACGCCGATAACGCAGCCAGCGTTATCGGCGTGTGCTACATAAATCGCTCGAAAAATCGAGGGATGTGCACGTCATGGATTTACGTTTAGATGTTTAACCAAAAAATATATTTCTTTCTTCGAAGAATAGTGCTCAAGCGATATCAATAGTTCAAATTATAGGTACAGACGGCTACACATCAAGCTATACATTTCCAGTATAAGCTGATCTCGCATTGTATAAGATTTCCGTACAGTGTGAGATCAGCGTAAACTGGAATTGTATAGCTTGATGTGTAGCCGTATACTAACATTTGAATTATTATAATATCAATTAGAATTACCTACCTACCGTTACCTACTACCGTACTAACCTAACCTAACTATTTTATAAACTCATCTTAGTGTCTACCTAGGTATGTATTTACCTCTCTATCTCATTAACACCTAAACCGCATATGTACTTACAAAAACTTATTACGTAAATAGGTACTTATTGTTGTAATAGTTTAAGCGTTAGTACTTATTTGAACTATTGATTTCGGTTGAACAGTATTCTTCGAAGAAAGAAATACATTTTATCGTTAAACATCGTTACTCTGTAAATCCATGACGTGCACATCCCTCGATAGCCAGCGTCAAATATTGACGTGAGCTACAAAAAATCGCTCGTGAGCGCCACCTTATCTCGTCAAAATGTAGGGAACAGCTAATTTTTTTTTCGCGATTTCAGGTTTTGTCCCATAGTAAAAGTTGTTCATAATGATGAGTACAATGACCTCTTAAGAGGTTTTGCGTTAATTCTGGGACCTGTTGTATATAATATATTAACATTATAACGCCGATAAAGTGATAAAATAATATCTTAAAATAAAAAAAAAAATACGGTAAGTATCTCTTGTTTCTGTAGAGTTTATATAGCACCAGCTTGTATGAAAAGAATTAGAATATTTAGAATCTACTCCATCCAGAATTAGATTCTAATGCTTCTCATACAAGCAATCAATCTGCCCAGCCTTTTCCTAACTTTGTTGGGGTCGGCTTCAAGTCTAACCGGATGCGCGAATACCTGTATTTTACATGGAGCAACTGCCTATCTGACCTCCACAATCCAGTAACTGGGTAACAAGATACCCGTAATTGGGTTGCTTTTCAAACAAGACTGGAAATAAGAGATTTTTTTTTTTTTTATTAATGTTCAAAAAAATATATATATCGCAGAGTTAATAATTATGCTAAAAACACTACTACACTAAACAACCAACTATACTATAACTAACTTTACTATACTTAATATCTATAACATAGGTAGGTACTACAAAGTAACAATCTATACTGTAAGCTTGTGAGTTTACTTAATTATTATCAGAGATCGGAATCTAGGCGTAATACCAGGGCCGCATGTAGAAGGATATTATTCTTGATTTTAAAAATATTGAAAAATTTAAATTTAAACATTTATATATGTAATTCTGAATGTATTCTAACGCAAAACTCTACATTTTGGGATTAAGGCAAAGATTTCTGAAAATGGTCGAAAATGTGGTTTTTTAAAGCATCTCTTAAACCGTAAATAATTTTTCCAAAACAAAAACAGTATGATATTTTCGAGTTTTTTGTGCATACGGTGATGGAACTCAAAACATAATTGAACATAATTTAATACATCAAATAAATCTTCAAAGACAACTCTTAATTATTGTTAAAAGCAGTTTATCCCTTCGTTAACAGTTATAATTATAATTAAAAGTATACCATAAAATTGCACATGCCAAACTGCATCCGGTGATGGATTATTTTTTATTGATTAGTTAAAATCAAATTAAATACGATTTTATTTGCATTTTTACGCCATACGTTGTGTCATCGCGCATCTTTTTCTTTTGTATGCAATCTGACAGCGGTTTACCTGTTGTCGGCGTCTTAAAATGCTATTTCATTTGTCGGTCAATACACACACACACACACACTGCTACTGACACACAAAGTACACAGCACACAAGTACTGATTCCCAATCAGTATTTTTTTTATTTTACAAAAAAACAATTTTACATTGTAGGTACTACACAATATTTTGATAAAAACAATATCAGATTACAGAATTAGTCGGGATTTTTTGTTGTAACATAACTTCATGTAGACATAAATCCGCAAACAATGTAGAACGTAGGAATTAGGTCATAGTGTTCTACAAATGACTGGATACAATGTAATCATGTTATGAGTAGTGATATTATCCTCCCAAGATCGTTAACTTAGCGGTATATGGAGGAAGCTCTTGGAGAGGACATGTATGGGCTATTTCCAACTAACTAACAACATAAATGTCCAGCGGCGAATTAACAAACTAATATACACCGGTTATGAAATGTGTCGTCATATTAAGACGCAGATATATGCCAGTGACCTTGAGTGGTTAGCTTGCGTGTTCTGTACTGAGCTCACGCAACGCGTCGTACGTTCAGCCAGTAATAGGACTAGCCCATCAAGGAGCGCTGTCCCTAATTTGACGCATTATTAATTTATTATACACAAAAAAGGTATTTTAATGAAACGCGTATACTAGAAGATCAATAATTAAATTATCTTTAAATTGGTGAAGGTTTCAGAAAAAACCGCTTGGTAGATTTTGCGCTATTCTCAGTTTTTTATCCGCGTTAGACATAACTTTACAAATTAATTTCTCTATATAATATAAATATAATCTTAAATATTCACATATTAAGTTATTGAGAAAATGCTCTAATTTATCATATATTTTTTTTAAATCATTAACACTACTCGTTTAGACGTGATCTTCTGTATAATATCGTTAAAAGTCGGTTATCGGTAAAACCGCAGCCTGCTAAAGCCTGCGAAATTCAAATTATCTTACGTTTTTTGCTATTCGCAGGTCAGTTTCAAGTTGTATCTTGATCAAAATATGATTCGCGACTATAACAGATAAAATATGTATTTACAAAATTATAATCATTAGAATCTCTGCGCGTACAATATAATAATGCTTTCCGGGTGTTGATGGGGTTGCCGCGCTACTGCAGTGCTTCCGGCATGTTTGCAGAGGCGAGAATAGATGGCTTTCACGCCATCATGCGCAAGCGTTGCGCTTCCATCATGCGCAGGGTACGCGGCAGCCCCAACAGCATCCTGAAGGCAATAGCTGATAGGTGGGACAGCCCCATACTGGGACATTGGATACGCCTACATGCCACTGTGGCGTAGTAATTAATAGTTTGTGTTGTTTTTCTGGTAGATTTAAGTACTAACACTAGTTTCTAAGTCTTGTGTATACTAACCAAATGGATTTATGGGTCTGAAATAAAAGATTTTTATTTTATTTATTAATATATTTCTCTAAGTTAGATTTGTTCCATTGAATGACTTTTTCATGATAACTTTCTCCAACATCGTAATCGAGAAAAAATTATCAGCCGTCCCATACATTTGGGTCAAGTATAATAGGTATTGATGTTTTGTATAGGGTAGTTGATATATACGCTGTCCTCTCATACCTATTAACACTGTAATTTGTAAACATTGTAAAAGCCAATTTTTTTTTTTAAAGAGTGACCTGTGAGTTTTTTGAAGGGTGTTTCTTGTCGGCTCTTCTCCATAGGAAACGACCAATTGGAACCGTGCACCTAGCTTTTGAAGTTTCATAAGTCCCATGTGGGCTTATGTGAAATAAACATATTTTTGATGTTGATTTTTTTTTATAATTTTAGACCTACTACGTAATTGATATGGTACCTCCACGCGTTCATGAGAAAAAGGGTCATGACAGACTGACAGTCAAACAACGAAATGATCCTATAAGGGTTCCGTTTTTCCTTTTATAGTACGGAACCCTTAAAATGCCATTATTTATAGCCAACTTTTTCGGTTACGTCCTAAACTTCTTAGGGAGGTACCTACACAAATATCCAGTCGGTGTATTTCAACTTCATATATGGATATCTGCTCGGTATCCTATCTAATCAGCCAAGACCCATCCGTGAACCTCCACATACCTTACGATACCAGCGTTTTAGTTCTCGAAACATCGCCTCGATAACGTTTTATTTGCCAAAGTTTTTGGTTTTATTCCTTTTTAACAGGAATATTTAGTTTCCTGTTTGACAGTGATAGGTAACTGATAAGTTAAATAGATGGAAAGGTTAATGGAAAATGGAAATTTTGTTCATGACTTTTCCATGAGTTAGGTACCTTTGTTATCAACAACAATAAAACAATTATACGTACTGATATGAATTACAAACATGATGAATGAGAATTCGTAACGTTTGTAGGGAACATTATTATTCATAAAACGTTTGACTAACGATTGGTATTGGAAATTAATGGGTAGAAAATTAATGAGGACTGTGTGATTAAAGCCGGTTTAAAATAATACTGACTGAAAAATCAGACTGTATTTGAGGAATGCTTTTTGTACGTTCGTAAAGTGTTGGTTTTCAGGGGCCGCGCCCACTCGACCCGCTTAGATTCGACCCGAAGAATAATACCTGGATATTTTTGTTTTGATAGGCGTAAAAACGTTGATGTATGAATCAGACAGAAAAGTGTCGATTAAACGCTTGCACCACAGAGAGTGTAACATTTAAATAATGTTTGGATAAATAAATCAATAATTAAAAAAGTACTTATCCCTTTTTAATATAGTATACGCTTTGTACTTTGTAGTAAAAATCACAGATTATTGTTAATTATCTTTACAATCTTATAACTAATGGCACGCTAGAGGTAGCTGCTATATTTATAAAGCTACATTTTTTAAACCGAATCACTGACTACCAGGATAAATTATGTATCTTAACGAAGTATTAAGTATTCTATGTATAATAAGTTAATATCACTTTGCCTGATTGTAAAAATGGCACTGAATTGGTAGTAAAATATCTGGTATTATCCTTCGGGTGGAGTCTAAGCGGGTCGAGTAGGCGCGGACCCGATTTTCAGACATTTTAGAGTAAACTATCATTTTATTATTGATCATATTGGCACATTAGGGGAATATTAAACTACCATAGTTATATCTAGGATCCTTAACAGGATTATATATTTTATCCTATACGGAACATAAGAAATCCTAACCAATATTATAAATCCGAAAGTGTGTTTGTTTGTTACGCTTTCACGATAAAACGGCTGAACGGATTTAAATGAAATTTGACAGATATGTAGCCGAAACCTGGAAAAGCACATAGGCTACTTTTTATTCTGAATCGCAGACGAAATCGCGGGAAACAGCTAGTAAATAATATACCAAAGCTCACAAATGATTCATTCATTAATTTCAGCCGAAAGACGTCCACTGCTGGACATAGGCCTCCCTTATTGGGGTTGCCATAATCGCCACGCTTAGCAGGCGGGTTGGCGATCGCAGTATGGTGTTTAAAAGCATAGAGAACACTGCTGCCCGTTCTTTAGCCGCCTTTTACGACACCCACGGGAAGAAATGGTATGGTGCTATTTTTTACGTCCGGCACTACACGGAGCCCAACGCGGAACAGCGGAAAAAATGTTTCATTATGTCGTTTTTACATTGTCTTATACCTACAACAATGATTTTTGATCAGAGATATATGATAGTGTAATATCCCCCATAGAGAAGACGATCAAAGCAGTAGTTCTCTGTCCTAAAATTATTATCAGTCATTGAAGATAATTAACATTTCTTAACTATGACCTCACCTTAAAAAAGTGGGTAAGCAATTAAGTTTGATTGTAAATATACACGTCAACTTAGAATACTTAACAATTAAGATAATCCTGGGGGTCTACTGGTAATGATATTCTCACAGCATGTATGTCTATTTTTATTAATATTTCTGTTTAGTTTATTCTACCACTTATTTAAATTATATTATTTTTCTTTATCCATGATGTACCGGCACGGCGTCCTATTAATTGTTTGCGTGCGACATCATTACGTCGGCGCCGGCTGTTGCTGAAAACCAGCGCTGGGGCTCTGTCTTGCATAGGGTCGCAGTATAATGCTGAGCGATAGCCGTTTTGCGTGGATGTGACGCATGTTTCCTCCAGCCTTTTCTTATTTTTGTGTTTATGTTCTTTTTTGCGTCATTTTTACCGCAAATAAACGTATTTTCTTTCTTTTTCTTTTGCTCCGAAAATCGGCCGAATGTTTGGCCATTTTTGTTTGTGAAAAAACAAACGCCAGACTAAGAAATAAGTCAAAGTCAAAAATGCGACTTGAAGTCGGTTAAGGACTCAAAGTCAAATAAGGAAACTGGAACTCAAAAAGCGGTCGAACATTCGGCCGATACTTCGGATTATCGCTTCGGTGTATACCTGGCTTAGCGGTCACCAACCCCTGTCGACCCCCTCCCGCATTCACTACGACTATGGTACTTTTATTTCACGAAGTGACGCGCGCTTTATTTGTGGTCACCAAGTGTATTTACAAACACGCTGAGAATGTGTGCGTGAAGACAAATAGCGTCAGTACTTAACACACACTCACGCACATAACACATACACGCACACGCACACACGACTTCACCATTGTCTCGGACGGTAACGAGAGCTCCTGCGCTTACACACACATTCACAGCGTGTTTGTATACTTGGTAACCACAACTAAAGCGCGCGTCGCTTCGTGAGATAAAAATACTTGTATTAGATATTAGGTTTTTAGGAGAATCCAACAAGATTTTAGAGTAGTGGAATCTGCCCCACTAAATCGAGGTAGTTGGGCAGATTCCACTGCAAAATTTTAGGCATTCCACTTTGCCCCACCAGTGGGGCAGCTCGGTAGGGCAAAGTGGAATGATTCTTTTATTGTCAGCCTTTATCCAGCAGTAGATAAATGTAGTGTATGTTCCGTGTGGTGCCGGACGTAAAGAATAGCACCATCCTATTTCTTCTCGTGGGTGTCGTAAACGGTGACTAAGGGACTTACTAGAGAATGGGCAGTAGCGTTCTCTATGCATTTTAACACCATACTGCGATCGCCAACCCGCCTGCTAAGCGTGGCGATTATGGCAACCCCCCCTCTTTGTAGGGGAGATCTATGTCCAACAATGGACGTCTTTCAACTGAAATGATGATGATGATGTTCGGAGTAGACCCCCTGGTCCTTATTGGACGGCGAGCTACCCATCGCTCACCGGCCGCAAGCCCGCGCCTACGGTGGCCGGGAATCGGACTGCGACTCCCGACGCAGACTAGTTAGAGAAGATATTTGATAGTTTCCCACCCAAAAACAAGAAGGTAAAAGCTAGTCTAGCTAGTAAACTTCGATTTACCCATGCTTAAAATTGTCTATGAAAAATCTATGAAGCGAATAACCACATACCAATGTGACGTTAAACCATAGATCATTACTAGAGCTTAGCTTCCCCACAACGATAGTAAGCGTGACGGTTTTATGTACAAATCTATTTATCATCAGTATCACGTTCAGCACAGCGTTTCGGAGAAACAATGGCGTAATTACCATACTTGGCACCGGCACTGCGGCAGCAGTATGATTCTGTTAGTAATGCAGGTGAAAGCTGATTATCCTTATATTCCATATGGTAGAAACTATACTCCATTTAGAAAAAGAAAGATAATCATTTATTTATTATCCTACTAATATTATAAACGCGAAAGTTTGTAAGTATGGATGTATGGATGGATGGATGGATGTTTGTTACTCTTTCACGTAAAAACGGCTCGTCCAATTTTGATAAAATTTTGTATCGAGGTAGCTGATACCCTGGATTAACATATAGGTTACTTTTTATCCCTATATTTCCACGGGATCGAGACTTACGCTGGTGAAACCGCGGGGCGCAGCTAGTAATAAATAAATGTATTTTCTAACTGTTGTTGAAATTAATGCACTTTAGAGTTTTTTTTATAAGTAAATGGTGAATAGATTATATTGCTGTGTATGTATTTATCGTGTAATAACGTAGTATATTAGTATTATACGTTTATATCGAAATAACGAGACGCTATAATCGATATTTTTTTAATTTTATTTTGTGACGACAATATCATGGACGTCCACGTCCATAATAGTATGGAAATACGTGCACGTTATAATAACGTTATCGAGGACGAAATTAAAAGCGTCTTTATATATTTCCATAAATTTTACTTCAATATGTTGCTGTGCGCCATGACGTTTTTTTTTTTTTTTTTTTTTTTTGGGTGGGAAATTATCAAATAACTTCTCCCGCTCTGGGCAGAGCGGGAGGGCGTGTCAGACTCTTACTGACTAAAACCCACCCGTGTTCCTTCATTTGCCTGTGTGCCAGGGTCACGATATCCCTTTCGGACAAACTCGCAACCCTGGCAGGCATTGGTCCTGACGGACCCCGTCAGTTGGTGCTGACATCTCTTTGAGGCGCGCGTGGAACACAACGCGCCGTCGACCCGGGCCTGGTCCTTATCGGACGGCGAGCTACCCATCGCTCGCCGTCCGCAAGCCCGCGCCTACGGTGGCCGGAAATCGGCTTGCAACTCCCGACGCCCGGGGCGTCTCCTGCGGCGACTAGAGGCGCGAGGGCGCGAACCTTGCCTCTCCCTCACGCGTTCCGCCTCCTCCTTCGCGAGCATTACTGCTTCGCAGAAGGAGGTGACGGCCTCCCATGCACTCTCGCTCCGAACCATGGCCTGAACCAGTGCTGGACGCGAGAGATCGTCGCCGCCGATCGCCTCCGTGAGGACACGGCGGTGCTCCGCCCAAGCCGGGCAGATCTCCACCGTATGCTCCACCGTGTCCTCCGGGCGATCCACACAGTGGTGACACCCGGGCGTTTCCTCCCGCTTTATCCTGAACAGGAACCTCCCGAAACAACCGTGTCCGGTGAGGACCTGCGTCAGGCGGAAGGTGAGGACGCCGTGGCGCCTCTCCAGCCACTCCTCAAAGAGGGGACTTATCGCCACAATTGTAGCGTGCCCAGCGCTAGGTTGCGACAATCGCACTCTCCATGCCGCCATGAGATCTCGCCGGAGTTCCGTCCGCTGTACCGTGATTTCTCGCGGCAGCGGAGTTTCACCCCGGCGTTTCGCCTCCTCGCGCCACTCCCAGATGTGCGCGAGGACTTTTGCCTCCAGATCCCACGGCGGCAGTCCGGCTAGGAGGCTCGCCGCCTCACGGGAGACCGTGCGGTATCCTCGGACCAGCCTGATGGCCATGACCCTTTGGGACGCGTTCAACCGCTGGGCTGGTCGCAGCCTCAGAGAACGCGCCCACACCGGTGCCCCGTAAAGGGCCATGGACCGCACGATCCCCGCGTAGAGCCTCCGGCAGGAGGCGTTTGGGCCCCCTAGATTGGGCAGAAGCCGCTTCAAAGCAGCCCCAGCCCTCTCCAGTCTGGGAGCCAAACGTCGGAAGTGCTCCACGAAGTTCCACCGGCTATCGAGGACGAGTCCCAAGTACTTCATCGTCGACTCGACACCGATGTGAACTCCTCCCGCCGTTATCTGGGAACTCGACAGTGGCGCGTTCCGAGGACCATAAAAACACATGGCCTCGGACTTGTGCAAGGCCACCTCGAGTCCCAATTGCCGGATCCTATCGACGATTGTCGCAACCCCACGTGCCGCCAGTTCGGCCGCCGCCTCATGCGACCTCCCCTGCGCCAGGACCAGCGTGTCGTCAGCGTAGCAGACTACGCTGACGCCGCTAGGGAGGTCGGCGCGCAGCACCCAGTCGTAGCCGATGTCCCACAGATGCGGCCCCAGGACCGATCCCTGTGGGACACCGCACGACATCTCTCGCCGGTTCCACTCTCCTTGGTGACCAGGGTAGATGACGGCCCTGTCCGTCAGGTAGGCCTCGACCACGCGACAGAGGTAGGTCGGCATCCGGTGGTACCGAAATGCCTCCCTAATGCAACTCCAGGGCAGGGTATTGAAGGCATTGGCGATGTCAAGAGACACCGCCAAGACGACCCCACCCCGGGCCACAGCATCCCCCGTCGTGAGGGCTCGGACGCGCATGATGGCATCCACCGTAGAGCGCCCCTTGCGGAAACCAAATTGGCTCTCCGCCAAATCCGGCCCCACCCGCACCAGCCGCCCGACAAGGCGGTCTGCAATTACTCTTTCAAAGAGCTTGCCCACCTCGTCGAGCAGCACGATGGGCCGGTAAGCGGACGGAGAGTCTGCCGGGCGCCCTAGCTTCTTAATAAGGACCAGTTTCCCCGTCTTCCAACGAAGTGGGAACTGGCCCCTCTCCAAGCATGCGCTTAGGAGCCCCCTTAGTCGAGGCCCGAGAGCCTCCAAGGCCAGGACCCAGGCTTTTCCAGGCAAGCCGTCGGGTCCTGGGGCGGTATTCCTGGCATTCAGCCTACGTACCGCCACTCTCAGATCTACCTCGGTCACCTCCGGAGCATCGTCGTCGTCGTCGGCAGTGTGGTCCGCATCAGGCACCACAGGAGGCGGAGCCATGAGCGGAGGAGTATGTTCCCCTCGTGAAGGGAACAGAGCGCTCACCACGTCCTCCACGAGCTGGGGCCGGAGACTCTGCGTCAGCGGGGGAGCCCATGGGCGGAGTTTATCTCTCACCCCTTTGTAGGGGCGTCCCCACGGGTCTCTGTTCAGAGTCTCCAGCGACTCCTCGCGAGCCAGTCCTCTGGCCCGCTGGATTTCCGCTCGGAGGGCGGACTTTGCCGCTCTGTACCCTTCGTATAGCTCCGCCTGGATGGCTTCCGTATCTGGAGGGCGGATACGGAGCCTGCGGTGCCTGGAGTACTGGTGGCGCGCAGCAACGCACGCCTCGCGTAAAGCGGTCAGCTCACGCGACCACCAGCACACCTGGCGCTGAGCACATCCGGGCTGGACCCGGGGCATTGCCACGTCACATATTTCGGACATGGCCTCCCGGAACCACTCCGCCTCGTCGTTTATGTCGGCAGGCCTGTCTGGTGATGACACCCAGGCCTGCACGATCGAGGCTTCCAGGAGGAGCTCCCGGTCCAGCTGCTTCAGCGCCCACCGCGGACCACTCGGGGCCTGTTGGACCGGCGCGCCTAAGGTCTGGGCGGAGACGTCAAACCGGATGTACCGGTGATCGGAATAGGTCTCCACCCCCTCCATGACGCGCCAGTCAATGACACGTGGCGACAGAGCGGGGCTGGCGAACGAGATGTCCACCACTGATTCACCCCGCATCCGCACACACGTGGGGACAGAACCCCGGTTAAGGACGACCAGGCCTGTCTCGAGAGCCCAGTCCTCCACCATCCTGCCCCGTGTGTCCGTATACCGGGAACCCCAAGCCACGTTCTTGGCATTGAAGTCCCCGAGGACGATCACGGGAAGGGGATGGTACCCGACGACGACTACTCTCAACTCCCCAAGGGAGTTGTGGAACTCGGCGAGAGTTCGGTTCGGGGAGAAGTATACTCCTACCACGACAATCTTCCCGAACCGTGCTGCTACGCAACCCTGTCCCCTCTTGACGGCCTCGAGGGACGGGGTGCCGGCGGCGGCCGATGACATAATGGCCACTGAGCCGCTCAGGTCCTCTACCCAGTCGTCCCTGGGTGGGACAAAGTACGGCTCAGCGACCACGGCGATGTTAATCGACCACTGCGCCATGCTCTGGAGTAACAGATCCTGAGCGGCGGCGCAGTGGTTGATGTTCGCCTGGAGGAGGCGTAATGGGGCCATTTATTGGCATTCCATATCAGCCTCCTCCTGGGCCCTCTGGGATGGCCCTGCCGCGGTGTTAGCGGCGGCAACGACGACGGTGGAGGCGGCAGCGGCGGCGGCAATCGTGGCGGCTGCGGCGGTGACGGCGGTGGCGGAGGGCTTGCCCCTGCCCCTAGGTTTCGGGGGGGGAGCGCAGGCCTTGCCTCCAGCCCGGTGATCGGCCGGCTTCCCAGCCGCTGCACATGCAAAGCAGTGCGGCGTGGCCTCGCAAGAGCCGGCCTTGTGACCGGGCCGACCACAGCGGAAGCAGTCCTCGCTGCGGTCCACCTCCGAGGTGCAGCATGCTCCCACGTGGTGTCCCACCCGGCAGCGGTAGCACCTCAGAGGTCTGGGTTCCAGCAGTTTGACCTGTGCGGAAACCCAGCCCACTCGGAGCCTTTGGCCCTCCCCAGCTATTTTTTGGGCCGCCGACACGGGGCAGCTCACCGTAATGGTTTGCATACCCGTAGTGTCAGGACGGATGGTGCCTGCCCTCACCTGATCGGCAGAGCAACCCCCAGTCCTAGCCACGGCGGCCACAACGTCTTCCGCCGTCACGCAGTCGTCCAGGCCCAAGATGCGCATGTCTGCGCACTTGGTGGGCCTGGAGACTCGGGCCTCTTCCGCATTGAGGGACGCCCTAAGCCTTTCGGCCAGGGCGTCAGCGGTCGGGCCACTGGCCGCACCGGGGATCTCCAGCATACGAGCCCCCGTCGCAGTGACCTTCATGCGGAAGCCATCGGCGACGCCGATCTCCTCCAGGTTCACTGCCGCCCACGCCTTGGCGAGCACCTCGCGGTAGGTCACACCCTTCTTCTCCGCTTCCGGCTGTAGTGTGATCACTACAGCTGCGGATTTCGGGGCGCGGAGCCTAGCCACGGCGCTTCGCTTCTTGCGCCGTTGCTGCCTCTCCTTTCTATTGGCCGCCCTTTTGGCCTTACCCGCCTTCTTTTTCTCCCCGGCTACTTGCCATTCGGCTTCGGCCAGAGAAGAATTAGGAGGCGGGGATGGGGGCAGCCTTTCCGTCGCCAGGGCTGGGGCCCTCGCTTTCTGCGCAGCCACCTGCGCAGCCGTCCCACCCTTGTTGGGCTTGGGCGGCACCGATTTCGCCGGAGGCGCGGGTTTGGCCGCGGGCTTGGCCGCAGGCTTAGCCGCGGGCCTCGCCGAAGCAGTCACGGTTGCGGCAAAAGAGGCCGGCCTGCTCGCCGCTAACGGGGGGCGCAGGACAATGCCCTCCAAGACGGAAAACCGACTGTGGAAGGCAGCCAGCTCCTGCCGGACCAGGCTCAAAACCCGGTCCTCCGCAGGCACTGGCAGACCTTGCCCATGCTGCGCCATCCCCTTGGGCACCTCCTGAGGGCCAGCTCCGCGGAGCCGTGCCAGGTCGGCTCGGAGCTCCTCATTTTCTTTACGGAGAAGCTCCATAGCGGCCGTCAGGCGGCCGACCTCCACCCGCATGTCGGACACTCCGTCCGACGGAGGTCCGACTTGAAGGGCCTTCGCTGCCGCCATAATGGAAGCCGTGGCAGTGGGTATGACCTTGTCTTTAGAGGACTGAGTCCTCTTCAAGGTCACACCTTTGAGCGTGGCTACCACGACCTCCTCGAAGCTACTGGCAGCTCCCTTCGCCTTTGAGCTGCCAGCGGCATCCGGCTCACCACCTGAGGACTCAGAGAGGGCCGCACTGCAGTTGGACTCTCCTGGGCTAGCTCTATTCGGCTCGCTGTCCTCCTGGGTGGTGAGCACTCTGCCCACCCCCCGTTCCCGAACTCCGCCCCGCTTGCTGATCTTTCTGCGGGCCGTGCTCAATCCTCCGTCAGAGGACGACCCCTGGCCGTCCCCTGGTTTGGAGCGCTTCTTCATGAACTTCTTCAAGTTCTTCGAAGCACCCACCTCAACGGGCTCCGGGCTCTTAAAAGAGCCCATCGCACTAGATGCAGCGTCGGACTCCGACCCCGCATCTCTCCTTTCCTCTTCCACGTCTTTGGGTTTTGGTTTTTGTATATTTATTTCCATATTGATTCCCACGAGTATGGGGGATATATAAAGTCATTCCTAGGGATACCCCCTGTACCTAGGTAAGTGTACATTTGTTTCCCAACCCAAGGATTCCACTGGTCCTTGGCTGGGGGTGCGCTAACGACTGATGCGCCACTTGCAACTATAAAGTTACAGATGTCACTACTCCTCAGCCATTCATACCCTCGCCACGCACCAAAACTTGGTATTAGAGGATTTTTTATAGAGGTTATCATCCTCGCGATCCGGGCGATCAAGCCAAGATCCTCGTCCCGTTCCGAGTCACAAAACATGACCGTGATCTCTTTCCGGATTACGATATCGACGGGTGCAGTCAGAAGAATCAGTTCTCCCGCTGCCAGCTCGTTGGCATGGTAAGTGCACAACGAGCGCCGCCCCTGCTTCTCCACAACATGGAGAAACGTCCTCCTTCGGCCCACATTGGGCCCTTCCTCCACGGACCTTCAGGTCCTAACCTGCGCCCACTCGACCTTCCCTCTGTAAGCAGAGGGGGGAGTAGGCCACCATCCACCCAGGAGGAGCATTACGCTCTCCCCCTCGCAGAAATTCGCCATAAACAATACTCTCTCCGAAAAACTCCACTACCTTTTTCGAAGAGAGTATTGTCCATGCCCAGGGTGCACCGGCCCGACGACTGCTCTTCCCCTCGAACGTATCCATAAGGGACCAGCAGGCATCAGGCATACGGGGAGGTTTTCTGCACGCACCCCGTGTGCCATGACGTGGGATTTCCCCAATAATATCGTCACGTTAGAAATTATAAAAGCGCACAATTTGGTGTATCGTTTTAATTTTTATCGTTCACTGAGGAGCATATAAGTCTCGATTACCGTAATCACCACGTTTGGTAATCTTAAAGGCTCATGCAGACTGCCGCGTTGTGCAGTCGCCGCGTCACGCCAGTCTGCACGAGCCTTAATGCGCTGTTATAATCTGGGTTGCCTTTTATCAGTTGGAGGGTAGCCTATTTCTTTGCAGGAACAACTTTATAGCTTCGGGAATTTTAGGCGTTCTGAATTTAGTACATAGTTGTAAAAAACTCTGATATCAATACCTTTAGGGAAAAACCGTTGTTCACAAAGAAAAAAAATTGAATCCTTATACTAAATTACGTAGCAGATTGTTGAGTTTGTAGTTAATTACTTAGGAAATGCAAAGTTTTTCTTATTGCTTGAAATTGGAAAACTTTTAATTCTTATAAGTTCACATTCGCACCTAAGAATTAAAAAAGAAAATGCAAGGTCTAGCAAAATAAATGTCTTTTATTTTACAAATTAGTATGATTGTTTATTTATTTTGGTTGATACGATTTGCCCAATGCTGGCAGACTAATAAAACTTTTTGGACCAATCATCGGAAAAGTTGAATTTGATTGGTACCATTGAGAGTTCTTATTGCGAAAATTCCCTTACGATGCTTAATGGGAAAACAAGGTTTATCAGAAAAGGTTATGCTTTCACTTTACCCATTATTCTTTGTTTTAGACTGTGTTCTTTCTATTCCAAAACCAAACTGCAAAAAAAAAAATGCAGGAATCAATCTATTTTGTATCTGTATTGTAAATTATAATGCCTCTAATAACCACATTAATTGACAGTTCGATATTTAAACTCAGCCGAGGATTGGATCAATACATGAAAATATCCGTCCACTCGATACCCGAACACCCGTCAGATTTCACGCTTTTTCCCAAAAAAGAGCGCTTAATCCAGCCGCTGACACAGCTACACAATCAATGTGCGCAATCAATCCACCAAGCCTTTTCCAAACTACGTTTGATTCAGCCCCCATTCTATTTAGACACGGCTGAATATTAGTATTTTAGTACTTTACACAAACACAATCTCCACTAATATTTAATTCAACGCAGTAGGTACAACTGGGAGAATCCGAACTCAAACAATCTACACAGCTTTGCTTTTGAAACTTTCATAGTTCCCTTTACGAGTAATACTTACTTTTTTAAGAATTTTCAAGTTTAATGGCTTTCTAAGTAGGTACGATAAGCAGAGTATTTTACTTCAGTAGGCAATTAACCGTAGCGTTTCCCAAATATGTTGCGGTCGCCCTTTGGTTAAGCCAGATGCGACTTAAGACGCAGATATATGTGAGTGGTTCGCTTGCGTGTTCTGTAACTCGCCCATCAAGGAGCGCTGTCCCCAATTTGACGCATTATTAATTTATTATACACAAAACAAAAGGCATTTTAATAAAACGCGTACACTAAAAGACCAATAATTAAATTATCTTTAAATTGGTGAAGGTTTCAGAAAAATACGCTTGGTAGATTTTGCGCCATTCTCAGTTTTTTATCCGCGTTAGACATATCTCTACAAATTAATTTCACTATGTAATATAAATATAATTTAAAATATTCACATATTAAGTTATTGAGAAAATACTCTAATTTATTATATATTATATTTTTTTCAAATCCTTAACACTACTCGTTTAGCCGTTATCTTCAGTGTAAAATCATTAAAAGTCGGTTATCGTCCCCTTAATATCAATAATTTACCCGAAGTGATGGCCATCTGACGTCCGCAAACAAATTTCGTGGCAATACCGATTTCCCATGGTTTTGTTATGTCCTTGGGGTTTACTCCGAAGTATCGGCCGAATGTTCGGCCGTATCTTGACGTATAAAGTTTCCTTTTTAGGTTTTGAGTCCTTATCAGACGGTCATATTTTAGATTTTCACTTATCTCTTTGACTGTCGTTTTTTAGGGTTCCGTACCAAAATGGTAAAAAGGAACCCTTATGGTGAGACAAGTCTGTCTGTCTGTCTGTCACACCTGAATATCTCAAGAGCTACTAATGCTATCAACTTGAAATTTAGAATAATTTTAGATGACGTTTGCCCAATAATTTTGCAAATAAGAAAGAAATTTAAAAAAAAATATCTTTTTTGCAAAAGGGACTGAAAGGGGGTCTAAAATTTGAAGTGAGGCTACTAGGGCATGTGGGGTATCATATGAAAGAACGCTGTTTGCACATTCTAAAACATTGTTTTCTTTTTTTTGGCAGCATAGTTTCCGACTTTTGACTTAAAATGTAAAAAAAATTACCGTTACCCCCCTTATCTCCGAACTTTACATAGATAAAAACCTGAAATTATTCTATGTAATTGAAGTGTTTGTAAAGATTACAGGAAAAATAAAACGATGTCTCTAAATAGCACAGTTTTTTGGAAATCATCAACATCATATATACGTACGGAACCCTCGGTGTGCGAGTCCGACTCACTCTTGACCGGTTTTTTTTCTTTCGCCGTAGTCAGAAAACGGCCGAATATCCGGCCGGTAATTCGGATTTATCTTCGGAGTAGACACCCTGGTTACTGTGAAACCGCTGTATAACGTTTAATTAAATGTAAGAACGTTAGATAACCCACCCCTTTGTGCCTGTCTTTGCAGACAGGAAATATCGAGACTAAATAACATCTGCAACAAATATTTGAGCGCTGAAAATGCTCAGAACTGCTCGAATCTGCTCTAGAGTCACGTGTGTGTGACTGCGCTCGTTATCAGGCCATCTTCACGCCTCTCGACTCACCCGTAATGAGCAACCGTTAAACTCGTGCAATACTCGATTCGAAAGGAAAATTTCTAGATTATTCTTGTGGATTACGATATCGATGCTATGAATAACAATGTAGCTATTCGACTGGGGCATAAAATCCTTTATTTTTATTAAAATAGGGGTCGAAAGCTTTTGTAGTTTCATGTCAGGTGGAGGTTTTCCTTGATATTCTTTTCGTGTTCATTTCTAAGACCAGTTTTATTAATACCAGTCTCTGTTTTTGAGCTCCCTCGTCATTTTCCATTTGATGTTTCTGGGTGTCCAAGCAAAAGTGGGGTATTGAGTTAAGACTAGATTCGGTATCTAGAATTCTAGAATAGTCAATTGATAATAATGATTTAAAAAACATTCAAAAACTAGCACATTTTTTTTATCTGACATTTGAAGTTGAAACTGAAAAAGCTTGATTTGAGAAAAAGCATTTCCAAATTTGACATGCCGACCACTGGTACCAAGTTACTAAACTTTTCTCTTAACATTTCTGGTACTTAAAACATCATTTAAAGTCATTAAGGTACTATGTAAATGCATGCCTGTTGTCTATGTATGCATCTATAGTAAATGACTTTATATGATGTTTCTAAGTACCAGAAATGTTAAGAGAAAAGTTTAGTAACATGGTACCAGTGGTCGGTATGTTAAATTTGGAAATGCTTTTTCTTAAATCAAGCATTTTCATATGAACTTGTAGATAATTGAGCATTAATTCAATTAAAATTAAAAATCGCGAAATGCAATTTTTTCACCCAACTTTACTAAATTGCGTATATCTCGGAAACTAAATACTGAGAACAGAGCCTGTAGTCTCCAAATAGATAGCGATAACTTTACGACCAAATTTGGTCGCAAAGGCCTAATGGGTTAAAAGACAGTCAAAACTGCTTGACAAGCACAACAAATCACCGTCTAAAGAACCCATTAGAACTTAGCGACCGAATTCTGTCGTAAAGCGATCGCTATCTATTTCGAGACTGCAGGGCCAGGGCCTGAACCCTTTTTGCTTGGACGCCCACATTTTATAAAGTAAAAAGTTGGAAACTAAAGTGACGGTTTAGAATAATGAGACATGTTTAATTATTCTTGCTTTTGGAATATTTAAACGCTTGAGGGAAAATTACATCTTTAATTGACATGTTAAACAGGCTACAGAGGAAAGACAGAATGTTGAAAATTGCATCATACTCGTATAGCTACGGAAGACGTTTCCTTTTATCTTCCTGACACCTCAAAACGGTTTAAACGACGTCGTTTTAAAACGTTTCCAAACACGTAACAACTTCTATAATCCTACTACCTCTCTCAGAACTCCGCTAAACCTTTTACAACAAAATAACTGTTCAGTACTAAAAATGAACAACAAAAAGTACTTCGTGAACTCCATTCAAGACACAATAAGGTTTGATACGCCAGTGGCCGCGGTTGGCGCTTTGTGTGAAATATTTGTAATCTTCATAAACTGCTGTAATGGCGCCGTGGGGTCCTAACGATTCGAGCCTACCCTTTTATGCGGCGAATAAGCTTTCAGCTTACAATATGGGACGTTCATTAGCCACTTCGAAATAAAAGGGCGGTTAAATTGAATCAGTTGGTGACGAAATCACCAACTGATTCAATTTAACTGCCCTTTATTTGGGTTGTTTTTTGAGTGTCTTGATAGAAAATAATGATATATGTGTTTACTGGCATTACAGCAAACAAAAACACACATTATGACTATAAAAAAACAGAAAACAATTATTATAATGCCAAAAGGGCCTCAGCTCAGCATAATGTCAGATGACAACACAAGGTGTACCATCTGACGCTGATTTTCAGCTGCAACCCACGAGTGCCATACGCTAGAATAATAAACACATAGAGAAGTGTGTGTCCGTTTTTAATTAATTCAGAGAATAAATTAAAGGTGATATAAAAAAGCTCATACAAAACCAAATAAAATGTTGTGACATACATGTGTGTATATTGTGATCAGGGACCATTTTGGTTACCCATTGAAAGGGTTTTCGATAGGGTTTTTCTAAGCGGTTAAACAAAAACCCATACGATAAGGGTAACCCTTATGAACAGCTTAAATTAAATTTGGGTAACCCATTGAAAGGGTTTTCGATAAAAACCCATACGGTGTGGGTAACCCTTTTGAACGGCTTAATTTAAGCCATTCAAAATTACCCACACCGTATGACTTTTTGATTAACTGCTTAGAAAAACTCTATCGAAAATCCTTTCCATTAAAAGGTTTTCGTTAGGGTTTTTCTCAAATGGTAACCAAAATGGTCCCTGGGTAGAATAGAGATAGAATTGGTCCTGCTACGCGTGCTGGGTGGATATCGAAATAACATAATATTATGATTTTTTCATGTTACTGGGTTTCAAGTAGGTATAGAACCCATTGAATGGGTTATCATGTAACCCTTTCACTGGGTTCAAGTATAAAACCCATTCAATGGGTTACACCATGATAAAGGTAACCCATTTAAAGGTTACCCCTTCGAAAAGTTTAACCCTTAACCGGGGTTGTACGGTCCCTGGTTGTGATTCATGGAAAATTAAAATAAATACCCATTATCTGTGTATCACCTACATTAAACTTAACCAACAATATTTAGTGTCATCACCATCTTTTGTATCGCCGATTACTAGCAATATTGATCGTGGATAGCGATAGTATTCAAGTTAGCCTCTACAAACTGAGCTAATTAATTATGCTCGTGCCAGAAATGGATTCATGTCAATAGTGCAACGAGAGAGGCTCAAATGTAGCACCTTTATGACAGTCCAATGTTGCTTTTATTTCTTGCATATTTTTACTATGAAAGTGTTTGTAAAAGGACCGAGGAAATTGGAAAGCAAAGAGTGACGCAAACTGTACCTTTATTTATGATCTGATTCAGCCTTTGGATACAGAGGGTCTACTCCGAAGCGTTAATCCTAAGTATCAGCCGATGTTTGGCCGTTTTATAACTTCCATAGTTTTCTTTTTGACTTTGAATCCCTACCCGACTTAAATTCACAGTTTTGACTTTGACTTATCTCTTTGTTTGTCGTTTTTTTTTTCTTTCGCCATAGTCAGCCTTAGGTAGCCATAGTGAAGCAACGGTCGAACATTCGGCCGATACATCGGATTTATGTTCGGAGTAGACCCCATGGATAGTTACTACATACATTTACGTTATACAGTGATGCTAGTTTAATTAGCCCTTTGTTTTAGTTGGATGTTCATTCTTCGTTTTAGCTTATTTGTTTGTCCTGAGCGTTTTATTGTTAATTTGATGTCTTGCAGTACCTAGAACATCAAGTATTGCGTAATTAGTGCAAATCAGTGTTATTGTGTTTGTGTGGCACCTACAGCTTCGCCCTACTCAGCAGAATCGTGTAGGCTTTAGATCACAATATGTGCGTAATTAGTGACAGGTTGACATCATTAGTGCTGGCTTATCTACGAGGAAGTCACCGCAAATGCTGACTTACGAATGAGCACTTAGCCATGTACCCTGATTTACTCTCTCCAAATAAAAAAAAACTAGGCCTAATATGCGTTTGAATTTAAAATGAGAAGGCTTAGCTAAAAAGGGCAATCGAAAAAGCGAAAAACGATGATGACGACGTTTAAAAATTGGAATTCAAAATCCGAAAACTTGGCCTAAAAATTAATAGCAGAATAAAAAGTTTTTAAAAATTTGGCTTCAAAGTTTGTTCCAGTTTGAATATTGGCCAGAAAACATACTATTTTATGCGTCTGGCTCAATGGTGGACCGTTTCCTTTATGACTGCCGTGCATACAGAACCCCTGGCAATCATAAAGGAAGCATCTTATTTTTCACCCTTGGTTACTCATATTATAGAGTTAAGTGTCATAATCCGTATTGAAGGATACATTTCGAGGCACTAAGTACGAGTCTCCCACAAAATTATGAAGTGAAAGCATGTTCTCTATACGCAACTCCAGAAAAAGTTCACGATGTAATTATACAATCCTAGCTTTTGCCCGCGGCTTGGCTCGCCTTGATTTAGAATTTGACTATCATTTCGGATTGTACTCTGCTTTTTGAAATTTAAAGTTCTATTAAATACATCCCATAACATAACTCAATCATCATTCGAAAGACACGTGGCGCCATCTATTATCATAAGAACTTTATTGCTGTTTTCCTCGGGAACAGTACTTTTTATCGAGATGAAAGGTACCCTATATCCGTTTCTGTACACCTGACAACGTATATGCAAAAGTTCAGGATGATCGGTTCAGTGGTTTAGGCGTGAAAAGGTAGCAAACAAACAAACAAACTTACTTTCGCATTTATAAAATTATTATATAATTATATATTATACAAGATGTAAGTAAATATAATAAAATAAGTAGGTTCTTATATGTACCTATTCATAATCTACGTTGAATACTTTAACATATTTAATTCTGCCTTTTAAAGCCAACTTAGTGACTTAATGTTACGCTCAATTCTCCATCCTGCTCTTTTACTTATTTTCAAAGTAAAAGACGAAGGGCGCATTTAATTCATTAGGTACTTCACTTACGCGAGAGTACCTTTTGTAGCATTCAATACATTACTTGAATAACTTCTGAAACCGACTAAATATTATATGAAGTTAATTAATTAAAGAAATGACAAAAACATCGAGGAAGCTTTGTACGTCTAAACATTTATTTTGTAAAGACCTTTTATAATTTATATTAATTAAAATGTCTAAAGAAAATATGATGAGGCAAGCGAAACATTTTTAATAACATCTTAAAGGCCCCTTTTCCCGAAAGTTTAGGCATGAGACAGCTTGCGCCCGCGTTGCACAGGAGCAGTCGCGATAGCACTATAGCACTGGCGCGGTGCGCGCGAGCCGTTTTTCACGTATTTATTTAATATAAAAAAAAATAAGTGCCATATTATAAATCTATCCAATAGTATCCCTGACAAACCCGATTAGTAACTGAAATGTAAAATTTTCATAAAAATTGCGTTCCCCCAAGTCTCATACAACTTAAAATACTTTCAAAATCGACTTTACTTCTGATTTTTTTTTTCAACCAAAATCTTAAATATCGTGTTTTTAACCAAAAAAGTCACTAGATCAAACATTTATCTGTACTATATATTTTTCTACGAATTTAAATATGGTGATTTCTCTGAAAAAAAACAACTCGATCTAGAAACGTAAATGTCGGAAAAGGGGCCCCTTTTCGGAGATATGTACCTTATGAGGTTAAGCTACGCTCGCCGCGGTTGGTCCATGGATGGGTGACCATCTTTACACACCAAGATCCCTCCGTGCGTCGGCGTTAGTCCCGGCTGTCATTCGAGGATCTTTGACAGTCGTCAGAAGCCCGAAAGTCTGACTCCCAGTTTTACCAAGGAATATCGTATTACCCAGTAACTGGGTTGTGGAGAACAGATAGGCAGTCGCTCCATGTAAAATTCTGGTAGTCAGCTACATCCGCTTAGTCTGGAAGCCGACCCCAACATAGATTGGGAACAGCTAGGCAGATGATGATGTACGATCACCTTGAAAACGTTGATCACTTTGAATTTGTTACATTAAACTATACTCCATTTGAAATAAGATTAGACATTCAAATAAACCTTTTTTACAGTTCGTTCAATCGATTTTGACTTCTATTGCGTTGGTGGCATGACCAATGACAGCTGTAATAAACAGTTGGTATTGTAACTACGTGTTTGCTTTCAATGCCATCCTTATGCCAACGGAATAGAGATCAAAATCGGTTGAACGGACTGTAAACAAGTTTATTTAAATGTCTAATCTTATTTCAAATGGAGTATAGTACGATTAAACGGCACGGTTGGCGCAGTTAGTTAAGCGATTGACTGCTGTGCTGCGTGTCGCGGGTTCGATTCCCACACGGAACAAATATTTGTATGACCTACAAGTAGTTGTTCCGGGTCTGGCTGTTTGTGTATGTGAATTTAAATGTTTGTAAACGCACCCACAATACAGGAGAAATTCCTAGTGTGGGGCAACGTTAAAAAAAAAAAAAACATGCCAGTTGATATCATACGTCATATTTTTTTAATTAATTTTTTTAATTATACAACGTGTAACGTTAAATACGCAAAACCTCTTAAGGGGTCATTTCACATATAATTATGAACATCTTTTACTATGGGACCAAACCTGAAATCGCGAAAAAAAAATATGTTTTCTTAACTCGTCAAAATGTAGGGAAAAAGTCAAAAATGTTTTTTTTTTCGCGATTTTAGGATCGGAACATGTATTTGCGATTCAGAAATCGTTCGAATTTACCGCTATTAACGCTCAGCTTAGCTTAGTTGAAAATCCAAAGTACGATTAAAAACCGCCTGTGCCTACGTGTGGCTACATGTGGGCTAGTATGACAATAGGCCATGGCGCGAACGCCTGATGTAAACGTGAGGTAAAATCGAACGATTTTTTATCGCAAATAAATACAACAGTAATTAAAGCATTTTTATTAGTGTTCTTGAGTGGAGACCGCGGCAAACGTAAGGTAGGACGCCCTCAGGCTAGGTAGAGCGACGATCTTCGCAGGGTGGCTGGCGGCAGCTGGATGAGAGTTGCCGAGAATCGAGCTGAATGGCGTGAAATTGGAGAGGCCTATGTCCAGCAGTGGACTGCTGTGGGCAATGATGATGATGATGACGATAAATATGAACAGAGTCTTAAAACTAAATAATTTTTACGTACGAAACAACTATTTTTAAATTTAAAATCATTCAAATTTACGTTACTTTTAGGCCTATAACGCACTAGCGGCTGGCCGTGATGCGGCGTGCCGTTGCGGCAGGCCGCAGTATATACGGTCTGTCGCAACGGCACGCCGTATTCCGGCTCACCGTATAGTCTCGGTTCTATTGCGGTCCGCCACATTTCGAAAGAAATATTGGATATGATGGACGTCGGAGAAGTTGCTGCAGTTATTTATTTATATTACTATCGTGGAAAACGTCGTCGTAAAAATAAACATAGATTTTGGATACACCCTCTACTGTGACTGACTGACCTCTAGTGACTGACTAGGGTGGGAAGCGCTTGCGGCTAACCGCTTCGAGTGTGTGGAGGGATGCGGCGCGCCGCTAAGTTCAACCGGTGCGGGCCGCCGCAGCTCCAAGACAACCAGAGCGGTTGACGGCTGGCCGCAAGTCAGTGCGTTGATATCATGCGGTTTCATATAAAAATTAAAGTGCGGCCTGCCGCAACGTCACGCCGCATCACGGCCAGCCGCTAGTGCGTTTTAGGCCTTACTCCGCGCGTTCGTGCTAGGCAGGGCACAAAGGTTCTTTAATATGGTTACGTTGCGGTTTTCGTAAAGTCGTCCGTACCGTACCTAATACTACCTTTAGTGTTTACGTGTACGTTGTCTTCTCTGTCACCCGTTCAGTGAGTTAGCTGACGTTTGATTGAGTATCCCACCGCATCGTTACCCTAGCTGTTGCTCGAAAATACCCGAATATAGGCCGGCTACTACAAACTGCTACTATGAAAGCTCCTGTGGGATTGGGACATTCCGTTGTTGCTTTATCTTGCAATTTTGATTGAAATATGATGCAACTCGTACTCGATTTTGAACTGGCTGATTGATATGTTCCCTCAAACTTTTGAGCTAATCTACCAATCATAAAATATTCATGTTGAAGAAAATAACCTCCACGAAATCCAAATAATCAGGTTTTGAGACCCGCGGTTCTTGGAAGCGTAACAAAAGTTTCTGATCAGTAACTTTGCTCTCAAATCCCATGGTATCATGAGTTTTTCCTGATCACAAGTTATCTTTCAGAATTCATGCTCACTGCAAACTGCTCTCAAATTACGATGTTTTTTTTACATACTTCCTTGATTCCCTCTTTTAATCATTTGACACTAAAAGAGATTCTTTTTTGATTTGGGAATGTGAGAACGTTGTAGGCTTATTAAACTGTAGCTTTCTAGACCATTTTCTATTTTATTAAGTACCAGGTATTTGTTGACGGGCATACACTGTCTCTCTTACTTACACTGTAATTTTAAAACATTGTAAAAGCCCATTATTTTTAAAAGAGTAACCGTGGAGTTTCTTGCCGGGTCTTCTCCATAGGAAACGACCGATTGGAACCGTGCACCTAGTATCTGATATTTCATAGGTGCCCATGTAAGTTTATGTAAAATAAAATATTCCATTTTTTTTTGATCATGATAAATCATTTTTTTACCCACCTGCGCATATAATTGTAGACACTGGCCTTCTTACATTAATCTCTTGACTCATTGACTGATCTTCTAATATCCGTAAAAGGGACAAAATTAACTAACTTTGCATGCTAAATATTGGCCAAATGTGTTACTAAATATTTTATCTAAGAACTTCATGTACCTACCATATTTGATGCAATAAATGAATTGAATTAAATTGACTTTATGTTTTACATTAAATAAAAACCCCAGATTATACCTATGTGATGGAATATTATCGCGAAATATATGCACTTAAAGTTCACCCAAACGGATCACGTAGCCTAGAGAGCCTGGAATGCGAACCCGTACCAACTGAAAAAAAAAAACAGGATAAAAAAGTTAGCATACTGAGTATTTGAGTTCAGCCGTTTGTGCGCAACACAGCGACTTCTGTCAATCAATCAATCAACCTCTGCAGTTTTATGCCCAACTACCTTTCGTAAAGACCAAAATATTCATAACATTACGCTTGAATGTATGTCCGAAATGGACAGGCAAAGATGTAAAGTACATAGACCTTTTTTTTTGGGTGGAAAATTATCAAATAACTTCTCCCGCTCTGGGCGGAGCGGCAGGGCGTGTCAGACTTTTATTGACTAAAACCCACCCGTGTTCCTTCATTTGCCTGTGCCCTAGGGCCACGATATCCCTTTCGGACAAACTCGCAACCCTGGCAGGCATTGGCCCTATCGCGGACCCCGTCAGTTGGCGTTGACATGTGTTTGAGGCGCGCGTGGAACACAACGCACCGTTGACCCGGGCTTGGTCCTTATCGGACGGCGAGCTTCCCATCTCTCACTGTCCGCAAGACCGCGCCTACGGTGGCCGGGAATAGGCCTGTGACTCCCGACGCCCCGGGCGTCTCCCGCAGCGACTAGGGGCGTGAGGGCGCGAACCCTGCGTTTCGTCACGCATTCCGCCTAAAGTACGCAGACCTACAGTTTGCTTGTTATGTTTGAGTCCAATGTACGACGGCAAGCCTATTGCCTTCACCCGGACACAAATCTAGACTCTGTGCTGCTACTGAGAATTTCTAATGGCAAAACCCAATAAAACTTTCCCCGAACTAGGCATAGAACACAAGCTCAATGGTTACCCTTGCGACCACTAGAATAACAAGGTAAAAATACCAAAATATTAATCATATTGTTTCTATTTCAGACGCTGTGCAAAGGTTTATAGAGATGCCAACGTATACTGAAGTGAATCCTGGTGAAGATGCTCTCCTCAAATGTAGGATATCAGATAAGAAGGGCGTGTGTTCGTGGCAGAAAGATAACAAGGTAAGTGCAGGTAGAAATTTAATAAGCATTCCGGCCTAAGTAAATGTAACTGACAATGCGCAATATTTGTCAAAGAGTAACAAAATTTACAAATTTTCACGATATATCGTGATTTTAGCTGAAAATCTATGAAAAAAACTTGACAAATTGTCGGATTTTCAGATTATCGCTTGTCGCCTATTGGTTTTCATTAAATAGGCCCAGGATAAAGATAGGGTTAGACCATGACTGAAGAATATAGTAACACATTTTTCTAGGCAAGAATAAAGATATGAAATGAAAGAACTACCAATTGAAACATGTGCAATTTCTCATTCAGGCTCGTTTAGATGACGTCTAGTGGTACTCGTATTTGTATTGGCAAGTGTCCATGAAAACATACGGCACTACCTACCATATTTAAATAATGACATTGGTACACATTGCCGATCAAGTTCATAACATTACAATATTGATATTAAATTGTTGATAGAAGCCCCCCCCCCCCTTGTCGATAGAAGATGGCAGATAAATAGAGATTACTCTCAATCCTCTGAAAATTGGTTAGTTAAGGCTTCCTTTAGACCATCTAGATTAAAACATTTCTAGATAAATGTTTTGCTTATGCTATCAATTCAAACTAATCACACTAATATTATAAAGGCGAAAGTTTGTGAGTGTGTTTGTTACTTCTTCACGCTCAAACGGCTGGGCCAATTTTAATAAAATTTTGAATGGAGGTAGCTGACACCCTGGATTACTTTTTATCCCGATATTCCCACGGGATTGAGACTTACGCGGGTGAAACCGTGGGGCGCATCTAGTATTATATATGCGAAAGTGAGTTTGTTTGTTTGTTACGCTTTCACGCTAAAATTGCTAAACAGATTTGAATGAAATTTGGCAATCATTTTGTTAATAGACAATCCTTACATCAGTAGGTACTTTGATGTCTGACTCACACCCACTATCACATTCACATCCACCTCCACACCATCTCCTACATACATAACATAACACACACATTCCAGCGCTTCTTTTATTTTATTTAAAAAAAAAATAACTTTATAAAATGCTGTGTTTCCATTTCTTTCTTTTATTTTTATTTGTATAAGTTTATATACCTTGAACAGGTGCAATAACTTAATAGCAATTATATAACCTGGAGAAGGGCGGAGCATCCTAACACAAGCATACTACTTGCTTAAAAGGATTCTTCCTATTGTAAATACAGAATAAGTTATTTAAGTTGATGCAATAAACATTTTTATTATTATATTATTTATTTGATGTACCACCGCGAAAGTTCCCGGTCGATCAGTTTTCAACCTTATTACTATGGGCAAAAGGGCGAAAAGTGGTCGACCGGGAACGTTCGCGGTGGTACATGTCTGTAATTATTTGAGCAAAGAAGAACTAACAAGTACACGTTGTACAGCTCCTGATTTCTTGTGTCCTAGTATCTTATAGTACATATTTATTATATCTACGAGTATATTACAACGATAAGCTCTTCACAGTATAAAATGCCACAGGCTACAACATTCACCCAGCAATGCACTCAATAACTATTTCCCGGGTCTTTCATAAAACCTCTTCACTTTTTAAAATATGTTGCCATGTGAATTAAAATTATTTGAAGAATTTAAAATGGCGCAATCTAGTGCAGGTTGGCTTGCAACGTCAATGTACGAATAATTACCGCTTACTCTAACAAAAATTACACTTTAACAAGCTTGAATTAATTACTTACAAACAAATGTTTTAAGAGTTAATAATACTTCAGTAAAGATTGTTTTGTAAGGCTCAATGTAATGTTTTACATAAAGGAAAGTAAGCGAAAATATCTTAGTATAATATACTTTCCTTGTAAAACCAAACATTCTCCATATTGTTAGCAACACCTGTTAAATTAAGCAATATTGAAATGGATGGATCCCTGTTGGATACAACCACAGATTATACACCTACAGACTTCATGAATGCTTCATACCTTCGTTAATGTACCTACTACCTACATGAAATCCATCAAGTTATCTCTGACCAAATACTGGTCTAAAAGGTTTGACTGTACTCTATACACATAACATAATTATTAATAACATGGGTTTGACCGACATAAATCATTCTGCAGTCGTAACAATTTTAGCAACACTTATTTCGATACCATAGACATCTAAAGAAAAAGAAAGAAAACAGAGTATATCGGCTCTTTGTCAATTTGTTACTCCAAGAAAGTTGTAAAGAGTCAACTATGATAGATCTGTTATAGAGTTTGTAAGCAAGTGTTCGCAAACTACCATTATTTATGGTAACATCGTGTTTTTAGGCTGGTGGCACGACTGCCCATTTTGCTTGCGGTTATGTTCCGATTCGTAGTTTCAAAGCAACTTTGCAAAAGGCTGAGAATGTAGACAAAAAGTATATGTAAATGTAGACAGTTTAGTTTATGATCAGTCCCAATTTGTGAAAGCTTGAACAAGCTGAACTGGAAATGTAGCAACAGATAATAGACGAATCAAATCACTTGCTAAGAGATTTGAAAACAGATGAAATTGAATTGGCTTTCAGAAATCGGAGATAGTTGATATGACAACCCGACGTACATTGACATGGATCCTAAATGTTGGTCAGCCAAGGTCTTCACCGTGTCCGGTGATAGTGACCTAGCACTAATTTTCTTTCCTTTCGAGAGCTCTCTGATGACTAGCAAAGCTTTTAGTCTTGAAAACAAGACAAGACAAGTGAAGAATGATGCTGGTTATCACCTCATTCAATAAATGAACCGGTGATCTCAGTATGATAAATGATTTTTATTTCTATAGGTAGGTTTGTACAAACACTTTTACACGTCAATCATATTTTTAAAACTAGATGAGGTCGGCGTTTCCTATTTGACTACTCTGAGAAGAAAGGCCAAAACAAACTCAGAGGTCACAGTCTCTTTTAAAGTCCAGACATAATCTTGGTCAGATCATGTGAAGGTCCTGTAGATTGGTATCTGAAATGGCTTTTTGAGAAAAGATCCGCACAGATTGAGTGGACCTGTCCAAGCTGTGCACGCAATCGTGCAGCTCAACTCAGAACTTAAGGAGCACAACGATGCAACGAACGAAAAAGGACAATTGGGTAGACTGCATAAATTACTCAAACTGCCAGACCATGATTAAAACTAACTGAGAAAAATAACAATAACCCACATTAAAATTTAGTCTTCACATTCACAATCATTAAAATACTATAATACTTTACAAGTAAATATTCATGTCATTTTATATACCTTTATAAAATTCATCAATGTCAATGTATATAAAAATCCGGAAATAATCTTGGTCACATAATTTGAGGACCATGTAGATTGGTGTCTGAAATGGTTTTTTGAGAAAAGAACCACACAGATTGAGTGGACCTGTCCAGGCTGTGAACGCAATCGTGCAACTCAACTCAGAACTTAAAGAGCTCAACGATGCGACGAACAATACCAAAAAAATTACTATTGGGTAGGCCGCATAATTATTCAAACTGCCAGACCATGATTAAAACTAACTGAGAAAGTAGTATGATCTAGTTTACATATGCCATCTATCACGTAACTCATTACTAAAGTGGAAGTTTTACTTCTCTCAATTTAAACCAACGTCTATACATCGAAGCGTCAGTAGCCGTGACTCAAATTGCCAAGTTTGCCACTTGCCTAAGCATGGCACGTTGCTCCCCGAATCTACAGCATTCAAGTGTGATACGTCTCGAATAAAATCTGGTTAGAGCTGCTTTACTATCCTCCAGGAATATAATGAATTTCTTATGTGGAATATGAGGAATGGGTTGTTTTGGTTAGGTTCAGGATACCTCCTCCCCTACATTCACGTACAAGACATGTTTACGGTTGTTCAGTGTATTAGGGAAGCTCATTTTTTATGCGGTAGATTATGAGTGTGACAGCCTTGATCAAATTTTGTTACTTCACCCTATGGGCACCGGAGTTTAATTGTGTTTGTTTTTGGGACATTAATTAAAACTTAATCCCCCTTATTACAAAACAAGATTTAGCTTCAGACCCGGGTTTAAAACATGGAGCCATTATTGAATTTCGAACTTTATTCCGACTATGGTAAAGTTCCTAAACACAAAACTGACAACTTAGTACCGAACTAAGTTTTCAGTTTTGTAAAAAGAACGGTATTTCAATCACCGTTACGTTCTTATTACAAAAACTGGCTCCATGGTTTAAGCCATGTCAAATATAAATCTTGTTTTGTAATAAGGCGGTATGTGTCTCATGGGATTTCACGAACCCTTCAAACGGTGAAACAGCGTTTTTGGGCTAAAATTATGACTGATTCTGGATAAATTGGGTTGTACGTTGAATAAGTTCTTTAACACTTATCACATCCTAGTATGTCAAACAACTGAGTTCTCAGTACGGAAATAGATAGCAAATCGTTTTGCTAATGACTTTGTCACTTTTTTCCGAGAACTCTTATTCACAATGTTTAAAATTTTAAGCCATGCTGTGACCTCATTAGTATTGTGCTATGAAAAGGCCTTTATTCGTCGCCATTGCGGTTTTTTCGTATTACCTGATTGACTCATCACTAGTACATGTTTATGTATGCCCTTCGACACTGGAATGTCAGCGGTCGTTCGTGCAAGCAAGTACAGTGCGCCTAATATGTTGTAGGACTTTTACTGCGAAATATAGACGTCCATTTAGTGGTGACTTAGGGTAAAGGGATAATAGATATAGGAGATAAAAAATAACGGAAATATATCAGTTGGAACTTGGAATACATAAAGGATGTAAAGTTAGTCCATTGAATCCTTAAGAGTGGGGGTCTCCGGGTTCCGTTTGGTGCCGGACGTAATGAATAGCACCATCCCATTTCTTCCCGTGGGTGTCGTAAAAGGCGACTAAGGGACTTACTAGAGAATGGGCAGCAGCGTTCTCTATGCATTTTTAAAACCATACTGTGATAGATAGATAGATAGATAACACATTTGTTCAGTGCACAGAAAACATAGCACAACACAAAATAGCACAACAAAATAATAGATAACAACTTAAAAGATATAAAAAACAATAGGCAAAAAAAAGAAGAACATACTTAAAGAAATAGTGACACTATGACATTAATCAATATTAGGTGCGGTGAACTATCACCACCCCTATCGTCTCAAGGTTGCACCAAATGGGAGTTCAGCACAGCATGTGTCAGGCAGATATACCTGACGCTGATATTATCGCCAACCCGCCTGCCAAGCGTGGCGATTATAGGAAATCCCCTCCCTCCCCCTTTTGGGGGAGGCCTATGTCCAGCAGTAGTCTTTCGGCTGCTATGATGATGATGAGTGGGTCTAACAGTGGTTGGCAAACGAAGTAACGGAAATCTTCTATAAAGTTTATCATTTTGTTGATATTTGCCTCTACAAGCTGTGTCTCTATAAACTGATAAATATACAGCACTACTACAGAAATGCCTTAGCTAAAAGCGTCGAGAGTTGTAAAAACTAGACGTAAAAACGCAATTTTATTCGCTAGATTTTATTCGCTAGATTTTATTCGTTTTTTTACGGCATACAGACTTCGCCTTAAACGGAAGCCGGCTTATTCCCTCATGCACGTAAACAAAAGTCGTTTACCTACCTGCACCTCTTTTACCTACTTGTTCTCTGATTTGTTTGGCTAACAATAGCAGTAAGTCACTTGATATTGTGAAGGTACTTACGAGGTACTTAAGGTATCTCTGTCTCTCATAATTGCTGATATGTGTATCAGGGCGTATCGGATACCATTTTTTCCCGAGAACGTAATGTATGTGTGTGAGTGTGTCCATTCTTACCTACATTTAAGAACGACTTGTAAAAGATTAAGCTGCCATTTCAGCATTCTATTTTGCTGAGAAATTGACGATTCTAACGAAGAATTTCATGAATAATGCCTTTGACAGTATTATGTCTGTCAGTCAATGATATTAAATTAAACAGATATGTTGTGAGCGCGCAATTTTGAAGACTCGAAAACGTCCTAATTGGGACGTATTTTACTTGTAGTGAAATTTAAAATGAATGAAAAGTGGGCGAGTGCTGCCGCTGCTGCGCGGCACACTTTTTTCGGTTGTTTTGTGAGTGTACAACATATCTGTATATAATTAGTTTAACATATCTGTATATTAGTAACAATAATATCATTGTTGTAAGTACAATTTTAATTCGGCAGCATTGAATTTCTCGGAGGGACGGTACCTGCCAGGGACTACAGGGGAGCTGCTATTTTAATTCTCGGAGGGACTACGGGTAAAAATCTTGTGGTATCTTTCAGGGACCACGGGAGGAACCTTATATAAAATTACTTATCAACAGTGCAAAAAGAGCATTGTACAAAAGTAAACGAAGAAGTTTGGTATGTTGTAGGTTTATGATGATAACAAAAAGCATATAATCGAGATAATCTCAAAATGAGGCTGCAGAGTGTACACTCTAGTCTAGACTGTAGATAGAGTCTTCAACCAACTGATTCCTAGACCGAAGAAGTCTTCATTCTCAAAGTCCTGACGGTTATTCCCAAAGTACTCCAAAAAGAGTTCACAAACTACTCCTTTTATTAATTATAAAATATAAAATTAAAAATATTATATTTTTCATGGAGTATTCCATGAAAAATATAATATTTTTAATTAGGTTTCATTCTACTCCATGATAAGATTAAAATGTTCTCAAAGTACTCCACTTTATTTTAATCAAAAAGCTATTTTAAGAAAACTGTAATGATATATATGTATTTCATAGGTAATTATGTAGATGGAGCAGTTTGAGAATTGATAACGAATAATCGGTGGAGTACTTTGAGAATAATTCCAGATACCTATGGAGCAGAATGGGAACAAAATAATAAGTATTATAAAAAAATGAATCATTCCTTGGAGTAACTCGGGAATGAGTGGAGTTCTTTGGGAAAAAAAAAAATAATACCATTTATTTCAGGCGACAAAGGCCCATAGAAAAATACCTTAACCTAAACATACATATTGTATAAATAAAAACTCGTGTTAATAAAAAGGCTTAAGACCCAGATATAAGCCAGTGACCTTGAGTGGTTAGCTTGCGTGTTCTGTACTGAGCTCACGCAACGCTTCGTACGTTCAGCCAGTATAGGACTCGCCCATCAAGGAGCGCTGTCCCCAATTTGACGCATTATTAATTTATTATACCCAAAACAAAAGGTATTTTAATAAAACGCGTATACTATAAGATCAATAGTTAAATTATCTTTAAATTGGTGAAGGTTTCAGAAAAATACGCTTGGTAGATTTTGCGCCATTCTCAGTTTTTTATCCGCGTTAGACATAACTTTACAAATTAATTTCATTTCAATTTTCTTTACACCCCTGCATCCAAATACAGGGGTCTAGGCTCCGAATATGATTTTGTCCCATTCGGTGTCGAGACCCTTGGTCCGTGGGGTCCTAGCGCTATAAGGCTTTTTAACGAAATAACAAAAAGGTTAGTCGACATCACAGGAGACCGAAGAGCTGGCAGTTACCTCGGACAAAGAATTAGTCTAGCTATTCAAAGGGGGAACCTTGCCTTAATAATATATTTTAGTTATTAAAAAAAAAAAAACGATATTTTTTTAGTTATAGATAATGTCAATAATTATGTTATATTTTGGGAATAAATATTATAATTGACATGCAAAAAAAAAAAAAATTCACTATGTAATATAAACATAATCTAAAATATTCACATATTAAATTATTGAAAAAATGATCTAATTTAACATATATTTTTTTCAAATCATTAACACTACTCGTTTAGACATGATCTTCAGTATAAAACCATTAAAAGTCCGTTATCGTCGCCTTTAAGACTATGTTAGTAGCACTTAACTTTGCACTAGATAACCCCTAATATTATAAATGCGCAAGTGAGAATAGAATACTTGACAAGTAAATGAGTTTATTTGTTACGCTTTCACGATAAAACGGCTGGACGGATTTGGATAAAATTTGGCACACAGGTAGAACATGACCTCGGTTAGGACATGAGATAATTTTTATTGCGGTAGTTCGTTCCCGTGGGATAATTTCCGATGTCCACACGGGCGTAGCCGCGGGCAAACGCTGGTAATTCATAAATGAGTGGTGCACTGAGCAGCTTTTTAACAGTCTCTGATAAGCACTCGTCGTTCCAACAAACGACTACTAAAAGCACCACAATAAACCACTGCAGCTACAAATGAAGTTCTAGAAATCGCAACTTTCCTTAAAATGCCTTAATGCGGCGAGCAATCCTTGCACAGCGATAAACAAAACTCCACAGGAATACAGATAAAACTAAACGTTAACATTAACCAGTGTTTATCAGGCGGGTTAACGTAAACCGCGCTGTTTGGTATGAGCAATCGTTGCCGCGCGAGATCAGAATCTTAACGAACCTTAGTCACGATTGTTTTTAAAGTTTAACTATAGTTAAACGGATTATGAGGCCGCATCCTGCCTGCTTGCTTGCTTGCTCGTATGTTTTAAGGGTAATTTATTTATGAACTATTATTAGCCATTCATGATGTGAGATAATTATGTAAATATTGGGCGGCAGTCATGCGTGTCATATCGGACGGCCGCTAAAGTTTTATTTTGTATTGTTTACTGTAGTGGAACTGAAATTGCTTTTAATTTGTGTTTAGAAAAATAGTTAATAGTTTAAGCTGGTGTTCAACAATTAGTTATGGACATGATAATCATTACATTATTTATATATTAATTTTGAATACGAGCTTCATCACACTAATATTATAAAGGCGAAAGTTTGTGAGTGTGTGTGTGTTTGTTACTTCTTCACGCTCAAACGGCTGGACCAATTTTGATAAATGTTTGTATGCTACTTTTTAACCCGATATTCCTACTGGATCGAGACTTACGCTTGTGAAATCGCGGGGCGCAGCTATATACATAATTACCACCCACGATTTTCAATAAATTACCATTTATGTACGTAACACTATTATCACCTCTATTCCCATGAACACGAATTAAAAAAATCTCTTGGTCATTGTGTCCCAAACTTAACTTTCTCAGACAATGATCGTTGCATCAGTAATTATGGTAACGATCTCCTTGTTTGGTACTCGTTTGTTAAATCTCTTGTCTATGCCCAGGTTTTTTAAAAGCGGCCGTTCCATGAATATAATTACCATTTAGATTTAAAATGGAGTTTATCTTAATTGTTTGATGTTTATCCTGTAGGCACTAATAGTATTAAGATTTTACGAACACCTTTTGTATTTATGAATGAAACAGAATTTTGAATTTGTAGTGGCTGGAAAAAAATATTCATGATTTTTTTAATGGGGACTTGGAAAGTGGGAGTTAATGACGAGCAGTGGAAGAAGGGTTATGAAAGAAAAAGAAAAAAACATAAATGAAATATTTAATAATATTTATGAAAGTCTTGTGCATTCACTGTTTACCCAACTTGCTCCAGTACATTTTCCCTGTTTTAGACAACTACAACAACGTTACCTATAATTATTATAATTTCCGACCGCTAAAATAACATTTCTATATTTTATAACAAAGAGCCAAAACCGCGTTAGTCCGTCTGTCTGTGCATATTTCCTGCTAATCTCAAAGCCGCGGTACTTTGCTACAGTTTTCATCTCTATGCACCACCGGTTTCGAGAACATTCTTTGCCATATTAATTCGACTCGTGCCGACCCAACAGCAAGCCACGCTTCAGTATTTTTATTTCGTTATTTATTTGGAATTTCGGAATCCGGATCAAAATTGAGAAAAAATATTGCGTTCTATTAGAACTATGATAAACTGTTTTCGGTGGAAATTGTGAAGTTCGGTTTCGTGTTCCACATATTTGTTCGAGTGTGGCTTTTGTGCAGTACAATGGGAGTTGAGTGTGGGCTAGGTATGAGGTGTATCGTACAATGTGGAAGATTTTCTTTGAGGTTTGCTTGCTGTGGAGGACCTGCATTCTAACAGAATCCTGACTTTATTTCCGGACAGTATAGTGGATTCGGAAAATCATATCTTTCACCAATGTTTTTTTACCCAACTGCGGTCTGCGCGACAGCTCTTAAGAGGTTATTGAAGTTTTAAAAATACGCCTGTATGAGCTCTCTATCAATACGTCTATTTCGTGCGATGGTTAAAGATTTTGTTTGATAAAATCAAAATGGCAGATTTAGACGTCAATAAGTAATGTCTTGAAAACATTTCTTTTGTACCATGATCATTTTATTTATTTAACTGTTTATGTACACGCATATAACAGGCCGGACGAAAGGAACAGAAAAATACGTAAAAATGGTGATGCTTATCTCTAAAGAAATCTCTTCCAGCATACCTGCGATAGGAAAGTAGATGAAGAGATGTAGACAACGTGTGTCACAGTAGAAGAAAAAAACCGGTCAAGAACGAGTCGGACTCGCGCACCGAGGGTTCCGTACGTATATATTATGTGTTATGATGTTGATGATTTCTGAAAAACTGTGCTATTTAGACACATCGTTTTATTTTTCCTGTAACCTTTACATAGACTTCTATCACATAGAACAATTTCAGTTTTTTATCTATGCAAACTTCGGAGATAAGGGGCGGGGGGGGGGTACGGTTTTTTTTTTTTTTTTTTTCATCAAAAGTCGGAAACTATGTTGCCTAAAAAAAATTAAATAAATGTTTGAGAATGTGCAAACAGCGCTCTTTCATATGATACCCCACATGCCCTAGTAGCCCCACTTCAAATTTTTAAGACCCCTTTCAGTCCCTTTTGCAAAAAAGATAATTTTTTTTAAATTTCTTTCTTGTTTGCAAAATAGTTGGGCAAACGTCATCTAAAACTATTCTAAATTTCAAGTTGATAGCATTAGTAGTTCTTGAGATATTCGGGTGTGACAGACAGACAGACTTAGTCTCACCATAAGGGTTCCTTTTTACCATTTTGGTACGGAACCCTAAAAACAAAATACTTACATAAAACACCAACACGTGGGGTTTCACAAACCACAGACCTTAAAGTTTCAAAATAAAGGACTATAGAGGAGCCGATTCTTACTATATATATTCTCCTTTAATATAAAAATTATAACACACTTCATAGATTAGAAATTAAAAAAAAACCCAGCTTCATCAGACTTGTTTTGAACTTTTTAGTTGTGTCTTTTGGTTTATTAAATTTTCTTGTCACATAATTTTCCTACAACGATGAAGTATTCTGAGGGCTAATTCACGTAATTTCATGACGCGCCGATCAAGTTGCAGTGCAGGTGCAATGAAGTTTAAGTTTGAGTGATAGCTGAATATATATAGTATCTGACAGCCATAGAGAATAGTAGAATACGAAATGCGTTGTTTTGATCGAAACTTAATTGCAACTGCACTGCTACTGCACTTCTTTAGTTACGTGAATTAGCCTGCTGATCTCCATACCGCTGACATTTGACACGTATACGTATAATTCTCAGTCATAGACTGGTTATTCCTATCGGTGCAATACGGAGGAGACAAAGGCTCGATGTATAGTCATTAGCAGGCCCCTCACGAGTCGGCACTCGTGATTCATGCTCCCTGGGAACGCTGGCAGAGTTGGCAGAGAGCCTGCTGGCCCCGGGCAACACAACCTCAACGAAGTATGAACGAGAATAGAGCGCTGATGGAGTTGTTGGTGGTTTTAGAAAACTACGTATAAATGCGAACGCAATACAAAATTAAGGTGGATCCGCAGCTGTATCCCGCTAAATTCAAATTTTCTTACGTTTTTCCTATTTTCATACAAACTTTCAAGCCCTTGTTTTTGGAAATGACTGAACAGATTTTAACATTGATGTATACAATAGAAAGATAGGCAACTCTCTAACATCACGTAAATATTAAATGTACCCGATGACGTGCGTCATGTGCTCGACAACCGAAATAAAGAGACATATTACGCGGGCTATAGCGGGAACGAGATAGCAATAATTGTCACTGTTACGTACCCATAAAAACTCGGAAACAAACTACGACTCGGGTATTCCCCGCAAACCGAGAATAATGTAGGTCAATTGTGTCCTTTCTCCTAATTTATGCGGTCCACATCGAGGAGCGCGTACTCGTACCATATCTTCCTATTTAATACATTAATGGATTTTAATGAAACTTTATACGCATAAGCAGGATACAAATGTCTAAAAAGTTAGTTAAGAACATTTTCGAAATGTCTTATTTAAAAAAATCGGTTCAGTCATTTCGAAAAACAAGGGCTTGAAAGTTTTTATGAAATGTTGTACGTCGTATCCCTGTTTCTGGAACACAAATTTTAGTATTTTTTTTTAAATTTCTATGTACAATGATTATAAATGGTTTTAATCGTTATTTAAATAAAAATAATTATTGAATATAATATATATAGGGTCGAATTAAATTAGCTAGCGAAACTACGCAGTTTCGCAAGCTATGGTACGTTTAGACGTTATGGGTATCGATATCTAAACATAATGAAACAAAAAAATAATTAATTTAAAGGTTTTTTTTGTAGGGTCATGGACCGTAGTTGGTGTAGTCACTTGAAATATCAGTTGTTTTTGGGTAAACTTTACAGACGTGATGGGTATCGATATCTAAACATAATAAAATAATAAAGAAATTAATTTAAAGGTTTTTTTTTGTAGGGTCATGGATCGTAGGTTGTCACTCGAAAATATCAGTTAATTTTGTGTCAACTTTACAGACGTGATTGGTATCGATATTTAAACATAATACCCCCACGCTCATACCCCCCGAATAGATTTAATTTGACTCTGTATATTATTTTTTTTATATAATAATGGCTGTTCGTAATTCATTCAACCAATCACAGCAGCTAAGCACAGCAGTATTAGTAGTAATTTGTGTGTTGATTTTCGTTTCATAAACCGGACGTTATATTATAATTAAATAATACCAGCCTATTATTGTCACACGACAGCGCAAAAGCCTCTTTTCATACTGGAAAAACCCGGACGTTAATCATGATAAAAGTAAGAATTTTGAAAGCGAATGTGTCTCTTTCAGAATTACGATTGAAATCATCAGCATCATTCTGATGTTATTATAAGAAGGCAGACATACAAACAACAACAACACACACAACAACAACAACTTAGTGACACTTAAATGAAAGTAGGGTCTATTTCCGTGCTATTATTGATCGAAGCTATTTCATTTTATTGAATTGCACACACAGACGCTCACACCCACACATTCATACACAAACACACGCATGCACTCGACTCGCCACACCAGCACTCATTCACTTTAAATTTTTCATGTTTAATATTGCTTAATTTAGTTTTATTCTATTTTAATTTCAAGATGTTTTGTTTTTTTTTAATAAACATGATTATTGTGATACTCAAATAGGGAGTTGAAACTGTCTCTCCTAAATACAGATTACTCTGTAATCTAGCTAGGAGTGCAGCGATTCATCCAACGATTAGATGTACCTACACCATCTTACAATAATACATACTTTTTAAGTCTCTCATGTACATCAAAATCTTTATTTACCTCAATAAATTATCTTAAACAAACTTATCAAAGCTAATGTAAAACTGTTAATACGAAAGTAGGAATTTTAATAACATGTTCAAGCAGTTCTTTTCGTAACTTAACCACGGAAAATGCTTGGAAAAATCTAGGGTTTGCATGGTATTTACTTTAGGTTTACTTCTATAGCTTGTCATATTAATACCCCTTGCAGAAATCGAATGTGGGAGTTATAGTCGCACTGTAATACCGATTGAATAGTAAATTACGGAGATAAACGGACTTCGGACGTATCAATCGTGTTTTCAAAGAAATCGTTTGATGGATTTTTAATCAGGTCGCCTTTGAGGGGCCAGTTGAACCGTTTTGCTTTAAATTAAAGGGTACTTAAAGGGGTTTAATTCTGTTTGTCGAGGTATACTTAGGATAATCAGGGATATAATTTATTATGAGGTGAATGGACTTCTGAATACAAGTGATGTATGTTGGTTTAACTAATAGACAATTAGCCTACGTAAGCACGGGCCCACTTTTTAACGCTATATTTCTTGCCGCGCATTGGATATTCAACGCTAGGCTTAGCGACAGTGAGTTGAAAATTCAACTGTGCACTTTTTCAACGCGCTAGCGATGCACTCTGTTGGATTCTCTCTTCGTTAAAAAAAGCGCCCGGGCTTATAGTTTTTAAGTGTATACCTATAAAATATCAATATTTTATAGCGAATAGTAGGTATTAGCGGTTTAATATTTTAATTTTAAAAATTGTTTTTTTTTTTACTTTGTTCTCACATAAAGAAGCGACAAGAATAATGTACATTATTTTGTAATATCTTGATTTAAAAGAGTGTCCTTGGAGTTTCTTGCCTGTTCTTCTCCATAGAGATCTACGTTTTGGAATGGGCAAATAGCTTCATCATTCTGACTAACTTACCAACTTTGACAATTCAAAAGTGCCTGTAATTGGTTTGATTGAAACAAATGCATTGAGTTTGAGTTAAAAAGGAAACATAGGATATTATTACCAAAATACATAGAAATTACAGGATTTGGACGGAAACGCGTTCCACATTAATAGATCACGCACTTTTTCCTACATTTGCGACCCGCCCACCGCAAATTTCCTCATAAATGTATTATGCGAAACTTATAAAATTATAGGTCCTGCGAGCCTATTTAATGCTTTACCTTAATGCAGTAACCATGTCGTGACTTTCTTTTGTCATAACCCCCACGACTTTATACAAATTATAGCAGATTATAGCTTTCGCTTGTAACGTTATAAGCCTAAAATGCCAGCAGCGTTGTGGTTAATTTTATATTAGGTCGGGATTTCGCACCTGCATACGGGTTATTGGCTTGGCGGAATGTTCGTCGCCGGACCAAAAATAGCGGGATTGGTTATGTGACGTCGTTATGGCATATAGCACGGCAAACACGGCGTGAGTGTAGGTACGTGAACGTACAGTCACGCCTCGCGGTCACGCCGCACAGAGCATTGTTCCGAGCCTATGTGGGCTGGTGCAAGTGAGAGAAGACAGCGGTTTTAAACGTTATTGAAATCTCCATCGTTTTACGTTTTAAAAGATTTAAAAATATTTAGTGACTGTCTGACTTACTAACAAACCTCATATTTCAAATTCAAATTCAAAATATCTTTATTGTCGGCATATAACTAGGGGTTGACACTAGCTCCTGTAATACAGTGTATACTAGCGCTGGAGCTAAGGAATTCATAAAAATGTATGTATGTCAATAAAGATTATATTATTATTATTATATGTTTGTAACAAGGTCTTAACAATAAATTAAAGTTCCAATACGTCCTGCCTAATAGGCATACAATAATTATGTATTGGCATATTTTTTTTTTTTACATTTCAAATTTGGTTATTATAAATTTCAAAATATCAAAAAACAGTGAAATTAATACATGGTCAACAAATCAATCAATAATTCAACAAATCTTGGATTGTGTAGAAAAAACAATTAAAAAGTTTCGTAATTTATTTTTAAATACTGGAAGTTCCTTAGTGCCCAGAATGTCAATAGGTATTTTGTTGTAAATTTTGGATCTATACTCGCATAGTCTAAAACTCTAAACCAATAAGCATAGAATAATGAGATTTTCAAGGTATGCACCGGTGCACCAAGGAAGGATTTTTTAGAACATCCTTAGACACCGCACCTTGGGCCCGAAACTAATATAAAAACAAAAAGCATCAACATAAATAACATATTCTAGTTACAATGGGGAGAATCCTTTCAAGCAAATAGTTTGCTTGTGTACTGAGCAATTTAAAAACGTCTCTAAAATTGCAAATAAAAAATCGGTTGTCTGTAAAGTCGATTTACTGACTATAATTGAACGTGACAACGTCTTAAGAAAATACTGATGGAATGTAAAAAAAAAAATACTTGAATAAAATTTATTGTTTAAATTTCTAGTCAACTGTTAAAATTTAAATTTTGATTTTATTATTTTAATAATATAATTAAATTTTTTCAATAGTTACTTAATTATTTTTGCAAATTTAATTGTAATTTGTTATAAAAAAGTAATAATTTCAAATAATTAATTATAAGAATAAACAATGATTAAATTATTGTTTATAAATCTTACATTTAAAATTTAAAATTTGGAAACATTAAAATTTTCGTAAATCTAGTTTTTAAAAAGCCCGCCTCAATGTGTTTGATATAGGAGAAAATGTTCCCTTTGACGGCTGGCTGGTCCAACCTGTCATTTCAGACACGTTGTTGTGATATGTGGAAGATTTAATATTTATGTTTTAATTTTTTTTAATCATAGCTACGCTCGATAATTATTTCGATTCAATAGTAAAGCCATCGATTTTTTACTCATCGTGAAATAGTTCTGTTAACTTATTGTTTTAATTTTGTCAGCATAACCTACAATCGCTGCACTAGCGGACCGATGCTATTTATTTTAATGATGAAAGCACGAATATTCGACAATATATCACTGAACATATAATTAATATCTAAAGAATCATTACCTTTATCGCTGCAATTAGCGTTGCTATAAACAATTGACACCACATTCACTTTTCACTGCACTTGATACTCGACCAAAACATGTAAATGTACTATAGTATAGCAGCTGTCCACGCAGACGCATCGCTCACTCAAGTAGGAGAGAGATGGATGTCGAACGCTGCCGAACGCGAAGGCCGATTGTGCCTCTTTGACGCTCGTTCCGTGCTCTCGCTTGCACTTCAAGCCTTACATGGAACGCCTCAGAGCGAGGTAACGCCGCATGAGTCATGTTTTTTCGTGCGTGCAGCCGGCTCAATCGAATTATAAGACGTTGTCACGTCAAAAACATTGGTGATAAAATCGCATTCCATATTTCTATGTTAATTTTTCGTTTTTCACATTTCTCGACATTTCTGGGGCTCTCAGTCACTGCGACGAAAACAGAGTACGATTTTAATTATATGCTTCGGTAATATTACATACATAAACTTTGATTTTTAATTTGCTAGATTAAAATTACATTTGGTGTCGACATAAAAATAACGTAGTAATTATTCTAGTTACAGAGTGACTCACCAAGCACCACTGAATCATTCTCTGCGGAGGATCTTCACTGTTGTCGTGTCTTCTCTGTAATATTAAATAAATATCGTGTTATTCAAAAAAAAAAAGGTCAAGAGCGAGTCGGACTCGCGCACCGAGGATTCCGTACGAATATATGATGTTGATGATTTCTGAAAAACTGTGCAATTTAGAGACATCGTTTTATTTTTCCTGTAATCTTTACATAACCTTCTATTACATAGAATAATTTCAGATTTTTGTCTCTGCAAACTTCGGAGATAAGGGGGGGGGGGGACGGTATTTTTTTTACATTTTTCTTCAAAAGTCGAAAACTATGCTGCCCAAAAAAAAAATGTTTGAGAATGGGCAAACAGCGTTCTTTCCTATGATACCCTACATGCCCTAGTAGCCCCACTTCAATTTTTTAAGGCAGGGGGCCTCAGTCCCTTTTGCAAAAAAGGTTTTTTTTTTTAAATTGCTTTCTTACTTGCAAAATAGTTGGGCAAACGTCATCTAAAACTATTCTAAATTACAAGTTGATAGCATTAGTAGTTCTTGAGATATCCAGGTGTGACAGACAGACAAACAGACATACAGACAGACAGACTTAGTCTCACCATAAGGGTTCCTTTTTACCATTTTGGTTCGGAACCCTAAAAAAGGTTCGTAGCACCTGTCATTTTGGTCAAATAAAAAATCTGAGTTTAGTATCTTTTTCTTTTTTCATGATAACAGTATCCTGGTCCTTCGAATAGTAATTAGTCTGCAATGATGAGCAATAAAAACTTTTTGGTATCGATAGCACCAGTAGCGTTAAAAAACTTTTATAAGATGCCATAAAAATTAAAAATGAAAACAGAAATATTAAACTAATATTACTTAGATTGTCAAATGAATGAGTATTTCTTAGTTCTAATTTTAGCATTATAGGAATTATTTTATTTTTTATTATTTTATAGTTATAAATGGAAAAGCGTGAACTTTGTATTTTTTATTTAGTGGTGATTAAAAATATCAATGAAGCAGCCGAAGAGTAAGTTGTGACCCTATTTCTCAATTAATTTAATTTATCAATTATTAAATATGAAAATTTATCTAGTTGTAAAATTTCCCGGAGTATGGATCTATGCCCGATTAATGGCAATAGGCTCACCCCCTATTACATGGGACTTAAACACCCCGTCTCTGTCTATCCTTCGGGGGAGTGATGTTATGTTATATTGTAAAAAAATTGATGACTTTTCGTAATGAGAAAATCTATTTTAATTTTTTATTAAAAACTAGCTGTCCCAGCGAATTTCGTACCACCTTATACCGACAGAAGCACCACCGGGTCTAATTGTGTTTTCAAACCATCCAGGAATCCGTTGAAATATAAATACAAAATTTCAACCAAATTGGTCCAGCCGTTTAGGAGGAGTTAGGTGACAAACACACGTACAGAAGAATTATATATATTAAGATAGGTCATACCCCAGCCCATTATTCATACCCATATTATACCTGCTAGGCGGATATAATCAAATACTCCTTAGCGGTCATAAATGCAGAGTTAAAGTTTAGAGTGAGATATTACCATAGATATCCAAATATTACCCGAACAGACTAGTGATGGTTATGGCCGCTATAATAACTTACTCAAAAGTACTTACCGACCACGTTAATAATAAATAATTTATAGACGATTACCGCATAACCATGAAATGTTTTGTCGATAGTTTTTATGATCTTCACGAGCAAAAACTTTAACCTCATGCTATTACTCGTACTGCCTCGGTTTATGCAATAAGTTTTAACATTAATTTTGTTTTATTTTTTGTTTTTTCTAAGTGCAACATCACGAGTAGATACCTTTTTTTTTCTGGGCGGGAAATTATCAAATAACTTCTCCCGCTCTGGGCGGAGTGTCAGACTTTTACTGACTAAAACCCACCCGTGTTCCTTCCGTTGCCTGTGTGCCAGGGCCACGATATCTCTTTCGGACAAACTCGCAACCCTGGCAGGTATTGGCCCTAACGGACTCCGTCAGTTGGTGCTGACATCTCTTTGAGGCGCGCGTGGAACACAACGCGCCGTCGAGACGAGCCTGGTCCTACGAGAGATACCTAGTACATACATTATTCTTTAAATTTGATACGTACGAGCACACATTTTTGGTTCACTTTTGTATTTTTTTGGATTGCTGTGAAATTGAAAATTCTGCCGTAGACCGCTGCAGTGGTCATACATTTTTTTCTATAGTATTAGGTATGTCCGCAACCGTTTGTGCCTCACGTCAAACCAGAAAGTGTTTTCACCAGCATGTGGCTGACATTTCGGGCCCCACACGTCCGTATCCGCCACTGACGCTGCTAAAAACACCACTTTTTAGTTTTTACCACTTTTTACCTTTTGACACGGCTAGCATTTTTATAGTGATTACATTTTTGTTTGACACTCTATTTTTGTTACTTTATGCTTCGTTGTTACGCAACATATTTATATCGGCGTATGGTTAAAACACAAGTTTTGTTTGTGTTTTGTTTGTCGTGTCTAACTTTTGTTTTTGGACGGATTAGGCCGTATTTCAGTTGTAGTTATGACTTTATTAGTTTTTCGTGGAAGGGGATCGAGGTACCGGATTATGGAAGCTGTTATGAGTTTTGGGCTCCTAAGTTATAAATTGGTTCGGAATTTCGGGAAAGAGTTTATAAACGTAGGTCTGATGCTTTTACGTAGGATATTTTTTATCCTAAGGGCCGATTTTTTATTCTTCAGGTAACTTTTATCTGAAGAATAAATAGATCGGTTCTTGGCGGGAAAGTAAAGCGTCATGTTTAGCCAGTTTTGTTTTATTTTCTAAAATTTGTGTTTAGAAAGAAAATAATAATGTGTAATAATGCTGGATTATTAACCATTAAGTGTTCGTAAACGTGCGTTAGTGTAGGCAAATGAAACAAAACAATGCAACATCACTTCAAGTTCTCTCTAGAAATTCGCGTGAGGTCTCAGTAAAGTGTCGTCTTTACTGAAATTCAAGGGGAGCGGGCGGGTGGGGATATCATCTATCATGCATTGTATATGTATAATTAATTACATCATTATTTAAACAAAGTTTGTAACTAAATAAAGACTTGGCTAAAAGGTCCCAGCAACCAGGTCATTAAAATATTATTAAAGAAAAACATGAAGGATAAATAAGGCGGTTTGACATTTTTTCTATTTATAAGATGTCAAACTAGAATTTTAATTCCTCGGATAAAAGTTATCGTATGAATGAAAAATCAGCCATATGTAGGTAAGAGTTAACGCGATAGGTAGCCGTTGACCTGCCCCCTAATTGCGTAAGACACTTTCATCATGCTGAGATAGCAGCCTTTTGGCCTCGTACAGGACATTGTTTTTATTTTCATTTTACTTTGTTTTTTTAGGGTCTGTCTGTCTGTCTGTCCGTCTGTATCTCATGAACCGTGATAGTTAGACAGTTGAAATTTTCACAGATGATGTATTTCTGCTGCCGCTATAACAACAAATACTCAAAAAACAGAATAAAAAAATATTTAAGGGGGCTCCCATACAACAAACGTGATTTTTATTGCTCGTTTTTGCTCTATATTGATAACGGCAACAGGTAGACGCTTGAAATATTCACAGAATATTTAGTTATACTATATTCACTTCATTTTTATAGATAATGGTATGGAACCCTTCGTGCGCGAGTCCAACTCGCACTTGGCCGGTTTTTTATGTTTCTAAGAGTGTGTTTGTAGTTTAATTTGTGATCTCTGTGTTGAGTCCCAATAAATATTTTTTCTTACTTTCTTTCCTTTCTTTAACAGTAGCAATGGGTGTCATTTTGACTGTTCAAAAACATTTATTGCGTTATTTACGTTGGTGAGCAGACAATTTTTTCGAACTTATCAAGCAATGGTTAATGGATTAGCGATATATTTAAAAATCATTCAGATTGTAATTGATATTGGTGCTGTGTTCTTAATTTCTTTCGTATATCCCCAGGAATTATACAGTCCAATGTTATGTTGTACGGGTATGAAGCATTTCATTATAACAAACACATGGCGAACAGGCCGACATATTTTATCGTATCAATAGTTTTGCCAATAAGCTGTGACAGAGCCCTTTCGTTTATCTTAAGCTTTTAGGGACGGTATCCGTCACGCCAATTAGAGGGACAATAGCCCATTATTGCGCAGTCACCACGATCCCACATATTACTGGGCCATTAGTCATCTATATCTGATAAGAAGTATGAGAACTCATCCATTTGATTGGCGAGCTGACTCATCCATCTTTTTGCATATTCCTGAGAAACAAGCAGTGTATCTATAGGCACAAAGAACTATCGATAATAGAGATGGATCGATAAGGGAACGCAAGTCACAGATATAGATCGGTTTGCTTGATTGGAGTTGAGATGGGTCTGCGTTTGTCAATGCTAATTTGGAATAAAGCCTGAATGTGAAGCGGGGTCCCCTTTCGAGGTTTTTGAGCATGACTTTCAAATTCTGTGAAAGTTAAAGCCAACATTTTTGACTAATGGAAATGGTGGAGCCTAAAATGGGCTAAATTGGGTTGAAAATAAGAATAGGATTTTAATTTTACCATCGTATTTTGGCATATTGGAGTCACCTTCAGATTAATGCATAGGAAGATTTAAAAGCCATCACTGACTTTTTTTTAGATATGGCATCTCGTAGTTGAACTAGAGAGGTCGCAAGTCACAACTACTTAAGACGCAGATATATGCCAGTGACTTTGAGTGGTTAGCTTGCGTGTTCTGTACTGAGCTCACGCAACGCGTCGTACATTCAGCCAGTAATAGGACTCGCCCATCAAGGAGCGCTGTCCCCAATTTGACGCATTATTAATTTATTATACACAAAACAAAAGGTATTTTAATAAAACGCGTATACTGAAAGATCAATAATTAAATTATCTTTAAATTGGTGAAGGTTTCAGAAAAATACGCTTGGTACATTTTGCGCCATTCTCAGTTCGTTTTCCACGTTAAACATAACTTTACAAATTAATTTCACTATGTAATATAAACATAATCTAAAATATTCACGTATTACGTTATTGAGAAAATTCTCTAATTTAACAAAATTATATTTTTTCAAATCATTAACACTACTTGTTTAGACGTTATCTTCAGTATAAAATCATTAAAAGTCGGTTATCGTCGCCTTAACCGGACTATTTTCACTGCAACCAGTGCACATTGGTAATAAATACCGATTCATTTCCGTCATAGGGACGCGCATTATTTTGCTATGTCATTTGTGGACCAAATAACAATTCGTTCAAACCAATATGTGATTTTTTTACGCGCAGGCTGTGCAGATTCAGGCGTTTGTGACAGCCTGTACTATTTTTTGTCAACAATTTGGCCACATTTTACGCGAATCGGTTCAAATATTTAACCATTACCCAGACCCAGGTGTGTGTGATACATGCACATCATTACTTGCACGCACACGAAAGGAATATCCTGTATTTATTTTGGGCATATCGTGTAGGTTTATCGTTAATATTTCGCATTTTATGCTACTATTCTCTACAGTATGTAACAAAAACCCTGTTGTTCCTTTTAGGGACTTACACATTAACCTACACGCACAATATTGGTGGAATTATAATTTTAAAAAATTAAGCATTGGCTAGTCGAGAAGTCAAAATCAAAGAACTAAAGAGGTAAGAAATCAGTTAAACATTACAAATATTAATAATTAAATATTTATTTTTGTTGAACACTTTTTATAAATGACTTGCTTTATTACGTATGTATACCGATTCTTAAAACGTAGATAGAAGCAACAACAGGGTTTTTGTTACATATTGTATATTTATTTCGGAAAACGCCTTCGCTAAAGAACGAATACACAGATTTTAGAATCTGTTTGCGGGGTGTATGTGAGAGACAGCAAAAGGAACTGGGTCACAGTACAGTGTAACAGCAACCTCCGTACATATATCACGTGTTTACTATTTTAAATTAAAACTGATATTGCAAGTCGGTATTTCAGGCGACATTACAAAGCCCGGGGCGCGGTAGGTACTCGGTTATTCGCTTAAGTGCACCGCGCTGAAATACAGGACATGTTATGCTTTTCCCACGGGTACGCGGGCGAAAATATGTTTTACAATAAACATAATAATCTTGATTAAAAAACTGTTGTTATAAATAACAGTTGCGTGTACGTGGGGACGTCATGTCCGTTGACTTAAAGGTAAATTAAAACTTGAAAAGGTTAACAGGAATACAGAACTGCATTAAAATAAGCTTAAGCATTGCAGTGGAAATATTACAGGGGATATTTTTAATATAAAACTCAATGAGAAAATCTCTATTGTAATTTATAGCTGGAAAAGATAAGGTCACTAATACCCCATGATGTTATCAGAGATGGATCAAATCAATTGGAACGCAGTGGGTCAGAAAGTAATCCCGCCCCATCAAATGCAAAAGTTCTTGCGAATGAATGGACTGCTCTCATGTCATGAGGGCTGTTATGTATTATACCTTTTACACAAAGAACACCCTGCCCACACATAAAAAAAACCGGTCAAGAGCGAGTCGGACTCGCGCACCGAGGGTTCCATACGTATTTATATGATGTTGATGATTTCTGAAAAACTGTGTTATTTAGAGACATCGTTTTATTTTTTCTGTAATCTTTACATAAACTTCTATCATATAGAATAATTTCAGATTTTTATCTATGCAAACTTCGGAGATAAGGAGGGGGGGGGGGCGGTATTTTGTTTTATACTTTTTATCAAAAGTCGGAAACTATGCTGCGTACAAAATAAATGTTTGAGAATGTGCAAACAGCGCTCTTCCATATGATACCCCACACGCCCTAGTAGCCCTACTTCAAATTTTTAAGACCCCCTTTCAGTCCCTTTTGCAAAAAAGGTTTTTTTTTTAAATTTCTTTCTTATTTGTAAAATAGTTGGGCAAACGTCATCTAAAACTATTCTAAATTTCAAGTTGATAGCATTAGTAGTTCTTGAGATACAGGTGTGACAGACAGACAGACTTAGTCTCACCATAAGGGTTCCTTTTTACCATTTTGGAACCCTAAAAAGGTATAACTATGCACTCATTTGGTTAAACTCATAAAGTCATAACCCCCTTATCTTTTGTATTCACAACGTAATCCATAAATTCATTAGCTGTATCAAAGGGAGCAGTTAAAACTGATTTCATATATTTACTTTCATAGTTTCACTTGTCACGTACTGCTAACAGCGGCGGTTAGTTGCCAAGTTTTCCCATTTAACTTGTTGTCGCAACTTATTGATATATTTACCAAGTTTCGAATTAGTTTAGCACTTTTAACACTGCGCGTCTAAGTGTTGAGCTTCTTAGGATTATAGGGGATACCTTTTATATGATTTTTAGGTGATAAATAACTGATAAGGTTTATTTTGATAACTCGCTATAGATTATTTTCTTTCTTTTGGAAATACAGCTGTTTGTTGTTTTGTTTCTGATTATCTCATCGGAGAAGTCAGATAGGAAATAAAATTCATCACAGTTTTAAAACATATTTATTTATCCATTTATGTACACACATGTATACAGAGTGTTAAAGTAACTGCGTGCCATAGCTTAGGGGTAAGTTCAGTATCGATAAAGAAACCCAGGAAAAAAAAAACTTTTTTTTTTTTTACTTAATTAAACATAAAAAAAATAAGTCTCTTCGTACTTTAACGGGCTTAGGACCGTCAAATAAAATAATTTTAATTCTAAACAATTGCTATTTTAAGTTAGTACGTACTAAATTAGGTTGATCATGCAATACTTTTTTTTTTCTTTTTTTCTGGGTTCCTTTATCAATACTGAACCTACCCTTAAGCTATGGCACGCAGTTACTTTAACATCCTGTATAAACTGACAAGAAGAAAGGAACAGAAAAATACGTACAAAGGTGATGCTTATTTCTAAAGAAATCTCTTCCAGCATAATTATCTGCGATAGGAAAATCGTTAAACAGATGTAGCTCAGACAACGTGTCTAAGGGCCGGTGTACAACCACGTTTTTGAATCGCGCCGTTGACGCGCGTTTGTAGCGATACAGACGCGATTCGCACGCGAGTCAGTCTGTTCTGTAGGATAAAAGCGCGCCGTCGACGCACGTTTCTAAAACGCGCGTCAACGGCGCGTTTAAAAACGTGGTGTGCACAGGCCCTAAGAGTAGAAGACAAAATAGAATACATAAAATCAAAAACAATTCACTTAATAAAATAAAACAAATAATATGTGAATATACTAACATACATGCATACTTAGTAATTTATTTTTGACGTGAATAAGTATTTGTACAAACCAAAAATAAAATCATTTATCATTAGGTATAAAATGTAATGGATCAATGTTGTCTGAAATTATAATAAATAATAATATATCAAGTTATCAACTTCAAACTAAATTCCTAGTATTTTAATGGTGGATGGATTGGAAACTCTGCAGTGTAACGGTATATATTTTAAACTCACTTCTATTCCAAAGCGAGTTTTCAACATTTGACGTAGTTTTGGTATTAAAAGTTTAGCTGGTTAGGTAGAGATTATCGGCATAGTTTATGAACCTGAGTGAGGAGAGAATTTTAGTAGTTTAGAGTGTATGTAGGATCATAGATGTAACGTAAGTGGTCAGTTATACATGAGATTTTTCTTTTGACTTTCTCCGTCAGTTTTACTATTTATGATTTTTCCGAAAAATGTGGTCTATCCCTCGTTTCACTTTGGCTAAACCGCTTAAACCTCAGCCATATTACGTACTGAAGGACTAGCGCAAAGATAAACAGTGTTCTATACGTTCCCGGGGAGTTTTAACTCCAAACGCTATTAAACTAGTTCTCTGTAGAACAGTAAAGGCTTCTGGATCGATTGCATAGCTAGAGTTGAAATTCAGTACGATAATGTTTTAGAGATAACAGTTTTATTTAGAACAAAGCGGTTTATCTGCTCCTTTACTAGTAACATAACATACAACATGTCCCAGAATTCACGCACAACCTCTTAAGGGGTCATTGTACTTATCATTATGAACAACTTTTATTAGGGGACCAAACCTGAAATCGCGAAAAAAAATCAGTTATTCCCATAGAAATAAAAAAACAGTGTTCCCTACATTTATGTTCGAATAACACGTCAAAATTTAGGGAATAGCTGATTTTTTTTCGCGATGTCAGGTTTTGTGCCATAGTAAAAGTTGTTCATAATTATGAGTACAATGACCCCTTAAGAGGTTGTGTGTTAATTCTGGGACATGTTGTATACAGTGTCAAAATTTGTTAGTTAGCAAAACTCCGCAAACATAAAACGATAACTCGATAAAAAAATAAAAATACTATTCTACCAACGGTTATTGACTCCCAAAAAAAATATCATCTTATTTTTTCCTCAGTATTACATGAGCATCTACAAATTAGAACTGCGAAAGAGAAAATAGAATACAGGATACACTCATATACATATATATCGACTAACGTCCCATACCAACACCTTAGACACCTTAGACCAGCCCTAAGAACCAATAACCATGAAAAGGCTCAAACGCCACCACATACGGGACTTTATTGAATAAAATCTAAACAATTTTGAGAGGCAGATACTTCGCTGGAAGAATGGACCTCAGCAGTCAAAATCCACACAAAAAATCTGCTAAAGGTTTACAACCGATTACAAGATTGACAAGAAAAAAAAATAAAAATAACTTTTTATTAAGAAAAAATATTTTTTTGTTTTGTTATGTTTATAATTAAGTACTTATATCGATATCCATCACATCACATCTGTGGAGTTTGAATTTGACCCTGTAGGTATGTGTTACAAGTAAAAGAGCGATTTGTTCTAAATAAAAATGTATCTAATACTATCATGATATATCGTAAAATTACTTCTGTGAAGTCTCGCTAACTTATTTCATTTAACCCTGTATAACATATAACATCATGGCTGTTTCCCCGAAGGGCTAGGCAGAGGTATACTTTCAGTAAATCCACATTTCGCCAGTAACGTACACATGGCTACACATCATGCTTTAAATATCCAGTATAAGCTGGCCTCTCATTGTACGAAAGTCCTATAGAATGCTAGATCAGCTTAAACTGGATATTTATAGCTGGATGTGTAGCCGTGAGTTTTAGTCGAGATTCTTTTAGTTTAGATGTTTAAGTCCCATGTGTAGAGGGGGTGCGAGCAGTGGAGGACCAGTGGTAACGGCCCCGACTTACGAGTTGTAGGTCGTAGGTTCGAGCCCAGACAGGCGCTTTACTTTGTGTAAATAATTTCATCACCACTGCTCTCAAAACGGTGAAGGAAAACATCGTGAGGAAACCGGCATGTCCTAGAACCAAAAATTCGACGACATGTGACATCTACCAACCCGCACTGGGCCCGCGTGGTGGATTACAGCCCACTCCCTCTCACCGAGAGGAGGCCTGAGTCCCAGCAGTGGGAACATGATAGGCTGATTATGTTATGTATGTATGCATAGCGGGTAAATACTGGAATAGTTTTAAGCAGTGAATTATACGTTGAAGTCTTTCAAAAAGGTCAGCTTGCTAGGCAATCATGTGGAAAATGAGAGAGTATCCCGTAGTTTCAGAAAGGTACGATATTGAATTTATTCTGTTGTCAAACCTCATTCCAACTTTATGATTAGATTCTGTTATTTTTGGCTGTGACAGTTTTGATAACAGTTGTGCTGATCAAAGACCTTGGGGTCTACTCGGAAGATAAATTCGAAGTATTGGCTGAATGTTCGGCCGTTTTCTGACTACGGCTGACAATGGCTAACTACGGCGAAAAAAAAGACGGCGGCCAAATAGAGAAGTCAAAGTCAAAAACGTGACTTGAAATCGGGTAAGGATTCAAAGTCAAATAAGGAAACTTTTGAAAGTCAAGAAACGGCCGAACATTCGGCCGATACTTTAGATTATCGCTTCGGAGTAGGCCCCGAGGACCGTAACACTCTTTCAATAACAATCCAGGGGTTTTTTTTGGAAATTTCTAATCCATTGCTTCATACAGGGCTCGGAAACCGGTTAATTTCCTATGTAACCTTAACCGTTATTATAAAGGTTTTCAAACATATTTCGTTAATTATTTAATATTTTGTTACAAAATCAATGCTGAACTTAATGTGATGAAACAATCATTGCAGCTAATATCAATTGTATCAAAAATAATTTGTATCTTCGGAAATAAAAATTAACCGGTTTCAAGCCGAGAATCGCTCTGTTTAAAAAAAACTGAAAAATTCCAATTCCAATTTCGTAACACATACAATGGCAATCGATCGCAATGGCTTTCATTTTGACAGCTCAGCCACGTTACTAGCTGCGTTATTTATGTTGTTGAGCAGATGAATTTTTTAACCTATGATTTTGGATTTTTTAAACAGAGCGAATCTAATTATTGTATCACGTGACGTTCTGTGGTAGGTGTAGTTTTTGCCGACTTCTGGTGAAATAGCGTGTGTACCTACATTACATGTTATAGCCCGAATTAGTGATGAGGAAAAATCTCCCTATTTTCGATTAGCTATTTAAACCGTCATTAACGAATTTTGAGTGCAACATGAAACAAAAATGAAAGTTGAGCTATAAATTACGACGTAGGCTCACGTAGGTATAGAGAGGAACCCCAAACTCCGTAAGCTGGCCAGGGACAGCTCAGCCCGAGTCAATTCGGCCCAAATAATACGTCGTCAAAACGCCTAAAAAGTGGTGTGTACCGTCGGTATGAAAACAATCGACCTCTTAAAATATTGAAGATTTTTTAACTTATTGATGGAAGTTATTTATTTATTTTTATGAATAATATAATTATTTTAAATGAAATTGAGTTGTTATCTGAATCAATTAACCGGTTCATGTGAGCCAAGGGCACGGTAATTTTTTCGCAGAAATTGCTTTCTTGTCTTTTATGTTCTAGACTATTGTAAATTTGAAGTGCTAGAGTGAGATAGAAAACTCTTCTATTATCATCATATAACCGGTGTGTATCATTTTCTTAGCAAAGGAACGCTTGGCTTGTTTAGTTCAGACAATTTAAAAAACTAATGAACTTAGACTTGGAATTAAAATAAGCGTTGTGAATAATTACGTTTTCCTGCTTTGTATGTAAATAAAAAACAAAATCTAAGTAATGATTTTATGATTTTCTACCTGACCATACAAATCACCGTCGTCGGGAGTACCATATCTGGTATTATTATTCGGGCCGAGTTGACTCGGGCCGAGTTTTCCCTGATCCACGTCTCCACTCTATATTTTATAATTAGTAATTAATTAGGTAGGTGGTACTAATTAAATGCGTGGTTAGTAAGATGTCCTAGTCAAATGAGAGAGCTGCATCAAAGCTCTCAAACAACATGTTAAGTATTCAAACAGTGCTGTCGGCGCTGATGTAATTTAAATCGGCTAGGTGGACACTATCAGGTCTTTTTAAGTAGGTCACATTCCTATAATTCGAAGCAGTTACTTCACACCACCAATTTTGCCTTCAGGGATTACCTGCGGCACGTTCACTCCAATTCAAACGTGGTAAGCAGAATTCCCAACGGCACGATACACTTATTTGGTTCATAGCGCTGGTATTTTGGAAATGACAACAAAATTAATCTTTCCGTGTTATTATATGCATGCAACTGCCTGCCCCCTGTTAAAATAGCGTGACGTATGCGGACGTAGTAAACGAAGTGTGATAATAAAATTGTAATAGAGTTTCTTAGAAAACAGGCATTACTATATATAATACCAAGAACTACGCTGTGAACGTTAGCTGTTCTTAATTACATACATAGTGTTATTAACTTCAAAATTCGTTTCGGCGTTGCGACATATTTTTATGAAATGTAATTTCAAGTTAGTGCTACCGGCAAATTACAAAGTTGCTGTATTTTAAAGGAAGCGCATTGAAATTGAAATCTAGCGAAACTTTAATAAGTTCGCTAGTTTTTGATGGTGGTTTCAGGATTAAAATCTAAAGTCGGTACTGCTATGTCTCTTGGGAAGTTGCACATACATGGAGCAAATTAGAAGAGAAGACTAGTATAAAAGGTGTGAATAAAATTGAGAAAACTCTCTACAAATTCACTCACTTTTATACGTATTACAGAGGAATTTTCAGTATTGCCTTCAGTACCCCGAGTGTAAGTTTGTAAGTGAGTAAACGTAACTAGCGCGTTTGCGTTAAGATTTTTATTCTCACTCATACACCCTTAGCATTATGATCTATCGGTCAAATTTTAACGCAAACGAAATAGTTACGTTTACTCTCTTGTAAACTTACACTTGGGGTACGGAGCTGAATAACTCATTAGTCAAATCGTAGATGCGAATACAATTATTGACTAACTTTATACAAGTTACTCGGAATATTCGTATCCGTTCTTACAACACACTATTGAAACACTATTAAGACTCAGATATATGCTAATGACCTTGAGTGGTTAGCTAGCGTGTTCTGTACTGAGCTCACGCAACGCGTCGTACGTTCAGCCAGTAACAGGACTCGCCCATCAAGGAGCGCTGTCCCCAATTTGATGCAATACTAATTTATTATACACAAAACAAAAGGTATTTTAATAAAACGCGTATACTAAAAGATCAATAATTAAATTATCTTTAAATTGGTGAAGGTTTCAGAAAAATACGCTTGGTAGATTTTACGCCATTCTCAGTTTTTTATCCGCGTTAGACATAAGTTTACTAATTAATTTCACTATGTAATATAAACATAATCTAAAATATTCACATATTAAATTATTGAAAAAATGCTCTAATTTAACATATATTTTTTTCAAATCATTAACACTACTCATTTAGACGTGATCTTCAGTAGAAAATCATTAAAAGTCGGTTATCGTCGCCATTTTAATCAATTACTAAATACCATCTAAAGATCAATATGTGGTGATACCTAGAAATTAGAACCAACTAATCCTTTGTGATTTATGTAGCTGTGTGTTAGGTGTGAGCTCACTGATTACCCTTCTGCCGTGGATTGCTCGATGCAGTCACCTGTATGCCGAAAGTCCGAAACAGATAAACAACATAATTCATATTGGAATTGGCCGTTCGTAGTTCATTCAGCTTTGCGCGCTCCTATGCGGTGTACTCGTAGTACCGCATTGCCGCCGGGAATTTTATTGATACCTCTAAGCAACTGCTTATTTCATACGTACACTGAATATTTGTGTATGTGTCAAAGGTACACGTATAAGTCTTACATTTGACCGACAGATTGGTAAGCGAAGTTTGGCACAATTATTCACACACCTACTTATAACTAGTAAAAAACACTCAGTAGACTGAATATAGAATGAAATTTAAATAAAATAAATAAATTTATAGTGAAGTCCGGACAGGCCAGCAAAAGTCAGAGTATTTTTTTCAATTGTTGGTTGTAGAAATTGGGAAAACTAGCAAAGCAGTAAATAAAACTACTGTAGTTGTACAGTTGAGTGTACAGGAGAGGAGAGAGTCTCTAGTCTCAGAGAAATTAAGATGGTTATTATAATAATAAAAAAAAAACAACATTAATATGTAATAATTATGTATTTATTAAAATAAAAAACATACGATATTATGCTTATGCTGCATATATTATGCACTTATTATTATAAATATGGCTACTGACTAATCGATCCTTTTCCATTCTTAGATTCATCTTCACGTCTTCGTTTGGCTCCCGATTCTGGGGGTCCCGGGGCGTTAATCCGACTATCGGCCGAATGTTCAGTCGTTTTATAACTTCTATAGTTTCCTTTTTTTGACTTTGAATCCTTGCCCGACTTAGAGTCACATTTTTGACTTTGGCTTATCTCTTTGACTGTCATTATTTTTTTTTGCCGTAGTCAGCCATAGTTAGCCGTAGTCAAGCAACGGCCGAACATTCGGCCGATACTTCAGATATATGTTCGGAGTATACCCCCTGAGTACCATTCATACTTTTCAGATGTAAGGGCATTCTTTAATAAAACTAAATTTTTTTATAAGATGTATGTTGACTTAAAAAAGCGTGGCAGTTGAGAGTATGTCATGCTCACGTAAATAGCTCGCTGATGGTGGCGCGTGTGTTGGATCATTCGGTTCACTACAAAATGGTTGAGTTGGATGGTGCTGATCCACGCGTCATGTTCGTGAACGGGCGCCGTCAGTTGAGACTGGTCTTCTCTTAACTGCCAGGGCTTATATGTAATCTTTTAATCTTATATTTTGAATTGTTTTTTAAATAAACGATTTTTTTTTTACATTGTTCTCACATATAGAAGGAACAAGAATAATGTACCCAGGATTTTGTAATATCTTGATTTAAAAGAGTGTCCTTGGAGTTTCTTGCCTATTCTTCTCCATAGAGATATACGTTTTGGAATGGGCAAATAGCTTCAACTTTCTGACTTACTGACCGACTCTTTGACAATTCAAAAGTGCCTGTAATAGGTTTAAATGAAATAAATGTTTTGAGTTTGAGTTTATTCAAAAGCCCTTCCACTGCCGCGACCCGCATGTGACCTCGATCTGGTGTCCACAAATGTTTCATGAGAGAAACAGTTCTCTCTGCTGTTGCTGAAGTTCCCGGGATGCATAAAACAAACTCTACGATCTTGTGTAAATTTTGCGGGGAGTAATGTAATCGATTTGTGCGAGCAAATATTAAAAATCCGGACCTAATTACGAGTCTGGAAAAAAGGCCGGACATGGTTGACAAAACCGGACAATCCGGACTAAATCCCGACTTATGGCAAGCCTACATAGAAAAGTGTTATTGTTTGTCTGTTTGTTACATCTTCGGACCAAACTACTGAGCTGATTTCAATAGGCTGCAATATAGCTAAACCTCATCGTAGCATACAATATTACATTACCAGAAATCACGAAAAAAAATCAGCTGTTCCATACATTTGTGTTCACTTAAATCGACAAAATGTTAAATTAAATAAATAAAATTAATAAATAGTTAATTACTTAAATGGAACAGCTGTTTTTTTTTTTCGCGATTTCTAGGTTGATCCCATAGTAATAGTTGTTCAAAATGATGAGTACAATGACCCCTTTTCGGTTAAGGGGAAACAAAAAGTAATGTTGTATATTGCGCTTTTCCATCAGTGAAAATTACCAACAAACTGGGTTGGTAATTTTCACTGACAACTGACAAAATGTATGGAACAGCTATTTTTTTTTTCGCGATTTCTAGGTTGGTCCCATAGAAATAGTTGTTCAAAATGATGAGTACAATGACCCCTTTTCGGGTTTAGGGTAAACAAAAAGTAATGTTGTATATTGCGCTTTTCCATCAGTGAAAATTACCAACCCAGTTTAGCTTTGACATATTCTTTTGACGTGTGTATATATTTTTCCTATGTATCATCTAAGAAACGTAAATCCCATCTCTTTGTATATGTTAATTCTAAATCCCTCTGTAGACATTTCATCGAGTATACACGTGTTTAACAAGGGTATCCTTGATACGGGTACCCGTTAATAAATCAAATATACTCGTACCAGATTAACTGAATAAAGCTGGCCAGAAGTTGATCCATGATTCAGACTTAGTGTTATATTTAATTAAGAAGTTATTTCGTTCACCGGGGATTCCTTTCATCAGTTGCTGAAACTTCATCATGGTACTTAGGTGACTTTTTGTGTAGTGGATCTAAGTACTTTAGTGGACAGAGATAAGTCGTTTCTGGTAAGGAAGGTAGATAGGTACCCATAACTCGACAAAAAAAAAATCGATTATGTTAATTTGTACGCTTCTGGGCAAAACATCTACCAATCTGTAACATCTCGCACACTTGTAATTTGACCTATGTTTACAAATAAAGCATTCTGATTCTGATTCCACCAGCTATAACTATTTACGTCCAAAATATTCAATGAGTTTTAAAACACTCTTCATGTGGTTCACCGTAAAATTATAAAATTAATTGATAAATCGAGCACACAGTCGATCCACGCTCAAATCCCAGTCATTTGAGAATTTCGTCGTCGTTACCCGCACTTAAAGTTAAAAGCTCCACGATTTTGATAAGGCACTCGTGAGGCTTTTTATGAAGGCAGCTTTTATTGTGATTTTCTTTGGATTTCAACATTTCTGTGTCGTACAAAGGAATTTAGGTATTCTGAGAATGCTTTACGAGTTTTCACTGAACACTTTAGTTTCTTTAGTGCCTTAGCATTGTGATCTTATTCTTTTGTCAAGTCTTATTTTGTGATAACGCATGTTTTTTTTTTTTGGAAAATCTATCCAGAATTTTCTAATTAACGCCTAACAAAATCTTTGCAATCAAGACAAAACTGAGGATCAAGTTCTTCTCAATGAGAATCCTTAACCTCCATTTTAAATATGGTTGCATAATAAACCGTCATAATTCAAAATGGAGACCTTCGTTCAAGTTGATTCATCAACCGTCAAATCGAGCTGTATCAAGGACTGCAACTCGTCATAAAAGTGTCAGGTTGCTAGTAAGTAAGTAGTAGGATATAAAGCTATGGTGTCGCGATTGTGACCCGATTCCCTGAACCAAGTCACACACCGTGCTGCGAATGATAAGTAGCTGGCATTGGTTTCTTTCATGGCGTGACGGCCGTTTGACAGCTATAAAATATTATTGTTTTGTCACGATCTCGATGTCTTTGGAGGCATAGGTAGAAATGTGTTGTTTCGTCGAAGTATCTTTTGCAATATTATATTTTTTTACGGATCTGCTTTACTCTCGCGGATATCATTTTCTGCACGGAGTTTTATTGAGAACTTTTCCCCCTGAGAGTTACCTAACGGTAATGGATGAACACATGACGCAAATAGGAGAAATCACAAAAGAGTTACGCTTTTTGGGATTAAATAAAAACAGGTTTGCACCGTGATTGGATAGCAAAGATAATAGGTACCTACCATAGACATTAACTCAACCATTATTCCAGTATCGATCAAATTAATCCGAATGAACTAGAACAAATCGTCCGCAAAAAACTAATAAAGCTCCGAACATTATGAAATCATTTTTTATTCAAATTCATTAAATTCATTACGTTGCGAAAAGTGCGTTATTTCTCAGCGAATGAAATCTCTTCGGATCCACAAATTATAGGGCAGACCACACATGTTTCTACTTAATTGCAGAGGCAATGTCTCACACACGGCGTCACGATAATTCGGTGTTCGTGACTGTACATTTTAATATTCTCGTCTGAGACGCGTTGCTATGCGTTGATACATCGATACTATTATAAAAGAGGTGTAAAGTTGTTTCATATGGTTGAAATGTCGCTGCGATATCGCAGGTAGAGATTTTTACGGTACGTATAGACTTTTTTTTTAATCGGAGATTCGATGATTCAAAGCGATTTTTATTATTGAATAGGAGACATTATCATTGTAGTCACAAAGATATATTTTTTTATCAAAGCTGTTGTCAGTTTTTGTCAATGATCTTCTTTCATTACTATTGGTATCATGAATGGCACTCAAATTTTTTCACAATGTTACCGTTTTTTAAGCGCATCACTTCCGCACAACTAGCTTATTGTCAAACACTCCAAAAATAACGATTACGCAAGATATAGCGCGCAACAAAAGGCAACTAACTCCCTTTGGGTTAATCCTTTAATTGTTCAAACACAATAAATCCGAACAGGTAGCAAAAACATGCGTTGTCAGTAGTTGTATCATTCATAGCGAATCGTTGGACGCACACACGCAAGTATTGTGTGGTCGACCTTTATTTCAAGCTTTTGCTTTTATTTCTCCCCCAACTGCTTATGAATAAAAGCTTCTCTGTTCGTCGGTTCTCGAGTACATTAGCGATGTTAATATACGATAATCGTGTTCATAATTTGATGCTTTAGTATTGAATGTCTCGTTGTATGTGAGGGACCACTTCAAAGCTCGATGAATCCAGTAGGACGATTATATAGGTATGAACGTATCAAAGGATTCAATGTAAGCCACGTGAAATAATCTCTTATGCGGGCGGTTTGCAAATTCTACCCCTATTTGATCTCGCAGTCTTTTTTGAGTCTGAGTTTTATTTGAATTTAAATATTTAATCACTTGTTTTTGGACTTAATGTGTGAGTAATTTAGAGGTTTTAACGGAAAGGTTGACGTGGTTGAATAAAAAGAAAAGGTTATTCGTAAATTACGTGAACGAGTGACTTGTTTCATAAATAAAAGAGGTAGAGCGTAAATATTTTTACTTGTAGAAGCCCGATAAAAAATACTATAGTCAATAAATTATTGTAATACCTATATTACCTGCCTTTAGATTCTAAAACATAAGCAGTTTTTAAGTAAAACATAATGGTAGCCATACACGTTACGATATACTTGCACAAGTCTGCGTGACACCAAATGGCTCGGATACTTGTGGTAATTCATCCCATACACGTTAATATACAACATGTCATCACAACCTCTTAAGAGGTCATTGTACACATCATTATGAACAACTTTTACTATGGGACCAAATTTAAAATCGCGAAAAACAAATCAGCTGTTCCCTCCTACCTACCAGTTCTCAACCAAATATTTTAAGACGAGCGCTAATCCTGCCGACAAACTGTCACGCAGTTTGGCAGGTTTATAAAATGTGTAGTATTTGGTATAAACAAGTATTTGGTCCAAAATAAATGTTTTTTTTTTCATAACTCGTCAAATAGTAGGGAACAGCAGATTTTTTTTTCGTGATTTCAGGTTTGCTCCCACAGTAAAACTTATTCATAATGATGAGTACAATGACCCCTCAAGAGGTTCTGCGTTAATTCTGGGACATGTTGTATACCTGTGCAAGTGCAATTTTGCGCAAGTATATCGTAACGTGTGTGGCCTGCATAAGATGGATATTGGTAGCCATTGGTAATGTAGCGAGTTAGCAAGTGCCTTTACTGAAGAAAACAGTTAGAGAGGTTGTACCAAGGTAAGTACATAATTATAATGAGAATGATAGTTAGATCAAGCAAATACAATACACTGAAGCCTGCAACCCAAACAAAACGATCCTTTTTTTTAATTTGTTGACGGGGTGGAAAATCCTCATGGATGTCCTCCACCCTGGGGCGGGCGGAGGGATCTGTCAGACTCTTACTGGCGCGTGGAACACTACGCGCCGCCACCTTGGGTCCAGTATGATAGGGGGCGGCAGACGTCCCCAAGTCCGCCGTCCCTAACAATTATGGGCTACAGACTGGCGCGATATCGCGGGCGTGACGCGACTTTAGTAGCACAATTTCTTTGACGCTGCCTGTCGCGCCCGCGATAGACGACGCAAATGAGGATATAACAGGTCATGTCTAGTAGTCGCAAGCGCTATTGTTGAGCATGAGGTCCTGGGTTCGATTCCCAGGTTGGGTAAAGTGTTATTAGGTTTTCTGACAGGAATTTCTCAGTAGCAGCCTGGAATCTGGATTAGCGTACGGCTGATGGCAATGGGCTCGCTCCCTATTACATGGGACTTAAACATATCTGGCGAAATGTGGGTGTACACCCATGCTTAAAGTACACTTCTGCCTAATCTTTCCGGGATTACAGGCTTGATGTTGTGTTAGTAACTCCAAACAAAGCATGCAAATCGTACGGTTTCTGCTTAACAAATTTCCTATATTGATTCAATAGCCAATACATTCTACTACCTCAAAGATATCTATGACCTCAACCAACAAATACACCTAAAATTTTGAATTATGACAAACAAATTGACCAAACCTATGACCCAAATCTGCCACAATAATTCAATACAAACCATCTTCAAGGTACATAAAGGCTGTCCTTGATTGTGCTGTCGGCGGTTCAATGGGCCTTATGGTGATTTCATGGCGTATTGGCAGGATGAGGCCGATCCCATCATTGTTTGCGAGTACATACGTGGGCGAAGGTATGCCAAGTTGAGTGCTTCGGAATTTCCGCGTTGAAAAATGAAGGCGAAACACGATACCAAGATTGATTGTGGTGATACCGAATTGGTGCCTTTTAATAATTTTCTTTTTTGTGAAATTGTGGCTTGATTTTTTTTTGGAGTTAATGTGTCGATGGGTATCGTGTCGGGAATCTATTCTTAACTAGCTTGGTAAAGGATTTTCTAGTTATGTAAGTTGAAGTGGAAAAGGAAGGACGTAGAACATTCTTCAATTTTGGTTAGGCTTTTTTTTTGTGTGGGAATTTATCAAATAATTTCCCCTGCTCTGGGCGGAGTGGGAGGGCGTGTCAGACTTTAACTGACTAAAAACCACCCAAATTCCTTCAGTTGTCTGTGTGCCAGGGTCACAATATCCCTTTCGGACAAACTCGCATCCTTGGCAGGCATTGGCCCTAATAGACCCCGTTCGTGCTGACATCTCTTTGAGGCGCGCGTGGAACACAACGCGCCATCGACCCGGGCCTTATCGGACGGCGACCTACCCATCACTCACCGTCCGCAAGCCCGCGCCCACGGTGGCCGGGAATCGGCCTGGGACTCCCGACGCCCGGGGCGTCTCCTGCGGCGACTAAGAGCAGGAGGGCGCGAATTTTGCCTCTTCCTTACACGTTCTGCCTCCTTCTTTTCGAGCATTACTGCTTCGCAGAAAGAGGTGATGGCCTCCCATATACTCTCGCTCCAAACCATGGTCTGAACCAGGGCCGGACGCGAGAGATCGCTGCCGCCGATCGCCGCCGCGAGGATACGGCGGTGCTCCGCCCAAGCCGGGCAGACCTCCACCGTATGCTCCACCGTGTCCTTCGAGCGATCCACACAGTGGTAACACCCGGGCGTTTCCTCCCGCTTTTTCCCAAACAGAAACCTCCCGAAACAACCATGTCCGGTAAGGACCTGCGTCAGGCGGAGGGTGAGGACGCCGTGGCGCCTCTATAGCCACTCCTCAAAGAGGGGACTTATCGCCACAATTGTGGCATGCCCCGCGCTGGGTTGCGAATTTTGGTTACGGTAGGCTACAAAGCGTCTAGCCGGGGATTGTGGAAGGAATAACAGATCCCAAGATCCCCGGTGCAAGTGTGGGAGGGGAACACTGGGGTGGTTTTTAGTCAGTAAGAGTCTGACAGACCCCTCCGCCCGCCCCAGGGCGGAGGACATCCATGAGGATTTTGCACCCCGTGAACAAAAAAAAAAAAAAAAAAAGGCTACAAAGCGTATTGATACATATGAAATGAAGGTATGAATATGAGTGCCTGAATTAATGATCTCACATATTTTATTAATGTGCGTATGGCAATGATTAATTAGCTGCCACATGTAATGCTACATTTTATGTCCGACAAATGTTTACACAAAGGTAGATCAGCAATTTTGTGAAATATTTATTATGTCACATATTTCTAAAAATTATACTCGGTCACAAAACGGTATCTCGTTTCTAGCCGACTGACGTTCAAAGCACACAAAGCCTCAATGCCCATAATTAGTTCCCAAATGTTTATCAAACTCCTTTAAGCCGCTTTTGAGCATCGCTACTGAATACCACTCAACCCTCCACTACATGAAGAGTGTCCATTAACCCGTCACTCGTGCGCTAACGTTACCTACTTCACCACGTTTATGAGTAGACAGCGCCATCTATATGAAACTCGAAACGATTGTTTAATTGCACTCTACCCCAGGGATCCATTCCACTGATCGGGGTAAAAAATAACGGCTATCCACACGATGGCATTGGTCATTTGTTGAGCGTGGAAATTGAGATAACAAATATATTTTTGTTTGATTAATTCAAAGGCCTGTTGGTTCCTTGTGAAGTACACAATCAATCAAAAATCAATATCGTTTATTTGCATAAAATGTGGTGGGTACAAAAGATGTTTTAAATAAAATTCAGTGCAAAGACACATTCCGCCATTTATAAGTCGAGTGGTCGACTCGACTTATAAAATTACGAGTACATGTAAGTTACAGTTATGTGCGTTGATTTTTCGCGTAAGAAAGAATGTTATTTCATTTTTTCCTTCTTTACCAATCATAGCCGGACGCCGGACGTAAAGGATAGCACCATCAAATTTCTTCCCGTGGGTGTCGTAAAAGGCGACTAAGGGACTGCCTAGAGAATGGGCAGCAGCGTGCTCTATGCATTTGAACACCATAGTGCGATCGCCAACCCGCCTGCCTAGCGTGGCGATTATGGCAACCGCCCCCACCTTTGAGGGAGTCCTATGTCCAGCAGTGGACGTCTTTCGGCTGAAATGATGATGAATGATGCCCAATCATTGGTGTCTAGGAGGAGCTCGTTCGTGGCTAAGTTATAACATCCGCACCGGTCGTTCCATCATGTTAAGCTACGCTTGCCGGGGTTGGTCCGTGGATGGGTGACCATCTTTACATATCGAGACTCCTCCGTGCCTCGGAAAGCACGTAAAGACGTTGACAGTCGTTACGTGTCGTCAGAAGCCTGAAAGTCTGACAACCAGTCTTACCAATGGGTATCGTATTACCCAGTAACTGGGTTGTGGAAGTCAGATAGGCAGACACTCCATGTAAAATACTGGTATTCAGCTGCTTCCGGTTACACTGGAAGTCGACCCCAACATAGTTGGGACAAGGCTGGGCAGATTGATTGAATGAGGTGTCTTTAGAGGCGACAATCTTTTATCTCCTTAAAAAATTACGCATTTTACCCTTTATTTGACATCCACGTTCACGATACCATGAATTTAGAAGCATGTTTTGTTATTCATATACTTTTAAAAACATTCACAGCGCTGTTATTATGTTCGTAAACGCGAGTTTAAATGTTTGTAAACGCACCCACGATACAGAAGAAATTCCTAGTGTGGGGCAACGTTTTTAAAAAAAAGAAAAAAAAAGAAAAAAATATAAGGCTAACTGACAAATATAGACTAGCGCAAATAAGGCCGGGCCACATCGCAACGCAATGCATTGCAAAAATCCTTCTTCATTACTTTCATATAACCAGAATACACTCCTATGAATCAGCGCTTCTCCTCCACATTTAATAAGCTCACGGCCAAAGTGTGGAACTCTCTACCAGCGTCTGTGTTCCCTTCCACGTATAACCCGTCAGCCTTCAAACAAGAGTGAACCAGGCATCTTTTGGGCTTGCTCGTTCCATCATAGACTTCATCCATCGCTTTCCACTAGAGTCTGACTAACAACAGCTGTGCAAGAAAAAAGCGGCAATTTAAAAAAATCGTGCCCTTTAAACAGATTTGATACTATTTATTATTCAAGATATATTCTGCGATACTTACATGAGATTTTCATATTAAAATTTATGGAATTTATAGCAAGGGTTGACAGCCAGTGATTTTTCAAAATTGCCGCTTTGTTCTTGGACAGCTCTCGTTGTTCAGACTCTAGGCGAGATCGATTTTTTATATACAATCATTCGCCACCGCACTTTTTTATATGAAAATGCGATGGGCTGCGGTCCGTTGCGGCTGTAATGTGCGCTTGGCTTAATACTGACTGCCTGTTCTCCGCTATCAAGTGCTGAATAAAGGGTGTATTATAAAGATACCCTACACATAACGATTCAAGTGTCAGATTTCAGCTAATTATGAGTGTTCGTTCATAACAGATGCGTAATGATATTATTATGTTAGGGAATATTTTAATGGTGATTATTATTTTAATTATACTCGTAGTGCTAAATGATTTCGTGTTATTCGGGTTACTGAAACTAATGAAATAATTAAAATATGTGGAAATCAATCTATTGAAAATTTGAAACTAGTGAAAGAACAAATGATTTTGTTTCTGTTGTTGTTTTGTTTTGTTGCTGTAGTGTTTTGTTACTAAGAGCGAATTTCACATTTTCATCAATGAAACTGAACGGGATTAGCGCATCTAAACCGCGTTTGAGAAGCTCCTGTGTAAAATTTTGTATTTTAACAGTTCGTCTTTAAAGGTGTGATTTGTTTGTTATGGCCGCGAATCTTATTTTGATCAAGATACCACCTGACACCGACCTGCAAATTGCAAAAAATTAAAAAAAATGATTTTCGCGACCTACCACCTAATTTTTTATAAATTATTTTAACCTTTGCCGCTGTTAAACCAAAATATGAAATGATTTTAGAACAAGTTACAAGCGCCGTGTAAACGCGTAATACATCCTTTCATGTTGGATTTAGTTACAGGTTGTTTTTGTTCTTATTAACAGCAATTTGTGTTTCATCTCCGAGAATTTCAATCATTTATTTAAGATATTATGCCTGCCAGCGCAAATTACAAGCGTAATGTGAATATGGACATGAAAGTGGGTACGGTAGTTAAACGCCTTTACCTACTATAATAATTAATAGAAGATTAAATATCTGTTGTAATTAATATTATTCTCCGAGAAAAGACGCCTAAGAACCTCAGGTGTTTTATAAAATAACTTCGGCCTTAATAACTCATTGTAATATTCCGCCCACGCATAGCTATTTACAATTAGTCATCGCGAATAAATCGAGAATCAACTTAGTATAGCTATACCGACTATCGTTAATCGGTATATTGTTACTCGGTTGTAGGTACCGAGTTGTGTTACATAGTGCAATCATCGGATGATTTGATGATTTAAACACAGAGCTATTATTTTGTACGTGTGTTTAATAATAACAACATGATGAAAACAGTAATTTGAGCTTCTTTTTAGGGGCCCGTTTTAAAATCAAGGATTTAATTGGAAACCTGACAAGTTTTGAGCTTTTTTTTAGAGGCCCATTTTAAAAACATTAAAATACAAGGATTGAATTGGAATCCTGACAAGGGTTGAGCTTCTTTTTAGGGGCCCGTTTTAAAAACATTAAAATACAAAGATTTAATTTGTAACCTCACAAGGTTTTAGCTTCCCCGTTTTAAAAACAATAAAATACAAGGATTTAATTGGAAACTTGACAAGGGGTCATTGCAGGTACAGTATTTTTATTATCTCACGAAGCGACGCGCGCCTTACTTGTGTTAACCAAGTGTACAAAGACGCTGTGAATGTGTGCGTGAAGATACACGCACACACAAAATTCCGACTTCGCCATTGTCTCGGACGGTACCGAGAGCTCCTGCACTTACGCAACTTACACACACATTCACAGCGTATTATTACACTTGGTAACCACAAGTAAAGCTCGCGTCCTTTGTGAGATATAAATACTATACTGAATAGCTATTCACAACCATACGATACGCTTCCGTGCCGAATCGAACACTAATCAATGGTATCGAAGGGAGTCTTCTCAACACTATTGACAAAACGATAACCCGAAAAAAGAAAGAGGACAAGGCAAGTCAGGTAATCTAAATAAGTCATTTTCGACACGATATCCTGTCGATTGGTTGTGAATAGCTATGCTGATCATTATGATCAACTTTTGCAATGGGACCAAACAAAGATGGGACAAATTGCAGGGTACAGGTAATAATGAGTATAATGACCCCTTTTCAGGTTTTCAGTTATTTTAATTACACATACATACAGAAACGCACGCCTTCTTAGTGTAATTTGCCCCACCAAATCAACAAGTGGGACACAGTTGTGAACATTCCACTTTGTCCCACTAGTGGAACAGTTTTTTTTGGCAAAATGGAATAATCCGTAATTTTTTTGTTGTTTAAAAATATCTCTTCCTAACTAAAAGCTACGGAACCGTCACCTTAAAAACCAATTCCCTTGCTTGACCTTTGACATTGTTTAATAACAGCAAGTGCAAAAGATCGTACATATTGAGCAATGAGTGATGAGGCTGTGTGGCGTGGTAAATGTCTTGGCCATCCATCTCTCATCCAATAAATAACTGTGGATGTTGTAACCGACGTAACCTGACGTACTATCACTTATTACTATGAGTGGTGTAGTACCATAACATACCGTGGGACTTTGCAATACAGGGTGTTTGGCAGAACGTTGAACATAAGAAAATGGTGGATAGATAGTGGGGTTATCTGCTACTTACTCAGCCCTAATTTATTTGGCTCTCGCCCCCTGGACATAAAAAAAAAAATTGCTTTCTCCTAGTTTCACCACTTTCTTAACTTTAAAGTGTAATTTTTATTAAAAATGGGTAAAACAGGCAATATTTTTTGATCCTTTACTTTTTACTAACCTTGCAGTATTAAATTTTGCAAAACATTTCACTTTCCGTAAAGGTAGAGTTTCGTCGAAAATTTCCTACTTGATAAAATTATGAAATAACTCTTAAAGGTTTTTTCTTAATAAAAGGAAATTACATACCATTAGAAAGGCCACACACTAGGGATGTTTTGCTAGAATTGGAACTACTCAATCATTTTTTGTTTTTTTTTTTTAATGCAAGTTGAAATTAAGATTTAAGTATTTTTTACATCTTTCTGTAAGTTTGCGGACTCATAAATTTTTTTCTAGCTAACATCTGATTAAAGCAATAATTTTATAAGAATCTGCCAACATTAATGAAAAAAAAAATATTGCCTGTTTTAGCCATTTTTAATAAAAAATACACTTTAAAGTTAAGAAAGTGGTGAAACTAGAAGAAAGCAAAAAAAAAATTTAAAAATATATCTAGGGGGCCAGGGCCAAATAAATTAGAGCTGAGTAAGTAGCAGATGACCCCACCTATCCACCATTTTCGTATGTTCAACGTTCTGCCAAACACCCTGTATATATTATGCCTCTTCCTCTCTTAGCAAAAACACTTAAAAATAATGCAATTTTCATTTTCACAGCCGTAAACTTTGGTAAAAAAAAATCAAAGGAAGGCCCCTATATCCCAGCGCTGATTCTTTTTCTCCTCCACCAATAATTATTTCTCTTGACACTTTTTATATTGTTTATATTAAGTATTTAGGTATCTATTTTTGTTTTTCAATTTTTCTATCCCTTATGTTGCACCTACCATGTTTTGTCTCTGCATCACCCTAAGGTTGACTGGTAGAAAATGCCTTTATTAAGATTAAGACCAAATACAAAGGTGGACTTAAATGGCATTAAGTCCACCTTTGTATTTGGTTCCTGGATGGTTTGAAAACACAATTGGACCCGGTAGGTGGCGTTGCTGTCGGTATAAGGGTCGGTAAGAAGTTCGCTAGGTCAGCTAGTACATTATAATTATGTTGGATTGGCTGCCGTGGCCTGGCTACTATAGCCAGGGTGTGCGTTACGATTGCTCCGCCAAGTTACCCAAACAGAAAAATACTTTGCCAAAAAAATTGTCGAAATTTGTCAAAATCGAAGGGAACAAACCAAAAATTTGTCAAAGTAAAAATAAAAAAGTTATAAGGGTTTTAAGTTGGCCGCGCGAACGTAACGTGGAGGATTGCGCGGCCATGGAGATCTCAGCAACTAGTTGGGTTAGAGATCTAATTCTTTTTGTCAATTGAAGACTGAATTTGTCAAAAATTGTCGAAAAAACAATTATAAGCTCTAGATCAATATTTTACGAAATATTCACCTTGGAAGTTATGGCCGCGCAATCGTGCACTTGTCATTTCTTTAATGTTGATTATTTCCTTAAAACTTAAGACATATACAGTAAAACTGTTACAAGAAGAATGGTCTTAATTTGTCAAAACTAACGAAAGCAATAAATACTACAAAAGTGTAGTTCAACAGACGAAATCAGTACAAAACGAAAAGCACGTGGCCGCGCGGTCGAAACGTTACTTTGTACGCTGATATCTCGTTATCTATAATTGCTAGGATTTCGGTGTGAATATCCAATTTTTCGACATATTTACGACCTCATTAGAATTACATATCGTTTTACCCTCAGAACAGTTTTCAACGCATGTAATCTCAAAAATGATGTTATCTCATACAATGTTCGAGCACGGTAACCATAATTTCGATTTGAGTCGGGAATAACTTGTAGTGACAGCTACTTACCACATACCACTGAACCTGTTACCTTACCACGTTTTAACATTCCGTAAAGAAACATTGAAGACATCGTCTTGAAAAAGACGGTTTGTAAGAAACTAGAAAGAAACACCGATGCGGCACGAGCATCGTCACAATGCCGCATAAACATGGTTCGCTTCGAAAGAAGCAGTTTTGTAAGCCCAAGCAGAAGCACCAGCACAGATCCTTTCTGCCGGGCGCCGTCGTCAAGTAAACATCGAAGAATCTGAAGACTGTCTGCCGATCCGCGGGACGCGAGTGTCGTCAGCGTCGTGTATCCTCGTGTCCATCAGTGTGGTTCCGGAGCGTGCAGTGAAGATACGGAGTGTGCTGGTGCTTCTGCTTACGCTTACAAAACCGCTTCTTTCAAAGCGAACCATGTGTGTGCGGCATTGTGATGATGCTCGTGCCGCATCGGTGTTTACTCTATTGTTTCTTACAAACCATCAAACAGTGGAAAACCGGCCGAATGATAGTGAATATTAGTTTTAAGTTTTCGTAAGCTATAGAATTTCAATTCACTAGCTATATACTTAATGAAAAGGGCAGTGGAGTATATTTAAAAATAACGAAAAAATTATGATAAAATTACAGTTTAGTTGCGCGGGCGCTGGGTAAAATAGTCCGTCTGCACAATGAATGTGCACCTCTCCATATGTTTCGCGCCGGAACGTCAACTTCAGAGCGTTCGTCGTGCGTGTTCCGAACTGTTATCTGCCCCTCGTCATGGAAGAAGACTTGGCCGCAGGACGTCCACAAGACAGCACAATCTAGTGCAAAGTGCAGTGCTACTAACATAGTCTTAAGCGGTTTTTATTAACACAAGTTTTTGTTTTTAATTGTATAAAAAAAAACTTGTGTTAATAAAAAACGCTCATAGAAAAATACCTTAACCTAAACATACATATTGATGTATGTTTAGGTTAATGTATTTTTCTATGGGCCTGTGTCGCCTGAAATAAATGGTATTATTATTATTTTATTGGTTCTTTATGTTTCTTCTCATTTAAGAGAGGGTAAGAAACCTTAAACACGGGTTGGGACCAAGTATGTAAGGCAAACTTTAGATAGAGAAGGTGGATGACAGTGTTGAAGAAGTCAGGAACTTTCAGGTGATGCGACAAGTGATAAGGATGGTGGCTTTTTGGAGCATGTAAAGTGTGTGAGTCACATCTGTAAGGTGTGTTAAGGCTGTGTGAGAGACATTTTGGTATTACACCAGTAGATGAAAGAACAATAGGGACAATGTGCACGGTTTGTGCTTTCCATTGAATTTTAATTTCTATGGCGAGAGTTGATACAGAGTTTTTCGGATATTGTGTGAGTCAGGTATTGCTATATCTATCAGATACAACTGTTTTATTGGTTTTGTCGTGAACGGTAATGTCAGGTCTATTGTAATGAATAGTTTTATCTGTTATTATTGTTCGATCCCAGTTAATTTTCTGGTCCTGACTTTCTAATACTATTTCTGGTTTATATTTATATTATAATTTATTATGGTACAACCTTTAGTGCAGCCTTATTGCATCAGAATTGTCAATAAGGATTACTTTCAAGTAAACAAAAAAAAAAAAACATACATCGAATTATTGTAATACACAAGTTTTTTATTTAATATTAATAATACATTTTACAGATTGAGCTATTTGTTGTCAAATATAATTGTTAGTCTCCAGTTAGAGGTATTCCCGAATGAATCGAAATTATGGTTACCGTGCTCGAACATTGTATGAGATAACATCATTTTTGAGATTACACGCGTTGAAAACTGTTCTGAGGGTAAAACGATATGTAATTCTAATGAGGTAAATATGTCGAAACATTGGATATTCACACCGAAATCCTAGCAATTATAGATAACGAGATATCAGCGTACAAAGTAACGTTTCGACCGCGCGGCCACGTGCTTTTCGTTTTGTACTGATTTCGTCTGTTGAACTACACTTTTGTAGTATTTATTTCTTTCGTTAGTTTTGACAAATTAAGACCATTCTTCTTGTAACAGTTTTACTGTATAAGTCTTAAGTTTTAAGGAAATAATCAACGTTAAAGAAATGACAAGTGCACGATTGCGCGGCCATAACTTCCAAGGTGAATATTTCGTAAAATATTGATCTAGAGCTTATAATTGTTTTTTCGACAATTTTTGACAAATTCAGTCTTCAATTGACAAAAAGAATTAGATCTCTAACCCAACTAGTTGCTGAGATCTCCATGGCCGCGCAATCCTCCACGTTACGTTCGCGCGGCCAACTTAAAACCCTTATAACTTTTTTATTTTTACTTTGACAAATTTTTGGTTTGTTCCCTTCGATTTTGACAAATTTCGACAATTTTTTTGGCGAAGTTTTTTTTTGTTTGGAGTACTTGGCGGAGCAATCGTAACGCACACTAGCCAGGCTGTTTAGTGCGCGCCTTCCCTTAAGACGACGATAACCGACTTTTAATGATTTTATACTGAAGATCACATCTAAACGAGTAGTGTTAATGATTTGAAAAAATATATGTTAAATGAGTGCATTTTCTCAATAATTTAATATGTGAATATTTTAGATTATGTTTATATTACATATTGAAATTCATTTGTAAAGTTATGTCTAACGCGGATAAAAAACTGAGAATGGCGCAAAATCTACCAAGCGTATTTTTCTGAAACCTTCACCAATTTAAATATAATTTAATTATTGAGCTTTTAGTATACGCGTTTTATTAAAATACCTTTTGTTTTGTGTATAATAAATGAATAATGCGTCAAATTGGGGACAGCGCTCCTTGATGGGCGAGTCCTATTACTGGGTGAACGTACGACGCGTTGCGTGAGTTCAGTACAAAACACGCAAGGTCACTGGCATATCCTGTGTCAACGGTCTTCTTTTACCTGGCGTTGTAAGGTCTACCTTGGCCTTACACACTAATAAAATGTAATACCTTTTTTTTTGACAAGCGTAAACAAACGTGCCGATCCGTTGTAAAATGGTGGCATGTAGATTGTTGTAGATAAAAAGATAAGTACCTACTTACACGTTTTTCGAGTTAAGAATAATGTTTTGTTTTTTTTTATATTCACACAACCTTAATGTGTGTCATTGTCATGCACTCGGATTGTGCCAGTAATTATGAACAATTTAATATTATCTCGTATTAACGTTCTCTTACTATCTTTGCGCATTTCCCACGATAATAATCAAGGTAGTCATAGTATGTTGTAGAAGCATTGATTAACTTATCTTATCAGTGTATATTAATCACATATCTATATATATAAAATTCAAAGTCCTGACTGACTGACTGACTGACTGACTGACTGACTGATATATCAACGCACAGCCTAAACCGCTGGTCCTAGAGACATGAGATTTGGAGGGTGTGTTCTTTGTAAAGAGTAGGTATCCACTAAGAAAGGGTTTTTTGAAATTCCACCCCTAAGAGGGTAAAATAGGGGATGGATGTTTATATGAAAGTCCGTCAGTTTTGAAGTTAGGATCTTCAAATTTGGTGTATAGGCTGAAAATTAAAAATTAATTTATACGTGTGTCAGCGTTTTTGATAATTCTACCCCCGAAGGGTTACAAAGGGGGATGAAGTTGTGTATCAAAGTCCTTAATTTTCACAGTAAAAATCACTAAATTTATTATCTAGGCTTATGGTTGGAAGGTAATGCAACGGTGTTGATAGAATTTCAACCCTTAAGGGGTTAAAAACAGGGTCAAATTTTATTTTTAATGAAAGCTTTTTAAGTTATTATCACTAATATTTCGGCTTATTGTTGGAAACTATAGCATCCGCTAAGGGATTTTTCTAAATTTGACCTTTAAGGGGTGAAAAAGGGGGATAAATCTTATTCCTTGAGTTAATAAACCTGAAACTTGGCACAAATACTAACCTAAGTAAATTATAAAGTGTGACATTTTTTGTTTTTAGGGTTCCGTACCAAAATGGTAAAAAGGAACCCTTATGGTGAGACTAAGTCTGTCTGTCTGTCACACCGGATATCTCAAGAACTACTAATGCTATCACCTTGAAGTTTAGAATAGTTTTAGATGACGTTTGCCCAACTATTTTGCAAACAAGAAAGAAATTTAAAAAAATAACCCTTTTTTGCAAAAGGGACTGAAAGGGGGTCTTAAATATTTGTAGTGGGGCTACTAGGGCATGCGGGGTATCGTATGAAAGGACACTATTTGCACATTCTCAAACATTTTTTTTTCTTTTTTAGGCAGCATAGTTTCCGGCTTTTGATGAAAAATGTAAAAAAAAATACCGCCCCCCCCCCCTTATCTCCGAAGTTTGCATAGATGTTTGAAGGATAAAATCAGGAATGAAATTATCCGGGAAAGAAGAGTTACCGACATAGCTTGCAGAGTAAGCAAACTGAAGTGGCAGTGGGCTGGCCATGTTTGTCGAAGGACCGATGGCCGATGGAGCAGACGAGTCCTAGAGTGGAGACCGCGTATCGGCAAGCGTAGTGTGGGACGCCCCCCAGCTAGATGGACCGACGACCTTAAGAAGATGGCTGGGTCAGACTGAATGCGGAAGGCGGAGGACAGGGTGTTGTGGCGCAGCCTGGGAGAGGCCTATGTCCAGCAGTGGACTGCGATAGGCTGAGTTGATTGATTGCATAGATAAAAATCTGAAATTATTCTATGTGATAGAAGTTTATGTAAAGATTACAGGAAAAATAAAACGATGTCTCTAAATAGCACAGTTTTTCAGAAATCATCAACATCATATATATACGTACGGAAACCTCGGTGCGCGAGTCCGACTCGCTCTTGAAAGGTTTTTTTTTAAACTACTCTTTAGGGCAGAGATTTCTAAAAATGATCAAAAATGTGGTTTTTAAAGCAGTGTATCTCTTAAACTGTAAATATTTTTTCTAAAACAAAAACAGTGTGATATTTTGCATATTGTGCATAAGGTGATGGAACTCAAAACATAATTTAATACTTCAAAAAAATCTTCTTCTTCTTCTTATCTTTAATTATTTTGAAAGCATTTTTTATTCCAGTTTATACCTTTGTTAACAGTTATAATTATACTTACCATAAAATTGCAAATGCCCAACTGCATCCGGTGATGGATTAATTGTTATGTATTAGTTAATCTAATAAATTCTAAGTTAATTTAATAATATTTGTGACCCATGAGTTCTACGCCGAGTTCTTTTCACTATTAAACACGCAATTTAATGACACTGAAGACTAAAAGTATTTACTCAAAGTTCATATTTAGTGATTGGGCGACTCCAGGTATTCCTAAAAGCAGGGAAAGTCTTTTTGAACTTTATGGTAAAGCAACATATGAATAATACAAGCTTTCATCAATATGTTGTAAAATATTCTAAGTGTGTGCAAAATAGTTAAAACTCTTTATAATAGCAATAAAATAAAATCAGCAGATGATAAAATAAAAACTACCTGGCAAATAATAAATAATGAATTAGGTAGGAAAAAACAGCGTAATACTGAATTTAATTTAGAGACTGCACATGGGACCATCACTTCAGAGGTTATACCATTGCTCAGGAATTTCAAAACTTTTTTGCTAATATTCCCCTTAAAACTACCGAAACTTTAAGTTCCTCACCCGCGCTTTCTGCTGCCTTACTTAGAAATAATGTAAAGGTATGCCCTTTGGAGTTAAGGTTTCAGCATACAAACCCCCAGGCTGTTATAAAAACTTTTAAAACTTCTTAAGATCTTAAAATTAAATCAACAAAAGATCTATGGGGCATGTTTGTAAAAGTCTGTAGATCTGTCATCGAAACCATTGCACCCTATTTATCTTTCATATTTAACACCAGTGTGGACCAAGGCAGCCCCCAGTGTGCACTAGCGTGTAATTGGAGAGGCCTATGTCCAGCAGTGGACTGTTATGGGCTGATGATGATGATGATGATGATGATGATGATGATGTGGACCAAGGAGTCTTTCCGGATCTCATGAAACACAGTAAAGTAGTAATTAAGGTGTTTGAAAAGTTGATGCTCAATCAAATGTTACGTCACATCAATAAAAAATTCATCTTTCATGAACAACAGTACGGTTTCACTAAAGGTCGTTGTGTCACCCTAATAAAGAATATTTCTAACGCCTGGGAGGAAGCACAAGATGCCATTGGAATTTTTTGTGACCTCTCTAAGGCTTCCGATTGCGTTAATCATGAGACACTTCTGCTGAAACTAGAACACTATGGGATTAGGAATACAGCTCTTGATTTACTTAGATCACACCTGAAAGATAGAAAGGTTAGAGTTCAAGTAAACGGCGTGAACTCTTTGGGGTCTGAAAAAGCAATGGGCGTTCCTGAAGGTTCGATATTGGGTCCATTCCTCTTTTTAGTTTACATTAACGATTTACCCTAATTACTTCAAATCCAACCGGAGATGGTGTTATTTGCAGATGACACGTCATTGATCTTTAAAATAGACCGACGGTATTAAAACCTTGACGACGTGAATAATTCTATTCTTCAGGTCCAAGATTGGTTTACGGAAATAATCGGGTAAATAAGTTTTCGGGAGAATTTTACTGCGTACCTTGAATAACTAAGAACAAAAACAGTAGAAAAAATAAACAAATGAAATGGAGGACACGTATATTGAACATGTACAAAACGAAGTTGGTATTTATATGCTATCTATATTATTATCCTCCGTAAAGTTGTAAATCAAACTGCACTCCTATCTGCTTACCACGCTTACCTTGGTTCCAACTAAGATATGGTATAATGTTTTGGGGGAATACTGCTGATAGCGATGCTGTTTTTTTTCGACATCCACGCGGGCGAAGCCGCGGGCGAAAGCTAGTAATATAATAAAGTTTAAAGAGTTTGTTTGATTTTTGTTTGAACGCGCTATTAACCAATTAGACCAACCACTAATTAATTAAAATAAATAATAATACTAGAATCTGTATATTAATTGGAAAGAACGGTAAGCGAAAACGAAGTAAAAGCGCGGGTGGACGATGCGATGCGATGCAGTGGGGTGGGGCCGAATTTCTCGCGGACGAAGTCATGGGTGAAGCTAGTTTTTTTTTTTATAAATAACGTTTTCCCACACTAGGAATTACTCCTGTATTGTGGGTGAGTTTACAAACATTTAAACTCACATACACATACAGCCAAACCCCGAAAAACTACTTGCAGGTCATACAAATATTTGTTCCGTGCGGGAATCGAACCCGCGACACGCAGCGCAGCAGTCAATCGCTTAACCACTGCGCCAACCGTGCCGTCAAAAGTATAGTTTATTACAGTTAAGTTTGGGTTACCAACTTACATAATAATTACGTCATACCTTTACTTCATTCAGTTCATTGGTCTCGGGTGAATTTGGTTGGGCCGAGTCAAATTCCGTAACAGACTTGATTGAACTATTTCTCCATAATCTGCTTTTCATAAAGGTAATTACCCAAAACTTGATAAGCTCTTTTCCAACAACAGAATGGCGTTCTACATTCCAATGAACCCTTTCATGCATGCAATAAGTTTGTAAACAAACGTAACTTAAGATATATAATTATAGTCCAGTTGAAAACCAGCGTCAGGCACTAGTTGTCTGGCATTTATGCTGAACTGGGCCTATTTGGCACAGCCGTGAGGCACTCAATACTATTTCAAGCATTTTTTTTGTTTTTGTGTGAATATTGTTTGCCTTAACCTGGGTCAAGCAGGCATATTATAATTTGGGGGATTACATCGCTGATAAAAATGCTTGGCTCAATGCTGGTCCAGCTCCACAACCACAACTAATTGATTAACATTTGAAAATACTGTTGGAGCTGCTGAAGATTTCAAAAACTATCTTTGCATTGTATAAATTCAATCTCTTAGTATTTTAAAATTGCATAGTACATGTGTGAGCACTATGTACTTACTATAAAGCTACCATTTACTGAGTACTTCTCTCATTGACTTGAATGTGCCCTTATCATGCTCACTGTAATGTCTCGCTGATGGTGGCGGGTGTGTTGGATCATTTAGCTCCCTTCAAAATGGTTGAGTTGAATGGTGCTAATCCATGCGTCATGTTCGTGAACGGGCGCCATCAGTAGGGACTGGTCATCTCTTAGCGGCCTTGGCTTATTTTAATTTAATTTTTGAATTGTTTTTTTTTATATTTTTGTTACGGACGCTTTTGACGTATTGCATCGTTCTCACATGTTTAATTTCAACACTAATGATGTAACCAATATTTTGTGACCATATGTTAATTTATAAGAGTGTCCGTGGAGTTTCTTGCCCGTTCTTCTCCATAGGCAACTAGCTTCATCTTTATGACTGACCGACCCCTTGACAATTCAAATTTATTTGAAATAAATGCTTTGAGTTTGAGTTTGAGTTTCAAATAAATTTATTTTATTTCTTTTTTCTAAGACAACATCACGCTTTTTATTCCCGAAGGGCTAGGCAGAGTTTACCCATCTACCCATAGTACATACACCGACATTTCGCCAGATATGTTTAGGTCCTATGTAATAGGGGTTGACCCTATTGCCATCAACCGGGCACAACTCCTGAATGCGGGCTGCTACTGAGTAATTCCGGATAGAAAAACCCACTAACACTTTACCCGACCTAGAAATCGAACCCAGGGGGCCTACTCCGAAGCGATAATCCGAAGTATCAGCCGAAATTTCGGCCGTTTCTTGACTTCCAAAGTTTCCTTATTTGACTTTGAATCCTTACCCGACTTCAAATCACGTTTTTGATTTTGACTTATTTCTTTGACCGTCGTTTTTTTTTCTTTCTCCGTAGTGAGCCATAGTCAGCCGTAGTTAGGAAACGGCCGAACATTCGGCCGATACTTCGGACTTATCTTCCCCAGGACATCATGGCGACTACTAGACCGACGAGAGGCAGTTTGTAAATAAATAATTAAATAGTTTAGCTTGACTAGACGTGATGGGGATTGATTTCTAAACACAAAAAAATAAAGACTTAAAACAATGTTATTAATTGTGTCAATGACCGCTGATCGTGCTGTTACTGGAGTACGAGTTGAGAAAATCTGTTTTATTTTATTTTATCGTGTTTAGTTTTTGACACCCATATCAGCCCATACCATCTGTGAAGTTTACAAAAAAAAAAAAAACGGTTGCGGTGGATGACCCCAAAAAAAACCTCATCAAATTTATTTATTTTTTGTTTTATGTTATCGATACTCATCACGTCTGCGGAGTTTCGCTAGCTAATTTAATTTGACCCTGTATACCTACAACGTATAATATGTTTTATAGGTGAGTATTTTTATATTTATTATGTATTTATTCATAGGTTTACAATAAAATTGTTTACACATTTCATGTCATTTTGTCATCTAAGTCACATTCCTCTACCGCTTTTGTTTGAAGGACGGTCAAATTGGTCACCGATGTTCGCTCGTTTGTTTAATATTAGATACATATTTCGCTAAATACCCTCACTGTTATTTTTGTTGTTGTTTAATTTTAATTAGAAACTTAAGTTGGTTTATTCTCTAAATTATGTGGTCGATGATTTTGGAGCACGGTAAAACTCTAATGAGTTTATGTATGCGCCAATTTTTAAGTATAAAATGTAACTGTTTAACTGAATAAATGAATAAATAAATAAATAATATTTAAAAGTACACGCTTTATATTTATAAGTGTAACAATTACTTACAGGCTAACACCACATGCACTATACCTATAATAAGATTTTACATTTTTATGACTGCAATTAATTGCGAATAATATGGATGATAAAAATAATTTAAAAACAAAGCATTAATCTAGCAATTGAAAACACAAATCGATAATTCAATTAAATTAATAACCCCCCCCCCCTTTGGGGGAGGCCTATGTCCAGCAGTGGACGTCTCTCGGCTGAAATGATGATATGAATAAAAAAATAAAATATACTAACAACATTATTTTTAGTATAATTATGCGAAACCTGAATATAGTTTCTTCAGAATAAGGAACTAAATCGATTTCAATCATTTTTACACCATGTTTTTTTTTCCCCAAAAATATTTAAGTGTGATGGAAAATGTTATCACCATTTAATTACTTACAATACAATCGCCGTACGATGAGGTACCTACTGTCAAATTATTAACACACAAACAGTAAAAGTTGTTCATAATGATGAGTACAATGACCCCTTAAGAGGTTGTGCGTTTTAATTCCGGGACATGTAGTATACAACATTATTTTTAGTATATGCGAAACCCGAAACACGTGTCTAGTATTTTTATGTAAACAATCTATGTACAAAATTTCAAAACTGTATCATGAAAAATCACAAAGTTTATAATAAGGTCATTATATTACCGGGTTGTCCGTACAAAAACATGCTAACGGCGCGGTGCCCCCGCGTATAAAGGGTCGTCTTGCGCTCATTGATTATAATTTGACAGTAGGTACCTAATCGTACGGCGATTGTATTGTAAGTAATTAAATGGTGATAACATTTTCCATCACACTTAAATATTTTTGGGGAAAAAAAAACATGGTGTAAAAATGATTGAAATCGATTTAGTTCCTTATTCTGAAGAAACTATATTCAGGTTTCGCATAATTATACTAAAAATAATGTTGTTAGTATATTTTATTTTTTTATTCATATCATCATTTCAGCCGAGAGACGTCCACTGCTGGACATAGGCCTCCCCCAAAGGGGGGGGGGGTTATTAATTTAATTGAATTATCGATTTGTGTTTTCAATTGCTAGATTAATGCTTTGTTTTTAAATTATTTTTATCATCCATATTATTCGCAATTAATTGCAGTCATAAAAATGTAAAATCTTATTATAGGTATAGTGCATGTGGTGTTAGCCTGTAAGTAATTGTTACACTTATAAATATAAAGCGTGTACTTTTAAATATTATTTATTTATTTATTCATTTATTCAGTTAAACAGTTACATTTTATACTTAAAAATTGGCGCATACATAAACTCATTAGAGTTTTACCGTGCTCCAAAATCATCGACCACATAATTTAGAGAATAAACCAACTTAAGTTTCTAATTAAAATTAAACAACAACAAAAATAACAGTGAGGGTATTTAGCGAAATATGTATCTAATATTAAACAAACGAGCGAACATCGGTGACCAATTTGACCGTCCTTCAAACAAAAGCGGTAGAGGAATGTGACTTAGATGACAAAATGACATGAAATGTGTAAACAATTTTATTGTAAACCTATGAATAAATACATAATAAATATAAAAATACTCACCTATAAAACATATTTTAACATATTATACGTTGTAGGTATACAGGGTCAAATTAAATTAGCTAGCGAAACTCCGCAGTCGTGATGAGTATCGATAACATAAAACAAAAAATAAATAAATTTGATGAGGTTTTTTTTGGGGTCATCCACCGCAACCGTTTTTTTTTTTTTGTAAACTTCACAGATGGTATGGGCTGATAAGGGTGTCAAAAACTAAACACGATAAAATAAAATAAAACAGATTTTCTCAACTCGTACTCCAGTAACAGCACGATCAGCGGTCATTGACACAATTAATAACATTGTTTTAAGTCTTTATTTTTTTGTGTTTAGAAATCAATCCCCATCACGTCTAGTCAAGCTAAACTATTTAATTATTTATTTACAAACTGCCTCTCGTCGGTCTAGTAGTCGCCATGATGTCCTGGGGAAGATAAGTCCGAAGTATCGGCCGAATGTTCGGCCGTTTCCTAACTACGGCTGACTATGGCTCACTACGGAGAAAGAAAAAAAAACGACGGTCAAAGAAATAAGTCAAAATCAAAAACGTGATTTGAAGTCGGGTAAGGATTCAAAGTCAAATAAGGAAACTTTGGAAGTCAAGAAACGGCCGAAATTTCGGCTGATACTTCGGATTATCGCTTCGGAGTAGGCCCCCTGGGTTCGATTTCTAGGTCGGGTAAAGTGTTAGTGGGTTTTTCTATCCGAAATTACTCAGTAGCAGCCCGCATTCAGGAGTTGTGCCCGGTTGATGGCAATAGGGTCAACCCCTATTACATAGGACCTAAACATATCTGGCGAAATGTCGGTGTATGTACTATGGGTAGATGGGTAAACTCTGCCTAGCCCTTCGGGAATAAAAAGCGTGATGTTGTCTTAGAAAAAAGAAATAAAATAAATTTATTTGAAACTCAAACTCAAACTCAAAGCATTTATTTCAAATAAATTTGAATTGTCAAGGGGTCGGTCAGTCATAAAGATGAAGCTAGTTGCCTATGGAGAAGAACGGGCAAGAAACTCCACGGACACTCTTATAAATTAACATATGGTCACAAAATATTGGTTACATCATTCGTGTTGAAATTAAACATGTGAGAATTAATCTAGCAATTGAAAACACAAATCGATAATTCAATTAAATTAATAACCCCCCCCCCCCTTTGGGGGAGGCCTATGTCCAGCAGTGGACGTCTCTCGGCTGAAATGATGATATGAATAAAAAAATAAAATATACTAACAACATTATTTTTAGTATAATTATGCGAAACCTGAATATAGTTTCTTCAGAATAAGGAACTAAATCGATGTCAATAATTTTTACACCATGTTTTTTTTTCCCCAAAAATATTTAAGTGTGATGGAAAATGTTATCACCATTTAATTACTTACAATACAATCGCCGTACGATTAGGTACCTACTGTCAAATTATTATCAATGAGCGCAAGACGACCCTTTATACGCGGGGGCACCGCGCCGTTAGCATGTTTTTGTACGGACAACCCGGTAATATAATGACCTTATTATTGGTAGGTATGGGACCAAACCTGAAATCGCAAAAAAAAATCAGCTGATTTTTTTTTCGTGATTTCAGGTTTGGTCCCATAAATGATAAATGAGGTTGATTTCTATAAGTTGGTTTGTACAAACACTTTTACACGTCAATCATATTTAAAAAAAACTAGACAACATAGTAAAAGTTGTTCATAATGATGAGTAAAATGACCGCTTAAGAGGTTGTGCGTTAATTCTGGGACATGTTGTATTGATTGGTAATAGAGTGAGAGATAAATAAATAAAATTAAACTAATATTCAATATTTTGGAGCCATAGAGCTCACCAGGACGCCATAGCGGCGCAGCCGAGCCAGGTCGCGTCGCCAACAAAATATATGGTTCGCTGCGTAACCAAGCGGACGCCAGGTGAGACACCCACCTTAAAACTGTATACATTTAGTTGGCAGCGTGACCCCGGCGACGTCACCATGGCGTCCTGGTGAGGTACCGTAATAGCAACTAGCGTGGTTTAAGTGTTCAAACTCCTGGCCTCCCAACTGCCAGGCTATCTCCTCAACCGTTGTGGTCTTGTCGCTTTTATTGTTATTCTCTATAAGTTTATATACAACATGTCCCAGAATTAACGCACAACCTCTTAAAGGGTCAATGTACTCATCATTATGATTAACTTTTACTATGGGACCAAACCAGAAATCGCGAAAAAAAAATCAGCTGTTCCCTACATTTGGAAGAGTTATTCGAACATAAATGTAGTAACAGCTGATTTTTTTTCGCGATTTCTGGTTTGGTAATTCTAAGACATACAGTATATAGCAATATTAAGTACCTAATTCGCATAATCAGCCTATAATGTTCCCACTGCTGGGACACAGGCCCCCTCTCTGTGAAAGGGAGTGGGCCGTAATCCACCACGCGGGCCCAGTGCGGGTTGGTAGATGTCACATGTCTTCGAATTTTTGGTTCTAGGACATGCCGGTTTCCTCACGATGTTTTCCTTCACCGTTTTGAGAGCAGTGGTGATGAAATAATAACACACAAAGCACACAAAGTAAAGCGCCTGTCCGTTTGGTGCCGGACGTAAAGAATAGCACCATCCCATTTCTTCCCGTGGGTGTCGTAAAAGGCGACTAAGGGACTTACTAGGTGTTCAACGTTACCTTTGGACATTGAACCACTGGGCCGGCTGAAGCGCGGCCCAGTTAAAAATATTGATTTGGTTGCAACTCACACGCATAGGACACAAAGATTTTGTATAATAGTGTGTGTTAAGAAAAAGTAGTATATAAGCTGTATCATTTTGTACATAAATCAGATTTGAATTTTATATTCTTTTCTCATTACCCCTCACTGTGGCCAAGACACCTTTAGCCATCTCTGATCAGTCTCGTGAGTCTGTGCGACTGGCAGTGAGTTTACCCTTCCGAAACCTGGAAATCCTGTCTACTATCCGTCTGTAATCTTAGGTCGCATGGTGCAGACATCCTGAACTTATTTATATATTTATTTATCACATACTAGGTATATGATAGGTTAGGGCTGTAGGGCTTGTAGGGCTAAGGTCGTAGGGACTGTTAGGCTTGTAGGTCTGTGTAGGTTCCTTTAACTTATCATATATGTTCATGTCCTGTCACACCCTAACCAATATTGCGGCCTTATGTGACGTTTGTTAAGGGTGGGCAGCGCTTTCCAAGCATGGCGATTATGGCAAACCGCCCCTATAGGAGAGGCCTATGTCCAGCAGTGGACATCTTTCGCCTGAAATGATGATGAAGCGCCTGTCTGGATGGGTTCGAACCCACGACCTATAACTCGTAAGTCACGGTCGTTACCACTGGGCCACCACTGCCCACTGCAATTAAGTAATTACCAATGCGTAAATGATGATAAACAATCTGGGGCTCATGCCATTGTTATGTTTAAACCGCGTAAGTTACTGTTACAAGTGATTCATATAGTACCTAAAGCATCGTACACATCAGAGCACAATGGACACAAATAGATACTGTCGGTGTACCTACGTGACTAATCGAACCAATCATTGTGGAAAATAGGGAGGCCTTTTCCAGCAAGTCACTTTACCATACTGTGGCGAAGGCAAAAAGGAGGGTTTTGTGTTTGACCTGTATATAATATATGTACATGTATGTATTCCTATGTTCGTTCGTTACTACTTAACGGCTGAACAGATTTTGATAAATGATATATTATTAGATTCGTCAGATACTGCTTTTGATTATGCTATAATGGTTTTGTGCCATGTTACTCCATAATTATGATTTTATCTAAATCAATATTTTGCCTTCACTAACATAAAGTATGTAGACTAGTTTCCGATTATTTACTTCTTTCTTGCTTTTCAGTGTATAAATTAATTTTGAACTTTTTTTCCCACCGCATTTGGGTTTTTTTTCCTGCTCTTTTTATGGTTAGCACAATGACTAATACGACATTGGGCACATGGTTTTACACCGTAACATAAGCTAGAAATCATGGCAAATGCCGGTCACTGTACGGTCAAACGGATGTCAGTTGGTGGTTGGCCAATACCTATTTGAACTCAAATTCAAATTGTTACCTACTTCTGCTGTTTCCTATGAAAACAAAAGACCATCTTTCTCCTCACAAACTGAACAAGCTATTGTGCGTTTACCTTCTTATAAAACTCAAGTAGGGCAAATGTATACTCATTCATTGTTCAGTAGGTACATGCTTAGGTAACTGATGAGTTGGGTGTATTCCCGTTCGTCCCACTGACTTCGTCCCCGTAGTGGGACGATCGGGAATTTACAAAAATAATATTAAATTTGTTCCCGATCGTCCCATTCATGATTTTAGGGGGACGAACGGGAATAATTTATTAATTATCTTTTAGGCCTCTTGGTCCCACCAATTAATTTTAGACTGGTTGTTTTCATGGTAAAAAATTGTTGGTCGGATAGGGGAACTAAACACAATAAACTAGCTCTTAAGAGCTAGATATGGGGGACTTACAAAGCATACTGGTCTTTTAAAGGTCTATCAATAGATTCTATAAGTCCTTTTCTTCAAAGCGGCATGTAGAGATGTACTTACCTATTTGTACTTATTTATGAAGTTGCGGTCTCGATGATTAGTCACATTATGTTCTTTATTTTTCAAACAAGTTGCGATGCAGTTTCTGGGATCGTTAAGTCTAAGTTCAATTTGTTATCGGCGAGTTAACTTCGGGACACTTTGCCCGACATCGGAATCAAATCTCGAAATTTATACACAAAAGCCGCAACCAAAACCCATTGTCGTGTCAATTAAACACTTTTTATTTTTATAACAGCAATGAAAGATAAATGCATTAATTCAATGTTTATTGTTACTCAGTGGGTTAAACATATTATATCCGATTTCTATTTACATACCAAACGTTTACCTTAACGTTAATTGTTAAATAATTTGGCATTGTGTAAACAATTGGTGTTGCAATCAAAATAAATTGTTATTACTACGCGTAGTTCTAGGAAAATTAACACTGTTTTTGTTTGCTTTTCCCGTCCCATAGGTGTGTAACCTAATGTTTTGTGGACATACACTGTAGGGCTAGGTATATTACAGGCTATGTTATAGGTACATGCCTGTGTGTGTTGTAGACAAAGGATGGATAAGAATATTTATTTTTTAAATATCGCAGCATTATCTTGAGATAGGAGAATTTTTGGCATCGCACAAGTCTCGATTGTTTTTTTTTTGTATATTTTTAGTTTTAAATGCATTTTTTTTTGTATTTCTTGTTCGTGTCCCAAATAAAATATTGTTCTTTCTTTCTTTCTTTCAATATCAACTGTATAATACACCTGCCATTGGTCATACCACCAACGCAATAGAAGTCAAAATCGGTTGACCGGACTGCAAAAAAAGTTTATTTAGGTAAATGGCTAATCTTATTTCAAATGGAGTCTAATTAGGTATTGTTTACAGATTACTGTAAGCACTTACCTTTGAGGAACAATTCGTTCCGGCACCCAATCCCACAGCTTTGGCACTCCGCTACCTAGAAAATGGGCGTGAAATTTTAAAACAAACGTCCGTTTACTTCCTAATGGAGTACTACGGACTCGGTGCTCCTGTTCCGAATAACATAGGTAGGTACATGAAAACTGACGGAGTATTGCGTAAAACACGAACAATTAAAGCTTTTAATTTTGACAATTCGACAACATTCATTGCGTTGTTTACGTTGTCGAGCAGACGAATTTTTCTAACATTATGAAGGATTTTGAAGGAAATTCCTGATCCATTATCAGGAATTTCCTTCAAAATCCTTCTGATTCTGAAAGGGGTGCTGGTAGGTATATCTAGGTACTTCCTCACTCTTGCTTTAAGGCTTCTACATACCGGCGCGACTCGCGACGCGACACAAAAGCACCGCTCGTCGCGCGACACGCGGGGCCTTTGTGTCGCGTCGCGTGTCGCGCCAGTCTCTAGAAGCCTTTATGCGGCACAAGTCACAACGCTCAGGTCTCGTCGCATGCTCGCCTCATTAGGCGTATGGAGTGTGCATTAGGTGCATCATGCATCCATTAGGAACATTATGTACATTTAAAACAGAAATACTTATCTCCCATAATTGTTTATGAGTCTACTTGTTAAAACTATGCCAAGAGAGTCTAGCTGTTTGCGAATTTACTTGAATATACAGTCTTTTCATTTTATGTCTTATGTAGGTACAGTACACAGAATATAATAGAATACCTACTTTTTATTAGGGTTCCGTACCGAAAGGGTAAAACGGGAACCCTATTACTAAGGCTCCGCCGCCGCCGTCTGTGTGTCTGTCTGTCCGTCTGTCACCAGGCGGTATCTTATGAACCGTGATAGTTAGACAGTTGAAATTTTCACAGATGATGTATTTCTGTTGCCGCTATAACAACAAATAAAATAAATATTTAAGGGGGCTCCCATACAAGAAACGTGATTTTTTTTTGCACTTTTTTGCTTTATATTGATAACAGCAACAGATATACGCTTGAAATATTCACAGAATATTTAGTTACATATTCACTTTAAAAATAAATAATTATTTTAAAATAAAACAAATATTTAAGGGGGCTCCCGTGATTTTTTTGCCATTTTTATAGATAGTGGTACGGAAGCCTTCGTGTGCGAGTCCGACTCGCACTGGGCCGGTTTTTTATGAACACCTTATGAATTGCAGATATACCTAAATGTGGAGGAGGAGGTGGTTTATTCGTATTTTTCTAGGCGCACCGCCGCGCCGTGAGTCCGTGAATGATGGCTCATCAAGATAGGATACCCATCAGTGTTTATTTTCTAATTGCAATTCTTGACCTGAGCGCGGCTTTGCTAATCGTGTTTGTAAGGCGCTTGTCACGCTTTCTTTTGATGGTGATTATTCTAACTGGATGATGTTTATTCAACCCTGAAGATGGTCTCGAGATTGTGAGATATATATTATCACTTTATAAATTATTGTACAATCTTTAATATCTTTAATAATAAGGCTTCTACATACCGGGGCGACTTGTCGCGCGACGCGACGCGACACAAAGGCACCTCTCTCGTCCCGCGACACGCGGGGTCTTTGTGCCGTGTCGCGTCGCGCGACTAGTCGCGCTGGTATGTAGAAGCCTTTAATTTCGGAATGTAGCACCATCAGAATAATTACAAAAGTCATAGAGATCTTGGTCATGCATCTTACATCAGGACCGGATTTAAAGGTGTGCAGGCCCTGGGGCAACTAAGAAGTGGAGGTCCCGCAAAAGTAATTAGAACAGACAAAAAAAAAAGGTACCTTGTGGATGTTTTTATCTTTGATACACAATCAATCTGCCCGCCTTTTCACAACTTTGTTGGGGTCGGCTTCCAGTCTAACCGGACGCAGCTGAATACCAGTATTTACATGGAACGACCGCCTATCTGACCCCCACAATACGATACTCCTTGGTAAGACTGGTTGTCAGACTTTTGGGATTTTTTTTCTTTGATACACAAAGGAGACTCGTTGAACGTCCCAGCGTCGAAGAAAAACAATTAAATGAATGAACTGTTTACGATACATGTTAACTCGTTGATGAATTAACTAGTTGATCGACTAGTTGACCCACCCTTAAAGGATGTATTTTCTTTCCTATCTAAAAAAAACTAATTGTGGAGGCCCCTTCTTTGTGGAGTCCCAGGGCTAGAGCCCCTGCTGCCCTGCCCTAAATCCGGCCCTGTCTTACCTACATGGAAGATAAAACTGTAAACTGTCCAAGCATCCCTCCAACCCAGTTACAAACATTATAATACATAACGTTTTATACCTGAAATCTTGTAACATTTACTACGACTAAGTACCTACCTGTCTTTTCAGTGAAGATTTTCAAACGCTTTCAACTACATAGAAGTATTCCCACGTTTCTTGCAAGCGATGGAACGTTTCCTTGATTCTGCTCGTGGTGGGTTAGACACGTACAAATTGCAGGTAGAGACGCTTCTTCTAAAAGGACTCCTTAAAAAATTGGAAGCGTTGACGATGGATCGCGTAGACATCGTATTCAATATTTACTGACGCATATAGTTAGGATCTTAGAAAGGGTTGAAACACCTGATGTCAATGTTATTTATTACGCCTTCGAAATAGGATACTTTTATGCTATTATGTCAACTCGTGAAAGGTTAACAAACATCATAAATTACATTTAAAAAAAGTCTCCGTTATCTAAAAGACGAAGGCTTTATCCTTTGTTCCCGTTGAGTTACACCATTTTGTGTTACACTGTAACCCATTGGGAAAAAAATTACCGATTAGTAACACTGTAACTCCAAGCTACGTTTTTTTTTCCATCAATTTACACTGCAACCTAGTAGTAAGTAATAATAATAATATATAATCTAGTCGTTTCTGGCTCTCGCCGGCCGCGGCCGAAGCCGCGGCACCGCTCGCTTCGCTCGCTCGGCTCGTGCGTAGGAGGTCACGTTTTTAACCTAACCTAACCTAACCATCTTTTTTTTAATAATTAATCTACTCTAACTAGTTGCATAAATAACCTTGTATTAAGTCAAGATATATTTCAACATCTGTTGAGTTACATTGTCACTCAAAGGTAAAAAACAAAGGTGGCTTTGAGTTACAGTGTTACTAATCGGTAATTTTTTTCCCAATGGGTAACAGTGTAACACAAAATGGTGTAACTCAACGGGTACAAACTCTCTTTATTCATAAACGTCTATCAAACCTATTTTAGTTAAAATGCTGCTAAAGTTCGTTTGTCCTTATTTGTCACTTTGACCTTTGTGTTTGTTAGAAAGTGACAAAACCTATTTTAACTAAAATAGGCATGCTAAGTTTTATGAATAAGGGGTTATGACTATAGTTCTTTTATACTTGTTAACTTAAAAAATAATATTCATATTTCATACAATTCAATGCATAGATAAGTAAGTATAGCGGATTACTCTCATAAGGACAGATTCTCAAAAAACCGAAAATGGTACAGGTGCACACACAAATTACTGGAAGGAAATATCTCGGACATTTTTTTTATATTATTCTAGTCGCTCTGGCGTTTTTTGTTTTAAATACTTAACCTAATCAAACTAGTTCGGTTCCGGGTAGCCTATTAAAAATAATGAATACAATTATTAGACTAAATGTGTATTGTCTAAAGATTGTTGTAATAAATCATTTGTCATTTATCTGATTATGTGTACTCCTGTCCTTTTGAGAATCTGTTTTTTTGAGAATCTGTCCATAAGAGAATCAAGCAGTATATCGTGGTCCGATCGTAGAAATGGCCATAATTATCGTGATCTGCCTGGCCATTTCACGATACGCCGCTATTTCATGATTTCGCTGGCTAGGTATATCACGATATAACTACGCCTAATCGAAAGTTGGGCGGATCGACTAGAGCACGCTATTTATCGGTATTTTCAGCTGACCACTGGGCATATCGCAAAGTAGCACCCTGACCAAATGGGTTAGGTTAACGGCGCGCGATCCAAGCGAGCGCTGCGTCCAATTTGGTCGCAGTTACTTGGCTATATAGTATTTTTAGGACCCTTAAATAGGAATTATTCGATTAGGAATAGGTCAAATAGGAATTTATTACCCAACTGCGCGGCAGCAAAGACTGAGTTATGTTTTTTACGCGTATCTGGGTCGTTATACCCAAGCATCGCTGGGCCAATCGTTGAACGCTGAGCGTTGAACGATATGGCGGATATTAGATAGTCGAATCTTGAAATGGCGGCGTATCGTGAAATGGCAAGGCAGATCACGATATGGCTATTTCAACAATCGGGCTACGACATAATATAGGTACGTTTATACGCCCGCGAGCTTTTTGGAAATTATTCCACGGAAACGTACTACCGGGGTAAAATCCTATGTCCTAATCCAGGTCTACTCGTTTGGCAAATTTCATCAAAATCCGTTCAGCCGTTTTAGCGTGATAGCGTAACAAACAAACTCACTTTAATTTTAGTTAGGATTATTAATATACTTCTAAGTCGAATTATTAATTCATTGGAGTAATCTGACATGTGCTAGCTGTCAGTTTTTTTTTTATACAATATTTTAATGGCCTGGTTGCTGGGACCTTTTAGCCAAGTCTTTTTTAGTTACAAAACTTGTTTAAATATTGATGAAATTAATTATATTCAATGCATGAGGATGATGTCCCCGCCCGCTCCCTATGAGTTTCAGTAAAGATGTGGCACTTTACTGAGACCTCACGCGGACTTATTGAGAGAACTGGAAGCGATGTTGCACTGTTTTGTTTCATTTGCCTACACGAATGCACGTTCACAAATACTTAATGGTTAATAATCCACCATTATTACTGTGTTAAGCTGAATATTAATTCAGCTTAACACAAATATAGGAAAATAAAACAAAACTGCTGAACGTGACGCTTCACTTTCCCGCCAAGAACCCTTGCGGTTTCTGTCAGTTTGTGTTTTATAATGTTCATATATAATGTAACGTTGATCGTTTAGTTCAATCGATTTTTAAAAGTGTAAAATAAATGTATGATAATAAGTGTCTAGAATAAGTACAATTAATATAGGTTTAAATAATCTTTATTTCTCATAAGAACATGATGCAGTTCACTTAAATGAGATTTAACTTTTAACATAAATATTCTTCTAACGAAGCATGCAGATTTAGAATAACTAATATGACCAATTGACCATTGTGTTACAAAAAGCGATAGCGCTAGCACATGTCAGATTACTCCAGTGAATTAAAAATTCGACTATAGAAGTATAATATAATCCTAACTAATATTATCAATAAAATAAAAAATAAAATTATAATTAATGCAAAAGTGAGTTTGTTTCGACTTTAACTATTTACACTAATATGGACCTACTAAACTCAAATATACTTATAAATTTTGCCAATAACTCATGGATCCATCATGCAGATGAGGGCATTCTGATTGTCCTTAATACAGGCTACTAAGTAACCTAGCTAGGACATCAGATCGTAAAATTGTATTGTTACCTACTCATCTCAGATGTAAACTATTCCTAAGTTGTCATCCTACTTTGTAACAGACTGTACCTCTTCTTATGAAATAAATTTACTTACTTACTTACTTACTTAATTAAACAAAAAATATACCTAGACATCAATGATATCTCTCTATGCAAGATACCATCAATGCCTCAATCGAATCCTCGACACACGGCCGTCCAATTCACCGTCTTATCCCTATACACCATGCACCCAAACCTAATTACCTACGTCATTAGTTTGTATGCAGTAACTGCATAATTAGCGCCACAGATCTCAGTTCAGAGCACTGGTATCACTCATTTCCGACACTTGATTTGCAGCTAACGGGCTGATAAGCTGTTGATGTACCCTGCCTCCGTTTCGGGTCGTAATCTATAATATAGTTGGGTAATCTTGAGTATGTTGTAGTTAGATGTGTTATTAAAGTGTGGTCTGTTGTAACTTAAAAACCACGCCGCCGCCGCCGGTTGGACTTCATAGAACTAGCGAAATCGTTCATATTTATTTATTTATTTACTAGCTTTTGCCCGTGGCTTCGCTAGCGTTAATTTAGAATTTGACAATCAATTCGGGTTGTACTCAGCTTGTTGTTTGGCGTTTGGCGGCAAAAAACTCTTAACACACTACTAAAGTTTCTATAATAATATAATTCAATCACGATTTGAAAGACACGTGGCGCCATCTATTCTCATAAGAAAGTTATTGTTGTTTTCCTCGGATACAGTTCTTTTTTGCGGGATGAAAGGTACCCTATGTCTCTTTCTGTACACTTGACTACGTATATACAAAATTTCAGGATGATCGGTTCAGTGGTTTAGGCGTGAAAAGGTAAAAAACAAACAAACAAACTTACTTTCGCATTTATAATATTAGTTAGGAAGTTAGGATATTTAACAAAGTTCGTAACATACAGAAACACTAAATAACAGTATAACAGAAAATAAAGAACTAAACGTAACAAACAATTATAGGTAAATACAACATTTTCTTATTAACACCTAATAAGTGAACAATCATAGAGATTAGAGCAGCTAAATAATAATATGATTTGTATAAAACAAAACAAAGAGAGATACAGCCGTCTCATAACTTAATATTTAACAAAAATTAGGAGTCTTCGGTCAGCTGGACCCGCTCGCTACTGGACCCGCGGCCATTTGACAACATAATTTATTTCCCTTTTTTTTTATTGGTAAACTGGACCCACACAAAAACATCTATTGTTTAAAGCTACTAGTGGACAAAACAGTATTTAAAAATAGTCAGTAAGTCAGTTTAAAATCAGTCTCACTTGATTAAAATTTAATTTTTTCTAAACAATGACTTAAACTAATCTGGCCGCGCTGAGTAGTTCATCTACAGCGTAGTTGATCTTATTCTTTCTTTCCTTGCTTTTCGGCAGCCGCTTTGATATTTTGATACCGTAAGGACATTTCACCGCAGTCGATATAGGTATAACCCGCATCCTTACTCAATGCTTCTAGAAGTTGAGCAATATTTGGCTTACTGTGGTGCGTATGTGTAAATCGGTTTAAAGAACTTTATTCTCATTAAGACAATCGTCACTTACATGAGAACATTAAATCTTATTACTAATTATAATAAATCAGTGCGGGTAGAAGAGAAACAAAAAGCAAAAAATAATGTGTATCACTGCACACTGTCAACAAAATTGGAAGCGAGTTCACTGCATACCTAAGATAAGGTGGTGGCACAAGTTAAAAGATATTGCCGTTTTAAACAAAAATAAACACAACACAATTAATATAGTGTTTCGTCGTTGTAAATAAAAGTGAATAATTTATTTTTAAATATGTTGAGTGAAGTCGCTTCTTTTACATCCTTTGGAAGTTTATTATAGAGCTGTGCTCCCCCATAGGTTAGGTTATTTTTACCGTAGTTAGTTCTTATTCTAGACAATACTAGGTGACCAGCTCGACGAGATGAGTATTTACATATTTCCCCTTCTGTTGTGAATGTAATGCGTGAGTGAATAAGTTTGTGAATGATTTTATAGATAAGTATGCATGTGTTGTATATATAAAGTTGTTTGATGTTTAATAGCTTCGTGTCTTTGTAAATAGTTTTTGACGTTGTTAAGAAATCATAATTGTGTAGTATTTTGATTATTTTGTTTTGTAGAATTTGGATTGGTTTTAGATTAGTTTTAGATGAGTTACCCCATACTTCGATAAGATATAATAAATGAAGTTTAAATAAAAACCTAATTGAATAATATTATTATATTTGAAGTCGTAAAAATAAAACTAAAAGATTCGGCTTCACTCCGTGACTGTACTTATAATGAAATTGGCCAGTGGGTCGAGTCGACCTATTTAAAATGTGATTGGGTTGACTGATCCCGCGGGACCAGTTCGAATGGGTCCAGTTTACCAAAGACTCCTAGAGATAAAATATAAAATAACTCACTATAATTAATACAACCTGCAAGACAAATGATCAAGGAGTTTACATCGGAACCGACTGAGTGAGTCCATAACTATGTCCATCTACTAGATCACTACTCTCGTTCATGAGCCTACACATTCTTGGCAGTGGGGAATTTGCTAATTGATAGTTCTTCGGCGCGGGGGATCGAAAGGGGTGATACGAATGTGGGGATATCTAGCAGGGCTGTAATTGATTCTACTCAGGAACTTAGGACAGTCTATCATATTATTCAAAATGTTGTACATGAATAGACAATCCTCATGTTCATCGCAAGATTATTCTATATTTTAGACTCTTATTGTAACGTACCTAATGTTGACTTCGATCAACATAAAAAGACAATGTTCAAACTGGCACAGAAGCTCTCCTCACGGAATTTGAGCATTAGGAACACACGTTAACGTTTAATCCGAGGTAATTCTGGGCTCCCATTTTCAGATCTAAACCAGCGGGTTTATAGCCATATTCAAGATTCCTGAATGCGCAAACTCCGAAATAGGTCTCACACATGGCGTTAATGTATCCGGCTCATGGGATATGATACGATGGAAAGCAAAAGTACCTTCTTCACAGATGTTCATAAGACGACCACGGGTCATAAACCGCGATAAACGCAAGGCGTGGTCCACACTGGCGGATATTGCGTCCCGTATTGTTCTCCGCGGTTATTAATCAGACAACTGTCGCTGTTTTGTTTGTGTTCCCTAACAGCGTCACGCTTCGGTTCAGAGAAGGTGTAACTTGCGTTTAGTGTGTTCACACAAAAGGCGAACTTTTTTTACGAATTGTATTTGAAGATTTATTTGTTTTTCTTGTTTCTTTTACGTCCTTTATGGGGATGAAATAAGTTCCAAAACTGAATGCGAAAACATGATGGAATTCTTTGGCCAGAATATTACTTGGAAATACGATTGTGGAACTCATTTCAAGATATGTTTGAGTATTATTTGTCCCAGTATTTTTAAATATATACCATACCATGTTATTACTGTACCCTGTATTGTATTTTACATGACCTGTGTCTTATATCGACCGCGCCAGGAACCGAAGCACCCGTTTTTCATAAGCATGTTCTAATTAACCCCTCGCTTTGAGCTCATTAGCAGAGAACAGTACCTTTCTTCATTAGCATCTCTATGAGAAAGTGACAATGCTTTTAAAACGTCTAACCTTTATTTATTAAAATGGTTTTCTAATGAAGTGGACAAGTAGGTATGTTTTAATTAGTCGGGGACCGTTCGGTAAGCAATTAATATTTAATTAACAAAAACGTAAGACAAGACAATTTGAAATGGATAGTTGCTTTGTTAATTGTTTTGTTAAGCAAAAACTTTTCTTTTAATGGATAATATTAGGTTTCTTTTATTTTTTCTTGGGAATTGGTATTGTGATTCCCGGAATTCTTTTAGAAGTGGGCAGCGAAGAATGTCAGAATTAATTCATACAAGTTTTTTGTATTTGTTTGTAAAACCAACCTGAAGTAACTGTAAAGGTTTCGTAATTTCAATCAATGCTATAACTTGGAGTTTCACAGAACGTAGGTTCTGTGAAACTCTAATTTAAATTTTCGAGAAAACCTTAGTGTCTTATTAGGTTTAGAAATAAACAAGATACTGTAAGGCTTAGAGTATCTTGTTTATTTGTAATAATAATATAATAGGTAGGTACATATACAGGGTGTTAAAGTAACTGCGTGCCATAGCTTAAGGGTAGGTTCAGTATCGATAAAGGAACCCAGAAAAAATAAAAACAAATTCAAAAAATAAAAAACAAAAATGAAAACATAAAAAAAATATTGCAAGATTAACCTTAAATTAGGTTGATCTTGCACTTGTAACTACCTACCTACTATCTTAAAATAGCAATCACTTAGAATTAAAATTATTTTACCCCTAAGCTATGACACGCAGTTACTTTAACAGTATACTCAAGTTCTTACAATATGCTTAATCTAGCTAAAGTTCAATTTGTAAATCTTTTGAGGTATATTGAGGGCCAGTCTCTTTCCTTCCATTCCTGCTTACATAGTACGCACATATTTCAAAATGCCCATAGGAAATAAAAGTCGAAGAGCAAATTTTGCAATTTCTGTTTTTGCTCCTAGTTTTATGACAGTTTTCCCGCATACCTTCGCCATAGAAAAGGAAAATTCATTATATTTTTTTATCTTTTACATTTGCCGCGGCAAAGCGAAATTGAAATGTAGTTCATTTTACCCTTTTTCTTGTTTCTTCATGTACCTTCATTAAACGGGAGCTGGTTTATTCATAAACTGGACATCATTATGAGTTGGTAAATAATATTCTCATTAATAACATAAGTCATCACGCTTACGATATTGAAAGGGATAGGCAGATATAGGCTTAGGTGGTTCCTGCTTGTGTGTAAGAAACATCTTTCAGTTATAGTAGGTATCTACCTAAGTATTAGGTCTCAAATTATAACTGGAGCTGTCGCTATTCTTTAATTTTTTTTTTTTTTTTTTAGTATGGTATAATAAACCACACAACATAATTATATCATTCATAATACATAAGGCTATCAAAAGGTTAAGTAGTAATGTTGCAGTCCACTGCATTATCCGCAGATAAGACATATTTAAGATCACTGGTTGCCACTAGATCGACGTGCATTACCAAAATTAACTATAATAAGTTACTACTTATAAAGCTAGCTATAGCTACAAAACCAAATCAAATCAGAAACAATTACATTTACTTAAATTATACAATAAATAAATAATAATAATAAGATTACAACTAAGGTAAAAATTTTATAATATTCGATTTAAATTTATTTTTCGAGCAATTTAAAGGGGCATTCAACTGGAAAGTATCATAGAAAAGAAGGGAGTCGTATTTCCAGCAAAGGGTGATTAAATGATGAATTGATGGCTGATGATTTCCAAATCTGGGGCGACGATAACCGACTTTTAATGATTTTATATCGACGATCACGTCTAAACGAGTAGTGTTAATGATTTGAAAAAAAAATATTTTTAATTAAAAAAAAAAAAAAAATCGTTTAAAGGCTTCTACATACCGGCGCGACTTGTCGCGCGACGCGACGCGGCACAAAGACCCCGCGTGTCGCGGGACGAGCGGTGCCTTTGTGTCGCGTCGCGTCGACAAGTCGCGCCGGTATGTAGAAGCCTTCATTCAGGTATTAAACCCATAGTAAAATTACAAAAATTACAATCCATTATAAATTTAAATTAAATTACATGCGCAAAATTAAATTAAATTACAATAGATATTGAAAATTAAATGAATTACATTAAATTAAAATACAGCGTCTTAGCATGACACAGCGAAGAATTAGAATATTTTCTCAATAATTTAATATCTGAATATTTTAGATTATGTTTATATTACATAGTGAAATGAATTTGTAAAGTTATGTCTAACGCGGATAAAAAACTGAGAATGGCGGAAACTCTGGCTCTACCAAGCGTATTATTCTGAAACCTTTGGTGAAGGTAATTTAAAGATATTTTAATTATTGATCTTTTAGTATACGCGTTTTATTAAAATACCTTTTGTTTTGTGTATAATAAATTAATAATGCGTTAAATTGGGGACAGCGCTCCTTGATATGCGAGTCCTATTACTGGCTGAACGTACGACGCGTTGCTTGAGCTCAGTACAGAACACGCAAGCTAACCACTCAAAGTCACTGGCATATATCTGCGTCTTAAGTACATACCACATAAGTACTTTGTTCAAACCAACATAACAATGACATCAAAATTGCAAACCACTTTGCAAATCCAATAATGAATTCCACTATCTCAACCATCTTCATCTCGTAAATAAATTAACTGAGAACTAAAATGTCAACCGACTATTGTTTAAATTACGTGAACCCTAGTGGACAGCCCGAAGCCGACCCGTACTTTACGCTTCAAGTACCCTACACAACATGCCCTAACATTTCAGAACCTATCTCTAAATCCATTGAGAGATGCCTACATCAAGACCAATTGAATAGGTCTGTACAGTCGAGTTGCTAATACTTTCGTCAGTTTTCATATTCTTTCCTCTAGCAAGTCAGCGGGGTAATTGAATAGGTACAGTCGAGTTGCTAATGCCTTCGTCAGTTTTCATATTCTTTCCTCTAGCAAGTCAGCGGGGTAATTGAATAGGTACAGTCGAGTTGCTAATACCTTCGTCAGTTTTCATATTCTTTCCTCTAGCAAGTCAGCGGGGTAATTGAATAGGTACAGTCGAGTTGCTAATACCTTCGTCAGTTTTCATATTCTTTCCTCTAGCAAGTCAGCGGGGTAATTGAATAGGTACAGTCGAGTTGCTAATACCTTCGTCAGTTTTCATATTCTTTCCTCTAGCAAGTCAGCGGGGTAATTGAATAGGTACAGTCGAGTTGCTAATACCTTCGTCAGTTTTCATATTCTTTCCTCTAGCAAGTCAGCGGGGTAATTGAATAGGTACAGTCGAGTTGCTAATACCTTCGTCAGTTTTCATATTCGAACATATGAAGTAGGTGACGCCTAGATTCCGATCTCTGAAAATAATTAAGTATGTAAAAACTTAAAATATCCCTTGAATGTAAAACTCACAAGCTTACAGTATAAATTAAATTGATCCTCCCTTTTCTATAGAGTATGAGTGAACTTTATTCACTCATACTCTATAGAAAAGGGAGGATCCTCCGACAGACGCGTGTTGTGTCTGGTGGGCAACCTGCCCGGCGGTTAATGTCGGGATGTTTTATATGTATATGCTAGTTGCGCGTTAAACTCTGCTTGCGCGATGCAGGATTATGCGTGACGTCAGCGTGACGCGTTGTTCGCATGTGGCGATGTTGATGCCGCTACATCAATTAGTCGATAAATCAGTAAAGCAGATTCTATCGCGCACGAAGCAATTAAAAATTAAGATTACGAACGTATTTTTACTATGATTGTACACAAGTACTTACCTAGTTTTCAAATCGTAAATTGTATGGTCGTTTATGTGAGTTCGACCACAAGTTATGTCCATTGAAAACTGCCGGATCCTTCGCTCCTCGACTTGGAACCCCTTTTTAACGGTCCTTTACATTATTGGAAAATATATCTAGCCGTTTGTTAGTAGCGTTGAAGTTATTTAGGACGTCCTTATAAAGTTTAACCACAAAAGTTACACTAGTTACCTATGTTGATGTGTTTATTCATTTTCTACTTATATATATCGATTACACTTAACGATCATCATTACAATAAATATGACCATTTTATTATACAAAGTGACAGCTAGCACATTTCAGATTACTCCAATGAATTAATAATACGACGACTTTAGTTGCTTCATAATAATGTTCGAAAAGTTTCTGTGCTCAACAACGTTTACACTAAACGATCATCATTACAATAAATATGACCATTTTATTATACAAAGTGGCAACTAGCACATGTCAGATTACTCCAATGAATTAATAATACGACTTTATTTGCTTCATAATTATGTTCGAAAAATTTGTCTGCTCAACAACGCAGCGAATCTTATTAAACTGACAAAATGAAAGCCATTGCTAGGTACTTTAAGTGCATTAGGCAATTACCCCTCTATTTAGTTAAATAGTTTGAATTAAAATGTAAGATTAGAATGCTGGAAATAGAGTACTTACCTTACCAATAGTCATACCATCTCCTGCTGCTGCATTAGCTGCAGCTTCTTCAATAACTACAACTTTGCTGCACTTACTTGCAAGGTTTGTATTTGGAAAAGATATGGAAAAGATATTATAATATTATAATGGCGCAGGATAGCCTTTACCAGAAGTGATCATCGTATTAACGGTTCCGCAGCTTCAATATAATCAGGATTTTGCCGGAATATAGCAGTTCATCGTGGACGTGATACGAAAGCGGCTTCACTGATATCTTCTTCTGGTAGAACATAACAGTCGCGCGACGCTCTGCTAGAGTGACTGTCAGGAGCCAGTGTCACTCTTATCCGACCTTTTCGGTGATTACAGTAACTTCGTAACAAAACCAGACGGCGCCACTTACTGCGCCGTCACATACTTAAGACGCAGATATATGCCAGTGATTTTGAGTGGTTCGCTTGCGTGTTCTGTACTGAGCTCACGCAATGCATCGGACGTTCAGCCAGTAATAGGACTCGCCCATCAAGGAGCGCTGTCCCCAATTTGACGCATTATTAATTTATTATACACAAAACAAAAGGTATTTTAATAAAACGCGTATACTAAAAGATTAATGTCAGTGCCCTGACAGGGTTCATGTTGTACTAAAGCCGACAGTAATTTATTGTAACTTATTGTAAAATGTGTGATGTGCATGAGAGCAAATAAATAAATAATAATCAAATTATCTTTAAATTGGTGAAGGTTTCAGAAAAATACGATCAGTAGATCTTGCGATTTTGTGCGATTTTTGTGAATAAATTTACAAATTAATTTCGCTATGTAATATAAACATAATTAAAAAAAACACATATTAAGTTATTGAGAAAATGCTCTAATTTAACATATTTTTTTTCAAATCAATAACTTTACTCGTTTAGACGTGATCTTCAGTATAAAATCATTAAAAGTCGGTTATCGTCCCCTTAAACTGAAAAAAACTTACGTATCTATTAAGATAATCACGTTAGGGCCATCTGAGAAAATGACACTTTGAGGACTATACAAAGCCTTAGAAGACGCTTAGAATAATATCAGCGAAGACATCGCTACCTCTTATAGAGCAATAAGGTTGAACATATCTCCAGATTATCTTTTATCTTCCTTATCAGTTTTCTTTATTTTTCTCGTGCCTTTATTGCATGTTCCTCAGTCCCCAAAGATTCCGGAACACATCATCGCTATTTATTATGTGCAAATATTGGGCAGAGAATTTCAATTACGTGCCGGGCCCAGCCAACTTCGAACGATCATTGTAATAATTTCACATGTTCGAATTTTATACTCAGATACAGATGGGATATTTTTTCATATTTTTTCCTGACCAATGAAGCTTATAAATCCGGAATGACGGATATTTATGAAAGAAAGTTAGAGTCAGTCGTGTATAGCTTGTAAATTTGTAAATATACTCTAAAGGTAGGTGATCACAAGGTATTGTGGCGGCATTAAGATCGCCACATGCGAACTACGCATCACACTGACGTCACGCAAAATCCTGCATCGCGCAAGCAGAGTTTACCGCGCGACTAGCATAATACAGGATGTGTCGCAAACAGTGGTCCAACGTGAAGGGGCCGATACACCGTATATTCAGCTATCACATACAACAATTTGATATTTTTTTCATAGGTCTCAGAATCAGAATACATTTTTGTTTTTTTGAAAAATGTATCCTTTGCTTTATTAATTTGGTAATTCCTTTTACATTATTTTACAATTTGATTTCATTGTTTTATTGAAAAATAATGTAATTTATAGAAATTACCAAATTAGTAAAGCAAGGTACCTATACGTTTTTCAAAAAAATATTTTATTCTGTGACCTATGGAAAAAAAACAATTTTTATGTGGTAGCTGAATGGTGTATCGGCCCTTTCACGTATACAACGTCCCGACATCAACCCACTAGACACGACACCCATCTAGTCGGAGGATCCTCCCTTTTCTATGGAGGATGAGTGAACTTAATTACACCCTGTTTCTCATGCCTCTATAGTATTTTTAAAAGCAAGTGTGATCGGGGTCTCGCGATATCAGCCACGTAAACTACCATTTGGCATAGCAATGTAGCTGTAACAACAGGAAATAAAACGTAATGAGCCTTTTAATCGTCAGGGGATATTGTGAGACATGTGTAAAGTAAGCTCATGTAGCCAAACCCTTACATATTTTCTTTACAAAAAAAATAAAACCAAACAATTTGATAGGAGAAAGTCTGTGTGGCTAGACGGGCTAATCTGCAACATATAATACCGTCTATCGAAACACAACACACCTCTTTACATGAGATTGCGTGCCTACATTACAATCACAATAGCGCGGTTTCCGCTGTGTGAGTGAGCGCGCGCTCTGCAATTTAGCAAATCGTCCGACCTTATGTTTTTCACGAATCGTTGGCAAAGATAAAAGGAGCAACCGCTGAACCGTACGCGCTTATGCAAAGTGTAGAAATCTCGTTTTTAACGGCACACAATGCAACTCCCAAAAGAATAGCGTACAGACTTCAAGGGATTAGCGGAAAGCCTTTTTAGCTAATTAAAATATCTGTTTCGGTATCACAAAAGTTAGATTTAATTTGGGTAACTTTAGATTTATTAGATTGGCCTGCCAGATTCAAATTAATGTATTTATTTTGTGAACATTCAAATTATACAGATGTTATTTATAGACATTTTGGTTAATTAAATAATCGAATGTCACATTAACAAAATAAAGTCTTACATGATATAAGTTAAGTACATGTCACAGTTTCATGCCAAATACTAATAGTTAACAATAATATGGCTATAAATTAAGTCAGCATATAAAAAAAAAACGGTCAAGAGCGAGTCGGACTCGCGCACCGAGGGTTCCGTACGTATATATGATGTTGATAATTTCTGAAAAACGGTGATATTTAGAGACATCGTTTTATTTTCCCTGTAATCTTTACACACACTTCTATCACATAGAATAATTTCAGATTTTTATCTGTGCAAACTTCGGAGACGAGGAATGGTATTATTTTTACATTTTTCATCAAAAGTCGCAAACTATGCTACCAAAAAAAAAAAAGTTTAAGAATTGCTTGTTTGCAAAATAGTTGGGCAAACGTCATCTAAAACTATTCTAAATTTCAAGTTGATACTCGTAGCATTAGTAGTTCTTGAGATATCCAGGTGTGACAGACAGACAGACAGACTTAGTCTCACCATAAGGGTTCTTTTTTACCATTTTGGTACGGAACCCTAATAGGTCGTAAATAGCCTAGCCACAATTTCTTATATAATAACAAAATGAAATAAATGCCATTACTTAAAGATTATCATGATATGGAGAAGCAACATTTTAATTATACGGACAGTTATAAAATGATTTTAACAGGCCTGGTCATGAGTTAAAAAGATTAGTTTGTAATTCAGTAATAAATTTAAATCCTATCTGTTTGTCTAACTCAGGTATCTTTTTAATAAATGGTGTGTGATATCTCGAATTAATTTGAATATTTAGCCCGGCTTAGTCCGTTTAGTTAGAATAATTTAAAACGGGCGTTGTGGTTTGCTCTGACAAATTAATGAACCTATTTTGTAAACAATTGGTATCATTTAATTAATACTAATCCACGTACGTGAGTGCCTCCCACATTAATGTAGGCACAATTAATACGGTAATAATTGAAGATTTATTTAATTTAAAAGGCGCACACACAGAAAATTATTTGAATTATTTTGAAAAATAGAGTTAGTATCGACTACTTGTCTAGGCTGCATACTGAGAGACTACAGGAATAGCAATAAGATACTTACTTATTAAATAAAATCAGCCATCAGTTATGGCTGATTTTAAATATGGCAGTTTTAGGCCAGTTGCCTAAAATCGACGCTTAGCAAATATGCAGGGTTATTTTTAAAACGTTAATAACCTTTTAAGGGGTCATTGTACTCATCATTATGAACAACTTTTACTATGGGACCAAAACTGAAATCGCGAAAAAAAAACCAGGTGTTCCCTACATTTATGTTCGAATAATTCGTTCAAATGTAGGGAACAGCTGATTTTTTTTTCGCGGTTTCAGGTTTGGTCCCTTAGTAAAAGTTGTTCATAATGATGAGTACATTGACCACTTAAGAGGTTATTGACGTTTTAAAAATAACCCTCTATAGGTAAAATTGTTTAGATATGTAACCTTTTTCTAGCTTTCATTAATTAATCAACTCAAAAACCCAAATCAACGATTTGCCATAACTTCAACACAGCTGTGGGATTAAATTATTAGATAGAAATAGGAGGACGCCGCGCCGGATCCAGTTTAATTAAAAACTGGCCAAGTGCGTGTCGGACCACGCACAATGAATGGTTCCGTAGATGGGATGAATTTATCTCAAAAACAAACTTAACATTGTAGTTGAAAAACATGTTTGCCCTCCCATACATCGATATACGTCACGGTCAATTCTCCAACTGCAAATGTGTGTTCGTTGACTATTACTCGTTAACTTGTAAAGCCTACTTAGCTGTGATAGTTTTCTTTTTAACTTCGTTACTTAAATATACTACTACCGTGATTTTTTTCACATCATATCCAAAAACAACCATTTAGCGGCAGGGGGCGACACTTGAACCTAACAAAAAGAATTACTTTAAAGTTTAATATTATAGTCGCGCCGGCACGTAACTTGGCAAGAATTCTTAGATGTTTCTCTCCTTTCTTTAACTCTTCTGAACAGACATTATAAATAAATTCTGGCAATAACCACAGAATAATGACAAGCAATAAAAGTGATAATTTTTTCGTTGCATTAATTGTACGTGCGTGAACTTACTTCCATTGCACTAAAACCTTGCCAAGTTACGTGCCGGCGACTATACGCAAACAGATCTTTGAATCGAAAAATAGTTAGACCCGCAATATTTGATCGGCCTATCCTACGATACACCACACCATGGGATAGACGAGAAAAAAAAACATCCCCGCTTGTTGACTACGGTACCCTAAAAAAAGTAGTGATGCTTAACAAAATTAAATTAAATTCTACTTGATCATTATTTAGCCCTTACGATATGACATATTATTTCAACCACAACATTCGATACATAATTATAGCAGAACTTACTGAATCAAACCAGTTAATGAAATTAACGAATTCTCATGTTTTAAATAAAATGGCGATGTGAATGGCGCTGCTGACGGTTCAATTATAGACGAAGTGACGTTTGTCAGGGAAAAGGGGCGATTTTTAACAATGATCCTCCCCTCCGGCCGTTTTCGCAACTGGGATTCGCAACCAGTTGTGAATTAAGAATTTTTATTCTTTGTTCACAACCAGTTGCGAATCAAAAAAACTTTTTTCCTAACCGCAACTAGGCATCCTGATGATTAAGTTTCGTAACCAGTTACGACAAAAGATTTTTTATTCCTTATTCGCAACCTTCGTTCTCTGTTTATTGACAATCTATTTTCCTTCAGTGTATTCCCGTTGTTCCCGTTTGCCATATGCCTGTCACGGGGACAGCGGGACGTGATTAAATTTATTTCCCGTTGCCCCCTTATCGTACGAAGTAAACCTTTTTTAAATCGAAACAGTTAGGTTAGGTTAGGTTAGAACTGTGACTACACAACGCACGAGCCGAGCGAGCGTAGCGAGCGGTGCCGCGGCAGCGGCCGGCGAGTGCCAGAAACTAATTTTTCAATGTAAAACCAAACCACGGGGACAACGGGAAGTATTTTTAAATATTTAATTGAAGCACCGCTGTCCCCGTAGGATGGGGACATGGCGTACGGGGACAACGGGAATACACGATTCCTTCACCGTTTTGAGAGCAGTGCTGATGAAAAATAAAGCGCCTGTCCAGGTTCTTAGCTACGACCTACAACTCGTAAGTCGAGGCTGCTACCACTGGGCCATCACTGCTCATGCTTATTTTACCTACTGGTTGCGAATTAGGAAATGCTTTTCTCCCATCGCAACTAAGTAAGTAAGCCAAGTGCGTGTCGGACCACGCACAATGAATGGTTCCGTAGATGGGATGAATTTATCTCAAAAACAAACTTAACATTGTAGTTGAAAAACATGTTTGCCCTCCCATACATCGATATACGTCACGGTCAATTCTCCAACTGCAAATGTGTGTTCGTTGACTATTACTCGTTAACTTGTAAAGCCTACTTAGCTGTGATAGTTTTCTTTTTAACTTCGTTACTTAAATATACTACTACCGTGATTTTTTTCACATCATATCCAAAAACAACCATTTAGCGGCAGGGGGCGACACTTGAACCTAACAAAAAGAATTACTTTAAAGTTTAATATTATAGTCGCGCCGGCACGTAACTTGGCAAGAATTCTTAGATGTTTCTCTCCTTTCTTTAACTCTTCTGAACAGACATTATAAATAAATTCTGGCAATAACCACAGAATAATGACAAGCAATAAAAGTGATAATTTTTTCGTTGCATTAATTGTACGTGCGTGAACTTACTTCCATTGCACTAAAACCTTGCCAAGTTACGTGCCGGCGACTATACGCAAACAGATCTTTGAATCGAAAAATAGTTAGACCCGCAATATTTGATCGGCCTATCCTACGATACACCACACCATGGGATAGACGAGAAAAAAAAACATCCCCGCTTGTTGACTACGGTACCCTAAAAAAAGTAGTGATGCTTAACAAAATTAAATTAAATTCTACTTGATCATTATTTAGCCCTTACGATATGACATATTATTTCAACCACAACATTCGATACATAATTATAGCAGAACTTACTGAATCAAACCAGTTAATGAAATTAATGAATTCTCATGTTTTAAATAAAATGGCGATGTGAATGGCGCTGCTGACGGTTCAATTATAGACGAAGTGACGTTTGTCAGGGAAAAGGGGCGATTTTTAACAATGATCCTCCCCTCCGGCCGTTTTCGCAACTGGGATTCGCAACCAGTTGTGAATTAAGAATTTTTATTCTTTGTTCACAACCAGTTGCGAATCAAAAAAACTTTTTTCCTAACCGCAACTAGGCATCCTGATGATTAAGTTTCGTAACCAGTTACGACAAAAGATTTTTTATTCCTTATTCGCAACCTTCGTTCTCTGTTTATTGACAATCTATTTTCCTTCAGTGTATTCCCGTTGTTCCCGTTTGCCATATGCCTGTCACGGGGACAGCGGGACGTGATTAAATTTATTTCCCGTTGCCCCCTTATCGTACGAAGTAAACCTTTTTTAAATCGAAACAGTTAGGTTAGGTTAGGTTAGAACTGTGACTACACAACGCACGAGCCGAGCGAGCGTAGCGAGCGGTGCCGCGGCAGCGGCCGGCGAGTGCCAGAAACTAATTTTTCAATGTAAAACCAAACCACGGGGACAACGGGAAGTATTTTTAAATATTTAATTGAAGCACCGCTGTCCCCGTAGGATGGGGACATGGCGTACGGGGACAACGGGAATACACGATTCCTTCACCGTTTTGAGAGCAGTGCTGATGAAAAATAAAGCGCCTGTCCAGGTTCTTAGCTACGACCTACAACTCGTAAGTCGAGGCTGCTACCACTGGGCCATCACTGCTCATGCTTATTTTACCTACTGGTTGCGAATTAGGAAATGCTTTTCTCCCATCGCAACTAAGTAAGTTTGCGAAGTTCTTATTCTTTGTTCGCAACCAAGTTGCGGTTAAGGAAAAAGTCTTCTTGATTCGCAACTGGTTGTGAACAAAGAATAAAAATTCTTAATTCGCAACTGGTTGCGAATCCCAGTTGCGAAAACGGCCGGAGGGGATCCTCTCTCTCAATACCTCAGGGGCAATTCCCGTATTTTTAGGGTTCCGTACCTCAAAAGGACAAAACGGAACCTTTATAGGATCACTCGTGTGTCTGTTTGTCCGTCTGTCACAGCCGATTTGCTCTCGAATCTACTGGACCAATTATGTTAAACACTTATTAGTTTTAACGTAAATAAATATTTTTTTAATATGAGGGTCAAAGGGGGAAAATTAGAAATTTAAAAAAAAGTTTTTCAAACTGTACCGTGTGCCATATCAAATGAAAGGGTGTTGTGAGGGTTTTACATTTTTTTTTTTTTTTTTAATAAATGGTTTTAAAGTTTATGAAAATAGATGAAAAATTACCATTCCCTTATCGCCGAAACTACTGATGCAAAAGTGTTGAAAAAAATACAGTATTTTCTGTATTTTTTTCAACACTTTTGCCCATTTTCATATTATTTAAAGATTTCAGGAAAGTCTATGGTGTTAAAATAACTTGGTAAATCTCTCAATATTGTGCATACAAACTTACATTTGAAGTTGGATTGTATCCCCATTCAATCCAACATGCTTTTCAACTACAATGTTGAGTTTTTGGTAACTACGGAACCCTTCATTGTGCGTGGTCCGAAGCACTTGGACGGTTTTTTTAAATGTTCGCAGTCTCAATTTATGTCAATAAAACTTCTAATTTACCTACATTTTTGACAAGTTTTTGACATTGATTGTTGCTGAAATGAGTTTGAGAATTGAAATTCAACGTTGAAGTTCGAGAATTGGAATTCTGTTAAAATGACGTGAATTTTGCTTTCATAGTTAATTTTGACATCCGCGGGGTAATTACGTAATATCATAAAATATATAGTAAATCAGTAGTAATTTTGACAATCCAACAACATTCATTGCGTTGTTTACGTTATCGAGCAGACAAATTTTTCTAACATATTTATCTATCTAGCTCTGCCCGCGGCTTCGCCCGCGTGGCTTTTTCTAAACATATAAACTTTCCTCTTGAATCACTCTATCTATTAAAAAAAAAACCGCATTAAAATCCGACAGACAGGAAGCGACTTTGTTTTATACTATGTAGTGATAAGCACACCAACAGCACAGTCACTTACAATTCAAAATTAAATAACATCTAAAGTTGTCACCTCAGTAACCATGCAAATAACAGGCATGCATGACATTAGCATATGAATATTAGAGACAAAAGAAAAAAAAAAAAGTGTGTCTAGAGACCTAAATCAAGAACACTACAAAACAAACCAATTTGAGCTACACAGACGTGCACTCTTTGCACTGGTTAAGGCGACGATAACCGACTTTTAATGATTTCATACTGAAGATCACGTCTAAACGAGTAGTGTTAATGATTTGAAAAAAATAAATTTTAAATTAGAGCACTTTCTCAATAATTTAATATGTGAATATTTTAGATTATGTCTAAATTACATAGTGAAATTAAATTGTAAATTTATGTCTAACGCGGATAAAAAACTGAGGATGGCGCAAAATCTACCAAGCGTATTTTTCTGAAACCTTCAACAATTTAAAGATAATTTAATTATTGATCCTTTAGTATACGCTTTTTATTAAAATACCTATTATTCAAATTGGGGACAGCGCTCCTTGATGGGCGAGTCCTATTACTGGCTGAACGGACGACGCGTTGCGTGAGTTCAGTAAAGAACACGCAAGCTAACCACTCAAGGGCATATATTATCTGAGTCTTAAATAGGGAACGCCTGTATGAAGCGAAACTCATGGAGAAAATACCAATAGGGTAATCGGTCAAGTTGGACCTTTCATTATATTGCCTTGCCATACGTGTTAGTGGGCTATTAAATGTGGTTTTTAATGTGGATGTAGGCAATTCAAAAATACGATGATGACGCTTACTACGTTGGCTAGACCTAAATTTAAAATAGTTTACCAATTATGCGTCTATTGTACCGTTCATGAAGCAATGGTATATCAATATACTCCACAATCATTCAGATTGTGATTGATAGTGTATCATGCAATTAGGGTCTAGGATTATCATCGCAATTAACAGCTTGTTAATGGATAAAAGAAAAAACTTTAAAGGGGGTGCGCTAAGGTAGCCCCGAAATTAAAAATTTCTTACCTTTTTTGCAATTTGGAGGTAAGTAACAGGTTGTATGTTGATCTAAATATGATTTTCAGCCGTAACAAATATGGCTTTACAGAATTATAATCATAAGAATCAGCATTATAACTCTCTTTCAAAAAAACCTACTGAATGATAATTTCTGAAATAAATTAAAATTAATAATAAAAATTCAGTAGGATTTTTTGAACTTACCTGCAAATTCCAAAAAACCTAAGAAAATTTGAGTTCCGCGGGCTTATATCTAGATTAGAGTGTCGCGCTGCAAAAGAACTAAAACAAACATGCCAACTTTGATTTGCTGGTGTGCGTGACAGCTACATCTTACACTCGCGGCACGTCATTGTGCTGTCATTGTGTTATTTTAGTGTGCGTGCATTTTGCGGCCAACAGTCGCTAAAGATATATTTATATCTTTGTGTTCGTGACAGTATTGCCACGATCACAGAGCTTGCAAAACAGATTGGTTAATCAGCATACAGCGGGCAGTAAGTAGGTACTTGTCTTTAAATTGTTCGCAAATTGGATGTTTGCCCCAATTATTTTTTATAAAAAAAAAGGAAAATATTTATTGATCGTCTAAAAACTTATTGACCTTCTACGGATGTACGCTTTCTTTAAACAAACATCACTTTCAAACAAAACTTTTTGAGCTGCTAAAGATGCACGTTTTTTTTTTTAATAAATGAGCCTCTTTTAACTTTCTGACCTTTTATCGTGTCCGTATGGACTGAGGAGCCATGTCTCATATTTAAACGAGGGTACTACCAATATTTAGTAGTAAATTAGCTGATTTCGACGTTGGTCGCAGTAACTAACTTGTTACTAAACTAAACTAGGACTAAGGCGTTAGGTGGTTATAACTGTGACCAACTAACTACATCCACGTTTTGCTTGTTCAGTATTTTTAGGACAATATAATGGTAATTATTTGTTGCTCACAAAAAGAGCCCTATTTATTATTTTAGAGTGTCCATTAATGTATTTGAGAAAAAAAAATCGGAATTATTTGGGTGTCGATTGAATGCCAATGCCTTTTATAAATCGACATCCACATTTCCACAACCCAAATTTCTTATAACTAAACGGGGTCATAAGTATTTTTAATCTTCACACGAACAAAGCAGCTCCTATACACGTTATTACACATTCGATTCCGGCTTCCTGGTTTTTATCCTCTGAATTAAAGATCTCCATTCATGGTCCGACTCTCATCTGACAAGCTTGTAAAGTTATACTTATATTTATAATATGTAATTTGATCGTTAGACTAATAACAGTATTACATTCTTTAACAAAATTACTTACATGTTTAATTTGCTTCTATTTATGAACATACTCATTTTGTTCATCATCTAAATTGGTATTGTTAAGCTTAAGTTGATTGGTTTTTAGTTTTTATAGGCGATAACATTTTTGAAAAGTTGATTTGTATTTCTTTCTCACGCCCCGTGCCCCTTCATAAATGAAAGTATATAATTTAATCTAAACAAACTTCAGCCTTTCAATTAACTACCTATTAGGTCTTAAAATAATTAGATTTTAAGACTTTCCTAACTTTTAAAAGTTTGTAGATTCTTAGTAAGATGAATTCCTTTTTTTCCAGCCGGTGGGCATTTACCGCGGGAAGTACGAGTGGGCTAACGAGAACAGTCCTGTGGGCGGTGACTGCTCGCTGTGGGTGCGCGCTGCCACGCTGCAGCTGGAAGACGGGCAGTGGCAGTGCCAGGTCACTGCCAGCACCTACGACGCGCAGGTAATAGTGCAGTACAGTACAAGTGGGCTAACGAGAACAGTCCTGTGGGGGGTGACTGCTCGCTGTAGGTGCGCGCTGACACGCTGTAGCTGGACGTTGGGCAGTGGCAGTGCTCGGCCACTGCCAGCAAATACGACGTGCAGATAATAGTGCAGTACAGTACGGTAAGGCTTGCGAGAACAGTCCTTGCTCGCTGTAGGTGCGCGCTACCCCGCTGCAGCTGGACGACGGGCAGTTGCAGTGCCAGGTCACTGCCAGCACCTACGACGTCCAGGTAATAGTGCAGTACTCTACGAGTGGGCTAACAAGAACAGTCGTGTGGGCGGGGACCACTCGCTGTGGGTGCGCAAAGCCACGGTGCAGCTGAATGACGGGCGTCCAGATAAGTGCAGTACAGTATGAGTGGGCTAACGAGAACAGTCCTGTGGGCGGAGACTGCTCGCTGTGGGTGTGCGCTACCACGCTGCAGCTGGACGATGGGCAGTGGCAGTGTTAGGTCACTGCCAGCAACTACGACGTCCAGGTAATAGTGCAGTACAGTACGGTTAGGCTTACGAGAACAGTCCTGTGGGCGGAGACTGCTCGCTGTGGGTGCGCACTAGCACGCTGCAGCTGGACGACGGGCAGTGGCAGTGCCAGGCCACTGCCAGCAACTACAACGTCCAGGTAATAGTGCAGTACTCTACGAGTGGGCTAACAAGAACAGTCGTGTGGGCGGGGACCACTCGCTGTGGGTGCGCAAAGCCACGCTGCAGCTGAATGACGGGCGTCCAGATAAGACAGGACGAAGCTAGGCTTGTACTCGTTGTACTCATTGTCTTGTATTTGTTGACCAACACCGTTGAAAGAAAGAAAATTTCAGGCAGTTTTATCACAGGGTCCTTACAGTTACTTCCCAATTACTTAAATATTGGCAACGAGAAGAAATTGAGGATAAAATTGCTTTATGTTGAAGACCGTCGATCGCGTATAATATTTGTTTCAGCAGGAGTTCAGTATCTAAAATCAGACTAAATCTTCCCTTATAGGATGCTCTATCAAGTCCCCCCGCGGCATTAGCAGTGCGGGTACCCCCACAATCTCCCCGGATCCTGTTCAACGGCTCACACGTGATGCCCGGCCAGAACATTACAGTACCAGCTGGGAACAGAGCCACCGTCGTCTGTGAGGCCAGATATGGAAACCCCCCGGCATACATCGAGTGGTATTTAGGTAAGAATCTTTTGGTTTTTAGGATAAATTTTTCAGATAATAATATGGTCGAAGAAGTACCTAATTCCAAGATAAGTTAAATCACATAAAGTATTGTTTCATGTATTTTTTCGATATATTGAGACGAAATATTCGCTATTTCTAGGATGTAATCTTTCTAATGGCGGCTACACACGGCAACGATTTATCGTAGCGATTTATCCGTGCAGTCCGTTTGCGCAGTTTTATTGAACGTGTATATGATAAATCGTTGCAGATTATTTCGTACGCACGGCTACAGATCAAGCTATACATTTCCCGTATAACCTTATCTCGCATTGTATAGGATTTCCTTACAATGAGAAGTCAGCGTAAACTGGAAATGCATAGCTTGATGTGTAGCCGTGTGTACACAGTTGATCGTTGGCAATTGCGTTTCTTATGCCTTTTTTTCTTTAAGCACATTATAAAGCCCAAAAATGCAAGTGCGTCTTCATCATCTTCCGGTATTCCCGATGACGTTTTTCACGCGCGAGCTTCTGCGGAGAACTGACGATCAACGTAGATATCGGTGGCATATGTAGAACATAGGGCCGTCCGATAAAACTGCAAATTCAAATCGCTACGATATATGGTCATGTGTGGCGGGCTTAAGGAACCGAGCTGACTGACAACCTTTGCGTGACTGCAGAATGCTCTTTTGTTTTAAATGCTTCTTTATTCGCTAGAGTGCTTATTGATGATTTTTATGGTTTCGTACCAAAATGGTAAAAAGGAACCCTTATGGTGAGACTAAGTCTGTCTGTCTGTCTGTCTGTCTGTCACACCTGGATATCTCAAGAACTACTAATACTATCAACTTGAAATTTAGAATAGTTTTAGATAACGTTTGCCCAACTATTTTGCAAACAAGAAAATAATTTAAAAAAAAAGATACCTTTTTGCAAAAGGGACTGAAAGGACCCTTAAAAATTTGAAGAGGGGCTACTAGGGCATGTGGGTATCATTTGAAAGAGTGCTGTTTGCACATTCTCAAACATGTTTTTTTTTTTGGCAGCATAGTTTCCTACTTTTGATGAAAAAAAAAAAAAAAAACCGTTTCCCTTATCTCCGAAGTTTGCATAGATAAAAATCTGAAATGATTCTATGTGATAGAAGTGTATGTAAAGATTACAGGAAAAATAAATTTATGTCTATAAATAGCATAGTTTTTCAGAAATCATCAACATCATAATATATACGTACGAAACCTCGGTGCGCGAGTCCGACTCGGTCTTGACCGGTTTTTTTATTATTTCAATAATAATTTTACTATACAAAGCTCGCAGAGAGGGAATAATGGGTACACTATTTTCTCCCAAAATATATGATACCTACCTTAACATCTTAGGCATACAGACTCTTATCAAAGATATTCAGGACGCCATGATAAGACGTTTTTAATAAATTCAACATAGAATGAACAGTACCCGATACGTTCATATAAAATGCTAAATGCCATGTCATGTGTTTGAACGGCGCCGCGACCTACAAAGCGCCATGCATTTTGGACGAGACCTGACTGACAGTGCATTGGTCTTGTTCCTGGTATCGGCGTTATAAATGGGTTTCATTGAAAGGGTATGATTAGATACATTAGACGTTTATTAAAATATTTACTTAGTCATTTTTTTTTTTTTTTCCTTCTGGTTTCGCACGGTTTGTGCATTTAGCCAATGCCACGTTTTAGTTCTTGTATAGTATTGATGAAATGAATTATAAATGCATGATGATGATATCCCCGCCCACTCCCCTTGAGTTTTAGTAAAGATGTGGCACTTTACTGAGACCTCACGCGGACTTCTTGAGAGAACTTGAAGCGAAGTTGCACTGTTTTGTTTCATTTGCCTACACCAATGCACGTTCACAAACACTTAATGGTTAATAATCCACCATTATTATACATTAATATTCGGCTAAACACAAATTTTGGAAAATTAAACAAACTGCTGAACATGACGCTTCACTTTCCCGCCAAGAAGTGTACTTAGTCATTACTTACCTACTTAATTTTATCATGTTTTTTTTATTTTATTTGTAGGGACTTGGAACCTATAACAAGTCCTGTCAGCCCAATCATTTCCTTAACAAGTTACTTACAAAATTTTCTTAAGATAATAGTCTTAAGAAAATTTTAAATAAACTTATAAATAAGCTTAGCTTTATTGCTTGCAGGGTAAGCCAGAATACATTGAAATTTACCTAAATGTAATGCATTCAATTTTAATTTTGTACATAAATGTTCTCTTTCAAAATCATTGCGAATACAAATATAAGGAGGTGTTGGACATCTTCTGGTTTATCACAAGCAGTACAGTTAGGTGAAAGGGATTTCTTCATTAAAAAGGTAATTTTTTTAAGTGATACATGTCCAGATCGTATTCTAAAAGCTATTTTAAGTAATCGCCTACCCAGTTTAACATCGGTAAACCACGGTATCCCAGGAGGCTCACATTGCATAGTTTTGTACCATATTCCGTTTTCTCGAGATCGGATGTCAAAATGTTCTTTCCACTTTTGTTTCCATATTGTCTTGTACCGTGAAAAATATTCTGAGTAATCAGGAATTATGAATACCTCACTTCCGTCTGTACAAGATCTTTTAGCCAAAATGTCAGCCTCCTCATTACCTCTCAAGCCAACATGTGAAGGGATCCACTGCAATCTCAGAGTTACATCATTAAGCATTGTATAAATTTTATCAAGATTCTATCATGGTTGGTACATAATAATATAGTAAAGTATCTATATACACCGTGGTATTTTAATCGTCTTACAACGACAGGCAACTTCATGTGTCCAATGACTACTAATCATTCATGAAAGTAAAAAAAAATATTTATTAAAATTAGAATAATTAAAAAAAAAAACTTGTATACATGACGTAGTTTGAAACACCCTGTTACGAGTCTTGCGTTTCTAAAGGCGGCACGGAATGGAGCGCAAGACTCGCACCACGCTTATGACAGGGTGATTCTAACTATTTCTTGCGTCATAATGTTTTTTTTTTTTAATTAGTTGGATGTTAATAAAAAAAAATACTTTCATGAATGATTAGTAGTCGTTGGATACATAAAGTGGGCTGCCGTTGTAATAGATTAAAATGGCACGGTGTATAAATTATTATAATTATACTAAAAGCTGAAGAGTTTGTTTGCGAGTCGGAAAGCGAAAACGAAATAATAGCACGGGCGAGCGATGCGATGCAACGCAGTGGGTCGGGAAACAAGAAATTTCACACGGACGAAGTCGCGGGCAGGGTTGACAAGGAATTTCTATTTATTCTACTGAATTAGTAGTCTGTGTGTTGACAGTAAATAGTTTTCCAATTTAGATAATTTATTAAGGCGCTAGGATCGGCTCGAGTCGCGTACTGAATTGAAGTATAGGCTCGCGAGTGGTTAGCTCGCGCATTTGGTGGATATTTAAAAACAGACTAATTATTTTAATAATTTAATCAAGACAAACTCACCAAATTATGCTAAACAATCTTACTACCTTTTCTTTTATATAAAAAATACGAAAAAAACGTCTGTTTTTTAGCAAAGAGATTGATTAAACATTAAGAAAAGGGATAACTTTGATATTGTGTTATTAACAGCGATTGCATGGCTGCCAGATCCTTATATAAGAAACTAGCTGCTGCCCGCGGCTTCACCCGCGTGGCTTTTTCTAAACATATAAACCTTCCTCTGGAATCACTCTATCTATTAAAAAAAACCGCATCAAAATCCGTTGCGTAGTTTTAAAGCATCTAACCATACATAGGGACAGACAGGAAGCGGGAAGTGGCTTTGTTTTATAATAAGTTGTGATATATTTTTTTCTAATTTTTTAGTTTTATAATTATTATTCTGTTATTTATGTTTGCCATGGATTAAAAAAAACTAGTAACTGCGGTCTCTGTCGGGTCATAGCGCCTTAATAACTTCTAATACTACACCTGTCAAAATAGGTGAGTGTTTTAATAGGATAGTGTACGATTCATTAATTGTATTTGTCTAATGATAGCGTGTGAAGTGATAGCTTGTCTATTTGGCCACACTGCTTTAATATTTACTTTGATATGTTTTCCCTTTATTGATTGAAAAGATAATGGATGTATGGAAAGTGGGAAATTATGAGTTTTTTTTTTGGAGTTTTGTTTGTATAAACACTTTGCTTTTAACACTCTTACCGCTAGTTGCACCGTGTGCCCATTAAATTTAATTCCCGATTAAAAGTAATGCTGTTTCTATCTAGCAGAACGTATCAGAAAGTGACAGCATTACTTATAATCGGTAATTAAATTAAATTTAATGAAATTACGTGCAACTAGTAGTGTTAGTGAGGAATTTAATAGCCAATTATAATGAGTAACGAATTGTTCGATTTTAGGTAAAACAATACTTAGATGTTTTATGTAGGTTTGAATAATGATTTGGGTTATTGTTCATTCGCCACAAAGTAAATTCGTCACATTTTTGTACACTCCATACATTGAAAGTGTATTCGCCACTTGCATTAAAAATATGAGTAAATTCGTCACAACCACAAGTCTTCATTTTAGGTACGTACCTACATCATTTTTGCATAAAATACTGGTAGCAAGCAAAGTTATTGGTTTTTAAATAAATAAAAACGTTTTTATACTACTTACTGTTTGATTTTTCTGCTGTCTGTGCGGAAATAAACAATTTGACGAATTTACAATAATCTAAATTAATATACTGTGACAAATTTACTTCATGAAAATAGAACTGTGGCAAATTTACACATACTTTTTTCTGTGCCGAACTTACTTTGTGGCGAATGTACAACAACCCAATGATTCCATTGGCTGTGATCAAAGGGTGATTGTAAAACCATAATGATCAACTTCTACAATACAAAGCATAAAAGTACTAAAGCAGACCATTATTAAATCGACATTGTAATTAAAATTTTATTTCTAAAGAATTAATTAGCTATTGTTCACCGGCGAAAGGTAAAAGTTTTATACTCGTAATGGAGCTGGTAAAAAAACGTTTGTAAAAATGTATATACCTATTAGAAAGGGTGAATGAAAAGATTCGTGAAATACAGACCGTTCTTCATTTCAACCTACTAAAATCATGCTTGTTTTCCCCGAGGTAGTGCCGGTTCTCTAAGGCGCTCCTAGGCCCCTAAAACACGCAGTTTCAAACGTATTTAAATTTTTGGAAAATTTGAAATGTTTGTAGGGGATTTTTTAGTTCATTATGCTGTTTATGGACGCCGTTATAGCTTTTGCAAAGAATCAGAGATGCACTCGAAAATTTAGGCTCTCTACCCGGCCATAGGTTAGATTTTATGCAGTGCCGGAGCCAGCGCGGGGCCTGTACCAAATTCTACAAAGGGCACTACTTGGATAGAAATTGGTTTGTTTTAGGTTTTCAAGTTTATGAGATAAAATAAAACATTACTTTTTCTCGTTATAAGACTAGTAAAATCAACGTTTCTAAACAAAGACGTTTTTCTCTTACTCGAACCAAATATTACTACGTATATAATCAAATATTGCTTTTTCTCAAACATGCTTGGAAATGCGAGTATTATTTTGACAACCTTCTTCGAGATAAATCGAACTTGCTGTACTGGCCAAATACCTACATGCGAGCAGCGGCCACCAAAAATTGGATGAAAATCCATAAGTGTCGTGTTTTAGCGGCCAAATAAATTACATAGTAAACTCATACATATCGTGTAATTTAAAAATGGAATGATCTTTTACTCCGAAACATGTCAAGCAAGAAGGTAACTTATCAAAGGTTTTATTTAAATTTCGAACTGGCTTGCAAATAGAAAGCTGTTTATTGAAAAAAAAAAAACAAATGAACACATTGGCGCGTGAAAAGTTATCGTTGTTCGTCATTGAATAAGGAAATTATAAATAATTTACTTTGTTTGAATTTCCGCGCATTATTTGAGAAAAGCACTATACAAGCCTTGGCTGCAACTAGGCATTGATGGACTCACCGACTCACGTAAGAGTGCCTCGGCTTCGCCTCGGCCCACATTTACACGTTCGTGCATCAATGCCTCTTTTGCTGGCCGCTGCAGTAATGTATGTACTTTATAGAACTTTTGTAAAACACGCGCAATGCTACGCGGACTCCATTTGCTAATATCCCACTTTGAAATTTTCAGAAAAAGAACGCTTAACAGCGTGGTCGCAGACCAACTCTTCCGAGGTGGAAAGACCTCGAGTTTGGGCTGCACGGTCGGTCCTTGAGCTGGGAGCCACCAGGTCAGCGCACGGGCGTCAACTAGCCTGCAGGGCTCATCATCCGTCATACCCATCGCCGTACTACAGGGATTCGTATACCATGCTTGATGTTACTTGTAAGTATCTTTGTTTTAACTTCATTTTAACACCTTGGTATACAAGGCTCTTGGTATCAATCTAGACGTTTCCAGCGTGAGCTCACTTCGCATTGTTATTGGTTTTCCGTACAATGAGAGGTCAGCTTACACTGTGAATGTATAGCTTAAGGGGCCGGCGTAGCATGCGTAGTTCATACAAACGTAATACCAAAATAATTTGTAAATTAAACATATTCTTAAGGTAGTGTGTATTTATTTCGATTGGATTAAGAAAATGATATAAAGAAGAGATATGAGGAATTTAAAATGTCTATAGAAAACTTATTTTTCTCATAACTCTTGTTTAAATCAGTGTCCATTCAAAATATATGTTTGGGAACCTAGATATCCTGTATTCCAATCGGAATAAAGACACACTACCTTAAGAATGTGTTTGATTTACAAATTATTTTGGTATTACGTTTGTATGAACTACGCATCTCACGCCCTTTTCTCTACACGCCTCTTAATATCTCGTCGTGCGTACCTCCTAGTTCTGTATTGTTTTTGTAGTGTACATAATGTGAAATCCAAAGTCAAATTATTTATTTCAAATGGGCTTGTAAAAGGTACTTTTAAACGTCAAAAATTACATAGAATTGATTCTAGTTGCCCCTTCCAAAAGGTAGTTTCGTATGGAGAAGAATGGGCAAGAAACTCCACCGTTACTCTTTTAAAATGTTATATAATATTTTGTGTATGTACATTAACTATACATATAATTATACAATTAAAATAGCAACCAGTCTGATTTTGTCTAGTCTACTAGATTGTCCTACGAAGCTGGACCATCATGTTTCCAAGTATTCTTATCTTGGATATTATAATCCTCTAATTTGTAATATGCTTGTTTACAAAGTATATTTTTAATATGAGTTTTAAAATTTCTTTAATTTAATTGCAATAATGTGCATTTTGTTGTAGCATTTAACACAGTACCCCATATAGAAAGACCATAAAAAAAAATATAAAGACGATTCTGTCTATCTTTCTAATCAAATCCCAAAACATTAGCCCTTTATGCTTAATCAAACATTTGTAACCACAAAGTTACGATTAAAGTGATCTTTGCACTGTCATTTTGCAACTCCTGCCGTAGAAATGGCAAAGTATTGGGTAAAAAAAGAAAGTCGCCCATCGACACGAAGAAGCAGAATACCTTGATCTTGAAACAAATAAAAGTTTAAACTTCAAGAACAGACATGGTGTTTACGATTGCTTTAATGATGCGCTTAAAAGCACCGCTTTTGAGGTTTATGGTTTAACCAACTCCAGAATTAGTGTCTACCAGGATACCTGACAGCTCCCATGGTTAACGATGATTGGGCCACTGAATTGTTTAATTTACCTCGTTAAAAACCCAGAACGTTGCCCCACACTAGGAATTACTCCTGTATTGTGGGTGCGTTTACAAACGTTCAAACTCACATACACAAACAGCCTCAAATCTAAATCTAGATCGAATGTGTAAAAAGGATCACATCCATGTTAATACTTAGTATTTGTTTTATTTCTCGAGGACTCGGGTTGGGCTCAAAATAGAAACAAATCAATAAGCAATTAGCAACGAGCATAGCTGTAGTAGAAAACAATCGACACTCACAAATTGATCCCATATGGAATCGTAAATAGGATGGAAACACGGAGCTCACGGTATTTTTCTTTTTCTTGTGAAATTATAGGGCATTCAGGAGTAATTTTCTAGATGTCGCTTAATGAACATTAAAGAAAGAAAGAAAAACATTTATTTTGTCTCCAAACAAAAACAAACCGGCCAAGTGCGTGTCGGACCACGCACAATGAAGGGTTCCATATTTGGGATGAATTTATCCAAAAATCTTTTTTTTTACCGACTTTTTCCTGTACTTGTACTGTGAGACCGTGCTGTTTGCCAAATTTCATGATTCGAGGTCAACGGGAAGTACCATATAGGTTTAATTTATTTGCGAGTATCAAAATATGTCGCATAAGTCGCTGTATTTTTTCATTGCGTTGACTTAGAAGCTTGATTTTTAGAGCTCCAAGGAACCGTACACTTACGTATTTGATATAAATTACAACTTGATACTTTTACGAGTTCCTGAGAAAAAGGGTCTTGACAGACTGACAGACGGACAACGAAGTGATCCTACAAGGGTTCCGTTTTTTTTCCTTTTGAGGTACGGAACCCTAAAAAATAATAAAACACATGAAAATACCCTTCCGTTTCTGAAGGACTATTGAGTCCATCTGTGGCGAAATCTCGTGTAAAGTGGCTGTCGTTATGTCGGTCAGCAACAGCTGACATTAATCTGCCTAACCTTTTCCCAACTACATATGTTTGGGTCAGCTTCCAGTCTTACTGGATACAGCTGAATACCAGTATTTTACATGAAGCGACTGCCTATCTGACCTCCACAACCCAGTAACTGGGTAATACTATACTCGTTGGTAAGACTGGTTATCAGACTTTCGGGCTTCTGACGACCCATAATAACTGCCAAAGATCCACGAATAACAGCCGGGACCAACGGCTAATCATGCTTTCCGAGACACGGAGGCGTCTCGGAATGAAAAGATGATTACCCATCCATGGAACAACCCCGGCAAGCGTAGCTTAACCTGATGGATTGACCCGTGCGGCTGTTAATTCCACGAGCTCCTCACAACCGCACCGCACTTATAAACTTTCGTGCTCCTTCAAGAATTCCACGTAAACCCATAACTCTACTTCGTCCTCCACAGAGAAGAACGGTGTTGGGATCTAACTCTCCATGCGCTAGGTTCTGTAGGGTTTTGAACAGTTGCAGCGATCTAATCGATTTCCACTTTCATTCTCTGACCAAGCAGAAATCTAAAATCTTGAGTTGTTTATCAGAGGTGTTATAATGCATTCATTATTTTGTTACTTACATATAACTTCAACTTTAGCAATGAAATTCAAAACTAAATCTTTATTTAGGCTACATATTTTTTCTTTAGTTTTAAGTTGGTTTCTAGACTATACATGTACCTAGGCTTACAAATTAACATAATTTTAGTACATGTGGTGTTTACCTTTAAGTAATTTTTACACTGTTCAAAGTTTTTCAGACCTTATTTTTATCAAGATGTTATTGTAAACAATTGTTGGTGAACCAATTAAATAAACAACAGCTCACTTATGATGTGACAAGTTATAGTTAGTAAAGCCAATATTGGCTCCAAGATTTCATATTTCAGGTCTGAAGCATATGCATACATAGAAATATCAACTACTATCCTAGAGTTAAAATATAACCTGCTATTCTGAGCTACCTACATCTGACGAGCATGTATTCGTAGTTCTCGTAAATATCAATTGGCAGTGACTCTCTCGTCTTAGAGGCTTAACTCACGGACTCACTACGTGATATACGTGTGTTTCTACTGCAAGACTGACTCGTAGATTGCATTTTACACCTGCAACAAGTGCAGTCCTGAAAAGTATTGGACATTTGCAACCACAAGATATTATAATATGTTACATATGAAAATAAATACACTCACTGGAATTTATTTTATCATACACACATACTCGTACACATAAACTCACGGCTTCTTCCAAAGGAGTAGGCAGAAACTACAAACACCACCAGCGGGGCGAGCACGGACTACTGTGACATGACTTGAGTCACACATTTTATCACAGTTTGAGTGATAAAACTGTTTTGTCATAAAATGCTAGTACAAATTGACATGACATAATTTATCATGTCTTGTCACAGACTTCTTGGCACGCCCATGCTCGGCCCACTGCTACGATCCTTACATACTCATTTTGTCTCTGCTTTTTAGGGTTCTGTAATCAACACAACACACATCCAACAATGAACCCTTATAGTTTCGCAATGTCCGTCTGTCTGTCTGTCTGTCCTCAGCTTAGCTCCGAGACTCTTAGTACTAGAAAACTGTAATTTGGCATGGGTCTACTTAGTAATTACGCCGACAAAGTGGTAGAATAAAATCTTGAAATAATTTTTTTTTAGAGTACCTCCCTTGTACGTAAAGTGGGGATGATATTTTTTTTCTCGTCTACCCTATGGTGTGGGGTACCGTTAGATAGGCCGATCAAAAATATTGCAGGTGTGTGAAAACCATTTTTCGATTCAGGAATCGGTTTGCGTAATATTAGGCTTTAAAGTTCTATTTTTTTTTAGAGTCAAATGTCAGATTTCAGTTGCCTCAGGATTTGTCTGCGTGAAGGTGTTTTTCTAATTTCTAAGTTGCTCCACTAAAACTCGAGAACTACAACTCCGATCGCAGAAATACAAAGTGCATTGTGATTCTCTATACAACACCAATAAATTCTGAGCTCGTATCAGAAGAAGTCACAGAAAATAATGACAACATTTGAACTTAAAAATTTTAAGTGACTCGAACCAAAAATTTCAAACCGAAAACCGGAAAATACAATGGGGAACGTCCATAGACCAGGCCTATCGTTTGAAAATCAATGAAATCAGCCTTAGAGAACTTTGAAAACGGCAACCATATGAAGATTGACTAAACCCCGTCAGCACCATAGTGGTCCACATCTCCGATACCTGGGTCATCATGTATGCTCCTAGAGTGACTCAAATCGAGCAAAATACATTGATACTTATGTAGATGTTTATTGAACGAACCCTTAATTCGTTCCCAAAGCGCAAGTCTGCCCATGATTCCATGTCTACCGGTAGTCCCACTACCGGGGACTACTACCAGGTCATTTTTTACATAAAAGATCGGCTGATCACAATGACAGGAGAGAATCAAGTCCCTATTAATTTCTTAAGCACAGGATCTTTTGCACAATGGAACTGATATCACGTAGAGTGGCTATCTTAAAGATTGAAGAAGTTACCTGATCACGTGATGCTTTGGGAATTCACGAATTTGTTTGGTCTTTGCTTGATTAATTTCTCTTGATATCTCTAGCATATACAAAGCCATATGACGCTATGTACTGTTACCAAAAAGTCATTGCATTAACAAAACTTTTTGCCAAGACTTAATCTAACAACAAAACCTCCTTTTCCAGTTGTTCCAGTAGTTTCCATCGTTGGTGGTGATGCCAGTATCCTGACTTACCTGGAAGAGGGTTCCAGTGCCCTCACCCTGGAATGCCGAGCTGACGGAAACCCCAGTCCTTACGTTTGGTGGACCAAAAACGGACAAGTTATCGCCACTAATGGAGCGAAGCTGATTCTTGCACCCGTATCTAGAAATCATTCTGGTAAGTCAATAGAGAAACGAGTTGACTTATAATATTCTGATCTACTTTGACGTAAATAATAGCACCATCCTATTTCTTCCCGTGGGCGTCATAAAAGGCGACTAAGGGACTTACTAGAGAATGAACAGCAGCGTTCTCTATGCATTTTAACACCTTACTGCGATCACCAACCCGCCTGTCAAGCGTGGCGATTATGGCAAACACCCCCGTTTGGGGGAGGCCAAACCAAGCGTCCAGCAGTGGACGTCTTCCGGCTGAAATGATGATGATCATGACTTTTTTATTTTAGTAGATTATTATTTTATTAGTCCTTATTAGCCTTGTCTGTTTTGGTAATCAATGAAAGAAAAGTGTCCTTGTCCTTGGCTTGCTGCTTGGGGAGATACTATGAAATACAGTTTTCATCATGTAGGTATCAATGTTGCTGTTGGTATTTACATTATTTTTGTTAATCTTTCAGGTATCTACGGCTGCCAAGCGAGGAACTCTTTGGGGACATCGGATTCAGTCAAGATTGAAATTGATATAAAGTGTAAGTATCATTTAATTATTTTTATTTTTCGTGTGGTTAGGGTGTCAGAGTTTTTATGCCGCCAGGCCTCTGACTTGACTTCTCATGCCGTTGAGAAATATCTTTCAGGCATGGCCGGTTTCCTCACGATGTTTTCCTTCACCGTTTTTTAAGTTAGTGATAATAATAATTATACAATACGTACATTAATCCGGAAAGTCAGAGGTGCGTGCCTTGGGTTTGAACTCGAGACCGATGATTTGGCAGTCCAATGGTCTCACCACTACGCTATCACTGCTACTAATAAATTCTATAATTAATATACTTCTTTGGTATGTAGGTAATATAATATATTACTTAGGTAATAATAATAATAAATATATTAGGTTAGTATTATTACTTCTCATCGAAAGGCGCGTGCAGACTACCGAAATATCGGAGGTGCGACATGTATAGCGACTCTTGTCTCACCCGCGATGCCGCGCCAGTCTGTACGAGCCTTTAGTTGTTACCGATTCCAGAGTTTCAAAAACCTACCAAATCTATTATTTTTGACCAAATATATTATGTATTCGTCCAGTAGTGGCCGTTTTTCATCTGAATCATGATGATGTTAATATAAATTATTTAACTAAACCTTTATTTGTTGTTCGAGGGAGATAAAAATAACGCTCTCTAGAGCTTAGTGTACATCCCGACACCTGTGGGCAAAGTATACTCGTGCGGCATACAGCGCCCTCCGCGTCTAGTTCAATAACGCGTTCAGGGCGGTGTTGGGGCTGCCCCGCCACTGCAGCGCCTCGGGCATGTTCGCGGAGGCGCGCACTGACTGCTTTCACGCGACGATGCGCAAGCGGTGCGCGTCTCTGGTACGCAGGGTGCGGGGCAGTGCCAATACCATCCTGATGATCGCCAATAGACTGGATTGCCTTTATATCCGGCAATGCTGTAGCAGACATATTGTTACCTTGCGAGCGTTTTTTTTTGTCTGTGCTTGTTATCCTGTCTGTATCCTTTTTAGGGTTCCGTATCCAAAGGGTAAAACGGGAACCCTATTACTAAGGCTCCGCCGTCTGTCTGTCTGTCTGCCTGTCCGTCTGTCCGTCTGTCTGTCCGTCCGTCACCAGGCTGTATCTCATGAACCATGATAGCTAGACAGTTGAAATTTTCACAGATGATGTATTTCTGTCGCCGCTATAACAACAAATACTAAATAATAGAATAAAATAAAATAAATATTTAAGGGAGAGCCCCCATACAACAAATGTGATTTTTTTGCTCTATATTGATAACGGCAACGCCGCTTGAAATATTCACAGAATATGTAGATATATATTGACTTTAAACATAAATAATTAAATTAAAATAAAACAAATATTGAATGTGTGTAATTTAGTTAAAAACAAATAAATAATTTTTGCCATTTTTATAGATAATGGTACGGAACCCTTCGTGCGCGAGTCCGACTCGCACTTGGCCGGTTTTTATGTATCTACTTGTATATGAGTCTTGTTACTTCAAATAAACTAATTTTATTTATATATTTCTGCACTGTATTTGCAGACCCTCCGCGAGTGACATGGGTGGGACCTGACACTGTGGTGGAAGCGAACCTGTTCTCTCAAGTCACGTTGGAGTGCAAAGCTGAAGGCAATCCCCCGCCCTCTTACACGTGGTATCACAAGTAAGTTACTTTGTTGTTCGCTTTCTAAGATTTTTGTAAACGAAACAGAAGAGTATCATGATTGTAAGGCCCGTATTTATAGAACTTTACTCAGTACTCAAGCATTACTTAAGCACGACCGAAGTCACCGACCGAACAGCTCATTCGGCTCGCTTCGGAAACTGACAATGACTATTGAGTGAGCTGAGCAGTTTCCTTCGAAGCGCGTGTACCGAGAGTCAAATGAGCTAACATTCTCCGTCAGAGGCCCGTATTTATAGAGCGTTACTCAGTACTCAAGCATTACTTATGACTAGATTCAAGCCATTAGATTGGTTGAATTTAGTCTTAAGTAATGCTTGAGTACTGAGTAAAGTTCTATAAATATGGGCCTAAGTAAGTAAGTAAGTAAAATTTTATTTGTTTATACATGATGTACATGATACATTGCATGCAAGATAATAAAAGATACAGAAAGTTCTAACATGTTCAGCCGCATATCGTGGCGTACAAATTGGTAGGAAGAGATGGTCCACAAACCGTGATAATATTCATCAAAATTAAATTATAGAAATTATGTAGGTACTTATTAAATCATCATTATTAATTAGAGATTAGGTGTCATTACAATTCAGCAAGCATATGTTTTAGATAAAATTAAATGTCAAAGTAGATTAGTCAATAAAAATTTATGAATTACTGTCATGAAAATTTACAAATTACAATTATTTCATAAAAATACAATAGATTACAATAACATGTCAATAACAAATTACAATTGTAGAGAAAATCATTCAGTATTTTGTTTGTTGTTTATCAACTTTACAAGCCGTGTCCCCGAAGGGATATCCCATCGGCAAAAATGATGAAATTCCGTACAAACTTTCACCCCCCGATTAATAAGTTTAGGGGAAGAATTTTCCTGAGTGCTCCCTTCCGCTACATAAGGAACTGTCATGTTTCCCCAGCGGTTTAAGGGTCGGGTAAACGCCGTTGAACAATACTCCATTTGAAATAATAGGTTTAGACATTTAAATAAACCGTTTTACAGTCCGTTTAACCGATTTTGACTTCTATTCTATTGCATTAGTGGCATGACAAATGGCAGCTGTAATAAACAGTTGTTATTTCAACCACGTTTTTGCTTTTAATGCCACCTTATGCCTACGGAATAGAAGTCAAAATCGGTTGAACAGACTGTAAAAAAGTCTATTTAAATTTCTAATCTTATTTCAAATGGAGTATTATTGTAGTAATAATACTCCATTTACTCCTTTCTAAACTCATCTTTTCCGCTCTATTTCTGTATCACCACGTTCGAAACAGAAGTTTCAGTTGGTAACATTTTTTTTTCTCAAAGTCAAAGTCAAAGTTTTTATTAATGCGATTATTGGTGATATAACATGGTCTTAACATATTTTATAGTACCTCAAAAATCTACCCTATCAGGCATGCATTGTTAAATTACAATATTATAAATTAAACATTATGAAGTGATTAATATCTACAGAAATTGAAATACAAGATATAATACATTGCAATAAATTAACAGACATAATGTCTAAGAGTATTCTCTTTATTTATTAGGGACTTGGAACCTATAAAAAGTCATGTCAGCCCCATCATTTCCTTAACAAGTTACTTACAAAATTTTCTTAAGGCTATTAAATATATACTTATAAATAACTTAAAAAAAAAAAAAAAACTTATAAATAAGCTTAGCTTTATTGCTTGCAGGGTAAGCCAGAATACATTGAAATTTACCTAAATGTAATGCATTCAATTTGAATTTTTTACATAAATGTTGTCTTTCAAAATCACTGCGAATACAATATATAAGGAGTTGTTGGACATCTTTTGGTTTATTACAAGCAGTACAGTTAGGTGAAAGGGATTTCTTCATTAAAAAGGTACATTTTTTAAGTGGTACATGTCCAGATCATATTCTAAACAGTTGGTAACATTCTTTATTTATTCTTTTCAGTCCAGCATCATCAGCCCGTATCAACTCTCTTCAAGATGGCGCATACCCGATCTCAATGACGCCTCAGCTTCAACTGCATAACGTATCTTACGACCAACATGGACGATACACCTGCGTGGCTACCAACCAGATCGGACTTGAAGACAGGTGAGATACAGGCATCATAATTTGACATTTGACTTATTATGCAATAGAAAAACTGGACCAAATTTAATATCTCGAAAAAACACAACATCATACTTTACTCAACATTAGGTTCTCATGCACACGGCACTTATCTCGGTATTTATTATTATTACTAACAGCTGCCCTTGGGTTTGTCAAAAATAAAAGTAGCCTAAGTTAATGCATCAGCTATCTGCCAGTGAAAGTCTCGTCAAAATCGTTCCAGCCGTTTCGGAGACTAGCCGGAACAAACAGACAGATAGACAAAAAAATGTATTATAAGTACCTTATATATTTTCATAGGCATATAATCAAAAGCGTTTGTTGAACAGAATTTGACTTCTATTCCGGAGGCATAAGGATGGCATTAACAGCAAAAACTTGGTTACAATACTAACAGTTTATTAGGTACAGCTGCCATTTTTTTCATGCCACCAACGCGATAGAAGTCAAAATCGGTTGAACGGACTGTAAAAAAGGTTTATTTTTTCTAATTTTATTTCAAATGGAGTATACTTAATTATTTATAGAAATACTTTTGTAATGCATTAAGGCTCGTACAGACTGGTGCGATATCACGGGCGTGACGCGACACTTCCTATGTCGCTGCCTGTCGCGCCCGTGATATCGCGTGAGTCGGGCGTTGGTAGCTGCGCCAGTTTTATCGTTTGCAGCTATCATCCTTTAAAATTGTTTTCTTTGATCGTATTTGTTTTTTTTGGTCCAAATAAACGATTATTATTACTAAGTTACGCCTGTATTAAACGAGGAGTTAAGGCGAACTGGCGAAATCCTGGGCGCGAAAAGGGTCACCCAGTTTGACGTGCCTGCAATATCGCGCGAGCCTATGCGAGCCACTTTACAAACACCCACATTTCATGGACTCGACTAAAGTACTCAAATTATTTTTAATGTCAGTCAATAATCAAATCAGCCTATCACAATTTAATCTTCTGCTTGCCACAGGCTTTTCCGAAGTTTCGCCACAACATCTGGCCATGTTTGTCTAAGGACCGATAGCCAAATAAAGCAGATGAGTCCTAGAATGGAGACCACGTTGAAACGTGGTCTCGCAAGCCTAGCGTGGGATCCCCCCCAGATAGATAGGCCGACGATCTTAAAAAGGCTGCTAGGATAGGATAGACTGGATCATCGAAGGCATATTTATTTTGAATGTATCTTCATGTACCCATTCTATAAAATCCTCCCAACCGAATTTTTGTCCCAGTGGAAATTCGCCTGGTAGGCAGAACAGCACAGTGCACTAGTGTGTGCGTAAACACAAATGCACTCATTGTCTGGTGGTTGGGACGGCAGTCCGACATGACCGGGGAGAGACCAGCCATAGGACCAACGACTTTAAGTGCTCTCGAGGCGCGGGGGTATCACACCACTAACTTCCAGACTCCGGGCTGCTACTGAAAAATTCGCGCCCTTATGGGGTAGGCAGATCCCCTACACTATGATGACAACGGTCTTCTCGGAGCAGGCGAACGCCTGTTCCGAGAAGACCGTTGAGCTGTTGTACAAGTTCGTCGTCCCCAAGCGCCGTGAGCAGTGCACGAAGGGCGAGCAGCTGATCGTTACATTCGCGGCCGGTTACATAGCTCTTGTGTTCTGCGCCATTGTCTTCCATCCCGCCGACGCTGTGTTCTCCAAGCTCATCTATGTTCTATGTTAGAGGGTTGGTTTCCGCACTTAGTCCTTCATGTGGACCATTGTGCGTGGGCCATGGTGGCCGTCAGTTGTTTATTCCAACCAGCCCACCTCCCTCTAGAAGCTGATTAGGTCTTCTGGTCCGCATAGAATATCTGTGAAGGATCTGGGTGACCCGAGGGTTTCTGTTCTGATCTGGGTGACGCCTGTGCAGTCAAAGAGCACATGCGCAACGGTTTCTTTAGCCTCCATGCAAGCCCTGCACAGAGGGCTGTCCGTTATGCCTATTTTGTGGAAGTGTTTGTTTAGTGAGCAGTGTCCCGTGATGGTCCCTGTCACCAGGCGTAGGCCGTTCCTGTCCAGGCGTAGGAAACGCCTGGTTAGCCTGCCATCTAAGGATGGCATGGCTTCCCTGGATTGCCTGCAGCCTGGTGTCGACGTCCACCAGCTCTTCGCTTGTGTGTGGGTGAACTCCTGTAGCCACCTGCGTAGTTGGTTAAAGGGGATGGGAAAGTTGCACCCTTGCAAGTGAGTACAACACCAGCTCCAAGCTCATTCCTAATGTATTGTTGATCCCCAGGAACCACCAATCAGAAGCCGTGACACTGAACGTGCTGGGCCCGCCCGTGGGCGCGGACAGTGGCGTGGCGCACGCGTGGAGCGGCAACGAGGCGCGCGTGGCCGCCACGGTGTGCGCCGACCCGCCGCCGCTGCGCGCCGCCTGGCTGTGGGGCAGTCTGCGCCTCGATGTGCCCTCGCAGATCGGTATGGCATTATAGCGCTACAAGGTTTTTAAGACGCAGATATATGCCAGTGACCTTGAGTGGTTAGCTTGCGTGTTCTGTACTGAGAGCACGCAACGCGTCGTACGTTCAGCCAGTAATAGGACTCGCCCATCAAGGAGCGCTGTCCCCAATTTGACGCATTATTAATTTATTATACACAAAACAAAAGGTATTTTAATAAAACGCGTATACTAAAATATCAATAATTAAATTATCTTTAAATTGGTGAAGGTTTCAGAAAAATACGCTTGATAGATTTTGCGCCACTCCCAGTTTTTTATCCGTGTTAGACATAACATTACAAATTAATTTCACAATGTAATATAAATATAATCTAAAATATTCACATATTAAGTTATTGAGAAAATGCTCTAATTTAACTTAATTTTTTTTCAAATCATCAATCACTACTCGTTAAGACGTGATCTTCAGTTTAAAATCATTCATTATTTCGGTTATCGTCGCCTTAAGTAACAAAGTCACAACTCCACGTCCAAGCGGGTATTTCGCGTATGGAAAAAATGTAAGAAAAATCTGAAGTAACGTAGCCATCTTCTTTTGTCAATATTTCTGTCGGAATTTCATAAATGTTTACAAACAGCGCCCCCTGTCAACTTCATTCGAGCGCTAAAAGATCCTAGAAGCAGTGTATGGCGATGACTTCATCCGCGTGAATTTCAAAACAAGTCAAAGACTAGTTTCCGCTCAGAGAAAGAACTGGCATGCTAACAAACTATTATGTTTTTTTTTTTACTTTTTTTAAAACGCGCTCTCGCTTTTTATTTTGCTTTAACCAGCTTCCTATCAAAATCTTTCAAGCATACTCGTTAGAATCAGTCCCCATAATCGAATATTTAAAACTGTCCATAGATAGAGCTTTATTGACACGTCAATATTTTATTAATCTTGTACTGTATTCGGAATTTCTCAGTGGCAGCCCGGAGTCTGGATTTGTGCCCAGTTGATGGCAATAGGCTCGCCCCTTGTTACATGGGACAAACATAACTGGCGAAATGTGGGTGTACCATAATAGGTACACCTCTGCTTAACCCTTTGGGGATTACAGGCGTGATATGTGTGTTATGTTTCAATCTCATTTCTCCCACCAGGTCGCTACCGCACTCTAGAGCCGGCAACAGACGGCGGCTGCTACCGCTACACACTGCTGATCTCTAACACAGGCGTAGCAGACGCGCGGGTGTACGTACTACATGTGGAGAACGTGAGGGGCTTCTCGTCTCATGCCGTCTCGCTCACTGTGCATGGTGAGTTGTTTCTTATTTGATTAGGTATTTGAGAGTTTTTCGGTGTAGAATATTCGACGAATTGACTCTGCGGTGCTAAAAACACCGCAGAGTCAATTCAGAGTTCCGTACCCAAAGGGTAAAACGGGAACCCTATTACTAAGGCTCTGCCGTCTGTCTGTATGTCTGTCACCAGGCTGTATCTCATGAACCGTGGTAGTTAGACAGTTAGACAGTTGAAATTTTCACAGATGATGTATTTCTGTTGCCGCTATAACAACAAATACAAAAAAAAACAGAATAAAATAAATATTTAAGGGGGCTTCCATACAACAAACGTGATTATATTGCTCGTTTTTGCTCGTTGATAACGGCAACAGGTAGACGCTTGAAATATTCACAGAATCTTTAGGTTGAATCTTCACTGTAAAAATAAATAATTAAATTAAAATAAAACAAATATTTAAGGGGGGCATACAACAAACTTGATTTTTTTTGCCGTTTTTATAGATAATGGCACGGAACCCTTCGTGCGCGATTCCGACTCGCACTTGGCCGGTTTATTTGAAAGAGCAGTACCAACCTAAAAATCGCTCGTATTCTGTTCATTGAATATTTGCTTCTTGGAGCATTTTTAATGCCTCTATATCCGAAACTTGTAAATGTTGCTCCGATCGCCTTATATGAGGACTGGTTCTGGTCAAGATAATGGACAAAACGTCCTCCTACAGGCGACGGATTAGTGATGACCGTGATATCATCATCATTTCAGCCGAAAGACGTCCACTGCTGGACTTAGGCCTCCCCCAAAAGGGGGATTTGCCATAATCGCCACGCTTGGCAGGCGGGTTGGCGATCGCAGTATGGTTTAAAAATTGCATAGGGAACGCTGCTGCCCATTCTCTAGTAAGTCCCTTAGTCGCCTTTTACGACACCCATGGGAAGAAATGGGATGGTGCTATTCTTTACGTCCGGCACCTAACGGTTTTTGAGATCACAATTCTCATGAGATCCATGACTATCCAGAATCAACCCTTTAAAATGTTCATGTATCTTCGAGTGTAATTACTACTTAGGCCGCTTATAAATTAGCATAATTATTCGTTGTTTAGCGACAGATGCATGATAGCATGAATACATTTGTGGATGTTATCAATACTAGTGAATGTTACTACCATTTTAATCCAACGCAATTTATGAAATATACGACCAAAGCGAAGTACTGTTCGGCTATCGTACAGTTTGGAAACACCCCTAAACTAACAATATTCCAATATCTTTAAAAGCATGAGTTCCTAATCTCCCTTGCGCCTTATTTACAAGAGGAGAATTAGACGACCTTCGAGAGGCAAGACATCGTTTAACTTTACACAATAACCGTCTTATTACATATCAAGGTTTATGTTCAGACCTAGGTTTAAACCATGGAGCGATTATTGAATTTCGAACTTTATTCCGTCTATGGTAAAGTTCTTAATACAAAAATGGCAACTTAGTACCGAACTAAGTTTTCAACTTTGTAAAGAGAACGGTATTTCAATCACAATTACGTTCTTATTACAAAAACTGGCTCCATGGTTTAAACTATGTCAAAATATAAATCTTGTTTTGTAATAAGACGGCACGTGTCAAACACGAGTGCGATAAAGTCTGGTGGTTGTCGCCTACAATTCTCACATGAACAATCTCGCCCCTCGACGCGCGACGGTTGAAAAAGTCTCATTTTGTAAACGCGCGTTAACCCTGCAAGTAAGCCTGTTTATGTACTGCATGTTATAACGTTGCAATAATTTTGTTCACGCAGATAATTTTTCGCTAACAGAGACTGCGCACGTGGCGCCGCTTATCGCTGCGGCGCTGGTTATAGCGGCGCTGTTGGTCATCGTGCTGTGTCTCATCATCAGGTGTAGGAGACGGAGAGGTAAGCTGTACATTTAAAAATAAGTCTAAATCTTTAAGGGCAACTAAAGCCATTTTGAAAAGGCCAGGTGATTCTTCATTCTTATGCGCATTATTTATTTACCCTTTAAAACCTGGCGTCCACAATTGAGGACATAAAATACAATAAAATATAAAAGTATTACTAAAGTATTATTATTAATACTTTTTGAAAAAAAAACAAGTATTTCTCCAAAAGTTGACTCCCATGTTTTTTTTAAATATTTTTTTCTAGTTCTTAATACCTATTAAAACACTGAAAATTGACTTAAATCTGAACGAGGAAATAAAAAAGTCAGGTCTGAAAGGGTTATAAAACATGGAAGACTTACAGCTTAAAAACGTAATAAAAAGGAAACAATAGTCAAACAGCAGGCCAATTACAAGTCTTCGCGTATAGAATTAGATTAGAAATTTATATATGAGCATACAACAGCAATACGTCATACATTTTGTTGTTTATGAAGTTAGATATTTGACTAAAACTATTTGGTTTACATTTATGGAGAAAAAAATTATAAAAAAAATATAATTAAGAAGGTAATAATCGAAACTTACGGTTAAGTGGCTATTTGAAAAAATAAAGAAAGAAAAAAAAAAAAAATCTTATCGCTGAAGACCGTTTTATGTAATAGGGATTGGAAAGAGGAAAGGACTTGTGCTTATTTTTTTACTATGAATTCCCTTACGATTCACGGAAAGACAAGTGATCTACGTTTCATCCGACACCATACATCAATAAGATAAAATATAACATAACATACATTATATAGGTAGGTACATCATACGTCGTACTAATATTTTTTTTTTAATTATTTGCAGAAAGCGTGGAATATAAGACTGAAGATTTAGATAGGTGAGCATTTTCCTATTTACATAATACTTCCAAAAACTTCCTTCCGTTTTCTAGCCTTAATTGGTTGCCAGTAAGATTGAGCACATGACAGTTCTCTCATAATCACCAGCCTAGACTTTCCAAATTATGTTGGGGCCTGGCTTCCAGTCTAACGGGATGCAGTTGGCGTTGGAATCGTGGTTACAAACCAGACTTAATTTTTGTCAGTACTGAAATTAATTAGAATAAACAATTTTTCTTTCTTTCTTTCTTCTTTCTATGTATGTGTAAAATCCGTCTGCCAGTCTATCCCAAACATACAACACAGCACCCATTACGTGCAGCGATCAAACCAAGACAGGTTCCGTTTAAACCCCGTTTTAATTTCTCTATGGCAAACTGTGAAACGAATCAGGAATGAAGAGATCCGCAGGTGAACCAAGGTAACCGACATAGCTCGAAGAATTGCCAAGCTTAAGTGGCAGTGGGCAGGGCACATTGCTCGCAGAACTGATGGCCGATGGAGCCGAAAGGTTCTGGAGCGGCGACCGCGTACCGGAAGACGTAGCGTTGGAAGGCCTCCTACAAGGTGGACCGATGACCTTGTCAAGGCCGCAGGTATCCGCTGGATGCGGGAAGTGGCGGTGCTTGGGGGAGGCCTATGTCCAGCAGCAGTGGACGTCTTTCGGCTGAAATGATGATGATGAAACTGTGAAACGTTTTTTGCACGCAAATCTACGCGACATACAGACTGACTTTGAAAACATGCGAAAAAATTTAAGGGAGTGTTCTACCCATCATTATGAACAATTTTTACTATGGGACCAAATTAGAAATGGCAACAAACAAATCGACCTTCTTATACAAAATGGTCCAATCGGTTATGTACCTATAAAGGAAGGTCGACTTTTTTTGCGAATTCTAATTTGGTCCCATAGTAAAAGTTGTTCATATTAATGGGTAGAACACTACCTTATATTTTGTCGCATGTTTTCAAAGTCAGCTTGTAAGGTTCTACAGGCTGACTCCAACTACGAGCACTTCAACTACGAACAACTTGTTAATACTATTTTGACTGTGTCGCGTCATTGTTTATCTAAAGGTTGCCGCACATCTAACTGGAGATCCACCAGAAGCTGTTAACCATGGTTATGTTATAGCCAACCAAATAGCGCATCAACTGTTATTCAAAGGCAAACCGCCACACAGATTGCCAAGAGCCTAGTAAGAGATCTGCGAATCCACTTGGAAATTCCACCGAAATCAGCAAGACGTTCACACCGTTGTCACCGACTGGGCCCAAATCATCTAACTTAATTCAATATTTTTATTTTTACTGTCGATTCAAAAAGAACAAGACCGGATGCAGCTAAATAGCAGTATTTACATGGAGCGACTACCTATCTGACCTCCACGGCCCAGTTTACAGTTCAGTAGTGTAGTGTGTTAAATACAACACACATACTTACCTAAACTCACGCCTTCTTACCAGGGGGTAGGTAGAAACACACACACACAGAACGCCACCTGCTACGATCTTTACATACTCCTGTAGAATACAGTTTTCTAATATCTAATACTAAGCTATCTGTCTCGTTGGTCTAGTGGTCGCAAGCGCTACTGTTGAGTATGAGGTCCTGGGTTCGATTCCCGGATAGGGCAAAGTGTTTTTGGATTTTTCCATGTGGGATTTCTCAGTAGCAGCTTGGAGTCTGGATTTGTGCCCGGTTGATGGCAATAGGCTCGCCCCCTATTATATGTGACTTAAAACAAAACTGGCGAAATCTAGGTTTACACCTCTGCCTAATCCTTCGGGAGAATATAGGCGTGATGTTATGTTTTATGTTATTTGTCTATAGCGAAAAAGCAGCGTTACCAGCGGACGCAGTATACACGCCGCGCGACGCGCCGCGGCCACTGCCGCCGGTCGGCGCCGGCTCCGGCTCGTTGGCCGGCATCACGTCCGGCATGTCCGGCGGCCCGGCGTCCGGCGCGCGCTACTCGCCGGGCGCGCTGCAGGTGCGGCGCGCAGCCGTGGTTCTGCAGCCCCCCACCACCGTGTGACCTACGCGCACAGGTGTGACCGCACGCATGTACTAACAATACTCTCGCAGTATAAAGGCCAGGGCAGACCTAGTAAAGCGCAGTAAAACGCGAATTTATCTGCCTAACACTTATCAACCTTAATTGTCTGATTATAAAGTCGAAACTAAATAACCTTAACCGCGTTCCTGTGTTCACATTGCTGTTCTCTCGAAATAAACTTGATACTTATTAGGAAGTTTATTTATTTTCAACTTCGTTTCAACTTTTGCAAAGTTGATTGTTTACCAGTGAAACCACGCTTCGCTAGATCTGCGTCGGTCCTTAAGCGCAATGTACATTAGCTGGGTCCACACCGAACGAGGCCAAATTCGGATCAGCGCTCCACGATCCACGATCATGGAGCGCCGATCGTTAATCGGAAATTCTTTCACACGATGCGTTATAAGAAACCCGCGATCCAGCCGCGCGCTCCAGTGCCGATCCGTTTTACGCGCTTTTTTACGCAAACACGCTCGATATGGAGCCGCACGTATGGCAGCGTCGCCGCCGTCAGACTGCAGTAGCAGCTGTAACCTATATTCTGCTCATTAATACTCATGTTCTACATGGATAACAAACAAAAAATAAGCAAGAAAATACGTTTATTTGCGGTAAACATGACGCAAAGAAAGAACACAAATACAAAAAGAACAAGTAGGGGGAAAATATGCGTCACATCCACGCAAAACGGCCACCGCTCAGCATAATGCTGCGACCCTATGCGCAGGGCACAAACGGTAAAACGGTGATTTTGGGCACTATCCATATTGCCGGATCGCCTGATCCACACACAATCGTCCACACCGACCGAATGACGGAGGCGCCTTTGAGCATTGTAAAAAACTGACAGTGGTCGAATCGGCCGCTCCACGGAGCGCGCGCTCCGCTGCGTGTGTTCGGATCTCACGCGGTACGTCCACTCCAACCGTGCATTTGGATCGCACTCCTACCGCGCCTGATTGGAGCGCACTGGATCGTGTGTTGTGTACCCAGCTATTGACACCTTTTTCCACAAGCTCGCTGCCGGTTGAAGTCTTAAAATTCGTTAGTGCAATTCGCTTGCATGTGAACATATTACAACTGGTTGTGTAAATGTCACGCTTATACTTAACAGTGGACCTTGGGCTGAACAACCAGCTGTCATGCTCGTGTTATGCTCGTCACACGATAGGAAAGCTAAAATTATAACCGTTAAAATCTATTTAAACCCACACCCCATTAGGCTGAGCTAAGGGCAATCTTTATCTCTCTGCCGGCCGACACGGCGACACCTTGAATTTACTGATGGTTTTCCTCAAAAATCCTATTTAAAATCCTGGTATTGGAGGGATACGTTTGTGAGGTTTAGTTTCTAATCGTAAGAGAGTGTTCACATTAAGCCAGCCAGCCAGTGCGGTAATTTTAATAGTTTCTGCATTTTCCATGTGAACAGCTAATCTATTCAAAAGCTTCGTGTGGGCAAACTCTAACAGGCACGAATGCACGATAATTTTGATATTGGATTTCCGGCACCATTCGATTACGATAAAGTTATGGCAAGGGAATTAATTACAACTTTACACCACATAAGTACTGATAAAATTACACGAAACAACGTGTTTATTGATAACATTAATTTCATGTTTACGCAAATTTATGGTTTTTCCTGATATGGGACAATTTACTAAAGTAGGTAAAAGCTATTCATAAGCCTATTCGGGGAATTGATCATGATTTACTGCTACTGACTGGACTCCTATGGTAGGTGATGTCCCAGGTAAATGGGGCGTATTTAACTATCTCTTACTGTAATGGTGCTTGTACACGACGCATTTAACATGCGCAATAAATACGCATGTAATATTTTTTTCACTTAATCAATAATAGACGGCAATATAAACCCAAGAAAGACGCAACCCAAGACGACCACATAAGGTTTGCCCTGTGAAAAAGAGATCAGATCTCATGTAGAGCCAAGCTTCTGAATCTACACGGCCTAACTCTACCGACCCCAACTTCTCAAACCTTATGTGGTCGTCTTGGCAACATTTTACATGAAATGTTTTTGGTGGGATTTCAGTTCTTTTTGTAAGTTGCTAGGCAGTCTTTTAGTGTTAATTTTTTTCTTCTTTTTTTATGGGGTGTATTTCTCGCACATCATCAGTGCCGGTTTTCATAGCCCATTCTCTGTCTCAGTTTACATACCAAATTTCGGCTTTCTAGCCCTTCAGGAAGTACCCTAACATTTTGAAGTCTCATACAAACTTCCACCCCCCCATTTTAGGGGATGGGGGGCGAAAGTTATACGTTTATGATTTTTTTTGTTGGTTGTATATTAAACTTAGATTACATACCAAATTTCAGCTTTCTAGCACTTCAGAACCATTTTGATGATCATCAGTGTGTCAGTGTACTGGTATCAGTGAGTGTGTCAGTGACGATATCGGTGTATTTTAGATATCAATAAAATCTAAAGTATTAGAGCTATTCAATTGAGACGTTGTATGTTTAATTAGTCTATTATTGACATCATATCCTGAGAATATGAACTATCTGGTACATCGGAAACCAACTCTATGAGGGTTCAATAAAACGACGAAACACTTCGAGAAAAAGTAGGAAGTGCCCTTGCGCTTTGCTTGGCTCGTCTTGGCGGGCGCACTACCGTGCCCCCCAGATTATTATTATGTTAAATTGAACTACTGCTTGTTGCTCAAAGAAATGATGAAACTACTACAGTTCAATCGTCCGTTTCTGTAGCGGTCATGATGTGGCGTATTTACCACAAAACTGCTTTGTTTACATCTGTTTTTTAGCCCTAAATTAAATGATTGTTATGCTTTCTTCTTCTTCTTAGTCGTTAACTTCATTTCTGAAGGTCGTGCTTAATCTGAACTGTTGACCACTCGATGCACTATGCTCTTCCAAGTAGTTCTGTCCTCAGCGGTCTTAATAGCCTTGGATACTGGTTGGCCAGTGAGCTTTTTTACAAGTCAGACCAGGTGAGCGCCCGCGTGGTCTCTTCCCGTCGACCTGGCCAACTACCAACAGCTTCTCTAAGCTGTCAGGGTTACTCCAAGCGATGTGACCAAAATATTTAAGGATTCGCTGAAAACAGGTTGCGGACAGCCTTGTGGTTATTCCGAACTCCTCTAGGATGGATATGTTGGTACGCCGTGCGGTCCATGGTATTCGCAGCGTCCGTCTCCAACACCACATTTCGAAAACGTCGATCTTCGCCCTTTCTCTCTGTTTTATCGTCCAGGACTCAGTGCCGTACAAGCAAATTGAGAAGACCAATGTTATGCTTTATTCAAGCAGAAATCGCTCGTACTTATTTACCTTAGTGAGATTTCAAGCAGTTAGCAAAGAATAGATTTTATTCACATAGTTTTTTTCACGTTGTGAAGAGGACGCGGTTTCAGTTTGCGTTCCGATCCACAAAAAAAACGCTACTTAAAATAATTAATTGTGAAATAAGCAGAACAATCTAATTAAAAAAATTGGAATTTGTTTCTTGATTCCTACACAATGTATATTAAAATAATGGATACGTTTTGAATTACGTCGATCAATCAACTCAGCCTATAGCAGACCGTTTTTTTTTAAAAAAAACGTTGCCCCACACTAGGAATTTCTCCTGTATTGTGGGTGCGTTTACAAACATTTAAACTCACATACACAAACAGCCAGACCCGGAACAACTACTTGTAGCTCATACAAATATTTGTTCCGTGCGGGAATCGAACCCGCGACACGCAGCGCAGCAGTCAATCGCTTAACCACTGCGCCAACCGTCGTCGAACTCCAGCCTGGGAGAGGCCTATGTCCACTGCTGGACATAGGCCTCTCCCAGGCTGCGCCACAACACCCTGTCCTCCGCCTTCCGCATCGTCGGTTCATCTAGCTTGAATCATCATCTAGCTTGAATTACGTGCATATTCCCTATTCCAGGCACATTCGCAGTATTGCGCAGGCTATGGGCATTGTGTAAACGATAAAATGTGTGCGCACGCATCGCGAATGTAACTCAAATTCAGTCTAACTGGATACAGTAGCTGGGTAATACAATACCCCTTGGTAAGACTGGTTGTCGGTTGTCTTGTGATTGAAAGTATGTTACGCAGTTAGGGTGCTGATTGCCAACTTATTAGTTTCAGAGTTTTCCTCCTCTTTTGCAATCCCATTTTCCTAATTATCTTTCCCGTATAACATTTCTGCAGCATATGTTATTGGCAACACCTTTTTAATCGGAGCAATTACGAATTCGATACGATATAAGTACGTTACTATTGTATTATATGCGTGTTGTGATTATTATTATCATTCCCCTTGTTTTGTATGTTCTACTACAATGTTTACACAGGATGTCTGTTTGTAACTTTATCTGCTTAACAATATGGGATTATTTTATGATTCACTGTCTGTCTGTTCAGGGTTCTTGGAAAAAGAATGCTAAGCTGAAAACCATTGGGGCGCTAAAATTAACCTAGCCTTGGTTAATTTGACCACTGAAATAGTTTTCTGTTGAGAAATTACAAATATCATCCTACTTTCTTCTTCTTAACAGCCGCACGGATCGAGCCATTAGGTTAAGCTACGCTTGCCGGGATTGGTCCGTGGATGGGTGACCATCTGTACATACCGAGACCCCTCCGTACCTCGGAAAGCACGTAAAGACGTTGGTCCTGGCTGTCATTCGTGGATGTTTGACTGTCGTTACGGGTTGCCAGAAATCCGAAAGTGTGACAACCAGTCTTACCAAGGGGTATCGTATTACTCAGTAACTGGGTAGTGGAGGTCAGATAGGCAGTCGCTCCATGTAAAATACTGGTATTCAGCTGCATCTGGTTAGACTGGAAACCGACTCCAATATTGTTGGGAAAGGGCTGGGCAGATTAGTTCATCTTCTTCTTAGCGTATCTATGGTAAACAAGAAATTTGTTGTGAAAATTCAAATATTGGGATTAGCTCAAAATTCAGCCACGCGAACCCCGTTCGCTATCACAGTCATAAGATCCTCAAGTGCACAGGGCCTCAAGTCTGCTATTACAATAGTGTCAGAATGGTCGATCATTGATTTCGTAACTGGTGATTTTGACAAGTTTGGTAATCTACTATTATAATGGCGTCATTATGACTTTCCAATGGTCGGCCACTGACACTACATTGAAAGAAATTGCATTTATTGGTAATCTCGTACATAATGACAAATGAATAACATTTCTACTAATGGGTTTTATAATAATGGCAATACGACGATGCCAATAGAATAACACAATTCTATTACGAGAACATTGATGGACCAATTATTGACCATTATGAATTTAGCAGATTACGAACTTTTAGCAAAATGACAATGGCATGACAATGGGATCGTGTTGGAATGACTGAATTTATAAAAATAGCAGACTTGGGCCCCAAGTGTGGTGCAAGATGGAAGGTGGGCCATTGTCTCGGAGAGACGCCGCAAATACACTTCAGGTCCGAGGAGTCGTCCATAAACCCCTATCTGTGGAGATTAGTTTTGCTTCGGCTGACTTGAGTTCGTAGTCTATTTAGGGATTTCCAAGTCAGCCACGGTAACGCGTGCCCAGTTGGAAGGCTCTCAGATGGCTCGATAAAGCTGTCAGGGGATTTAAGCAGCTCCCACCAGAGATCACGTCTTGCTGTAGCTGTTCAGGCGTTGCTGTTCATCTATCCTATCTAAAGTTTGGAAACCATTTGGCCTATAGTAGTCTACAACTGGACAACTCCTCGTTCCCAGCCTTTTGTAGACAACCTGCCCTGGTGAGGTTTTTGGTCAGATTTTTGTTCCATGTAGGATTCCAACCCGATGTCGGTTCATGATGACCATTCAAATATTCTTGGTACTAGCGTCCACAAGTCCTTCGGTAGACATGGCCAACTGATTTCAGCCAGTCAATAACCTTACTTCTTTTCTAGTCTTCAGACTATTTTTCTTTTTTTAATGGCCTACACTCGACTATAAAAGAACATAAGGGGACTAATCATGGGAACCAAATACCATAATTAGATTGTTATACGTTTGTTTAAAATGCGCTTCCAAAACAGCGTTGTTTACGTTTATAGTTGTGTTATGTTTACATGATACATCTTGGTGCCTTATGGTAATATGGTCACGGCTATTAATCATAATGACTTACAAAAAAAAACTCAGTCTCTATGAATTTAGAGGTTGTACAACGTCATTTTGGGAATACTTCAGAGATCAATGGAATGTGTGATCCCATTTGGTAGATCAAGGAATTCTTTGACACGTTTGATGATAAAAAGGGAAGCTCGAAAAACAAAGCTATTTTCGTATAGAGACAAGTTGTATCATTGATAATGTCATAATAGGCAATTAAGTGGGACAGTAACGGGATATATCAATTATATCTATCAACCAAACTATTAGTTATCAAATCCAAGGCTACTCCACTCCCTTGGCTGATAGTTAGTTGCCGCATAAAATAAACTAGGTACGTACGTCGTTACCGACGAAACGAAATGTTGCCATTGTAAATATTATATATTATAAACTTAAATAACTAAGTAGTTTGTATTTATTTTGTTTCTTATTTATAATCTCACTGTATACACTGGTCGACGTCATCACGTCAACGCCGGCTGTCGCTGAAAACCAGCGCTGGGGCTCTGTCTCGCATAGGGTCGCAGCATTATGCTGAGCGGTGGCCGTTTTGTGTGTATGTGACGCATTGTATTTACTTTCTTTTTTTTTCTTTTTTTAGGTACTCAGAAACATGTGGATAAACATGTTATTGTTTTCACTGGAACTTCGAATTGTTTAGTATTCTTCTTGCTGATCTTAATGATCTTTCATAGGTCTCTGTTGAAATACGAGAAGTATGCACTCATTAGTGCCAAACTAGTTGTTTACGACGATTTTATTATTATGTCAGTCGCAAATCTATGGAAAAGTTTAATTATGCAAACTTATTCTCGACAAGTCTTCACTGTCACAATCATCTCACATAAAGAGATATCATCTATCTACCCAAAGCCACCTAAAACAACGATGATAAAATAACATGACACACACAAAACCCTCAAACAAAACCACACATGCCTCACTTTCTAAACTAACCCAGCAACGCACTAGGTGTGGGTAATTAACAAAAAGTGTTCAACCTGTCCGAACCACAATAAAATACTACTAAATAAGTCGATGATTCACAGCTACAACGATGTCTAATTACCTTGAGTGCACAGCACGAATCACAAGGGGCCCGTGAGTGTGTGCACGATACTTCTCTTACAGGAATTTTGTTTTAATAGTTCTACTGAGAATTTAAATATTGTGTATTTTTAACAGGAATTTTAGGTATGATTTTAGGCTGCCTACCTGCCTAATATGGATAGCCAGATAATGAGCGCTATGAGTTTAAAATTGACAATATTTATTGAGTAAGGACGTATAAGAGTCTTGGCTCGGAAGTAGTGGCTAAGAGGCGATAATAATAATTAAAAAGATCTGCAGTAGCACTCATGTTTGTATCCACTAATACACTGTAACAACAACGTTGAAAAAATAAACATGATTACAATATCATTATTGAGGCTTATGTCTGACTGATCTATGGTATATCAACATTCCTCGTACTAATACAGCTCTAAGCAATTCTCGTCCCACTCATCGAAACTAATTTAACTGCTGATCTTTACTAAATCATCTTTTCTTTCGTTTCTAGGCAGCTTTAACGTCGCTGGAGAAAGAAGCCAAAGAGAATGTATATGCGGTATTAGACCCGCACATTCAGTACGAAATAACGATTAATAAGCACGGAGAGCCGCCTAAGTATTTATCCTTATCGAAGCCGCTAACTCACCAAAGAACTCACGCCTTCGACCCCCATAGCATCACCAACGAAATCAACAATAATGATTACGATAGATTCTCCACTTTCAAAACAGGACCACCAAAAGCCAGAAGATCCAACAAAAGTAACGACAAGAACAGCAAAAACTACATCTGCAAAACAAATAATGATATAGAATACTCCAAAGACCCGTACTTTGGTCAAGTTAGAAGTACAGATTCGATGAATCAAAATGCACAAAAATACAACGAACATAAAGATACCAAAAATTATTCCCGAATGTACGACAGGAATAATTCTGGGAGAAAGGAGAACGATAGAAAGAATCAGAATGGCTTTCAAAAAGATTTTCAGAATAACAAAAGATCTTCTTATCGTAGCTGGAAAGGCACAAAAGAGAAGGAGAGGTCTTTTGAAGATTTCACAGAAGGCAATATGAAACAGGATATTGAAGAGGACTTTAGGCCTCGGCCAGGAAAGGTCAAGGAAATAGCTTCGAGGTTCAACAAGTATAGCACTGGGAACGTAACTTTGAACACTAAGAAGGAGCGACCGAAACCACTGCAAAGTTACGGTCACCAGGCGTACCTGGACCATGTGTTCCCTGATGCTGTGGAAATATAGTGTATTGAGTGGACATGACAAGTTAGATCTCCGTTTAGTTAGTGTGTACTTAATAAGGACTAGATTTCTCACTATACTTATTTATTAATGTAGTTTTGCCATATTCTTCTAGATATTTCATGACTGTTGTTGAGTCGCAAAGATTTTGGAATACTACTTCAGCATATAGTTGTAAATAGTTCGCTATTAGATAGCTGCACACGATAGGAATATGCACGCAGGTGCGCCGTACCAAGAACGAGGAAATGCGTAGAGACGCCTGCATTCAAGTTTGTATTCATTAATCTTTTAAATATTACCTAAATGACTTTAAAGAATATCATAAATGTTGAGATGAAAAATTTTACAATTTGTATTAAACATTTTTTTTTGTATCCGAATGACTTTTGTATGTACTTACGATGTTGCATTTACTTGTAAATAGTCTTAATATTATCATGGTCGCTTTAAGTTTCTATTTCTTTCTTTTGTCTTGTAATAAGAGTATAGTTTGTTACAGATTATTTTCTTGTGTGTATAGTCTATATTTAAGTAATATAGACTATACACACAAGAAAATAATTTCGTATTGTTGAATTTTAACAGTATTAAAATTATCATTTACATTTTTTGTTTTATTAGTCCTATCAGTATTGTGTAGGGTCATCGCCGTTGACAGGTCATCGCATTTTATATGACTTGTCAATGTTCTTCGTTGATAAAGTTCTTGTTTGTAAAAACACTACATCTTTCACTCGCAAAGAAATGTTTTGCATAGTAATTTTTGTACTTTTAAATAATTATTGTGTTTAATTTGATTATTTGTTGATACCATACCGTTATATAAAAAAACTGCCCAAGTCGTGTTGGACCACGCACAATGAAGGGTTCCGCAGTTAGGATGAATATATCTCAAGAACAAACTTAACATTGTAGTTGAAAAACGTGTTCCCTCATAAATTACAACTGCAAATGTAAGTTTGTACGCACAATATTCAGAGATTTACCATGTTATTTTAAGGCCATTGACTTCCTAAAAGGTTTTCCTGTAATTTATAAAGTAAAGAACTATTTTCAGTTCTTTTTTCAAAATAAATTTAGGCTCAGTTTTTCGGAGATATGGGTGGAATGATATATAATTTAATTTTTTATAATTTTAAAATAAATAGATTCAAAGTTATTTAAGAAAATAAATGATGAATTGACATCATTTATTTTCTTAAATAACTTTGAATCTGTTTATTTTAAAATTATAAATCAAATTATATATCTGAAATCCTTACAAGCCCTTTCATGTACATTGTACAGTTTGCTAAACTTTTATTTTCACTTTCTAGTTTGCCTCCCAAAAGTGACCCCCATATTCAAATTAATTTATTTACTTTACACGTCCGTGTTTTGGTCATAGAAATTCATATGTGTACAAAATTTCAACTTAATCGATCCAGGAGATTCTGAGTAAATTGGCTGTGACAGACTGACAGACAGACAGACACACGAGTGATCCTATAAGAGTTCCGGTTTTTCCTTTTGAGGCACGAAACCTTAAAAATATCCAATTAATAAAATATTTTGTTTGATGCACGTAGGTAGGTATCAGCTTATAGCAAGGCGGTATTCAAAAGTCATCACATCGCATTTGTTAGATTATAAATCTTCCCTCTCAAAACATACAAAGTCCTGTTACACTCTCTGTATCCCTTTCAGATTCGATAACACCGATGAGCTCACCAAAACGCCTGTCACCTACCAATTAGCACATGACACGGTATCAATTTCCAAACCAGATAAATTGATAGTTACCTCCGATTCACCACCTCCCAGCGCTCTGTACATTGTTACTCGATCCTGTAGTCAATACTTTTGATAAGTTACAAGCGCCCGCAACAGTTCATATTGTGCAGCCGTCGGACACAAACGGTACCTAAACTTATAAAAAACGTCGTATCAACCGAGCACATGTTACTTAAATTTTTAGTGATTTTAATTTATCAATCTTACGTTATGTGCAGATTAGATGTAAATCGAACTTTTGCAAAATTGGTGGTTAAATCGGATAATAAGTGTAGTGGTAATTGTGTTACCAAATGTTGTCCTGAAGGGATGGTGTTTGCGAAAGTGACGGATGCGAGTGGAACTTCGAAAAGTTTATGTGCGACTGGGGAAGATGGGATTTTCCAATCAAAGCAATTGATTCATGATAGGACTGCGCTCAAAGATTACGTTTATTTGCCGAAAACCTTCAACATGTTGTATGGGAAGCCGTGTAAAGGGATGTATGCATCGAATCATCCGTTTTACATGCAAGAGGTTAGTTGAATTTTCATCAAGACGTTCATCGCACTTATCTGTTTGTTATCTCTTTTTGTCTTTAGTGGTTGAATGTTTTAAATATTCACGCAAGTATTGCTTTGAGTTTGTCTCGAATTGAGAATGTTTTATGGCATAACAGCAAAATACAGGCTTTTCAATGTTTTCATTACTAGAGTCCAGTATTTTATTACCCGATTGCTCTAAAGCTGTATTATTTACAATCTTCTGCACTTTATTTACTTGCCCTTGTAAGGACGGATTCCTACCTTATTGCTCTGAGGTTAAAAGCAATGTTGTTTACAAACTTTTGTACTTTGGTATTTACTTGCACTCACGAGAAAAGTTCGTCACGTACGATAGCAGCATACTAAGTTCAACACGTTTTTATTGGACTACACAGTGTTAAAAATCACAACTTATCCATTAAAATAAACACATTCTGAGACTTCGTTTAACACTTGCACTATATTCCCAATTTCGGTAAATCTGGTTCACAAATTCAAGGTCGCCCAGCGCGCTATGGAGTGGGCTATGCTTGGAGTCTCTTTGAAGGATAAAATCAGGAATTAAATTATCCGGAAAAGAACCGGAGTTACCGACATAGCTTGCAGAGTAAGCAAACTGAAGTGGCAGTGGGCTGGCCATGTTTGTCGAAAGACCGATGGCCAATGGAGCAGACGAGTCCTGAGTAGAGACCGCGTATCAAGCGTAGTGTGGGACGCCCCCCAGCTAGATGGACTGTCGACCTTAAGAAGGTGGCTGGGTCAGACTGGATGCGGAAGGCGGAGGACAGGGTGTTGTGGCACAGCCTGGGAGAGTCCTATGTCCAGAAGTGGACTGCGATAGCCTGAGTTGATTGAGTATTTACGTTTGCGTAAGTATGGCCATACGCAATGACGTAGGTACTTACTGATAATGCTGTAGGTATAATACATTAATCTTTCAGATTTGTGAAACAGTAACAGCACGTTTGATATTTTGATCACACCTCTTACCAAACAAGAGATAAGCAGGTTTAGCGTTCTGTCACGAGTTCATGTTTTTTACAAGCTTTTATTTAGTTTCATCTGTTCGGTGTCTCTCTGTAATGAAATCTTGAAAGTTAAATTTGACCAACTTCCCGGTTTCCGATTGAGCTGAAATTTTGCATGCATATGTAAATCGAATAACGATGCAATATTATTATAACATTGAGCTGATCTGATGATGGAGCCGGAAGGTGAGGAGTTTAGGCTTGTTTGATTTGTTTTGACAAGCACTCCGTTCACAGAGCCTGAAGGTGGTCACGGGCATTCCTCAACTAAACAAGATAGCCCTGTTGTGTTTCGGCCATTTAGATTTATCTTGACAACTACTTTACAAGCTTGAGGCGTGAACAACCTTCTTACGCCCAAAGATAAAACCTCAAGCTTTTATGAAAATTTATTAAAGTTCTTGTTTTTGTTAATTTTAGTTCATTAAAATATTTTTTGGTAAGGCTCACATTTGACCACAATTTGACCTGAAGTTTTGCTACAAGGGTAGTTATGCATACACTAAAATTCTTCTTCATTTCGTAAATTTTCCAAGTGAGCATATTTCGGGGTAGTGGGATCGCTATGGGTAGGAGTTACTACGAAGTTCTTTCACAATCAACTGAATAAACTCGTTATGTAGGTAGGTTTTATACTATGCACTTATTTAAATATAAATGTGTAAGTAATTACATAGAAATGTCAGGTCGTAAATCTTGACTGTGTACAACCGTACCGTAGATCAACCGATCTATATACATACGCATAAAGTAGGTTAGTGTCATAATCACGCTGCTAGATTATTGATTATAGTAGCCTATAGTAAGTAAGTTTCCTATGGTATTGTTGCTTTATCGTAGCGTTGTGGTAGGTACTAATATATGGATAAAATGCCCATCCTTCATTGCATTAGTAACGAATGTAACAAGCATACAAAAGAGCTCGTTAAGAGTTATACGGTTCGTTTTAATAGGTTCCCAGTTTCATGATTGAAATGTCGTTTCAGTAGAGAGTTACGTAGAGTCAGTGACCTGCTGTTCCTGTTCCGAGTGGTGCCGGACGTAAAGAATAGCATTACCCTATTTCTTCCCGTGGGTGTCGTAAAAGGCGACTAAGGGACTTACTAGAGAATGGGCAGCAGCGTTTTCTATGCATTTTAACACCTTACTGCGATAGCCAACCCGCCCGCCAGGCGTGGCGGTTATGGCAAATCCACCCTTTTGGGTGAGGCCTATGTCCAGTAGTGGACGTCTTTCGGCTGAAATGATGATGATGAGTATGACTGTCTTCTTCTTTATAAGAGGGGTCAGGTAATGCAGAGCACTGACCGTACTAACTATGGTATAAACAAAGAAAGGACTGGGTAAGATTAGCAAAAAACATTTTATGACATACATAATTTGAAATTCTTTTTTACTATGTATGTTTGCAGACAATTTGCTAACTGCCAGACCAAGATACAACAATTTTGTAGATAATTGTACAATTTTCCCCATGCGGATATCGAGTCCGTGATCCGCCAATCCGCCATTCAATGTGAGACTGTGTCGATATAATTTACATTGATTATGATTCTGAAGTTTGCGTACCTATATCGGAATACAATGAACACAAACTAATTCGTGAAAAATAAAACGGGGTAAGCCCACCGAAACCATTAATCCTAACCAAGGATCTATGTATTTAGGCAAAAGACACCTTAGGTATTGCTTTATAGTTAATTAAAATGTGATTCAAGCCACACTAGTTTCAAATAGTGGGTTTGATTTGCAGACATATTATATGTTTTACAAAATCAATTAAAATTATTAATTCATAAGTTTAGGGCCTTTTTTTGCTTGACTGGGAAATTATCAAATAACTTCTCCCGCTCTGGGCGGAGCGAGAAAGCGAGAGATGGCGTTAGACTTTTACTAACTAGAACCCACCCGTGTTCCTTCAGTTGCCTGTGTGCCAGGGCCACGATATCCCTTTCGGACAAACTCGCAAACCTGGCAGGCATTGGCCCTAACGGACCCTGTCAGTTCGTGTTGATATCTCTTTGAACCGCGCGTGGAACACAACGCGCCGTCGACCCGGGCTGGTCCTTATCGGACGGCGAGCTACGTCGCTCATAAGTTCATGCACTTGGAGGAGCTCGTGGCTATGTAATAATAGCCGCACGTGTCGATCCATCAGGTTAAGCTACGCTTTCCGGGGTTGCTCCGTGGATTGGTGACTATCTTCACATACCAAGACTCCTCCTCCATGCCTTGGAAAGCAAGTAAAGGCGTTGGTCCTGGCTGTCATTCGTGGATCTTTGACAGTCGTTAACTATCTACCTTTGGTAGTCGGTTCGTCAGTATCCCGAAAGTCTGACAACCAGTCATACCAACTATATCAAGGGGTATCGTATTACCCAGGGTTGTGGAGGTTATATGAACAGACAGCTGTGCTGCTGGGGAGTTTGTTGCGCCACTTCTTCTTCCCAGCTAAAGCACTAGGAAGTGGTGAAAGGTGGGCGTTTTTGGGGGACTGTCTCATGTAATTTTTGACGTTCGTACAGTTCTGATTCTCAGCATAGTTTGAATGAATGACTTTTGATTTTGATTTTGAAATAGGCAGTCGCTCCATGTAAAAAACTGGTATTCAGCAGCATCCGGTTAGTCTGGATGCCGACCCCGACTGGGCAGATTGATTGAAGTTTATGCCCTGGCTGGAGGCCTTAATTTATTGAGGCATCCACAGGAAAGTCTGTCAGGTTGACCTGCGAGATGCCATTTAGAAATAAAAAGAAGATTTTTTACGTTCTTGAACCAAGAAACCGGTGGCGGTGGCTAATAGCGCCAATGTAAATATTGAAAAAAAAAACCGGTCAAGAGCGAGGCGGACTCGCGCACCGAGGGTTCCGTACGAATATATGATGGTGATGATTTCTGAAAAACTGTGCTATTTAGAGACATCGTTCTATTTTTCCTGTAATCTTTACTTAGGCTTCTATCATATACCTAGAATAATTTCAGATTTTTATCTCTGCAAACTTCGGAGATAACCCCTTATCTCCGAAGTTTGCAGAGATAAAAATCGGAACGGTATTTTTTTTTACAGTTTTCATCACAAGTCGGAAACTATGCTGCCTAAAAAACAAAAAATTTGTTTAAGAATGTGCAAACAGCGTTCTTTCATGACCCCACATGCCCTAGTAGCTCCACTTCAAATTTTTAAGACCCCCTTTCAGTCCCTTTTGAAAAAAAGGTATATTTTTTAAATTTCTTTCTTGCTTGCAAAATAGTTGGGCAAACTTCATCTAAAACTATTCTAAATTTCATGTTGATAGCATTAGTAGTTCTTGAGATATCCAGGTGTGACAGACAGACAGACAGACAGACAGACTTAGTCACACCATAAGGGTTCGTTTTTTACCATTTTGGTACGGAACCCTAAAAACAGGTTCGTAGTGACTTTGAGACCTTGTTTTGTCCAAAACAACTTTTTGGTAAATCCGTCCACTTTTAATAAAATAGATAAAAAACTTTCAAATTATTTTCAGAACTTTCATAATTTCAGCCGTAAGACGTCCACTGCTGGACATAGGCCTCCCCCAAAGGGGGGGATTGCCCTTACAGCACTTTACAAAACCTAAAAGCCATATTCTACTTGAGCATGTAATACATAATTGATTATAACTATCATTAATTTTGTTCGAAACAATTTAAGTTTTATTCTTCATCTTTGATCTCATTTCAAACTTTAATTCTGATTTTTGTAATTGTCTGCTATTTGTTACCCATTTCCTTATAAATCAGTAAAAACCGAATGTATCAAAACTCAGGCCCCCAAGATACAGGCACCGCCTAGTTTGGGGACCACCACTTTTAATAAAATGAATGTCACAAACAGTTACAGACAGAATTATTATGCAAAAATAGTAACAATGTTTATATAAATTTTATTAAATAAATTTTATTATTATTAAAAAATAATGCATTAGCAATAAAAGATTGTGTCCTAAATTTTTTTCAGCCGGTTCTGAATAATCCTCCAGTTCTATGGAGAGTGACGTGTAGACAAATTACAAAGCTTGATCGTTATCACTGAAATTGAAGCACTCTTTGTTTAGGCAACAAACAAACCTAATGCTCCTCCAAATTAAGGGCAACCTTCACCGAAGTGACGATATTTACTTTAGTCTTTACGACACACCCTGTATAGGCAATCGGTAGCAACAAACCTTTATGACCGACTAATTTTGTCTTATCATCACTATATTCACATCCATATTTTTATCTTTCCATTTTTTTAGCATTCCATGTTTTAAGTTGTTACAATTTCTTAAAACTTGGATAATTTTATATTTTTTTTTTCTTAAAAATTTTTGGTAGGTCAAATCGATACCTTATTCCGCAAATCAGCCAACTCCACATTTCGTCAAACACATATTAAGATTTAAGATGTTGATTTTTTTAATTTTTTTTTTGTTTAACATTTAACAGCTTATGATATTATCCACCAACGGTATTTTAGATTTTTTCATATGTAGTCTAAACAAAATATTATAAAGTTTTAAGTGTCTCCTGAAAAATTTGCTCATATGGAGTAAGTTGGTTTGCGGATTAAGGTTTCGAAATACGGCCGTATGGTGCCGGACGTAAAGAATAGCACTATCCATTTCTTCTCGTGGGTGACGTAAAAGGTGACTAAGGGACTTACTAGAGAATGGGCAGCAGCGTTCACTATGCATTTTAATACCATACTGTGATCGCCAAACCCCCTGCTAAGCGTGGCGATTTTGGCAAAACCTCCTTTTGGGGGAGGCCTATGTCCTGCAGTAGACGTCTTGTGGCTGAAATGATGAACCTATAGTACACCCACATTTCCACATTTCGCCAGTTATGTTTAAGTCCCATGTAATAGAGGGCGAGCCTATTGCCATCAACCGGGCACAAATCCAGACTCCCGGCTGCTACTGAGGAATTCCTAATGGAAAACCCAATAACTCTTTGCCCGACCTGGGAATCGAACCCAGGACCTCATGCTCAGCTGTAGCATTTGCAACCATTAGACCAACGAGGCAGTCAAAGAAGAGTAAAAAAAATACTTAAAAAATAATAATATACAGGGTGTTAAAGTAATTGCGTGCCATAGCTTAGGGGTAGTTTCAGTATCGATAACGGAACCCAGAAAAAAAAATATATATAAACAAAAAAATTCAATAAATATAAAAATAAAGTAAGTAAGTAAGTTTATTTATTTGTGTAAACATGGTGTACATACATTGCATGCGACATATTAAATACGGAAGAAATGTTCGATCATGTTCAGCCGCGTATCGTGGCGTACAAATTGGTAAGTAGAGATGGCGCACAAACTGCGACTATATTTATCAAATTTACATTATAAAATTACTTATTAAATCATAATTACTTATACGTTATTAATTTATTATACAATTCAATGCAATACATATTATTAATGAAGTCATTGCAAGTTTTAATTTCATCAACAATTAAAACAATACACTATATAATATGGAGTGATCTTATAACTCTTTGGACAAAACAACATTAAATTAAAGACAACATTATCATTTCAAAAAACGAAGAAAATTGTCCTCTTTCATAAATTCCGAAATATTATAATATGTCCTTTCAATCAATAATGTCTTTAATTTGCATTCAAGAGCAGATAAACTCAAAGTTCTCCATGATTTGGGCAACTTATTCAATATAGATATAAAAATAAGTACCTTCTTACTTTAACGGGCTTAGGACCGTAACATAAAATAATTTTAATTCTAAACGATTGCTATTTTAAGTTAGGTACTAAATTAGGTTGATTGCAATATTTTTTTTTGTTTTTTTTTTTAAATTCTTTTCCTGGGTTCCTTTATCGATACTGAACCTACCCCTAAGCTATGGCACGCAGTCTCTTTAACACCTTGTATAATACATATTTCCTTTATAAAAAAATATTAGTACGCGTTTGGATATTTAGGTGACCAACCAACAAACCTACATAGGTATGTCTATTGTAACGACTTAATTAAATTCAAACCAATCCCATTAATTTACTAAACCTCGCCTACTCTAAGTTACGAAGATAAATTGTTTTTGTCTGGTCTTTGTACATTGGTAAAGTTAGCTTTTTTATTTTTCAGTCTGGACTAAAATCGAGAACTAAAAACCTGACTCAATAAAGATAGGAATGCTTGACCTCGTAATTACGTAAGCAATTTTGACTTTAACTTTATCAATATAAGGTTGAATTTCACTTGCACTTTATAAAACGACAAGGTATATATTGGTCTGTGACGGTTAAGGCGCTGACAAGAGGCAAATGATCTTAGTAGGTTTGTCTTAAACAAAATTGGAGCAACTGCCTACCTGACCTCCACAACCCAGTTACTGGGTAACACGATACCCCTTGGTAAGACTATAGTCGTTCGACTTTCGGGCTTCTGACAACCCGTAAAAACTATCAAAGATGTACAAATAACAGCCAGGCCCAACGGCTTACGTGCTTTCCGAGGCAACAGAAATACATCATCTGAAAATTTCAACTATCTAGCTATCACGGTTCATGAGATACAGCCTGGTGACAGACGGACAGACGGAAAGACAGACAGACAGACAGACGGTGGAGCCTTAGTAATAGGGTTCCCGTTTTACCCTTTGGGTACGGAACCCTAAAAATAAAACAAAGGATAAAAGGCAAAATATGTCGTACGCAAAATTAGCGCTTTGACGTGGAGATTCGGACACCAGCCCGTATTAACTGAGGCAAAATATGTCACCAATATGTCAATAACCAATATTATAAACTTGACCCCTGTAATTGCTCCCTAAAATAACAATAAATCAAATAAAAACTCTAATAAAAAATCAAAAAGAAATAATACAAAAACCAGTATGGCGCATGAAAGCGTAATATTCAAAAGAGTTATCTGAATTAAGGCGAAAGCATCAGGGTAGCCCGCGACATTCAAATATTCTTACATTTTTAGGTTTCCGTACCCAAAGGGTAAAACGGGAACCCTATTACTAAGGCTGCGCCGTCTGTCTGTCTGTCTGTCCGTCTGTCACCAGGCTGTATCTCATGAACCGTGATAGCTAGACAGTTGAAATTTCCACAGATGATGTATTTTTGTTGCCGCTATAACAAAAAATACTAAAAAATAGAATAAAATAAATATTTAAGGGGGCTCCCATACAACAAACGTGATTTTTTTGCTCGTTTTTGCTCTATATTGATAACGGCAACAGGTAGACGCTTGAAATATTCACAGAATATGTAGATATATATTGCCTTTAAAAATAAATAGTTAAATTAAAATAAAACAAATATTTAAGGGGGCTCCTGTAGAAATTGGTCGGGTTGACCAATCTACTCGAACCGGGTATCGAACCCGGTATCTAATTTATATTAGATAGGAGTGAAGCGTAGCGGAAGGATGATAGATTGAATTTAGACGAGAGAAGAAATGAAGAATATTATTATCGATTATTAAAACTATATATTGGAATTAAATTACACCATGGAACAACAAAGCTAAGCGATTAGATATTAGCGATTAAAAAAAATATTTGAGGGGCTCCCATACAACAAACGTGTTTTTTTGCCATTTTTATACATAATGGTACGGAACGCTCGCCAGTCCGACTCGCACTTGGCCGGTTTTTGCAATTAGCAGGTCAGTAACAAGTTGTACGTTGATTAAAATATGATTCGCGGCCGTAACAAATATGGTTTTATTTATTTATTAACTATGGAAAACTTACAGCTAAAACAAACAGAATAAAAATAGTACGAGTATGTGAGACTGACAGCCAATTACAAGGCTTCACTTCTAAAAACAGATTGGAAAGAATGAGTGTAACAGCACAACACACATACCAAAAAAAGAAGAGAAAAAAAAGACAGTATAACATTCAAGCTTAAATTGAATTTACATTTCGTATTCAATGCAAGAATAAAAACCTGAACATGCAAAATCTTAATTAAAAAAGTCAAGGCACTTTCTGGCCGAGGACACACCTGTTATGAATGGATCAAAACACATTTACAGAATTATAATCATCAGAATCAGCAATACAACTCTCTAAGTTCTGAATGACTATTTCATGAAATAGTCATTCAATAGGATTCTACGAAGAGAGTTAGTTCTAGTCTATATTGCAAAAAACTTACGCAAATTTAATTTGGTGGGCTACCCTGACGCTTTCACGTTAATTCAGATTATCTCTTTTGATGACGCTTCCTTGCGCCATACTGGTATTGGCTTTTTTTTTTTTTGGTTTATTATTGTTATTTTAGGGATCAATTACAGTGGTAAAGTTTATAATATTGGTTATTGACATATTGGTGGCATAATTTGCCTCAGTTAATACGGACTGGTGTCCGAAACTCCACGTCAAAGTGCGTATTTTGCGTACGACATATTTCGCCTTATAACCTTTGTTCATGTATAATCCCCCTTAAGTTCATATATTTTGCAGCATTGATCGACCCGTGTGGCTGTGTAACTATACATAATATACCAACCAAAATAAAGAATACAAAATCTGATGGAGCTCATAGTTAAGAGCATCATCCAGAGTTATACGAAGATGATTTTTAAATCACGGACGGGGCCTGATTCAGAGAGCGGTACTTCTGGACATGGCTCGCATTATTAGGACGTTCCTCTCTCTGGAGCCCTGACCACCCGGCGGTGGTCAGGGCTCCAAGCTTGGACCTGTTCCCGATGCCGGTGGGCTATTTTTTTTTATATTTTAAATAATTTTCATATATTTTATTATTTAAAAATATAAGTTACTTTTATTTAATGAGTTATACGAAATAATAATAATAAAAATCTTTATATAAACAAAAACCTTCAACAATGCCTATTTATTTATTTATTTGCTCTCATGCACAGCACACATTTGGCTTTAGTACATGAACCCTGTCAGGGCACTGCAAAACATAATGTTGGTTTGCTGTTGAGTTACATTAATTAGTAGGTAGGTACATAACATAAATTTAGTAAAAACTTATAAAAACAATACAATACAAAAAAATTATTACAAACAGTCTTTAAGTCTGATAGTATTAGTAGGTAGGTAGTCAGAAAAGATAACAAATAGGTAATACAATCACGTCATGTCAAGTAATTCTTAGCAATTACATTGAATTATGGTAAGTAAGTATGAACAATACAAAATAAAATAAATTAAATGTCACTGGAATAAACAGTATTTATTAGATTACGTTTTGATCAGACCGGATTTTGCAAAAATTTAGTAGACTACTTCTATAAAGTTTTATCTGTCATGAATTGGTCTACAGTGTACCTAATAACATTTTTCTACTAGAAGCTATCTTAGTTTAGTATAGAATGTATTTTTATTCTCGTCATTTTTAACGTGTTCTTAATTTGTTATATATTATTTATAAATATATTTTTCATTATTTTTAATTTTGGGGTCGGTGTAATTAACTTGCTTTTATTTATTCGGTTATAGTTTTGGTTTTGGTTTGGTTATATTTGATCGAAAGTAATCCCTGTGTTTTTGCACGAACGTAGCTCGAACGTAGTACGGTCGATGACCCCACAAAAATATAATCAAATTAGTGTTTTTACTTTTGTTTGCTTTGAAAGTAGTTTACTTGACGACCTTGCACAAAACCATGATAACAAAGAGTAGGTATGTTCTAACAAACTGTGTCATCTATTACTGTATTTACCTTGAGTACATAATAATATGACGTATGAATCAAACGTAAACTGTTTTTTAGTTTATTTCTGTTAGAGCTATAGGGCAGCAAGCCCACTTCTTAAGACGCCGATATATGCCAGTGACCTTGAGTGGTTAGCTTGCGTGTTCTGTACTGAGCTCACGCAACGCGTCGTACGTTCAGCCAGTAATAGGAATCGCCGTAACGTAGCTATTTGTAAGATGTAAAGGGAGGGTAGCGTTAGTATTTTATTTTTTATAAAATAAAATGTGGTTTACAACTTCCCCATGGCTTAATATTCATAAGGATGCGTATACACTTCTTTTGCATGATAAAGATGTCATGAAAGTCTGTACTTTTACCCCACAATATTATGCCAGTAAACCAGGCATAAGCATAGTATGTTAAGAGCGCGGTCTCATAGTTTGTGTTACCTTTTAATTTGCTTAATGCGTATTTTTGATAATTTAGTCTTCAGATTTTCGATATGTTTTTTCCATGTTAGATTATCGTCCATAGTCCAAGAAGAGTTAAATCCTCTCTTTCTGGGATGTCTAATTTGCAACTAAGGTTATTTATGTTTATCGGTTTACGTTGATATGTCCTAAATTGAAGTAGATTACTTTTGTTAGCATTAATTTGTAGATTGTGCTTCTCTAACCACGATTTTACAATGTTATAAGCATTTTCTATATCGGTCAATTTTTCTTAAAAACTAGGTCGCCTGAATTAAAATGAATAAAGGTTACACAGATAGAGTAAACCCTGACTCCCAAACTAGGAGATCCTGTGACTTAGGAGTCAAATATTACATATAGTAGTTTATAATTACACTTTAACAAATAAATATACAACTAAACTTATGATATCATAAATTGGTACACTATCAAAATTTTACATGAGTGTTTTAATATTATAGCTAAGACATTATATTTACTAATTATGGTTATGTACAACGATCATATAAAAATTTATAGGATGCAGTTGAGAAGAAACAGATGGACTACGAGTAAAAAATTATTGCTAACCGCTGAGAGTTCTTATGAGAAAACATAGATTACATGACCTAATTCCTAATTCTTTTGCTTTCAATGTTAAGTGATCAGGAAGAATGAGTAACAATTTTAAATATTATACAAGTCAACAAAATCATTGCAAATGCATAAAATGTTTGTTGTATGGATAATCTGCATAGTCGGATCCTCTACATAGGATCATGATTAGACATAGTGTCAGATAGAGAGATACATACAGCCCTTGTTTTTTTTTGGTGGTAAATTATCAAATACTTTCTGGGCGTGTCAGACTTTTACTGACTAAAGCCCACCCGTGTTCCTTCAGTTGCCTGTGTGCCAGGGCCACGATATCCCTTTCGGACAAACCCGCAACCCTGGCAGGATACATACTGGCCTAGGAACCGCTCAGTGTTTCCAATTTAAGTTCAGAATATTAGTTCTGTAGTGTTCAGTATGTATCACGACCACGTCCCAACGATCACTGTCGAGTGTCTCACTAGGTCTATATCAACACCATGTCCGTAGACTATTCACACCGCCAAACAAAGGCGTCTGTGTCTCTTTTTAAATGCATACTCACAGACGCACACGCACGCACGCACGTGCATGCTCACTCACTTCTGTAGGCGTTCCCTATTTAAAAACAGTGCGAAGAATTGGTTTGTTTTGTAGTGTTCTTGATTTAGGTCTCTAGACACACTTTTAATTTTTCCCTTTTGTCTTTAATATTCCTATGCTAATGTCATGCATACCTGTTATTTGCATGGTTACTGAAGTGCCAATTTTGGATGTTATTTAATTTTGAATTGTAAGTGATTGTGCTGTTGGTGTGCTTAATATAAATAAATAATAAAGAACATATCCGATTATTTATCAGAAGCTTCTGCCCGCGACTTCACCCGCTTATTTCTTGTTATAACGTAAATAATTATGTCCTATAGCTGTGCCCTTTACTTTGTTTTCGATTAGCGTTTTTTCGAACTTTCTTTCTTTTTGCTCGGTGCCTAAATTTCATAGCATGATGTTTTCTAAGAAAGAAAAGAATTGGGCTAAGGGATTTTTTCAAATCCGACTGGTGGTTTCAGATATTAGTGCGTTCAAACAAACAAACTCTTCAGCTTTTTTTATATTAGTATAGATTATAAACATAATCGTTATTTTATTCCAAGCATTGTTGACGGATATTGATAAATAATGGAAGTTAAACTAATACAAAAGAATATCTATTGTTTAAAAATGTAAAAACAAAATGATTCCTTACTCAGTAAACAGATGGAGCCACCATGAAGAGATTTGTCGGTACTTCATTACGAATTAGTTTAGGAGGTAAAAGAAGCATACCGACATAACTTTTCCTGAATACTTACAAAACTATAAAAAAAAAACTGTATTGTATAGTTTTCATGATGTCCGTTCTTAAATGTATGACGTCCTGGGTTCGATTCCCAGGTTGAGCAAAGTGATATTGGGATTTTCCATTACGAATTTCTCAGTAGCAGCCCGGAGTCTGGATTTGTGCCCGGTTGATGGCAATAGGCTCGCCCCCTAATACATAGGACAAACATAACTTTTTTTTTATTTGGGATAGGTTTGTTCTTGACCTTAGTCTATGGCAGAGGTGACAGAGACAAAGTCGACGATGGACTGAGCTTACCCAGAAGAAGCCTGTTCACACTAACTTAGAAGAGATTAGGGTTGTATACGTTCGGAAACACAGACGTAGGTAGAGAGTTCCACTCTTTTGCTGTGCGCATTGCAAAAGACATTTGCAAACGCTTAGTGCGAATTGGTGGAATAGCAACAAGGAAGGGATGGTAACCTGCAGTGCGTGTAGATGTCCGATAATAGAAGGGGGCCGGTGGAATGAGGTCGTGGAGTTCTTGGGCACACTCACCGAAGTATAACTGGTGAAATGTGGATGTACTATTAGGTATACCTCTGCCAAACCCTTCGGGGATTACAGACGTGATTTTATGTGTGTTAAATGTATGAACATCCTATAATGTATACCGTGTTTCTGGCAAATATAATTACTTTGACAACCTTCGGCTAGCATAGCCAACAAAAACTGTAAATAACATTTTTGCACCAGAAGCAATAGACTCGTAGCTTAGCTCGTAGCAGTCGTAGCTCTTCGTAGACTTCGTAGGCCTTTCTCTCGAAAGAAAGTTAATTTTAAAGCTTCGTAGTCGCTACGCTGCGCGCTGGTGGCCCAGGGAGGTTTTAATATTTTAAACCAGCCTGTTGTTTTGTAATGGTTACTTATTTGCAATTTATAATTGCATATTATTATCCAATAGAAGATCGAAACTGCGGGGTTGCCATTTAAGGCAAGTGCTTAAACATTGCCGTAGATTGTCTTACATTTTGTTTCCATGGAAAATACAACATTAAAGATCATTTAAATTCTATTGGAATTCCAATGAATAAACAATGTCTTCTGTCTGGCATACTTATTTTTGATTATCTCATCACCATGTTTGATGTCTGTACAAATACTAATGCAGTGCAAAAAAAATCCTCCTTGACCAGTTCTGTTTTTGGCATCAATTGTTTTTTTTTTTCATCTTAGAGACGAATGTTCGCATAATATTTGCATAGTAATCGAGTTCGGTAGCAAAAACTTATGAATATCAAGTGTTGAGACAAAGTATGAGTCATTTATCTAACATAATATAACGCCTGTGTTCACGGAAAGTTTGGGCAGAAGTGCACCTACAGTAACACTCACATTTCATCAGTTATTTTTAAGCCCCATGTAATAGGGGGCGAACCTATTGCCATCGACCGGGCACAATCCAGACTCCGGGCTGCTACTGAGAAAAATCCTAATGGCAAAACTCAGTAACATTTTATCAGTCCAGGGGGTCCGGGGTCCGGTGTCTACTCCGAAGATAAATCCGAAGTATCGGCCGAATGTTCGGCCGTTTTCTGACTACGGCTGACTATGCCTGACTACGGCGAAAAAAAAAACCGGCCGAGTGCAAGTCGGACTCGCGCACGAAGAGTTCCGTACCATTATCTATAAAAACGGCAAAAAAATCACGTTTGTTGTATATCTTAATTTTTTTTTTTTTTAAGTTAATATTAACTTAAGATTCTGTGAATATTTCAAGCGTTATCTGTTGCCGTTATCAATATTGAGCAAAAACGAGCAAAAAAGCACGTTTGTTGTATGGGAGCCCCCTTAAGTATTTATTTTATTCTGTTTTTTTAGTATTTGTTTTTATAGCGGCAATAGAAATACATCATCTGTGAACATTTCAACTGTCTAAAAATCACGGTTTATGAGATACAGCCTGGTGACAGACGGACAGACAGACAGACGGCGGAGCCTTAGTAATAGGGTTCCCGTTTTACTCTTTGGGTACGGAACCCTAAAAATACAATGAATCAGATAAGTCAATGTCAAAAACGTGACTTGAAGTCGGGTAAGGACTCAAAGTCAAATATGGAAACTTTGGAAGTCAAGAACATTCTTCTTTCTGCGGTCTTCATTCTTCAACAACATTCGGCCGATACTTCTGATGATCGCTTTGGAGTAGGGCCCCTGGGAATCGAATAGGATGCTCAGCGTCGCGCTTCCGACCACGAGCCATATGGGGCAGCATCAGAGTCATTGTTCGCTGTTTTATTATCTGAATTATTTATTTATCTTTAAATCAGACACATTACCCATAATTTGTTAGTAAGTACTTATTACTTAAACTATATTATTATGTATAATTAATTAAGACACAAACATAATACAAACGTACATACACCCATACATATTTTATTTGTATTCTTTTATATATTTTTTTTAATTATGCATGTTAGATTACATTTAATTTTATTATTTCCATTTCTTTTGATTTGCTTGTAATCTTTGGTTGCCATAAAGAACGTATCATGTAACTAGGGGTTGACACTAGCTCCTTTAATACAGTGTATAAAGCGCAGAAGCTAGGGAATTCATAAAAATGTATGCATAACTTAAGTCGATAAAGATTATTATTATCATTATAAACAATGATAATGGTACAACACAACACAAATTAAGAAATTAAATAAAACTAAAAAGATTTGATGTTTTTTTAGGGGGATCAACGACCGATATTAGTGTTGTTCCTTTTAATTTTGTTTTATCGTTTTTAACTGATTTTTTTATCGTTTTTAACTGATTTTTAAGCAGATATTTAAAGAGAATACACTAACTGCGGTCGATGACCCCACAAAAATATAATCAAATTAGTGTTTTTACTTTTGTTTGCTTTGAAAGTAGTTTACTTGACGACCTTGCACAAAACCATGATAACAAAGAGTATGTTCTAACAAACTGTGTCATCTATTACTGTATTTACCTTGAGTACATAATAATATGACGTATGAATCAAACGTAAACTGTTTTTTAGTTTATTTCTGTTAGAGCTATAGGGCAGCAAGCCCACTTCTTAAGACGCAGATATATGCCAGTGACCTTGAGTGGTTAGCTTGCGTGTTCTGTACTGAGCTCACGCAACGCGTCGTACCGTACGTTCAGCCAGTAATAGGACTCGCCCATGAAGGAGCGCTGTCCCCAATTTGACGCATTATTAATTTATTAAACACAAAACAAAAGGCATTTTAATAAAACGCGTATAAAAGATCAATAATTAAATTATCTTTAAATTGGTGAAGGTTTCAGAAAAATACGCTTTGGTAGATTTTGCGCCATTCTCAGTTTTTTATCCGCGTTAGACATAACTTTACAAATTAATTTCACTATTTAATATAAACATAATCTAAAATATTCACATATTAAGTTATTGAGAAAATGCTCTAACTTATCATATATTTTTTTCAAATTATTAACACTACTCGTTTAGATGTGATCTTCAGTATAAAATCATTAGAAGTCGGTTATCGTCCCCTTAACCCTAGAGATTTGATGTCCGATAAATTTCATATTATTATTATTATATTATAAATATATAATTAATAACATATTTTTTTTTATTGTGAGGCATCAAGGATCAGGATTTAGGAGGATTGTTAAATAAACAAATAATATACAGGATGTTTGGAATAGGTGCAAAGCCGGATTATGGAGGTGATAGTTGACCCCATTTGGAGCATTTAGAGCATGATTTAAAAAAGGTTTGAATGATTATGGTTATTTTATTTTTCAAACTTTTAAAGTTTTCTACGAATTAAGAAGTGTCTGGTATTTTTTTTAATAACACAGACGCTTGAAACTTGTTTTATTTGATTAGATGCACTCAGATAAACCACAAAAAGGAAAAAAATACATACCAGCTTTAATAGGGGCACTGCTGACCATTAACAAAAACAGCAAAAAGCAGATAAAAAAATAAACGTACCTACTTTGTCTAAGACAAGAAAAGAAGAAAATGCTCTAAGTGGTGCCAACTGTCAACCCCTTAAGGCTTTGCACCCAGCTTTCAAACATCCTGTAATTATTTATTTATTTAAGTAGATCATAGTTAGTACATAATTTTTTAACATTATCTTGGTGAGGCGCCGGATGTGGTAATATCAATTCATGTGAGCTTATCTGTATATTATTATCATAGAATACAAAATAGTTCAACGCAAACAGTACATAAAATTTAAATAAATGTGACTGAAAAACTATTCAACTACTCAAATCATTTATTACCGGATCATAAAATCCAATTTGTTAGTAATTACATAAACATCTGAAACACTAGTGTTAGTAACATACATTTAGCAAATTTTGGTAATTATTACTAATATTATTAATAATGTCAAAACTATCAATAATAATGTCAAAATCATTCATCATAATGTCAAAATCACCACTAACAGTGTCAAACATCATCAATAATACAAAAAAGCATTTAATTTTTTCTCTGCGATCCAACAATAAACACACCGAAAACTAAACTAAGTGCTAGGTAGTAAGTGAAGTGAGAATGTCGGCAATTCTTGTTTTTTTTTTGTTTTTGAAAAAAAAAACGAGATTTTTTTTCTTACGGCTAGGTAAATTCTATGCACTAATATCTTAACAAAATAATGTTAAGGGCACAAAAAATGAGAGGTTCAATATTTATTGATTTCTTAAGATTTTAAGATATTGATTTGTACGGTCAATGATGATTTCGGTGATTGTAATAACCAGAGATCGGAATAGGTAGAGTTTATTTACTTAAACTTCGAAGAAGAAAGCAACATAGAGTGGATAATACCTCCTCTAAAATCACGGAATCATTATTGTTGGATTAAGAGAATGCAACCAATATCATTATGAAGTTGGCAATGCTGCTGCTGTATTGTAGTCAGGGACCATTTTGGTAAGCCATTGAATGGGTTTTTGATAAAAACCCATACGGTGTTGGTAACCCTTTTGAACGGCTTAATTTAAGCCATTCAAAATTACCCACACCGTATGGATTTTTGATTAACTACTTAGAAAAACTCTATCAAAAACCCTTTCCATTGAAAGGGTTTTTCTAAAATGGTAACCAAAATGGTCTCTGGGTAGAATAGAGATAGAATTGGTCATGCTACGCGTGCTGGGCGGATATCGAAATAACATAATAATATGATTTTTTCATGTTACTAGGTTTCAAATAGGTATAGAACCCATTGAAATGAGTTATCATGTAACCCTTTAACTGGGTTTCAAGTATAAAACCCATTCAATGGGTTATCATGTAACCTGAAAAAAAAAATGGTGACTTTCGGAAAACTAGAAATGATTACTGGTCTTAGCAAAACTAGTACTTCTACTGCCTTCAGCGTACTGGGCACGACTACCGGATATGTCGCGGGAGGGGTGGGTTGCATCACACATTGCATTCGTGTTTAACTAGATATTCACGTTAAAAATAAATAGTTAAATTAAAATAAAACAAATATTTAAGGGGGGCTCCCATCAAACAAACGTGATTTTATTGCCATTTTTATAGATAATGGTACGGAACCCTTTGTGCGTGAGTCCGACTCGCACTTGGCCTTTTTTTATTAAATATGTGTGAAAATTATCTATACATACAGTATTATGTAACAAAAACCCTGTTGTTTCTTTTAGGGTCGTTTACATTTACCTACAAGCACAACATTGGTGGAATTATAATTTAAAAGAATTAAGTAAGTATTGCCTAGTCGAGAAGCCAAAATCAAAGAATGAAAGAGGTTAGAAATCAGTTAAATATTACAAATATTAATAATTAAATATTTATTTTAATTCTTTTTGTTGAACAGTTTTTATAAATGACTTGCTTTATTACGTATGTATACCGATTCTTAAAGCTGGGTACTGACCGACGTTACGAGGTGTAATGTAACATGTTACACGGCGAGCATTCATGCAGTCAGTACGTAGTGTTACGGGGAAACCAGCGAGCAACGAGCCGCTCGATGCTCGCTTTGAGTGCTCCACCCGGCTGTCGGTTTTTTGACGAATCCTTTGAGTGTTACGCGGTTCAGTCAGTACGCTGCAACAAATCGTCACGAGCGCTCGCACACACGTTGTTCCTTTTATTCCGTATATTTATCCGTATACATTTATATCTTGGAGCATGCAGTGGGACAAAGAAAAAACTCTGCATTTTGTTGAAAAATATAGACAAGAACCATTGTTATGGAACCCGGCTCATCCAGCACATTAAGTATAACAAATTGAAGAAAGAAGACGCTTGGGTCAGATTGGAGATTGTAAAGATCCCAACACAACCACGTCGTCGGACATCTAGACTGAGACTAGTTGGAGAATATGGAGCACAGAGTTCAATAGACCATGTTACACCGATTTCAGAACACGGCGTAACATGCTCGATGCGTAACATGCTCGATGCGAATGTTACATTACACCCCGTAACTTTGGTCAGTACCCAGCTTAAAACGTAGGTAGAAGGAACAACAGGGTTTTTGTTACATATTGTATAATAAAATCGGAGCGAAGTCAAAAATGTACATTGAATATTTTTGTGAAAAAATTATTGCTACGAGGTCTGGGATCGATTCCAATGCCGAAAATATAATTTTTAGAATTTTTGTCTGTTTGTATGTTAGAGCATCACGCAAATTCTGCTGGATAGATTCTGTTCAAATTTTGGATACATATTCCATAGAAGCCTGGTCAATTGAAAGGCTATATATTATCACGCTATTTGCCATGGGGATCAGCAATATTGCATTATGAATGCACGTTCCAGCATCACGCAAATTCTACCTGATAGAGTCTGTTAAAATTTTGCATAGATATTCCCTATAAGTCTGGTCAGTCGGTAGGCTACATTATTATCGCGCTATTTGCTATGGGGGATGAGCAATGTTGCATTATGTTTGTATACCTCTATAGTTTACAGTAAATTGTAAAAAGACGAGCCAAATGGTTAGAACATTTATACATTTTATCATCACGCTATATATTTATGGGGCTAAGCTGTCAATCATCATGACATAATATATACAGAGTGGATTATTGTGATAGGGCATTAAAGGTATCTTAACCGTTGTAGCTACGTGAAATCGGTCTTAGTAGACTATATATAACTTTTTGAGACATTTTCATCTGCAGACATAGATTTTGATTAAAATGTACAGTCAGCCATAAAAGACAATTTTCATTAAAAAATAAATTTGGTGCCAATAGATCCTGTTTCATATGAGGATCAAAAACTCTATAAGACCAACTGAGGCTTGAGTACTAGACAAGTCACAAATCGCAAAAATCTTTTCCCATACATATCGTGGGAAATGAGATTCCAACTTACTTTTTTGGGTTCCGTACCTACGTCAAAAGGAAAAACGGAACCCTTATAGGATGACTTCGTTGTCCACCCGTCCGTCGGTCTGTCTGTCTGTCAGTGAAGACCCCTTTTCTAAGGAACGCATGGAGGTATAAACTTGAAATTCATTTCAAATACCTGTTGTACGGTTTCCTAGAGCTCAATAAACAAACTTCTAAGTAAACGCATTAAAAAAATACGGCCATCTACGCGACATATTTTGATACTTGCAAATTAATCAAAACCTATAGGGTACTTTCCGCGGACCCAGAATCATATGGTACAAAGCAAAGTCTCACAGCACAAGTAAAGGAAAAAGTCCAAAAATCGTTAATTTGTAGTATTATCACATCATCATCATTTCAGCCGAAAGACATCCACTGTTGGACATTAGCCTTCCCCAAACATCGCCACTTCGACCAGTTCTGTGCTTCCCGAATCCAGTGGATTCCTGCGGCCTTCACAAAGTCATCGGTCCACCTTGTAAGCGGCCTTCCGGATACGCGGTCACCACTCCAGAAACTTTCGGCCCTATCGGCCATGTGTTCTGCATAATCTACTGTTATATTATTTTAGTGATAGTCATTCGTCAGGAATAATCTGTAAGAACGCATCAGTCAGTGTATAAGTTTAATGACATTAGGTAGTATAAGCAGGAACGCAGACGTTCATTAATTCACTTAAAACGAAGAACTTCGAAAGCAATGGGAAATTACTACTGACGACTGCGGAGTCGATGTCAGGAGTAACTGCTTCTCACATGGGCTATACGTCGCTTGCTCACGCGTCGCCAGTCCTGAGTCTCTGTATATTTTGGCTGTTGAGACCATAATTACAAACGTAGTATACAGGGAAGTTTTATAAAGAGTAAATGCGGGAAATAAAATTAATTATGTTCTACACGCGATTGTGATGAACCAGTGGCCCAAAAAGGCTAGACTGGCATTTCACAATGGTGTGCTGGTACCCACGCTTATGCATGGAAGTGAATGTTGGGTGTGGCAAAAGAAGCATGAAAGTAGAATCAAAGCTGTGGAAATGTGTTCCTTGCAAAGCATGTGTGGCGTGACTACGAATGATAGGCTGAAAAATTATGTGATAAAGCAACGGTGTGGTTTAAAAGAAGATGTAGTGGCAAATTTTTAAAATCTTATGCTTAGATGGTTTAGTCATGTTGAAAGGATTAATGAAAGGCGACTAACAAAAGGAATGTACAACGCAGAATGTGAGTGGAAACGCCCTAGAAGGATATATAGTGACATAATTGGACTTTTCTTCAGAAAAGTCAAGTGCGTAGTACTCTGAACAGGCGTGCGTATATGACCAGATGTATGAACGGAAACGAAGCAAAAAGAGTATGTAAGTAGCGTAGTGGGTGGCGTTCTATAGTTTCTGCCTACAATCATTAGAAGAAAGCATGAGTTTTTGTATGTATATATTTTTTATAAAAATAACGTCTAAATTCCCCGAAGAGTTAAGCGGAGGTGTACCTACCTACTTATGGTAAACCCACATTAAATTCCGCCATTTATGTTTAGGTCCCATGTAATAGGGGGCCAGCCAACTGCCACTAACCGGGCACACCTGACAAATTCCAGACGGTAAATCAAATAACAGTTTGCCTGACCTGAAAATCGAACCCAGGACCTCATGCCCAAAAGAAGCCCTTGCGACCAGTAGACCAACGAGGCAGTTTTCTATAAAAATGTAGTTGTTATTAGTAAATATTATGTTCTACATGCGATTGTGACTAACCAGTCGATGCCCATAAAGGCTAGACTGGCTTTTCACAATGGTGTGCTGGTACCCACGCTTATGCATGGAAGTGAATGTTGGATGTGGCAAAAGAAGCATGAAAGTACAATCAAAGCTTAGGAAATATGTTCCTTGCAAAGCATGTGTGTGGCGTGACTATGAATGATAGGCTGAAAAATCATGTGATAAGGCAACGGTATGGTTTAAAAGAAGATGTAGTGGCAAATTTTTAAAAGTTTATGCTGAGATGGTTTGGTCATGTTGAAATGATTAATGAAAGGCGAGTAACAAAAGGAATTTACAAAGCAGATGTGAGTGGAAACGCCTTAGAAGGACATATAGTGACCTAATTAGTGATGTTCTTCAGAAAAGTCAGGTGCGTAGTACTCCGAACAGGCCCGCCTTTAGGACCAGATGTATGAACGGAAACGAAGCAAAAAGAGTATGTAAGTAGCGCAGTGGGTGGCGTTCTATAGTTTCTGCCTACCATCATGGGAAGAAAGCGTGAGCGTCGTACAACATAGCATCACGTATAAATTCCCCGAAGAGTTAGGCAGAGGTGTACCTAGCTACCTATAGTAAACCCACATTCAATTCCGCCAGGTATGTTTAGGTCCCATGTAATAGGGGGCGAGCCAATTGCCACTAACCGGGCACAAATTCAGACTTCGGACTGTACCTGAGAAATTCCATATGGTAAACCCAATAACACTTTGCCTGACCCGAAAATCGAACCCAGGACCTCATGCCCAAAAGAAGCGCTTGCGACCCGAGGCAGTTTTCTATAAAAATGTAGCTGTTATTGGTGTCTTACGACTTCCACGCGCACAAAGTCGCGGGCAGAAGCTAGTAAATCATAAAGAAAGCAAGTGAAAGGTTTTAATGGCACTTCAATCACAAGCCCCCTTATTACAAAACAAGGTTTATCTTCAGACCCAGGTTTAAAACATGGAGCCATTATTGAATTTCGAACTTTATTCCGACTATGGTATAGTTCGCAAACACAAAACTGACAACTTAGAACCAAACTAATTTTTCAGTTTTGTATAAAGAACGGTATTTCAATCACTACATTACGTTCTTATTCAAAAGTTCTATTACAAAAACTGGCTCCATGATTTAAGCCATGTCAAAATAAAATAAAAGAAAGAGGTTAAGTCCATTGACGGACCATCAACGTCTGCCTACCCTTTTCCCAACTATAATGTGATCGGCTTCCAGTCCAACTGGATGGAGCTGAATACCAGTATATTACATGGAGCGACTGCCTATCTGACGTCAACAACCCAGTTACTGGGTAACACGATACCCCATGGTAAGACTAGTTGTCAGGCTTTCGGGCTTCTGACGACCCGTAACAACTGTCAAAGATCTACAAGCGACAAGCGATAAGCGGCTTAATGTGCTATCCGAGGCACGGTCTTGGTATGTAAAGATGGTCACCCATCCACGGACCAACCGCGGGAAGCGTAGCTTAACCTGATCGATCGACCCATTTTTTTATTTTTTTTTATTTATGTTGTGTTTGCTCTTGACCTTAGTCTAGGGCAGAGGTGACAGAGACAAAGTCGACGATGGAATGAGCTTACCCAGAAGATGCCTGTTTACTCTAACTTTGAAGAGATTAGGGTTGTATGCGTTCGGAAACACAGACACAGGTAGAGAGTTCAGGCACGGTTGGCGCAGTGGTGAAGCGATTGACTGCTGCGCTGCGTGTCGCGGGTTCGATTCCCGCACGGAACAATTATTTGTATGACCTACATGTAGTTGTTCCGGGTCTGGCTGTTTGTGTATGTGAGTTTAAATGTTTGTAAACGCACCCACGATACAGGAGAAATTCCTAGTGTGGGGCAACGTTTAATAAAAAAAGAAAAAAAAAAAGAGTTCCACTCTTTTGCTGTGCGCATTATAAAAGTCATCGTGGAAACGCTTAGTGCGAATTGGTGGAATAGCAACAAGGAAGGCCATGTGGCTGTTATAACTTAGCCACAAGCCCTTCTAGTTTTATCGGTGTATCATCATTCTCTTCCCCTTATCCTTATCCTTGGTTTATTCTACCACTTATTTAAATTATATTATTTTTCTTTATCAAACTCAAACTCGAAAGCATTTATTTCAATTAAACCATTGACAGGCACTTTTGAATTGTCAAGAAGTCGGTCAGTTACAAATATGAAGCTAGTTGCCCATTCCAAATAGTAGGTTCGTATGGAGAAGAACTGGCAAGAAACTCCATGGACACTCTTTTAAATTAAAATATTGATACAAAAACATTTTACAAAAAAATAATAACCGACTACCAAAAATAACACTACAAAGTGAAAATTAATTTCGGAATTCGGTGTCTTTGGATCTGTATTTGAGTTTTTTGCCACCGACTTCCGAAATTAAAGTTATTTTTCACTTTGTAGTGTTATTTTTGGTAGTCGGTTATTATTTTTTTGTAAAATGTTTTTTATTTTTCACTTTTTAGTGGGTCAGTTTTGAATTTATCTAATTACAATAGCCTAATGTTAACTGCTTATCACCTTTTATGAAATATTGCTTTTCCCGATGCCGTTGATTGTTGAGGAGTTCTCCTGGTAAGTACCAGGAGAACTGCCACTCACCATAGTGACGAGCATAAATTGCTTAATCGCAACCCGTTAAATAGGTACTCATTATTATATTGTTCCGGTGGCCATCTGTGGTCTCCATCATCAGTTCCACTTCACCAAATGATGCTTTCGGAGAGCCCGAAAAAATACCCAAATCGCTATAGGTTTGCATATAAAATTTGAGGGTTTCCCTCGATTTCCATGAGATCCCCTCATCAGATTCTGATTTGGTAGCAATGGGACCACCTCGGGAGTATACCCTTTCAAACAAAAAAAGAATTTTCAAAATCGGTTCATAATTGACGGAGTAATCGCGTAACAAACATACAAAAAAAAAAAAAAACATACAGCCGAATTGAGAACCTCCTTCTTTTTTTGGAAGTCGGTTAAAAATATTGGTTACATCATTCATATTGAAGTTAAACATGTGAGAACGATGCAATACGTCCATCCAAAGGTTATCTGTAAAAGATCGCTTTTAGCGATAAGATCTTCAATTGTGTCACCCTATGTAAAATTTAAACATTTATATCTGTAACTTATATGGTGTACATAATAAAGAGTATTCTATTCAATACGTCATAAGCGTCCGTGATAAAAAGATAACAATTCAAAACTAAAATAATTAAAAATGAGCCGTGGCAGCTAAGAGATGACCAGTCCCAAGTGACAGCGCCCGTTCACGAACATGTCGCATGGATCAGCACCATTCAGCTCAACGATTTTGAAGGGAGCTAAATGATCCAACACACACGCCACCATCAGCGAGACATCTGAGTGAGCATGATATACTCTCAGCCGCCAGGGCACATTTAAGTCAATGAAAGACATAATTACCCGGTAAATGGTAGCTCTATTGTACATAGTACTCACACCTGTGATATGCAATTATATAATGCAAAGGAGATTCGAGTTTATACAATGAAAAGATAGTCTTCAAATCTTCATCAGCTCCAACAGTATTTTCAAATGTTAATAAATTAGTTGTGGTTGTGGAGCTGGACCAGCATTATGTATGATGTACCGGCATAGCGTCCTATTAATTGTTTGCTGCACCGTGCGACGTCATTACTTCAGCGCCGGCTGTCGCTGAAAACCAGCGCTGGGGCTCTGTCTTGCATAGGGTCGCAGTATAATGCTGAGCAATAGCCGTTTTGCGTGGATGTGACGCATGTTTCCCCCAACCTTTTCGTATTTTTGTGTTTATTTTCTTTTTTGCGTCATGTTTACCGCAAATAAACTTATTTTCTTTTCTTTTATCCCAATTTATTTGGGGTCGGCGCTACATGGATTTTTCTGCCATATTTCTCTATTAGTTGTCATCTCGATAGTCACTCCCTTTGTAGACATCATCTTTCACACAGTCCATCCATCGTTTCTTTGGTTTCCCTACTCGTATAGCCATCCACATTCATATTCAAAACTTTCCTTACGACATTTCCCTCATTCCTTGTTTGTTTGTCGGCGGCGTATATGCCTACAAATTAATTATGCAAAGCGCATTAAGCGGACAAAGCAGCACAAACAATTCCTTTAATGGGTTAACTCTTAATTAAAAGTGCTTTTAACACCCCTATTCTGTTATTTTCTACTTTTGTTTACACGGCATCTATTTTTTTTCCTCACAATGGAACATCATTTACCCATACTCATAATCCACTGAATCATTTTGCAATAAGTACTTATCAAATAAATTACCATTGTACCTATGTAGGTACTAGTTAGAAAAGAGCTGATTATCTTTAAAATTGCTGAACTGATCTTCATAAAATATAGCTTTTTTTTATTTATTTTTTATTGAATTATCATTTATACAAAGAACACAGGATTACATATTAGATAGCTGCCAAAAACCACTAAGGTTTAAACTTGTGGTATCGTGAGTCTATCTCAATATCAAAACAATTTAGCATTTATATGTACGCGTTATTGTCGATACAATTAATAAAATCTTTAGGTCTTTATATGGTTACAATCATTCCTACATAATAGGTACTTAAGAAATATTGGTTAAGTTTACATTTGATATTTTTATGTGTAATACATTTGTTTATTTCTGAGGGTAGACTATTAATAAGTCTCGGTAAAAACCACCACTATGAGAACAGCCTTCTAATAAAAAAAATACAGTATTGAAATCGGACCTACCAGACAGACGCAGATATACACAGAACGACATAGCCGTAAGAATTATAACACCCCTCTTTTGGTATACGTCGCGGGTTAACAAAATACGCGCACACAGACAAGACACACGACATAGACACGATGCAACTCTTCAAACATCGGAGGGTTTACTCCGAACATAAATCCGAAGTATCGGCCGATGTTGGTCGGCCGGCCGTTGCTTGACTACGGTTAACTATGGCTGACTAGGGCGAAAAAAAAAACGACAGTCAAAGAGTTATGGTAAAGTCAAAAATGTGACTAACGTTCGGTAACGACGTCGGGTAAGGATTCAAAGTAAAAAAAGGAAACTATGGAAGTTAAAACGGCCGAACATTCGGCCGATACTTCGGATTAACGCTTCGGAGTAGGCCCCCAGGGTGGGCTAAATTAAATAATTTCATCTTATGAAAGAAACCTACTGTCCTAGGTTATGTTAAATACTATACATAAACCGCAAATCCTTTACTTTGAATGAGTGCGATGTAATAGTCATCTTCAAATCAAATCAGCCAACCAACCAATCAATCTACGTATAAATCGTCAGTACCTTACGTGTAGGTACCTAAGTAATCACAATTAAATTAATTTAATTTATTTTATTTAAATCAGACACAGTGATCCATATTTGTATTAGTATACTTAAGAATTCTATTATGTTAGGTATCAAGCCTTAAATAAACACCACAATAATACTATTATAACTTAATCAATTACATCTTATATCTAAGAATCACGAAGAAACTTTGCATAAAAGTGCCTAGCTGATCAGGTTCGTCATGCAAAACTATTATAAATACCTAGTAATAGAGTTATTTTAATATCTTGACTAATCAGCTGACTATAATTACTCATGGGTTAATCAGAAGTATATCAGTCAATTAACAACCAATCTAGCTTAACGCAGTTCATTCCAAAGGATGAACTGCGACGAAAATCTTCCTAGACGTTTTCAAACAAAGTAATAGTAAGTAATAACAGATCCCAAGATCCGGGGTGCAAGTGTGGGAGGGGAACACTGGTGTGGTTTTTAGTTAGTAAGAGTCTGACAGACCCCTCCGCCCGCCCCAGGGCGGAAGACATCCATGAGGATTTTCCACCCCGTAAAAAAAAAAAAAGGCTAGGTAGGGGGCTCATGGCTTAGTAATAACAGCCGCATGGGTTGATCGATCAGGTCTCCCGCAGTCGTGGATGGCTGACCATTATTATGCAGTATTATATATAATTGCATAGCACATGTGTGAGCACTATGTACTTACTATAAAGCTACCATTTACTGAGTACCTACTTCTTTCATTGACTTGAATGTGCCCTGGCGGCTGAGAGTATGTCATGCTCACTGTAATGTCTCGCTGATGGTGGCTGGTGTGTTGGATCATTTAGATCCCTTCAAAATGGTTGAGTTGAATGGTGCTAATCCATGCGTCATGTTCGTGAACGGGCGCCATCAGTAGGGACTGGTCATCTCTTAGCGGCCTTGGCTTATTTTAATTTAATTTTTGAATTGTTTTTTTTTTATATTTTTGTTACGGACGCTTTTGACGTTTTGCATCGTTCTCACATGTTTAATTTCAACACGAATGATGTAACCAATATTCTGTAACCATATGTTAATTTAAAAGAGTCTCCGTGGAGTCATTCAATATGAATGATGTAACCAATGCTTTGTATCAATATTTTAATGTAAAAGAGTGTCCGTGGAGTTTCTTGCCCGTTCTTCTCCATAGGTATCTACTAAGCTTTGGAATGGGCAACTAGCTTCATCTTTATGACTGACCGACCCCTTGACAATTCAAAAGTGCCTGTAATTGGTTTATTTGAAATAAATGCTTTGAGTTTGAGTTTGAGTCATTCTTTGCATACCGAGACCTGTCCATGCCTCGGAAAGCACGTGAAGCCGTTGGTCCCGGCTGTCATCCGTGGATCGTTGACAGTTGTTACGGGTCGTCAGAAGCCCGAAAGTCTGACCACTAGTCTTACCAAGAGGTATCGTGTTACCCAGTAACTGGGTTGTGGAGGTCAGATAGGTAGTCGCTCCATGTAAAATACTGGTATTCCGCTGCATCCGGTTCTGCATCTGGAAGCCGACCCCAACATAGTTGGGAAAATGCTGGGCTGATGATGATGGTCCGTCAATGGATCATCGCCATCTGCTTAAATGTTTTAGGTAGGTACCTACTTTATTTATGCATGCGGATAAATTTTTATGTAATTTAATCATATTTATGCTTATAATTGGTTGTATAGGCATTATATTATAAGTACCTACTGTTTATTTTATTTTATTTTGTTGTTCAACTCATTAAACCTGACTTGAGTTCCGTACGTATTTTTCGGGTAACCACTGAAAATCAGCGCTGTGTTGTGGGTCCCCCATAGCACAGCATCATGCTGAGTGCAAGCCTTTTTGTCACAGTCATGACGTGCAGTTGCCGACTATTTGTTATTATTGTGCTCGTGACTATAATGTAGATAGGTTTTTTTTTTAAATTTTTACTTGTTCGAGTTTATGTTTTCCTAAGCACGTGTTTCTGTGACGAATAAAATTATTTTTCTTTCTTTCTTCTTTCTTTTTTTATTATTTGTGATTGAAGTGCCATCAAAACCTTTCACTTGCTTCCTTTATGATTTATAGTTTTCGCAGTGGTGAAGCGATTGACGTAAATAATAGCACCATTCTATTTCTTCCCGTGGGTGTCGTAAAAGGCGACTAGAAGAGAATGGGCAGTAGCGTTCTCTATGCATTTAACCTAATTAGAGTGTGTATTTAGTAATTTTTTTTTTTCGTGCAGAATAAACATTTTTTCTATCTTTTATTTACTATTTTAACACCACACTGCGATCGCCAACCCGCCTGCCAAGCATGGCGATTATGGCAACACCCCCCCCCCTTGGGGGAGGGCTATGTGGACGTCTTTCCGCTGAAATGATGAAGCGATTGGCTGCTGCGCTTAGTGTCGTCGGTTCGACACCTGAACGGAACAAGTATATGCTTCACCTACAGATCGATCGGTGTCCGCGCAGTTATTTCATTATTCTGTCTATTTGTTTGTACAGACGCCAGCAGGTCAAGCTACACGAAACTGTAAAAATTTTCCAATCAACCTTCAACTGCAAGCTGTAGCGATAAAGTTGAAAATCTATTAAAGAAAATTGACAGATTGTAGTAGCTTGATGTGCGCGCGTCTGTACAATAATATAGGAGAAATACCTCTAGGTATTTCTCCTATATTATTGCCACATGCCACATTATACATTCATGCGGACAAACTTATGAAAAACCTAGCGTAAGGATGTTTTACTAATAACATAATACCACGCCTGTAATTCCCAAAGGGTTAGGCAGAGGTGTCCGATAATACACCCACATATTCACCAGTTATGTTTAAGTTCCATGTAATAGACCAAGGGGCGACCCTATTGCCATCAACCAGGCACATATCCAGCCTCTGGGCTGCTACTGACAAATTTCTGATAGAAAAAACCCAATAATAGGTGCTGCTCAACCTGGGAATCGAACCCAGGACCACGTACGCTCAACAGTAGCGCTTGCGGCCATGTGAAAAACGAGGCTACTAATTTGAAAAAGAACACATCCTATGCTTTTGTTTTTTTTTTAATGGGAAATTATCTAATAACTTCTACTTACCTACTTCTCTGGAGAATTTATTTGAGAATTTCCCACCATTTGTCAGACTTTTACTGACTAAAACCCACCCGTGTTCCTTAAGATGCCTGTGTGCCAGGGCCTCGATATCCCTTTCGGACAAACTCGCAACCCTGGCAGGACCCACCCTATGCTAATAGTAGTTGTTTATCGTTGTTCCCTAAGGTGCTGTCACATTTGAATTCGGCAATTTAGTTAATTTCGACACTTTTTACGTTAGTTACGAATAAAAGCCGCGTTCACAATGTGAAATAACTTTTAATATTTTATTTTATTTAAATAAATTTGTTATAGTAAGTAGCATGGGAAAATTTTACACAGGTTAAGATTTTACTTTTCTCGTTTTGTATTTTTTATTTGACTTAAAATATATCATTTATAACATCACTATTTTTATTGACATTAGATTATATTTTTGACATAAGTAATAATCTTTAGTTTAATTGTTTTGGTACTTTTTTTTTTTTTGACATTTATCATAATATTTGGGAGTTGCAAATGTTTTACTTTCTTATTTGGTTACTGTTTTAAATAATGATTTATATTGTAATTCTTTTAATTTTTAATTGTTATAATTTTGTGTAAAATTTCGATACAATGTAAAAATTGTTACAGAAATAAATAAACAAATTAAATAAAAATACTAAAAAATAAATCGAGTATCGAATCTAGCACATTCTAGCATTATTCTTTATCAATGAAAGTCGATAAGTGAAGCACATTAGAGCCTCAGAATATAACTATGTTTATGTTGCTATCTCGTAGTATTCAATTTGATTAATAAAAACCCGGCAAGTGCATTTCGGACCATGCAAAATGAAGGGTTACGTAGTTGGGATGAATTTACCCCAAGAATAAACTTAACATTGTAGTTGAAAAACATGTTCCCCCATACATTCCAACATTTCCAACTGCAAAATATGTAAGTTTGTCCGCACAGTATTATGTTATTATTATACGAACATAGACTTCTTAAAGGTTTTCTTGTAATCTGGTTCAGGTTTGCCTAAAAGTGAACTCCATATTCAAAATTCATTTTCTCAAACATGCATGGAAATATTGTCATTATTTTCGAAAAAAGAACACGCGGAGTATCGAATTTACGGTCAAAGAAAATCAAATCCATTGCAGGAGCGTTTTTTGAATTTGGAACATTACAACGCTCCAGCAATGTTGTAAGAAACGGCGTGCTGGGGTTATTAAATACTCTTTTCTCAAACATGCTTGGAAATTGGAGCATTATTTTGATAACCTTCTTCGCGATAAATCGAAATTGCTGTACTGGCCAAATACATGCGAGCAGCGGCCACCAAAAGTTGTATGAAAATTCATATGAGTCGTGGTTTAAAATCAAATGAACACATTGGCGCGTGAAAAATTATCGTTGTTCGTTATTGAATCTGGAATTTATAAATAATTTACTTTCCCTGCATTCTTGTGATAAAAGCACTATATGTATATGCCTCGGTGGAAATGGCAATTGCCTGTATCGTATTAGTGAAGTCCTCGCCTACGGCTCGACCACAATTCGGTATGTAAAGTAAAAATTTACCTATGCCGATTCCAAAACAATTTCGAGATTTTAAGCTTCTAAAACTTATTTTTCTATTAATAGGTCTTAAAATTATAAGATCGTATTTATTTTCACAAAAATATTTAAAATCACTTGACTTTTAGTTGACCTCTAATTGACGTCACAAAGCCGCCTGAATTGGAAATTTCAGTGCCTCTTGTAATTAAATTGTTCCTTATGTCATGCCAACGTCAAATTTACATGAAGCACTTATTATTATTCTATTCAGATAGGTAAATATGTAAATAGTGTAGTTTTTCACCAGCGGCGGACAGTACAATTCAAATCACATCGATGCATCGCCTCAGGAAAACTTAACTTACGTTAAAATGATCGTCACAATAAAACAGTCGCCGCCCAGACTTGTACTAAACATTTACTTCCTCGCACCATTTCCTTTTTAAGGTTTCTTTTACTAACAATCAATTTGTGTCGGCTATTTGTTGTGGTGTTTATACTTGACGGTATGAAGAACTTAGCAGAAGAAGTCTTTGAATCCATTCATTTTATTAATATGCCATAACTTTAAACTAAAGTACGGAAATCGCTAAAGTATGAAATGTAAACAAATTAATTGTCAAATTTGACAGTTTGACTTTACTGAATTTTGGTTTTAAATAAGTGTTAAACGTGGCAAAGATCCTAAGCTATTCAGCTACTAGTGACGTCAGTACGAAAAATACTTAAAAAAAAAAAAAAATAACTACAGCTTGTAAAAACAAAAAGATGAAATTATGTGTTTCAAATACTCTTATCATTAAAATAAATATATAAAAAACATACCTGAAAAATATTTTACATACCTAATTGCCTATTTCACGGCCTTTGCAATAATGTACTATTATGTACTTATTTTTATTTATTTAATTCTTTTAGTTACATTTTATTGTTTGGGTCACAGAAATTCATAAGTGTTCCAAATTTCAACTTAATCGGTCTAGTAGATTCGGAGAAAATCGGCTGTGACAGAAGGACAGACACACGAGTGATCCTTTAAGGGTTCACTTTTTCCCTTTTGAGGTATGGAACCCTAAAAAAATTCGGATGTGGTGAAAGCTCGTCTTTCTCATGGGCTAGTAAGCTGGCAAATAATGTTTCTTTTTTAACAATGATTTACCTATTAATATCGCTGTTCACATAATTATATGAACCCCGTAACTATAACTCCTTGAGGTCGTCGTCAAACCTTTAAGGTCATCTCTACGGCCTTAACAAAAAATCCACAACAACAAAGAAGAATCATAATGGATGTCAAAAGGTTAAGCTAAAAAAAAAAACAATACTCGTAGTTATTCATTATTACTGCAGGTCATAATTAACATTTGTATGTTAAGTACCTGAATCCAGGAAAAAATGTGTCAGATACCCATGTTCAATGACTCACAACAATGTAAATGTTGTCGTTTAACATAGAAGCCGTCATTCAAGGAAAACCCAAAATAAATGACACAAATAAATCAATTACTATTCTGTTAGGTTACCAAATTACATACGTACTACTATTTTATGTATAGGTCTAGACTATCTCAGCGCCACCTCACTCTTTATCTCGCTGGCACAAGTAGCTGGCGGTCACGCGAGCAAGCGAGACAGAGTGGCAGGGAGAAGACTCCAAGGCACCGATATTTTAGTTTATTTCTTTTTAAGGTGAAAAAATGGTAATTAAATAAAAATATCATAGACCTGCTTTATAGTTAGTTAAGTTAATATGCAAAGTTTCATTATCTAATTTGAAGTATTTTTAGAATACCAGCGGTTTATTGTTTGGTTTGGAGGTAACTTTGGGATTTTTTTTCTATGAAGAAAATTTTATGGAATCTTGTTTTCGTCGAACATAGTACTTAACATTAATCCTCAACTTTACCATATATTTATTTTAAAATTAATGCTGCAGTATTTTCGACATAACGGAGGACCATGCTAAGCCATTTGAGGTAGTATAGGCTCTAAAAGATACGGGCAATCATTGGTATGCCGTTATGTGCACAAATTGGAATACGCACGGTCTAGTCTTGAATAGGCAATCTTTTTTGATACAGCCTTCTCCAGTCCCCACGCTTTGGAGGTCATCTGAGCCAGCTATTAAGGTGTAGGTAGGTAAGTAGGTAGTAAGTAGGAGGAGCTGGTTGCTGATTAATAACAGCCCACGGGTCCGTGGATGGGTGACCATCTTTACATACCAAGATCCCTCCGTGCCTCGGAAAGCAGGTTAAGCCGTTGGTCCCAGCTGTTATTTGTAGATCTTTGACAGTTGTTACGGGTCGTCAGAAGCCCGAATGTCTGACTACCAGTCTTACTAATGGGTAAATAGGTAATAGGTAATACGGGCTGGTGTCCGCAACTCCACGTCAATATGCACGTATTTTGCGTACGGGTGGGAAAATCGATTATTCGATCCACCCCAGCTCCTCAAGGAACGCCAGCAACGCCTTGGTGTTACTGACAATCTCACAGAGGTTACCTGGGTTACCGAAGTACTTTGCCCTGTACGTGGCGACCACTGGGCAGTATAGTAGCAGATGCGCTGCTGTCTCGTCATCCTCCATGCAGGCCCTGCACAGCGGACTGTCTGTGACTCCTATGACAAAGAGGTGTTTATTAAATGACCCGTGGTCAGTTATAGCTGATGTCACTGTACGCAGCTGTTGCTTCGTTAGTTGGAGAACCTGTTTCGTGAGGCGGCCATCAATTGTAGGGACTAATAGGTACTAATGGGTATCGTGTTACCCAGTAACTGGGTCGTGGAGGTCAGATAGGCAGTCGCTCCATGTAAAATACTTGTATTTAGCTGCATCTGGTTAGACTGGAAGCTGACCCCAACGTAGTGGGGAAAAGGGTGGGCAGGAAGTAGGTAGTAAGTAGAATGTCAGTTGCCCATCACTTGTATTTCTGTTAACTATTCCAAAATAAGAATATGCTTGCGAAAAACTTTACTTCGATTGAGCAAAGCCAAGTTCGAACCATACATCTTTCTTTTTACAGTTACCTATGCTGAATGAATGAATGAATGAAATGCACCGACCCCAGCGTGGTTTGACCAGACTCGATTACTCGAATGAACCCAAAGATTCACACTAGCCCCTGGAGCCTCATGTTTCATGGGACTACAGACACCATTGTATATCAGAGAGTAGACCGGGGGGCGCGATAGTGGTAGGGAAGACGTGCCCTTGGGATATGGAAGGATTATTAGAGCCTACCGGATATGCATCCTCACTAGACTCCGTTTGAAATAAGATTAGAAATTGAAATTAACTTTTTTACAGTCTGCTCAACCGATTTTGACTTCTATTCCGTAGGTATAAGGATGGCATACCGCTAAAGCCCGACCGCCTCACAAGTGAGACGTGGTTACAATACCAACTGTTTATTACAGCTGTCATTTGTCGTGCCAGCAACGCAATAGGTGGCAAAATCAGTTGGACGGACTGTAAAAAAGGTTTATATAGAGGAGATGGTGTCATAATTAACCCAAATATCTAAGTGCAATCGATACGGTCAAACTATGTACACAAGAATTCCCTAGAACTAACTATCTAGATAAACGTACCCAAGTTGCAACATCCTAATTCGTGGGATATCGGAGCTATGGGCTGTCAAAGTATGCAAAGAATTCATTTTTTAACTTGAGATTTTCACAGCTGTGGTGCCAAAATAGTCATGCTGTCGCTTGAATTATGTACCAACGACGCCATAGATGCTATTAACCTTATTAGACTAAGAATAATATCGATATACAGTTATGTGCTGGGTGTGGCGCCATTTATACGTTTTGTTCCTACTGAATTTCGTCTCTTTTACCTTTGATTTAGTAGGTATGTATGAGAGTAGATAAAGTAGTGTATGAAACTGCACATAACTACCTATAGTCCATCGGTTTAGGTAATTAAATAAAGGTAAATTAAAAAACACGAGACGTGGTTAACCGACGGAGTATAGGTATTAAAACACTCGTGTGATACTATTATAACAACACAACACAGCTGTGAAAATCCTAAGTCAAAAAATGAATTCTTTGCATACTTTGACAGCCCATAGCTCCGATATCCCACGGATTAGGATGTTGCAACTCGGGTACGTTTATTTAGATAGTTCTAGGGAATTCTTGTGCACACAGTTTGACCGTATCGATTACGTTTCGATTTTGGGTTTGTGGTCAATTCATTTGGACCATGTCCTTTCTAATCTTATTTCAAATGGAGTATACTCGTAAGTATGTAGTAGAATGTCACCAACTGCAGTTGCCCATCACTTGTATTTCAGTATGATGAATTATTAGAATCTTAGAATATCTTATAAGCTCTGGGTAAAAGTCTTCTTTTGTTTGGGCTACGGCTTTTAGGATTCTGTCACGTATGTTAATTGTAAAGTTTGTATTATTTCTATTGATATATTGTGAATTCATTAGGTGTACTACATCTTCAAAGATCAATGTATAGGTACCAAGCTTGGTCATTCATTGTGACCATATAAAGGTCTCTAACGACCCAACCTGACATTACAGGTTATAGACTGATGTTAGGGTTTTTTTGTCTGATAGCCATGAGCATGAGGTTCTGGGTTCAATTTCCAGGTCGGGCAAAGTGTTTTTGAGGTTTTCCGTCAGGGATTCTCAGTAGCAGCCTGGAATCTGGATTTGTGATCGGATGGCAATAGGCTCGCCCCTTATGACATGGAACTTAAACATAACTGGTGAAATGTGGGTGTCATCATCATCATCATTTCAGCCGAAAGACGTCCACTGCTGGACATAGGCCTCCCCCAAACACGGGTTTGCCATAATCGCCACGCTTGGCAGGCAGGTTGGCGATCGCAGTATGGTGTTAAAATGCATAAAGGACGCTGCTGCCCAATCTCTAGTAAGTCCCATACCAACCCGCCAACGCCGTCCCGTGCCAACGTCCATACTACGTTGAATACACCGGTTCTCGTCCTTAGTCGCCTTTTACGACACCTACGGGAAGAAATAGGATGGTGCTATTCTTTATGTCCGGCACCACACAGACAAAATGTGAGTGTACTCTGCTTATCAAATCTGCATCCAGGGTAGTCATCTGGCTGGGCACGCTACAATTGTGTCGATAAGTCCCCTCTTTGAGGAGTGGCTGGAGAGGCGCCACGGCGTCCTCACCTTCCGCCTGACGCAGGTCCTCACCGGACACGGCTGTTTCGGGAGGTTCCTGTTCAGGATAAAGTGGGAGGAAACGCCCGGGTGTCAGCACTGTGTGGATCGCCCGGAGGACACGGTGGAGCATACGGTGGGGTGGAGATCTGCCCGGCTTGGGCGGAGCACCGCCGTGTCAGGCAAATGAAGGAACACGGGTGGGTTTTAGTCAGTAATAGTCTGACACGCCCTCCCGCTCTGCCCAGAGCGGGAGAAGTTATTTGATAATTTCCCACCCACAAAAAGAAAAAAAAAAAAAGGGTAGTCATCTGACTAGATATAATAGTTTAAACATCGCGGCATCGTCCAATAAGAATAGCTTAAATGCAACATTTCAATTATTGTTATTATTAGTAACTCTTTGATTAACAGCAAGTATTTATTTATGTAAGTATGCATGAGTCAGATTTTTTAAATTATTTTACTCTTTTTTAAGTTTCTGCGTATTTATTTAAACATATTTTTATATTTCGTTTGCTATTATGTTTATACGTATTGGACAGGTTATTGATGTCGCGTTAGGTTTACGGTCAGAGTAGAATAATAATAATTATAGTAAAATGTATTAACTTATTTATAAATTAACACTTTATTAAGCTCTACAAATTTTAATCACACCAAGCTCTAGTGGATCACAACATTATCATTACATTAGTGGCTATAGCGATGTGTACAAATCTGGGCGAGATCACTAAAACTAGATTATAATGGAAGTCAAAATAACTTTTCCCTAAAAAAAAAGACCTACTGAACTTTTAATGTATTTCGGGAGCACAATGTGAACGCCACACAAGGGCACAATATAGGAAACCATTAACTTCTAATGAATTCATGCCCTAACTAACTTTATATAAATAAATAAAATTTGCTCACTTGCCGGTCAGTGCAATACGTACTACATTATGAGCCGGTCGTCGGTATCAAACACAGATTCCAAATATTTGTCTTTAGATCGTGGACGCACTCTTGGCACCAAATCTGTTTTTTGTCAGTAAAAAAAATATGTTCCTACTACTTTTGTTTTTCGTAGCTTCTTGCGCAAGTGATCAACCGTGTTTAGATTATGAGAGTGTCGATATTAGTGACGTTAAAAGTTCGGAAGACGGTTCGATAGTGCAAGATGGCGTCGTTTTCCCGCCAAAATATGTGTACTCAAAAAAAGTTGATGGTGAAATCAGAACTTTTGGGTGTTTGTGTCAAACGAAGGATTGTTTTCGGAAATGTTGTCCTCTAGGATTTGTGTATGTCGGAAGAAATTGTACGGAGTTGCCGCATATGGATGTGCTACTAAATGGTGGCTTAGACACGTATTACAAATCAAGGTTTATAAGGAATGTAGACCTGAAAAAGAAAAGTTTCGACTTGATTCATGGGAAACCTTGTCAACCAATGTTTGTGGAAGATAGTACGTGGCACATTCAGGAGGTAAATATTTGTCAACCTTTTCGTTAGTGATTATGACAATTTTATTTATTCGTTTGTCCCGACTTCACAAAAAGGAGGAGGTTCTCAAGTCGTCTGTATTTTTTTTTTTTTTAATGTTTGTTACCTCAGAACTCCGTCGTTTATGAACCGATTTGGAAAATTATTTTTTTTAATTGAAAGGATATACTTCCAGATTGGTCCCATTTTTTTCAAAATCCAGTTCTGATGTTGGGATCCATGAGTAATTGAGGGAACTCCTCAAATATTATAGGCATACCTATAGCAATTTTTATATTTTCATCAACAAGTCAATCATTTGCATTCAGAAAGTATAATTTGGTAAAGTGGAACAGATGAAGAAGGCCACAGATGGCCACCGGAACTTCTCAGTGATACGTAATTCACGGGTGGCGATGAGATATCTGGATTAAGATAGTTAAGCGAAGCAAATATCCTACCCGTGTTTGGTCTTATTGGAATTCGGTATGTAAAGTAAAAATTTACCTATGCCGATTCCAAAACCATTTCGAGATTTTAAGCTTCTTAAACTTATTTTTCTATTAATAGGTCTTAAAATTATAAGATCGTATTTATTTTCACAAAAATACTTAATATCAATTATTTGACCTCTAATTGACGTCACAAAGCAGCCTGAATTGGAAATTTCAGTGCCTCTTGTAATTAAATATTGTTCTTTATGTGTCAAGTGTCATGCCAACGTCAAATTTACATGAAGCACTTATTATTATTCTGTTCAGATAGATAAATATGTAAATAGTGTAGTTTTTCACCAGCGGCGGACAGTACAATTCAAATCACATCGATATATCGCCTCAGGAAAACTTAACTTACGTTAAAATGATCTTCACAATAAAACAGTCGCCGCCCAGACTTGTGCTAAACATTTACTTCCTCGCACCATTTCCTTTTTAAGGTTTATTTTACTAACAATCAATTTGTGTCGGCTATTTGTTGTGGTGTTTATACTTGACAGTATGAAGAACTTACGAGTTTGAATCCATTCATTTTATTATATTAGTCGGTGGCCATAAACGAAAATACAAAACCAAAGACACCGACTTCCGAAATTAAATTAAATATTATATTAAATGTGGGTGTACTACAGGTACACCTCTGCCCTACCCTTCGAAGAAACAAGGCGTGATGTTATGTTATGTGCTTCCGAAATTAAAGTTATTTTTCACTTTTTAGTGTTTTTGTTGGAAGTCGGTTTTTTATTTCATGACTAATTGTCATATTTGTATTGTTACATATTGAATAGTAATTTTATGCGACTCTTCCACTTTAATACACATCTTTATCATAATATTCTAAGCTATAAGAACCTACTTCATACATGGATAAAAAAGAAACTTAATTTATTTGTATTCTAATAATCAGTCCCGTCTCTCAAAATGCCCGGATACCTTGTTGAACATTTAGTCCCTATGTATCTTTTAAGCGAGGAAATGGGAACTTTAAGATTCGTAGCACACAACATGATATTTTTATTTAAAAAAATCAGGATTTTACTTTAACATATCCACTCCATTTTTATGGATCTAGGGAATTAGCTGATGAAACGATCAACCCGCAAAAACGAACCAGCACGTAAATATTTCTTAAGTCCCTTAGGGACTTTTAAACACTTTTTGTTCCCTTTTTTAGCACAAAGTCCATCTATAAAAACTACGGCAACCTTTAAAACCATCGTCTATAGTCACGGAAAAGGTTAGGTTAGCCTAGACTATAACTAATTAACTATCCCATAACATAACCCCTAACTATTTTTTTTCTTTCCCATGGGTATAATAAAATATGATTTAGAGACATTGTCAAAATGATCTGACATCAGTTTCCCATTAATAATTACAATGAATTTTACTTTCATTTCTTTAATAGCCTGCCTTAACTGCCTTGTTGGTCTAGTGGTCGCAAGCGCTACTGCCGACCACGAGGTCCGGGGTTTGATTCCCAAGTCGGGCAAAGTGTTATTGGGTTTTTCCACCTGGAATTTCTCAGTAGCAGCCCGGAGTCCGCATTTGTGCCCTGTTGATGGCAATAGGCTCACCCCGTATTGCATGGGACTTAAACATAACTGGCGAAAGGTGGGTGTACGGTACACCTCTGTCTAACCCTTCGGGGATTACAGGCGTGATATTATGTCATGTTTCTTTAATAGCAGTACATAGTAGATACGTAGGCACCTATAACTTCTTTGAAGAGTATTTCGCTTTTTTCATGTTTGTGTGACAAAAAAACCTATTTTTCATTTATTTCTTTTGTAAAAGAGACCTAGGGAAAGAAACTATCAGCACCCACCTTACACTATATTTCTGTCATCCCATTTCTTCCCGTGGGTGTCGTAAAAGGCGACTAAGGGAAATTCTAAATTCTAAATATCTTTATTGGCATATGTTTGTTACAAGGTCTTAACAATAAATTAAAGTTCCAATTAGAATATGTTCTGCCTAATAGGCATACAATAATTATGTATTGGCATTAAAATTATTTTTCACGTCAAAAGTTATTATAAATGTCAAAATATCAAAAAACAGTGAAATTAATACATGGTCAACAAATCAATCAATAATTCAAGAAATCTTGGATTGTGTAGTATGCTTTAACAATTAAAAAGTTTCGTAATGTACTTTTAAATACAGTTCCTTAGTGCTCAGAATGTCAATAGGTATTTTGTTATAAATTTTTGATGCAATGCCAAAGAAGCTTTTGTTAAATAGAGCCGTTTTATGTGGTACATTCGATATTTTTAACATAAATCTTTTCGATTTAAGTTATTCAAATAGATTTTCATTTATTTTTATAAATACGGCTACTTCATAAATGTAGATTGCAGGAAAGGTTAATATTTTAAATTCTTTGAAATATGGTTCACATGAATCAGGAACACGGATACCAGCATTCGCACGTACACATCTTTTTTGCGCTTTAAACACTAAATCCCTATTAGTGGCATTGCCCCAATATATGACTGCATATCTCAGTGTCGTCAAAAGAACTGATTTGTCAACAATTTTAGATAATTTATATAAGGCATACGAGTACTGAATGAGTTTATTGCATATTGTGTCAATGTGTGTTTGCCAAGTCAAATCGTTATCTATCCAAAGCCTTAGAATTTTAACGCAGCTGACTTGTTCAATGTTCGTCCCATTATAATAAATATTGATGTTGTTATTTTTATTGTTACGCCCGAAATTGGCTAATTTAGTTTTTTCTAAATTGATAATTAAGTTAATATCCGTCAGCCAGTTATTTATATTGCGAAGAGTGGTATTTATGTCATTTTCAAAAGTGTCAGTATTTTGACCGTTAAAGATGGCTGTGCTGTCATCAGTAAAAAGGATCATGGGATACTGTGAAACTTTCGGCAGATCATTTATGTAGATCAAAAATAGCGGTGGACCCAACACGCTACCTTGCGGCACTCCATATAGTACTTTTTTGGGCATGGATTTATGTTTTTGTTCTGTATTATTTAATACATTAATATTATTTATTTCTACAACCTGATATCTATCGTTTAGATAAGATTCAAGAAGTTTATGGACGTTACCCCTCATTCCATAATTTTATTGTACAATTTATTTAAAAGTGTTCCATGGTGCACATAATCGAACGCTTTAGTCATATCCATAAACATTGCAGAGACAGGAACATGTTTATCAATATTAGAATATACTGGTTTTAAAAGGTCATAGATTGCTAAATTAATTGACTTATTTTTTCTGAAACTCTTTTCTTCTTTAGCAAATAGATTGAACTTCTCTAAGTGAGTAGTAATTGCATTATATATAATTTTTTCAAATATTTTTGAAAAAATAGGGATAAGTGCTATTGGTCTGTAACATGCCATGTTTTCCTTGTTATTTTTCTTAAAAAGTGGCTTCACGATGGATTTTTTAAGTTTAGTCGGAAACACACCATGTTCAATACATAAATTAAATATATGACTGAGTACTGGGCTGATGATGGGAGCAACTTCGTTTATTGAGGATGTTGTAATGTTATCATATCCAGCACTTCTAGTATTTTTAAGTGATTTAATTAAAATATTAATGTCATAAGGTATTACAGGGTTTAAAAACAGAGATTTAGAGCTATTGGGTAATGTCAATTTGTTATTAAGAGATGCCAAATTTATATTAGGAGTATTATTATTAAAATTGTCCGCAACTGATACATTATTGTTATTGAATAAATTTATTGGTTTTATTAAATTAATATAGTAATTATTAAATTCTTCAGCAATTGTTCGAGGGTCTGATACTGTATGATTGTTTATTTTAATTTTATTAATATTTTCTTTTGGAAGTTGGCTTTTATTAGAGTTTATAATTTTCCATGTGGCTCTCGATTTGTTCTCTGCATTGGATATTAGGTAATTATTCTGAGACTTTTGGGTAAGTTTAACAATTTTCTTGAGACGTGAGCTATATTGTTTGAGAGCATTTTTCTTGTCTTCACTAGGATTGAGTCTATACTTCCACAGTTGTTTTCGTTTTCGCCGACAACACTGGCTTATTCCCTTAGATAGCCATTTAGGTTTTTTAATAATTTTGTTTTTTAATTTATTAAATTGGAAAACAGAGGTCATAAAAAAGTTTATAATGGTTGAAAAATATGTTGTATGCCTCTTCTGGGTCACTAGTTGAGTAAACATCATGAAAACTTAAGCTCATTAAATATTCTTTAAATTTAGTTAGGTTCTCTTTACTAAAGTCTCGCCTTTTTGTATACCAGTAGTTGACAGTACAAGTTTCCTGAAAAAAAATTCAGGAAATTTTAATAATTGTGCCGTGTGATCTGACATACCTAAATCAATGACGTCACATTTGCTACCTCTAATATTATTATGGAAAATGTTGTCAATACAAGTGGGCCTTGTTGGATTGCGTGTGCCAATTTTCACATCAAAGCTGGAAATAATATTTATAAGTTTCAGAGAAATTGAGGTTCTTTTTAACAAATCAATGTTAGAATCACCGCAAATAATAGTTTTAGTTGATTTTCGATTACGCAATTTGTAGTGGATTGTATGAAGTATGTTAAAAAATGTATTAAGGTCGTTTTGTGTAGATTTTGGAGGCCGGTATATACATATAATCACCACATTATGACCCAACAGTTCAATGGCGGAACATTCCACTACATTAGGAACACTAAGGCTAACTAAATGTTGAAGAACCTTATATTTATGAATATTTTTTACTAGTATACACGATCCTCCATTTCTGTTATGTCTATTACAACTTGCCGCTAAAGTGAAATTCGATATGGTTAGGTACATAAGGTCTGAGTCAATTATACTATGTTCTGTAATACATAAAATATCAACTTCTTTCTCAGATTTTTTTAGGTTTTCAATATTTGCACACAATACATCAGATTTGCTTATCAATCCGTTCCGTTCCGATTTTGATGCAAAACAGTTAAATTATTAAATACGAAAAAAATGTTTGTTATTGTCCTGTTTTTCGAAATCAAAACTATGACCATCATTTTCGTTCGTGGACAATACAGACTCAGAATGTGACACAGTGACATCATTAAACATATTTATCTCAGTGATTAGCTCCAGAGCATCATTTAATGTTTTGTTTATACCGTTGTTATTAATTGTCCCTGACAACTTATTAAACGAAGTATAATCATAGTTTTGATTTAAGTTCGAGTCAAGTACATATGCATACTCATGCGACATTACATCTAGGCAAAGTAAGTTATTAAAAATTTCAATTCTACCATTAAACATACTACTAACTACTAATACTACTAACTAGATACCTACCTAGGTACCTAGGTACTAATTAGATTTTTATACGTGGGTAGACACAAAATAATATTTGTGTTATCTATAACTTTGAGAGTGTTTCTTATAAAAGCTATCAATTCAAAGTAATCTTTCGTCCTTTCAAAATCCTCAGGGCCAATCAATATGACTAAGTAGTCATTCATAGTGTACTGTTGTAATTTAGATTTAAGACCTGTTAACAACCGTTCAACTCCGCAGGTAGGCTTTAAGTAATGGCAAATATCGTAATATTTCAAGAATACATCCAAAGCTGTTGTTAGGATCTTATTATTCTTGTCAGCACTTATAATGCAAAGTTTATTCTTTCGCTTAATTTCCTGGACATTTTGTTTATTTTCTGGACGTATATTATGTTCTGTTATATTTGGTGACAGAGAAGAATCTGAGCGTTTGGGTATACTTTGTATTGGGTGGCCTGCTAGAATCATTTCTGAATTATTTATTGATTCTTTTGTACTTGTGATGCCTAAACCGCTGCTATTTCCATTGTTTAGGCCATTTTCGGTAGTCCTAATTGTCTGCGTTTGTTTGGTCTGTGTGAGCTTTTTTGTTATATTTTTAGGAGTCGTTACTTTTACTTTCGCTGGACTATTGGCGATTTTCAATCAATCAATCTTTATTTGTGAACATAGGTATTACAATAAAGGTCTTATTATACATTTTAGTCGAGCTCTATGTCCTACCAATTAAATTGGTGTACAAATATATTCGTTTTTTAGCAATATAAAATTATAACTGAATCTATATAATACAAAGTCACGTTTGAGTAAATAATGTCAAATAAATAATTATAACTTATTTTTACATGCATGTCAATGGTAAATTATAATAAAGGGGTTATATTTTATTCTTCTTAGTAAATTATTCGTTTTGTTCTTTCAGATTACAATTTTCTAGTGATAATGACTCAATATCCTTGTGCGCGCTATAAAGTTGAGAAGTTAAAATGTCTATATTTTCCTTTAATATTTTTATTTGATTGCTATCTTCGTCTTCCAATACTTCTGGTAAACTATTTGTCGACTGTTCTAAACTTTGTGAAATAATATCACTATCTTACTTATTATAGAACGGGCAGCAGCGTCCTCTATGCATTTTTAAAATCATAATGCGATCGCCAACCCACCTGCCAAGCGAGATTATGGCAAATCCCCCCCCCCTCCTTTTTTGGGGGAGGCCTATGTCCAGCACTGGACGTCTTTCGGCTGAATTTATCAAAAGATGATTGCGCTGTCAATTTAGCACTTAAGGTTTTTCAAGTTTGTCCCCAAGGTCAGCAAAGCCCATTCCCCTGGCATCGCAAGTGTCCATAAATGGTGGTAACCAGGAACGTCATTAATCTATTTGAGGCCTTGGGCACTTAAGGATATGGAGAATGCAGGATGCAAGAACGAGCTTGAAATTTATAGCGCCTCAGATAAGCTAGGATTTATTTTGACCGTTCATACAGAAATAGTAGTTTGTCAACTTACGCAGAAAAGTTTAGGAACTAAGGAAACGTAAGATGTAGGTACCTATGAGCGAGCGAAAATTATAGCACCCCTCTGAGTTTTACTTAGCTTTTATTTGACAGCCTCTGGCTACGACGCTAGCAGGAACTAAGGGGCCCCATGGATCGTGGAGCCCTAGGCACTTGTCCAGAGTGGCCAGTGGCGAAGACGGCCCTGGTGGTAACCGTTCCCCACTGGACCTGTTTACCAGCCTAATGGTTGTTGTTAGTCAATTTTGCAAAAAGGAATGTATAAAGTTGTGTGTTATTATTATCAGCTTTTATGTTTTGGCATAGTTTGACTTTCGACTTACTTCTGCAATCTCTTAAGAATGAAATAGCTTCGCCACGGTGGCTATTAGGAAATTGGAAAATGATTGATGTTGATGATGAGACTGATGTTTCTTCTTCACCTAGCTTTTGTAAACCATTTTGATTTAGAATCACAAATCGAGATATTATAATTATTTACAAATCATCTAGGTACACTCAGTGCTCTGCATAACCCGATACTTTTCCCCCTTTTCCCCTCTTCTTCTTTGTAACAGGGGTCAGATAATGCACAGCACTGACCGTACTATTGACCTATATATACTCCATTGGTTTAGGTAGTCAAATAAAGGTAAACAAATCTTAAAAAGGGTTATTATGGATGACACTTTCTTGTTTAAAAACACATTGTAACTTATAACCAAATTATATGTATTTTTTATTTTTATGGTAGCTTCCTCTTTTATTAATGTATGTTAAACTTTATCTTTTATTCTTAAACTACTCTTCGTTGATGTAACTGCTTGAGCACAATTTTTTAATTAAATTAATAATAATACTTTAATATTTTGTAATCTGTCTATTGTAAAGAGCCCAAAAATGCAGGTTCTCAAAACGTTAACGAATTATAACGTTGCTAAATTGAAGAGCATATCTGTGAAGGAGCATGACAACTGAAGTGACAGGTATTACGTTTAGTCGGTTACTTCACAGCTGTCTCGTCACGTGGTTTTTTTTGTTTACCTTTATTTAAGACGCAGATATATGCCAGTGACCTTGAGTGGTTAGCCTGCGTGTTCTGTACTGAGCTCACGCAACGCGTCGTACGTTCAGCCAGTAATAGGACTCGCCCATCAAGGAGCACTTTCCCCATTTTGACGCATTATTAATTTATTATACACAAAACAAAAGGTATTTTAATAAAACGCTTATACTAAAAGATCAATAATTAAATTATCTTTAAATTGGTGAAGGTTTCAGAAAAATACGCTTGGTAGATTTTGCGATATTCTCAGTTTTTTATCCGCGTTAGACATAACTTTACAAATTAATTTCGCTATGTAATATAAACATAATCTAAAATATTCACATATTAAGTTGTTGAGAAAAAGCTCTAATATAACATATATATTTTTTCAAATCATTTACATTACTCGTTTACACGTGATCTTCAGTATAAAATCATTAAAAGTCGGTTATACTCGTAGCTGTACTGTTTATAAAGTCATTTCAAGTCAGTCAATTATTGAGCTGTCAGACGGATTATGTGACGCGGCGCTCCAGGAAAAAAACAAACTACATCGGAAGGCGGTCAATGTGTTCTCCCAATTCTATTAAAAACTAGCTAGCTCGACAGACGTTGTCCTTTCAAAATTTCAATATGGTCTTGAGTTCATACAAAACCCTATAGAAAAAAGGACGTTAAAATTTTCCAAAATGTGAAAAATTTACGGCATCTTTTAAACTTTTCTTTCCGTAACAACCTGATTTGGGCTATTATGAAAATTTTAATATTAAAAATTGTCAAATTGGTCCAGCTGTTCTCAAATGATGCGCTTACCAACGAACAGTATTTCATTTTTATTATGATAGATCACACAAAAGAGATAAATATTGACCTAGCTTTACTACTTTAGGTAATTTTTTCAAGTCCGTCAATTAATAAGCTGTCAGACGGTACGGCGCGGCAGGAAAACAGCAAAAGGCATCGGATGGTGGTCAATGACTTCTCCCAATTTTATTCATAACAATTAGTTAAATATAACACCATGTCAATGTATTTGCAGCATTGTGTTTAATAAGCCAAGGATAAAAACAGATAGCATAATGTCAATAACAGGATGTCGGGAGGATGGTGTGGGCTGTTTCAGTTTAACCATATATATTATTAAATGTGTTTTGTGTATTCAATGTTTATACTTATCATTCATCCATACTAAAAGGTACGTGTTATAAATACGAAAGAACTCTGTCTGTCTCTGTCATCTTTCACGCCTAAACCACTGAACCGATCGTTACGAAAGACAGGTAGGTAGCCTAGGATCTGGAGCAATTTCATGGATATTGTTCTACCGGTGTCGCATCAAGTGTTAAGTCGCGCCGGTCTACATCAGCTTAGGCTCGTAAGTCGCTGGCAACAGCTTTTCTTTTGGGTGGGAAATTATCAAATAACAGAAACTTCTTCCGCGTGCTCTGGGCGGAGCGGGAAGGTGTCTGACTTTTACTGACTAAAACCCACCCGTATTCCTTCAGTTGCCTGTGTGCCAGGGCCACAATATCCCTTTCAGACAAACCCGCAACCCTGGCAGGCATCGGCCATAACGCAGCTTACAGCTAGTAGATATACCATATTTAGCTCATTTCATTCGCAATACTATCTAGGCACGTCACTTTATGATTCGGTACGTCCAAATAAGTCATGAGATCACATTAATATAAACCTCAAACATAATAAATTATGAAACTGAGTAAGATATAACGATAAACAATCACAAATGCTGGCAAACACTGGTCAATTTTCTATATTTTTCATCATCATCATTCAGCCGAAAGACTGGGGAGGCCTATGTCCACTGCTGGACATAGGCCTCCCCAAGCACCGCCACTTCGACCGCTTCTGTGCTTCCCGCATCCAGCGGATACCTGCGGCTTGCACAATGTCATCGGTCCACCTTGTAGGAGGCCTTCCGACGCTACGTCTTCCGGTATGCGGTCGCCACTCCAGAAACTTTCGGCCTCATCGGCCACTGCCTACCGTCACTTAAGTTTGGCAATTCTCAATAAAATAATTATTAAGTTAGGTAATTCTATCTTTTTAACAGTTGACAATAATGACTGTCCCCTAAGGGTTTGGCTTTATTGCGTTCAGCTTTTATGGACTTAGCAATATCATCTTCTTCAGTGCTTACATATAAATTAAAGTCGCTTTTCGTGTTTGCCTGTGTGACCGTGTTGTTCTTCTAAACTAAGCAACAGATTTTGATGCGGTTTTCACCATCATTTAAAGAATTTATTCCGGAAGGTTTGTATGTATAGGTATAACCTAACTTCTAATACTAACTTTAATAATATTATAAATGCGAAAGTATGTTTGCTTGTTTGTTTGATGCCTTTTCACGCCTAAACCACTCAACCGATTATCCTGAAATTTTGCATATACGTTGTCAAGTATACAGAAACGGACATAGCGTACCTTTCATCCCGAAATAAGTACTGTTCCCGAGGAAAACAACAATAAAGTTCTTATGATAATAGATGGCGCACGTGGCGCCATCTATTATCATAAGAACTTTATTGTTATTGTCGTATATTGCTTTCAAATAATGATTGAATTATATTATTATAGAAACTTCAGTAGCGTGTTAAACCCATGATTGCCACGGCCCAATAATAAGCAGAGTACAACCCGGATTTATTGTCAAATTCTAAATAAACGCGAGCGAAGCCGCGGGCAAATAGTACCTATAATGGAATAAGTACTTTTTAATAGCATTGAATTAGTAAGTTCTTTATAATAACATGGAATTAGTTACCTACTCATATAATTATTAAGTACTACAATTATATAATATTAGTTTTAGTATATGCGAAACCCGAAACACGTGTCTAGTATTTTTATGTAAAGAATCTGTGTACAAAATGTCAAAACTGTATCATGAAAAATCACAAAGTTATAAGGTTATGTTACCGAGTTGCCCGTACAAAAACATGCTAACGGCGCCCCCGCGCCTCCAGGGTCGTCTTGCGCTCATTGATAATAATTTGGCAGTAGGTACCTAACCGTACAGCGTTTGTATTGTAAGTAATTAAGTGGTGATAAAATTTTCCATCACACTTAAATATTTTTGGGACAAAATTTAACATGGTGTAAAAATTATTGAAATCGATTCGGTTCCTTATTCTGAACAAACTATATTCAGGTTTCGCATAAACTTAAAATAATGTTGTAAGTAGTAGGGTCTAATTTCGACCAGTGGGCGACCACTAGTATTGAATAATATAACGAATAAATATTTCAGTATTTAGCTTTTTAAATTTTGAGGTTAATTTCTATCGCTGTTGAGTTGCTTATTACCAAGGTGAGATTTTTCTAAGGCTCACTCGTTTGTTTTGTCATGTATGTAGGGGTGCAGACCGAGATGAAACTTGAAAATATGTTTAACTTCTTATAATTAAAATATAAATAAAAAATACACTTCTTGGCTCATATGGCAACAATAACCGACTTTTAATGATTTTATACTGAAGATCACGTGTAAACGAGTAGTGTTACTGATTTGAAAAAAATAAATATTAAATTACAGCATCTTCTCAATAACTTAATTTGTGAATATTTTAGATTATGTTTTTATTACATAGTGAAATACCTTTTGTTTTGTGTATAATAAATTAATAATGCATCAAATTGGGGACAGCGGTCCTTTATGGGCGAATCCTATTGCTGGCTGAACGTACGATGCATTGCGTGAGCTCAGTACAGAACACACAAGCTAACCACTCAAGGTCACTGGCATATATCTCGTCTTAATTCATCTTACTCGTTTCATTCTCTGTCACAGAGTACTTTTTAATAACTCGGTCTATCCTTTCAAATTTCGAGCTCATTCCTGCTTTATGTTCTTTTAAATTATAGACAATACAGGTAACATAGATAAAACTGCATTCATCCAACATACTACTTCATTAAAATTCCCACATGTATGTTAATAAATCGATAACACTGAGACCGCCTGCTGACTGCATCGCTTCTAAAAATAGTATGTTGACAAATTACTGTAATTGGCCGCCTTTGTCTGCATTGACTTTGTTAGTTAGTTAACCAGGGGGCCTAAAATGGACGCTTTGGCAGAATCATAATAAGATCTGCGTACAATTCATATCCCGCAATTCATCACAATGCAATCATCGCAATGGTGGCCACGCTTGGCAGACGGAGTTACATAGCGAAATGTCAACTTAATCTAGCTTATTTTTTTATACTTTTTAATAGGACGTGTTTAAATGTGATTCCAGTATCCTATTTACAGAATAAACAATTTAATTTAATTTCAATTGAATGTCATTTCATTTCAATTCAATTTCATTTCATTACATTTCACTGTTCCTTTTTCGTTAGTGGAAAAAACTTTGCTAAAGGAATAGGAAGAAGGATGTTTCACGTCATATGTTTAAACATTTATGACGCAACAACAATGACTCAAGCTCAAGGCTGCTTTACTGTCTGACGATTTAAAACTACGTCACTAATATAAGAAGGTTGCCTTACTACCAGTCAAGGTCGAGGTTGTTGGTCCTTAACGGTTCAATGTAGTTCATTGCTCTTTATCCAGACAAATGCTCGTATCATGTCAATGCAAAACAGGCAAGGGAATACTTTATTGCGAAGTTATCCATGCATAATAATAATTCGTAGATCAACTTCTTTTAAATGATTAATGATTTTTAGGGTTCCGTAGTCAACAAGCAGAGGCGTAGCGTGGACTAATATGGACGTGGGCGAAGTCGCATCAGCGAGGCCTTTTCTTTCGTTCCCATAGATCTACCCAATAGATCTATCATACCAAAAATGCTTTAAAGGGTTTACGACGTACGGCATTTCATACAAACTTTCAAGCCGTTCTTTTTCGAAATGACTGAACCGATTTTAATGAAACTTCATATGCATAGGCAGGATACAAAGGTCTAAAAAGTTAGTAAAGAACATTTTCGAAAAATAGTGTTACAGCTAAATTAGACCGATTTTAAATTTTCCATAGAAACAGAGATTTCCATTTATCTGTTTTTAAATAACAGACATGTCGAAAATATTCTTAATTAACTTTTTGGATCTTTGTATCGTGGTTATGCGTATGAAGTGGTGTTAGTAAGGGGGGGGGGGGATTAAATTTCTGTTATTTTTTGCCTAGGGCGCACCGTTTTCGAGATATTAGAATTTAATTTTTTTTTATTACTTTAAATAAAAAAAAACATCTATGATCATTATTGCAAGTACTGCAATTCGGGGAATAACCAAATCTGCCATCTGCAGTACTGTCCTGTCAAACAAATCGTATAATGGGACGCATACTTTGGCATTTTCATACAAAGAGATATCTGTTGTAGGCGATACACCCTCCCATCAGTAGATAGCGTGGGCCGGTATGATTCCTAGATTATTGGGACGTTAAAACCATCGATAGATATATTTTTATATCTCCAGTAAGCGGAAACTGGTGTAATATAGGTTATTGGGTTCGGCCGTAAAACAACACGTGCCTTCCTATTTGTAATGCAAAACGTTGAGGTCATAACATTATTTAAAATAGTAGGTATTCATGCTTATTAACTATTATGAATACATAAAATTATACTTAGTTATTCATACCTATAAAAGTCCCGGAGGTTCTTAATTATTATAATACCTTAATTTAATTAAATAAGTACGACTAACTAACTAGTGGCATTCTCTTCCTTGAACTCCGAATAATGAATTTGTAATTCAATTTAAACGATTTAAGCAGAATTTTTTTATTTAGTAACACGTGATTGCAGTGAAACTTCTTAAAAAATAAAGAATAAGAGAGGGACAGAGAAAGAGAGAGAGAGGTAGAGAGAGGGAAAGAGAGAGACAAAGAGAGAGAGGTCGAGAGAGGGAAAGAGAGAGAGAGGTAGAGAGAGGGAAAGAGAGAGAAAAGAGAGATAGAAAGAGAGATAGGTAGAGAGAGAAAGAGAGAGAGGGAAAGAGAGAGAGAAAGAGAGAGAGGTAGAGAGAGGGAAAGTGAGAGAAAGAGAGAGAGTTATATCTTTCTTCTCTCTCATATATCGAAATGTGAATTCTCGATCAATTATAGGTATTATCAAATCGCCACCACCACCTCATTGTCATCATCATCATTTCAGCCGAAAGACGTCCACTGCTGAATATAGGCCTCCCCAAAAGGGGATGTCCGCCGCCTAAGAAGTTAAGTTAGAAAAAAAGCCGCTACTTTTTGAGAGATAAGAGAACATAAATGTATGGAATGTTGGGGTCTGTGTGGTGCCGGACGTAAAGATATAGCACTCACCTATTTCTTCCCGTGGGTGTCGTAAAAGGCGACTAAGGGACTTACTTGAGAATGGGCAGCAGCGTTCTCTATGCATTTTAACACCACACTGCGATCGCCAACCTACCTGCCAAGCGTGGCGATTATGGCAAACCCGCGCTTTGGGGGAGGCCTATGTCCAGCAGTGGACGTCTTTTGGCCGAAATGATGTTGATGATGATGATGAAATGAAGGGAACAGCTGATTTTTTTTTTCGATTTCAGGTTTGGTTCCATAGTAAAAGTTGTTCATAATGATGAGTACAATGACCCCTTAAGAGGTTGTGCGTTAATTCTGGGACATGTATAAATAATAAAAATTGATCTAGAGGCAATGCACTGTACTTTATGAAATGGAAGTGCACACTTCATCTGCGGTGCGTACACCAAATTCTCTGCCTAGATTAGACCAGCCAGACCTGTTAAGACGTAAATATATGCCAGTGACCTTGATTCCAGTGCCAGTGTTCTGTACTGAGCTCACGCAACGCGACTTACGTTCAGCCAGTAATAGGACTCGCCCATCAAGGAGCGCTGTCCCCAATTTGACGCATTATTAATTTATTATACACAAAACAAAAGGTATTTTAATAAAACGCGTATACATAAAGATCAATAATTACATTATCTTTAAATTTCATCAAATTGGTGAAGGTTTCAGAAAAATACGCTTGGTACATTTTGCACCATTCTCAGTTTTTTATCCACGTTAGACATAACTTTATAAATTAATTTCACTATGTAATATAAACATAATCTAAAATATTCACACATTAAATTATTGAGAAAATGCTCTTATTTAACTTTTTTTTTTTCACTAGGTACTCGTTTAGACGTGATCTTCAGTACAACATCATTAAAAGTCAGTTATCGTCGCCTTAACCTGTGAATGTCAAGTGATTATTTTACCTTGAGCAGCATTCTTTTATCATTTTAATAAATGCATTTTCTTTCTTCAATTCAAATCAAATCAAACGTTTTTTGCTAGAAATACATTGTTTTGGTAAAGGTAAGATCTTATAGTGTCATTGTATTCTATTCTCCATTTGAAATAAGATTAGACATTTAAATAAACTTGTTTACAGTTCGTTCAACCGATTTTGACTTCTATTCCGTATGCATAAGGATGGCATTAAAAGCATAAACGTGGTTACAATACCAACTGTTTATTACAGCTGCCATTTGTCATGCCACCAACGCAATAGAAGTCAAAGTCGGTTAAACGGACTGTAAAAAAGGTTTATTTAAATGTCTAATCTTATTTCAAATGGAGTATACCTGCAAGCAAGCGTGCAAATTTTTATTTAGTTTACATACATTCTTAATATAATATTACTATTATTCTTATAATTATATACAATTACCATACATTTATTCACTATTTAAATTTTACATTTATATTGTTAATATTCTTATAATTTTAAGTATTAATACTACTACTTCTACTATTCTTCTATTCTACTACTTTTACTAGTACAACATTTTAATTTTTTATTTTCCATATATTCCTTAGTATTATCTAAAACAACACTTTAGAAGTCATTTCTTTCATTATTTCTCCTTAATCATCATCATCACGTAGATAACCTACCTACTGAGGTCACTGAAAAATCGCTCATCAATCATTGGAATGTGTCACCATGAATTCTGGATCATTGAATTATTTTTCAAACTAAACTAAACATAGCTATTAAATAACATAATATTTATTCAATAACTCAGTAATAAAATATTTACATCATATAAAAACTAACCGACTTAAAATAATAATTTATAAGATAAACGCTAACAGACTTAACATAATACTATATGTACATGTAAAAAAAAAAGGTGGGGGATAGAATCATAGGGCATCAAAAAATTCGTCCGCATCGCTGTCAACAGGAAAGGTGCCCAGAAGGCTGGCAGCATTGCCACGTTGTATGGCGATGCTGATTCTTTGTCCGAAAAATAGACCAGCCCTCTGGTCACGTGAAGAGTCGACCAACCGCTTGGCGATATCTTGAAAAACCAAGCGGGCACTCGGACCCCATGGCCCTAGTGTTTCAACCCCAAACGGCTCGAACATATAGCTCCCAATAAGATTGGAATATTTTCGCCGTTTGAGGTTTTCTGCACCTGCAGCAGCCGCCCCAGCACAGCTTGCCGTGCTAGGAAGATGGGATGGCGCAAGGGTGTCGACACATGTTGCATCCCACACCAAAGGCCGACCTAACTTCCAAGGCATTATGGTCATTCCGTCTGGTCTCTTCCCATCGTCGCGTGCTAAGCCATTGGGTTCTAAAACAGCTGGCACCCCGACGGTGACAAGAGCACGACGGATGATGTCATTAATGCTGGCGTGCCGTGCTATCCGGCCTGCGCTCTTACTGCAAGATAGGCCATGATGTCCAAGGCAGTCGACAGCTTCACCGCACTGGCAGCGATGCGGAGCCCCGCAAGGAGCGCCCAGACGCAGACAAGTAGCGAGCCGGAAGGTGGTGTCACCCAACATAGTGCCTGTGTTGGGAGACGGTAGTGCTTGAAGCCACAGGCCCGACTCCCACTCACCCACAGCCAGCAGGCGGGCACGCTCAGCAGTATTGGTAGACGTATTGATAAGATTATTCCGTACCAACCTGCAGAGCGGCGCATCCCACTGTCTCTGGGAAGATGGGTTTGCGGGCCGATCTGTATCCGGGCAAGCCGCTTTCCAGACGTTCACCGCATCGGTCAAGCACGGCACTTCAGAGTCAACCAGGGAGGGGGCTAAAATATTCCGGGTCAACTTTTCAGTGCTGTGGACAGAGGACAGGAACGCCGGTAAGCTAATACTGGTAATTTTGCGGATGCCGAGGCCACCAAAACGAATGGGTAGTGTGGCTTGAAGCCACGCTCGGTCATCCAAGGCCACATTTAAAATGGATGTAAGTGTGCTGCGAATAATTTGGTCAATTTTGTCCAAGAGATGTGGTTGCTTCCATAAAGGGGAAGAACGTAGCAAATATATAAAATTTGGGCCAAAACAACAGTATCTAATCAGGGTGAATGCCGAATGTAAATTAATTTTGGATAGTCTGTCCGAAATTTCGTTGAAGTTTTTGATTTTTTCGCTGATGAAAGGAGAAAAGCTGTCTTCGAAAATTGGGGAACCTAGGAGGTGCAGTGAGCTTTTTTCTAAAATTTTGATTTGTGGGGCTATTGCATTAAATTTATCTAGGGTCAATTGTCTGTCGGTAATGTCAGAAAGGTAAATTTCACATTTTGAGGGGTTAAGTTCCAGGCCAATATTTTTAAAATGTTTTTTGAGGAGTTGTAGGTCTTTCAAAACGGTGTCTACATGACCTCCTAGCGTTCCATCATCTAAATACCACACGTTAAATTTTGAATTTAGTTTCTGGATAATTGGATGAATAGCCAAGCTGAAAATGACTGGCCCGAGAGGGTCACCTTGTTGGCATCCAACTGCTGATTCTAAAACATTGTCCTTATATAATAATTTAGAAGGGTACCTATAACATTGCCACATAAAACCATAAATTTCGGGTAATTCCTTTTTGACTTCAGCCAACAAAGTGTCCCTGTTTACAGAGTTGAAAGCATTTTTCACGTCAACCTTGAGGATAACCTCACCTTTGTTTGAGTTTAAAAAGGTGGAAAGGGCATGTACGGCAGCCTCACAGCCCCCTTTCGAGCCAAAACCAAGCTGCAGGGGCTGAAACTTAGCTGTAAGGGATTCGCTATACAGCTTACAGCATATTTTGGCTGCCGTCCGCCTGTAGGTGCATCCAACGGCGATGGGACGAATGCCGCCATCTTTCTTGCGCAGGGCACATAAGTTGGCCCCGTACAAGACATCGACGACGGCCTCGTTCACACCGCCGGTGAGCATGAGGTTCATGAGGGCCGCAAGCTCCTTCAAAAGCGACTCACCAGCTTCCCCGGCGCCTGAACTCAATAGATCCTTTAGATGTTGTGGAGTCAGGCCGTCGAGGCCGCCGGCGGAACCACTTCGGAAGGAGCTTACAGCTGCAAACAACTGGGGGGCCGAAACGTTTAGGAAGGATGAATTTAGGTCTGGAGGGTCGGGGGGGTCGGGAAAGGTGAGACCATCCGCAGGCGCTGGGTGTTTACTCTCTAGAGCTGTTAGTGTTTCTGGAGAGTAAGGCGCCACCACATCGCTGCTGAACAGTATCCTGGCTGCTCCCCTGATGTCCCCTTCACTTAGTTTCGATTCCACATGTGAACATATGCCTTTTTGTGACAGGTTGTTAAATGCAGGTAATTTTGAATCTAAAATTAGGGTCGAATTGTTGCAATTATCTTTAATTTGGTTCGTTAAGGTTTTTTTGGTCGCCGAATTTTTTGGGACATGCAGAATCCTATAAGGGAAAGTGAGTAATTGCTCCCAGGCACTTTGTGAGTTCTCCTGGGTCGCGAGACGGAGGTATCCTGCCAAACTCAGTGCCACAGACCGTCTCGCGCCCCGGGGAACTCTCTTTAAAACGGGGGTAGAATTTTTGAATTTAGCTAAGGTTTTCCACAAGCTTTGAACAGAAGGTGTTGAAGTTGGGGATGTGGCTGGGGGGCATAAAGGTGCACTATGAGATTTGTGGATCTTGCCATAGTGTATCTTCAGCCCCCGTTCGCCTTTAAAAAAGCGTGCCTGTGAGCAATGAGGACATCTTACCAGCTGGACATCAAGCGATGTAGCAGGTTGACTGGCACAGTTTCCGACGTCGCTACAGCCGGCAATGATGAAATAAAGTAAAACACTTAAAATTTATAGTTAAACTTACCTAAAAAAATAATATAAATAAACTATATACACACGAACTCACACTAGAAACACAAAAAATAAAATTTTTCACTATTTACAAAATGTCACATATAAAACTGTCATTGAATGACGACTGCGGCGCAGTCGCGGTTGGGGTCTGGGGCGCCGTGCATGAAGGGCGCAGGCTTCGTAACCGTTGCCTTGGCTGCAGCTGCTAGCATCGCGTCTTCGTCGTTCTTTTTGAAGTATAAATATTGCAGAAATGTTTCCTATTGTTTGTTTGTTTCGTTTCAATTTTGGTAGATAAGCAGATTTCTTTCAGAGAGAGATGGAAAGAAGAGAACATTCAATTCTTTTAATGATTATCTTATCTTACTACTTACTATCTAGTATTGTCACGACGAATTCGGGAATAAATCAATATAATATAAATAATAACGACTTATGTTTATGTATTTCTCAATATTATGATTTTTTCATGTTACTGGGTTTCAAGTAGGTATAGAACCCATTAAATAGGTTATCATGTACATAGCTATTGAGCAAATCTGGTTAATCCAATGTCGGTTAAAATCGTGCAGACAATGAGTTATTTTCTCAGAAAAATACTTACGTGTCTGAGTTTTAACAAGAATCACAATAAATTGTATTAATAACCCGTGCCAAGGATTTGTTAGAAGTCAAGAAAATTATCTTTAGCGGATGGATTCAGTGAATTAGCCGATAACTTACAACCTTGGGATTTTATTTTCAAACTTCTGAAATTTCTGGATCAATCAAAAATTTCATGCTAATTATATGAATGGTACCTACTACTATAAAACAATCAAACTTTCGGATCAAGGCCAGAACATTCCATTGAAATCAATTATTCGATTAAAAACGACTAAAACCTTTGTTACTACCTACTCGTTTGCAATACTTGATATTCAATTCAAGTCTAAAGATTATGTTTTATTTAAGTACATCAAAATCTCAACATCCGTTATCAGCAGTTTAGCAAAATTATTAATATTCGTAGTTTCAGTTTTCCACTTTTGGGCATAATGGCGTTTTAATTGCACAGTAAATATTATAATCTATTTAATACCTACCTTGTGGCCATTCAACAGTAACTTGTTTTTAATTTTTTAGTTCACTTTTTGATATGGCAGGCGTGTTTTTTAATGTTTTTAATTCTTTGATTTTTTACAATGTTTGTATATAATGCCAGTTTTCTTTAATTGACGCTAAGCAACGAAATTCTACGCAAATTACCGTAATTTCCACCAACGCTTGACGACACCTAATTAAATTACTAAATAAAAGCATTCTGTTGGATTCTCAACGCTCGCCTCAGCGCCGAGAGTAGAGAATCCAACAGTGTGCTTTTGTGTCGACTAGTGTTAGTGGAAACAGACATAGGCGTCATATCATAGCGCAGACGCCGAACTAAACAGACTATGCTCAAGTGTTTTGAGTTTTACATAGAGTAAATGCGCGCATACGCAAGGGCGTTGTACTCTGCTTTCATTGATGTTGATTGGCTTGTTTGAAAATAAATCACGAATTCAGTTCAAAGTAGTAAACAATTTAATGGGAAGTTGTTACTACTGTTTAGTGGAGTATTATTGCCAAGCTATAGTAGTAGTATCGTGATTCATAAACACAGTTTGTACTTATGTCATGTTGAGAGGATGAATGAAAGGCGACTAGCAAATGTAGGCAAGGCAGATGTGAATGGAAACGCCGGGACTCCCTAGAAGGACATATAATTGTAATGACCTTATTGGTAATGTTCTTCAGAAAGATCAGGTGCGTAGTACTCGCAACCGGTGTGCGTGTATGAACGTAAACGAAGCAAAAGGAGTATAATAAGTAGATATCATAGCAAGTGGCGTTCAGCAGGCTTAGCACAAGAACTGGGCCTCAAGTCTGCTATTACAATAATGTCAGAATGGTTGATCATTGATTTCATAATTGTTGATTTTTACAAGTTTGGTAATCTACTATTATAATGGCGTTATTATGACTTTCCAATGGTCGGCCACTGACACTACATTGAAATAAATTGGCATTTATTGGTAATCTCGTACATAATGACAAATGAATGACATTTCTACTAATGGGTTTTATAATAATGGTAATAAGACAATGCCAATATAATAACACAATTCTATTACGAGAACATTGAACGACCAATGATCGACCATTATGAATTCAGCAGATTACGAACTTTTAGCAAAATGACAATGGCATGACAATGGGATCGTGTTGGAATGACTGAATTTATAAAAATAGCAGACTTGGGCTCCTGTAGGGAAGCGTTTTGTCGACGGAAGAGTAGACAAAAATGACGGTTCCGTGTAGACAGTAGAACATTTTCGGTAGACAAGCGATTTCTATTCTACAGTAGAGTAGAAATATAAAGCGTCATGCTAAGCCTGCTGTAGTTTCTACCTACCCTCATGGGGAGAAGGCGTGAGTTTATGGAGGTATGTACAGACGGCTACACATCAAGCTATACATTTCCAGTATAAGCTGATCTTGCATTGTATAAGATTTCCGTACAGTGTGAGATCAGCGTAAACTTGAATTGTATATTTTCAGCTCTTTCCATACATGTTCAATCGGATTTAAGTCAGGGCTGAGGGCTGGCCAGTGTAGTGTGGGAATCCCGACTTCTACAAGGTACTGTCTGGTCATTGCAGTGGTGTGACAGCAGGCATTATCGTGCATTAGCAGGAAATCTTTGCCAATAAACCTGGCGTAGGGGAGCACATGGCCTAGCAGAATATCGTTGATGTATATTTCTGCGGTTAGCCCCCCTCCCAACCTTCACCAGGTACGAATATCAACTCCGTTTTTGCTTCAATAGATATCCCCGCCCGCATCATACCGCAAAACAGCATTGTGCTAATCCCTCGCCCGGTCTCCTATAGACTCTCTGTCGACGGTTGCTACCAGGCACATCCTGGATTCGTCCGGGAACAGGACTCGCCTCCATTGCTCGATATCCTAATCTAAGTGATCGCGAGCAAACTGAAGCCTGGCTTGGGGTGCGCTGGAGACAATTTAGGTCACGTGGCTGGTCTTTTCGGGGTCAAGTTCGCTTCTTTGAGTCTTCGCCTCACTGTCCAGTTCCTGACAGCCCTCCCTCAAACTTCTCTGAGCTGCTGCTGGACCTCTAAGCCGGTCAGTTATCGATATCTGAGAGAAGAGGTGACAATAAATCGGTCATCTCTCACCGAAGTGTATCGCTGTCGTCCAGATCCTGGTCTCCGGACTAAGATTCCAGTCTACCTGAATCTCTTGTATACCTTCGAGTCAAAAGACTGGCTCAAATGAAGCTGTCGAGCAATAGTACGCTGAGACAATCCTTGCTGGATTAGGATGACGACTTGAGCGGCTTCTATAGGTGTGGTCTCTATATTCTTTTAGCTTCAGTATTCCCCGTGAAATATTGAACTGATGATCAATTATCATAAACGCCCCCTTTATAAAGGGTTTCAGGACTACAAAACAAACTGGTGTTTTATTTTAAAAATAGATGTTTTTTGTTTTACGTTCCATGACATATTAAGGTATATGGAATAATCTTTGGTTATGATATTTAAAGAGGTTGAAAGCTAACAAAATTGCCTTTCAAATGATATGCCACAATCGTTCATAGCACAGAAGTTGTAAAAAAAAATCTCGAGCCGCGGACGATGAAGTGATTCCAGTTTTATTGCTCGCGAGTGTAGTTTTTAAAATATATGATTGACGTCTAAAAGTGTATATACAAACCTATTTACAGAAATAAAATCATCATTTAACAATCCCGAAACAATTTGAACTTGGTTCAGCTGTCAGTTTAGCATCTGTTGCCATGTAGCCATGTTTGTCATAAATCTGAGAGACACGTTTGACGTGAGATTTCTAAAACTAGGGACAGATCAACCGACTTTAAGTTTGATATTCCGCAGCTGTGCAGCGATGTAAGGAAATTTATGAATTATATTTTCACGCTCTTGTTTTAAAAATGATGTTAGTACAGTAGGCGACTAGTCAGTGGTAAAAAAGGCCTCGTATTTCCTTGAAACTCCGTACTACTCTAGACGAGCTCAAGCTCAAAGTGCTGCCTTTGGTCGACAGCACTATTAGTAGGCAGGTACGCCTTCTTCCGGGTAGGCAGAAATTGGTTCATAGCAGCTGCAGGCATCTGCTTTAGGTAATCTTCACCCCGCACTTGGTAATTGCCTCGTTGGCCTATTGGTCTCTAGCTACTGTTGAGCATGAACTCCTAGGTTCGATTTCCAGGTCGCGCAAAGTGTTATTGGGTTATTCCGTCAGATAGCAGCCCGGATCCTGGATTTGTGCTGGTTGATGGCAATGGGCTCACCCCCTGTTACATGGGAATTAACATAACTGGTAAAATGTGGGTGTACTAGGTACACGTCTGCTTAACCCTTCGGAAAAAACAGATAGATTTTTTTTTATGACTTTTTGTAAGTTTCAAAGAATTGTTCTCACTACTAGCCTACAAGATGGCTGTCCTGCCATCTGTCTTTCTGAGACTATATTATCTTAAGTCAACCACTATTGAAGTAATGGAAACTGGCTGTTGTGCCGGTAATGTCCCATAAATCATCGTTCGGGTTTCATTGTTTTAACTCCGCATGATAGATGGCGCTGGTTGTGTTTCCTGGTGAAAATATTGAATGGAAATTAAAATAGATGTTGTTTGATAAAGAATGTTTTTTGCGTTTTCTTTTTAATTATAACCATCGCGATAGGGATCGTTTCCCGACTGTATTTTTTATGGTCGGGCTGTTGTATACAAGCTGTACCTACATAAGCAAACAGGAACCATTCCACACACATGCCAAAATCGAGATAAGTTACAAAAAGATTACAAAAAAGCACCTTATTATATACTTTTTACTGTCTTATATTTGTATGAATAGAACAAATAATTTTGTACAATATTATAAATAAATAAAAGTTTATTTCAATAATTGTTTACAATGATACACATGTATATAGGCTATACTAGTTTCCTGTTACAAATGAATTAGACATCTGTAGCCGAACTAGGCAAAAGCCTGTATTTCGGCTATCAGCGCCAAACCCCTCAAATAATTATTTACATTTAAAAATAGCCATCAAGTAGATATGCTAACATTTGTGATTCGATACAATAAAATAATATAATCATTAAAAGTAATAATATCAGAATTTGTTAAAATTAAAATTAAAACATATACAAAATCAAAAATAAAAATAAAGTAACATCTGGACAGTTGGTGAGTCCTCTCTTTGTGTGATACGATAATGTGGATGCGTGAATGTGAGAGTTCAGTCTCTTCATAATTTAGTTTTTGTAAATATTCGGTTACCTTTTTCTTACAATGTGTTTTTGTTAAGGGGTAAATGTTTATTGCTCTGTTTATCTTATTATAGACGTAGGGTCCAATGAAGTTGGTAAATCTTGAGCTGAATTTAGTTGTGCTTAATTCGTTTCTGACGCATACCTTATCCTTTCTACGTTTTTGTTGATTCAGCGGATTATAAGTTTGTTTACTGTGTTGTAGAAGAGTAACACTAAGGAGATATATTTGTCTCACAGTCAGAACCTCACAGTTCTTGTACAGTTGTGCGGTGGGGAAAAAAATACGTTTAAAAGTACTTTGAGTACTGCACGTTGGGCGATCTCAAGACTCTTTAACGTTGTCTTTAATGCGCCACCCCAGGAGGAAATACAGTAAGACAAAAGCGATTGACAAAGAGCATAATAGATCTGTTTCAGCAGTTGTGGATCAGTGACATGTCGTAAATTTTTAAAAATAAATATTAATTTGCGAATTCTTCCACATAGGAGTTTAATGTGTTCTTTAAAGTTAAGACTGCTGTCCATTGTTACACCTAGATATTTGATTGTCTGCACACGTTCCAGTGAAGGACACGAGCAGATAGATCTCGACTGACACTCGTGTGAGATGATTTTCTGGCTCCTATTGACTCCACTTACATTCCTAATGCCAAAACAGATAAATTCGTCTTATCTACATTTAAAGTAAGAATGTTACTCTGCAGCCACTTTCCAACCATATCAAAGCCGAGCTGAGCAGCACTGAAAGCCTCATCCCAGGTATTGGCTGCAAAACAGAGGGCAGTATCATCTGCAAAAGAGATTATTTCGCCTTGGGAGAGCTTAAGATTTGTAAGTTGGTTAATGTATACCAGAAATAAGGTAGGTCCCAGGATGCTGCCCTGTGGAACGCCATGTGTGATCAGGAGGCTATCACTTTTGTGTGAATCAAGGCGGACACATTGAGATCGCCCAGTCAAATAGCTTTTGAAAAGCTTACGCTGCGTGCCTCTGATTCCCATTATTTCCAGCTTATCCAGTAGGATGGAGATAGAAATCGTATCAAAAGCCTTTGCTAGGTCTAGGAAGATAATGAGACATTTTTTTCTTCTATCCAGGTTTGAGCTAACATAATTTGTCAGTTTATTAACGGCCTGCTCAGTCGACTTACCTTGCCGAAAGCCGTATTGATTAGTTGACAGCAAGTTATTTTTTTCTAAGTAGTCTACTAATCTTACGTTGATAATTCTCTCTAGTATCTTCGAAAGAGCCGTCAGAATAGATATTGGCCTGTAATTATTGATACGATTTCTATCACCACTCTTATGAATGGGGCAAATCTCAGCCTTTTTTAGAGACTCTGGGAACACACCCGACTGCAGGCAGTTGTTAAATATTTTTGTTAAAGGTGGTATAAGAATATCTTTATAACTCTTTAGAAAATCGCTACTTATGTTATCCCACCCATTGGCACAGTTTGACTTTAAACTAAGAATGAGGCGTTCTATATTGTAAATAAACTTTATTTAAAATAACAAATAGTTTTAATGTTCACAAAATTTTGACAATAACGGCTTTTTCTCAAAACTGCCATTGTGTGTTTTGATTCCGTTTTGGGTACTAGATCCAATTGAAATTTCTGAAAACCTGTAAAGGGGTCATTGTGAGCATCTTTTATTATGGGATAAACATTAAAATTGCGTAAAAAAAGTTGTAGGCACTTGTGTCTGCGAGTACACAGTTCTGCACTATAATGATGTCCAGTGTCGATGGCTTAGTCTCCGCGAGATTGGCCGCCATGGTCCAAAATCGGTCTGGCGTCTGGAGTAGGTACTATTTATGCAATCCCTATTTATGCAATGTCCCTGTCTGTGAAGATACAGGTTTACCTAGTATACAGGGTTATAAATGTTATAATACTTGACGTACAGATTTGAACATAGAACCTAGTATACAATGTACAGTAGGTATGTCATAATGAATGATATAGGTTCCCATCTGTATTTTTATGGCAAATTAATTTTATTTATATATTTTTTATATCTTTTATTCCCATCACGACTGCGGAGTTTCGCTAGCTGATTTAATTTTACCCTGTTTATGATATAAGTAAGTCATATTTAGTTATTTAGTAGTAGGTAATAGTTACTTAGGTACATAATAAAGGTGATAACCATATAACTTAAAGATTTTTCTCAAATTAGTTGTCAGCGTCATAGAGCGCCTATGACGCTGACAACAGGTAAACTGCTGTCACTGTCAGATTGCATACAAAACAAAGAGATGCGCGATGACACAACGTATGGCGTAAAAATGCAAACATAATTCAGAGTTGTTTTTGAAGATTTTTTTATATGTATTAAATTATGTTTAATTGTGTTTTGAGTTCCATCACCGTATGAACAAGACTTGAAAATATCACACTGTTTTTGTTTTGGAAAAAATATTTACGGTTTAAGAGATACACTGCTTTAAAAACCACATTTTTGACCATTTTCAAGAAATCTCCGCCGTAAGTTTAAGTTTGTTTTTGGGATAAATTCATCCCAACTACGGAACGTAAGAACACTAATAATAATAAAATAATCCCAACCCTTCATTGCGCGCGGTCCTACCATAACTGACAACTTTACGTTCCTAGAATGATTTATAAAGAAACTGAGCTCAGTTTCTTTATAAATCATTCAATGAAGGGTTGGGATTATTTTATTATTATTAGTGTTCTAAACAAAAAAAAAAAGTGCTGGAAAAAAAAAAAGGCAGAGTGAGACAGCTGTCTCACTCTGCCTTTATTTATTTTTTTTTGTGGGAAAATATCAAATAACTTCTCCCGCTCTGGGCGGAGCGGGAGGGTGTGTCAGACTTTTACTGACTAAAACACACCCGTGTTCCTTCATTTGCCTGTGTGCCAGGGCCACGATATCCCTTTCGGACAAACTTGCAACCCTGGCAGGCTATAGGTCCTGACGGACCCCGTCAGTTGGTGCTGACATCTCTTTGAGGCGCGCGTGGAACACAACGCGCCGTCGACCCGGGCCTGGTCCTTATCGGACGGCGAGCTACCCATCGGTCTCCGTCCGCAAGCCCGCGTCTACGGTGGCCGGAAATCGGTTTGCAACTCCCGACGTCCGGGGTGTCTCCTGCGGCGACTAGAGGCGCGAGGGCGCGAACCTTGCCTCTCCTTCACGCGTTCCGCCTCCTCCTTCGCGAGCATTACTGCTTCGCAGAAGGAGGTGACGGCCTCCCATGCACTCTCGCTCCGAACCATGGCCTGAACCAGTGCCGGACGTGAAAGATCGCCGCTGCCGAACGCCGTCGTGAGGACACGGTGGTGCTCCGCCCAAGCCGGGCAGAAGATCTCCACCGTATGCTCCACCGTGTCCTCCGGGTGATCCACACAGTGGTGACACCCGGGCGTTTCCTGCCGCTTTATCCTGAACAGGAACCTCCCGAAACAGCCGTGTCCGGTGAGGACCTGCGTCAGGTGGAAGGTGAGGACGCCGTGGCGCCTCTCTAGCCACTCCTCAAAGAGGGGACTTATCGTCACAATTGTGGCGCGCCCAGCGCTGGGTTGCGACAATCACACTCTCCATGCCGCCATAAGATCCCGCTGGAGCTCTGTCCGCTGTGCCGTGATTTCTCGCGGCAGCGGAGTTTCACCCCGGCGTTTCGCCTCCTCGCGCCACTCCCAGATGTGCGCGAGGGTCTCACCCTGCCTGGCAGTGATTGAATGAATTTTCTTATATATAAAATTCTCGTGTCACAATGTTAGTTACCATACTCGTCCGAAACGGCTTGACCGATTTTTATGAAATTTCATATGCATATTCAGTAAGTCTGAGAATCGGCTACTATCTATTTTGTATACCCCTAAGTTAAGGGTGGCTTTCCCACGGGATCGAGACTTACGCGGGTGAAACCGCGGGGCGCAGCTAGTAATTATGTAGATTCGTTTTTATTGAGTAGGTTCTAGATTGTTCACTATCGACTGCAGTCAACGGTACCACACGCTTGTCTATAAATATAAAATGTGAGATGATTTTGACAAAAAGTATTTAATATAAGTGGCCAACATTCTTGCAATCTAAATATTAGTCTAATTTTAAAATTGTACGTTATTTATTATCCTAGAACGCGAAATTTCATTAAATGCACTCCAAGTTTTCTTCATTTCTTATTTGACATTGAAAAGTGTGAGAGCAGCGTCATCTAATTTCACCGAAATAACTGAGTCATTCAGCAATTTTAAAGTCTAAACAACATTTCACGGAATTATTCCTTCTATTTTACTTTTTGATAGATCTTATACAAGAGTCAATACTCGTAGATCATTTGGGAGCGTGTGCTTCTACATACCAGCGCGGCTTGTCGCGCGACGCGACACGGGGCAAAGGCTCAACAAGTCGCCCCGGTATGTAGAAGCCTTTATGTTTATGCCCATTGTAGGTAATAGGGTCGAATCTCAATGCTGATCCTGCTCCACAACCACAACTAATTGTTTAACACTTTAAAATACTGTTGGAGCAGCTGAAGATTGTAATTTTGTAACAGTATATTTTCATTGCCTAAACTCAATCTCCTTTGTATTATATAATTTCATAGCACAGGTGTAAGTAGTGTGTGTATGTACAATAGAGCTATCATTTACTGGGTAATATGTCTTTCATTGACTTGAATGCTCTGGCGGCTGAGAGTATGTCATGCTCACTCAGATAATCTCGCTGATGATGGCGCGTGTTATGGATCATTTAGCTCCCTTCAAAATGGTTGAGCTGAATGGTGCCGATCCATGCGTCATGTTTGTGAACGGGCGCAGTCAGTTAGGACCATGGACATCTCTTAGCTGCCACGGCTTATTTTAGTTTTGAATTGTTTTTGTTTTATCTTTTGATCACGGACGCTTTTGACGTATTGCATCGTTCTCACATGTTTAACTTCAATATGAATGATGTAACCAATGCTTTGTATCAATATTTTAATGTAAAAGAGTGTCCGTGGAGTTTTTTGCCCGTTCTTCTCCATAGGAACCTACTACTCTTTGGAATGGGTAACTAGCTTCATATTTCTAACTGAACGACTTCTTGACAATTCAAAAGTGCCTGTAAATGGTTTAATTGAAATAAATATTTGAGTTTGAGAATTTTACACACGGATATCGAACGTAAACCGGGCACAGATCTGACTCTGGGCTGCTACTTAGGTACTGATAAAGTCCTCAAGGTAAACCCATTTGCAATCACCAATTCTAAAGTAAAACTGTAAAGTAATAAATTACTTTTCAATACACTACCTCGATAACTGGTTCATATCGCACTACGATTAGCTTCACAATGCAATGTATTTCACACGCGTGCGATATTTTATTTTCCAACACGTGTGCGGGAATAAAAACAGATAACCTATACCTATACTAATTTCAAATTGGTTCAATGCCTCTATTCACGCCGTCTCGCTCCAGAGACGGTCCTCTCTATTCGGAGGTGATATTTTTTTTTTATCTCGGCAAAGAGGCTTCTTTACGGCGTTAATATTTTTTGAATATTTAAATAATGTTTTTGTAGAATACCATGATTATTACAATAAAAAAAAACGTTTATGAACAAATTAACATTTATTTGTGTTCTAAATTTTTCATATTAGGCTGTTTATCGGCTTTATACCTTTGCTTCTCCTTCAACTTAGCAAAAGCAAAGCGCGGAAAAAAATTAAAATGAAATCATAGTTTCCTAATAATTCATGACAACAATATTTTTCGTTATTTTATATTATTTCTTCAAAAGTGTATTTAAAAACGTCGTTTGATACACGTGGACATTTGTTACGAGTCGGCTCAAAAACTTTAATTCCGCCTCGAATGCAATAACAAACATTCTCCACTTGTATTTATTTTATTTTTTATTTTTTTATTAAAAAACGTTGCCCCACACTAGGAATTTCTCCTGTATTGTGGGTGCGTTTACAAACATTTAAATTCACATACACAAACAGCCAGACCCGGAACAACTACATGTAGGTCATACAAATATTTGTTCCGTGCGGGAATCGAACCCGCGACACGCAGCGCATCAGTCGATTCGAGCCGATCCGTTTCCGAGTCGAGTCGATTGTCTATTAATTATTGTGAATCTAAGGTATTTTTTTCTTTCTCAGTTAGTTTTAATGATGGTCTGCCAATTTGAGTACTCTATGCAGCCTACCCAAATGTCCTTTCTTTGTTCGTCGAGTCGTTTAGCTCCAGTCCAGATAGGAAAATAAATGTCGACTGCGTAGATCTTATTTATTTAATTTTTTTATTGGACGTGTAAAAGTGATTCCGATTTACAGAATAAACAATTTAATTTAATTTAATTTCTTATTATACATGGTGATAGAGAAAATATAAAAAAAATCTTGATCATTTTCATTTCATTAATACACCTTTCTCTATTTAAGATTGTGCATTAATTATATTAACTAACGCCTGTAATACGATGTCGAGATGAATAAGAACGAATGATGAATTAAGTATGAATATTTATAATAGCAACTCAGTAATCTATTTGCATAACATTTTTGGGTTTGGCAAAGCACATTAAGCATGTAGCACCTCGTTAAAACACCTCCTCAAAAATGTCAGATGGTGTTAATCAATTAGACATTATGTTTATCGTCTTGGCAAGAATGAAAAACCGTAGCTCTCCTACGATTAAATCTAAAAATAAACTGATTCGTCTGCGGATTCTTTGAGAGCAGTCGTCCTTAACCTAAATAACACGATGATGTGCAAAAGCGTGTGCTTCTACATACCAGCGCGACTTGTCGCGCGACGCGACACGGCACAAAGGCCCCGCGTGTCGCGGGACGAGCGGTGTCTTTGTGTCGCGTCGCGTCGCGCGACAAGTCGCCCCGGTATGTAGATGCCTTTATACGGCAAACGGGTCGTTTTCCTTATTGTTACAATGTCTGGGTCATTTGGTATAATTATTTTTACAACATTACTTGTGACCCGAATTCAGAAGCACAATGATGTTAAAAAACCGGCCAAGTGCATGTCGGAACAAGCACAATGAAGGGTTCCGTAGTTGGGATGAATTTATCCCAAAGACAAACTTAACATTGTAGTTCAAAAATATGTCCCATAAATCGATAAGTATACGCAACGGATAATTTTCCAACTGCAAATGAAAGTTTGAATACGCAAAAAAAAAATTATACGATAAAACCATCAATTAACGATTTTCGGTCTTTTTCCTTTAATTTTGCTGTGAGACCTTGCTTCTTGTAAAATTCCAAGATTCTAGATCAACGGGAAGTACTACTAGTACTACTAGTACCTACCCTATTTTTGATTTACTTGTGAGTATCAAAATATGTCTCATAAATCGAAGTATTTTTTTATTGCGTTGACTTAGAAGCTTGATTTTTTTAGAGCTTCTAGGGACCGCCTTCGTATTTGATATTAATTTCAACTTGATACCTCCATGTCCAGGTCTTGACAGACTGACAGACAGACAGGCGGACAATGAAGTGATCCTATAAGGGTTCCGTTTTTTTCCTTTTAAGGTACGGAACCCTAAAAATTGATATTGCCCGTCTGACTGACTGACTGATTTAAGAATGTCCACACTTCTTAGAGAAGTCTTGGAGATGAGTCTATCGCATTGTTTTCTAATAAGGAACTGTGTTTACAAATCTGTCTACCATTATCATTCTCCTGCTTCTATCCCAACTTAACCGTATCGTTTTTTACACAATCCATTCACCATTCTTCCATTTTTCTGTTCTTTTCTCTTTGTTCTGCTTCTAACGTCTGCTAAGCGTCGTGAATAATGGCAATGTCTTGTTTTCTCGTGGGGCAATCCTCATGGATACCCCCAGGTCTGGGTCGAACAGAGACCTACGTCAGACTCCTATCGACTAAAACTTAAGTATGGTGTTCCTGCTACTTACCGAATCTTTGTCTGAAGCGGAGGATTTAGTCGAACACGCTCCTTGCCCCTGAAAGGTAAAGGCATATTTTGGCCTAAACTAGACATTTTATTAGGCCTAATAAAACATCTAGTTTTTTCGGGGCAAACTCTGTCAGTTTGAAAAGAAAGAACACAAAGAAAAGAAAAAAAAAGAAAGAAAAGAAAGCAAAGAAAATAAAGAAAGAATAATCATTTAACCCTTTTTTTTATTTTTCACTTTTTTTTTTCGCATTTACGCGTTGAGGGCTACTTAGAATCAATTATGTTTTGCTTCAAATTATTATTATTAAGTAGGTACTATTCCTAAACTACTACTTACTACTACTATTCTTTACTTTTCTTCAAAGTATTAAAAAAAAATTCCCGGTAAGAGTTAGATATAAAATAGTTATTGTGGTAGGGAAGGTACGTGCAACAAGTCATAACTGCATCCTACGTTTATGAATACTAGAGGTGTTTAGCACAACAACACGGCTTCGACTCACCCACGGGCCAACGGTGACCATTTCATATACAGGGCGTTAAATAAATTGCGTGCCACAACTTAGGGGTAGGTCTAGTATCAATAAAGGAACCTAAGAAAAAAAAATACAAAAAATACATACAAAAATATTGCAAGATCAACCTAATTTAGTACTTATTAACTTAAAATAACAATCGTTTAGAAATAAAATTATTATATTTGTTTAAATGCTTTAATTACTAAGTAGTACTAGTAGTTGTTCCGTGTGGTGCCGGACGTAAATAATAGAATCACCCCATTTCTTCCCGTGGGTGTCGTAAAAGGCGACTAAGGGACTTACTAGAGAATGGGCAGCAGCGCTCTCTATGCATTTTAAAACTATACTGCGATCGCCAACCCGCCTTCCAAGCGTGGTTCCTGCCAGGGTTGCGAGTTTGTCCGAAAGGGATATCGTGGCCCTGGCACACAGGCAAATGAAGGAACACGGGTGGGTTTTAGTCAGTAAAAGTCTGACACCTGGTAGGAAATTATCAAATAACTTCTCCCGCTCTGGGCGGAGCGGGAGAAGTTATTTGATAATTTCCCACCCAGAAAAAAAAAGCGTGGTTATTATGGCAACCCCCCCCCCCTCTGGGGGAGGCTTATGTCCAGCAGTGGACGTTGTAGGCTGAAATGATGAATTACTAAGTGAGTGGGTACTAAATTAGGTTGATCTTGCAATATTTTTTATGTTTTTATTTATAATTAGAATGTTTTGTTTTATTTTTTATTTTTCCTAGGTTCCTTTATCGATACTGAACCTACCCCTGCTATGGCACGCAATTTCTTTAACACCATGTATAGGTATAATCTCGTTTTTCACTGTTCAGCACTTAAAACTAACGTATAGGAGGCTAGCTAGGTAGCTACGTACCTACGACTTAATACCTACTTATGTAGTTCTTCGTATAGTTTTGCGCATTTTAAGTAATTACTTATATTGATTAAAACGTAATTTAAAGTAGGGTAGCATTCGTTTCCAAGTTTTATTTCAGAACACTATTCTTATTTAATTTTCATCGAAGAGCCCATTTTGGTTTTTGTTTGGTACATAGTTACTATCTCCAAGGTAGGCCACAGTAACACAGCTGTTTCCGTTGGACGTAATCTAAGGTTTTCTTAAATCATGGTTTGAATTCCTTTATAAGAAGAGGTAATTGCCATTGCTCGGGCTCAGCTTTCACGAAACGTAAAAAATAATAATACATAGCGCCTTGAATTAATAAAACAGCAATAAATCGCGTTTATGTGATTTATTGCAGTCGTTAACCTAAAGGCGTTTAAGTTTATTTTACACCAATAAATTAAAAATTTAATAAGAGGAAGTATCAAATTTACAGTAGCATTCAGAAAGACTATGATTATCTCAATTAAATTAGGGTTTGTGTCAGTGTATTTTGTCTGATGCGGTTGGAAATAATGTTTTTATAGTTATTTTAACTTCGTACACCTACCGCCTTATTACAAAACAAGATTTATATTTGACATGGGTTTAACCATGGAGCCAGTTTTTGTAATGAGAACGTAACAGTAATTGAAATACCGTTCTTTTTACAAAACTGAAAACTTAGTTCGGTACTAAGTTGTCAGTTTTGTGTTTAGGAACTTTACCGTAATCGGAATAAAGTTCTAAATTCAATAATGGCTCCATGTTTTGAACCTGGGTCTAAAGATAAACCTTGTTTTGTAATAAGAGAGCTAATGTTTGTGAGACCGAGAGGCACTCCTTTCAGCCAGTATAGCTTTAATGATGTGCAATTTTTTTTGCACCGCATCATACAACGCCAAGATTAAACAAGGATGTAAATTTATTATAGGTGTTGTAATGTATGCGCAAGCGCCGCGCGACGCAGCGTGCGTGCGCGTGTGATTATTATTTTAATTAACTATTATTATTATAACTCTATTCTTGAATGCCTTTGTAGAATATTTTCTTATTATTTTAATACGGTTCTAAGCCAATTTATAGTTGTGTAGGCTATGGTGGGTCTATGGTTTTTCCAGCTAGAATGGGTACTATTACGTAATAAATTTTAGGTATTTGAGTGGTTATGTAGCATTTCCGTTGTTATGTCAACCTAACACATTGCCCCTTGCTTCCCTTTTCTTTTATTTTTTGGGTGGGAAATTATCAAATAACTTCTACCTCTCTGGGCGGAGCGGGAGGGCGTGTCAGACTTTTACTGACTAAAACCCACCCGTATTCCTTCATTTGCCTGTGTGCCAGGGCCACGATATCCCTTTCGGACAAACTCGCAACCCTGGCAGGCATTGGCCTTAACGGACCCCGTCAGTTGGTGCTGACAACTCTTTTAGACGCGCGTGGAATACAACGCGCCGTCGACCCGGGCCTGGTCCTTATCGGACGGTGAGCTACCCATCGCTCACCGTCCGCAAGCCCGCGCCTACGGTGGCCGGAAATCGGCTTGCGACTCCCGACGCTCCGACGCCCCTTGCTTCCCTATTGATGACACAAATGAACTTCAATTTAGACGGGCTTTTACATAATCTACCAAGGTTAGGTAAACCCATACTGTATGATAACGTTCCCTTTCCATATTAAGGTTAATTCTAGCTTTTAGATAGGCATTAATGGTAGCAGTGCAGATGTGCCAGAAACAGCAAGATCGATGGTTGATTGTTTTGAATACCTACTTTAATTTTATTTATGTACCTACATAAAGAGAAAATTCTATGATGTTCCCCATGCTACATTGTCGCGATAAAGCGAATTACACTTCGCACGCTCTCTCTCGCACAACGGTCGACGTCTCGCTGTACAACAGAGAGCGCGCGTTATCGCGACAATGTAGCCGTAGCATTAGGATTAACAGGGGAATCACATAGCATATAAAATAACCAGTTCAGATGGTTTTCTCCGAAATTATAGCTATCGATGTATTATTAACAAGTTGTCCGGCACAACTTGTTAATAATACAACGATAGCTATAATTTTGCAGTTTCACCTACGTTGGCGTAGCTTAGCAGTAGCATTATCTATATTGTATAGTTTTATTAATATAAAATATAGTTGTAATTGTATTGTTGGTTGTTATAATTATAATTTTATAAATCAATTGCCGAGCGTTAGGCTGCCTGTCTACCGGAGCGGAACGAGGCTGCGGAGCGGAGAAACGGAGAAATATTTACCAATAGGATTACAAGTGGAGAGGGATTGAAATCCTATTGGTTAATATTTCTCAGTTTCAGGCAGCCTAAGTCTCCTTAAAACTCGAAAATCGCTAGACCGATTGTGATGAAACTTAGGTAAGTTGTTGTGTGGGCGCTGGAGAAGTTCGTAACAAAAAAAAGCATTGCAACGCATTAGCATTAGTGAGTTATTGATATTTATCCTTAACTGGCTGCGCCCCGCGGTTACACCCGCGTAAGTTTCGACCCCGTCGGAATATCGGGATAAAAAGTATCCTATGTCCTAATGCAGATCATGAACTACCCATGTACCAAATTTCTACCAAATCCAGTCAGCCGTTTTAGAGTGAAAGCATAACAAATAAGCAAACAAACACAGTTTCGCATTTTTTATTATATTAGTTAAAGATAAAGATACTTTATTTGTCAAACATGCGTATAAAAAAAAAAAAAAAAGAAAAAAAAAAAATATATAGAATCGCCGTTGACCTTGGCCATACAAATGCGCGTCGCGCTCACGCCGCGCAACCATTAACTATTTATTTTTAGTACAAATGCGCGTCGCGCTCACGCCGCGCAACCATTAACTTTCATAAAGAATATTTATTTTTAGTAACAAAAATATAAATATTTGAAAAAAATCACAGATAGAATTATAGATATTTTCATGTTTTTTTTTTGTATGTATAGACATACATACAAAAAAAAAACATGAAAATATCTTAAGTAGTTTGAAAGTAATATCGTTTTTTATGCTTTGGGTAGATTTAGATAATACTTCCTGAATTTATTTCATAAAGTATTTTACTAAAATACTTGAATATTCGCTTAGAGAATTGATGTAAATGCGTTCTAGTTTAACATATATTTTTTAACGTAACTTTCTTACATTATATGAAGGCGTGATAACAGATTTAAAAGTCACTAAAATCATATATCTGCGCTTTAAGTTATGATTGCTGCATTTTGGTATTTAGAACTTTGTATTAATGTGCAGTTATACTGTAGTTAGAATAGAATAGAAAAGAATAGAATACTCTTTATTATGTACACCATAAAAGTTACAGATATAAATGTTTAAATTTTATATAGGGTGACACAATGGGCGGTCTTATCGCTAAAAGCAATCTTTTACAGACAACCTCGGCAGACCACACGTCGGCGTCGTCGGTGGCACACTTTTCCATTGAGCTGGCCTAGCGTACTATACTCCGTTTGAAATAAAATTAGTCATTTAAATAAACCTTTTTTACAGTCCGTTCAATCGATTTTGACTTCTATTGCTTTGGTGGCATGACCAATGACAGCTGTAATAAACAGTTGGTATTGTAACCACGTTTTTGCTTTTAAGGCAATCCTTATGCCTACGGAATAGAAGTCAAAATCGTTTGAACGGACTGTAAATAACTTTATTTAAATGTCTAACCTTATTTCAAATGGAGTATAGGTACAGAGATTCAATAGAATATGAAGCCAGCTTATAGGTACCTACTGGTTTTGTTACCTGTAGAGCAGTGGTGACCCAGTGGTAACGGCCCAAACTTACGAGTTGGGTCGCGGGTTCGAAACAAGGCACTAAGGTAGGCGCTTTAATTTGTGTAAATAATTACTTCACTACTGCTCTCTAAATAATCGTGAGAAAACGATGTCCTAGAACCAAAAATTCGAAGACATGTGACATCTACCAACCAGCCCTGGGCCCGCGTGGTAGTTTACAGCCCAATCTCTCTCGAAAAGAGGAGGCCTGTGTTCAGCAGTGGGAACATTATAGGCTGATTATGCTATGTTATTCCATTCAAATTGAATGAAAATTGTCCTTTTTAGGGTTCCGTACCCAAAGGGTAAAACGGGAACCCTATTACTAAGGCTCCACCCTCTGTCTGTCCGTCTGTCTGTCTGTCTGTCCGTCTGTCTGTCTTTCTGTCCGTCTATCACCAGGCTGTATCTCATGAACCGTGATAGTTAGACAGTTGAAATTTTCACAGATGATGTATTTCTGTTGCCGCTATAACAAAAAATACTAAAAAACAGAATGATATAAATATTTAAGGGGCTTCCATACAACAAACGTTGTTTTTTTTTGCTCGTTTGTGCTCTATATTGATAATGGCAACAGGTAGACGCTTGAAATATTCACAGAATATTTAGTTGTATATTCACTTTAAAAATAAATAATTAATTTAAAATAAAACAAAACATTAAGGGGGGATCCCATACAAAAACGTGTTTTTTTTGCTATTTTTATAGATAATGGTATGGAACCCTTCGTGCGCGAGTCTGACTCGCGCTTGGCCAGTTTTTTCTTCTTTTTTTTTGGGTGGGAAATTACCCTAAACTAAATTAACAAAAAAAATAAAAAAAAATAAAACTAAAAATTACCCTAATCTGAGAATAAATATTTATAATTTGAATGCATTATAATGCATTCAAATTGTAAATATTTATTCTTAAGCTGGAACATGCATCACATTAGGGAAATTTTTAGTTTTTTTTTTTAATTTTTTGTTAATTTCGTTTAGGGTAATTTCCCACCCAAAAAAAAGAAGAAAAAACTGCTTACTAGTTTTAGTTTTTTTTACACACCTACCTATACATATTATGTAAATACTGAGGCAAATCAACATAAAGTAGTTAATACTCTATGTTAATCTATTGAGGTAGGTTGTAGGTAGGGGAAAAATCACTAGAAACAACAATAATTAAGTGTATAAGGTTTAAATCAGGTTACAATAATAGTGATGTTATTTGTAACTACTGGAGAAATGAATCGCAGCACGTACGCACACAGCATAGGCATTTAAAAAATCATAATTCCCGGAATTAATTTATTTAGTCATTGTTATTCTACTCTTTCCAATTAATTGTTTGAGTACAAAGATCGCTTGTAATTTACGGGTACAGTAGTACTGGGCAGGAAAAACAAGGGAAAAATTATAGTAAACTAGCTGCGCCCCGCGGTTTCACCCGCGTAAGTCTCGAACCCATGGGAGTATCGTGATAAAAAGTAGCCTGTCTTAATCCAGGGTGTCAGCTACCTCCATACACAATTTTATCAAAATTGGTCCAGCCGTTTGAGCGTGAAGAAGTAACAAACAGACACACACACACATGCACACACACACTCACACACTCACAAACTTTCGCCATTATAATATTAGTGTGATGATGTGATGTTAGGCATATTTTATTACAGGCAATAAATGATTGTTTAATAAATACGCGGAACAGTTTGTTTTAAAGTGGGTAAATACCTATTTGAATATTAAGGCTCATCAAGACTGGTGCGATATTGCGGGCGCGACACACGGCTGCGGGCGGTCTGAAAATCGGCTTTTATAGACTTAGGGATTTAAATTTGCAAGTGCCGGATTTTTAGCCGAATATAGCTTCTATTAGTCATTACTATATACAAAAATGACACCCGAGTTAATTCTACTAAAAAACGAAGGAATTATAATTTTTTTACGAAAAATTTGTATGAAGCTAGTATGAAAAATCTAATTATCAACGGAAAGTTAAACACGATTATCCTTACAGATCAAAATGTTCATTACTAACTTTTTAGACCTTTGTATCCTGCTTATGTATGAAGTTTCATTAAAATCAGTTCAGCCATTTCGAAAAACAAAGGCTTGAAAGTTTGCATGAAATGCCGTAAGGTGTAAGCGCTCATCGCGGGTGCGACAGGCACCGACAAAGAAATTGTGCACGCGCGTCGCGCCCGCGATATGGCACCAGCAGCCTAATTGCGTAACACAGTTTGAATCCGAATCGGAATGATTTTGAAGTATATTGCTAATCAATTGCTTCATAAGTTAGAAAAAATGTCTGCTCAACAACTTAAATAACGCAATGAATGTTGTTGAACTGTCAAATTGAAACCGATTCCTACTGATAGTGTGTTACGCAATTAGCCCGCAGTCTGTACGAGCCCAAGAAGTTTTCACTTCAAAAATGGTAAAGTGATGACCTTCAGACAAAACAATGAAAATTAAATAAACCGTAGACGAGTATATCACCTTGGTTATATGTTTAAAATTCATAAGGTGATATTGAATCATACCATAACACTTAGCTGCACAAGCTGCATTTGCGTAGTCAACATGAAGTACTGCGAAATAATTATGGTTGCAATCATGAATACAAATATTTCTATACTTATTGTTATAGAACAAGATCGTTCTAGATTGCATTCTGTCAAGGTTAAACATCATCACTTGCCTAGCCTGTTCCCAACAGAACTATACACCGTGTTTCAAAAATGTGTGGTCATATTTAAGGGTGGGGTACAGACCATCAAACTGAACCACTTTCTCCATGGGGCCAACATCGTTATTGCGAAATAATTATCAGTTTTCCCATAATAATATTATAGCCTCTTTATTCCTTAATTAAAAAAATTTACAAAGTATAAATAAAAAGTAAATAATAAATAAAATAAGGTAATTAGTTAAGGACCCATCTTTGGGTAAAGGCCTCCTCCCTTTTTTGCCACTCCTTTCTGTCCTGTGCTGCTGCAGGCCAATTCTGGCCCGCTACTCTTTCGATCTCGTCGACCCGTCGACAGTTGTCCCATACAAACCTTTAATAGGTCTACTCAACTCAAATGAATGGGACAGATGATTATTTTTAGCCACTGTTTAGCTGCGATAAGGCCTCCGGAGTGGTTGACTTAGCCCATTTTCTCCTATAAACGGCGTCGAGCACTTACAGCATTACGCCGTTCACCGCGTCATGATTTACTATAGAAATGTACGCCGACGTCTGCGTGTTAAAGAGAACACAACAGTATATTTCTATAGTAAGCATCGTGACGTGGCGAACGGCGTGGCGCTGTAAGGGGCCGACGAAGTTTATAGGAGAACGTGGAATAAATAAAACACATCGGCCCTGTATCTGTGTCGTGATTGCTACAACTTTTTAACCAGTGTTTGGAGTCTTTAAATATACCTCGCCTTTGGAGGAAATCACAGGTTATCGCTATATCCAAACCAGGAAAACCACATGACCCTAACAACTTTCGCCATATATTCCTCCTATGCCATACTTACAAACTATTCGAGAGACTACTGCTAGCAGTGCTAGCTTGTCACACAAGCCTCGTCGACCCAAAACTTATTACAGAGCAAGCTGGATTTAGACCAGGCAAGATTGATGGGTTTGAAACGAGGAAAGTGACGGGCGCAGACTTTGTAGACTTCTCGGCAGCCTGCGATACCATTAACATTCAACGCTTGTTGTGGAAGACTTCCAACTTAACAGATAATCTAAAATTTACTCGAATTCTCCAAGAACTCCTCGTTAACCGACAATTTCAAGCGAATGTACTTGAATAGGAAAGTAGGTGGCGAACCTTCGCTTATACTCATATCTTCCCATTCTGAAAATAACGGTCTGCTCCAGGGTAGTGTACTGGCCCCTCGGCTGTTTATCATCTACATCAATAATCAACCGGTAAGCCCAAACACAACCCGCTTTCTGTACGCAGACGACATGGCATACTTGCCAAGTCACTGACTTTGAGGAGATTGAGGTCAACCTTTCCACCGCCATCTCAGATTCCAGCCATTGTTATGCTGACAACGCCTTGAAACCAGATCTCTCTTAAATTCAGTCATGCGCCTCCCACCCTCGTAATTGACAGGCGGGTCGAACTCTCAATATCGCATGGCAGGAGGTGTCAATCATCCACAAAACCAACCTAAAGTATCTCGGCATCACTTTGGATAAGTCCCTTAACTACAGAAAAAACTGCGAGAATATAAACAGAAAGTGCACTCAAGAAATAACCTGCGTCGCCTAATATCCAGAAGATGGGGGGCGTCTCCCCAAGTCCTGCGAACAACAGGCATAGAGCTCTGCTTTTTTGCTCGTGATTAGCCCTATCCAGTATGAAGCCGCTCTGCCCACTCTTACTTACTGGATACTTACACACTCTTACTCACTCAATGAGACGTGCCGGATTTGTACTGGTTCCCTTAAACCGACCCCGGTACGAATGCTGTATCCACTGATTGGTATTGCATCCCCAGAAATACGCAGGACCATAGAAGCCGGATTGAAAGTGCGAAACTAGAAAATGACTTGGGCAATCCAGTACACAATTACAGCTCACTGCCACGGAGACTTGAAAGCCGAAAAAGTTTATTTGGGTGCTTGAGTCCATCCAATGGTAACACTTCGTCGGATATATGTGATCTTTGGCGAGAGAAGTTCAAACCTCCTGATTCTTTCATCGCGCCATCACAGAGCCTTTTACCAGGAAACACCTTGCCGTGGCCAACTCGGACAACTTTAAATAGACTCCGCACTCAGGTCGGCTACCGCAAAGACAATCTCCACAGGTTAGGTTTCGCGGATGGTTCCGATCCTCAATGTATATCCGGCGTCTACCCACAGACCATGGCCCATCTTCCATGTTACGTACATAAACTGTATACGTGAGGACCGTAGGTCTGCATCAGCGAATGGTGTTAGCGTTGCTGATTTCTGAGTGTAACAGGAAATTTAAATTATATTTGCCGTACACGCTAAGAAGAAGAACTCCATAGTTAAGTTCTAAGTAATCGTTTTCAAAACTTGTCAACAAAAATTTCTCTGGAGTCACAATTCCAAAGCATCAGATGTAGCGAAAGTATCTACCACGTAGGTACTTGCCTAATACATTTCAAAACCGATGACTCGTGATCTCTGACCTCGTCTATCAACATTTTTGTTTTGCTGTGCTACATAAACGGACGGACAGACCAGATTCTTAAGCAACAATATAATAATATTGTGTTTTGTGTTTCCCTTAAAATAATATAGCATGACTCATCTATAAATAATAATATAATTAGTCTGTGATAGTCTAATAAAGGCTGGACCAAAGGAAAACATGCCGTAAAGGAACGAGTATTCCCATACTTACAACGCTTGTCCTGTGTCTGTTACCGATTTCTATCTGTTTCATCACAGCTTTTTCCTTTACCATAAATATACTATAATTTGGCAGGAGGGACATACCTTCCAAAATTATTATCTTATACATTAATACCGAGTAGGTTTTGAACCCAGAAACGATATTTTTTATTGCTAACGGGTAAACAAACAACAAACGAGATAATTATTTCTTCTTACTTAGATATTAATTAATTCTTATCAATTTATTATTAATTTTCTAAGAATGACTGAACTTTTCGATCATAATATGTAATAAGATTTATTTGAACATGAAGTATTGCGATACGTATAGGGCGTAGTAAGCCAGAAAAAAAACAAGTTTCACCAGCACCTCTTTGCCTACCCCTCGCATCAAACACGACGAAAACAAAACACAATCCTTTCCCGCCAGCAGAAACTCGCCCGGCGTTTATCTATTTATTTGAATTTGAATCTTTGGTAGTAAGTATACGCAAAATAATCAGATGAAACGGCTCTATTCAAAGTATGATCGCTGTCATGTGTACAAGTAGGTATATTATTGTATTATTATTTTATGTCCGTGTAATTAGATATCAATTTCAACTTGAAAACACAGACGGATGGATAACGAAATGATCATAAGAGGATTTCCATTTTTTATTTTGAGGTACGGAACCCTAAAAAGCAAAAGTGCTTCTATCCATGAATACTACATACTAATGATACTACATACAATCATGATGAAATATCGCATTTGAAATGAACGTGGAATTGGGCTATGTTGTAAATTTTCTCCGCAAGAAAATTGACCGAAATAAAAAACAATGGCGCTAGTTGTACTATACCAGTCAAAAATCTGTCAAACAAAATGTATAATATGTCATAAACCCCTTTATTACCAAACATGGTTTATTTTCAGACCCAGGTTTAAAACGTGGAGCCATTATGGAATTTCAAACTTTATTCCGACTATGGTAAAGTTCCTAAACACAATACTGACAACTTAGTACCGAACTAAGTTTTTAGTTTTGTATAAAGAACGGTATTTCAATCACTGTTACGTTCTTATTACAAAAACTGGCTCCATGGTTTAAGCCATGTCAAAATATAAATCTTGTTTTGTTATAAGGCGGCTTGAGTTTTCAACTATCAACATTGAATTATTTATTTTATAGTTTAGCCTCGGTATCAATTTAATTTATCAATTCTTATCGTTTTTAATAATCGTTTAGGAAGTGGTTTCAGTGGTTTTTTCATGTTTTCTATTTCACAGTTTCTTTCCTACAATGTGATAAATTACGAAAATATTATAAGCAAATACCTAAACTATATCTCAGCGCAGCCGAAAATTTGAGCACAGTCCTCCCGTCTCAGTCAGAGCGACGGCGACTGATTTGTGAAACAAAAATATGTTTGAAGTTCCCACAACGTGCGATGGAAGATGACTTCTTCCACGAAATAAGAACGTCGTAAGTGCAAAAAAAAATCAGCTGTTCTATACATTTTGTCGATTTACGTGAACACAAATGTATGGAACAGCTGATTTTTTTTCGCGATTTCAAGGTTGGTCTCATAGAAAAAATTGTTCAAAATGATGAGTACAATGACCCCTTTTCGGGTTTAGGGTAAACAAAAACGAATGTTGTATACCCATTTCTTAGTTTATCCATTTTCGTCACTTCACACATCCATCTCAAAATTCTTCAAGAATGCATGCAACATCTCTGCTGCATGCATTCTTTTTTCATCCATCTTCTTCACTGCCCAGCATTACAATATTGCAGGCCTTATCACGGTCCTGTAAATTTTATCCTATAACTTGAGGGGGCATCCGTGGGACGCAAGTAAAGTTGTTCCTGTCACATGGCGCCATTTCATCCATCCTGTGTTGATCCGGTGCATTACGTCTACTTCACCACCCCCTTGGACGAGCGACCCGAGGTACCGAAAGTCAGAGCAGATCGAAAATTGTTGATCAATGATGTTAATAATTATTATAGCAGTCATTGGGAAAACCACGTTGAGCAGTATCCACAAAATGTTCATGACTCTCATAAATCGTCTTGTGTTAGTCTAAGGACATCTCACGAACTGTTCTATTTACCCCATTCATCATCGCATATAGGAACTGCGTTTACCTGTTTATCATATTCCTCTAATTAAGTCATTGGTGACGAGTGAGCTATAACAAAGCCATGGTCGTGACCGCAGCGTGACTCAGTCAAGGCGACAAGTAAAACAAAAAAGTATCGAAATTAGCTGGACTAACAAATCTTGAATATTTTGTGGCCAATTTCTTTGATGGCATCGTTTTTCCGTACCGATGAGGAAAACTGGATGCTAAATCAATCATTAGTATTTGGAAGCACAATCTACCAAGTTTTGATCGTTTGGCTTTAAAATAATCCCTGGTGAATTGGGCTGCTGAACAATTATGAAAGCAATTAAAAAAAAAATAGCTGGACTAACAAATCTTGAATATTTTGTGGCCAATTTCTTTAATGGCATCGTTTTTCCGTACCGATGAGAAAAACTGGATGCTAAATCAATCATTAGTATTTGGAAGCACAATCTACCAAGTTTTGATCGTTTGGCTTTAAAATAATCCCTGGTGAATTGGGCTGCTGAACAATTATGAAAGCAATTCATTTTCATTCGAAACGGGTAATTAGGCCCGTTTCGAATGCAATTGCTTTCATAACTGTTTTGGCTGATATCATTGTAATATCGGTAAAGGCAAAATTGGTACTATTTCACATGAAGATACTGCAAGACATTGTCTTAACACCATCGTAAAAATTTCGAGCACTTGAGGGAAACGTGAGCCTTACAGGTTAAATCGAATTTAAGTCATCGGCAGATTATTTTTTGACAGCTAAAACTTGATTAGGTATAGAGAGTAGAATTTTGAGGGATGGTCTACGTCAGAGTAAATCTAGTGACATTTGGTGATGTATTAATTCAACTCATGCACATGCACACACACACACGAACGCACGCACGCACACATACTATTTTAGGATATATCTCTAAGTTTTTATTTTTCCTTTAGTTTATTTTATTTTTATTTAGTTATAGAATCAGAATCATAATTATTTATTTGTAAAACATAGGTTCAAGGTCAAGGTCTATAGTTCAAGTCTTGTCTCGTTTAATTTGGGATTTTACTTGTTTTATTTTATTTTTCTTTTTGTTGTTTAAATTCTATTTTCATACGGTACACCACTTTTACCAATTAATGATTTTGTCATTTGAGAGCGGGATCTCCTAGCACAGGTATATCTTTTACTTAAAAGGAGGTCCCTATGTAAGATTTACTGTAAAAGTTGTACAAGTTTCTGAAATAAACCTTTTTATTTATTTATTTTAACTGGTTGACAATTTGAGGTTAGCATAATCAGCCCAATATAATGTTGTGCTGGGACACAGGCCTTCCCCTTTCGAGAGGGAGTGGGCCCATCTACCACGCGGGCCCTGTACGGGTTGGTAGATGGACATGTCTTCGAACTTTTGGTTCTAGGACATGCCGGTTTCCTCACGATGTTTTCCGTCACCGTTTTGAGAGCAGTGGTGATGAAATTATGTTTTATACAGAAAACAAGGTGAATGATAATAATAATTATAACACGCATACAATACAATAGTAACGTACTTGTATCGAATCGAATTCATAATTTCTCAGATTAAAAACGTCTTGCCCGTATCATAATAAGCTGCAGAAAAGTGATACGGGAACGATAATTAGAATTATGGGATTGCAAAAGTGGAGGAAAACTCTGAAACCAATAAGTTGGCAATCAGCTCCCTTTTTTTTTGGGTGGGAAATTATCAAATAATTTTTCCCGCTCTGGGGTGGAGCGGGAGGTCGTGTCAGACTTTTACTGAATAAAACCCACCTGTGTTCCTTCAGTTGTCTGTGTGCCAGGGCTACGATATCCCTTTCGGACAAATCGGCAGTCAGTTTGTGCTGACATCTCTTTGAGGCGCACGTGAAACATAACGCGCCGTTGACCCGGGCGAGCTACCTATTGTCACCGTCCGTAAGCCCGCGCCTACGGTGGCCGGGAATTGGCCTGCGCGTTCCGCTTCCTCCTTCGCGAGCATTACTGCTTCGCAGAAAGAGGTGACGGCCTCCCATGCAATCTCGCTCCGAACCATGGCCTGAACCAGGGCCGGACGCGAGAGATCGCTGCCGCCGATCGCCTCTACCTCACCTCGCCTCCTGGGCAGATCTCCACCGTATGCTCTACACACTCTACAGTGTCCTCCGGGCGATCCACACAGTGGTTACATCCGGGCGTTTCCTCCCGCCTTATCCTGAACAGGAACCTCCCGAAGCAACCGTGTCTGGTGAGGACCAGCGTCAGGCGGAAGGTGAGGACGCCGTGGCGCCTCTCTAGCCACTCCTCAAAGAGGGGACTAATCGCCAAAATTGTGACGTGCCCAAAGCGCCTGCCTTGGTTCGCACCCACGACCTACTACTCGTAACTCGGGGCCGTTACCACTGAGCCAATACTGCTGTTTTTTTTTTTCACTTCAAGAGTTCAAGACACAAACTTCAGTGTAGCCCTGGTTCTTGTAGTAGGAGTTCCCGTATCACAAGAGCCAGGATCTAGATCAATCGAGAAGAATTTCGGTAATTCCTCTCATATTATTTTCAAGCATAATGACATGTATTGCGTACTTACTCGTATTTTGATCAAGTCAGTATAGTCTGTGACGTTGTCGGCTGCAACAAAAATATTGATCAAAATAGAGATCAAAGATCACAGCCGCAAAATAAAAACCAGAGGACAGACGAAAAATCTGTAAGTATGGATGGAGGAAAGAAACGTTATAAAATCAATGCGAGAAAACAATGATTTGTTTTGATGATTGATTTTCGTATGAGCTCTTAGATAAAATAAATGCATACGATTTTTTAACGGTAATTCTGACAGGTGACCACGTTCTGTTTATTCTCTCTCTCTCATTGTAAAATTAATTGACCTATGTATCCTTTTGTATGTGTCCTTTTGAGTGAAATATCTCATAAAATCAGTAAATGTAGATGACAATACTTTAATGACATTTGGATGGATTCTAATCTCCCTACTTTGAGACTTCTTGGCGGGAAAGTGAAGCGTCATGTTCAGCAGTTTGTTTAATTTTCCAAAATTTGTGTTTAGCCGAATATTAATGTGTAATAATGGTGGATTATTAACCATTAAGTGTTTGTGAACGTGCATTAGTGTAGGCAAATGAAACGAAACAGTGCAACTTCGCTTCAAGTTCTCTCAAGAAGTCCGCGTGAGGTCTCAGTAAAGTGCCACATCTTTACTGAAACTCAAGGGGAGTGAGCGTGGATATCATCATCATGCATTTATAATTAATTTCATCAATATTATACAAGAACTAAAACGTGACATTGGCTAAATGCACAAACCGTGCGTAGCCGGAAGGAAAAAAAAAAAAATCTCCCTACTTCTCTGTACAAAAATATATTAAAGCAATAAGAGCGTTTACACCTTACGGAATTTCATACAAACTTTCAAGCCCTTGTTTTTCGAAATGACTAAACCGATTTTAATGAAACTTCATACGCATAAGCAGGATACAAAGGTCTAAAAAGTTAGTAAAGAACATTTTCGAAATATCTTATTGAAAAAACAGATAACTGAAATCTCTGTTTCTATGGAAAATTTAAAATCGGTCTAATTTAGCTGTTACAATTTTTTTCGTAAATGTTCGTTACTAACTTTTTAGACCTTTGTATTCTGCTTATGCGCATGAAGTTTCATTAAAATCGGTTCATTCATTTCGAAAAACAAGGGCTTGAAAATTTGTATGAAATGCTGTAAGGTGTAAACGCTCTCATTGGCGGATTTCCAACATTTTTGTAGCAAAATTATATTGTTCGCTAAAGCTTTTCGTAGCGCAGGTTCGAGAAAGCCCTAGTTTGTAACTTTTTATTTATGTATAATTTTGCTTAATAAATACGGTGATACAATATATCATCGTATTTGATTATTGCGTTAACTTAGAAGCCTGTTTTTTTTAGAGTTCTAAGGGACTATAGGCCTACGTATTTGATATTAATTTCAACTTGATACCGTTCCTGAGAAAAAAAGGCCTTGACAGACAGACAGACAAACAATGAATTGATCCTATAAGGGTTCCAAATTTCCAATGTGCGTCTGCGCATTATATTTCGATAAAAATATCACAATTATATTATTTCGTTCTATGATTCTACGTTGAAATGTCGGAAATTGAAGAAAATTATGTAGAAGAATGGGCTGGGCCGCAGCGGTCTCTGGTGCACTCCTTCTATGAATTACTCTTAAATCAGGTCAGTCATATTGGTCTCTATGGAAAGAAAGCAAATATGTTGACTGGCATAAATACAACAAAAACATCTTACAACTTACACATCATCATCATTTCATCTCTTTTACATCTTGTCCGTTTGGTGCCGCACGTAAAGAATAGCACCATCCCATTTCTTCCCGTGGGTGTCGTAAAAGGCGACTAAGGTACTTACTAGAGAGTGGGCAGCAGCGTTCTCTATGCATTTTAACACCATACTGCGATCGCCAACCCGCCTGCCAAGCGTGGTGATAATGGCAAACCCCCCTTTTAGGGCAGGCCTATGTCCAGCAGTGGACGTCTTTTCGCCGGAAATGATGATGAATGACATCTTCTCAATACTCCCTTACATTCTTGAACCACTAAAATCAAGTTTTCAGTTACTTACAGGTATTTTGAGTTTCTAAGACTGATCATGCTAAAAATGTTCTTATATTCATATTATTATTCATTTATTTCCGTTCCACAAGGTAAAAAAGATGTTAACAAAAGGCTTACAGCTAATCCGTTGTATCAATCAAAATAGAATAAAGAAGTCAACATAAAATTAAAAATTACATTGAAAAATCAAAATTAAAAAATAAAAAAACAAAACAAAATTAAAAAACCAAAAAAAAAAAAAAAAAACAAAATTAAATTTAAAAAAATGTTTGGGCAATGATTGCGAACTCATGGTCACTCTACCATTACCTGTCAGGTGTCACATATATTTTTATTCCCTTGCCGACAATGTGGAGTCAATTAGTCCTAATTTCGGGTTTCAGTTAGTGCTCGAGTCTGCCTTAAGTCGGTCGCTCTCTGTGTCTCCGTCGCTTCTAGAAGTACCTTATGTTTTGATAAGTATTTTTTTTTATAATTATTAGTTTTTAATTAATAAAGCTGATAACTTTGTTGTTTCTCGTGCGATAAGGTCGTGTCTTAATTTCGCAGTCAACAAGTTTTAACGTTGCTCATCATCGGCTGGAGTATACCTAGTGAGATTTTTATTTATTTTTTTATTGAAAATCGGACATTACCCAGAAAACAATAACAATCTTAGTAAAATTTACCGGATTACAAATAATGAGGTACCTATTTTATTTCATTAATAAAGAAATAACAAAAATACTAATTTGGTTGGTACGTAGGTAATTCTCTAAAGTCTGAAGTAATTTTTTTAGTTAATTTAGGAGGATTAAGTTTCTCATAGCACTTTTTAAATAGTGTATTTTTTTTTAAAGACTTGTTTGTGACTTGCTGCTTACTGAGGCTTCGCTCGCGTGGCTTTTTCTAAAATAAAAGTAGCCTACTTCAGTAAAAAAGAAATAAAGAAAGAAAGAAATTATTTATTTGCTGATAATGTAGGTATACATATAAGTTGGAATATTTATTAAGTGTCCCGGTACATTTTACCTTACGGCATGCAAAATATTGATTGATTGAAAAAATAAAAATGAATTAAATATAAATCTCTCGCAAATTATACAATCAAGAATATAAGCTTAATGTCAAAATATTACAAAACATTAACAACAATCACAATTATTATTATTTATAGAATTTAGATAATCTGATAATGTTAAAATCTGTTATGTCAAATTACAATAGAACAAGACACATAAAAAAAAAAAAATCACCAAAAAAAAAATTAATAGCAATGTCAATAATATAATCTTATACATTCGAAATTGCAAAGACAACGTACATTTATCAATAACATTTTCCTATATAGTTTTGTCATTTAAAAAGTCTTTAATTGTGTAATAACATTTCTCCAGCAATAGTTTTGTTAATTGTTTTTTAAACATTTTTATGGGTAGGTCTTTTAAATTTTCAGGTAATTTATTATATATACGCGGTCCCATGGCAAGGATGCTATTTTTTAATAAGGCTGTTTTATGACCACCTGTGCACAATTGGTTTTTATACTGGGACCTCATTGGTGCCGTGCGTTGTCTTATGTCAATCATTGAGGTAAATAGGTGTCTATTTGATTTAACGAAAAGGGCAGCTTCGAGTATATATAAACAAGGTAATGTTAGAAGTTTTAGGGATATAAATATAGGTTGACAACTTTCAGTAAACTTAAGACCTGTCATTGATCTAAGACATCGTTTTTGGGCCCTAAATATTCTTTCCCTCTCACTGCAGTTGCCCCAAAATATGACACCGTATCTTAATAATGAAGCAACTAATCCATGATAGGCTATAACTAATGTATTTATGTTTAGTTTATTTGAGAGGTTATAGAGAACATATGAAGATTTACTAAGTTTTTGGCACAAATTTTCAGCATGAGACTTCCATGTCAGTTTATCGTCAATCTGCACTCCTAAGAATTTAGTCACTGAAGTTGTGTCTACGATTTGGCCATTATATTCAGTAATTACTTTTTTTGGCTGTAACCTCTGGTGAAAATGCATGACTTTAGTTTTTTGTAAATTTATGACTAGATTATTGTTATTAAGCCAATCTATTATTGTTTTAAGTGTGCTGTTTATTTCATCTTCGTAGTTCGTCTCATTCATACATTCGACTATAGCAGTGCTGTCATTGGCAAATAATGTCATTGGCTGCCGAATTTGACGGGGTAGGTCATTAATATAAAGTAGAAACAGTAATGGACCGAGTACACTGCCCTGTGGAACTCCGAACTAACTCTGTTACTCTGCAACTGGATAAGTATTTCAGTTCCCGCTTAGTTTTAGTATAGATTCTCGATAGTTCTGTGTACTGTTTTCTATCCGTGAGATATGACTTAATTAGGTTTAGCACGTTTCCTCTTATGCCATAATCGCTAAGTTTATTTAAGAGGGTGTCATGTTTTACATAATCGAATGCCTTTGTCATGTCTGTGAATAGTGCACATATAGGGATTTTTTTATCCACATTATTCATAATTACTTTCAAGAGATCGAATATTGCCATGTTTATATTTTTATTTTTTCGAAAGCCCTTTTGTTCTTCACATAAAATATCATTTTTAGCTATAAAAGTGTAAATAGATTCATATATAATTTTTTCAAAGATCTTAGAGAATACTGAAATAAGAGCTACAGGTCTATAGTTTGTCATGTCTTCCTTGTCATTCTTTTTGTGTAATGGTTTTATGATCACAGTCTTTAATTCATCAGGGAATATACCTGAGCTTATACACATATTTATTATATGGCTTAATGGTTTTGCGATAGTATCAGAGACAAATTTGACTACCACGGTTGAAATGCCATCGAATCCGAAACTTTTTTTATTTTTTAAGTTTTGTATCACACGTGTAATATCTTGTGGGACTACCGGCTGCATAAACAGAGAATTACGGGTTTTGGTAATTGCTGCTGTATTTCCCGTACAGTTACTGGATACATCATGTATTTGGTCAACAAAAAAGTTATTAAATGAGTCCACAATCTGCCTAGGGTCTTTTATTAGTTTGTTTCCTTCCTTAATTTGTAAAATTGGTTCTTTAATTAAGTTATTATTATTATTTATTATTTGCCATGATGATTTTGATTTGTTTATTGAGCTATTAATCAAATAATTATTTTGGGCTCTTTGTGTTAGTTTTACAATCTTTTTAAGTTTCTGTGCATAGTTTTGAAATTTATTCTTGTTCTCACTTGTAGGTGATTTTCTGTATTTCCATAGCATATTCCGTTGTTTTCTGCTACAAATCCTAATTCCGCGTGATAGCCATTTAATTTTTTTATCAGATTTTACATTTTTTGATTGCATTGGGAAGCATATGTTATATACTAGACGAAAGAGATCAATAAATTTATTATATGCATCATTAGGGTCATCTGTTTCAAGTACTTCTGAGAAAGATAGGCATTGAAGGTGTTTTTTAAACAAAATTAAATTATCTCTGGATAAGTTACGCTTTTGAATTCGCCAGGAATTTATTGTACATGTTTTATTTACCGGTATTTTTAAAATTTGAGCGGTATGGTCCGATAAACCGAAGTCGACTACCTCGCTCATACAATTTTGTTTGGAATTGTGGGCAAAGTTATCTAAACACGTGCCGCTTTTTGGTCTAGTTTCTTGATTAATCACTAACTTTAGATTATAATCCTTCAATATTATCGATAATTGGGAACCCGATTGATAATATCTTAGCGAGTTCGAAGATGGATTACGGCGGAACTTTGTTACTGTATATATAGCACAAAAATGTTAGCATAGGTCGTCAGCGTAAGCGTTCTAGGGATTTACCATCATTTGGTAGCGATGACGTTGTTGTGAGCACTACGTAATTAATATAATAAATAAAATATAATACGTTTATACCAATTATTTACAATGATAGAAATGTCATACAGACTATATTTACTTGTTACAAATGAATTAGACATTTGTAGCCGACCTAGGCTAAAGCCTGTATTTCGGCTATAAGCGCCAAAATTTATAATATTAATAATTACAGCTCACCAAGCTAGATAAAATCAACAAAAATATTTATTTCAGTTACATGATGTTTAACAGACATGTTTTGGAGATCACCTTTTAACCAAATAGATGCTTGGGTTAGGTGATAATAATAATAAAAGTTGATGCACGTCAGAAGTGGATTAGATGACGTTTGAATTCGAATGAATTCATCGATAAATTTTCGGCAATCGTTTTCCTGCCCACCATTATAAATGTGACGTTACTTAAGTGTCTACTTTAAATAAGATATTTTTAAACTCAAAGACGGTCGTATTTGATCTGTAATTTTTTCCTAAGATTGTTATAATTTTCCAGTTATTGTACTCCTCAAAAAAATACATCCTAAATGTTTCAGTGCAAAGTGTAAAATCGTCAAAAAATAAAAATAATTTGATGTTTTAAAAAATGCTAGCCGCATTTACTATATTTGTGTTAATTACGAGAACTGCATCGCAGTCGTGTCAATTTGAAAACAGCGTTCAACTCATAGACCGGTCATTTAATGACGTTAAATACCTGGACGGGGAATATTATGTGGATAACCTCACTAAAGAGGAGAGAGGATGTGTTTGTATGAAGGAAGCGTGTTTTCGAAAATGCTGCCCACCCGGACAATCATACAACTTGCCAAAAAATGTATGTGTACCTGAACCGAAGAAGTTCCATCTGCCAGTATACAATTATAAAAATAATATGCTGCCAATCAAAGGATTCAAAGCTACGGAAAACTTCCATGTTTTGTATGGAAAAATGGAATGTTCAAAAGAGAAGAATGAAATACGTCTTTTGGTTATGTTAAGCATGGCTAACATACGTGTGATGACGGTGAGAATTTTATTTTTTTAATTATAGTGTAAATAGGCATGTTGTAAATAAAGGAGGGGCCCAAGTCTGCTATTTTTATAAATTCAGTCATTCCAACACGATCCCATTGTCATTTTGATAAAAGTTCGTAATCTGCTAAATTCATAATGGTCGATCATTGGTCGGTCAAGTTCTCGTAATAGAATTGTGTTATTATAATGGCATTGTCGTATTGCCATTATTATAATACACATTAGTAGAAATGTCATTCATTTGTCATTATTTATGAGATTACCAATAAATGCAATTTCTTTCAATGTAGTGTCAGAGGCCGACCATTGGAAAGTCACAATGACGCCATTATAATAGTAGATTACCAAACTTGTCAAAATCAACAATTATGAAATCAATGATCGACCATTCTGACACTATTGTAATAGCAGACTTGAGGCCCTGGTTATTACAAACATTTTAGCTATCAAGTGGACAAGTTCACTTGCACTTCGGGTAGCTGTTGGCTTTGTGGTGGTTTCAATTGCATGAAATATTATCCACAAATCAGAGCAGTGAGGGCCCAGTGAGCAGAGCTGGCCCAGTGACGCAGTGGTAGTTTGTATTCATGATTTCATCACCACTGCTCTCAAAACTGTGAAGAAAAACATTGTGAGGAAACCGGCATGTCCTAGAACCAATAATTCGAAGACATGTGATATCTACCAACCCGTACTGGGCCCGCGTGGTGGATTACGGCCCACCCCCTCTCACCGAGAGGCCTGTGTCCCAGCAGTGGGCACATTGTAGACTGATTATGCAGAACGTGTATTAAGGGTAGTGCCTAAGTTGTATACATAGGCACTACCCTTAATACACGTTCTGTTCGTTACCATTAAAGTTGAAAAAAAATAATACACTGAAAAAAAAAATGTTTGCTTTAACAAAAATCTTGTTTAATGTGATCACGCATCTTGACTAAATACGAGCCTAACAACATCTTGACTTCTGAAACTAGGAGAACTTTGTTAAATTATCATAGTTCCGACAAATAAGTAATTAATTAGTTTAATTACGGGTACTTATTTAATTTAACTCAAATGTTGGCCAGTTTAAGAATGTTATAATGCTAACAACTTGCTTGTTACCGTCAACTTAAAATATTATTTGTTAGACAAAAATGAAGAAGTAAAATCAAACAAAGCATGTATGATGTAAAAAAGACCGGTGATTAATGTCACATTGTCGATATAAATAAAACGAATTTGTTCTGGCAAATATGCTATCTTGTTTATAGTAAATAAAGAAATAATGATTCTAAACATTTTAATGCCAACTAAGAGAAAATGTATCTTAGTTACCCCGCATTTTTTTCAGTGTAGGCCCGCTTTGACGTTTAAGTAACTTGAATCGATTTATCGTGAGTATCGAGTACCGAATTGTATGGCTATACTTCACTAGTTACGTCGCGTACAGGTCGCGGCACGTAAGTCTAGCGGTGAACGAAACGTGAAGGGGATAGCTGCGCATAGGTACTGTCGCGCACGCAATTGTTATCTCTACAAATTGATTACAGTATTCCTTACTAATAAAGAAATTGTTTTGTTTGTCCTTCTTTTATATCTAAGCTAGTTCGTTTAAACTAGTCTCATCACTAATATGGGGAGGAAAAAAAAAAAAAAGCTTGACAATTTTTATTAAAAAACATTAATCCACAGTGCCACTGTCCAAGTGACTGAGTAACATATTCGTAGTTTCGTCAATCTGTCTTTTAATATGTTTCAAAGAATCAATTAATTCATTAGTTTCCGTCTTTCCGGGCCTGTCTTCTCAAAACAGTATTTCTTCTAGGCATATTCACTGTTTAAAATCACAAATAAACACAAACTTAATTAAAACAGTCAATAAAAAACTAAACTCAAACTTAACAGAAAATAACAACGGTAATAACAATACAATTTAGAACGCGACTATACACCAGAAGTGAGCGGGGCGTCGTATCGGTGCGCGGGACAGAGTACGACTAGAGAGCCCATAAGCGCTTACGCACGCCCGCGCGCGTCCCCTTCACTCCCCCGGGATACCTTATTTTCGACTTCTGCGCATGAACGGTCAGCGCTAGACTTACGTGCCGCTACCTGTATAACCATCACGATGTAACTAGTGAAGTAAACACTAGTGAAGTATACTTCACTAGTTACGTCGCGTATAACCATCACGATGTAACTAGTGAAGTAAACATACGACTCGATACACGATAAATCGATTCAAGTTAAATGTCGAAACGGGCCTATTATTTTCTGACAAGTATACCATGACAAGTGGTTGACTGACACCTTTCATTTCCCACTTTAAAAAAAGAAAGAATATACGTTGGTTTTTCTTTTATTTACGGGTAGTCTTTTGTACAGTTAAACAAGTCTCAGTGCTATCTTGATAGTGTTTCGAAACCGTGAAAAATTAAAAAAACAGGCAATCATGGGGACTGCCGACATAAATGGAAACTTAATGCTCAACGCGTCCATAGAAGTTTTCACTTCAATAAAATAATTATTATCTAAAACACAATTTCAACAATGCACAGTATAAATTATCTTTTCACGAGGGGGTGATTTCTGAAAATGGTCAAAAATGTGGTTAAAATACATACTTTTGAAATTATTTAAGAAAATAGATGAAAAGTTACTATTCACCCCCCTTATTTCCGAAACTAGTGAGCATAAAATTTTGATAAAAATACAGAAAATTGTTCTTTACTTCTTTAGAATTACAGGAAACCTATAAGAAGTCTGGGAGCCTAAAATGGACATCATCATCATGCGTGCAATTCATACAGCCCGCAATTCATCTGTTTGACAGCTGCTATTTAACATTAGACTTCACTATAATAATTCTTATATTTGTGGACCATTTTACGAAACTCCATACACAACTGTCAAACAGATGAATTGCGGGATATGAATTGTACGCAGATCATAATATGATTCTGCGAAAGCGTCCATTTTAGGCCCCCTGTTATCTTAAAATAACATGGTAAATCACTCAATATTGTGCTACAAACTTATATTTGCAGTGGAATATATGGGGATCATGTTTTTCATCTACAATGTTAAGTTTGTTCTTGGGATAAATTCATCCCAACTACGGAACCCTTCATTGTGCGCAGTATTTTTAAAGCAGTCCCATTGTGTGTCGCGACGGTTCAAAAAATTTCATACGACGTGCGCCAACCCGTTTTTAAGACGCGCCGCGGTTTTTGCCGCGTCTGAGATCATCGCCGATATCTCGAAAGATACTTAAGGGATCTGGCTAAATGATGTGTTGTTAGAATCTTTATGAAATAGGCTAATATATTATATATAGATTAGTCCTGTCGTGCCTTGTAAAAAAAAGCAATAAATCGGCAAAAGTCAGCCTAACCGTTTTTTTGTCTAAAGGTCGTTCTAAAATAATAAATAACCATTATTTCATTATGTGTTGAGTTATTTAACATGCCAATAGCCTACCCTACACATATCATTAAAAAAAACACAGCTGCCAGAACATTATTTTTAAGGCCGCTGTGTTTTAAAAAAATTACCCGCAATCCTTAAGTTTGTATTCGATGTAACTGTCCAATGTTACGTTTATTAATTACGGTTTATGTTTAAATACATGCTAACAATAGTAATAAACAAACTTATCTATAAAGCAACGACAGTTTGTTAGCAATAAAATAGTTATTAGTCATCACGGCAAATTCCGAGTTTGCTAGTTCTGAACCTATTTCTGTGCAAACTCCTTCGTAACTACTTATTTTTGGGCTTAAAATCTGTTCATTACTTACCCATCTATGACATAAATCCAATTTGCACGCAATCCACCAAAAACAAAGCACTACACAACGAATACCAACTCTTGCCAAACTGAACTGACAATAACTGCCAAACTAACGTCAAAGAGTTCCTAATTTTTTTTTATTGCGCTCCAGAGACGTGGTTAGTGGTTCTATAACATCTTTGTCTAATATTCTACCAATTTCATGCTTAAAATCACAAAATCCCAGACGTCTCTCAATGAGAGACAGTCATGACGTGACGTCTGTCACCATCAGACAGAATCAGTCTGATCGGCAAACGTCAAACGAGTTTTTTGATAGACTGTTTCAGTTCGACAGGCTCACAATGGGTCTCTTAAACCGTGAATATTTTTTCCAAAACAAAAACAATATGTTATTTTCAAGTGTTTTGTGTATACGGTAATGGAACTCAAAACATAATTAAACATAATTTAATACATCAAAAAAATCTTCAAAGACAACTCTTAATTATTTTTAAAAGCAGTTATCCCTTCGTTAACAGTTATAATTATAATTAAAAGTATACCATAAAATTGCAAATGCCAAACTGCATCCGGTGATGGATTAATTTTTATTAATTAGTTAATATCTAATTTTGTACGATTTTATTTGCATTTTTAAGCCATACGTTGTGTCATCGATCACGGATCACGATGTCACGGATCTACATGGTCCTCACATGACCTGACCAAGATTATGTCTGGACTTTAAAAGAGACTTTGACTCCTGAGTTTGTTTCGCCATTTCTTCTCACGGGTAGTCAGATAGGAAATGTCGACTAAATCTAGCTTATTTTTTTATATAACGTGTAAAAGTGATTCTTATATCCTATTTACAGAATAAACGATTTCATTTCATCGCGCATCTCTTTCTTTTATATGCAATCTGACAGTGACAGCGGTTTAACTGTTGTTGGGGTCTTAACTTCACTTACTGCTACTACAGCATGTCGCCGCGGGAATATCGGTGACGCTAACTCAACGTTTTCCCCTACCGAAAAGCTCAACGCGCATAAAGATGTTTTCACTTCAAAAATCATTGTTAAATATTATCAATTTTTTCATAATTATTTGTAAACGTGGTCCAGAGACTTAGACCATCTCCATTTTTTTTTCTCATCAAATTATCACCGCATAAAATCACACACAGTAGAAGTCATAAGTAGTGTGATAGGCAATGCGTCGCCCCGGCCCTGGTTCAGGCCATGGTTCGGAGCGAGAGTGCATGGGAAGCCGTCACCTCCTTCTGCGAAGCAGTAATGCTTGCGAAGGAGGAGGCGGAACGCGTGAGGGAGAGGCAAGGTTCGCGCCCTCGCGCCCCTAGTCGCCGCAGGAGACGCCCCTGGCGTCGGGAGTCGCAAGCCGATTTCCGGCCACCGTAGGCGCGGGCTTGCGGACGGTGAGCGATGGGTAGCTCACCATCCGATAAGGACCAGGCCCGGGTCGACGACGCGTTGTATTCCACGCGCGCCTCAAAGAGTTGTCAGCACCAACTGACGGGGTCCGTTAGGGCCAATGCCTGCCAGGGTTGCGAGTTTGTCCGAAAGGGATATCGTGGCCCTGGCACACAGGCAAATGCAGGAATACGGGTGGGTTTTAGTCAGTAAAAGTCTGACACCACACCCTCCCGCTCCGCCCGGAGTGGGAGAAGTGATTTGATAATTTCCCAACCAAAAAAAAAAAAAAAAGGCAATGCGTCGCCGAGTCGCTTGAAAGATTCGATCCAGTGTTACCCTACAAGCGCTAAATATGCCAAGTTGAACTTTAATTTCGTAAATGTAGCTGTCATACATTTTAATGTAGGTAGGTAGGTTGTTCAGACATGTTTTTTTAAGGTCGCCCTACGGACCCGTTCCACAATGTTTAATGCTCCCTGGCTAGTGGCCACTGTTTCTTCAGTTTCGTTTAATCATTTTAATGCTGAGCGATATTTGACTGGTCAGTCATGGTTCGGAACTCAATACTGTCGTGTGTGCTCAATATTTTGTAATCTTATTTTAACTATAGTTAAATTGGCACCGTTATTCGGGTTATTTTTGGAAATATTAAGTTTCCAAGATCGATAAGTAGTGAGCGTAGGATTCATAATTGTGTTAATTCTGTTCTTAAATAAGTTGTTTTAAATAAAGGTTTGTGCGTTCTTCGCATCAGTGAAAAGTACATTTAATATTATTAATTGTACCTACCTGAAAATAGTTTATAAGTAATTTAACATAACATTACCTATGTTAAAACTTTAAAACAAAATTGTTATATTGACCTTTTATCTGGTGCATTGTACCAAGTTTAAGCAAGTAGAAATCATAACGACGTAGGTAGGTATGTTATTTACTTCGTAAATGAAACCGGTTTTCAAGAACGTAAGTTCAATAACCACTGTTGAAATCCAGAGGTTTAAAACTTTACGCTGCAAAATGCATTGATTGAAATCTTATTTAAAATACAGTTTTCATTTAGAAGAAACTATAATAAAACCTGACACCATAGACCTACTTTTCATTCAAAACAATCATTTAATGAGTCACTTTGATAAAAATAACGAAAACCACTACAAGTCCGGTTCAGCCATTTCGACATAAATTAAAAATAACATACTAACACAAACAGATGATACATAGATATCGTTCCCACAAAGAAGCTTAGAGTAGTACATAGCATTTTCTTGTAAACAATCGTAAATACGTCAAACTATCTTCAATTATACGTTTTTTATAGAGTAAGAACCTATTTACTGCGGCCTCCATACAAATGCGTTAGGTCGAACGAACGTGTATACGTTCGTTCGACATTCATTAGATTAACGAATATTCAATTCTAACAAATCATATTTAAATATTTTAATTCTCATTACTTAAGTTATTCACCGTAAAATTGGGTTGAATACTTCTAATATTTTAATTAGTTATTAGTTCGTACATTTAAAACGAAAAAAAAAACATTTTCCTCGTAAATTCGTAAGCCTATGCGAGTGCCGTTAAGTAGGGTTATTCAATTGTTATTTACCGTGCGACCACGGAAAACCCTCATTGAGCAATCTTGAATTAACAGTCAGTCGTAGACCTGCGTACGCGCCGATCGTATAGAGGTAGTCATTCAGTGTTAAGATGCAAACCGTACTGTTTATTATATTCGTAATAATAACAAGAACTGCATCGCAATGTGATGAAGAAAACAGTGTAGAACTTAAAAATCGGGTGTTTAAAGGTGTTAAATATAATCACGGTGAATACTATGTGGATAACGTGACGAATGTGGAACGGGGTTGTGTGTGCCTAAAGGAGGTTTGTGCCAGGAAGTGCTGTCCTTTAGGACATGCGTACCATCAGACTCAGAGGCAATGCCTCAACAACACGGAACCTTTCAATCCACCGGTTTGGAGAGACTATCGACTGCTACCAGGATATAATGCCACGAAGGAGCTCCACTTTTTGTTTGGCAAAATGAATTGCTCGGATGAACTGCTGGAGATCAGGGTGCCTGTAGCTCCGGCCACTGAGGACTTTCATTTGGGAACGGTGAGGCTTAAAAAAAAAATTGGTGACAGAATACAAAAGGAGCTGAGTATAGAAGGGTTTAAAAAGTTAAATGTTAAATAAATGGGCTCCTGTTTAATAGGACTTTATATCGCTATATGATTTTAGTGACTTTTAAATCTGTTATTAAGGCTTCTACATACCGGTGCGACTTGTCGCGCGACGCGACGCGGCACAAAGACTCCGCGTGTCGCAGGACGAGCGGTGGCTTTGTGTCGCGTCATGTAATGCAAATAAGTTATGCAAAAAATGTATGTTAAACTAGAACGCATATACATCAATTATATAATTGTAAAAATTTAAGTATTAAGGCTTCTACATACCAGCGCGACTTGTCGCGCGACGCGACACGGCACAAAGGCCCCACGTGTCGCGGGATGAGCGGCGCCTTTGTGTCGTGTCGCGTCGCGCGACAAGTCGCCCCGGTATGTAGAAGCCTTTATAGTAAAATACTTTATGAAATAAATTCAGGAAGTTATGTCTACCCAAAGCATAAAAAACCGGCCAAGTGCGAGTCGGACTCGCGCACGAAGGGTTCCGTACCATTATCTATAAAAACGGCAAAAAAACACGTTTGTTATTAAGAATATTTTATTTGTTAATTTTTAATATTTATTAATTTCACTGCTTGAGTTTATTTTAGACTGTACCATTGAGTGATTTATGGCAGGGGGAAGAGATGGGAAATTTTTGTAGGTATGAACGCCTAGGGGAAGAGATGGGAAGGGGAAGAGATGGGACTAAGCCGGCGCTGCCTGGTGTCTTGTTAGCCCGAAGTTGCCAGTTACCTAATCAATACACTTTCGTCAAGCAGTGATGGCCCAGTGGTAACAGATTGTAGGTCGTGGGCTAGAACCCAGACAGGCGCTTTACTTTGTGAAAACAATTTCATCACCACTGCTCTCAATACGGTGCAGGAAAACATCGTGAGGAAACCGTCATGTCCTAGAAACAAAAATTCGAGAAATCTGACATCTAAAGCCGGCGACTGACCTGTAACATTTCGTCGTAACGATACAGATGAAATGTTACAGGTCAGTACAGCGAACCGATCCGCTCGCTGCGAGCGCCGCGTGCTCCACCCGGTTGTCGGTATTTTTGCAAATCCTTTTGAATGTTACGTTACGCCTTAATTATAGGTCAGTACGTGGTCAGTACAACCCCAAGCGTCGTCGCGAGTGCATGTGTCAATCGGGTATCACAGTTTCGAAGTGTTATATTCGGAGCGCAGTCGAGCACTATGCTCGTCATGAGCAAGGGTACAGGTCAGTCAGGTAATGCCGTAACGTAACACGCTCGCCTTGAATGTTACGTTACGGCCAAATGCTCATGTCAGTCGCCAGCTTACCAATCGGCACTGGGCCCGCGTGGTAGATTACAGACCACTCCCTCTTGACTCTTGAAGAGAAAGGGGGCCTGTGTCCCAGCAGTGGGAACATTGTAGGTTGATGATGATGTGATTACAAAAAGCTAAAAAAAAAAGTATAGTGAGAATATAATGCCGTAACCTACGTTTTAACGGGTTCGTCCCTGAGGGCCCCGATCCCGCAGGTACACGTTCCGGAGGGCCACGATTTAGATATATTTTATCACATTTTTTCTTTGCTTTTTTATATTGTTTTCAACATACAAAGTACTTCAAGGAATGAATATGTTTGTTTGGTTTCTGCTGGCATGTAGTGCTTCCAAATAATATGGAAAATACGTGGACTAATTACGGAAATTCTTGATTTCAATTTTTTTTTAATGATTAGCTGCGCCCCGCGGTTTCACCCGCGTAAGTCTCGATCCCGTAGGAATATAGGGATAAACAGTAGCCTATATGTTAATCCAGGGTGTCAGATACCTCGATACAAAATTTTATCAAAATTGGTCCAGCCGTTTTTACGTGAAAGAGTAACAAACATCCATCCATCCATCCTTCCATACTTACAAACTTTTGCGTTTATAATAATTAGTAGGATAGAATAATAATTTTAATACTTAATTATAATTTAAACAAAATGTACGTAGATATAAAATAAAATTTTACAATATTACAAAATAATATTTTAAAAACTGTGTTTGTATAATTAAAGAGAGTAACAATTATTTCAAATCCTAGAAAAACTAAGGTTTGCATGTTTGTACCATAATTATTATTGACAAATTCAATATTGTGAGAATGAAAACCTGTGCCTACTCCAGTACCCCAAGTGTAAGTTTGCAAGAGAGTAAACGTAACTATTTCGTTTGCGTTAAATTTTAACGATAGATCATAATGCTAAGAATATAAGGGTGAGAATAAAAATCTTAACGCAAACGCGCTAGTTACGTTTACTCACTTGTAAACTTACACTTGGGGTACTGCACACAATAATATTGTAAACGCGAAAGTTTGTGAGGATGGATGGATGTTTGTTACTCTTTTACGCAAAAACGGCTAAACGGATTTGGATAAAATTTGACACATATAAGTTTATTATAACCTGAATTAACACAGAATACTTTTTATCCCGGTAGTAAGTTGCATGCATACAAGACGGTATTTCTGTTCACGAAACGTCGCCGCGTCGAGTACAATTTCTGAGCAGTACCTGCAGCAACCTAATAAAAACCGGCCAAGTGTGAGTCGGACTCGCGCACGATGGTTCCCGTACCATTATCTATAATATGGCAAAAAATCGCGCTTGTTGTATGGGAGCCCCCCTTAAATATTTGTTTACTTTTAATTTAATTATTTATTTTTAAAGTGATATAACTAAATATTCTGTGAATATTTCAAGCGTCTACCTGTAGCCGTTATCATTATAGAGCAAAAACGAGCAAAAATATCACGTTTGTTGTATGGGAGCCCCCTTAAATATTTATTTTATCCTGTTTTTTAGTATTTGTTGTTATAGAGGCAACAGAAATGCATCATCTGTGAAAGTTTCAACTGTCTAACTATCACGGTTCATGAGATACAGACGGACAGACAGACAGATGGCGGAGCCTTAGTAATAGGGTTTCCGTTTTACCCTTTGGGTACGGAACCCTAAAAATTACATAGGCATGCATGAATACAAGATTGTATTTCAATCTTAAGTATTAATTATTCAACTATTATTAGGATTTGGATGAAAATTGGCACACATGTACTAACAAAAAGTACTAGGCTTGCAAGCTAACGTTAGGTGGTTTCATTTGAGTACATACAAAAATATCACTACAAAATGACACAATTTGTCAATATGACATATTATTTGTGATATATCCATACATTTAGTTTAGAGTATACTATCATAATGGACTAAATTAAGGTTAGAGTAATTTCATACAAATGTCAAATTTTAATATATTCAGTTTTTTTTTTTAAACGTTGCCCCACCCTAGGAATTTCTCCTGTATCGTGGGTGCGTTTACAAACATTTAAACTCACATACACAAAGAGCCAGACCCGGAAAAACTACTTGTAGGTCATACAAATATTTGTTCCGTGCGGGAAAATAATATTTTGTCCAAAGCTTATTATTGTAATGGCAATCAATATTTACATTTCTACTCATTGACCCGAGCTACGTATGTTCTCAAATGACTATTGGCATTATGTTATAACATTAACGATTATAATATTGACTCAACAACTTAACAATAATGAAGTCAAATTGAAGTCGTTACGGTAATTAAGTAAAATAAATATTAACTTTCATCGGGACATTTAATACTGGTGATAAGTAGTAATATAATACACGTAATGATTGCCTTCCTGGGATGTGTAATGTGCGCGAAACGGAGGACTAATCAGTAATGATTAATTATGACATTTGCGCGGCATAAAGAGAAAAGTTCAAATAGAGAACCATTGATATGACCTGTAAGTGCATATTGTGTATATGTTGCTTGTGTAGAATTCTGTTTGTGCGTATTATTTTTTTGTTTTTCTTTATGTCTTACTAAACCTGAATTTGAATTTTGACATTTTTATTTTGAATTGAATTTAAATGTAGACATTGTAATTTTGAATGAAATTTAAATTTTGACATTGTAATTTAAAATTAATTTAAAGTTTGACATTGTAATTTTTTTTGTATTGTTTGTCTAGTGCAGCTAATTTTGTACGTCATAAATGGCAAAACATATGGCCACCTCATATTAAGACTTTCAGGGTAGTGCCCACGAGCGATTTTCTCGGCGGTTTTGGTCATTCTGACAAAAATCGTCTAGAAAATCGCTCGTGGGCGAGCACCCTTATACTGTACTCATGTTTTACAAAATAAATATTATCTTATCTTATCATACCCCGAAATTAAGAATAAAGAAATTGCAACATACCATCACGCCTATATTTCCCGAAGGGTAAGGCAGAGGTGCTCCTATAGTAGACAGTTAAGGCTTCCACAGACCAGCGCGACTCGCGAAGCGATACAAAGGCACCGCTCGTCGCGCGACACGCGGGGCCTTTGTGTCGCGCCGGTCTGTAGAAGCATTTATGTTTAAGTCCAAAGTAATACCGGGCGAGCCTATTGCCATCAACCGGATACAAATCCACGCTCCGGGATGCTACTGAGTAATACCACATGACAAATCAAATTACAAAGAAATTAAAATATCATTAACGGCAATGACATTGTATCAATACATATTCTGGCAAACAAGCATAACGGTTCACATTTTATCTCCTATATGCCCATGCACACAAACTTCGGAATGGAATTCCTTACGTCTGTCTACCTTTCTATTGCACGCCTCATAAGCGACGCGTTGAGGTTGTACTCTACTCTCGACATTTCAAAAAAAGCAGTTTTCTCGAAACTGAAATCGTTTTTTTTTTAATTTATATCGCACTTACAGGTTAATATGAGTGTACTAATATCAAGTCAAATAATTTATCAGACACATAAAATATAATTCAATAAAAATTATTTTGTTTAACGTAGTAAATAATAACATTAAAAATTATCTTTCCTGGACGTCCGTGTGTCTGTGTTTATAGATTGGTGTATGTGGCCGGGAAATTGGTCGAAAAAATTATCGTACCGGAATATTTTTTTTTTATTATTTAAAGTAATACACTACGGACTTTCTCAATTAATATGAGCTTTCAATTCACTGTCGTTTAATTATTATTAATAAAAAACTAATATACGACTGTTTATTTTTTTGTACATCTATCTATTTATAATAGTATTTCTTTTCCTCACAGCGAGAGGCAGCGCGACACTTTCCATGAAGTTTCCTTAGAATTGATTTATTATTTTATTTGTATTTATTTTTATATTTATTTGTATAATCAATAAATTTAATAAGTTATTATTTACACCATTATATTGTTTATTATAATGTTATCATCAATGCACTTAACACAAAGTCTTTCGTTGTTGAACTTTCTTCGAATTAACCAAATTGGAGTCCTAAGTCTGGCTTTGTCAATTCGAGGAATGCCTTTACATTTTTGGGTAATGTTTAAATAATTTATTTTTATGAGGACCTGCATTAAACAAATATGTTATAAACGTATCGAACATTAGTGAATAGAAAATCTAGATAAAGTGAATAAATAATCCGGTTTCATTTAGACCTGTTTGAAACGAGTATCTCTCAGACAGACTCAGCTTAATAGTTGCTATCGATCGTCGCAAAGGTGCGATCAAGGAAATCCCACATTTTTCTTACTAAACACATAACAGTTACGACAAGGCCTCCGAACGATACGGTCGTCCAAAATGTGGACCTTACTGACTATTTTATTCGTGATTGTTTGTGGGACCGTGTCCGAACCACAACTTTGCGAATCCGAAAAAAGTGTAGAACTAGTAAATCGTACGTATGAAGGTCTTACATTCGGGACTAATGAAACTTACGTGGATCCCAAGTCTAAGACGGAAAGAGGATGCGTGTGCCTCAAGGGGACGTGTGCAAGGAAATGTTGTCCATTTGGGCAAGTGTACAAAGCTGATAAAAAAAAATGTATAAACTATTCAATGAAATTCGATCCACCTGTGTTAGAAGTGAAAAATAAAGAATTTAAATTCAAGGAAGGATTTAATGCCACAAAGGAGTTTATTTTCATGACTGGGAAAATGGTCTGCGTCCGGGATGCCGGAGAGAGGCGGCTGCCAGTATACCCGGCTGTACAAAACTTCAATTTAACGGCGGTGAGACGAAAATCATTGCCATATTTTTTGTTATTAAACGGTATTGATTGTTAATCAAGCATGAATAGAACTTAAAATCGTGATCAGGCTTCCGCAAACTTGTCATTATAATATGATTGTCTTGAGGTCACGCGTTCTAAAAGTCAAACTTGTAGCACACCTCCGCTACGAAACCATAGCAGCGAAACCGCAGTAGTTCAATTCAACTGGCTCGCGTCATGTTGGGTACTCGTATAAGTATACTTTTGATAAACACATAGTTTGACTTTTGATATACATATAGACAATAGGTTGACTTTTGACGAGTTATTTATTTAAGACTATAGCTTCTGCCAGCGACTTGAAATTTCTTGTACCCCCGATCCACTGCGTCGCATCGCATCGCCCGCCCGCGCTATTACTTCGTTTTCGCTTAGTGATTTTTCTGTCTTTTTTTTTTCTTTTTGCTCGGCTTTTGAGAGTCGTAGCGTGATGGTAAATAGCCTATATGCTTTCTCAAAAATTGGGCTATCAAATGCAAAAATATTTTTTCAAATACATCTAGTAGTTCAAGAGATTACCCCTTACATACAAACGTACAAACAAAAACAAATACCTGTAATAATAATATTAGTACTTATAGACTAACGACCCAAACCTGCTTCGCTCGGTTTTTTTTTGCGCGGTTTTTATATTTATTTGTATAATCAATAAATTTAATAAGTTATTATTTACACCATTATATTGTTTATTATAATGTTATCATCAATGCACTTAACACAAAGTCTTTCGTTGTTGAACTTTCTTCGAATTAACCAAATTGGAGTCCTAAGTCTGGCTTTGTCAATTCGAGGAATGCCTTTACATTTTTGGGTAATGTTTAAATAATTTATTTTTATGAGGACCTGCATTAAACAAATATGTTATAAACGTATCGACAAAACATTGAAATTTCTGTATTATACATATATATGTAAGTTTAATATTAATGGTTTATACACATACACCTTCTGGGATAAATTCTCTAAATGATGGTGAAAACAGCGTCAAAATCTGTTGCGCAGTTTAGAAGAACAACGCGGTCACACAGACAGATACGAAAAGATAGTTTAAAAAAATATAAATATAATTGGTATAAGTACATTAAAATTTATAGTAAATATATTTTTTTATAACATGTATTTTAAGTGTCAAATAAATGTTTTTATTTATTTATTATAGTTTATAGTATTTATATATGTGACGCTTGTTTTCGATTTGTCCATATTATTCTTATTGTGCCTCGCGGTTTCACCCGCATAAGTATCGATCCCGTGGCTCGTGTGCCAAACTTCATCCAAATCCGTTCAGCCGTTTTAGCGTGAAAGCGTAACAAAGAAACTCACTTCCGCATTATAATATTATAATTCAATCATGATTCGAAAGACACGTGGCGCCATCTATTATCATAAGAACTTTATTGTTGTTTTCCTCGGGAACAGTACTTTTTTTGGGGATAAAAGGTACCCTACTCGTATGTCCGTTTCTGTACACCTGACAACGTATATGCAAAATTTCAGGATGATCGGTTCAGTGGTTTAGGCGTGAAAAGGTAACAAACAAACAAACAAACTTACTTTCGCATTTATAATATTAGTTAGGGTTAGGATACGATGACCATTAGGTTATGTCGCCTTGTTACTCCTGTACTGTGTCAGCCTTTCATTCTCCTGCTTTATCCCAATTTATTTGTGGTCGGCGAACATGTCTCTTTCTTCCATATTTCTCTACTGGCTTTTCCCGGCCCGGCTTCGCACGGGTTGCGCTAAGTATCTACCTTACCCAACCTACCTACCTACCCACCAACCCTACCTACCTACCCTACGTACCTACCCTACCTACCTACCCTACCTACCTACCCTACCTACTTACCCTACCTACCTACCCTACCTACCTACCTACCCTACCTACCTACCCTAGTAAAAAGTAAGAAAAAAAAAATAAAAAAAAAGGTATTATATGTCCGTCTCCTGGTTCTAAGCTACCCCCCCACCAATTTTCAGCCAAATCGGTTCTTGAGTTATAAATGGTGTAACTAACAACTTTCTTTTATATATATAGATTAGTCGTCATCTCGGTAGTCACTCAATCTTTCTTTATTTGGTCTTCTCCTACTCTTATAGCCATACTGTGTCAGTGTTAGAAACAATATGCCATATTTTTTTTCCTAAACCACTGCTAACAAAAAACCGTGTTGAGTTGTGAATAAAGATTTTCGCCAATTCCGGTTTGGCTACGAGTTGCCAGTGATTACGACACTTTAGAATTAAACATACATGCATGTTTAATTACGCACAAGATCTCAAAGGATTAATATCATGAAAATATTTATAGTGCCCACTTGTAATAATTATTATGATCGAAGGTGTAGTTTTTTTTTTGTCCCAACTATTTTTAATAACCTTCCAGTGGATATAAAAAGATGTATCACAAAAAATCCTTAACAATAAAATACATAAGTACCTCTTTCATATGTTTTGTGAATGCCTCGCAGCAGAGAATACATAAATGGAAAATTCAATTGTTTGTATGTTTAGAAATTAGAATGCAAGATAGTTTTAACCTTTATCTACGTGAAAAAGTGTAATTATAAATACCAAATTATATAATTTACTAAAAAAACCGGCCAAGTGCATGTCGGACCACGCACAATGAAGGGTTCCGTAGTTGGGATGAATTTATCCCAAAAACAAACTTAACATTGTAGTGGAAAAACATGCTCTCCCATACATTGATATACGTTACGGTCAATTCTCCAACTGCAAATTTAAGTTGGTCGACTATTACTCGTTAACTTGTGAAGCCTACTTACCTGTGATAGTTTTCCTTTTAATTTCGTTATATATACTATTGCCATGAATTTTTTCACATATACAAAACCAACCATTTAGCTGGCAGGGGGGGGGACACTTGACTCTAACAAAAACTAGCACTTTAAAGCTTAATATTACGCAAACGGATCCCTTAATTGAAAAATGGTTTTGCCAAACCCACAATATTTTTGAACGGCCTATCCAACGATACCCCACACCATGGAATAGACGAGAAAAAAAAATATCATCCCCATTTCACGTGTAAGGGAGGTACCCTAAAAAAAAATGTTTTTCATAATTTTATTTTACCATTTTTTTGGCATGATTAATATGTATACCCATGCCAAATTACAGCTTTCTAGGACTAAGCGTCTCTGAGCTAAGCTGGCGACAGACGGACGGACGGACAGACAGACAGACAGACAGACAGACAGACAGACAGACAGACAGACGGACATGGCGAAACTATAAGGGTTCCTTGTTTACTACGGAACCCTAAAAAGGAGCTACGTCTGCCAACAAACTGCTGTGCAGTTTGGCAGAAGTAAATAATTATTATGTTTTTAAAATATTTATCTGAATATAGACATTTTAATTTTTTTTTTTTCTAAATTGTGTGATATCATGATTATCGAAGCAAATAAAATGGCAAAAAGTTCTCGTGAAGTTCAGAATTGGGGTGCATGATTTAAATTATAAGATAATATAAAATGACAGTAAGAAATATACTAACAATTAATATATGAAATGAGGAAAGGTGTACGTAGATCGGACAGACAACAATGTTATATAATTATAACATCACACCTTGTTTCCTTGAAGGGTTGGGCAGAGATGTACTACCTATAGTACACCCACATTTTTCGCCAGTTATGTTTAAGTCCCATATAATAGGGGGCGAGCCTATTGTCATCAACTGGGCACAAATCCAGACTTCGGGTTGCTACTGAGAAATTGCTCATGGAAAAACCTAATAACACTTTGCCTGACCTGGGAATCGAACCCATCAGCGCCTCATGCTCAAAAGCAGCGACTTGACCAAAGAGGCCGTCACAGACAATTTTATGCTTAGTAGATAATTGTCCGAACATAGATTAATTAAATTATGAAACTCAGTAGTAAAAACCTAAATTATTAGTAATGAAAGATAAATTGTGGAGACTTCCTTGTTTGAGAACAAAGATAACAATCAATAAGTAGATAATCGTTCAAAGACTTATATTTGCTTCATTATAATCGTGTGACACATTATTCGTTTTTTTTTTTTTTTTTTTGAAATAGACTGTCTAAAGTTATAGATTTAGATATATTTATTTGTAAACATGTGTAACATACACCAGATTTTGCCAGAATTGGCGTACAAAATTAATTATAGCCACTTGAAATATAACACAATTAAGAATGAAAAAAATTGTAATAACAAAATTAAAATATAACACAAATAGATTAGAATCCAGGCCTATGTCCAGCAGTGGACTGCTATAGGCTGAGTTGATTGATTGATTGATTGAGATTAGAATCTATCATTTAAAAAATCTTTAACATAATAGATAGTAACATTTATCAGTAAGTAACTTCTTAAGTTCTCTTTTGAATAAGTTTGGATGGTTTATATTTTATCTTTTAGGATTGCCGTATAAGTCTGTATCTAGGTCTTTAGGTAGTTCGACTTCATTAATGTGTACTAATATTATAAAGAGGTAAATTTTTTGAGTTTCTATTTATGGGATAATCTTCTGAAATACTGAATCAATTCCATAAATTATTTCACTTATGAGAAGCTACAGTATTGCCGAGTGACATAGAGTATACAATATTAGTTTTAGTATATGCGAAACCCGAAACACGTGTCTAGTATTTTTATGTAAAGAATCTATGTACAAAATTTCATAACTGTTTTAAGGTTTATGTTACCGGGTTGTCCGTACAAAAACATGCTAACGGCGCTCCCGCACCTCCAGGGTCGCATTGCGCTCATTGATAATAATTTGGCAGTAGGTACTTAACCGTACGGCGATTTTATAGTAAGAAATTAAAACATTTTCCATCACACTTGAATATTTTTGGGACAAAATATAACATGGTGTAAAATTTATTGAAATCGATTCAGTTCCTTATTCTGAACAAACTATATTCAGGTTTCGCATAAACTAAAAATAATGTTGTATAATTTAATGTTAAAACTAAATTTCTCGCGCTAGTACTTTATAACCTTATGCAATATGATTGAGACCGTAATCAATGGGTATAGATCTATCATAACTATACGGGAAAACCAAAAGTTTGCCTGGTGTTACCGACGTAGAAAAAAAATGGGGTTTTACATTAACAGACACAGTTAACTTCCAACTATCATCATTAGCACTGTGTACTTCCTGCTTTAATATCTTACTATTAACTGATCAGTTTTTTGAATCAGAATCAGAACTTTATTTTCTATGAATGTAGGTACAGGTATATATAAAAATAAAATATTATAAAAAAAATATATATAATAATATTAAATATAAGTCTATTATACATAAATTAATGAGATCGGCTACTGTACAGTCTACCTTACGGCGTGCAAATTATTACATAAATAAAAATACTAATTCAAACTAAATAATGACAACAAAACAAAACAAAAATTAAAGTGAAGTCAATTAATTAATAAAGTCAGGTCTTGCATGGTCAAATTTGCAATTAATTATAACAATCATAATCTGGATTAACTCATATCATTTGGAAAGTCTTTCACTGAGGTTAATTATTATTTTATTTATTTACATTTGCATAGAAGTAGTGCAGATACCTTACATTTAAAAATGTTTACAGAACAATCCTTAAAACCATAAGGTATTTTGTTATAAATGACAGGTCCCGTTGTCATAATATATGTACATTTCCTTAACAGTGCGTGAGTGTGTGTGAGTGTTAGTTTCAAGTTTCAATAACAATTTTTTCAAAAACAATAGTAGGTAAATAAGCAGTCGGTTGATTAAGCAGAAATAATTATTGAAATGCACAATATTCAGATTACACTAATTGCCTGCAGGTGCATACATCTAGATTAATCTTCTTTAACAAAAATATAACCGTTTTCCTACTAGTAATTAAAATCGTCGGTCCCGGATGTATTGATTATTCGATAAGTGTAGTCAGAAGACCCAGTTTAAGGCTGCCTGTCCACCAGAGCGGATCGAGGCTGCGGAGCGGAGAAACGGGGAAATATTAACCAATAGGATTGCAAGTGGACAGGGATTTGCAATCCTATTGGTTAATATTTCTCCGTTTCTCCGCTCCGCAGCCTCGCTCTGCTCCGGCGGACAGGCAGCCTTACACCTGCGGGATTGCGGGGTAATTGCGTAACACACTAACAAGACACAGGCACATACACCTAGTTTAGGAGTCAGAGTATTAAAATGTTTGTGGCCTTAGTTATAAGCCTTTACAGCTCTTAGTCTTTGGACCTTGTACTTTCTTTTGGTGAAATAAATAATTTATTTATTTAATTGCAATGCCTTTCACTTTGACATTTCAACGAAATTCATTGCGTTATTTACGTTGTCGAGTAGTTGAATTTCTCAAACACATGAAGCAATGGATAAACAATTTTTGTTCCAAATCTTTCGCATTTTGATTGATTGTGTGTTACGCAATTGAAGTCTAACCACTAACGTTACTACAAACGGTATTAAACAGGTTACTATGTAAATGGTTGTCGCTCTATGAAAATTATGTTTGCTAACTACGGGAAGGTACTAGTAGACATCACATCGGGCCCTATCAGAATACCAGCGCTGCGACATTTATTTTTAAGTGCCGCGGCATCATGCTGAGATACGGGCCTTTTGGCCTCGTACAGGACTTTGTTTTTATTTTCTTTTTGTTTACTTTGTTTTATTTTTGGTTTTGTTCTTTTGTTTCTATGAGTGTGTTTTATTTAATTTGTGATCTGTGCGAGTCCCAATAAATGTTTTTTCTTTCTTTCTTTCTTTCTTTCTAGTAGTACTGTAGGCCCGTTTTGACATTTAACTTGAATCGAATTATCGTGAGTATCGAGTACCGAGTCCTATGGTTACTTCACTTAAGGCGACGATAACGAAATGATTTTATACTGAAGATCACGTCTAAACGAGTAGTGTTAATGATTTTATACTGAAGATCACGTCTAAACGAGTAGTGTTAATGATTTTATACTGAAGATCACGTCTAAACGAGTAGTGTTAATGATTTTATACTGAAGATCACGTCTAAACGAGTAGTGTTAATGATTTGAAATAAATATATTTTAAATAAGAGCATTTTCTCAATAACTCAATAAGTGAATATTTTAGATTATGTTCATATTAAATAGTGAAATTAATTTGTAGAATTTAGTCTAACGCGGATAAAAAACTGAGAATGTCGCAAAATCTACCAAGCGTATTTTTCAAAAACCCAAGATAATGTAATTATTGATCTTTAAGTATACGCGTTTTATTAAAATACCTTTTGTTTTGTGTATAATAAATTAATAATGCGTCGAATTGGCCAAATTGCGTCAAGCTAACCACTCAAGGTCACTGGCATATATTTGAGTCTTAACTAGTGAAGTATTTTTTGTCAATTTTAGACATATAGCATTTAAACCAAACGCGATGAGTCTGTTTTGCTCTTCCAAAAGCGTATTGTGACCTTTTTTCTTCATCAATACCTACCTATATTGATAAATCTGCTAAGCATTTACCTACCTACACTCACAAAATTTACATAGTTTTTTTTATTCTAACATCAACCTTGAGCTAGTAGAAGAAACCGATTAGCATTATCATAATCAGCCCTTCCATAATCCCATTTCTTCCCATGGGTGTCGTAAAAGGCGACTAAGGGACTTACTAGAGAATGGGCAGCAGCGTTCTCTATGCATTTTTAAAACCATACTGCGATCACCAACCCGCCTGCCAAGCGTGATGGCTAATCCCCCTCTCTTTGGGGGAGGCCTATGTCCAGCAGTGGACGTCTTTTGGCTGAAATGATGATGATGATGATGAATCAGCCTTTAATGTTCCCACTGCTGGGACACAGGCCTCCTCTCTTCGAGAGGGAGTGGGCCGTAATCCACCACGTGGGCTCAGTACGCGTTGGTAGATATCACATGTCTTCGAATTTTTAGTTCTAGGACATGCCGGTTTCCTCACAAAATTTTCCTTTACCGTTTTGAGAGCAGTGGTGATGAAATTATTTATACAAACTAAAGCGCATGCCTGGGTTTGAATCCACGACCTACAACAACTCATAATTCGAGGCCATTAACACTGGGCCACCACTGTTCACTAAGAAACCGATTAACATTTTTTACCTGGGCCCCAAGTCTGCTATTTTTATAAATTCAGTCATTCCAACACTATCCCATTGTCATTTTGCTAAAAGTTCGTAATCTGCTAAATTCATAATGGTCGATCATTGGTCGGTCAATGTTCTCGTAATAGAATTGTGTTACTTATAATGGCATTGTCGTATTGCTATTATTATAAAACCCATTAGTAGAATTGTCATTCATTTGTCATTCATTATGTACGAGATTACCAATAAATGCAATTTCTTTCAATGTATACTCCATTTGAAATAAGATTAGAAATTAAAATAAACTTTTTTTACAGCCCGTTCAACCGATTTTGACTTCTATTGCGTTAGTGACGTGACAAATGGCAGCTGTATTATACAGTTGGTATTGTAACCACATTTTTGCTTTTAATGACATCCTTACGCCTACGGAACAGAAATCAAAATCGGTTGAACGGACTGTAAAAAGGTTTATTAAAATGTCTAATCTTATTTCAAATGGAGTATAGTGTCAGTGGCCGGCCATTGGAAAGTCATAATGACGCCATTATAATAGTAGATTACCAAACTTGTCAAAATCAACAATTATGAAGTCAATGATCAACCATGCTGACACTATTGTAATAGCAGACTTGAGGCCCAGTTCTTAAGTTTACATCATTTTAAATGTCCTTGAATCTAATATTGATATCAATTAAATTGTATTATTCTTGACAATGTTAAGTCACAAACGACAAGTGAAAAGTTGAAGAAACACGATAATTATACAACATTATTTTTAGTATAATTATGCGAAACCTGAATATAGTTTGTTCAGAATAAGGAACTGAATCGATTTCAGTAATTTGTACACCATGTTATATTTTGTCCCAAAAATATTTAAGTGTGATGGAAAATGTTATCACCATTTAATTACTTACAATACAATCGCCGTACGGTTAAGTACCTACTGCCAAATAATTATCAATGAGCGCAAGACGACCCTGGAGGCCCGGGGGCGCCGTTAGCATGTTTTTGTACGGACAACCCGGTAACATAACAACCTTATAACTTTGTGATTTTTCATGACAGTTTTGAAATTTTGTACATAGATTCTTTACATAAAAATACTAGACGCGTGTTTCGGGTTTCGCATATACTAAAACTAATATTGTATAGTAAAAGCATCGCAATACACTTTTTAAGTTGAGGTCATATTTTAAATATTCTTCCAGAAACGAGTTCAAATATATATTTTTTATTGTAATCACTTTAATTCTAATTAGAAAAAAACATCGTTGTTAAAATCTGTCGCATCATTGCGCCTGCAATTAGTACCACCTAGGTACACCTCATCCTTGAAGTTGGTTAACTGTGATTACGCAAAAAACGCCCGTCATTACTTTGACGACATCACGGTTCAGTCACGTTAGTAGTTTCCTGTTTTTTCGCACAAATTGTAATTTCAGTAAGTTAAGTTGGGTTCCGTTAATACTATTTTTTTTTCTGTTGATCATTCACGTATTGATCGATCAATTGTGGCTCAAATGAATATAGGTTGAATAGTCCCACGAGTTATATCATTATCAACATTATTACAGCCTGTAGATTTTCATGGATGAACATGTACCTAAACCTATATTCCCTAATTAATAAACGTGGAATACAAAAAAAACCGTCCAAGTGCGTGTCGGACTACGCACAATGAAGGGTTCCGTAGTTGGGATGAATTTATCCCAAAAACAAACTTAACATTGAAGTTGAGAAACATGTTCTCCCATGCATTGATATACGTCACGGTCACTTCTCCAACTGAAAATTTAAGTTTGTAATTGCAAAAAAAAATTTTTTTAAGTGTAAAACTACAAATTATAGATTTTCGGACTTGTTCCTTAACTTGTGTTATGAGACCTTGCTTCTTGCGAACTTTCATGATTCTAGGTCAACGGGAAGTACGCTATAGGTTTAGATTTGTTTGCGAGTATTAAAATATGTAGCATAAATCTCCATATTTTTTTATTGCGTTGACTTGGAAGCTTAAGTTTTTTAGAACTTCAAGGGACAATAGATTTACGTATTTGATATTAATTTCAACTTGATACCTCCACGCGTTCTTGAGAAAAAGGGTCTTGACAGACAGACAGAGAGACAGACAGACCGACAGACAGACAGACGGATAACGAAGTGATCCTACAAGGGTTCCGTTTTTTCCTTTTGAGGTACGGAACTCTAAAAACAACGCACAATATATGGTTAATCTGAAGGTTATACAACAAGTATGGATGTACAGTTTTTGTGGATTAAGTATGGCTAAACCTTAGGCTCCGCGTTTGTTATAATACTTGGGCTACGTGGTACAAGGAAACTGTAGTAAGGTTTGAAGCTTAAAATAAGCTCCAAAGATACGTATTTAGTTACCTGAATCATTACAATTTCTACACAAAAATCGATGGAGACCGGTGACGGCAATAATTTCATTGCTAAGGGCAGGTAAGCATAGAGCTCTCAATGATTCACCGTTTCAATTCAAAGCTAAAGAAATACTTAGAATTATGATAAATGATAAATGATTTTTGTTTCTGTAAGTAGGTTTGTACAAACACTTTTAAACGTTAATCATATTTTAAAAACTAGATGAGGTCGGCGTTTCCTATCTGACTACTCTGAGAAGAAAGACCGAAACAAACTCAGAGGTCACAGTCTCTTTTAAAGTCCAGACATAATCTTGGTCAGATCACGTGAAGGCCATGTAGATTGGTGTCTGAAATGGTCATGTTCGTGAACGGGCGCCATCAGTAGGGACTGGTCATCTCTTAGCGGCCTTGGCTTTTTTTAATTTAATGAATTGTTTTTTTTTTATCTTTTTGTTACGGACGCTTTTGATGTTTTGCATCGCTCTCACATGTTTAATTTCAACACGAATGATGTAACCAATATTTTGTAACCATATGTTAATTTATAAGAGTGTCCGTGGAGTTTCTTGCCCGTTCTTCTCCATAGGTACCTACTAAGCTTTGAAATGGGCAACTAGCTTCATCTTTATGACTGACCGACGACCCCTTGACAATTCAAAAGTGCCTGTAATTGGTTTATTTGAAATAAATGCTTTGAGTTTGAGTTGAGTTCTTTTGAGGAAAGAACCACACAGATTGAGTGGACCTGACCAGTCAGTGCACGCATTTGTCAGTAATCGTGCAGCTCTAGTAAGAACGTAAGGAGCTCAACGATGCGACGATCAATACCAAAGAAAGGACATTTGGGTAGGCCGCTTATATGACTCAAACTGCTAGACCATGATTAACACTAACTGAGAATAAAATAAAAATGGAAAAAAAACAATAACCCACATAGTCTTCACGTAAATAGTAATTAAAATAGTATAATACATTCATGTCTGTCATTGTGTTTGAAATAATCATTAAATGACACTGTATATAAAATAATAAAAGTTAGTAAAAAACATCAAACAATATAAATCATGCTTTCATGCTTTTTTTTAATTGGAGCAACTCAATCCCAAGCCTTTTTATACGATATAAGATAAGTAAACAACAATCAAGTTACGACATAATAATATAAACACAGCAATTGTAGGAAAATATAAATAAATACTATAACGACCTTCCGCAGGTATAAGAATTAAAACATGTTGATTCACATAACACTACAATAGCTCTCCATACTATGCCTGTGCATTATTCATGTCAATTCATAATATCGTATGTTGAAAGTGAAATAATGATACCGATTAGGTTTAAAATAATATTCGCTTCTTTTTCGGCTTTGGGCGTTTGGATCATTATAATGACTTGTGTGGCTTTGTAGGATTGCGGACACACCCTGCGGTTTTCTTATTCAAAAACTAGTTGATTGGGTTATTGATTAATAGATATTACCACAGAAAGTATAACATCTTTAGTTACATCATCATTCTCTTGTATTCTCTTGCATCTCAATTTATTTAGTGTCTTTTTCTTCTATACTCCTCTATTAGCCGTCATGTCTCACTGGTCACCCCTTTTTAAACCATATCATCTTTCACACAATCCATCCATCGTTTCTTTGGTCTTCCCCTACTCGTATATTCATTCACTTTCATACTCAAAACTTTCCTCACGACTTTTTCCTTAAGCTATAATATATTACATATTCTGAAGATATTACTATAGATGCAAAAAATATAATATATAATAATATTATATCATAATTACGGGCATAAGTATTGGCCAAATAATAACAATTGATAACTAATAACAATTTTAATAAACAAACACTTAACTGCATCCGCCTCGTTAATTGGCACAATATTTAATGACACGCACTTTTATCTTAATTTTGAATACCATTAGGAATGACATAGGACTCTTTTAAATTAATTACGACATCCTTATTTTCTAATATTATTTCTAGTTCAATTTAGGAACTCTATGACAACTGTTTAGTTAGTATTTAAAAATTAAGTAATGGCTATAGATGTACTCTCTATTAGTATCAGACCTTAGAGTCCCATTGGTTGGCCTCTCACTAGTGAATTTTTGCCACCGTCACCATGACTGGTGACCGCCGTACCATAAACATGTCGTAAATGTATATTGCCACCTAAATTCCCGAAATAGTTCCTTTTAAAACCTATAGAATTTTACTGCTGGTCATAGACCACCCTTAAAGTACTTCCTTTACGATACGGTTATCTCCTGTCTTTTTTTTAGGTTGGGAAATTAAAATAACTTTTCCCGTTCTGGGCGGAGCGAGAGGGCGTGTCAGACTTTTACTGACTAAAACCCACCCGTGTTCCTTCAGTTGCCTCTGTAGCTCCCTAGCTAGCTTCAGTTGCCTCTGTAGCTGTGTGTGTGTGTACCACGATATCCCTTTCGGACAAACCCGTAACCCTGGCAGGCACTGGCCCTAACGGACGCCGTCAGTTTGTGCTGACATGTCTTTGAGGCGAGCCGGAAACACGGAGCAGATCTTATATCTGCCATAAAATGATAAAATTTGTAAACAATACGATGTTATGACAGAAAACCAATTCCTTTGCTTATCAACAATGTCTATGTAAGTTCTACAAACACAAATGCGTCAAGAAACGTCATTTCCGGAATTCCTAGACACGTCATCATAATTATGATTATCTTTGAACGGTATCATACTACTTGCTAATATAATCTCCTAGTATGATGATTTATCTTGGCAATATCGATGCGGCAGTAAAATTATATAACTCACTCCTATATTGTAACAAATTGACGTCATCTTCAAAGCAATGTCCTCAGTATACCACATTTACATCGATTATTGGAAAATCGGGCTGGGATTCCCGAGGCCCACGGCGTCTCCTGCGGATCTCATACCTGCCTTAAAATGATTTTGTAAACAATACAAACAATAATACGATGTTATGAAAGAAAACCAATTCCATTGCTTATCAACAATGTATAAGTAAGTTCTACAAACACAAATGCATCAATAAATGTCATTTCCGGAATTCCTAGTCACGTCGTCATATCTTTCAACGGTATCATACTACTTGCTAACGTCTTATATAATCTCCCAGTATGATTTATTTTGGCAATATCTATAATATATAAAATTATATTATTATTATTATCTTTATTTTCCAGACTACAATGGGTTATATAGTGTTAGTAACAAAAAAGCTTAGCCTATTTTAGTACTAATAACTAAAACAGATCGGGTGCAGATTACAAGCGCCCACACTAGCGGGCTGTTTGCCCGGGGGGCTATGGATTGCAGGATAGTGTTGGGACTACCACGCAGCCTAAGGAGTAGCGAGGCAGATTTCTTACGCCATAGTGCATCAAAGCCGTCAGTGCGTGCGTCTGCAAACATTGCCGAGGCACAACAGAAGCTCGGCAATCGCAACAATACCCTGAATGCGTTATTGTATTGGATATATAACACCCTCTTACAATGTAACAAATTAACGTCATCTTCAAAGCAATGTCCTTACTAGACCACATTTACATCGATTATTTAACACATACCATAACATCACGCCTGTATTTCCCGAAGGGTTCGGCAGAGATGTTTCATAGTCCATAATACACCCACATTGCGCCAGTTATGTTTAAGTCCCATATAATAGAGGGCGAGCTTATTGCAAGCGGGTACAAATCCAGGCTCCGGATTGCTACTGGAAAAATGACTAATGGAAAAACCCAATAATACTTTGCCCGATCTGGGAATCGAACCTAGGACTTCACGCTCAGCAGTCGTGCTTGCGATCGCTAGACCGATGAGGCAGTTGGTTATTTAACATTTGTAAATATGTAGATTATTGTAAATATTGAGTTGTAATGCAGGCTATAGTGAATTGTACTATAGTTCGTATCTACTATTAGCTTAGACATCCCTATTAATTCACTCAAACTTTTCTTTTCACAGGATGGCAATCTCTACGTGGAAATCCCGTCCAGCATCCCGAATGTGTTCATCTACGGACCAGACAAATATTGCGTCGACACGTTTGTCTCAGACAACGTCGAACCTCATCTTAACGCTCTCATTTGCTTCATCGCGAAACCTGAACGCAATAGCTATGGACTGAGCAGTAGTTGTGAGTATTTTAATTACTTATTATAGAGATAAACTACGATATCATGGTGCGCCCCTCCTAATTACTGTTTCAATGTATGTAGTCAAATCCTTACGAATAAATAAATAATTGGATTTATTTTTGTTTGACGGTTGTCTCAGTACGCACACAATGCGTTGTGAGTCTTGGTGGCGCTTTGTAAATACTGTCATAAATACTTTCAAACGTTTTCCGTCTTATTACAAAAAAAATCTTATGTACTGTTTTATACCAAGACCACAAGGTCTAGGATTGTTACGGTATTCAAGTTAATATCAGGCTCAAAACGTGTTCTTATTATAAAACGAAGACTTTTCGAGGATCAGTTAGTACCAAAGAAGGTTCATGATTCCACAGATAAGAAACAAAAATGGCATTCTTTCATTCGTTCATTCTGCATCTATTTGAAGCAACGTTTCGTTTCTCTAAATATTGATTTTATCATAACACTTGAAATGCATAAATAATTATTAATCAATACAAAAATATGTTACAAATCGTTCTTTGTTTAGGTTACAAATAATATATTGAACAAGCACAACTTGTACTTTTGACGTGCTTTTTATAATCAAGTTATCATACTTTTTAACACCTCTAGCGTGAAGTGGAGTGAATTACATATGTACGGAGCGGCACTCGTAATTTGAGACGAATGTTTATGTTGCGTCCGTCCATAAATAATAAATCTTAGTATTAGGTACTGTTGATAATATGTGGTTTGTTCGTGAGTTGTGTCTGGTTAAACCGTTGAAGATACACTAAGTAAAACCTTAAGACGACCCACTGACCAAAACATGGATTTTTAATGAATATTAGGTAAGCAATGCTTTGTATCATCTTATTTCGACTGCCTAACGCGAATGTTCATATTATTATAGGAAATATTACGTCGTACTACGTATGACGATGTCTGCAAGATTGCCGAGACCTCACCAGCATAATTATCCAAATCTTCCAAATCCATCAAGTCGATTTGTAAATAAAAAGCCACACAATAACAATAAACGCTAACCTCAAATAAATTAGTACCGAAGTTAGTCCATAGAAAAACTAGGGGTCTCGGCGGACTATCTTTAGTACCATAGCTAGTTCATGAACTAGTGATAAACTTCATTTTAAAATAACGTTTTATTTAGTCATGGTGGCAAACCTAGTAATTATCCTAAGTATCCTAGTACTCAATTTAGATCGTGTTTTGGAATAAGACGGATTTTGGTTTGGAGGTGCTGCTCGTACATAACTTCAGCGATGGGCAGCATTTTACATCAGAGCGCCTAGACAAAGTGATATTTTAACAACGATAACGATTATGGAAAAGTCAAAAATGCACTGGATAAAGCTACCGAAAAGATATGTTAGCTTCTAAATATATTAGCTACCGAAAAGCTTATTATGCCAATCCTATTGAAAGTCGTGTAGAAATAGAAGACAACAAGTGGCAATTTCTTTCAAAAACCGCGTTGACATAATCAAAGTACGCTTGGACAAAGTAGGTTTGACGAATACTTGGACGTTTTTTTGATCGCGGCAAAACTGATCAAAGCGATCTTGGAAACGGCGCGGCGTCCAATCAAAGTGGACTAGGACCGCGTTCAACTTCTCAAAAGCTGCTTTGCATTCATAAGCGTACTTTGATTGTGTCAACGCGGCAAGTGCTTCGTACAGCGGCGTGTGCTAGCTAACATAATTATGGCAAATAATTTAATGTAATGTTTTAGGTTGCGTAATGTAAATTATTTTACATTATTAGAATCAAGTTTTTCTAACTGAACAGACAGCTGTGCTGCTGGAGAGTTTGTTGAGCCACGTCTTCTTCCCAGCTAAAGCACTAGGAAATGGTGAAGGGTGGGTGTTTTTGGGAGACTGTCCTATGTAATTTATTTGTCTTATGATATTAATAAAACATAACAACAACACAACATAAAACAAAACACAACAACAACACAACAAAACAACAACGCACAAACAATAACAACTTAAAAAACGGGTATGGGTATAACATAAAAATACCTACTTACTGAAGCGGGACTAAAATATTTACTAAATAGGTGCATGAACAAATTCAATATTAGAAGAAGAAAAAAGTGGTCATAAAATAAAAATTAAATACTTGAATAAGTACCTTAATATAAACACAAATAAGCGCTCTTCGATAAATGTCTGACAGACTTCTTGGCGGGAAAGTGAAGCGTCATGTTCAGCAGTTTGTTTAATTTTCCAAAATTTGTGCTTAGCCGAATATTAATGTGTAATAATGGTGGATTATTAAGCATTAAGTGTTTGTGAACGAACATTAGTGTAGGCAAATGAAACAAAACAGTGCAACTTCGCTTCAAGTTCTCTCAAGAAGTCCGCGTGAGGTCTCAGTAAAGTGCCACATCTTTACTGAAACTCAAGGGGAGTGGGCGGGGATATCATCATCATGCATTTATAATTCGTTTCATCAATATTATACAAGAACTAAAACGTGACATTGGCTAAATGCACAAACCGTGCGAAGCCAGAAGGAAAAAAAAAAGAAAAAAAAAGCGCTTTTCCTGCTCTCTCCTACTATGCTGTGCCCGACAGGGTCCATAATTGTGTCTTTAATTTGAAGCCTGTACCCGTTTTACTAACATTATGGAATGCAATAAAGAATTGTGAATTGTAATTAAGTGCTGATTCTGTCTAGTTTGAAAAAAATTAATTTGATTTTGATTTTATACTTTGAAAGGAATTGCTACTTGTTTAGGCTCTCTGGATAAGAAACTATTTGAAAACCTTATTAGGATTCTTTATTTGGCAATGAAACTCTTATAACTACATTCTGTCCGTTTGTCTACACACACAACGCTTACTAGTAAATGAATCCTTTTAATATGAAGCGAGTTTAATAAAGTATAAAGATTTGGTTTTAGTATTCGTGTAGCGGCATCAACATCACCACATGCGAACTACGCGTCACACTGACGTCACGCAAAATCCTGCATCGCGCAAACAGATTTTACCGCGCAACTAGCATATACAACATTCGTTTTTGTTTATACTAAACCTGAAAAGGGGTCATTGTACTCATCATTTTATATAGAAAAAAAAATTACAATGACCCCTTTTCGGGTTCAGTATAAACAAAAAATAATGTTGTATACATTTATACAACATCCCGACATCAACCGTCGAGCAGTTGCCCACCAGACACAACACCCGTCTGGGTCGGAGGATCCTCCCTTTTCCATATAAGATGAGTGAACTTTACACCCTGTTCCTCATGCCTCTAAATTCGTGTTACAAAACAAGTGATTGAAGTGTAGAATTTGACAGAAAGAAAAAGTAGTTTAATAGACCTTAGGATTCATCAAATAGGAGAAAGCTATAACGTTGATAAGAAAGAGAAACACGCCCGAATCGATTCGATTGGGCACCTTAGAATTTTAATGATAAAATATGTGAGCGTCTCATGTTTGCATTTCTCATTTACCGTTGCAAAAACTGTTATTTGGTTGCATTGCTTATGACTTGGCGAAGTTCGTTATATTTCGATAGCAGCTGGTCATCAAAGAATTTAAATCAGGAACATATTGAGATACTTTCCCTAGTTTGTCTGTGTGGTGCCTGACGTAAAGAATAGCACCGCCCTATTTCTTCCCGTGGGTGTCGTAACGGCGACTAAGGGACTTACTAGAGAATGGGCAGCAGCGTTCTCTAAGCATTTTTAACACCATACTGCGATCGCCAACCCGCCTGCCAAGCGTGGCGATTATGGCAAACCCCCGCTTTAGGGGAGGCCTATGTCCAGCAGTGGACGTCTTTCGGCCTAAATGATGATGATGACTTTCCCTAAGGAAGGCCTTTTCTATAAACCGGAATGAACCAGTAAAGAGCCGTCTCTATACCTAAGTATATTGCTGATAACTATTTTACGAGACTGGAGACATGTAACTAATGAGTACAGAAGCTCATTATGCCTCCCATTCACAATCTGGGATAGTTAAGTCTCGAATTCATTCGAATATCTTATTGTAATTGAAACAAAAGAACGTGAGACTTACTAAACCACAAAAATAAATAAAATTTAAAAAGTTTTATAAAGGCATAGGATATTCACGATCAAAATTGAATGACATAAAATCAATGATATTATATTAAACAGATATGTTATACACTCACAAAACAACCGAAAAAAGTGTTCCACGCAGCAGCGGCAGCACACATACCCGCTTTTCATGCATTTTACATTTCACTACAAGTAAAAATGATGGCTTGATAAAAACAACAGCTAGTGTTGTCAATTGCGCGTGAATGTAAACCAACATTATTCTGGCTACCAATCACCAAATGTTGGCATCACAGACTAACAACTACGTCCCAATTAGGACGTTTTCGAGTCTTCACGATCGCGCGGTCACAACTATAATATCATTGCGTAAAACCAACTCAACTCGCCGGCTGGTTTTACGTTATTTAAATTTGATCGCAAATGTCACACATTAACAACACGGTTCAAAACCAAAATTAGAAACAATTTTATTGATAAACAAAAAAGCTACTTGAATAATTTACATTCCTCGCATGTTCTACAACGACCCTAGGACCTTACCTTCTATCGGAAATATTACAGGGAACACGTCCAAATTGCAAAGGTGAAACCAGTTACTAATTAAGTTAAATCCAGGCTGATTTTTTCCAACTTCATTTTAAAAATGGACGTCTGACAGTATTTGTACGGAAAACCTGTCAAAAATTCAAAATTATTTCTCGAATAAAGATATATGGCGTTTGAAAGATCAGCCCTAAGCTGAGAACAGTTGAGAATTTGTTATATTTGGTCAAAGAACCAACCTGTCACTACTACCCACAAAATAACTTATATCAAAATGTTTCCAGGCATGCTGATCTCCTGCTTCTTCATCCTGCTGACGGTAGCGGTCTACGCATGGCTGCCGGAGCTCCGCAACCTTCACGGAATGGTTCTAATGGCCTATCTCCTCTGCTTTTTCGTGGGTTTCCTGTTCCTGGCAACCATGCAGATCCTTATCCTGCAGAAACACATTACTCAAGATGTTTGCACTGTTCTAAGTAAGTACTTTTGGAGACAGTTTCTTTTCTCCGTGAAGCTAGGTTTTCATTATGTTTGCGAACCACCAGTTCTTCACTCATCTCGTTTGTGTTTGCATTAAGGGTCTATTCTGCTTGGCTAAATTCATTCGTTTAGTAACTGAATTCAGACAAGTGTACAATCGCATTCGGGAAGTTATGCCTGTTTTCACTTCAACTAAATGCGTGCTGTTGGGTTTTCAACTTTCAACGTTGAGCCCAGCGATGAAAATCCGACAGAGCGCTTTAAAAAAAAACAAATTGGACGGAAGGAAGGTCCCGATACGTCCCATTTCTGTTGCATTTTTATCTGCAGACGGATTAAGTAATTAATGACGACACGGTTGGCGCAGTGGTTAAGCGATTGACTGCTGCGCTGCGAGTCGCGGGTTCGATTCCCGCACGGAACAAATATTTTTATGACCTACAAGTACTTATTCCGGGTCTGGCTGTGTGTGTATGTGAGTTTATATGTTTGTAAACGCATCTACAATACAGGAGAAATTCCTAGTGTTGGGCAACGTTTAAAAAAAAAACAGTGTAACGTAGTATGATCAAAAAAATCTAAATATTTTCCTTTTTCCTACAAAGACGACTTAGTTCAGCCAAGTGGAATAAACTCCTAAACAAGGCCATTACGACTAAGCACAATAAGTTGGAGCGCGGACATATAGTGGATAGCAGGAAACGTATCTATTCCGTGGTGGATAAACATTTTATGGTAGAGGCGTATTGTCTCTTAAATTCTGTAAAAGTTTAGACCATCATATTTCTTCTCTTTTCATGGGTTTCGTAAAATATGGTTATGCGATCAAGTCAGGATTTGTAGGATAAGAATGTTTATTTGCGCTATATCAAAATACCCTCATGTGTTAATTCCTAAAGCGTGAATAGGAAACTAATTGATTGTTGTTCAACCTTCAAAAAACTTAATTCTCGCTTGAAATTTTTGTTTTATTTAAATTCTAAATTAGTGTGTTTGCGCCACAGCATTTGAATTTCATTACCGTCGTGTTTTTCTTAATACTGTGATTTTTAGCCTGGCTCATTTAATATTCGTAAACAGCAATAAAAAATGCAAATGATCATCTTTTTGTAGAGTTTGGGTCACCTTTTAAAAGGTGAGTTCCTAGAATTTCTAGATTTTTCTGCGTTATTGTGTTTTATCCATACCGAAACTGCAGCTAAGGATTTGAGAATATGCTAAGTATTGGAAACTCCGTTGTAAGTCTATTGTGTTAATGAGCAACTTTGCTTACAATTTTTTGGATGTAGGATGGCCAGTCTTTTTTACCAATTAGCTTCCTCATGTTACTTGCGTTTGCTTATTAAATTGATACATCTCAGTTGAGTGATTTTAACATGCACAGGATAAACAATTTCATTTCATTGAAATGAAATGAAATGAATGAAAAAAAATGTATCCTGTAAATAAGATATCGAAATCACTTTTACGTCATATTAAAAAAAAAAAAAAAATAAGCTAAATGGAGTCAACATTACCTATATAACTACCGCTGAGAAGAAATAAACAAACTCAGGGGTCAAAGTCTCTATATAGTCCAGACATAATCTTGGTCAGATCATTTGTGAGAACCATGTAGATCCGTGTCTCAAATGGTCTTTTGAGGAAAGAACCACGCTGAGTGTCTTGAGGAAGAATATATTATTGGTGGTGATGGAAACTGCAGGATTATCTCGGATATTGTTTTAATTGCTTATTACATGGCATGACAGTAGTGCGGACGAGAGAGGAAGGGACGACAGAGAGCAGAGACAACGGAAGCTAACTGGTCATAGACAATAGTTTACATTTTTCTTAATAGCTAAAGCAGGGATACATTAACAGAGGGGGCCTGTCCAGTCAGTGTAATGTAAGCCTGTCTGTTTATAACCTATAATTAATGTAATGTAAAATTTTCAAGTTAAACAGTGAATATTTTACTTGATTTCATAAGAAACACAGGAAATCACAATACTAAGTAACTGTGAAACTGTAACCACAATATTTCACAATTGAAATGAAAAGTCATTGTCAGTTTTTTTCCTAACATGTAATTATGTCATACGTTGCAAGGCTCTAAGTCTTATCTTATATAGGTACCGATGCGATGTTATCCCAATGTATATGCTGCAGTTATTAAGCGTTAAGAGTAGGTAAGCTACTCGTAATGATTTGTTAAACTTGTAATATTTTTAGTTTGGTCTTATTACAAAACAAGGTTTTTATTTTGACATGATTTAAACCATCGAGCCATTTTTTTGTAGTAAGTACGTAACTGCGATTAAAATACAGTTCTTTATATAACACACTTCAGTTTAGTTTTCAAAACTAATGAACTACAACGTACTCCGAATAAAGTTTGAAATTCAAAATACAGATAAATTAACTGCTGATGGAAAGATTTTCTCCCTTGTAATTTTTTGAGCACCAAATGGTTTTTTGTTACAGCGTTCATCGTCTACTTCTCTCTTCTGTCAGCTTTCTTCTGGTTGAACGTCATGTGCTACGACATCTGGTGGACGTTCAGGTAACTAACTACCTACTTAAAATTATATCAACATAATATCACGCCTGCTTTCCCCGAAGAGTTAGGCAGAGGAGAACTTATAGTACACCCACATTTCGCCAGTTACGTTTAACTCCCATGTAATATGGGGGCGAGCCTATCTACCGGGCACAAATCCAGAATCTAGGCTACTATTGAGAAACTTAAAATTATGTCTTGATTGTTTATGTTTAAGACCAGACCATTAGCTTTTATGAGGGTTCGTCTTCAGTAGCAAAGATAATAATTTCATCTTCTGACAGTCTGTCACAGCCAATTTGATCCGAATCTAGTGGACCGATTAAGTTGAAATTTGGTGCACATGTGAATTTCTGTGACCCAAACACGGACGTGTAACGTAAATAAATGAATTTGAATATTGAGGTCACTTTGGGGGCGAAATCAGAAAAATGTATAGAAATGTTTCGCAAACCGTACCGTGTGACATATTAAGTCAATGAAATAACTTTTTGTGAGGGTCTCAATTTTTTTAAACATACATACAAACATAAACTCACGCCTTCTTCCCATGGGGGTAGGCAGAAACTATAGAAAGCCACTTGCTACGCTCCTTACATACTCCTTTTGCTTCCCCTACGTTCATACATCTAGTCATACACGCACGCCGGTTGCGAGTACTACGCACCTGACCTTTCTGAAGAACACCCCCAATTTGGTCACTATATGTCCTATTTTTTTTAAATATATAGTATTAAATAGATTTAAGAAGATATGTATGAAAATTTATGAAAATTGACCACTCCTCCCTTATCTCCGAAACTACTGAGTCTAAAGTACAGAAAATAGTTCTTTACTTATAGGTTAAAGGAAAACCTATAAGAAGTCTATGATTTACATTAAAATGACATGGTAAATCTCTCAATATTGTGCGCATAAACTTACATTTGCAATATGAATATAAGGAAGAACATGTTTTTCAACTGCAATGTTAAGTTTGTCCTTCAGCTCGGAATTGGAAATTTATAAGCTGTATCACTTGAGTGAAGCCGCAGCTTTGAGACGGAACCTCAGGGTGCGAGTCCTACTCGCACTTGTAAGGTTTTTTTATTACTAAAATGTTAGTTATCATTTTGTTTTAGATAAACACAAGTTCAACTTAAGGCGACGATAACTGACTTTTAATGATTTTATACTGAAGATCACGCCTAAACGAGTAGTGTTAATGATTTGAAAAAAAAAATGTAAAATTAGAGCATTTTCTTAATAACATAATATGTGAATATTTTAGATTATGTTTATATTACATAGTGAAATTAATTTGTAAAGTTATGTCTAACGCGGATAAAAAACTGAGAATGGCACAATATCTACCAAGCGTATTTTTCTGAAACCTTTACGAATTTACAGATAATTTAATTATTGATCCTTTCGTATACGCGTTTTATTAAAATACTTTTTGTTTTGTGTATAATAAATTAATAATGCGAATTGGGGACAGCGCTTCTTGATGGGCGAGTCCTGTTACTGGCTGAACGTACGACACGTTGCGTGAGCTCAGTACAGAACACGCCAGCTAACCACTCATATATCTGAGTCTTAAGGAGAAATCCGGCTAAGCAAACTTGTCTGACTAGCTATTAGATTTACCTGTTATTCTAGTAATAACGTTGCATACAATTTAAGCTGATAAAGTAAGTAACCTATTACGGTCTCGAGTTTTCATAGCTTTTTAAATAGAATGTTACAGAAGTAATTGTAATTCTCTAACGTTTTGAGGACAAGATCCTTTGAAAATCACTCAAGATGCTATACCATGGGCATTCACGACGGTCAATACTGTGTTATTGTCATGGTACAGACACTGTCTTATGTTAAATTACCTCGGTTACAAGATATGATAATATTACTGACAAATGCGTGCACTAACTGGACAGGTCAATCTGTGTGGTTCTTTCATCAAAAGATCATTTCAGGCACTAATCTACATGGTCTTCACATTATCTGACCAAGATTATGTCTGGACTTTAAAAGAGACTGTGACCTCTGAGTTTATTTCGGCCTTTCTTTTCAGAGTAGTCAGCTACGAAACGCCGACCTCATCCAGGTTTTTTTTAAATATGATTGACGTGTAAAAGTCTTTGTACAAACCTACTTACAGAAATAAATCATTTATCAGATAATTTTTTTTTCAATAAATATGTTGGTTTAATGAAGAGTTCTCCTATCAGTAGAGGAAAAGGTGGTAATGTGGTCCCTGCAGGTATATTGACCCCCCTCGATATTTATAGTTTAGAAACACGACATCTAGAAATTTTTTGGTGCAACGCGAAGCTCGTGTGACATTGTTGATTTTAACCCAACAAATCCGTGAGGGGGCGTTAACATTTTCTTTTTCTGCGAACCAGTCGAAACACGCAAGTGACAAACTTTTATTACCGCTCTGCATTTTTTTTAATTTTACTGGAAATAAGTGAGTTTTAGCTTTGGTGATTTGTACATTGTGTTCGCTAAACGTTATTCTACAGGATTTTGAAGGTAATTATAAAAAAGAATTGATAGAATATTTTGGTCATGGTTTGTTTACAAATTCTTGCTTTCTTGCAATTTGGCCCCCTCACATTGTTTGTATTATGGTCCCGGGGGCCATAAAACATGTATGACCATTATATCACTTCGTAATTTTTTATTTTCCGGTTTTAGATGCCTCGACAAAGTGTGTTATCTCCATCTTCAAAGAAAAGGAAAACATGGGATCCTGACCAAATGAAAAAGGCTATTGAAGCAGTGAGGACAAAGGTCATGGGCTATAAAAAGGCTGTAAAAATATTTTCTGTGCCAAGATCTACACTGAAACGATTAGTGAAGGACTCTCAAGAATCTTTGGAGTTACTTGTGCATAAGCCTCTTGGTAGGAAACCTATACTTCCATCTGTCCTGGAAAATAAGTTAGTACAGTATATTTTGTTTATGGAGTCTAGATACTATGGGCTTACTAGAATGGATGTTCGAAAAATGGCTTATCAGACATTCAGCCAATCCCTAGGGCCAAGACTAGGACTTCTAATCGTGGAAGAAAAACTACAACAGCAAAAGTGATCACATCATCACCATACAAAAACCAACTAATCGAATCTTTGAGTTTAGCAGAGACTCGGGGACGTAGAAGAGGACGTGGACGTGGCCGTGAACGCGGCCTCGGACGTAGTCAAGATGGCGAGGGCAGCGGTAGCGGTACTATACGACGCCAGAGAGTCATTACATCTAGCAGTAGCTCTGAAAGTGACGCAGTCGTGGAAACCGACTCTGAATATGACGACGATGTCTATCCGAATAGCGTACCTGAAAACTCCGATACGATCTGCATATTCTGTGACACCAGTTACTCTAACGACAGACGTGGGGAGGAGTGGATTCAGTGCCAGAGTTGCAATTTATGGGCTCATACAGCCTGTGCAGGTGCTGAAGGCGAATATTATGTCTGCGATTTTTGTCGTTAGGTTTTAATTAAATCAATACATTTAATATGGCCCCCAGGGTGCCATATAACCCTCACTCGATCTCATGTTGCCAAATTTGCTTTTTCTAAGAATACATAAGTTTTCGATTATCCTGTGGCAGTTTCATTTATTACATAGTAAGGCACGTATAGGCAAATAAATAAGGACGCTATAACATATTTATTACATTTCTGAGTCTCGTATTTTTTACATAAGGCCTCAGAAACAAAGTAGGGGGCCACATTACCACCTTTTCCTCTATCATTTAATTATATTCTTTCTTCTGTTTCTTTCTTTTTTTAAAAAACGTTGCCCCACACTAGGAATTTCTCCTGTATCTTGGGTGCGTTTACAAACATTTAAACTCACATACACAAACAGCCAGATCCGGAACAACTACTTGTAGGTCATTCAAATATTTGTTCCGGACGGGAATCGAACCCGCGACATGCAGTGCAGCAGTCAATCGCTTAACCACTGCGCCAACCGTGCCGTGCCGATATTCTGGACGTTCTGGATTTAAAACATCTAGAATCGGCTTGTGATTTGTTACGCTCAGCGCCACATCCAAATATTTTTTTTGTGAGCACCACCATATGCATTCAAACCTAGCCTCTACATCCCGAAACCAATAAGCTGTTTATAAAAGGGGTTAACTATTTATTATTTCTATTTTCCAGTGGCAAACGCGCACACGGTCGTTCAGGGTCTCCAAACAAACGCTTCATGTACTACGCCACATATGCGTTCGGCGTTCCGACCGCGCTGACCATCATACTCGCTGCCTTGGAGTTCTCCGACCTACCCATGCAGCACGCACTGCTGCCCAAGCTCAGACTACAGGGATGCTTTTTGTATGGTTCGTATTGTTTTTATTTAGAAATACAGACGACTTTTATATCTTGAAAGTCTAACAACCAGTCTTGCCAAGGGGTGTCGTGCTATTCGAAGTGATAATCCGATAAGTATCGCCTAATGTTCGGCCGTTTTATAACTTCCTAAGTTTCCTTTTTTGACTTTGAGTCTTTACCCGACTTCAAGTCACATTTTTGACTTTAGCTTATTTGACTGTCGTTTTTTTTTCTTTTGCCGTAGTTAGACGTAGTCAAGAAAGGGCCGAACATTCAGCCGATACTTCGGATTTATGTTCGGAGTAGAACCCCAGGGTTGTGGAGACCAGATTGGCAGTCGCTTCATGTAAAATATCCGTTGAAAGTGGAAGTCAACCACAACACAGTTGGGAAAAGGCTTGGCAGATTACGATGAGTTTTTCTTACTAGTTTTAAATGTTTCTTGCAGTTATAACTATTGTTCCCCTAATTCCTGAGATCTTGTAAAAGGGACTAAGGGATTGTAAAGAGGATGTAGAAGCTGTAGTGTATCTATATTTTGTTGTGGGCTGATATCAAATAATGTGATTGTGAATACCATTCCATGTGGCTTCGATCATTGTTGATCGAAGGTTATAGGTACTCGTAAGAATATTGGAACGTCAATAAAATACGTGGGTCAACGACAGACTGGTTTATTTCCAAATGTAAACTAACTACCCACCACCATACAATAATATTAGTACCGACCGATGTCACATCTCTCCTCATCAAGTCCACTGAACACAACAGAAAAATACCTACATCTTAAAACTAACAATTTCATATACATATTATACCTATAACTATTTTGACAAATTATTGGCAGCTTGTTTAGCTCGGTTGAGCGCACGCAGTGCGCGAGCTGACGCACCCAGCGGTGGTGGTGATACAGACGATGAAAACCGTTCGGGTCGAACCAGCGTCGAGTTTGACCCTTCCAGCGGCGTGTCCTTAGTATCACCATCGCCGCTGGATGCGTCCTCAAACATCTCACCTTCGGCTCCGCTATCGACCCCCTGTTTGGCTGCCCCAGAGTCAGTAGCCTTGGCTACGGCCACGTCACTCACTCGTGATAACGAGTACCTACTTTTGCTACTTGCTGAAATCATTTGGTCGGCATGTCTACGCCACTCAACCCCATTACCTAAACTGACTTTGTATGATACTGGCCCTGTATTTTTTATAACAGTGGCTTCGGTCCACTTGTCCCCCCTCGCCGTGTAATCGCGAGCAATTACCGCATCCCCAACGCGGAATTCTCTATCAGCCTCCAGCGTCCTGCACTGTGCGGCACGCTGCGCACGACCTACACACTTCTTCAATATCCTGATCTAAGCTCACCTAGTAAATGTATCTCCGCGATAAAGTTTTCATTTTGTTCATACCTAGATGGCCCTCATGAACTTCCTTTAATATTTTGTTTTGCAGAACTTGAGAGATCACTATCCTATATTTATAAATAACACATCCTTGATCTACTAGAAAATCATTTTTTCTAGCAAAAAATGGGTTTTCCGCGTCACAGCTTGGACGAGCCGGCCAACCAAATAGTACATATCCCTTAATTCTACTTAATAACCGATCGCGCTCGGTTTCTTTTGCGATATCTTTAAAACAAATAGGCAGCGACTCCTCTATAAGATTCAAATAATCTACAGTGTCAACGAAGCGACCCTCCCGAGGTAACGGTAATCGCGACAATGCATCGGCCGGCCCGTTGTCCACCGATCGCACAAATTCTATGTCGAAATCATATGCAGCCAGGCGTGCCGCCCATCTTTGTAGACGACTGGCAGCCGTCTGTGGGATTCCCCCCTTGGCCCCAAAAATATAAGTCAGAGGCTGGTGGTCGGTGCGTAGTGTAAAACGCCTTCCGAATAAATATTGGTGATGCTTCGTGACACCAAACAGAATAGCCAGCGCTTCCTTATCGAGCTGGCTGTAGTTGCGCTCGGGCGCACTAAGTGTGCGCGACACGCAGCTGACTGGCCGCACACTGCCGTCCGAGTACCGGTGCGCCAGCACGGCGCCCAGTCCGTACGCACTGCTGTCGACCGACAGCACCAGGTCTCGCCCCTCCTCGTAGTGTGCTAATACCCGTTCGCTCAGAAGAGATCGCTTAGCCTCCACGAAAGCTTTATCACACTTGGAATCCCATCCTTGTCGCCAATGGAACGTCAATAAAATACGTGGGTCAACGACAGACTGGTTTATTTCCAAATGTAAACTAACTACCCACCACCATACAATAATATGAGTACCGACCGATGTCACAAATATGATAGTGACATTTAATGATTGTGTCAATATCAATTATAAACTTATTTACTTCGATCAACAATTCCAACTAGATATCGGGTCGGCGCAAAAAATATGTCTCGGTGAATAACAGCGCACTTGAGACTTGAGCTCTTATTTTGTTTAGTTCGCTTGAAACACAGCCAATGTAAACACGTTTCACAATGCCACAATGTGTAAGCGAAAGTAGAAAAAAAAATGCCCGAAAAAGCAATTTCACGGCCGGAGTGTCATTCGGTAAATACATGTAGAATAAGTTATATTTTAAGCTTTAAAATACCAAATAATATCATTTTTTTAACAAAATTACCGATTTTAAACCGATTTTAAAAATGTTTGGCCAAGGTTGGGCAATACACGCGCAAACTTTTGTGTAACAGAACAGTACATTCATAGAGTAGATTATTTTAGACTTTATTACTAGGTGCCATGGTTGTAATTAGATTGAACTTAAAACTTTTGTCTCAGTTCGTTAGGAATCAAATGTAGCTGTTTAAGTATAATATTCACGCGGACAGAATTTAGCTTTGATTTTGTACGTGACCCGTTATCTAGTTGGTATTGTTGATCGAAGCTTATTTAAGTTAATTCTTATCAGTAACTTATTGACATTATAATTAATTACTATTGTCATTATATTTCGTTAAATATTGACATTACCTAGCATTTTATTAAATTACATTAAAAAAATTGGACATTGAAACTACTGAATTAGGTATTATAAATGTATTTACTTATTTGGCAAAAGCCGCCCATAAATGTATATCTGTACTTCAAATGGTAAATTAGTAGTATAATTTAACAATTGCAACATCTTGCACACTTTTGTAACCTATGTTTACAAATAAATGCTTTTGATTCATTGATTGAAGAGACCTCATGCATCAAATTCCATAGGTACTGCTTCACTCATGAACTGCGAGATCCACCGCTAAGTAGTAAAAATAAAGAAAACAATATTAAGACGCTGACAACAGGTAAACCGCTGTCACTGTCAGACTGCATACAAAAGAAAGAGGAGCGCGATGACACAACGCTTGTAACTTATTGCAAAATATGAAGCAATTATTTATTTACTCAAAAATTAGTTGAGTAATTGAAAATAAAAACAACCAAGTTCTGCATACAAATAAGACGTTCTTGTTATTAATTAAATACCAACCGTACATTAATATTTAATACAGATATTTTGGATTGAAACTCAAAGTAAAGGGTTAGTTTACCGTTAATTTGTATCGAGATTTTTTTTCTAAACATGTTTTAGTAACAACCAAGCTCTTAGATATATGTTCAACAATAACAAATATTTTTTTCCGCTACCATAAACTATATAGATTTAGCATTGTTTTTGTTTAAAACAAGCCTACTATTATCATTGGCCTCTTGTCAGCGTCTTAAGTACCAATAATAATGACTGTTTGTGATTCTAAAGCACTTCTGTTCTAAAGCTGTGTTCTAACAATTTACAGGGAACAGCAAATTGCTCTACTTATATGGGCCAATTGTGCTTCTCTGTGTGGCAAACATGACATTCTTCGGACTGACCGCCTTCAAGATATGGAAGATCAAGAAAGAGACAAAGATGCTGCGTGGCAAAGAAAGTTCCACACATGACCAGGACAGGAAGGAAACTCAGAGGTAGGTACTTGAACCTTTAAATTTTTAAGGTGTCACCATGTTTAGAGTAAACATGGTAACATCTTAAAAAAGTCAAGTTTAACAATTTTTAAAAATAATGATGGATTGAGTTACTGCTAACGATGATAGTGATGATAGAAAGTACGAGCATAATCAGCAAATAAGGTTCCAACTCCTGAGACACCGACCTTTGCGAAGGAATCCAGATATGCACTTTAGTTTGTATAATTTATTTCATCCCCATTGCCGTTTTATTTTCGTACACAGGGCCGGATTTAGGGCAGGGCAACCTGCCCTAAATCTAGCCCTGGGCCTCCACAAAGGAGGGGCCTCCACAATTTATTTTTTTTAAGATAAGAAAGAAAATACATCCTTTGTAGGGATGGGTCGTTGACGGTTTTTCCCACGAGAGAGAAAGAAAACAATGTGAAAAAATGTCCCACAAAATACAAGAGATCATAATAATTAATATACCTAATGTTTTAGATTTTATTAAATGCTTTGATTATCCTATTTAAGAGGCATGATTTCCCAACTAGACTAAAAAAAATAGGCCAACGCGTAGATAAATAACACTAGTTTTTAAGTTTACTAAAAGCAATTTCATTGTGGCCAAAAGTATGACATTCAAATGTTCCAGGTTTACTCTATACGTCAAGTTGTTCACCGTGATGGGCATCAACTGGATCCTGGAGGTTGTTAGCTCCTTCTATCCTGATGCTGACTTCTTCTGGCAATTCTCTGACGCCTACAACGTGCTCGTCGGTCTTATTATCTTCATTATCTTCGTCTGCAAAAAGAAAACATGGAAAATGATTAAGAAGAGGTTCGTCTTGTTTTGTGTTATTCTCAGACGAAACGAAAAAAGCAGTGGTTTCAATTGACAATAAGTTGACCTTATTTTATGTTTACGCGTAACTTAAAGTTTCCCCACCCACATCCCTGTTATTCACACAAAAGCATACAAGTAGGCATGTGTATTAGATGGTTTATATATACACATCAACGCCGTTGACAGATGGGCCAATACATAACCAACAGCATGACTCTTTTTTTTGACCGACTCTTTGACAATTCAAAAGTGCCTGTAATAGGTTTAATTGAAATAAATGTTTTGAGTTTGAGTTTGAGTTTTGACTCTTACACCTAGGCTAGTCGGACCATGGCATCATTGGTGTCTATCCGACCGATATCTATGCATTAAATTAAATTATACGGTTTTAAGTCAATTAATTATATAAACGTGAATTTAATAAGTATTAAATAAGAACTATGTTATACATAATTTTAAAATATTTTTTCATAAATAAAATTTATTAATAATAATATATATTTTTTTTCTTGTTTTTTTTCATGATGTCTAACATAGTTTTTAACAGGGTTTTTTTTCGATAAAAACCAGTTTATAATAAAAAGTTACTGAAGTATTCAAATAGACTGTGAAGCATTTCTAATTAATGATAATTAAGACATAGTTTTAATAATTAATATAAGTTAGTGTAGTGAATGCCTCATGATTGCATTTATATAAAATGTGTTATTGTATGACTATGTTCCTAGCTGTTAAAAAAATCCTAAGATTTACTCATTCTGTGCCCAGGAATAAAGATTTTCAACGAACCGATTCGAATAGCAGGGAGGTGAATATAAACAATGTCAGCAATAAAAAAAATTGCCGTTGGAAAACTAACCAAGATAGAACTGCTAGCCTTGAGACGGTAAAAACAACAGTCGGCATAGAAGGAGACTCTAGACATGGTAGATCCAACAATGCAAATCCATTGTAGTGGGCATCAAAATATCAATTACAACCATAGGTCTCGCAGAGAAAAATAAGACTTCCATTAAGAAGAAAATTACAATAGTACTAAAACGAGAAACAATAACATCACAAAGTCAAATTAGATGGTGCCGATGAAACCAAAAAACAGAAGCCTAAGAACATCGTTAACAAACAAGATAAGACCGATAATATTAACAGCAAAAACATTGAACAAATTAATCTTGGGGCATATTTGAGACGTATGGAATGAAGTACGAGTGAAAAGGTACCAAAAAGTCTTGTCCACAATTTATAGAATTTAGTGACTGGTAGTTTTATTCTAACTTTTGCAACAATGTGATGGCAACTAATTGTAAGGGCTTGTGTAAAGTAGTGTGCGGTTTGGACTTAGATAACACAGTTCTGTAAGGGTTAATTTGTTAATGTCTATTAATTTATTAAATATTTAAATAATAAAACTTTAAAAAACAAGAAATAATCTTTGTATTTAATACACCAATTTGATTTCCTAATTGCACTTCTAGTTAACAATATTGGTTTGGGAAAAAATAGTGTGCACGATCAAAATTAGATTTTAATATTAAGCATTTTAGAGTAATTTTACAATGTAAGCAAGTCAGGTGAACGGCAAACATTACAGGTGAATGAAGATATAATACAAAGTACGTGGATTGTTGCTGACTATTGACTAAAACATCAAAGTGTTCCGCTTTATTTTAAGGATACTATGTTATACAGCTTCATAATGCTTATTTTGTTGTTTATTGTGACAAGTTAATGGCCTCGAATACACTTTGTAAGCACATGAAGAGTTCTTATGGCTGGATCACGCCTAAAGAGAGGCTATCGTGTCGACGCCACACAGGTTGTTTAAAATTTTTTGCTAAAGCTATTTGCACTTGCAAATTGCTGCGTATGGCCGGGTCTTAAAACTTCATCGATTTTAACTATACATTTGTATCCCAGTATTCTATGCCATGACGTAGGGATTTTTGCATATCTAACACAGTTGGATGATTTTTTGCATTGTTTTGCTTCACTTAATGTTTGCGCTTTCAATTTTACTGTGAATTACATTCCGGAAAATTATTTGTATTGGCTTTTTCCAGTGTGACAAGCGTCAGAGGCAACTGCAGTCGTCGACGGGTGTCGACGGCTGCCGTTGCCTCCGACGCATGCCACTCGTGTGTATGAGCACTAATAAGAAGCACAGTTACTCAATTGTAAAAAAAACCCTCGATAAATTAGCAGCAATTTATCTTATAATTATTTGAAAAACTTTCAGTTCTTATTAATATTTTTTAACAAAAACAAATATTTTTTTATTAAAAATGCTTGGGAATTCGAGCATTACTTTGACAACCTTATTCGAGATAAATCGAAATTGCTGTACTGCCCAAATACATGCGACCAGCGGCCACCAAAAATCCATATCTGTCGTGGTTTAGCGGCTAAATAAATTACATAGTAAACTCATATCTGTCGTGTAATTTAAAAATGGAACGATCTTTTACTCCGAAACGTAGCAACAAAGGAGGTAACATATCAAAGGTTTTAGTTAAATTTCGAACTGGCTTGCAAATAGAAAGCTGTTTATTGAAAAAAAAACAAATGAACGCATTGGCGCGTGAAAAATTGTCGTTTTTCGTCATTGAATCTGTTATTTAAAAATAATTTACTTAGTTTGAATTTCCGTGCATTATTTGAGAAAAGCACTGTAAAAGCCTTGGCTGCAACTAAGCGGCTGCTGCAGTAATGTACTATTATAGTACTTCCTTTAAATAGAAGTTATGTCTACGCTACGTCATATTTAACTAAATTGCCATAACAATTTTGCCTTTTTTGACCACAACTTTAAATGTTCTAACTTTAAACTAACTGTTGCTACTATATGCATCCCTTTTGCTTGCTAAATGTTTAGCTAACAGCATAATTATTTGTGCACAGATACGGGCAGCTGAAGGGAGAACCGTTGTCCAGGACACAGACCACCACGTCAACAACTAGGACACACTCCACGTCCCGAGATGAAATGCCAATGAACTCCATTAAAAAATAATTTAAACTTATAATCATTATTTGACAGCAACTTGAATTATGTTAAGGCACGGCTACACGAAGCAGCTTGCATGCGCAAACAACATGTGACATCCACACTATAGCAAAAAATATATACGGTAAGTATACCGTTTTGCCGTCTCGACGTTGCTTGCTTGTGCAAGTAAGATGGAGTGTGTCGACCCGGGGTCATAATGTAAGCGCGCGTGAAACAGATTTGTCACCGAGAGATGTGTTTTAGATTATTCTTCGTTGTTATAGCTTTTGCTATTTAAATTTTTATTGACTTTTATAAGCTTACTTTTACTTACTACGCAGTACACAAAATAGCTGTCTATGACAGGTGGTCGTATGAACGGTTAAACAACAAAAGTATGAAGGAAACAATATATTGTTGAGTGCCATTACATCGCCTTCTGCTGAAAAAACCGGTCAAGCTTCTGTTTAATGCGCGCATGATATTGAAAAACCAAATTTTAAAAGGTCAATATAAGAAAAATGAGTGTTTTCTTGTCCGTACTTTGTAAAACATTAGGTTAAGGATTTTAATGTCCAACACACTTTCGACAAAGTTGAAAAAAATTAAATTAAAAATTGCCTAAAAAATTGCCTTGAATATTGTTCTATATAGTCTATCATCTTTGGACCAGTAGATAGAAGAACATTTACCTATAATATTTACAAATAGGTAGCTAAGTTAAATGACAATTATTGCTGTTTTAGAATTACCAAGACTGCTTAAAGTAATTTGATGATGTTGAAACAGATCAAATAACTTTTACTTTAAACCGCAATCACACATGCCTGTTAGTTGCATAAAAGTATGCAAGTACCTAGCATGTCATTGCGATAGTCAAAAATTTTTGGCATGGCAACATTTTACATATTATTATTATTATTACTTATATACAGCGTGTATCAAAAATTTGTAGTCACATTTAAGGATGTGGCACAGCAGCCTAGGAAACTGAACAACTTCCTCCATGGGACCAACACGAATATTCCCGATGAGTAACACCTTGTCGTCAACACTGTTGACGATCGGGAAAAAAAGTCTCATTCGTTCAGTGTTGACGAACGGGACTATTTTTCAACTATTCCCGATCAGTAATACCCCTGTCGTTAACACTGTTGACGATTGGGAAAAAAAATTTACGTTCGTTCACAGTGTTGAGAAAAGTGGAGTTCAATTAAAGACGACACACGGATTTTTAAAATACTTTAGTTACGACTTTCAAATTTATAAATAAAAATCGAATTTAAATAATGCTCAATTATCTACAAGTTCATATAATAAATGACTTTATATGATGTTTCTAAAAACCAGAAATGTTAAGAGAAAAAAGTTTAGTAAAAAAGTACCAGTGGTCAAATTTCAAATTTGAAAAGCTTTTTCTGAAATCAAGCTTTTTCAGAGTACCAACTTCAAATGTCTGATAAAAAATGTGCCTGTTTTTGAATATTTTTTAATCCTTATTATCAATTGACAACGGGAATATTCGGACCAACCGAAATTGTTATAAATAATCAGCTGCCCCATAGAAAACTTAAATATCTACTCGACCCAATTGTATGGAACAGCCGGTCCCCTGATTATTTTCCACGATTACGATGTTGGTCCCATCGAGAAAAATGGTTCAGTTTGATGGTCAGTAACCTGTAAATATGGTCACACATTTCTGATACACGCTGTATATTATGTAAATATTATCTTGTTTGAAAATAAAAAAGAACAAACGTAATTAATATCAAAATAATTTGTATATCAAAAATATTCTTAAGGTGTGTACTTATATTTATTTCGATTGGATTACAAAATATCTATGTTCTAAAATATATATTTTGAAAGGACAATGTTAAAAAGACGAGATACGAGGAATTTAAAATTTCTATAGAAAACTTATTTTTCTCATACTTAACTCTTGTTTAAATCAGTGTCCATTCAAAATGTATATTTGGGTACCTAGATATTCTGTATTCCAATTGGAATAAAGACACACTACCTTAAGAATACGTTTGATTTACAAATTATTTTGGTATTACGTTTGTATGAACTACGCATCTTAACAAATATGTTTGTGCAAGTTCCAGTAAGTGCAAGGCCTGTGTATTTACGGCTTTATTATGTTGACTGTAGTTTACTGCTTAGCTTATAATAATATGATTGACAAAACTGTCCTGTACTCGTAGCTATAAGGTAATATTATTATTGTCTTGCACTTCAAGATGTATTCTTTATGTTTTAAGAACTAGCTGTATTGTTGTTGCACCTTGACGTTATTGCGGACATTTAAGCATTTACTAGTTAAACGCCTAATATAACTATATATTATGCCAGTATTGTTATAATGTAGTTTGTTTATTAATAAAAAAACGGCAGCCAGAAGGAGCGGATACCTATTGAATAAACATTTTATTTCTGAATTTAATATACCTGTTATAAAATATATTGGGACCTACTCCTATATAAATAGTAAAAATTATTAAACGAATAAATATTTAATTTCAGCTTGATGTAAACAAACTTCATAGTTTTTAGGGTTCCGTACTTCAAAAAGAAAAGACCGGAACCTTTTTATGTTAACTCGTGTGTGTCTGTCTGTCCGTCTGTCACAGCCGTTTTGCTCTGAACCTACTGGACCGATTATGTTGAAATTTGGTACACATAATGAATATCTGTGACCCAAACACGAACGTGTGTCGTAAATAAATGAATTTTGAATATGGTGTTCAAATTTGGGGAAAAAAATTGAAAATGTATAGGTAATAAAAAAATGTTTTATTTTTTATTTTTTGCTATATTTGTTATTTTATAGAGAGTTTGGCCATGTCACCTTCCTACGGGCATTCTACATCTATCTACGCTTAATACCTAGGTGTACAATTTTGTATATCTTTTTTAAAGAGAGCAGCCAACATTAATAGAATTAAAACCGTTTTTTATGTCATAGATACTCCTCTCAACCTCGTTCCGAACACATTCCGCTAAAATATGAGTGGTATCCTCTGCCTTATCACACTCAGAACAATTGGGTGAACAAAGTTTTGCCAACTGAACCGTGTGACATTAAATGAAAGGACTTATTATGAGGATTTTAATTTCTTTTTTATAGTTTTAAAATAATTAGTTTTAAAGTTATTAAAGAAAATCGATGATAATTGACCATTGAATTCCTTATGTCCGAAAAGGCCGAGTCTAAATAAAAAAAAAATTACTGAATACTATACCTACTTAGAGAACTGATCACAAGATAACCTATAAGAAGTCTATGGTCTTAAAATAACTTGGTAAATCACTCAAAATTGCGTACAAATTTACACTTGCAGTAAGAATGTATGGGGGAACAAGGTTTTCAACTACAATGTTAAGTTTGTTCTTGGGATAAATTTATCCCAACTACGGAACCCTTCATTGTGCGTGGTGTGACACGCGCTTGGCCGGTTTTTTTATATCAAGCTCAAGTAAAATCTATAGAGTGAATTTTACCTTTACTCGAGCTAAGTACAGTGAAGTTAACCTTATCACTATTAAAACAATGTATAAATTCGTCTGAAACGCTTGTTCAGTCGCTTACAGGAATAACCACATTAACTAAGGTTATTTTTCGAATAAACCGTACTTAGCTTGAGAAAAGTCTAGGTTCACTCTATGTATTTCTATCGCCTAAGCATTTACTTATAACGCAATATTTTGATCTCAAGAAAGGGACATCACAAGAATAATTTAGATATAATAATGTTATTGTAAACATATAAATAAAGTATTTTGTGTAACACAATTTTGTCTGTAACCTCATTTACGCGATGAGAGGTCCAAGTCCCCTTCATCGCCCACCACGCAAAAAATCAATTTGTAATCTTGCAAATATAGCAATGTTTGAATGTGTGTGTTAAGTTATTTCAATAAATATCTTCTCATCTCTAACCTGTAACCGTGTCCCAATGCTGAATGTAGGTTTCCTCTATTGCAAGCAATTTTTCCGTCCCCTGGCTCGTGGCCTGTCAACGTCTGCCAAAGTGCAACAAATAACTTGGGGCCTAGACAAATGACATTCCATCCACGATGGTGAAAAAGTCAAAAATGTAGATATGGGTCACTCCCATATCTACATTTTTGACTTTTTCACATACACACAAGCAACCGAAGAGTTGATGTCAATCCGATTGAAAGTCATCTTGGTCTCGTACTTCATTGCTGAAGGTCGTGTCCCTAACAGGCCTTCGTGGCTTTATGTATGATTTTCTTCCACTTCATTCGGTTCTCCGCTTCTCTCAGGGCGGTGATGACAGAGAGACCAGTGCTGGCGGTTACTTGGTCCGACCAGCGGTTAGGAGACCGGCCGCGAGGTTTCCCATTTATCTTGCCCATTACTACCAACTTTTCAAGGTTATCTGGTTCCTGATGGGTAATGTTACCAAAGTAACCGAGAATCCTTTGATAACAGATCGCGGATAGTATATCTCTTATGCGTAGTTGTTCAAGAATAGATTTGTTCGTTCTCTTGGCGGTCGGAAACTCGGAAAGTCATTGTATGAATACGAAACGCTTTGAAAGCGATTGCCGCTTCTTTAGGTCCTCGCCATTTGTTATCAAATAGCATCATCAAATTGAAGCATCATTAAGTAGGATCCTTTCCCATCCTCCGAGTCTTTTCCCAGCTAGGTTGGCTTCCAGTATAACCAGATGCGGCTGCATAAGCATAATCAGCATATAATAATCCCATTGTTGGGACATCAGGTCTCCTCTTGGTGAGAGGGAGTGGGCTCAAGGTTATTTGTCAATCAGGAGGAATCTAAGGAAAAGCACTGGCCCACTATGGCAAAAATTGTTAAAGAAAGAGATCAATGGGATGCGCTAGACGAGGCCTATATGTCTCAAGGACACGCTATACAGAGAATAGCTGTGCGTTAATGTATTAATTCGATTTTTTTTATTATAATTTGGTACTTTTAGGTGAATAAAGACTTTCAATTTCCTGTCAATCAGTCACGGAACTTGCGTAAAGCAGATGATTTTTTGGTGTAAATAAGAACTGAATTGTTTGCTTATATTTTGGAGAGAGAATCACTTATCGCTTGTATCTTCTCGGCAGAACGAGATTCCGTATTTCCCAGCCACTTGAACCACTTAACATATCATCACGCCCATTTTCCCCGAAGGATTAGGCAGAGATATATATAGCACACCCACAGTTTGACAGTAATGTTTAAGTCGCATGTAAATATTGCCATCAACCGGGAATATATATTGCTACACTCGAAGTTGTGGATGAGTACGTTTACCTCGGACAAACTGTCCAGTTAGGTAGGCCCAACTTCGAGAAAGAGGTCAATCATCGAATCCGACTCAGCTGGGCAGCGTTCGGGAAGCTACGCAATATCTTCTCATCCCACATACCGCAGTTTCTCAAGATGAAAGTCTTTGACTAGTGCGTGTTGCCAGTGATGACCTATGGCACTGAAACGTGGTCGCTCACAATGGGCTTTATTAGAAGGCTAAAACTCACCCAAAGGGCAATGGAGAGGCCTATGCTTGGAGTTTCCCTACGTGATCGAATCAGAAATGAAGAGATCCGCAGGCAAACCAAGGTCCGAAGAATTACGACATAGCCCGAAGAATTGCCAAGCCTAAGTGGCAGTGGGCAGCCGGCACATTGCTCGCAGAACTGATGGCCGATGGGGGCCGAAAGGTTCTGGAGTGGAGACCACGTACCGGAAGACCTAGTGATGGAAGGCCTCCTACAAGGTGGACCGATGACCTTGTGAAGGCCGCAGGTATCCGCTGGATGCGAGAAGCACACAACCGGTCGAAGTGGCGGTGCTAGGGGGAGGCCTATGTCCAGCAATGGACGTCTTTCGGCTGAAATGATGATGATGATGAACCGGGCATAAACTCCAAGCTTCTACTGATAATATCCTGATAGAAAAATCCAATAACTCTTTGCCCTACTTCAGCATTGAGACCAGGACCTCATGCTCAGCGCTTACGGCCACATAAACAACGAGGCAGTCACTTGCATCACTTGACTGATGTAAACCAGCCTTTACTTTTGATGATATAAGCCACCATATCTGGTTTATGTAACATGTTTTCTATTTTTTTTTATAATCGAACCTGTCTTTGCATATGTAAATGGTCATGGTTAAAATAGCATGTTTAAGATGACCTCTAAACTTTTTCGGATAAGCTATTGAAATCCGTTTATTCCCGTTGTCCCCGTACGCCGTGGTCCCGTCCTACGGGGACAGCGGTACTTCAATATTAAAAATACTTCCCGGTGTCCCCGTGGTTTGGTTTTACATTGAAAAATATGTTTCTGGTGTTGTGTGGTCACAGTTCTAACCTAACCTAACCTAGTTATTTCGGGAAATAAATCTAATCACGTCCCGCTGTCCCCATGACGGGAATATAGCATGCGGGGACAACGGGAATAAACTTTGAAATCTTGCTGTTTTTTGTTCCGAATAGCAATCGTCTTGGTAATATTATTGATAATGAGACAAAGTTTAAACTTTTAAAATTAAAACACACATACGAACATTACACCTTCCCATTTTCCGAGCCTATTGCCATCAACCGGGCACAAATTCTGTCTCGAGGCTGCGACAAGTCCGACTGAGAGTCTAAAGAATTAAACATCTATACATCTTTTTATCTATATACAAAAATAAAAACGTAGCGAAGACAAAACTTTAAAAAAAAGGCATTGCTACGCGCGATGTCTGATTACAATGCCGAAAATATAGTTAATTTTGTCTGTTTGTCAGAATGTATGTTCCAGCATCACGCTAATTGTACCAGATAGATTCTGTTAAAATGTACCGACTGTCAAGTCGGTAGGCTATATTATTATCACGCTCTTTGCTATGGGGGATGAGCAATACTCCATTATGTTTGCATTCCTCTATAGTTTACAGCAAATTGTAATGAGACGAGCTGATCGGTTAGAACATTGTAGTTAGTTACAGATTAAATCATCACGCTGTCATCACTATCATCACGTCTTTATGGGGCTAAGTAGTCAATCTTCATGACCTATAAAGGATGGATTTTTAAGATGGGGCAGTAAGGGTATTTTAACCGATGTAGCTACGCAAAATCGATCTTAGAAGACTGTCCTTAAATTTTGAGACATTTGACAGTGACATACACAGATTTTGAAAAAAAAAATTTACAGTTAGCAAGAAAATGGCCAATCTTCACAAAAAAAAAATGGATGCCAATAGATCCTGTTTCCGATCAAATAACTCTTTTGGACCAACTGAGGTTTGAGTACTAGAAGACTCAGAAATCGCAAAAACTTTTCTCATAGATTTCGTGGGAAATGAGACTCCAGCTTACTTTTTAGGGTTGCGTACCTCAAAAGAAAAATGAACCCTTACTTTGTTCGTCTGTTCATCCATCTGTCTATCAGTCAAGACCCTTTTTCTTATCCTTTCTTAGTCTCTCAGGAACGCGTGGAGGTATCAAGTTGAAATTAATATCAAATATGTGTACTGTTTCTTGGCGCTCTAAAAAAATAAATCTTTTAAGTCAACGCAATAAAAAAATAAAGCAATTTAAGCGAAATATTTTGATACTCGCAAATAAATCAAAACTTATAAGGTACTTCCCGTTGACCTAGAATCATAAAATAGTATATGCAGGAACGCAGGCGTTCATTAATTCACAAAAAAACTTCGCAAGCAATGGGGAATTGCTGAAATTGAAGACTGCGGAGTCGACCTCAGAACTAACTGTATCAGGTGAGGCTTCCGTGCTTGCCAAGGCTCGGCAAGCGTCCACAAGTACAAGCGTGTAAAGAGGGCGTTTGGCTTGGCTTGCGTGAGCTTGTGGAGGCTTGTTTCCTTACCGGTATATTGTCGGTTTTTGGACACAAATCAAATGGGCGGGACGCATTCACACATTGGTGCGCGTTAAGTAGCGCATGTTTAGTTATGAGTGGCTGATCGAACGAAGAGAGTTTATCGTTTCTGGAATATTACCAGAGCGAATCGTCTATCTGGAACCCTAAAAGACGTTAATCATAAAGATAAAAAAAAAGTTGCACATGCTTGGAGTCGTAAAGTATGTTAAACAAAACGCAATAGCTGACACAAGTTCGGTGTCCGTTATGCTCGGGAGCATGTAACACACTGACGCATTCACAAGCATGAAAACGACTTCCAAATGCCAAGCGAGATTTGTGGACGCTTGGGGCTTGAAGACGTATGCCAAGGCTTGGCAAGCATGGAAAGACACCATAACACGGACAACTGTACGTCGCTTGCTCCCGCGTCATTAGTCCCGGGTCTCAGTATATTTTGGCTGTTGAGACCATAACTAGACAACATAGACTAACCGGATGCAGCTGAATTCCAGTATTTTACATGGAGCAACTGCCTATATAAGCTCCACAATCCAGTGGGTAATACGATACCCCTTCGTAATTCTGGTTGTCAGACTTTCGGGCTTTTGACGACCCCTAACGACTTTTAACTTTTTTAAAGAGTAAATGCGGGAAATAAAGCCAAAATGAATACATACCAGTGTGACCAACCAGTCGATGCCCAAAAAAGCTCGACTGGCTGTTCACAATGGTGTGCTGGACGCTTATACAAAATGTAACTGTGACTGTCTGTCACTTACTCCTAATTAATAACAAAATATCTTAAATGTAGGTTCTTTTTTTCAAATACACATGTTAGCGGGCCACTTACAAACACATAAAATCTCTATTTTATAGTCGACAGCCCGACAGAATGGAACCGTAATTAATAACGAAATATACTATTTTCTTTAGAATTGTGAAACAATAGTTAAATCTCTTAGAAACGAATTCTATTTATATTTTATGGGACATAGGCTGGTCTTTTGTACGAATTCTGGGAACTAGTGGCGGTGCCGCATCTGGTTGCAAAGAATTCCTGCGAAGCTTTAATCATCATTCGGATTACATTCTTTGCGGATAAACAGGACTCAAATATCCTCAAATCATATATGCGTGTCCAAATTTTGTAATCCGTCTTGTTTTTGTTATGGATTTGGTCTGAAATAAAGGTTTTTTATTTTTTTTAAAACAATTGAAAGATTTTAAAAGAAATTTAAGGCGTGAGTGTTTCACCAGATATGAACTTATGTCAACGAAGAAAAAGGAGTACCTATGTAAGGAGCAGGTGGCGCTCTATATCTACATAGTTTCTGCCTACCCCCATGGGAAGAAGGCGTGAGTTTATGTATGTATGTATGTTTATTAAAAATAACATAGCATCACGTCTGTATTCCCAGAAGGGTTAGGCTAGTACACCCACATTTCGCCAGTTATGTTTAGGTCCCATGTAATAGGGGGCGAGCCTATTGCTATCAACCGGGCACAAATCCAGACTTCGGACTGTTACGGAGAAATTCCAAATGGAAAACAAAATAACATTTTGCCTGACCCGGGAATGGAACCCAGGACTTCATGCTCAACATTAGCGCTTGCGACCACTAGACCAACGAGGCAGTTTTTCTATAAAACTGTTGGTTTGTTTATATTATTTAATGTATTGTTTCCAATAATAATGGGACAGAGAAAGAGTTTTTTTTTAAACGGTGCCCCACACTAGGAATTACTCCTGTATTGTGGGTGCGTTTACAAACATTTAAACTCACATACACAAACAACCAGACCCGGAAACACTACTTGTAGGTCATACAAATATTTGTTCCGTGCGGGAATCAAACCCGCGACACGCAGCACAGCAGTCAATCGCTTAACCACTGCGCCAACCGTGCCGTGTTAACCACCAAAAATTCATAAAAGCGTTGTTTTGATATCAACGAAATCATCCAAATATTTTTGAATTAGTTATGGCAGACCCATAATTTGGGAAGGTATACTATATACTCGTATATGCAAAATATAAAAATTTGATAATAAACGATAGTGGTCGTAAAGATCACAAAAACCTGTTAAGCATACAGAAAAAACCTCATGTTTCCTCAATTCTTAAATAACAATGATGTGATACTTAGGATATTATAAAGAACACATGTTTTTATTTTTAAATAAATCCTAATTAATTATAATATAATATAATTATAATATATTATATAATTATATTTATTATATTAATGCAAAAGTAAGTTTGTTTGTTTTTTTGTTTGTTATGCTTTCACGCTAAAACGGCTAAATGGATTTGGATGAAATTCAGTACATGGGTAGAACAAGACTGGATTAGGACATAAATGATAATTTTATCCCAATATTTCCCACGGGATCGAGACTTGACCGTTGAAACCACGGCGCACAGCTAGTAAAGAAATAAATATTTTTTGTTGTCAATCAACATGTTAAACCTAGTGCTGACTATTGATATAATTACAATTTGTGGGAAAGTTGCATGGTAAGTCGGTGACCAGCATTACCTGACCCCTATTCCATTATTTTTATTTGAAGTGGGGTCAGATGAGCGTGCGGTCCATGGCCCTTTACGGGGCACCGGTGTGGGCGCGTTCTCTGAGGCCGCGACCAGCCCAGCGGTTGAACGCGTCCCAAAGGGTCATGGCCATCAGGCTGGTACGGGGTTACCGCACGGTCTCCCGTGAGGCGGCGAGCCTCCTTGCCGGACTGCCACCGTGGGATCTGGAGGCAAAAGTCCTAGCGCACATCTGGGAGTGGCGCGAGGAAGCGAAACGCCGGGGTGAAACTCCGCTGCCGCGAGAAATCACGGCACAGCGGACGGAACTCCGGCGGGATCTCACGGCGGCATGGAGAATGCGATTGTCGCAACCCAGCGCTGGGCACGCTAAAGTTGTGGCGATAAGTCCCCTCTTTGAGGAGTGACTAGAGAGGCGCCACGGCGTCCTCACCTTCCGCCTGACGCAGGTCCTCACCGGACACGGTTGTTTCGGGAGGTTCCTGTTCAGGAAAAAACGGAAGGAAACGCCCGGGTGTCACCATTGTTTAGATCACCCGGAGGACACGGTGGAGCATACGGTGGAGATCTGTCCGGCTTCGGCGGAGCACCACCGTGTCCTCACGGAGGCGATCGGCGGCGGCGATCCCTCGCGTCCGGGACTAGTTCAGGCCATGGTTCAGAGCGAGAGTGCATGGGAGGCCGTCACCTCCTTTTGCGAAGCAGTAATGCTCGCGAAGGAGGAGGCGGAATGCGTGAGGGAGTGACGCATCGGGCGTCGAGAGTTGCAAGCCGATTTCCGGCCACCGTAGGCGCGGGCTTGCGGACGGAGAGCGATGGGTAGCTCGCCGTCCGATAAGGACCAGGCCCGGGTCGACGGCGCGTTGTGTTCCTACCGCGCCTCAAAGAGATGTCAGCACCAACTGACGGGGTCCGTCAGGACCAATGCCTGCCAGGGTTGCGAGTTTGTCCGAAAGGGATATCGTGGCCCTGGCACACAGGCAAATGAAGGAACACGGGTGGGTTTTAGTCAGTAAAAGTCTGACACGCCCTCCCGCTTCGCCCAGAGCGGGAGAAGTTATTTAATGATTTCCTCGATATAATAATAATAATAATAAGTATAATTTATTTCTCTCTTCACAAAGGTTCACATAATTATAGACAGAGACAAGAATTATAACATTTTGACAAAAAATGCATAAAATATCAAGGCAACATTATCTGCCTTCCTTTTCCTAACTATATGAGGTTTCTGTTTTACCAGATATAGCTGAAAAGATTGGCGCCTACCCGTATTTTACATAGGGCGCAGTGTGTCAAGTATCATAATCATTTCAGCCAAAAAAAAGTCTACTGCTGGACATAGGCCAAACGTCGCCACATCGACCGACCCTGTGCTTTTTGCATCCAATGAATTCCCGTGTATCAAATATACATGACAATGTTATTATCAAGAATGATGCCACACCACACCATATGATGTCTGCTGACAAATATTTTCGATGCTTATTTTGGAAGTTTTCGTACGCCTACACTATCAATTATATTGCAGAATATCACGAATTGCGCAATGTTTTTGACCGTTTAGGATTAATATTGATGATTGCGCAATGATTGAACAAGAGTTTGAGCGAGTTTAATTTTTATTGCACCATATTTTAATTGCACCGTGTAGGATAAATTATATTGCGCAGCGGGGCGAGCACGGCCTTTCTTTTTTTTTTTTTTGACGCTGGGAAAAATGCATTACGCATGCCCACCCATCAAGGGATGGGAGGGTTATGTGGGACTCCCCGGAAAATCCGGTATACCCACTAAACGACCCAGCGGCGCTCCTACCTCGTCTGCAAGGAGGAGGACTGGGAATCCGGCAGAGCCATAACATTCAGACCCCCGCTGACGACCGCCCGCCTTGCAGGCGGGCCCGACACGCCCCCCCCCTCGGGGAGGGGCCCAGGAATGACCGCGAGCGCTCTGTCATTCCCACCCGACGTGGATGGTGAACTGTGCAATGCAGGAGAAGGTGCCCCCGCACCCGTCTCCCGCTGTTCACCACCAGGGGGCATAAGACGACGATCGTACAATCGCCTTCTCATGCCCCGTCTTCGCCTGCGGAGTGGCGCTGCGAGAGGGTCATCCTCCCGCGCGCGCTCCGCGTCCTCCTTCTGCGACATTACGTCCTCGCAGCAGGAGGCGACCGCTGTCCAGGCCCCCTCGCTTTCCAGCATCGAGTTGACGACGCTGGGAAGCGAGAGGTCCTGCCCGACCGCTGCGCTCAGACCGCGGCGCAGCTCGTACCAGGCTGGGCACACCTCAAGGGTGTGCTGAGCCTTGTCCTCCGCCACGCCACAGTCGTGGCACGACGGGGTCTCCTCCCTTTGGAGCCGGTGCAGGTGCGATCCGAAACACCCATGGCCGGATAACACCTGCACCAGACGGAAAGAGAGGAAACCGTGGGACCACTCGAGCCAATCCTTCAGGACAGGCCCGAGCGCGTCCAGAGTTCGGCTGCCGAAAACGGCAGTGGCGAGGTCCTCCGTCCAGTGATGGACGGTTGCGTCCCTCGCCTCTTGCCGCACGGCCTCCCGCTCTTCTGCGGTGGGGGGCTCCCCGAGCGCCTTACGCCGCGCCATCCATTCGTACACTCTGGTCAGCACCTACGCCTCGAGCTCCCAAGCATTTTATGACAAAACAGTTTTATCGCCCAAACTGTGATAAAATGTGTGACTCAAGTCAGGTCACAGTAGGCCGAGCATGGCCCTTTACGGGGCCCCGATTTGGGCGAACTCCCTCCCACGGTAGTGGCGTTCTCCCTCCTTTGGAGGGACCACAGGAGGGAGAACGCCACTACCATCCGTAGGCCCCAAAGGGCCATTGCACTGCGGGTGGCGAGGGCCTACCGGTCGGTGGGCTTCTCGGCGGCGTGCGCTCTGGCCGGCACCACTACCGTGGGAGGGAGTTCGCCCAAATCGGGGCCCCGTAAAGGGCCATGCTCGGCCTACTGTGACCTGACTTGAGTCACACATTTTATCACAGTTTGAGCGATAAAACTGTTTTGTCATAAAATGCTGGTATAAATTGACATGACAATCATAATTTATCATGTCTTGTCACAAACGTCTTGGCACGCCCATGCTCGGCCCGCTGGTCTTGCTAACGTAAAACATTGAGGCATAAGGGCCGTCCATATTATTGTGTGAAAATAATGGATCGTTTGACTGCAAGGACTGATTCAATGATATTGCGTAAAATTTAAAGTAAACAAATCTAAGTTTAATATGAATAAACCCATGTCTAGGTGTGTATTCAGCCTAATAATGTAGCGAAAAATTTGCATAATCTACGCATTCGATGAGTTGAATTCGTATTGCGTTTCTTGTTATTAGTTATCATAAGAATGTCGCATGCGACGACCGTGCTAATAACAAAATATATAGATCTTTACGAAAATGTGGATTCGTGGTGTGACTGTCATAATTTGTGTAATGATAAGAGTTTCTTCTTCAGTTGCTTTGCCAAGTGTGCCAAAATTTTGGCTAGATTTTGAAGACGTTGATGATTATTCAGAAATAATTTCCGAAGATACTGACTGGGGACAGTATAACCAGAGTTATATGGAAGAGTATTATGATACTGAAACATACGATGATAGTGAATTGTCACAGGATAACGATACCGATTTATGGAAGAATGACGATTCTGACTGGGGGCAGTATAACCAGAGCAATATAAAAGAATGTAATGATACTGAAACATACGACGACAGTGAATTGTCGCAGGATAATGATACTGATTTATGGATGAATGACGTTTTTGACTGGAGGCAGTATAACCAGACTGATATGGAAGTGTATATTGATACTGAAACATATGATGATAGTGAATTGTGGCAAGATAATTCTACCGATACGACATCCCCAATGCGACCGCCGCCGCCACCGCCACCACCAGCAACGACACGGCGGCCACCACCAGTGATGACACGGCAGCCACCACCAGCGACGACATGGCGGCTAACACCACCACCACCACCAGCGACGACATGGTGGCCACTACCATTTACGACACGGCGGCCACCACCACCACCACCACCACGACCGACGACACGGTGGCCATCACCGCCATGGCCGCCACCGCGGTCATCACTGCAGCTACCACATTTGTCGTTTTCATCAGATTTTAAACCACGAAAACCATTTTACTACCCATCCTTAACCGCCCTTGACAGTTTATTTGGTGGTTTACGAAACCTGACTGGATTGGGATTGTTTAGGAACAGATATGGTAAATATTAATTCAATATTATTTCTGCTTCATTATAGTACCTACGTACCTACCATAAAGTACCTTCACAAGTGGTTCGATACCTGTGTCGTGTGAATGTGTTTTTCTAATCTTACTTATTTCCGCAAAGCTTCTAAAAGTATTAGTTTTTTCAATTCATCTTGTCCTACTAAACCGTATTTTCACACGTAATTGTAATAAGTAGGTAGTTCATAAGTATTTTGCATTTGAATTTTCATAGTTTGACATCCCGGATTGACATACATATCCCATTATAAGCACTTGTAGTAACTTACTACTCTATCGAATGCTCCACAAACCCACCAGATTGGGATGCCGGGACTGGTTTCATCGTGAGTGATTTACTCCAATACTTGTGCCTACAAATTTTATATTGCAGAAAAAAAATGTCTGAACAACGAGACATGTGTAAGAAAATGCTGTCCTAAAGGACAGGGGTTCGACATATTAAAAAATAAATGTCGTGCCGTACCTAATGAATTCAACCCACCGGTATGGAAAAGCTATTCATTGATGAAAGGACTCAATGCCTCAAAGGAATTTTATATTTTAAAAGAGAAATTATATTGTTCACCATCGTTACACGAGGATAAGAAGCTAGCGACTGACATAACACGACATTTTCACCTACAATCGGTGAGAATATTTTATTTTAAATATGATAATCGATTAACAGGTTCATTCTCCGCCAAGCAAATACAATAGTTAACAATCAGCATAGACCAATAAGCCTAAAAAAAGTGACATCGAATTTTGTTCCTCTTACACAAAGTGCCCATAGTCTCGCTTCTTATGTCAGCGTATACCATAATATTCATCATAATCATTTATTGAATGCTGAATAGGTAATAGACATTTATGTATTCCTGGAAATTGATCCAGTCTACTTGGTTGCAGTTGCTATATATCGCGGGTGTGTTACATAGTCGCATATTATGATCAGTAAACCTGAACCTTACCTATGAATTTTGCTTACACTTAATTTAGAGTCCGTTTCGGCGCATCCGTTTTTTGACAACAACCGGTTTGATCGATTGTGTCTTGACTACTCCCATGATAGCTTCGCTTGTCGTAGTCAGTCCGTGAATAGTTATTATTCCTTTCACATTGCATTGATCATCTTCATTGACAGCCTTATTTCAATTACTGCTGAGAAGTATATGCTGAGGCCGCATCCCTTTTGTGTCATGCTTCCCTATAACTTTTATAATTTCCAGGACGGCAAGTTGGTCATGGAGAGTTATCGGGCTGCGGGTCCTGAACTGATCTTAAATACAACCAAGTATTGCATAGACTGGTTCATTACCGCTGAAAACAAAACAGAGTGGAATGCCTTTATTTGTCACGTTAAAAATGATTTTAAAAGGCATTTTGTTCTTAGTGGCTCGTGTAAGTTTAATTTTATTGGCATTGTGGTATACACGAAAACAAAGTTCGTCATATTGAACGTTTTGTACTGGACTAATGCAAAATATATTACAAATAGGATAATAATTATAATGATCCTACTAATAATAATTCAAGTTTATAGAAATAACTTTTCTGTGCACCTGTTAACATGTCTAACAGTTTTACGATCACACGATATGATCACGAATATTGTATTTTTATATATTCTGAGAGATCTGAACAAACTCACATATATTTTTAAGTTCAAAACGCCAATTGCACTTGTAATATCCAGCATATTTTAAGGTATGCTGATCACCTGCTTCCTGGTTCTACTGAGAGTGGTCGTGTTTGCGTGGCTGCCGGAGCTCCGAACACTTCATGGAATGATCCTGATGGCATACCTAGCCAGCTTTTTAGTTGGCTTTCTGTTCCTGGGAAGCAAGATGATCCTTATGTATGAGGAGAATATCAGTCGAGATATGTGCGTCGGCTTATGTAAGTATTGGGACAATGAGTAACAGATGATTTTTGTTAGACTGTAGCGTATTGCATTGCAATATAAAAAGCCAGGTGCAGCTCGCCTTTAGTGCGATGGTTCATTCAAAATGTATGAAAGCGGTGTAGAGGATTTTTGCATCGCGGCGCGGTCCGCCCAAATGTACGTCTGCCATGTACATACATAGGGGCAATAACACAAAGCTTGGATTGATCTTATTGTAAAACTGGGTTTTTTGATTACAGCTTTCATCGTCTACTTCTCCATTCTGTCAGCATTCTTCTGGCGAAATGTCATGTGCTACGATATCTGGTGGACGTTCAGGTATATTAATGTTATCATCAAAACGACGGAATTAATCAGTCAATTAATCGCTCAGTGAAGCAATTAAATTTGCATGAAATTATCGGCCAGTCAAAATTATAGAATAGAATTATCACTTTTGAAAAACAAACTTCTACTTAAGACGGAGATATACGCCAGTGACCGTGAGTAGTTAGCTTGCGTGTTCTGTACTGAGCTCACGCAACGCTTCGTACGTTCAGCCAGTAATAGGACTCGCCCATCAAGGAGCGATGTCTCAATTTGATGCATTATTAATTTATTATACACAAAAAAAAAGGTATTTTAATAAAACGCGTATACTAAAAAATCAATAATTAAATTATCTTTAAATTGGTGAAGGTTTCAGAAAAATTCGCTTGGTAGATTTTGCGTCATTCTCAGTTTTTTATCCGCGTTAGACATAACTTCACATATTAATTTCACTATGTAATATAAACATAGTCTTAAATATTCACATATTAAATTATTGAAAAAATGCTCTAATTTAACATATATTTTTTTTAAATCATTAAACACTACTCGTTTAGACGTGATCTTCAGTATAAATCATTAAAAGTCGGTTATCGTAGCCTTAATTATCTTTGGTTTTACACATTTTTTGTTAAATTCCAAATATTACCTTAGTGAAACATTTGCTTATAGGTATGACGGAGAAGGTTCGTCTCTCTCGTTATCATCAGCCATATTTTAACTACTGTGGGCGTATTATGGGAAGAGTTAGTTATTGCACAATATAAAACCGTTTGCAGTTTAAATGAAATTATAATTTACCATCAAATTAATCACACTGTAGGTCAGGACACAAGTGACACAACTATACGGAACGAGCGACAGATTCTAAACGTGTTCACTCTTTGACCACCACCGACAAACTGAACATACAGGGTTGCCAGATGGCGAACTTTTTTCCTCGTACCAGAGCTGCCAAATATCTCGTACTTTCAATACATAATCTCGTAAAAGTATAAATTTTAAAATTCTTAATGTAGGTACATTATTTGCTATTACTAGCTAGCCTGGGGTAGGTACATTACTTAAGTTTGGGGCCACCAAATGACAACAACATTAAGTGATTCATATGTTTTTAATCATAATTTCTTTTTATATTAATACACACTTTACTAGCTCACTCGTCTTACCTACTTCAACTTATTAATATAAGATTACTATGAATGAACTTGACCATAGGATAAACAACACTTACGACGAGCTCATTTTTGTTTATACCGCTCCTTTGAAAATCGAGAAGCATCGGCGCACAGTCTATGTAGTGTACCCCGGCAGTAAACAAGCGGCTAGTAGGTAATGTTAGGCCCTTTGTATGGCACGGTTTGTTTACGGTACGGCGTATAAACCGCGCCGTAGACAAAATGATAAAATCTCGTAAAAAAGTGTACGAGATTTTATTTTTCTCGTATATCGTACAGAGACTGCTAAATCTCGTAAAGTTACGAGATTTCTCGTACGTCTGGCAACACTGTGAACATATCTCCGGTCGAGCGTTATGTTTTAGAATCTGTCGAGCGCCACTTGGTGGCGCTAGCTTCCCGATTAGTCAAACGAGTCACTAACGTATTTCCGACGGATATATTTTTCTTTAATATAATTTACGTATTTTTATATCTGTCTCACTTTTATGCTTTAGTGGAAAACGAGCAATTTTAGGTCGGGGTTCCGTTTCACGCACACGGCTGTATTTGTACTGCGCCTACGCATTCGGCGGGCCAACTGCGCTTACCATTCTAGTCGCTGCACTTGAATATTCTGACTTTCCGAGAGAACACGTGCTGATGCCCAAACTGCGGCTCCACGGTTGCAACAGCCTGTATGGTATGTACTCAGTTCGTGTTATCTACCTACTCTTAAATGAATATAATAGAATAGAATATAAAGTTGCAAGAAAAAAATTAAGACAAGTAGGTCCCACGACCCGACACACCCCGAAGTCTGTTCTTAAGGATTGGCGCTATTTCTGATAGTTCTAAAATTCTTTTACTTGGTTGTAGCAAAACTGATATCAAATGTGGTTAGCTAGTGGCGGTGTATCCAACACTATGACGTATTTTTTTGTCCGAATTCAAAACATCTAACCAAAAAATAATCAATCCCGACTAAATCAAATAGATTATTCGCCCTGACCTATTTATTAAATGTGAATTGTTTAAAAAATAAATTGAATTTAATTGTACCCACAAGTGTAGGGAGATATCAAAGTTTAAATATTCTTACATTGAATATTTTTGAAAAAAGTAATTGCAACGAGGTCTGGGATCGATTCCAATGCCAAAAATATAATTTTTAGAATTTTTGTCTGTTTGTCTGTATGTATGTTAGAGCATCACGCAAATTCTACCGAACAGATTCTGTTCAAATTTTGCAGAGATGTTCCCTATATGCCTGGTCAATTGATAGGCTATATAATATCACGCTATTTGCTATGAGGGATGAGCAATATTGAATTATGTTTGTGTTCCTCTATGAATGTATGTTCCAGCATCAGGCAAATTCTACCAGATAGATTCTGTTCAAATTTTTCATAAATATTTCCATAAATTTGGTCAGTCGGTGGACTATATTATTATCCCGCTATTTGCTATAGGGGATGAGCAATATTGCATTATGTTTGTATTCCTCTATAGTTTACAGTACATTTTAAAAAGACGAGCCGAACGGTTAGAACATTGCAGATACAGTTACAGATTTAATCATCACGCTATGTCTTTACGGGGCTAAGCTTTTAATCATCATGACATACACAGGGTGAATTTTTGATATGGGGCAGTAAGGGTACCTACGAGTTACCCTTAATCGTTGTAGCTACATGAAATCGGTCTTAGAAGACTATCCTTAACTTTTTGAGACACTGGAGACATAGATTTTGAAAAAAATGTACAGTCAGCAAAAATATGAGAAATTGTCATTAAAAAAAGATTGGTGCCAATAGATCCTGTTTTATAAGAGGATCAAAAAACTCTATTAGACCAACTAGGTATGAGTACTAGATGAGTCAGAAATCGCAAAAACCTTTTCCAATACAACTTACTTTTTAGGGTTCCGTACCTCAAAAGGAAAAAACAGAACTCTTATTTACCTCACTTCGTTGTCCGCCCGTCCCTCCGGCTGTGTCTGTCTGTCAGTGAAGACCCTTTTTCTCAGGAACGCGTGGGGAGGTATCAAGTTTAAATTAATTTCAAATACGTAGGTCTACGATTTCCGAGCTCAAAAAAACCAAACTTCTAAGTAATAAGTAAGTAATAAGTAATAAGTTTATTCAAAAAAAAATAATTTAGTACAGTAAAAACATTTTTCGTAATTCTATGTAATAAGTTCACAAGTGTTACATGCCTGAACTAGGACATCCTGTGTTTCAGGCGAGAAAAGGTAAAACATTATATCTAAATACGGCCATATAAGCGACATATTTTGATACTCGCAAATTAATCAAAAGCTATAGGGTACTTCCCGTTGACCTAGAATCATAAAGTTCAGCAAAGTCTTACAGCACAAGTAAAGGAAAAAGTCTGAAAATCGTTAATTAGTAGTTTTATCACATCATCATCATCACTTTTGGACATAGGCCGCCCCCCCCAAGCATCGCCACTTCGAGTGGTTTTATGCTTCCTGCGGCCTACCAGCAATACGTCTTCCGGGTACGCGTATCCCACTCCGGAAACTTTCGGCCCTATCGGCCATATGTTGTGCATAATTTACTGTTATACTATTTTAGTTATAGTCGTTCGTCAGGTGTAATCTGTAAGAATGCATCAGTCTGTGTATCAGTTTTATACAGGAATGCAGGCGTTCATTAATTCAATGAAAACGAAAAACTTCGCAAGCAATGCGAAATTGCTACTGAAGACTGCGGAATGAACCTCAGGACTAACTGCTTCTCACACGGGCATCTGTACGTCGCTTGGTCACACGTCACTAGTCCTGAGTCACAGTATATTTTGGCTGCTGAGACCATAATTACAAACGTAATATACCCGGAAGTGTTATTGTAAAGAATTAGTGCGGGAAATAAAGTGAATTTGTGACAATTGTGACCCACCAGTCGATGCCCAAAAAGGCAAGGCTGGCTGTTCACAATGGTGTGCTGGTACCCACGCTTATGTTTATGGAAGTGAATGTTGGGTGTGGCAAAAGAAGCATGTAAGTAGAATCAATGCTGTGATGCTTAGATGGTTTGGTCATGTTGAAAGGATTAATGAAAGGCGACTAACAAAAGGTATTTACAAGGCAGATGTGAGGAGAACGCCGGGTGGGGACGCCCTAGAAGGATATAATATTGTGACCTAATTGGTGATGTTCTTCAGAAAGGACAGGTGCGCAGTACTCGGAACAGGCGTGCGTATATGACCAGAATGTATGAACGTAAACGAAGCAAAAGGAGTATGTAAGTAGCGTAGCAGGTGGCGTTCTATAGTTTCTGTCTACCCCCATGGGAAGTAGGCGTGAGGTTACGTATGAATTTATATTTTATAAAAATAACATAGCATTACGTCTGTATTACCCAAAGGGTTAGGCAGAGGTGTACCTACCTATAGTACACCCACATTTTCGCCAGTTATGTTTAGTTCCCATGGAATACGGGGCGAGCCTATTGCCACTAACCGGGCACAAACTCAGAGTTCGGACTTTAACTGAGAAAGTCCAGACGGAAAACCCAATATCACTTTGCTTGACTCGGGAATTGTACCCAGGACCTCATTCCCAACAGGAGCGCTTGCGACCAATATACCAACGAGGCAGTTTTGTATAAAAATGTGGTTGTTATTTTTGTATATTGATAGTCTTATGACTTCCACGCGAACGAAGTTGCGGGCAGAAGCTAGTATTCTCTAAATATCACAAATTTTATACATAAAAGGTCAATTTACTGATACAAGTAATAGAAAGTTATATTAATGCGACGTCAAAGTGAATCGCGGGTATCTTTGTAAGTTGAGTTTCGATGTAAGTTCACATTTCGTTTATGTTAACTTAAAATTAAATATTGCACAATCATTCTTGAGGGAGATGAACAAAATCACAAATTGGGATAATGTCATATTATCGATGAGACATGGCTGAACTCGAATCATACCGTGCCGCAGTCGTGGACGGATGAATGACTATACCAAGGCATCTTGCTCAAAAGTGCCAATGGGAAAAGGTGGACGCCTAATAATCTGCTACGCCGGATCAGCCGGGGAGGTTTTAAAAGTACAAAAGAATATCACGAAGAAATGGACGCAAATAAATTCACAGAGTGGTTTACTAACTTGTTAACAAACCTCCCCGAATAGTGCATAATCATTATGGACAATGCATCTTACCATTCAGTTCAAATACATAAAGCACCTACTCAAGCAAACAAAAAGGCATGCACTTTACAATACATAATCAAATCGATCAAATACTCATACAAAGTTGAATCGATTTATCGTGGGTATCGAGTACCGGGTCGTTTGATTAATTCACTATTTACGTCGCGATGACAAATGTCAAAACGGGCCTTTTATTTTTTGACAACTTTAGTTGATTACTGTAAACTTCTAAGATCAAGTTTATAATAAGTAGCTTTAAAATTATATCGACATAATTTCGAACATAGTTGCGCGAAATATTATATAACAGACTGTCCCATTTTAGTATCACCTTGTTTGATTAATAAATCAGTGATTCCTAGAACAGCCAAAACGTTGTAGCATATTATTTTTGTAAGAAATGGAGAAAAAATAGAAGTATTTGATGCAGTAGCAATTAATTTTATAGAAGTGTGGACTATGTCTTCATTACTAACTGTAAGGCTGTATACAGAAAGAAAGCTGGAAAAGAAAGAAAGAAAGAAAAATGCGTTTATTGGCATTACAGCAACTTACAAGCGCTTACCGGCGCTTAACAGCGCTGGTAACCCGCGCAGGAAAATACAATGTCGCCCATGCGCATGTGTACGCCCGTAATATTCTGAATATTCATGAAAAAATGTCGAAAATAAACTTCAAAAGGTCTATCTATAACATTTTTCATGTTATTCAATTTTTAATTTTTTAAGTAGAGTTTGTAGATTTGCTTTCTATTTTTTGACTCATCTCCGAAGTTTATGGGTCGATTTGGATTCTGTTTATTATTTCCAAAAGCTTATGAGTTATTTTAACAGGTTAATTAACATTTTTACTAAAAATTATCGACTACGAAAAAAAAGATGGAATCGAAGTCATTTTTTCGGTAAAAAATTGTGTATTTATTTAAAAAAAACTAGTGTAAATCCATAAATTATCCCCATAGGACGACTTTTTTGACTGATTTATTTATTCAAAAAACTTCGCACGGCTGCTGACTTTCAATGCCTAAAAATGATTTATTTCGCTCTCGCTCAATCAGTTCTCGGTTTCTGCATAACTACGTGGGGGGGAACCCACAAGACTACAATATTGCATTTAGAGAGGGCTCAAAGAGCTGTGTTAAAAGTACTCGCGAGGAAATCTATATTGTATGTTGTAAGTATCTATATTTTCGAAGTAGCTATGTTTGTTAAGCAAAGTCCAAGTCGTTTTGAACGTCTAGCTGATGTATTCCCTAGAAATAGACGTGACAATAGTAAATTATGCCAATTAACGTGTCAAACTACTTTGGTGCGCAAAAGTGTCTACTGTATGGCCCCAATTATATATAATAAATTACCAAGTAGTTGGAGAGAATTAACAACAGTGCAGTTCAAGAGTAGACTACGTACATTTTTAATGGATAAGACGTACTACAGTGTGACTGAGTTTTTATCGGAAAATGATTTTTGCTGAATTACTTTTATAATGGATTTGCCTTTGGTCATAGGTACTTTAATAATGTAAATGTTTGCATGCCGAATGGTGAAATATGGCTGACCTTTAATGTATCTTGTCACCTATTATGTATTACCCATATTTGCAAAATAAATGTCTATTCTATTCTATTCTAGAAACCTATTCGATTTCCGACTACCGAATTATATTCACTTTGTGAGGTCCTCGCAGTAAGACAGCTGTACGTACTACACACAGTGCTTAAGAAACACCACCTTTTGCTTTAAGACCCTCAGTACCTCACTAAAAAGCGACGCTCTGACAGAATCTGTAAAACTGAGCTCTGCAGGTTTGCGTTGGTAGGTCGCCACTTCAACCACATTAGCTCTAGGCCTTATAATAATATAAATAGGAGAGTCAAAATCTAACCTTTAACAAGGAACTTACTGAAAAAAAAATTGACAGACTGGCTTAAATCTAGGTCCTATGATGCAACTGAGCAACTTTTAGTATCATAAATAAACCCTCATGCTAGCATCCTCTCATAATAGACTAATTGCACATCTTACTCACTCTCACACACTCACTCACACACACTCACATACACTCACAAACACTCTCGCCCTCACTTCCACTCTACATCATTACATACAAACTTTTGAGTGAATTTGTCTTTTCTAATTGTTAATTTTATTATAAGACTTCCTAAAGCTGTGTCTGGAACAAATGTCTTCCATGTATGTTGTATGGGGCGTTGATAGCTGCGCCACAGTATTTTACTTTTGTAGCTATCTTCGTGTCTTTTGTTAAGTTATACCTAAAATTGTTCCTAATAAATAAATTTTAATTTAATTTAATTTAATTTTTAATTATTATTTGTAATCTACTACATAACAGCTAAAAATTTACAGATCAAATTAAACCAAACTGTAACTAATTCCAAAGTAAAACTCTAAAACTCTAAGGGTCAAATTTAGGAAAAGAAAATGTGAAAGTCAATTAAATGTCCCCGCTCTTAGCAGTGAGTACTAAAAGGTTAAACTAATAAGGAGGACGGTAATGGAAATAAAAACAAACAAGCAATAGCCAGATTTTTACTTAAAAAAATAAAAAATACAAGAATTTTATTTAATTAGATTTTCGAAATGGCCCCCACCCTCCTGTAAACAAACTAAAGCCCTCATGGCAACACTTTTTATTGTACGACGTAATTCTTCACGGTTTTCTTTCATTTCTGCAGCAGCAGCAAAAATCCTAGCCGTTAATCGCTCGCGGCTTTCAATGGGCACGACATACACTTTTTGTTTCATGTATCCCCAAAGATAAAAATCTAAGGGTGTAAGGTCGGGAGATCGCGGCGGCCAAGCAATGGGACCTCCTCTGCCAATCCATCGCGGATAATTTTGATTTAAATAATCACGAACTAGTCGTGCGAAGTGTGCTGGAGCTCCATCTAATTGCAGATACATCCGCCTTCTTGTTTCGAGCGGTACTTCCTCCAAAAGCAATGGCAAGGTATTGACTATAAAATCTAAAAATGCGTGTTGATCTAGTCTGTTTGGTAACACGAAAGGGCCAATAAGTTCATCTTCAATCATTCCAGCCCATACATTTATGGAAAATTTAGTCTGGAAAGTTGTTTCTCTAATGACGTGTGGATTTTCAGTGGCCCACACATGAAGATTGCGATGATTTGTTATACCCGCCCTTGTAAACGTGGCTTCATCTGTCCACAAAATCTTCCTCATAAAATTGAGATAAGCTCTTTGCTGTGCAATTATCCAATTACAAAAAACAGATCTTGCACCGTAATCGACATTTCCCAAATGTTGTGCACGTCGGAAATGATAAGGATGCAGGCCTTCTTTTTTGAGAATTCTCCAAACTCTTATTCTTGGTATACCTACTCTTATCGATAGAAGACGAATACTTAGCATAGGGTTAGCGCGCACTAATCGTAACACATCCTCTTCCACATCTACATCAACAATCACGCCGGGCTCATTTCGTTGCGGAAATAATCCTCTTTCGCAAAAAAGACGATGTACGGCAATGAAGGATCGGTACCCAAGTACTGGTCTACTTGGATATCGACGTCTGTACTCTTCGACAGCAGCGCGTGCATTTCCATTACAAACACCGTAAATGAAATGCATGTCAGCCACATTAGACGGCGGTAGATCACGCAATCGTACCATTGCAATGATACGAGTAGTTAAGTTTGCTTAAACAAACTTTCCTCACAAGATTAAGTAGTGCACAAATCACAAAACACGTAGCGTCACGGGGTCAGTAATCAAGCGACTGAATGAAGTAACGCTAGCCGACAAGGGTGTGCACGTGGTAGGGACGCAATTGTTAAAAAGCTGTTTCTAGGAACCGGTTTCTACCTGAGCGACCCTTTTTATTTGAATAGTTGCAAATGTTCAACAAGTTGTTTGCTGGTTTTTTTTTAGAGATAGGTATTAGTAATGTTCTGTGAATTTTTAGCTGATATGTAGTAGATTACAAATAATAATTAAAAAAGTCGTCCTATGGGGATAATTTATGGACTTACACTAGTTTTTTTTAAACAAATACACAATTTTTTACCGAAAAAATGACTTCGATTCCGTCTTTTTTTTCGTAGTCGATAATTTTTAGTAAAAATGTTAATTAACCTGTTAAAATAACTCATAAGCTTTTGGAAATAATAAACAGAATCCAAATCGACCCATATACTTCGGAGAAGTGTCAAAAAATAGAAAGCAAATCTACAAACTCTACTTAAAAAATAAAAAATTGAATAACATGAAAAATGTTATAGATAGACCCCCCCTATTGAAGTTTATTTTCGACATTTTTTCATGAATATTCAGAATATTATGGGCGGTCACATGCGCATGGGCGACATGGGTGCCGATAAGCACTGAACGGTGCCGACAAGTTCCGACAAGCTTCAACACGCGCTGGTCAGCGCTGGGCGCTGCCATTTAAAATTAATAATATAATAATAAAATCATCGTCCGACGAGTCCGACATTTTGCTTGGTCTGCTTCAACCTGCTTCCTTTGTGGAGAACGGACCAGCGCTGTCAAGCGCCGGTAAGCGCTTATAAGTTTCCAGCTTTCTTTCTGTATACAGCCTTACCATACAACGCGTGAAAAATACTTAAAAAGCAATTACGATAAATGTACTTACATTTTTTATACTATCCAAAATCAATACAAACTGAAAACGAAGAAGAGTGAAGTTACAAGAATGGAAACAAAAATGTGTCACAGAATTGTTTGATAATTGTAGCTCCAAATGCATTGATTTTAATACCTATAGTTGTCCTCAGGGAAAGAGACTACCTGCATTTGGAAGGGCTTTTCTATAACATCAATGTGATAAAAGAGAATGGTGGCTGGTGGCCTAGATAGCACAGAGACGAAAATACTTGAAAATGAATTTGCAAGAAAGCTAAAAAACCAATCTAGCATCGACAGGGCAAGAGAACATAAAAAGAAAACTCCCTCGTCTTTTAAGGCTTCTGAAAGTACTTTGAAAACTCTTGATTATCAAGCGTCGCTACTACCTCTACCAAATCAGAGAAACAAGCTATCTCTGCCTACCTTAGCCATAGTTTGTGACCGTTATTGTATCTCTGAACAATCGGCGGTAGCAGTTGCAAGTGCAGAAGTCCTATAGATTTAAAAAAAAATGTTGGTCAAAGCGTGCGACGGAATTGCTACAAACACTGGCCAAAAAGTGGAGTGTTTCGTTTGATAGAAGTTAGGCAGACAACTGCAATGGTTCATTTGTCAACTACACGTGAAAGAACTACCCTTCGGCAATTGTTAACTAAATAAGATGGATCAACCAGGGGGCCCACCCATCCCATGGATACCCATCTTTGTCATGGTTTTCAAGGTTGCTGATAACGAAAATGGGATCAAAAATTTTTGGTAACGCCAAATTTAATTTTAGTTTTGGCCCCATTATTATTCATCATTCATCATTTCAGCCAAAAGTCGTCCACTGCTGGACATGGCCTCCTATAAAGGGTTGCCATAATTGCCACGCTGCATGACGAAAAAGTGAAAAATTTTCGGTGGCGCTACCTTGAATTTGGATTTTGACCCGAGTTTTGTTATCAAAGACCTCGAAAACCATGAAAATTACACCCATGTTAAACTAAACGAAAAAAAAAAGATATAAATAAAAATAAAAAAACTCCGATAAAAACAATTGAAACTTAACTGGTGAATTGTGGGTGTACTATTCACAGCATACACCTCTACCCCAAACCTCTGAAAGAATAGGTACGAGTACAGCCCTGATTTTATGAAGAAATCTCATTTCTGCAACTTTTTCGCGCAACTGTTCTTTCTGTTCTTGCCAGATTTCGTGACTCTAGGTCAACTAGAAGTAGGTTTTGATTTTATTTGCAAGTATCAAAATATATCGCATTAAATCTGTAACTATCTGAAATGTTCTAACCGTTTGGCTCGTCGTTTTATAATTTGCTGTAAATTATAGACTTAGAGGAATACAAACTTAATGCAATATTGCTCATCTCCGATAGTAAACAGTGTGATAATAATATATAGCCTACCAACTGATCAGACTTACAGGTATTATTATCTATGCAAAATTTGAACAGAATCTATCTGGTTGAATTTGCGTGATGCTGGAACATACATTCAGGCAAACAGACAAAAATCATAAAAAACTATATTTTGAGCATTAGATTCAATCCCAGACCTCGTAGCAATTACTTTTTTATATTCAATGTACAATTTTGACTTCGCTACGCTTTTATTAGTATAGATTATTAATAATTATATTATTTTCAGGGTACAGCAAACTCTTCTACTTTTACGGACCGATAATAATACTGTTTGTAATAAATATGGTCCTGTTCACGCTAACAGCCTTGAAGATTGCTGCGATCAAAAAACAGACCGAAATGATACTCCAATCTAAGGAAAGTGGGACTCATGATCGGAAAAATGATTCACGACGGTAGGCATAAGTTACAAACTTGATACTTTTAACCTTATTTACTACGTAAGTGCCTACCCACTCAGTTTAACACAAGAGTTAAGTCCTGCCTCGTAACCAAGCCCGCTAGATACTAGAACTCAAACGGCCATTTTGTTTCAGATTCACACTTTACGTCAAGCTGTTTACCGCCATGGTATTCGTAGAGGTGAACTGGGTCTTAGAGATCGTCGCCATATTTTATCCCGAACAGGAAATCGTTTTACTAGTCACCGATGTGTACAACGTGGTCATCCTGCTTGTTATCCTCCTTAACCTCTTGTGTCAAAAGCAGACATGGATAATGATAAAAAAGAGGTTAGTTTTCTAATATGTCCATAGAGAAATAAAAAATCTACTTTGTTGCACATTCGCCTCAAAGTTTACTCCACATTTGATATTCCTGTTTCTCCCCACATTTTGTTCTTTATTCGCCTCAGGATTTTTATGGAAATTAATGCTTATAAAGCATTGTCTTCTGTTGCCCAACTTTACTGGCTTTGTACTGTACTTCTCTAAGGTATGTTATTTATATGTAGATTATTATTTTTTTCGCAGGTATAATCAAATGTGTGGCCTTCCAACTTCTGGACAAACGACGGGTGTTTCAACTCGCACCCAACCATCACAGACCGCACAGAGCCAGGATGACGCTGTAACAAATGACTACAGCCAAGAAAAGGCTAACCCTGTTGCGACTCAGGATGATACTCAATCAACCGACTACTGTCAAGAGACGACGAATCCTGCCCAGAGCCAGGATGACACTCAATCAACCGATTACAGACGAGAAAAGCTAAACCTTGCCCAGAGCCAGGATAGCACTCAGTCAACTGACTACAGTCGAGAAAAGGCGAACCTTTCTGCGACTCAGGATGATACTCAATCAACCGACTACTGTCAAGAGACGACGAATCCTGCCCAGAGCCAGGATGACACTCAATCAACCGATCACAGACGAGCAAAGCTAAACCTTGCCCAGAGCCAGGATAGCACTCAGTCAACTGACTACAGTCGAGAAAAGGCGAACCTTTCTGCGACTCAGGATGATACTCAATCAACCGACTACTGTCAAGAGACGACGAATCCTGCCCAGAGCCAGGATGACACTCAATCAACCGATCACAGACGAGCAAAGCTAAACTCTGCCCAGAGCCAAGATAGCACTCAGTCAACCGACTACAGTCGAGAGAAGACGAATCATGCCCAGAGCCAGGGTGACACTCAATCAACCGACTACAGTCGAGAGAAGACGAATCCTGCCCAGAGCCAGGGTGACACTCAATCAACCGACTACAGTCGAGAGAAGACAAATCCTACCCAGAGCCAGGATGGCACTCTATCAATCGACTACAGTCGAGAAATGTCGAACCCTGCCGAACGCCAGGGCTAATAGTGATAGGCTAATATAGATGGACAGACTACTAGTTATTAAATGGTTAAGGCGCAGATATATGACTTTAGTGACTTTTAAATCTGTTATTACGCTTTCATATAATGCAAATAAGTTATGAAAAAATATATGTTAAACTAGTACGCATACACATGAATTCTGTATGTGAATATTTAAGTATTGTAGTAAAATACTTTATGAAATAAATTCAGGAACGTCTACCCAAAGCGTAAAAAACGATATTACTTTTAAACTACTTACATAGGATATTTCATGTTTTTTTTTTTTTTCATTTCGCATTGTGTAGGATTTCTGTAAAATCAGAGGTCAGCGTATACTTGAAATTTATAGCTTGATGTGTAGCCGCGTGGACCACAAACACTGCGAAAAAATGTAAGCAAGCAGTGGTTACGAGTGTCGCTGCAGCTTCTTGCGGTTGGGTTGTGGTAATCTACAAAATTTCGATGTAGTTGCGTTGTCGCTACTAGTTGCGATGTGGTTCCGTTGTGTTGTGTTGTATTTTTTATTTAGGATGGGTTTGCTGTTGACCTTAGTCTATGGCAGAGGTAACAGAGATAAAGTCGACGATGGAGTGAGCTTTTATAGGGCCAAAAATATTGTAGGTCTGTGAAAACCATTTTTTCGATTCAGGGATCCGTTTGCGTAATATTAAGCTTTAATGCTATTTTTTGTTACAGTCAAGTGTCCCACTGCCAGCTAAATGGTTGTTTTTGGATAAGTGAAAAAAAATCATGGCAGTAGTATATAAATAATAATTATAAAGAAATTAAAATAAGAACTATCACAGATAAGTCAATGGCTTTACAAGATAACGAGTAATAGTCGACCAACTTAAACTTGCAGTTGGAGAATTCACCGTGACGTATAACGATGTATGGTAGAACATTTTTTTCAACTTCAATGTTAAGTTTGTTTTTGGGATAAATTCATCACAATTACGGAACGCTTCATTGTGCGTGGTCCGACACGCACTTGGCCGGGTTTTATCTTACCGATTTGATGCAAATGGGTCATTGTGGGTAAGTTAACATCAAATCATGCCGTTAATTCCTTGGTAGGCCATCGCATTTAATTCACCGTTATTTACCCTTAGTAGCTAGTTTTCCTCGGGGTTCATCTTACATCTCGGGGTTTTCCAAATACAGCATTGATATTGCGAGCTGTTTCTGCTGCGTTAGTTCCGCATCGGTATTCAATAAAAAAAAATACAAAAAAAAACAACCGACTACCAAAAAAACACTACGTACAAACTAAAAAATTACTAGTCAATGATAACTATAATATTCAATTCTTTTACCTTTCGTGATCTCGTGATTTGGTTTTCTGAGACATCATTTCCACAACCCGAAGTGGTGGTGTTGTGGTATGATCACAAGGTTTGAGTTGTCATAACAAACAGATGTAGCACTAGTTCCAGGAAATAAAAATGTGTTCATTAATTCAATATTAAGAGTAATTACTTACGGGTAGTCAGAAGCCCAAAAGTCTGACAACCAGTCTTACCAAGGAGTATTGTATTACCCAGTAACTGGGTTGTGGAGGTCAGGGGGTCTAAAATGGACGCTTTGGCAGAATCACAATAATAATAAAATATGATCTGCGTACAATTCATAACCCGCAATTATCTGTTTGACAGCAGCTATTTGACATTAGTATTAGATGAATTGCGCGATGTATGCATTGTACGCAGATCATAATATGATTCTGCCAAAGCGTATATTTTAGGCCCCCAGATAGGCAGTCGCTCCATGTAAAATACTGGTAGTCTTTAGTCTAACCGGATGCGGTTAGACTAAAGACTAAAAAACAAGTAAATAGTGTAATAGTGAGTGTGTTTAGAGAGTAATGTGATGTGGCCATGTCCTTTTCTTATAAATAATAACATTGATATCTATTAAATTTTCCTTTGGGACCATGTCTTTTTTTGTTTAATTAAATACAAAAAAAGACATGGTCCCAAAGGAAAATTAAATTTGAAGGCAGCTATGGTTTTTTTTTTTGGGTGGGAAATTATCAAATAACTTCTCCCACTCTGGGCGGAGCGGGAGGGCGTGTCAGACTTTTACTGACTAAAACCCACCCGTGTTCCTTCCGTTGCTTGTTTGACAGCAGCTATTTGACATTAGTATTAGATGAATTGCGCGATGTATGCATTGTACGCAGATCATAATATGATTCTGCCAAAGCGTATATTTTAGGCCCCCAGATAGGCAGTCGCTCCATGTAAAATACTGGTAGTCTTTAGTCTAACCGGATGCGGTTAGACTAAAGACTAAAAAACAAGTAAATAGTGTAATAGTGTGTTTAGAGAGTAATGTGATGTGGCCATGTACTTTTCTTATAAATAATAACATTGATATCTATTAAATTTTCCTTTGGGACCATGTCTTTTTTTGTATTTAATTAAACAAAAAAAGACATGGTAGTAGTATATAAATAATAATTATAAAGAAATTAAAATAAGAACTATCACAGTAGTTCTTATTTTAATTTCTTTATAATTATTATTTATATACTACTGCCATGATTTTTTTTCACTTATCCAAAAACAACCATTTAGCTGGCAGTGGGACACTTGACTGTAACAAAAAATAGCATTAAAGCTTAATATTACGCAAACGGATCCCTGAATCGAAAAAATGGTTTTCACAGACCTACAATATTTTTGGCCCTATAAAAGCTCACTCCATCGTCGACTTTATCTCTGTTACCTCTGCCATAGACTAAGGTCAACAGCAAACCCATCCTAAATAAAAAATACAACACAACACAACGGAACCACATCGCAACTAGTAGCGACAACGCAACTACATCGAAATTTTGTAGATTACCACAACCCAACCGCAAGAAGCTGCAGCGACACTCGTAACCACTGCTTGCTTACATTTTTTCTAAGTGAGTAATGTGATGTGGCCATGTACTTTTCTTATAAATAATAACATTGATATCTATTAAATTTTCCTTTGAGACCATGTCTTTTTTTGTATAATTAAATACAAAAAAAGACATGGTCCCAAAGGAAAATTAAATTTGAAGGCAGCTATGGTTTTTTTTTTTGGGTGGGAAATTATCAAATAACTTCTCCCACTCTGGGCGGAGCGGGAGGGCGTGTCAGACTTTTACTGACTAAAACCCACCCGTGTTCCTTGCGTTGCCTGTGTGTGCCAGGGCCACGATATGGGATTTCGGACAAACTCTCAACCCTTGCAGGAAAGTAGCTATGCTACGGTAGGTACCAATGAATTACATGATTACGCATTGGCACATAAAGCTGTTATGGTGTTATTTACGTAGTTTTTAAATAAATAAATGATTGGTGAATGATGCACTTTAGTCAATGATAAAAATATTATCGTGATATTTACGTTCTTACATGTGCAAGTGTGGTCAGGATGCATAGTTTGATAAATGCAACTGCTAATTATGTCGTCTTAGAATTACTATTAGGCTAGGCGCCAACACAAAGACGAGGCCTCACATGTCTTTCGGCGATAAACTTGTTTAAAATGTATTGATTGTTGTATATATTACTTGCATGTTTTTCACTTTTGAAGTCCTGTAACTCGGTCTTGGGAAACAGTAAATATTGACCACATTTCATCAAGTACCGCAATTCACAACATAGCAATTGTGGAACATACTTCAAGTTATTATTATTCTATTACAGGAGAAAATTTGAGAGGATTTAGGAAATAAATAAGTAAGTAAATCAGATTGTAAACAATGACACTGCAATGGCGGTTGTAGAATCACAGACTGCGATAGACTTACAACAAACAAATATGGCGTCGATTGCACAGCCGATACAAGGGAAAGGGACGAGGGGTGGTTGTCATTTCGGAAGCCATCACCCATAGGCATATACGTCCATTAATTCTCATATTTTTTGTTGTGTGATTACCAGCCGTGCTCCTAGGTATTTACTTAGGGTATTTAATAGAGTCGACGTAAGGGCAAAACTATTTGTTTGACGTCAGGACAAAACTGTTCGGATGTACCTAATACAAGAGTGCAGCCGTAAGCAAGATACTCTGTTAGGGGAAGATCGTTCGGATATAGCAAAGTTGACTGCCTTGGTCTTTTCTATATTCAGTGTCAAAAGATTATGTTGTAGCCAGTTAGCAACAGCCATTTATACCGGTATAGAAATCAGCTGCGCTCTCATTTATCATCGAAACAGTTCGGCTGTGCCATTTTGAAACCTAGTACCCCTTACTAGGTTTCAAAATGGAACAGCCGAACTGTTTTTGGAATAAAATTTAAAGGAAACAGTAAAAATGACTTTCTTACTTAAATTGAATGCACTAAAAAAACTTTAACGGTTATCTTTATAGGAGGGTGCTGTAAACTTGTAGGGTATTTTATTTTAATTTGTGATGTTTTTTTGTGCATATTCGGAAAAATGCACCTTTTATAGCACTTACTATATAAATTGTTATCGGATGTTGAAATCGCCCTAATTGACTCTTAAAAAAACTAGTAAGATACCTGGCTAGGTTATCATTTGGTCTATACTAATCGGCTTAAACATGACTATACATTAAATAGAGCAAAGATGAACTCGAAAATAAAACCAGTTACATTTTTTTACTCTGTGTTTTATTATAATTTCAAAGAAAAGGCACAGGCATAAAAAAAAATATTTAACAGGTTATGTACTCATACATAAACTGACAAGAAGAAAGGAACAGAACAACACGTATAAAGGTGATGCTTATTTCTAAAGAAATCTCTTCCAGCATATCTGCGATAGGAAAGTAAACTACGTGAGTACGAGAAAACCAAATATATCCTAAATAAAAAAAAAAATACTCTTCACTAATTTAAATATAAACATTTTATTTATGTATTCACTCCAAACATACAAATATCCTTACAGGCTATACCCAATGCGATATTTTAGTACACTTAACAATTAAATATTTCCACTGCTTATACCCTAACAAATTCTTTAAGTAGCTATTCTTTCAAATTCACCCAAAGAGCAACTAATGTCGACGTCATCAGCAATGAGGTTGAGAGTGCGGAGGGCGCTCGTCAGCGGCGCCTCACGCAGCAAGTTAGTTCGCGCGCGCGGTACCGCCAGCAACCCCGGCTGACGACGACGACCCACATACCCGTCTAGCACGACTAGTTCCACCCTTCGCAATATATCCGCATTATGTATCTTCCTTCTAATTATCTTAAAGATCTATGTAACAAGTGTGAGTTGCCTCCTGACCCTCAGTTCATTATATCCGACCATACCTTTTTGGGTGGGAAATTATCAAATAACTTCTCCCGCTCTGGGCGGAGCGAGAGGGCATGTCAGACTTTTACTGACTAAAACCCACCCGTGTTCCTTCCGTTGCCTGTGTGTGCCAGGGCCACGATATGGGATTTCGGACAAACTCTCAACCCTTGCAGGAAAGTAGCTATGCTACGGTAGGTACCAATGAATTACATGATTATGCATTGGCACATAAAGCTGTTATGGTGTTATTTACGTAATTTTTAAATAAATAAATGATTGGTGAATGATGCACTTTAGTCAATGATAAAAATATTATCGTGATATTTACGTTCTTACATGTGCAAAAAATATTTGAAGCTGTAGGCAGAAGAGCTATAATAGCTCTTCTGCCTACAGCTTCAAATATTTTTGAAAAAGCAATGTGTAAAAGCTGTGAAAGAACCATTTGCATCCCGTTCGTAGTTCTACGTGAAAAACAATGGAAATATTATTGTGTCGTGTCGTGTACAAGACGCGGTCTAAAAATGTGTATCAGTTTTCAAATTAAATTCTTAATATGCAGTGTGAGTAAAGTTTAAAATGTTATGTCTAGGTACTTATTACTTTTTAATAGTTGTGCAGCAAATATTCTAAGAGTACCTTTTAATGTCGTTGCGTATCTCATTAAACAAAACATAAAATCATTGCAAACAATCAGTACTGGTTTAGACAGGGAATCTCAACGGAGGATGCTGTAGCTGACCTTACTAAAACATTAGTTAACAACTTCGACAAAGGCATGAAATGCTATGGTATCTTCCTTGACTTATCTAAGGCGTTCGACACAGTGTCTATTCCCACCTTGATCTCGAAAATGGAAAGCGTTGGGATTCGTGGCCTCGCATTGGACATATAGATTATCTCTCTATTCGCACTCAATGGGTTAAAATCGACTCTACAAAGAGTGATGATAGATTTATCAGCTTTGGTGTTCCGCAGGGTAGCATCCTCGGGCTCCCTAATGATTTCTCTCTCTTTTTGCTCTACATCAATGACCTATGTTAAGCTCACATTCCAAATTGCGTCATATTTACGTACGCCGATGACACAGCGTTGATAGTTTATGATACTGACTGGGACAGAGCAAGTAAAAGGGCGGAATTAACAGTCGCTTCGTCTTGTAATGGAGTGGTTCTCAGAGAATTTACTCACCCTTAACGTAGCAAAGACAAAGGTCATTCGATTTTCGCTACCTAACACTTTAACGTGTCAATCGCTTTAAAATAATATAGTAATTATTTTGTTTTAAGTAATTACGACAAAATCTATTTTAAAATCGATTCGATGACAGAGGAATGAGCACACAAAAGTAATAAGTTTAAATGATTACTTTTGTATTCTCGTTATATCTCTCTCTATATATTCTATATAAAACAAACTACGATGCCTCTGTCATCTTAGTTTGTTTTAGATAGCTGCTTACATTCTTATGATTTAGATTTAAATGAGGAAAAGTACAAAAGATATTAGCTGCGAAAAGGGAAGCCAGTTAAGCAAGATATGCGATGATGAAGTCTGATCCTAATATAAGGGATATGCTGACAAAAATAATAAAGAGAGTAGTCGGATATAATTAGGCTGTTTCACATAAATGCCTGCATTTTATGGCTATTACAAAATCATCATTTTTAAAATGTATAGATCAAATTGTAGGTACTATATTTTGAAGGAAACCAGTTTTTTTTACCTGTCATTTCAATCCAATTTTCTTTACAAAGGGATCACGCGGAAAACTGAAACATGAAATTCAAGTTCAAAATACTTATATTCCAAAATCACATTATGCATTCCAAACATCCAAAATGCAATTCTCATAACTCTGTCAATTTGTCAATATCGATTTTCGATTAATCAAATCGATTTAAAAGTAACAAGTAGTGATGTACTACTTGTTACTATTAGTACTACTAGTATCACCGTTTGACAGAAAAATGATAAAAGCGCCTGTACCACGAAACTCACACTATTTCTGTCGTTTGCATTACATTGCATAGAGGCAAAGCGCCCAATGATGGTCCCTCAAAGCAATGCCAGCAATGTGAAATTAATAGTGTGAAATAAGAATTTATCTTAGTAGTGTCACTTGTATAGCACAATAAATGCTATACAAGTTACTGTGCTACACAAGCTATTTGAGCAACAATATTACTTATCGATGGTAGGTATACCTCCATTGACTCGATTTACTACCCTAGAAGAGTGTTAACACGTTCAATCAATCAATCAACTCAGCCTATAGCAGTCCACTGCTGGAAGCCTCTCCAAGGCTGCGCCACAACACCCTCTCCTCCGCCTTCCACATCCAGTCTGTCCCAGCCACCTTTTTAAGGTCGTCGGTCCATCTAGCTGGGGGGCGTCCCACACTACGCTTGACGATACGCGGTCTTCACTCCAGCCCACTGCCACTTCAGCTTGCTTACTCTGCAGACTATGTCGGTAACTCCGGTTCTCTTCCGGATAACTTAATTTCTGATCTTATCCACCAGAGAAACTTCGGGCATAGCCCGCTCTATAGCACACTGAGTGACCTTGAATTTGTGGACCAGCCCGACTGTGAGTGTCCACGTTTCAGCACCGTATTTCATAACGGGCAGGACGCACTGGTTGAATACCTTAGTCTTCAAATACTGCGGGATTGGCAACGAGAAGACTTGACAAAGTTTTCCAAACGCTGCCCAACCCAACCGGATCCTTCTGTCGGCTTCTTTCTCAAAGTTGTGCCTACCAAGCTGGAAAACTTGCCCTAGGTAGACTTACTCCTTCACAACTTCGAGAAGCGACCCTTCGATGTGGATTGGACTCGGCAAGACATGCGAATTGGACATGACTTTGGTCTTGTCCAAATTCATGCCAAGGCCAACCCACCGAGAGGCTCCATTTAGGCTGTGCAGCATCTGGTCTAACTGTTCCAGCGTCTAAATATAATATTTTGTGGTTATTAAAAGAAAAAATTACATAGAGAGGATTTTTTGGTGGGGGTGAAAAGTTATTAATTTAGTTTTAGCAAAATTAATTTCCAAATTATATTCGTTCATCCAGGTGGTTGTTTTGGTAAATATCTTATTAAGGGTACTATTTAAATTTACGTTATCATGACAATAGTTCGTTAAGAATAGAAATATCATCCGCAACAAAATGCATGGTCCAGATTCCTTTATGGTTTTTGGCAGATCATTGTACACACGATTACACATTGCTTTTTCAAAAATATTTGAAGCTGTAGGCAGAAGAGCTATAATAGCTCTTCTGCCTACAGCTTCAAATATTTTTGTTATCGTCCAATAATTGGACGATAACTATTAGGGTCTGTTTTACTATTTTTCTTGTGTAAAGGTGTCACTAGTGCGATTTTTAGCTGATCAGGGAAAACGCCTTCTTCGAAAAATTGGTTTATTAATTTGAAAAATGGTAAAGTGAGTTCGTGTGCACATTGCCTGAGTAAACTAAGTGGGAATTCGTCTATTCCGTGACTGTTTTTGTTTTTTAGGCTTTTTACTAAAGTGTCTACAGGAGCAAGGAACATAGTGTTTTGGGTAGGTAGCACGGGGATACCTTTCGGTTCATTTGTTTGTGAAGGGCTGTCTTCACCGATGGATGCAAAAAAGTTGCTGAAAATATTTGCGACTTCCTTTGGTTCCGAGGTTGTTTTATTTTTGTTGTTTGTTTTATTGGTACGTTCGTTTATCATAATCCACATAGTCTTGTCTTGATTTGATTTTTTTATTTTGTTAATGTATTGTAATTTTCTCGCTGTAGTTACTATTTTTTTTAAATATTTTCTCATATTTTTTATAATATTTTGTTATTATTAGGTTATTTGTTTTTAGGGTAAGTGTTTTTAATAATCTTTTTTTTTGCAGGAAATTTTGTTACCTTTGGTTAAACAATATTTTTTATAATCCGTTTTATTTTAATGTTTTGTTTAGGTATGCATTCGTTCTGGATATTAGAGACACTAGTTATACGTCACACTTAGTATTACGTACACACTAGTTATATATAGAAATATAAAGGGGAAAAAATTAAATCCCTATGTCTACGAATGTCGAATTTCAGCCCACCGTGCAGCGGCATGACGCGCAAAGTGGACAACGATGTTTGTTGAAATTACAATTTTGGTCCGAAATTTATTATTGTATAATATAAAAATAATATATTATAATTATACAACATTATATTTAGTATAATTATATGCGAAACCTGAATACAGTTTGTTCATAATAAGGAACTGAATAAATTTCAATGATTTTTACACCATGTTATATTCTGTCCCAAAAATATTTAAGTGTTATGGAAAATGTTATCACCATTTAATTACTTACAATACAATAGCCGTATGGTTAGGTACCTACTGCCAAATTATTATCAATGAGCGCAAGACGACCCTGGACGCGCGGGGGCGCGAGCGCCGGGCGCCGCGTGGCGTTAGCATGTTTTTGTACGGACAACCCGGTATCATAACAACCATAAAACTTTGTGATTTTAATAATTCTCGTATCACAATGTTAGTTACTTTACTCCTCCGAAACGGCTTGACCGATTTTTATGAAATTTTATATGCATATACAGTAGGTCTGAGAATCAGCTACTATAAGGGTGGCTTTCCCACGGGATTACGCGGGTAAAACCGCGGGGCGCAGCTAGTTGTAACATAAAAAACTATAAATTAGGTACACAATAAAAATTGTTTATTACTTACTTGTTCATGATGGAATACCAGTTGTTACAAAATCTGGTATTTATTTTACTGCACACAATCAAAATTTTTCCGTGACTGGGCGACACGCTCTCAAAAACTGTACTGAGAGTCGAATTTATATAGAAAGGTCTAGTAACCGCCCCGGCCGTACTAGTACTAGCCACGCCCCGTTGGTGAGTTTGAGAGACGTAACATGTGACGATATGCCATCCTTGTTCTTTTACGTACACTTTGTGCAAGTTAGAGCTGTTTAGCAACAGAGCCTCAAGTCTGCTATTACAATAGTGTCAGAATGGTCGATCATTGATTTCATAATTTTGATTTTGACAAGTTTGGTAATCTACTATTATAGTGGCGTCATTATGACTTTCCAATGGTCGGCCACTGACACTACATTGAAAGAAATTGCATTTATTGGTAATCTCGTACATAATGACAAATGAATGACATTTCTACTAATGGGTTTTATAATAATGGCAATACGACAATGCCATTATAATAACACAATTCTATTACGAGAACATTGACCGATCAATGATCGACCATTATGAATTTAGCAGATTAGAGCAGATTTTAGCAAAAAGACAATGGGATCGTGTTAGAATGACTGAATTTATAAAAATAGCAGACTGACGGGTAAAAATGTTACGAGTACGTGTAAAAATCGCAAGTCGCAAACGTACCACTTCGAAAAGAAAATCCCGTGCTCACGATAACCAAGTCTGTTTACCGCCCCTTTTTGCGTCGACCAATAAAAAACAATTTCTTTTGTTTAAATCAATTTCCCAGGCTCTGATAGAATGATTATGAAATGAAATGAAATGAAATCGTTTATTCTGTAAATAGGATATTAAAAATACTTTTACACGTCATATTTATAAAAAAAAAAACTAGATGTAGCCGACATTTCCTATCTGACTACCCCTGAGAAGAAATGGCGAAACAAACTCAGGGGTCAAAGTCTCTTTTAAAGTCCAGACATAATCTTGGTCAGATCATGCGAGGACCATGTAGATCCGTGTCTGAAATGGTCTTTTGAGGAAAGAACCACGCAAATTTGAGCGACCTGTCCAATCAGTGTAAGCATTTGTCAGTAATCGTGCAGCTCAACTCAAAACTTAAGGAGCTCAACGACTCGACGAACAGTACCAAAAAAAGGACATTTGGGTAGGCCGCATAAAGCGCTCAAAATGTCAGACCATCATTAAAACTTACCTGAGAAAAGAAAGGAAAACATTTAAAGAAAAAAAATATGACCCACATAGTGCTCACATTCACAATAAATTAAAGCAGTAAATATAATACTTTTCAAAGTAAACATTCATGTAAAATTGTATACAATATTCTGCAATGTCAATATGTATAAAAAATCATGCATAATAATATAAAATGTCAAGTTTTATCACAAGGCTAGCAGAGCGAGCAGCTCAATCCCAAGCTTTTTTGTCCTCTAAATAATCAGAAATCTTATAGTACCCTTTTTTACAAAGTTTAGTTTTAAAACAGATTTTAAATCGTTTAATGGGTAAGTTCCGAATGTCAGTAGGAAGTTGGTTGTAAAAGCGTATACATTGACCCATGAACGAGTTGCCTACTCTGTGGAGGCGAGTGCGATGTACAGCAAGATTGTGTTTATTCCTGGTATTTAAACTATGAATATCGGACATTTTCTTAAAATTTGATTTATTTTTGTGTACATATAATAGATGTTCAAGTATATAATATGGAGAGGCTACAGTCAGAATATCTATTTCTTTGAATATTTCACGAAGTGAATCTCTTGAACCTAGATTGTAAATGGCTCGAACAGCCCTTTTCTGTAAAATAAAGATATTATTAATGTCCGCACATGATCCCCAGAGAAGGATCCCATACGACATAAGACTATGAAAATAACTAAAATAAACAATTCTGGCAGTATCTACATCAGTAATCTGTCAAATTTTTTTTTTTTTTTTTAACAGCATAGGCGGCCGTAGTAAGCCTTCCTGACAATTTTTCTACGTGTGGGCCCCATTGTAATTTACCGTCAATAGTTATTCCAAGAAAAACTGTCGACTCAACAGGGTCCAACTCTATTCCATTAAGTTGAACATTAGTAGTTAGCTGCCTGACATTTGGCATTGAAAATTTAATGAGTTAAGTCTTTTTCTCGTTCAGGAGAAGATTATTTACATTAAACCAATGGACAACTTTAGAGAGTGCATCGTTAACATGTTCAAAATTGACTAGCTGGCGTTTGATTTTAAAAATGAGTGAAGTGTCATCTGCGAATAATACAATCTTGTGATTATCCCTTATGTGAAAAGGTAAGTCATTTATATAAATTAGAAACAAGAATGGACCTAGAATTGAACCCTGCGGAACGCCCATAGTGACCGCAGATCCTGCAGATCTCTTGCCATTAACATCAACTCTCTGAATTCTGTTGTTCAGATAAGAAGTCAGAAGATCGAGAGCACTGTCCCTCAAACCATAATGGTGCAGTTTTCTGATGAGTGTATCATGATGAACGCAATCGAAGGCCTTAGACAAGTCGCAGAAAATGCCAAGAGCATCCCGCGACTCCTCCCAGGCCTCGAATATGCTCTTCAGTAATTCCACGCCCGCGTCTGTAGTTGAACGACCCTTAGTAAAACCAAACTGTTTCAGATGTAGTAGATTATGTTTATTAAAATGTCCTAACATTTGTTTCAAAATTAATTTTTCAAAGATTTTGCTCAATGTAGGTAATATCGAAATAGGCCGAAAATTCGTAGGATCAGTTGTGCTGCCAGATTTGAACAGAGGAATCACTTTGCTAAGTTTCATCAGATCAGGAAATACACCAGATGCAATACAAGAATTAAAAACAATTGCTAAAAAGGGTGAAATAACATTAATTATTGAAGACATGGTATGTACTGATAACCCCCAAAGGTCCGCAGTTTTTTTTATATCAAGGTCTTTAAAAGATTCTATAATGTCTTTAGCGGTAACAACCGTGAATTTAAGGGTTTATCACATTCTGGTACACATTCTTTTAATATTGAGTAAGCAGAAGTGGAGGACGACGATGACAGAGTTTTGGTTGTTAAAATAGGAATATTAGTGAAAAAAAATTCAAACTCAGTTGCCACCTCCATGTCTACTTTAATATCTACATCATTGATTTTACAGATGTCTGACCACCCTTTACCCGTTTTTTACGGTCTTTTTTACATTTAAGTTTAAGATTATTTATTGAACAAATAATGGTTGAACAATCATACACTCACTTACAAACAACACCATGCGTATACAATAATAGCGTATTACAATTATATAACCATTAGTGCTATAAGCAGTCTTTGTATGAACTCTGGCATCCAAAGAAAGATTTAACTTGTGGTATGGATACCAGCATTCTCAGATAAATGAAATACATCTGTATTTACAAAAACAGCAGTATCGTCTGCGAATAGAGCCAACTGAGCCTTTTTACTTTTGGTAATGTCACTGGTGAACAGCGTGAAGATGAGGGGAGATAGCACGGAGCTCTGAGGCACTGCCACGCGAGTGGGTTGAGGGGAGGAGAATGAGCCCTTGATGCAATAGTGGATGAGGCTCTTGGCTTGACATAGTCTTTGAGCCACTTATAAATAAGCCACTCGTAGATTTTGCTGAGGACACTGAGAAGACTGATGGGGTAGTTGTGGGCTCAGACTTAGGCTTGCCCGGCTTAGGGATGCGGATAATGATGGCTTCTTTCCACGCTGGCGGAAAGATGTTGTTGCTCAAGGCACCATTGAAGGTGGCGGTCATGAATATAATGAGAGGAGCGGGGAGGAGTTTGTATACCTAATTGGTGATACCGTCCGAACCGGGGGCTTTCCGAGCGTGGAACCCTTTTATGATGTCATGCATTTCGTCTGGAGGCAGATAATCATCAGGATCTTCAATGGGAGGGAGGAAAGCTCTACTTTTGACTTCAGCATCAATCTGGTCAAGTTGCGCCACTGGTTGCGATCTGGAAAAACATTGGAACTATAGGTTAGACATACAGCCTTGTCGGGGTTGGCGAAAGCGATGCTCTTGTCGGGACTGATGACAGGAGGCATGGATACCTCTTTAGAGGAACGTAACTTCCTCTGTAGGTGCCAGAAGGGATGGTGAATAGGCTGCAGTTCGCCAAGCATCTTGTTCTAGCCCTCGGTACGCAGCTCCATTCCAGCCCTTGGTATGTGTTTCTTTACAACACGCTAGATTGCGAATGTGGGTGTCACAGGGACAGGAGTGAGTTGTAGGTACGAATTGCTGCGTTATTCTCGGTTATCAGTTTACGCACGTCATTCGGTACTTTATAGCGGTGGTCGTCCTAAACTTTCCGCGAGCAATCCGTTAACACAAATTGTACGTGTTCTGTAAACGAGTTAAGTGCGTCCCTCGTGTCTGCGATTGACTCTATGTGGTTGGGGATGGAGTAGAAGTAAGGCAACATGGTGGATTTCAGTCTTTCGCTTACTTTCTTCTAGTTGGTTATCACTTGGGTTAGAGGGGCCTGGTTGGGATTGGGGTGTACAAGCTGGTAACCACAATCATATTAAGTCATTATTGATCTCATTACAGAATTAGTTAATCCAATTTTAACAAAAATAAAAAGATATTAAAATAAGTACAAAAAAACCTTACATACCGAACTTGTATGTTTTTTGTTTTTAAGTGATTTGTCTGTTATTAAGCTTTGAAATTGCATTATACTGTGAATCATAAGTAAATGTATGGTGGTTACAATTCTATTACAACTCTGTATGTCAGCCAGCCGTTTTTAGGGTTCCCTAGTCAACAAGGAACCCATATGGTTTCGACCTGTCCGTCTGTCTGTCTGGTTTGTCTGTCTGTCCGCCCGCCCGTCCGTCCGTCTATCCCCAGTGTCCTTAGCTCAGAGACTCTTAATACTAGAAAGCTGTAATTTAGTATAAAAATATTGAGGGTCTCACAAGATCATTTTTTGATTTCGGGTCGGGATCCATTCGCTTAATATTAAGCTTTAAAGTGCTAATTTTTGTTAGAGTCAAGTGTCCTCCCCCCCTGCCAGCCAAATGGTTGTTTCTGGATATGTGAAAAAATTCATGGCAGTAGTATATATAACGAAATTAAAAGGAAAACTATCACAGCTAAGTAGACTTTACAAGTTAACGTGTAATAGTTGACCTACTTTCATTTGCAGTTGGAGAATTGACCGTGACGTATATCGATGTATGGGAGAACATGTTTTTCAACTACAATGTTTTTGGGTTAAGTTTGTTTTTGGGATAAATTCATCCCAACTACGGAACCCTTCATTGTGCATGGTCCGACACGCCCTTGGCCGGTTTTATAAGTATTGTACCCATCATGGAATAGATAAACATTACCAAAACTCAAAAGCTTAAGGCTCCGTGCACGAAAAAAACCCTTTTTTCGTCAATTTCTTATCTAATTGTGAGGAAACGTGAAATAATTGAAACAATAAGTCTGTTTAACCATAAAAGTAGAGTTTTTGTGGTGCTCAACCATTTGTGTCAGTCACAGCACCTGATACTAGTTTCATCACTTTTGCGCTCTCGAAAATATAGTTTTTTCGCCTTTGATTTACTTAATGAAAGTATTGTATAATCATAAAATAAAATTTTGATTCATCTCAAGGATAGCTGAAGCCCAGTGTGAGATTTTTAACTTGTTTGCTATAGTTTGCTGAATAATGAGAAAATATACATTACCGACTGGGTTTAAAAAAAAAGGTTATTTCAACTTTATTTTTCTGCTATATTTTGTATTGAAGTTGAAAAAAGTGCTTCCGCCACATGCAAGCAGATCATATAGTAATGTTCATTACTTAATGTTCAAAATCAAAACTAGTTCTCTTAAAAAGATGATCAAACGCCAGTCTCGCGTATTTTTTTAGAAAACCTGTTTTTGTAATTTTTCAGGAATCTTTATTTTATTTAAAAAAATAATTCCAACCACATGCAAAATAATGAACTTGACTTTAGAAAAGAAAGAAGAAAGAAAATACGTTTATTTGCGGTAAACATAACGCAAAGAAAAAAAAACACAAACACAAAAAAACAAGTTGAGGGGAAATATGCTTTACAAATAACAAATCATTTTTTTTTACCCCTTTCTCTTAAACAATGAACAAAATTGATCAAAATCAGTCGATTTCGTGCACGGCCCTTTAATTTAAAACAGTAATAGTTCGCTTAGCACTCATTAAAATGCAGAGAATGAAAGATTAACATACACGGCTGCAATCCCCAAAGGATTAGGCAGAAGTGTACCTATAGTACACCCACATTCGGCAGTTATGTTTGACTGCCTCGTTGGTCTAATTTAATATATACGTATCTATTATAGCCCGATTTGACATAAATATAAATAACACTCAAATTACTATTTTACGAGGAATTAAATATAGCTATGTAAAAGATTTTAATGCCAAAATCGGTGCCGCAAAACCTGAGGACAGAGACGATAAGGGCCGTTGGGGCTACAATAGTAAAAAAAACAAAAGAGGAAAATCACTCACAGAGTATATATAATATTTATACATGTATATATATGTATACTTATACAACCAGTTTTTTTTTATATCCCATAACTCTAGGGTTATATTCTGTAGGTAAAAATAATACTAAAACTCCTAGAATAGGTGGTCCAAAAATGCATTGTTTCGGAGATATCATCAATCATAATTAAATTAGGCCAAAAATTGTCACCAGTATGACGAATCTTTACTTTTGCGAGGTTGCCAAACTTCGCAGTAGTGTAGTAAAATAAATAGTTAAATAAAATATGTAGGTATGTTGGTATCGGGGCTTCCCGGCGGCAGCTAGTGAAGGGAAAGCTACCTTGTCGACGTTGTCATATTTCACGTAAGGGTGTTTTACATTAATATTCGTGACTTTGCCGAATTATTTTGAAAAAAAATAACGATGGATTGGAACATAACTCATATGCCAGTTGATTCTTTGATATGACCTCAATCATACCCTAGAGTTATGGGATATCAAAAAAAACAGGTTGTATATATATACATATATATATATATATATACTGTACTATACCTATACTCTGTGAGTGATTTTCCTCTTTTGTTTTTTTTACTTATTTATAAAAGAAACAAAAATGGCCTTGGTGTTTTCCTGATGGTAAAACCTACAACAAAATTGACTATTTCATAACCAATAATAAAAACGGATTTATAGATATCAATATTATAGACACAACACACCCTACCGATCATTAACTGGTACGAGCGAAATATGCGATCGAGGCACGTGAAATCAAGATAATCTTTCAAAGGTGCCTTGACACTATTGGAGAAAGAAACACTCAAAAACGAGGCGATTGAACGAATATTGAGGCGATCTGTGACTGATACTTTTGACATACATAAATCATAATCTTCAATTATAAAAACTATCCATAAGAATGTGACTTCATCATTAAACAAGAACTCTACGCAAACCCCAATGCAGATAATTCACGAGATTGCCAAACTTATAGACGTAGAACATTCGAAGAAAATAAAACGAAAACCGAAAACCAGAAACGCACCAAACGTCTAAACGAAGTGCGAAAATGGATTCCTTGCCTAAAATCCAAAGACGGACGAACTACTTGTAATTGTAAAGAGCTAGTGGAAACTGCTACAGAGTTTTACGAAGATTTATACCAATAGAGACAAAATTAACAACATCTTTACAACAATGAGACTCGATGAGGTAAACATTGCAGTGTCAATATTTTTGGAATGTGAAACAAACAATGCTATTTCGTCTCTTAAATCCTTAAACAGCCCGGTAGAAGATGGGGTTACCAAAGATATATATAAAACTCTAATTGTACCACTGTCCCCTATTGTCACGTAATTGTTCAATAATATATTAACATACGAAAACATACCTATGGAATGGTAGACATAAATCATAACATTACTGTACAAGAAGGGAAATCCCGTGGAAAAATTATTGGCCTATAAGCTTATTACAGACTACGTACGTAGTCTAAAACATAGTATTCACGCAAGTATTACTTAAAATAATTATAGTAATATAATTATTTTAAGTAATACTTGTAAACTTAAAATAATAGTAGTACTTCATTAAGTAAACAATATTTATGGTTATAATTCAGAGAAACTACCAGTATTTACCAAAATCTTCATATAGCGTCGTCGTGTTTACCTTTGCCAAACAAATTTTTTGTTGACATTACTTTCTTGAAGTTTGAGAAAGAAAAAAACATACCTATCCGTAAGCCTATAAAATGTATACCTACTATTAACTTGATTTTAATCAAACAAACAATAATTTATAATATGCTATTTCCACGCAGGACCACCATGGGAGGGGGGGGGGGTCCACGTTCGCGGAGATGGCTGAATCAGCAAGGTACGTATTTTGTTATAATAAACTGTATTTAGGTTAGTTTTATAAATTAATCCCTTATTATTTATTCTTCACTTCTTACCTGTAACAGAAGACCTCCCTTTTCCATATCTATGTGTACAGCATACAAAGCCTGATAATAACAGAATTTAACTAAGTAGGTAAAATAACAAAACTAGAACTTGATAATTTAAAAAATAATTAATTAGGTATTTGAAATCGTAATCCTACCTACTAACGATACCTAATTAATTATTGTGAACAGGTAACTTGTAAATCAATGATGCCATACAAAGAATACTATTATTGATCAGTGCTATTTTACCATAATTATAGTATATCAATTTCTAATCTTTTTTTGTCACGTAATTATCTATAGTAGCTTTTAAAAGCAGTCATACGATAATTAAAATGTAATTAAACAAAAACATTTAGTTCATACGAAGGCAGTGTCAGAATTTTTAAGCTTTCAATGTAGAATTGGCGGCTAGTAGTGTTGTCTACATTACACTTTGCTATAATGCATTTTTTTTTTGAGCTTTAAATACAGATTCCATATCGACTGCGTTGCCCCAAGATATAATACCATATCCAACAAGTCCGAGCTAAGCAGCTAATACGGCTTCTTTATTAACAATTTTTGAGAGTTTGTACAGAGCAAATGAGGATTAATTATTCATCATCATATCATAATCAGCCTTTAATGTTCCCACTGCTGGGACACAGGCCACCTCTCTGTGAGAGGGAGTGGGCCGTAATCCACCACGCGGGCCCAGTGCGGGTTGGTGGATGTCACATGTCTTCGAATTTTTGGTTCTGGGACATGCCGGTTTCCTCAAGATATTTTCCTTGTTTTGCAGACATATTCTAAATGTGTTTTCCATGTCAGTTTATTGTCAATATTAATTCCTAGAAACTGTATCTGTAACAGATTGTACCTACTAATTTGCCTTGGTAACTTAGGTTTATATTTGTGTATGTGTATCCTTTAATTAACAAACATGACTTTACATTATTTAATTGTTATAAGGAAGGAAGGACATTTAAATTTTTATTAATAGAATGCATAATTATAGATTAAGAGGGGGCAGTGCGGTGTTAATGTCAAGTCGAAGCTGCACAAATTCGTGGTAAATATATATTATGTTATTATAATGTCAAGGACTACTTACAGGATAAAAATATAGGTAAATACCTACATTTCTGAATAATATGACAATACAAATAGTGTGACATTCTTTAATAATTTAATTTAATTCGACATCTGTATAGTTTTATTTTAATTTGAACTATTATTTTAATTTAATCTGTTTTTGTTAAGTCTTATGACAGGTATTATAATTCATTTGACAATTTTTATTTTTAAGCCGACTTTTGTAGTAAGTATTCTGAGTTTATTTTATTTTATTTATTTTTATGTTTTGAGTATAATCATTTTGTAATGGTATTTTAATAATTATTTAATTTAATTAACAATAATATAAATATTTGCACACCTTGTTAGGTAATGATACAACATCTGTTTATACCTACCTGTATTAAGCAAATATATAATTTGATTTGATTTGATTTTTAGATAATATGTTGCACGCGGGCGAAGCCGCTGGCAAATGCTAGGCACATATGAAAAAGTTAAATGGATGACTATAACAGCAACGGAAGACCATGGATGGTGAAAGACGGAGTGAATACCGAGATTAGGGCTAAGTAACTGTATGGAAGTAGACATGGTGCGACGACCTCAATTGAATTGGAATTGGCATAAGGTCGTAACTAGTTCATCAATTCCTTATTTTATTAAACAGGATGCGTCTCTTTAAATAGAAGTCTAGGGATGTCAACATTGACCTAAAGATGACGTGTGTCATCGTAAAAAGGGCGGTATGACCCCAAAATACTGCTAAAGTATAAAGTTATTGTGGATGCGACGTTTTAATCGTCCTGACAAAGAATTTAAAATCAATAAAAGCTACAAATTGGTTTGTTTGATTTTAAATTCTTTGTCAGGTAACTGAGGCAAACTAACAACGAAACCTACCGTTCCGTTTACATTTAAATAAAATGTCAAACAGAGCTACAAATAGATTTCTAAAAAGGGTTGCTTTTTGGGTAATTTAAATAACAAAATGTTTTAAGGCCCCACATTGGGTGTCAGAGAGTCGTAGGAGTTCTAAGTTGAGGGCGTTGAGACTGATGACTAGCGATCGGATATTCGGATGCATATTCATCTAAGTTTGAGAGTTGACTAGTATTTTTTTTTTTTGGGTGGGAAATTATCAAATAACTTCTCCCGCTCTGGGCGGAGCGGGAGGGCGTGTCAGACTTTTACTGACTAAAACCCACCCGTATTCCTTCATTTGCCTGTGTGCCAGGGCCACGATATCCCTTTCGGACAAACTCGCAACCCTGGCAGGCATTGGCCCTAACGGACCCCGTCAGTTGCTGCTGACAACTCTTTGAGGCGCGCGTGGAATACAACGCGTCGTCGACCCGGGCCTGGTCCTTATCGGACGGTGAGCTACCCATCGCTCACCGTCCGCAAGCCCGCGCCTACGGTGGCCGGAAATCGGCTTGCGACTCCCAACGCCCGGGGCGTCTCCTTCGGCGACTAGGGGCGCGAGGGCGCGAACCTTGCCTCTCCCTAACGCGTTCCGCCTCCTCCTTTGCAAGCATTACTGCTTCGCAGAAGGAGGTGACGGCCTCCCATGCACTATCGCTGCCACCGCGATCGCCGCCGCCGATCGCCTCCGTGAGGACACGGCGATGCTCCACCCAAGCCGGGCAGACCTCCACCGTATGCTCCACCGTGTCCTCCGGGCGATCCACACAGTGGTGACACCCGGGCGTTTCGTCCCACTTTATCCTGAACAGGAACCTCCCGAAACAACCGTGTCCGGTGAGGACCTGCGTCAGGCGGAAGGTGAGGACGCCGTGGCGCCTCTCTAGCCTCTCCTCAAAGAGGGGACTTATCGCCACAATTGTGGCGTGCCCAGCGCTGGGTTGCGACAATCGCACTCTCCATGCCGCCATGAGATCCCGCCGGAGCTCTGTCCGCTGTGCCGTGATTTCTCACGGCAGCGGAGTTTCACCCCGGCGTTTCGCCTCCTCGCGCCACTCCCAGATGTGCGCAAGGACTTTTGCCTCCAGATCCCATGGCTGTAGTCCGGCAAGGAGGCTCGCCGCCTCACAGGAGACCGTGTGGTAACCCCGTACCAGCCTGATGGCCATGACCCTTTGGGACGCGTTCAATTGGCGGGCTGGTCGCAGTCTTAAGGAACGCGCCCACACGGAGTGCGCTTCGGTACGGGAAAAAGTGTCGGTTTCCAGGACTGACGAATTTTTAAGAACTACTCTTTTGTACTGTGGATGCCCGAATAATTATATTTCATTTTAGAATAAAAGGTTTTGAAGAAATATTAATAGTGTTTTTTAAAAGTGTTATATTTTCCACTACATTTTTGCCTAGTTCTAAATAGATAAGAAATATTTGTTATACTTAGGAATACAAAATTGTTTATCTACACGCTGATAATACTGAAACCTCGCGATCCCGGAATGAATATATATAATATGCATCCGAATATCCGATCTCTACTGATGACTGATGTCAGGTTATACAAAAGAAACCAACTTTTTTTTTATGAAGTTAATTAAATGTCTATCTTTTCAAGTTGAACTTGAGAGAAATCTCAAAGAAGCCAACAAGAAAACAATTAATACATATTTCCTTATTGTATTAATCATCATCATTTCAGCCGAAAGACGTCCACTGCTGGAGATGCAAAATGCATAGAGAACGCTGCTGCCCATTCTCTAGTTAGTGCTTTAGTCACCTTTTACGACACCCACGGGAAGAAAATAGGATGGTGCTATTCTTTACGTCCGGCACCACACGGAGCCGTATTGTATTACAATTTTGGAATTAAGAAGTTTGTGGTTTGATTGACGTCATCATCATTCTCCTGCCCTTTATCCCAATTTATTTGATCATTTCTATTTCTATTTTTTTGTAAATATTGACGTTCAAAAGTGCCTTATATGTGCCTATTTGAAATAAACAATTTGACTTTGACTTTGGTGTCTTTTTCTTCCATAATATTTAGTCGTTATCTTTGTAGTCACTCCGTTTCTAGACATCCTTCAGACAGTCCATCCGTCGTCTCTTTGGTCTTCCCCTACTCGTATGCCGTCCATATTTATCCTCAAAATTTTTCTGGATGACTTTTCCTCATTTGCAATGATAAAGCATTTTAAAATGATGAACAACGAAAATGACCTATAAACTTGATAACCTATACAATACATTTTATCGTAATTTTTAGAAATGTTAAAAAAAAATTAAACAAGAGTATGATAAATCTGAACTCTCTGATGTCAATGAAATACTAAGAAATTGTGGGATACTACTCGTATCAAAACAATCGAGAATGTAACTCGAGGAGATTGGCGCTGTTAGCGAAATTTAAAAAAATATACCTTTTTTCCAAAAGGGACTGAAAGAGGGTCTTAAAAATTTGAAGTGGGGCTACTAGGGTATGTGGGGTATCATATGAAAGAACGATGTTTGCACATTCTTAAACATTTTTATTTTTTAGCCAGCATAGTTTCCGACTTTTAAATAAAAATTTAAAAAAAAATACTGTTCCCCTTGTCTCCGAAATTTGCATAGATAAAAATCTGAAATTATTCTATGTGATAGAAGTTTATGTAAATATCACAGGAAAAATAAAACAATGTCTCTAAATAGCACAGTTTTTCAGAAATCATCAACATCATACGTACGGAACCCTCGGTGCGCGTGTCCGACTCGCTCTTGACCGGTTTTTTTTCTGAAATAAGACGCGACGCGACACAAAGGCACCGCTCGTCCCGCAACACGCGGGGCCTTTGTGCCGTGTCGCGTCGCGCGACAAGTCGCGCTGGTATGTAGAAGCCTTAAGTCTTTGGCGGCATCTATCACAAGGTTTGACCTTACTTCATACAAGACTTCTTCTCTACCGCCTTGTCTCTTCCTTTTTATCCTTCTACCCACTCATGTGGATGATATCAATAAATAATGTTACCTATCCGTAAATATTTATGACGGAACATAAAAAAAAATAAACATCCGAATTGATGACCTCCTCTTTTTGGAAGTCGGTTAATAATAAAAATGAGTTCAAGTGATTCTGAAATGTTGACCCGAGATTCGGTTAAAGACGTCTTTCGATCGTCGATCGATCTTTTGCCAGAAATTTCAAAGGAAAGATATTTAAATACATACAATGATTTTATGAAGTGGCGAGCAAACAAGAAAATAAAATATTTTAGAAAAACTAAAAATTTATACTTCCCTTATATTCGAAATGAAAAGTAGAGTGTTTAACACGGATGAAAGTCACCAATTCCTACTCGGACTATAGCCGCCCTCCGGGCGTATAAATACCTCTTATGGGAATTGATTCCTTTCGACTCTTGTATAACAATCTACTATTTTCTACCAAGTAAAATTTAAATAACATGTTTCCTTAAAAAACGTACACGCGGGGGGTGAAACATGGAGGCAATCGGCGGCAGCGATCTCTCGCGTCCGGTCCTGGTTCAGGCCATGGTTCGGAGCAAGAGTGCATGGGAGGCCGTCACTTCCTTGTGCGAAACAGTAATGCAGGCGGAATGCGTGAGGGTGAGGCAGGGTTCGCGCCCTCACGCCTTTAGTCGCCGCAGGAGACGCCCCGGGCGTCGGGAGTTGCAAGCTGATTTCCGGCCACCGTAGGCGCGGGCCTGCGGACGGTGAGCGATGGAGGGATATCGTGACCCTGGCACACAGGCAACGGAAGGAACACTGATGAGTTTTAGTCAGTAAAAGTCTGTCATGCCCTCCCGCTCAGCCCAGAGCGGGAGAAGTTATTTGATAATTTCCCACCCAAAAAAAAAAGGGGTGTGAACTTTTCGTGGTATACATTTTAACATACTTCCTTATCCATACCCTACATGTAAAATGAAAAAAATCGCGGTTTTAAATGAATGCGAAGTTAGCCTAAAATTCGGCGTGAATTCCCCGGAATAGAGTTCAAGAAACATCGGACGATAAGATAACGATGTAATTATGAATGCATGTCTTTTTAAAGATAGGGTTTAAATTCAATGAATACATTGATAACTACGCGTGTTTACATAATTATGCTCATTCATTCATGCCATCACTTACGATTTTGTAAATACATATTTTTAACGGTCGTGAATCATATTTTTAACCGACTTCCAAAAAGGAGGAGGTTATATTCGGTTGTATGTTTTTTTTCTTTTTTTTTTTAACATAAAACCTGATACTAAATTGCAAATTGCAATAAAATAAGAAAATTTGAATGTCGCGGTGGGGGCTTTTCGCCGAAAATTACTATACTCCATTGGTTTAGGTAATTAAACAAAAGAAAACAAGTCATAAAAAGGGTTTTTATAGATGACACTTTCTTTTTTTTTAATACGTCGTAACTTCTAACCAAATTAAATTAATTTTTGATTTTTACGATGTTTTTCAATTTTATTAATGTGTATTAAACTTTATCATTAATTATTCTTATACTACGTAAATGTATGTAACGAATTATGACGTTGCTAAATTGAAGAGTAAAACTGTGACGTAGCCTTACAACTGAAGTGCCAGGTATTACGATTAGTCGGGTAACTTGACAGCTCTCTCGTCACGTGGTTTTTTTTTGTTAACCTTTATTTACCTACCTAAACCAACGGAGTCATCATCATCATCATTTTAGCCAAAAGACGTCCACTGCTGGACATAGGCCTCCCCCAAAGGGGAATTTGCCATAACCGCCACGCTTGGCAGTCTGGTTGGCGATCGCAGTATGGTGTTAAAATGCATAGAAAACGCTGCTGCCCATTCTCTAGTAAGTCTCTTAAGCGCCTTTTACGACACCCACGGGAAGAAATAGGGCGGTGCTATTCTTTACGTCCGGCACCACACAGACCACCAACGGAGTATAGTGTTTGAATAAAGTTGTAAATTCAGAAACTGGCTGGAAGGTATAAGCTCGGGCTAAAGACAGATACTTTTTTTTGTAACGTTGTCGCACACTTGGTACTTCTCCTGTATTGTGGGTGCGTTTACAAACAGCCAGACCCGGAACAACTACTTGCAGGTCATACAACATAATTATTCCGTGCGGGAATCGAACCCGCGACACGCAGCGCAGCAGTCAATCGCTTAACCACTGTGCCAAAGGTGTCGTGCGTATTGTTTTCTTATAAGACAGGTGATATTTATTTATTTCTCTTTAGAAAAATGTTGAACTTCAATACAAACTTTCATCACTATTTTTTTTTTTTTTAATTAAATTAAATTGAATTTTTGGAAAATCATCCTTAGTGCTCACCTAACTACATAACGTCACGCGTGTATTACGTAGTGTTAGGCAAAAGTGTACCTATTTAGACCAGGGACCGTACAACCCAAGGGGTAACCCAATCAATGGGTTACCTTTATCATGATGTAGCCCATTGAATGGGTTTTATACTACAAACCCAGTGAAAGGGTTACATGATAACTAGATATCGGATATTCGGCTGTATATTTACCTAAAGTACGTTTTTTTTCCGGCAAAGGGTACAAAGTATGGAAACGGCTTCTTAAAATATATTTTTATTCCGGGATCGCGGGGTTTCATTAATAACAGTGTGTTGGTATACAATTTTGTATTCCTAAGTATAACAAATATTTCTTATCTATTTAGAACTAGGCAAAAATGTAGTGGAAAATATAACACTTTTAAAAAACACTATTAATATTTCTTCATAACCTTTTATTCTAAAATGAAATATATTTATTCGGGGATACACAGTACAAAAGAGTAGTTCTTAAAAACTTGTCAGTCCTGGAAACCGACACTTTTTCCCGTACCAAAGGGCACTCCATACTAGTCAACTCTCAAACTTTAGGTGAATATGCATCCGAATATCCGATCTCTAATGATAACCCATTGAATGGGTTTTATACTTGAAACCCAGTGAAAGGGTTACATGATAACCCATTCAATGGGTTCTATACCTACTTGAAACCCAGTGACATGAAAATATCCGCCCAGCACGCGTACTATGACCAATTCTATCTCTATTCTACCCAGGGACCATTTTGGTTACCAGTTTAGAAAAACCCTATTGAAAACCCGTTCAATGGAAAGGGTTTTCGATAAAGTTTTTCAAAGCAGTTATTCAAAATTACCCATACCTATGGTGTGGGTAATTTTGAATGGCTTAAATTAAGCCGTTCAAAAGGGTTACCCATATCGTATTGGTTTTTTATTAACCGCTTAGAAAAACCCTATCGAAAACCTTTTCAATGGGTAACCCAAAACGGTCCCTGATGTAGATCCACATTTCGCCAGTTATGTTTGAATCTCGTCTAATAGGCGGCCAGCCTATTGCCATCTGGGCTGCTACTGAGAAATCCCAGATAGAAAAACCCAATAACACATTGCCCGACCCGGGAATCTAACCCAGCACCTCATGCTCAGCACATTACACGAACATCGAGGCAACCAATAAGGAAGTCGAGAAATCGATGACAGCCGTAAATAATTAATTAATCTCTTTGGAGACTAAATTACTAACTTAGAAATTGAACGTGACACTATGGCCAAGAAGCTGATTTCATTTGAAGAAAAACTTGACTACATAAATCGCAACTATATTAGGACCTGAATCGACGTTCGTAATGTTCCCAAGTGCCAGAAAGAAACTAAAAGCACTCTTTGCACTTCGGGTCAAAATCTGTACAATCAATAATTGGAAACCTACAACACTCAGACATCCGGGATGTTTCAAGACCACCGTTTAAAAATAAAGCAAAACATCCAACCTATGCATTGAATTTTCAAAAAAGCTACAAAAAAGTAACATATTACCTGCCAAACAGATTAATACTAACCACCCTACGATAAAGTCAATTCTACTCACTTAGGCTTTGATGGACTTAAGACACTTAGCTACAAAGACATTAAATTATTTACTTAGCAATAGACGGGACATAGCGAACAAAATCGTAATCCGATACATTTGTCCTAGTGGGCAAAAGTCGCTCAGTCTTACTTCGTCTTCTCAGTCGTATCTTAAATCTCTTTGCCTATCTATTATCTCTTTTCTCTTTGTCTATCTTTGTAATTAATTATGTTATATTTTATAATATTATTATTTCCTCTAAATCAGAGCACCCGCCATCGTATCTCTTCACCACCTTTGGTAGACTGGTAGAGAATGCCTAAGGCATTAAGTCCGCCTTTGTACATTATTGTGTGTCAGACGTTTAAATAAATAAATAAATAATCAGCAGCAGCTATCGCAGCTGTACGTGTCGCGATTGCATCACTCCACGAAGGCACAGGAGATCGTGGAGTATATAATGGTTAAAACCAAGTTCAACTTAAGAGTCGAGAAGTTGGAATCTCGCTACAAAATTAACTTTAAATCATTTGTGGTGCACGTTCAAACTCAAACTCAAAGCATTTATTTCAATTAAACCAATTACAGGCACTTTTGAATTATCAAAGAGTCAGTCAGTTAGTCAGAAAGTTGAAGCTATTTGCCCATTCCAAAACGTAGATCTCTATGCAGAAGAATAGGTAAGAAACTCCAAGGACACTTTTAAATCAAGATATTACAAAATCCTGGGTACATTATCTTGTCGCTTCTATATGTGAGAACAATGTAAAAATATAAATTATTTAAAAAACAATATAAAATATTACAAATAAGCCCTGGCAGATAGGAGAAGACCAGTCACAACTGACGGCGCCCGTTCACGAGCATGACGCGTGGATCAGCACCATCCAGCTCAACCATTTTGTAGGGAACCGAATGATCCAACACACGCGCCACCATCAGCGAGACATTTAAGTGAGCATGTCATACTCTTAACTGCCAAACTTTTTTAAGTCAACATACATCATAACATAATAAACGGCTCCATGGTACTCACATTTACAAAAATTTAAAAAATGCTTTTAAATTATACAAAACTATAGCTTGCAATGCATTTCAAAGATTAATAAAGTTTTACTAGCAAAAGGATAAACATAATTACCTATTGAAGTATTCAACAACTAAAACTTGATTAAGTACATTTTATATAATAAATATGATTGTAATGTCAGAACATAAAAAAGGGGGAAGCATCTCTTCCAAATATTATAATTTTAACAAGTGAGCCCAAGTGGTTGTGTAGCAAGACCAGCATTATCACCTGGAGTGTCATCACCTGGAGACCTTTATGAAGGAAGAATTTTGGCCAAAGGGTTTCGTGTACCATTTTCGCGGAAGGTTACATGACACCTGGACTCAGCGCAATCCGTCGCCGACCCAACGTACTACTTAGTTAATGTTTTTAATCTGTATTAGTTTATTATTATTTTGTAAGAAATATTTGTGTATGTTATCTAGGGCCTTAGTTGACTGATAATAAAGCTTTATTATTATTATAATTATTGCTGAGCAACTTACACCGCTTACAAAAAAACTATCGCATCCTGGTACCCTGGTTCAGGCCATGGTTCGGAGCGACAGTGCATGGGAGGCCGCCTCCTCCTTCTGCGAAGCAGTAATACTCGCGAAGGAGGAGGCGGAACGCGTCAGGGAGAGGCAAAATTCGCGCCCTCACGCCCCTAGTCACCGCGGGAGATGACCCGGGCGTCGGGAGTCGCAAGCCGATTCCCAGCCACCGACGCGACGGCACGGGATTGCGGACGATGAGCGATAGGTAGCTCGCCGTCCGATAAGGAACAGGCCCGGGTCGATGGTCTACTAGGTAGCTAGAAACTTCGCCAAATTGAATGGATTTGCATTTTGTTGGACATCAACTGAACGTGTCAAAGAAAAAAAGTCGATCCAACAACAACTATTGCAAATGTCGCAACCCACGCTTTCGATGCCAAGAAACCAGCATATGGGTCGACCCGTATGCTGGGTTCTTGGAATCGAAAAGAGATCCCGTTGTTTGTAAACCAATCTTCAGGAAATAGCCGTCAAAAAACGCGCATCTGTCAAGGCCTCTCCTGGAGGTAGATCGATTGTGACGTACTATAACGGGTCTGTAAGTACATCGAACCACCCCGTAAGGACTATTCCTGCTTGCAGCGCACGGCCGCTATAGTACGCTTATACCTACGCTCATCAACCAATAGCATATTTAGCATTCCGGATCCAAACCTAAATTTGGACTAAGATGAACAGTATTATAGTGTATTTAATTTTTATAATGTTATTGTAAAATTGTAATTTATATTGTTTTTATTGTTCACTTTTCTAATGTTTGTCTAATTGATACTGTGTCCAAATAAATTTTATTCTTTCTTTCTTTCTTTTATACCATTTTATTTTTATATATTTTTTTTGTCACACCTTTTTGAATGACATTTGTATGTATTTTAAATTTGATTTGATTTTAATGTTATTGTATAATAAAAAAATGAAAAAAAATGTAATGGACTTTGGCTTTAAAATAAATGAATTATTATTATTATTTTAATAGCATTACTGCATCAGGTTTTAGATGAGCCCCCAGTTTTTCTGAATGAAAAAAAAGACCGTAAAACAACGAGTGAAGGGTGGTTCGACATCTGTGATCATTGTAACAGAGCCTGAGAATATTTATTTAAACAAAATAAATTATGTTTTATTGGTCCACGTAAAAAGGGGCGGTGAACAGATGAGGTCATCGTGGGGATTTTGTTTTCGAAGTGTTACGAAATGCACATCCGCAATAGTACATTTTTACCCGTTATTGTACTCTATACAGCTCTAACTTGCATGAAGTGTACGGAAAAGAACAAGGATGGCATATCGTCAGGTTACCTAAAATACACCAACGGCGCATGGCGCGGGGGTACTAGGCTTTGCTATATAAAGTCTAATCTCAGTAACGTTTTCGACAGCGCGACGGTCAGCCACGCCAAAATTTTTAGATCGCTGTGTACAGTAAAACTGGATTTCATAAAAACTGGTATTCCATCATGAATAGGTAAGTAATAAATAGTTTTTAATGCTTATATTGTGTACCTAATTGATAAAGATTTCGGACGGAAATAGCAATTTCAACAAACACTGTTATCAATTTTGCGCGACATTCTGCCCCACCGTGGGCTGAAAATCAGCTTTCATAGACATAGGGATTTCATTTTTTTTTCCGTGTTCTGCTCGGATGATCTATTAGTATGGATAAGACATCCGAGGATTTAGTGACCAAGCGACTGAAGCGTCTCTGCTTCGAGCGATTGACTGCTGCGCTGCGTGTGGCAAGTTCGATTCCCGCGTGGAAACGCACCCACAATACAGTTGAAATTCGTAGTGTGGGCCAATGTTCTTTTTTTAAATAAAATAATTAAAAAAAAAAAAAAGACTGGCAAAATTTATAGATTTTTTTTGTCGCGGGGGATTTTTAGTAGAGGGGGTAACTACTTCTTTTAAAAAATCGGCCAAGTGCGAGTCGGACTCGTACCATTATCTATAAAAATGGCAAAAAAAGAGCCCCCCTTAAATATTTGTTTTATTTTAATTTAATTATTTACTTTTAAATTAAATTTATAACTAAATATTCTGTGAATATTTCAAGCGTCTACCTGTTGCCTTTATCAATATAGAGCAAAAACGAGCAAAAAAAAAACACGTTTGTTGTATGGGAGCCCCTTTAAATATTAATTTTATTCTATTTTTTTGTATTTGTTGTTATAGCGGCAACAGTAATACATAATCTGTGATATTGTAATTGTAATAAATTTCAACTGTCTAACTATCACGGTTCATTAGATACAGCCTGGTGACAGACGGACAGACAGACAGACAGACGGCGGAGCCTTCGTTATAGGGTTCCCGTTTTACCCTTTGGGTACGGAACCCTAAAAAGGGCAAAAAGAAGGCCATTGGATATCTCCGTTTTGTCAGATCCGATTTCAATGGTTTGTTTTTATTTGTAAGGTAGGTAGTAACTTTAATTTGGTGTCATAGAAATTTGGGATCTTCGGCGTGATGAGTTCCTCAAAATGAAGTAAATTGCTCACTTATAGATTTCTACCAGTGGAATCGGCCCTTTAATTACTAGGTAAGCAGTGATGGAGCACCTGCGACCACCGAGAAGGTGGTCGCAGGTGCTGACCACCGAGAAGGTGTCACAAAACTAGAGAAATTCTGGAAATAATTTTCATAATTCTCTACCATTATTAATGTTAGGTTTACAATAAGGTCACTAGATGGCGCTACTGTGCTCCGCTATATTTCGCTGTCGTTGTCGCTCGCCCTATTGAACATTTTGTGTGACTGACATTTTTTTATTTAGGTGTAAATAAGCTTCAAAAGTAAAGTCTCGTGCAACAGATACTATTTGTTGCAAAAAAGTTTGTGCTCGCGAGATCTACTTTTCGCAGACCTACTAGTTTTATCTAGTGTGTACGTAAGAATATCGATATAAAGTTCATTATGCTTTGTACAAAAAAAATCGCTTGACAATTTGATTGAATTTGAAATTAGGTAAATATATAAAGTTGTAAAAATATGGTATAGTTATTGGCGCGATTACTATTGCTAGGTAAGTGTGTAATTGACACACAATTTGCGAAAAACAAAAAAATATTTGAATTTGGCCTAAGTTGACAACCCCCCTAGAGCGTTTACGACTTACGGCATTTCATAGAAACTTTCAAGCCCTTGTTTTTCGGTCGAAAATTTAAAAGCGGTCTAACTTGGCTGTAACACTATTTTTCGAAAAAGTTCTTAACAACATTTTTAGGCCTTTGTATCTTGCTTATGTGTATGAAGTTTCAATGAAATCGGTTTAGCCATTTCGAAAAACAAGGGCTTGAAAGTTTGTATGAAATGCCGTAAGTCGTAAACGCTCATAAGATACTGAATATAGAGAGGCTATGCGCAGAAATGTCATAGAAAAACTGCCATTTCTCAGTGACGTCATCTAAATAAACCGAAGTTAGGTCCACTCGTTTTACCATAACGAGATTTGCAATATCGTAATGCGCAACTCGGCATATTTTCTTAGAAAATATTTTTCTTTTGTGAACACGAATGCGACTTGTCATGCAAGCGTACCACACTAATCTAAGCGACTTTTGCCCACTAGGACAAATACGATAGGGGTAACCCTTTTCAACGGCTTAATTTAAGCCATTCAAAATTACCCACACCATAGGTATGGGTAATTTTGAATAACTGCTTTGAAAAACTTTATCGAAAACCCTTTCCATTGAACGGGTTTTCAATAGGGTTTTTCTAAACTGGTAACCAAAATGGTCCCTGGGTAGAATAGAGATAGAATTGGTCATAGTACGCGTGCTGGGCGGATATTTTCATGTCACTGGGTTTCAAGTAGGTATAGAACCCATTGAATGGGTTATCATGTAACCCTTTCACTGGGTTTCAAGTATAAAACCCATTCAATGGGTTATCATTAGAGATCGGATATTCGGATGCATATTCACCTAAAGTTTGAGAGTTGACTAGTATGGAGTGCCCTTTGGTACGGGAAAAAGTGTCGGTTTCCAGGACTGACAAGTTTTAAGAAATACTCTTTTGGACTGTGTATCCCCGAATAAATATATTTCATTTTAGAATAAAAGGTTATGAAGAAATATTAATAGTGTTTTTTAAACATGTTATATTTTCCACAAAATTCATGCCTAGTTCTAAATAGATAAGAAATATTTGTTATACTTAGGAATACAAAATTGTATACCTACACACTGTGATTAATGAAACCCCGCGATCCCGGAATAAAAATATATTTTAAGAAGCCGTTTCCATACTTTGTATCCTTTGCCGGGAAAAAAACGTACTTTAGGTAAATATGCAGCCGAATATCCGATCTCTAGTTATCATGTAACCCTTTCACTGGGTTTCTAGTAGAAAACCCATTCAATGGGCTACATCATTCAACCCATTGATTGGGTTACCCCTTGGGTTGTACGGTCCCTGGTCTAAATAGGTACACTTTTGCCTAACACTACGTAATACACGCGTGACGTTATGTAGTTAGGTGAGCACTAAGGATGATTTTCCAAAAATTCAATTTAATTTAATTAAAAAAAAAAAAAATAGTGATGAAAGTTTGTATTGAAGTTCAACATTTTTCTAAAGAGAAATAAATAAATATCACCTGTCTTATAAGAAAACAATACGCACGACACCTTTGGCACAGTGGTTAAGCGATTGACTGCTGCGCTGCGTGTCGCGGGTTCGATTCCCGCACGGAATAATTATGTTGTATGACCTGCAAGTAGTTGTTCCGGGTCTGGCTGTTTGTAAACGCACCTACAATACAGGAGAAGTACCAAGTGTGCGACAACGTTACAAAAAAAAGTATCTGTCTTTAGCCCGAGCTTATACCTTCCAGCCAGTTTCTGAATTTACAACTTTATTCAAACACTATACTCCGTTGGTGGTCTGTGTGGTGCCGGACGTAAAGAATAGCACCGCCCTATTTCTTCCCGTGGGTGTCGTAAAAGGCGCTTAAGAGACTTACTAGAGAATGGGCAGCAGCGTTTTCTATGCATTTTAACACCATACTGCGATCGCCAACCAGACTGCCAAGCGTGGCGATTATGGCAAATTCCCCTTTGGGGGAGGCCTATGTCCAGCAGTGGACGTCTTTTGGCTGAAATGATGATGATGATGACTCCGTTGGTTTAGGTAGGTAAATAAAGGTTAACAAAAAAACCACGTGACGAGAGAGCTGTCAAGTTACCCGACTAATCGTAATACCTGGCACTTCAGTTGTAAGGCTACGTCACAGTTTTACTCTTCAATTTAGCAACGTCATAATTCGTTACATACATTTACGTAGTATAAGAATAATTAATGATAAAGTTTAATACACATTAATAAAATTGAAAAACATCGTAAAAATCAAAAATTAATTTAATTTGGTTAGAAGTTACGACGTATTAAAAAAAAAAAAGTGTCATTTATAAAAACCCATTTTATGACTTGTTTTCTATTGTTTAATTACCTAAACCAATGGAGTATAGTAATTTTCGGCGAAAAGCCCCCACCGCGACATTCAAATTTTCTTATTTTATTGCAATTTGCAATTTAGTATCAGGTTTTATGTTAAAAAAAAAAGAAAAATAAACCTACAACCGAACATAAAACCTCCTCCCGTTTAGAAATCGGTTAAAAATATGATTCACGACCGCACACTCTTCCGTTCCGTTCCGCGGCAGTGTAAATTGAGCCTAACTGTTCCACGTTCACCCTATAAGCCACGGTTCGTGAGTTCCGTTCCCAATAGTTGTTTTCTTTTTGGGATTGTTTTTTAATATGTTTTTAAAAGATGCTGTAAGATTTCCAAATATTTATCTATAGGATATAATTATAACGGCGCAGGATAGCCTTTACCAGAAGTGATCATTGTATTAGTGGTTTAAAGCTTTAATATTATCAGGATTGGGGTGGAATATTGCAGTTCGTCGTAGACGTGGTACAACAGCGGCTCTCCTGACATCTTCTTCTGTCATCAAAAGACAGCCGCCACGCAACCATCGATGCGACGCTCTGCTAGAGTGACTAGTGAAAAGGTCAGATAAGAGTGACACTGGATGCTGACAGCCAGTGTTACTCTTATCTGACCTTTTCGGTGATCCCAGTAACTTCGTAACAAAACTAGCGTTTATCTATACTTATAATAAAATCGTAGCGAAATCAAAAATGTACATTGAATATTTTTGAAAAAAAAGTAATTGCTACAAGGTCTGGGATCGATTCCAATGCCGAAAATATAATTTTTAGAATTTTTGTCTGTTTGTCTGTCTGTATGTATTTTAGAGCATCACGCAAATTCTATTGGATAGATTCTGTTCAAATTTTGCATAGATATTTCCTATAAGTCTGGTCAGTCGGTAGGTTACATTATTATCACGCTATTTGCTATGAGGGATGAGCAATATTGCATTATGTTTGTATACCTCTATAGTTTACAGTAAATTATAAAAAGCCGAGCCACATGGTTAGAACATTTATAAATTTTATCATCACGTTATATCTTTATGGGGCTAAGCTGTCCAATCATCATGACATTATACAGAGTGGATTATTGAGATGGGGCAGTAAGGGTACCTTAACCGTTGTGTACTACGTGAAATCGGTCTTAGGAGACTATCTATAACTTTTTTAGACATTTTGATCTGCAGACCTAGATTTTGATTAAAAATGTACAGTCAGCAAAAAAATAGATCCTGTTTCATATGAAGATCAAAAACTATATTAGACCAACTGAGGCTTGAGTACTAGATGAGTCAGAAATCGAAAAAACCTTTTGCCATACATATCGTGGTAAATGAGATTCCAACATATATAAATGTACTCTGTGATTCCAACTAACTTTTTTGGGTTCCATACCTCAAAAGGAAAAAAGGAACCCTTATAGAATCACATCGTTGTCCGCCCGTCCGTCCATCTGTCTCTCTGTCTGTCAGTGAAGCCCCTTTTTCTCAGGAACGCATGGAGGTATCAAGTTGAAATTAATTTCAAATACCTGGTCTACGGTTCCCTGGAGCTCAAAAAATACAAAGTTCTAAGTAAACGCATTAAAAAAATACGGCAATCTACGAGACATTTTTTGATGCTCGCGAATTAATCAAAACCTATAGGGTACTTCTCGTTGACCTAGAATCATATGGCAAAAAACAAACACACGCACAAGTTAAGGAAAAAGTCCGAAAATCGTTAATTTGTTGTATTATCACATCATCATCATTTCAACCGAAAGACATCCACTGTTGGACATAAGCCTTCCCCAAACATCGCCGACCGGTTCTGTGCTTCCCAAATTCAGCGGATTCCTGCGGCTTTCACAAAGTCATCGGTCCACCTTGTGAGTGGCGTTCCGGGTACGCGGTCGCCAGTCCGGAAACTTTTGGGCCTATTGGCCATGTGTTTTGCATAATCTACACTGTTATATTATTTTAGTGGTAGTCGGTAGTCAGGAATAATCTGTAAGAATGCATCAGTCAGTGTATCAGTTTTGTGACATTAGGTAATATAAGCAGGGACGCAGGCGTTAATTAATTCACTAAAAACGAAAAGCTTCGAAAGCAATGGGAAATTAGTAAACTCAATAATAATTTGCCTGACCCGAAAATCGAACCCAGGACCTCATGCCCAAAAGTAGCGCTTGCGACCAATAGACCAACGAGGCAGTTTTTATAAATATGTGGCTGTTTATTATATTATTACTCAGGATATTTATATATTGTGGTGTCTTACGACTTTCACGCGAACGAAGTCGCGGGCAAAAGCTAGTCATTAAATAAAATCGTAGCGAAGTCATAATTGACGAAAATAGAAATACAGCTACGTGATACGAGAATCTACGACAACTACGGCGCAGCGCGTAGCACGGGGAGGTAAGTGCCATATCGCCGACTATTATGACAGCTTTTAATTAATTATAGCCGTCTTTATACTCGAGTCCATGTATTAATAGAAAAATTTAGAAAACCTATTCTGTCTGAACATGGCGCAAAGTGTGGATAGGCACTTACTCCAAAAAGGCTTTCGGTTTTCACATTTCATCCTACAATAAATCAAGCCTTATCTATCTATACATACAGTGTGAGTCTTGATAATGTGCACATATAGAAATTAAGCAAACTTAGCTTAACATTTTATCGACGGAGAAATATTTTAAAAAATCTACAAATACAATAAAAAAAATACAGCATTTTTTTATTCTTGTTCTTTGCACCCCTGTGTAAACAAACGGTATAACTTTTAAACTAAACGATCTATCACGATGAAACAAACTCAGTATAACTGGAAATAATAGGGCGTCTTCATAAAATAAAAACTAATGAAAAATTCGCCCTCAATTGAGAACTAGGGTTATTTTATATAAACTATCTGATATTTATTCATAAATTTTTACAATAATTGTAAAATATCTCAATAAAAGTCCCGATTAACTACACTTTTTTATTATTTTAAATTATTTTCCATCGTATCAGCTTTCTAAAAGTAATAGTAGGTACCATGTTTATAAGTCAATCACAACGTTTCCTATCAACTGATAAAGAAAGGCCTTGCACTCGGCTACGTACTTTACTTTAGCAGGTAGAGACCCTTTTTCTGTTTTTTTTTTTTTATTAGATTTTTTTAAAGTTTCCCTCATTTCGATATGTGCACATGCAGTATGAAGACTCACACTGTATAGGCTGACTTTGAAAACATGCGACTAAATTTAAGGGAGTGTTCTACCCATTAATATGAACAACTTTAGTATGTATTATTTGTTATTTCTCTGTATAGAATTATTGTTAAAAATCAAAAAGAAGTAAAGATCAGTGTTGTAATAACTTTAACATAAAGACACTATCGTGGAGTTCAGTGACTAATGTTTGTGTGCGTTAAAAATAAGACATTACCGACATAAGTGGAAAACAAATAAGTTACTGGTGAACTTTGAAAACTAAGCTATAAGTGAAATAAGTGTGGTGTAACCTGGTAAACATTAAACAAAATCGTCATAACAAGAATGTGTGATTAATATGTACCTAAACCAGTTGAATTTGATGTTTCACGGGGTAAAAGTACGAAAATAGTAATTTTTATCCGTTTTTGTTTACATCCCATTCAAATTTTTTGCACCAATAATAGACAATCTTCAACCAGTGTTTTTTTTTTTTTTTTTCCTTATTAGTAAGAACCAAGTTCTTACTAGTTAATTGCAATCTAGCCTAAGAAGACTAATAAACAATTTAAATCTAACTTATTATGCTACGTTATAAATTATGTTAATGCTAAGAATAGTGTCCATAATTAGGTATGCACTTTTACACACGTTCGTAACACTTCCTTAGAGTCTGGTAAAATTGATAAAACACTTTGTTCATGTGTTATAAATGATTCCGCTGGTTGGCTTTCAATTAACGAATCGTAGAACGTTTGATAGTTCTTGATTCCGTCTATTATGATTGGCGGTGGTAAGGGCACTTTTTTGACCGAAGTCACTTTCTCATTTTTTTGTTGATTGTCTTGTTGGGCGCTTCCGGGTTGTTGTTTTGGAGAGAGGGAGGTGTTAAGCTTCCTTTTCTTCCTGCTCTTGGCCCTAATCCACTCAGTCTCTTTAGCAAGGTCATCCTCGTCTGTACAGTATTCCACGTCGTTTTTTGTAGTCTGAGCAGGTTCTGTAGTCCCTTTTGTATGCAGTTCAATTCTCCTTGAAGTGTCTGAACTTGTTCCTGCAGGGCATCAATTTGTACATTCAATTACGTACCATGACTTGCAGGTTTTCTCTATCTGTTTTCTCTTGGAGATAACAGTCATATAACTGCCTTTCTAGGTCAGTTTTAATAGTAATAGACTTTTTTGTAGCCATTATTAAGTTGTAGGGCGAGTTTAATAAGTTATTGTAAACACTTCATGATTTCCGCACTTGTAACTAGGTCATGACACTGACCCCGATATATTGACGTAGGTACACCGCGACGCGACGTTGTTGTGATCCGTCAGCAGAAAACTCTCGCGAAAGAGCTCGCGCGCGCGATCGTACGTCCGTGCACTATACTAGGTAGACAACAACTGAAACCAGTGTGACCATTAAAATTATAGTAAGAACATTTAAATCTTAAAATCGCGCCATCTAGGGTAAAACTTTATACTACCGAACAGTGTTACCAGTCCTTAATGTGTATTACCTAAAGAAAATAAACATCTTGTCATTTGAAACTGTACAACAGAGCCATCTAGTTTACAAACACATAATCACCACTCGCTCGCTTAATGATCGTAAATTTCACAATTGAATTCAATGTCTAATTGACCAAGTGGTACGTGGTAACGACTGCCAGTGAAGAGGTCGAATCTAGATACACAAGAAGTTCTTTTTGAGAATTAAATTATAATTATTTAAGATTTCTAGTATGAACTTCCTAGAAAATATTACATTTCGTCGTACGCGCGTTCGAACCAATTCGGACCCTGCTCCAGACGAAAATGACTCAACATCACAGATAATCGAGTGCACTGCTAGTAGTATGCCTGACATATCGGAAGACGAAGACTATGATCAAGTACGAGCATTAAAGGAAGAAATCCAAAAACTTGTATCTCAATTAGATAGTGCTCATAAGGAGATAGACATATTGAATCTAGAAAATAGTAAACTTAGGTTCACAAATGAAGACTTGATTAAGAAAAACCAATTATACAAAAAAGTAACAACAATTAGTCCAATTAAAACAAACCAAAGTACCCCAAAGCGAAAACCTCTAACAAACTGTAAAACAAAACAAACACAAACTGATATATCAAAAAACACACAACAGAGTTTTGATCAACAAAATGGAATAAATAAACCGCCATCTGAAGTTTCAAACCTACCTGCTAAGGAACCTAATGTTGTCTACAATGAGCTGCCATTGCACGTAACTACAGAGGGCACTACGAATACAAAACACGTATTATCGACGACTCAACATAAACTAATGTTGGAAAACACATGTTACAATAAATTATGTATAATTAGTAATAATAATGTAAATAATATATTAAGAATTGCCGAAAACACTTTTCCGAACGCCAAAATCTGTCACTACTGTATGCCCAATGCGGGTACAGCGGAGCTCCTTGCATCATTGGACAAGAAATTATTAGATTATACTATAAATGACTATTGTATAATCCTCCTAGGCGAAAAAGACTTTTTAGAGTCCAATAATAAAATTATGAAAAATTAATCACATAAAATGTAAAATCGAAAATGTAATGCATACTAATGTTATTCTATGTTCTCCTAATTTTAAATTAAAATTGAATGTCAACTTATTTAATACTAGAATAGAAGCTTTCAATCGACTTATCTACCTAAGTAATCAGACTTTTAAATATGCATATTTGTTTGATACCAACAAACATCTGGAATATAATTATAATATGTTTTCTAAATATACAGGCAAAGTCAACAATAGGGCTATTGTAAATATCTTTCAGAACTTGAATAGCTGCATAGAGCAATCACTAAACTCTGAATATGAAAATAACTGTGACAGTTTAAGTATCGTTAATAAACACGAAAGCAGTAAAATCGGCCAGTTACAACCTGGTACTATTCCCTACTACTTTAAAAAAAAGATAATGTTGGATAGAGAAACATTTTTTCGTTGATAAACATGTGTCAACTGTAACACATCTAAACGAGTTTGTAGATAATTCATTGTGTGATCGTTTAAACATCTTTCATCAAAATATGTGTGGCCTAAATAATAAGAAAGATGTGTTAGAAATTTATCTAGATAGCTTGAATAGCCCTTCCAATTACTTGTGTATTAGCAAGCATTTTCTTAATGAACAACTAGTTTCCTTGTTAAATCTGTCAAAGTACAATGTTGCATCGTATAATACCAGAGTAAATAAGTTGAGAGGAGGGACTATTATCCTAGCAGAAATGGATAGGGAATACGAAGATCTGCACATAGCCAAAACATTACATAAAATGGACAGTTTTGAAATATGCTGTGTCAGAGATGTTTCAACAGGCCTATCTGTGTGTTGCTGTTATCGTACGCCTTATGATAAAAACTTAGACACTTTTATGGTGAGGCTCGAAAAATTATTAGAACATTTCTTTAACAAGAACTGTGTTATTTGCGGTGATTTTAATATTGACTTATCAACTGACAATAAAAAAAGAAATGACTTATTAAATTTATTAACATGTTACAACTTTAGACCTTTAATTAGTTCGACTACATTTATTCGAAATGACTCACGATCTTGTATAGACAATGTCTTCTCCAATTTGCCAGACAATTGCGTGATAAGTTGCGATGTTGACCACAATGGCTTGGCAGATGGACATGCAGGATTACTTTGCAGTACAGTATTCAGAAGTAACGAACTATGTAGGAAGATAAAAAACAGTAGTGTTGAAATTACCAAACGGATTTTTAATGCAAATACAAGAAGAAACTTTAGGAATGTACTATTAAATCAAGACTGGAGTGATTTCGGAATAAACTCATTTTTAAAGCAATTCGAAGAAATGTTCACACGCTGTTTTAGAAAAAGAAAACTGCTGGTACACTCAACGCGTAATACGCAGCTACGCTGGGTCACTAAGGGAGTAAAGGTTTCTAGTAAAATGAAACGATTTATATGCGCTGGCAAAGGGAATAGACAAAATGACACTGTGATTGATTATAGGCAAAAATACATGGCTCTGTACAGGAAAGTAATAAATATGGCCAAAAAGCTAACAGTACAATCTGAATTAGCAAAATCAACGAACATCTCAAAAGATGTTTGGAAAGTTATAAACAAACATAGAAATAAGAGTGTCAAAAACAATACAAAAATTATTTTAAAATCAAATAATAAGATTATGTCAGAACCATCAGATATTGTGAATACCTTTGCCCAGCAGTTCAATTTTAATTCGTCAACTATTACATGCACAGTGCCTGCTATGGATATTCTACGTAAAAGTGCAAAAAGAGTAACCAATGACGTTGTCCTAGACCCTGTCACACCCTTTGAGATATTCAAAATGGTAAAAAAAATGGACGACAAAAAGTCTTGTGGCTATGATGACATAAATATATCGGTAATGAAAGACAATATAGATTTACTAGCGGAACCTTTAAGCATTTTTTATAATAAGTGTTTTGACGAAGGAATTTTTCCAGATCAACTGAAGATAGCCAAAATAATACCTGTACACAAAAAAGGATCTAAAACAGACCCAAAGATGTACAGACCAATTTCATTACTACCTATTCACTCAAAAATTCTTGAAAAGCTAATTAAAACTAGATTACTCAGACATTTTAACCTAAATGGAGTGTTAAGTAGAAGACAATTTGGTTATCAGAAAAACGTTGGGACACAAGACGCAATATCGACTCTAATTAAGGATGTAGTTAGCAGATTGGATGACAAAAAGAAAGTAGCTGGGCTTTTCTTAGACTTAAGTTCAGCATTTGACACGGTGGATCATAAATTACTGCTAGAAAAACTTGAGCATTACGGTGTCAGAGGCAAAGTATTGGCACTACTCACGTCATATTTAAACAACAGGAATATGTTCGTGGAGATCAAAGCACAGACAAATTCTTCTGGTAAAAAATATCCAAGTGAAGAAACATATAGGTCTCCATTGTCTCCTGTGCACACTGGCGTACCACAAGGCTCCATACTGGGTCCGATATTTTTTATCGCGTTTGTTAATGACCTTATACAACACATGAGTAGAAAAGCTGCTGGATCTATCCAGCTTGTGGTGTTTGCCGACGATACAAACGCAGTTGTTTCGGCTGACAATATACGCGATCTTAATTCCATAGTTAATCAAACCTTAGATATCTTCCACAGCTGGTTTTCTGTTAACGGTCTTAAAGTAAATGCCAGTAAAACGAATGTTATGCTTTTTCGTTCTACTTCCAGAAATAAAGATAACATTAACTGCGTCATAAATGGAGAAACAGTGAACGTGGTCCCAGTGGTTAAATTTCTGGGAGTTCACATTGATAGCCAGTTAAAGTGGAAACAAGAGCTAACACACCTAGAGAAAACAATCAGCTCTGCGTGCTACGTACTAAGAAGTCTAAGAAACGAGGTAACCATAAAACATTTAAAAATGGTCTATTACGCATTAGTTGAGTCGAAACTGAGATACAGCATACTTTTCTGGGGAGGAAGTTATGGTTACAACACTCAAAAAGCTTTTGTAATTCAGAAAAGAGCAGTCAGAACCATAGCTAGAATTCAACAGCTAGAATCATGCAAGCCACATTTTAATGACTTAAATATATTGACAGTCCCAAGCTTGTACATTTTGGTCCTACTTACTTACTTATCAAAATATATCTTTGAATATGAGACTGAAGATGAAAGGCAAAACAGGGAGAGTACAAGAAGAAAAGATCTCCAGATGAAGCAAGTGTCTCACCTGAACGTGGTAAAGCATAGCGCCTACCACAAGTCATTAAAAATGTTCAATAAACTGCCGACAGAGTTAAAAAGTCTAGTTTATACAAGTGGGTTTCAGACTAAGCTTAAACGGTTCTTGTTAAATAAGTGTCTATATTCTATTGATGACTTATAAATTAATACAAAGGTTGAAGTAACATAATTTTATTGATTTGAAATGAATAATTAATTTTTATGAATTGACTTATGAATTATGACATTTACTTTTATATTTTTTTATTTTTGTTTTTTATTTATTTTTATGTGATTTTGTATAATTATAATGATTTAAATATTGATTGCATGCATGTAATATGTTTAGTTATAGAAATTCAGACACGATGTGAAAATTGTTATTGAATAAATGAATTGAATATGGGACCAAATTAGAATTCGCAAAAAAAAAACGTCAACCTTGCTATAAAGGTACATAACCGATTAGTCGCATGTTTTCAAAGTCAGCCTATAATAAAATCATGACGAAGTCAAAATTGTACATTGCATATTTTTGTAAAAAGTAATTGCTACGAGATCTGGGATCGAGTAGTGCTGAAAATATAGTTTTTAGAATTTTTCTGTGTTGGTCTGTTTATCTGATTGTATGTTCCAGCATCACGCAAATTCTACCGGATAGATTCTGTTCATTTTGCATAGATATTCCCCGTAAGTCTAATCAGTTGGTAGGCTATATAATATCACGCTTTTTTTGTTAAGTGGGATGAGTAATCTTGCATTATGTTTGTATTTCCTTATAGTTTACAGCAAATTTTGAAATGACAAGCCAAACGGTTTGAACATTTCAGATGGTTATAGATTTAATCCTTTATATGATTATCATCAAGCTATATCATTATGGGGCTAAGCAGTCAATCATAATGACATAATATACGACAGGACAATGATATAAAGTCGAAATAAGAAATTTAAAATGTCTATAGAAAACTTATTTTTCTCATAACTCTTGTATAAATCAGTGTCCATTTAAAATATATATTTGGGAACCTAGATATTCTGTACTCCAATCGGAATAAAGACACACTACCTTAAGAATATGTTTGATTTACAAATTATGTTGGTATTACGTTTGTATGAACTACGCATCCATCGCCGGCCTCGTAAGTTCACGGTACGGCAGAATTATAATGTTATTAAGGCACCCACAGGGAAGTCTGGTTAAGCTGACGACAATCCTAGGTTGACATGTGAGATGCCATTTATATAAAAAAAAAGAATTATTAAAATATGGAACGCGGTTAGTTCGGAGTTTTCTTTAGGAAGTTATAAGTAAGTATTTACCTATCTAATTTTATAAAAAGTCATGGTATAAGTTCTGACGAAAACTTTGAAGAGATAACAAAATTTTATTATACTTCAAGGGGTTCCCGATTCTGAATATTTAACTTTTTATTTTTTTTTAAACATTGGGAGAAAACCACAACGATAGGTTTTCTATAAAAGTGGCTGTTACAGATTAACTTCTGACGACTAAGTAGACTGAAACTGTGAAGGATCACTTTTTACATTTGAAAGGTTAGGCCATCAGAGCAGTAACGACTAGCGATTTTTATTAATAGTGATAGTCTACCTCAGGGATCACCAATTAATTTCATTGGGAGTCCGTTAAGTACACTAATATTATAAAGAGGAAAGATTTGTTTGATTTTATGTTTGTAACGAATAGGCTCCGAAACTACTGGCATGATTTAAAAAAATCTTTCACCTGTAGATAGCTGCATTATAACCGAGTAACATAGGCTACAATTTATTTTCCAAAAAATTAGGGATTCGTAGTAAAATTGCACCCAAGGTAGAAAACCTAAAATTGTTTTGGCGTGCGCTGCGAAAACTATTAATGATAGAACAAAATAAGGTTTATAGGTCTTATTAATGTCTCGCCCTCCACGCAGGCAAAGCCGTGGGCAAAAGATAGTTTTAAATAATATAACTGTCGCGGTCCGTTAGGTAGACGATTGCTAACAACCAAGATTAAAAATATCAATTATGACATAAAACGAAAAGAAACCGGAATACTTTTAATGAATTATTATGAAATGAAAAATACAATAAAGTAATTAATATATATTTTTTTTTTATTAATATTAATGTGAAAAAATTACATTTTATCAGTCAGAGGTCAGGCGAACTCCGCGCACTCGCCGTCACGGCTTGCGTTGTCCGCGGTAGTCGTGCAGTCGACGTCAGAACAGATAAAGCGCGGGCTAATTTATATTAGGTACAGTCACGAGCACCAATATGTATACACTAAGCAACTTTTAAAAGTGATTTCCTCCAACTTTATTGATTGAAAATTTATTTTACTACGAACATAGTATTTTGGGACCCAAACTATTATAAAAAAGATCTTTTCTCTAGGTTTCAATCGTTATTCCACAAGAAAATCGGCTTTGAATTCTGCTAAGCGTTTACATATTAGTGCTCATGACTGTGCTTACTCTAAAACTAATCATGTAAAAATATTTTATATGTCGTGGATAACGATATTGTTTTAATAAAAGTTGCTCAATTGATTAATGTAGTAGAGGGGCAAACGCCGTGACGTTATTTTGTAATGGCGGCACGTGGACAGAGTCGTTTTGGAAGAGGGGGGTTTTTCGAACGGGCACTTCGCATCGAGACGCGGACCAAGTCACTTCTCCAAAACGAAACTGTTGGTTTGCCTAGTTAAATTATTATTACTTGTTATTATCTATCTAGTTTTCTGATTAAAAGTGAGGTAATATTACACTTCGTGTTATAATTCAACGACACCAATGAAATTGGACCCTTTACCACTGAATCAACATGGTGATGACCCTATCGCTCCGCCGTCGCTGACGTCGTCATATATTTTTAGTTTTAGTTATTACCATTGACACAGATAGTAAGGACCAGGCTAACCGCGCGACGAAATGGCACCAGCGCGCTGGCCCTAAAATGACAGTTTAGGGCCAATGCGACTCAGTCGAACGCGGTCCACGCGCGGAGGAGTTAATCAGTACAGTTCAGTCATTAAAATGCCTAGTTGCGTAGTAAAAGGCCGCAAAAATTATAATACAAAGGTTAAAAAGGAACATGGGATATCATAACATCGATAAGTAACCATATATTGCCTTTGTTCCAATAAAATTATTCAATAAACACATTTGAATCCACATTCGAAATCCACAATGGCGGCCATGTCACGCGCTGCCGGCAGCGCCCGCGACGGTAACGAAGTAACCTTGTACGGACGTCATTTTTTATTTGTGTTTTATTTAATAATTAATAAATTAATAATAATTATTATTAAATTGTTTTCAATTTCAAATAAAGCTGATCGAGATTAATTTGTTTTATTACGTTTTCTGTCAAAGTATGGACGCCTCAGTGGTTAACTTATTTCCGATAAAATGTGATTAAAATAACATTTACGCACGTACATGTCGTACGTACAAGGTTACGTCGTCGACCTATGCAACGTGACACTCACGTAGTTCATGTGAGTTGTCACAGATGGCGCTACTTTTTGCTTGTATGAAAAAGTTGTAAGTAAAATGTTCTGATGGGCGTATCCTTCCTTTTGAAATCATTGGTTATTACTTACTGTTTATTGCATAAAATAGGTCGACGATCCGAGTCCTAGTCTACCTGATGTACCTTGACCCTTTGTGTGATTATAATTTAGTTTTCGTACTCTTTCTTTCAAATATCCTGAATTTCATTATTTTTTTAAAACAGTCTACTTTTTCGTTTTTTTATTCCGGAGAGCTTAGCAACTTTAATTAATACTGTGTTCTAGGCTGACATTCCAAAAGCGTTATGTTTTAAAAAAAAGCTGCTTCATTAGTATTCAAAATAACTAAGTAAAGCTTTTTATGTCTCTGTAAAAAAATTGTAGATCAGCAAATTCCTATAAATAAGTAAAGCGCTACGTGCAGATTTATTAAGCTTGTTTACTAGTGGTGCAATCCCACAGCACTACCACGCATTTTATGACTTCCTCACCTGCTTCTTAATAAATAAGAACTAAGTACTAGTTTAATTAAGTTAGTTTATTTAATTATTTAAGTTTATTTTAATTAATTAAGTTTATTTTAATTAATTAAGTTTAGTTTAATTCATTAAGTTTAAACTAATTAATTAAGTAGACTGTAATCTGTAAATGTTTGTTGCTATTCCAATTCCTTGTTGCTATTCAATTGATCCTATCACAATTTATCAACCAATAACAGAGCAACGCACGTATTACATAACATTTTACGCGCATAATATCGTAATATTGCTTTTAATTCATGGTAAATTTAATTTCATGAATAACAACATTTCTAAGAAAATGTATTAAAAGATTATTTAATATAATTAAACAATTATTTTGTAAAACATCACCTTACTTTTGGTATTTGAACAATCCCACTATGTACACGTTACGTACGAGATATTCACGAATAATTATAATACTTTTTTTTATTTTGTAAGTATTTTTATTTTTTACGATTACCATTTTATTCGCCAGGGACGGCGTTATGTGTTTAAACTATTAATTAATGTTACTTTAATGTTTCGCTATGTCCAGATTCCTGGTCGTCCTACTGTCAGCATGTCTGCAGTGTGGGGTGCAGGCAGTGCAGACCGATTCTTATTCAATGCCTGTAGGAGTCGTGCTGGAAGGTAAATATTATTAGTGTCTTTAATTTTGCGAAATTATACTTACAGTACTTTCACAGTTATTTTACCTATGACAGCCAAGCCACAACCCACCAGCAACCTTATTAAAACGAGAATAAAGATCACGGTGATTTTGGCAGTGATGCAAAGTCACACGTAAAATAACCGTGAAAGACCCTTTGCATGCCGATCGTAGTTCTATGTGAACAACAATGGAAATATTATTGTGTCTATGATTAATAATGATTATACAAGTCGCAGTCTAAAAATATTTATCAGTTTTCAAATTAGATTCTATAAATCTTTTTCGTATCGTGCAGTAAGGTTTAAAATGCTATAACTAGGTACTTATAGTGTAGTACGGAGTGCACTCCTGCAGGCCCACTATAAGACATTAATGAGTCTTTATGAGTCTATATTGTATATATATATTTATTAGATAAGTGTATGCTTTGTGTATGAATGTATTTATTGTATATATAAATGGTACACCACTGACTACCTGCAGTATTGTCTCTCCTTTTGCCTTTAATCCATCCAAAGTTTGTCTGTAAAGTATCGCTTTTAGCGATAAAACCGCCCATTGTGTCACCCTATGTAAAATTTAAACATTTACATGTGTACATAATAAAGAGTAATCTATTCTATTATATGCACGCTCTGACAGCTGCCACACAAGTGAGTCAGTTTTATAACTAAGCACAAAATAACTCAATCAACACTAACCTCAAATAAATTAGTACTGAAATTAGTCCATAGAAAAACTAGGGGTCTCGGCAGACTAACTTTAGTACCATAGATAGTTCATGAACCAGTGATCAACTTCATTTTATAATAACGAGTAATAATCCCAGTACTAAATTTAGATCGTGTTTTGGAATATGGCCTGAAACTGCGTTACGCGGGCGCCCGCGACGGGCATCCGTCGCGTGTCTACGCGCGTGGACACACGGGTGGGCTCCGTGGGAACGCGACGGACCCCGTCGCGGGTACCCGTCGCGGAGACCGGATTATTTTATTTACGCAGTGTCGCTAGTTCAATTTACCTTCAGTTTGTCTGTCTGTCCGCTGTCACCAGGCTGTATCTCATGAACCGTGATAGTTACACAACTACAACAAATGACCAACCAACCGCAACTACACCAAATGAAATTGCAAAGTTGGTTAGCAAAATGGCCAATAAACATTCTTGCGGTTTTTGACGACGTACCGATATCGATTATAAAGGAAAATATCGAGATTTTAGCTTCTCCTCTTTCTGATTTCTTCAATAAATGCATCAAAGAGTCAATCTTTCCTGACCAGTTAAAATTGGCCAAGGTGATTCCAATACACAAAAAGGGCACTAAGACCGATCCGAAAAATTACCGCCCTATATCTTTATTACCCACCTTATCAAAACTCTTTGAAAAGATTAATAAAACTAGACTGATGGTACATTTGGGTATTAACAAAATTATCAATCTGAGACAATTTGGATATCAGAAAGGCGTTGGTACCGCGGATGCCATGAACACTTTAATAAATGACATAGTTAGTAAATTAAATGAAAAAATGAAAGTAGCTGGACTTTTTTGTTGACCTCAGTTCTGCTTTTGACACCATAGATTATGAACTACTACTTACTAAACTCGAACATTATGGTATAAGAGGCAAGACATTACAACTTATGACATCGTACCTACAAAATAGACGAATGTATGTAGAAATTAAAAGTATAGACGAGAATAATCACAAAGTGATATACAAGTCAAAAATGACATATGTAAAGCGTGGTGTGCCTCAAGGCTCAATTTTCACTCAACTTCATGAATAAAACTCAGCCGAACGAGAAACTAGTTGTTTTCGCAGATGACACAAACATAATAATTGGGGCAAAAGACATAGAACAATTGACTTTTAAAACTAATATAATTATAGAAAAAATTTGCGAATGGTTTACAGCCAATAACTTATTGCTAAATACAGGTAAAACTAACCTCATATTATTTAAGACTACGACTCGTCATAATGACAACTTAGATTTACAAATAAATGGAGACAAGATTGAATTAGTGGACAAGGTTAAATTCTTAGGGATTAATATAGATTCGCTTTTAAATTGGAAACCGGAGATTGCTGGTATTGAATCATCCATATCGTCAGCATGTTACGCACTCAGGAGCCTTAGGGATGAATTGTACATAGAACAGTTAAAGGCTGTATATTATGCGCTGGTCGAGTCTAGGATAAGGTATAGCATCGTGCTCTGGGGAAATAGTTACAGTTATAACTGGCAGAGAGTGTTCATCTTACAGAAACGAGCCATAAGGACAATAGTCAGAATTGCACAACGTGTCTCATGCAGAGATTATTTTAAAAAATTAGGAATTTTAACAGTACCTAGCCTATATATATTGGTCCTTATAAGTCATTTTACCAAGTATCTACATGAGTTTGAATCAAAAGAAGAACGTGAGATTAGAGAGAGCACGCGAAGAAAATTCTTTAAGCAACTAATAGCACCTAAATTTAATATAGTAGAGCATTGCTGGAAGTACCAAGCTGTAGAGATATTTAATAAGTTGCCTTCTGAGCTAAGGATCCTGGTTTATAACACCCACTTGTTTAAAACAAAGTTAAAAGCCTTTTTATTATAAAAATGTCTATATAATATTTTGGAACTAATGTCACACAATAATAATATTATTTTTTTTTTGACTTTATATAATTTTAGAATCTTTTGACATTAATTTTAGAACTGTTTGACATTTTATTTTAAATCTGTTTGACATTGAATTTAAAACTGTTTGCACCATTTGAATTTTATTTGGAATGTTAGTTCATTAGTATTTGTTATTGTATTATTTAAATAAATATTATTTATGTAAATTGCATGTGTATAGGTTATATATTCGACACAATGTAAATTGTTTGGTGAATAAAAAAATGAAATGAAAGTTAGACTGTTTAAATTTTCACACATGATGTATTTCTGTTGCCGCTATAGCAACAAATACTAAAAACAGAATAAAATAAATATTTAAGGGGGCTCCCATACAACAAACGGGATTTTTTTTAATCGTTTTTGCTCTACATATAATATTGAAAACGGCAACAGGTAGACGCTTGAAATATTCACAGGATATTTAGTTATATAATATTCACTTTAAAAATACATAATTAAATTAAAATAAAACATATAATTAAGGGGGCTCCCATACAACAAAGGTGATTTTTTTTTGCCATTTTTATAGATAATTGTACGGAACCCGTCGTACGCGAGTACGACGCGTTCCGTCTCGCACTTAGCCGGTTTTTCCATATTGAACTCTCAATCTAAGTACATAATCACCTACGATAAAAATGTATTCTCAGAATGCCTCTTTTACATGAATCATGTTACCGGTCCGCTGGCGGGCACCGCGTGTGCCCCCGCGACGGGTTCCATCGCACGGAGGCGGAACCCGTTGCGTGGGAGCGGGGCGCGCCTCCCCGTGACGGACGCCCCCCACGGGTCCCCGCGACGGAGCACTTTTGTATGAAACCGCGCGGGTGCCCGCTTAACGCAGTTTCAGGCCTAAGACGTTTTATGTTTGCTGATATATATATAACATTCCTGATGGAAGCGTAACTGCCGACACAGGTTCATGGGTTTAACCCATGAACCTGTTGTCGGCAGTTACGCTTGTGAACACTAGAGCAATGAGGCAGTCACTTTGCTTCCCGTTTTTGCGTTGCTGTAGAAGTTTTGTTTTCTAAAAAACTGAGTAATCACTGTCTGTAGCTTGTGCGAACCATTTCCATTTACTCAGTGGATAGTCAAAAGTTATTTGATTGCTAGTTCCGATGTCGCGTCACTCACATATTGGTCCGAATTGTCCCGAACGTTCACGAACGGAAAATTAGGATGAGATAGAGTACTCAGTGCCTAGGAAATGTTATACAAATATACCGCACGGGTGTCGCAGAGATTAAGCGATTGACTGCTGCGCTGCGTGTCGCGGGTATGATTCCCGCACGGAACAAATATTTGTATGACCTACAAGTAGTTGTTCCGGGCCTGGCTGTTTGTGTAAGGGAGTTTAAATGTTTGTAAACGCACCCACAATACAGGAGAAATTCCTAGCGTGGGGAAAATTTTTAATAAAAAAAAAACAAATACGTTCAAGGTCTGTGAAATCTTGAAATCTTAAATCAGTGATATATCTCAGAATCCCTAAGGACAGTCCTGATCGTTATTACAGGAGTTTGATTGCGTGTTAAGGTTCCTTTATCGGTTATAAATAATATAATAATAATAAAATAAAAATACTTTATTGTCAGGCATCGTAGGCCCATAACGTGTTAGTATTACAAGTAACTTAAAAACTTTCTTAGTAAAAAATTAGGCACGCAACAAAAACAAAGTCCCCAATTACAGGAAGGTTTATCAAGCCCAATTTCTGACATGTAGCTTGATAAACCTATCCATTGTAGGTCCTTCTATCCTTTCAGAAAATAACTTCTGAATGTTATTGTTGCTTCCTCTCACTCTGCGTATTATTGACGCCACTTTCTTGCGCATGATTACGAAATAATCATCTTTGTGCGCATCAGCGAAGCGAACATCTGTCACACACTACAGTACGGAGGAAGCCTCAACAGCACCCTGAAGGCATTTTTGTATTGAATGCGCAGGATGTTGTCAGTTTTTAGGGTTCCGTACCTCAAAAGACAAACACACAAGTGATCCTATAAGGGTTACGTTATTTCACGTAACCCTTATAGGATAAATTGTGTGTTTGTCTGTCTGTCTGTCTGTATGCCCGTCTGTCACAGCCAATTTACTCCAAATCTACTGGACTGATTATGTTGAAACTTGGTAAAAGTATGAATTTCTGTGACCCCAACACGGACGTGTAACGTAAATAAATGAATTTTGAATATGGGGTCACTTTTGGTAGGCAAATTAGAAAATTAAAAAAAATAACTTGCAATTGGTACCATGTGACATACGAAATCAAAGGGCTTGATGTAAGGATTTCAGATATATTTTTTTAATAATTATAAAATAAATACTTTTAAAGTTATTTAAGAAAATCGATAAAAAAATACTATTCCCGCCCTTATATCCGAAAAACTGAGCATTTGAAAAAAATAGAGAAAATAGTTTCTTACCTAGATATTACAGGAAAACCAATAAGAAGTCTTGAAATAACATGGTAATTCACTCAATATTGTGCGTACAAACTTACAATTGCAGTTGGAGTGTATGAGGGAACAGGTCTTTCAATTACAATGTTAAGTTTGTTTTTGGGATAAATTCACCCCAACTACGGAACCCTTCATTGTGCGTGGTCCGACACGCACTTGGTCGGTTTTTGGGTGTGATTAGCCAACAGGCTGTTGGTGTAAAATGTTTGAAAAAACGCCTTAAAAAGTTTATTTTAACCGGTACTGAACAACCAGCAAACCGGCGAGCCAGCATATTTCCCCTCACAGCCATAGGCCCTGCGCTCCCTCTCTATATCTGAGTCATCTTTAAGATCCTCCGTAACAATATGGCCTAAATATTTAAATAGTGATACCCTCAGCAAAAGTGAACCATTGAGTTTTACGGGAGGGACATTTCAGGGACTTTTATTTCTACCTCTAAATACCAACAGCTCACTCTTTCTAGGATTATATTAAGCCCATTCTGCTCGGCGTAAACCTCACAGATAGCGAGCAATTTACATATTCATTCCACCGATTGTGGGGCTCAGCAGCACCATATTGTCTGCGTAACGTAGATTATTTAAACGAACTCCATCTCAATGGCATCCAACATGTGTGCTGCTGAGCTCAACAAGCAAGTTTTTAATTATAAATATTAAACAGTCTCACGTAAGACCTCCCTGCCTATTAAAAATGTTAATCTTAAAGTACGATATTTTGTAAGTACTAGCCTCTATTTGTCCCACTGCACAGCAAAAGTGCCTTTGCATAGAGATGGAATGATGTTCCTTATTTAAACAGAAGGCCAAGAGTTCGACTACATCGTGGTGGGCGCGGGCGCTGCTGGTGCGGCTGCAGCTGCACGGCTCGCCCTCGCTGGGACCAGCGTGCTGCTGATCGAGGCTGGTGGGAACCCCACTCTCCTTTCCGAGGTAACAGCTTAACACGAGTGCATCATAATATAGTTTGTTAGCAAATTGTTTTACTGTTACCCTATTATTTATGTTGATACAGACCCCAAGTGCAGCCATGGTACTCCTTGGCTCTAAGATTGACTGGCAATACAAGACCACCCCCAACAACATATCCTGCCTCTCTTCCGTGGGTCAGCAGTGCCGGTTCAGCCGTGGCAAGTGCCTCGGCGGGTCCACCTCCATCAACTACATGATGTACACGCGCGGCAATCACCAGGACTTCAACGAAATTCCCGTCCCTGGCTGGACCTGGGACGATCTGATGCCGTACTTCCTCAAATATGAAGGTTTACAAGACCTAGAACTACTGCCACCCTCTTCTATACCATACCATAACACTACAGGGACTATGCGCACCGGTTTCTTTGGTGATTCACTAAATCCGTGGCACTCCAGACTCATAAAGTCATTCAAGTCTCTCGGGTTTCCGGAAAATCCTGACGTGAACGCGAAGTCGCAGATAGGTGTCAGTCACCTCGTCGGCTATGTTTATGACGGAAAGCGGATGAGTACCGCGCGAGGATATCTAGCGAGAGAGGACGTCAAGAGTACCCTGAAGGTGGCCAGTGACACGCGGTGTACCGGAGTCATTATAGATAAAAACAACATCGCGCGAGGTGTCACTGTCGTGCAGGGTTTACTAAAGCTCAACATTTATGCACGCAGGGAAGTGATCCTCAGTGCAGGATCCATCGGAACTCCTCAAATACTGATGTTATCCGGCATCGGCCCGGCTGATCATTTACAGAGCATGGGATTAAGCGTTAAAGTAAATTTGCCTGCTGTCGGAGCAAACATGACTGATCACGTACTACCGCTTATACTGGCCCTGGTAGATAAAAAGAAAAACATCAAGGATGATCGAGCGGAGGTGGAGACTCGTACGGAGGAGGAGGCGGAGCTGTTGCTTGCGCACTCCGCACCAGACTCCTCCATCGGCCTCACCGACGTCAGCACCTTCGTCAACTCACACTGCTACGACTTCGAGCGGAGGACGCTACTCAACGAGAGTTTTGACGGAAGTGACTGTGAGGTGCCAAACCTTCAAATAATTCAGTCATACATCAAAAGGTATATACTACCACTAGCTAAACCTGTGTTCAGGCGAGTGACAAACTTAAATAAAGATATAGTGAACCAGATCAGCAATGCGAATAAAGATCACGCGATCATGGTGATATCTCCGGTGCTTTTGTATCCGTATTCAGTTGGTCACGTTCGGCTCGCTAGCTCTGACCCACTCGCTCATCCCGATATCTTCCCGAACTACTTGGCTGACGAGAGGGACGTGGACGACGTTGTGCGATCGATTGGAATTATCGAACATTTGATTGAGTCGCCAGCGTTCAGCACTCGAAATACGAGTATTTTACATTTGGATCTCCCTGGATGTCCTCGTGTAGGTGAGGACCGGGCGGGCTACTGGCGCTGCTACATCCAGCACATGACGTCTTCGGTGTACCACGCGGTGGGCACGGTGGCACTGGGCAGTGCGCTGGACGCGCGGCTTCGCGTGCTCGGCGTGCGGCATCTGCGCGTGGCCGACCTGAGCTCGCTGCCGCAAGTGCCACGTGGCAACACCGCTGCCGTGGCCATCGCTATCGGTGAGAGAGTCGCTGATTTTGTACTGGAAGATACGTGGCACAGAGAAGAGCTGTAATTTTTTTTTGTGCTTGGATCATTACTACAAAATACTATCTGTCATCGGAAGGCGTCAACATAATTATTATATTAAGTAGACAATCAATCAAAATAAGATACACATAACTCGGCTGTGCACCAAAACCTAGTAAGAGGGATTTTAAGACAAAACCCGTTATTTTTTATTTTTGTACTTACTAGGATTGTGTTTATCCACGGCCGATATCATAATCTCAAAATAGGTAATAGAAAGAAACCATGAATACAAAATTTGAAAAACCTATTAAGTACACTATGTTTTATAAAAAAAATTATATAACGATTTCAGAGTACGCCACATTAACCTAAAACCTAGCAAGCCACTGTCCGTTACTAGGTTTTACTTGACAACACGTCATACTAGGTTTAAAATAGTGACAAAGGTGGGACCCGCTCGCAACAATATTACTAGCCAGGCCCGATCTCTAAGTATGTATGCCAAATACCTAGGTGTGATCCTTAACCATGTTACCTTCAGTGAGCACATAAAAACGGCTCGTTCGCGCGCCTCTTTCACTCTCGGTAGGCTCCATTGCATATTGACCGCACGCAGCAAATTGTCACTCAAGTGCAAATTGTGCACGTACACCGCCGTCATCCATCCAATCAAACCTATGCTTGCGTCGTCTTCGCACACGCTAAGCCACACCATCTCCATAGGATGCAGATCTTCCAAACCGTTTCCCTAGAAAGGTCACGGGAGCCCCCTTCTATAGAATTGAATACTTTTATTTCAGACTTAGTCCATAGGAGTCCATAGGGTTAGTAACAATTTTACTTATCATCTAGTGTTAGTACTGACACAGATTAACAAACCAATTAAAAATGCACTGCGAACAAACTGAGAATACTGTTGGTGCTGCCACGAACACGCGATATCAGGGTAGCACATATTTTTCTGATAATAGCTTCAATGTTCGCAATTATACTGAAATCTCAAAATCTCCACCGTCCAAAAGTTCATCAAGCTCTCAAAGCGTTTCTCCTACCAATCCCCTGATTGCAGATTCGCCGGTCGATGCATACTCTCTCCATTCTGGACGACGCCACAACCCTCCTCCAGGAGAGTATAGTAGGGCCACCAGTAAAGTACACAAATACAAAATCCGACCGCCGTCCTTCCATTCTCGCCGCCGAGACCCGCCACGAGGTCCCCGTCCATCCCCACCCCGACCCTTGCTCAAGCCAGCCCACAACGCTGAGCCTGTGGCTTTAAATTCGTCCCTAATTGATCTTAATCCGATCCAGCCTGTCCTTTACTATCCTCCCCCAACGACGTCTTAAGCCGAGGTCCGTACCCCACAGGGGTTGCTCTTAGGGTGTAGTCGCTTAGTTTATAAGTATATTCCCTGGCTGGAGGCCTTAATTTATTGAGGCACTCACAGGAATGTCTGGTTAAGCAGAAGATAACCTCCTAGGTTGACCTGCGCGATTCCAATGATTAAAAAAGTAATAATTCTGAAGACCTAGTGATTAGTGGACCAATTATTGGTGCATAAATTAAATAGTGACCTAAGAGTAAAATATGTATATAAGTATATTCTCTTATTGTATGTTTATATTTAAATTAGCGAATAGTATTTTTTATGTTTTATATTCATTTGGTTTTCTCTTACTCACATTGTCTACATCTCTGTGTCTACTTTCATATCGCAGATAAGCTGGAAGAGATTTCTTTAGAAATAACCATCACCTTTGTACGTATTTTTCTGTTCCTTTCTTTTTGTCTGTTTAGTACATATACTGTTAAATAATTAAATAAATATGAGCTAAGACTAGAATTTCAATAATTTTGTAAAAAAAAATGGGAAACAGAGGATGTTTTATGCTTGTGCCTTTTCTTTGAAAATATAATAAAACTGAGTGAACAAATGTAGGTAATTGTTTTTTTTTTTCAAGTTCATCTTTGCTCCATTTAATTTGGTAAGTAGTCATGTTTAGGGATGCTGATTAGTTTAGACCTATAACCTGGCAAGGCATCTTACTAGGGTTTTAAATCAATTAAGGCGATTTAAAACTGAAGTGGCAGTGGGCTGGCCATGTTTGTCGAAGGACCAATGGCCGATGGAGCAGACGAGTCCTGGGGTGGAGACCGCGTATCGGCGAGCGTAGTGTGGGACGCCCGCCAGCTAGATGGACCGACGACCTTAAAAAGGTGGCTGGGACAGACTGGATGCGGAGAGCGGAGGACAGGGTGTTGTGGCGCAGCCTGGGAGAGGCCTATGTCCAGCAGTGGACTGTGATAGGCTGAGTTGTTGTTGATTGAAGGCGACTTCAACCTCTGAATACAATTTATTCATTAGTGAGTGCTATAAAAGGTGCATTATTCCGAATATGAAAAGAAAAAACATCACAAATTAAAATAAAACATCCTATAAGTTTACAGCACACTCCTATTAAGATAACTGTTACATTTTGTGAGGCCATGCAATTTAAATAAGAATGTAGTTGTCACTGTTTCCTGGTTATTCCAAACCTCTTAATTCAAAATGGCACATCCGAACTGTCTTGATAATAAATGAGAGCGTAGCTGATTTCTATAACAGTATAAATGGCTGTTGCTAACTGGCTACAACATAATCTTTTGATGCTGAATATAGAAAAAACCAAGGCAATCTACTTTGCTATATCCGAACGTTCTTCCCCTAACCAAGTATCTTGGTTACGGCTGCACTCTTGTATATTACATCCGAACAGTTTTGCCCTTCAAACTAAATCTATTAAATACCTAGGAGTCATTGTAGATAACAGGTATATAACAGGTATATAACAGGAGGATATGGTACGCACACCTGAGCACTTTATAGGGCAGGATTAGAACAATGCTACGAATATCAGCCAGGAAGTGCTTAAGCCGTAATTTTTTCATGTAGTTCATATTGTTATGATGGTTGTTATGCAGTGCGACCGATATATTAATTATGCTGTAGTCCTTGGTGTAAATGTCCTTATATTTTACTTTTTTTCTCTCTCTGTACTTTATAAGTGGAGACCTGTAGTTGGCTTTCAGACTAATGTACTGTCCTTGATCTGTTTGTTTAGCTGCATGTCTCCCCAGTTATTTAAATAAATAAAAAATAAAATAAAAATATTTAAGCAACTAGGCAAGATTGCTGATGGTTCTGTCCTAAAGATGGTTTACTTTTCGCTATGTCAATCAGTTCTTAATAACTGCATATTATCTTGGGCCGGTGCGAGTAAGACCTTACTAATTAAAGTAGAACGAGCTCAGCGTGCTCTACCAAAAATTGCCTATAGATGACCTGACCGGTACCCCAGGAATAAAATCTACACTGAAGTGGAAGTTCTTAGGGTGAGACAGCTTAACATAATTGTCTGTCACCCAACGATTTCATACAACTGCCTTGAGCACTTGTGTCATTTCAAGTTGAAGGGTAAATTGGGATAAAATCCGATGCCGTAAAACAATCGGCAGTAGGTCTTACGGTTTTATGGGACCATACATATACGCGAAACTCAATAGTATACAAAAAATACTAAAACACAAAAAAATGCAGTGACAGCAACAAACTGGCTTCTTACAATGAACTATGACATGACAGTAAGTTTCTTAATTTAAGTAAAAATTCACAATACACATTGACAGTATAGAAATACACGAGCACTCACTAATATACGTATGACATACACGCACATACAGACTTAAGACCAGTGGTGGCCCAGTGGTAACGGCCGCGACTTACTAGGTCGTAAGTTTGAACTCCGACAGGCGCTTTACTTTGCGTAAATTATTTCATCACCACTGCTCTCAAAACGGTGAAGGAAAACACAGTCATGAGGAAACCGACAACTAACAATAAAACTCTAAAACTACACATTTTCCATAAAGCAATACAGTTTGAAACTAGACCTAGAGCACTGTCGCTTGGTGATTATCCAAATACAAATTCCATCACACAAGACAGCTCCAAAACCAAGTGGAGGCAACGATAATCATAATTGGATACGAGTAACTGGAGAAAAGAGACCTAATGCAAAAACAAGCTAAACTGGATACATACTGGCTGTTCCAGAGCCAACCAATACCAACTACGAACAGATTTGCTAGCTTCATCATTTCATCATCATTTCAGCCGAAAGACGTCCACTGCTGGACATAGGCCTCCCACAAAGGGAGGGGTATGCCATAATCTCCACGCTTGGCAGGCGGGTTGGCGATCACAGTATGGTGTTAAAGTGAATAAAGAACGCTGCTGCCCATTCTCTTGTAAGTCCCTTAGTCGCCTTTTACGACACCCACGGGAAGAACTAGGGGAGTGCTATTCTTTACGTCCGGCACCACACAGAAAGAGAGATTTGCTAGCTTAGAAAGTGACAAACTAGAGGTAGGACAAACTACTGCTACTGAGAGACAAATAAACCCGATATTTGTCGACAGAGTCGAAAATATCCATCCCTTTTTTAACATCCTAAATGAAATACCCATGACGAACATGTATATCCTTAAAGTTCTGAACAATGATTAAGTTAAAATACAGCCAAAAGATTCAGAGACATACAGGGCTATTGTACGTCAACTAGAACTTAGAAATACAGAGTTCTTTACATACAAACCCAGGCATGAACGGAACTTTAAAGTGGTTCTCAAAAACATGCTCCCCTCAACTGACCCTGAGGAAATTAAAGCGGCATTAAATGAAATAGGGCATACAATAAGCCAATATACGGGACATTACACAAATAACGTCAAAGAAATCATTGCTAAAAACAAATCACAACAATAAGTGCATAAATTAGGGTAGAAACCTAATGAACTGCATCATAACTTTTGAACCTCCTCGGCCGTAAACGTGAACTACCTCAATGTGACAAATACCAACAATATGACACACCAAAACGTACTGTCGCCGCAACCCTAAATGCACCAAATGCGCTGGTGATCATCTCTCCATCGATAGTCTAAGCAAAACAGGATCAGACAGTATACAATGTGTTCTCTGTGACGGTAATCACTTAGCAAATTATAAAGGTTGTAAAATTTACAGAGACCTCCAAAATCTGAACTTTCCAAACGCACTAGAACGCAGGAAAACCTATTTACCCTGTACGAGCCAATAACGCTCATACAGCAAAAGTATGTTTACGCGTACCTAATTAATTTACCTCAAACCAGTCGTAACTTAAACTCCGTCACGCGCTAATGTGCGGGTCAATCTATAACAACAATACATTAAGTGCGGCTCAGATTACTAAACAAACAACTATAAACTGTTTCCATAAATAAACTAAGTATTAAACTTAACAGTGGTTTGGTGTAACTTACTATCTACCTACAATAACTACCGGGGTATCCGTCAACGACGAGAAAACCCCAACATCTTTTGGTCCTTCGAGCCTGGGCGACACGGCAGATCATCTCGTGAGTCGTCGTGTCTCCTGATCAGCAAAGTGCTTAGCGTGGTATATCCCAGTTACGTAAGCAAATCGGTGCTGTTGGCTTCCCACAAGCGGGTCTAACCAGTAGCATTGAGACGTTGCACATAACGTAAAGGAGGGTGAACTACACTGAGTGCCTGCAACTAACGAACCAGCAGAGATCCCGTCTACTGCTACAAACTACTTATCAAGAAACAATCGGCGAGGATAACGTCCACGGCGGTTGCTACTGCGGAGATCACGTCTACCGAGTACCGCTACAAACAGAAAATAATCAGCGGGGATAACGTCCACTGCGATTACTTCAGCTCCGAAAACTTCGTGAGTACACACTAACTACACGCCAACCACTATCAGCCACAAGGCATAAACAATGTCGACAGAAGACTACCCTGAATTTGTGGAACTTATAACTAAGCAGCAAAGCAGCTACAAGAGAATCAAAACTCTTCAAACTAACTACAAAAAGGATGCTGTGAGTAGAAAAACCACAGACTACCTTAACAAGCGCATCGAAGCTTTACAATCCCTATGGGATGAATTTCGATCCAATCATGAAATTTTGAAGAAGTATGAGCCTAAACAAAGAGAACATGACTACTTCAAGGAAGACATTTTCATTATAACGAGAAGCATGTTTGACGAAACCATGCAATCAATGAATCAACTACAAAACAAGTTGATCAACGAACCTGGATTTTCGGGGATATCAAAACCGAAAATACTAGAAACTCCCGGAACACCGCAATTTGATACAACTGGAGTACACCAACAAATTGGAGATGAAACGGACATGCATCTATCAACACTGTTACGTAATCAAGTTTGTAACTTCAACGCCTTGAAGCGAGCAGTCTCTAAAACTAACCTGGATAGCATGAAAGAGAAATGGCAACTCCAAGATCAAGTTAACTACGGTCTAGATGGGAATCTATCGACAAGATTCACTGGGAACTAAGCTACTTACTGCAAGGGACCGACAAAGACTATGTAGCAAAATACGACCATTGGGAGCAAGTCTACGACAACCTAAAGGAAGAGCTGAATAGAAAAATCTTTGAAACATCCCACTACGAAAAAACTACCCCGCGTATGGAATTACCGGAGTTCAACGGAACTTTCAACAATTGGATCTCCTTTAGGGATTTATTCTTTGAGATGATTCATAACAATCCAACGCTAAACAAAACACAGAAAATGAAGTTCCTAAAATCTAAATTGAAAGGTGAAGCGGAAAAGTTAATCAAGCACCTACCTGTGAGTGCTGAGAATTATGACTCGTGCCTAGATATTATTCAGCACCGCTACGACAACAAGCGATTACTTTTCACTACATACATAGACATACTTCTCAATCAATCATGCATCGAAAAACCAAACTCAACTAACATGAAGAAGCTGTATGACACAACGAAAGAGTGTTTAAATGGCCTAGAAAACATTAACATCAATATACTAGTTTGGGGTCCACTTATCGTGTACTTACTATCCTCCAAACTGGATGACGTCACTTACGGTGACTACGTCAAGACCATGAAACAGTCAAGAGAGCTCCCAGACTTAGAAGAGTTCATGGAGTTCCTGGAAATGCAGTTTATAACGTTAGAGACATCCCGTAACAAAAAGAACGGCGGAAAACAAAACTATTCAACGAATAACCAACATAAAACTTATAATAACAACAAGTCAACGAACTTTAAAGAGTCAGAAAAGTGGACAAAAATCTTCCATGCAACGCTGAGGTAAAGTTGTTGTTTTATTATTATTATTATTTTATTCCATACTTGTCCACTCTGCAAAAACGAACACACGCTGAGGCAGTGTTCTACATTTTTGAACATGGATGTCGCAACGCGGCTCCAAACAACAAGTAACCTAAACTTGTGCAAAAATTGTTTGTTTAGTCACGGCGGAAATAAATGCAATTCAACGAAAACATGCCGCACGTGTAACTTCAAACATAACTCCCTTCTCCATGATGATAATCTGAAAGGGCAACAATCAAAGCCGACCACATCAACGGTGGCTGAGCGAACATCTAATCACATTAACGGTGAACAAGAGATACTCTTAACAACTCTTCAACTCAGGGTCAAAAACAAGGAAGGAGATTACGTCATCCTTCGGGCGTTACTGGATCAAGGCTCTCAAGTATCCTTGATCACAGAAAATGCTGCCCAACGGTTAAACTTACCCCGAAACAAAATGAACGCTGCGGTTACTGGCGTTGGCACTATAATGGGCAAGAGTAATGATACGATTAGAATGCAAGTCTATTCACTCTGATTATACATTCCACACCGACTCGTTAGTGATGAGTAAACTCATCAACAGTCTGCCTAACTCAACGATCAACACAGAAAACTGGACGCACCTTCATAATATCGAGCTAGCTGATCCAGACTACAACATCTCTGGACCCATCGAACATAACAATGGCTCGCCAGTAGCGCAACAGACAGAGTTGGGTTGGATACTATGCGGTGCTACAAAGCAATTCAACTGTCTAGTTACTCTAACAGAGCTAGACAACCAAACAACATTTTGGGAAATAGAAGACATCCCTTCGGAACCCGAACTAACAATGAAAAACGAATTCTGCGAAAAACATTACACAGAAACAACAGAGCGATTAAACAACGGGCGTTATGTGGTGAAGATGATGAACGCTAACTATGAACAAAACCTTGGTAACTCGAAACCTCAAGCTACAGCATAATTTCTTCATTTAGAAAAGAAAATGGCGAGACAAGAACACTTCGCTAAACTGTACAAGGAATTCATCCGAGAATACATCGAATTAGGTCACATGAAACCAGTGACAGAATCCGAAAGTCGAGTACAAACCTACCTACCACACCATGGCGTAGTAAGGGACTGCTCAACAACAACCAAACTACGAGCTCTTTTTAACGCATCAATGAAAACAGACTCCGAGTATAGCCTAAACGATTTGATGGGAAAAGGGCCTAATCTACAAAAGGACATTCTATCCCTAATCATTAAATGGCGGAGCTATAAATATGTTCTAACGGCGGACATTGAGAAAATGTACCGTCAAATCCTTATTCATAAAGATCAACAATGTCTTCAAAAAAATATTTGGAAAGACTCCAAGAGAGAACCACTGAGAGATATGCAGCTGTGTACCCTAACATACGGGACCAAAGTCGCACCATTCATAGCGGTGCGCACTCTCCAACAGCTGGCCAAAGATGAAGGCAACGCTTTCCTTCTGGCCCAAAAGGCGCTACTTAACGACGCATGCGTTATCTACAGCCGAACTACGTCACCCACCGGGGCGTACGAAACGACACTACTCGCGGCAAAAACAAAGGTCGCACCAATCAAGGGGAAAACTACGATACCGAGGTTGGAATTATGCGCCGCAGTTTTGCTAGCGAAACTCCTAGAAAGGATAACTAAGATACTTGAAGAGTACGATCTAAGGATTACCTGCTGGACCGATTCTAAGGTCGTTCTAGCATGGCTTCAGGGAAATCAAACTAAATACAAAAAGTACTACACAAATATTATACATCGTGCCTGCGATAAACTGGGGTTACGTGAAGACGAATGAAAACCCTGCCGACTCTGCAACAAGAGGACTCCCACCGCAAAAACTGGTCAACTTTACCCTGTGGTGGGAAGGCCCTACATGGCTTAAGGAGCAAGGAAAACAAGCCCTTATCTCAAACCAAACTCATACCACAAATGAGGGCTTCCTAACAAACTGTTACACGACTAACAGTACGGAACCCACGGCGATTAAAAATGAATTAATCGATTCATTACTTGAGCGACATAGCAACTTAAATCGTATTACGAGAATACTCGCCTTGGTGATACGTTTTGCTGACGCACTACGAAACAAAAGAAGGTCAACTGAGTACCAGGAACTGAACTTGAGTGAAATAAACAATGCACTTTTAATAATTATCAAATCAGTGCAACGGGATTATTTCGGAAAAGAGATAAATTCTCTCAACAAGAGCACCATTTTAGAACTTAATCCGTTTTTGGACTCTTATGGAGTTTTACGTGTTGGAGGACGTCTAAACCACTCAAACTTGCCAGTGGAATCAAAACACCCCATCCTCATACCAGGAGAGGGCAGACTAACCCAACTAATTGTTGAAAAGGTGCATCAACGAATATTACACGGTGGAGCTAGATTAACGCTGGCTGACACTAGGAACCAGTCGAAGGAATACCTTCATTCATTACAAAACCGAAACAAATGGCAACAAACTAAAGAAAACATACAGAAGGGGCAACTAGTCCTCGTCAGGGAAAGTTATCTACCCCCAAGCAGATGGGCTATGGGACGCGTAGTGGAACTGCACCCTGGCAGTGATAACTTAGTACGAGTAGTCACGCTCAAGACACAAAATGGGGTACTAAAAAGACCCATAACTAAACTAGCCCCGCTACCTATAAACGAGGCATACGGAAGCACTGAGCCACAAGAAGTGAGTCCAGATATTAAGCAGGGCAAGCTAAAGAAAGGGACTTACAAAACCCATAACAGGGTAAACAGCTTGCTTACGATATTACTTGTAGCATTTACAACGCTATCAGGTGGAACAACAGCACCCGAGCAACATTTATAATAACGCAATTAGCTGAAAACCAACCAGTTTACTTTGACCCCGTTGGAAATATCCAACTTATTCATGATGAATGGAAAATTCTGTTATACTATAACCTGACAACATTCTGGCAAAGTACAACAAATGTAGAGTAATTCGTGAATCGTTTAGCTTAACTATGCGACACAATGCCTCACGAGCCATGCCACTCTACGACACAACAACTCAAGTTCGAAATGAACCAGCTGAACGAGTATAACATATTGTTACGGTCTCAACATCAACAACGAAAACGACGTGGCTACGTCAACGGCGTAGGAAATATCGCACGAGCCCTGTTTGGTGTCCTTGACAGCGATTTCGCCGAAAAATACGCTCAGGACATAGAAAAAATCAAAACGAACGAACAATATCTATTACAGCTGATAAGAAATCAGACACTGATTATCGAGGCAGAAAACAACGTAATCAAGAAAAATGAAGACTTCGTAAAGACGCAACTGGAAGGAATTCAGCAATTCATGAACGAAACAAAATACAACACGGCACTTATTGAAAACAGATTTCAATTAATGAAAACAATGAGTGACGTCAATGCTGGGGCTTTAACGGCTAGTTTACTTATCTCAGTACTGAGAAGAAACCAAGAAATGCTCCTAAGCGCATTGACAGACATCTACAGAGGCCATCTCGATATGAACTTATTCACACCGGAGCAGCTATCTGAACAACTCAACTACATTGCCGGTATTATACCGAAAAGATTAACGTTGCCTATCAAAAACAGCAATGGAGCTACCATAAAAAATATTTACAAAATTATTTATGTTAAAGCCCGGCTCACCGAACAATACCTACTCTTCGAATTACATATCCCGTTACTCAGCGATGACGAGTATACATTGTATCGCAGTATAGGTATACCTAGACAGCAAACTACTTACCAATGTCAGGTGATAGAGACAACAACACAATATATTGGAGTAAACTTCGTAAAGAATACCTACATACAGATGGAAGAGGTTGATCTTCAGCAATGTACAACAATAACGGCGGACAATCACATCTGCCACGCCTCTACAACTATCAGCAACTTGCATGGAGCCACGGCATCTTGCGAAGCTAAAATACTAAGCCAAAATGCAAATAACATAACATGTGATTGGGTACCACAACAATGCACTGACCAATGGATAAAATAACAGAGACCAAACATATGGCTGTATAATTGCATCAATGAATGTACGACTCGCATTGTATGCGAAAATCGAATTACCACAACAACTTTAACAAAGGCGGGGCTCCTTGCCCTAGGTCAGGATTGCATATTTCAGCACAAAGATGCTACAATTTATTCACATAACGTTTTTAGTAGCAGTACCAATATTGGAATTGCCTTGGAGGTACCTACTATTGACTCACCAAACGACATGTGGAGTACGTTCAAAAACACAAAGATTGTGCTTCCGGAACTAAACTTATCTGATGAACACAAATTATTAGATGACCAGATAACCGCACAAAAAGGACGAGAGAGCCTACCCAACAACCTAAGTGTCCACGACATCAGCAACTACACTATAAGCACTGTGCTGGTGGGAGGAATCGTCGCCGCTATATTAGTTTGGCGACTAAGAAGATATCTTCAGGGGCGTAAGAAGAGCAACACCTCTACCAATACGAACCAGACTCGAGAGAGGACAGAAGATATAGAACTGAAGGAGATTCCTGCCTACGCTAAAACACGTGGTGGACAGTCAGCGAACTACCGTCCGCCGCAACCAGCAATTGGAACAAGATTTCAACTATGATTCATTATTTAAGAATTATTTCTTACTTCTTGTTTTGATTGATTTTATAACATTTTGTATACCTTTAAATTGTTAACTTGTAACGCAAGTTTGGTAATGTAATCTGAGTACGTATATTTTTCCCTCGGGAGCATGTACGAGCCAATAACGCTCATACAGCAAAAGTACGTTTACGCGTACCTAATTAATTTACCTCAAACCAGTCGTAACTTAAACTCCGTCACGCGCTAATGTGCGGGTCAATCTATAACAACAATACATTAAGTGCGGCTCAGATTACTAAACAAACAACTATAAACTATTTCCATAAATAAACTAAGTATTAAACTTAACAGTGGTTTGGTGTAATTTACAATTTACCTACAATAACTACCGGGGTATCCGTCAACGACGAGAAAACCCCAACATACCCATTATGGAACAGAGAGTTACAGCAGAAAACCAGAAATCTCCGGATAAAGAATCTCGAAATAGCCAACATGATTATCATAGTACGGAGGCTTTCTTAAGTTAAATTAGAGCTGTTTTGCATTAAAACAAAACAGTTATTATGTTATGAATAACATAAACTATTTGTTTGAGAGAGAGCAGTCTAAGATTTTGCCTTGAATATGCCTTAAATAGTAAGAATAAACGTACCTCTTCTCTGTATTACCTCTATTCCTTCAGTATGACAGATCACACAGCAAGCCCATCCGTCACTTGTCAAGTGTCATTCATAGAAGTCTTCAAAACTCAACAACAAGCACATTGCTCAAATAGTTTATGTTATTCATAACATAATAACTGTTTTGTTTTAATGCAAAACAGCTCTATTATGTTTCTTCTAACATAAACTATTTGTTTGAGACCTGTTTGATATCTGCTGGTGAAAGAATACCTAGGATGTAGACGCTATGTGAATTATATATTATATGGAATTAACGAATATTTATGTATTCAATAAATGTTCATATAAAAATTACGAGTTTTCAATCTATGTATCCTAGAAAATGCAAAAAAGTACACATCTTCCATAAAAAGTTATATGTTAGTGGCAATTCTATTTACCTTATTTAAAAGGTGAATATAAAATATAAAGCTTTAATGATAATTTAAAATCAATGAGATCTAAAACTGAATTAAAATAATAATCTCATTACTAAAGGATAATTATTGGATCACTCCTAATATCCTTAATTACTTAATACAAGTCAAGTTATGTTACTTGGAAGTTATGAGATCTATCAAAAGTACAAATATTTTTGAATGCCATAGATAATTTTATAAAGACTTGGGAAGACAAACTCAATGACGTGACAAAGTTAAAATTCCATTGAAGCTGAATGTTCAATAGATTAATGTCTAAGTAGTGATGCATGTAAATGGTCTAAGGGGTATTCTAGTAGGGGTATTCAAGTCATTAAAATGACTTGAAATGTGAATCCTGTACACAAAATATAATTAAATATTTTCATAGGGAATTAAAAATTATCATGATAATTATATCCTCCCTTTCACAGATTGAAGATCCCTGTCCCAACAGTGGGAACGTTATATGCTGATCATTCTAAATTCTCTTGAAATGTTCTCTCTTTTACTACAAAAGTAAAAAGTAATCATTCTGTAAGCCTATGTGGCTATTCCAGTTCAATTTCATCTGATGAACTATTCTCCAGTCAGCCTCCCGAAGGCTACCACAGGCACCACAAGCCTTATACTTCCTGGAGGCTCCTCTATCTTATTCCGTTCAAAAATCATTCAAACAAGCTTAACCTGTTATTGTAAACCAAAATGAACCACGATTAAGGTACATTTTTAAGTAACCATCTTGATTGTCAGTGTCTTTGAGCCGCATTTCGGCCGCACTGTTATTCAATATCTAAAAGTTGTAAGATATCTTACGATATTATGGTATGTAAATCTCTGCCAATCAAGGGGTAATTTATTAACCCATACACTGACTTTCTTGGTAGTAGTTTAGCTAAGGATAATGTTTTTGATCGTCATTTTGCAAGTTAGATTCAGGAGCTAAATGTGCACTCTGACTGGCTTTTTTGGCTGCTTATTACTGCATATTTGGCAGAAACATCTCTCTCAGTTCAAGTGGCATTTTTTGGTTTGGTCAAGTTCCTGTCTAGAGTAGGATAGAATGCAATATTCGTTATCATGCGAATTACAGATATAAATGTAGAAATTTTACATAGGGTTACACAATGGTCGCTCTTATCACTAAAAGCGATATTTCTATAGACATCCTTTGGAATACAGTAGCCCGTTCATGTGGGCTCCTTACCCTTCCTCCAACGCATGACATGTGTGGACAGGAAGTGGATTACCTTACTCATGTGTAGAGGAACTGAGCTGTGGTCTACTAATAGCCTCTGGCCACCACATTAGCTCTTGGCAAACCAGTGGAGCAACCTTTTTCCATTTGTCTTGGTCTGCCCTTCTCAACTATTTTTTTTAAGACAAGCATTCCCTTACAAGGATAGCAAAATTTTGTTGTTAATAAGCTAACATATGAACTTCTTTCAGGCAACATCTTCCTTGCATGCAGGCAGGGCCTTGTGATTGGTAGCAGTGTTCAAAAGAAGGCCTACATTTTCTAACTCCGGATTCTGATTTAGAATTAACTTTGGAAATTCACTTGTCTCTGCTTTGTTAGGACACAGTCTCCGAGACAAAAATACATAATTTACTTTTCCTAGTAGGCCAGCAATTTTTTTAAATAAATAAACAAAAATGCAGAGACCACAGCCTCCCAAATTCTCTGCCACTCAGTTGGCTCCTGCTGCAAATGTCCAGGGTACTGAAGAAATCCAAAATAGGGTCAATTCCCATATTTTTCTTGATTTTAAGATGGAGTCGTTAGGGTGAACTATTTCTTGAACAGCTACCCTTCATTGATATATCATTACTTCCTTTTTACTTTTATAAAATAACAGAGTGTAAACAATAGGATATTTGTTTATAATATCATAATCTTAGAAATCCGCATAGATTAATATTTTAATATAAGTAATAGAATATTGCATTCATTATTTTAAGTAGTAGCTTTACTACTTATCTCAAAATAGAATTGTTCTGAATATTAATATTTTCAGTATTTGATTTCCTGATAAGATCTTCAGTATGAACAGAAACAGGTTTGTAGTCTTTCAATCCTAAAATTTACATGGGTTTTGTCTAATGTGTCTATAATAAATAATCTTGGTCTAGTTATTTTTGCCATGATCCTCATGTATCATGTTTTAAAAATAAAAGAACTATTTCTTAAAGAATCGGCTTTAAATAATACAGTATCAATTTTAAATTGTTTAGTGGCTCTATTTGTTCCATTTCAAATTTTGATAGAGCATGGAATGAGAATGGTCGTGATGGTTCTGGTCCTGATCATAACTATATCCTTAATGATTGTAAAATACAACGAAAAATCATTTTATATTATAATGTTGTTTAAATATTTAGCATTAATTCTTATTGGTCATAATTATGAAACTTACTGTAATTTTTAATTAGTCATTTTAATATTCTAATTGCAGATTAGAGTTCATAAGAGGTGCTGAACCTCTTTAGTGTAACAACTGCATGCAACATGAGAGCAATAAACAATTTTAATTTAAATACACTTCTGGATATGAGTGTTTGGACTACTTCCAAAAAAGGGAAGTAGGACACGATCCTAGTGGGTAGGTTGCTGCCCCAAGTCCCTGTAGACATTGGTTTAGAAGCTAGCTCCTTCTGCTCTAGAGTCTAGACCCACATTAGAGATCCCCGCTAAATCTCACTCCGAGGGTCTTTAGTTTGTTTAGCGGCATAAGTACTCCTTCACTTCTAATTCAGTGTGTGAAATACATGACGTAGGTAAGCATAAATGCAAGGTTTTCTATAACGGATTGCTATTCATCTCATTGCTCAAAACATTCTGTATTTGCTTTAGGAATAAGTATTCAGTAATAATAACCTAAGCATCATAACTTACGTTGAAATATTACTATCTCTTTAGACACAACCGGGTTGTTTAGAAAACAACAATGCGCTTCTTAAGTAGATACCTACTAACAAGAAGCAGGTTGTAAGTTTTTTGACAGTGTTTCTGAGTAAGGTTAGTGATAAAATGTGGACACTGTGTAATGTTAACAGATTTAAAACACTTACTTGGCTACTCATTCAAATATAAATGCATATTAGGTCTGGTCCGTCTTACAGGAAATCGTATCGATCTCTTTGCCCTGTCGATCGGCGATGGGAAAAAGGGTGTCTTCTTTCACTTAGGAGAATCGTCGCTCAGGATCGTTGCAAAAGCCGCTCCTGAGACGACCCACTGACCAAAAGGTTTGTCTCCGAAGGCACCAGCGACCACATAAATAATGCGAGCTTTCGATTTCCTTTCGTTTGGCTGACTCACGATCAGCGTAACACTATATAAATCACTTACCACAAGCACTATTATTCACTTTCTATAAAGTTTTACCTGAAACTTTATTAATTTTCTAAGAAAATTATGAAGAGAAAAATTTTGGCGTACGTTGGCGGCAAAATTTTTAGACGCTATGAATGACACTTGACAAGTGACGGATGGGCTTGCTGTGTGACCTGTCATACTGAAGGAATAGAGGTAATACAGAGAAGAGGTACGTTTATTCTTACTATTCAAGGCAAAATCTAAGACTGCTCTCTCTCAAACAAATAGTTTATGTTAGAAGAAACATAATATCTCAATTATTTCAAGAAACATAAGAAAGCCTCCGTACCATGATAATACTGTTTCGAGGACTAGATCCTTAGAAAATCACTCACGATGCTATGCCATGGGCATTCACGACAGTATTGTACTTCTGCAACATTCTGTTTAAAAAGCTATGAATACTCGAGACCGTGATAAGTTACCTACTTTATCAGCTAAAATTGTATGCAACATTATTATTAGAATAACAAGTAAATCTAATATCTAGTCAGACAAGTTAATGATTTTATACTGAAGATCACGTCTAAACGTTTTTTGTTAATTTGAAAATTTAAAAAAATATATTATTATGTTAAATTAGAGCATTTTCTCCATAATTTAATAAGTGAATATTTTAGATTATGTTTATACTACATACTGAAATGAATTTGTAAAGTTATGTCTAACGCGGATTAAAACTGAGAATGGCGCAAAATGTACCAAGCGTATTTTTTATTAATTATTGATCTTTTGTGTATAATAAATTAATAATGTGTCAAATTGGGGACAGCGCTCCTTGATAGGCGAGTACTATTACTGACTGAACGTACGACGCGTTGCGTGAGCTCAGTACAGAACACGCAAGCTAACCACTCAAGGTCACTGGCATATTCCTGTGTATATATTACCTGGATCTTCAAAACATTAAGATACGTGGCTCCGACTAAAATGTTCAGGAGTGATAAGCGACCTAGAAATCTCCTTAATGAAATCTATTTTGCTCTAGCACAATCCGTCCTTCTATATTGTATCCCCATTTGGGGTGGCGCAGCTAAAACTAGATTTTTGGACGTGGAACGTGCACAACGAGCACTTATAAAGATTATGTATTTTAAAACTAAAAGACACTCTACTAAAAACCTATACGAAATCAGTAATTTACTCTTAGTTAGGAAGCTGTATATAACTCAAACGGTTCTAAAAAAACATAAAACCCTCCCTTATCATTTATGAATAAGAAACACAAAAGGAGAAAAGATATCATTGCAGTAGTTCCCCCATGTAAAACCAAATTTAGTAGCACACAATTTCACCATCTCTCAGCTCAAATATACAACAGGATTAATAAAAACATATATATACACAATAAAAACAATCACGACTGTAAAAAAGTTATAACAAACTGGACAAAGTCCTCTTAGTTATGAGGATACGGAAGCTCTTCTGGTTTATCATGAGTGACATAATCACACACCATAAAATATACAAACTTTACTGTTCTCCATATACTAGACTACTCTACACCTCGCCACACCAACACTACACCACACCACGCTACACCACACCACGCCACACCACACCACACTACACCACACTACAGCACACCACACTACACCACACCACACTACACCACATCACACTACACCATACCACACTACACCACACCACACTACACTACATCACACTACACCACACCACACCATACTACACCACACCATACTACACCACACCATACTACACCACACCACACTACACCACTCTACACCACACCACACCGCACTACACCCATCACATCTAACCACACTACATCGAACACACACGCCACGCCTAACTAAAGCACACCACGATTCACGTGATACATACTCAAGATGTTAGAATAAGAAATAATTAATTGCCGTAATGTAATATAAATATGTAACATTTGTATAACTAAGATATGGAGGAGCGGTGTCACCTAACACAGGCATTGTTTGCCTAAAAGGAGGCTCCAAACACAAATCATTGTTTAAGAAGCATTTTGTTTAAATAAAACAAAATATTTTCATTAATTCATATATCTCAGTCTTCAGTTGAACTTTTGTTTAAATATAACAAAATGATATCTAACATTAGTACTCAAAAAAACCCAGACAAATGCGAGTAGGACTCGCACCCTGAGGTTTCCGTCTCAAAGTTGCCCGCGGCTTCAGTTTGAGCCTATAAATTTCCAATTCCGGACTGAAGGACAAACGTAACATTGTAGTTGAAAAACATGTTCTCCCATACATTCATATTGCAATAAAATGTAAGTTTGTACGCACAATATTGAGAGATTGACGTCACGACGTTGGGGGTTTGACGTCATCACGTCAACGCCGGCTGTCGCTGAAAACCAGCGCTGGGGTTCTGTCTCGCATAGGGTCGCAGCATTATGCTGAGCGATGGCCGTTTTGCGTGAATGTGACGCATATTTTCCCTCAACTTGTTCTTTCGTGTTTGTGTTTATTTTTCTTTGCGGTATGTTTACCGCAAATAAGCGTATTTTCTTTCTTCCTTAGATTTACCATGTTATTTTCAAATCATAGACTTCTTATAGGTTTTCCTGTAATCTCTATGTAAATAACTATTTTCTGTATTTTAGGCTCAGAGATCGAAAACGCCATGCTAAGCCTGCAGAGGACAGGTTTCTTTTTACTGAAAAACAAGTTAAATAGGGCCTGTACAGTGTCACGTACACGACATATTTTTAGGGTTCCGTACCCAAAGGGTAAAACGGGAACCCTATTACTAAGGCTCCGCCGTCTGTCTATCTGTCTGTCCGTCTGTCCGTCTGTCACCAGGCTGTATCTCATGAACCGTGATAGCTAGACAGTTGAAATTTTCAGATGATGTATTTCTATTGCCGCTATAACAACAAATACAAAAAGATAGAACAAAATAAATATTTAAGGGGGCTCCCATACAACAAACGTGATTTTTTTGCTCGTTTTTGCTCTATATTGATAACGGCAACAGGTAGACGCTTGAAATATTCACAGAATATGTAGATATATACTGACTTTAAAAATAAATAATTAAATTAATATAAAACAAATATTTAAGGGGGGCTCCCATACAACAAACGTGATTTTTTGCCATTTTATAGATAATGGTACGGAACCCTTCGTGGGCGAGTCTGACTCGCACTTGGCCGGCTTTTTTCTTTTACATACCATTGACGAGTAGGTACCTAAGTAAAATACGAAACACATTATATTGTTGGTACGGTAGGCATCACGGCACTGGTGTTAAAACCAGTGTACACTGACCTCTCATTCTATTGACCCTCTGTACTACGCTAGGTCAGCTCAAAGGCAAAGTGCTACACCTCTGACGTACCTACTCTATTAGTTAGCCTCAAAATATTTCAACTTAAAATACATACAGTATGTTAATTAAAGTTCCGTTAACGTTAACGTTAACCCGCAATATTAAAGCGTCCATACATACAAACAAAAATATGAATATAAAAAATAAATCTCAAACAGGTTTTTGCATGTATGGACGCTATACCACTGCGGGTTAACGGGATCGGGTAAACATACTGTTTATCACTAATTACAGACTGTGAACTTAATTGTAGCTACACATTGATACAATACAATGGAACAAAAATTGAACACAATCAAAATATTCCTTGTGGACATACATTGATTACATATGTACATATTTTTGAGGTGGACTGTACTGTGAATAATAATATCTACAGCAATAATTAAATTATTGGAATTCACAAACGCTCCAGAATTCCAGTGACTTCGATTTTTCGTCCATTGAATCAGTGATCTGTATTTTCGATTTTTCGTCCATTGAATCATTGAATGCAAAATATTTTAATTAATATACAACGTAAATTGCTTGGTTTTGCCGAGACATCAAACCTCATAAATACATGGCCTAGAATTACGCCATTACATGAGCAATAAATAGGCTTTGATAGCAGAATACCTAACGGAGCGCGCTCCATTATGTATTGCTATCAAGCGATGACCAATAATTGGTACCTACTGCTACGTTATGTAAGCAACTACAAAAATAAATGTAGATAGATTAATGTGAATTTAAGATTTTATTAGTACGCAACTTGACTAGTACCTGTAATTTAGTTCTAAAGATAATACTGTATTTAAATATTATGTTAAGATGAAATACGTAGAAATTAACTTGAATCCATATAAAAAACACTCACGATTAATATAAGAAATACTTACCATTTTATATAAGTTTAACATCCATCTACTGACTCAAAACTCGCGCGCTTTTCCCCACTTTGTAACGTGGATACAGAGCTGTCAAGTAAATCGGATAATGTTTTCTGGGGCAATATATTTTGGACTGCTGAGCGGTACAGTACAGACTAAGTGTAAAAGTGTATAGTGTTATTAATTAAAAGGATTATTAGTGACTTTTCTTTCAGTTCAGAAGTGGGATATTTCACGTAAGTGTTATTGCCATTATATGCTATTATTTTTTAAATTACATAGTTAGAATCACATCTATAAGTTGTGCATATTTGAATGTATACGAAACTAAAATGTTATTTTTATTGGAACAACTGTGATCACTAATAAAAACCGCTTGCCAACCTAGAAGTTGAAATCATACTAGGTATTTTATACGTTCACAATCATTCGTCGCACCTAAATAGGTCTAACATATTGCGACTTTTTTGTGGTTTTATGAGGTCATGTGATTTGAAATATAATCATAACGTAGTTACAAATATGCCATTACCAATTTTATACTCAGTGATTGAAGCACTAAATTATAGAAGTACCTTCATGATCTGATTCATGTTTTGCAGAGTTATCTTGTTTTAAAGTATGTAAATAGCCATCCAATGGTTTAAAAGAATAGCTGTGTCCGTGTATTATTTTTATTGACCAGGTCTACAAATGGATGACGATCGTGATGGAAGTTTGGTTCAACCACCACGAACCCCATCACCAGTGGTGGACAGGCAGAGCCGCAGGCGGAGCCGGGAGCCGTGTCACAGGCGGAGCTGGGAGCCGAGGCACAGGCAGAGCCGGGAGCCAAGCCGTAAGTGGAGCCGGGAGCCGAGCCGCAAGTGGAGCCGGGAGTCGGGCCGCAAGTGGAGCCGGGAGCCGAGCCGCAAGTGGAACCGGAAGCAGCGCCGCAGCCAGTGCAGCAGACAGAGCCGCAGGCAGAACCGGGAGCCGAGCCACAGACGGAGCCGGGAGCCGAGCCGCAAGTGGAGCCGGAAGCAGAGCCGCAGCCAATGCAGCAGGCAGAGCCCCAGTCACAGCCGCAGGCAGAGCTACAGGCGCCGCCGCCGGGAAGGATTGCAACACATCGGAGTCGCAGCCCAACCAGGCTGATCCCTGGTTCACAGGGGAAGCGGCTCGTCCAAGATTGCAGATCACGGTCAAGACGCAGCAGGATCAACACACAAAATCACCAGCGAAGCGGGGATCCACGTCGTCGACGAGACTCTAATTTCCTACAACTGATGCGTTCTCTAAGTTAACCCATCTATGTGACCGCCACTACCATTAATAGTTATTTAATTAATTTTATTTAATTTCTATATTCTCTCGATTTAAAATAACTGATAGTTCGATTGAAATAGATTTCTGTATTGCCATATCTGAGTATTACTTCTGATGTCTGGACCTATCCCGACATATATATCATTTTTTCCTGATCCTGGCTGCAGTAGCTACCACGTGCGTTTTCCAAGTAAATTGGTCATCTATTGTGACACCAAGATATTTTATAGAAGCCACTCTGGAAAGCGGTGAACAATCACAGTTAGTATTAGGTATGTGTATGCTAAATTTATTGTATATGTAAATGGTACACCACTGCCTACCTGCAGTATTGTCTCTCCTTCTCCCTTTAATCCATCCAAAGGTTGTCTGTAAAAGATCACTTTTAGCGATGAGACCGCCCATTGTGTCACTCTATGTAAAATTTAAACATTTATATCTGTAACTTTTATGGTGTACATAATAAAGAGTATTTTATTATAATCTAGGTTGTAATAATGTATTGCTTCTTTAATAGGTACCTACAGTTGGTACGAGTACGACAAGAGCTTGTCCAGCTTAATTTTAATTTTTGACTAAAATATCGAAAAAATATTTATTGTAGCAAGTAGAGCGACTTATTTCTAGAATGCTTTGTGACAACAACAAAAAAAGTATTTTTCTCAAACATGCATGGAAATATTTTCATTATTTTCGAAGAAAGAACACGCGAAGTATCGAATAATTTCAGATTTTTATCTATGCAAACTTCGGAGATAAGGGGGGAACTGTATTTTTTTAATTTTTTTTATCAAAAGTCGGAGACTATGCTGTCTAAAATAAAAATAAAAAAATGTTTGGGAATGTGCCAACAGCGTTTTTCATATGATACCCCACATGCCCTAGCAGCCCCACTTAAAATTTTTAAGACCCCCTTTCAGTCTCTTTTGCAAAAAAAGATATATTTTTTTTATTTTCTGACTTGTTTGCAAAATAGTTGGGCAACGTCATCTAAAACCATTCTAAATTTCAAGTTGATAGCATTAGTAGTTCTTGAGATATCGAGGTGTGACAGACAGACAGACTTAGTCTCACCATAAGGGTTCCTTTTTACCATTTTGGTACGGAACCCTAAAGACTGCCTCCTTGGTCAAGTGGTTGCAAGCGCGACTGCTGAGCATGAGGTCCTGGGTTCAATTCCCAGGTCGGGCAAAGTGTTATTGGGATTTTCTATTAGGAATTTCTCATTAGCAGCCTGAAGTCTGGATTTGTGCACGGTTGATGGGAATAGGCTCGCCCCCTATATGTCAGAATAAATTAAAAAGTTCTGTTAATTAAAAAATCTTTTATTACGTACACTACGTGCGTTTTGTTTCGTAATTTAACTTAATTAACACTTAGTCTGTTTGAAGCTCCAAACAGAATGCAAAATAGTTGCAGTGAAAAGGGGATAAATGATTTTATTTCTGTAATTAGGTTGCCGGTTGGTGCAAACACTTTTACACGTCAATGACACTTTTACACTTACACGTCAATGGTTGAACCGACATGTTTTTAATGAATTTGGCTGACGGAAAATTGGTTGAAGCAACATTGCATAGTGTTACTAGTGGAAAGAAAAATGTATGAAGGGACTTTTCACCTAAAGTTTTAGGACGAACTGAAATTTTAGGACGAGAATAACGACTTATGCTTTGATTCTCTATTTTTGTGTACAGTTTAAATGGAGTACAAAAAAAATATGGCTTTGATGTCGGATCATATATCACTTTTGAGAATTATGCAATAAAATTGCATTGTCTTAAGCGATAAGTGCTCAGAATTGTATGAAACCTCTGGCTCATCCGACGCAGATTTTTTTTCTGAAACCGAATATAATAATTATAGTATATAACTCAAAATCGTTCAAAATTTCGCTTCAAACAAATAGCATTTCACCCCTCGATATGAGGATATCATTAATAAAATTTTACCTATTATTAACCATATTAAGTCGCTTTAAACTTGTTGTAGTACCTACATTTTATAGTTTATGTTGAATACGTCCTGTTATAAATCATACAAGATTCGTAACAAACACACGTTACAAAATGTTTCGCGGCTTTATTATTTTAAACGTTTTGCTAGTATTTACAATGAGTGTTAATGCTAATAATGAAACAAATTCTCATAGAATACTAAACAGCGGTAAAAAAATATATTTAAACAAATGTTGTCCATTGGGGATATACGTGGGGTGGAAGAAAACCTGTGTAAATTACAACGTCACGCATACTTTTTCCAAGATAAAAGTATATGATGAAGATATTAACCTCTCAGGAAAGCCATTTGAGGATTTATTTACTCTTATACCAAACAAATTCAACGACACAACATTCATTAAAGAAGTTATTGACGTCAGTATGCTGAATTACAGAGTATATCTTACCGAGGTATGTTTTTTCGTTCTAGTTTAGGACTTAAAACTTTAACTTTACTTTGTGGTTTTCATAAATTATTAGTTGAGAATTTTTACTATGACCTAGATGATTACTGAAATGATAAAGCACTGTAACTACTGCTTACCTATTAATAATGAAATGTATTGCATGCATGTATTTTTCTTTTGTTATTATATCTTTGTTTGTTATATATGGTGAATTTTGTTTGTACTTATTTTATATAATTTTCACTGATATTTGTATGTCATCAATGACAAAACATAGTACAACATTATGATTAGTATATAAGACCTTGACCTTGAAAAAACACAAAAACTGCGATTTGACAGTTTTTGTATAGCACAAAGAGCACAATGTCATACAAAAGATTTTCATAAATATACTGAGAAGGCACAGTCATTAAATTAGGGAGTGTATGAGATTTAATTTATAAATTAAACGTATTGCCAATTAACACCCCACAATAGAATACAGTATGACATCGTACTATGAAAATAACTAAAGTACGATTATACTAAACAGGCTGTCTCTAAATCAGTTAAATCACGAACTTTTCTAACGGCGTATTCTACAGAGCCTTTTTGGAAGTTAGTTAAAAATGGGTAATTTTAAGAGTTACCTACATTTATGATATTGAGGGTGTCTTTGTTATTTTGGCGGGTTTTTGTAAGCGCTTGTGCAACAACGTCTTTAAGGTAATTATGACAAATATTTCATACAATTTTGGGGCTACAATGTCATAAGTGAAAAGTTTATTTTTAATTAAACGTAACTGTGATAATTAAACGTAACATCAATTAGGTAAGTACTAAGTACGACGGCAAAAACATTAAGTTACGGAAAAAAACGGAAAATTTGTGGTACAAAAACCTTTGATTGTTTTTCTACCAATTTTATTTCTAGCCTGTTAATTCGTCATTAAAGTCTGATTACGGGTACTTAAATGTAAGAAATTATTCATTATTTTGTTAGATTTTATAATGCCATTTATTTTAATATTAATGTTGATTATTTTTACCCACTGAAATAGTTAATTATAAGTGCTATTTTATAAATTTAGAGTGTTGATGTTTTGTTTAGTTCGGCCTATATGACGTTATTGCACAGACAAGATGTACGTTTAATTTAACTTTCTGCGCAACAACGTGATAAATGTAGGTGTCTTAATTGAAAACTATAAAAATATGCCACTTACATTTTTATTTCTGAAACTACCTTAACTTTAAAATATAAGTAGCGTATAAACAATATTTTGGTCATCGTTAAAAAAATAGGATTTTATATACATTCCACTCTAATAATACAACAACTTTTAAATCGATCTTCTGAAAAAAACGTCATTTGTTACTTTGATGATGTTGCACCCGGTGTACGATATACCCTATTGAAAAAAGCTATGCCTAAGAACACTGTGCCATCTTCGGGTTTAAATTCGTCACCCTTTATATGCTCACTAGTTTTTACTTGTCTAACATGAGGCATTGTAAACTTTATGCATTTAGTTTTTTCTCGATAGAAAGCTTTTTAACATTAAACCAGTTAACCACTTTCGCTATAAGAGGTAAGGCAAGTTATTTAGATACATACGAAACAAAAATGGGCCAAGAATTGATCCTTGGGGGACCCCATTCTTACTACAACTCTCTGAATCCTATCACTTAACGTTATAATTCTTGTCTCTGTCTATATATGTGAACCTTTGTGATGAGAAAAATAAAAATTATTATACTATTATACCTACTAGATACTATTATATTTAGGTATGAAGTAAAAAAAATATGAAGTATAGTATGTATGTATGTATCTATCAATGTATTTGTATTTATTTATGCTTGTGTTTTATAGTTATTTCCGAACTATCTATCCCGTACGTTGCACCTGCCATGTTTTGTCTCCGCATCACCCTAAAGCCGGGTCTGCTGCGCCATATTTGCGTGTATGCGTACATGTTTCGGAACATGTTCTATGCATCTCAGCTTTGTCCAGCCCGTCCGCTGCGACTAAAGAGTGTTTTTGTTTGATGTTATGTTTTTGCTACTAAAATCTCATTTCAACAATGAGTTCCGACGAGGAAGACGTGTCTGCTGTTCAAGCAATAGTAAACTTAGTCTTACAAATAAATAATATGAATTATAGATTCCGTGTTCTACCGTACCTGCGACCACGTTCGTTCAGTATAACATTTATCAAGAGTTGAAAATTGAACACAAATTCAGTAAAAAAAAATGAATACTTTTAATTTTTAGGGTTCCATATTCAACAAGGAACCCTTATAGTTTCGCCATGTCCGTCTGTCTGTCTCCAGCTTAGCTCAGAGGCTCTTAGTACTAGAAAGCTATAATTCGGCATGGTATGTACACACGGCTACATATCAAGCTATACATTTCCAGTATAAGCTCTCATTATACGGAAATCCTATACAATGCGAGATCAGCTTATACTGGAAATGTATAGCTTGATATATAGCCGTGTGTACAAATTAATCACGCCGACAGCGACAAAGCGGTCAAATAAAATCACGGCAGTAGTTTATAACGAAATTAAAAGAAAAACTATCACAGCTAAGTAGGCGTTACAAGTGAACGATTAATAGTCGACCAACTTACATTTGCAGTTGGAGAATTGACCGTGACGTACTTATATCGATATATAGGATGTACGTTAAGTTTGATTTTGGGATATATTCATCCCAACTACGGAACCCTTCATTGTGCGTGGTTCGATACGCAGTTGGCCGGTTTTTGTAATTCCAATCGTTTTTGATAATAATTATCTCCAAAAAGGCGTCTTGCCTTTTATATTTATTTTAGTCTATTGATGTAGCATCCCTTAACACTGGTCTTTCTTAAATAAGTTGTATAAAAAACAAAGTATTTTCATTATTCCACTCCGTCATTAACTACACAAACTTTAAAAAATGTTACGAAGCGTCGTCGTCTGGAGAGCACTAAACACGAAATGAGTGAATTCCCCCCCTTCCGCCCCCCCGCAGGCGAACGCGGGTGATCCGTTCATCGCGGCAAACATGTTTAGGCTCTGTTTATGATTTTGATTTAGGTTTAAAGAATCTTTATTTCTCATAAGAACATGATAAGTACAGTTCACTTAATGAGATTTAATGTTTAAAATAAATAATCGTCGTCTAATGACGAAGCATGCAGATGTAGGTAGAATAAGTAAAACAAGAACAACAACGTACGAGATTAACATTATACAAAGCAAAAGTGTACCTAGGTAGTTACATATAAAACAAACATACAGCTGGCCAATTTGACACCAAGGTACCCTCATAAGTACTGATTTTTCACTTCGTGAGGAACACAAACAACGAATGTGCATGCGTGAGCTAGTATAGTGCTTGTGTGCGACAAATATAGTCTCGGAGACCGCTGATTATTAATAGTTTTGATCATTGCGTGTGTCATGTGTGTGTTCGGTTTTATGTGCTCTTATTTTGTATTATTTGAGTGTAGTTTTTTATGTATAAGTATTTTATGTTGTGTTGTCAGGGTTTATGTAAAAAAAAGCCACTTTTTTCGAGTCCTGATAGGTGACACATGAGTTTGAATTCAGTAGGTCTAAGTTAAAATCACCAAACACGATCCAGCTCTTTCTAGCTTCCAGTTGTAAGGTGGCCTGATTTGTAGATACCTTCCTTATGCAGCGCATCTTTGGGAAGATATATCCATAGGTAGTGGTTGCTATCCTTGCAGTTGTCCTCTGTTACTTCATAGGGAATGCCTTCATGAATGTAGATAGATACGCCTACGTATATTTCCTGGGCTAACATTATAGGAACAATAGTTGTTAGGCTGGGTTAGTTTTTTGACTTGTAGTTGTTTTTGGTTATAGTAGGTACTCCTTTGATATATTTAATTATTAGATTCGTTTCCCCTTTTTGTTCACGCTCTTTGAGCTCAGTTTGGAGATTTTGTATATAAGTTCTTTGAGCTGGTGTTTGGTCCGAATATATTTTTATAGTCTTGGGCAGTTTCGAGCGATTCTTCAGTAAATATTTTGGTGTGTTAGGAGAATCAAACACAATTTTTATAGGGCGGGGTTTATCTGCATTATATTTGCCCAATCTTGTAGATATTAAGGGTTTAGGACAATCTTGATAGGCTTGTGTTAGGATCCTGTGAACATCTTCAGAGTCGCAATTGTTGCCTGTGGAGAGATCGAGGACATCCTGCTCATTCAGACCCACCAATATAATGTTCTTGTCTCTTTGAAGTCTACCTTGTATTTCGACAAAAAACTCGTGCTGTGCTCCAAAACTTAATTTGGGTTTTCGGTTTTCACTTTTAAGTTGATGTAGCTCATCCTCGATTGCTATAATTTTACTTTGAGTAATTTTATGTTCGTTTGTAATACTTTCCACGGATTTATGATTTATTTATTTAGGCCACGCCCCCAAATCGTGTACGTCAACATGTTTTTATCTGATAAAAACACGCAAACATGGCGCAGCAGACGCGGCTTAAGGTTGACTGGTAGAAAATGCCTCAGGCATTAAGTCCGCCTTTGTACAGTGTATTTTTTACATCTGCTTAAAGTTTTAATAAATAAATAAATAAGTAAAAAGATCTAGAGAGGCCTTCCGGATTCCGTAACGCCTCTTAAAACTGCTTCAAAACTGTAAATTATTGAAAGATTAAACATATACAGCTGTGTAGGTATTGTATGGCTTCCCGTATAATGAGAGGTCAGCTTATACTAGAAATGTATAGCTTGATGTGCCGTCGTGCATGTCACCATAACACTACAATTTTAGCTAATGTTAATCTTTTAACAAAACTTTAATTACTAATTCCAGAGCGGAGTAATTAAATTGGAACTACAAAATGCATACTATCGATGGAGAACAATAACGGAAGACAGCTACTGCATAGACATAGACTACCGTAAGGGGAAGGAACCGCGGTTCTGGGCAATTCTGCATGATGAGACCGATAAAACTTCCTACAACATATACATAACCATCGGTAAGACTTGACAAAAATAATAGTACTATTGAGCTAACGTATCTTATCTAAATACAGATGATGTAAAACCTTTTAGGAAGGTACTGAAAGGCTAGCACGCTTTCAATCACAATCCGAGGGTTTTAAAGGAGATTCCTAATCCATTGCTTCATAGTTTGAAAAATTCTTGTGCTCAACAACGTAAACATTTGTGAAATTACCACAGAAACTGTATTGACAAAATAAGACGGCTACTTTGGTTACGTTTTTGGCGTTCTAATTATACCATAACACACAGGTCTCGATTTAAAAATGACATAATTTATTTTTCAACACATTTGCTCAAAACATGCATTTACGAAGCTTCTAAACATTGTTCGAAAGCTAAAAATTACGCATCATACAACGGAACAGGCGGTAAAATAGGTACTCTCACCTAAGTACATGTTTTACCGCCCCCTTCATTGTATAGCGCCGTGCGTATCCTTTACGGTTTTTTTTTTATTTCCATAAAAATTTCATAAGAATTCCACCAACGAGTTTCAAATTACGAGAATAAATAAGCTGAATGATCGAATCTCCATGGAAGCGCTTTTGCTCAATACGTTTATCTCACTTTATAATTAAAGAGAAAATGAGACGAAAGCTGATGTAGTACTAGTTTTCACCATGTGCACGTGGCGCCATTTGCAAATTCGCGCCATTTTCTTATTACAAATGTCACAGATTGTTGCGACTTTCCGACTGATATTTACAAAATAATAATATGAGTTCAAAAGAGGAACCCGATATTAATATGGAATCTACTGCACCTGATATCTTGAATGAGCCGCCAAAATCGTGAGTGCTATATAATTTTATATCATGGAAGACTCGAAGAAAGGTTTTGATGGCTTATTGTATTACCTATTGTACTGTTTTCTCACAAATGTGTTGAAAAACGTTGTATGACACACGCGTGGAAATTGGTATTTACAAACGAGTAGACGAATGTGGCTTACCATAGTCACGAGTTTCAACTTACCGCACTAATATCATAAATAACTATTATAGGCCTAAATCAATTTTCGGATAAACTAGTTCGTGTCCTGCACTAATCTAAACATTCAAAGCGCTTCGAGATAATACATAATTATTATTTCAGACAGTGTTCTTTAAAAATATACAAGCTTGATGTCATGTCACGTGTTACACCTGTTTTCGCCGAAAGGTTTAAATGCAGTTGTGTACCTGTAGTACGGTCAGTGCTCTGCTTTAACTGACCCCTCTTACAAAAAAGAAGAGGGGAAAAAGGGATCGGGTTATCCAGGTCACTGACTGTACATCCACATTTTGCCAGTTAGTTTGAATCCCATGTAATTGCGAACCTATTGCCAGCAGCCGGGCACAAATCCAGACTCCGGGCTGCTACTGAGAAATTCACGACGGTTAAACCTAATAACGCTTTGTCCGAGCTGGGAATCGAATACAGGACCTCATGCTCAGCAGTAGCACTTGCGACTACTAGACCGACGAGGCAGTCGAATATTGTAATTTTATGTTTACTTTGTCAACAGGTACCCTGCTATCATGCTTCTTTATGCTGATAGTGTTGATAGTATACTCCTTGCTGCCTGAACTTCATAATTTTAAAGGCTTGATCCTCATGGCGTACGTCTTCAGTCTGTTCATGGCCTTCTCGCTGTTAGCCGTCCTCCAGATATATAACAGCAACAAAGATGCGTGTCTAGGTGTGGGTAAGTGATCATAGATATAAATTAATAAATATGATGTTCTACCCTGAAAATCTTTTTGTGTCTCTTGATTAGAAAAAATATGCCCATAGTGTAAAGTCAGGGAAATTAATGGTTAAGTACATTGACTACGAATTTAAATTGTCCGTATATTCAATGGGTTCAAATCTAACTACATCTGTTTTATAAAGTATAATAACCGCAACCGTCCCTGGAATACCAATTAAAGAATCCAAATGAGACGTCGAAATGAATACATCGGTGGTTCGGTAACGTCACCACCTCCACCGCGACACGCCAGTCTCGGACATGGTGCGCGACCACGGGGCTAGCAAACGAGACGTCCGCCCCGGTGCCGCACGCTCGTGTAGTCCGACCCCTGATTGAGGATGGCCAGACCCGTCGTGATTGCCCATTCTTCCAGCACCACGCATAGCATCAGTGACTGGCGATCCCCAAGCCGCAGATCTGTCGTTTAGGTCGCCGGGTAATACCGCAAGGCGAGGGTGGTACTGACCCACGACAGCTTCTAATTCGACAAGGAAACTCTCAAAGACGGCGAGACTCATTTTAGGCGAGAAGGATGCCCCAATGTAGATCACACCGTCCACGAGGGCGGTAACCCAGCTGCGAACTCGGGACGGGTTGACAAGAGTCCCGCCAATGATGGCCACTAAATCATCGTTGTCCCCACCCAGCATAGGGATCTCTATACCTATCTTATTTACAACACCTTTTACACCTAATATGTTTTACAAATAAAGTATTGGCTTTGACTTTTTGCCCGTTGTCGATCACACCGTCCACAGGGGCGGCAACCCAGCTGCGACCTCGGGACGGGTTGACAAGAATCCCGCCAATGATGGCCACTAAATCATCGTGGTCCCCACCCAGCATAGGGATCTCTATACCTATCTTATTTACAAGAGTATTGGCTTTGACTTTTTGGTGTACTAATTATCTTGGGTCGAATCGACTGTAGATACAGTTGGAGACCCGAAAGGGTGTAGTAGCATTTTAACTACTATTATAGGTATTTAATAGTACGTAAACCACAACTATATGTTATTAATTATGAATATTTCTAGCGAGTGGCATATATTTCTTCTTACTGGCTGCCTTCTGCTGGATGAGCATCATGTCCTACGATGTGTGGTGTGCCTTCAGGTAATTTATTAAATACATACTTAACAATTTTGTTCGTGTACTAACTTCACTCTTCGTTAATCTGTGGGGTATTGAAAGCTATGACTATAGAATAGAATTGTCTTTATTCAAGTAACTTATACTCAAAAATTATTAGTAAGACTTACAACTATATTAGTAAGAACTGACACCTCACAAAAACAAACAAATAGAAGTGGATCAGCGTAGTGGCAACCCATGTGAGATGGCACAACAGCGACCCACGAAAACACAGTCCAGACGACTTGAAATCATGCTTAGGATACTGTTGGAGCTGCCCCACACCCAGCGCACCATGGAAGCGCACCTTTTGCGCATGTTAGTGTAGAAACAATCTACATGCGCATCCGCGAACATCCCCGACGCACTACAGAAGCGGGGCAGCCCCACCAGCATCCTAAATGCGTTATTATACTGAACGCGGAGAGCGTTGTACGATCTTTGATCACAAAGATTTTAATTGATGCTATTATTGTCGAAAGAATCATTCTAGTTAAGCCAGTATTTGCTATTGTCTGCCGGCTGTGGTCGAGTCAATGGTCGGCAACGAGGAGGCCTGGGACGCGGTGGTATCCTTCTGGGAAACAGTCGTGTCGCAGAAGGAGGCTGCGGAAAGGGAGCGGGAGAACTCGTCCGCTCACCCGGCCCGCAGCAGGCGCACTGGGCGTCGGCGGAGAGCAGACAATGCCCTCTTCCCCGCGCCCCTAAATGGGTCCAGGGACGGCGGACTTGGGGACGTCCGCCGCCCCCTATCACACTGGACCCGAGGTGGCGGCGCGTAGTGTTCCACGCGCGCCCTTTTAAGACGTCGCGGGGGGGTCAAACACCCCCCCCCCCCCCAGACTTGAGGTGGCCCGCAGAGGCGGACTGGCACTAGCCGGGGATTGCGGAAGTAATAACAGATCCCAAGATCCCCGGTGCAAGTGTGGGAAGGGAACACTCACTGGGGTGGTTTTTAGTCAGTAAGAGTCTGACAGACCCCTCCGCCCGCCTCAAGGCGGAGGACATCCATGAGGATATTCCACCTCGTGAACAAAAATATGTATATGTATTGGCTATTCTACTTAAATTATAATAATATTAAGTCACCAAATTCTAGTAAAAGTATTTTAAACTAAGTTTAATATTCCTCACAATATTTTGCATTCTCTGCAGGCGCCCGCCGCGCCGGTGTACATTTTACTTTTGTAATTATACTATTTATTTTACAGAACCATTTTGAAACCCCATTTGCATCGGCAACGATACCGTTTCAAGTTCCTGATGTACTGCTTGAACGCTTGGGGAGTCCCGCTTCTCCTGACCATTGGGATGGTCATGGTGAATACATACAAGGATGAGATGAGAAACCTGCCTTGGTTCATCACGCCTGGCATACCCGAGAACGGATGCTTCTTTCGAGGTTCGCATGCCGAATGTTCCACTAATCCATTCCCGAGATATGTAGGATTTTACGTTTCTCTTTCTTTTATTTAAATCTTCAGTTCACCCAAAGGTTTTCTGTAAATTGTCACCAATTATTTTCTTATAACATTATTACCCACAAACTTACTGATTATTTCATCATCCAAGCAAAGTTCTAAACCAACTCTTTCAAAAATAAGTCATTATAAGTATTCAAATTAGGCTGAGAATAAGCACTTTTCGGACAACAAAATTACATAAGATGGTCCCTCAAAACGCCCACCCTTCACCACTTCCTAGTGCTTTAGCTGGGAAGAAGAAGTGGCGCAACAAACTCCCCAGCAGTTAGAAAAACTTAATTCTATACAATAGTATGTATGCAAAGTAACTAAAATTACGAGACATGGAACATTAAATTAAATTATTTGGCAGTATGTCAGCTAGCACATGTCAATATATCAATAAATACAATGAAAAGTACACTCAAGCAAAAAAAATTTAATGCAAACTAAACTTAATACCCAAATAAAAGTCTCTAGGCAAAAAGGGCGTGCTGATTTACCTAAGCAATGCTGGATTATGTTCATATAGCTATAACACAAATGATAAACTAGGTCCATTGAAGTAAAATCCATCATATCATCGTCATAAGGTCACCATCACATGACCACACACTTACACCCACACACATTCACAACACATGATCACACACTTACTCATATAAACGTTTTTTTCTAGTTTTATTAATAATATTTTACTTTTATTCTCGATTAGTTTGTTGTTTTCTTTAATTTCGATTTTCACATTTGTTGTAATTTGAAACTAACCAACTCCTAATTACTGTAATAATTGTAATTAAAGTTTTTTTTTAAACGAAATCACTGCCGCTTATATTTGACTAGCAACTGACAGGTTAAATGAGTTCATAAAATTGTTTATTTTATTTGACTGTACCTATAAGTTAGTTTATTTTAATTTATTATTGACATGATTTACTCCTTACAATGTTTTTATATGAGTTATATTGCAATAATATGTGGTAAGTTAGCGACCAATGCAACAATTGAATATATTTATGTATTTTCATGCAACCGGCAGCAAGTTCGTCATGCTCCCTTAGATACTCGTATCACTGCTTGCGGTAGCGTCGGGGGGTCGGGTCGCCTGTTGTCGTCGTCTTGCTGACTATGGTTTTGTTATTGTTATTAGTAATAAAGTGTTTATTTATTTTACTTCGATGGTGCTAGTTTATCATTATGACTTCGAGTTACAGTGTGGCTTTATGTAAGCGGGCACGCCCTTTATGCCTGGAAGCTTTTATTTGGGTATTTAGATCCGTTTACATTTTTAGTTTTTATTTCTGTTCAAGTATTTATTTTCAAATCAAATCAAATCAAAAATATTTTTATTTCACATAAGCCTACATAGGCATTTATGAAACGTCAGAAGCTAGGTGCACGGTTCCAATTGGTCTTTTTCTATGGAGAAGAGCCGGCAAGCAACTCCACGGACACTTAACCTGTCAGTAGCTAGTCAAATATAAGCGGCAGTGATTTCGTTTAAAAAATAAACATTAATTACAATTATTACAGTAATTAGGAGTTGTGCTCGCGTAGAGCGATGCAGACGGGATGGCTTACGAAATATTGGTAGATATTTTATAAAAAAAGATTATTAATCTAAAAAATTGCAGCATATTTCTGGAATAGACCACTAGTTCTCGGCTACTTCAGATAAACGATAACTTAAGTGTTACAAAAGGTGTCGAAACAGATGTATGTATAACAATTGAAATCGGCGACATGGTTATGTAGCTAAATAATAAATACAAGTGGTTAGAAACAGGGTGTTGAATGACGTGTTATTGTATTCTGTCATTTACTACTGGGAACTGATGCCTGGTATGCAAAACTAGGTATGCTAATTCTGGAGAAAGAATAAAACATTCGCTTTTGTTAATCACGGCGACCAACTATTCTTATCGTTTAAGTAGTCGTTGGTGGAATAAAGTCAAAGTCAAATAGTTTATTTCAAATAGGTACATAAAGGGCACTTTTGAACGTCAATATTTAGAAAAAAAATTAATTGATTCTAGTCGCCCTTTTGAGAAGATTGGGCAAGAAACTCCACCGTTAAGGCTTCTACATACCGGGGCGACTTGTCGCGCGACGCAACACGACACAAAGGCACCGCTCATCCCGCGACACGCGGGGCCTTTGTGCCGTGTCGCGTCGCGCGAAAAGTCGCGCTGGTATGTAGAAGCCTTTACTCTTTTAAAATCTTGTACAATATTTTTTATAGGTACACTCATTATATAATTATATGTGAAGACGATGCACCTAGAATAAAATTACTATACCACAATAGGTAATAAAACGAGTTAAGAATGAAGCAATGACAGATAAATTAATTATGTGACAGATTCATGGTGCTCACATATTTACAAAAACAGTAAAAAAAAAAACGTTTTCCTAAAAAATAACAATATCAGTGTGAGTTAAGGTTATCACAGAATTTAAAATAAATATCATAAAAATAATAAATTATACAATTAAAATAGCAGCCTGTTTGATTTTGTCTAGACTCTAGATTGTCTTATGGAGCTGGACCAGCATGTTTCAAAGCATTCTTATCTTGGATATAATCTTCTAATTTGTAATATACTTGTTTAATAGTATGTATTTGAACAAAGGTTTGATTTTACAATAATTTGGATTATAATAAATAAACTGAACAATACCTACAGCTTTGTGGTGATAATCAAGTTTTGAATACTTTTTCTCTGGTTAGAGACTAAAAGGCAGCTGTAATCAAAGCGTAATTCCTTCTGACAAAACACCTCCCAGTAGTAGGTAACTTATGTAGCAATCTCCCCATTTTAATGAGTCTATTTGTACAGCGTACTCTCTTGCTCACTTTGATGTTTCTATGCAGGTGGTGTTAAATTGGTGTACTTGTATATACCAATGCTGATCCTGAATATCTGCAACTGGATGTTTTACCTGATGACCGTGTTCAACATCTGGCAATGGAATCTAAAGTCTGCAGTGCTAGATTCTACTACAGCAGCAAATAAGCAGGCACATCGTGCTCAAATGCAAAGGTTAGAGTAAACCTGTTAATATAAAATCTTAATATAAAACTTAAATTATCCGTGTATTAAAATCACAATTGTCATTCTTTGACAGTTGTATGAAATGGCTCGGCAAATTGACTGCGGGTGTAAATTTTCTAAACAAGTAATTTCGCTGGCTACACATCAAGCTATACATTTCCAGTAAAAGCTGATCTCGTATTGTGTAGGATTTCCGTACAATGAGAGGTCACCTCATACTGGAAATGTATAGCTTGATGAGTAGCCGTGTGTACCTACCTACAGAGTGATCACGTATACAAGAAGCGCTAAACAGAATGCTTTATTTCTACAGCGTGAGAAAGAGTGGAAGTAAGAATAAAATAATACTGCTGTAAGAAGGGATTGAGGGTAGGGTCGGGTCAGATTCGTCTTTTGTTTTAACGAATACATGGGCTGAATTTTGTTTAGTTATTAATTTCACATTAAATCTGACTTCGAAGTGTATCTTGTAGTTATGCAAAAATATTTTTTCTTACAGGTTCATACTTTACCTGAAGCTAGCGGTGGTGATGGGCCTGGGCTGGTTGCTGGAAATAATCAGCTTCGTGTGGACTGGTGATGTGTGGTTCCTAGCCGACGCTTACAACAGCCTAACAGGCGTGACGATGTTCCTCGTATTCGTGTGTAAGAAGAAAATATGGAAGAAACTGTTTAACCGGTAATTGTTGTGTTTTTTTACTTATGTACCGTCTATTCTATTTTAGCAAGGCAAGCAACGCCGATATCGACTATTCTGTCAATTTATATAGTAAATTGTAAAACCAAGTATGCATTGTTCTTTGGTAAAACTAAAATAATAAAAATCTTTGATGATACAGTATAACTTAATGTAGATCTTGTGGGGTTAGTACTGGACTGAAACCAACAAAAAGATAAAACTACGTAAATATTGTATTTTTTTTGAAAATTAAATATTCATAAACCACATCCACACAGACAGAATATTTGGGGAAACCAAAATAATAATAATAATCTGAAGAGGGATATGTTAAAAGGGAGGGGAAATTGTTCGGAAGAAGGGTCTTAAATTCAAGGAGACGGCTATATAAATCTAGACGAGGGATGTTGTTAGAGCATTAAAAAAATATGTGATCCAGGGTGCTCTTCTCCGACCCGCACTCGCAGAGAGAGGAGACACGGACACGGATTTTGTGTAAAAAATACGGGAGTGCAACAAAAACCTAAGCGGATTCTACAGAGAGCAAAAATAACAGTTTTCGGTACTTTTTTGTGACCGAAAAACCACGGTTTTGGTTTTAAGGTCGGTTACACTGCGTAAAAAAAAACTACCTTTCCTTTCGCTGGATATATTCCACTGCTCCTGCCAGTAACACTGCAGATTCAGTCTTGGAAGGGACAATAGTTCTTAACCCTGGTAGGTATTGTGCGTGAACAGATCTCACGCACAATACCTATCAGGGTTACGAACGAACCAGATGAACAAGCATCTTTAGCCAAAGCATCAACACATTCGTTACCCTTAATGTCAAAATGGCCAGGTATCCAAACCAACTGAACATTCTTTTGATTATTAGCGCAGGACAATAAAGGGTTTTTAGTTTTTTAATTATGGGATTTTTGCAATTTAATTTTAAAGGGATTTTGGACCAAGTCTTGCATACAGCTAAATAAATCTATAAAAATAACGGCTTTCTCAATATTATGTTGTGACTGTAAAAAGACAAGCTTCCAATATAGCCACACACTCACTAGTGAACATAGAAGAATCCTTAGAGCATTTAAACTGTAAGATCATTTTGGAACTTTGGTAATAGACGTAACGCCAGTATGACTAAGATCAGTGAGTTTCGAAGTATTCGTAAAAAAATATTAAAAGCATTCCATCGCTCGCCCACCCACTGCATCGAATTTCAAATTCGCTGATGGAGATTTTTTAGATATACCAATATTTTTTTTTGGATATAACTTAAAACTGCATAAGCAAAATTAAAAAGAGGTAAATGATAAATGATAAATGATTTTATTTCTGTAAGTAGGTTTGTACAAACACTTTTACACGTCAATCATATTTTAAAAACTAGATGAGGTCGGCGTTTCCTATCTGACTACTCTGAGAAGAAAGGCCGAAACAAACTCAGAGGTCATAGTCTCTTTTAAAGTCCAGACATAATCTTGGTCAGATCATGTGAAGACCATGTAGATTGGTGTCTGAAATGGTCTTTTGAGGAAAGAACCACACAGGTTGAGTGGACCTGACCAGTCAGTGCACGCATTTGTCAGTAATCGTGCAGCTCTACTCAGAATATAAGGAGCTCAACGATGCGACTATCAATACCAAAGAAAGGCCATTTGGGTAGGCCACTTATATGACTCAAACTGCCAGACCATGATTAACACTAACTGAGAATAAAAGAAAGGGAAAAAATATATTATGCAATAACCCACATAGTCTTCACATTCACAATAATTAAAATAATATAATACTTTACAAGTAAATATTCCTGTCATTGTGTATAAAATAATAATTAAATGTCACTGTTTATAAAATAATAAAGTTAGCAAAAACAAAAAAAAAACAATAAAAAAAAACTACCTCAATATGTAGAAAAATTGGAGCAGCTCAATCCCAAGCCTTTTTGTCCTCAATATAATCTTTAACAGTATAAAAGGCTTTCTGGCACAACTTACGTTTAATGAATGATTTGAATTTATTAAGGCTTAGATCTTGAACGTGGCTTGGAAGTTTATTATAAAAGCGTATACATTGACATCGAAACGAGCCACCTATTTTCTTGAGCCTTGTTGTAGGTACAACAAATTTGTGTTCTGGAGGTAATCTGGGATACTGGACGATCGGGTTACTAAATTGAGAACTGACTAAGTCGAACAGATTTTAGGATTAGGTGGATTTCTTTATTTTTCCAGTAAATTGAGAATATGGCATTTAACTCGTTCAGTCTGCCTATATGAGGATGGATGGATCTACATATTAGTCTAGACACATAACTAAATCTAAGGGCCAGTGGAGGTTCAGCACATTCGACCTGCAATGCGTTAACGAGAGAGGACTTCATACAACCTGAGATGATTCGATGGCATTTGGACTGAACTCTATCCAGCCCAGCCAAAGCACCTTTGTTGCAAAGAATCAGAAGATATGTTCCATAGACTAAAACACACACGAACTAAGGCATTATAATAAACTAATTTCATGGTGTAGGGGTTGAACACACCACCAAACATCTGCAAGAACTTTTGAAATTGAAATAATTATTTCAGCTTTTTGGATAACAAAATGTATGTGATGTTTGCCCGTATTTTTTTTTTTTAAGTGTATCTAAAATAACGCTTAAACATTTACATTTACTAACTATAGGAATATTATGGCCTCAAATGTTCACAGAAGTATGAGGAATGAGTCTTTTGCGGGAGAAATTAATGCCGAACTTTTTGGTGTAGGTAACGACAGCCCACGGATTAACAGTCACTGATTCAAAGAATCCAGAGATAGACACAAAGCTGACGCAATGTCCAGTAAGGAGGAAACTGTCACATACATAACAATGTCATCGGCATATTATTGTAACATTTGACAATTGTTATCCAGAATGTCTTTATGCCAAAACAGTAAGGGCGATTTTCGTAGAGTAACTGATGTGCGGTGACTAATAGTCCAAGTTGCCGTCACCTAGAAACGCTAATACGCGAAATATTTGAATCACAGTTTCAAACTCAGTTCGGAATGACGACAATTCTGATGTCCAAGCTCGAGTAAACTTGAAAAAGGCACTTAGGCCCGTATTACAGAACGTCACTCAATACTCAAGCATTACTTAAAACTAGATTCAAGCCATTTGATTGGTTGAAACTAGTTTTAAGTAATGCTTGAGTATTGAGTGACGTTCTGTAATACGGGCCTTAGATAGGTACTTCGTTTTCTCGCGACGAGAGGCCGATGTAGCCAGTTATTAAAACTAATAATTTTTATCATAGCAATACCAGCTTAAGGTTCCATTTCATTAATTTGATTTAACGTCTGACTATCATTCAAATTAAATGTTTTTCATTTAAAAAAGGAGGGTTTGCCATATTAATTTAAATGTTAAACAATCACGAAAAATACATATAAAATACGACAAAATTGTGAAAATTATTATAATTATATTATATATACACGGTTAAATTTTGATCGTTTTAATAAATTGGACGGGTGATTTAACTTACAAAATACTATTCATCAACAACTTACACAGCATTGTAGCTCTTAAAATAAAAAAAAATGTAAGTGATAACGTAATATTCGCAAAATTCATGAAACCAGTAGTAGCGCCACGAGATAGTTACTTACATCACGTTGTGCGCGCACTGTAGGTATTAACTTGGTTATTGACCCGCTCAGCTGACGTTCATGTAGAAATACATTTAAAAAAATCCTTAATACTTTTACGTAATTGCTGTATGCCTAGGTTTCGGAAAACATAATAATATTTAAATAAAGTCAAAGTCAAATTGTTTATTTCAAATAGGCACATAAAAGGCACTTTTAAACGTCAATATTTACAAAAAAAAAATAGAATTGATTCTAGTCGCCCCTTCCAAAATGTAGTTTCGTATGGAGAAGAATGGGCAAGAAACTCCACCGGTACTCTTTTAAAATCTTGTACAATATTTTTATAGGTAATAATTATGCGCCTTCTAGTTAAGGCGTATTTAAAAATGTGGAATCAAAATTATTTACGATTTGAAAAGAAAAATGTTCTAGTTACTAATTAGATAGGTACACGATTGAATAAAAATAGTTCTGTTACAAACCTAAGGGTGTTCACGGGTGTTGTGGCGCAGCCTGGGAGAGGCCTATGTCCAGCAGTGGACTGCTATAGGCTGAATTGATTGATTGACAAACCTAACAATTAATCACCTCTGAATTATTTATCACTAATTAGAGCTACACTTCGCGATCGCGTAAAATTGCACCATGGCAACGAACTCCAGTTTGGAGTACACGTAATTACGATACGTTATTACTTTCGCGAGTGAAGGAACGTAAACAACAATATGTCGCGCGTCGAAGACGTTTTAGAGACTGCGGACGTGCTGTGCGGCCCTTAGCGCGTGGGGTGCGGGCGGGGTGGGTTGCGTTGCCAATCAAATGGGGTTTGGGAGCGGAGCTTGTCTAGCATTGACTAATTTTTGTTAGTCCACGTTGACTGCGAACTTTGTAAAATGGTTCGTAAATCGTAAGTGTTGTTCACTTTGAATGTTATCTACCACACACACACACACATCGTATGGTATGAAATGAGTTTCGAATGGTACCTACAAATGGTTTGCATTGGTTTTTCACTAATGCGAGAATTGATTCGAGTTTAAAAGAAAAAGTAATATATTTTTGTTATTTTGTCTTTACAAATCAATAGTGTTTCATGTACCGGATCGACCCTCCACGGGATTAAAATGGTCACAATTTAACAGTGTATACATACTTAAAAACAAACTTTTTGTCATGGGTATTGTCACACCCTTTAATCGTACCGAAGGAACATTTTCGTAAAACGCAAAAAACCCATTATGATAAAAGAGTTTAGTGTTTTAAATGATTACTGGTTGATAGCATAATATATAAAGATTCAGTACATACTTTTTATTGATTACAATAATCAATATATCAGGTGGCAACCCTAAGTGGATGGATGAAAGGGACTGCGTGGCGATCGCCCTTCAGACGTAGCCTAGCTGACTAGTTTCCTGAGGACTGCTAAGCTATAGAAGCAGGAACTAGTCGTACTCAGGATTGAATCAGAGCTAGCTGCGTCAATTTGTTCGAAGACAGTTCTGCTTATAAAGGCGGCCAGGGTTACATGTGTGCACAATATCTACACGTAGTCGTCTGTAGTTGTGGTGCAGATAAATCGCGGGTGGCGCTAGCGCAGATTGTTGCACACGAAGATTGTAGATGGCGTCACTTGTCTACATACATCGTTTGTAATTGCTGTCTTCTAGTTTATGAAGCCGCTCATCGTAGTGCTTTAGATGGCGCTGTATGTTTGTTACAGCACTCATTTAATTCAGAAGGAAAGTCTATCTCTCTCAATAAACCTGAGCATATCGCAGTGTATGTTCGTATTTGAAGTAGACTTCTCTCTCCCCATTTAATGTTATTATTTTATCCAAGTACACTATGACACGCCGACTTCACTGTTATCGTTCATTCCCCACGACACCATGGAAAACGACACCACCGGTGGTGTCGTGGGGAATGAAAGAAATCACTATTCCCCGCGACACCACCGAAAGTGATGTCCGCTTAACTGCTTTTGATGTATAACATAATTTGACGAATACGAAGTTGTAATGTAGTTAAGTTCGTTAATTTATAGGTATTGAACCGGATTTTTTTTAATTGCTGATTGTTCCTGCTCTTGTGGTTGCTATTGTGTTACATCCAGATTACAATTAATTTGAAATGGTAAGTCGAGTAAACCAGTAAACGTCATGACATACAAAAACATTATTTATTGTTAGACGCACGCCTCAGTTACCACGCAGTGGTGGAGCCATCGCCTACACACATGCGCATCACATATAAACGTATAGCTATTACTGTCACTACCAAGCATGGCTATGTCAGCACACAATAATATACCCTGCTCGTCACAAAAATTTAATAACTCCCTACCAAACCATTCGCCTGGATGGGCATTAAAATAATACATAAACATTTTCATTATTACACGTCTCGATCAATCAACTCAACCTATAGCAGTCCACTGCTGGACATAGGCCTCTCCCGGGCTGCACCACAACACCCTGTCCTCCACCTTCCGCATCCAGTCTGTCCCAGCCACGTTTTTAAGGTCGTCAGTCCATCTAGCTTGGGGGCGTCCCACACTATGCTTGCCGATACGCGGTCTGCACTCCAGGACTCGTCTGCACGTCTCGATAATAGCTGCAATTTCACTCAGGCACTCATTACATTCTATAATGTTCTCTACAGAGTCCGTAGGCATGTATAAACTAAATACTAATAACTCACGGCTCGTTATTGTACCTTATATTGCTGCTATTCGTTTACTGTTACACTGCACTATTAATACCGCACTTAACACATCCTTACGCCACAGCAAGGCAACATGGCGCAATATACCACGCAGTTAGATCAACCGCTGATTTTACCGAATACATAAAATCCTCATCTATCCCTGCAAGCATTGGAATATCTGGCTCCAAAAGCCAGTTTTCCTGTATCGCCAAAATTTCTGCTGATTGACACAACAATCTTACGCAATCGCGTGACCTTTTTACACTCTTACAGTTGAAACTAATTAATCTCAATGGTAATGGTCCTTTACTATCGATTGATGTGTACGTTATTCTCCATAATCATAGTACGACTAAAATTCCTTGTTTTATTTTTGAAAAATATGTATCGCCTTAATGAGACATCCTCAGGCTGTCTTCATCCTTAAACTGGGATAATTTTCTATAGGGAATATCGGACAATGCTCACAATGTATAGGAAAAAAACCCAAGCCCGGCGCTAAAGAAATGTAACTCAGATTTTTCGTATTTATATGTGACAACATATTAAGTATGTGGCGTTGTCAAAATCCATTTCCTAGTTGTTTTTTTAAGGAGCTATACTTAATAAAAAATGGCGAATTCATATGAGACCTAAGTATGACCTAAGTAGGTGGCGTTGTTAAAATAGATGACTATCTATTTTAACAACGCCACCTACATAATGTAACCTGCTATGTACTGTCGGTGCCAAAAAAACAAAGGTATTTAAATGAAATTATTTTATTATTACATATTACGATTACTGGTTTTCTAAGTCTAAGATTACATTTTCTAAAGTGTGTCCAGGATGATTGAAATCATCTTGATGTCTGGCCCAACCCAAGTAATACAGCACACTCATAACATGGGCGCAGCTGCCCAAGGTCCTTTTGCCGTGGATACAGGAACAATAATGCTCTGAAATTGCGTTTGTGGCAGTTTCTCTTCTATACAAAATATAAGTGTAATTCGTTTTGTGTCTTACATGTCGCGATTGTATACGGCATCTTATTAAAACACTGTCTTCGCCATATATTGCAACGAGCATCGGATGTCTGTACACTTCAATTTCATAGACACCTGTTTGTTTTATGTGCTCACTGCAATACGAGCGTGCTATTTTACAGTGGTAAGTACCCACGGCAAACAATATCAAGTCCTCTTGTGAGAGTCTGGGGAAATCTTCGAACGCTTGGTCATTCGCTTCCAAGCGCACAAACGCGGCTCTTTGCCTGTTTAAGTTGTGCTCAAAAACGTAGTCGGACAAAAGATTTGGCTTGTGCGCGTTTCTATTTATAATTTCAATAAATTGCTCAGTGTATTGGCTGTCTTCATAGGGCTCTTGGAACGCATTGATCAGTGCAGCAGCTATTTTATAGTCCGTCATTGTTGAGGGTAATGCTCGATTAAATACCATCTGAACATTTTAAAATCGCGTTTAAATCTTCCATTAATTGTCTCTAGGTCAATAGTCAATAGTCTCTACAACCCATCGGCATAAGGTGACTAGCCTAGATTTATTGGCTTCTTCACATGTCAACTGGCTTTCACCACGCCTTTTAGATGGGGGTATATGAACTAGATAGCCATATGAATCGAGCTGAGGAACTGCATCACGGAATCCCCTATCAAGAATGAACGTATCGTCTTGTTGAAGGTAATAATTAAGTGGTGCCTCTTCATATGGCCCTTCATGATTTTGTAAAATCTGCTGCATGATTGATGCGTCTGAGGTTGTGGCTGCGTATGGACCTGTGACATCTAAAATATGTCCATCACCGCAAACCAACATAAAAGGTTTTATCAGATTTGTATACTTGTGGAGACTATAGCTTTTCCTTTGGAAAAGGAAATTGGAGCTTTTTTGAATGAAAATGTAACTACCATCACATATTATCAACGCTTTCGGCGGTAGGTCATTCCCAAAGATGTAGTTGGGGAGAATTCGGTTTCTTTGGATTACTTCTTCTCTGCTGATGTGGTTCAGGCCCAAATGAATAGGAACAAAGTCATTGTAAAGACATTGTCGCGCCAACTTGACTTTTCGGTCTATACTTTGCCGAGATTTATTAAAAATCGTTGCCAATCTAGTACTGGGTTCGCCCGTTCTTATTTTAGAGAGGTATATGCCCAGATCTTCTCGTGCAGAACTTGATCTGTGAGACAAGGTTGGTACTTGAACGAATAAACTATTGAATTGTTCGTGACTCAAGCCAGTCCAAAAATGTAAATCAGCTTGTGCTATTTCGTTTACATTATCGAAATTCATTTGACATCTCCGTTCCAATGCTAGGGTATACATATTCACAATGTCTTCAAAAGTATCACTATTAAAGTCTGTTTGATGATGTAGCACATTGTTAGGCATGTCTTCCAAGGATGTATTTCGCAGATGATTTTCACAAATCCTTGCATGCTGGGGTATGTATAGTCGGTAATAACTTAATAAAAATACCTTGATTGAATTAGGCATTTGCCGGAGTTGCATGTTACCACAGTTCTCCATCATACAGTGAAATCCATCATCAGTGTTGGCCGCCCTAGTGAAACCTGGAACTGTGATTGCGGCACCAGCGCGGCGGATAAGAGGAGCTGGCGGTTCAGGACGTAACGAATGGTCGATCCTATGCCAACAAGGATGGCATATCAACCTCGTTCCATCGAAAGCTAACTGTAACAAACAATTAAATTGTAACTACCATTTTGACAGCGATGATGTGATTAGGTGGGTGATAGTGATGAATAATTTGGTCCTCATGGTTGACAGGGTTCCACGAACGAGGTATTCCGCGGTCGTTTTTCTGTGTTATCTTTTTATTCGTAGCTCTATTTCATGTCTTATTACAGTTATTACTACTGCAACGACTTATACCGTAACTACGGTTACGGTGTGAGTCGCTTTATGCGATTTTAACAATTAATCGATTTGGGTGCTAGGATGGGACAAAATGGCTTTTATATTATCGCCTTGTTTTTATTCCACTAAAGAACTTTTCGATTGTAAAAAGTATATGGTTTATTTATTTATTATTAATAACAATTTTTCAATTCCATGACGATACATTATAAAAAATAAGATTTGCACACCTGCTTACAGGTGGAATATTGTAGGTAAATAGCATTTAAAGACTGTAATTAATAAAAAAAAATAAGTAAATGCCTGTTCTATTCTATAGGTACTGCGTAGGTACACGCATAGACAAATAAAAATATATAAATAATGATGTTGTCTTACCTCTCGTAGCGGTTGCAAGTTCTGGAAAATACGCTCAACGAAGTCTCTCCGGGAATCGAAAAGACGTTGTGTCAGAACGTGTCTCCGAATACCTCGGTATAATGACCGATTACACACAACACACGTATTCATTTTTAAAAATAACCAATTCTGAAGCTTATCCAAGTCCAAAGTAATGCCAAAGTCGTATGCAGCGGTATAATATATCAAAAGTCGGTTAAATAACAAATAAGCGCACATATCTCAACGAAGTATAACGAAGGACTGTGCATCGGGACTCGGGAGACAATACAATGACTGACTCATACGGCGGCTACCTGATAAGGTACGAGAATACGGGGAACCTATAAGTGCGAGTGAAATAGCAGGGTCCGTCTTTGTAGCGATGGAAAGGCTTTGTGTATAACCGGTTTGGTTTGGTGCCTCTGCGCTTTGCAACGGCTACTGAAACTGGATTATACTGGTTAGCGTAATATGTAAGATGGCTAAATAACACTTTTAAAAAGGAAATATCTATAAAATGTAAAGAAGAAAGAATAATTAGAAAAAAATAAGAATTATGCCTAATATGTAAGAATTATGCCTGTTATAAAAGAATTAGTAAAATCTTACGTTTAGAAACGAATTTTGACTATGTTTCTTATTTAGTATTAAATTACTATTTGTTTATAAAAATATGAGATATGTTCCGTTTGCGCCGGGCCTGGGTTTTTTTTGAGCATTGTCCTTTATATGCTTCATATTGTTTGGGCTGTCTCATTCTAATTTTAGACAGTTTGACAGTCACACCGGTTTTTAGAAGAATATAATCAACAATATAATTTGTTGTCGCACCCTTATCTTATTTTATGGTTTTATGTCCCTACTCACTACTTCGGAAATGACATCTCATTTTCGATAACAGTGGTGTAAAAAAGCTCAAAATACCTTAAATACAAAAAAAAAATGTTTTTCCCACAGCTGCGGAGGGAAAAAGACAATGCACTGGTCATCCAAGAGTACTAGCCGCAGCAAAGCAGACTCCTGCCAAGAGAACATCGCTCTGTAATCATTTATGTCTCCTCAATCAAATGGACTGTAAGGATAAGGATTCAGTGGAAAAGGCACATAGGCGATGAGGCGCTGGTGTCCATACACAACCTAGTACAACGGCCCATTGTTGCTTGCCTGCGACGTATTCTATAGTTTAAACTTTGGGGAGAGTGCACTAGAGCTACACGACCTGATCCCAGATCTCTTTTTTGCCTTAAGACTTCTAGATGTATAATTGTACCTATAATTATTGTAGGATTCCATCCGCACTTGACTGCTATAACAACATGTCGCTCTTCTTATTTTGCTTACCAATTTTATTATTATGTTCACACCCAATGTGAGAACTTCCCTGCTAACGTCTGTATTCCTTACCACCTATACTTATATATTACCCGTCAACCTTTTAATTCGTTTTGAAAAAGAGCCCTTATTCATTTTATAAAACTGTACCAGCGCTTACGAGGCATGATCAGTAGTTTCCTTCACATAGATGTTAGTCGCTAGACTCAGATTGCCTTTTCTTTATTTAACTATTGAAAACTACATCTATTCATATTACACATTGAAAGAGGTGAAAGGTTTTTATGAAACTTCGTAATTCTTCTTGTAGCACAGAAATCTATCTATGTTTTGTCATGTCACCACATTATAATAGATTGCTCCCGTTCTTAACAAGGGCGGGTGCAATAGTGTTGTAATGAAGGTCGCAAGCGCCACTGCAGAGTGTGCCTGAGACCTGGGGATTGAACTCAGTAGGTAGGTACATCCTGGGGTCGATCCCCAGGTCGAGCGAAAACCGGTTTGTTCCAATTAGAATTTGTCAGCAAGCATGAGTATGTATTTCTGCCCGGTTGCTGTTCTGATTCTGTTCCGATCTTCACTATGTCATACCTCGACAATCGCTGATATTCCTCCGGAGTTTTGCCTGCGATCTTGTCTTTTGTCACTTGCACTTTGGTTAAAAATGAATAATACTCATCGCGAGAAAATAACTGAGTTTTTTTCCCCTTCGTTAATTTTAATTTATGAATTTCTTCGTTAAAACGTCTTTTCATATCCATGGATGCCGCCATTTTGCGAGATAAACGTACTCAATGCACTCACGTGTTCTCATTCCGAAGTATTACTGCGAACTAATACGTCGCTGCGTGAGCGCGCAGCCCTCCCCCCACACGTACCCGCCCCTCGCATGTTGCAAGGCACGGCCGTGGTCCAATTTATGACATTGCCCGGCTACTAGTAGGGAATTATTCATACTGCCCGGCCCAAGTGATAAATTCAAGCTATCTCAAACACTGACTTATTACATGGACCACGGGCCGTCGGGCATTATTAATAATGGCCGGTCCTTATGTGATTAACTGGGTATTATTAATGCCCAGTTAATCACGTTGCCCGTAACATATATACCATATCTGGACTATTTGTTTCAGCATTTTTGTATTGAAGCTTAGATGGGAAGGTTTTCATTTTTTTCGATCTTGTTTACGAATTTGGAAGTACGTAAGACGCGACGATAAGATTTATCGTGGGCCGGGCAATACTGAGGACGTCCACAGACAAAGCATTTAAGGTGGGATTTCTGTGGCACGCACGACTAATGTCCGAGATATTTAGAAAATCCTTTTTTTCATAAATTATTGGCATTGTAAACAATATTTATGGGTAATTCAGAGAAACTACCAATATTTACCAAAATGTCCGTATCCGAAAAAAAAGGTTGTTGTTGACATTACTTTCTTGAAGTTTGAGAAAAAAACCGTACCTATCCGTAAACCTATAAAATTTAAGTACTTTAGTGTGGCGTGTAAGGTACGCTCGTTAATTTAAATAAAAACTACTCATGATTGACTGATCTCTTTATTTTCAAAAACACCCTACTTTTAAATACAATATTATTAATACCTTTGGTATAAATCCCTCGACCAATAGCGATGCGCCGTCTGGCAAGCCGCGCGCGGGGCGCGGGGCGCGGGGCGCTGTGTTGCTCACGCCACTGTTAGCCCCGCGAAGGCATAAATAATTATTAAATAGTCGAGTGAAGACCGAACAATCAGAAGACTGCCTGCCGATCCGCGGGACGCGTGTGTCATCAGAGTCATGGATCCATGTGGTGTGCAGTTTAGATACGGAGGGTGCTGGTGCTGGTGCTTCTGCTTGCTCTGCTTACGCTTACAAAACCGCTTCTTTCGAAGCGAACCGTGTGTGTGCGGCATTGTGATGATGCTCGTGCCGCGTCGGTGTTCACTATCTTGTTTCTTACGTAGGTACCCGTCTTTTCAAGACGATTGCTTCAATGTTTCTTACGGATTGACAAAAAACGAAACTCACTAACTCGAATGAAGTAGGTAACTATAGTAAAAAACAGTAGGTGCTTACCACGATATGGACAGGGAGTCTAGTGGATCGTATCCTCCGCACATCTACCTCTATCCCTTCTATTAAAATGGCTGCCACTTCTCGACTCTCGAGTCACCCGAAAGAGACGAACATAATCTTTTTCTGGAAGTTCCAGAAGATTGTTTGTGTCTCTGAGACGCCGCCTCCGAATACAGATCACATTGTGATGCTGATGCCGTTCTTCCTCATCACCCAGCAATAAAGTCATATGTCCCAAATCTATTAGTAATGATCGATATGCTTATCGGACTTTTACAAGGTGTCGATAAATGACCGTGCTTGACCGCGTAAATTGGCGATCTCAACTGTCAAGGTCTGCATCAGGATGACTGGTGTCTGCATTTTCGTAAAGTGGGTGATAGACGAACTTAAAGTATGCAGTTTTTAAGTTTGCAAACTTACTCGGCCAACGTTGGTGACACACGTGAAGCTTGGTCACACTGTATCGCGATGTCGTTGACGGATGAAGCTTTGTGTTATTTTGGAATTATATCATATGACATTTTAAAAACCAATAAAAGAAGACGAAGTCGGTGAGTGTGGGTGAAGCACTGGCTTACAAAAAGAGAGCAAATCAAATCACTCATTTTTTTAACCAAAATAACCAAAAATTACATAAAATGTTAAATTATCACAACTCACAAGCGGGTGCGCACCCACAGAATATCAAAACAGAATGGCGGCTCGCGACTCGTGGTGATGACAGACTTACGAGCCAAGGCGGGCACAATTTCACGAGCATTTACACACAAATTCTACATATCAGTAGAATTGTATGGCTTCGCCGTTCGCTACCGTCGCGTCGTGGAGTTGATGCGAATATTTAGTTTCTGAAGTAAGTAACGAAACAGCCAAGCCATACATTTTTACTGATATGTAGAATTTGTGAAGTTAGGGTCGGTAGAGTTAGGCCGTGTAGATTCCCTCGAGCCGGCATTGCTGGATGGGGTGGTCCGGTCCCTGTTTCCGTCCAGGACCGACTTCACCCCGCCAGTGATGGACCCCCCGCGGGAGGCGGTTCCGTCGGAGGAGGAGGTTCTCCCGGTGACAGCGTCGGAGCTCTACGCGGGCACTCTGCGCCTCCGCACGAAGAACACGGCCCCAGGGCCGGACGGTGTTCCCGCAAGGGTGGTGGCCATTGCCGCCTCTCAGATGGAGGAGAGGCTTCGGGACCTCTTTAGCGCGTGCTTCACGACTGGGAGGTTCCCGAAACCTTGGAAGGAGGGGCGGCTGTGCCTCCTCCGAAAAGAGGGATGCCCGGCGGACTCCCCCTCGGCTTACCGGCCCATCGTTTTGCTCGATGATGTCGGTAAGATGTTCGAGGGGATTATCGCCGAACGGCTGAATAGTCTGCTGGGAACGGTGGGGCCGGACCTGTCGGACGCCCAATTCAGTTTCCGACGGGGTCGTTCGACAGTGGACGCGCTGGCCCTGCTCTAGGGCCAAGTGAAGGAGGCCGTAGAGACGGGGGACGGAGTGCTGGCGGTGTCATTCGACATTGCCAACGCCTTCAACTCTGTCCCCCACTCGACAATCTTGGAGGCGCTCTGGTATCACGGAGTGCCTCAATATCTGCGCACACTCTTGGCCAGCTACTTGGAGGACCGGGTGGTCCTCCTCGCGGACAGGACGGCCACAGTGAGGCAGTATGGTGCAGAGTCCGGTGTTCCACAGGGATCGGTCCTAGGACCACCGCTTTGGAACATTGAATTCGACTGGCTCCTGCGGGGGACCCTCCTCCAGGGCACGAGCATCATCTGCTACGCAGATGATACCCTCCTCGTTGCCCGGGGGAGGAACTTCAGGGAGGCGGCCATTCTGGCCTCTGCTGGCGGATCCTGAGTGGCTGGAAGGATCCGCCGCCTAGGGCTGAAGGTGGCGCTGCACAAGACGGAGGCCGTGTATTTTCACGGTCCTCGGCAGCGCATCCCACCCGACGGACACATTGTTGTGGAGGGCGTCAGGATCGGGGTCAAGGCCCAGATGAAGTACTTGGGCCTTGTACTCGACAGCAGGTGGCACTTCGGCCCACACTTCAGCGGGCTGTCTACGCGCCTGCTGAAGGCTGCGAATGCCCTTTCCTGGCTCCTCCCGAACCTGGGAGGTCCGAAGGCGCGATGCCGGCTTTTGTATACCGGCATCCTCAGGAGCATGGCCCTTTACGGGGCCCCGATTTGGGCGGACTCCCTCTACAGGAGGGAGAACGCCACTACCATCCGTAGGCCCCAAAGGGCCATTGCACTGCGGGTGGCGAGGGCCTACCGGTCGGTGGGCTTCTCGGCGGCGTGCGCTCTGGCCGGCACCCCTCCTTGGGAGCTCGAGGCGTGGGTGCTGACCAGAGTGTACGAATGGACGGCGCGGCGTAAGGCGCTCGGAGAGCCCCCCGCCGCAGAAGAGCGGGAGGCCGTGCGGCAAGAGGCGAGGGACGCAATCGTCCATCACTGGACGGAGGACCTCGCCACTGCCGTTTTCGGCCGCCGAACTCTGGACGCGCTCGGGCCAGTCCTGAAGGATTGGCTCGAGCGGTCCCAAGGTTTCCTCTCTTTCCGTCTGGTGCAGGTGTTGTCCGGCCATGGGTGTTTCGGATCATACCTGCACCGGATCCAAAGGGAGGAGACCCCGTCGTGCCACGACTGTGGCGCGGCGGAGGACACGGCTCAGCACACCCTTGAGGTGTGCCCAGCCTGGTCCGAGCTGCGCCGCGGTCTGAGCGCAGCGGTCGGGCAGGACCTCTCGCTTCCCGGCGTCGTCAACTCGATGCTGGAGAGCGAGGGGGCCTGCACAGCGGTCGGCTCCTTCTGCGAGGACGTAATGTCGCAGAAGGAGGACGCGGAGCGCGCGCGGGAGGACGACCCTCTCGCAGCGCCGCTCCGCAGGCGAAGACGGGGCATGAGAAGGCGATTGTACGATCGTCGTCTTATGCCCCCTGGTGGTGAACAGCGGGAGACGGGTGCGGGGGCGCCTTCTCCTGCATTGCACAGTTCACCATCCACGTCGGGCGGGAATGACAGAGCGCTCGCGGTCATTCCTGGGCCCCTCCCCGACGGGAGGGGCGTGTCGGGCCAGCCTGCAACGCGGGCGGTCGTCAGCGGGGGACTGGATGTTATGGCTCTGCCGGATTCCCAGTCCTCCTCCTTGCAGACGAGGTAGGAGCGCCGCTGGGTCGTTTAGTGGGTATACCGGATTTTTCGGGGAGTCCCACATACCCCTCCCATCCCCCGATGGGTGGGCATGCGTAATGCATTTTTCCCAGCGTCAAAAAAAAAAAAAAAGGCCGTGTAGATTCAGAAGCTTGGCTCTACATGAGATCTGATATCTTTTTCACAGGGCAAACCTTATGTGGTCGTCTTGGCAACATTTTACATGAAGTGGGATTTCAGTTCTTTTTGTAAGTTGCTAGGCAGTCTTTTTAGTGTTTATTTTTTCTTCTTTTTTTGGTTGTATTTCTTGCACATCAGCCGTGCCGGTTTTCATAGCCCATTCTCTGTCTCAGTTAACATACCAAATTTCGGCTTTCTATGCACTTCAGGAAGTACCCTAACATTTTGAAGTCTCATACAAACTGACACCCCCCCATTTTAGGGGATGGGGGGTGAAAGTTATAAGATTATTCATTTTTTTGGTGGTTGTATACTAAACTTAGATTATATACCAAATTTCAGCTTTCTAGCGCTTCAGGAAGTAGCCAAACATTTTGACGATCATCAGTGTGTCAGTGACGAAATGGTGTATTTTAGATATCAAAGAGCTATTCAATTGAGACTTTGTATGTTTAATTAGTCTATTATTGACATTATATCCTGAGAATATGAACTATCTGGTACATCGGAAACCAACTCTATGAGGGTTCAAAAAAACGACGAAATACTTCGAGAAAAGGTAGGTAGTGCCCTTGCGCTTCGCTTGGCTCGTCTTTGCGGGGGCACTACCGTGCCCCCAGAAATATTTTTTTGTATTGGTTTATGTTATATATATATATTATATTATTATATATATTTATGTTATACAGTTTTATGATTATTGTTATGACTGAAAATAATACCTACTGATTTTACTTTAGTTTAAAAGGTTTTATTTTTTTTACTCACGCATTTTAAATAAATAATAATATCACTTAATTTTAGTTGTGGGTCAAAGGCATCATTATCATTCACCAACCCACACATCCTCTCAAAAGTAGAACGAGCAAGCTTGCGTGCAAGCAACTGTATCACAAAAACCTCCTTTAAAAATAAAATACATAAGTACCTCTTTCATATGTTTTGTGAAAGCCCCGCTTCAGAGGATGCATAAAAGGGAAAAATTTAATTGTTTATATGTTTAACCTAATGTGAAAAAGTGTTATTATAAAAACCAAATTTTTTACTTTAGTTACAAAAAAAAGGAGCTACGTCTGCCAACAAACTGCTGTGCAGTTTGGCAGAAGTAAATAATTATTTTGTCTTTATATTAATAATCTGAATAAACACTTTTTCCCTTTTTCATTTTCATTTTTTTTTCCTCTGTACTGTGATGTCGGTGTAGATCCTAAATTGCGATGGATCCCTCATGAACTCTAGATGTTATTGTAGACTATACTAGGCTTTTTTGCAGAGGCTATAATGGCCATCGAATAGTCATCATCAGCAATCCAACCAATCCAATCTCCACGCTCTTGTGCCAGGCTCATCCAAGTTATGCCAGCCTCATCCAAAAAAAATACTAAGTCCCCGCGATACTAAGTCTGTCTGTCTGTCAAACCTGGATATCTCAAGAACTACTAATTATATCAACTTGAAATTTAGAACAGTTTTAGATGACGTTTGCCCAACTATATTGCAAACAAGAAAGACATTTCAGATTAGATTATTTTTTTTTATTCAAATTCAAAAATAAATAGTACATTAAATAAAAGCAACATTCAAAGAATATTTATATATTTTGCAAATGGGACTGAAATGGCCTTAAAAATTTTAAGTGGTGCTACTAGGGCATCTGGGATATCATATGAAAGAGCGCTGTTTGCACATTCTCAAACATTTTTTTTAAGGCAGCATAGGTTCTGACTTTTTATGAAAAATATAAAAAAAATACCGTTTCCCCCCTTATCTCCGAAGTTTGCTTATATAGAAATCTGAAATTATTCTATGTGAAGAAGTTAATGTAAATAATACAGGAAAAATAAAACTGTCTCTAAATAGCACAGTTTTTCAGCAATCATCAACATCATAATATTATATATATTATATTTATTATACGTACGTATATTATGATGTTGAGTTGAGTCATAATATACGATGCGCGAGTTCGAGTTGCTCTTGACCGGTTTATTTATATTTCTATGGTTACAACACTAGAGTCGAATTGACATGCAACCAAAATCTTCATTCCATTTCACATTTATTTATTGCACGAGATTGTGCAACCTTAAAAATAGATGTGAACATGCTGCAGCTTTAATCGTAAGTAAACGCCGATTTGATTGACCACCACGAAATGTAATTACATAATTTGTATTTATTTTTTCATAAAGTTAAACTTTAACCGTCTTATTCCAAAACACGATCTAAATTTAGTTCTAGGATAATTACTAGGTTTGCCACCATGACTAAATAAAACGTTATTATAAAATGAAGTTTATCACTAGTTCATGAACAAGCTATGGTACTAAAGTTAGTCCGCCGAGACCGCTAGTTTTTCTATGGACTAACTTCGGTACTAATTTATTTGAGGTTAGCGTTTATTGTTATTGTGTAGTTTTTTATTTACAAATCGACTTGATAGATTTGTAAGATTTGGATAATTATGCTGGAGACCTCTCGGCGATCTTACAGACATCGTCATACGTAGTACGACGTAATATTTCCTATAATAATATGAACATTCGCGTTAGGCAGTCGAAATAAGATGATTACAAAGCATTGCTTACCTAATATTAATTAAAAATCCATGTTTTGGTCAGTGGGTCGTCTTAGGGTTTTACTAAGTTTATCTTCAACGGTTTAACCAGACACAACTCAGGAACAAACCACATATTATCAACAGTACCTAATACTAAGATTTTTATTTATGGACGCAACATAAACATTCGTCTCAAATTACGAGTGCCGCGGATATGTAATTCACTCCACTTCACGCTAGAGGTGTTAAAAAATATGATAACTTGATTATAAAAAGCACGTCAAAAGTACAAGTTGTGCTTGTTCAATATATTGTAACCTAAACGAACGATTTATGACATATTTTTGTATTGATTAATAATTATTTATGCATTTCAAGTGTTATTATAATATCAATATTTAGAGAAACGAAACGTTGCTTCAAATAGATGCAGAATGAACGAATGTAAGAATGCCATTTTTGTTTTTATCTGTGGAACCATGAACCTTCTTTGGTACTAACTGATCCTCGAAAAGTCTTTTTTTGTAATAAGAACACGTTTTGAGCCTGATATTAACTTGAATACCGTAACAATCCTAGACCTTGTGGTCTTGGTATAAAACAGTACTTAAGCATTTTTTTGTAATAAGACGGTAATTGTTTTGTAATTGACGTGTAAGTGTTTGTACAAACCTACTTACAGAAAATAAATCATTTATCATTTACTAACACCTCAATACATGCATTTACTTTGCATTACAACACTAGACTAGCGCTAGTGTGAAGCGGCAAAAAATTATAATATTAAAATATAACATATTTAACTATAAATAAAATAGGTACACAAGTACATAATTAATTTAATTATTTATATAAAGGCTTGACGTCGAGTCATCGAGTTTAGAGACATGACCTATAATAATATCATCGGTGCGTGAACAAGACCGCGTAAGAGCAGTTTGTAAATACAGCGTACGGGCAAAATTCGCAAAATTGAGATTTATTTGTTTGATTATGGAATTATGTTTATTTTTGTATTATTATGGTTAAGTAGCCCTCTTGAATACAGCCCTTGTATATCCCATCCAAAATATGACAAGTGATATAGCAAAAGTGGCACTTCAAGGACTAGGAAATCTGACTATTGAGCTGTTGCTTTAGTAGTGCATCGTCTGAAGACTGCAGGAACATCTCGCGTCTTACTTTTCCTTGAAGTTGTGAGTATAATCGAAGAGTTTTCTATTTTTATTTTTACGACGGGTCTTGAAAATCTGTTGGGTTACTCGATAAGATTCTGGGTTTGAGCTAAAAGCTTTTGGGAGTTTGGATTTGGATTGGTGCTGGACGGGGCGTAGACTATCAAACTTCAATGTACCTCTTGCCATGCGGTAATCACTTCCGGTATTCACCACGTTAATCACAGAGACATTATTGAAGCCTCTTCATCGACATTTCGAAGTCAATCTCAATTTTAGTAGTTTAGGAATGATCATAACATAAGCCTCCTTCCATTCTCGGGGGAAATGCTGTAGGGTATTCCATCTATTCCTGATGTCAGTTATTAAATGCGGTTATTGAACTGTGAATTGAAGACAGATATCGGAGTTGAGATTGTCGAGGCCTTGGTGGGGGTTATCTGTTTTAGTTGCTCGAGAACCTCTTCTTTAGTGAATGGATGGTCGTCTATGGTGTTGTTCGTGGGGCTATGGTATTGATGACAAAGTTCTGTTTGTGTTGGCGTATGATCGCAGGTATCATCAGGGTAGAAGTGGTTTAGGAGGGCAGTGGCTGTCTCCTCTCCATCGGTGGTGAATTTGTCTCCTACTTTCAAGGTGATGGGTGGTCTTCTGGGCGCAGTCTCTTTAAGAAGTCGGTTGGTCAGTGACCAGACATTCTCTTTCTGTTGTAGTTCACAGAACTTATGGAAGTTTTTGGTGGACTCTTTTTTGTGTTCTTCCGAGTAGACCTTTTCTTGTTCTGGCTCTCCTCAAGGCCTTCGAGCGGCTACGAGTGATAAACCTTGCCGTTTTGCGGTGTGGATGCGTCTGTGGAGATTAATCACGTCTCTTTTTTGGGTTTCGAGGCTCTCGGTCCACCATGGAGCTGCAAACTTACGGTTCTGGCCCCTCGTCATGGAAGACGACTTTTGGCCGCAGGACGTGGTGTTCCCCCAGGCAGCACAAACCTTCTGAGTAAGTTTTGTTTAACAGCAGTCATAGAAACTAATTACTGAATAAGACTACCGTAATTAGCTGATTTGGCGCTTACTCAGACGTTTTCAAGCAATTTGGGCACAAAATTAAATTGCTTATAGCTGTTTAATAGCAACGTAACAGATGAATAAGTTTTGAATAATATTACGACAAGCTGAGTATATTCTGCATATAAGCATTATGTTCTTTTATACAAGTATTACAGCTCTGTTAGCCAGATGATGAATGAATGATGATCGAGTGAACTATAGTTAAGTCCTTCAAAGCTCAGATATTCAGAACATACACAGCGTTTAGCATATTTCAAGTATATTTTATCAAGAAGTTAATGAAATTAAATTGAAATTGGCAAATCCAGCACCCGCGGTACGCTTTGTATCATCATGGTAAACTGCGGCATTGAAATATAATATGGCCAAATTTATCGTAATTAATTATTTATGCTTATATAAGGAAATTGTAGGTGCGCATGCAACTTTACTGTGTATTTATATATACATCTCGTATAAAATTTTCATGCGCTACCTGATAAGCCGGGTTTTGGAGAAATAAACAACATTTCGTCTATTGGTTTGTTTTAAGTGTGAAATATTTTTTTCTGTTTTATGCAATTTAAGGGTTCAAAAATAACCTTGTAATACTTTTATAAGAATATTATACCGATTTCGTTATTAAAATTGAGTATTTGAGTATAAAATTCCACATAATTATAATAGGTTATGTTATTCGACATGGCGACGCTCATTCTGGATAAAATCTGATTGCACAGCGGCGTATTGTGTTATGTCTGCTTAACAGACCTTATGTGTCCACTTATTAAATTGTTCTCTGGTTAAAAGTGTTCTGCACTCATCATATTTTCGATAACTGTTATATAATCACACACATTCGTACTGTAAATCAAACAATTAGGATTCAGTGATATAGTAATGAAAACCCACAGTATAGGTATAGTCCCAGTACCCAGCAAACTTCTGCATAAGAATCTGTTACTATTGCTTTTACCACAGTTAGCTGCACATGACGGTAATTTCTTACTTAAAGCGGCATAAAGCAGTTATAACAGCTATCTTAATTTCTGTTAAGTTACTATATGCCTCATAACAGAAACAACGCCTATTTTATACAGCAGCTGAATAACTGTCACGATGTGGTGTTTAATACAACTAAAAGAGAACAGAATATAAATTATCCAGTATCATGCTTGATAATGGAATTGTATACCAATGTTATACAAAAGGTTACACAAACTCTTGAGTAACAGGTCTTTTTATGATGATTATTCAGTTTTAAGAAATAAAATCGGCAAATTATAAAACTAACTCAGCTAATAGCAGTATTAAAGCAAACAAAATGTTTAATACAGAACTTCGTAATACACACAGCTTCTATACATATATAATAAAGCTTAACCCTGCATAAGGTTAAATTGTTGGCCAGTTATATGACTTGTGTGCTGCCTGGGCCGTCGCTTCCGCGGACAAGTTCCACAGGGCAGCACAATCCAGTGCAAAGTGAAGTGCTACTAACATAGTCTAATAAAACCATTATTAATTTGGTTTAAAATGTTAAGGTATCAATACCTAAAATCTTGAAACTCAGATAAGCGGTATTTACAAGCTGTTTATATGCGGTTTTGCACGCACACCGACGCGATGATATCAGTCACATTTATTTATGTCAGAATACAATAATTATTACAATAATTTGTCATAATTCGTTTGTGTTTCTTGACAAGCACACGTGACGAAATGTTTATCATACTCAACGTCTTGCTAGTCCTTACGACAAGGCTCAATGCTTTGGACGCTCAACCAGATTTTCGGATAAAAAGTGGTCTTCAGAATAATTTATTTAAATGTTGCGCAGACGGAAAATATGTGGGGATAAGGAAAAAATGTATCCAATACAACGATTCGCTTTCTTTTTCAACGGTACCAGTATATGATGAGGAAATGAAAGACACACAGAAGACACTTGAAGATGTGTTCAGGCTTCGTCCAAGCAAATTTAAAGATCCACTCTTTAGGAAAGTGGTCGTGGATACCACACTGATGGATTTCAACATTTATCTAACGGAGGTGAGTGTCTTGATATATAAACATTTATCTAACTGAGGTGTCTTGATATTATAAATTGTATTGGAATCTATAGAAACTGCCTCGTTGGCAACCACTAGGTTGCAAGCACTACTGCTCGGCATGAGGTTATGGGTTCGATTCCCAGGTCGGGCCAAGTGGTATTGGGGTTATCCATCAGATAATTCTCAGTCACAGCACGGAGTCTGCATTTGTGCCCGGTTGATGGCAATATGTTCGCCCCCTTTACGCTCGTCCCTTACATGGGACTGAAACATAACAGGCGTGTCCAATATGCTCACCTCTTCCTAATCCATCGGAAAATATGGGCGTGATGTTATGTCATGTTATGTGAATCTATAGGAACTAAAGTAAATACATTTTTAGCGCCTGATAAATTGTGAAGATTCTGAATGTTATTTTTATACTTTTTTAGGGTTCCGTATCTCAAAAGGAAAATATGGAACCCTTATAGGATCACTCGTGTACGTGTCTGTCTGTCCGTCTGTCACAGCCTATTTTCTCCGAATCTACTAGACCAATTAAGGCGACGATAACCGACTTTTGATGATTTTATACTGAAGATCACGTCTAAACGAGTAGTGTAAATGATTTGAAATATAAATAAGTATGTTAAATTAGAGTATTTTCTCAATAACTTAATATGTGAATATTTTAGATCATGTTTATATTACATAGTGAAATTAATTTGTAAAGTTATGTCTAATGCGGATAAAAAACTGAGAATGGCGCAAAATCTACCAAGCGTATTCTTCTGAAACCTTCACCAATTTAAAGATAATTTAATTATTAATCTTTTAGTATACGCGTTTTATTAAAATACGTTTTGGTTTGTGTACAATAAACTAATAATGCGTCAAATTGGGGACAGCGCTCCTTGATGGGCCAGTCCTATTACTGGCTGAACGTACGACGCGTTGCGTGAGGTCAGTACAGAACACGCAAGCTAACCACTCAAGGTCACTGACACATATCTCCGTCTTAAGGTGAAATTTGATACACTTATGAATTGCTGTGACCTAAACACTGACGTTTAACGTAAATAAATGAATTTTGAATATGAGGGTCGCCTTCGGGGGGCAAAGTTAAAAAAAAATAAGCAAACTGTACCGTGTGGCATATCAAATGAAAAGGCTTGTTGTAAGGGTCTCAAATATTTATTTTTTGATAATTTTACTATAAATGGTTTTAAAGTTATTAAAGAAAACGTATGAAAATTGACCGTTCCTCCCTATATTTCTGAAACTACTAAGCCTAAAATATTGAAAAAACATCAGAAAATTGTTATTTACTTATAGATTACAGGAAAACGTATAAAAAGTCTATGCTGTTAAAATAACATAGTAAATCTCTGAATATTGTGCGTAAAAACTTACATTTGCCGTTGGAATGTATAGGAGAACATGTTTTTAACCGACTTCACAAAAAGGAGGAGGTTCTCAAGTCGTCTGTTTTTTTTTTTTTTTTTTTAATGTTTGTTACCTCAGAACTCCGTCGTTTATGAACCGATTTGGAAAATTATTTTTTTAATTGAAAGGATATACTTCCAGATTGGTCCCATTTTTTTCAAAATCCAGTTCTGATGTTGGGATCCATGAGTAATTGAGGGAGCTCCTCAAATATTATAGTCATACCTATAGCAATTTTTATATTTTCATCAACAAGTCAATCATTTGCATTCAGAAAGTATAATTTGGTGAAGTGGAACAGATGAAGAAGGCCACAGATGGCCACCGGAACTTCTCAGTGATACGTAGTTCACGGATGGCGATGAGATATCTGGATTAAGATAGTTAAGCGAAGCAAATTTAAATAAATAGTTCTGATCAAAATGGTACCATCAAACTGATCTGATGATGAAGCCGGATGGTAGGCACTGGAACTCCGTTAAAAAACAATGTATCCTACCCGTGTTTGGTCTTATTGGTATTCGGTATGTAAAGATTCCAAAACCATTTCGAGATTTTAAGCTTCTAAGACTTATTTTTCTATTAATTGGTCTTAAAATTATAAGATCGTATTTATTTTCACAAAAATACTTAAAATCACTTGACTTTTATTTGACCTCTAATTGACGTCACAAAGCAGCCTGAATTGGAAATTTCAGTGCCTCTTGTAATTAAATATTGTTCTTTATGTGTCAAGTGTCATGCCAACGTCAAATTTACATGAAGCACATATTATTATTCTATTCAGATAGGTAAATATGTAAATAGTGTAGTTTTTCACCAGCGGCGGACAGTACAAGTCAAATCACATCGATGTATCGCCTCAGGAAAACTTAACTTACGTTAAAATGATCTTCACAATAAAACAGTCGCCGCCCAGACTTGTGCTAAACATTTACTTCCACGCACCATTTCCTTTTTAGGGTTTCTTTTACTAACAATCAATTTGTGTCGGCCATTTGTTGTGGTGTTTATACTTGACAGTATGAAGAACTTAGCAGGAGTAGTCTTTGAATCCATTCATTTTATTAATATGCCATAACTTTAAACTAAAGTACAGAAATCGCTAAAGTATGAAATGTAAACAAATTAATTGTCAAATTTGACAATTTGGTTTTAAATAAATGTTAAACGTGGCAAAGATCCTAAGCTATTCAGCTACTAGTGACGTCAGTACGAACAATACTTTAAAAAAATATATAAAAATAACTACAGCTTGTAAAAACAAAAAGATGAAATTATGTGTTTCAAATACTCTTATCATTAAAATAAAAATATAAAAAACATACCTGAAAAATACTTTACATACCTAATTGTCATGAGATGCTCTCTGGCTATAAATGATTTTTAACCGACTACAAAAAAGGAGGAGGTTCTCAATATAATTATATATATCTAGCCATATGTACATATAAAAGGAAACCGTGACTGATTGGTCTATCAACACAGCTCAAACCACTGAACAGATTGGCCTGAAATTTGGCACGTAGACATCCGCTAAGAAGGGGTTTTTGGAAATTTGACCTTTAAGGGTGGAAAACGGGGGGTTTTGTTTGCATGAAAAATCTTATTCATAGGGTTAATAAACTTGAAACTTGGACGAATACTTACGTAAGTAAATTATAAAATTTATGTTTTTTTTGTTAACTTAACTTCAACGGATGGGATGTCAAAGCTTGTATAGAAGAATTTTAACGCGCGGTCCGATCAACTCGAAACTCAGTATTTATACTTAAGACCAAAAATGAAGAATAACTTGTATCAGGGTTTTTCGAAAATCTACCCATAACGGGGTGAAAAGGGGTAGTCAATTTTACAAGAGAGGATTTTACTACGTGACTTGATTAACTCGAAAATTGGTATAACCTCTATGTCAAATAATGGAAAAGTCACAAACCACTTTAAAAATTAACCTCTTTGGGGGTGTAAAGGGGGATGGATACAGTTTGTATGAAAAAAATCTTCTTTCGTTGATCTATTAACTTGAAACTTAGCCTGAATCAAATTTCGGAAGTCGGTGGCCATAAACGAAAATACAAAACCAAAGACACCGACTTGCGAAATTAAATTAAATATTATATTAAATATGGGTGTACTACAGGTACACCTCTGCCCTACCCTTCGAGGAAACAAGGCGTGATGTTATGTTATGTGCTTCCGAAATTAAAGTTATTTTTCACTTTTTAGTGTTTTTGTTGGAAGTCGGTTGTTTTTTTTTAAAAAAGTTTTTTAACTACAATGTTAAGTTTGTTCTTGGGACAAAAAACATGGTAGTTAACAATTCATTGTACAAAACATTATGTGACAATGTAGAATATAAATAAACATTAAACTAATTTAACACAATGTCCAACAACAAGGACAAAACAAAGACAAAACACAATGTAGGTACTCAAATCAAATCAAACTTTATTTGTGAACATAGGTAGGTACCTACATAAAAGGTCTTAAAATATAAATCTTTAGTGTGATCTCTATGTTCTACCAATGCGATTGGTATACAAATAATTTGTTATATCATTTTAATATTTACTTACTTATAACTAATGGTTCGGAAACATTCAATAATATCTAATAATGATTTCAAAAGTCTAAGTCAGTTACTAATATAATGTAATGTCGATAATGTCAAAAAATGTCAATAGCAGTTAATATTAAAAAAATGACTATCTACGACATTGTCATTTTTTTTATATTAACTGCTATTGACATTTTTTGACATTATTAAGTACAAAATATTATCATTTAAAATAAAATCTTCTATGGAGTAATAGGCCTTTTCTACTAGAAATAAGAATACTCAAACTCAAACTCAAACTCAAAACATTTATTTCAATAAAACCATTGACAGGCACTTTTGAATTGTCAAGAAGTCGGTCAGTTACAAATATGAAGCTAGTTGCCCATTCCAAATAGTAGGTTCCTATGGAGAAGAACGGGCAAGAAACTCCACGGACACTCTTTTAAATTAAAATATTGGTACAAAATATTGGTTACATCATTCATATTGAAGTTAAACATGTGAGAACGATGCAATACGTCAAAAGCGTCCGTGATAAAAAGATAATAATTCAAAACTAAAATAATTAAAAATAAGCCGTGGCAGCTAAGAGATGACCAGTCCCAACGGACAGCGCCCGTTCACGAACATGACGCATGGATCAGCACCATTCAGCTCAACCATTTTGAAGGGAGCTAAATGATCCAACACACACGCCACCATCACGAGACATCTGAATGAGCATGACATACTCTCAGCCGCCAGGGTACATTTAAGTCAATGAAAGACATAATTACCCGGTAAATGGTAGCTCTATTGTACATAGTACTCACACCTGTGATATGCAATTATATAATACAAAGGACATTCGAGTTTATGCAATGAAAAGATAGTCTTCCAATCTTCATCAGCTCCAACGGTATTTTCAAATGTTAATAAATTAGTTGTGGTTGTGGAGCTGGACCAGCATTGAGCCAAGCATTTCTATCAGCGATGTAATCCCCCAACCTATAATATGCCTGCTTGCATAGTGTGCGTTTTATACAAGATTTGAATTTCGTCTCATTCAGTTGAAGTATGACGGGAGGGATTTTATTATAACATTTTAAACAGTGCCCCATGAAAGATGAGTCTGCTTTTGCCAGTCTGAAACCTGGTTGAGCTAATAGATCCCTACTTCTAGTACTATAATTATGTCTTTCGCCTCTTTTACTAAAAAGATGTAAATTTTTTCTTACGTACATGATGTTTTCATAGATATATTGACAAGGCATCGTCATGATGTTAATATCCTTAAACAGTTCCCTAAGAGAATCGCGCCTGCGGAGATTATATATGGCTCTGATGGCTCTTTTCTGCAGAATAAAAATAGACTCGATGTCTGCAGCCCGTCCCCAAAGTAAAATACCGTAAGACATGATACTATGAAATTAACTAAAATAGACTAGCCTCGCGGTATCTACATCAGTAAATTGACGGATTTTTCTGACAGCATATGCTGCTGAAATTAGCCGTCCTGCAAGAGATGTTAAATGAGGACCCCATTGAAGCCTAGAGTCGAGCGTGATCCCCAGGAAAACAGTTTTATCGACGAATTCTAGTTTCTCTTGATTCAATACTATCTCATAATCACTACTTTTTACATTTGGTAAAGAAAATCGTATGCACTTCTCCAAATCTCTTAACCAAAGCCGGCCCATAATGGTAGTGCAATCTGTGAGACTTTTAACCTCTTCTTCTCAACGATCGGCTCGACACGCTAACGCTATCCTAACAACACAGCAAAACTCCACAGAAGACACAACAACACAGACAAGAGATTATAGTAATGAACTAACTACTTTTACACTATGTCGTACGGATGAAATCTCAAAATGATCGTTAATCTTGATCCAAACTGTAGTGTAGGAATTGACGGGATAACCACAAACATTATTAAATGTTTAAGAACCCTAATATCAGGCGAAATGACAACTTGCATTAATGTACACCTTGCTCAGGGAACGTTTCCAGATTCTTTGAAAATTGATAAAGTTGCCCCCTATCCATCAATCGCAAACAATTACCGGTCCATCTCTGTCCTTCCTATCGTGTCGAAAATCTTTGAAAAAACTATTTATTCGCGATTAGACAGATGCCTCACTACTATTAACGTCATTTACAAAAGACAGTATGGGTTCAGTTCTCTGTCCAACACTTTATCAGCTACAGCAGCCCTAATCACAGCAACACAAACTAATATTGACCAATAAATGATAGCCTAAAGAAAGCTTTCGCCACAAAAGCTCAGCAACATAGGTGTCGCAGGGGTGGCACTCAACATGATTGAATCATACATATAGAATATGTATCAAATAGTAAAAGTCGGGGAATACCAAAGTAAACCACATAGCCCAGGCTTATTCGGTGTAAACCCTGCCTCACCCTCACGCGTTCCGCCTCCTCCTTCGTGAGCATTACTGCTTCGCAGAACGAGAAGGAGGAACGCCCCTAGTCACCGCAGGAGACGCCCCGGGCTTCGGGAATCGCAAGCCGATTTCCGGCCACCGTAGGCGCGGGTCTGCGGACGGTGAGCGATGGGTAGCTCGCCGTCCGATAAGGACCAGGCCCGGGTGGACGGCGCATTGTGTTCCACGCACGCTTCAAAGAGATGTCAGCACGAATTGACGGGGTCCATTAGGGCCAATGCCTACCAGGGTTGCGAGTTTGTCCGAAAGGGATATCGTGGCCCTGGCACACAGGCAACTGAAGGAACACGGGTAGGTTTCAGCCGGTAAAAGTCTGACACGCCCTCCCGCTCCGCCCAGAGCGGGAAAAGTTATTTGATACTTTTCCACAAAAAAAAAAACAGACTTATTCGGTGTGCCCCAGGGATCGGTTCTTGGACCACTATTCGTTCTCAATTACAGCAATTCCGTGCACGAAATTTCACTACACTGACACGTTTCCTTTTATGCTGACGATACCCGTCTTTTCTATGGTACTTCAATTGATGTCATGATCTACCAAGCTACAGTCTATTCACACACAAATACACTTTACTAAAATACAGAAGTACATAATCGTAGCAGTCGTAGAATCACATTTTACTACCACGAGTGCGTACAGTCAACGTTGTGAGAACAATTATATTTGCGAGAGTGCAACAATTTAATAAGCTACCCAAAGACGTAAAGAATGCGAACTCGTTTAATATTTTCAAAACTAAATTAAAAAATCAAATTCTAAATGATCAAACATTACTAACATATACAGACTTGCCCTACTGCTGCGTTGCTATACTGTGGCACTAAGTTCGTATTATTTATCTGTAATGAATATTTGCGACCACGACAATTATTTCTTTTGCGGGTGGATTGAAAAGTTTTAAGTTTTGTGTTTCGTTAATGTTACTTACGTATGAAACAAAATTTTATTTACTATTTTTTTTTATTTATAAAGAAAAACAATACGTTTAGTTTGTATCTCAAAGTTCATATATGAAATACTATATATAATATTACGCCACCTTTAGTAACTTACACCGTTTTAAAACCAACCCTAAGACATCGGTATTAGGTACCTATTTAACTAAGTGCATAGATATTTTTAGGACCTATAATCCATTTGAAATAAGATTAGAAATTGAAATAATGTTTTACAGGCCGTTCAACCGATTTTGACTTCTATTCCGTGGGTTTATTACGCCACCTTTAGTAACTTACACCGTTTTAAAACCAACCCTAAGAGATCGGTATTAGGTATTTAACTAAGTGCATAGTTATTTTTAGGACCTATACTCCATTTGAAATAAGATTAGAAATTGAAATAAACTTTTTTACAGGTTGTTCAACCGATTTTGACTTCTATTCCGTGGGTTTATCGATGGCATTCAAAGCAAAAACGTGGTAACAATACCAACCGTTTATTACAGCTGCCACTTGTCATGCCATCAACGCAATAGAAGTAAAATCGGTTGAACGGACTGAAAAAAAGTTTATTTCAATTTCTAATCTTATTTCAAATGGAGGTCCTAAAAATAACTATGCACTTAGTTAAATACCTAATACCGATGTCTTAGGGTTGGTTTTAAAACGGCTAATTTATTTCAAATGTAGTATAGATGTTACAAAGTTTTTGAGGTCTGTTATCATAAAACTACGATCACACAACCGGAAGAAGACGGGTGATAATAAAAATGCAACCCAAGATAAGTCAAATCAGGCGTTATTTTGCGGAATTCCATGGCATAAAACATTATTTAAGTAATAACAATAAAAAAAAATATTTCGCTAAAAACTAATCATCTGCCTAGCCTTTTCTCAAAAGTAGAGCTCGGCTTCCAGTCTAACCAGATGTAGCTGAATACCAATACTCAATACTCAATATATTTATTGCTTCCACATGTGAACTTAGGTGGTAGGTTTTACAAAAATGATCATAGACCCTGTCAGGCACAGCAAAAGTAGGAGAGAGGAAGAGGGCTTTTATTTGACTACTTAGTTGTTGTAATAAAATATTGTAATTATTTTATAAGAATCTAAGTAATTTAAAATTTGTCATTGAATTATTCATTTATATTATATTAGCATTTATTTATTAGAAATTGTTTTAATTTATTAGTGAATATATTCAATTTTTGTTCTTCTTTAATTTTTACCATTATTATACATGGAGCGACTGCCTATCTGAGCTCCACAACCCAGTTACTGGGTAATACGATACCCCTTGGTAAGATTGGTTGTCAAGACTTTCACGCTTCTGACGATCCGTGGCTACTGTTAAAAATGACAGCCGGGACCGATGATTTGACATGTTTTCTCAAGCACGGAGGACTCTTGGTATGTAAAGATGGTCACCCATCCACGGATCAACCCCGGCAAGCGTAGCTTAACCTGATCGATCGACCGGTGCGGCTGTTATTCACACAAGCCCTTCCGCTAAAAACTAGTAAAAAGATATACATTTTTGTGGTTTTGCAAACATTTTGTTTTACAATTAACCGTCCGACAAGTCATCAGTTACTTGGTATTTCATTTAAGTCGGAGATATATGCCAGTGACCTTGAGTGGTTAGCTTGCGTGTTCTGTACTGAGCTCACGCAACGTGTCGTACGTTCAGCTAGTAATAGGACACGCCCATCAAGGAGCGCTGTCCACAATTTGAAGCTTTATTAATTTATTATACACAAACCAATAGGTATTTTAATAAAACGCGTATACTCCAAGATCAATAATTAAATTATCTTTAAATTGGTGAAGGTTTAAGAAAAATACGCTTGGTAGATTTTGCGCCATTCTCATTTTTTATCCGCGTTAGACATAACTTTACAAATTAATTTCACTATGTAATATACTCATAATCTAAAATATTCACATATTAAGTTATTGAGAAAATGCTCTAATTTAACATATATTTTTTTCAAATTATTAACACTACTCGTTAAGACGTGATCTTCAGTATAAAATCATTTAAAGTTGGTTATCGTCGCCTTAAACGATATACATAAAATATGACCTGATTAACTACTTTTTCTGAAAAAAATATCCTCTGGACTTCAATGACTACATTATTGTATTAGATGGAGGACAACACCTGTAATAATTTGTGATAAAAATAAATAAATTATACCTATTGAATGTCGTGACGCCCAGTGGGTAAAGCCTCGCGTCTTACGCACGAGGCTAAAATCCGGGCAAGTATCAATGTGAGTTTTTCAATTCATAAATACTTTCTAAGCTTATCTTGAACATCACTGACTTAAGTAAAGGAAAACATCATGAGGAGTATGAAATTGTCAATCCACCTTGAGCAAGCTCAAGCCAGTTCATGCCTTCTCTAAAAGAAGAGGTGTTTGTTTGCCCTGCAGTGGAAAAAAAAGTTATCAAAGTGGGCAAACAAAGTTTAATAATTATTAAAATTAAAATTTTAAATATTTTAATATTTTATTTCACATAAACCTACATGAGCACTTATGAAACGTCAGAAGCTAGGTGCATGGTTCCAATTGGTCGTTATAATAAATAAATATAAATAATAAGTTAATTGATCCAAAAATATAGACACAGGTTGTATACTAGTTACCATGCTAAGACTTAATCAACTGACAATGGACACAAGTGGAAAAAAAAGTCTATTTAAACAAAAAATTAAATCCTGTCTCCTAAACTAGGGATTGCCTGTCAGACAGTTTCCAATGGAGGAGAGCCGGCAAGAACCTCCACGGTTACTTTTTTAAAAATAATTGGCTTTTATAATGTTTTCAAATTACAGTGTTAATAGGCCCGGACAGTGTAGGCCCGTTAACAAGTACCAGGTACTTAACAAAATAGAAAATGGTCTACAAATCTACAGTCTATTAAGTCTACAACGTTTTCACATTCACAAAATATAAAATAATCTATTTAAAATATTATTAAAATAATAATAATAACAACATATTTAAACCAAATGAAATGATTGCTATTGAAATAAACAAATACCCTATGCATCACATGGTGACTATTTCCTCCTATAATCTTAGGGAGAACTCTAACTACGCATATTTGTGGCAGACCATTATTCTCAACAATAATTATTATTTCTTTGTAATTAAATATGTTTATTTCCTTTTATCATTTTTCAATAAATAAATGCCTAACATTCTCAGAAATAACCTGTATGGCTATTAATTAACAGGATATAGGCTGAAACTCGGGATACAGTCTGTTATTAATGATGTTTTCTATGTCAAAACAAACATTGAAGAGGACAAAATTGCCTTGTTATTTTTAAGTTATCAATTGTTTTTCTACAAGCCATATGCCGCCCGTTGGAATTCCCCATCGGCAAAAATTACGAACCGTATAAACTTTTACACCCTATTTCACCCCTTTAGGGGTGAATTTTCAAAAAACCTTCCTAATTCTACGGTTCCGTAGAAAATCGGGGCCGCACTTAGCAGCCGCAGTGATGGTAGTCATGATAAAAACTTAACAAAAAAAAAAACAACGGCATCCAAAAAAAACACTACAAAGTGAAAAATAATAATTTCGGAAGTCGATAGCAAAAAACTAAAATAAAGATCCAAAGACACCGACTTCCGAAATTATAGTTAATTTTCAATTTATAGTGTTTTTTTGGATTTTTCTTTTATCATAACTATATGTTTTTAGGGTTCCGTACCCAAAGGGTAAAACGGGAACCCTATTACTAAGGCTCCGCCGTCTGTCACCAGGCTGTATCTCATGAACCGTGATAGCTAGATGGTTGAAATTTTTACAGATGATGTATTTCTGTTACCGCTACAACAAAAAATACAAAAAAACAGAATAAAATGAATATTTAAGGGGGCTCCCATACAACAAACGTGTTTTTTTTGCTCGTTTTTGCTTTATATTGATAACGGCAACAGGTAGTTCTCGAAATATTCACAGAATATTTAATTATATATTCACTTTACAAATAAATAATTAAATTAAAATAAAACAAATAATTAAGAGGGGCTCCCATACAACAAACGTGATTTTATTGCTATTTTTATAGATAATGGTACGGAACCCTTCGTGCGCGACTCCGACTCGCACTTGGCCGGTTTTTTTTTTATTACGCAGAAAACCAGATGGCTGAATGTCATAAAGTCATTTAGTTAAATTGGATATTGATGAAGAGTTTTTGTTTTGGTAACTGAATTTACCAACAATAGAGGGAATCTGGTTAATGGTCGTTAATGGTCACTGTTCTAACCTAACCTAACCCAAATTATTCCATATCAGTAGATTGTATCATACCAACCACAAACAATTTGTTTTGAACTAAATTTGAATCACTTGGCTGAGTATTGGTCAATCATCTTCAAACGGCTGACTTCCAATACGCTAAGTTGTTAAACATTGAATGATTCTAGTTCAATGGAAATTGAACTAGAATACGCGATATACATATTAGTTTTAGTTTAAGCGAAACCCGAACCACGTGTCTAGTATTTTTATGTAAAAAGAACAATGTACAAAATTTCAAACTGTAAGTATCATGAAAAATCACAAAGTTTAAGGTTGTTATGTTACCGGGTTTCCCGTACAAAAACATGCTAACGGCGCCCCCGCGCCTCTAGGGTCGTGTTGCGCTCTTTGATAATAATTTGGCAGTAGGTACCTAACCGTACGCCGATTGTATTCTATGTAATTAAACGGTGATAACATTTTCTAATTTAAATATTTTTGGGACAAAATATAACATGGTGTAAAAATTATTGAAATCAATTCAGTTCCTTATTCTGAACAAACTGTATTCAGGTTTCGCATAAACTAAAAATAATGTTGTATATATAATATATTCTATTCTAATATTTCCTAAAATGTTCGAAAGTGACGTAGAAATATATTGTGTATCTTCAATGCGTTGCGTTGTAGCTTGCGGTGGCGCAAATGTGACCAAGTGCGAATTGCAGCCACGAGCTGCAGCGCTGCGCGGTTCATAGAAAATGTATGCATTCTCTTAATGCGTTGTAATAAAATAAAATAAATAAAAATGTTTTATTGACATTAATTAAGGAGTTACATTTTAATTTGAAGCCCTGACTCCTGAGCTAGGTGGTACCTGTGTTACAGGAGTCAATGTCTTCCCCTGTTTTTGGAACAATAACAATAGTACGCAAAAACAAAAATTAATTTAACGTAAAATTAAAATTATAAATTAATGAATTTAGTGCATGCATGCTCTTGAGTAGTTTGTGTGCGCGTGTGTGTGTGTGTATTTTTGTTGTGTTTTGTGTGTATGTGTGAGTGTGTGGTATTGTGTTAGTGTGTGTGTGTGTGAGTAATTGTGCTTGGTGGGTGGACTTTGGGTTATAATATCTGAGAGTTCATTTGCCTACATTACTAATTATATTATTAATATCATAATTATCACGAGTATTGTTCTTTAATTAAATTTTCTATCTGTGGGTAATCCAGTGTTTGAAGCCATGTATTTAGTTTAATCTTAGTTTTATTTTTTGTAAGTGGGTTGATGTTGAGAATTTTATTTACTTTATTATAAATATAAGTAGCTAGGTAAAGGCGTTGCCGTCGAGCGGATGCTGTCTTACATTTGACTGAGCGACATACAGTAGTGATAGTTCTCTTATGTTTGGTTGCGTGATTTACCGGTGTGATTTCATGCTGTTTCAATATGAGATTGAGGAGGTATAGTTCTCTCACTGTAAGCACTTGACAAGTCTCATAAAAGGCTTTTGTAGGGAACCGGTACGGTTTGAAGGTCATGACTTTTAACAAAGATCTTTGGGCTCTCTCGAGGTGTATCATATAAGTTTTACAAGCACCTCCCCATGCCGTAGTACAGTAACTTACGATTGACTGTGCTAGTGCTAGATACACCGGACGGAGAATTTTAAAGTCAGCCACATGCTGCAGTCTCTTAAACGCCCATAAGTTTTCTAACATGGGATGCAGTCTGTTCTATGTGGGGACGCCAGCTAAGTCCCTCATCCAGAATCACACCCAAGTACTTCATTGTCTTTTGTTGAGTAATTGGAAGACATGAGCATGGAAGACTGTTGTTGGGGTCACAGGAGTGTGCTCTAAGGCTTATTACTGTAGGTTTAATTTTGGCGAAAGTAAATTGCAGAAATGAGGTTTTCGAAACATTAAGGGTTAGTAACTTAACTTCCAGTCAGTGGATTATTTTACGTAAACCTGTCTCTGCTGATTGCCGTACCGCATCCCTACTCTCTCCATGAAATATTAGTACGGTGTCTGCATAGCTAAATATTGGCGCTTACCTATATCGCTAACCGAAAGAAAGTACCCTTTCTCCTGTACCCAAAAGCAAAATAAACGTGGCGAACTACACAATATTGCTATTGATTCCAGAGTGGTGTTCTTCAATTAGAGCTCCCAAATGCATACAATCGCTGGACCCTAATACCGCCAACCAACTACTGCGTAGACTATCGTATTACGCCGGACCCTACGAAGAAGCCAACGGTGCGCTTTTGGGCCCTACTGCCGGGAGAAGATTTCGTAAAGAGCAACATATACTTTACAAGCGGTAAGACAAAATTAATCTAACACAACATGTGGTTCTATGGGTCTGGTCTATTTCAGTTACTTTCATAGTATTATGTCTTACGGTGTTTTACAATGGGGACTGGCTGCAGATATCGAGTCTATTTTTATTCTGCACAAAAGAGGAGAGGGAACTGTTTAAAGATATTAACACCATGACTGTACCTTGTCAATATATCTATGAAAACATCATGTACGTAAGGAAAAATCTAAATCTTTTCAGTAAAAGAGGTGAAAGACACAATTATGGGACTAGAAATAGGGTTGGTTCAACCAGGTTTCAGACTGGCTAAAGTAGACTCATTCTTCATGGGGTACTGTTTAAAATTTTACAATTAAATACCTCCCCACATAGTCCAACTAAATGAAACGAAATTTAAATCTTGTATATAGGCTTGTGTCGCGTCGCGTCGCGCGACTAGTCGCCCCGGTATGTAGAAGCCTTAAAATGCACACTATGAAGCCAAACATATTATAAGTTGGGAGATTACATCGCTGACAAAAATGCTTGGCTTAACGCTGGTCCTGCTCCACAAGGGCGCATAAACTAATTGATTAACATTCTAAAATATTGTTGGAGCTGCTGAAGATTGTAAATACTATCTTTTTAGTGTATAAATTCAATCTTGTAACAATATTTTGATCTAAAAGAGTGTCCGTGGAGTTTTTTGCCCGTTATTCTCCATAGGAACCTACTACGCTTTGGAATGGGCAACTAGCTTCATCTCTCTGACTGACCGACCCCTTTCAAAAGTGCGTAAACTTGTCACTATGGTGACTACCTAAGAAATGCATGTGAATGTAGCCTACATTCACATGCGTTTGACAAGTGATCAAAGTACGGAAAAGCACACAAAATTATCTTTCTTTCAACTACGTAGTAATGTTAACATTAATCACTACAAAACCAATCACAAAGCACGTATTTTTTGCTTAGAACCAAAACAGTGAAATCTACAGTGCAACAATGTGATTTCATACAACATTTCTGCACTGTTTTTATTTTTTATTTAGATATACATTTATTATACCCATTAAGTTTATTATAAAAAGCATTAGATCAGAATGATACCGGTTGAAAATAAAAATCTGCTGAATTAAACCGACTTGGTGAAAAACTTTGTTTTCATTAACTTGAGTTTTTTTTTTGAGTAGGTATATTTTATCACGATATGTAGATTGGTAGTTGAAAGAAAAGTAGATTACGCACCTTGCTAAAGTGAGTAATTAATGCACTCGTGCTAATTTAGTGCCCTCGCATGCACTCGGGCACCAACATAACACTCGTGCATTAATAACTCACTTTGCGCGCGGTGCAACAATCTACTATTCTTACAAATTACCTTCAATAGTTCGGTCACACTATCAGTGATATCATATTTTTTTAACATTCAAACTATTACCTATAATGTACAGTAATAATGGCATTAGCATCTTATTCATTCCCAGTTATTCAATACATTATTTGTTTGTAGGAAGTCTGAGGCATACAATAGTTTTGAGAAGAATGACTCAGGTTGTTGCTAGGTAATTTTCCTGACCTTTTTCCAAAACTATCAGAAAACATCATGGAGCAGTAACAAACTTTACTACTACAAGGGAGAGAACTAACTAGCTAGGGAGTGAATAAAAGAACCAGAAGCAAAGAAAGCGAACCGAAATAAAATAGCTAGTAAATAAATAAAATCTAAGCGGTGTACACTGTAGAATACCGTAATACCAAGAAAAGTTTCATGTCATCATACATATCAATTGCTTCTCGGAGTTTTGAACAACTAATAGGAAGGTTTAATAACAGCTGCATCATATAACCGCAGATAAATTAATAAATGAATCATCAATAACACAACATCATGTCTATGTTTACAAGTTACCACAGAATTATTTTCAAGGATTTTTTCATACCCATAATATAATATTATAATATACCCATATTATTATACACCGTGGCATTTTAATCGTCTTACAACGGCAGCCTACTTCATGTATCCAATCACTATTAATCATTCATAAAACAATTTATTTTTTTATTAACATTTGAATAATTAAAAAAAAAATATATGACGCATGACGTAGTTTGAAACACCCTGTTACGAGCCTTGCGTTCCAAGAGCGGGTGGCGCGGAATGGAGTGAAAGGCTCGCACCGCTCTCATAACAGGGTGTTTAAATTGCGTCATATTGTTTATTTTTTATTTTTTTATTTATTCAAATATTAATAAATATTTTTTTCTTATAAGAATGATTAGTAGTCATTGGTTACATGAAGTGGGCTGCCATTTTAAGACGATGAAAATGCCACGGTGTATATAATTACACTTGTAGAATTTGCGTCAAACAGATATCAATATTATTGTGACCCATTACTATAATTACATTTAACTCAATTTAAAGCTGCGAATACATGCTTGTGGCACGTGTAGGGTCAGCATTGTCATGGTACGGGCATGTGACGCGGAGGAATGAGGAAAATGTCGTGAGTAAAGTTTTGAGTATGAATTTGGATAAGAGTAGGAGAGACCAAAGAAACGATGGATGGACTGTGTGAAGGACGATATGATTAGAAAGGGGATGACTATCGAGATGACGACTAATATAGCAGTGAGGAAGGAAAATATATTTTTTGCCGACCCCAAATAAATTAGGATAAGGGCAGGAGAATGATGTCAAAGTCAAAGTCAAATTATTTATTTCAAATAGGCACATACGAGGCACTTTTGAACGTCAAAAATTTACAAAAAAATTGAATTGATTCTAGTTGCCCCTTCCAAAGGTAGTTTCTTATGGAGAAGAATGGGCAAGAAACTCCACCGTTACTCTTTTTAAAATTGTTTTACAATATTTTATTTATGTAAGTACATTAATTATATAAGTATAATAATATGTGAAGATGCACCAAGAATAAAATTACTATTCCACAATAGGTAAAAATAATTAAAAATTAAGCAATGACAGATAATTTAATTATGAGATAGATTCATGGTGATCACATATTTACAAACATCGTAAAAGTATATGTTTTCCTAACATGTTAAAATAATAAGTCAGTGTGTGAGTTAAGGTAATCACAGAATGTAAAATCAATGTCATAAAAAAAAATATACAATTAAAATAGCAACCAGTTTGATTTTGTCTAGGGGATAGAGGAGGGTCCGACCGGATTGACATGCAATCAACCATAATATTCTGCTGCTCTCAGCATTTCTCACTTCGTCAAACATTACACAATGATGATAATGGCATAACACAAAAACCCTAAAAAATTAACAAATTTCCAACAACCCTTGCCTTTGTAAGCTAATGTTAGGTCAAACTCAAACTTATACTCGGCATTTTATTTCAATTGCACCAAATATCACTTTTGAGTTGTCAAGGAGTCGTTCAGTCAAAAAGATGAAGTCACTTGCCTTATCCAAAGCATATTAGGTTCCTATAGGGAAAGGTAGGCTAGAAACTGCATGGACCCTTTTTTAAATCAAAATGTTGTGTCCTAACTTACCACGTTCATCATCATCAGCATTCCAGCCGAAAAATGTCCACTGCCAAAATCGCCACGCTTGGCAGGCGGGTTAGCGATAGCAGTATGGTTAAAATGCATAGAAAACGCTGCTGCCCATTCTCTAGTACCTAAGGCCCTTAGTTGTCTTTTACGACACCCACGGGAAGAAATAGGATGGTGCTATTTTACGTTCGGCACCACACAGAGCCCTTACCACGTCATGTTCCGTCAAATAATTCATTTCATGTATTCTCTGTCGACAGCTACGCTGGTATCATGCTTCTTTATGCTGCTGGTGTTGATAGTATACTTCTTGCTGCCTGAACTTCAGAACTTGTGCGGTTTGATCCTGATGGCGTACGTCTTCAGTCTGTTAATGGCCTTTTTGCTGTTGGCCGTCATTCAAATACGGACTCACCCCACAATAGTTTGTATTGGTCTGAGTAAGTGATTTTTATTTTTGAACTTATTTTAATAAAATTGACTGCCTTGTTGGTCTAGTAGTCGCAAGAGGTCCTGGGTTCGATTCCCAGGTCGGGCAAAGTGTTATTGGGTTTTTCCATTTGAAATTGCCCGGAGTCTGCAATTGTGCCCAGTTGATGGTAATAGGCTCGCCCAATAACATGGGTCTTAACCATAACTGGCGAAATGTGGGTGTACTATAGGTACACCTCTGCCTAACCCTTCGGGGAAACATGACGTGATGTTATGTTGATTTAATAAAATTTCGGAACTGCTGTAAATTTCTCGGTGTTGCTGAGATGTCATTAGCTAAAATTGTCAAGTATTTCCGTGTAATCACAACAAAAGTACCACTAAAATTCTAAGGATGATGCATTCTGCTATGCAAGTGCGTATTTATAGCAATATGAAAACCAGCATAATTTTGTTTTTGGGCTAAAAACCAACTAGGGAAATTTATTATTATAATAAAATATGCAACAAGCAAAGTGTGCAAGTGTTAGACTTGCATGTCAATGGGCAATAACAACTTGTGATTGGTGCAAGTTACAAGTAACGTGTATTTACGGCCTTTAAGTCGTCGTCGCTTATTCACTGTAGAAAAATGCAAATCATAATTTTATTTAACACTTCATGTTCTCTTCATTTCAGCGATGTTCATATATTACTTCTTCCTGGCTACTTTCTGCTGGATGAGCGTCATGTCCTACGATATTTGGTGGACCTTCAGGTAATACTTTCATCACCATTTTTTGTCTGGTTTTTGGGTGGTTGTTGAAGGTTTTATTCGTTGATTAATAGACGCAGTACCCGTTAATATTCAGTTCTAATTATATCGGTTGCGGGATCAATCTCGCACGCCACATACTATAGTAGTGTAGGTAATTCCTAACTTCCAGTGCAATTTTAATCCAAGATACCACTTCCAGCTGAATGTAAAAATAACTAAGTTGAATTTCGCATCGCCGCCACGCCGCAACCTCTAACGTCTTTAATCATACTGGAATATATTTTACAGAGGTTATGCGAAAGCCCGTCCTATCCATCGGCGAGGAGAGGTCTTTAAGTTCCTGATGTACTGCTTGTTCGCTTTTGGTGTCCCATTCATCATGACCATTGGCCTGTTCGTGCTGAATCAGATGAAGAATGAGTTGAAGCACCTGCCTTGGTTCGTCTCTCCTCACGTGCCGGAGTTCGGATGCTTCCTTGAAGGTAGGCACAATAGTTCATTGATTTGTCAAAATATTGTTACAGAGTTGTTAAATATTTAAAAGATCATAATATTCCGCCATTTCCGGCCTACAATAGTAGATTGTTGCACCGAGTGCAAAGTGAGTTATTAATGCACGAGTGCATTAATGTGCGAGGGCACTAAATTAGCACGAGTGCATTAATTACTCACTTTAGCAAGGTGCGTAATCTATTTTTCTTTCAACTGCCAAACTACCTACCGTGATAAAATATACCTACTCAAAATAAAAACTCAATTCGGTATGTAAAGTAAAAATTTACCTATGCCGATTCCAAAACCATTTCGAGATTTTAAGCTTCTAAGACTTACTTTTCTATTAATAGGTCTTAAAATTATAAGATCGTATTTATTTATTAGATTAGATTACCTCTAATTGACGTCACAAAGCAGCCTGAATTGGAAATTTCAGTGCCTCTTGTAATTCAATTGTTCTTTATGTGTCAAGTGTCATGCCAACGTCAAATTTACATGAAGCACATATTATTATTCTATTCAGATAGGTAAATATGTAAATAGTGTAGTTTTTCATCAGCGGCGGACAGTACAAGTCAAATCACATCGATATATCGCCTCAAGAAAACTTAACTTACGTTAAAATGATCTTCACAATAAAACAGTCGCCGCCCAGACTTGTACTAAACATTTACTTCCTCGCACCATTTCCATTTTAAGGTTTCTTTTACTAACAATCAATTTGTGTCGGCTATTTGTTGTGGTGTTTATACTTGACGGTATGAAGAACTTAGCAGAAGTAGTCTTTGAATCCATTCATTTTATTATTAAGCCATAACTTTAAACTAAAGTACGGAAATCGCTAAAGTATGAAATGTAAACAAATTAATTGTCAAATTTGACAGTTTGACTTTACTGAATTTTGGTTTTAAATAAGTGTTAAACGTGGCAAAAATCCTAAGCTATTCAGCTACTAGTGACGTCAGTACGAACAATACTTTAAAAAAATATATAAAAATAACTACAGCTTGTAAAAACAAAAAGATGAAATTATGTGTTTCAAATACTCTTATCATTAAAATAAAAATATAAAAAACATACCTGAAAAATACTTTACATACCTAATTTAATGGAAATAATGTTTTTCACCATGTCGGTTTTATTCAGCCGATATTTGTTTTCAGCCAGTATCTTTTTGATCTAATGCATATATTTTATATTAAACTTAATGGGAGACATTAAACATCTGTGGTAAATGTATAACTAAATAAAAAATAAAATTTCAGTGCATTCATGAAAAACTGTGCAACAATGAGATTTCAAATAACATTTCTGCACTGTTTTGGTTCTAAGCAAAATATTTTTTTTTTTAAAACATTGCCCCAGACTAGGAACTTCTCCTATTTGTGGGTGCGTTTACAAACATTTAAATTCACATACACAAACAGCCTCCCTTGTAATATACGTCCCTTGTGATCGGTTTTGTACTGATTACTGGTAGCATTACTAAGTAGTTGAATGAAAATACATTTTCAGAGTTTTCGAGTGATATCTAGACATACTGCCATTTGGTTTGGCAGTTTTTAACAAAACCGTAACACAGTTTGTGAACAGCGGTGTAATTGCGTAGCACACAGTAGCAATGGGTTTCAATTTGAGAGTTCAACAACATTCATTGCATTATTTACGTTGTTGGGCCAACAAATTATACGGACATATATGAAACAATACATTAGCAATACACTTCAAAATCATTAAGATTGTGATTGATAATGTCTTAAGATATTAGACTGCAGGACTATCCAATTACTTTGGTATCAGTACCTACACTACCAAAACCCACTTAACAAAAACGGTTTCGTTAAAAAAAGTTATTATCTATATCAATAAAAATAAACAAAAGTAAGCGTAGAACTTGCTGCAATTATACATAATTATGAAACGGCCAGCTTTTCGTGGTTAAAATCTTATCTTTAAAACAGTAATGAAGTTTTTTGATGTTCTAAGTTCTAATGAACCATGTTTGCTTCGCAGGTGGCGTAAAACTGTTGTACTTATACATACCCATGCTGATCCTGATTATCTGCAACTGGATGTTTTACCTGATGACCGCGTTCAACATCTGGCGTTTGAGTCGAGGGACTGCCGTGCTGGACTCAGCTGCTGCAGGCAACCCACAGGCTCATCGCACTCATAGACACAGGTAGGATTAGGTGTATCTGTAGCAGGTGTAAGAAGACCCAATACCTATCCGAGAGCCTAGCTTCTGACGTTTCCTAAGTGCCCATGTAGGCTTATGTGAAATAAAATTATTATTGATTTTGATTTTTTTTGAGAGGAACAAACTCTTCTCGTCATTGGATTTGTTTTGTACTGCGCTAGGAAAAAAAGGAAAAACAAATATGTCAACCAACTGCAGGGGCTAGTGCGTGTATATGTGCATCGTCTAAAATGCTTTCAATGTATTATAACAGGTTTATGCGTGTTACATAAAAGATACAGACCCGACATACGTGTGTCGCGACGGACGCACGTACGCGACGGTCGTGGGTTCGAACCCAGGCAGCACTTTACTTTGTGTGATTTATTCAATCACCACTGCTCACAAAGTGGTGAAAGAAAACATCGTGAGGAAGATGCAGCGTATCTAAGAATAAAAAAACCCGGTCAAGAGCGAGTCGGACTCGCGCACGGATGGTTCCGTACATATACAGGGCGTCCCACGGATATGCCACATGGAGGGAAAGTACCTTGAATATTGTAGATGGAACATTTTACTGAAACAAGACATTATTTGAATTTAAAAAACAATTTAAACTGCTTTCATAGATATTTAAATAATTACATAGTTGGACCGGAAATCGAACCCGTTACACGAGAAAAATAATCGACCTGTAGCTTCATCATAACGATCGAAAGGCTTCATCATGAGGATTATTTTTTGTTAAATAACATAATGTCACAAATAAAAGGAAGACCATGAATTTTAACATTTGATGTGAAATTTTGTTCAGAAAAACGAAAAGCAGACATTGCCGTAAGGACATACAACTGACATTATAAGTACCTATTACTAATAAATGTACCCACTTGAGAAGTACGCATCATTTCCCTATTATAATTTAAGTGCATGATAAAATGATAAAGAGATACGTAATTAGTAGGTACCTGAAAGAGTGCGACTTTGTATTGAACAGGAAGGGACTCTTTTTGAGCACTAGATAAATTGATTAATTTTGTATTAAAAATGTTAAAATTCATTGTCTTCCTTTTATTTGTGACACTATGTTATTTAGCAAAAAATAATTCTTATGATGAAGCCTTTCGATCGGTATGATAAAGCTACAGGTCGATTATTCTCGTGTAACGGGTTCGATTTCCGGTTCAACCATGTAATTATTTAAATATCTATGAATGCAGTTCAAATTGTTTTTTAAATTCAAATAATGTCTTCTTTCAGTAAAATGTTCCATCTACAATATTCAAGCTACTTTCCCTCCATGTGGCATATCCGTGGGACGCCCTGGATATGATGTTGATGATTTCTGAAAAACTGTGCTATTTAGAGACATCGTTTTATTTTTCCTGTAATCTTTACTTAGGCTTCTACTTTTACATTTTTCATCACAAGTCGGAAACTATGCTGCGTAAAAAAAAAATATGTTTGAGAATGTGCAAACAGCGTTCTTTCGTATCCTCTTCTGAACCAGCCTATTTGGCGCGAAAATGGGTGTGCGCCACGAACGAACTGAATCAGTCGGACTGAATCAGACCGATTGGCGAATCCCGCATAATTGACATCGGCCTCATCGGCCTCATTGAGGCCGATCGGCAAAAGAGAGGATACGAGTATGATACCCCACATGCCCTAGTAGCCCCACTTCAAATTTTTACAACCCTCTTCAGTCCCTTGTGCAAAAAAGGTATATTTTTAAAAATTTCTTTCTTGCTTGCAAAATAGTTGGGCAAACGTCATCTAAACTATTCTAAATTTCAAAATGATAGCATTAGTAGTTCTTGAGATATCCAGGTGTGACAGACAGACAGACGTAGTCTCACCATAAGGGTTCCTTTTTACCGTTTTGGTACGGAACCCTAAAAACGAAAACATGTGTCATCCTCCAACCCGCACTGCCCACGTGGTGCATTTTGACCCACTCTCTCTCACATAGGAAGCCCGTTTCCCAGCAGTTTGAACGTTATAAGCTGATCATGCTTAAACATCTAAATTATTTGATAAAACTATAAATTCTTACAGGTTCATGGTTTACCTGAAGTTGTCGGTAGTGATGGGCTTGAACTGGTTGGTGGAAATAGTGAGCTTCCTGTACCCTGGCTTCAAGATATGGTCATTATTCGACATGTACAACATCCTCATAGGCCTGGCGATTTTTCTCATATTTGTTTGCAAGAAGAAAATACTAAAGAAGCTATGTAAACGGTAAGTGGAATATCTTAGGTATTTGTTTCCATTTTACCCACCGGAGTGATATTATGGTGATCAGCCTCCTGCCTATATCTTAATATAATTAGGGTTGACCCAGCATATCTTCTTCTTCTGTTTGTTCCTGCTATTAGCCGTCACCTCATTAGTTAACCCCCCTACCACCCTAACCCCTCTCTAACCCCTGTCTAGCCAAATTATCTTTCATTCAATCCATCCATCGTTTTTTTTGTCTTTTCACAGTCAAAACAATCCCCATTTTTTCTTAATGTCTGTCCAATATTAAAACAGAATTCCGTTCTCACAGCTACATGGGAAGGAACACAATGCGCTGGTATCCATCATCGAAGAGTTACTCCAGCAGCATATCAGATTCCAATCAAGAATCTGCGACTCTTCAAACGAAGGTGTCGTCCCAACCAAATGGACTAAACGGTTACTCAATGGTTTCTAAAAGTGTAATGGATTAACAAAACAAGTTCATGAAAAGACCGCAAGACTGCCATTCGGTGATCACTGATCAGTTTAAATAGTGCCTAGCCCAACCAATGGATAAGAAGAAAACTGGCAAATAAGGTCACGATTTGGAAACAAGCTTGGTTTGAATAGGTAGTATTAAGACAGGAATACACAATGTACCTTGTACAACGGTATGCAAGAAGATTGCTTGACATTGTGACATAGGTACACAACTCTGAAGTTGTGATGGCATTATGTCCAACAAGCTACTTGCAGACTTTTGTGCAAGTAAGTGGCATGTATATTCCTGGCTTTATAGTCAATACTAAAAGACTTTATGTAAGTAGATAGATAGAAGTAGATGGATATTATGTGGTTCTGATATTAGAATAAGTTTGATGGATATTATGTGGTTCTGATATTAGAATAAGTTTAATTGCATACTGGAGAGTAAAATAGCTATAAAAAAGTAATTAATGCAACGATGGTTAGAAATGAATCATTTAAACAAAAAAACCGGTCAAGAGCGAGTCGGACTCGCGCACCGAGGGTTCCGTACGTATATATCATGTTGATGATTTCTGAAAACCTGTACTTTTTTTTTTTTATTTATTTATAGGTACAGTCTTAATTGATGTTCATATTTGTTTTGTACCATTAAACCAGAAATGGTTTGTATTGGTACTCACATTCGCTATTTTACAACACTCCTTAATCACATAATTAACAAAAATTAAATAATGCAGGTACACGAATAATATTTAGCACGTAACTATTTAAGCCGTAAGCAAACATCTATCCGTAAGTATAATGTTTCAAATCTGAGCTGTTCGCTACTGAGCCGCACAGAAACCCGGTTCTAAATCATACACAGGTTGCGTCTATTTTTCTTAGTGTTTTAAATAGAAAAAATATTTTATTAAACTAAGATATTTAAGTACTTGTAATAGTATTTTTTTGTATTTTTGCTTATAGTTTTTCGAGTTTATTTCGTCTTTTATAGATTTTGGTATTTCGTTGATTATTGTGGGAATTAAAAATTTTGCTGTTCGTCTGCCATAATAATTTCTAACCTGAGGTACTGTTAAATTATTTTTGTTGATACTTCTTGTGATTATTTTATGTGATATGGGTATTTGGATGCTTTTGTTGTTAAATTGCTCAATCAAGAGGGCCATGTTGAGTCTAGTCTGTACTGGCAAAATTTTACAATATTTAAATAGTTCGATGACGTTATCTTTATATTGGTGTTTTATTTTTCTGGGTACGATGAGTTTTAGAAGTCTAACTTGCTTGCAAGTTTAGAAATTCTTTCATTATATGATTTAAATGTTCGCCCATAACTCGTGATTCCATATGCTATGATTGATTCCGCTAAAGACAAATAGAGACATCGTTTTATTTTTCCTGTAATCTTTACATAAACTTCTATCACATAGAATAATTTACCCCACATGCCCTAGTAGCCCCATTTCAAATTTTTAAGAGCCCCTTTCAGTCCCTTTTGCATTTTTTTTTTTTTACTGTTTGCAGAATAGTTGTTAACGTCATCTAAAACTATTCTAAATTTCAAGTTGATAGCATTAGTAGTTCTCGAGATATCCAGGTGTGACAGACAGACAGACAGACAGACTTAGTCTCACCATAAGGGTTCCTTTTTACCATTTTGGTACGGAACCCTAAAAACTACTGGAGAATGGATACTTATCCAATTTTCTGGGTGCGTCTGATATTCTACCAAAGTACGTCTATTTAAAATTTGATTCGTCGTTATTTTAGGAATAATATAATATTTTGCCAGTGGGACAATTTGGAGTCAAATTGTCCCACTGGACTGCCGTAGCATAACAGCTGCACGGGTCGATCCATCAGGTTAAGCTACGCTTGCCGGGGTTGTTCCGTGTATGGGTGACCATCTTTACATACCGAGACTCCTCCGGCCTCGGAAAGCACGTTAAGCCGTTGGTCCCGGCTGTCATCATGGATCTTTGACAGTCGTTACGGGTCGTCAGAAGCTCGAAAGTCTGACAACCAGTCTTACCAAGGGGTATCGTGTTACCCAGTTACTGGCTTGGCTTGTTGAGTCTCTCCATGTAAAATAGTATGGTAGTCAGCTGCATCTGGTTAAGCTGGAAGCTGAGCCCAACATAGGAAAAGGCTGGGCAGATTGATTGATTTTAGAATGATGTCCTTTGACATAATTCTAAAATCAATCAATCAGCCCAGCAAAGTCATCACTAAAAAAAATGTTCTATATTTTACTTTAGTTCATAATTCCTTAAACTTTGCCCAATTTCTTATATTTGAAAGATTTAAACCACAAATACAAACAAACTGACGAACACAGGGCAAACTGTCGAACAAAATTTATGCTGAAATTCGAATATTCTCGGGTTCGACACATGAGTCATGTTTGTTAACGGGCGCCGCGCCGTCGCGCGTCGGTTGCGACTGGTCATCTCCTATCTGCCACGGCTTATTTGTAATGTTTTATATTTTGTATCGTTTTTAAATAATTTATTTTTTTACATTGTTCGCACACATAGAAGCGACAAGAATAATGTTGGGTACATTACTCTTGTCGCTTCTATATGTGCGAGGTGGTAGGTAGGTGCGAGGATTTTGTAATATCTTGATTTAAAAGAGTGTCCTTGGAGTTTCTTGCCTATTCTTCTCCATAGAGATCTACGTTTTGGAATGGGCAAATAGCTTCAACTTTCTGACTAACTGACCGACTCTTTGACAATTCAAAAGTGCCTGTAATAGGTTTAATTGAAATAAATGCTTTGAGTTTGAGTGTTTAGGGCGTAGAACACTTCTTCAAGACAGCACATATTCGATACGACAGTATTAATTGTTGAACAACAAAGTCACTATTATTATTAAATTCTTTATTAAAGTAACAAGGACTCAATACGTTAGTAAACTTACGAACTATGTTTGTTTATTTTATTTCTATTTATATTTATTTCTTCCCATGGGAGACGGCACTGCAGTGATTGACGTAATGCAATCAAGCCTGCTAGCGATCATTTTCAGGATATTGTTGGAGCTGGCCCGCACTCTGCGCACCAGGGATGCACACCTCATTCGCATCGTTGCGTAAAAGCAATTCATATGTGCGTCCGCGAACATTCCTGATGCGCTACAGAAACGGGGCAGCCCCAGCAATACCCTTAAAGCGTTGTTGTATTGGACTCGAAGACTACACGTACACATAAATATGGCTTTCATTCGGCTCGAGTCGATCGGCAAACCCCGTTCGGAATCTACCCTTACTGAATCATGTACAAGTCGACTTGATACAATTCGAGCTAACCTGAGTGGATTTTTCCCGATATATTATGTATCTAGGCATATATTGTATTCAATTTTGCTACCCAGCTATCCTGAATTATGTCGAAACAAACCAGCGTAGTATGCCTTTAACCAATGACATAACGGTTGCAGTAAATGCCAAAGAAGATGATAGTTTGAAATGATTTTGCTGTCGCTCTTTATCTCGGTCAACTGACACTGCCTGGCGGACAGACCTTGGAACCTTTGTTTCAATTAAAAGCCTCATTATTACAATCTGTATTAATTAGGTGCTGGTCTTGTCGCGTATACAAGGAGCTCTCCTTGCAAAGGCAGCCAGTAAACTGGCATACAGCTAGATTGCAATGTCATTTTCAGTCAAACTTGCTTTAGTTCAATAAGAACTAAGGAAGCAAATTTTAACGGTCTTAAAAATTATAAGACCGTATCTGCGTGGAGCGTAGCGTACGGATTAATACAAAATATATGTACGTTGATTGCGCAAGCGTCGATTATGTCATTCAAGAAGAGGCAACTTATTCTCATGTAAAATCGTAACAAAAAAAATCATAAAAATATAAATAGGTAGTAAAATATCACACTAATTGTTATGATATTAAAGTTCTTTATTTGATGAAAGGTACCTAATCATTAGAGTATTTCCTTTACATGGAAAAAGATGAATAATAATTGTCCTTATATTAATATTGTTTTTTGACCATTTGCGCATTTACATCGTGAAATCAACTGCCAAGTATTATGTTATGAAAGTATTTAAGTACCGTATTTATTGAAAATAATGTTGACTACAATTGCTCAACATCTAATTAATGTTGCCGGCACAATGCTGCGCGGCTTCGGTCTACCATGAACACGGAACATTAGCATGTTGTTAGCAACGATGCAACATTCCATGCTGCCAGCAACATGTTTTTGCATCATAAAAACTATGTTGCTGTCTATGTTTCATTGCGATTGCATACCGAACTCTTGTGTCATATTTAATTATATAAGTAAATACTTTTTAAATGTAAGTTATAATAATAATATTCGTTTTTTTTGCCGAACCAGTGCTTTACATTTCCTTAAAGTCTACATTAGTAGCTAGGTTTATATTTTTTTATAAGACGCAAAGTAAGAACTTTACATACGAACTCCACACTTGGTCAAGCCTGTCTCGTGGAGTCCTTGGGTGGTATTTGCCTTAAGAAAAGGCTCATTACATTAATGGATTGTTATTGTTACAATCGAGAAGCACATGAAACAGTATTTTTATTTTATAGCAATTAAAACATTGTCTAGACTAAGAACTGTTAAATTAAAAGAACAAAGATGGATAGAAGAATATTTTGAGTGCAATGTGCACTATAAGTAAGTGTGTGAGTGAAAAATGTAAAGAGTTAATTCCCGGAAAATGACACATAATTGAAATGAAAATTCACGCCACTAGTTGGCGGCACTTTGACAAGAGGTCTTCCATTTCAACAATAAATATAAAATATCCGATGTCGTCATCATTCGTTTTGTTCATTCGTTCATCATTCAGGTACGACTAAAGTTGTCAAAAAGTAAAAGGCCCGTTTTGACATTTAACTTGAATCGATTTCACTAGACTTTTACAGACTTCACTAGTTACGTCGTGATTGTCCATCACGACGTAACTAGTGAAGTAACCATACAACTCGGTACTCGATACTCACGACAAATCGATTAAGTTAAATGTCAAAAAGGGCATTTTATTTTTTGACAAGTATAAAGAAATTACAGGCGCTTTGACACTTTTGACAGGTCCTGACCTGACGTCTCAGTGCTGCCAGATAACCCTCATTGTAATCTAAATGCTTTCTATGTCACTTACGTACTTGAAGAATAATGAATTACTGTTATTTTTAGTACAAAGGTACAGTCAACCCCAAAAAAATGTATACATCGACAAGAATGAATTTGATTGTCCACAATTTGTGTTCCATGTTAATCACTGTGTACCAAGTAAAGACTTGTGCTGATTGGCGCGATATTGCGGGCGCGACAGGCATGTAGGCAGTGCGATGCGTGTCGCGCACGTGATATCGCGCCAGTCTGCACGAGTCTTAAATCGATAATACTCGTTATAAAATATGAGAAGTTGTAGTAGGTTAAGTACTAAAACTAGCAGTTTAACCGGTTTTAATATAAAAGCTTGTATTTTTTTTTTTTTTTTTTTATTGTATTTAATACAAATACTTAAACGGAAAAATATTATGTTTATATAAAAATATAAACAGTAACAAGTAAAAATAAGACAAGTTCTCAATTTACTTAACCTAGTCTGGGGACCACCGAATCTAACAAAATAAAGATCATCAACAGTTACCGACATATTATATTGTAAACTAATTATAAGATAGTTAAGAGTAACAAAATAATTTTGTTACTAAGAGAAAATATTAAATCTAGGAGAAAATATTAAAATGTATTTAATATTATATTAAATACATTTTAATATTTTCTCCTTTATTTCATTTAAAATAGATACCTACATATTGTTTACATAAAACCGGGTGTTCGGTCGTTGCTGTCTATCCCTATAGGTAAAGGTGGGATTTATGTATTTATACTTTTATTTTACCTAGATATGTTTCAAACAAAATCATCTTGATGGACCAAAATATATTTTTAAATCAAGGTAAAGTTTATGTTAATGAAAAGTTAAAATTTTTGACTAACAGCGTAAACGTAAGTAATTGTAGGTATATTTTTATATGAAACAATGAGATAGTCAACTAAGATTTCTAAAGCCAAAAAGTTGTCTAAAATCTAAGTATATTTTTAAGACTGCCTCGTTGGTCTACTCTAGCGAAGTGCTACTGCTGAGCATGAGGTCCTGGGTTCGATTCCCAGGTTGGGCAGTGTTACTGAGCTTTTCCATAAGGAATTTCTCTGTAGCGACCCGGAATCTGGCTTTGTCCGGTTAGCAACATAGCTGGCTAAATGAGGTGTACACCACACCTCTGCCTTACCCTTCGGAAAATACAGGCGTTATGTTATATTTTTAAGAAATAACTAGGCATAGAATAGACTGGTAGTCGAATGACTCTGAATTAAATAAAGAATAACCAGAATTGAACTGTAATTTCGTTTTATTTCTCAGCGAGCATATGCTAGGTACAAAACTCAACAACAAAAAAAAAACTGGCGAAGTGCGTGTCGGACCACGCACAATGAAGGGTTCCGTAGTGGGGATTAATTATCCTACGAACAAACTTAACATTGCAGTTGAAAAATATGTTCCCTCATACATTCCACCTGAAAATGAAAGTTTGTACGCACAATATTACAATATTGACAGATTTATTATGTTATTTTAAGATCATAGACTTCTTATAGGTTTTCTTGTTATCTATAAGTAAAGAACTATTTTCTGTATTTTTTTCAAAATTATTGGCTCAGTAGTTTTGGAGATAAGGGGGAGAATGCCAATTTTCATATATTTTCGTTAATAATTTTACAAGTTTTTATTATAAAATTATAAAAAAAATATATCTGAAATCCTTACTACAATCCCTTTCATTTGATGTGTCGTACGGTACAGTTTGAAAAACCTTTTTTTTTAATTTTCCGCACTGCCCCCCAAAAGTGACCTCCACATTCAACATTTATTTATTTACAAAACACGTCCGTGTTTGGGTCACAGAAGTTCATATATGTACCAAATTTCAACTTAATCGGTCCAGTAGATTCGGAGAAAATCAGCTGTGACAGACGGACAGACAGACAGGCAGACACACGAGTGATCCTATAAGGGTTTCTTTTATCCTTTTGAGGTACGGAACCCTAATAAAAGTAGGTAGATATTGTATTGATCTTGTAAACACTCATAAAAGAATTGTTAAACAATTTTTTTATAACTTGATAAATATGTTGTTTGCCTTTTAGTCTGTGGTAAATAAATGCATTTTATTTCTTTTCAATAAACTTCCTCGAAAACTGGTTCATATCGCACTACGATTAGGCTCAGAATGCAATGTATTTCACACGCGTGCGAACTTTAATTTTCCAACACGTGTGCGGGAATAAAAATTGCCACAGATAACTTATACGTATACTTAGTCAAAATTGGTTCAATGCTTGTTCAATGCACACCGTCACACCGTCTCGCGCCAGTCCTCTCTATTCGGAGGTGATTTTTTTTTATCTCGGCAAAGATGCGTCTTTACGGCGTTAATATTTTTGAAATATTTAAATAATGTTCATAAATAGAATACCATGATTATTACAATAAAAAAAAACGTAAGTATATGAACAAATTAACATTTATTTGTGTTCTAAACTCAAAAATATTTGATTTTTTTATTTTTCATATTAGGCTGTTTATTGGCTTTATACCTTTGCTTCTCCTTCAACCTGGCGAAAGCAAAGCGCGGAAAAAAAGAGAATTAAATCATAGTTCCCTAATAATTCATGACAAAAATATTTTTCGTTATTTTATTTTATTTCTTCAAAAGTGTATTGAAAAACGTCGTTTGATACACGTGGACATTTGTTATTGCAGTGCTCGGCTCAAGAACAACCTCGCCTACGGCTCGGGTGTTAATTCCGCCTCGAATGCAATAACAAACATTCTCCACTTGTATCTAAATGTACTATTCTAATACAGCAGGATAACGATATTTTGAAAAAGAGACACGCTGCTGAAGATGCTTTTAAACAAAGCATCTCAACACATCATCAACACGGGTGGGTTTTAGTCGGTAAAAGTCTGATACGCCCTACCGCTCTGCTCAGAGCGGAAGAAGCTATTTGATAATTTCCCACCCAAAAAAAAAAAACCCAGACTTTTGAACTTCTCAGATAAAAGTGATCTGTCGATTGAAAAGTCGGCCTTTACTATTTATTAAATACGTGCGGCATACTGAAAGTTTCTAGAATTGGCAATAACGCAACAATAATAAAAAAGCAGTTGCGGAATTCGAAAATGGAACTCTCTTTTTTACTTTGCGAGACTATCATTTGTTTTTTCATTGTGGTGTCCTTTAGAAAATTGTGTGTTACTTTTACAAAGAATTTAACTCTTGAAAATTTTCGCTTAATGATTTTTTACGATTTTCGCTGTGACTTAAGTCAACAAGAGAGTTGCCAGAGACTTCTATTGGCATTTGGTGATGAAGCCCCATGTCGCAGCTCTGTGTATTCGTGGTTCAGAGAAATAAGACGGACGTGATCATCTCCATGACGACGTACCTGAAGGTCGGCTGGCGACGGTGGTTACAGAATCCAATATTGATTCTGAACGACAACTGATTGAAACTGACAAAAGAATTACTTGTCAGCAAATTCGTACTGTATCAGGCATTGGAATGAGCTAAGTGCAAAACATTTTGCATGTGCATCTGAAGGTTCGGAAGTTTTGCACTCGATGGATACCGCATAATTTAACGGAAGATCAGAAACGACTGCGTGTCGAGTGGTGCCGTAAAATAATAAAAAAGTTTAATGGAGGACAATCATTGGCTGTCTATCGTGACAGGTGATGAAACCTGGGTGTACTGCTTTGAACCGGAAAGAAAAAGCCTGTTGGCAGAATAGGTCTTTCTTCTTGAGGATTAGCCGACGTAAGTTAAGAAAAGTCGAAGCATTGGTAAGCAAATGGTTGCTTTTTTTTTTTGTTAAATCATGACATTACACAACAGTGTTGCTTGAAGACCAAAGGACAGTGACCGTAGATTGATATGTCAAAACTTGTTTTCCCAAAGTCTTAGAAAAAGTTCGCGGAAAGCGTCCTCGAAGCAATGCAGAGGGCATTGCTTCGAGGACGCTTTCCGCGAACTTTCCCCACGATAACGTGTCCTCATATTCCGCTAAGGAAATGTAAGTGTATTTAAGTCTTGAAGAACTGATGACACATCTGTCATACAGCCCAGACCTCGCACCGTCGTACAACTTCTTTTTGTTTCATAAAATTAAAGCCAAACTTAGAGGCACACGTTTCCATCATCATTATTTCAGCCGCGCAGGCGGGATGGCGATCGCAGCATGCTGTTAAAATGCATAAAGAACGTTGCTGCCCATTCTCTAGTAAGTCCCTTAGTCGCCTTTTACGACACCCATGGGAAGAAATGGGATGGTGCTATTCTTTACGTCCGGCACCAAACGGAACACACGTTTTACGAGCACTTAATCGGCGGTGAATGCGTTTCACGAAGCCATTGAAGAGGTCACTAAGAAGGACTGGCCCAACTGCTTTTTACAATGGTTACAGCGAATCCAAAAATATGTAAATTGTGATACTTTGAAAAACAATAAATGTATCATAAGTCTAATATCTGGTCTTATTTATCTGGTCTATTCCGCTCGAAATTTTAACAAAGTTCTCCTAGCTTCAGAAGTCAAGATCTTGTTAGGCTCGTATGGAGTCAAGATGCGTGATCACATTATACAAGATTTTTGTTAAAGCAAACACTTTTTTTAGTATATAATTTGAATACACAGAATTTTTGATCTCTATGATCAGTAATTATGTGTATTGAAATCGGTTTTCTACCGTCAGAGGGCGTGCACGTTCGCGTAAATAGAAAACCTTGCTGGGGAATGCGCTGAGGTAGCCCGCGAAATACGAACACTCTTCAAAAAATCCTACTGAATGATTATTTCTGAAATAATCATTCAGTAGGATTTTTTGAACTTAGGGAGTTGTAATGCTGATTCGAATGATTATAATTCTGTAAAGCCATATTGGTTATGGCCGTGAACCATAATTAAATCAACATACAACGTGTTACTGACCTGCAAATTGCAAAAAAACTTAATAAAATTTGAATTTCGCGGGCTACCTTAGCGCAAATGCCCCCCATAAGTCAATGCTTAGCCAAGGTAAAATACATCAACCAACCGTTTAGAGATTTCTTTAAAGAGAATATGAGCACATGGACGATACCGTCCGAGTGTTTCAACCTCAAATGACTCGAAAATATAATTTCCAACAAGGTTAATAAGTTAGATGCTGTTACCCAAAATATACAATAAGTTGCCAAAAAGTATCACAGACCTACACAAAATGGACCATTTTAAATTAAGTTTGCACGATTTCCTAGTTGCAAAATGTTACTATTCAATATTAATGATTATTTAAATGAAAGATGACTGATTTTATCTGAAATGGGACCACAAATGTAATGACTTTGAAATTTTGATTTGACTTGTGTATTTTTATTTAATTTTAATTTTTTTTGATATTCTATTTTTTAAGTAATTCAATTTAAAATGTATTCTTTAAATTCAATGTTGCGATTAGTACTCATTGAATTAATTTGCACACCTCATTAGGTTATAATACAATGTACCTTATACACCTGTAACACCTTATTTAACATGTATTATGCAAATAAATTATTTGATTTGATTTGATATTTTTAGCTTGAAACCATTCTACAAAACAAAATTCATGTAGTATGTTTGTTACTGTGAACTAATCTATTTCGTTGTACCTATCCTATTGCAACTCTTACCCAACGTTCAGATCACTCCCATAATTGATTAAAACTGTATTTTACATCGAATATGAGTACATAATTGCATTCATTGAACATTAGCCATCTTATTACAAAACAAGATTTATATTTTGACATGGCTTAAACCATGGAGCCAGTTTTTGTAATAAGAACGTAACAGTGATTGAAATACCGTTCTTTATACAAAACTGAAAACTTAGTTCGGTAGTAAGTTGTCAGTTTTGTGTTTAGGATCTTTACCATAGTCGGAATAAAGTTCGAAATTCAATAATGGCTCCATGTTTTAAACCTGGGTCTGAAGATAAACCTTGTTTTGTAATAAGGGGGATCATGACTAACATAGTTTTAAGATATTATTGTAATACTAACAAAATATGGACCAAAATTAGGTCTGAATTAAATGTATTTTTTTTTAATTATATTTTTACCATTTGTTTCCCGTCTTTTCATGAAGTTATTTAGCATAAATAGCGCTCTGTACCAAGCATTAGTCACTAGACTTGTTTTCATATTCTCAACTGAGTTAAGGCTTCTATGAGTACAGACCGGCGCGACTCACGACGCGACATAAAGGCACCACTCGTCGCGTGACGCGGGGCCTTTGTGTCGCGTCGCGTGTCGCGCCAGTATGTAGAAGCCTTTATTTCGTTGTTGCGGTAAAAATTCACAGACCTTATCTTTACTTTATTAAAAAGTAGGCGTTTCATACTTATTTCAAAATTATCGATATGAAAATAAGGTTCTGTGAAACTCATATTTATATTTGCTCATAGGAATATAAACATTAAGATTACAGTTTAGTAATTTAATTCTCTCACATAATTTTACAATACCACATTATGAGCCGCATGAAGTAATAAGCAAAACGAAACGGTAGGATAAAAAAAATATACAACATAATTTTTAGTTTATGCGAAACCTGAATATAACACAATATATTTCTACGTCACTTTCGAACATTTTTAGGAACTATTAGAATAGAATATATATTATGCAGGGTGGATTTTTTAGATGGGGCAGTAAGGGCAGCTACCTTAACCGTTGTAGCTACAGGAAAACGGTCTTAAGAGACCGTCCTTAAATTGTTGAGATATTTTGATCTGCATTCACAGATTATGAATAAAATGAGCCCCCCTTACATATTTCTTTTATTTTAATTTAATTATTTATTTGTAAAGTTATTAAACACTATTTTTAGTATATGCTAAACCTGAATATAGTTTGTTCAGAATAAGGAACAGAATCGATTTCAATAATTTTTACACCATGTTTTGTTTTCCCAAAAATATTTAAGTGTGATGGAAAATGTTATCACCATTTAATTACTTACAATACAATCGCCGTACGATTAGGTACCTACTGCCAAATTATTATCAATGAGCACAAGACGACCCTGGAGGTGCGGGGGCGCCGTTAGCATGTTTTTGTACAGACAACCCGGTAACATAACAACCTTATAATTTTGTGATTTTTCATGATACAGTTTTGAAATTTTGTACATAGATTCTTTACATAAAAATACTAGACACGTGTTTTGGGTTTCGCATATACTCAAAATAACGAAGTGTATGTGTGTATGTACATGTATACGAAGCATACAATTTCAATCTTCAGCAAACAGGAATATTGTAAATAGCACTGAAATATGTAAAATTAAATGACCTCATCACACTGGTCATCCTCATGATAACAAACCACAACACAGGGCCCATATTTTTCCTCTTAACTTACATAAATAGAGGAAACTATACATGTCCTATGCAAATATTACAGACTGTAGATGATTTAATGTTCCGTGTGGTGCCGGACGTAAAGAATAGCACCATCCTATTTCTTCCCATGGGTGTAAAAGGCACTTGAGGGAAAATGAGAGGGAATGGTAATCTGCCATCGAAACACGACGTGCACATAAAAAAGTTAAGTAACTTAATTCAAATAAACAACAAAAAAACCGGCCAAGTGCATGTCGGACCACGCACAATGAAGAGTTCCGTAGTTGGGATGAATTTATCCCCAAAACAAACTTAACATTGTAGTTGAAAAACATGCTCTCCCATACATCGATATACGTTACGGTCAATTTTCCAACTGCAAATTTAAGTTGGTCGACTATTACTCGTTCTTTTTAATTTCGTTATATATACTATTGCAATGAATTTTTTTACATATCCAAAACCAACCATTTAGCTGGCAGGGGGACACACACACACACTTAACTCTAACGGCCTATCCAACGATATCCCACACCATGGAATAGAGGAGAAAAAAAAATATCATCCCCATTTTACGTGCAAGGGAGGTACCTTAAAAAAAATTTATTTTCATGGTTTTATTTGACGAACTTCTCGACGTGATTAATATGTATACCCATGCCAAATTACAGCTTTCTAGTACTAAGGCCCGTATTTATAGAGCGTTACTAAGTACTCAAGCATTACTTAATACTAGATTAAAGCCATTGGATTGGTTGAAACTAGTCTTAAGTAATGCTTGAGTACTGAGTAATGCTCTATAAATACGAGCCTAAGCGTCTCTGAGCTAAGCCAGGGACAGACGGACAGACAGAGAGACAGACAGACAGACAGACGGACATAGCGAAACTATAAGGGTTCCTTGTTGACTACGGAACCCTAAAAAAGCATAATTAGCATATAATGTTCCCGCTGCTGGGACACAGGTCTTCTCTTTGTGAGAGAGAGTAGCCATAAACCACCACGCGGGCCCAGTGCGTGTTGATGGATATCACATGTCTTCGATTTTTTGGTTCTAGGACATGCCGGTTTCGTCACGACGTTTTCCTTTACCTTTTTAGAGCAGAGGTGATGAAATTAAATACACAAAGTAAGTACAGCCTGCCTGGGTTCACCTCCTTCTGCAGTAATGCTTGTGAAGGAGGAAGCGGAACGCGCGAGGGAGAGGCAAGTTTCGCGCCCTCGCGCCCCTAGTCGCCGCAGGAGACGCCCCGGGCGTCGGGTGTCGCAAGCCGATTTCCGGCCACCGTAGGCGCGGGCTTTCGAACGGTGAGCGATGGGTAGCTCACCGTCCGATAAGGACCAGGCCCGGGTCGACGGGGCGTTGTATTCCACGCGCGCCTCAAAGAGTTGTCAGCACCAACTGACGGGGTCCGTTAGCGCCAATGGCTGCCAGGGTGGCGAGTTTGTCTGAAAGGGATATCGTGGCCCTGGAACACAGGCAAATGAAGGAATACGGGTGGGTTTTAGTCAGTAAAAGTCTGACACGCCCTCCCGCTCCGCCTATAGCGGGAGAAGTTATTTCATAATATCCCACCCAAAAAAAAAAAAACTAGTGAAAATGTTGAAACCAATTAGCATCAACTTTCTGGCTGACCAACCCTTTGACAATTCAATAGTGCATGTAATTGGTTTAATTGAAATAAAAATTGCTTTTAAAGCGTTTCGTATTCCTACGAGTACAACAACTTTTAACAGGATTGACGTAATGTTAAGTTTTTCGGTATCATAATTATGACAATCCAATATTACCTTTCCATCATCGTTAACCCTTATAGAATGTCACTGTTGTCTATGTAGGCCCTAAAGACAGCAGTCAAAGAATTGAAAATTCACCCCCCTCAGTTATGAGGAAGCCACTATGGAAAAACACCAAATTACGCTCATAAAAATTTACAAATTCGAATAACTTCTATAGTTACGCGTTCAAAATGCAAATTAAATTACCTATGGATCTGTAATACCTATTTAAGTACTTGCTTATTTTCAATGGTTAATTAATAACTTCGTTTACCTTAACTTTGTTACTAGGGAACGCATAAATGAACGGATAATGTTATTTCAATCATCATCATCATCACAGCCGAAAGACGTCCACTGCTGGACATAGGCCTCCTCCAAAGGGGGGGTTTGCCATAATCGCTACGCTTGGCAGGCGGGTTGGCGATCGCAGTATTGTGTTAAATTGCATAGAGTACACTGCTGCCCATTCTCTAGTAAGTCCCTAAGTCGCCTTTTACGACACCCACGGGTAGAAATGGGGCGGTGCTATTCTTTACGCCCGGCACCACTCAGACAGTATTAATAATGCATGCTTATTTCATTCATCATTTCAGCCGAAAGGCGGCCACTGCTGGAAATAGGCCTCCACCAAATGGGGGAGGGGTGCCATAATCGCCACGCTTGGCAGCCGGGTTGGCGACCACAGTACGGTTTTAAAAATGCATAGAGAACGCTGCTGCCCATTCTCTAGTAAGTCCTGTTACGTATTTATAAGGAGCAGAGGTAGTAGACGTGTAATCAAACCACGAGTCAGTGTCATACTACTTTAATGGAATGGGATGCGTAGATGCTATGGCGCCGACACACACACGCGTGTCGTGCGCGTACTAAGTAGGTACAATATATAACATTCCCTTCCCCACATACTTCAGAAAAATGGCTTATAATTAACAGGCAGAACACGTCGTTTGGATCTACGATTCTGTTCGTCAGGTTCTAAAACATTCTCACCGCCTTCCGTGACATGCGGTACAGACCGGTCGGGACTAATAATCATTGAATGATCTGGTGTCGAGGGCGAATGCGAGGCTAATGGCTCAACGCTCGTCCCTTCTTCCTCTCCAAGATGAACCACTTCGGTGGGTGTTGGCAATTCAGCGCCTATGGTATCGCCGTTCTCTCCCGTTACGCCTGCGCATTCTGGCTGCAGCGACAAGCTACTGTCATCGGCTTCTATGTCCAAATGCCAATCCTTCTTTTGGTTCTGCACCTCTGAAACCTTCGGCTTGGAAACGTCTAATCTGGTCTATGTGACGATTTACTTTGCAATTTAGTTCCGGAATATACACTGAATACATAACATTACCAATCATTTCTTTGATTGTTCCTTGCACCCAACAATATTTATCGTTTCCACAAAATCGCTTTATCCAAACAACGTCATTCAAATTAAATTTTGGTCTTTTCCTTCCTCCCTTGTTCTTACTCTGTAAGGACTGATTTTTCTTTACGGTCAGTGAAAGATCCGTGGATGTCGAAACGACTTGAAGTGGATTCATTAAGTCTAGCCGCGAGCGTAGAGGTCGACCATAAAGTACTTCTGCTGGAGAATTTACCTGTGGTACTATTTTTGGAGTTTCTATAATCAAATAAAAATTTTGCGATTTTTTCTTGTAGAGGTATTTTAGTGTCTGATTTTAATATAATACTTTTAAGCCCTTTTTTAATTATTTTAACGAAACTTTCGGCTTGCCCGTTGCTTGACGGGTGGTATACCGGTGATAACACATGTTGAATACCGTTTAAAGTGCAAAAATTTTCAAACTCCCTAGACGTGAAAGAAGTACCATTGTCCGTCACCAACGTGTGTGGAATACCTACCCTAGACATAAAATCACATAATCTACTTATAACAGTTTTTGATCCATATGATGTTGTACCCACTGTGTAACATTCGACCCATTTAGAAAATGCATCTACTATTATTAAAAACATTTGGTTATGAAACGGTCCAAGAAAATCCAAATGAATTCTATAAAAGGCATGCGGCGGATAGGGCCACGGCGAAGGAGGCGCGCGGTGTGGCGAGGGCCGCAGCTGCGCGCACACGCTGCACGCGGCTGCCAACCGTTCAAGCGCCGCGTCGATTCCCGGAAACCAAAATTTATCGCGTGCGGCAGCCTTCATTTTTACTACCCCGAAGTGCGAATCGTGTAGTTCTCCACACATTTTCTCTCTGAGCGAACGCGGAATAACCACTTTATGACCACGCATTAAGCATCCATTTTCCAATGCTAATTGGAAACGACAGTCAAAATACGCTCGCAATTCGGGATCGTGTGATTTACGCGGCCAACCCTTTATAACATGATTTTTTACTTTTTTTAAAATCTCGTCGCTGTCGGTCTCGAAACGTAATTCCTTTAGCGTAATGGGTAAACTTCCATCAACAACAAAATTTACGTAAGCAGCGCGCTCCTCACAGTCGCGGTCTTCCCCCCGCACTTCGTCCTGCACCCGGTTCTCATCCATTAACGTCGCTCGAGATAAAAAATCTGCACTGTTATCACCGCTACGAATATATTCGATGGAATAATTGTACGCTGACAAAAATAATGCGTAGCGTTGTAGCCTATTCGCAGATACTTCAGGGATGCCACGGTGCGGGCCGAAAATTGTTATTAACGGTTTATGATCCGTACGTAATATGAACGGTGTGACACGACCATATAAGTACTGGTGAAATCTTCTCACCCCGTAAATTATGGCCGTGGCCTCCTTCTGTAACTGTGAATAATTTTTTTCCGCTGCTGTGAGCGTCCGTGAAGCAAATGCGATAGGCCTCTCGCGATCGTCGGTACGTGATAACTGCGATAGAATAGCGCCTAACCCTTGTGGGGAAGCGTCTACGGTTAGAATCAGTTTTGCGGCAGGATCGTAATGGGCTAGCAACTGATCGGAAGCAAGCAATTTCTTAATATTTTCAAATGCTTCGTCGTGAACTGTGGTCCATTCCCACTTTTTATTTTTATGAAGTAATTCATATAATGAGCTAAGTATCGACGAAGTGTTTGGCACGAAACTTCTATAATAATTGATTAACCCTAGAAATGATTGTAACTGCGAAACACTCGTCGGTTTTTGAGCTTTTAAGATGGCCTGGACTTTATCTGGAGATTTCCGTATGCCATTTTTATCGATAACGTGCCCAAGGTAGCAAATTTCGTTTTTAAAATATTCGCATTTATCCTGCTGAACAGTTAACCCTGCATCTTCTAGGCGTTTTAAAACTGACGTTAACCTGTTGATGTGTTCTTTGATATTACCCCCTGTTATTAAAATATCATCTAAAAATATAATTACCCCGTCTAATCCTGCGAGCACACATTCCATAGCGCGTTGGAACACGGCAGGCGCACTCGCCAGGCCAAACACTAACCTGGTATATTTGAAAAGACCACGATGCGTGTTGATGCATGTTAGGGTTTGTGAGTCTTCTGTCAGTAAAAACTGGTTGTACGCTCGAGAAAGGTCAAGTTTGGTGAACTGCTCGCCACCGTGTAATTTTGAGAACAATTCATCGATAGTTGGTATTGGGTATTTTTCAATCATTAATTGCTTATTAATAGTTACTGAATAATCTGCACAAATCCTAACACCACCGTCTTTTTTTAATACCGGAACTATGGGAGAAGCGCATTCCGAATATTCTACAGGTTCTAATATCCCAAGATCTACAAGACGATTCAGCTCCACATCAATCTTTTCCCTCAATGCAAAAGCGACCGGCCTTGCTTTAAAAAATAACAACTTTGTATCTGGTTTTAATTTTAAAGATATCTTGTTTTTGTTGAAGCAACCTAATTTACTAGAGAATAGTTTTGGGAATTGCGAAATTATTTTAGTGATTTCGCGATTCTGTAGTTTATCTATATAATTAACAGGTGTCGCCGGGGCGAACTCTAAGTTAAATGTATGTAAGAACTCACGGCCTAGGAGCGGCGGGCCGCCGCCGCGCACTACGTAGAACTTTAAAACATGTGTGGTATCTACATACGTCACGGACAATCGAATGAACCCTAATGTTATAATTTTACTTCCCGTATAACTAAATATTTTTTTATCAGCGTCGGACAATGGCACGTCCTTGAAGTAAGCCTGGAATGTATGATCTGAAATGACGTTAACAGCTGACCCACTATCTATTTCAAACTCCAAAAATACACCATTTACATGTACTAACTCTGACATCGGTCTACCTCTCACGCATTTAATGTTAAATAAATGTGACTTACCATCGTCTCCGACATCCGCAATATCTTTCGTGACGTAATTTACTTTCGAGTTTGCCGCACACATTCTACTTAAATGACCCTTATGGTTACACTTTTTACACTTGTAATTTTTAAAACGGCACTGATTGGACTTATGATTGGTATACCCGCACACACTGCACTTTTCGTTCTTGGAGATACTGAACACGCCGTCGGGGCCCAGGCTGTTGGCAGCGGAGGCGGCCATGATGTTGCCGCCGGCGCCACTCGATGGTTGGGTGGCCGTTGCTGCTTTGCGCGCCGCGCACACGTTCTCAGCCAACTTCACGGCCTTGACCAGCGTCAGTTCCTGCAGATCCTTCGTGAACAATTTTTCACGCTCGGGACCCGCTGCCATTCCCATCACAAATTTATCTAGAAGGGCCTCTTCCAGATTTTTGAACTCGCAGTGTGCCGCCAATCCCCTAATCCTTGCTGCCCACTGAGTATGACTTTCACCTTGGCGCTGCGTAGCCGAGTAGAAATTATACCTCTCCGCGAAACCAAGCCGTTTCGGGGTGAGATGACAGTCCAATAGTTCGATGAGTTTGTCATAATCTATCTCCTCAATTTTCTGCGGCAGCGCCAGGTCACTCGCTAGTTTGTAGCTCGACTCGCTCAATGCACTTAGCAATATTGCTTTTCGTTTGACCTTGGCTTTGTCCGACGCATCATTTACGTCGTTCGCAACAAACCACTGCGTGAGCCGTGATTTATAGGTACCCCACTCGCTTGTGAGGTGGTCAAAGTTGGTTATAGCACCAAAAACTCCACTGGAAAACATTTTCGTTTGTTTTGATCCTCGTCGCCACTGTTACGTATTTATAAGGAGCGGAGGTAGTAGACGTGTAATCAAACCACGAGTCAGTATCATACTACTTTAATGGAATGGGATGCGTAGATGCTATGGCGCCGACACACACACGCGTGTCGTGCGCGTACTAAGTAGGTACAATATATAACAAGTCCCTTAGTCGCCTTTTACGACACCCACGGGAAGAAATGGGCTTATTTCATTAATGCATGTTATTTCTTTAACAGAAATCACAAAGCCAAATTAATTTGACTAATTATTAAAATACATAGCATTGATAGCATTTGGTTACTTGGTTACAAGTAGTAATTATTTCCTCAAGTTATTGATAATTTATAACAGGCAAAACTATTAATTATTATACGAATATTTACATCTTAATTTATTCATAATTTAAGAATTAATAGTTTAAAATAATAATAATATGTAACAGTACATAAAACCCCTCATTTCAAAATAGTGATAGTAATAGTCAATTTTTTTGTCAGAATATTGTTACAAGCTTGTTACATAGTTTTCTTTTAATTCATAATATTCTGCCGTTTCCGGCGTACAAATACATTTTTAGGGTTTTAGTTAGTTTGTTAGACATAACAATGAATTAAATAAATTTATAACATTCAAATTGCAAATTAGTCAAATAGTAGATATGAAAATGTCAAAAAGAGTTAATTAAGTTTTAAAGAGATAATAAGAAGAGAATATAATTAATAAATAATATTTAAGTCAGTTTTTAATTCATAAAATCGAGATAAATGAATAATTTACATTTAAATGTCCTTTAATTTAATTTGCTATAATTATGAGTTAAACAATTTAGTAGTATATTATAAACTTTGGTCGCCATACAAAATGCATTATTAGAAAACAGTTTATTATTTCGTCTAGGTACACAAAGCATGTGAACCATTTCAGCCGAAAGACGTCCACTGCTGGACATAGACCTCCCCCAAAGGGGGGGGGGGGGTTTGCCATAATCGCCACGCTTGGAAGGCGGGTTGGCGGGTTGGCGATCGCAGTATTGTGTTAAAATGCATAGAGAACTCTGCTGCCCATTCTCTAGTAAGTCCCTTAGTCGCCATTAACGACGACCACGGGAAGAAATAGCAGTGCTATTCTTTACGTCCGGCACCACACAGACGCACTACAAATACTTAATTAAATTAACCGAAGTACCCACAGAACAGATAAACTGTTTACTGTGTTTGTTGTTTGTGTTTGTGTGTTTGTCATACCTAGTTTCTTTTGAAATAAAGAGTCAAGGCTCGTATAGACTGTCACGATATCGCGGGCGCGACAAGGGTCGTGGTGCCTGCCACGCCCGCGATATTGCGCTAGTCTGTACGATCCTTTAGTAATGTTTTCTGCCTTCCACGCGAGTCGCCGGTACTGCGTACTGTAAGTACGACATACCTACCTGTATTTTATTACCCCTATTGGAAGGTGTTTGTTAAATTATTAGTTGACTCACATTAAAGTGTCCTACATTTACTGTACGGCGTGATTACTCGTATACCTTTCTTTTTTTTTTGGGTGTGAAATTATCAAATACATAAATTCTGCTCTGGTTAGAGCGGGAGGGCGTGTCAGACTTTTGCTGACTAAAACCCACCCGTGTTCATTCAGTTGCCTGTGTGCCAAGGCCACGATACCCCTTTCGGACAAACTCGCAACCCTGGCAGGGTTACTTGTATACCTAATATATTTTCATATCTATAATATATTTTCATATTTTTCTCGCTTTTTATTTTTTATCTTTAAACACGTGTGGGTATTTCTATTTCTCATGTGCGGTTGACCGAATTGAAAATAATTGGAAATTTTGAAACGCTGGGTGGTAAAATACTGTTGACATAATATCAGGAAAATTGCAATTTAATTATCCTGTAAGCCGCGTTAGGGACTCCATTGTCCATAGTAAACAACAGACTGTACTAGACGTGACTAAACCGTCATTGTTCTACGTTAGTTAGTAGTGTTAAGAGTATTTACAATTTCTCATTAAACTAATGTTCTTAAAATGTTTACCTCTAAAGCTTTTTCGTTTCTTCTAATGCTAAGTGTTACAAAAAGTGAAGTGAACTTCGAAACTATGTGTAAAAACGATTACAGAACTTTAACCAATAATCGAATCGATGTGTTGAAATATTGTTCTGATCATTTGTGTATCGAGAAGTGCTGCGGTGAAGGTGAAATTTTTGCTCCGAATACTAAATGCATCAATACAAAGTTAATGTTTACAAAAATTAATAAAAAGTTTGCAAAGCTGGCTTCAGAAGCCGACTATTCCAACATTACTTTATTTTCGTGGAACGGAAATACTAAAATGAAATCGAAAAAGAATTTCGTTTTCGTTAAAAATCATAGAGATGTAACAAACTGCACATCTGAGTATGATATAACAAATGATTTTTTTATTTTAGAAGTAAGTACCTAATAATTTTTTTTTTGTTTTCTTGCTTTCGATGTTGTGTAGGAGACAAGCCAAAAAACGCGAATTTCCATACAAATTTTTGTCTCCTTTAAATCCCTTAAGGCCCATTGGCGGCACGGTATGGCAAGTTATCTTTAGGCGACGAATAAAAATATAACTTAATAGTATAGAAATAAAGTTGAAATTTCAATGTTAACGGTCGCAAGCATACCGCGGTATTGTTTTAGTACTTTGGTAACATTGAAATTTAATAATTTAAAAAAAAATACCTTGCCATGCCGTGCCTTATATAGAGGATGAAATTTCAAAAACCCTTCCGCTGTTCTCACTTTCATTATATAAGGAACTCTTGTGCAAAACATGCTGCTAGAACGTTGTATGTCATTGAATGAAAGAATGAATTTAAGATATTTATTAAGTAGATTCTTTGCTCTACGTAATAAAAATATAAATCAAGATATCTAAGCATAAGCCAAGGAGATTCCTTCATAGTAACGTACGAAAGTAAATTATAATTTCGCGGGCTACCTTGACAGATTCCCCTGAAAGCCTAAACTGACACTGAACTCCCGGTATTACGAGTACAAGCGGCCGAACATGAGCAGTCTCAGAAATTACTTTGACGGCGCACCACAAAATCTCTCTAGGCTTTAAGCCGCGGGTTACACTTCCCTACATCATCTAACACCATTATCAGTAGGTGGCAAAAATGGCGTTCGTGTCTCAAGATCTAGCTAAATCCCAACTGGCAATTTTGGGTGATCTCACATTCCTCTTGCAACTCTCTTTTTCTCCTCGTACTTTCATAGTGTGTATGACATGCGACAGAGCTACATTACCTACTTACTACTTGGTTGCCCCTACTGATCTCGTGGCCGCAAACGTGACTGTTGAGGGTGGAGTCCTGGGTCCAATTCCCAGGTCCAGCAAAGTGTTATTGGGTTTTCGCACCAGGACTTTCTCAGTAGCAGCCCGGGGCTTCGAAATTGGTGGTGTTGTCGCACCACTAACTGCGAGATCTCTCTACGGTCGTGTTGGATTGCCGCCCCGGACTAATACAGCTAGAGAAGAGGAAATGCAACTGTGTTTGCGCCCACACTTGTGCATTATCAAATCGCCTGCGTACTTGGTTGATCCTGCCAGGGTTGCTAGTTTGTCCGAAAGAGATCGTGGCCCTGGCACACAGGCAACGGAAGGAACACGGGTGCTTTAGTTAGTAAAAGTCTAACACACCTTCCCGTTCCGCCCAGAGCGGGAGAAGTTACTTGATAATTTCCCACCCGCCGCCGCCGTGACCGAAATTGGTTCTGGAGGATTGTAAATATACTAAAAATTGGTAGAAAATATATACTTTTAACTGGATAACTAAAACTTTCACATTTTACAGGATGGATCGATAAGGATTCAAGACACAAGTGGATCAAAATCATGGTCCAACATTAAAAGGCTGCAATATTGTATAGAGTTCAAATTAACTGTAAGAAAGAGAACACCACTAGTAAAACTCTTCGTGAGAGAATATAATGCAGCACCAAATGATGAAGACAAGAAATCGATATTTGTGTTAGTAGGTGAGTGAAACTGTATTACCAACGTAAAGCTATGGTTCCCTAGAAGAGCAGAAGCCACCACATAGTGTCCGCAATTTACAACCGAATGACTGCACTGAAACGTTATTTATGAAATAAGTTGTGTTTTGCTAGAGAGCGTTTTTGTACACCGTAAAGTCAAACCCCGCTGACATCATTTTCATGACAGCCGACATTGCGGCCATTATGTAGCAGCCACCGTTATTCTACGAAACCGTAGCTTAAAGCAAAATGTGTTAAAGGTCCAACAAAAATAGGGCATGGTGATATTATTATAGTCGTGTGGTTCGTCAACTCCACGGATTGCTCGAATATTCCCGATCAGTAACACCGTGTTGTCTGTCAACACTGTTGATGATCGGGAAAAAATTCTGACGAATGCAACTTTTTTTCCCGATTGTATGCTTAGTTCAACAGTCAAGGTTTTGAAAAGTGGAGTTAAATTAAAGATGACACGGATTTAAAAATGGCTTAATTACGACTGTCAATGTAAAAAAATACATTAAAATAATTAGTACTTCTTTTTAACCGACTTCACAAAGAGGAGGAGGTTCTCAAGTCGTGTGTTTTTTTTTTTTTTTTTAATGTTTGTTAACTCAGAACTCCGTCGTTTATGAACCGATTTGGAAAATTCTTTTTTTATTTGAAAGGATATACTTTCAGATTGGTCCCATTTTTATCAAAATCCAGTTCTGATGTTGGGATCCATGAGTAATTGAGGGAACTTCTCAAATATTATAGGCTTATATATAACGATTTTTATATTTACATCAACAAGTCAATCATTTGCATTCAGAAAATATAATTTGGTGAAGTGGAACTGATGACGAAGGCCACTGATGGCCACCGGAACTTCTCAATGATAAGTATTTCACGGGTGGCGATGAGATATCTGGATTAAGATAGTTAAGCCAAGCAAATTTGATCTGATGATCGAAACTGATCTGATGATGAAGCCGGAAGGTAGGCACTGGAACTCGTAGTAAAACAATCTATCCTACCCGTGTTTGGTCTTATTGGAATTGTCATGAGATGCATTCTGGCTATAAATGATTTTTAACCGACTTCAAAAAAGGAGAAGGTTCTCAATATATATATATATCTAGCCGTATATAGGTACCTACATATAAAAGGAAACCGCAACTGATTGGTCTATCAACACAGCCCAAACTACTGAACAGATTGGGCTGAAATTCGGTACGTAGGCATCCGCTAAGAAGGGGTTTTTGGAAATTTGACCTTTAAAGGGGGGAAAACGGGGGGTTTTGTTTGCATGAAAAATCTTATTCCTAGAGTTAATAAACTTGAAACTTGGACGAATACAAAAACAAAAAATTCAAAATGTTAGAAATCACTTGAACATTACAAATATTAATAATTAAATATTTATTTTAATTATTTTTGTTCAACAGTTTTTTATAAATGACTTGCTTTATTACGTATGTATATTGATTCTTAAAACGTAGGTAGAAGGAACAACAGGGTTTTTGTTACATATTGTATATGTTCAGGCGTAACTTATTTGTTTATGAACTGATTTTTATAATTCTTTTATTTGGTAGAGGAAGCTTGCGCGGTCTCATATACATTACAGATTTACAGCTAACTCTTCAATAATACGTATTTAATCCACTCGGTGTATGTTGATGATGTTATAAAATTTCCTGTCACTGTTGTTTTCATAGCAAGTAGTATACGAATTGGTGTGGGGTAGGTACCACTAAAAAGTGAAAAATAAAAAACTTTTTTACAAAAAAAACAACCGACTTCCAACAAAAACACTAAAAAGTGCAAAATAACTTTAATTTCGGAAGCACACACATAACATAATCACGCCTTGTTTCCTCGAAGGGTTGGGCAGAGGTGTACCTGTACTATACCCACATTTAATATTAAATTTAATTACATTTCGGAAGTCGGTGGCCATATAAACGAAAATAGAAAACCAAAGACACCGACTTCCGAAATTCGAAAAAAGTATCATACGTTCAGTATGATACTTTTTTCCCGATCATCGACAGTGTTGACAGACACCACCACTGTATGAAAGCTTCGTAGGCCGCTAGGTATTTCTCTCTAGATTTTGGTGGCAACAGGCTATCACTCTCGTTTCATGCCGCGATTAGTATTTCCGGTGGGGTCAAATCTGTACGTAGGTATTGGCTCTTCTTCCCTACGTGAAGCCGACATTTTTGATAATAATTGACCACAAACGACCACGTTAAAAAATATGTATGGAAAATGGTGAGCTGGTTTTGTTATTTCCGCATGCCACGCTCTAGCGATGCGCACACTGGTGTGAATAACGCGACTGTCAAAACTGCTAAACAGGGCTGTTTTGTGTTTATAGTAAACACAAAATAATGTTTTGAATACGCAAATAAGGGTGTAGTGAAATATATATAACTTGATGAAATGATGATAATTTTGATGATGATTTATCATGTATGTAACCTAAAATAGTATATTTATTCAATGTTTTTAGACATAAAAACTGATTGCGCAGATTACAAAGAAATGTAAAACAAAAAAACACTAGTGTGGTAATATAAAGTAAAACACACAAGTGTATAATAAGCTGAATTATGAACATAAATCCGTTTCATAAGTCATTTTACAAAAAGGTGTGTTGAAAAATAATTAAATTCAACTAAATAATTATACTTACACTTCTCATCAAAAAAGTCGAAATACCACCAAGGTTTTCTTCCTGGCGACAAATAAACAAAAAGAGAACAATTCTTAAAAAAAAGAACTGTTTCATTAGCTGGCAGTTTGGCCTTAATTTCAGTGATGTAAGAGCCCAGTTTTTTTTTTTTTTGGGTGGGAATTTGTCAAATAACTTCTCCCGCTCTGGGTGGAGCGGGAGGGCAGTGCCAGACTTTTACTTACTAAAACCCACCCGTGTTCCTTCATTTTCCTGTGTGCCAGGGCCACGATATCCCTTTCGGACAAACTTGAACCCTGGCAGGCATTGGTCCTGACGGACCCCCGTCAGTTGGTGCTGACATCTCTTTGAGGCGCGCGTGGAACACAACACGCCGTTGACCCGGGCCTGGTCCTTATCGGACGGCGAGCTACCCATTGCTCTCCGTCTGCAAGCCCGCGCCTGCGGTTGCCGGAAATCGGCTTGCAACTCCCGACGCCCGGGTCGTCTCCTGCGGCGACTAGAGGTGCGAGGGCGCGAACCTTGCCTCTCCGTCACGCGTTCCGCCTCCTCCTTCGCGAGCATTACTGCATCGCAGGAGGAGGTGACGGCCTCCCATGCACTCTCGCTCCGAACCATGGCCTGAACCAGTGCCGGACGCGAGAGAAAACTATTTGTTTTTATTTTGATGTCAATAATTGTTTTGCTTTAAAAGTCGAAATTAAAACATTTTAAAAATCCGTGTCATATTTAATTGAACTCCACTTTTCTAAACCTTGACTCTTGAACTAAGCATATTTATGTGCGATCGGAAAATAAAGTTCCGTTTGTTAACACTGTGAACGAACGAATCTTTTTTTTTCCCAATTGTCAACAGTATTAACGATACTGATCGGGAATAATCGAAAAAAAGTCCCGTCCCGTGCATCAACACTGTGAACGAATGAAACTGTTTTTCCCGATCCTCAACAGTGTTGACGACAAGGTGTTACTGATCGGGAATATTTGGGATTGTTCTATTTAATGATTCTAATTCCCAGGATTGCTGGTATCGTCGTTCTTCCTGATCTTGGTGTTGCTGGTGTACTGCCTGCTTCCTAAGCTGCAGAACCTCATAGGCCTAGTACTGATGGCTTATACCGTATCCATTCTCATCGCATTCTTAGTAAAAATCGTCATAATAATATGTCAAAGCAACAATTTATTGAAAATGAAGCACTGCAAACTTTTATGTAAGCCATGTTTTTTAATTATGACGATCTAAAAACAGACTATGTCCGACGCTAACCTGCATGGTCTTCACATGATCTAACCAAGGCAATGTCTGGATAGTAAATACACGTCAATTTTTTTTTTTACACTCGATGTGGTCGTTACCATGAAGTTATAGATAAAAGTGGAGGCAACTCTCTAAATACCTATAATCCGTTTGAAATAAGATTATACATTTATATAAACCTTTTTTACAGTCCGTTCAACCGATTTTGACTTCTATTTCATTGGTAGCATGACATATGGCAGCTGTAATAAACAGCTGTTATTGTAACTACGTTTTGCTTTTAATGCCATCCTTATGCCTAAGGAATAGAACTCAAAATTGGTTGAACGGACTGTAAACAAGTTTATTTAAATATCTAATCTTATTTCAAATGTATTATAAGTGAAGATGACTGTGGTTGGAGTCTCTCTTTCTAAATACACACATAAAAACGAGACAGTGATATGTGATTTCTTTATCTTAAGATTGTATGTATTCAGAAAGAGATAGTCCGACCACAGTCGTCATCACTTAGGTATTTAGAGTGTTGCCTCCACTTTTAACAATAAGCTTCTTGTTCGTTACAAAATCGAGTTAAAAAAAAAAATTGTCGTGTTTGTACAAACCCTCTTACAGAATAAGAGAGTCAGAAGAGGGAGAAGAGGGTATGAGTTCAGTACAATGACGCTCTGAGGGCAGTGTTAAAAAAACCTCGGTAGGTACTGCAGTCGGAAGTACTGCAGTACCGAGGTTTTTTAACAATGTTTGCAGATGCATCCATCGATGATTTCTTTTCCATAATTAGGAAAACTGAATCGATGATACGCAGGGTCCGTGGTGGCACCAACACTGTCCTCAAAACGTTAGGGTGCAAAATAGATAGTCCTTTTACTGTGTACTGGGTACACCTGCACAGAAATAGGAAATAGGCATCAGTTACTGTGTTTTGTTTACTAACAAATAACTAACACCTTTTTATCTTGATTTTTATTTTTTTGTGGATACTACTAACCATCTTACTAACTAAAAATTATGGACGTATGTCTGAAATAAAGATAAATTATTATTATTCTCTTTATTTCACTGAAGTGCATACAAATTATATTTTTAAATATTAGAATATAAAAAAAAAATATAAAAACAATTAAAAATGTAAAAAATAGTAGCCCACCGGTATCGGGAACAGGGTATTTATTTATTATTACTATCATCATTCAAAATATAAAGCTCATCTTACCTCATTGATTTTTTTGGATTTAGGGCCCAATCACACGTACCTGCCATAACCAGACCACATCACAGCGACAAAATGTGGGCAAGCAGTGGTTACGTGTGAATAGTGTCGCTACAGTTTCTTGCAGCTGCGTTGTGATAACTATAAAATCAAATCAAATGGTCGACGCAACGTTGTGTTTGCGATGTGGCCGGCCGCTAGCGCGCGGTCTGGCTGGTGTTTGCGTTGTGGTTGCAACGAGGCCATACGATGCTGACAACAGCTAAACCACGGTCACTGTCAGACTGCATACAAAAGAAAGAGAAGCGCGATGACACAATGCTTGTAATTTATTGCAAATTAAGAAGCAATTATCTATTTACTCAAAAATGAGTTGAGTAATCGAAAATAAAAAAACAACTAATTACTGCATACAAACATGACGTTCTTGTTATTAATTAAATAACAACCGTACGTTGATATTTACTACGGATGATTTGGATTGAAACTCAAAGTAAACGGTTAGTGTACCGTTAATTTGAATCTAGATTTTTATTCTAAACGTGTTTTGCACAACAACCAAGTTCTGAAAAATATGTTCAAGAATAACATACCTAATATTTTTTCCGATACCACAAACTACTTATAGTTTTGGCATTTTTTTTTGTTTAAGACAAGCCTACTTTTATCATCAACCTCTTGTCAGCGCCTTAATGTGGTCGGTATCACCCACACAGTTGATTTTGACGGCCAAATGTGGTCCATGTGAATAAAATATTTATTTTCATACAAATTAGCGCCCGTCCACGTGATAACGTAGTAGTGTGGTTGAGGTACGTATTATCGGGCCCTTACTTTCAAGATAAGATTTGAAAAATATTAATATACCTAAGCATATAAATAAGCTTATCTATTTACCATTTATTTATTTATGTCTAAATTTAAATAAAATGTAGTCTTTTAACAACATTTCAAGGTAAAAACTTTTGTTATTTCGCTGTTATTTGTATAATGTTATCCTGTTTATATATAGCATTATGCAAATGTATATAAGTATGTGTAGCTAAAATCTATTTCTATAAATATTAGTAGGTTATTATCTCAAATATAATTTTATAATTTTATTTGTTTAGCTCCAGTGCTGTATTTCGCTGCGGTATCCAGTTTCTTTTGGTTGAATATTATGTCTTTTGACGTTTGGTGGTCATTAAGGTAATAGAAATTTAATTATTAACACTTTAAACAACGGTAAAATAATATTTTTGCGCGTAGCCGAAATCGGAACGATCGCCGCCTTTCTGTTTTGTCAAAAAAAAATCTGTGACGATTTCAAAAAAGTCACGGAATTAGTTAAGGTGTGTCAAAAGGTGGACAAGACGTTGTTAATTTCATTCAGGTCTAAAAGATCCTTCCAGTATTTTAGAAATTATAAGTCTATAAAAACTTTTTATGCTTGTTAAAAAAAAAAAGTACTTATAGTCTATATTAGTATAGTTAGTAGGGACACAAACACAGTTAAATTGCCTAAGCCCGCCCTCGAGGCTCAGTGTGGTAGCACCATAGGTACAGCGGGAATCACAGGGGACGTAATGTGATGAACTAACTTATCTACGCGTGCCTATAGCTACTTCCACCCAGTGCCGTTGTATAGGACAGTCTGGCCTGTTAACAATCATTTTCAGGATGCCGTTCCGAATGTTACGCAATCGCTGTAGCACGGAAGCCGCTTTTTTACGCATGATAGCGTGAAATCCGTCTGTGTGAGCTTCGACATACTTGCCCGAAGCACTACCACGCCGCGGCAGCCGCAACAGCATCCTGAAGGCGTTATTATATTGAACGCGCAGGACGTTGTAGGCTCGGTTTGTATATGACACCCACAGGCCGCTCGAATAAAAGGACTGACAGAACGCTTTAAATAAGGTCACCTGGACGTCTGCCGTGCAGCGAGCAAACTTGCGGGCGAGCATATTGCTCTTCACCGCCAACGCCCTGCGCTCCCTCTCTATATCGCTGTCATCGCGTAGGTCACTAGTGACAATGTGGCTTAAATATTTAAAACTCTCAACCACATTTAGTACCACGCCATTGAGATATATCGGAGGTACACGGCGGGGCTGTTGTTTTTGTGTTTTAAACACCAGAATCTCACTCTTTTTAGAGTTGTACTTAAGGCCGTGCACCTCCGCATACGTCTCGCAGATCGATAATAGCTGTCTCAACCCACTCATCGATGGACTGAGCAGCACCATGTCATCCGTGTAACTTAAGTTATTGACACAAGTGCCGTCTATGAGACAGCCGACATGGGTGCTGCTCAGTCGCTCAATAAGCTGGTTCATATAAACATTAAATAACAGAGGTGAGCTTAACCCCCCCTGCCTTACACCACACTCCATTCTGTACTCATCCGACAGAGTACCGGCCCATCTCACCCTGTTTGTCTGGTGAGCATACCAGTATCAGAGGAGCGCTGTGTATTCCGCCGGCACGCCCGCGCCCCTCAACTTGTCCCACAGCACATCATAGGCAACGAGATCGAAAGCTTTCGACAAGTCGAGGAAACACGCGTAGATTATATATATTATATTATTATTATACTCTTTATTTTTTTTCTCTCTATTTTTTTCTTATTTTTTCATTCGGCGTCCTCCTCGAGGTGAACAGGCCCGCCCTAAACTCGAACTGAGCATCATGCACTTCAACATGTTCTGAAAGGCAGCCATTCAACACACCGTCAAGCACCTTAGCCATGGTGGTGGCGAGTGAGATGGGTCGATAGTTATTTATATCGGACGTGTCGCCCGTCTTGTTCTTAACAATGGGTACTACTGTCGTCAACATAAGCGATTCGGGCAAATACGAGTGACCGAGGCACAGAGTAAAAAACAGAGAAAGCACTCTAGGCCAATGAACCCCCGCATACTTAAATTGTTCTAAACTGAGGCCATCGTGACCCGGCGATTTTCCATGTTGCATTCCGGAAATAATTTTAGCAACTGTCCTAGCTGGTATTTTGGTAATCCGCTCGGTCACAATAGCCCCAGCACATCCTCGGTCACAAAACCCTGTGTTCAAGGGTGAATGCACAGAAAAGTCGTCTTTAAAAGCATCAGCAATATGCTTGTGGTCAGACATGCCACCGACGCCCACCGGGAGACTCAGCCTCACATTAATTTTGGTTATGTCTTTCCAAAACTGTTTAAAGTTCTTATTAGTATGGCAAGAAGCAAGAAGATCCATTTTAAGCTGATCTTGCCTGTTCTCATTTAAGTTTGGCCTTGAAAATTCGCCTTGCCTCCGCCATTTCACAGAATAAAGGGCCACTGGTCGGGCGACCAGCCATCGCCCAAACTTGAAACCGAAGCCGCGCCTTGCAGTGAGCATCCGCGACATGCCTGTTCCACCCCATTACGTATCCACCCTTCCTCCGACACTTGGCTTTATAAGTTTTTACGGCGGCACGTCCTAGGGTGCTTTATGGTGACTGTGAAGTTTCATCTACAAATTATATATTGACGGCGAAAAAAAAAAAAAAATAGTCCTATACCTACAGGGTTATTGGTAATGTTATTAGTTTTCTCTTCTACTCTTGCACACTGTATCTGCATCTCTTTGTCTACTTTTATAACAAAGGTATGCTGGAAAAGATGTTTTTATAAATAATCACCTTTTGTACGTATCTTTCTGTTCCTCTCTTCTGGTATGTTTATACAGCGTGTTACGGAAAGGGTATTATTATACATATCAAAGGCACGGATTCTTTTGGTGATAACAAACTACATGGCAACATTTTTTTAAATAATACCTACATAATTATAACGTTAAGAATCATTTAACTAATCAAAATCAAATGTTTCCAATTTAATTCTACACATCACTAGACCAAGTCAGCTGATCGGTACACGTTTTAATCCATTCGTTTGATCCCGCCGCCAATCGTGACGCCCGCACCACCGCGTGTCGGTGCGGCGCCATGTCGCAGAACTGTGGCAGGTGTGTGTGTGTACACACGGCTACACATCACGCTATACATATCCAATTTAGGCTGATCTCGCATTGTATATGATTTTCGTACAATGAGAGGCCAGCTTATACTGGAAATGTATAGCTTGATGTGTAGCCGTGTGTACTAGGCGCACCATCATAATCATCATTTCAGCCGAAAGACGTCCGTCGCTGGACATAGGCCTCCCTGAAAACGGAGGGTTTGCCATAATCGCCACGCTTGGCAGGCGGGTTGGCGATCGCAGTATGGTTTTAAAAATGCATAGAGAACGCTGCTGCCCATTCTCTAGTAAGTCCCTTAATCGCCACCCACGGGAAGATATGGGATGGTGCTATTCTTTACTAGGCGCATAGACATAGATAATAGATAATGACCCTCGTAGTGCGGTGAAACGTTTGTAATGATTTAAATTTAATAAACTATAGATATTAAAAATATATCAAACATTTTCAAAGTTATTCTTTTTGAGCTGAAATTTAGTACAGAGAATCTGAACCAGATGCACTCTTCACCCGGTTTGTATGGATATACCTTTTCCGTAACACGCTGTATGTGTGTACATAAACTGTGAAATAAAAATAAAAATACCACCAACCTCTTAAGGGGTCATTTTACTCATCATTATGAACAGCATTATTACTAAGAGAACAAAACTGAAATTGCGAAAAAATGATCAGCTATCCCCTACTTTTTGACGAGTTATGCGAACGACACGATTTCAGGTTTGGTCCCATAGTAAATGTTGTTCATAATGATGAGTACAATGAGTTCTTAAGAGGTTATTAGTTTTAAAATTACACCTTGTTACTATTTGCTTTGGCTTCAAATTAGTTTACTTTTTCTCTCTCGCAGAGGTCACCGTAAAAGGTGTGACATCAACCGACGAGGCGAGCGCGTGAAGTTCATGTGGTATTGTCTGTATGCCTGGGGAGCTCCGCTCCTGATGACAGTAATAGTCACGACACTGGATAACATAGACCTTTCCAATTTGCATATTACCAAACCACCCTTCGACGACTGCTTCGTTTCTGGTATGTATACATAACTGATTAATAATAGACATTACAGTGGTACCCAATTGATAAAGCGCGTCGTGAATCTTCGTTCGCACAGAAAAGAAAGTATGGCCCTGAAGATTAACGAAAGAATGCTTAAAACTTACAATCAACCTTAGGTCACTATTATAAGGTTCATAATACACTGGGGCTGCTAGCGTGCACTCGATCAGAAGTATGGCGGCTGACAAACATGCCACGCGGCGCGCGCTAACATGGCGGCAGCTGCCGACCAATAGCGGTACAGGAAAAAGAACCGCGGTGCGTGGAGCGTGCCGATTGGTCAATAGCATTTCCCGCACTTTTAAAATTCACCTTCTGCGCAGGTACATCGGTAAGCCATATCAATTGGGTACTACTGTACCTACATTCGTATTACTGGATACAGGCCTACTGGGGAAGGTGTCTGAGGTAGTTGCGCGGTGCAGGAGTCAGAAGGGGTGTTGACTCCCGTCAGCGGGCTGTGCTCTCGCGACACGTCATCCCTGTGCACCAAGCAGTTACCTCAAGCACGACTCAGTTAGGCGGTAGGTAGGCCTGCAGTCAAGATATTAGTACAGATCGTGCTGATCGTGATGATGATAATTTATCGTAGACGCTCATGGCAAGGAAGTAAAATGTATGGAAATGCGTACACATTATAACGTTATTCGATCGCTCGTTTACCTACTCGAGTTTATTAAGTTTTCAAGTACGTGTTTCTGTGACAAATAAAATTAGTTTTCTTTCTTTCTCCTTTTTCTTTATTGTGGACGGAAATGTTAACGCGTCTTCGTATATTTCCATACATTTTACTTCCCTTCACGTGAGGATTTAATAACACATATCGTCTACCTCTCAATTGCATAGGTAATTATAATTATAATATAATTATCTTCTTCTTCTCATAATAACATGTCCTAAGAAAAGACTCAGATAGCCCGAAACCGCAAAAGATAGAAAATTGAATTTTGGGGAACACAGGTTTATTTTTTAACAAAATCGCTAACCAAGACGGGATTTTACGAAAACAACCAACACGCACTCGGCCCGCGTGGTGGATTATGGCCCACTCCCTCTCACAGAGAGGAGGCCTGTGTCCCAGCAGTGGGAATGTTATATGCTGGGGGAATGATTTTGTTGAGTGAAAAGCAATTAAATGCAGCACATGGCAATGTTTAGACAAAAAAATTGATTTAATGATAATATATTTTCTTAATTTTCAGCAAGTCTTGTATTATACTTCTTTATACCAATAGGGGTAATAATTTTCGTTAATATCATATTGTTCTTATTGACCGTCTACAACATATGGATGATCAAGCGCGCTGTTCATAGATGCCAAGATTCTAGAAGCAGCAAACAGGACACAAACAGGTAGGAACTTTCAAGATAGCTCAATAGTCCTTAGTGTAATAAAACAGAAAGATTACGAGAATGAGTAGGCAATAAGGTTAACCGCTGACAGAAGAGGGTTTGTTGAGAAACACTATTAAAATAGACCTATACCAATAGCTGTTGTTAGAAAGAGATGAACATACATATTTAGTTACGTCACTAGCTGCTGCATGTTCATTGGCGCGTACGTGTCAGTCGCAGCAGTCAGGAAAAATGGCTGACTGGCTGTACAAGTACAAAACTAAACAACGTTTTCTTAAAATAAAAAAATACATTAAGTACTTAGGCATGAAATGAGACGGTTTTCTGTACTCCCACAGTAGTAGTGTAATTTGTACATGGTGTATAGACACGGGAAGGCATTTTCTTCACAAATAATTGCTGAGAATTGCAAGTGATTGTGACGTGTAGCCGCGTCACTGGATGGTGCGCGACTAATTTCATGTCAGGCGATTGCCTGGTATTTACTTTGCCAATATTGAGCGCGGGTAACGCATCTAAAGGTAATAAATCATTGTACTACACATATATTTTATTTTTTATTTGATGTCGACCTTCGAGGCATTTGACATTGACTTTGAAGATGTCATTGACCTTATTATTGCTTGGAACTAAATTTAGACCCACCACGTTATCTTCCCCACTCTTCTACTAATACTCCCACTATCCCACCAATCCCGAAAGAAACTATTGACGATTTATTTCTCAGCGCTTAAGGTTTTGCGCACTTTGGGGTTTTTAAATATACACTAAAAAAAGGTCTATTCTACCCAAAAAAAAAGCGATGGGTTATAAAGTGCGTTCCCGTTAACTGCTGACAGAAGAATGATTGTTAAGAAACAGACTATTATAGGGCGTGCGAATCGTCCAGAAACAACTAGGTTAGGTTTATGTTCAAAACATATACCCCCTTATTACAAAACAAAGTTTATCTTCAGACCCAGGTTTAAAACATGGAGCCATTATTAAATTTCGAACTTTATTCCGACTATGGTAAAGTTCCTAAACACAAAATTGACAATTTAGTACCGAACTAAGTTTTGAGTTTTGAATAAAGAACGGTATTTCAATCACTGTTACGTTCTTATTCCAAAAACTGGCTCCATGGTTTAAGCCATGTCAAAATATAAATCTTGTTTGTAATAAGGCGGATACTGTCGGGGGACCCCCATCAAGAACGAAGTTCCTTCTCTCGTATGATTTAAAACAAAAACAAAAACTTTTGACACTTGAAACTTGAGACTTTGCAACGGACTTTGTTTTTCGGAAGTTTCGTTTACTGTTGTATCCACGCACACACGCGTTTTTAATACAGAACCATCTAGTAAGTTTTCAGAAGCTCTCATAAAGTGTGTGTTAACTTTATGAGAGCTTATAATAACTTTACTAGTTGGCTCTAGAATAGCACCATCCCATTTCTTCCCGTGGGTGTCGTAAAAAGCGACTAAAGGACTTACTAGAGAATGGGCAGCAGCGTTCTCTATGCATTTTTAAAACCATACTGCGATCGCCAACCCGCCTGCCAAGCGTGGCGATTATGGCAAACCCCCCGTTTTGGGGGAGGCCTATGTCCAGCGACGGACGTCTTTCGGCTGAAATGATGAATCCATTTATTATAACATTCGAAAAATAATGGCCAAACAACAACAGATAATGTGTAATATTGTCAAAATCACTGCATTTTAGAGTTATTTTTAAATGTAAATGGTGAATGGATTACTTTTCTATATATTTATCGTTTTAAATATTGGAACTTAGTAAACCTTTATATCGAAATAACGAAAGAACTATAACCATAATAAATGGAGTATAGTTATCTAAAAAATAGATCTTGATAATAATAGATCATACTCCGGAGTGTTCTGGACTATATTACTGTGTACTATGTTTATAGTACGGCGGGCGTTAATGGGTTTAAGTTCACTGTCTGTTAGTAAATTATTAAGTAGCTTGTCCATCAGCCCATTATTTAAATACGAGTTAATTACATTGACTCATTCTAACACAAATGACTACCTATATAGTCATTACTTTGTTATTGTATTTATATCTGGTTAGTATATTTTCCTTGTGGCCTATGACATACATATTTATTCTGGAAAGTTTTGTCAATGCCGCCTCCAGCAGCGGGGCCAGCACCGCCTACTGTGACTTGACTTGAGTCACACATTTTATCACAGTTTGAGCGATAAAACTGTTTTGTCACAACAAGTTAGTACAAATTGACATGACATAATTTATGACTTGTCACAAACGTCTTGGCAGACCGTGCTCGGCCCGCAGCAGCCAACGAGGCACAGATTAGATAAAAGTTACTACGCTGAGGTGATTTCCTATCTTTCCATTTATTTAGAGTGCAGACTAACTATTTTTATCTACTGTACTAATTACTTTTACTGTACAACACCTGAAATATATTTTGATGTGATAATTATGTTGTGCCAGGGTGTAAAAAGACACATCACAAAGCCGTCAACTACGCATACTGTACATGTAACTAAGTAAGAAAACGATGTTTATTTTTAGGGATTACAAAATTGCAATTTTTATTGCAATTGTAAAGCTGATGCGACGCGACCTTCGGTGCTCCAATACTCGTGACATTAAGGTCGCGATTGAGCAGAACCGAGGGTCGAAAGTGTTCGCTCAGCAATTAGGGAAGTCCCATTTGACGAAACTGAAAACTGCGGATGGTAGAATCGAGACTTCGAAGTCCGAGATACTCGAGGAAGTCGAGGGTTTTTACGGACACTTGTACTCAACGCGAACGGCGAAACCAGCGGGGCATAGTGAAGATGACCATCGAGCCGAATTAACGTCATCATCAAATCAAGATGGCGTCCGAGTGCCAGGTCAGATTACATAAACAACACGTGGGTGGTCCCCGAGCGCCAGATATTTGAAAACTAGGTCCGAAACAGTATTAAACGGCATTAAAAAAAAACAACACCTTAAAGTGCTGTTGGGAACTATAGTTCCCAAAAAAAATTACATCGTAAAATGACGTCTGGGAACCAGAGTTCCCAGCCTGCACTTTACGGTGTTTTATTTTGGGAACTAGAGTTCCCAACTGCACTTTACGGTTTATTTTTTGGGAACTGTAGTTCCCAACTGGGCACCTGGTGATGACGGAATAACGACAGAGCTCCTTAAAGCGGGCTTCAGTCCTGAGAGAGCTAGCGAGTCTCTTCAACTCCGTCATCCAAAAGGGTACAACGCCCGAAGCGTGGAGCGGAGGTGTGGTGGTTCTGTTCTTCAAAAAAGGCGACAAAACCATGCTGAAGCACTATAGACCCATCTCACTTCTGAGCCACGTATACAAGCTGTTCTCGAACCGTCTCGCCAGGACACTTGACGAGTTCCAGCCACCAGAACAAGCCGGTTTTCGAAAAGGATTCAGTACCGTAGACCACATCCAGACTGTTCGGCAGATTGTGCAGAAGACCGAAGAGTACAATCAGCCGCTGTGTATGGCATTTGTGGACTACGAGAAAGTCTTCGACTCCATAGAAATATGGGCAGTTCTAGCCTCTTTGCAACGATGTCGAATTGACTGGCGCTACATCGAAGTGTTAAGGTGTTTGTATGACGCGGCAACGATGACTGTCCAGATCCAGGATAAGGAAACCAGCCCCATCCAACTACTCAGGGGTGAGACAGGGGGATGTGATATCCCCGAAACTGTTTACCAATGCGTTGGAGGACGTCTTTAAGACGCTGGACTGGACTGGACAGAGTATCAACGTAAACGGCGAGTACATCCCACACCTTCGTTCGTCGTCAATGGCAGAGACGCTGGAACAGTTAGACCAGATGCTGCACAGCCTAAATGGAGCCTCTCGGCGGGTTGGTCTCGACATGAATTTGGAAAAGACGAAAGTCATCTACAATTCGCACGTCTTGCCAAGTCCAATCCACATCGAAGGGTCGCTTTTCGAAGTTGTGAAGGAGTACGTCTACCTAGGGCAAGTTTTACAGCTTGGTAGGCACAACTTTGAGAAAGAAGCCGACAGAAGGATACGATTGGGTTGGGCAGCGTTTGGAAAACTTCGTCAAGTCTTCTCCTCGCCAATCCCGCAGTGTTTGAAGACTAAGGTCTTCAACCAGTGCGTCCTGCCCGTTATGACATACGGTGCCGAGACGTGGACACTGACAGTCGGGCTGGTCCACAAATTCAAGGTCACTCAGCGTGCTATGGAGCGGGTTATGCTCGGAGTTGCTCTGAAGGATAAGTTCAGAAATGAAGTTATTCGGAGGAGAACCGGAGTTACCGACAAAGCCTGCAGATTAAGCAAGCTGAAGTGGCAGTGGGCTGGCCATGTTTGTCGAAGGACCGATGGCCGGTGGAGCAGACGAGTCCTGGAGAGGAGACCACGTATCGGCAAGCGTAGTGTCGGACGCCCCCCAGCTAGATGGACCAACGACCTTAAAAAGATGGCTTGGACAGACTGGATGCGGAAGGCAGAGGACAGGGTGTTGTGGCGCAGCCTAGGGGAGGCCTATGCCCAGCAGTGGATTGCTATAGGCTGAGTTGATTGAATTTTTATTGCGCGCAATGTAACGCGAACACAGGCAAACGGACTCAGTGCTGTTGTGTGAGTTAAGCCCCGCCCCTTCGTTCAATGCGGTACGCGTAGGTTCTTGTCGAATACTCGCGGCTATGAACGAAATCAATGTAAGAAAAATCGAAAATTCAGGTAATGTTTGCTTGAGTTTGGCCTTCAATATCTCCAGAACTAATGGATTTCCAGGTATGGTCTAGTGAAAAAAAACGATCCAAATAATGGGTAGAATATGTAGCTTTCGGCTTCGGAAAGAGTCTTTTTACACCCGATATATTATATTTTAAATAAATAAATCTATTTTTAGATTCGCCACCTACATAAAGTTATCTGTGGTCATGGGAGTGGGTTGGTGCATGGAGCTCATTCCTACTAACACAGAATTCTGGCTGTTCATCTTGACCACTACGTATAACCTACTCATCGGGGTTGCCATATTCTTCTTATTCGTGTTCAATAAGCGGATACTTATCAAGCTGTGTAAGAGGTGAGTTATACTGAGTTGTAAATGTGAGCACTATGTGGGTCATTTTTGTTTATTTTTTCCTTTTTCTTTTTTCTCAGTTACTTTTAATGATGGTTTGACATTTTGAGCACTTTATACGGCCTACCCAAATGTCCTTTCTTTAGTATTGTTCGTCGAGTCGTTGAGCTCCTTAAGTCTTGAGTTGAGCTGCACGATTACTGACAAATGCTTGCACTGATTGGACAGGTCCACTCAAATTTCCTCAAAAGACTATTTCAGACCTACATGGTCTTCCATGATCTGACCAAGATTATGTCTGGACAAAAAAAAAAGAGACTTTGACTCCTGACTTTGTTGTGCAATTTCTTATCAGGGGTAGTCAGATAGGAAATGTCGACTCCATCTAGCTTAATTTTTAGGGTTCCGTACCAAAATGTTAAAAAGGAACCCTTATGGTGGGACTAAGTCTGTCTGTCTGTCACACCTGGATATCTCAAGAACTACTAATGCTTTCAACTTGAAATTTAGAATAGTTTTAGATGACGTTTGCCCAACTATTTTGCAAACAAGAAATAAATTTAAAAATATATCTCTTTTTTGCAAAAGGGACTGAAAGAGGGTCTTCAAAGTTTGAAGTAAGGCTACTAGGGTATGTGGGGTATCATATGAAAGAACGCTGTTTGCACATTTTCAAACATTTTATAATTTTTTTTAGGCAGCACAGTTTCCGACTTTTAATGAAAAATGTAAAAAAAAATACCGTCCCCCCCCTTATCTCCGAAGTTTGCATAGATAAAAATCTGAAATTATTCTATGTGATAGAAGTTTATGTAAAGATTACAGGAAAAATAAAACGATGTCTCTAAATAACACACTTTTTCAGAAATCATCAACATCATATTATATGCGTACGGAACTCTTGGTGCGCGAGTCCAACTCGCTCATTCCGACATCCTATTTACAGAATAAACAATTTCATTTACGTATTGTTGTAAGTCACCATCCGTGGGATATATAGTTACACTACATCTGTATGCGACAATGGTTTGGCTCAGTCAGTCTGTTTTGGTGCACACGACAAGTGCAGATTAAATAGTTGATTTCAAGATGTTATAATTAATACTCTTACACCCGATTTCTGGAACGAAAATCAACAAAAAACAACAAATTGTCGAACGCATATCAACTGGTGTGATCGATTGACTGAACTATCAACAGCCAATCTGACTGATCTCGTCATTGATATTCGTTTCAGCAACCGGGTGTAAGGTGTAATCCATCCTTCCGCTGTGCAAGTTTAATAGCAATGTGTTATTTTTAGGTTTAACATAAAGAATGATTTCACCAAAACTTTGGAGGTATCCCAGGGTACCAGAAGTGGAACTACCAGAACAACGAGAGTTTCCACGACTAGGGACCAAACCCATGAAATGGACCTTTTGAAAGATTGTCCTAAAGGATAAATAAAGTATGCACAAATGCCTGTAAACGATGTATTATGAAAATATGTGCAAAACTTTTGAATCATATTTTGAGCACAGTATAACAATCTTTACAGAATATACAGGGTTTTTCATTAAGAGCGCTTGAACTTTATAATGAAATAAAACAACCTGATAAATGAAGTTGTTACAATTATTATTTTGTTTTAAAGCACATTCGATGACATTATTTATGTAATATAATTTCAGCCAAATGCCCGCCGCGACTCCGCTGTAGGTGGACCAATTTCTGACGACATCTTTGCATAAATCGGGATCAATTTCAAGAAGAACGCGAATTACGTTGGCCTTCACAGCCCCGAATGCCAACAATATTTACCAACGATCTTGCGTTTCTTTGACGTACAGGCACTGCTTCATCGATCACCGACCCGGTTGTCTCAAATTTATTAATTCAACGATGGATTGTGGACTCTGCAGGACGGCCATGAATGCCATAAATTGGACGCAACGTACGGAACGTTAGGCAAACAGAGCACATGATAACATTATGATAACAAATTTTAACAATTTATACGCGTTGTGGAATCGTATAGCGTCCCATGGTGAAATGTCACGACTAAATATGTATTCCCACCAAATTGGACAGCTATCACTTTACCAAGATGGCCGCTATACGCTGTCAAAGTTCGAGCGTCCCTATTGAAAAACCCTTTACTACTAAAGTAGCTCACAAAAACATTAATTTTGATTATTTTTGATCAATGCCTCGACGACAACGTTGCACTGAGCAAAAATGTTGACACATTCAATGCGCATCTCTGTATTTAACTGTATGGATTGTAAAATATAAATATTGTAAAATTGTCGTTTTAAAATAGTACTAAACTACACAACAACAGGTAAATCAAAATGATATCTATAAAATCCAAATAATTATAACATTATAATCATATTATTTATTACAATTAAATGTAGCGAGATCAACTATAAAAATATAACGATATTATCGTCATTTTTGTCGTGTTTATTGGTGATTGTTGTCTGAAATTTAAAATTTACTGAGAGCTGAAATGACGACGCTAAAACCAGAGTGATCTAAGTGACATTTTTACCAAAAATGAGTTTGTTACCCAAGGAGGTAGAAAAAACATAATTCTTTCAGACCACACCGATCTAAGTGCCTCCCAGTACTTTATTACTTGAGGGATCACATTATCTCACTATAGAATTTGTTCAGTTTAGTGATCTAAGTGTGTTATTTTTCATAAGTCTTTGAATATCCGCTTTATTAAATAAAACATATTGATAAAACCTATTCGTTTTTTATTTAAAACTCATTAGAAGTATATTAAATTGAAAAAATTGAATATACAGCTCATACGTTTCCAACAATAACGCTTAACGCATTTCCTCAATTTTCTCAGAAACATATTTTTGTGCCCTAGATCACTCTGGTTTTAGCATCGTCAAATGTCTCTTATTAAGATACCTGTGTAGTCTTAGGCCCGTATTTATAGAACGTTACTCAGTACTCAAGCATTACTTAAGACTAAATTCAACCAATCCAATGGCAACGCAATGGCGAGTGTCCTAGTACAGGCATTTACTTGCTTAAAGGGACACTTCTATAACTAGTATGTAGTACAAGCTTGTTAAAGAAAATAAACTATTTGTATTAATGGCTTGAATCTAGCCTTAAGTAATGCGTTAATTGAGTACTGAGTAACGTTCTATAAATACGGCCCCTAACATCATGCTACTAGCATGTCACATACATATCATTTACTTAGCCACGTATTTATTTTAATTAAGTACTCATTCATTGTAATTAGTCATTAGCAGATAAGTCAATATCAACATTTACACTTCTTGTGACAATAAAAGCACTATTGTGTCTCGTTCAGGCGCTGTGCTGTGTGTTGCGTCATTTATCTAACACTATAAAATAATAAGGAAACAATCTATCTCGCTCGCACTTTTTTTTTTTTTTTTTATGAATGGCATCTCGTAGCAGACCTAGAGAGGTCGTTGCTACTTAACCGGATATTCCTGTGGCTGCCCTAAGGTTTTTAATCTTAAAGACTCCAGCCAGGGCGCAAATTATATTAATTAATTTATTAATTTATTGCTACGGCGCTCTCAGCCTCTAACCGGGCGGCTGGCGCATCGACATTCAAGGGACGGGGGGGAGGACTTTTATTACCATTTACTCGGGAAGTTCGCGTGGTACCTCGGCGGCGAGGACGGAAGGTCGGTTTGTGTATTTTGTGCACTGTACTCGTGGCCCTATTGCTTTCCTGAAGGAGAGTGACGGGGTCATCCGGATCTAAGAGAGTATGCCTCGGTCGGCGAGTCTGACTAATGGCAGAAGGCCTGTAACTAGCGGCCTGCACAACCAAGGGGTTGCGATGACGTTCCGCGGATTCGAAAAAGCGCTTTGCAAGGCGCTTCATAAACTGCTTGATGGTAGGCATCTTAAGGTCTACGTGAAGTTGTTCGTTCCGAACGAACCAAGGAGCCTTCGTAATTCTACGGAGAAATCGGTTTTGAAGCGTCTGCATCTTATGGATGTGATACGACTTTGCGTGAGCGAAGACTACGCAGGCGTAAGTCATGATCGGTCGAATGCACGCGGTGTAAATACGCAATTTGCACTTAAGGGACAACTTGCTGCGCGGGTTGAGTACGGAGTGTAGTCGGCCGAGAGCAAAACTGGCGCGCGAGCGCACCTGTTTTATGTGCTCGCCGAACGTCATGTGATGGTCTAAGACCACACCGAGATATTTGGCTCGCTTCTCCCAAGGGATAGGCTTGCCGAACATGGTGATCGGTTGGGGCAGGGCGGGTGATCGCCGGGGCCTACAGAATAGGACCCCCTGGCTCTTATCAGGGTTGACTTCGATCCTCCACTTCCTGAACCAGGCCGCGAGTCTGTTGACTTCGGTCTGAAGGATGCGGGCGATATTGTCTTGCCTGAGGCCGGAGTAGTAGATGGCCGTGTCGTCTGCGAACAGAGCTAACTGCGCCTTTCTACATTTGGGGATATCACTAGTGAATATAGTGAATATCAGCGGTGCCAGCACAGCGCCCTGAGGGACGCCTGCGCGGAGCGGATGGGGGGAGGATAGCGCACCCTCGATGCGATAGCGGAAGGTGCGGTCCGACAAAAAGTCTCGTAAGATGAGCACGAGACGATCGGGCACACCGAGTTTGTAGAGCTTATATAATAAGCCGTTGTGCCAGACTTTGTCGAACGCTTTCGCAATGTCGAAGAACACAGCACCCGTCATGAGCCCGCGCTGGAAGCCAGCGCTTATATGCTCGACGATACGGTGGACCTGTTGTACGCACGAATGTTGGGATCTGAACCCGAACTGTTCGTTTGGGATGAGGCCCTTCGTCTCGGCATAGTCTCAGAGACGCTTATAAATAAGCCTCTCATAGACTTTGCCGAAGACGTTGAGCAGACTGATGGATCGGTAACTGGAAGGTTCGGTCTTAGGTTTGCCGGGCTTCGGGATACCGATGACCGTGGCACTTTTCCAAGCTTGAGGAAAAATGTTGTTGCTAAGAGCGCCATTGAAGATGGTGGTCATTAGCATGATCAGGTGAGCGGGGAACAGCTGGAGCACGCTGTTGGTGATTCCGTCTGATCCGGGAGATTTACGGGTTTTCAAACCCTTGATAATGTCGTGCACTTCGTCTGGGGTGACGGGAGCCAGAGGACAATCAGGGTCTTCGACCGGAGGGGTCGCTCGCACGAGGCAACTTGTCATTATGAGCGGGCGCGCAGGCAACGCGGAGGTGAGGGTGGAAGCGAGACAAAACATTGGATATTTTCGTGTAATAATATTAATGTGCATGGTGATGCCTGCGGATTAATTTTTATGTTATTTAATCATATTTATTCTTAAAATTGGTTGTTTAAGCATTATATTCTAAGTACTGAGTGTTTATTTTATTTTATTTTGTTACCTATTTACTTATGTACAACTCATCAAACCTGACTTCGGTTCCGTACGTATTTTTCGGGTGACCACTGAAAATCAGCGCTGTGCCGTGGGTCCCCCATAGCACAGCATCATGCTGAGTGCAAGCCTTCTTGTCACAGTCATGACGTGCAGCTTCCAACTATTTGTTTGTTTGTTATAGTACTTAAATCTGTTTTGTGTAACCTTCGAGTTTATTACATAAATTATGTTTTCGTACGCATGTTTTTTCTGTGACATATAAAATTATTTTCTTTCTTTCTTTCTTTACATTTCTTTCTTTCTTTACATGTCGCAAAACGTGTGCTCTCGCACAGCATAGTTTGCGCTGCTCATAGTTATTTGTAGGAAAGCACGAGAAAGTTGGCTTAGCCACTTGATGTTGATAAGCCAACCTTAAGGCATATTACAGCCAGGGTCGCAGCATACCGCATTCCAATACAAAAAATGTCCAGGGGCGCCTATCCTATGCAATGGTTCATACAAAATGATTATGTGAAAGTGATGTAAGGTTCCAACTGATGAGAGAATAAACTTACCCTCATCATCATCATCATTTCAACCGAAAGACGTCCACTGCAGCTGGACATAGGCCTCCCCCAAAGGGAGGGTTTGCCATAATGGCCACGCTTGGCAGGCGGGTTGGCGATCGCAGTGTTAAAATGCATAGAGAACGCTGCTGCCCATTCTCAAACTTACCCTGTTCAGGTTAAATTCTGACGCAATAACTCACTAAAGGGAATTAGTAACACATTCAACTGTGTTAAGAAGACTTCAGCTTTATATTTCTCTGCGTTTTCCAACAATTATTGTTTGAATAACATTATAAAACTGTGATTGGATCGAAAATTAAGGTAATAAAATTAACATCAATATTGTAAGTGACACTACAAATTGGCATTAAAAGGTACGTTTTCTGATTCATTTGTTTACATTTACTTCTGATACTTCTAGAACAAACAGCAGGAGGATTTTTGCATAGCGCGACACGCCCTTATTAACACTTTCGACTCCACCCACTGTTCGTAGAGCTCATACGCCATGCCGCCATACATATTATTGCAAGTTAAATGAAAAAAAAAAAATATGAATATAAATAAAAATGCTTGTATTTGAAAACCAACGAGTATAATATTAAATCTTGCTAAAATATTGAAATGATTTTATTTTCACAGTTTATAATGCTGCATTCGCTAAGACAAACGGATATTTAATTATAATGTGAGTCAGCCAGTCGCCTAGTCGACTTGCTGTTCGTAGCGCTCGTAGCAACGTCGTAGTGACCTCGTAGCGCTCGTAGCAACGTCGTAGTGACCTCGTAGCGCTCGTAGCAACGTCGTAGTGACCTCGTAGCGGCCTCGTAGCACTCGCAGCGTATAGGTCGTAGAAGTGAGTTTATCTGCCCAGATACTTTCAGTACTTTTTCGCGAACTCCTTTTTGGGGTTCCATACCAAAATGGTAAAAAGTAACCCTTATGGTGAGACTAAGTCTGTCTGTCTGTCACACCTCGATATCTCAAGAACTACTAATGCTATCAACTTGCAATTTAGAATGGTTTTAGATGATGTTTGCCCAACTATTTTGCAAACAAGAAAGAAATTTAAAAAAATATATCATTTTTGCAAAAGGGCCTGGAAGCCCGGACCGGGGGTCTTAAAAATTTTAAGTAGAGCTACTAGGGCATGTGGGGTATCATATGAAAGAACTCTGGGGGCCTAAAACGGCCACATTAAGCAATTCCTCTAAAAGCAATTCATTTCCTGAATTCCCAGCAGATCATTAGCAATTCCTCTAATTTTCGTAAAATGGTGACACATATTAGCAGAATCGCATTCAATTCAATTCATAACAGAATCATATTTGGTGTAAATATTGCCGCATCAAAAAAATAAAGCCGTAATATTACCGGTTAATTTTTCTTTACAGTTTTTATGAATTAATTTAGTTTTATATGTCTTAAGTCTATAGTTTTTATATTATTTCATTATAATAAACTCATAACAGTTTAAAATACCTCAGATAAGCCCTGAGAACGGAAATTAGAATCAATAAAAAACTTTGTAGGCTGGCAACACGCACAAATGAGTTTTTAGTCCCAGGGGTGGTCAGCTTTCTAAGCGACCAATGCCAACGTTGGCGAAATTTGCAATAGAGGATAGCGCTCTACGAAAAAATGAGATAGTCGATTCATAAATTTACATGCCCGATTGAATACTACCTACCATTTTGGTAGATTTTGTTATTAATTGAAGAATACGGATGATGGATATTTATTGAGTTTTTTTTATAAATAATTTGCATTTTAGAAATCACGTTGTTCAAATTTTGAACACCATGACTTCTACAATATTGTCTTCGTTTAAGATATTAATTTTAGACAAATTAACCTTCATTAACAAATTATCACAAATAAATTATGGTCGGACTTATATTTTTACGTGATGGCAACTTTCACTTTTCTTGTCTTGTCGTTGTCACTTTGCCAAGTAGTTGTCACTGGGAGAAGAATTATTTTCTCTGTTTTCAGCTGCTGTTTTTGTGTTTTTGCCGGTGTGTTTACTGCTTTTCTGTGTGAAATTGACGCTTTTTGTATTGTGAATTCAATAATTACGAGATAGAGACTCCTGTGCGAAATTGACGCTTTTGTGTTGTGAAACCCTAAATTACGAGTAGGTACTCATTCTTTTTGTTTGTGCGATACTGACGCTTTTGTGTTGTTTTTCCACCATGGTTGGAAAAGGGAGTGTTAAGTGCTCAAAATGCGGCGTAACCTCAAAGGAAAATTCTTCTTTGACCTTTCACAGGTTTCCTTTCCCGTCTATTCATGGATCTCTTAGGTAAGTCTATTTTGAACTAATTTACACTCACTAGCTGGTCTATGTCTTTAAACTAGTCTAGCATCTAAAATTAAACCTTACATTATTTAAAAAATATGTCTGTTGGCACTTATGTACATTTTCTAATAACACAAACATCTAAACAGATCCCTATAGACATACATGTATGTCACTGATTAAGAAACAAACAGTATTATACCATATTCGGTTTTGTCAACTCACTGTATTGCCTATCAGGCCAGCAAATTTTGAAAACAGTTAACGTTTCTAATAATACAAAAAAATAACCTTTTCAGGGCTAGAGTTTGGGCAAAATTTTGTTTTCCCAATGATGATTGGACTTCAGATGAATCATTGGTGAAGCTTAACAAACAGCATAAGATGATATGCGGCTGTCATTTTGATGATTCATCATTTACTAACAGTGCCAGAACGAGATTGAATAAGTTCGCCATTCCAAGAGAAGCTCAAAATATTATGGCCCAGTTACGAGATGAACATCCACCTAGAGAAGCACAACAAACTCATGTGAGTATTTTTGTAATTAAAGCTATACAAGCTTATATGTTTTTTTTTTATTCAATGTTCAAGCTCATAGCACTGTTCAACTTACTGACTGGAGTAGAAAACATACCAATCTTGTTATCAATAATTGCAAAATGCTGTTTTTAAATAAATCAGTCTTCACCTTTAAACATGCAAAACTAATAAGACAAAAACAACAGTTCTAACATAACACGTGTTATAATTGTTTTCAACAAATAGATATTTGATGTAAAGAATTGTTTCTTGTCCAAGAATTGACTGGCAAGTGTAACATCTTGGATGTATCTAAAATAACTATGAGAAAAAAATATTCAAATTTTATATTCAAAGCCACTGCTTAATTAATAAAGTACATATAGAGGCAGATTCTTCGATGGAAGAATGAAAACAACTAATCAATAAGAATCTCATAAAAAATCTTTTGATGGTCCATTAAACCAATTTGTAAGATATGCAAGACAAAATACCATAACATAGCGGGAAATTTAATCAATATGCTTAAAATGTTTCAGTACCAGGAGACTGCACAAATGCAGATGGATATGGAAGTTACGGCCGGTACTTCGCAGTGTTCTACATCCATAGAGCACTTACAGGAATATAACCTTCAGAGCCCAGATTTGAACAAGGTAATTCAATAAGTAGTTATAATACTTATAGATAGATTGATATTTTCTTTGAATAGGCCAAATTCATTCTATCGCTAGATAAATAAAATTGATTTTATTTTTCTGTTGACATAAGACATATTTATTTGGTAATTGTTACATTACATTACAAGTCATATTATGTTATTATAATCAGATTATAATCCATTTATAACATAATTTAATCCAGATTAAATTCAATGGAATGAACACACTTGACAGGAGGAGTTATTGTTGGATTATGTTAATGTGATCTACGAATATGCTGAGCGTGTCTTGAACTTAAACCAATTGAAAGCTCTGACATGGTTATTATATTGTTTCACAGGAATCATCTAAAGGCAAAGGCATATTAAAGGACCTAGATGTGAAGAAAATCATCGAACTAACACCTAGAAAACAAAAACTGTATAAAACATGCAGAAAAAATTTAAGTGAAATCTTGAGACTTCGAAGAAAATTTAAAAAAGTTAAAAAGTGTAACAGGGATGTCTTAAGTTCTTTGCATTGTGATAATGCGGTGAACAACATAATGAAAAGCAAATTAGGCAGTTCATTTTATTTGTTGTTACAAAGCCAGTTAAAAAATGTGCCGAGAAAGTTAACTGGGCGGAGATGGACACTAGACGACAAAGTTTTAGCCTTAAGCATGTACAAAAAGTCTAGCTCATGCTATAGGCTATTAAGTCGACTATTTTGTTTGCCTAGTGTGAGTTCACTAAAGGCATTATTGAATAAAATACCCATGATGTGCGGAATAAACAATCAAGTGATTGCAACAATTAAAGAAATGACAAAACAGAGGTCAGTCAGTGACAATTTGTGTGTTGTGTCTTTTGACGAAATGTCAATAAGAAAAAATTTGAGTTTTAATACAAAACTAGACCAATTAGATGGCTACCAGGATCATGCTGCCCAGGGCCGAACGCAAGAAATTGCAAGCCATGCCCTAACTTTTATGGCTATTGGGGTTAGAAAAGCATGGAAACAGCCAATAGCCTTTTATTTCTCTGGCCACTGCGTCACAGCTGACAGATTAGCTGTACTTATTAAGGAGGTGAGCCTTCTGTTTGTTTCTTATATTTATTAAACTATCTGAGCCTTAACCTACTTATATTAATTGATTATAAGAATATCATTGAGGTTAACTAAAATAATTATGAATTTTCAGGTCTTGAGTACTTGCTTTGGTGCTGGATTAGAAGTCATTGGCGTCGTATGTGATTTGGATGGCGTTAATTTACGGGCAATAAATTTACTAGGATCATCGAAAGATCGACCATTCTTTGACCATGAGGGACATGAAATTGTCACCGTTTTAGACCCGCCCCACCTGCTTAAATGTTTTAGAAACAATTTTTTAAAACATAATGTACAATTTGTGCAAGATGTACAAATAGAAGGTCAACAAAGAATAGGTTGGTATTGCTTATTATTGGTGTTGTAGGTATAACAGCGTGTATTTTTTGCAGTTTTACAAAACTAACAATAACATCATGGCTGTGTTAACACCCATAGTAAGCGTATAGGTTTTAACTAAGGCACCAAATGTTATCTAGTTATGCGAAGAACTGTTCATCTTGTTTTTTAAATCTAGCCATCCTACTTGCGAAAATTTTGAATATTAATGTCGTCTAGTAGGGCATCGGTTAGTAAAGAAAAAATACTGTCGTTGGTTAAGTCTAAGGGGCCGGAACACACAGAAAACACGTAAGACGAGGTCGCGTCTTTTCTGTGTGTCCCGCCCTAAGGGGCATTTTTTCTTTGTCCCCAGGCGTCAATAATTTCAGCCATTAAAAAATGTCTTGGTTCGTTTGTTCTTTTCACCCTTTTATTGTAGTTCCTCTAGAACAGATTTTACTGACGTAATAATCATAATAAAAATCATCAGTTTTGCTGCTCTGTCTTGCAACATTTATAGAGCCATTGGGTGTGCTGGTCTCAAGCCAATACTGTCAATATAGGTATTAAATCCACCTTACTCTTTCTATCTTAGAGTGTATTGATATAAAAAAAGTTAAGTTGAAAATAATACAGAAACACAGAATGTTCATTGAGTTTATAATTTTCTATTCCAGGAGTAGCTAAATGGAGCCATATAGAAGAATTCTTTAATATAGATAAAAAGAACCCCAATTTCGTGTTTGCTCCAGCATTGACCCAGCAACACCTTCAGCCGAATGGCAAACAGAAGATGAAAGTTCGGCTAGCTGCTCAAGTTTTGAGTCATTCCGTTGCAGCAGGATTATTTGCCAAAGTAGCCCAAAGTAAGTTTCAACATAATCCGTCTTATTACAAAACAAGGTTTATCTTCAGACCCAGGTTTCAACCATACAGCCATTATTGAATTACAAACTATATTCCATCTATGGTAAAGTTCCTAATACAAATCTGACAAGTTAATACCAAACTAAGTTTTCAGTTTTGTATAAAGAACGGTATTTCAATCACAGTTCCGTTCCTATTGCAAAAACTGGCCCCATGGTTTAAGCTATGTCAAAATATAAATCTTGTATTTTAATAAGACGGAATATGCCTTTTTACCCTACTGTGCCAAGGAGCATAAGGAGGGTCATGTTTTTCTCACAAGTATGTGAACATGATTCATATCCGTTTTTTTTTAATTCCTTCATGGATACTTAAACAAGTAAACTGATTTTGAAGAAAATACATTTAAAAAAAACAACAGTTAATCACACCTCAAGATATTAATTAGTATACCTCGCGGTAGATAGATTAAATCATTCAAGTAAAATTAAATACTGATATTCGGAATAAATGTATAAAAACCAAACCTCAGAAAGATTTTTTATTGTACTAGTACGAATTGGTACCTATCTGACTTCTGGAATCCTATTACCCCAAGCGATTAATAATGCGTTCAGGTGAGATTAACTGCTGTTTTACGGAACAACTGTTTGTTCCAGTATACTACCAATATTAACGTTTAGTTGTTGAGAACAAGAATGCAAGATGGGGCCACCACTATTACCCATACCCGTTTAAATATACCGGGTCAGAGTGTCATGTTAGATGCAGAAATTCCTTTTAACCTTAGATTCTTTTTGTTTACTTTCAGACGAATTACCACAAGATGCCGTGGGGACTGCGACGCTCATCTCAAACTTTGACAAATTATTCGACGCCATGAATGGTGACACACCGGACAGAAAAAGAGGGAAAAAATTTCTTACCAATATGTCCTCAACCAGCCCTCATTTAGAATTGTTTAATAAAATGAGAGTTTTTTTCACCGAATTGAAGTTTTTAGGGGCAAGAAGTAAGCCCCCATCACAAGATGGCTGGTTGAGGACGATGAACGCAATTGAGCGCATATTTCAGTAGTACGCCGTTTGCTAGGCCAGCCCTTTTGGTTATAAAGTATAATGGATCAGACCGTATGTGCATAGATTATAGAGACATTAATAATAATAAAGTGACAGATCGTTATCCATTACCGTTGATTTTTGACCAGATTTCTTTACAAAGTTACATCCAAAATTTAAGGGACCGTTTGAGGTCATAGAGGTTCTTTGACGGTGATCGCTACACATTGAGAGCATTCAATTTCAAGCGTGTTTACAAGTGCTATCGCGGACGCTGGCGCCTAGCCGCTTTTCGACCTTATTACTAGGAGCATAGGGTTGAGAAGTGGTCGGGTGGTGGTGTCCTCGATGGTACGTGCATGATAGCCATTTGAAGTGGAACACGTATAGTAGAGTGATAGTGGTGAATCTTGGTCGGCTGGTCGGACCGTACCAGTAACCATTTCGTAGCCGTAGTCCGTTAGAAGTCGGTATCTGCTTATAGCAGTCAATGGATGCGCAGTGCGCAGGTGGCTCTAGTAGAGGTCGGGTCTTGTAGTGACCATAGTCCGTGGGACTCGGAGTTCAGGAGAATTCAGTCAAATCAAATCAAATATGTTTATTCGGTAGGATATGGTACAATAGATGTTACAATAGTGTTTCCAGCATACCCTGCCATAGTATGGCGTACAAATATTTATACACAAAAGCAAAGCCCATCATTTAATAACCTATATAAAATTATGAATAATAATGAATTAGAGAATAAAATATGAATAATAGTTAATTAATACCGGTTAAGATTTTATTGTAGTAATAATAATAATTATAAATAATGAATGAAGTAGTTTTTGCATGTCATGGATTTTAAAGGCAATTTTATTACTTAGTGAATAAAAAATATGGGGTTTGTTGAACGGGCTTAGTGAAAAGTCACAGGCCACTGATAAGATTCCTACTTTGTGTTTTGTTATGCTGTAAGGCTGATTTATGAATTGCTCTCACATGTTTAGTTTGATTTTGTCTTTTGCGAGATGCGCGATAAATATTTGACTTCGACTTTGAATTTCCTGATTATTGATAACATGTTAATTTTCTTCTAAGTTCTCGTTGATTTATAGTAATATGGTACTCTAGTTTAATTCAAAATGAAATAAAGAGTTAGGTTTAATGAGTACTTTGACGTACGAAATAGGGAAAAGGGTATCTGGTATAAAACTATACATTGTCAGCCTCCTCGTATACCGTAGTTTGCTATCAAGGAAATGAGTAGGCATCATATTGTTCTATATCATTGATTACGCTTTGGTCACTACACATCCCGCAAGTTTGGTTATTTGATGAACAAAGTAAATTCTTCCAATTGTGAAACATGCGGATCGGTTGAAGTTGTTCACCATCTACTTATAGAGTGTACTAAGACTAAGAAGGAAAGAGAATCATTGTTGAGTGCGGCAAAAGGTAATGAATATGATATTGGTAGATATGTTAAAGTTTTGGCGCAGCCTTCACCCGAGATAGAAAACCTACTTACTGATTTGTTTAGGACATTAATAATTGATATTGTATTTGTAGAGTTAATTTAGAATAGTTTAAGTTATGATGAAGCTGGCATGCCACTGTGGATAAAAGCCTCATTTCAACTTTATTGAATTCTGATAAATCAGACGTTCACTTCATTTAATGGCTAATGACAATGATGACAAGACCTTGATGACATAAGTAGATTGGCGTCTGAAGGCGTTGAGAAGTCCGCGCGTTATGATGAAAGTCGTTTTGATAGTACAAAGTCAAGCGTGAGTAGGTTCTCTGTCGGTGAATTCGTGCTTATTGAGAACGAGAAGCGTTCTATGTTAGAGGGTTTGGTTTCCGCACTTAGTCCTTCATGTGGACCATTGTGCGTGTTATTCCAACCAGCCCACCTACCTCCAGAAGCTGATTAGGTCTTCTGTACCCTAATTGCGTAACCCGGTTTGAATCGGAATCGGAATAATTTAGAAATATATTGCTAATCTATTGCTTCTTATGGTAGAAAAAAAAATGTCTGCTCAACAACGTAACTAACGCAATGAATGTTGTTCAACTGTCAAATTGAAACCGATTCCTACTGATAGTGTGTTACGCAATTAGCCCTCTGGACTGCATAGGATATCTGTGAAGGATCTGAGTGACCCGAGGTGTTCAGATTTGGGTGACGCCTGTGCAGTCAAAGAGCACATGCGAAACGGTTTCTTCAGCCTCCAGGCAAGCCCTGCACAGAGGGCTGTGCGTTATACCTATTGTGTGAAAGTGTTTGTTTAATGATCAGTGTCCCGTGATGGTCCCCGTCACCGGACGCAGGCCGTTCCTGTCCAGGCGTAGCAAGCGCCTGGTTAGCCTGCCATCTAGGGATGGCATGGCTTCCCTGGATTGCCTGCAGCCCGGTGTCGAGGTCCACCAGTTCTCCGCTTGTGTGTGGGTGAACTCCTGTAGTCAGAACGAACGAGGAGCGTAATCAATCTAAGCTTGACGTGAAGTATAGAGGCCCTTTCAAATTGTTGAAGTGTTAGATGGCGATCGGTATGTTTTAAAAATCTCTAGTTAACAAGCGTACTTACAAACGCTCATGGCCGTGTTCGGAAGATGCCCGATGTCAAGTACCAATTGAGATTGTAGACGAAATAGATGAGTTGACATCACTTTAGTTTATGTAAGATGTTTTCGGTTCATTGGGTCGGAGACTACAACAGAGTATCGTAGTGCTCAATGAGTAGTCCATGGGTACGCGGTAGGCGCTAGCTCTGGGTTGTATAATCGGGTTTTGCCTGGAAGCAAAGACCATAGAGTCAAGGGTTGACTCGGTATTCCCGTGGGGAATAGTGTGTGTTATTGACCATGAATGAGATACCTGAGGTTTTGTTTTCTTTGATTATTTTAATATGGAATCATTGTGCTTGGTCTCGGTAATCTCAAAACTAGATAGTTCCAACTTTTAGTTTCAAATTGCTTGGAAATTAAAACAGATTTTAAATTTTAAAGAAATAGTTCTCGAAACTTAAATGCCAGTCGTGTCTTAGAATCCAAAAAAACATTATCGATTGGTTCACAAACAGTAACTATTAATTCTGAATCCTGTAATTCTGTTCTGTATAACCCCGTACCGGAACAAGGTCCCTTGCTGGATGACTAAATGTACTAGTACTGGTTTATACCGTAGGGGTTGCAAGAGTTGTGACCTAGCCCAGTTGTAGCTGGAAGGGTCTCACCTGCTTTTGTGGGTTGATGACCTAGTCCAGCGCTTTGTCGATTTAGACTAACAAATATGTAGCTGAAGGGGTTTCACCTGCATTTGTGGGTTGGTAACCTAGCCCAGCGCTTTGTGAGCTGCAGGAATCTCACCTGCTTTAGTGGGTGACGATTTAGACCAGCATGTTTGAACTGTAGGGGTTTTCTGTTGTAAAGAAATACCTAGACCAGTGATATTTGCTATTTTGATATGTAACGATGATGATGTGAATTAATGAAAGTCCTTTTTTATTTTTTTTGGATGAATTCATGCACTCGAGGACGAGTGATTTATCAGAATGGCCGTGACGGAAGCCATATTGTTTAACAGCTGCGAGAGGCGGCGACTAGATGGCGCTAGTGGAACGTGCACCATAGACAATCATTCATTCTATCGGTCATTTGACTTTCTTTTTTTTTTTTTCTTTATTTATTTAAAGGGACTTTTACGCATAGCGTATGTCAGTCCCATCGTATCCTAAACAATAGTAGGTACTTCACAACACGTGGGCCATGAATTTGAACAAACCCTTCGCATCGTCGCCATTTGGTTGGGATAGAATTGTATGGAACATGCCTACATCAGTTTTGTTCAAATTCAGGGACCTTACAAAATTATTCCTACTGGACTCATATTGGACACATTCCATCAATAAATGTTGTAGGTCCTCTACAACTCCACACTCCTCACAATTAGGTGAAGCGACTTTCTTCATCATGAAGGCAAATTTTTTGCATGGGATGTGTCCAGATCTAAATCTAAGAGCAGTAACAATCAGTTTTCTACTAATATCACTACTCATAAACCAGGGCACGCGAAGAGGTTCACACTGTATGGTTTTATACCATAAACCCTTCTCTAATGACCGTTTATTAAAATATTCTCTCCAATAATCATGGCATATATTTTTAAATTTTGGTAAAAATTCTGAATAGTCTTAATTTAATATTTATTTCTTTTCCATTCCTAGCCGCTAATTTCGCCAACGTGTCAGCCTCTTCGTTGCCCCGCAATCCAATATGCGATGGTACCCACTGCAACCTCAGTTGGATGCCTTTTAAAGTAATTTCATCAATTTTAGATAGAATAACATAAGCCATCGATGCACCTCTGTGGCCAGAGGCGCATCGAGCTATATGTTGTAATGAACTTTTGCTATCTGTACAAATGACAACATTTTTATATCCACAATTATTAATTATATAAGTCAAAGCCTCTGAGATTGCAATGAGCTCCAACGTCATAATGGATGTAGGTTCACTTATTTTAAAATAATTATCCTGACTGCTTATATCTATATTAGGTATATAATATGCAGACCCATGACCATCTACACTCTTCGACCCATCTGTAAATATGTAAAACCAACCACTATACTTTGTATATAATTCATTAATAACTTCATATTTTAATAAACTACTATCGTATGAACGTTTAGATTTTTTTATTGATTCTAAATTTACTCTAATTATTTCATTTACATTAATATTAGTTATCCACGTTCGTAAAGTATACATTAATAATGGACAGGAAGAAGCTACCTGCAACTCTTTAACCTCATTCAAAACTGATACTAATAAAGGAGTGTTTTTATTTTTCCAATAACAATTTTGTCGAAGAGCGTAGAGATTCTCTAATAACTGACAAGTTACATTATTTTCTACAGCTTTTGACTTTAGGCAGAATTTATAAGCTAAATATTTCCTTCTTAAGTACAGTGGAACTACACATAGCTCACTTTCCATAACGTGGATCGGTGAAGTTTTGATAAAACCTCCTATTATCCTCATAGCCTGATTTTGAATTTTATTTAATTTATCTAGATGGCATTTTGCGCTCACATCGTATAAATAGCAGCTATAGTCTATGCGACTTCTGATTAGTGCAATATATATACGTCTTAGGTGTCTAGGATGTAAACCCCACGAAGCACCCGCTAAAACCTTAAGTAAATTAATACTCCTTTGTACCTTTTCAACAGTCATGTTGTGTGTTTACTCCAGCTCAACGATCTGTCCAACCACACACCCAAATATTTGTCTACTATCTCTAAATTGTCCTTATCTAATTTAAGTTCTATTTGTAATCTTCTAAAACCTCTGCTAAAAATACAAACCTTCGATTTATTGTCTGATAATTGTAACCCCATTTCATCCAGAATGAGACGAAATGTATTTAACGCTGTTTGAAATTCTATTTGACTTTCTCTTAGGTTTCTGGAAGGGGAATATAATACAAAATCATCTGCATATTGACACATCGTTACATTTCTAATTTTATCAAAACATTTAATTGTAATTACGTTAAATAAGACAGGCGAAATTGGGTCACCTTGCGCTAAACCACGATTTGTATATCTTATAAAGTACTTATTTTGATCGGTTTCATTTTTCATAATAAGGTGCCGTTCACTTAGAAAGTTCCACAGATACTGGCAGAGTTTTTTCCCTACACCTATTTCGTCTAAGGTATTTATCAATACATCTATTATAACGTTATTATAGGCATTAGTGATATCTAAAAAGCACGCTACAGTCGGAATTTTACGCGAAAATCCTAAGTAAATTTGGCTTACTAATTTGACTAGGCAGTCCTGACACGACTGTCCTCTCCTGAATCCAGAAGTGAACGGGGACAACAGTTTATTTTTCTCTATATACCACTCTAGCCTTTTTGTCAGCATTGAGTGAAAGATTTTGCATAAACAAGAGATTGGCCGGAGTTTGGTACCACCGTTAGGTGAAGGTTTTGATATTGGTGTCACTAATATGTCACGCCATTGTATCGGAATACTACCGGTATTAAAAATGTGATTGTATAGATCTAATAAGTATAATTTGCCTGCCTGAGGTAAATGGTATATGAGGGAATATGTAATCCCGTCATTACCGGGTGCTGTATCCTTTCGCTTAAAACAGTTACACATTTCTTGTAGGGTAAAACTGGCCTCGAGTAATATATTATTTGAATTAAAATGTTGGACCTTTGGATAGACATAGTCTGGAGCGAGATTAGAAAGAAGTTCAATCTTCTGATCATTCGAAACGCGGGATCTGGACGAACTGACTCCCTTAATCCAGCCCATGCGTTTCCACACATCTGAACTTGACGTTTGTTCGTCAATGCTACTACAGTAACCCTGCCAATATTTTGTCCTTGCTTGACAGATAACATCTTTTGCAGCCTTTGGTTTGCGTTCAACTATGGTTAAATTACTTGGTGTAGGATTACTTCTGAAATGTTTTAATGCCAACCTACGTTGCGCCACTAATTGTGAGAGGGTTGTGTTCCAGTAAGGTTTAGGTCGAAAGTTATTTTTTGGATTGTCACAGCTCCTAATCCAAGGTATGTGTTCATCGGCTGCTTTATTCATCTGTTTGATAAAGTTATCATATAAGGATTGCACATTAATTGTATCTAAAGGTTGTAATAAATATTTTTCTAAAGATTTACTATACTCTGACCACTTTGCTAGCTTGAAATTTCGCTTTTTATTTACACAAACAGCGTTCGTATTATTATTATATTTATATGAAATTTTAACAAACAGATGGTCACTTCCGAGATTTTCGTTCATCACACTCCAGCTCAGTAAAACCGACAAATCAGTCGAAACAAAAGTCACTTCGGGAGATGTCCTCTGAACATTATTATCTACCAAAGTCACTCTAGTGGCACTCCCATCGTTGAGAGGAACAAATCCAGCATCTAAAGCCACATCATAAATCTGAATTCCTCTTCCATCAGCTTTAGAGGACCGGCCGTTAAAATCCCCAGCTATTATGCATTTACTGGGATATTGAGAGAAAATTTGTTCCCAGTCAGCAATGCTTGTGCGAACTGAAGAAGGGCAATATAATAATATTATATTTTTAACTTCATTACAGTTTAAATGCTTAATTGACATAACTTCCATGCCTGAATTTCTAGTAGAAATAAAATATTGTTGTACATTTATCGACTTGCAAATAATAGTAGCTATCCCCCCATAGCCATCCGTCCTATCTTTTCTAAAAATATTATACCCACTTACATTAAAATGAGATTCAGGTTCCAGCCACGTTTCAGATATCAAAGCTATATGTATTTTTTCTTGTGTCATTAGCAACTCAAACTCATTACGTTTAGGTCGTAAGCTTCGTGCATTCCACTGTACAATACGTAGAGTAGACATTCTTGTTGTATTGTTAGCCATTTTTAAACATAGATAGAAATTTAGCATAAATGTCATCTTTCTTCAAAACTTTAACAATCAGTTGACCTAATATTTCAATTACAAGTTTACCTAGTTGTTTAAGTTTGGTATCCCAATCGGTGTCCGACATACATATATCTTTGACTCTTTGGAAAGTACTAAAAAAATCTAAGCTGCCGCTTGAGTTTTTCGTACCTTCTGGGTACTTTTCTTTCTCTAAATATGTAGGTTCATAAGTGGGTGGTGATAACGAATTCTCTTCATCTAAACTACACCTGTCCGACACTCTAGTCTCCATCGTCTTCTTTTTAGATACATGTTCTTGCCGACGTATTTTTTTTCCTGAGTTCCTCTCTTCAGTGACATTATTGAGCATCATATCATCACTTCTATTGCTATTAGCCATTCGCTCTGTTACAATTATATCTCTATAAGTTCCCTGAGTATTCTGTTTATTTCCATGTTGTAAATTGATGTCGTTAAAGTTTTTTTCAATTTCCCCCTTATCAATACTTGTTTCTTGACTTCTGTTTTGTTTCAAATATAGTTCTAATGCTTTTCTGTAGGTGTAGTTTTGCTTGGTCATGATGTCTCTGATTTCTTTTTCTTTTAGGAAGATTGGACACTTCTTGTACATGGCCATATGAGGTCCTTTACAATTCACACAAACATAGTTATTTGTTTCACAATTTGAGTGATTACCACCGCATTTGGGACATATCATTTTTTTAATTGGACATGTTCTGGAAAGATGGCCAAATTTCCAGCATCCCGAGCATTGAGAAACTGGAAAAGTATACGGCTCCACTTTGAACCTACAACCGTACCCAAATACATACGGTGGCAAAGTGGCGGCCTTAAAACAAATTCGTATTGTCTCTGAATCTATCCATTCCCCGCTGTCAGACATTCTCTTTAGCCTTCTTATTGATATTATGTCATGTTCACATGACAGATTTTCAAGAATTTCTGTTTCTTCTGTTTCTAGATCTATCTGTCTTAAAATACCATAACATATGCTAGTTTCATCAGTCCTTTGTACTCTGTATCCTGAGCTAATAAAACTTTCACAATTTAATAATTTCAAAGCACTCTCTTTATTTTCAAAATAGATCAGGACCCTGAATGCACTTTTATCTACCATCTTTACAATTTTTTCGATTTTTAATGATCTCAAAAGCTTTGCCATACCAAATTGTTTTGGTAAAGTTTCTTTTCCTGTCACACATAAACAAGTGTAGTTTTCTTCAGTTTCCACTACTTTCTCCCATTAAATTATCACTCATAGAATCTTTCCTATTTGGTCGCTTAGGCCTTCTAACTACTTTTACAAATCCATCTTCTTCCACAATTTCTTCTTCTTCTTGTCGCCCTCTCTTAGAAAGTCGTTACTCACTCGCTTCGTTCATCTCCATCTCTTCGGTCAAATTTAGGTTAAGTTGTTGTTCTCTTCGAGGTACTGGCTCCTGCACTATGTCATCAGTACCACTCGATGCACAAATATCCACGTTAATATCAGCCATTTAATAGTAACATACGATAATTTAACAACATAGTTAATATGTAGGTAGAAGTAAAAATTAAAAAAATCACGCGATAAAATTGCGATACAGCTAAGTGCGTCCGTTCGACTCAACCGCTCGCGCGCGAACTGTCATTTGACTTAAAACACTTGAAGTCAATTAAGTGAAATATATGTAACATTACCCCCCACTAGCGGATCGCCTTTATAAGGAGCTACGCTGTTGAGTCGGTACGTAGCCGCCCGATACACGCCCTCATGCATATCACGCATACGGCGACCAAAACACGCACTAACAGACAGCGATGACGACATCACTCTTTATCAAGAGAATGTCAAATTACTTCGAAAATCTTTAAACACTACACATACATTCCGTACTCGCTGGCGAGTACCACCGCGAGCTAGAATAGTATGTCACCCCCCCCGTCCCTTGCCCCCGCCCGCCCGCGCGGAGCAAGCAAACACATCAAATGTCCCCAATAATAATAATCAGATACTGCATACCCCCAATGGTTCAGTAGTCAATAGCGCCCTAAGCCTAGGTTCGAGTCCCACTATGGGACGCCCTTAGCTGTGCTATTTAATTATTTCTTTAACACGGCGAGAGGCCCTTCTGGCCCCGCCAAAGTTCGGTTAAGCAGAGAAGGCACTCCGGAGCCATCTGCAATAGGTCAGAATCAAAAAAAAAAAAAAAAAAAAAGAGTCGGTACGCATTCTGCGCTCGAAGCTCGCTGCGGAAGGACGTGTGTTGCGCTGCTCTCGCTGTGCCCCGCTCTCCCGCTGCTGCTCTTTCGTGCTCGGTACGTTACGCTTGCGTAACGCTCTCGTAGTCGCCCCGACTACAACCGATCGTCGATTGATTAGATTGATTAATTTATTAATTAATTTAATCGAAAGACACTAGATCAAAAAAAGTGCCTTTTTCAAGGCAAGCGTTTCTTTAACAGTTTGTTCAGAGAGTAGCTTCATTAGGCCCCTTCTGGGCAAAACCACAGTTTCGTGGTCCTCGGTGGAAACCTTACGGTGTTAACGAAACCGAGTGGGGTGTTGACCCAAACGCACCCGCCGAACCCCTTCAGGGGGAGGCAGTAAATTGGACGGGTCCCAGAGTTAACCGGCCTTGGGGGATCTCCTAGTCGGCTCTGGTGGCAGTTTTCCTTCCGCAGCTACTCACTTAGTGTCTCTAGGGTGTGTCTACACCCTTCGCGCTAGCCTGGAAAGGGCCCCCTTGCACAATAAGATTGGCAACGGGATCACAAGCTTAGGGCTCACCAATAGGCTACACATCCTCCCTGTCTGCACCCGACAGGGAGGGAAACACATCCCCGGGCCAATCCACCCGGGGAGCTAGGTATAGGGAAAGATAGGTAGAAGTTTAGTGGAGACGGCTCCAAAATTCCTCCCTATTAGGAACCACCCTAAAACCGCTATGGAGGACGCCCTTATTGTGGCGTTCTTCAGAAAGGTCCTTTTCAAGGACCCAGCCTTTTTAGAACGTTACGGAGTTCAACTCGCTGAACTAAAGAGCCAGCCTTCTGCTGGCATCGATAAGTTCAGCGATGTACTCGCGAACCAGCAGGCGGAAGAGGACTTCCAGAGTCCCTCCCCTAGTCCGATCGTGTCTATGGACACCTCCGCACCCGCGGACAATCGCGCGCCAAGTCCGTGCACGTCAGACTCCGAAGAGTCCAGCTCTTCCTCCTCGTCTTCTTCTCCCTCTGCCAAGCCAGGGGTCCTAACCTCTGGACCTGGCAAGAGGAAGAAGTCGAAGAGTAAGTCGGGCCAGGCGTCAAAGATAGGGGCGTACGAGCCTCCCTCGACCCCTATCCCTTCTGCCCCCGTGGCATCCACCTCAGTGGCCCCTACCGCGGCCCCTCCTACCGTTACTCCGTCACCGGTCCCGGCGTCTTCCACGCAAGACCGAGACGGGTTCACTCTCGTTTCTGCCTCTAAGAAGGCTTCCCGTCCTCCGCCCATTGTCATCCAGGACAAGGGTAAATGGACGGAAATTTCAAAATGGTGTGTTGATCAGCGGATCAACTTCACCAGCGCGGTCAGTACCCAACCGGGTATAAAAGTCACAGTTCCCACTTCTAACGATTTTAGGGAACTAACCAGGACACTTCGGGTGAGAGGCATCTCATACCACTCATATACCCTCCCCGAAGAGCGTCAGACGCGTGTGGTGATCCGTAGGATCCCCAGTGAGATTGCCACCGCTGACATAAAGTCGTTAACCTACCACCGCCGGTAGAAGCGCGCCTCTTGCGCCCCCAGTGGCCCGCGTGCCAGAGCCTGCCTCCAAAGCCGCTCCTCCTCTCAACACTCGCGCGCCTCCTCAACCTGCGGCCACTCCAGTGGTCGCACCACCTAACACCTTCGATGCGTTTAATGTGATCTCGAGCACATTTAACATCTTTCTTTCGCCCCGCGCCAAGAAAATGGCCAGCGAAATAATTGTAGCCCGTAACTCCTGCGATCTATCGGAGATCCAGCGAATTTATCACGCGTATCCCGAGATCACGCAAGCCCTAGAGTCCATCGCGTATAGGAAACCATAATGTATAACACGGCCCCCGCGAGAACTAAACTCGGATCACTAAAGTTAGGCTTTTTCAATGCCAACGGCATTAGAGAACAACGCGACGAAATCGCTGTGTTCCTCCGCGACCATCGGTTAGATATTCTCTTAGTACAGGAAACTTTCCTCAAGCCTTGTCATCGAGACCCGTCAATTGCGAACTATCGCGTAGTTCGCAATGACAGGACTCGATGCCACTTGGGCGGCACCCTGATTTACTATAGGACTCCTCTCCATTGCATCCCGCTCGATGCTCCGACAACTCTCTCGTGTCTTGAAGTGTCTGCATGCAAAATAGCAATGTCAGGTCATCAACCGATTACAATAGTTTCGGTTTACATGCCGCCCACCGCGACCACGAGCGCAGACGGTCTTCAAATGCTGTCTCGCGATCTTTCGATTCTTTTCGGCCTGAGTGAATCCGTTATCGTAGCGGGTGATCTCAACGCCAAACATCCGTCCTGGAACTGTAATACCACCACGTTTCGAGGCCAACATCTGTTTGACCTCACCGCCGTTTTAAATTTCGATATCATCGGTCCGATGAATCCTACTCATTACCCCCATATCCCCAGTCAATCCCCGGACATATTGGACATAGCGCTCCTAAAGAATATCAACCTACGGTTGGATTCGATAGAGGCGATGGACGAACTGACTTCTGACCACCGGCCGGTCGTCTTAAGACTGGCCCCTCGCGACGGACTCCTTGACCCTGACCAACCCCCCCTCACGAAAGTAGTCACGGACTGGCGGAAAGTAAGCGACCGACTGAAATCCACCACATCCCCGATACTGGATTCTATCCCCGATCAGTTTGACTCGATCGCCGACACGACGGCCGCGATCGACTCACTCACGGAACACGTACAATCAGTCCTGAGCGATTGCTCGAAGCAGGTTCCGGCGATGGACCCCCATCGCCGAAAGCTGCCGGACGATGTGCGTGAACTGCTGACTGAGAAGAACGCGGCCACTCGTGCATACAGTGTCTTTCCCTGTGACGCTAACAAAGTCTTCATGCGCCAATTACAGAAATCTGTAAGGAAGTGAATGAAAGAACTGCGTGAGGCTAACTGGGACAAGATGCTGGGCGAACTAGAGCCCACTCATCTTGCCTTCTGGGAGCTTCAGAGGAAACTCAGATCCCCGCAAGTAGCTTCAATGCCCCCTCTGACACGACCCGACAGGACGATAGCATTCGACGACACCGACAAGGCTGAATGCCTGGCTGACACTCTCGAGACTCAGTGCTCGCCCAGCTCTCAACCAGTAGACCAAGCTCACCTCGCTGAGGTGGACGCTGAAGTCGAACGTAGGGCGAATCTCCCTCCGGTCGAAGACCCTGATTGTCCTCTGGCTCCCGTCACCCCAGACGAAGTGCACGACATTATCAAGGGTCTGAAAACCCGTAAATCTCCCGGATCAGACGGAATCACCAACAGGGTGCTCCAGCTGTTCCCCGCTCACCTGATCATGCTAATGACCACCATCTTCAATGGCGCTCTTAGCAACAACATTTTTCCTCAAGCTTGGAAAAGTGCCACGGTCATCGGTATCCCGAAGCCCGGCAAACCTAAGACCGAACCTTCCAGTTACCGACCCATCAGTCTGCTCAACGTCTTCGGCAAAGTCTATGAGAGGCTTATTTATAAGCGTCTCAGAGACTATGCCGAGACGAAGGGCCTCATCCCAAACGAACAGTTCGGGTTCAGATCCCAACATTCGTGCGTACAACAGGTCCACCGTATCGTCGAGCATGTAAGCGCTGGCTTCCAGCGCGGGCTCATGACGGGTGCTGTGTTCTTCGACATTGCGAAAGCGTTCGACAAAGTCTGGCACAACGGCTTAATATATAAGCTCTACAAACTCGGTGTGCCCGATCGTCTCGTGCTCATCTTACGAGACTTTTTGTCGGACCGCACCTTCCGCTATCGCATCGAGGGTGCGCTATCCTCCCCCCATCCGCTCCGCGCAGGCGTCCCTCAGGGCGCTGTGCTGGCACCGCTGATATTCACTATATTTACTAGTGATATCCCCATATGTAGAAAGGCGCAGTTAGCTCTGTTCGCAGACGACACGGCCATCTACTACTCCGGCCTCAGGCAAGACAATATCGCCCGCATCCTTCAGGCCGAAGTCAACAGACTCGCGGCCTGGTTCAGGAAGTGGAGGATTGAAGTCAACCCTGATAAGAGCCAGGGGGTCCTATTCTGTAGGCCCCGGCGATCACCCGCCCTGCCCCAACCGATCACCATGTTCGGCAAGCCTATCCCTTGGGAGAAGCGAGCCAAATATCTCGGTGTGGTCTTAGACCATCACATGACGTTCGGCGAGCACATAAAACAGGTGCGCTCGCGCGCCAGTTTTGCTCTCGGCCGACTACACTCCGTACTCAACCCGCGCAGCAAGTTGTCCCTTAAGTGCAAATTGCGTATTTACACCGCGTGCATTCGACCGATCATGACTTACGCCTGCGTAGTCTTCGCTCACGCAAAGTCATATCACATTCATAAGATGCAGACGCTTCAAAACCGATTTCTCCGTAGAATTACGAAAGCTCCTTGGTTCGTTCGGAACGAACAACTTCACGTAGACCTTAAGATGCCTACCATCAAACAGTTTATGAAGCGCCTTGCAAAGCGCTTTTTCGAATCCGCGGAACGTCATCGCAACCCCTTGGTTGTGCAGGCCGCTAGTTACAGGCCTTCTGCCATTAGTCAGACTCGCCGACCGAGGCACACTCTCTTAGATCCGGATGACCCCATTCAGGAAAGCAATAGGGCCACGAGTACAGTGCACAAAATACACAAACCGACCTTCCGTCCTCGCCGCCGAGGTACCACGCGAACTTCCCGAGTAAATGGTAATAAAAGTCCTCCCCCCCGTCCCTTGAATGTCGATGCGCCAGCCGCCCGGTTAGAGGCTGAGAGCGCCGTAGCAATAAATATAATATCCCCTGATAATAATCATGATCAAAATGTTGATCCAGCCCGTCCCCAAATTGTTAGTAATTTTGTGATCCCCCAACGACGCCCTGAGCCGAGGTCCGTACCCCACAGGGGGTGCCCTTAGTGCGCTGTCGTTTAGTTTTTAATATATATAATTTGCGCCCTGGCTGGAGGCTTTAAGATTAAAAACCTTAGGGCAGCCACAGGAATATCCGGTTAAGTAGCAACGACCTCTCTAGGTCTGCTACGAGATGCCATACAAAAAAAAAAAAAAAAAAAAAAGAGTCGGTACGCATTTTGAACGTATGCGTCGTGGTGCACGGACCACTGTCTCTCGACAGTCAGTACTTCCCGGTTATTGGATGTGGAACGTTGTCTCCGACAAATTAGTACTATCCTTATTGCGGTGGGTGCATGGACCACTGTCCCTGACAGTCAGTACTGCCCTATGAGACCGCCACTACCATTATTACTTATTTAATTAATTTTATTTCATTTCTATATTCTCTCGATTTAAAATAACTGATAGTTCGATTGAAATAGATTTCTGTATTGCCATATCTGAGTATTACTTCTGATGTCTGGACCTATCCCGACATATACAAGCCTAGTTTTTGTTTACCCAAAACCTCTTAATCACCTCAAACCCATTGTACTCATCATTATTATGATAAATTACCATGAAACCAATTCCGAAATCGTGAGAAATAATTAGCTGTTCAGTAGATTCATTGTGTTCACTTAAAGGCTTCTACATACCGGGGCGACTTGTCGCGCGACGCGACGCGACACAAAGGCACCGCTCGTTCCGTGACACGCGGGGCCTTTGTGCCGTGTCACGTCTAGAAGCCTTAAATCTTCAAAATGTATGAGACTGCAAACATTTTTTTTCGTGATTTCCGGGTTGTTCTAATCGTAAAAGTTGATCATAATGATGAGTACAGTGACAGGGGTCACTGTAATCAGAGGAAAGGCTTAGGGTAAGCAAAAACTAAGGTTTCCTATAGTATAAGTAAAGTTGTCAATCGATTGTAAGAACTGACTTTATTTCGAAAGTGTTTAATTTCGAAGTTTTGAACTGTGCTCGCATTTTCATAGTAGACATGGACACTCTTGATATTTGAACCCTTACAATCTACAGAATTTATTACCACAAATAATTAACGGGTATGAATTGTGTCACGTGTTACCTACGTCACTCACAAGCAGAAAAGGGCTGATATCCAAAATAAAAATGTTGTTAATTTCCTGTACTCCTGATATCATCATTCTTCCTGATGTTGGTGCTGGTGGTGTACTGTCTGCTACCCGATCTCAGAAACCTCTCCGGCCTAGTTCTGATGGCCTACATATTTACCCAACTCTCGGCTTTCGTAAATAAATTGATCATGACTTTTATTAAGAGGACTGAACCAGTGGGGTTCTGCAAAAGATTCAGTAAGTAACAAATTATTGAATTATTATTCTTTAAGCTGACCCGCCTTGGCTTTTTTACGGTTACTGATACAATTTCAACAAAAATACAAAGAAACTTTGTTCTACGGTCCCAAAACAATGATATAAAATATATTAACTAACTTTTAAAATGATAAGATATTTTTGCAATGAAGTTCTTTAACGCGAGTTGCGGTAGGAGTTAACCAGTGTCGGATGGGAATGACCAGGTGTTCCCGGTCATTCCCATAGCCCCCCAGTAAACTGGGAGGCATGCGGGGCCCGCCAACAAGGCGGGCATGCGCCGGGAGGGTTTTGGATGTAAAGGCTGCGCCGGTTTCCCATGCCCTCCCATCACGGCGTTGCGGGAACACCGCTGAGTTTTAGTGGGTATACTGTGTGTCTAACAGGAGTCCCACATACCCCGTCTCGTCCCACACGAGCGGGCATGCGTAACGCAGTTGACTGGTAGAAGTAGCCACGTAAAGAAAAAAGTTATAGAATAGAATAGAATACTTTTATTTTCAGACAAATGTCCATAGAGTTAGTAACAAATTTACTTATCATCTAGTGTTAGTACAGACAAAAATTAACAAAACAATTAAAATTAAAATTCAGCGTGGACCTGCATCCACCTCCGCAACATCGGGGAATCCCACCGATCTGTGAACACACGGAGAATACTGTTGGTACAAAATAACGGTCAAAGGTGCTGATAAAATATGTCAAAATTCCAGAAGCTACAAGCAGGAAACCAGCAAGTAAATACCTACCTACTTTTTTAATGAAATATGTCTATAGAATTTGTAAATTAGCATCCAGTTCCTCTCAAGTAGGAAACAATGAAATTAAATTGTTTATTCTGTAAATAGGATAACGGAATCACTTTTACACGTCATTTATAAAATATATATATATATATATCTATCGCACCTATGGTAAGACAATAACTGCACTTTTGGTGATTTTACAGGAGAGCCATTTTAATATCTTTTTACATTCAATACCGTATTGATCTGCATAACGTTACTTTGAAGTAATTCTGCTATGCATAAAATAAGCCATACAGTTTTATGAATTAAAACATATTCTTTACTGGAACAAAATATATATTTTATTTTCATTTTTTTTTGTAAATATCGGAGTAAATTTACAGGCTTTGTTGCATCAAAATTTAATTCATTTTATAATTGTGACCCTTTTCACTCTTTAATTTTGAATGATTTTGGGCTAAAAATAGTTTCTTTTTTGCAAAAATATAGTATTAACTTGATAGTTAGCTAGCTAATAACTAGCCCAAAATCATCCACAATAAAGTTCCTAAAAATACTATAAATATCAATTTATAGTATTTGTAGGAACTTTATGCTCCATACACTTAAAAATTACTAGTAAATGTAATTCTCTCAATTCAGGTCTTTGTAATTTCACTTAAAAAAAATCCAAAACTAGAGATATAAGCAACGTTAAGCAATCTTTGACTGCAATTAATTGTCAGTCTTTACCATTTCTTAAATTACTTTTGTTTTTTTTTAAAGATAATCACAATACTGAAATTGAACAGAATTATAGAAAAGAAAACGATATTTATACCTAAGGATTTTCTTTTTAACGCCTTTGTTCCTCCAAATATGTGCTCATAAAATAGACATAAGTGTACCAAATGTGACTTTGTCCTTCCAGAAACTTCAAACGCAAAAGCGCATATTTAACTTTGATGACTTTGTCACTCCAGCTTCTCACTACCTTTGACCGGTGGCGGCGGTGCGCAACTGACCAATGAGATATTGTTGCGCCAAGATAGTCAAATAAATTCACTATTATGACAAAGACACTCTGGTGATATTAAACTGAAGTTAATACGCGTCTTTGTCCCTCCAGATAAAAGGGCGTTTCTAAAGCACTATTATAATTATAATTTATTGACAATTATACCCTTAACAAAAATACCCTTGTCTTACCGAAGGTGCGTGATATTAAAAATAAGCTAGATGTGTTCGACGTTTCCTATCCGACTGCTTCTGAGAAGAACTGGCGAAACAAACTCAGGCGACTAAATCTCATTGAAAGTCTAGACATAATCTTGGTCAGGTCATGTGACGACCATGTAGATTAGTGTCTGAAATAGTCTTTTAAGCTTAGAACCACACAGATTTGAGTGGACCTGTCCAGACAGTGCAAGCATAGGTATGTCAGTAATCGTATAAGTAGCTCAACTCAGAACTCTTATTTTTCAAGACAGAAGATTTTTTTTATATTTTGATTTTTACTATCAAAACGAGGCCTGTCATGGCGACTCGAAAGTTGTCATACTTCTTTATGTTCCTATCAAAATGCACTTTTATTTTACAGTGTTGTAAACTAGTAGTATTTAGTCTCATTCTCAGGAATCTCAGGTAACTACATTATAAATTAGGGAATGGAAATCGTGTAACACAAAAAATAATAATTTGTCTTCTTTGAATATAATTTTTATACAACATTAGTTTTAGTATAAGCGAAACCCGAAACACGTGTCTAGTATGTTTATGTAAAGAATCTATGTACAAAATTTCAAAACTGTATCATGAAAAATCACAAAGTTATAAGGTAGTTATGTTACCGGGTTGTCCGTACAAAAATATGCTAACGGTGCCCCCGCGCCTCCAGGGTCGTCTTGCGCTCATTGATAATAATTTGGCAGTAGTTACCTAACCGTACGGCGATTGTATTGTAAGTAATTAAATGGTGATAGCATTTTCCATCACACTTAAATATTTTTGGGACAAAATTTAACAAGCTGTAAAAATTATTGAAATCGATTCAGTTCCTTATTCTGAACAAACTATATTCAGGTTTCGCATAAACTAAAATTAATGTTGTGTATTCATTAATCCAAAAGTATTTACAAAATTGAGTTGAGTTTAGATATTTTTAGCTAGGAACCATTCTAATATTACTAATACAATAGAATATTCAGTGTATTTTCCTTACTGTCAACTAGCCTATTGTGAATAAAACAAAATACCAGGTACCTTAACAGTTCGTCCATCGGCCTGCAGTTTTATAAATTACTAAGTATAATATGTAGGGAAGTATTAATAAGTGAAGGCACGGGAATATATTCGTAAGAAGTTGGCAGAATCATCCCAGCGTTGATTCGTTTTCTCCTCCACCAATCGTTATTTCTCCTGACACTTTTTATCTTGTTTATAAGTATGTATGTATGTATGTATTAGTATATATTTTTGATTTTCAAGTTATCTATCCCCCTATGTTGCACCTACCATGATTTGTCTCTGCATCACCCTAAGGTTGACTGGTAGAAAATGCCTCAGGCATTAAGTCAGCCTTTGTACAGTATTTTCATACTTGTGCATGAAGTTTTAATAAATATATAAGTAGGTACTGACCAAAGATTACCTACTGTATTATTTTGACATACCTACCAAGGAGCAACTTATTATAATCTGGTGGTTAGATTAAATAACTCATGCAAGTACATTTCATTTTATTTTAGATTCTCCACATACGCAAAGTTAGCTATGATGATGGGACTGAGTTGGTGCTTGGAGCTTCTTCCTGCTATAAATATTTTATGGTACTACATCTTGACCAATTTGTATAACCTACTCACCGGGGTCATCATATTCTATTTGTTTGTGTGCAAGAAAAAAATATTGGTGCAGTGCCGACATGTCTGGCGACATGAATTTCATAGTTATCGATGACGCCAGATGTGGCATGCTTTCTTTTTGTTGGGTGGCATATTATCAAATAACTACTCCCGCTCTAACCTTCGACTAAAACCCACCCGTCTTTCTTCCGTGGCCTGTGTGCCAGGGCCACGATATCCCTTTCGGACCAACTCGCAACCCTGGCAGGCATTGGCCCTAACGGACCCCGTCAGTTGGTGCTGACATCTCTTTAAGGCGCGCGTGGAACACAACGCGCCGTCGACCCCGGCCTGGTCCTTATCGGACGGCAAGCTACCCATCGCTCACCATCCGCAGGCCCGCGCCTACGGTGGCCGGAAATCAGTTTGCGACTTCAGACGCCCAGGGTAAAAAAGTGAAAGTCCACTTCTGTGTTCAATAATAACAAAGCTGTGTGTTATTTTTATAGGTTTAACATACGCAATGATTTCACAAAAGAACTGGAGTTGGAATTATTCCAGCATACAAGTGGAATTACCAGAACTGCAGGGGTCGCCACTTTCATAGTTAAGAACAGCACTAAGGATCAAAATTGCATTATGGAAGAAATTACTATAGTTTGATTGTGCACTTTTATAATTTATATCGTGACGAGAGTCTTTGGTCAACTGGACCCATTCGAATTGGACCCGCGGGATCACTCAATCCAATCACATTTTGAATAGGTCAATTGAACCCACTGCCCAATTTCATTATTAGTACAGTCACGGAATGAAGCCGAATCTTTTAGTTTTAATTTGATGACTTAAAATATATCAATAATATTCAATTAGGTATTTACACTTCTGAGAAGAAAGGCCGAATAAAACTCAGAGGTCACAGACTGTTTATTTTAAAGTCCAGACTATAATGTTGATTAGATCATGTGAAGACCATGTAGATTGGTGTCTGAAATGGTCTTTTGATGAAAGAACCACACAGATTGAGTGTACCTGTCCAGTTAATGCAAGCATTTGTCAGTAAATAAATAAATAAAAATAAAAATGTTTATTTCTTCACTTAAGTAAATAACTATGTTAGGTTTGAAGTCACCTTTTAAGCATAAATTTGCTTGTATTAGGTGGTTCCGCTCCTCCAGTTTACAATAATTCTACAAATGTGTGAGAAATAAGCCAAAAGATTCATTTAAAACTAATTAACATTTTATAACCCATATTATATTAGTAAGGGCACTGGGTATAGAATATGTCAGTAGTCGTGCATTTCAACCCAGACCATATGAGCTTAACGATTCAAGAACAAATCCAAAGAAAGGACATTTGGGTAGGCCGCCAAAATTACTATAACTGACAAACCATGATAAAAATTAACTGAGAAAAAAGAAGAAGAAAAGTAATGGCCCACATCTTTCCACATGAAAAGATGTCTTCACAATAACAATAACATTTACAATTTACAATAATATAATTCTTCACAAAGTAAATATATCTGTGATTTTTAAATAGTACTTTTTTTTCTGTTATACTTGAGTATTAAGTACCATTTAGTTAATATTCTCATTAAAAAAAGTTTTGTCTTGATTTTACTTACATGTACCTAATTTAAAAAGATTTTAGAGTTTGATTGAGATTATACGTTTAAACCTAATTGAATTGCGTTTTATTATACATATTTTGACTAACCAATTTTGCGCTCGACTGTATGCACTGGTAACTATAAACAATAGATTTTTTTAAAGTTTGAATGTGGGTCCAGTTAATCAATAAAAAATACAGAAAATAAATGATGTGGTCAAGTGGACCCACCGCGCAGCTGCCAGTTCAGTAGCGAGCGGGTCAAGCTGACCGAAGACTCACGAGTCACGATATTATCGTGGACGTCCATGTTCACGTCCTTAAAGTATATGGAAATACGTGCACGTTATAACGTTGTCAAGGACGAAAATTTAAAAGCGACTTCATAATATTTCCATACATTTTACTTCCCTGTGTAATCCTGAATTCCTGATGCCGGTGGATATCCACGATAAATCGTCACTTGCGAAATTATAAAAACGCCCATAGTGTATCACTATGTGGTTGCTGCAGAATATAATATCCCTATCCCTATATTTCGGTATCAAGTAACCGAAATTTGGATCTATAAAATCTCTGGAAATCACATCATCAATTTGATTACGCGCGAACAAATTGAATAGTGTCATTTGAGGAACGTATGGGGAACGTGCCTAGAATATTTTTAATATTAATAAAAGAGATAACGTCCTGGTTGCGAAGCAGAAAGATTTTTTTTTTTATATTTTATTTCGCAGCCCACGTCACGCCTGCGTGTGTGTGTATTTTATGTGGTGGATGTCTATGTTAGTTACGTAACATGCCTATTTTAACTTAGAATACGCCCCACAACAAAGTCATTCGTAGAGTTCAGTTAACCTGGATGCGGCTTACTCGAGGCGTCCAGTCTGGTGTGATGGGGTCATTCGTCCGCTACCAGGTCTCGAGGCAAGGGTTTCGCTTAAGGGGGGCGCGTATGTCACGGCGCTATCTGCTTGACACGAGGCCAAACAGATAGCGTCGGCACACGCGAACAACCCTTTCGCGAGGCACCGCGCCGCGCAAACTCATCCAGGCTCTCGATCCCGAGGTCCCGCTGGATGATATCGTTCCTCTCGAAGCGAGGAGCGTCAACTATGGTCCGCAGCGCAAGGTTTTGTTGTGCTTGGGGCAGTTTTCGTGTCGACTCGCTCGTGAGGGCAAACCAAGCCGGGGCGGCGTACGTCAAGGTTGGGCGCACGTACAGTTTATACACGCCCAGCTTGACGGGTGTTGGATGCGGGACGAGAGCACAGGTTTGAGCAGGTTGTGGACGACCCTACCCTGCGCGGCGACCTTACGGACATAAATTATGGTCCCATCGTAAGCATTTCGACTCTCAAGGTGAACTTGGTCTTCATCCTGATGTACCACGACCTCCTCTACCTTCGTAGTGTAATGTAAACGTGACACGTACAGCTGCGTCGTCGCTGGAATAGTTGGAGGCAGCAACATATCGGGACCAGTCAATGCAGTACCGCACTATTTGCGATAAGCAGGCTTCTTCTTCATCTCCACGCGAGTGAAGCCTTCTTCATCAGCCTGTCCTTGGCTGGTTATCGGCGGTAACCAGCTTCGAACTGCCTCGGAGGGCTTTTGGGAACCCCTCATATTAAGTTGCCGCTTATAATTTGCGTGAGCTTTGATAACGGCAGCCGAGTATATAAGCACGTCACGGTTTTAATGTGCTAATATTGGTCGGTGTCCCAACGATAGGGATCGGATGTGGGGAGTGCGGGAGGCAGTTGTGCATCGCTTGCAGTGACGGCGGCCGGCGAGTAGTAGAATTTTACTGACTCGAAGCTCAGCTGCGGTGCATTGAAAGCGCCGTGACGTGTGTTGACGTTGATAGCTGGCTCATGTGACCTACATACCGTCTTACGTAAATCTGCTACCTCAGTACGTAGATCACTGATGGTGGATTGCGATGATTCCAACTTCCCGTGATGTCCCGCAGCAGCCTGGTGACATCAACGTGGTCGAATATGACGCGGGGGCAGTTTGCGCAAATCCTTCGCCACGAAAGTTGGCACGTCATCCGGGTCGGTCTCCTTCAACATGTAGCGGCATCAACATCGCCACATGCGAACAGTGCGTCACACTGTCGTCACGCAAAATCGCAGTTTACCGCACAACTAGCATATATACAACATCCCGACATCAACCATTGCTCGGGCAGTTGCCCACCATTTTTTTTTTTTTTGTTCACGGGATGGAATATCCTCATGGATGTCCTCCGCCCTGGGGCGGGCGGAGGGGTCTGTCAGACTCTTACTGACTAAAAACCACCCCAGTGTTCCCCTCCCACACTTGCACCGGGGCTCTTGGGATCTATTATTACTTCCGCAATCCCCGGCTAGTGCCGGCCCGCCGCTGCGAGCCACCTCAAGTCTGGGGGGGTGAGGTGTCTGACCCCCCCGCGACGTCTGAAAGGGGCGCGCGTGGAACACTACACGCCGCCATCTCGGGTCCAATGTGATAGGGGGCGGCGGACGTCCCCAAGTCCACCGTCCCTGGACCCATTTATGGGGGCTGGAAGAGGGCGTTATCGGCCCTCCGCCGACGCCCGGTGCGCCTGCTGCGGGCCGGGTGAGCGGACGAGTTCTCCCGCTCCCTTTCCGCAGCCTAAACAGCCGTGTCGCAGAAGGACACCACCGCGTCCCAGGACTCCTCACTGCCGGCCATCGACTCGACCACGGCCGGCAGCGATAGGTCACTACCTACTCCTGAGATGAGGGCACGGCGTGGCTCCTCCCAAGCGGCACACTCTGCCAGCACCACGGCATGACCTAGGTTAGGATTAGGACATCGGATTATTATTATCCGGGTAGTAGTAGACCTGATATTTTTATCTGGGTAGACCTCCATGCGGGCGTAGCCACGGGCAAAAGCTAGGCTATTTTTTATTTGGCACGGAGTACGAGTACCTACCTACTTTTAAGAAATAAGAGTTAAGTTAGGCTATTTCAATATTAGGTATGGCTTTGAATGCACTATGCTATGTAGGTACACACAGTTACATATCAAGCTATATGTCCAGTATAAGCTGACCTCTCAATGTACGGAAATCCGATTCGATTGATATACAATGCGATATCAGCCCAAACTGGATATGTATAGCTGGATATGTGGCCGTGTGTACTTACCTAAAAATAGATATGTACAACAACTACGGCACCCACCAAATTAGGGATATCATAATGTATTAATATAATTAAGCACACATTATGCTACATGTATATATCTATATATTACGCGGAACAACCAGATACTTACATAATAAAATTTACAGGAAAACTTTTAAATGATAATGGTTCTAAATAATGATAATATCAGGAAACTTTGTGAAAATTAACATTATTAGAGGATATTCATCAGTCAGTGTCTGACTTCGTGTTGTATAAATAAGTACCAACTATTTTTACAAATAAAATTGTTATTAAAATTAAATTGAATTTCAACAAAATGTTGATAGTTGCTTTTCCGTTTCTCATAATATTATCTGTAGCAAAAAGTGAAAAGAACTATGAAACTACGTGTAAAAATGATTATAGAGATCTAAAGAATACTCCAATCGATGTGTTGAAATATTGTTCTAATATCGTATGCATAGAGAAATGCTGCGGTGAAGGTGAAATTATGTTACATAATAATACATGTATGAATATGGAGAATGTGTTTATAATAAGGCCAAAGCATGCTTCTCTTAAATCAAAAGTCAACTATTCCACCAATATTTTATCTTCCCGGGGCGAAAATAAGAAATGGAAGTATAATTTTACCCTCGTTTATAATACTAAAGATGTCCTCAAGTGCTACGCTCAACCGACCGGTGAAGCCGACAGTGAATATGACATTTCAGAGGTAACCATTTTTGATTTATCTTTGCTTGCTTCTGTGTTTAGTAATCCGCAAGTCAGTGATGTAACAAAACCTATAAGCTGGCCTCTTCATCATCATCATCAAATTTCAGCCGAAAGACGTCCAATGCTAGACATAGGCCTCCCCCAAAAAGGGGGGGATTTGCCATAATCGCCACGCTTGGTAGGCGGGTTGGAGATCGCAGTATGGTTTTAAAAATGCATAGAGAACGCTGCTGCCCGTTCTATAGTACGTCCCTTAGTCGCCTTTTACGACACCCACGGGAAGAAATGGGATAGTGCTATTCTTTACGTCCGGCACCAAACGGAGCTGGCCTCTTATTATATTGAACTCCGCACAACGCTAGGCTAGCTCAAGGACAAAGTGTTACCACTAACGTGTGGCCTACTGTACCTATGGCATAACCATAATCGGTCTATATTGGCCACTTCTCAGTTACATGCCTCCAATTCTGTAAGAGGGAGTGGGACGTAAGCCCGTACGCAAGGCGTTTTTTATTGCTCTCTAGATTTCAGCCGATATATTTTAAACTTTAAACGATGAGGACCTTTTTAGGGTTCCGTACCAAAATGGTAAAAAGGAACCCTTGTGGTGAGACTAAGTCTGTCTGTCTGTCACACCTGGATATCTCAAGAACTACTAATGCTATCAGTTTGAAATTTAGAATAGTTTTAGACGACGTTTTTCCAATATTTTGCAAACAAGAAAGAAATTAAAAAATAAAATTTTTTGCAAAAGGGACTGAAAGCGAGTCTTAAAAATTTTAAGTGGGGCTACTAGGGTATGTGGGGTATCATATGAAATAGCGCTGTTTTCAGATTCTCAAACATTTTTAATTTATTTTTTAGGTTGCAAAGTTTCCGACTTTTGAAGAAAATTTAAAAAAAAATACCATTCCCCCCCCCTTATCTCCGAAGTTTGCATAGATAAAAATCTGAAATTATTCTATGTGATAGAAGTTTATGTAAAGATTACAGGAAAAATAAACCAATGTCTCTAAATAGCACAGTTTTTCAGAAATCATCAACATCATATATACGTACGGAACCCTCGGTGCGTGAGTCCGACTTACTCTTGACCAGTTTTATTTTTTAACTGCTCATAAGTCATGATTGGCGACTGTTTAACCATACATTTTTGACGTTTAAAAATAAAGTCCATCTGTAAAATCTGTTGTGCTACGAATGTTTTCGATTCTAACTATTCCTAGTGTTTGCGTTATTTATTTCACGTTAATGGAATTATTATTCTCTTTTTATAGGTTAATTACTAAACATGAATTCCGAAAAATCTCCCGGTGGTAAACTAACCGTGACCCTGTATTTTGTTCTAATTTATTTTATTATGTGGGTAACCAGTTATTCTGTTTACAGAATGGATCGTTATGGTGGCAAGATAAGGAATCAAAATACTTGAACCAAATTAAAAAACTGAAATATTGTATAGACTACAAATTAGTTGGAGGAGCTCGCAGAAAACGAGACATAAAAATCAGCATTTGGCAAATGACTATAGCTCCACAAGACGAGGTGGAGATAGAAAATTTTGAAATAGTGGGTTAGTAACAGTTTTAAACATAATTAAATTACAAATTGGCCGAGTAGGTAAGACAAACGGCATCGAAGGTCAATATAATTGTAATTTATACTACACAGGGGTATTCATTGAAATGTTAATGGAGAAAAGACAGAAACCTAGAAGAATAAAAAGCAATATTCATTACTACAAACCCACACCCCAAACCCATTGTACTCATCATTATGATCAAATTTTACCATGGAACCAATCCCGAAATCGTGAGAAATAATTAGCTGTTCAGTAGATTCATTCAATCAAATCAACTCAGCCTATACCGGTCCACTACTGGACATAGGCCTCTTCCAGGCTGCGCCACAACACCCTGTCCTCCGCCTTCCGCATCCAGTCTGTCCCAGCCCCCTTTTTAAGGTCGTCGGTCCATCTAGCTGGGGGCGTCCCACACTACGCTTGCCGATACGTGGTCTCCACTCCAGGACTCGTCTGCTCCACCGGCCATCGGTCCTTCGACAAACATGGCCAGCCCACTGCCACTTCAGCTTGCTTAGTCTGCAGGCTATGTCGGCAACTCCGGCTCTCTTCCGGATAACTTAATTTCTAATCTTCAGAGAAACTCCGAGCATAACCCGCTCCATAGCACGCTGAGTGACCTTGAATTTGTGGACCAGCCCGATTGTCAGTGTCCATGTTTCGGCACCGTATGTCATAACGAGCAGGACGCACTGGTTGAAGACCTTAATCTTCAAACACTACGGGATTGGCGACGAGAAGACTTGACGAAGTTTTCCAAACGCTGCCTAACCCAACCGGATCCTTCTGTCTGCTTCTTTCTCAAAGTTGTGCCTACCAAGCTGTATAACTTGCCCTAGGTAGACGTACTCCTTCTCACCCGACGATGTGGATTGGACTCGGCAAGACTTGCGAATTGTACATGACTTTCGTGTTATCCAAATTCATGCCGAGGCCAACCCGCCGAGAGGCTCCATTTAGGCTGTGCAGCATCTGGTCTAATTGTTCCAGCGTCTCTGCCATTATCACGATGTCATCGGCAAAACGAAGGTGTGAGATATACTCGCCGTTTACGTTGATACCCTGTCCAGTCCAGTCCAGCGTCCTAAAGACGTCCTCCAACGCATTGGTAAACAGTTTCGGGGGATATAACATCCCCCTGTCTTAGCCCCCTGAGTAGTTGGATGGGACTGGTTTCCTTATCCTGGATCTGGATAGTCATCGTTGCAGCGTCATTCAAACACCTCAACACTTCGTTGTTGTCGTCAGCGTTGAGACGTTGTACAGCATTGTACTCTTCGGTCTTCTGCACAATCTGCCGAACAGTATGGATGTAGTCTACGGTACTGAAGCCTTTTCGAAAACCGGCTTGTTCTGGTGGCTGGAACTCGTCAAGTCTCCTGGCGAGACGGTTCGTGACAGCCTTCGGAAACAGCTTGTATACTTGGCTCAGAAGTGAAAAGGGTCTATAGTTTTTCAGCAAGATTTAGTCGCCTTTTTAGAACCAAGGAAGAACAGAACCACCGTACCTCTGCTCCACGCTTTGGGCGTTGTACCCTCTTGGATGACGGAGTTGAAGAGACTCGCTAGCTCTCTCAGGACTGAAGCCCCGCCCACTTTAAGGAGCTCTGTCGTTATTCCGTCATCACCCAGGTGCCTTGTTGTTCATTAGCGGCTCAAGAGCCGCCCTAATCTCGCAGTGGTCGACTTCCGAGATATCCTCCGTGTAGTCGCGCGTTAATTTGACTCGATGGTCATCTTCACTATGTAATGCCCCGCTGATTTCGCCATCCGCGTTGAGTACAAGTGTCCGTAAAAATCCTCGAGATACAAGTCATGATTCTACCACCCGCAATTTTCAGTTTCGTCAAATGGGACCTCATAATTGCTGAGCGAACACTTTCGACCCTCGGTTTTGCTCAATCGTGACCTTAATGTCACTGGTATTGGAGCACCGAAGGTCGCGTCGCGTCAGCTTTCAAGTTTTTAGGTTTAAGGTTCTTTATCTGACGAAGGCGGCTGCGTGGATGGCAACTCTTGTCTTTCCCTCATAAGTCCGAGAGTCTCAGAGGAAAGTTTAGACACCTTACTTTTCCGCTGCGACGGGAAAATTCTCGACAGTGCCTATGGTTTCCAGTACGGGGAATCGATTTTGAAGTTCCAGTTGGAACTTTTCGGATCCAAGAGCGGTTTGGAGCTGCGTAGGTCGAAGGGTACGTAGGCCTCATCATTCGGATTCTTTCGGCTCGAAAATTAATATTTAGAGTGCCTCAGACAAGGCTGTGATCGCTTCCGGTATTAAACCTGCTGATCACGGAGACATCTCTAAATATGTGCCTCTCATCCGTCATAATGAAGTCTATCTTGTTCCTTGTCACCGGGGCGTGTTATCGGGGCTCTGCCAGGTCCACTTCCTTTGGGGTTTCTTCTCGATGAACGAATTCATTAAGAAGAGCCCCTGCGACTCTAAAAAGTTAACAAGCATTTGCCCCCTGTGATTCCTGCGCCCCAAACCAAACTGTCCGAGTTTCGATTCGCCGCGTTCTTGTACTCCCACTGTGGCATTGAAGTCTCCGATAAAAACGTTGGAGTGGGCCTTTGTCGTACTGTGCATTACCTTGGCAATGTCCTCGTACATGGCCTTGACTGTCTCGTCAGAGCATGTCGAAGTCGGCGCATATACCTGTATCACTTTCAGGTAGTACCTGTAAGTGAGTCTTAGTACAAGGTACGCTACCCGTGTCGACACACTACTGATTTCTACAACGCTGCTAGTGAGTTCCTTGTTCACAAGAAATCCGATACCACCTTGGGAGAGCTGATCACCTTCGCGTAAGTAGAATAGGTGGCCTAACTCCAGGGTTATTGTGTCCTCCCCCTGTCTTCGGACTTCAGATAGCCCCAGTATATGCCAGTTAATGCGACCTAACTCTACCTCAAGTTCGGCGAGGTGATGGTCCAGCCTCATCGAACGTCCATTGTACGTAGCCAGATGTAGTCGGCGTTGGTAGCTGCCGTAGCCCGGGGATTCTTCGCAACCCCGTCTCACCGTTACCTTGACCGCTACCTTGACCAGGAATAGCGGGAACACCGGGAACTGGGGCCGTTGTTTTGGCATCTCAGCAGATTAATTGTGTTCACTTAAATTAACAAAATGTATGAGACAGCAGACTTTTTTTTCTCGTGGTCCGAGTTGGTCGCAGCACTCGCAACGTAAAAATTGATCATAATTATGAATACAGTGATCCTTTAAGAGGTTTAGGGTAAAAAAATACTTTTTACAAGACCGACTTCCAAAAAAAAAATTATTTTTCACTTTTTAGTGGGTCAGTTTGCAATTTATCTAAGTTACAATAGCATAACGTCAACTGCTTGTTTTTCCCGATGCAGGGGCACTCATAGTTGATGAGTTCTCCTGGTAAGAACCAGGAGAACTGGAACTGAATGGATAACTTAATAACTTCACCTAACTGGTGACTTCACCATATACATTGTGACAAGCATAAATTGCTTAGCAACCATATTAAAGTGTCTAATCGAATCGCAACAGTGAAATACTTATTATAAAGTAGTTCCGGTGGCCATCTGTGGTTTTTATCATCAGTTCCACTTCACCAAATGGTGCTTCCCGAGTGCAAAAGCATGAGTTAGCACAAAAAATACTGAAATCAGTATGGGTGTGCCTATAAAATTTGAGGATTGTCCTCGATTTCCATGGGATCCCCTCATCAGATTCTTACTTGGTGACAATGGGACCACCTCGGGAGCATAACCTTTCAAACAAAAAAATTGACGGAGCAATCGGTCAACAAACCTAAAAAAAAGACAAACTGCCGAACATCTTCCTCCTTTTTGGAAGTCGGTTAAAAAACTATGGTTGTACATACGTATAGTACGAGTATAAGTAAAGTTGTCAGTTGATTATAAGAACTGACTTTACTAAGAAGTGTTTAATTTCGAAGTTTTGAACTGTGCTCGCATTTTCATAGTAGACATGGGCACTCTTAATAATTGAACCCTTACAATCTACAGAATTCATTACCGCAATTAATTACCGGTTATGAATGGTGTCACGTGTTACGTCACTCATGACCGGAAAAGGGCTGCCATCCAAAATAAAAATGTTGTTAATTTTCAGTACTCCTGATATCATCATTCTTCCTGATGTTGGTGCTGGTGGTGTACTGTCTGCTACCCGATCTCAGAAACCTCTCCGGCATAGTTCTGATGGCCTACACATTTTCCCAACTCTTCGCTTTCGTAATTAAATTGATGGTGAATTTTATTAAGAGGGACCCACCACAGGGGTTCTGCAAAAAATTTAGTAAGTAACAAATTATTGAATTATTCTTTATGCTGACCCGCGTGCCTCGGCTTTTTTACAGTTCCAACAAAAAAAGTCTTTACACACAAACTTTGTTCTGCGGTCCGAAAGCAATGAAATAATGGCTCTATCCTAACCAAATAACCTTGAGGATTCGTTCCCTCTTTGCCGCACCTCACCTCTACAATACTTCGTAAAACATTACTAGCGCCACCTGGCGGACAACTTACGAATACAATTAAAATTTACAGACCTTAGAATTCACAGACACGGCGTTCAATGAATTCACAGCTACGAGTGTGCACACCCACACTCGTATAATGTAATAGAACATTGAGTGCGAGTATTTATTCCTTTTTTTTATTTTCATATTTTCATATATTCTTATTTTTTTATTTTCATATATTCGTATTTATTTTTTTAATTTGTATTTTTTTCTATTTTTTTTTAACTTTTTATTTTTTTTCGACTTGGGTGTTATTTTCATGGCTTTCGAGGTATCTGATAACAAAACTGAGGCCTAAATCAAAATTCAAGATGGCGCCACCGAAAATTTGCAAATTTTTCGCCATAGGTATCGTTTTCATAGTTTTTGAGGGCGCTGATAATGATTATGGGGTCAAAATTTAAATTCAAGATGGCGCCACTTATTTTTTTTTATCTTTTTTTCAACATGGGTGTCATTTCCATGGTTTTCGAGGTAGCTGATAACAAAACTCGATCCTATCCTATTATATCCTAACCTATCCATATGGACCAAAGACATTACATTATTTAGTATCTATCTTAAATCTCTTTGAGGTGGACGCACGCTCCCGTGGGTCACGGCATCAAACTTTGGGCGAATAATGTAATAATGCGACCAAAAACATCAGCTCGCAAAACATTAGAAACGTTATTATTTAACGAATTTAAAGGAACTGGTGCAGCGGTGCTATCAATTATAATATGTTGAGGAAAATAAATCTGAGACGATCGATCAATTTAGCAAAGAAACGGGGCTACAGATATTACGGTGTAACTGTAGACTGTTTGTCGATGAAAATAAACTCTTTATAGAGGCAGCCCGTGTGGTCTGATAGGTGAAGACTCGATAGTAGAGATAAAATTAATGTCCTTATAAAATTGCAAGTATGTCACCTGATGAAAGATTTAACAAAAAAAAGAAGACTTCTGCATGTTTCAAGACAAAACGTTACAATTAAAACATAACCATAATTACTTCTACCAAGTACAAACCCAACTACACATAACTCGTCGAGATTTATGTTATGTCATTTTACGGTGTCATAAAGGCTTGCTTTTTGAATAAACCTGACAAGCGCGTGTCGGACTACGCACAAGGGTTCCGTAGTTGGGATGAATTTATCCCAAATACCAACTTAACATTGTAGTTGAAAAACATGTTCTCCCAAACATCGATATACGCCACGGTCAATTTTCCAACTGTAAATCCTACATTTCAAAATCAAAATCAATCAAAATCAAAAGTCATTTATTCAAACTAGGCTGAGAATCAGCACTTATCGAACGTCAAAAATTACATGAGACAGTCCCCCAAAAACGCCCACCCTTCACCACTTCCTAGTGCTTTAGCTGGGAAGAAGAAGTGGATTTACAGTTGGAAAATTTAAATATATTATTAGACACTACCAGCTTTAGCACTCTCAAAAACTATGAAAACGACACACATGACGAATATTTTCCACCCTCGAAAACCATGAAAATTCTGTAAAGCCATATTTGTTACATAATATTCAGAGCAACATACAACTTGTTCAAAAAACGTAATAAAAAAATTAATTTCGCGGGCTACTTGCAGTAGGAGTCAATATGGTAGAAATCGTAAAGAAAAAGCGTTCTGCCCAACCATGCGACTTTCTATCTCTTTAAGAAAGAAAAATAAAGTGAAGAACAAGAAAGTATGACTTTAATACGCGTTTTAACACAACTGTCAATTTTTTTTGTTTTTTCTTTTAAATCAAACGTGAGAAGGAACTTCGTTGGTCCCCCGACCGTACACGTTTTTAGGGTTCCGTACCATAATGGTAAAAAGGAACCCTTATGCTGAGACTAAGTCTGTCTGTCTATCTGTCTGTCACACCTGGATATCTCAAGAACTTCTAATGCTATCAACTAGCATTGGAATCGATCTTTGCGTGTCGCTGGTTCGATTCCCGCACGGAACAAATATTTGTATGACCTACAAGTAGTTGTTCCGGGTCTGGCTGTTTGTGTATGTGAATTTAAATGTTTGTAAACGCACCCACAATACAGGAGAAATTCCTAGTGTGGGGCAACGTTTAAAAAAAAAAAAGATGACATTGGCCCAACTATTTTGCAGACAAGAAAGAAATAAAAAAAAATATACCTTTTTTGCAAAAGGGACTGAAAGGGGGTCTTAAAAACTTTAAGTGGCGCTACTAAGGCATGTGGGGTGATAAACCGAGTACTTTTCCGTGTAGTAGTTTAATTACATTAAATATTAAAGAATAAATCTGATTTATATGGTATAACCTTCCAGTTGATTTAAGTGTTACAACTGATAAATGGGCGCCAGGGACTTTGGGGGTCCCAGAACCCGGAGCCGACGAAGAGGTCCAATATTCTTACTGATGAACGTAGGTGTCGGACCCGGAGTCCTTAATTTAAAATTTGTTGAAGACTGGTTTCCGATTTTGAAACCAGCCAGGTATTAAACCGGTTATTTAAATATTAACCGTAGGTAAAAAAAATAAGTATAAGGGAAGAAAAAAAAACCGTCCCGGTTTTTTTTTCTTCCTTTATACTTATCCAGCGCAATCGCTAGGCGGACTCTGCCAGCCGCACAGACGTCTCCGCAGGAGGTTTCGAGCTGACTCGAGGAAAGGGTCTCGCGTCCAGGCTCCGGAAGTCCGGACGCTTCTCCAAATCCTGGCGGCGAGATGAATCTCTCGAGGTGCCTCTTCTGGAATTGACAATACGGAGACCTAATAATATAAAGGGAAACTAATTTATTTTCCTTGCGGTAAAGAGAGGAGACCTATGAAAGAGCGCTGTTTGCACATTCTCAAACATATATATTTTTTTTTTGAGACCTTAGATTCCAACTTTTGCTGAAAAATGTAAAAAAAAATACCGTCCTCCCCCCCCCCCTTATCTCCGAAGTTTGCATAGATAAACATCTGAAATTATTCTATGTGATAGAAGTTTATGTAAAGATTACAGGAAAAATTAAACGATGTCTGTAAATAGCACAGTTTTTCAGAAATCATCAACATCATATACCTATACGTACAAAACCCTCGGTGCGCGAGTCCGACTCGCTCTTGACCGGTTTTTCTTTTTAAGTTACACAAACCCTCGCCCTTTGTCGGTTTATTTATTTACTTAACTAACATTTTTTTTTTATTATTATTTCAGGTCCAGTCGTGTACTTCGCGTTTATGTCTAGTATATTTTGGTTAAGTGTCATATCGTTTGACGTTTGGTGGGGATTAAGGTAATTAATGAATATGTCAAAATATTATAATTTACTTCTATGTATTATTATTGGTTATATTATCAATATTATCATTTACCAAATATTTATTTATTTTCCTTTATCAACTTAAAGTGCCGTGATGGCCCAGTTGCAGTGGTTAAGGCCTCGGCTCTCATGCACGAGATTGTGGGCTCAAATCCGGCAGTACCTACTCAATGTGACTTTTTTAATTCATTTATCTACTTTCTGAGTTTATCTTGGACATTACGGACAACGCACAAACGTTGACTCAGCAGTAATATTCGAATTTGTTATTCGCCCGTAAATCTTTATATCTTACGAAAAAGATGATCTTATTTGGTCTTAAGGCCATCAAGGGATGCACCCAAAGTCGTTGGAGTATTCTTCTTTTGTGCAACAATGCTGATAGGAATAGATAGGAAAAACATGCATTTTTTCACAGTTAGTGCTCGGACTAGTGATTGCGTTTGTTATACAGTACGGCAGAAATAACGCACCACATTCCACCGCACCGCAGTGCCCGCTAGCCCTAACTAACAATTCACGATTACTTTTCTTTTTCACAGATCTTTTCGTATTAAGCGTGACTCTAAGCATGGCGACCTGGTGAAGTTCATGTGGTACGGTCTGTACGCCTGGGGGACCCCGCTCCTGATAACGGGAATAGTCACCACATTGGATAACATACCTTATTTGAAAATTATCGAACCACCCTTCAAAGGTTGCTTATCGGATGGTATGTATATTTTTTTTGGCGTTTAAATACCAATTGTTTTTGATTCAATAAGCTGATACTGACTGACTGCGGCTGTAATTATGGCGGGAGTCGTACTTGACACATTTGGTGGCACTCAGGCAACTATTAGCGTGGAATTCAGTCGGAGGCAGTGCCCTGCTTGTGCTTCGTTGGCACGTCCCGAGGGTGGAAAAGCCGTTACCTTGCTGCAGCCTTCCCAAAGGTGGAGAACCAGGCGACTCTTAGCAATCATAACGGTCCCTTACTTCTGATGTGGCTACAAGAGATTCGGCGTCTGTTCTTCGCCTCTATGAGGTCGCCTTCCCAGCGCACTATGGGACCAAACGGTATTTTCCATCTAAAAAATGGTTCGGACAGAAGTAGTGTTACTGAAACCGTTTTAATTGTTTTATAATCTGCGATGATAATGCTATCCGACAAAGGAGTAAAAAAAAACTGGTTTTAGATATATACATCCAAACTTTGAACTTCGATAATTTCATAATAACTATATAAATTACTCACTATGGATGTTCAATTCTAGGTTCTTCAAGGGAATATATAAGTATTATACATTTTTGGATTGTTCAGGATCTCTAGTATTTACAATTACGTTATGTTTACTTATTTGAGATTTTTTTATTATTATTTAAATTTTAATTTTTAAGCGTCCGCGTCGGTCGTTTGGAAATTTTCCATCTTTTTAATTTTTAAGTTGAGGTTTCCTTGTTGCCGATAACTGCCGATGTCGAGTTACTGACATTTTTAGATTCCTTAAATATTCAGTAATACAAGGAAATAAAAAAAACCTGCGTCATAATTGCGCCATTTCGAACTAGAAGAAAAAAAATCAAACGAGGGAAATGAAATACATTGACGATTCTTTGCATTTGGAATAAAATGGTTCCATCCAATGATATTATATTAAATAAAATATATTTTTTCAATAAAATATCATTGGTTCCATCTAACAATTTAAGCATAATTTATAAATTATGATGTAAACCTGGTCCTTATCGGACGGCGAGCTACCCATCGCTCACCGTCCGCAGGCCCGCGCCTACGGTGGCCGGAAATCGGCTTGCGACTCCCGACGCCCGGGGCGTCGCCTGCGGCGACTAGGGGCGTGAGGGCCTTGCCTCTCCCTCACGCGTTCCGCCTCCTCCTTCACGAGCATTACTGCTTCACAGAAGGAGGTGACGGTCTCCCATGCACTCTCGCTCCGAACCATGACCTAAACAGGAACCTCCCGAAACAACCATGTCCGGTGAGGACCTGCGTCAGGTGGAAGGTGAGGACGCCACTCCTCAAAGAGGGGACTTATTGCCACAATTTTGGCTTGCCCATTACGAACATAGCTGCCATTAAAACTTTTTTTTTCAGACTATTCATTGACTTTTTACTATAGGATACCAATAGGGATATTAATTTTCATAAATATCGTACTATTCGTCATGACTGTCTACAACATATGGATGGTCAAACGTGCTGTTAACAGACGTCAAGATTCCAGAAGCAGCAAGCAGCAAAACATCAAGTAAGTACCTGACCTACCTATTTTTTTTATGAAATACTCTTAATATACACAACATATATTTCTTTATATACAATAATACAGTCCCTGTCAAGTAGAAAACAATGTGTCGTTGGATTAAAAGGACGATGGGAACTGGCGTCCCCAAAATTGAAACTTAGCCAACAGACTTGAGACATATCGCATTTAAAAGGTCTTGGCTTACTGATCATTCTTTACTATGGTGACGATCGTCAAAAGCACGGGGTTTTCAGTAAAATTAATAGAATAGATTACATCGCGACATTTAACATAAATTGCGAAATGTGGACTTCTTCTTCTCTTCTGCCTACTCCTTCGTGAATTATAGGCATGATGTTTTATTGTTTTATGTTCCATATTATATAAGTCGGTAATTATTATGCTTTATCTCTAGTATTGTGATGAAAAATGGAAAACAAACATCTATATTTTCGTTAGATAAATGAAACTCATAGATGTTTTTTTCTGGAAACCCCGTATATTTCAGACTTGAAACAAACAGTTTGTTATTTTGTAGGCCGTAACGAAAAATATGAGACAAAATTAAGTCTGTTGGAACAAAAAAAAAATATGGGGACGAGTTCCATAGTCCCATCGTCCTTTTGTCCTTAACCAGAGTATATTTATGTACCGCAGCATACTTAGGTCATACTGAAAGTTTCTGGATTCTGATAAATAGACTTATGATTATGATACATTTATTGTTTTCCAAAGTATATGCCCTCACAATTTATAGATTTTTGGATTCGCTGGAACCACTTACAGACTTTTCACTCAAAGATTATTGTACCTATTACTTTGACATACCTAGGTGCAACTTATTTTAGTCTGCTCCGGTTAGATAAAATAACTTACGCAAATACATTTCATTTTATTTTAGATTCTCCACATACGCAAAGTTATCTGTGATGATGGGGCTGAGTTGGGGCTTGGAGGTTCTTCCTGCTATAAATATTTTATGGTACTACATCTTGACCAATTTGTATAACCTACTCATCGGGGTCGCCATATTCTATTTGTTCGTGTGCAAGAAAAAAATATTGTTGCAGTTGTGCAAAAAGTGAGTAGGTTTTTTTGTCGTCCGACATGTTTGACGACATGAATTTCATAGTTTTCATGGACGGCATGCTAACTTCTTCATTTTGGTATTCACTAAATTGTATGCCACTTGCGTAGGCATTGTTAGCACCTACCTGCAGTTTGACATAGGTAGGTATAAATAATACCTACTTAAGTATAATTATTAAATATTTAATGTTAATAAAGTTAAAAGTGTGAAAGCAAATTCTAGTGTAAAGGCTTCTACATACCGGGGCGACTTGTCGCGCGACGCGACGCGACACAAAGGCACCGCTCGTCCCGCGACACGCGGGGCCTTTGTGCCGTGTCGCGTCGCGCGACAAGTCGCGCTGGTATGTAGAAGCCTTAATGCGAGTACGGCTACATCTCATCATCGTGGTTGATAAATAAGGCGGCCAGCTTTAAAACATCTCAAATTCATATCCATTGATGGATCTTGGCCCCATCGGGAACAGCAAAATAATAACCGTGGGCAAGAATCGCGTCGTGAAACGAACGCACTGCCGTTTACCACATTTTCATGAGTAATTTATACGGTTTTCGGTACTAAGAATACCTAATGGTAATGAACCAATTGTTTACGGCACCTTGGGGCCTAAAATGGACGCTTTGGCAGAATCATAATATGATCTGCGAACTATTCATATCCCGCAATTCATCTGTTTGACAGTTTTGTATGGAGTTTCGTAAAATGGTCCACAAATTATGAATTGCTCAATTGAAGTCTAATGTCAAATAGCAGCTGTCAAACAGATAAATTGCGGGATGATAAGAATTGTATGCAGATCATATCATGATTCTGCCAAAGCGTCCATTTTAGGCCCCCTTATCGGTGCCGGCCGGCGCGCGGGGCATTTATTCCTCAAACATAATACAATTCACCACTTCTGTATTCAATAACAAAGCTCTGTGTTATGTTTATAGGTTTAACATACGCAATGATTTCACAAAAAAACTGGAGTCAGAATTATCCCGGCATACCGTATGTGGAATTACCAGAACTACGGAGGTCGCCAGCTCCATCGTTAAGAACAGGTCTAAGGATCAAAATCAAGAAATGGACCCTTTGAAAAATTGCCCTATGGAAGAAAGTACTATAGTTAAATAAAATATTTACATCATATAAAAACTAACCGACTTAAAATAATAATATATAAGATATACGCTAACAGACTTAACATAATAGTATATGTACATGTATAAAAAAAAAAAAAAAGGTGGGGGACAGAATCATAGGGCATCAAAAAATTCGTCCGCATCGCTGTCAACAGGAAAGGAGCCCAGAAAGCTGGCAGCATTGCTATAGTTTGATTGTGCACTTTTGTATCTTCTAACGTGATGATATTTTCATGGACGTTCACGCCCTTGTCTATGAAAAATACTTATAAATAAAAAAGCCTCTTTATTTCATGCAAACTTTGTTACAGTGCAAATATTTAAAACAAAATGCGATTTCCATTAAACTAATTTCATGCATTAGGTTAGGGAACATAATTTATAGAATAAATCATAAGTTACAAACGCCTCATTTGACATAGTGACATAACCATAGATAAATAAATAATCGATAGGTACTCTTGATTATAATGGAAAATACTTACCTATAAGGAAATACGTGCACGTTGTAACGTTAGCGAGGACGAAAATTTAAAAGCGTCTTCATAATATTTCCATACATTTTACTTCCCTGTGTTATCGTGATGCCGTAGACGTTCAGGATAATAATATAGCATTTATTATCTACCAGAAGCAAGTTTATTAAAAAAAATACACACAAGCAATCAACTGGAATTTTTATTTTTAACAACCAAAATTTAATATAGAAAAGCCTAGCAAACTACTTAATAGAATTAATTAGCTAATCGGGGGTGGAGAGGTCCGTCACCGTCGGCTGTCGATCCAAAAAAGCATTTGTTGTGCTTCTCGCCGTCAAAGTGCTCTAAATTCTGATTTAAAATTACTCCCGGTCATTGCAGACCCACTCGTTTAGCCATGATTTAGTATCACCCTTTAGGCCTTTAGGCCTTTAGGCCTTTCACCACTGCGTCGACTCGAGTCGAGTCGTCCACTCGCCGGGAGGACACGGCGCGGCATACGCTGGCAGAGTGTGCTGCTTGGGAGGAGCCACGCCGTGCCCTCATCTCAGGAGTAGGCAGTGACCTATCGCTGCCGGCCGTGGTCGAGTCGATGGCCGGCAGTGAGGAGTCCTGGGACGCGGTGGTGTCCTTCTGCGAAACAGTCGTGTCGCAGAAGGAGGCTGCGGAAAGGGAGCGGGAGATCTCGTCCGCTCACCCGGCCCGCAGCAGGCGCACCGGGCGTCGGCGAAGGGCCGATAACGCCCTCTTCCAGCCCCCATAAATGGGTCCAGGGACGGCGGACTTGGGGACGTCCGCCGCCCCCTATCACATTGGACCCGAGGTGGCGGCGCGTAGTGTTCCACGCGCGCCCCTATCAGACGTCGCGGGAGGGGTCAGACACCTCACCCCCACCCCCCCCCAGACTTGAGGTGGCCCGGCACTAGCCGGGGATTGCGGAAGGAATAACAGATCCCAAGATCCCCGGTGCAAGTGTGGGAGGGGAACACTGGGGTGGTTTTTAGTCAGTAAAAGTCTGACAGACCCCTCCGCCCGCCCCAGGGCGGAGGACATCCATGAGGATTTTCCACCCCGCGAACAAAAAAAAAGGTTAGAACTGTGACCACACAACGCACGAGCCGAGCGAGCGAAGTGAGCGGTGCCGCGGCAGCGGCCGGCGAGTGCCAGAAACATATTTTTGAATGTAAAACCAAACCACGGGGACAACGGGAAGTATTTTTAAATATTTAATTGAAGTACCGATGGGGGACACGGCGTACGGGGACAACGGGAATAAACAGTCAGAATAGCTACAAGCTATTACAGTACAGGCGAATCGTGGTGTATCCCACTTCTGATATTTTCTATCAGAAGCAGATTTGTTAAAAACTAGCTTCTGCCCGCGACTTCATTCGCGTGGAAGTCGTACGACACCACAATATACTAAAATAACAGCCACATTTTTATAGAAAACGGCTTCGTTGGTCTAACGGTCGCAAGCGCTACTGTTGGGCATAAGGTCCAGGGTTCGATTCCCGGGTCAGGCAAAGTGTTATTGGGTTTTCCATCTGGAATTGCTCACTAACAGTCCGAAGTCGGGATTTGTGCCAATCATCATCATTTCAGCCGAAAGACATCCACTGCTGGACATCTAGGCCTCCCCCAAAAGGGGGGTTTGTCATAATCGCCATGCTTGGCATGCGGGTTGGCGATCGCAGAATGGTGTTAAAATGCATAGAGAACGCTGCTGCCCATGAGTCTCGACTCTCAATAGTCCTTAGTCGCCTTTTACGACACCCACGGGAAGAAATATGGTGGTGCTATTCTTTACGTCCGGTACCACACAGACAATTGGGCACAGGATTTGTGCCCAGTTAGTGGCAATAGACTCGCCCCTATTACATGGGACCTAAACATAACTGGCAAAATGTAGATGTAAGTACTATATTTATGTCGGTGTACCTCTGCCTAACCCTTCGGGGAACACAGCCGTGATGTTATATTATTTTTATAAAAAAATCCCTGTATAGGTACAGATGCCAGCAGGTCAAGCTACCCGCAACTGTCAAATTTTCCAAGGGATAAAGTTGAAAATCTATAAAAGAAACTTGACAGATTGTAGTAGCTTGGTGTGCTGTCTGTACTACGATTGTAGTTTTGATGTCAGCAGCCAAAATATACAGAGACTCAGATCTGGTAAAGCTCCCGAGCAAATGACGCCCGTGTCCTGAGTGCAGTTAGTCCTGAGGTCGACTCCGCAGTCTTCAGTAGCAATTCCCCATTGCTTGCGATGTTTTTCGGGTTCCGTACCCAATAAGTAAAACGGGAACCCTATTACTAAGGCTCCGCCGTCAGTCTGTCTGTCTGTCCGTCTGTCACCAGGCTGTATCTCATGAACCGTGATAGTTAGACAGTTGAAATTTTCACAGGTGATGATTTTCAATTCTGTTGCCGCTACAACTACAAATACAAAAAAAACAGAATAAAACAAATATTTAAGGGGGCTCCCATACAACAAACGTGATTTTTTTACTTGTTTTTGCTCTTTATTGATAACGGCAACAGGTAGACGCTTGAAATATTCACAGAATATTTAGTTATACAACATTAGTTTTTGTTTATACTAAACCTCTTAAGGGGTCATTGTACTAATCATTATGAACAACTTTTACTATGGGACCAACCTTAAAATCGCGAAAAAAAAACAGCTGTTCCCTACATTTAAGTTCGCTGAACTCGTCCAAATGTAGGGAACAGCTGAAATTTTTTCGCGATTTCAGCTTTGGTCCCATAGTAAAAGCTGTTCCATAGTAAAATTTTAAACAAACGAATACGCGTTATAATTTGATTCGCAAAGAACAGAATTTAACGCTGATAGCACGCACACCTCCGCCGCGAAACCATATCAGCGAAACCGCAGTAGTTCAATTGTACTGGTTCGCATCATGTTCCACTAATCGCATCCGATTCGAGTAGCGGAACATGAAGCGAACCAGTACAATTGAAATACTGCGGTTTCGCTGCTATGGTTTCGCGGCGGAGGTGTGCTACCAGCGTTAATAGTAGGTTGGTATGTTGCTTGTGATTTCTGACTTCCTAAGAAAAAAAAATATATATATTACTTTAGAACGTTTAGAGTTATATGGGTATATTGTTAAGACTTGTAATTGACTTGAATATTAAGTTCCATTCGTTCAAAACTCCAATATAATACCAAATTTTGTCTATATTTATGTATGTTAGGTAGGTTTAACTGACTAACGTCCATTAAATATTTGCATGATATCAGTGCACGGAATACCTACCTATGTATTTGCACTTAATTTTATTTGTAACATCTTTTATAGGTAGGTACCCACCACGTTTTATGCAAATAAATGGCAAATAAACGATTTTGATTTTGATGGGAAATGTTTTTTGCGATTTCTGACTTTTGTACCGGCCAGTCTATTAATTATAAAAAAAACCGACTAAGTGCGTGTCGGACCACGCATATTGAAGGGTTCCTGAAGGCGATGGGAATGCACTGTATGTATTTGTGGTTGGTGGAATGAAATAAAACTAAAGCTTAGTGTGATAAAAGGGTTTTAGTGGAAAATATGAAAAATATAACAAGATATTGGAAACGCAAACGTTAACCTTTGACAGATACAAGCAGAGAGGAAAGAAAAAAATAACATTCATAAAAAATATAAGAAACTATTTAAAAGTTTACCAAGGAGACCAAGGAGTTTGCAACAGTTCCGTAGTTTGGGATGAATCACAGAGCATTTAAAGGTACTCATTGTACTCAAGCATGAATGGATCGCTTCAAAATATGTCGCATAAGGCCGTATTTTTTTATTGCATGACTTACACCTGCAGGTTTCAAAGAAATGTATCTGCCATTCGCGAAATAAGTTTTTATTATTATTATTAACAAACATTAGGTACATACCTAGGGATGCTAATATCAATATTTTATACCGTATGAAAAAGGGCTTACAACTATCGGTGGTTTTCAACTTAGAATATCTCTCAGGCATCTCGTTTGTGCTTTAAAATAATGCAACTTTTCTTTATTAGTTGAGTTACCGCAAAACCATCTAGTAATTCATAAGCCGGCACGGCACAAAGGCCCCGCGTGTCGTGAGACGAGCGGTGCCTTTGTGTCGCGTCGCGTCGCGCGACAAGTCGCCCCGGTATGTAGAAGCCTTTACAGTTAGAAGTTGAACAACCCCATGATTGTTAAAGTCCGCCAATATTATGAATGGCTTTGGAAGAAAAAAAAAGGTTATTCATGTCTTGAAGAACAGAAGAAGAAGGGTGAGGAATGTTAATAGAGACAAGACAATTGAAATTTTGAGAACTTTTTTATTATATCCTTGTACAGATTTGGGAGGAGAGCATGGTTTGAGGAAGACAGTCTTTTTTTATACATACATGAAGTAGTTATTCTATTAGATGAAGAGATAGATGGAGTATCTGCAAAGTTTTTGGAAGGACAAGATAAAAGTATATAAGCATACGATTTAGTTACTGGGGGATATACTTTTGCCGCTTCAGCATAATTTATGATACTGAACCTTGTGCCATGTATACTACGTTTGAAATAAGATTAGACATTTAAATAAACCGTTTTTACAGTCCGTTCAATCGATTTTGACTTCTATTGCGTTGGTGGCATGACCAATGACAGCTGTAATAAACAGTCGGTATTGTAACCACGTTTTTGCTTTTAATGCCATCCTTATACCTACGGAATAGAAATCAAAATCGGTTGTACGGACTGAAAACAATTTTATTTAAATGTCTAATCTTATTTCAAATGGAGTATACGTATGTTATAATTATTTTTGCCTAAAAAATTCTGGGCAAGACTTATTAGTAGCATAGTGAAAACCAGAGCAAAGGCAGCAAGGTGCGAAGTGTGGCCTTGGCCACATTTATAACAATGAGGATTGGAACTGCACTGAATTTCAGTGTGACCAAAACGACACCAATTGAAACACTGTACGGCATGCGGCAGGGGAAATAGATTATTTTTTACATTATAATTATCATATAACAAAATATTTTCTATAGAACCTGCCCATCAAAAGTAACAACTATAGATTGGGTTGGTTTCCAAAATATATTATGGTTTTAAAATTGAGGCGTCTGACTTTTAAAATTTGACCGTAACCAATAATGAATTGGTACCGTTCCATAATAGCAATAACTTCCTTCCGTAAGGAAAACAACCCACTAAGCCAATTCTAGTAACATTAAAAGTACCTAGGTATAAAAGCTTTATAATTATAATTAAGTTTACTTTGTTTCGTATTAAAAGTGTAATAATATTTAAAATGTATTCGCATCCAGGAAATTGGAAAAGATAAGAGATATTTTATTGCGGCCGTTTTTTTTTGACGCTACCGTTATTATATTTTAGAAGTCGTTGAGCCTTATGGCTTCTACACACTGGCGCGTCTTGTCGCGCGACGCGACTCCGGTAGAACAATTTCTATGAAAAATTCAAGTAAATTGTTCTACCGGTGTCGCGTCCTCTCTGAGTATAATTGTTCTGTGATTATAATTATCGAACAAGACACCTCTATAACGTGATGGTTTTGATCCATGAAGTTTCTTGCCCGTTGTTCTCCTTAAGAACCTAGTTCGTCTTGGAATGGGCAACTAGCTTCTATCACTTACTAACTCAAACCGAACGACTCCTTGATAAATGATAATTCAAAAGTGCCTGTAAATGTTCTAATTGAAATAAATGCTTTGAGTTTGAGTTAAGTGTTGTGTGTGATTGAAAACCAGGTACCTACCTATATAACAGCAAAGCATTACACCGGAGACTGATCAGAGACGTCACTGGTCCGTATATAGTTACTCTACTCTTTGGTCACTGGGTTCCTCTCTATCTCCGTGACATTTATAAAAACCGGCCAAGGACTTCTTGGCGGGAAAGTGAAGCGTCATGTTCAGCACTTTGTTTAATTTCCAAAATTTGTGTTTATCCGAATATTAATGTGTAATAATGGTGGATTATTAACCATTAAGTGTTTGTGAACGTGCATTAGTGTAGGCAAATCAAACAAAACAGTGCAACTTCGCTTCAAGTTCTCTCAAGAAGTCAGCGTGAGGTCTCAGTAAAGTGCCACATCTTTACTGAAACTCAAGGCGAACGGGCGGGGATATCATCATCATGCATAATATAATTCATTTCATCAATAATAACAAGTTTTGTAACTAAATAAAGACTTAGCTAAAAGGTCCCAGCAACCAGGCCATTAAAATATTATTTAAAAAAAAAAACGTTTGTTGTATGGGAGCTTTGGGAGCCCCCATAAATATTTATTTTATTCTGTTTTTTTTTGTATCTGTTGTTATAGCGGCAACAGAAATACATCATCTGTGAACATTTCAACAAACTATCACGGTTCATGAGATACAGCCTGGTGACAGACGGACGGACAGTTTGAATTGAAACAAAAAGTCTAGGGTCCCGTTTTACCCTTTGGGTACGGAACCCTAAAATGAAATGACCTTTGTTACACTCACACTCAGTTGCAGAAACGATCTTTAAATTTTAAAGACTACATTAAACACTAATGTAGCATTAAATCATTGCACAAAACCATTTTTTATTTTATTTTAATGCTCCATTAAATTTAACTAATGAAATGTCAAACCTAATGAAACCGGCCATTTTAAACACTTTTACGTTGCACGTAACTTCATTAGCGCCCATTAGCAGGTGGTGAACTTTAAGTTTGACATTTCAGATTTTTTAATTTTTAATGGGCCGAAAAGCATCCATTAAGAGCAACATTAGTGTTTTCTACGGTACTTGAATGCATTTCTGTAATTGAAAGATGTCTATAACAAGTCTTTCGTCATTATCTGATTTTTATTTAGTAGATTTACCTCGCCGTCGAATCCCAGACTGAGTGAATTTATTTTTAAAACATGATGGAGAAGAGTTTCGTGTAAGGTATAGAATTTCCAAGGAGGCAGTTCTTCAAATTTGTAACCTACTTGATTAAGATTTAGAACCAGTGACGCAAAGAAATAAATCCATTAATGGCCTGACACAGCTTTTAATATGTTTGAGATTTTTCGCCACTGGATCAGCAAGTATTGGGTGATTTAATAAACATAAATAAGTCAACAGTTTGTCGGAAACAGGTTGGGTCGGGTTGTTTGTCAGTTTGTTTATACAAAAAGTATCCCGTGAACTAGCAAAATTAAGCCACCTCTATATTATTATTAAAATGCCAGACCGGACGGAACTACGTAGAGTTGCAGAAGGTTTTTATGAAATTGATGGATTTCCACGTGTGGCAGGAGCTCTAGACTGCACACATGTTAAAATTATTAGATTAAAAATTGCCGATTCTAATGATTATAATTCTGTAAAGCCATATTGGTTATAGCCGCGAATCATAATTAGATCAACATAGAACGTGTTACTGACCTGCAAATTGCAAAAAACGTAATAAAATTTGAATTTAGCGGGCTACCTTAGCGCATCTCTCTTAAACCAGATTATTTAAACTAGATTAAACCACAGAGTACACTGAATAAACATAAATCAACTACATTTACTTTATTTTATGCTAAAATTGTGGTGTACTTGTACGTACGGATAATAACTGAACGCAAATGTTCACTCTTTTCGTTCAATATGGTAATTTGTTCCTGGCAATATTGTTTAAAGTCTTCTTTATCTAAAGTGGCATTAAAAATGTCTAATGCTATCTAAAATTTGTTTGTGCAACTTCATTAAAGTAATGAATTCATTAGCGATAATGCTGCTTTATGTAATGTAGTGTTAATGGTGAGCTTTCTGCAACTGAGTGTCAGTTGCAGAAAGCTCACCATTAACACTTCATTACATAAAGCAGCATTATCGCTAATGAATTCATTACTTTAATGAAGTTGCACAAACAAATTTTTGATAGCATTAGACATTTTTAATGCCACTTTAGTTAAAGAAGACTTTAAATAATATTGCCAGGAACAAATTACCATATTGAACGAAAAGAGTGAACATTTGCGTTCTGTTATTATCCGTACGTACAAGTACACCACAATTTTAGCATAAAATAAAGTAAATTTAGTTGATTTATGTGTATTCAGTGTACTCTGTGGTTTAATCTAGTTTAAATAATCTGGTTTAAGGGGCCTTATTCTAATAAAATTATTAGAATAAGGGGGATGCGCTAAGGTAGCCCGCGAAATTCAAATTTACCAACGTTTTTTGCAATTTTTATACTTCTGATTCATATTCTAATGATTATAATTCTATAAAGCCTTAAGGGTTATGGCCGCGAATCATAATTAGACCAACATACAACGTGTTACTGACCTGCAAATTACAAAAATCGTAATAAAGTTTGAATTTCGCGGGCTACCTTAGCGCATCCCCCTTATTCTAATAATTTTAACATTTGTGCAGTCTAGAGCTCCTGCCACACGTGAAAATCCATCAATTTCATAAAAACCTTCTGCAACTCTACGTAGTTCTGTCCGGTCTGGCATTTTAATATAGAGGTGGCTTAATTTTGCTAGTTCACGGGATACTTTTTGTATAAACAAACTGACAAACAACCCGACCCAACCTGTTTCCGACAAACTGTTTAAATCACCCAATACTTGCTGGAAAGATCCAGTGGCGAAAAATCTCAAACATATTAAAAGCTGTGTGAGCTGTATCAGGCCATTAATGGACTTTTTTCTTTGCGTCACTGGTTCTAAATCTTAATCAAGTAGGTTACAAATTTGAAGAACTGCCTCCTTGGAAATTCTATACCTTACACGAAACTCTTCTCCATCATGTTTTAAAAATAAATTCACTCGGTCTGGGATTCGACGGCGAGGTAAATCTACTAAATAAGAATCCGATAATGACGAAAGACTGGTTAAAGACATCTTTCAATTACAGAAATGCATTAAAGTACCGTAGAAAACACTAATGTTGCTCTTTAATGGATGCTTTTCGGCCCATTAAAATTAAAAAATCTGAAATGTCAAACTTAAAGTTCACCACCTGCTAATGGGCGCTAATGAAGTTACGTGCAACGTAAAAGTGTTTAAAATGGCCGGTTTCATTAGGTTTGACATTTCATTAGTTAAATTATAATGGAGCATTAAAATAAAATAAAAAATGGTTTTGTGCAATGATTTAATGCTACATTAGTGTTTAATGTAGTCTTTAAAATTTAAAGATCGTTTCTGCAACTGAGTGTTAGTCTCACTCAAAAAAAAATTTTTTTTTGTGCAATGACTTAGGGCAATACATTTCTTAGTTGAATTTAGTTGACAAATTAGTGTCCAGTGGTAATCAAGGTCCAGAAAATCACTTCTTGTGCGTAAATCGTATCTAAATAACAAATATTAATTTAAAAAAGATTTTCTGTAAGAAGGGGGGGTATTAATTGATTTATTTATGAATTAATTAAAAAATAAACAAAACATTTTGAATTTCAATATTAGTGAAAACTACACAAGTAGGAACTATATGTTCATACTAATTTAACGCTTACTCATTCTTGTGGAAAGAAATAAAGATAATTAACTTAAAAGTTGGACAATTTTGATGCAATTTTTGACATTTGATTTTTTGATACTTATCACAAGTATTTATGATATAATTAGTGCAAATATTCTCTAAAACTATGTACTATGCACTTATTTATGATTATTCATCTATTTGTAGTCGATAAAACACAAAATTAGTCCAAATTCTGACGATAGAACGGATTTTTTTCGTAAATTTTCTTTGTTCAAAAATTCGAATTTTATTATGCGATTTCGTGCAATTATTATCTACAATTATGTAATAACAACATATAAATGAAAATTTAAATATTTCACTTATTGATTTGAAGTTATAATAATAATAGGTACGTATTAAATCATTTACAATTTTTTTAAGGAAAAATGCGTACAATTTTTAAGAGTTTTAGTAAAATACGATATTTCCTACTGTTAAAACGATACGGCGTTATCTTTTGGGGCAACTCCACCGAAAGAGAAACTGCATTCAAAGCACAGAAAAGGTGCATAGGGTCCTTTTTAAAACTGCAAACTACTGATAGCTGCGTGCCATATTTTAAACAGAATAAAATATTAACTTTACCATGCATATTATATATTTTAGAAATGGCAGTGTTTGTAAAGTTGAACCCTGATCGTTTTAACCGCATAGCTGACGTATTTCCACGAAATAGGCGTGATAATAGTAGGCTATATCTCCCTAGTGCGAGAACGGCTTTAATGAGCAAGAGTGTCTGCTACATGGCGCCAGTCATTTATAATAAATTACCGAGGAGTTGGAAAGAAGTAAACTTGACTTTATTTAAAAAAAAGCTTCGAATTTTTTTAGTAGACTATCACTCAGTTGCAGAAAGCTCACCATTAACACTTCATTACATAAAGCAACATTATCGCTAATGAATTCATTACTTTAATGAAGTTGCACAAACAAATTTTAGATAGCATTAGACATTTTTAATGCCACTTTAGTTAAAGAAGACTTTAAACAATATTGCCAGGAACAAATTACCATATTGAACGAAAAGAGTGAACATTTGCGTTCTGTTATTATCCGTACGTACAATTACACCACAATTTTAGCATAAAATAAAGTAAATGTAGTTGATTTATGTGTATTCAGTGTACTCTGTGGTTTAATGTAGTTTAAATAATCTGGTTTAAGGGGGATGCACTAAGGTAGCCCGCGAAATTCAAATTTACCAACGTTTTTTGCAATTTTTATACTTCTGATTCATATTCTAATGATTATAATTCTGTAAAGCCATATTGGTTATGGCCGCGAATCATAGTTAGATCGTGATACTTGACCTGCAAATTGCAAAAACCGTAATAAAATTTGAATTTTGCGGGCTACCTTAGCGCATCCCCCTTAATCTAATAATTTTAACATGTGTGCAGTCTAGAGCTCCTGCCACACGTGGAAATCCATCAATTTCATAAAAACCTTCTGCAACTCTACGTAGTTCCGTCCGGTATGGCATTTTAATATAGAGGTGGCTTAATTTTGCTAGCTCACGGGATACTTTTTGTATAAACAAACTGACAAACAACCCGACCCAACCTGTTTCCGACAAACTTTTGATTTATTTATGTTTATTAAATCACCCAATACCTACTTGCTGGAAAGATCCAGTGGCGAAAAATCTCAAACATATAAGCTGTGTCAGGCCATTAATGGATTTATTTCTTTGCGTCACTGGTTCTAAATCTTAATCAAATACGTTACAAATTTGAAGAACTGCCTCCTTGGAAATTCTATACCTTACACGAAACTCTTTTCCATCATGTTTTAAAAATGAATTCACTCGGTCTGGGATTCGACGGCGAGGTAAATCTACTAAATAAGAATCAGATAATGATGAAAGACTGGTTAAACACATCTTTCAATTACAGAAATGCATTCAAGTACCGTAGAAAACACTAATGTTGCTCTTAATGGATGCTTTTCGGCCCATTAAAATTAAAAAATCTGAAATGTCAAACTTAAAGTTCACCACTTGCTAATGGGCGCTAATGAAGTTACGTGCAACGTAAAAGTGTTTAAAATGGCCGGTTTCATTAGGTTTGACATTTCATTAGTTAAATTTAATGGAGCATTAAAATAAAATAAAAAATGGTTTTGTGCAATGATTTAATGCTACATTAGTGTTTAATGTAGTCTTTAAAATTTAAAGATCGTTTCTGCAACTGAGTGTTAAACACTCAGTTGCAGAAAGCTCACCATTAACACTTCATTACATAAAGCAGCATTATCGCTAATAAATTCATTACTTTAATGAAGTTGCACAAACAAATTTTAGATGGCATTAGACATTTTTAATGCCACTTTAGTTAAAGAAGACTTTAAACAATATTGCCAGGAACAAATTACCATATTGAACGAAAAGAGTGAACATTTGCGTTCTGTTATTATCCGTACGTACAAGTACACCACAATTTTAGCATAAAATAAAGTAAATGTAGTTGATTTATGTGTATTCAGTGTACTCTGTGGTTTAATCTAGTTTAAATAATCTGGTTTAAGGTGGATGCGCTAAGGTAGCCCGCGAAATTCAAAATTACCAACGTTTTTTGCAAATTTTATACTTCTGATTCATATTCTAATGATTATAATTCTGTAAAGCCATATTGGTTATGGCCGCGAATCATAATTAGATCAACATACAACGTGTTAAGGTTTCTACATACCGGGGCGACTAGTCGCGCGACGCGACGCGACACAAAGGCACCGCTCGTCCCGCGACACGCGGGGCCTTTGTGCCGTGTCGCGTCGCGCGACAAGTCGCGCTGGTATGTAGAAGCCTTTACTGACCTGCAAATTACAAAAAACGTAATAAAGTTTGAATTTCGTGGGCTACCTTAGCGCATCCCCCTTATTCTAATAATTTTAACATGTGTGCAGTCTAGAGCTCCTGCCATACGTGGAAATACATCAATTTCATAAAAACCTTCTGCAACTCTACGTAGTTCCGTCCGGTCTGGCATTTTAATATAGAGGTGGCTTAATTTTACTAGTTCACGGGATACTTTTTGTATAAACAAACTGACAAACAACCCGACCCAACCTGTTTCCGACAAACTGTTGATTTATTTATGTTTAATAAATCACCCAATACTTGCTGGAAATATCCAGTGGCGAAAAATCTCAAACATATTAAAGCTGTGTCAGGCCATTAATGGATTTATTTCTTTGCGTCACTGGTTCAAAATCTTAATCAAGTAGGTTACAAATTTGAAGAACTGCCTCCTTGGAAATTCTATACCTTACACGAAACTCTTCTCCATCATGTTTTAAAAATAAATTCACTCGGTCTGGGATTCGACGGCGAGGTAAATCTACTAAATAAGAATCAGATAATGACGAAAGACTGGTTAAAGACATCTTTCAATTACAGAAATGCATTCAAGTACCGTAGAAAACACTAATGTTGCTCTTTAATGGATGCTTTTCGGCCCATTAAAATTAAAAAATCTGAAATGTCATACTTAAAGTTCACCACCTGCTAATGGGCGCTAATGAAGTTACGTGCAACGTAAAAGTGTTTAAAATGGCCGGTTTCATTAGGTTTGACATTTCATTAGTTAAATTTAATGGAGCATTAAAATAAAATAAAAAATGGTTTTGTGCAATGATTTAATGCTACATTAGTGTTTAATGTAGTCTTTAAAATTTAAAGATCGTTTCTGCAACTGAGTGTTTGTGTTAATCTATTAAATAAGAATCAGATAATGACGAAAGACTGGTTAAAGACATCTTTCAATTACAGAAATGCATTCAAGTACTGTACAAAACACTAATGTTGCTCTTTAATGGATGCTTTTCGGCCCATTAAAATTAAAAAATCTGAAATGTCAAACTTAAAGTTCACCACCTGCTAATGGGCGCTAATGAAGTTACGTGCAACGTAAAAGTGTTTAAAATGGCCGGTTTCATTAGGTTTGACATTTCATTAGTTAAATTTAATGGAGCATTAAAATAAAATAAAAAATGGTTTTGTGCAATGATTTAATGCTACATTAGTGTTTAATGTAGTCTTTAAAATTTAAAGATCGTTTCTGCAACTGAGTGTAATGTTAATTATAGATTTTGTGATATAGGATATTTTCGATTACTTTGTTTTGATAGTTTTTTTGCGTAAAATACTATGAAATACAATCTCATATAATAATAATAATATAATATAATAATATCTTTATTTCAAAAAGCCAAATACAATTCGTCATCTCATTTACGGCTGGTCCATTTTTCTCATGCGTAAATATTCATCCCGGGTCACCATCCTCATTTCAGCCGAAAGACGTCCACTGCTGGACATAGGCCTCTCCTAAAGGGTTTGCCATAATCCCCACTCTTGGCAGGCGGGTTGGCGATCGCAGTATGGTGTTAAAATGCATAGAGAACGATGCTGCCCATTCTTTAGTAAGTCCCTAACACTCAGTTGCAGAAAGCTCACCATTAACCCTTCATTACATAAAGCAGCATTATCGCTAATGAATTCATTACTTTAATGAAGTTGCACAAACAAATTTTAGATGGCATTAGACATTTTTAATGTCACTTTAGTTAAAGAAGACTTTAAACAATATTGCCAGGAACAAATTACCATATTGAACGAAAAGAGTGAACATTTGCGTTCTGATATTATCCGTACGTACAAGTACACCACAATTTTAGCATAAAATATAGTAAATGTAGTTGATTTATGTGTATTCAGTGTACTCTGTGGTTTAGTCTAGTTTAAATAATCTGGTTTAAGGTGTATACGCTAAGGTAGCCCGCGAAATTCAAATTTACCAACGTTTTTTGCAAATTTTATACTTCTGATTCATATTCTAATGATTATAATTCTGTAAAGCCATATTGGTTATGGTCGCGAATCATAATTAGATCAACATACAATGTGTTACTGACCTGCAAATTACAAAAAAGGTAATAAGATTTGAATTTCGTGGGCTACCTTAGCGCATCCCCCTTATTATGTTATATTAATTTTAACATGTATGCAGTCTAGAGCTCCTGCCACACGTGGATATCCATCAATTTCTACGTAGTTCCGTCCGGTCTGGCATTTTAATATAGAGGTGGCTTAATTTTGCTAGTTCACGGGATACTTTTTGGATAAACAAACTGACAAATAACCCGACCCAACCTGTTTCCGACAAACTGTTGATTTATTTATGTTTATTAAATCACCCAATACTTTCTGGAAAGATCCAGTGGCGAAAAATCTCAAAAATATTAAAAGCTGTGTAAGGTCATTAATGGATTTATTTCTTTGCGTCACTGGTTCTAAATCTTAATCAAGTAGGTTACAAATTTGAAGAAATGCCTCCTTGGAAATTCTATACCTTACACGAAACTCTTCTCCATCATGTTTTAAAAATAAATTCACTCGGTCTGGGATTCGACGGCGAGGTACCTAAATCTATTAAATAAGAATCAGATAATGACGAAAGACTGGTTAAAGACATCTTTCAATTACAGAAATGCATTCAAGTACTGTACAAAACACTAATGTTGCTCTTTAATGCATGCTTTTCGGCCCATTAAAATTAAAAAATCTGAAATGTCAAACTTAAAGTTCACCACCTGCTAATGGGCGCTAATGAAGTTACGTGCAACGTAAAAGTGTTTAAAATGGCCGGTTTCATTAGGTTTGACATTTCATTAGTTAAATTTAATGGAGCATTAAAATAAAATAAAAAATGGTTTTGTGCAATGATTTAATGCTACATTAGTGTTTAATGTAGTCTTTAAAATTTAAAGATCGTTTCTGCAACTGAGTGAAAGCGTATTATAGTGTGACGAAATTTTTAATGGACAAAGGACTAATATCTTGATTACTTACCTGCTTTTTAAAATGTTTACAAATTAGAAAAGTTAAACTTAAAGACCTTTAATTTTTATGTAATTTAATTTTTATTTAATTTAATTTTTATTTAATTTAATTTTTATTTTGACTGCAGAATAATTATGTATAAATAACTACTGAACTACTTCATAATTCAATCATAATTAAATTATAATAATTAACATTGTATAACTTTATTATTATGTAGGTACTCGCATCTCTATTGTAGGTATTCTTTTTGTACTTTTGCATGCCTTCTGGCTAAATATGGCTGTTGTTAATTATATTTTTATGTCACCGTGTTTTTGTACCCATATTTGCGAAATAAATATCTTATCTTATCTTATCTAAAGTTGGCAACACTGGTTCAGTATGCGTTCATCTTACTGGTTATACCAAAATGTTAAAAGGATAGTCAAAGCAAACAGTATAATAGTAATATGGGAGGTCAAAGTCAAAGATGGAGAGTGGAGAGTACTCTACTAGTGGTCAGTAGTGGTATTAAAGTCCATTTCACGAAAGAAGTCCCGCAGACGAGGCGCGACGTGGCGCTGCAGGCATTGCTAACTTGTATAATAATAATTAGTTCCACTTAATTCCGCGGGACTTCTTTCGTGAAATGGACATTACATGTTTCGTGACAACATAAGTGACAAGTGACTTCCTGAGTATAAATACTCATAAACCAATGCTATGATGTTAGCGAATGAAAGAACTGCGCGAGGCTAACTGGGACAAGATGCTGGGCGAACTAGAGCCCACTCATCTTGCCTTCTGGGAGCTTCAGAGGAAACTCAGATCCCCGCAAGTAGCTTCAATGCCCCCTCTGACACGACCCGACAGGACGATAGCATTCGACGACACCGACAAGGCTGAATGCCTGGCTGATACTCTCGAGACTCAGTGCTCGCCCAGCTCTCAACCAGTAGACCAAGCTCACCTCGCTGAGGTGGACGCTGAAGTCGAACGTAGGGCGAATCTCCCTCCGGTCGAAGACCCTGATTGTCCTCTGGCTCCCGTCACCCCAGACGAAGTGCACGACATTATCAAGGGTCTGAAAACCCGTAAATCTCCCGGTTCAGACGGAATCACCAACAGGGTGCTCCAGCTGTTCCCCGCTCACCTGATCATGCTAATGACCACCATCTTCAATGGCGCTCTTAGCAACAACATTTTTCCTCAAGCTTGGAAAAGTGCCACGGTCATCGGTATCCCGAAGCCCGGCAAACCTAAGACCGAACCTTCCAGTTACCGACCCATCAGTCTGCTCAACGTCTTCGGCAAAGTCTATGAGAGGCTTATTTATAAGCGTCTCAGAGACTATGCCGAGACGAAGGGCCTCATCCCAAACGAACAGTTCGGGTTCAGATCCCAACATTCGTGCGTACAACAGGTCCACCGTATCGTCGAGCATGTAAGCGCTGGCTTCCAGCGCGGGCTCATGACGGGTGCTGTGTTCTTCGACATTGCGAAAGCGTTCGACAAAGTCTGGCACAACGGCTTAATATATAAGCTCTACAAACTCGGTGTGCCCGATCGTCTCGTGCTCATCTTACGAGACTTTTTGTCGGACCGCACCTTCCGCTATCGCATCGAGGGTGCGCTATCCTCCCCCCATCCGCTCCGCGCAGGCGTCCCTCAGGGCGCTGTGCTGGCACCGCTGATATTCACTATATTTACTAGTGATATCCCCAAATGTAGAAAGGCGCAGTTAGCTCTGTTCGCAGACGACACGGCCATCTACTACTCCGGCCTCAGGCAAGACAATATCGCCCGTATCCTTCAGGCCGAAGTCAACAGACTCGCGGCCTGGTTCAGGAAGTGGAGGATTGAAGTCAACCCTGATAAGAGCCAGGGGGTCCTATTCTGTAGGCCCCGGCGATCACCCGCCCTGCCCCAACCGATCACCATGTTCGGCAAGCCTATCCCTTGGGAGAAGCGAGCCAAATATCTCGGTGTGGTCTTAGACCATCACATGACGTTCGGCGAGCACATAAAACAGGTGCGCTCGCGCGCCAGTTTTGCTCTCGGCCGACTACACTCCGTACTCAACCCGCGCAGCAAGTTGTCCCTTAAGTGCAAATTGCGTATTTACACCGCGTGCATTCGACCGATCATGACTTACGCCTGCGTAGTCTTCGCTCACGCAAAGTCATATCACATTCATAAGATGCAGACGCTTCAAAACCGATTTCTCCGTAGAATTACGAAAGCTCCTTGGTTCGTTCGGAACGAACAACTTCACGTAGACCTTAAGATGCCTACCATCAAACAGTTTATGAAGCGCCTTGCAAAGCGCTTTTTCGAATCCGCGGAACGTCATCGCAACCCCTTGGTTGTGCAGGCCGCTAGTTACAGGCCCTCTGCCATTAGTCAGACTCGCCGACCGAGGCACACTCTCTTAGATCCGGATGACCCCATCACTCTCCTTCAGGAAAGCAATAGGGCCACGAGTACAGTGCACAAATTACACAAACCGACCTTCCGTCCTCGCCGCCGAGGTACCACGCGAACTTCCCGAGTAAATGGTAATAAAAGTCCTCCCCCCCGTCCCTTGAATGTCGATGCGCCAGCCGCCCGGTTAGAGGCTGAGAGCGCCGTAGCAATAAATATAATATCCCCTGATAATAATCATGATCAAAATGTTGATCCAGCCCGTCCCCAAATTGTTAGTAATTTTGTGATCCCCCAACGACGCCCTGAGCCGAGGTCCGTACCCCACAGGGGGTGCCCTTAGTGCGCTGTCGTTTAGTTTTTAATATATACAATTTGCGCCCTGGCTGGAGGCTTTAAGATTAAAAACCTTAGGGCAGCCACAGGAATATCCGGTTAAGTAGCAACGACCTCTCTAGGTCTGCTACGAGATGCCATACCAAAAAAAAAAAAAAAAAAAAAAAAGCTATGATGTTGGTTTATGGTTGAACTTTGAGTATTAATTTATACTCAAAGTGGTTGAAGGATTTTATTAAAAACAAAACTCGCCTACATTTTTAGTCGATTAACTCAAAATACTCAAAGTAACCCGAGAATCCGCACAACTTACAACGGCTACAACCCTAAAATATTTTTAATCTATGGAGGTCATGATTGATTTTCGTCGCGAATTCCACTGAAATCCCAGCTGTTTCGTTGCAATAGCTGCAGTGCGCCTGTCTGAACTGAATGCACCCTGATTCCCGGGTCTAATTTTTATAAAAACCAGTCAATATGTCATCGATCATGGATGAAAGGTGTGTAATTTGTTGTAAAAAGTGTGTTGTAGATCTTGAACATAACATCTGAGCAAAGTTATCGTTATGCTGCATTTTTCAGAGTGTCGGATGAGATCGAAGCTCTAGAAGCAATTTTAATGGATGATGTTGTGATTAAACGTGTTGGGGACTTGCCGCATATAATCGAAACCGTCCTTCATCCGTCGACGGGAAATGACGTCGACCGGCAGTACGTCTGTGCGACCCTGGTAGTGAAACTGACGCCTGGATACCCGGACAGTAGCCCGGAGGTGACACTGAGGAATCCACGAGGACTCGACGATGAGATCTTGACCAACATTCACTTACAAATCCGAGAGAAACTGGCTGATTGTCGTGGTGAGCCTGTGGTGTTTGAACTGATCGAGGTAAGGCTTTGATCATAGTTTTATAAAATAACGCTTATGTAGATTTTTGTTCTCTAAATTTTTAAAGAAACCTCGCTACGTAATTATCATGATTAATCAGTGTTGATTGCCCGTGTCCTGTACTGAAAAAGCAATTGGTCAGTGGGTCGTCTTAAGGCAATTATTGACTCAATTTTGAAAGTTTGTTTCCAGTGTTGCTAATTCTGATGTATTATTCCTTTTAGATTTAGTTAAGGGATTCTTCTTTGAAACATGTTCAGTGGAATTAAGTCATTTAGTATTTAAGATTATCCAAATACATGGATATGGTTTCTCTAGGAATCAACTGATACAAGTGGGACTGTGGGCAACAGTTATTTAAACACTGCCATGATATAATGTTGTTTTTATCCTTTAATTAATTATTAACTATACTCCGTTTGAAATAAGATTAGACATTTAAATAAACCTTTTTTACAGTCCGTTCAATCGGTTTTGACTTCTATTGCGTTGGTGGCATGACCAATGACAGCTGTAATAAACAGTTGGTATTGTAACCACGTTTTTGCTTTTAATGCCATCCTTATGCTTACGGAATAGAAGTCAAAATCGATTGAACGGACTGTAAAAGAGTTTATTTAAATGTCTAATCTTATTTCAAACGGAGTATAGGAACTTCTAAATTCTGTTAAACTGCCATAATTAGAAAACTGTCCAAAACAAAATAACAGGTATCCTATTGAAATACAAGTCTGTCTTAAATTATTCTTGAAAATATTATCAAAAATGGTTCGATGTTGAAGAAAAAACCGGAGAATACAAGATTGTTATTTTGTTTATTTTGCATAGGAATTGCTTTTTTCTTATTGGAATAATCAGTCTGAGTTGCATTTATACATTTTCACTCCTTTCCCGTACAATTAAGCTGATTATAAATTAATGTTCAATAAAAAAATATAATAAACCTACCTGTAGGTTTTTTATATATATTTCTTAAACATACCATACAAAAAATAAGGACATATTTTACGAACTGACTTTACCTACTTTAAAATAATATTTAACTTATAGAATAATTTTTCTGAAATAAACGTATTTTACAGCTTATCCGCGACTGTCTTACGGAGAGCAACTTGCCGAGCGGTCAGTGCATGATCTGCCTATTTGGCTTCACCAAAGGGGATGAGTTCATCAGGACCCAATGCTATCACTACTTTCATAGCCATTGCCTTGCTGCTCACCTGATTTCTGGCAGGCGGTATTATCAAGAAGAGCTCGAACTACTGCCGAACTGGCAACAGGTGACCAGATCACCATTTAAGGTAAGTCTCATTTACAGAAACTACAAAATTAAATTATCGTGTAATAAGAAAAATATGACTAATAAACTATGATTAATAAATCGTAGCTTGCGAATAAGTAGAGTAAGACAGCAATTCAATATAAATTCAAACAAAGAGTGTGACAGATTTTGTGAATGCCTGCAACTTCAGTGAATGTCAGTTGCAGTAGTAAGCTTGGCCAATACTGCATAATTATGTAATTATACTTAATAATTTGCGAATTACGCCTGTTTTTTTTATGTGGAAGATAGTAGAGTCTCACACCTTCGGGACGCGCTCCGTTTGAAAGGGCCCGCGGATTTATTGCCATTGAAGTTTTTAATTGACAATTTTTATTAAAATGCAAGATACTTTCCAAAACGCCCTAGGAAGTTCAGTGTTTTACGATGGTAAATGTCAATTAAAAGTATCAAATTAATGTAGTTTCAGGACACAATTTTGTAGATATTTTGGGAAAGAATTGGATCTAACTAGGGAATGCAATCTGGAGTCGAGGTTGGCAGCTCGTGTAAGCCTTTTTTTTTTTTTTGGGTGGCAAATTATCAAATAACTTCTCCCGCTCTGGGCTGAGCGGGAGCGTGTCAGACTTATATTGACTAAAACCCACCCGTGTTCCTTCCGTTGCCTGTGTGCCAGGGCCACGATATCCCTTTCGGACAAACTCGCAACCCTGGTAAGAGACTATCTACGGATCTCGCGTGTAAGCCTGGGGTCGAGATTGGCCATTCGTGATCTCGCCCGGCAATCTGGCGAGATCGAGATTGCATTTCCTAGATGTGACGCTGCATTCTGGACCAATATTAATGGTGAACTCCATGTGTTAAGGAGAGCTGCCCAGTCTGCCGTATCACGCTGACTACCATCGAGGTGGAGACGCTGGCTGACGCTCCGCCGCCCGTGGCGTCATTCACTGCAGCGCCGTTCTTCTTGACCGACGAAATGAAAGTAAGTACCAAACATTTATAAAGCAGGTCTACTGCCCCCTGGTGCGTGTGATCTCAAGCTTCCGGCCGTGGTTCAGCCCATGCTCGGAAGCGAAAACGCGTAGGATGGTATCGCCTCTTTATGCGAGGAAGTGATGCATGCAAAGGAGGCGGCGGAGAGGGAGAGAGAGCATACCTCTCATTCCACCAGCACCAAAAGAGCTGCCGGGCGTCGAACGGTGCGTAACGGTCTCCGGCTACCATAAGGAGGGGCCTGCGGGCGGCGGAATGATTATAATTCTGTAAAGCCATATTGGTTATGGCCGCGAATCATAATTAGATAAACATACAACGTGTTACTGACCTGCAAATTGCAAAAAACCTAATAAAATTTGAAGTTCGCGGGCTACCTTAGCGCATCCCCCTTAATTGGAGGACGTGCGGTCGTGCGTGATGGGGTCCGCTAGGCATGGCGGGCTGATACCAGTCGGGGTGGCGGCGAATGTACAAGTATCACCCGGGCCCCCGACTCATGCTACTAGAAGGAGAACAATGTGGTTTTAGTCGGTAGGATTCCAACATAACCCTCCGTTCCTCCCAGACTGAGGGTATCCACGAGGATTTCACCAAGAAAAAAAAAGGCTTCTGCCCATTGCTCTCGACAGCTGAGCGGGTGGAGAATTCATGGGTTCGATTCCCAGATCGGGCAAAATAATTTTTCAGAAGCAGCCCGTAGTTTGGAAGTTCGTGGTGTGACTCCCCCGTGCCTCGAAGAGCTGTTCGCCTACTTCTGATCGCTAACCGGTTGGATTGCCGTCCCATCGGACTATGGGAAGAAAGAGTGCAGCTATGTGTGCCCACACACTTTTTATTATGTCCTGCGTACGTGATTAATCTCGTTGAGATTGGCCACCGTGACCGAAATGCGGAATTTCGAACTTCGAATTTAAAACTTGAAATATCTCGATTTTGAACCTTATGCGGTGCGGTGCAACTGCTTTGTTCTGTTCTGTCTTTAAACTTCCCTGGAAATGATTATGGTAGGCCAGGAGTAAGCGGCAAAGCGAAAGTGTCGCTGGAGATTCAACAACACCGTTACATCGTGGGTCGTGATGGGCGACTTAATTTACTTGATCTGTAAGAAAATGGTTGGTTTTAAACCTTTAACTTCAGACTATTGTATTTTTTTACTTTACTGCCATTTAGATTTCATATTAAGTGAGGCATTTTGTTTTTGAAACATAACAACCATTGTTTAAGTGCCATCAAGTATCTGGAAAAAACAAACGCCAGGATACGTAAACATAACATTGCGCATTCCGCCATATTCCTCTCTTCATTTCTCGCTCGCACACTCAGTCCTTTCATCCCCATAAGTATATCCATTTCTTGAACCGTTGACGCTGCTAACATTTTCAGAGAAACTTTTTTTTTATAGGAGCTGCAGAACAAGATGGCTAAGCTCCTGGCTTACCAGATGTCCAAGGGTGGCGTGATTGGATGTGGCGACTCTGGACCACCACCTCTGACCATCACTACTCCTGAGGACAATGAGAATAATGTACTTACTTACTTTTTTTAACAGATTTCCATCAACGTATATAAGTATTTTAAGGGCATATACAGTATAATAGTAATTAACACATTTATTTACAAAATATTTAATAATAATTGGAGAGTATTTAGCTGTATGACAACAAAACGAAAGGTATCGTTACTTAGTGTCTCGTGATGGTGGGTTTAAATGGAACTCGATGGCTAATTCGATGAACTATAATAAATTCAAATATTAACTTCGGTTATACGCGCCAATGCTCGTATTTATAAGATGTGAGACGTTGGTTGGTATTGTATGGAGAAATTCTGGAAAAAAACTGCCTTAAGAATACGCATCACGGGGTTTAGCAAAGCGTTTGACAATGTAGAACACGAAAAATTGGTTTTGTGCTTGGAAGGTGTGAGTTTACGTATGTATGTCCTCATCACAATATATTTATGTATTCATAGCTTAGTAATGCAACTCGTATTCCTTTTTGTTTTGTTGGTAAATTGTGATTACAATTAAATATTTAAATCTGATGTCTCGAGTACCACAAGGTTCACAACTGCGACCATAACTAATTATTATTCATTACTTAACTACTAAATTTCTTTACCCACTGCGTATCGAATATATTATTACGTAAAACCTGATACTCGATTCCCGTCCAGACACTTAGAATTCTGTTTATTATGTACACCATTATAAATTGCAAATACACAAACAAACATAAATACAAACACACAAAAACAAACAACCAAAATACACAACAACAACTAAAATTACTATAACCACAGGATGTTATTAATAAGCAAATAAAGAGTAGGATTTAGGACTACATAAACATTACAACCAAAATAATGTTGTTGCCATTTTCCCGCACGGTAGTCCACTTTGACGCTTTTGCTCTATTATTTAGTCCAATTCAAAAACGGCTTAATTATATAACCAATAAAGCAATCTTGATATTTAATTAATTATTTAAACAGTAGGTACAGAGGGAAATGGAAACGCTGCGTCCTGAAAATGATAAAAGCATTACGGTGTACAAAGCTTCACATTCACTAGGCGACAAACATCTCGCCTTTAAGTCTTGCTATCCCTAGCATATTGCAGCGACAAAAAGATTTATGAACGTCTTAAATATAAATGTCGTTTGAGAATTGTGGGGTTTATTGTTCAATTTTGAGTTGCTAAGCCAACTTGCTACTCAGTTTCTGGTATATATCAACGTCGCGGGACTTTTAGCCATCAAGGTTTGCACGTTTGTTGCCTAGTGTATGCGGGGCCAACACGTTGGTTCGCAGTAACTTGGACTATTTGTCACAGGTATGCTCATCTCAGGTTGATGTTGATATGCAAGAGTTTACGCGAGCTCTAAAAAGGTTCGTTCATCTATCATATAGAAATAAAAATATTTATTATATCTATCGGCGCGAGAATATTTCAATTATGATGAATCGTTAATATGTAGCTTTAATAAAACTTGTGTAATCGTAGGGAGTTATTAGATATAAGTATGTTGGTAACTGAATGTTGACATTCTGTCAAAGATATTCCTAAATGTTTTATTAGGTTATCTTGTTCGCAAACAAAGCTTGAGGTCGTTACATAAAACGAAACTATGCGAGAATTGTCCCCCGCGTGGGATTCAAAATTAATTACCCAAAATAATGTTTTGCACTATTTGTCAATGCGGGTTCAAAGTGAATATTATGTTGAAACCTACTCATACTTTGATTTGTTTATTGGCTTATATCGGGATACCTAGGAAACGGTTTCATTTGCATTCTAGACACTCCAAGTGATGTTATTGTTCCTAGAACTATATATTTTTAAATTGGTGCATTAAGTTTTCTGATCAGTGAATGAGCTGCTTATCACGAAACTACAACAATCTAAAATTGACTCAATCTATTAAAAACATATTTCTTACCCCTTACCAGTAATTTAATATTAACAACTTATGATATAATATTATAAAAATTATTTATTATTATGTACTTAATTTGTATATTTTAAATTCATATATTCATATTTTTTATGTTCAGCCATGACTTAAGCTATAATATAAATAAATAAGATATAATATACAGTGTGCCTTTTTGAGTTAATGTATAATTTATTTTCTTTTTTTTTTTGTGTGATCTTATTTAATTTTTTTTTTTTTTTGTGTGTTATCGTAATTCCATTATGTGCAGGAGAATACTAACGGATCTCCTGGGGCCTCCAATGAAGGAGCGAAAGCTAGCAACGGGATCGTCAACGGACGACAGAATGGAAACTCATCCAACAATAACTCTGCTCCTGGGTCCCCGGCTGCTCGCCCTGCATACCGCGGCCCTTTCAGGTAACACACAAAGGCCTTTGGTAGCCGCCTTGAAAAACAATTATGCCACTGCTGAGGTATTACATATTTTTATATCACTGATGAATGTTTGATCAATAACATGGGTGGTGGCTGTACCGCCACTGATATAGTGGATAGACTTTACATACACTCTTTGTGCCTTATTACAAAACAAGGTTTATCTTCAGACCCAAGTTTAAACCATAGAGCCATTATTGAATTTCGAACTTTATTCCGTTCACGGTAAAGTTCCTAATACAAAACTGACAACTTAGTACCGAATTAGGTATTCAGTTTTGTATAAAGAACTGTATTTTAATCAGAGTTACGTTCTCATTACAAAAACTAGCTCCATGGTATAAGCCATGTCAAAATGTAAATCTTGTTTTGTAATAAGACGGTTTGTCTTTGTTTAAATTTCGTATAGAAAAACAGCCTTTAAAGTGAAACCGACTTCTTACGTTTTTTTTTTTGCAATTTGCAGGCCATTTGTGGGATTGAAACTCAAAGTAAAGGGTTAGTTTACCGTTAATTTGATCGAGTTTTTTTTTTCTATACTTTTGTGGTAACTACCTAGTTCAGAGAAATATGTTCAAGAATAAAATATTATAATTGTTCCGCTACCACAAACTATATAGATTTGGCAGTTTTTCAGATATGTATTTACCGAATTAGAATCATTCGGTAAATACATATCTGTTAAAGTCGCGAATCATATTTTGATCAACTTACAACCTGACACTGACCTGCAAATAACAAAAAACGTAAGTAAATATAAATTTTGCGGAATACAGCTGCACCTTAAGGCGCTGACAAGAGGCAAATGATAAAAGTAGGCTTGTCTTAAAGAAAACAAAATGCCAAATCTAAGTATATAGTTTGTGGTAGCGGAACAAATATAATATTTTATTCTTGAACATTATTCTCAGAAGTTGGTTGTTACCAAAACAAGCTTAGCAATAATAATCTCTATACAAATTAACGATAAACTGACCCTTTACTTTGAGTTTCAATCCAAAATATCTGTATTAAATATCAACGTACGGTTGGTATTTAATTTAATGACAAGAACGTCTTATTTGTATGCAGAACTTGGTGGTTTTTTATTTTCGATTACTCAGCTCATTTTTGAGTAAATAGACAATTGCTTCATATTTTGCAATAAATCACAAGCGTTCTGTCATACCGCTTCTCTTTCTTTTGTATGCGGTCTGATAGTGACCGCGGTTTAGCAGTTGTCAGCGTCTTATGAGTCTATACTACCTCAGCGCCACCTCACTCTTTATCTCGCTCCCACCTACTGCTCGTGGTCAGGCGAGCAAGCGAGACAGGGTGGCTGGGAGAAGACTCCAAGGCACCGATAGTTTAGTTTATTTTTTTATGGTGAAAATATTGGTACTTAAATAAAAAAAATAATAACATAAGACCTGCTTTATAGTTAGTTCAGTTATGCAGTTTCATTATCAAAGTTGAAGTATTTTTTTAATACGAGCGGTTTATTGTTCGGTTTGGAGGTAACTTTGGTTTTTTTTTCTATAGAGAAAATCTTATGGAATCGTGTTTTCGTCAAACATAGTATTCGATATCACTTTGTGGACAATAGTGTGGGTTATAAGTTTATTCGACTAATAAAACGACTTTTTGTAAATGCTGTAATGTATAACTGTTTTTGTCCCAAATAAATAAAATAAAATAAATAAATAAAATAATAGTACTTAACATTAATCCTCAAATTTTACTTCAAAATTAATGCTGCAGTATTTTTGACATAACGGAGGATCATGCTAAGCCATTTGAGGTAGTATAGGCGAGGCTCTTAATGATGATGTATACTTGCAGGGGCTTCAACCGGCGCGGCAAGCCGGGGCGGCGCGGGCGCGGCGCTGCGCGGTGACCCGCGCGGCCCGCACGCACGCCGCGAGCCGCATAGCGCCCCGCGCCCCGCCCCGCCACACGCCAGCCCTGCCCCACCCATCTACCAACACTGAACTCTGTTGCCAACCAACACCTATCTAACCGCGGTAATACATCTGTGAAGATACAGCCTAAATATTGCCCAGGTATGTTATTAAATAACGCGTTTTACCCGTCCGCGTTTGTTAAATTTTTACGCGTCTCCTGTCAGTTTCCACTAGAACATCTATTGCGCACATCATACTTATATTCAAGCCAAACGACACGTATTGTTATTATTGTCACCCTTACATTGTCAGTGTTCACATATATGACAATAAACAGAGTAATCGAGACTGCACAGGGGACTGAAAATATATTTTATCAGAATACAGGGTCTAATTTGCTAAAACGGACTGAACCGTACCTCTCGAGACTGACGATTTATCCTAGTTACCCAATCCTATTTATATTTTCGAAAGCGCTTGGAGCGCTTTCAACTGTAATTTTAGACCATATCGATTGGACCACTAACCTCTATAATATATCCCTGCCAATAATTCGCGAATTTAGTTGCAAATTAGTTTACAAATTTAACCACTGATTATGGCCCCTTTCAGATGTCTACTTTCGTTAAGAATGTCGTAAACAATCCGAGGTTGTTGTACGACTTCGGGTACAACACCTTGGTTGTTTCTGCAACTATATCGACAGTAGTGATGGGTCATTGACGGTTTTTCCGTTAGCGGATCGCCAACGTTGATTTACGTTCATCACCTAGTTAAATTCGTCAACGAGTTAACGTGCTCTTAGTGTCAACTTGTAACGTAAACCGTTCATTTATTGAATGGTTTTTATTCAACGCTGGTTTATAACATATACAATCTAGTATGAACTGGTTTCTCTCAGGCGGCACGAGAGGCGCGCGCCATTCCACCAATATCGTCATACTTTTCTTAAAATAAATATTTCAAAAATCAACTCTTATTTCTGTTACTTAGAGTTCAACTTCAAAAGTTAAAATTCTATGACATGACCGTCACTCGCAATCTATGATGTTATTTTCAACATAAGTTTTTTTAATTTGTTCAGTTCGTTGTTTGCGTTCTCGAATTTAGTCCATTAATACAGGAGTTAAATTCATAAGCGTCGTTGACGAATTCAACTAGTTTATTCAGAAACAGTTAACGTTAATACGTTGACGAGAAATCAACGGTTGATTCAACGCCCATCGCTAGTTGAGAGGGATAGTAGGGCCCTTTTCCTGTCGCACGCGGCTCTGGTCCGCGTGCAGGCTGCCCGCATCCTATCATTTCATACATGTTTTTCCTATCGTGCGGGCAGCACGCGCGCGGAACACGGATTGGCTGTGGACGCGCGGCCCGCGGCCTAGCTAACCGGATGCGGGCGGCGTTTTTCTGCCTTCAGTATTGTTTTTACTGTGAACTCAAACTCAAAGCATTTATTTCAATTAAACCATTGACAGGCACTTTTGAATTGTCAAGAAGTCGGTCAGTTACAAATATGAAGCTAGTTGCCCATTCCAAATAGTAGGTTCCTATGAAGAAGAACGGGCAAGATATGGAGAGAACTCCACGGACACTTTTAAATTAAAATATTGATACAAAATATTGGTTACATCATTCATATTGAAGTTAAACATGTGAGAACGATGCAATACGTCAGAAGCGTCCGTGATAAAAAGATAATTCAAAACTAAAATAATTAAAAATAAGCCGTGGCAGCTAAGAGATGACCAATCCCAACTGACAGCGCGTGTCGCACGCATGGAGTACGCATATAATCGCAAACAAAAATGAAAATTGATACAGAAAGAGCGCGACACGCACGACACTGCAGCAACAAACGCAATCTTTGTCCTGCGTGTGGCCAGGAGCGTGTAATCACCCGCACGCGGGCGATAATACGCTTTACAGGAAAAGGGCCCGTAGGGCTGTCGACTAAACTAACTGGCCCAGCCATTGTTTTAGTAAGCTGTACAACTTTGTCGAGGATTTAGAGCCTTTTCATCAAACTTTAGGGCGACACTAGCTCTCATCCTAAATGAATGATCCCTCCAATATTGAAAACGAATAATATATTACTAAATTTAACACTGCCATTGTGAGTATTAACTTTATTGAGAATCAGTAAACTTCAGCTTGTTAACGGAATAGCAGATCTGAAAGGAATCCCTTTTATTATATTTACATTTAATACTCTCACTAAGTACCTTCCGAACTTTCCCAAATTCTTGAAATCTCTTTTTATTCTAATTATTTTATTTGTGTACGGAAATCGTCAGTAGATGGTCATTTTTGAACGCAAAATCTTAAAGTAGATCTCAATCTTCAAAATAATCGTAACATCTCAACAATTTAAATCATTCAAACGTATAGCGCGGCGTGTTTGAGTAAAGTCCGATTTACACTTTGATAAGTAAGTCAATTAAATAGTTCTGGCCGTATGCCGAAGCATTAACGCCATCATGATTCCGTTGCGTAAAAAAGGATGCTGCTATAGGTCAAGTACAGCTCCATCTCTCTCTCGCACAGGAAAAATGATGGCATTAATACTTTATAATACCGGACCCTGGTGTCAAGTAAAAAATACTTACGTAAAGTTGCTTCTAACTAGTCCTGCGGGTCTACTCCGAACATAAATCTGAAGTATCGTTGCTTGACTACGGCTAACTATGGCTGACTACGGCGAAAGAAAAATAAAAACGACAGTCAAAGAGATAAGCCAAAGTCAAAAATGTGACTTAAGTTGGGTAAGGATTCAAAGTCAAAAAGGAAACTATGGAAGTTATAAAACGGCCGAACATTCGGCCGATACTTCGAATTAACGCTTCGGAGTAGACCCTCTGATTTTATTTGCTTTTGCACTTTTCAAAGTGTAAACAGACGATACGCACGCCAGTCGCCACACATGAATCTTCACAGACGTATTAACCAGTCGATATGCAAGGCATAGTCCTTACACTGCAACAGATTTCAGAACACTTCACAGTAATGCAGTTGATGTCTATTCTGACGTCATCCTAACACCAGCGTTCGGAATACAGCTGCTTACAACTTTTAAATATTTAATTCCAATTTTACAAGTTTAACGACAAATCCAATACATATCTTTAATTAAATTATTATATCGTTAATTTAACGTTAATACAGCTTATTTTTGTGTGTCTAACCTACTTATACTCCATTTGAAATAAGATTAGACATTTAAATAAACTTGTTTAAAGTCCGTTCAACCGATTTTGACTTCTATTCCGTAGGTATAAGGATGGCATTGAAAGCAAAACGTGGTTACAATACCAAGTGTTTATTACAGCTGTCATTGGTCATGCCACCAACGCAATAGAAGTCAAAATAGATTGAACGAACTGTAAAAATTGTTTATTTGAATGTCTAATCTTATCTCAAACGAAGTATAGGTATGATAAAAGAATTTAGACAAAATTTTATTAGTTTTAAGTTTCAAGAACTGTTCCAAACGCTGGTCGAATACTGCAAATCTCAACAGCTATTGCCAAAGTGAGATAGCACAAAATAATAATAATGAATGTAATAGTCGTTGAATGTACTCTTAGCATAAGGCACGTTTCTGTGACGAGTCTAGTCATCATAAACTAGTATTCCACATAATTAAATTAAAATCATAAATGTAACTATGTGTCAAATGTTTTCGTTGTTCGGTAAATTTAATGCAAATGAAACTTAAGCTATGTTCAAAGAAAAATAAAAAATACAAAAAAAAGACCCTACTACAGTAAGGCCCATATTACAGAACCTCACTCAAGACTCAAGCATTGCTTTAAACTATTTATAGTCATTTGATTGCTTGAAAGTCGTTTGAAGTAATGAACGTAAACTAAACGTCACTCAGGCACGTATATTTAGCCCCGTATTTATAGAGCGTTACTCAGTACTCAAGCATTACTTAAGACTAGTTTCCACCAATCCAATGGCTTGAATCTAGTCTTAAGTAATGCTTGAGTACTGAGTAACGCTCTATAAATTTGGGCCAGAGTCAGTACTCAAGCATTACTTTAGACTAGTTTCAACCAATTAAGGCCCGTATTTATAGAGCGTTACTCAGTACTTAAGCATTATTTAAGACTAGATTCAAGCCATTGGATTGGTTGAAACTAGTCTTAAGTAATGTTTGAGTACTAAAAATTTAATTCTCATTGGCAGTACGCGGCTCGCATAAAACAGTTCCACATGTCACATGTCCCCACAAAGACCAGCGCTCCTCAACCTTCTACTTCGCAGCTAACTTAAAAGTTTAATTTATTTGCAATTTCTTTCTTATTTCATTAGTTATTTTGTAATATTACACAATAAATTAGTGTTTCAGAAAATAAATATCAATTTTTTTTTTTTTTTAGTAAATAATATAGCCAAACTTGGCCCGCCATATATTTCGTTAGTAAATATTGGCACGCGATGGAAAAAGTTTCCCCATCCCTGATTTACAATTAGTCGTAAAATGGATATCTCAACATCTTGCACAAAGAGTATAAAGGTCTATCCGCACACAACAGTGCCGACACGTGACCGACAGTTCCGTACCGTACAGTTCCGTGATGTGTGTGATTCATACATGCCAGTACCGACATGACGCGTGCAGTGATTTTTTTTTTATATTCAAGATCACATTTAGCAGCGATTGCTTTAATATTCGTCGTCCATCTTGGAATACTGCGACCGTCTCAGGCAAAATATTGTCCGCTAGAAATTCACGTCGGATCACGGCGAGCGTCGGCGCAGCACTGACATCACTGAACGTCACTGTCACTGACGAGTACGGACAGCGTCGTACAAAATGTATGCTAGAATGTTATATTTCACCGAGACTTATCGGCACGTGTCGGCACTGTTCTATGCTTATAGGCCTTTGAGCAGGAGAATATCCTGCTTTATGCATGGCCCTCGTATCATCATCTGCCCAGCCTTTTCCCAACGATGTCGGTCGGCTCCAACTCTAACCGAATCCAGCTATACCAATATTTTACATGGAGTAACTGCCTAGCCTATCTGACCTCCACAACCCAGTTACTAGGTAATACGATACCCCTTTGTAAGATGGTCCTCGTATAATCGTGGCAGATTGCATTAAATTGACCGAATAATAAGTCATTAAAAATAGGAATTACTTATAGCTAACCTGTCGTAATTTTTTTAAGATTTTCACGTCACATGACAAATTTTACTTACTTTTATATATTTCTTCTATTTATATTGATATTCTACTTTACGTTAAAATTTATTCTATGTACAAATACGTTATGATTACGATATTTTTATATAAAACAAAATAAATGTTATTTTAATTATATTTATTGGGACTTGTTTATTGTAATAAGCGGATGAAAGAGACGAGAAAACAAATGTGTCGTATGTTTTAGATATTAATTAAGTTAGAAAACTACAAATAATTTATTTATTACTTTTTCCTTACGAAGGTTGTGTTGTAATATCTTAAGCTTCTTAATCTCTCTAGATCTCTACCAGATAAAAGTATTGCAATACAAATACTAACTCAAGTTAGATTTTATTTTCCAGGAAATGGATAAATAATGAGTAGAAAACGACTATTTAAAATCTCATTGTGATTGGCATATTATTTTTGTGTTATTGCATCTCTAACCAAAACCCATTATTTTTCAATAAAAAGTATTTAAGCTAAATTTTATAATTTAGGATATTGTGGAGCAAAGGTTAATGTGTGTGTACTTCCAAAGCATAATTATGAAGTGATGTATGCCTGAAATACTTACCTTAATTAGTGTTGCCACTCGTAACACATATTTTCCCAAATAATTCAGACAGGCAAGCCAGTTTTGAATAAAGACTGCAATCATTCAATGTTTCTTGACACAGTGAATTTTTGTAAAATGAAAACAGATAAAAAATGGAAGTTGCATTCTACATAACATTAGCCGTTGTAAACAAGCCTTTTATGTAAACGATTCCTTTAGTAATAATTTGTGTGTACCTTAACAAACAGAACTCCTTGCCATTTTCGCACTTAGATTTATTTTTTTAAGTTATTTAAATGGTTTGTTAAATTTAACACATTTCACATTCCAATAAGGTTTCTGTATATAGCATGAGATTATTTAGAAATACTTAACTCTTTTCATGTGTTTCGGAGCGAAAAAGGTTTGGGATGGGAATCGTACTTATTCTGCACAACTTGTTGTGAATATTTCGAGAAAAACGTTACAATATTGGTTATTTATTCTACTCGCATATATTGGAATAGTGTTAGTGCATGCATAGCATAATTTCGGCTTGTTTTGGCGCTTATTAGCCAATAGATGTAAGGAATAGGGTTTATTAGGGTTGTCAGATGCATTCGATTTGCAAAGGCAAAAATGCTTTTAGTAATTTTACTAGAAAGATTACCTAACTTGGACATACATAGAAACATGTCCAAATTAGCCCTAAAAGGGAAGTTGCCTTGAAATAGATAGCGCTTCTTCAGGCTTTTTGCGATTGTACAACTCAAATGTCTGGCTTTTTATCAAGACTGACAACCCTGAGATATTGGCAGCTGGCCCTTATCGAGGGAGGTTGATGAAAATCGACAAGACGGTACATTTTTGTAATCGTAATTTTTATCTATATGTAATTTATGTGTAGTAGTATTTACCTTAATAAACACTTACCAAAGAAATGCGTGTTTTATTTGACCCGAATTTCCAATTCCTTAGATGGTTTATAAATTTTTTATTGTCAAGAAACAAAAAGTCAAATGTAAATTTTTAGTTGTGTTTCATGAAATGGCCAGCTAAAATGGACCATATCGTTTAAACGTTTAATGATAGGTATGTCAGTCGACGTTGGGCTATATTATTAATATAGGCTTTTTTCCAATATATCTAAAATCGTTAGATATATTGGAAAAAAGTTACATCGAAAGATCCAAATATCGAAATACAGATTATCGAATGTCCTAAATATGGAAGTACAAACTATCGAACGTCCTAAATAACGATGGGTACATATATTATTTGAACATCGAAAATTAATATACCTACGTGTAAAAATGGGTTAATTTTCAACATTTAATTCATTCATTAATTCACCCTAAAAATATTGAACAAATTTTGATTTATGTAGTATGAGTGGAAAAAGGTTGCTTTTGCAACGTCTCCGGCGCTACGGGAAGTGCAACCCCTTTCGCGCCTCCGGATTTTTATATACACTCTTTGGGACAAAAGACTACGTAAATTCGGGGTACCCCAATTCGGTTTTGGAACAATTTCGACCTATTTTTCTATGAAAATCAGTGTCTAGTGTACAAATAGGTCAATCGTGAAGGTATTATTTAGGTCTTTAAATTAAAATATTTTCTTGAAAGTCAATATGATGTGCTGCTAAAGTTAGTGACAAACGTATCGCTGCAAAACCGACTCCACGTAGTCTTGTCTGCCCTACCCCTAGAGTGTAATTTAGAATCGCGTAGGCGCGGAGGGGCGACGCAGCCCGCGAGCTGATGAGCAGGTGGTTTTAACACCCGCCGCGATGGTGAGCGTTTAGACCATCTGCGACGGACAGCTCGCGTGGGACTGCCGGAGCCCTGCAGCGCCGGAGCCGTGACAGAAACCATGCTTGCTTGCATGTTGCATGATTGCTGCATGCTTGTTTGCTAGATGATAATCAGTTACTAGGTGGGTTACAAAAAAAAACAAGGAAAACCACATGTAATGTACTTTAATTATTTTTACATAATAAAAACCCAAAATAAAACACATTTGTACGTACAAAATGTAATATATTTGTAGGGTGTGACAAATTCACATCTACCTACATTAATATATGAATACACTCATACTGCATATATAATTTTTTTTCGGTATTTCAACTAGTAGGCATTTTTAACGTAGATATTATGAACTTAGATGTATTAAATGTTGATATTTTGAACTTAGGCATAATGTCATTCGATATTTTGAATCATTCGAAATTTTAATCGCTGGGCATTTCAATCTTCGACGTTTTAAAAGCGTAGTTATAACAATTTTCGACATTTTGATATAATCGATATTTTAATTTTCGATGTTTTGAACATTGGTATTATAAGCGTAGGTATTTTATTCGACTTGCCAAATGTCAAAGGGCAATGGAGAGGAGCATGTCGGGCTCTAAAAGAAAAGACAGAATCAGAAACACCGATCTCCGTACCAAAACCAAACTGACTGATATATTGGCAAGAATAGACCAACAGAAATGGAGATGGACAGGGCACATGATGCGAGACACAAAAAGAAAATGGAGCCAAGCAGTGACAGAGTGGTATCCAAGGATTGGCAAGCGAAATCGCGGAAGGCAGTTTACCAGATGGGAGGATGAAGTTAAAATAACAGCAGGTCCAAACTGGAGGGGGGTCACACGAGATAGGAAGCAATGGAAGACGTTAGAGGAGGCCTTTGCCAACAGGCACGCCGAGATCAGGGATATTTTGTAAATCTAGTTAAATAATTATTATAATGTGAACCTTAATTTCGGAATAAACGGCTTATTATATTAGAATATTATATTTTTTTGGTCACCCTACTTTTTTCTTGTATGTTGTATGCTGCCGCCATGATGCACAACCAAAACAAAGCAACATCAATGACAATACCGGTGGATAATCTTTATTATTTTACGTTATGATCACTAATATTTGGCCACATCATGAAGTAGTCCTGCGTTTAACTGTTCATATCGTCAAACGTTGAGTATTCAATGACCTAGCCAGACCACATCATGATGTGGCCACGACATTAATAAGCAATGTCATATATTTCACTATACATCAAAGCCGTACCTAACTTAAATTGACAGTAAACCCGTAAAAATTGCATTCATACATTTATTTGAGAAACAAGATCTCATATTTTGAAATCGTGAACTGTCCGCTCCACTTAAGGGCAAAGCCTTGATTTGCTTCCGATAGAAGTAGTTATTTGCATGTCTGACCTACACACTTATGGACACGACAGAGATGATTCCTGCAACTCGTTTGGTAACTGGCGACCTCGAGAATGAGGGTAATTGTGTTTATGGTAGGGCATTGGGTACGTTGGGTACGCACACTACGCACGAGCGGATACAGGAATGTTTTTTCGCGGCAATATTTAAATTTCGAACACGTGAAATGTTAAAGAGCTGTCACTTTGTCAGTTTATAACTTTCCGATGGTTCGGCTTGGCGGGAAAGTGAAGCGTCATGTTCAGCAGTTTGTTTAATTTTCCAAAATTTGTGTTTAGCCGAATATTAATGTGTAATAATGGTGGATTATTAACCATTAAGTGTTTGTGAACGTGCATTAGTGTAGGCAAATTAAACAAAACAGTGCAACTTCGCTTCAAGTTCTCTCAAGAAGTCCGCGTGAGGACTCAGTAAAGTGCCACATCTTTACTGAAACTCAAGGGGAGTGGGCGGGGATATCATCATCATGCATTTATAATTCATTTCATCAATATTATACAAGAACTAAAACTTGACATTGGCTAAATGCACAAACCGTGCGAAGCCAGAAGGAAAAAAAAAAAAAAAAAACTTTCCGATGCTTCTACCTGTAGGCAATAGTAATCATTGTGCTCTTCAAAAAATGGGTTTATTACATAAATAAATAGCTCATCTCTGCTAATACGTAAGTACTTAATTACAAATCGATTAAATATGCTTGCTTCGTTGGTGTATGTGAATGTAGGTATATGTTCACAGAACACTTGTATATATGTTTGTCAGGAATAAGTTTCTGCGAGAAATAAAATAATATACCTACCTGCTCATTGTTGGGAGTTTACAAGTATCATTCTATGAAGAACACAAAAAGGAATTATTTTAATCAAACTCTTCGTAATCTCAACAAATCAAAACCAATATTCAAAAATTAACGCAACTCCTACTATGTAAATATTGCCAATATTAATCTAGTATACCCACATTACCCACTGAACGTATCTTTGGTAAGGTTTATTTAAATGAGTTATGTCCTCATGACAGTCATGAACTCATGACTCAGTGTCGGCGCGTGCACTTAAGGTGAAAACATCTGAAGGCGAGCGGTATCTCGAATGATGAGTAATGTAATTATAATGTGAGGGAGGCTGCGCAGTCAGTGAGATCAAACTGCCGATATGCAAAGGATATCGCAAACCCGCTGTTTTTATTGCGGAAATCAAGTGAATGCAGGATGCAGAAGTTAGTGGTCTTGTAGGTCGAATAGGACCTATCGTAAGTACCTAACAGACAAGTTGAAAACTGTATCAACACCATCTGTATACCTGATAAAAGATGGTGCCAGCGGTTAAGGAGTTAGAAAAACGTGCCAGTAGAGCTTAAGAAGGGTATTTAAGGATCATGTATGAAAGAGTATGAAAGCTTTTAACACTGTCAGCAGATTTCACACGGTAAATTACATTCGCTTCCGGGTACCTTATCCCTACCCTATGGTGTCATGTCCACGAGTCAGAGAATCGCGCGGGTGGCTCGCCGCGATTTCCACACGGCGAGACTCGCCGTGTGGTTATCGCCACACGGCGATGTCAGGCTTCATATCTTATAGGTATGTCATTCCTCTATGGGCTTCATACAGTTTCTATTGAACTTGATGACTTCACTACATCGTGCATCGCCCGATCTACTGTCGCCCGTGTAGATGGCGCTTAACGGCCGAACCCAATAACCTATATACCACCAGTTTCGGCCTACTGGAGATATAAAAATATATCTATCGATGGTTTTAACGTCCCAATAATCTCTTAATCTACCGGCCCACGCTATCTACTGATGGGAGGGTGTATCGCCTACAACAGATATCTATTTGTATGAAAATGCCAAAGTATGCGTCCCAATATACGATTTGTTTGACAGGACAGTACTACAGATGGCAGATTTGGCTATTCCCCGAATTGCAGGGATAAACGTAAAGTAGCCAAGCTAAAATGAACTCCTTAGTACTTGCAATAATGATCATAGATGTTTTTTTTATATTTAAAGTAATAAAAAAAATATTAAATTCAAATATCTCGAAAACGGTGCGCCCTAGGCAAAAAATAACATAAATTTAACCCCCCCTTACCCACCGTGCAAAAACCATTCTAACATGAATTTAAGATTTAAAAAAAACAAAGTTAATGCGCTAAGGTATCCCGCGAAATTCAAATTTTATTACGTTTTTTGCAATTTGCAGGTCAGTAACAGGTTGTATTTTGATTCGCGGCCATAACAACTATGGCTCTACAGAATTATATCTTAATCCAGTAACTTATTTAGAAGTAAGAAACAAAGAAGTTTTAATGTAACCCTAATTACACATGTTTTTTTTAAAGTGATGTTGGTTGTAATGGAACGCACGGGAGGGCGAAGTAGAGAAACCTACTTATTGTTTTCGTTAGATAGATAATATTTATCAATGATTGTGAGACGCCATCCGAGGATAGATATATAATTATACTGTCTATCATCAATAGCGATCTGTCTATAACTGAAAATAAGTTATTGGGTTCAGCCGAGTCGGCTAACCTACGTAGTACCCAAACGTGGACTTTTAACAAGATAATAATTATTGTCTGTGAAGAAAATGCAGATACCTAGTAAAAATAAAGACTGGCCTTTTATGGATTCACTTCACATTGATAGCTGCCTTCCTACCTTCCTGCCTAGACATAAATAAATAAAAAAAAAGGTCAACCTTATTCTTAAATGGATCGCTTTGGACACTTTTTTCAATAATTCATAAAGGCATCTGGCTTCAAATGCAACAGACATGTCATGCAAATTGGTAGAGTCATTACGGTCATGTCGCGGTCTTACGGATCCCGATTAATACCATGTTAATGTAACACATGTCTAATGTCAATAAACAGCACTTAGCGAGTAGGTATTAGTGTTACTTGCTTAATTGATATTCCGAGCACAACTACAGCAGCTTTATTCGATGTCGGTGTAGTTTTACCCATTGCCTTTTTGCATAATTTTGATAGCTTCGGAATGCTAGCCAGGGGGCTAAAAGTTTTGATAATAATTACGTAGAAATGAAAACAGCAAGTCTGCATTTACCTAAAGGGCAAAGAAAAACACTCTCGGTGCCGATAATACCTAGTTTTAAAGTGGTGGTTTAGTATTACAATAGTATGAACTTAACTATGCATACATACCATACGAATCTTATTTTTTGTACAAATCATTGTTGGTAGCCTTTGCAAGCTAGCCTGCCTGGTTGACTTAATTTTAGTTCTCTCATTAAAGTTCTCAGTTTCATTGCATGGATTCATCGATAATTTAATTACCATACATAATGTTCCAAGCAAGTCGACTTTGTATTCGTGCTAGTTCCGTTCCGCGTGAGCCATTTCCTTTGGCTTGTTATCGCACTACGTTTGCCAGTCTGGTTTTTAAGCGGGCGGAGGCAGAACGTGTCCTTCCATTGCCATTATCGCTCTGTGACAAAAAAAGTAATATTCCGCGCGCTTTGCCATATTTTAAAATTGCAATAAATAGGCGGGATCTGTTTATAATTTTTATTCAGATTTATCTGCATTTTTTTGTGTTATTATTTTGAACGAATAGAGCGGCGTTTGAAGAAATAATGTGTTTGTGCTTTTAGAAAATACTTTGTAAAAATTTGTGCTGCTGAAAATTTTGGAATGAGAAAATGTCTACATTATTGAAGAACGTAACTAATTGCATCTGGCATGCTTTTGATTCCTTGCAAAATAAAGACTTCGTGCACAAGTCGAAGCTAAAGGTAAGTTTTCACTTTTCATAACTTTTTTTTTCTCAAGATAATCTTACTTAGCCGTTTTCCATTTTCATTTTATTCGGGTAAAATTATACTTAATAGGTAGGTAGCTAGGTAGGTACTTAGTTAGGTACGTATTAAATTAACACTAAATATTTACAAAAAACTCAAGATTTTTAACAAAGTATATAATTAGGTAGGAACCTACCTCTTTATATACGATATGGATATCTTGAGATGATCTGAAGCGGTTGCGGAAAAGCGGAAAATTGAATAGGATAGGATATAGGTACCTATACCTATTTAAGCATTAGGTTCAAGTCTTTGTGACCTAAGTTACAATGGCCAAGAAGTAACTGCTTAGTATGCGCAGGTTGTTAAAGTCAATGGAGAGGAACGATTTACTTACTTCAGCTACACTGCTACAGTAATAAAATACAATAGCCACGAGAATAGGTACCTAGGTAATGTATAGGTACCTAGCGGAAAAATCAGATCTTGGAAAAACTAGGCCCATCAAGCAAGTAGGACCCACGGAATTCAAATTTTCTTCCGGTTTTTTTTTGCAGGTATGTTGATCTAGATATGATTCGCGGCCGCATCATATATTTATTTATAGAATTATAATCATAAAAATCATCAAAGCAACTCTCTAAGGCCCGTATTACAGAACGTGGCTCAATACTCAAGCATTATGGCCCGTTTTTCACTCAATACTCAAGCATTACTCATATCTAGTTTCAACCAATCGAATGACTTAAATCTAGTTTAAAGTAATGCTTGAGTATTGAGTAACGTTCTGTAATAAAGGCCTAAGTAATACCTACTAGATTCAAACCATTTGATTGGTTGAAATTACTTTTAAGCAATGCTCGAGTATTGAGTGACGTTTTGTAATACGGGACTTAGTTCATATTACCCTACTAGCTGCTGCCCGCGGCTTCGCCCGCGTGGCTTTTTCTAAAATAAAATTAAGTTACTCCTAAATGCTAGATTTGTTCCCCAATGTCATGATTTCATGAAAATTTTTTTTTTTTATATTTCGCGTGCTATTGGTGCCAGAAAAATTTAAGATACTAGGTACTTTAGCCCCCAATACCACCCCCCCCCCCCTACCTAAGTCTCTCAATGACCAAACAACAAGAGTCATGAAAGGTAGGTAAAGTGTTCTAATCTTGCTTGGACATTCCAGGTGACGCATACAAGTTGTCTCCAAGAGTTTAGACATATAACCACTGGGCTAATATTTTTACGATGGCGAGAGACTATTCTAGCAAAGTTCATACCAAGAAGAAGCTCTAAGGGACATGATACCGAATAGAGTTCCATCAGAGATGGTGAAGAGATGTTGAGGTTGGAAAGATTTTCGTTTTTCTCGCCAATTTGTACCATGATTTTGTACTTTGCTAAAACTACTTGAATTCTTTGCAAATCAAGGAAAAACATGAAATGTGTTATATTTACACGCACTGGCTCTGTTTTGCTAACATAAACAATGTATTCTCACAAACGTTTTATAAACTTATTCAGTGTTATTGTAGACGCTATGATTCATCATTTTAGCTCTAATTATTATTTTTATGACACAGTTCCCTTTTAACCAGTGATCGGAAAAGATGAGCTAAAATACCTAAAGTTCGAAAAAGAACAGAGACAAAGTGGAGACTTCCTTACGACAAAATATTTTTTTCGGAATATTTATTAGAATATAATAGAATACTCTAAAACTCCCCTCTACTCACCAGGGCCCTCACTACTCTACTCTATACTCTATTATTTAAAGGAAAGAAACATTGTTGTTTTTTTTATTTACTTAAAGTAAATAATAAATATTCCGAAAAAAATTATTGTCGTAAGGAAGTCACCACTTGTTTTGGCTTTGTTCTTAGAACTTTAGGTATATTATATTAGCTCTACTATTCCGATCACTGTTTAAAACAATCAATAGTTATAGGTAGGTACAATTTACACTATGATTTCATGCCGAAATCATAGTTATAAATCGCCTACTAAATTGTAATACTGACCTAATAATTAATAACTAAGTAGGTAGATAAATAAAAAAATAAAAACCGGCCAAGTGCGTGGCGGACCTAGGGTTGGCAGATGGGAAGACCAAAATATCTGGACAAAATTTGAAAATGTCGATATTTCGGGATTGTTGTCGGGAGAAATAAATATTAAAAATAAAAATGTAAAATAAAAAGTATTTGTTTTTAAATTAATCGAATTGATTAAAAATAAATGACTTTAAATTAAAAGTCTACAAAAAGAGTTAATGTATGGGTTGCCACATGTATTTGGCATTGGAGTTTACTGAGTTCACCAATTTGGATCCTAGGAGTATTCAGAGAAGATTTAAAATTCAAACAATTTACTTCAAAGTTCAGTTTAATTACTGACTCAGCTTTTATTAAATCAAAGGCCATACGATTTCTCTCTTTAGTACTTACATAAATTATTTAGCAAACTAAACACCCTTTCACAGTAAGTATTGTTCACAGGAATTGACAACACAAGTGTTAAACATTTTTTAAATTTAATTAAAAAAATAACTATCAAATTTTGTCATCAGACACGTCCTTGTCTTTGTGAAATATTTATTTTCTCGAAGACACACAATCGTGAAAGTAATAGCGAGATAAATACATACCTAGGTAGATACTAAGATGAGTTTATAAAATAGTTTAATATTATAATTTTTTCAAGACCACGTGGATAAATTATGCTACAGCCACAGGTCTGAAAAAAGAACAAAGACCTACACTTCTTATTAATGCTATAGGCCATGGTGCCATGAAAAAATACATGCATTTCGTGAGTGCGTTTCGGCAAGCGAGCCAAAGATATTTGAGAATAATAAGTTGTTGTTTATAAGTTGTTGTTTATTTCTTATTCAACAGGTTTAAACAAATAAGTCGTAGAGGTCTTCTTTTAAGTATACAGATACCTGTAACAGAAGACCTCCCTCTTCCATAACTGTGTGTACACATACAAAGCCTGTTATAACAGAAAACTAAAACTAGAGAATTCAAAAAATAATTACAATTACTCGTATAATAATTAATTAGGTACTTTTAATTCATAATCTCAGATACCCAATTAATTATTGTGTGTGTATGTGAGAATGTGTGTGTGAGTGTGTGTGTGTGTGTGAGCGAGTAAGAGAGAAAGGGAAACCAAAAGCATATTACGCATTGTGAAGTAAGTGGTAAACGTTTGCAAGTATATTAAAAAGTCCATGTTATCATTCATTCCTTGTGTAAGGTAAGTTTTTATATTATTATTATTAAATAACGGGACTCAGAAGTGCCTCAGTTTCTTCGTAATTATGAGTCTTTAGCCATGCAGTCAAGGTTTTTCGACATGCATAATGTGTTTCATGGTAAATAGGATTGTTTTTGCTTATGGTGTTCTTTATAAAAGTTATTTGGGCAACGTATTGCCGCCTTGCGAACGCAGTACGAACTCTAACCACATCTATACGTCCGTGAATTTTTCTTTTCCTGAGAGTACTAGGGTCAAATACCGTTGTTTTATGCATTTTTAAGGTAGAAATCAGAATATATAACTTTCTCACAGTTAATAGGTCACATAGTTTGTAAAGCTCGTCTGTAGAAAAACGGTACGGTTTAAAGTATATAGTTTTGAGAAGGGCACGCTTTGATGTTTCCACGTCTAAGAACTTCGTTTTGGAGGCACCCCCCCCCCCCCCCCCGCTGCCGCACTGTATATTTGTTGAATCAGCTTCGCTGATGCAACATGCCTTAGTAATTTGAAAATCCAAATCAGTTTTCTGAGACGTTCACTAACCAATGCAACATGATAATGCCAAGAGAGTCGCTGATCAAGTATAATACCCAGGTATTTCGTTTTTTCAACCATCTCGATAGTCGGACAAGCGCAATTAGTGTCGAGGATATTGTGACATTGGTGAATTTTTATACTGAAATTAGTATCAGGCTGGGTTCTATTACTAATGGAGAAACACATGAAGATAGTCTTCTGGCTATTTAGCGTAAGTAGGTTAGTTCTTAGCCAGGAAGCAACTCTAGATAATCCCACTTCAGTATCCCTCCTCACAGAATCCCAATTATCCCCGATAAAAACCAGCGCAGTGTCATCGGCATACGAGAACACCCGAGCACCACCTGCCTCCATGTCACATAGGTCGTTGATGAAAATTAGAAACAATGTGGGCCCAAGAACGCTCCCCTGTGGTACACCAAATGTGATATTTGGGTGAAGCTTGAACAAATCATTTCGATTGTGATTCAAACTGTGTTACGCAATTAGGGTGCTGCTTCATTTTTATTTTACGACTTGACAAAACATCGAGATTAAAATAATATACTTATTTATTTTAACCTTTTTTTTTATTATTTTTAATACATACATACATACATAAACTCACGCCTTCTTCCCATGGGGGTAGGCAGCAACTATAGAACGCCACTTGCTATGCTCCTTACATACTCCTTTTGCTTCGCCTACGTTCATACATCTAGTCATACACGCACCGCGCCGGTTGCGAGTACCTACTACGCACCTGAAAAAAAAAAAAGCCAAAATAAGTAATAATAATGTTTAGACACATGACATAATCATTCCCGAATAAATTCTTTTTATTATATGATGATGAAAACCGCGTCAAAAGTTATTGTAATTTTTAATATATAGGTACGTGATTAAATAAATAAATATTTAATAAACAATATAGCTAAAAAAGTTTCGTTTTTTATCCTTAGGTAATGACCCACTATTTCTGACTATGTAGTGCATCGAGTTACGAGTACCTGCAGATTGTCTAGGAAAATGTGTTTCCCTTTTCCTTTCTATTACTGTTTCAGAAATCACCACAAGAAAACACTACTTAAATAAAATAGTAATCAGTCCAGCTTGTTGACACCGATAAAAATGGAAAGTTCTAAGTAAATAATTATGTCATTAATGAATGATGTATGTACAGATAATGTACATAATAGGTATTAGGTCAATAATCCACGCATTTACAATTAGATAAGAAGGACTGTTCCTCTGCCTCTAATAAAAGAACGAACATCATAAACAGGCCTTCTCAGTTTTGCTTAGATAATTTGAACTCCAAAAACTATGCAATTGATCTATGTTAGACAATATTTGTATAGGTACTAAAGATAATCTACGTAGCTACGTAGATTATCTTTCTTTACTTACTTATTACCTATTTCATTTTACTAGTTTCGTTTGTACTGGCTACTTGACCAGGTAATGCCATAAAGAAATTCTTGAATTTTTTTATCTATGATAATATTAATTTCGTTTGTGATAAACAAAATGTTTTTTATCTGCGAATGTTGTATCTATCTACACATGGATTCTTGATAGCAATACCGAAATGTCGATCAGACTGAATACAATCTCTAGAGACTACGGAAACAACTCTAAGATTATCATTTTGTGTTTCCGACCACAAAATTTTTACAAGAGAAGAGATAACTTACTCTTGTAATTGGTTGGATTATTTCTTAGCATGAAAACTTTTTTTTAGATTTATATATTTATTTACATAATGTACACACAGTTACAGACTAGGCTATTAGACGTATTCCACATTGGGCACCCGCTTATAAACGGCACCTGAGGTATTCCACATACGGCACCTATCACTATTTATTATATTCGCAGGTGCCATTAGTGGAATAATTTGTTATTTAAAAATTTATTCCACAAATGACAATAGGTGATATCGATAGGTGCCGTATGTGGAATACTTTAGGTGCCATTTAAGCGGGTGCCCAATGTGGAATACGTCGGCTAAAACTTAGGAGTATATGACTGTTAGGGCGCAGCAAGTAGGTATTATTAAATTTAACTTATAAGTAGCTAGGTTAAGTACGTAAGTAAGTAGTACTTACCCGCGTATTAGCGAGCATAAGCTAAATGTATGCTTATCCTAGGAGGTAAATGCTCCTAGATCAGTTCACCGACCCTAGATTAGGAAAACACTTGACTGGCTATTTATCTCTTTGACTGTCGTTTTTCTTTTTCTTTTGCCGTTGTCAGCCATATATTAGCCGTAGTCAAGCAACGGCCGAACATTCGGTCGATACTTCGGATTTATGTTCGGAGTAGACTTCTTGTTTGACCCCCATAACTTTATCTCAACTAAATATGTTGATACCTACCTATTTAGTTCTCTAACACTTCAGAGATGAATATTATATTGGCTAGCTATAACTTAGCTGGTAAAGAAAAGAAAGAAAGAAATTACGTTTATTTGCGGTAAACATGACGCAAACAAGAACATAAATACAAAAATGTGAAAAGGTTGGGGGAAACATGCGTCACATCCACGCAAAACGGCTATCGCTAAGCATTATACTGCGACCCTATGCAAGACAGAGCCCCAGCGCTGGTAAGCATAGCTTATAGCTTACTAGTGCTATGCCCTTTATTCAATCTGCCTGCCTTTTCCCAACTATGTTAGCGTCGGCTTCCAGTCTAACCGGATACAGATAATAATTCTGTTAATACATATCTGTTATAGAGTCGCGAATCATATTTCGATCAAGATACAACTTGAATTCGGTCGTAAAGCGATCGCTATCTATGTCGAGACTGCAGGGCCTGGCCTGTAAGTAAATTTTGATTACGCGAGCTACAGTTGCGGATTTCTTTCTGAGACTATTTGTAACATTTTGATAGTTCTTTTTCCTACCTTTTTGAGTTGAATATGTCTGCTTACATAAAATATTTATAAATTAATTAATTTATGTTATTAAATTGAAGAAAAATGTTCCTAAACTCAACATGATAAATCGTCAATTTTGTATAAAGAGGCAACGGAATGCTTTTTTACTATAATAAAAACCAACATTTTCGAATAAAAAATTGCTACCATTTGGAGATGAAGGACTAATCTATCTGTGGCAATTATTAGTTTCATTTTGCTGCAAAGTGCACTGAAAAACTGCATATTTTTGTCAGATACGCGTCCTTAGCTCTTTCAGGGTCATAGGTTAGCTACGCTAACTACATAAATTTCTGTTTTTTTTTCTTTAAATTCATGCTATGTAGCAATTATTTCTTGAAATGTTATGATAGCTGCTCCGTCTTGAGCAAGCTCGTAACTTCTCTGTTTGAGAAGAACCCTGGCCATGCAGTGTGGGACAATAATAGGCTGATATTATTTATTATAAAAGTCTTACTTTTATCTTATTCAGGCATTCAAGTTTATTAATCAAAGTCATTGTGTGCCTATTGGTAAATTCCTCAGTACTTTCCTATCAGAAAGAATTCATTCATTTTATGTTGGCAGGCCACGCCACACTTACTGTACATGTCTCTATAGATACCTATAACAATATGAAATCGTACTTCTCAATGCCCATAATTACATGGTAATTCATACAGTACTATTACTTATTCTGTGTTCATACTTCCATACCTTACAATACAAAAGTAACTCTGTCTGTCTCTCTGTTACCTTTTCACGCCATAACGGCTGAGCTAATTTCGATGAAAAATGACAGACAGGGTAGATCATGACCTAGGTTAGAACTTGGGATACTTTTTATCGCGGTAGTATTATATGTTCCCGTGGGATAATATCCGACCTCCACGCCGGGCAACTATGAAGTAAAGAAACCTACATAATTTGCATTTATATTGCGATTTGCGAAGTATGCGAACGTTCTATGTAGGTATTTGCTGTGACCCGGTCAAGGGTGTCAGGCTAAAGACACATCTAGGCTGAACACGAGCCTCTAGAAGCCTATAACTAAGTGCGTATGGCTAGATAATGTTACATTTATTGCCTCGTTGGTCTAGTGGTCTTAACTTTCGCACCTACGATTCGCTGATGACATAATATTATTCGCCACGACAAAAGAGCATCTACAAAGCATGCTCATAGACCTGGATAAGGAAAACCGCAAGATGGGTCAAACGATGAAAACTTCAAAAACTAAAGCCATGACAAATGCATCAGAAGGCTCTATCATTATAAACGACGAGCCAAATGAGTTTGTGAAAGAGTACACACCTACCTATTTGAATCACTGATATAATGTCAAAGGAAATAAACATAAGAATCGGGAAAGAATGAAAATGGTAAAGGGGGCTTAAGCAATGAAGAACACGGAAACTAAGATGACCGTCAAAACAAAACTATATAACACCTGCATACTCCCAGTCTTAACATAATGGCTGCCAGACTTGGGCCCTCACTAAAGCACAATACAGGAAACTGGGAACATGCCAGACAGCAATTGGAAAGAAGCTAGCTGAATATAAGGAAGTCTGACAGAATAAACAACAAAACTATCAGAAGACGCACGAAAATTGAAGATGTAACAATGCGAATAAGGAAACTAAAGTGGAAATGGACTGGTCATATAAGAGGCATTGAAAAGTGGAATAAAAACATGGTATTTTGGTACCCAAGAAATAATAAAAGAAACCGAGGTAGACAGTTTCGAAGGTGGGAAGACGAAATAAAGGTCATAGCAGGGAAAACATGGACTAGGAGAGCGCAAAATAGAACAGAGTGGAAAGAAATGGAGGAAGCCTTTGCCGAAGTTGGGCAAACAGTCCGGGTGTCGGTGTCACCGACTAGCTAGAGTCGTATATTAAGTTACAATTTTTTGTCAAACTTGTGTCTGAATTAAGGCTTATAATATTATTATTTATTTTCATGTGCTTACATAATCTCGGGACCATGTGGTTCCGGTCCTTTGGAAAGCGTACGAGGGGCCGAAGCCAACTAGAAGAGTCCCCTTAGACAATTTTAAATGGAATGACGCACCAACTGACGATTATCCCTGTTCGCACTATGCAAGTGCACCCAAGTACAACCCCCGGTTTGCGTAGTCTATTGCAAGATATGGAAAAAAAGATGTTGGATTATGGGTTTGGGTGGCTAAAGCGAACTGGTTATCTAGGACTATGGAAAGACTATGGCCCCTGCCTGACCAACGTAATATTAAAAAAAATGCACTGTAAAGAGCAGGGGGTGACTTGCACTCTCAATAATAGGACCCCAAAAACGATCGCTAGCACATAATGTCGTAGCGACAAGGGGGCAACGACGACATACTATGGTAGTAGATGTATTGATTTGACCTCGATAACCGCGCAAGACTGTACAATGATATCACCGATAAGTTCGCAGTGATCATTTGAATAATTTCAGCATAAAAAAAGCACTATGATTTCAATAAAAACCTAAGTAAGGACTTAATTATTTTTTTCCATATTCTTTATTTTTCGTACAGCTTCACCAGTTTCCGCAGGCAAAGTAATGTGCCTGTTATTAATTCATTTCGCGGATATCAAAAAAGCAAAAGCAAGAAATGAATACAAATGAGACATAAAGATGAATCATTTCCTTTTAGGATAGTGAATTATTATAATAATTCTAGGACAGAATAGGTGTATGTATTACGAAATAAGGCTCCCCATTGCCACACAATCCAAAACGAATAAATTGATTTTAAATTTAAATCTTTATACAAAACTACTTAAACTAAATAAGGTAGATCTACTGATCTGCGCCCACTCTTTATTTGTCTAAATCGAGTTGATAATGCAAGAGCAGCGGTAGCCCAGTGGTAACGGCTTACGAGAAGTAGGTCATGGGTTCACCCAGACTTTGTGTAAATTATTTCATCAAATCATCACCACTGCTCTCAAACTCTCAATAGATACTTACGGTGAAGGAAAACATCGTGAGGAAACCGGGCATGTACTAGAACTAAAAATTCGGAGACATGTGACATCCACCAACCCGCACTAGGCCCGCGTGATGGATTACGGCCCACTCCCTCTCACAGAAAGAGGAGGCCTGTGTCCCAGCAGTGGGAACATTATAGGTTGTTTATGTTGTAATGCAAGAGTAGCCATTACAGGCAAAACAAAATAAAATTATACGCAATCTTTTGACTCCACATTAGTGTTGACCTCTACGTTTATAAAGGACCGAGGAATATGCACGCACGGCATTATTAGCAGATACCTGTATAGAGTTGGTAAAAGGCTATACAATATGTCCCAGAATTAACGCAGCGACGATAACCGACTTTTAATGATTTTGTACTGATGATCACGTCTAAACCAGTAGTGTTAATGATGTGAAAAAAATATATGTTAAATTAGAGCATTTTCCTAATAACTTAATATGTGAATATTTGAGATTATGTTTATATTACAAAGTGAAATTAATTTGTAAAGTTATGTCTAACGCGGATAAAAAACTGAGAATGGCGCAAAATATACCAAGCGTATTTTTCTGAAACCTTCACCAATTTAAAGATAATTTAATTATTGATCTTTTAGTATACGCGTTTTATGAAAATACCATTTGTTTTGTGATAATAAATTAATAATGCGTCAAATTGGGGACAGCGCTCCTTGATGGGCGAGTCCTATTACTGGCTGAACGTACGACGCGTTGCGTGAGCTCAGTACAGAACACGCAAGCTAACCTCAGTCAGTGCCAGTGACTCAAGGTCACTGGCATATATCTGCGTCTTAATGGGTAACTGTACTCATCATTATGAACAACTTTTATTATGGGACCAAACCTGAAATCGAATAACTCGTCAAAATGTAGGGAACAGCTGACTTTTTTCCCGATTTCATGTTTGGTCCGATAGTAAAAGTTGTTCATAATGATGAGTACAATGACCCCTTAAGAGGTTGTACGTTAATTATATTACACCTTGAATAGGTGTTTATTAATTTTAGCAACTGATCATCATCATCATCATCATTTCATCCGAAAAGACGTCCACTGCTGGACATAGGCCTTCCCTAAAGGGGGGGTTTGCCATAATCGCCACGCTTGGCAGGCGGGTTGGCGATCGCAGTATGGTGTTAAAATGCATGGAGAACGCTGCTAGTAACTCTCTAGTAAGTCCCTTAGTCTTCTTTTACGACACCCACGGGAAGAAATGGGACAGCAACTGGTGCTTGCTGCATTTCATAAAAGGTTCAAAATGCAATTATTTTACTTCGTGAATGTTACCGTCAACTCCAAAGAATTTTACAATATATACACGCAACAAGCTACCCGAAAGAACTTGTTCATTAAAAGTTCATGCTCTTATCTCACACCTACTTAAAATACTGCAGTTAAAATATTTAACATAGCTATATAATTTTCTTGTCATTCCGTGTCCGGTTCAAAGACACAAAAAGCAATAATTGACATACATTTTATTACAATCAAAGGGTTGCTTTCTCCACAAGCATTTCTGTCACTTTCAACGCTCGAAAACAGCTCGTAATTATTTTAAAAGTAATTAAGTTGATATTTCTTGTAAAGTAGGGCGATTGTGTCATACGTTATTGCGGTTTTTCTGTCTCTTGGGAGTCTTGGGGATAGGAAAATGGGGCAGTGTCTACAGCGCACTATGCAAATATAAGGAAAAATGGCCATTAATTTATTCTAGCTTAAGTAGGTACGGCAAACCAGTATATTAAGCTGGTTAGCTGGCCTTTTATTCTATTGAGGCTCCGTACTACGCTAAGCCAGCTCAAGATCAAAGTTTTACCACTTACGTGCAGCCAACTGTACCAACGTATTCCAAGTAGGAAGAAAATGGGTATCGCCTCCTATTTCGACCCTTGTGTTTGGCCCCACACCACACTTAAACTGGCTTATAAATAACAATGTAAATATCGTATCATCGAAATGAAGAATAACGTTCTATCTGCTACAGCAGTGTGGTTTGGCATTCTCAAAACGCGGTTCAGTGTCAGCGAGTTGAACTAAATTGACCGTGTGATTTTGTCAGTCAGGCCCGGTTTCCACCAAAGCGGAGAGGAGAGGAGATGTTTGTAAACGACCAATAAGATATCGTTATTTCGATGCGATGGTACGGAAACGGTATCTTATCGGTACCATATTGGTCGTTTACAAACATCTCCTCTCCTCTCCGCTTTGGTGGAAACCGGGCCATAAAGTATGAGATGACGTGGAAGTGGCATTCAGCGGGCCGAGCACGGGCGTGTCAAGACGTTTGTGACAAGACATGATAAATTATGTCATGTCAATTTGTACTAGCATTTTATGACAAAACAGTTTTATCGCTCAAACTATGATAAAATGTGTGACTCAAGTCATGTCACAGGCCGTGCTCGCCCCGCTGTAAGGTAATTCCCCCAGAAAAGTATAAGTATAATAAAAACTCCATGCCTAATGTGCTATTAACTGGAAACTAGGTTTATGGTCTACGAAATATACTGCCACAAAAAACATTAAGTACTTATAGCTGAGAATGGCAGTATCACTTGCCAAGGAGGACGTAGACCCAGTAGAAAACCAACTTCTTCCTTTTGACAATAAAATCAAATTAGCTGAGTGCCCGCTTCGCATGCTGCAAATCTAATTATCTCATTATTTTATATTGCGGTGATATCAGTATTTTATTTAGTATCGTTAACTGAGTGTGATTGATGTTGTGATAAAATAAGATTGGCTTGAAATAAAGCTGCTATTTTATAACCTACTTCAAAAAAAAAAAGAGGTTCTATGTTCGTCTGTAGGTTTTTTTCAATGAAATTTCATTGATTGTTCCGTGATTATTAGGCCGTTGCAAGTAGAGGTAAAGGAATTTGTGCGGGTTAGCCTTAGCCTTATTGTCATTGATGTATTAAATAGGAAGATATGGTACGCGCTCCTCGATGTGTACCGCATAAATTAGGGGAAAGGACACAATTGACCTATATTACTCGCGGTTTGCGGGGAATACCCGAATTAGTTTGTTTACGAGTTGTTATGGGTACGTAACAGTGACAATTATTGCGATCTCGTTCCCGCTATAGCCCGCGTAATATGTCATCTATTTCGGTTGTCGAGCACATGACGCACGACATCGGGTCCATTTAATATTTACGTGATGTTAGAGAGTGGCCTATCTTCCTATTTAATTAATACATCAATGACTATTTAATACATCAATGACAACAACAGCTAAAAAGTGAAAAATACAAAGTTTTTAAAGTTGTTTTTTTTTTTGCAAAATGGTTTTTTTATAAAGTCTATCTATGCTTACGCATGCTTGCATCCTAGGTACATTTTATATTCGCTAGATTTAATTTATGGTAGGTCAGTTCAAATATCAGGGGGCTTAAAATGGACGCTTTGGCAGAATCATAATATGATCTGCGTACAATTCATATCCCGCAATTCATCTGTTTGACAGTTACTGTTTTTTATGGAGTTTCGTAAAATGGTCCACAAATTATGAATTGCTTTATTGAAGTCTAATGTCAGATAGCAGCTGTCAAACAGATGAATTGCGGGATGTATTTATTTATTTTTTTATTTTATTGTTACATGGAACTAATAAGTGGACTAACAACTAATACATGGTCTCTTGAACCAATCTCTCAAAAGTCGCAATTTCTGCCTAATTTAATAATATCGCAAGTCTCACATTGTTTTCGCTAGCTTCAACTTGTGATAGTTCAGTTTTACCTACTTAAATACTTGTATTCATAATACAAATGTTTATACAATACAATTAATTATACAATAGCAGTATGGTATGTTGGTCAGTCAATAAAAACTGCTCATAATAAAATTAGATTCTAATCCTATAAGGGTCATCAACTCATCATGGATCATCCTTCATAGAGTCTCATGAAGCAATCTCTCAAAAGTCGCAATTTAATAAAATGTCGCAAGTCTCACATTCGTGTTCACGCATCGCTAAAGGTAGAACGACATTCCCCTTTTGGAGACGATACGACGCGACGCGACGGTATCATGAATAGGGTTGTCAAATTATTATTTTTGCAATGCGTTGCGGATTTGCAATGCGGCGCGGCCAGCCCAAATGTGTCCATTGCATTCGAGTGGAAACATCTGAAATTCAAATTCGAAATTTGAATTTATCTGAAACAATATTATAATATAACCCGCCGCGGCTCCTAATGTGCTTTGGCGCATTTTTGCATTACATTTTTTATTTAGTGTTGTGTTTCGCACTTGAGCACTTGTAAGGCGTAGGAGAAACAATGTTCATCCAATGCAAATATTATAATCTGCACGTGTCTTGCCTTGATTAACTTAATTCATAGCGAGGACTTCAAATATTTTTTGTGAGCCTTAGGGCCAGCCCTGCAACTCATGAATCATTCGCTAAAACGATGATAACCGATATCAAGATATCCATTGCAACCGAAAACATCTGAATTCTTCCCTGTCGTATAAGAGGAGACTCCCTATTTTTATGTTAATATCCATGAATATTCTAAAACAGTCACACATACAATTGAAATGAAACTTTAGTATGATTTATTGGATCTTTTTCTTTCCATGTTGAAGACAGTTACGTAATTGTAGATAATATTGTCGCCCGATACATTTTTTATTCGAAAATCATGTCTTTTATGGATAATTATAACTTTAATTAAAAAAAAAAAACAAACAGGATTGTTCGGCTTTTATGTCTAAAATAAATATTCACACAAGAAAATATAGTTTATTAACCAGCCACCAGATTTTTTTTTTAGGGTGGTAGGTTCAGTTATTATTATTATAACAATGTCTTTGCTCCACGCACTACCTAATGATCAGTCTCTACCATGGCCTACTTAAGTAGGTACTGTTATAATAACACGAGTCACTGGGTTTTGTCTGGTGATTGTGCGGCTTTAGTAAAATAATGTTATTTACTTATGAGAAAGGGCAAGGAAAAACCGCAGAAGTAGGTTCATTATTAACATTGCCAAAAGTATCCATTCATAACAACTTTTATGAAAAGTAAACTAAATTTGTTCTTACTTACCGTAAAATTAATTAAGTAACCAAAATTAAATTCTTATAAATATACAGTACGGTTCAGTGTTTACACAACAATAAATATCCGTTATTTAAACTCAAAAATAAATTACCTACTGAAATCAAGTTAAAAAAATAATTACAAGCAATCGTAGAAGTAAATTGGAAATTAAATACATATTAAAATATTATAAACTGTAATTATGAGCCAGCCCTGACACTTCTGAAAATGTCAAGCTTTAACACCTACTTTCACGCGAAAAATGACATTTAAAATGTACCCACTTAACTAATACAAAATCTATTAATAAGTACTTTACCCAATTAATTACCTGTGGAAATATTAGTTCTGGTGAATTAGGATGTTTTCTACCTGCCAGGGTTGCGAGTTTGTCCGAAAGGGATATCGTGGCCCTGGCACACAGGCAACGGAAGGAACACGGGTGGGTTTTAGTCAGACACTTTCGGTGCTAAGTACATAGAATGCATACTAATTAGCATGTCATTTAATGTCTTATGTAAATCTTTATCAACAAGTCAGTACAGTACAACACAGAAGTCATCTATAATATAATAGCTTTGTATAGCGATGACTCGTGGCGCGGGTTGTGGGCACACGAACGAATTGTCTTTCGACCTATACGCTGGGTGCTTGGCATTAAAAGTTTAAAGTCTGACACGCTCCCCCGCTCCGCCCAAGCGGTTGAAGTTATTTGATAATCCCCCCCCCCTCCTTCCCAAAAAAAAGGATGTTTTCTAATTTAAGTAACTACTTGAAGATTAGTAAAATAATAAAATTCTTGTTTAGATCTATGCTTGAGTCGTAGTAATTTGCAATACACTGTATCCTACTTATCATAAAATTCTTAGGAATTTAAATTCCTAAGAATGCCAGGCATGTAGCTATCTTAATAACTTGTTAATTATTGCAATAACACTATCTTATAGTAACTACTACATCACACTGTTACACACTATGAATAATAAAACCGGCCAAGTGCATGTCGGACCACGCACAATGAAGGGTTCCGTAGTTGGGATGAATTTATCCCAAAAACAAACTTAACATTGTAGTTGAAAAACATGCTCTCCCATACATCGATATACGTTACGGTTAATTCTCCAATTGCAAATTTAAGTTGGTCGACTATTACTCGATAACTTGTGAAGCCTACTTAGCTGTGATAGTTTTCCTTTTAATTTCGTTATATATACTATTGCCATGAATTTTTTCACATATCCAAAACCAACCATTTAGCTGGCAGGGGGGGGGGACACTTGACTCTAACAAAAAATAGCACTTTAAAGCTTAATATTACGCAAACGGATCCCTTAATTGTAAAATGGTTTTGCCAAACCCACAATATTTTTGAACGGCCTATCCAACGATACCCCAAACCATGGAATAGACGAGAAAAAAATATATCATCCCCATTTCACGTGTAAGGGAGGTACCCTAAAAAAAAATGTTTTTCATAATTTTATTTTACCATTTTTTCGGCATGATTAATATGTATATCCATGCCAAATTACAGCTTTCTAAAACTAAGCGTCTCTGAGCTAAGCTGGGGACAGACGGACGGACGGACAGACAGACAGACAGACAGACGGACATGGCGAAACTATAAGGGTTCCTTGTTTACTACGGAACCCTAAAAATGGGTAGTATTTAAACGAGTGATAGTAAATTAAAGTTTTAAGTTACAAAAATTATTAATTTAAGTAGGTACGTGATTACTAGGTATTACTAAGTGAGCGACTGACTGCGAGTGACGAGAAATCAACAGCAACTTACAAACATTAATTTGAGTTACTTAAAATACAAAATGAGAAGCTTTTATTTTTATTATAAATTTATAACGTTCAGTTGACCTAATTTTTATATAAATTTACAACCTCATATAACCCAAATGATTCACCAAGAATAGAGGGATATAGGTAGTTAGGGTATGTAGGTAAGTCGGGTATGTAGGTAGGTAGGGTATGTAGGTAAAGGTAATGGTCACTGTTCTAATCTAGTTTTTTTTAAATCAAAATTGCGTGTCAGACAGACAATATGACAAGACAACAATTACTTTTTCTTATTTAGGTATTTAAAAGCTGTGACAAGTTTTGCAGCTTTCTCGGTACCCAGTTTATTTCGTACCTACGTCAGAATGAATAAATCCAAATGTCGAAAACAGTCTTTCAATTGCAGATTTGAAATTAATGGCCTAAACTAAAAAGAAAAAAAAACACTTGTTTAAAACAATTTGAACTGTTTGTTTAACAAAATAAAAAAATAAAACGGTTTTTTACAACCCTAACGGTGTCGCTTCTCGCCAATCTGCACGAACCTTTAGGTTAGCAATACACATAAGAATAAACTGGGTACGTATTATTTGCATTAAGTACAGACCTATACTCCGTTTGAAATAAGATCAGACATTTAAATAGTTAGTAATAGGGTTAACGTTTTAGGGTTCCGTACCCAAAAGGTAAAACGGGAACCCTATTACTAAGGCTTCGCCGTCTGTCTGTCTGTCTGCCCGTCTGTCCGTATGTCACCAGGCTGTATCTCATGAACCGTGATAGCTAGACAGTTGAAATTTTCACAGATGATGTATTTCTGTTGCCGCTATAACAACAAATACTAAAAAATAGAATAAATCAATATTTAAGGGGGCTCCCATACAACAAACGTAATTTTTTTGCTCGTTTTTGCTCTATATTGATAACGGTAACAGGTAAACGCTTGAAATATTCACAGAATATGTAGATATATATTGACTTTAAAAATAAATAATTAAATTAAAATAAAACAAATATTTAAGGGGGGCTCCCATACAACAAACGTGTTTTTTTTGCCAATTTTTATAGATAATGGTACGGAACCCTTCGTGCGCGAGTCTGACTCGCACTTGGCCGGTTTTTTACAGTCCGTTCAACCGATTTTGGCTTCTATTGCGTTAGTAGCATGACAAATGGCAACTGCAATAAACAGTTGGTATTGTAACTACGTTTTTGCTTTTAATGCCATCCTTATGCCTACGGAATAGAAGTCAAAATCGGTTGAACGGACTGTAAACAATTTTATTTAAATTTCTAATCTTATTTCAAATGGAGTATAAGTGGTTTTGAGGATTAGGAATTAGACAACGTTTTAATACTATTAGTATTTATTGAAGGGGTAGGCAGAGATGTATTTTTTATACATACTTATAAGTACTTAATATTATTGTTGAAGTATTTTGAAATATAATGGGTGTACTTTATGTACACCTCTGCGTCCTCTGCCTATCCCTTCGGGGATTACAGGCGTGATGTTATGTTATATTATTTATGTACCTAAGTACCTACCTAATACTTCAAGCACGCAGAGATTTATTTTTGTTGTTTGGGAAAAGCCACCCCCGTTTTCCCAGCATTCCCAACCACTGCAACTCCTGCGGGGCGAGCACGGCCTACTGTGACATGACTTGAGTCACACATTTTATCACAGTTCGAGCGATAAAACTGTTTTGTCATAAAATGCTAGTACAAATTGACACGACATCATTTATTTATCATGTCTTGTCACTAACGTCTTGACACGCCCGTGCTCGGCCCGCTGACAGACACTGCGTCAGTCTTTTCAAGGTATCATTATTATTTCTTACTAGCTGCTACCCGCGGCTTCGCCCGCGTGGCATTTTCTAAACTTAGAAACCTTCCTCTTAAATCACTCTATCTATTTAAAAAAACCGCATCAAAATCCGTTGCGGAGTTTTAAAGATCTAAGCATACATAGGGACAGACAGACAGCGGGAAGCGACTTTGTTATAAACTATACTATGTAGTGATATCGTAGCTCGTAAGGTCATAATAAAAAGGCAAAAGATTTACTGCCATAAATTAATTAAAATATATTTGACATAATAATAAAAGTAAAGGTCACATCCGGGTGACCATATTAGACCCTAAAGAGAACAGCTGTCTTTATATAGGTCTCTAGGGTCACGTCAGGGTCAAACTGACTAATGTCAGTTTGACCCTGACGTGACCCTAGAGACCTATGACCAATGGCCACTTGAGTGTATCTTACCGAATGTTTCTTGTTCTTTTAGTTTATACTAAGTATCAACATAAAATTATATTTACTGCTTGTACATTTAAAAGTTTCACTATAAATATACAGTATGTAACAAAAACCCTGTTGTTCCTTTTAGGAACGTATACATTAACCTACAAGCACAACATTGGTGGAATTATAATTAAAAAAAACGATAACTCAAATTCAAAGAACTAAACAGGTAAGAAATCGGTTAAACATTGCAAATATGAATAATTAAATATATATTTTAATTATTTTTGTGGAACAGTTTTTATATGACTTGTTTTATTACGTATCTATACCGATTCTTAAAACGTTACCTACGTTTAAGGGAACAACAGGGTTTTTGTTAGATAATTATTGTATACGGGACATTTTCCTATACTTAGTGTATCTACGTATATCGACCTTCTTGTTCCTAGGGTAGAACATTATAGGGTGTGGTGACTACGTCTTGATAGGTTACTTAGCTAGCTAGTATACGATAGCTGCCATGTCTTTAAATGTCGATGCCAAACCGACCCTTTCTACACTTACAGACTTATATAAAAAAGAAAGTCAAGAAAGTAACTCACATTTAACTCACATTATATCTAACATACACACATAACATACGGGATACAGGGTGCCATCGTAATTATTGGGTAATTAAGAGGAACGAAACTTAAGGCGACGATAACCGACTTTTAATGATTTTATACTGAAGATCACGTACGAGTAGTGTTAATGATTTGAAAAAAAAATGTTTAATTAGAGCAGTTTCGAAATAATTTAAGATGTGAATATTTTAGATTATGTTTATATTACATAGTGAAATTAGTTTGTAAAGTTATGTCTAACGCGGATAAAAAACTGAGAATGGCGCAAAATCTACCAAGCGTATTTTTCTGAAACCTTCACCAATTTAAAGGTAATTTAATTACAGATCTTTTCGTATACACGTTTGATTAAAATACCTTTTGTTTTGTGTTTATTTAATTAATAATGCGTCAATTTGGGGACAGCGCTCCTTGATGAGCGAGTCCTATTACTGGCTGAACGTACGACGCGTTGCGTGAGCTACAGAACACGCAAGCTAACCACTCAAGGTCACTGGCATATATCTCCGTCTTAATAGAATTTGTGGCTGCACATTTTAATAATATTGCAATTTTTGCAAACTGGCTGCTGCCCGCGCCTACGCCCATGTGGCTTGTTCTAAAACAAAAGTAAGCCTAAGTTATTCCATAGAACATGAGCTAGTCTCGTCAAAATCGGTTCAGCCGTTTCGGAGATTAGCCGGAATAATCAGACAGACAGACAAAAATGTTTGTTATTATAAGTAGGTACCTACCGTATACTTAATTACTTATACTTGCATGCATTTAGTAAAAAGCTGTTATTTTGACATTAGAAACAGATACTTTATTTTATTTTGGTTGGGAAATGATCAAATAACTTCTCCCACTCTGGGCGACTTTTACTGACTAAAACCCACCCGTGTTCCTTCAGATGCCTGTGTGCCAGGGCCACGATATCCCTTTCGGACAAAATCGCAACCCTGGCGGGACGCAACCCTGGGGGCCTACTCCGAAGCGATAATCCGAAGTATCGGCCGAATGTTCGGTGCTTTCTCGACTGCCAAATTCTTTATTTTACTTTGAATCCTTACCCGACTTTAAGTCACGTTTTTGACTTTGACTTAATATCTCTTTGATCGTCGTTTTGTTTTTCTTTCGCCTTAGCTAGTCTGCCATAGTCTGCCGCGGTCAAAGAACGGCCGAACATTTGGCCAATACTTCGGATTCATCTTCGGAGTAGACCCCCTGGAAGGGATATTTATTTGAGATCGTAACAGAGACTTTATATAGAGTATAAATCAATTAATTCGATAGTTACGCTAAAGAGTTGTCTAACGTGTGGGTGTAAGGTCATTCTACTTCCCATTACCAGTGAGCATAGTATTTGTGTAGTAATAGCTATGATTCATATTAGACGCACAACTATGATTACTCCCACAAGCGTTTAGCGCGCAATTATAGGTACAACAAACTCAATAGTTCGTTAAAACAATATGACAGGCAAAGAACCTCGCCTCGGTAAATACTGAAATTATGTGATTTATGTAACAGTAACTTCTTAATCCAAGAATTAGTGTGTTACCGTCATGACATGCGGTGCCGAAACGTGGACACTGACAGTCGGCCTGGTCCACAAGATCAAGGTCGCCCAGCGCGCTATGGAGCGGGCTACGCTTGGAGTCTCTTTGAAAAATAAAATCAAGAATGCAAAATAATTATCCGGAAAATAATCGGAGTTACCTACCGACATAGCTTGCAGAATAATCAAACTGAAGTGGCAGTGGGCTGGCCATGTTTGTCAAAGGACCGATGGCCGGTGGACTCCTGATGTGTTCTGTGCCGGTGGAGCAGACGAGTCCTGGAGTGGACACCGCGTATCGGCAAGCGTAGTGTAGGACGCCCCCCAGCTAGATGAACCGACGACCTTAAGAAGGTGGCTGGCTCAAACTGGATGCGGAAAGCGGAGGACGGGTGTTATGGCGCAGTCTGGGAGAGGCCTATGTCCAGCTTTGGACTGCGATAGGCTGAGTTGATTGATTGACTGTGTTAAAGAGTAACACAATGACCAAATACAATAATTTGGTCAATCGCCTTGTCCAAAAGTATGACAATAAATAAAAGCTCTGCAGAAACCGTGCCGTCACGTCTCCTATTAGGTAAAAGATAGAATCGAAACATTATACCACAGCTTGGTATAACATAGAATCCCCCATATAACATAGATATCCCTTTCGGACAAACTCGCAACTATGGCAGGTTGCAAGTTTGTCCGAAAGTGGCCCTGGCACGCAGGTATCTGAAGGAACACGGGTGGGTTTTAGTCAGTAAAAGTCTGACACGCCCTCCCGCTCCGCCCAGAGCGGGAGAAGTTATTTGACAATTTCCCACCAAAAAAAAAAAGATATAACATTAATAAAATAAAGAAGAAATCACATGTAGAGTACGTTACCAGATGCTAGAAGAAAAAATAATTTTTGTACTGAACAACATAGTAATTGTCAGTATGTAAACAGAAAAGAGGTACAGAATAAATTAGGTATGTAGGTACCTACTTCTATCTATGAATCATTTCTGCAAATAGAGGAAAAAGGAAGGTCTTGCCGATTTAACGACAGAAATCAAAGACAAAATACCCATATTTATTATTGAAATGCTGAATTATCGTTTACCGACAGATACACCGCTCTGTGCCTCTGTGAGCAACAAAACATTGCATGAATCACTAAGTTATCGTCGGATATTGAACCCGATCAGGGTTACCATGTTTTTTTACCAAATCGGTAAGTTAAACGACATTGTACCATGACAACAGAAGGCATGATTTTTTTTGCAATGATTCTTGCTTGTAGGTATGTCTTGTTTCTCAAAAATAGTTGAATTAATCTTGTTAGGTACCAAAAAGTCGCGATTTTTATTATTTATATATATTTTTTGCAAACTGAAGGTTATGGTGAACCACATTTAAAACAACATGCTGTGCTGTGAACAAACAATCAAGGTTTTGTTCAATAATCGGTTAAAAAAAAAAGATTCTCGAATTATACCAATTCTGGTTCAATGTGCATACCAGAAAAAAAATACTAGCCTTACGAAATATACCTAGAACCATAAAAAAAATGTCGAATGATAAATTTGGTAACCCTACAAGTATAGGACAGACACTGCATACAGTTTGACTAATAAGCTTCTGAATAATAACGGATGCATCGCTTGAAGCGCTGACTTATAGCTGAGACACAGTCCTCACTGTCGGCAATCGGCATTTAGTTACTTATTATTTTATTTTTTATGCCTTGTTATTTGACGTCAGCGTCTGTTATTCCCAGATATAGAAACCAGTCGGTTATTATTCATCGTCTGTCGCCGCTAGGAGAGTCATCAATAGACTCTATTAGTACATCACATGTACTAATAGAGATACGACACGGTTGGCGCAGTGGTTAAGCGATTGACTGCTGCGCTGCGTGTCGCGGGTTCGATTCCCGCACGGAACAAATATTTGTATGACCTACAAGTAATTGTTCCGGGTCTGGCTGTTTGTGTATGTGATTTTAAATGTTTGTAAACGCACCCACGATACAGGAGAAAAAAATGTGCATTGATTTTGCTCATAAGGGTGCTCGCGCACGAGCGATTCTTTCTGACAAAAATCGCCGAAAAATCGCTCGTGGGCGAACACCCTAAATGCTATGTTGGGGTCAGCTTCCAGTCTAACCGGATGCAGTTGAATACCAGTATTTTACATGGAGCGACTATATTTTATTTTATTTTTATTGAAAGGAACAGCTAACAGTACCCCAAGTGTAAGTTCGCAAGAGAGTAAACGTAACTAGGTATTTCGTTTGCGTAAAAATTTTACCGATAGATCATAATGCTAAGAATATAAGGGTGAGAATAAAAATCTTAACGCAAACGCACTAGTTACGTTTGCTCACTTGCAAACTTACACTCGGGGTACTGTTATATTCAAATTCAAATTCAAAGTAAGAACAAGAACTTACAGCAATTTTTTTTATTTTTTTAATAATAATATAACCCACAACGCTGTCCAAGGGTAGACATATAAAAGTAAAAAAAAGAGTGTAATCGCTATCCGCCTTATTACAAAACAAGATTTATATTTTGACATGTCATAAACCATGGAGCCAGTTTTTGTAATGAGAACGTTACTCTGATTGAAATACCGTTCTTTATACAAAACTGAATACTTAGTTCTGTACTAAGTTGTCAGTTTCGTATTAGGATCTTTACCGTAGACGGAATAAAGTTCGAAATTCAATAATGGCTCCATGGTTTAAACTTGGGTCTGAAGATAAACCTAGTTTTGTAAAAAGGCCCTATGAGTTCAAGTATATCGTCTATATCTGACCTCCACAACCCTTACTGGGTAATACCCTGGTAAGACTGGTTGTCAAACTTTATTACTAACGAAGAGCATCTTCGAACATAATTAAGGCGACGATAACCGACTATTAATGATTTTATAGTGAAGATCACGTCTAAACGAGTAGTGTTAAAGATTTTAAAAAAAATATGTTAAATTAGAGCATTTTTTCAATAACTTAATATGTGTATATTTTAAATTATGTTTATATTACATAGTGAAATTAATTTGTAAAGTTATGTCTAACGCGGATAAAAAACTGTGAATGGAGCAAAAACTACCAAGCGTATTTTTCAGAAACCTTCATCAATTTAAAGATAATTTAATTCAAGCTTTTTAACCGACTTCCAAAAAGGAGGAGGTTCTCAATTCGGCTGTATGTTTTTTTTTTTTATTTTTTTTTTTTTGTATGTTTGTTACGCGATTACTCCGTCAATTTTGAACCGATTTTGAAAATTCTTTTTTTGTTTGAAAGGGTATACACCCGAGGTGGTCCCATTGCCACCAAATCAGAATCTGATGAGGGGATCTCATGGAAATCGAGGGAAACCCTCACATTTTATATGCAAACCTATAGTGATTTGGGTATTTTTTATAGTACCTCGTGCATTTGCTCTCCGAAAGCACCATTTGGTGAAGTGGAACTGATGATGGAGACCACAGATGGCCACCGGAACAATTTAATAATGAGTACCTATTTAACGGGTTGCGATTAAGTAATTTATGCTCGTCACTATGCATATGGTGAGTGGCAGTTCTCCTGGTTCTTACCAGGAGAACTCCTCGACAATCAACGTCCCGGCATCGGGAAAAGCAATATTTTGTAAAAGGTGATAAGCAGTTAACATTAGGCTATTGTAACTTATTCGCAAACTGTAGATAAATTCAAAACTGACCCACTAAAAAGTGAAAAATAAAAAACTTTTTACAAAAAAATAATTACCGACTACCAAAAATAACACCACTACTACTAAGTCGGTGGCAAAAAACTCAAATACAGATCCAAAGACACCGAATTCCGAAATTAAAGTTATTTTTCACTTTGTAGTGTTATTTTTGGTAGTCGGTTATTATTTTATTGTAAAAAGTTTTTTAGTATACGCGTTTTATTAAAATACCTTTTGGTTTGTGTATAATAAATTAATAAAGCGTCAAATTGGGGACAGCGCTCCTTGATGGGTAGTCCTATTACTAGCTGAACGTACGACGCGAGACGTTGCGTGAGCTCTGTACAGAACACGCAAGCTAACCACTCAAGGTCACTGGTATATCTTAAGGAATGGTAATGGCTCGCTAGTCGCTACATAACATGGGACTTAAACATAACAGGCGAAAAATAAGGGTGTTCTATTTTAATCAGGGACCATTTTGGTTACCCCTTTAAAGGGTTTTCGATAGGGTTTTTCTAAGCGGTTAATCAAAAACCCATACGATAAGGGTAACCTTTTTGAACGGCTTAATTTATAACCCATTCAAATTTGGTAACCCGGGTTTTGATTGGGTTTTTCTAAGTAGTTAATCAAAAGCCCATACGGTGTGGCTACTAAGTAGCCAAGCTAAAATGAACTCTTTAGTGCATTAATGATCATAGATATATTTTTCATTAATTTAAGGAATAAATACTACTTAAGTACTTATTTTTTTTGATTTTCGCTGATCCCTTTGAAATGGTTGATAGGGTTCTTTTAAGCGGTTAATTAAAAACCCCTTATCGTATGGGTTTTTGACTAACCGCATAAAAAAACCGTATCGAAAATCCTTTCAATGGGTAACCAAAATGGTCCCTGATTAAAATAGAACACCCATATTTTTCGCCTTTTTCCCGGTTTTTACTGGGTTTCCCTTTTACTGTTTTTCAAGCCAAAACCTATTCAAATAGATACCTACTACATGATAAAGGTAACCTTTTATACGGCTTAACTCTTATCCGGGGCTGTGCGGTCCCTGGGTTTAATACACCTATGTCCAACCCTTCTTCGGGGAATACAGGCATCATGTTATCTTTGTTACGTTGGAACATTGTATTCAAAAGCTTTTCAAAATCGTATTCAAGAAAAAAAAAAAAATCTCTTGAAAATCGACTAACGGAAGATAATAATTATTATCTAGTCACTTACATCTAGGCTTATCTAGGCTTTTAAATGTTTTCAAATTACAGTGTTAATAGGTATGAGAGGACAGCGTGCAGCGTAGGCCCGTCAAAAGTACCAGGTACTTAAAGGCTTCTACATACCAGCGTGACTTGTCGCGCGACGCGACACGGCACAAAGGCCCCGCGTGTCGCGGGACGAGCGGTGCCTTTGTGAGGCGTCGCGTCGCGCGACTAGTCGCCCCGGTATGTAGAAGCCTTTACAAAATAGAAAATGGTCTACAGATCTACAGTCTATTAAGCCTACAACGTCCTCACATTGACAACAAAAAAAAAAAAAAAATATACACCATTGCTTATTTCATTGAAATGTCTATTAAATCCCTTCGCTCTTCAAGTTACAAGTACAGTAATATCCTGTTGTCAAGCAATTTAAATACAAATGTGATTGTAACAACTACAAAACATGACGCATATACACATTTCTTGCGAGGTTAGCAGACATATCTGGTTACTAGAGTGTCAATCATTGTAATGAGTTTGACAAACGAAGTAGTCGCTGATACACCCATAGTGACATAATATCACATTGTCTATATCGATAATTCAAGGCTTTCCAAATACCTATTCAATATTTACAGATTGTAAACGTTTAGGTACTATCTACTGAACGTAAGGGAACCCAAAGACTGCTCGAACAGGGATGTTGCTAGAACCATCACATCATACTTGGCAAGATGGCAGGCCACATCTTAAACTGAGTGTATTCGGGGCAACTGGGCAACCCTATTGCTATTATTAGTCGGGCATAAATCCGGAATCCGGGTATGAGCCGAGAATTTCCAAAAAAAAAGAATAATATTAATGTACTTACATAAATTATTTAGTCATAATGGATGCTTCTTCTCATCCTGTTATCACTTTAAAACATGGTGTTGCTTGTAATCTACAACTGATTAATTCCTTCATCAAACCACACAATCTCATCTCCGCTATATGACTAACTAGCTGGCCCGTGCCCACTTCGTTGGGCGGTAAACTTTTTACCGTCTTTTCATTTTTCGGATTAAATTATGGCCTTATGATATGACACTCACAAAATAATAACGTGGCTTTCAATGGTAAAAGATTTTTCGAAATCGGTTCAGTAGATCCAGAGATTACCCCTACAACCTCACAAACTATAAAATATTAATATAAGTAGATGAAGCAACGGTTTAGCAATATCTTTAAAAAAAAATGACTCGCATTCCGTTTACTCATTATAGGCAAGCGACTTCTCGACAAAATCAATAGCAGTGAATTGGGACTGGGATTGACTGCACATTTACCGCTGAGTCGGTGACGGTCGGTGATTCTTCAATTTTGCCGGCGTGAGGGGTCAAAAGATATTTTTAGAGTTCTGCACCCAAAGGGAACCCTATTACTAAGGCTCCGCCGTTTGTCCGTCTGTCACCAGGCTGTATCTCATGAACCGTGATAGTTAAGACAGTTGAAATTTTCACAGATGATGTATTTCTGTTGCCGGTATAACAACTAATACTAAAAAACAGAATAAAGTAAAATATTTAAAGGGGCTCCCATACAACAAACGTGATTTTTTTGCCATTTTTATAGATAATGGTACGGAACCTTCGTGGGCGAGTCCGACTCGCACTTGGCCGGTTTTTTTATTATTTAAATTAGCCAACGGAATTAAAACATCAAAATGACCTTCATTAAAGTTTCCTGAGAATCGGATTATTTTGACTCCCTGCCGTGCTTCCCCAAAACCAGCAATAAAAATACCATCCTGAAACACCTGGAACTCAAATGAGAATAGTTCTGCCGCTGCAATTTTTTTTTTGGGTGGTAAAATATCAAATAACTTCTCCCGCTCTGGCCGGAGCGGGGAGGGCGTGTCAGACTGTTACTGACTAAAACCCACCCGTGTTCCTTCAAATGCCTGTGTGCCAGGGCCACGATATCCCTTTCGGACAGGCTCGTAACCCTGGCAGGCATTAGCCCTTTCGGACCCCGTCAATTGGTGCTGACATCTCTTTGAGGCGCGCGTGGAACACAACGCGCCGTCGACCCGGGCCTGGTCTTTATCGGACGGTGAGCTACCCATCGCTCACCGTCCGCAAGCCCGCGCCCACGGTGGCCGGGAATCGGCCTGCGATTCCCGACGCCCGGGGCATCTCCTGCGGTGACTAAGGGCGTGAGGGCGCGAACCCTGCCTCACCCTCACGCGTTCCGCCTCCTCCTTCGCATGCATTACTGCTTTGCAGAAGGAGGTCACGGCCTCCCGTGCACTCTCGCTCCGAACCATGGCCTGAACCAGGGCCAGATGCGAGAGATCGCCGCCGCCGATCGCCTCCGTGAGGACATGGTGGTGCTCCGCCCAAGCAGGGCAGACCTCAACCGTATGATCCACCGTGTCATCCAGGCGATCCACGCAGTGGTGACACCTGGGCGTTTTTTTCCGCTTTATTCTGAATAGGAACCTCCCGAAACAACCGTGTCCGGTGAGGACGTGCGTCAGGCGGAAGGTGAGGAAGCCGTGGCGCCTCTCTAGCCACTCCTCATAGAGTGGACTTATCGCCACAATTGTGGCATGCAAATTCTTTGGCAAATAGTAAATATCCCTGGCGATGGCGCATGCTTATTTTCATCTCTCTCCTATTTGGTGAACAGTAACGTGGCCATGTCATTGTCTTCTCAAATTCAAGACAGCATTGTGCGCCACGTGTCTAAAAACTGGGAAATATTCCAACCATTCACCCAGGATCGGTCAGGAGGAGCTGTTTATGGTTCAAAGCGTGAATACGTCACTGAAATGTCTTGTAATGGCACCTACGGAACCCCCTGTGAACTCATGGCAGCGGGAGAACTATTCCCATTTGAGTTCCAGGTGTTTCAAGATGGTATTTTTATTGCTGGTTTTGGGGACGCACAACAGGGAGTAAAAATAATCTGATTCTCAGGAAATTTCAATGAAGGTCATTTTGATGCGTGTCAGACTTTTACTGACTAAAACCTTCCCGTGTTCCTTCAAATGCCTGTGTGTGCCAGGGCCACGATATCCCTTTCGGACAGGCTCATAACCCTGGCAGGCATTGGCCCTTTCGGACCCCGTCAGTTGGTGCTGACATTCATTTAAAATGGGAATAGTTCTCCCGCCTTTTTCCAACCCTTACAACACCAGCCTAAACCAAAGATACTAAGCAATAAAATTAAAATACGAACGTATTAAAGGACACTTTTTCTAGTAAGAACGACTAATACTAAAAACTATTATAGTAATACCATAGTGTGAAATACCTACACAATAAGTAATTCGCAAAGAAATAGAAATAACAAAATTCCAACCCGGCAATAGGTAAAAACACATTTATTATCCTCCAATTTAAAATTAGGAAGCGAAACAAACCAAAACGAAAACCAAACAACGACGATGAAAAATATTTCAAAGCTTAGTAGTAAGTAATAACAAAATATCGCAGAACAGAAATTTCGGTAACTATAGCTTAAACGTGTATCGCTTAGGTTTGTATTCTGTGATTGATACATGACTTCGTTTTTTGATACGATCGGCCTCAGATTATAGAAAAGAAGCGATCGGCTTGCAAGTTAAACATTGTGAAGTTTTCCCCTTGGCATTCTCGACTCTATTGCTATAAATGCAACGTTCAAACTACCTGAATACCAATTAGAACCTCATTTCATTATCTTTTAGCAGATGCCTGCATACTGAAAAATACTGGCCACCTAGAACTGGCATAAGAAACTTTAGAACGTTATCACGCCTGCACTGAAACATACTGGCCACCTAGAAAAAAAACTAAATATAAACCTCAAGAAACTTCCAAAAATTCTCATTTCAATGTAAAATATGCATTAACGCGTTGTCGTAAAATTCAATTTAGATCTTTATCGGCCTCCGAATTCTAATTTCAATGTAAAGTATGCAATAACTCGTTGGCGTAAGATTCAATTTGGATCTTAACTGCATTTGGTACATTTTTCATACAAACATTAAAAACCCTTATTTTCACCCTTAAGCGCCGAATTTCGTACAATCCTTTCTTAATGAGCACCTAGAAGTCGAAAGGAACAATCAGGCCAACATTCATGTCTCTAACTTTAAAAACATAGGAGTTTCATACAAACTTTGACACCCCTTTTCAACCGCTTAAGGTGCGAATTTATAAAAATCCTTTCTTAGTGCGCGCCTGCACCCCATAGAGAGTGCTTGTGCCAAATTTTAGACCTCACGGCCCAGTAGTTTCCGAGATTTCGTGATGAGTGGTCAGTGAGTGGACTTCTCTTTTATATATATAGATTTGACTACTATTAAGGCAGCTGACGACCACTCATTAGATAAGTCAACGTAACCCGAAACGTATCGGTTTATGTTACATGTCCAATGACTTAACTACTGTACTCATTAGAATACCTTAGAGTTACAACATTCATTAAGATAAAAGGCCCACTAAGCAAGTAGTCTTGTAAAGGTTCGTTTATATCGACTGCAGGTGCACCCTTGAGAGTTAGTCGCGCCCTAATTGCGCTCACTATCAATCACAAACTGAATGATTTTGAAGGATATAGCTAATCCATTGCTTCATATGTTCGAAAAAAATTCTGCTTAACAACGTAAAAAGTGCAATGAACAAGAGTATTACTCGAGAGATCAAGAATAACCAGTACTTAGGTACTGGTCGTTAGCCACTCATGGTATTCTCAACCTGTCACATGAACACATCAAGGGAAAATCGTCACTATAAGTTTAGAAGCGGAGTATGCTGCATTGTCCTAATTGTCATAAGTCCTAAAGGCAATAATGGCGTAAACTTTCTGAACAATGTTTGTATGATTGATGTTGAAACCCTAAACGTGTCAGTTTGCGTTTGAGTTAGTTGATAGCGGCAGAAACAATGAGTCACCGGTTGTAAACTTGTAACTTGCAACTGGTGATTTCATCTGTTTGTATAGTGCTTTAGTGGCAGTGCTACTTCAAACTTGTAATGTTTCTAGTGTGGTGTAGATAGATGTATACAAGTATGGTAGCGTTTGTTTTAACTTCTGGGGCAAATAAACAGAGAGTCGTACAAAGAAAGGCACGTGAAACTGAAGATAAATACTGTTTTAACTGGAATATTATTGATGTTTGCACACCTATTACCTCTGAACGTAAAGTTGAATGTTCTGTGCCTATTAGGGTGGCGAAAGTATTTGTTTAGGAGTCTAGGATATGATTTAATTGTTGCAAGCAGGCATATTATAATTTGGGGGATTACATCGCTGATAAAAATGCTTGGCTCAATGCTGGTCCAGCTCCACAACCACAACCATTTGATTAACATTTGAAAATACTGTTGGAGCTGCTGAAGATTTCAAAAACTATCTTTCTATCTCTTAGTACCTATTATATAATTGCATAGCACATGTGTGAGTACTATGTACCTACTTACTATAAAGTTACCATTTACTGGGCCCGTCTTTCATTGACTTGAATAGTTGAATGTGCCCTGGCGGCTGAGAGTATGTCATGCTCACTGTAATGTCACGCTGATGGTGGCGGGTGTGTTGGATCATTTAGCTCCCTTCAATGGTTGAGTTGAATGGTGCTAATCCATGCGTCATGTTCGTGAACGGGCGCCATCAGTAGGGACTGGCCATCTCTCAGCGGCCTTGGCTTATTTTAATTTAATTTTTGAATTGTTTTTTTTTTAATCTTTTTGTTACGGACGCTTTTGAGTTTTTGCATCGTTCTCACATGTTTAATTTCAACCAATATTTTGTAACCATATGTTAATTTAAAAGAGTGTCCGTGGAGTTTCTTGCCCGTTCTTCTCCATAGGTACCTACTAAGCTTTGGAATGGGCAACTAGCTTCATCTTTATGACTGACCGACCCCTTGACAATTCAAAAGTGCCTGTAATTGGTTTATTTGAAATAAATGCTTTGAGTTTGAGTTGACTGTGAGTGCATGATTTACAAAATATAGTAGGTACCAGTGGCGAAGGGTGATTTTATGAGAGAGTTAAGCCGGAACAAAAAATTGCTTACCTATGATGTCACCTAGTGAACAATATTTTGGACCTTTGAGCTTGCAGGGCCCGGTTTACATTCCTTTCCCCTACTATATTTGTAAAACAAAGCTTTTGTAGGTCAAGCAAAGTTCAAAGCTTTCAGCCATACATTTCACCTTGATTTTAGTGGCGTGCGTATTTCAAGATTTGCAGGGTGGGAATTTAGGATGCAAGAGCGAGCGAAGCAAACTCGAAAGTATTAGCTACGGGCGGCTAGAGGAGTGTAGTCTTGTATCAAGAAAAGAAGGCAACTCCGCTGCTTACCAGCGGCGGCCTTAAGCATTGCGAGGCTCCGGGTGGCAGATCTTTGCGAGGCCCTTGTCGTTTGCGTAAAGTGTGCTATTTCTGTTGATTAATTAGAAATGAAAGGCACACCCGCCCCGATATGCAAAAAAAAATGAGAATACAAGATGCCAAAGCGAGTGCGAAAATAGTAGCACCCCGCTTTGGAAAGGTTTGGTTTTCTTTTAACCAATATCAATCACTGCCGAGAACTACTGACTATCATAATTTCCTAAGGGAAGCCGACAGGAATCGGTTTATTAGGTAGCTGCGCCACTGGTAGGTACAGACTGTGAAAGCATGCTTTACAATTACATTATTTAATAGTACCGTAAACCATGTTCTAACAGTCACAACGTTTATTAAACACTCAACGATTTTTCATGAGGCATGTTCATTAGCGTCATAGTTCATTGACCTCTCCTAAGAAGTAGATAATTAACTCTAATTACCACATGGATCAGTGGTGGGCTAATAAACTCTATCATCCAAATGACCCAAATTGCAGATGCGACACCCTTTTTTTTTGTCGGAAACAAAAATCCTCATTGATGTCTTCCGCCCTGGGGCGGGGGGCGGAGGAATCTGTCAGACTCTCCCTTCACACACTTGCACCGGGGATCATGTGCGACTTCCGCGATCTCCTGCGAGCCACCTCACGTCTGCGGGAGGGGTGACGTGCCCCCCCCCCCCCCCCGCGACGTCTAAAAGGGGCACGCTTGGAACACTACGTGCCACCACCTCGGGTCCTGAATGATATGGGGCGGTGGACGTCCCCGAGTCCGACGTCCCTGGACCTGCATTTAGGGGGGCCGGAAGACACCCTACCGTGACCTACCAGTTGTTTAGCTTACACTATTATTTCATCTTTCCAGGTGCTGACAGCGAACATAGGGACTCTACTCGACCTATACGGAGTCGAGAAGGGACTGGACCACTTCAGGTCCTCACAGGAGCTTACCTTCGACGAGTTCCGCTACTACCTGCAGCATGAAGTCTTCAGCTCCTTGCCTAAGACCACCACCTTGCCTATAGTCAGGGATTATGAGAAGAAAATTAGTGAGGTAAGTTCGGAATTTTCTTTAGAATTGAAACTGGTTCATGAATGATGTAAAGGTTTATGTATGGTTAGAAATAGGGTTAATAAGAAGACGGCTGATAGAAATGTATGGAAGAAGACAAGGCAGCGCTGATCCCAAATGAAATGGGTATGGAAAGATAATGATGACGGGCTTGAGGATTATGTCACAAAAATGACAAAAAAATATCCCCGCTACTGTACCTACAGTAGCTAAATTATATTAAATAATTTTGCTAGTCATTTTACATGTGGAGCCTATGGACTAGTTATAGGTTGTGTCCTGCAGCCTGGGGATCTACTCCGAAGATAAATCCGAAGTATCGGCCGAACGTTCGGCCGGTGCTTGACTACGGCTAACTACGGTATGGGTAAAGACTTTTAAGCAACTTAAGATTAAAATTACCGAAGATCTGTGGGGCATGTCTACTAAAGTTTGTCAATCCATTATTGAGACAATTGCACCATATCTAGCTTTAATATTTAATTTGTGTGTAGATCAAGGGATATTCCCAGATTTAATGAAGTATAGTAAAGTTATTCCACTTTTTAAATCCGGTGACAGCAAAGACACTAATAATTATAGACTTGTATCGGTTTTGCCTGTTTTCAGCAAGGTGTTTGAAAAAGTAATGTTAAATCAAATGCTCAATCACTTCAATCGTAATGACATCTTACACGATCAACAGTATGGTTTCACCAAAAGACGTTGTACAACTGACGCCGGTGTCACATTATTGAAACACATTTTTAACGCATGGGAAGAGGCACAAGACTCAATAGGCATCTTTTGTGACCTTTCCAAGGCATTTGATTGCGTGAATCACGAAACACTGCTCTTGAAACTTGAGCATTACGGACTGGGTAAACTTGCGCTTAACTTAGTAAAATCATATTTGAATGATAGATTGCAGCAAGTTCAAATAAATGGTGTGAATTCATTGGGTTTAATAGTCAAAATGGGGGTACCACAGGGCTCAATATTGGGTCCGTTCCTCTTTTTAGTATATATAAATGATTTACCTCATTTACTGAAAAACCGACCACAAATGGTGTTATTTGCTGATGACACATCACTGATTTTTAAAGTAAGCAGACATGCACAGGAGCTTGACGACGTAAATAACGCTATGATTATGGTCCATAATTGGTTTACTGTAAATAATTTGGTATTAAATGAGAAGAAAACTAAATGCATAAGATTCGCGTTACCGAATGTTAGAAGTAGTGAATGTCACGTTGTATTGAACAAAGAGATACTAGAATTCGTCGAAAAAACTGTTTTCCTGGGAATCACGCTTGACTCTAAGCTGCAGTGGAGTCCTCACTTAACATCACTTGCAGGGCGGCTAAGTTCAGCCGCCTACGCTGTTTGGAAAATTCGCCAATTAACAGACGTGGATACAGCGAGACTGGTCTATTTTAGTTACTTTCATAGCATCATGTCTTACGATATTTTGCTGTGGGGACGGGCTGCAGATATTGTTTCTATCTTTGTTCTGCAAAAGAGGGCTATCAGAGCCATCTACAACCTCCGCAGACGCGACTCTCTAAGGGAACTGTTTAAAGAAATTAACATCATGACGGTACCTTGCCAATATATTTATGAAAATATTATGTATGTTAGAAAAAACCTACATCTTTTCAGTAAGATAAGTGACAGTCATAATTTTAATACTAGAAATAGGAACAAATTAGATCAACCACGTTTCAGATTGTCAAAAGTACATACTTCTTTTATGGGATATTGTGTAAAATGTTATAATAAAATACCACTCGATATTCTTCAACTAAATGAGAAAAAATTTAAAACATGCATTAAACGCACACTATGTAGACAAGCATATTATAGGTTGGATGATTATATCGTAGATAAAAATGCTTGGCTTAATGCTGGTCCTGCTCCACAACCACTTGGGCTCACTTGTTAAAATTATAATATTTGGAAGAGATGCTTCCCCCCTTTTTTATGTTCTGACATTACAATCATATTTATTATATAAAATGTACTTAATCAAGTTTTAGTTGTTGAATACTTCAATAGGTAATTATGTTTATCTTTTTTCTAGTGAAATTTTTATTTATTTGAAATGCATTGCAAGCTATAGTTTTGTATAATTTAAAAGCATTTTTTCAATTTTTGTAAATGTGAGTACCATGGAGCCGTTTATTATGTTATGATGTATGTTGACTTAAAAAAGTTTGGCAGTTAAGAGTATGTCATGCTCACTTAAATGTCTCGCTGATGGTGGCGCGTGTGTTGGATCATTCGGTTCCCTACAAAATGGTTGAGCTGGATGGTGCTGATCCACGCGTCATGCTCGTGAACGGGCGCCGTCAGTTGTGACTGGTCTTCTCCTATCTGCCAGGGCTTATTTGTAATATTTTATATTGTTTTTTAAATAATTTATATTTTTACATTGTTCTCACATACAGAAGCGACAAGAATAATGTACCCAGGATTTTGTAATATCTTGATTTAAAAGAGTGTCCTTGGAGTTTCTTGCCTATTCTTCTCCACAGAGATCTACGTTTTGGAATGGGCAAATAGCTTCAACTTTCTGACTAACTGACCGACTCTTTGACAATTCAAAAGTGCCTGTAATTGGTTTAATTGAAATAAATGCTTTGAGTTTGAGTTTTACGGCGAAAGAAAAAAAAAACTGGCCAAGTGCGAGTCGGACTCGCGCACGAAGGGTTCCGTACCATTATCTATAAAAATGGCATAAAAATTATGTTTGTTGTATGGGAGCCCCCCTTAAATATTTGTTTTATTTTATTTTAAATATTCATTTTTAAAGTGAATATATAACTAAATATTCTGTGAATATTTCAAGCGTCTACCTGTTGCCGTTATCAATATAGAGCAAAAACGAGCAAAAAAATCACGTTTGTTGTATGGGAGCCCCCTTGAATATTTATTTTATTCTATTTTTTAGTATTTGATGTTATAGCGACAACAGAAATACATCATCTGTGAAAATTTCAACTGTCTACCTATCACGGTTCATGAGATACAGCCTGGTGACAGACGGACAGACAGACAGACGGACGGACAGCGGAGCCTTAGTAATATGGTTCCCGTTTTACCTTTTGGGTACGGAACCCTAAAAATTACGTTTCCGTGTAGACAGTTGACAGTTTTCTACCGGGAAAGATAGACAAGCGATTTCTATTCAGTAGAGTAAAAATAGAACGCGTGATGCTAAGCCTGCAGGTATAAAACAGTCTTCCACAATAATGGAATTAGAGGATTATATACAAGATAAGAATGCTTGGAAACATGCTGGTCCTGCTCCATAGGACAATCTAGAGTCTAGACAAAATCAAACAGGTTGCTATTTTAATTGTATAATTTATTATTTTTATGACATTTATTTTAAATTCTGTGATTACCTTAACTCACACTGATATTATTGTTATTTTTTAGGAAATCGTATATATTTTTTACAATTTTTGCAAATATGTGAGCACCATGTTCTATCACCTAATTAATTTATCTGTCATTGCTTCATTCTTAACTCTTTTTATTACCTATTGTGGTATAGTAATTTTATTCTAGGTGCATCGTCTTCACATATAATTATATAATTAATGTACCTATAAAAATATTGTACAAGATTTTAAAAGAGTACCGGTGGAGTTTCTTGCCCATTCTTCTCCATACGAAACTACATTTTGGAAGGGGCGACTAGAATCAATTCTATTTTTTTTTGTAAATATTGACGTTCTAAAGTGCCTTTTATGTGCCTATTTGAAATAAACAATTTGACTTTGACTTTGAATGAAGGGGAACACAATTCTATGCCGGAATTTTTCCAGTGACCTTTGGAAAATGCGGGTGAGGGAGAGACGGTAAATTCTCCATAATAAATACGAAGATGTAGACGAAGACTTGTATTCGATCCCGAGTGACGTACGGCGAAGTCGTGCGAGGGGAAGTTATGTGCATAGATAATATAGGCTGCCACACATCAAATTCAGGCTTCTACATACCAGCGCGACTTGTCGCGCGACGCGACACGGCACAAAGGCCCCGCGTGTCGCGGGACGAGCGGTGCCTTTGTGTCGCGTCGCGTCGCGCGACAAGTCGCCCCGGTATGTAGAAGCCTTTCAATCTACTGTATTCGTCACTGCTTATTTGATTATTAACCGACTTCAAAAAAGGAGGAGGTTCTCAGTTCGTCGGAAACTTTTTTTTTTTATGTATGTTCCCCGTTTTCTCCGTAAATTGTGGACCGATTTTGAAAATTATTGGTTGTGGAAGCTTGTGCGGTGTGGTCCCATATTTTGACTTTGCTTGGGTAGTTTTTGAGTTAGTTTTGTAGAAACGTACGTATTATTACGTACACGTACGTTACGAGTTTTTCCCACTTAGTCTATGTGGATGATGTTAGTATAATAACTTCCCGTCACTGTTCCAACATAGTTGGGAAAAGGCTAGGCAGATTGACTATTATACATAGCAGGTTAGGTAGTGGTATATAATTAGTGTGTGGTAGGTACCACAACTAAAAAGTGAAAAAAAAGTTGGAAGTTGGTTTCTTTTTATGCACTTACTTAAGTATTATAAAAAGAAACCGACATCAAAAAAAACACTACAAAGTGAAAAATAACTTTAAATTCGGGAGACCGTGGCAAAAAACGAAAATACATAACCAAGGACACCAACTTCCGAAATTATAGTACAATTACTGCAGCAGCCTGCAACGGGGGCATTGATGGACGAACGTGAAAATGTGGGCCGAGGCGAAACCGAGGCACTCATACTGAGCAATGCCTGGTTGCGGCCAAGGCTTATACGATGTGCTTTTCTCAAATAACGCGCGGAAATTCAAACTAAGTAAATCTTATATATAAAATTCTCGTGTCACAATGTTAGTTACCATACTCCTCCGAAACGGCTTGACCGATTTTTATGAAATTTTATATGCATATTCAGTGGGTCTGAGAATCGGCTACTATCTATTTTGTATACCCCTATCGAGACTTACGCGGGTGAAACCGCGGGGCGCAGCTAGTAATTTATAAATTCCAGATTCAATGACGAACAACGATAATTTTTCACGCCCGAATATGTTCATTTGTTTCTTTTTTAGTCTAAACGGCTCTATTTGTAAGCCAGTTTGAAATTTTAATAAAATCTTTAATATAATATGCTACCTCCTTGGTTGCCATTTGCCATGTGTCGACGTAAAAAGTTCGTTCCATTTTTAAATTACACGACAGATATGAGTTTTCATAGTAATTTATTCGGCCGCTAAACACGACAGATAATTGGATTTGCATACTAATATTGGTGGCCGCCTGCTCGCATGTATTTCACCAGTACAGCAATTTCGTTTTATCTCGAACAAGGTTGTTAAAATAATGCTCGAATTTCCAAGCATGTTTGAGAAAAACTTATTTTTCATAATCGTTTACTCACTGCTCTTAGGTTCTACATTCCAAATATCCATCATGCACTGTGCTCCTCTGATTAAAACACAAAACCTTTATCTATTAAAACGTTCATTGTTAACTAGCGACACGTCCCCGCTTCGCATGGTTTTTAAGACTTGACAAGACATGATAATGTATGCCGTTGCGTAGTTTAGATGAACAACGCGGTCACAGATAAGACATGAAAAGCTACTTTAATTTATAATTATGTACCTAATAGATAATTACTCAATTGTAAATTAAGTAGATTATAGAATGTCCCCAACTCATCATTAGTGGTCCCCCAATGAATTGATACGTTTGGTCGACACGAATGAACTTCGACCAAGTTCGACTTACTTCGGATTGCGTGACTGTACCCCATGGCACTATGTTCTGCCTATGACTTTCTTCTTCAGCCGGAGGTCAATTAGTGCAATGGAACCATTCGCGCTAAAATACACAATTAAGTAGTTTAAAATATGTACAAGGCAAATGTGAATGGAAACACCGCCGAGCCGCCGCCGCCGGGAGGGCACGCCCTAGAAGGATATACAATAGTGACCTAATTGGTGATGTTCTTCGGAAAGGTCAGGTGCGTAGTACTCGCAACCGGCGTGCGTGTATGACCATAAACGAATCAAAATAAGTATTAAGGATCGTAGCAAGTGGCGTTCTGTATTTCTGCCTACCTCCATGGGAAGAAGGCGTGAATGTAAGTATGTATGTATTTTCAAACACAATGTTTGCTACTGTATGTACTTACCTAATAGTTTAAACTTAATAGCTAAATAAATTTGTAAAACGGTGTCACATGAATAGCCTTTAAACATAGTTTTGATAAGACTATTCGAAACTTTAAGTTAACTAATTACTACTCATACTCATAACTCATAATCAGCCTATAATGTTCCCACTGCTGGGACACAGGCCTCCTCTTTTTTTTTTCGAGAGGGAGAGGGCAGTAATCTACCACGCTCGCCCAGTGCGGATTGGTAGATGTCACATGTCTTCGAATTTTTGGTTCTAGGACATGCCGGTTTCCTCACGATGTTTTCCTTCACCGTTTTGAGAGCTTTGGTGATGAAATTATTTACACAAAGTAAAGAGCCTGGCTGGGTTCGAACTCACGACCATCAACTTGTAAGCCGGGGCCGTAACCACTGGGCCACCACTGCTCTTACTAAATACTAAATTCATATTAAATACTACTTAGTATGTTAACCAGTTGGAAGGTCAACGTCATAGAAGATTACGAAACGTTAGTGCTCAAATTTTTGTGCTAGACAATCCTTTGTACCCCCCTCCTATAGGGGGAGGCATATGTCCAGCAGTGGACGTCTTTCGCCTGAAATGATGATGATAAATCCTTTGTAAGAGTAATTAATTAAGTAAGTATGTGTTCCGCGTAAATCTAAGACTAACAATAAGATAAAGGATCATGCATTAATCATGAATGCAAGAATTTCTTAAAGCTTTTCTAGCTTCAGAAAATACTTACAAACACCAGTCTTGTATGTTGGCTGGATAGTCACGTCAGCTGATCATAATATGAAACTACTTGTTAATAATTAAGGTAAAAGCTAAGGGGTAGCCCGTGAAATTCAAATTTACTTACGTATTTTGCAATTTGCAGGTCAGTAGGTATCAGGTTGTATATATTATAATTGTTGATCAAAATATGATTCGCGGCCGTAACAAATATGATTGTATTTACAGAATTATAACATTTATAACCAAACATCAATACAACCCTCTAAAGTTCACATAATTCTATTGTAAATCGTGACTTAAAGGGCAATTCTTACTTACAAAGTTGTAGTCGTTTCGGTGACTTTAATGATTTTAATTCTATATATACACATTTATTACGGTCGCGAATCGTATTTTGATCAACATAATTATAGCCTGATACTGACCTGCTAATTGCAAAAAACATAAAGCAGGGTCTGCTGCGCCATATTTGCGTGTTTCAAACAGTTAAAAACATGTTCCAAACACGATTTGGGGGCCAAATCGTGTTTGAAACATGTTTCTGTTTGAATCACGCAAACATTGCGCAGCAGTTTAATTTCGCGGGCTACCACAGAACATCCCCCTTAAACTCAAAACGTGCCTAAGAAGGAATAGTGCTTGGTGCGGTAGGCCGCAATTCAGAGGTTGTTGTTAATAGCGCGTTGATCAAATCTCAGGTCATGGCATGCTAAGATAGACCCCAGAGGTCTAATTGTGTGCTTTGTTTCTGTGTTGTAACTTGTAATTTATAATAAATAAATAAAAATAAAAAAAATAAAAAACCAGTATAAGCTGGCTCATATTCTATTGAAACTCCGTAGTACTAGCAGGGCCATCTTGGCCATTGACCGCTCTGGGCAAGAGCCCAGGGCCTCGCGATCCATGGGGGCCTCTAGTTCCTGCCAGCGACGTAGCTAGAAGCTGTCAAAAGAAAAATAAATCTCAGAAGGGGTGCTAAATTTTTTGAGCTCACTCCGCTCGCTCATGGGTATATCCTACGTTTTATTAGTTCCCAAATTATTCTGCTTGTCAACAAAGTAACTACTATTTATGATTTTCTGGTCTAATGAAATCCTAACCTCTCCGAGGCGGGGTGCTATTTTTGAGCTCGCTCTTGCATCGCCAATAGATTAAAGACGGCCCTGAGTACTAGGCCGGCCGGCCAGCTCGAGGTCACACTGTTTTACCACCGACGTGCAGTCTTTTTAGGGTTCCGTACCAAAATGGTAAAAAGGAACCCTTATGGTGAGACTAAGTCTGTCTGTTTATCTGTCTGTCACATCTGGATATCTCAAGAACTATACTAATGCTACCAACTTGAAATTTAGAATATTTTTAGATGACGTTTGCCCAACTATTTTACAAACAAGAAAGAAATAAAAAAAAAAATTGCAAATGGGACTGAAAGGGGGTCTTAAAAATTTGAAGTGGGACTACTAGGGTACGGGGGTATGGGGTATCATATGAAAGAACGCTGTTGCACATTCTCAAACATCTTCTCTTTTTTTTTTACGCAGCTTTGTTTCCGACTTTTGATGAAACTTGTAAAAAAACCCGTTCCCCCCCTTATCTCCGAAGTTTGCATGGATAAAAATCTGAAATTATTCTATATGATAGAAGTTGATGTAAAGATTACAAGAAAAATAAAACAATGTCTCTAAATAGCACAGTTTTTCAGAAATCATCAACATCATATACGGAACCCTCGGTGCACGAGTCCGACTCGCTCTTGACCGGTGTTTACAAACATAGAACAGTTAATAAATCAGTTTCAAAACAATCTATTAGCTAATGGCTTGTCGTTCATTGTTATATCTCATTTACAATGTAAGTACCTACGTATTGGTCTTACTAAAAATTCTTGAATAGTGAACTCATAGCGGATTTCCACTCGGTTGAACAGCCGAAAAAGCAATTGAATGATACGGTGGATTTTTCAATTAATGTCAACAGGACTTAGGAACCTATTAAAGTAGGATAACATTATGTTTATTTTTTCTGTAGTTACCTACCTACCTACTCATTATAAAATGTAGGATATTTTAGTGCTTTATTTTTTTTGGGTGTGAAATTATCAAATAACTTCTCCCGCTCTGGGCGAAGCGGGAAGGCGTGTCAGACTTTTACTGACTAAAACCCACCCGTGTTCCTTCCGTTGCCTGTGTGCCAGGGCGACGATATCCCTTTCGGACAAACTCGCAACCCCGACAGGCATTGGTCCTAACGGACCCCGTCAGTTGGTGCTGACATCTCTTTGGGCGTGGAACACAACGTGCCGGCCGACGACCCGGGCCTGGTCCTTATCGGACGGCGAGCTATCCATCGCTCACCGTCCGCAAGCCCGCGCCTACGGTGGCCGGAAGTCGGCTTGCGACTCCTGACACCCGGGGCGACTCCTGCGGCGACTAGGGGCGCGAGGGCGCGAACCTTGCCTTTCCCTCACGCGTTCCGCCTCCTCCTTCGCGAGCATTACTGCTTCACAGAAGGAGGTGACGGCCTCCCATGCACTCTCGCTCCGAACCATGGCCTGAACCAGGGCCGGACGCGAGAGATCGCCGCCGCGGATCACCTCCGTGAAGACACGGCGGTGCTCCGCCCAAGCCGGGCAGACGTCCACCGTATGGTCCACCGTGTCCTCCGGGCGATCCACACAGTGTTGACACCCGGGCGTTTCCTCCCGCTTTATCCTGAACAGGAACCTCCCGAAACAACTATGGCCGGTGAGGACCTGCGTCAGGCGGAAGGGGAGGACGCCGTGGCGCCTCTCTTGCCACTCCTCAAAGAGGGGACTTATCGCCACAATTGTGGCGTGCCCAGATATTTTAGTGCTAAGAACTCTTTGGATCAGCCAGCAAAATACATCATGATTCATGATGATATCACTTACCTAACTGATAAATTAAGACCAAGATGTTTTCGAAATCCTAAAAGTTAACATACCTAATAATTTGGATGACCTTTCCGAAACAAGGAAAATACTTTTGTACTCGTATTGACTTGCTCAAATTCCACTTATTCAAACCTAGCTTCTGCCCGCGACTACGTAGTACTATTACTTATTCTGTGCCGCGACTTCGTCCACATGAATTTTCTTGTTTTAACATTTAAAAATATTATATCCTATAATATGACACTCAATCTATAGCTTATAATACTATTGCTTCCCCAAAGATATAACTATGTCTAGATAGACAGTCAAAGCGGTGAACGCGTCGAAAAAAATTGCGTCCAACTGTTGGCCGCAAAATACACGCACACTTGAATAACACAATGACGTGCCGCGAGTGTAAGACGTAGCCGTCACGCTCACCAGCCTAGCAAAGTTGGCCTGTTTTTATAGTTCTTTTGCAGCGTGACACTATACAAGATGTAACATAAATAATGCACAACGTCTTAAGAGGTCATGACCAAGAGGTCAAGACATATCAATAATCAAAGAGCTTCCCAATAATTAAAGAGTTTTCGGAATCTGATCACTAGTTCTGATGAATAACCCCTACATACAAACTCACAAATTCTACCTCTTTTTAATATTAAGTAAGAATAATACTTAGCCAAAAGAAAAACAAATCTCCATTATTTTCTCAGCAAAACGAAACGTATAGAGCAGGCAGTCAAGAGTCAGCTAAACTTTTCCAGCTATAAATGCAGTCGCAAAACGTAGGTACTCAAGTGTCTAAGTTCTCGGCACCGCGACCACGGTATTGATTTCCGCTAAAGTTGTCTGGAGCGTGATATACAGTACTATGTCCGTCTGTTGACATAGAAACACTTGCCCTGCCCAAGCGCCCACCGCCTCTCTAATAGTCGCACCCCTAACCACAAAACTAATATGAATCTGTTTATCTGTGTGTCCAAGTAGAGGAATCGGGTCTCTCTTAAAAAATATGTTGATTATTTATGGGGTGGTGCTCAATGATGTATACCTTTAGATGCGTTACCTGCTCTCAATAAAGGCAAAGTAAACGCCAGGCAATTGCCTGACATGTACAATAATAATAATTATTATTACGTACGCGCCAAGGAACATGCAGCAGCTAGTGACGTAACTAAATATGTATGTTCATCTCTTTCTAACAACAGATATCGGTATAGGTCTTTCCTTTTCTTCACGCGGCTGTATGATTGTATGTGTTACCGGCCAAACCCAATTTTCGGATGAACTAGTTTCGCCTAGGCCAAACCAGTTCTCCCTGCACGCGATAGGACAAACCAGTATAGCCTAGGCCAAACTCGTTCATCCTGTTACCGATAGGATAAACCAGTTTAGCCTAGGTCGAATCGGTTTATCCTAGTTAGAATTTACATGCTTTAGGATAAACTGGTACGTCCTAGTCTGAACTAATTTCACTTTGTTTGTATCTTCTATAAACTTATTTTCAAAGTAAACTGAATAAAGGAATACAATTAAAATGGTAAGTAATGTTTGATATAATTACAAAACCTCTAATATTTACAAGATATAACAACTGAATCTATAATTGTATTTGATATAATAATCAGTTAATATAATAAACGATTGATATAATTTTAAAGCAACTAATTTTTATAAGCATATCATACATTGAATATAAAATCGTTTGATATACCACTCAAAAGACATAAAACCTATTTAGTCTAATATGATAAACGTGCAAGCAAGCATGCAGCAGGCATGTTTTCTGTCACGGCTCCGGCGCTGCAGGGCTCCAGCGGTCCCATGCGAGCTTATCGTCACAGATGTGTTTCACGCTCACCACCGAGGCTTCGGCTTGCTGGCCGGCTCTGCCGGCCAGCCTCAGCCGCGGTGGGAAGCGTTGAAACCACCTGCTGCTCAGCTCGCGGGCCGCCTCGCCCCTACGCGCCTACGCGATTTTAAATAACACTCTAGGGGTAGGGCAGACAAGACTACGTGGAGTCGGTTTTGCTGCGATTCGTTTCGGTCACGCCGCTCCCGCAGCACGCTCAATCAGATTTCAGATTAGAACGTACCAGTTTATCCTAAATTCTAACTAGGATAAACCGATTCGACCTAGGCTAAACTGGTTTATCCTATCGGGCTTAGGACAAACTAGTTTAGCCTAGGCTATACTAGTTAATCCTATCGCGTATAGGAAGAACTAGTTTAGCCTAGGCTAAACTAGTTTGTCCTGAAATCGGGTTTGGCCGGTAACATATGCAAGTATGTAGCTACAATCATGGCTTACGCTGTTTTTGAGTGCACTAATGTTCGTGTATGACGCGTCTATTTATAATATGTCATTGGTGGTGCTCCAGAACTTTCGGGAGGACCTAATTGTTTTGATCGAATCTCTTGGTGGCTGGTCTTACCAACTTCGCCACAATACAGCAGCATTTTTTGTACCTACTTCAGCAATAAAAACTGACTAAGTGCGTGTCGGACCCCGCACAATGAAGGGTTCCGTAGTTGGGATGAATTTATCCCAAGAACAAACTTAACATTGTAGTTGAAAATCATGATCCCCATACATTCCAACTGCAAATGTAAGTTTTTACTGTTATTTTAAGATCACAGACTTCTTATAGGTTTTCCTGTAATATATAAGTAAAGAACTATTTTCTGTATTTTTATCAAACTTTTAGGCTCAGTAGTTTCGGAGATAAGGGGGGAGGGGGGTCATTTTACATCTATTTTTTTAAACAATTTCAAACTGTGTTTTTTTTAATTATAAAAAAAAATATATAATCCTTAAAACAAGCCCTTTCATTTGATATGTCACACGGTACAGTCAACAAAACTTTTATTATTAATTTTCTAATTTGCCCCCCAAAAGTGACCTCATTAATCAAAATTAATTTATTTACGTAACACGTCCGTGTTTGGGGCACAGAAGTTCATATGTGTACCAAATTTCAACTTAATCGGTCCAGTAGATTCGGAGCAAATCAGCTGTGACAGACGGACAGACAGACAGACACACGAGTGATCCTATAAGGGTTCCTTTTTTCCTTTTGAGGTACGGAGCCCTAAAAATGTAGCACTGTGTGAGGCTGTAAGCCTACATTTTCCAAACAGTAAAAAATGGTTGGCAGTATTTTCATGTCTTGCATGAGTGCCAACACATAACATCACGGCTGTGTGCCCAGAAGGGTTAGACAGTGGTTACTTATAGTACCTACAGTCAATGACCTGCATTACCTGAACCCTCTTACAAAGAAGAATAATGGAAGAGGTTATCAAGTTTAAGTTAATGTTGAATACTTCAATAGGTAATATTGATTTTCCTTATGCTAGTAAAATTTTATTAATTTTTGAAATACATTGCAAGCTATAGTTATCAATTTTGTAAATGTGGGTACCATGGAGCCGTTTATTATGATAAGATGTATGTTGACTTAAAAAAGCGTGGCAGTTGAGAGTATGCCATGCAATGTCTCGCTGATGGTGGCGCGTGTGTTGGATTATTCGGTTCCCTACAAAATGGTTGAGTTGGATGGTGCTGATCCACGCGTCATGTTCGTGAACGGGCGCCGTCAGTTTGAGACTAGTCTTGTCTTAACTGCCAAGGCTTATAAATTGTAATCTTTTAATCTTATATACTGTAATGTTTTTTTAAATAGTTAAGTAATTTAATTTTTCACATTGTTCTCACCTATACAAGCAACAAGAATAATGTACCCAGGATTTTGTAATATCTCGATTTAAAAAAGTGTCCTTGGAGTTTCTTGCCTGCTCTTCTCCATAGAGATCTACGTTTTGGAATGGGCAAATAACTTCAACTTTCTGACTAACTGACCGACTCTGACAATTCAAAAGTGCCTGTAATAGGTTTAATTGAAATAAATGTTTTGAGTTTGAGGGGTCAGGTTATGCAGATCACTGTCTGTACCCATATATTTCACCAGTTATTTCTGCCAAGTTTGTGCTTAATGGGGTCATATGGAGCCACATGGCTTTGTACGAACAATACTATTTTTATAGGTTACAGGCACCTCGCCAAAACCAGTCACTATCTTCACTTTATTCAAAATTTCATTATTGATTCAACTTGGCACAATAGGTGCTTCTTTGTGCAGCTGTGCAAGTAGTTCGACGAGACGAGGTAATGCCTATCACATGGTTTGTAATTACATGCAACCTACTGCCACACGAGTAAATAATCGAACGTGCTGCATCTGTGTACAGACGTTGTTTAAAAACTATTGAGAAATCGAGTAGCATTATTAGAAGCAATTGTTTTAATTTGTCTCTGATGACTAATCTGGGATAGTACCTGCATTACACGCGAATCACACGATGGCGATGTTATGCATGTAGGCCATAAGGCCACTGAATTTGTGTGAAATAAAAACCGCTAAAATATGAATGAAACCTCGGAAAAATATTTTTGATCTATGGGTTTTACATTCAATTTGCGCAATTTTGTTCAGCATTGATAATGAGCTCTACGTATGACACCAACGTAGGGCTGCCATTACCTAAATTGCCGACGCCATACAAAAACTTACAAAACCTCGGACATTTAGGTGAAATAGAGTTTTCCCGGACACCCCTAAAAATATATTTTTGTGCAAAAAGTTTACATTCAAATTTTTAAACAGCCTGTTTGCGCTTTATTTAACAAAGTTAGACAACAATTAACAAAGACGACTACAGCGTAACAAATAAAATAGTCTTAAAAAGAATATATATATATACTCTTCTCTTTCTGAGGTAATCAGAATACCTATACTCCGTTTGAAATAAGATTAGACATTTACATAAACGTTTTTTACAGTCCGTTCAACCGATTTTGACTTCTATTGCGTTGGTGGCATGACAAATGGCAGCTGTAATAAACAGATGGTATTGTAACTACGTACGTAGTTACAGCAACAAGCATAAGCTTAAGGTATAGAACTCAAAATTGGTTGACCGGACTGTAAACAAGTTTATTTAAATGTCTAATCTTATTTCAAATGGAGTATAGAGTGAAAATCACCGAAGTAATCTGGTAACAGAATAATTAGGAACACTCTTATTTTTGTCATCTAATCATCAAATTAACTAAGGATTGTTTTAATTTATTGCTTATCTTCCAATTAATACCCGGACACTTTTAGAAAACCCCTTCCGGACGCTCCCCGGACGCCCTCTAAGCTAGGTCAAATCCGGGGAAACGCGGACAGATGGCAACACTACACCAACGTCTTCTTTTGGCATTATGTACACATACACAGCAACCGTTTTCCTTGATTATTTTTCATAATTCTTGCCACCGTGTAAAAGGTCACGTAGCTGCAAACATATCCACCCATTGTAATTTCTCAACATGTGGTGATGACCATGTATTGAGTTGCTGGTTCTAAACCTGGAAAAAAACATTGCAAGTCGATCTGACTAAATGACTATGGTGATTAAAAACCAGCACACGCACTGCAAGCAAGCAATGGGCAATGAATGTTCCTTGTATGAGAGAATCCTGGTCTGCAGGGCAGATTTTGTACCAATTATTCATATTTTTTATATTACCTAGGTGTGCTGGCTGGTCTGCCGCAAGAGTCTACTGGGACGTGACCCTGGGGTGTTCGGCGACGACTCCGTGTTCAAACTCTTCAGAATCTTCTGCTTGCTTGGAGATCTGGTGCAGGATGCTGATGACTCCAAACATTATGTGGTAAGTAACATTAATAATCACGGACTTCAATACAGACTGCAGTTCATCTCTTAACTGTCAGGGCTTATTTTTAATCTTTTATTTTGTATTTTTTTGTTTTTACATTGTTCTCTTATAGAGAAGCAACAAGAATAATGTACCCAAGAATTTGTAATACCTTGATTTAAAAGAGTGCCCTTGGAGTTTCTTGCCCGTTCTTCTCCATAGAGATCTACGTTTTGGAATGGCCAACTAGCTTCAACTTTCTGACTAACTGACCGACTCTTTGACAATTCAAAAGTGCCTGTACGGGTTTAATGTAAATAAGTGCTTTGAGTTTGAGCCAGCTAGTTTACAGGATCACCGATATTTCTTGTGGATATTTTGCCATTTTGCCTAGATATTGATCAATAGTTCTGCAAATTTTTGAAATGATTGTATTTTAATGCTTATTTAGACAACAAAACAGTTCACACGGAAAAGTTTTGCTAAAGGGAATCCGAATGTCGTACCTACATTCAGGCAAATGTTCGGCAAGGGTACAAAGGAACACTTTGTACCCTTGCCGAACATTTGCCTTGTAGAACAATTGCTATGAAAACTTCACAGAAATTGTTCTAACGGTGTCTCGTCGCGCCTGTTTGCTCGAATGAATGAATGAAATGCAACGACTCTAACGTGTTAAACCAGACACGATCACTCAAGTAAACCCAGAGATTCACACTAGCCCCTGGAGCCTCATGTTTAATGGGACTACAGAGACCATTGCATACCAAAGAGTAGACCGGGGGGCGCGATAGTGGTAGTGATGACGTGCCCTTGGGAATGGAGGGATTATTAGAGCCATACCGGATATGCATCCTTGAGCAAGCAAAGGAATAGTGGAGAGAGGGTTATATTTATCTTTTAATGACGTCGCCGCCAGGCCTTAAAACTTATAAAAGGTTCATAAACGTTGAATAAAGGACTACCTTTATTCAAAGTTCATGAACCTGTTTTATGTTTAACGTAATAATTTAGGTAAATTATGAAAAAACGTGCAATAAAATTTTAGTACCTACGCTTTAATAAAATTTTACTACAGTTTTATTACATAGAGAAAGCAAAGTCATTTAACACTTAAGGCGACGATAACCGACTTTTAATGATTTTATACTGAAGATGAATGATTTGAAAAAAATATATGTTAAATATGAGCATTTTCTCAATAATTTACGATGTGAATATTTTAGATTATGTTTATATTACATAGTGAAATTAGTTTGTAAAGTTATGTCTAATGCGGATAAAAAACTGAGAATGGCGCAAAATCTACCAAGCGTATTTTTCTGAAACCTTCACCAATTTAAAGATAATTTAATTATTGATCTTTTAGTATACGCGTTTTATTAAAATATCTTTTGTTTTGTGTATAATAAATTAATAATGCGTCAAATTGGGGACAGCGCTCCTTGATGGGCGAGTCCTATTACTGGCTGAACGTACGACGCGTTGCGTGAGCTCAGTACAGAACACGCAAGCTAACCACTCAAGGTCACTGGCATATATCTCCGTCTTAAGTACCTACCTGCACACAAGTTAACCATGAACTGTCATAAAATATTATTATTTAAGAAATAAGGCACTATTTTATTAAATTCAATCGAAAGTTAAATTGTACTTAATCTTGAAATAAAAGTACACAATGTGTACACAACACATTTTAAAATCACCATCATATCATCCATGTGTTGACCACATGTTTCGTAAGTATTATCTGCGATATTAAAGGATGTTGGCATATTGTCAGCGGATAGCGATTTGACTCATTACAAAAAATCCTTAATAAGGAGTATTGTGACGATACCTGAATAAAAAAAAACGGGTGTGCTTTAGGCTTTAGACCACACGACTGAAATACAATACTTACTTACAACAATAGGCCTGCACTGGGTCTTAGATGTACGAAACGCAACTGGCTATGAGAGAAAGAAAAGAAAATGTGTGCCCGCACCTCTCTCTCTTGCCCCTACAGTATTAAACGAAACGTTACTCTCTCTCTTTCTAGCTTCACTAGCTTATATCTCCCTCTCAACTTCCGTTCGCTCGCTTCCGTAACGCTCTCGTCACGCTTTCACCAGCTTACTCCCCAAGTCAAGCATGCGTAAAGAAGTTTTACTTCAAAAACATGATCAATTACTTGACAATTGTTGAAAAAATATGAAGGCGGTAAAATGATCAAACAACATTTTGGGTTTGAGATTAGAATTCGTACTTCGGGTTATAAAAATTTGGCCGTCGCTTAACCAATGTGCTCCTGCTGGGCTGCCTTATAGCCATTGTATATTTGTATCACAAATAGGGGGCATTCACACTTCTTGTATTGTGTACTTATTAATAATTACTCTCATTTCTATTCTCATGTTGAGATGTTAACAGTTTTAATTAACACCGCGCTAACGTTTAGGGTTAATCAGTTCTTTGCGCTCCAACTGTTGCTAAAGAAACACGTTGTTTAAGCTAGTGTTTTCTTCTATTTAGGAATGGTATATTTAATTTGTGCCGACTAAGGACTGGCACCGTTGGCTGGTTCCGTTTGGTGCCGGACGTAAAGAATAGCACCATCCCATTTCTTCCCGTGGGTGTCGTAAAAGGCGACAAAGGGATTTACTAGAGAATGGGCAGCAGTGTTCTCTCTGCATTTTTAAAACCACACTGCGATCGCCAACCCGCCTGCCAAGCGTGGCGATTATGGCAAATCCCCGCCTTTTTGGGGGAGGCCTATGTCCAGCAGTGGACGTCTTTCGGTTGAAATGATGATGATGATTATGAAGGACTGGCGCAAGCAGAGTGAGGCTTATGTCCACTATGCGCAGCGGGTGATTAAGTCGAGCTGTGGATAATGAGTATGGATGTTGATGAGGTTAATTAAGATTAGGTACTGTAACGGTGAAACTACACAATAATCCTCAAACTAGAATGGACCTACAGTAATATTGTGATCACGCCGTATCTCCTAATGAAGTATGTTGGAACTTAATTATTTTGCGTATCAAATCAAATCAAAAGTCATTTATTCAAACTAGGCTGAGAATCAGCACTTTTCAAACGTCAAAAATTACATGAGACAGTCCCCACCCGTCACCACTTCCTAGTGCTTTAGCTGGGAAGAAGAAGTGGCGCAACAAACTCCCCAGCAGCACAGCTGTCTGTTCACATATAAAACTTGAATTTATACAATAAAATGTAAAATGCAAAACAAAACGGTAAATTTATGTGAACAGACAGCTGTGCTGCTGGGGAGTTTGTTGCGCCACTTCTTCTTCTTCGTCTTAATGACGAATCTATATAATTATAATGCTGACATAAATTTTGATATTGTACATTAATACTAATCTTTTGAATTTAATTGACTGAAAAATTTGACATGAAATGAAATTGACTCTGAATAAATTGTAATAAAATTTAATTTACATGAATGTGTTAATAAAATTAGGTAATGAAATACTGTATTGTAATACATTTATCATTGTAATTGAATAATACTCACTTTAATTGTTTTTACTCATCAATCATTTGTATGTCAATATTGGCAAAACATAGCGCACTTCCTAATTTTAAAGATCTTTGTCTGTAATTACCTGTTTCACAAATAAATTATTCTTATTCTTATGTACCATCGAGCAGTGGAGGCCCAGTGGTAATGGCCGGAACTTACGAGTTGTAGGTCGTTGGTTCGAACCATGAAAGACGCTTTACTTTGTGTAAATTATTTCATCACCACTGCTCTCAAAACGGTGAAGGAAAACATCGTGAGGAAACCGGCATGTCGTACAACCAAAAATTCCGAAGACATATGACATCTACCAACCCGCACTGGGCCCGCGTGGTGGATTACGGCCCACTCCCTCTCACCGTGAGGAGGCTTGTGTCCCAGCAGTGGGAACATTATAGGCTGATTAAACTATGTAAAAGTCACCCAAAGGGCAATGGAGAGGGCTATGCTTGGAGTTTCCTTACGTGATCGAATCAGAAATAACGGCGAACCAAGGTAACCGACATAGCCCGCAGAATTGGGCCACCTCACTCTTTATCTCGCTCCGACAAGTAGCTGGCGGTCACGCGAGCAAGCGAGACAGGGTGGCAGGGAGAAGACTCCAAGGCACCGATATTTTAGTTTATTTCTTTTTACGGTGAAAATAATCGTAATTAAAAAAAATTACATAAGACCTGCTTTATAGTTAGTTCAGTTAATATGCAAATTTTCATTATCTAATTTGAAGTATTTTTTTAATACCAGCGGTTTATTGAACATTTTATGGAATCGGGTTTTCGTTAAACATAGTACTTATTAACATTAATCCTCAACTTTACCATATATTTATTTCAATATTAATGCTGCAGTATTTTCGACATAACGGAGGATCATGCTAAGCCATTTGAGGTAGTATAGGCTCGTGGGCAGGGCACATTGTTCACAGAACTGATGGCCGACGGGGCCGAAAGGTTCTGGAGTGGCGACCGCGTACCAGAAGATGTAGCAAAGTCAAAGTCAAATTGTTTATTTCAAATAGGCACATAAAAGGCACTTTTGAACGTCAATATTTACAAAAAAATAGAATTGATTCTAGTCGCCCCTTCCAAAAGGTAGTTTCGTATGGAGAAGAATGGGCAAGAAACTCCACCGGTACTCTTTTAAAATCTAGTACAATATTTTTATAGGTACATTAATTATATAATTAGCGTTGGAAGGCCTCCTTTTTTTCTTTTTTTTTTTGGTGGGAAATTATCAAATAACTTCTCCCGCTCTCAGCTGAGCGGGAGGGCGTGTCAGACTGTTACTGACTAAAACCCACCCGTGTTCCTTCCGTTGCCTCTGTGCCGGGGCCACGATATCCCTTTCGGAGAAACTCGCAACCCTGGCAGTTGGAAGGCCTCCTACAAGGTGGACCGATGACCTTGTAAAAGCCGCAGGTATCCGCTGGATGCGGGAAGCACAGAAGCGGTCGAAGTGGCGGTGCTTGGGGAGGCCTATGTCCAGCAGTGGATGTCTTTCGGCTGAAATGATGATGATGATGATACTATGTACCATTGTACGTGGAACTATGGGTCGTATACAATCAATACTACGGATGTTAAAATGATTCCTCTTCAGCGGGATAAATTGCGTAACTCAGTACTTTATCCAATTCCAATTCCAATTTTAAAATAATGGCTCCATCGTTTTACCGATGTTTCTGCCAATGTCAAGGTTGAAGGAAACAAAGTTCCTTCAGGATCCGTTTGAGTAGCCTGTAAGGACAACACAAAATATTTGTTAGTAAGCACACATTGTTAGTAAACAGACAACACAAATTAACTTTAAATACTATGAACCACCATTAAGAGTTGGTATGTTAAACCTTGATGTTATTTAATAAAATACATTTTTGGAGTGTTTTAAGTAATGGGGAATCAACGAGTGTCAAGAGGAATGGTATATTAATAGGTCTGGGAAAATTAGGGGATAGCATATCATATAGAGGTACCAAAAGATTGCGGCAAGAGAAAAATATGTGCTCAAGAGTACCCTCTTCCACACCACACTGGCTAAGGGAATGATCCCGAATGCGTAGTTTAGCCAAGCAGTACTTTATCAATCACAATCGGAATGATTTTGAAGTATATTGCTAATCCATTGCTTCATAATTATGTTCGAAAAATTTGTCTGCTCACAATGAATGTTGTTGAACTGTCAAAATGAAACCAATTGCTACTGATAGTGTGTTACCCCGCAGGACTCTAGAGTCCTGCGGGGTAATCCCATTGGCAAGGTATTTTTAGGCGACGGATAAAAATATAACTTAATCGTATAGAAATAAAGTTGAAATTTCAATGTTAACGGTCGTAAGTATTAAAACAATACCGCAGTATGCTAACATTCTAATAACATTGAAATTTCAACTTTATTTCCATAATTTTAAGTTATATTTTTATTCGTCGCTTGAAAATACCTTGCTATGCCGTGCCGCCAATGGGTGCCGGGCCTTATTCACACACTTTCACTTATTTTTAACACATAGGATAAAATATTAGTAGGTATTACGTATGAGTCGCCTCCTACACATAGTTACATAAATACGACAGCATTTTGCCAAAGAGCGAGCACTTAACCGTTAATTAGAATCACGACGGCTATCTTTTAAAATCAGTAGTGACATTTATTTATGGCATAAGTAAACAGTGTTTGTTGGTCAATTATGTTTTTAGTGATAAATACTTAGTTCTTCGATACAATCATAAAAAAAAAACATGATGAATTACTCGCCTGAGTAGTTCCTGGGTACTTATTTCGTGAACAGAATGACTATTCAGTTCAGAAAATACCGAAAAGAAACATTGTAATTGGGAGAGGGTGTAGAGATGTAATATGAAGGATTATTGAAGTAAAACTTCTTTACGCACCTTGACTTGGGGAGTGAGCTGGTGAATGCGTGACGAGAGCGTTACGGAAAGACGCGAACGGAAGTTGTTTAAATTTTAAACATGGAACACACCGCGTCATCGCCGCGGGCCCGTCCCGCTTAATAGGTAGGTATTTTTTTAAAGTAAGCGCAGCTTTTTTGAAGTAAAACTTCTTTTGCTAGCGAACGGTAATTTTTGTTTGTATCCCGGGTCATACGGAGCTCAGAGATTAGAAGTTAGTATGCTAACGCTATTTCGACTCATTTTGTTTAAGATAGTAAACTTGTTCTACGCTCAGTGTACTAATTAGTAAGTCAAGCTTTGCTAATTTGTAATTAGAACTCATTCATTATATGTATACTAGTTCGCCTACGTGAGCTCGTAGTTAAGCTCACTCAACTTTATGTCTCTACAAACTTTAAGTACCGGTACTTAAAGTCATAGGATTCATAAGTTTGTATGTGCGTATATACATGGGCAGTGTTCCCTACCACAAAATTTATTTCTAACTAGTTACTGCCCGTGGCTTGTCCCGCGTGGCTTTATCTAAAATAAAAGTCTAAGTTATTCCTTATAACATCAGCTGCCAGTGAAAGTCCTGTCAAAATCAGTCCAGCCGTTTCGGAGATAAGCCTGAACAAACAGACAGACAAAAATTATAAAAATTGTTTTTTGGTTTTAAGTACCATAATATATACTTTCATATGTATTTAGTAAAAAGCTGTGTGATTTTCACATTACAAACAAACACTTTTTTTATTTTTTATTAGTGTGTATCTAAAAAACAGGTAGGTAGGTACATCGTTTACATCATCAGCACTTTCATCATGAGACTACGTTAGACACTACTACCTGGTAGGATATTACTTAAAAGGAGAATAAATTTTCAAGCAGATTTATGATATCACTTAAAAGGAGCATTAATTTTCATACAGATTTAGGATATCACTTAGAAGGAGAATTAATTTCACTGCATTAAAATCTTAACACGTTCGTTTATAAATTTAAATTTCACAATAGTAAGTTTCATAACTCTTGTCATTTACGAACACTACTTGCGTAACTTAACACTTTCACTCGTTTTCAGATTTTTTATTAGTGCGTATTTTGAAATTTGAAATTCCCTCGTTTCATATTTGTTTTAAATAAATTTGTGGAATTTATACTAGAATTTGAAGGCTAAATGCGTTGTATTTATTAGGCAGCTAACAGCGCAGATTGGCGGATGTCGCTATGACACAAAAATTGGGCTGCCCTACTTATTCGTCATGTCGGTACACATGTCTATACACATCAAGCTATACATTTCCAGTATACGCTGACCTCTCATTGTACGGAAATCCTACACAATGGGAGATCAGCTTATACTGCAAATGTATAGCTTGATGTGTAGCTGTGTGTGCATCATTAAAGCTTCTACGCGACACAAAGGCCCCACGTGTCGCGTGACGAGCGGTGCGTTTATGTCACGTCGCGAGTCGCGCCAGTCTGTAGAAGCCTTTATAATTTGCATTCATCCCTCGTTCTCTACGTAAATTAGCAGTTAATTAAATCGATTACTTCATCATTCCTTTAGGTGGTACTCCAACCCTCAGAAGCGGGTATAGTAGCAGAACAACTAGTCCACTGCCTCGGGCTCCGCTGGGACACAGCTGACTGGGAAGCCCTAGGCTCCTCCATAGGCCACTTCAAGTGGGCCGCATTCCTCGCCGTGCTTGAAGCTAAATATTGTGGAGACCAGCAGCTACATTCAGAGGCTCTAGTCGAAGCTGTCGATGAGATATACGATGTCTTCATTGAGGATATTATTAAGAAGGTAAACAGACTCGATAACCACTATGAAATTAAAAATATTAAAAAAAAACATCAAAATAAATTTTTGGTCATGAATATAAAAATTGTCTTGTGCCAACTCCAGCAATGAAATCTTAAAACATTCGACTGTCCGGTGACGTGGACTAAAACGTGTTATTTGAAAACGTTATCGAACTTCATATAATATAACCACATTTTCTGTGTTTTTCCGGAGATTATTCTGCAAACATCTATCCTCTCTTCCCAGGGCTACCTATTCAAACGCGGTTACCTCCTCCCAACCATGCGGGAGTACTGGTGCGTCCTCCAGCCATGTGCCCTCACCTACTACAAGAGTTCCTCTCAGAAGGAACAGTGTGGCCGGGTTGTCATCGATGAATACTGTTCCGTTGAGGCAGCCATCGGAGAGGGCAAGATACAGAGGTTCCAGCTCATCACACCGGATAGGACGTTTGAGTTTGGCACTCAGGATCACAAGTAAGTGTAGCTGTAATTTTTTTACTCTGCCCAGAGTTGTGTTTAACGAGGAAAAAGAATCTCGAAGCTTGCCTCTTATACTTTTTCTGTTTCGGGACTGATGAGTTTATTTTAGATGGTAACGTTGGATCATTGATGTATTAAATAAAAAGATATGGTACGCGCTCCACGACGTGGGCCGCATAAATTAGGGGAAAGAACACAATCGACCTACAATACTCTCGGTTTGCGGAGAATACCCGAATCGTAGTTTGTTTCCGAGTTGTTATGGGTACGTAACAGTGACAATTATTGCTATCTCGTTCCCGCTACAGCCCGCGTAATATGTCTCTCTATTTCGGTTGTCGAGCACATGACGCACGACATCGGGTCCATTTAATATTTACGTGATGTTAGAGAGTTGCCTATCTTCCAATTTAATACATCAATGCGTTGGATAATCATAACTTTCCTGTTCTGATATATGTAGTATATTATGTATATAGTTCTTATAGACACGTTGCCCTTTTTAGCTAATCACAGTATTCCAGCTTAGAACCATGTTTCTTAAAAATATACTTAGAGTTGTACTTTAGCCCTCTGAATAACTCTTTGAGGAGTACAGGCGTGATCTTATGTTATGTGTACTTTAAAAACTTTACGGGCCTTATTACAAAACAAGGTTTATCTTCAGACCCAAGTTTAAACCATGGAGCCATTATTGAATTTCGAACTTTATTCCGTCTAAGGTAAAGTTCCTAATACAAAACTGACAACTTAGTATTCAGTTTTGTATAAAGAACGGTATTTCAACCACAGTTACGTTCTTATTACAAAAACTGGCTCCATGGTTTCAGCCATGTCAAAATATAAATCTTGTTTTGTAATAAGGCGGTAAGAGTTTCAGTTTAATTTGTTTTATTACCTCATAGGAGTCGTCTACAATGGATATCAGCTCTCCGGCAAGCAGCTGCTGTATCTGGTGGAGTGGAAGGTTACCAGAGGCGCGCGAGGGCTGTGAGACGTGGTGCAGGTGCCAGGCGTGAGCGCGAAGTTCGGGAGACCAGGGCACGGCTGCAGCATGAGGTCAAGGCTCGCCTCGCTGCTGAGGCACAGGCACAGGTATACAACACCCCCATCCCTACTAGCCATTCTTATTCTTCCGTGTGCGCTGACTGAAGAGATACGAAGAAAATATATCCTATATGAAGCTACAAAAGATTGGATACTGTTACATTGATATATGTAAAAAACAACAACAAAGCACGATAAGACAGGAAGAAATCCTCTCTATGAAGCTACATAATCAGGAACACTAAAGGAACTGATTCAGATTCCGTTCAATTTGAGCCCTCGTTAAATCTTGCTTGGCATAAAGAGACAATATACAACATTATTTTTAGTATATGCGAAACCTGAATATAGTTTGTTCAGAATTAGGAACTGAATCGATTTCAATAATTTTTACACCATGTGATATTTTGTCTCAAAAATATTTAAAGTGTGATGGAAAATGTTATCACCATTTAATTACTTACAATACAATCTCTATACGGTTAGGTACCTATTGCCAAATCATTATCAATGAGCGCAAGACGGTCCTGGAGGCGCGGGGGCACCGTTAGCATGTTTTTGTACGGACAACCCGGGAACGTAACAACTTTGTGATTTTTCATGATACAGTTTTAAAGTTTTGTACATAGATTCTTTACATAAAAATACTAGACACGTGTTTCGGGTTGCGCATATACCAAAACTAATATTGTATATACGAATATCCCTAATAACAACAATAATACTTTATTTCAGGAATTAGTGGAATTGGCACAACAAGACAACAAAAAGCTAGAAGAATTGAAACACGCACAAGTAGAACTTGAAAAACTATTACAAGAAGAAACACAAGCTAAAAGAGACGAAGAAATTGTTCGAGCATTACAGGCTAGGTAAGTTGTAAACCTATTTGAATTATTATTTTTAGAAAAGAAAAAGCTAATGATACGTTTTGTCCTGTCAGGGTATTAGCAGAAGAATGGGAGAGGCGAGAAGAATTAGAAAGACTTCAAGAAGAACAGAACAAAATGCTAGAAGAAGAAAGATTAAAACGTCAACAGTTTGAAATGCTGCAGGCTGAGAAGGAAACGCAGTTTAAAGGTAATTAAGTATCAATATTTAACAAAATGTGTTTCTGTAGTTCTTGATATATGTGTTGGCGATCGCAATTTATTTAAAAAAAAACTAGAATAGGAAATATGGACTTACTAATACTTTTTAAAATTATATAATTATGGTTCTACTTTAGATAAAAAGACAACATTAAAACTAATAATAACAATTTTTTTTATACCAATATAATTTAAAAGAATGTCCATGGAGTTTCTTGCCCGTTCTTCTCCATACCTACTACGCTTTGGAATTGGCAACTAGCTTCCTATTTCTAACTGACCGACTCCTTGACAATACAAAATTGCCTTATACTAACTATAGTTTAATTGAAATACGGGTTTATGGTTTTATTGAGTTTGAGTTTGACTTGCAGAAGCAGAAAAACGCTTGAAGGAGCTAGAAGAAGAAAAACAACGGCTGGATGCTGAACTGAAAGCAGCTCAACATAAAATCTCTAAGACTGAACACACGGCGCACGCGTTGCAGGTACAACTGAGAGTAAGTTACTCTTTTTTAGAGATAGATGAAAAAGAATTCAGAAACTGTTTACATGTACTAAATATTTTCTGTCATAAATTTTGCCATGAAAGATTTTGTTGCAACGACTCTTTCCCAACCTTGGGCAAAGGTCATCTCACAACTATTTCCAGTTCTTAAGGGGGATGCGCTAAGGTAGCCCGTGAAATTCAAACTTTCTTAAATTTTTTGCAATTTGCAGGTCTGTGACAGATTGTATGTTGATTAAAATATGATTCGCGGTCGTAACAAATATACCTTTACAGAATTATAATCAGCAATTGATACTCGTACAACTAACTCTCTTCGTAGAATCCTATTGAATTACTATACAACATTAGTTTTTGTTTATACTAAACCTCTTAAGGGGTCATTGTATTCATCATTATGAACAACTTTTACTATAGGACCAAAGTTGAAATTTGATTTTTTCTGATTTTTTTTTCGCGATTTCAAGGTTGGTCCCATAGAAAACAATTATCAAAATGATAAGTACAATGACCCTTTTCGGGTTTAGTATAAACAAAAACTAATGTTGTATAATTTGTTTTTGGTTAAATTATTTTAAACACTTCTGTTTGTTCTCTTCATCAATAAATAATTTGTCGAGTTCAAAATTGACCATTGTAATGTTAATTAGATTTAGTTCGGGGTGAGAGGCTGGTGATCCGTCAAACAGCTAGGGTATCCTAGTATGGACACCAGTCTCTCACAAAGGATCATATTATCAACAATAGCAATGAATTTAAAAACAATATAATACGCACAAGATCTCAAAGGATTAGGTAACATGAAAAGATTTATAGTGCCCAATTGTAATAATTATTATGGTCGAAGGTGTAAAACTTTTTTAGTCCCAACTATTTTTAATAACCTTCCAGTAGATATAAACAGCTGTATAGCAAAAACCTCCTTTAAAAATAAAATACATAATTATGTACCTCTTTCATATATTTTGTGAAAGCCTCGCTGCAGAGGATACATAAAAGGGAAAAATTTAATTGTTTGTATATTTATACCTATGTGAAAGGTCAATATAAAAACCAAATGTTAAACTTTAGTTATAAAAAAAGGAGCTACGTCTGCCAACAAACTGCTGTGCAGTTTGGCAGAAGTAAATGTTCTGTATTTATATTATTAATCTGAATAAACACTTTTCTTTTTTTTTTTTTTAATTTTATGCATTTTTGTCAAAACGTTATAATTCTTGTCTCTGTCTATGTGAACCTTTGTGAAGAGAGCAATAAAGATTATACTTATACTTACTATTTCTGAAATAGTCATTCAATAGGATTCTATGAACTTAAGAGAGTTGTTATATATGCTGATTCTAATGATTATAATTCTGTAAAGCCATATTTGTTACGGCCGCGAATCATATTTAGATCAACATACAACCATTCCAAACACGTAAGAAAATTTGAATTTCGCGGGCTACTTTAGCGCATGCCCCTTAAGGACTCCATTCAATTCCTCTTGCCAACTCCTTCGTAGACTTCTTGGCGGGAAAGTGAAGCGTCATGTTCAGCAGTTTGTTTAATTTTCCAATATTTGTGTTTAGCCGAATATTAATGTATAATAATGGTGGATTATTAACCATTAAGTGTTTGTGAACGTGCATTAGTGTAGGCAAATGAAACAAAACAGTGCAACTTCGCTTCAAGTTCTCTCAAGAAGTCCGCGTGAGGTCTCAGTAAAGTGCCACATCTTTACTGAAACTTAAGGGGAGTGGGCGGGGATATCATCATCATGCATTTATAATCCATTTCATCAATATTATACAAGAACTAAAACGTGACATTGGCTAAATGCACAAACCGTGCGAAGCCAGAAGGAAAAAAGAAGAAAGAAACTCCTTTGTGATTTTCCCCGACTTTCTAAAGATCCATAATAGCGATCGACACCAGTTTTGTGTTATTTGTGCCTAGTTTATTGCCGCAGCGGAGCAGTGGTGGCTAGTGGTGTGGTGTCCCAGTGGTTAATGCCCCGAATTACGAGTTGTAGGTCGTCGGTTTGAACTCAGGCAGGCACATAACTGAGTGTAATTTATTACAACACCATCGCTCTCAAAACGGTGACGGAAAATATCGTGAGGAAACCAGCATATCCTAGAACCAAAAATTCGAAGACATGTGACATCTACCAACCCGCATTAAGCCCGCTTGGTGGATTACAACCCACTCTTTGTCGAAGAGAGGAGGCCTGTGTCCCAGCAGTGGGAACAATATAGGCGAATTACGTTGTTGCCGCAGACATTTCCTGCTCAGTACTTTTCTAGTTTCTCTATAAGCAACATCAGCTATCTTTATTTTTGGGCGCAGAAAGACAAACCCTCAATACAAACAACAAACAAACAAACAAACACTTCAATATTGTTTTCATCCCATCTATTCGAAAAGAGCCAAAGGGTGCATTGATAAGTGCGAGCAAAATGGGTCATTCCGGCGCACTTAATAACAGTGACGAAATGACTTTTAAAATTTGGAACACTATTGAATTAAAACGTTTGAACGCAATTCGCTTCGTTATAGTCCTTGCCGGTAGTAAAAAAACAAAAAACTTTTAAACTTAGTTAACCAAATTAAAAAAAAAATACGCGGGAACTTCTTAAAGAACCTGAAGTTATTACGAATATCCAAGTGATAAATAAGTCAACAACATTTTCTGTTCCCAACAAAACAGTTACAATAAACTTCCAAAATTGTGAAAACGTATCTAATATTAATATTTTGTAATTTGGTTATGTAAGTAAATATAAATATTCGTCACTACTCAAAGCATCTCGATATTTTTGTCATAGAGGGGGATGAAAAGCAAGTGTGCCAGTACGATTCACGAAAGATGACCACAAATGGTGGCCGTCTGCGCACGTACACTCATGAAGAAAAGACTTAAGATAATATAATATTTTAAGGTTGGTTGTGCACCAATGGCATCGCTCCGGTCTTGACGCATTCCGCCCGCGCCTCACCTCGCACCTCCAAAGGGACCTAAAAGACGGCCGCCATTTGTGGTCATCTTTCGTGAATCGTACTGTACCAAGTTACCAACATTATTTAACCTCGAGCGACGTACTTTGAATCCCTCGCTACGTTTAGGATTCTACTCTAGAATCCTTCGCTTCGATCTGGATTCAAACAATCGCTCTCGACCTCAATACATTATTTTGGTCCCTTATGACACAATCTACTATTGTTCTCAGGACCTGAACCCAGTGCTACGCAACGGTGAGAGAGCACGTCGTGCTTTATCCTTCGTCCCAACAACCAAGAGTTCATCCGACACACTCATTGATGTCAGAGCCATACGACATCTGAAAATACTCGATGATGAAGAGAAATTATGATCTGATGATTAGGAGAATAACTAATAAAATGGTGCAGCATTATTTTAATATACCCTCATAAAAAAAACGCTTGGAAAATTTATTAAACAATATTTAAAGCATTTCGTATACTGGTTATGAAAATTGATTAATTATAAAGATCTACAGAAAACGTTTCGTCTTTATACTCTGTATGGTTTCCTTTAACTTTTCGAGACTTTATATTATATGTCTATGCTCTAATAAACTTGTTAGGATAATATATAAATATGGTAAATCTTTGGTAATAGTAACTAAGGCAACGCAGTTACATTATGCATGTGGATATTAAAAATTATGTTTAAAATTTGCTTTTTATGTGGATGACATATTGTTATTAAATATTACCTCGAATACTTGAATGTCAGGTACAGGGCGACCTCTCTTGAATACGTTTTAGTCTTGTCATAAATTATACAATGTCTCTATAAAGAATTTTGTAAAAACAAATAATTCTAAGAATTAATTGAAGGAAGTAAATAAAATGTATATTTGCTTTCTGATTCTGATAGATCGTTTTATTTCCCTCAACAATAAAGTTAAAACAATAAAATAAAAAAACAAATTGAATACATAACGACAATTTGATTAGTTCTAGGGACCTACCCATTCGAGTAACGGTCATTTCTTTTTCCCCTTTAGTATATCTGGAACTGCAGAAGCTTGGATTTTCTTCAATAATTTCCTTAACTGTAAAAATGGAATAGAAATCAGGATAAGGAACAAGGGATTTTAAATTCTTTACCGAATGTAGCGACAAAAATAAATATTTCACTAAAGAATTCAAATGAAGGATTGGATATTACGATATTACAGAGTCTAGGATCAAAATGAAATTATATTCCCGATGATCTCTTTAACCTTTCTTCTTTCCTTTTTTGGCCTTTCCTTTAAGCTGCATGAACAAAAAATATAAAAATCATCAAAAACATGAATCACTGAGCACTCAATGAATCTCCGACTCAAAATATGAGAAGTTCTTAATCAAAGAGGCGGAGTGACATAATTATGTATGTTATGTCACTCCGGCTTTTCATTCTAGGGCCACTTGCACCACAACTCACTAAATGCTTTTAACGCTAAACGTATTTAATTAAAACAATTCAATCTCTGAATCTCTGTCATCTTCAACCGATTGACAGAAATAGAACGACGTTTTTAGCGTTTAGCGCTAAATGATTTGATGATTTGTGGTGCAAGTGGGCCTTCAAAAAACTTAGTTCGGTATCAAGTATTTCATACCCTTTTCTTCTCTGCGCGATTGGCTAGCACTTCTCTCCAGGCGGTCTGTATGACCCTCGCAGCGTGGTCCGCCCTGAACTTGTTCATCTTTTCCGTCATCTCTTGGTGATATTCCGCTTCTCGCTCTGCCATCAGCGGGATGTACTCGATGTCTTGTGCCGCTATCTTTTTCTGTTGGGAATATTATTTGATTGACATGGTCATCTCCACGTATTGTTGAAGGCTAACTACTAAAATGATTTAACTATAGATAAGTAGATATTTACTTTTAGATTAAACACAAACTAAATTTACCGTGAGTGAGCTGTCTAGAACTGAACGTTTTTTTTTTTTTATATTCCTGGGGGATGAATAGAACAAAATTCCTTTACCTAAGTAAACTTTCCATGTCCATACAAGAGTCTGTTACATCCGCTTATCATTATTACGGAAATAATATTTTTTATTTCTTTTTCGTCATAGATTTTCAAGGTAGTTATATATACGTCACCTCCAATTCCTCGCACTTCTCCACTTCTGCGTCATGCTTCTGCGTGAACTCGTCAAGTTCCATCTGCTTGTCACTCATCTCGAGGTCGTACTTCTGTAGCCACGACAACAGCTGCGTCTCTACTTTGAACCTTTTGTGGTAAAAAAAAGTATGACATGAATGCCCATCTAACATTTTCACTGTTCGCAAAGCAGACAGTCGTCGTGATTCATGATAAGTATTGCATGGTTCCTTGACTTGGAAAGAGGTTAAGTAATTTAAAAATGCATACAACCGTCCTAAAATCCTCTGACGTATTAAAATGCGTCCCATTTGGACCAGCTTGGCCGTGCTCACTAGATTTTAGAGTAAGATCGCTCAACAAGACTGCCTCTACAAACATACATTACCTCAATTTTAATAACGATGATTTTTAATTATTAATAGTAGTCATGGGTAGTATTTATATTTGAAAGAGATAACTGGTTTCTACATACTTTACCATGAAGGAAAGCTCTGAACATTACCGGCGTGCTCTCTGGTTCTTCTCCTCAATGAGGTGTTGCCTCAACAGCTGTTCGTACGCCTCTCGGCTTTCCACCTCCTCTTCTTTCAACATTTCATTTTTTACTGCGTGACTGCGAGTCGCCAGCACCATCTGTCGGTCTGAGTCCAAGCTAAACAAAAATGTTATCAGTAAGACAATACACACATTTTCTAACTAGGTATATTTTTGTTCATTGCATCTCATTAGAAACTTCTAAACTGGCTATCTGTGAATAGAATGATAAATTCAACTGCAAGACCTCTACCGTTGGACATGGATCCCAAATCTATGTACATCGATTAATTCTGAGCTTTTCGCATCTAGCATATAGCAGCGGCCTTCACCAGGTTGTCAGTCCACGTTGTGCCGATAGGCACGCTGTGATTTTCGGTACGCATCCGCTACTTCAAAACCTTTCGACCCCATCAGCAATCAGTACCCCAAGTGTAAGTTTGCAAGAGAGTAAAAATCTATTTCGCTTGCATTAAAATTTGATCGATAGATCATAAAGCTAAAAGTATATGAGTGAGAATAAAAATCTTAACGCAAACGCGCTAGTTACGGTTACTCGCTTACAAACTTACACTCGGGGTACTGTTCTTCAAGCAATGTACCCCGCCGTATTTTACAAGAATATTTACGAAATCCAAATAAATATCTCACATTTTCTTTTTGAGCTTGATAGTGGCTTCATGATTGAGCAGCACTAGTTCATGCTCCAACTTAGCGATGATCTCCGTCTTCAGCGCCACGGTGTGATCGAAGTGCTCTGTCTCTTCTTTCAAAGTCTTCGAGCACTCTGATAAATCAAACGTCACATTTGAATGGAATAATCGTAAGGAAGTGTAGAGTGTAGTCTACTTATCTAGTAGTGTAGTCTCATTTTCATAACACTCCCTTAGTTCTTTTATTACATACACCCTTGGTGGAAATGTGTTGTAATTTATCAGGTCTGGACCTGCAGTCTCGACATACATAAGGATCGCATTACGACCGAATTCGGTCGGAAAGTCCTAATGGAGTCCCTTGATGGTCAAAAATGCTTGACGAGATTGTGTTTTTTTGTGCATAACAAGCATCTTTGACCGTCTAGAGATCCCATTAGGACTTTGCGATCGAATTCGGTCGTAAAGCAATCGCTATCTATGTCGAGACTGCAGGGCCAGGTTATTACATGAACATATCGTATGACTCCTGGTTTACAGCTAAGTGTAGGTTCAAACCTACACTTTGCTGTAAACCAGGAGTCACAAACAATTTCAGGTGGAATCAATTCCACCTGAGCTTGTTTCTCAATACCTGCGATACGCTTTAAGAGATGCTCATTAGAAGCTTCCAACTTCTTAGTGTTAATCTTAGCAGACATTTCCTCTGCTGCCGTGGTCTCCATCTGCCTTATCATTAGTTCTCGAAAATGCTCCATTTTCAAAAGAAAGTCTAAACCAGGTGGCATTATTAGATTCGCCTAGAAAAAAAAATTACGGCATCATGCTTTTGTGTTCCTTGACCATTTCAATTTAAGAACTCAAGCGCCTTGTCCAATAGCTTATAGCAATCCACAAGTTTTCTACATTTAGGTTCGAAGCGATCATCGAGCTCCTAGCTAAGGTAATCCCAACAGTCTATTGAACTCTAGGTACGTACAATATTTTCGTATTTATCTATTGCTCCATCGAGGACAAAGCGCTTAGTTATGTATTACGTGACAAACTTACATCGTCAGGTTGGTCCGCTAATGAGTCTTTCATCTGAAAACAACAAGAATATATTAAAGTTTTTTTTTTTTGTGTAAACTTTACTATCATCAATATGCTGGTTCCCAACAAGTCGAAAGCCATCCGACAAATAAGTCACATTTACGTGATCTACCCAGTTTGGATATTTTCTGCCCTTGTGCTTCTCTTCCTTGCGAAGAAACTTGCAAACTTGCAAGCTTGTTGCCGCTTATCTGTTAGTGTTTTTCTCCAAAAAAAAGATAGAACTGACTATTCTTTGAGTCAGAGAAATTGTTTGAATATTACACACCTTGGCTATCATTTCATCGATTGTGGGTTGGAGTTCAGGATAACTGTTCATGATGTAGAGAAGGTGTCCTAGTTCAGGGTTAAGGCGATTTTTCAGCGATAAATCACCCTGGAAATTAAGTTGAGATAAGAACAGGTACAGACGCCAGCACATCAACCTACTACAATCTGTCAAATTTCTTTAATAGATTTTCAACTTTATCTCTACAGTGTAAGGTTCAAGGTTGATTGAGGAAATTTGACAGTTTCGGGTAGCTTGACCTGCTGGCGTCTGTACAACATTCATATCGTTACACGTTTAAAACATTTTTAATGGGATCACGGGAACCTTTAATAACTTGAGTCTCTGAATATTGCCTGAGAAGAACAAAACAAAGATCATTATTTTAGAAACATAATAATGGCAGTGAAACGCGCGTTACTTTGCTTAACCACTTCTTTATTATTTTACGACATTTTAATTTGATTAAATACATCTATTGTTATTGTTCCAAAAACGGGTGAAGACACTGACTAGCACAGGTAGGTACCACCTAGCTCGCGTGTTTCCCTTTCCGTGTTCAACTGGCGACACCGGTCTCGCGAAATCTACACGCTTTTGTTTTACTACGGAATCCTACGATCCCGTGTTCAATTCGCGTCAACTGAGCACGCTTTTGCGATCAAGCAACGTTAAAAGAAGTTTTACAAAACAGTGTGTAATTGACTACGGGGACAGCGGTACTTCAATTAAATATTTAAAAATACTTCCCGTTGTCCCCGTGGTTTGGTTTTACATTCAAAAATATGTTCCTGGCACTCGCCGGCCGCTGCCGCGGCACCGCTCGCTACGCTCGCTCGGCTCGTGCGTTGTGTGGTCACAGTTCTAACCTAACCTAACCTAGCTGTTTCGAGTTAAAAAAGGTTTACTTCATACGATAAGGGGACAACGAGAAATAAATTTAATCACGTCCCGCTGTCCCCGTGACAGCCTATCGCAAACGGGGACAACGGGAATACACTCTAATAACAGCTACATTGCAATGAGAAGCGCGCGAATCCAACTTCGGGCGCTCTCGCCTGCTTCGGCCCGCACGATTTATCCCGAACATTTACGAACGCGCTAAATCAGTACGGATTTGTTTCGAATAGACAGGTTAAAAAACCGTGATCAATTCAATTACACACTGTTTTGTAAAACTTCTTTTAACGTTGCTTGATCGCAAAAGCGTGCTCAGTTGACGCGAATTGAACACGGGATCGTAGGATTCCGTAGTAAAACAAAAGCGTGTAGATTTCGCGAGACCGGTGTCGCCAGTTGAACACGGAAAGGGAAATACGCACCTAGCTCAGTAGTCGGGGCTTCAATTTAATGTCAATAAAACATTTTTATTATTTAAATTTTATATTTTTCCTCGAAGTTAATTACTTAAAATCTAAAAGCTTATTATAAATCTAAACTCACAGCTTTTAAATCTTCCATTACCGACATGTTCAATAGACTGGCTGAGAACAGAGGATTATCGTACTGTTCGAAAATGAAGATCAGGTCATCCATGTGCATGGGTGACAGGACACTGTTGAGGAGGCGGTACTCCTGCACCAGGTCCGCCAAACAGATAGACAGCTTGCATTTGTAGATTGCGTCGTTGAGGATCTTTGTGATGCGCTCGCATTGGATGTGGCACTCGAGGTCGATTGGTGAAGCCACTGGAAGTTTGAAGCGTTCGTTGTTAAAGGAGTTACCTAATTAGTGAGTAGGTAGATATACCTACTCATCATCATTTCAGCCGAAAAATGTCCACTGCTGGACATAGGCCTCTCCCAAGGGAGGGGGGCGGTTTGCCATAATCGCCACGCTTGACAAGCGGGTTGGCGATCGCAGTATGGTGTTAAAATGCATAGAGAACGCTGCTGCCCATTGTCTAGTAAGTCCCTTAGTCGCCTTTTACGACACCCACGGCCACGGGAAGAAATAGGATGGTGCTATTCTTTACGTCCAGTACCACACGGGCAATATTATAGCTACTGTAGCGGCATCAACATCGCCACATACGAACTACGCGTCACACTAACGTCACGCAAAATCCTGCATCGCGCAAGCAAAGTTTACCACGCAACTAGCATAATTATACAACACAACGTCCCGACATCAACCGTCGGGCAGTTGCCCACCAGACACAACACCCGTCTGGTCGGAGGATCCCCCTTTTCTATAGAGGATGAGTGAACTTTACACCCTGTTCCTCATACCTCTAAACTACTATTGCTTATATAATATTATAAAATGACTTCAAGCTCGTATACTTTTTCTAAAAGGCATAGATTGATTTAGGAAGGTCCTGTGAAACGTCCATTATTTCAGTATTACTAAATCGTGGGTGACATAGATTCTTGCTGCGATCACCAATCTACCTGCGAATTGTAATCCATTTGCCGATTTATTGAGTGGTGTTCTGGTTCTTCGATCAGGAGTAGGGTACCTTACTTATTCAAGAAGTTCGAAGTTTCGTTCATTCAATTTGCCATGTTTACCGGCAGAGGTGGTCACGACCTACGTCGTAACTCCTCACTAAAAGTTGGCTGTGGATAACTCACCAAGAATTCTTCAGGATTCTTTTACTTACCATTATCTTTCGTGAGGTCAACTTCTCGATCAGTACTAGTACCAGACTTTTTACTGCTGTTCTTCGAGCTCGATAATGTGGAGGTAGACTGAATCGTTCCCGAAATTGATGGGGTACTCGGACCCCCCATTTTGATGATTACACCACTCTGTATGATTATCACAGGGATGATCAAGAGTAGTGTACCTATATACAAATGTACTCTGTGTAGTGTACTGTAGCGAATTCTTTGCTGATGATCCTTGTAAGTGGTTGATTCGGGTCGCGGATTTGGTTACTATGGTTACCGTTTTATAAGTGTATAATCTATGACCGTTGCTATGGAAACTCAAACTTATAGTACTCTTTGATGGAAACCCGATTGTTTATGTTTTTTTTATACTGCTTTTATTCTTTTTATTGCCTTTTTTGGTAATATTTATGTTGCTTTATAAATTACTATTCTCTGCTATTATCATATTAAAATGACATAACTGAAATAATTAAGCACTCAGAATTCACCGTTACTCAGAAAAGTATAAATAAATGGTACCTAACAATAAAAATGTTTAATGGATTGACCTTTTCAAATTATTACTGACTGAAAAAAAAGATTGTTCAAGCTGAAAAACTGAACATAAACTTTTTGTTATGTTTATGGTTTTTTTTTCCTTTGGGTTATAAATGAATGACTTGGATCGTTTCATTATCCTCAGCACTACCTCTATATTATGTTAGCCTGTGAGTCACAGACTGTGACTGCATAGGTACTATGCTGTTCCCGGTCGACCACTTTTCGCCCTTATACCCATAGTAATAAGGTTGAAAAGTGGTCGACCGGGAACTTTCGCGATGGTATCTAATAAAAGTCGCACGGGTCGATCGATCCCGTCTAATTGCGTAACACACTATCAGTAGGAATCGGATTCAATTTGACAGTTCAACAACATTCATTGCGTTATTTACGTTGTTGAGCAGACAAATTTTGCTAACTTATGAAGCAATGGATTAGCAATATACTTCAAAATCATTCCGATTCTGATTCAAACTGTGTTACGCAATTAGGGTGCTGGTTATGCTAATATTGCCACAGTTGGTCTGTGGACAAGTAAATCTTTACATACCAAAACCCCTGCGAGTCTCGGAAAGCACGTTAAAGTCGTCGGTCCCGGCTGTTATTTGCAGATCTTAGACAGTTGTTACGGTTCTTTAGATCTTCGTCAGAAGCGCGAAAGTCTGACAACCAGCCTTAACAAGGGGTATCGTGTTACCCAGTAAATTGGGTTCTAGAGATCAGATAGGCAGTCGCTCCATGTAAAATACTGGTTTTCAACATCCGGTTAGACTTGAAGCCGACCCAACATAGTTGTTAAAAGGCGGGCAGATGATGATTTTGATGCCTAAGTATAGGTAGGCTGTATGGCGGATGTTGGGTCGATTTATTTTTTGCGTTCACACTAATAATAATAATGAGACAAATATGTTTCAAAATCACAAGAAAATATTATAGAAAATTCTAGCTGACCCGGCGAACTTCGTACCGCCTTATACCGACAGCAGCTCCACCTACCAGGTCCAATTGTTTTTTCAAACCATCCAGGAACCCGTTGAAATATAAATACAAAGTTTCAACTAAATAACTTTCCTATCGCAGGTATGTTGGAAGAGATTTCTTTAGAAATAAGCATCACCTTTGTACGGATTTTTCTGTTCCTTTCTTTTTGTATGTTTATTTAAATGTGTGTACATAAATGATAAAATAAATAAAAATAAATACATCGGTCCACCTGTTTAGGAGGAGTTAGGTGACAAACGTCACGTACAGAAGAATTATATAATTATATTAAGATAATAAGGATACGTTAAAAATAATCAACAATACATACTCACGATTGTTTTAGTCAACCTCATTTTACATAAATTCAAACAATTTACGTTAAAATACGAGTAAGTAAAAAAAAAAAATAAGTTTAACATCTAAATTTTTAGTTGGCCTCATCTTTTTCATCATTTAATTATTACCGTCATGCAATTTACGATAAAGAAGTACCTAAAATAAAATAAAAAATAATGTTAAACTTATTTTTTATTTTCAGTCAAGTTTTTGTCAACAGAAGTTTTCACTTCAGTAAAATAAATTACTGCTACTACAGCATGTTGGCGCGGGCATGTCTGTGACGCGAACCCATAAGTTTTTCCCCTACCAAAAATCGCCCTAGAGAGAAATTTTCACTTATAAAAAATGTACCTATAACGTCAATGTTTCGCATAACAGCTACCTCATTAACTGGATAATCAATAGAAACAACACCCAACTTGTTGCCGTGTTACTTGATTACTTCTAGTTTGGTCGATAACTGCAGTATCAGTGTCTAATATAGAAGCAACGACTTCAACATTAAATTTAGTAAGTAAATTTATAGCATTTAATATAATATTTATTATTAATTAAAATAGATAAGAACTAGTGTCCATTGTGTTTCGTAGGGATTAGGGAGTTCTTCAGATAAATACCTACTTGACTTTATTGTTGCATCTAAACCTACGTACGGCCTTTTGGTATACAGGGTTACTGGTAATTCGACGTATATCCGTCAGGGGCTGATAAGGGGGCCAAAATGCAACAAATTGAACCCCCCATATGTATGGCCGAAATTCAATAGTTTTCGAGATATTAGAATTTTTTGATATTTACTCAAAATTTGACATTTCATTCCAAATTAAAAAAAAACTACATATTTGAATAGGTACCATTAAAAATGATGTTCTAGCTGGCACTTCAATTAAGCTATGGGCATAATTAAAACTACTTAATTTAACAAAATAATGAAAATAATGAGCGATATAAGAATAATATCTTACCAATATTTTCATTTTACGCTTCAAAAATGTTGTCTCGTCACAAAAATTTCTATGACATTAATCGTACAAATAACTAAAACAACTTGCTTATTCTGTAAGCTTTCCAGAAAGCTATAAAAGTCAATTATAAAATACATAATTCGTGCCAAGGCATGTGTTTGAATCGGCGCGGGGAGAGAAAGGGTCATTTGTATTTGTATGAAATAAAATGCATAAAAAAATCTACATCAAATTTTATTACAAATTTTACACATCTTGTTCAAAATGAGCCCCTCGATTACGAATGCAGGTTCGAATTCTCTTCCTAACTTCGGTTTTCGTCACTCTTGATGTGAACGTTGTTCTCATCTGTTGCGCCGCGTTTATTATTCGCTGTCGAAGTTCTTCGACTGAATTTATTGGGGTCACATAAACTAATGTCTTCATATGACCCAAAACGTAAAAATCAAGTGGTGTGATATCAGGGCTTCGTGCTGGCCACGGAATTGGCCCTCCCCTCCCAATCCATCGGTTTGGATATCTCTCGTCTAGCCACTGTCGGACAGTAATCCGGTAATGTGCTGGGAAACCATCATGTTGAAACATGAGGTTGTTTTTTATTTCTTCGGGAACATCCGCCAACAAATCGTCTAGGTTGTTTCTCAAAAACTTCTCGTAATTTTCGCCGTTCAAATTTTGGGGCAAGAAATGAGGGCCCACCAAATAATTATCAACGACACCCATCCATACGTTCAGGGAAAATCTCATTTGCGACGCAGTTTCTTTTAGTTTTTTTGGATTCCTGCCTGCTTTAGGTGCCCAAAAATGTAAGTTATGGTAATTCGTTATTCCATCCCGGTCAAACTTTGACTCGTCAGTCCACAAAATATTTCTTAGGAAATGTTCCTGGTCAGCGTCAGCGTTTAACATAAACCGAGAAAATTCGAGTCGCCTGGCAGGATCTCCCTCGTGCAATGTTTGAACAGGTTGATAATGGTACGGGTGTCTACCTGATAGATGTACTACCGACCACACTTTCCACTGGGACATACCGAGCTGTCTTGCAACAATGTTCGTTGAGATGTTTGGGTCATCAATAAACCACTGAAGAATGGTGTCCTCTTCGTCAGCCGTGTACCGTCAACGTCTGCCAGCGTTGAATTGTGCTCTTTGAACACTGCCAGTTTCAGACAATTGTCGATAGGTGCTCCCGAAAACAGTAACGTGGGGAAGTCGACGATCGGGAAAGCGGCGTTGGTATTCTCGCCGAGCCGCAGCCGCGTTTCCATCGGCAAAACCATAACAAAACATTATGTCTGCGTAATACGTTATTAGGATACGAAGCCATGTTATCCGAAATAACAATGATAACAAAAAGAATAACAAGAGAAACAAGAATTAACAATAATGATCGATAACAAATTAACGGGATGAGAGATTGGTAGCAAGATAACAACACACGTGCTTGCGCGGCGGAGAGTCAAAACTTACTAAGGAAGGCGACGTGAGCGCAGCAGACGCCGTGCACTCCCCCGCCCGCACACCCCGCCCTATCGCGATGAATTTCGCCAGGAAAATCGGTTGTTTTAGCGAGGATCATAAACTAAAAACACAGATAATTTCTCTCCCCGCGCCGCGCGCCGCGCCGGTTCAAACACATGCCATGCCACGAATTATGTATTTTAAAATTGACTTTTATACCTTTCTGGAAAGCTTACAGGATAAGCAAGTTGTTTTAGTTATTTGTACGATTAATGTCATACGAGTATAATTTTTTGTGACGAGACAACATTTTTGAAGCGTAAAATGAAAATATTGGTAAGATATTATTCTTATATCGCTCATTATTTTCATTATTTTGTTAAATTAAGTAGTTTTAATTATGTCCATAGCTTAATTGAAGTGCCAGCTACAACATCATTTTTAATGGTACCCATTCAAATATGTAGTTTTTTTTTAATTTGGAATGAAATGTCAAATTTTGGGTAAATATCGAAAAACCCTTAAAATTCTAATATCTCGAAAACTATTGAATTTCGGCCATACATATGGGGGGTTCAATTTGTTGCATTTTGCCCCCCTTATCAGCCTCCTGCCGGATATACGTCGAATTACCAGTAACCCTGTATACATACTAGCTGCGCCGGCGCCGCCGCGGTTTCACCCGCGTAAGTCTCGATCCCGTGGGAAACCCACTAAGGGGTATAAAAAATAGATAGTAGCCGATTCTCAGACCTACTGAATATACATATAAAATTTCGGTCAAGCCGTTTCGGAGGAGTATGGTAACTAACATTGTGAGTATTGTGACACGAGAATTTTATTTATAAGATTACTGTAATATTCTTCGTGTTCATGTTTCTATACAGAAAAAATATTATTAAAAATGTTTTATTTGACGCTAGATAACAGGGGCCTACTCCGAAGCGTTAATCCGAACTATCGGCCGAATGTTCGGCTGTTTTATAACTTCCTTAATGTTTCCTTTTTTGGCTTTGAATCCTTACCAGACTTAAAGTCACATAATTGACTTTGGCTTATCTCTTTGACTGTCGTTTTTTTTTTCGTATTCAGCGGATTCAGCCATAGTTAGCCGTCCTCAGGCACCGGCTACTTACTACTACGATACTTCGGTTTTATGTTCGGAGTAGACCCCAGGACTGTATGAAAAATAACCGAGTACAGTAGTACCCAATTGATATGGCTTACCGATGTACCTGCGCAGAAGGTGAATTTTAAAAGTGCGGGAAATGCTATTGACCAATCGGCACGCACCGCGGTTCTTTTTCCTGTACCGCTATTGGTCGGCAGCTGCCGCCATGTTAGCGCGCGCCGCGTGGCATGTTTGTCAGCCGCTATACTTCTGATCGCGTGCACGCTAGCAGCTCCAGTGTATTACGAACCTTATAATAGTGACCCAAGGTTGATTGTAAGTTTTAAGCATTCTTTCGTTAATCTTCGGGGCCATACTTTCTTTTCTGTGCGAACGAAGATTCACGACGCGCCTTATCAATTGGGTACCACTGTACCAGATGCTTCAGTTCTATCTACTTACAAACAAAGGACAAAAGGCCACCATCACTACGCTTTGCCTACGCGATATAATATTAATTTTATGTGATAGCGGATTTTTGTTACCCTAACCTGTTCGGACAGTGTTCTTGGGCTTTTCGCTATAAACATAAAGAACTAGCGAAATGTGGGTCTGGCCTAAAAACCTACATCTCTGCCTAACACTTCCGGGAAAGCGGGCATGATAATAGGTTATGTGTTATGTTAGTAACCTTTTAGCAAGAGGACGCTGCTGCATAAATTATCAACCAGTTATATTTTGTATTTTTTCACAGCAAGAAACTAAAACACCAAAATGGGGAAAAAGGGCAAAGTGAACAAGTTGGCTAAGATGTCGGACGAGGAACGCGCGAGATACCTGCAGCATCGAGCTGACATGGAGGAGGAGGCTCGGAGGAGGAAGCAGGAGCTCATTCATAGGTTTATCAAGGTCGCCCTCTTTTATAAAATCGAATCAATCATTTTATTTCGGACATCTTAGAGATCCATACATTGTTTGCACTTAAAATACTATTGTTAGTATTTTAAACTAACGACGAATTCATGAAAAGGAAAGACCATCCAAACAACTAAAACACAATAACATTAATATAAGGTACCTATTTTTAGGTTTTTTGACCCGGTTGTTTATGAAACGAATTGAAAATGGCGGTTAAAATGGCGGGAAAATGCCAGATGGCATCGTTAATTTTTTTAGCAAACTAAGTACTCGCCGATTTCTATCTAATAATGTAATTCTTTAACAACTCTCATGATTGGTTTAAAAAAAAAAAAGAAAAGAAAGTTTCAAAAATCTAGCGGTGCTATTTGTATTTTGCAGAACAAACTCGACAAAGAAGAAGCCTGCAGTCGTCTGAACACAGCCAAAATAAATCAACAGTGGAGATTTATACTGCGCAAGATAAAATGCAAACAATTGGCGGTGGATATTCAGGTAAACTCATCATTATTTGTTTTATTTATGGTTTAATGAGTCGATATCTTTCCTGCCGCTTGATTTAATGTTATTTAGAAAAATATTGTGACTCATCATGAAACGGGACCTACTTGACTTAGGACTAAAAATAAAAGAAAGGGGAGCATGCTTGTTTACAGATTCTCGAATACGATCAACGCTAAAACTGTGTGGTTAACCAAAATGGTGGGTATTGCTATCCAAAGAACATATAGGTAATATCTACACCTTTAGTTATAATATGTTCTGTGTTGCTATCTTCGATTTAAATCAGCCGAAAGAAGTCCACTTATGTTACCTAATAATGGGCGCTTTGTTCTTCTAACAAATTATGCAAATCAATTGTCTTTCTAGAACATGCTGACAAGCTTTAACTTCTTGATGGAACGCAAGAATCGGCTAATAACGACACTGATGAAGGCCACTGATGACTCCGATGAGCAGCATCGCCGAGCATTCCAGGCGCATACTGAGAACGTCAGCTATTTCCTCAGTAAGACCATATTCACTTGTTTTTTTAGTAGTAGCAGAGAATATTTGAGTTAAAGAGCTCGTCAGGAAAACTATACTCATCATTTTTTTCTGCCTTCAAATAGCGTTGTTGTTCCAACAAGGGTATGATGGGGTGCCGGTGAATTACAGCCAATCATGACATTACAGCTTTGTCTCTGCAACACTTCTGTGATGTCTTTGATAACATAGATGCCTATAAGCGGCGGTAACCATTATCGTTACTTTGGGCCATCTGCTTGTTTGCCACAGTTTCGGTGGTTCTAATTCACGACCTGCTCGCCAGTGCGCGTCTTAGCTGTTGAACTATTGTTGCTTTAACCATGATAATAGAAGCAAGGTGTTTAGATCCCTGGCCGGGGGAAGGAGGTTAAAGTACCACCATTTACTAAATTACGGTGTAACAGTATTTAACATAACCAACAATAATTTCAGACATAGGCTCCCAACGCCTAGACAAGGTACAAGCGGAATACGACTACCAGAAGAACACCCTCCTAGAGAACTGGGACAAGGAAGAAATGGACCTAGTAGACAGTCAGGATCGAGCGGAGTTCAAACTGAAGTTGATTGCATACATAAATGACAGGGATTTCCTGGCTTTGAAGAAGAGCATAGAAATGCAAAGGGCGACAGAGAAGAATGATGCCAGACTAGAAGTAAGAACTGTTTAAGAATAATTTTGAGTTTGTGAACTTATGCTGGCAAGTATTGTTAGAATGAACACTCTTTAATTGTTCCACAGGGCAATCAAAAAAAAAACAAAGTTTATTCATAAAGACAACAAAGATCCATATTGTTAGTAATACTTTATAGCTAGTGTTAGTAAGCAAAGTAATATTATTATTATAAGAGTTTGAAGCACTTTGCACAGAAGATGACCAAGCAGGGTACAAGTTTCTCACCTGGCCATTCTCTCCACAAAATGCCTCAAAATGGGAGAATAGAAACTCTCTGACACTGTTTTCAGAATGCTGATGCTACTGGCCCGTGTTCTAGTTACTTACTACCGATGCGTTTTTTTTTCGCAAGACAAACAATGCAATGCAAGCAATGGCAATGTAGGCTTGACGATTGTATTGGTTTAATAGTTATTGAATAAACTGCTTAAATACCTTTTTCTTTTTAACTATATACTCAAACAATGTTTATTGTTAAATATTAAATATAATAAAATACAGCATATTATAGAGACTGCTCATAGTTAGAACTTCAGGTCGTCCTTCCAGTCGTCACAGTTAGCTCTGCCCTTCTCTGACAAACATATCAGCAGGTTTTTAGAGAACTCGCATTTGTCTTCCGTGTTTTCTGCAATTAATATTAGTATTATGATAAATCACTGGCTTCATCTTGAAAGATCACAAGGACTTTTCATTTATAAAGTAGGTAACTGAACTATGTAAAGATCTCTTGCTTGCCCCCATTATTGAACGCAGTTAGTCAGAAACAAAGGTGATGATTAGGGAGAATCACAATAAAATAATGAATTATAAAGTAGCCAAATGGTCCACATGAAGGACTAAGTGCGGAAACCAAACCCCATAACATAGAACATAGAAGTAGCCAAATATAAAGGTTCTAATCTAGATATTAGGGGTTTACGGAACAAAAGTCATGGGACAATAAAACATAATATATTAAAGTCGTTCGTTGTAGATTCCAATCTTAAAATGTTGACTATAAGTACAATATTATCAAATCGACATAAGTAGTTACCATTATCCAAAATCTGGAAACACTCTTCAATTGACTCCTGCAGAAAATCCCTCAAATCTTCATTCTTTACATCCTTGGTGATAGCATGTGTCACTAGATATCTGTCTGGCATGCCATCCTCCCCTGTCTACGTGGGAATTAAGAAATTAATGTCTACAGCTGCATCGTTGTTCATTGAAACAATCAAAAGCAATTAGCGGGAGATTGTATTAATTGACTCCAAAGTTGGGTTCATTTGTTTTTCGATTTTACTAAGTACTTCGTTATGTAGTGCACAAAAAAAATCTCACGCAGAAAGTGAATACAAGTCACAATCTGCCTAGCCTTTTCCTAATTCAAATTCAAATTCTTTATTGCAGTCATGTGTACGTTTAGTTGTTACAAATTTTTTGGGTGGGAAATTATCAAATAACTTCTCCCGCTCTGGGCTGAGCGGGAGGGCGTGTCAGACTTTTACTGACGAAAACCCTCCCGTGTTCCTTCCGTTGCCTGTGTGCCAGGGCCACGATATCCCTTTCGGACAAACTCGCAACCCTGGCAGGCATTGCCCCCTAAAGACTGTCCAAAGATCCACGATTGACAGCCGGGACCAACGACTTAACGTACTTTCCGAGGCACGGAGGAATCTCGGTATGTAAAAATGGTCACCCATCCACGGATCAGCCCCGGTAAGCGTAGCTTAACCTGATGGATCGACCCGTGCAGCTGTTATTAATCAGCCCCAATCTCCGCTAGAAAGTGAATACAATATTCTAATACCTTCCATGACTAACTTGGACAGAAGTAGTTGCAACTTAGAATTTACTTTACCCACCTTATTTGTGTTATTGTTCTACCTAACTGAGTATAAATATGAGCATAAATAAACTAGGACAACCCCCCCCCTTTACTACCCTTAAGGCGACGATAACCGACTTTTAATGATTTTATACTGAAGATCACGTCTAAACGAGCAGTGTTAATGATTTGAAAAAAATATAAGTATGTTAAATTAGAGCCTTTTCTCAATAACTTAATATGTGAATATTTTAGATTGTTTAAGTAACATAGTGAAATTATTTTTTAAAGTTATGTCTAACGCGGATAAAAAACTGAGAATGGCGCAAAATCTACCAAGCGTATTTTTCTGAAACCTTCACCAATTTAAAGATAATTTAATAATTGATCTTTTAGTATACGCGTTTTATTAAAATACCTTTTGGTTTGTGTATAATAAATGAATAATGCGTCAAATTGGGGACAGCGCTCCCTGATGGGCGAGTTCTAGCGTTGCGTGAGCTCAGTACAGAACACGCAAGCTAACCACTCAAGGTCACTGGCATATATCTCCGTCTTAAACTTGTATTCAATAGTCACCCAAGGAAAGTTCTCTGTCTATAGCCATCAACGAAATCTAAGTTATACCTGTTATCAACAAAATACCTACCATCTCTAAATTCTCCAAGAAGCAGTGCAGCGCACACGCTTTCTTATCAGTTTCTTTGCTAGAGTTATTTTCAGTGGTATTCTTCTCGTCTGAGCGAAAGTTATCTTCGTAGCCTGAGATTTTATGACTGTTCGGATTGTACTGACTCCTTTGACCTGAGTTTTCTGGACGCCTCTCCCTTTTATATCTTCTCATAGATGGAGTCGTAGAGTAATAATTATTGTATTGGCCTTGGCCCATGTCCTGCTGAAATACAATGCTTAGTCTTAACAAAATGTTTAAACATTTTCAGTAAAGGAAAACAATGGAATAATTTATGAAATTACAAAATACTCACGCCTCCATATTCGCCGCTCTGAGGGAAGTCTTCTCTTCCATTCAAATAATCATCCCTTCCATACTTATCATCGCGACTCCCGGTCATATCATTCTTGTTATTTTTACCTCCCATTCTACTTCTCCCACCCGATCTATCATTGTTACTGCTCATTCTATCATCATTTCTGTTCTTTCTATCATCATTTCTATCCATTCTATCATCGCTCCTGCCCATCATGTCATCTCTATCTCTCATACTGCTGCCTCCTTTTCTATCTTTACCATTCGTTCTATCATCTCTGCTATTCTTACTTTCTTTACTTCCCATAGTGCGACCTCGTTCCCAGTCGCTCCTTTGTATTTGACCTCGTGGCTCCTTATAGTCTTGCTCGGAATTTCCTTTACTTGAATTCTTTCCTTCTTGCATCTTCAAGCATTTCTTGTAAATGTTCTTGAGCTCGGCTTCTTTCGGTCCTCCGCTTGACCGACAGTTCAAGGCCTGTGCAAGAGAAATAACACCATTTCGGTTATAAACGCCACCTTTGAGAAAAGGTAGTAAAAGTACGATCATGTCAGCTAAGATTCATTAGTTTCATTATATTGGCATTATACTCGTAAGTCACTCCTGCAGAAGATAAGCCTCTCAATAATAACAGATGTAATAAATGACCATACAGACATACCTAAAAAAATAAAGTTACTGCCCATACCAACTTTTCCCATCTAACGACACCCACGGAACTGACACTGCTATGGTTAGTTAGCTAATCCAACTCCAGGGTCTTAAATTAAAATAAGTAATTACTACTCACATAGCTTTCCACGAGTATTAAACAGAATATCAGTACGTGGTACTTGACGAGGCACATGGTCATAGCGGCTGTAACTCTGACAATGTCCCGGGTGGTTATTTCACACCGTATATATATGATAACGGCGTCCACGCATCACTACCCGTAAACACAAAAGGTGACAAGCTCCATCCAAATATGACTAATTGTTGGATGACATGCGTACATACTGTAACTTAATGCGCTTTTAAATTGAGAGATGGACTCGATAATTTTATGATGATTTTTATTTTTATCGCTTTTTCTCCTTATTTTTCCATGTTGTCAATTAATAATTCTTGATCTTCGCTCACTTTGTAGTCTTGCCTATAATAAAAGGATCTCTAAAATCCGCTGGACCAACGACAACATCCTCTCTTAAAGATCAAGGTATAAGCCATGGTCTTCTTCCACCTTAGACAATATTTCCTACAATCTTCATCAGATAACAGCTGCAGTCATATTTCGATCATCCCATAATAATTATGTTTAGAATTTCCACAAATCCTACTCCATATTACATCATGCATGCTGAACTCATCCAGTATCATATCAAACAATGCTCATCAGTCATCAGTCACGCCTGTCAAGCTGTCAACTTACATGGTCGGATGTTCGGACCAGAGCCACTAATTACAGGAAAACCTCATGTGGCCAATTGGAAATTGCAATATTATACCACCACAATAACAAGTATATCAGAAAATGAAAACTTCTTGTTGTGGTGTTCAAGGACTATTTATTATGTCTATTTAGCTGTCTCATTTCAGATTGTATCTTATTTTATCACTTTTACTACTACGTAGTTATTTTTGCCACGTGTAGCACCATTCATTATTTTTTATCTACAGCTAATACAATCATGGTCATGGGACTCCTGCCTGGTCGCTTTAATTCAATGAATTTGATGGTCCAAATTGTATAGCCATGGAGAATTTCAATCTCCGGTGCTTTGGTACCCACCTTTCTGGCGATTAATAATAATTGATACATCATTCTCCAACCAGTATTTTCAAAAAACCCTTTTAGCTCTAGTTCTTATACGTACACACATCTAGTTTGTCACACGTATTTTCACAGGACACATTAATTAATAGACAGTAAATTGTTTGCTAACTTTGCTTGGACCTTGCTGCAACTATTTTCACTGATAACGATGCTGGTTGCGTGATTACTTATGTGTTTTATAAAATATTTGTACCTAAATATTAAGCATTATTGCGCAATTGTTTGTTATCCTGAAGAAATAAAAATAAAAATTAAATAAATTCTCGGTACAGTTTGAACTTTTGTTTACTCTTTGTATTTCCTCAATTTAAATAAATTGTGAGTGTCAATTTACAAAAGTATCGGTCTCAGAGTACATTCGGGTACATTTGTATCGGTACCTTACAGATTCTTCGTCAGCTTCGTCTTTTACGTCTTGACAAAAAATCAATTCTTTTATTTTTACTGAAGTCGTTGAGGATTTTCGAGTTTTCTTCTGAGCTACCATGAAAGCCAATAAAGCATTTGTTAAAGATATATTTTCAATTACAGCACGAGGAAGAACTTTGCAGCTTCAGTGTCCCGAAGCAGCTGACGATCGAGATGTACTGGATCAAGCTCCGCGAGGTGTACACCACGTACCAGGAGGAACACAACCCCATCATGAGCCACTACCACAGCCTGCGAGAGAAGGACGACTTCTACCAGAAGGAGATCGGCAGGAACGACTTCCAGATACAACTTTCTACTGTAAGAGGTTTAAATTCGTAGAATTTGTTAACCAGACTGGTTCTAAAATTATAGTCAAATGGGAACTCAATAGGTCGTTCCTCCATGGAACGCCAAGTATTGACTACTAGGTACAAAATATTTTATTCAATCTATTACTATTTACTAGCATTAGCAAAATAAATCCTAGCAACAACGGAAATAAAATCCATCCAATCCGAAATAAAAATCTTTATTTCCGTAGGGCACGCTACATCAGTATGATAAACTTGTGTGTCGTGATCGTCTCGTACTTCGATGTCTTCAATGCATCGTGAACACGGACAAATCTTGATTAGGGCCACAAACCAAAACAAATTAGATTAATTCCAATCTCAAAAATAATATGCCTCATATTTTTCAGATTGGAATTATTATTATTCTAATTAATCTGATCCGTCGTCGGTGCGTAGCGTCGTAGCGTGACAAAATATTATTGAAAGACAAGAGGCGATAAATTTCCGAGCTGGGACTTGATTTGCTGCTGCGCTGCGGCGTGTATTTTTAGATAAAAGGGGGTTTTGTCACTTACAAATATGGTTGGATAGGTAGGCAGGCATAGGTAGGTATTAGACCAATTCATTAGACTTGTACCTATACAGTCCTGCTGCTATGAAGCTTAGGTAAAAATTCACACTAAAAATACCTAAAAAGATGAGAATCCCGTATCCGGAGTTTTTTTTTCAGGAGAACCTGCTAAACCTGCAACATGAATGGCAGAAGACGACCAGTACGATGACAGACAAACTGACACGCATGGCAAACCGCAAGGACGGGCTGGCAAAGCAGTACCTGCACATGAAGAGGGACTCCAAAATCGAGAGGAGCAAGGGTAGCCAGCAGCTGAATGTCATGGTTAATGCTAGCCAGGATGCTATCAAGGTTCAACACTATTGTTTTCATAAATATCCATCAACCCATGTAAAAACCATTATCCAATCGCATTTCTGGGGGCCTATAATGGACGCTTTGGCAGAATCATGCGTGCAATTCATACAGCCCGCAATTCATCTGTTTGACAGCTGCTATTTGACATTAGACTTCACTATAATAATTCTTAATTTGTGGACCATTTTACGAAACTCCTTACACAACTGTCAAACAGATGAATTGCGGGATATGAATTGTACGCAGATCATATTATGATTCTGCGAAAGCGTCCATTTTAGGCCCCCAGTCCTTTGTTTGAGCTCTCATTGCCAGCCTGCGTTTGAGTGGCATTTGATTGGAAACTAGACGTTAGGTATTATTCGATCTTTAACCTGTTTATTTCCCATCGCATAACATAACAGGCAATAGAACAGGGGGCCTAAAATGGATGCTTTGGCAGAATCATAATATGATCTGCGTACAATTCATACATCCCGCAATTCATCTGTTTGACAGCCGCTTCATTTTATAGCAATTCATAATTTGTGCACCATTTTACGAAACTCCGTATAGAACTGCCAAACAGATGAATTGCAGGATATGAATTGTACGCAGATCATATTATGATTGTGCCAAAGAGTCCATTTTAGGCCCCCAGAAAGCAGTAGGTAGGTAGGTACTCTACCACCAAAAGCTTCGCAAGTTCGCATTTCATTGCAGAAATGGATTGGTAACCGAAAACTATATTTTTAGACCATCCTATAGTCATAGACACCTGCAGCTTTGGCAACCAAAACTGCAACACATGACGTGGCAATACTCAGATGGATAAAAATAAAAGGACTGATATTTTTTATCATCAAAATATGTAGGAATGTTTCCTACTAACTTACCTAAATAAGTAAATATTGATATTCAGCACCTTGAAGATATGCTTGAAAAGCTGAACAAAGTACTGCAACTGGCCGACATCTGCAGTAAGTACGAGCACGCAGGAGATGAGCTGACTAACGACGTAGAGTACGACCTCGACTCATTTGACTATGAACACCTGGATAAAGATATGATCGTAAGTAGTTCTGAACAAAATTAATGGGTAGCTCCATCTACAGGGTCAAATATTAACTAGCGAATCTCCATAGATTTGATAGGTAGGTATACAACATGTCCCAGAATTAACGCACAACCTCATGAGGGGTCATTGTACTCATCATTATGAACAACTTTTACTATGGGACCAAACCTGAAATCGCGAAAAAAAAATCAGCTGTTCCCTACATTTATGTTCTCATATCTCTTCTTCTCTTGACAACAAAAAAACTAGAATTTCATCCCCAGATTGGTAGGTAAGTATTATTGGATTTTTCTTCCATTAGGAAATATAAGCTTACCCCCCCCGCCCCGTATTACACTACCTAGTAGGTAATTGTAGGGTATACCTACTATTTATACAGGGTCAAGTTAAATTACTTAGCAAAACTCCGAAGACGTGATGCGTATCGATATCTGAACATGATGAAACCAAATAAAATTTATTTGATGATATTTTTTTTTAATCCCATGGCATGGCCATGGCTTCTATTTTATTTTCATAGGATGAATGCAAGGGATACAGCAAAATGGACAAGTTCTTACTCAAAGTGAACAGAGCGAAGGTCCAGACAATTTGCTTGAGGACTGAGAAAGCCAAGCTGGTCAAGGAGAACATTCAGCTGAAGAACTACATCAAGAGATACCTGACGGAGCTGGCTCTGAAGGGCAAGGACAGGCCTTTGAGCATGAGGATAAGGACGGAGGTGCCGAAGATTGATACCAAGGCCTTGTATGTATTTGTACTCGTTTTCATCTACAATGTTTTGCTTTAATGCTCAATTGAAAATGTTCTTTACTAACTTTTTAGACCTTTGTATCCTGCTTATGCGTATGAAGTTTCATTAAAATCGCTTCAGTCATATCGAAAAACAAGGACTTGAAAGTGTTTGTATGAAATGCTCAGCTGTGCGCTCGCTCGATTTGCGATTTCTAGGTTTTTAGGTATTTAATTAGGATGTCAAGTCGGGCAAAAAAAGTATTGAACAAAATATTATGGAAACGTGTTTTATTACCTACAGAACCACCAAAAAATAAATTGCGCACTGGTTAACATTTTTTCTTGTTTATGGTTATTATTTTGGTTTGTGACCAAAATCGGAATTAACGCCGATAACTTGGATTTTCAATAAAATTCAAAAAAAAAGGTTTGCCAACAACAACCCGATGTAAACTTCATTGAAGTGCTAATCAGCGAGATCCTAACCAGCGAAAAGCGCAGATCTCTGTAGCAGTGTAGTCTTCGACCTTCTAGATTGTTTCTTCTAAACCAATAATTGACATAGTCCAAAACCTATCTTTCTGTCTAGGAATCGTCCAGTTACGTGCATAGAAGGTGCACTATCGAACGCGGTGCAGCATGAGAAACGCATGCGTGCCTTCCAGCAACGCAACCGGGACAGCGACATCAGGGCGTACCCACGCGTGCAGTGCTGGATGCAGTCGGCATCATAGATTATACACTTATTTATTTTTTTTCCTTCTGGCTTCGCACGGTTTGTGCATTTAGCCAATGTCACGTTTTAGTTCTTGTATAGTATTGATGAAATTAATTATAAATGCATGATGATGATATCCCCGCCCACTCCCCTTGAGTTTCAGTAAAGATGTGGCACTTTACTGAGACCTCACGCGGACTTCTTGAGAGAACTTGAAGCGAAGTTGCACTGTTTTGTTTCATTTGCCTACACTAATGCACGTTCACAAACACTTAATGGTTAATAATCCACCATTATTACACATTAATATTCGGCTAAACACAAATTTTGGAAAATTAAACAAACTGCTGAACATGACGCTTCACTTTCCCGCCAAGAAGCCCCCCTATACACTTATTTAAAGGAAGTCGGCATAATACTGACCAGACTTCTTCCCCCTTATTACAAAATAAGGTTTATCTTCAGACCCAGGTTTAAAACATGGAGTCATTATTGAATTTCGAACTTTATTCCGGCTATGGTAAAGTTCCTAAACACAAAACTGACAACTTAGTACCGAACTAAGTTTTCAGTTTTGAATAAAGAACGGTATTTCAATCACTGTTACGTTCTTATTACAAAAACTGGCTGCATGGTTTAAGCCATGTCAAAATATAGATCTTGTTTTGTAATAAGGCGGCTTGTTTTTTAGCAGGAGATTGGATATAGAACCTTCTTTGCTAGTTATGGTTGTTTACCAAACTGTTTGAAGGTAGGTCAAATAAGTATGTACTTACTAAGATTTACCTTTAGCATTTGTTTTTAATCTGTTTTCTCTCTCTTGCAAGTAGGTAAGACAGTGAAGTTGCATCACATCACATCACACACTTGCAAAGTAGTTTTGGTGTGTGATGCAAGGTGCATCAGTTAATTTTAGGTGCAATTTTTTGTTTATTAAATCATATAAATTCAACTATCATAAACAAATATTTATCAGATTAATCATTTAGTATTTTGAGCATTTTATAGGACTTTTGTACATGCATGTAATTTGATTAATCTTTATGCATATTTTCAGTCACATAGAATAAATAAATTAGAATTAAGCCAAACATTGTGTCAATTATATTTTATTTATAGAACTTATCAGTACTAGTGATACCCAAAATTCAAATGGCACCTCTGTATTAGTGTTTACTAATACAGAGGTGCCATTTGATTTTTGGGATTTACAATTATAGATGTACAAATTATTTAAATTAAGTCATTCTTGACTTCAACTTTAAAAATAAGTGAAATAAAAAAACCATGAATTATGTAAAATACTTATATTATGTAAAGCTATCAGTATTAAATTAGAAAATGTACAAAATGCCAATTCAACTGGCTCAAAACTTGCCTCTTATTGTCACATTGATCACTATGTGTAAAACACAGGATGTAAGGGACTTCCAGTTTTGAAAATTATCCATTTCATGACAAATACAATGGCAGCACTATAAGATGTTCACGTTTGCACCATTTTATAAATTTCTGATCTTGTCTACTAAATGTGAGGAAATAGATAAATAGGTACTACATGTTGTACGGGTCACATAATGACGTAATGCTGGAACAATAATTTATTTAATCAATGCAATATTTTCATATTTGTAAACTGTCACTGGTGCCATCGTACAGTGCTGCTGGCTTTTTTAACAATCATGATCACACAGCTAACCAGGAAATGTAACCCTTGACATTTACAGAAAGAGTTTGTGAAATGCTGTTCACATAAGCAGAAAGTATATTAAATTCTTAACTTATTTACCTGTGTATTATTTAGTACATTGATCGAAGTTACTTGTGTGATCTTAATTAAAATAACAGTTTCCATTAAAACATTATTCCCACACTACTGGACCACTCAAGTGGTGGATCACGATGATTGAACTTTTAGGTAACTGCCCTAACACGACCCACTGATTGGAATGCCTCTATAGATTGATTTAATACATTTCTGTTTTTAAAATTACAATTGTTATCCATCATACAAATAAACTTATTCTAATAACCTCAGTAGTTTTGATCCATTGGTACTACACCAGCCATGGAATTAGCAGAATCGTCGCCCAAGTTCCAAGGTTCGTCGATAGCTACCAGCAACCTCGCCAACGCTTTATGCCCATCCAGATCAATATTCTTTGTTATTTCTTCATTGAATGGAACGTATTCATCACACAACACCGTCTTTCCTTGTGACACGCCGTAAATCTCGTACCAACCTTCTAAAGGCTCATTCAAAGGCCGTTTTAATTTTATAAGAATCTCCTGGTCATCCACAGTTTTTACATAGAAACCTTCGCTAGCAGTAACTTTGGTGACTTTGCCCCAGAGTGTGACTTTCGCGCCAACTTTACCGAGGTTACCGGCTGTCACGTACGGAACAAACTCATCGTTGTCAGGATACTGGTTGTCTTCGAAATCATCGTGGTCTCCCATTTTTGAGTTGAATCAGACAATAATGTAGATGGTACTGATTGTAGAATAACTAGAATATGGGAAATTGGTAAAAATAATCACTCAGCAAGAAGTCAACAGGATCCAACTATAGTTACTCTACTCTTTGATCCAACTTGTTTGACAATGACCACAGACTACAATAGTCTTTATCAGTGTTGCCACCTTCAATTTGGACAGGTCACTAGAAGTACCATCGAATCTCGCTAGATTATGAGAATTCAGGATGTCAAAAATTCTTTAGAATTCCCTAGATCCTATTCAGTCATGATTACTCATGACTCTTCGCAGTTTTTCATTAAGTGGTAATAACATGAAATTAAAACACAAAGACCGTTAATGTTTCATTTATTTTTAATCATTTTAAAGCATAAACATTCATAATTTTAATTTAGTTCTTAGTAAGAAGTTTTTTTTTTTTTTTAATTATAAGTTATTAGTTTTTTAAATTTTTAATTAAACGTTTAAAAATACACAGAATCATCAAGAATTAAGAACAACTCGTCGGCAATCACGTCCGCCCCGTCCACCGAACCTTCTGCTACCGATGATGTTGATGTTGACGGCATCGGCAATAAGGCAGTAGTGCCATCACCTTCTTTTTTAGAATTTTTGAATGAATACTTTTTATTTTTTCCTATATCCGCAATTACTTCTTCTGGGAGTTCGTAGGTGTAGCATTGTCTATATTTGTAACATTGTCATAGCCTGCCAGGGTTGCGAGTCCTGCCAGGGTTGCGAGTTTGTCCGAAAGGGATATCGTGGCCCCGGCATACAGGCAACGGAAGGAACACGGGTGGGTTTTAGCGAGCAAAAGTCTGACACGCCCTCCCGCTCAGCCCAGAGCGGGAGAAGTTATTTGATAATTTCCCACCCAAAAAAAAAAAAGGGGAAATCCCGTGTCTCTGATAAACTATCTATGGCAGACAGGGATATCAAATTATTAATTCAGTACGTAAGAGAGAGAGTACCAATCACGATTTTAACGCCATATGCGACGATCGTTATTGTAGGAGAATACCCGTGTCTTTGATTAACTATCTATGGCAGACAGGGACATCCTATTTACTAATTCAGTACGTAAGAGAGAGAGCACCAATTACGATTTTAACGCCATCGTGTGACGATCGGTCGTACTGAGAATGGTCAGTGGTGTCAATAATTTTATTAAAAATACCTTACTCAATTTTCTTTATACAACCAGGGGCAAACAAGCAGATGAATCACTATCATGGTGAATGGTCATCGTCGCCTATGCCGTCTTGAGAAAGTCGCTAAAAATCACCAAATTTATATCTAGGGACTTAGCAAAGGAAAAAATCGTTGAGCTATTGCAAAATTCCCTAAATCTAGCGACAAATTCCCCAAAGTGGCAACACTGGTCTTTATGGTAACAATGACAGTGACACTGAAATACCGAATGACAGGAGTTGAGCACAGATTAATAATATGTAGTAGTAGAATGAGTAACAGTGTTGGAATCGGACAGATAAAAAAATATCGTACATCTTGGAAAACACGGTAATCTCTGCCAGTATAACACTTTAGAGGAAGTGTTATACTGGCAGAGTATAACACTTCATAAAAGAACCAAGAAAATATAGAAATCATAAATTGTACTTCAATTTAAATTCGTACAGCACACAATATACAGTGTTCATCTTGTGATGCTAGGTATAGACCTAGCATCAGAAGACTGCACACTGTATGCATCTTTTTTACTTACACGAGACCTACAATCTTTTGTACGTTTCTGTACAAACAATTTTCCTGCTCAAGAAACGTACAAAAGATTGTAGGTCTCGTGTAAGTAAAAAAGGCATGCGGCCATGGTCGGAGCTTCTGCGGCGAAGATTGCGTAGGTAGTGCACGAGTTCTGCCATAGGATAGATACATTTTCCGAAAGGTCATAGTCATTCTCCTGCCCTTATCCCAATTTATTTGGGGTCGGCGCAACGTCCCTTTCTTCCATACTTCTCTCGGTAGTCCATCCATCGTTTCTTTGGTCTTCCCCTATTTTTATGTCCGTGAGTACCGCCGGACCACAACGCCAATCGAATTTGAATGTTGATTCCAAGTTTCAGGAGCTAGTCGCTTTCCTCAAACCTACATAGAAAATTAGTGCTCTGCGAGATAAAATTGATACACAAAATTCAAAATTACTACTCCAGTAGTTTAAGAGATATACCATACCATTGGTGGAGTGGCGGTAGTCACGGTGTTAAATTTTCATTTGAAGATTTCCCTATTAAAAACTCGGTGATTTCTTCCCAAATACAAAAACTAGTGCTCCTAAAGAAGTTATAGTGACCAAAAATTCAGATTCCCAAGTGTTGTATTTTAAGAGAAATTAGCTTTCATTACTTTTCCATACTAAATCTCCGCGTATAACTCGACCAAATTAAGTTGTCAATGGTATTGAGCTATTTATGCGATGTAGATTCGGGCACACAAATTTATGGATGTTGGAATAGTAATAACAACAGTTCAATATCTATATTTTCAAACTGTGTACCTTTACTCAATTGGAAACAAGATAAGACATAAACCTTTTTTACAGTCCGTTCAGCCGATTTTGACTTCTATTGCGTTGGTGGCATGACAAATGGCAGCTGTAATAAACAGTTGGTATTGTAACTACGTTTTTGCCATCCTTAGAATAGAAGTCAAAATTGGTTGAACGGACTGTAAACAAGTTTATTTAAATTTCTAATCTTATTTCTAATGCAGTAAGGTACATATTAAGAAAACAAATAACCTGTAATGTAATACCTTTCTTAATGACGTGGGCAGGTAGGTACTCCAATAATTATTTATCTGTATTTTAGGTACCTACCTTTTGTGTTATTATATGAATATTATTAAACAGCGATAGGTATTTCTTATTTATTTCTTTCCTACTAATTTACCGTTGTTGCAAGCAGTACCTAAGTATTAAAAACCTAATTTATTGCATTAAAATAATCTGTATTTTTGAAATAGTTTTAATAATGATTAATTTAATAGTATATAATTTAATAATGATTAATTCAATAGTATATAATTTAATAATGATTAATTTAATGGTATATAATTTAATAATAAATAACTTACTAACAATAGATAATAATTTTATGTAAATATTTGCATGCCGAATGGCAAAATATGGCTGATCTTTGTACTGTACCTATTGATGTATCAGCTACCCATATTTGCGAAAATTAAATTATTCGTATTTTTAAAACTAATTTTCATTCTATCCTTTAATTGTTGTAACTATGCATGAATATCCAAGCTTTTTCTATTCTGTTCTATCGAACCTATTTTTTAGATATATAACTTATTTCTAGTTTTGTTTATGGTTCTACCTAGTTACCTACTAGTAGGCGTATCTTAATAGTCTAATCGAGTTGATTGATTTGTGATATTTTTAAGTGCACATTTAATATTGTTGATTTTTAAGTACCTACTTAAAATTCTACTGATTTTACAAATTGTTATCGAACTGTTATCGGTGTGAATGAATAAAACTTATTCGATTTATAAATGTGTTTTCCATTAAAAATACACCTACTAATTCATAATCTAGCTTTAACCGTGTATTCCTGTTCGTCCCCCTGACTTTGTCCACTTAGGGAGACGAACGGGAATTTACAAAAATAATATTAAATTTGTTCCCGATCATCGCCCTCTGGATTTTAGGGGGACGAATGGGAATATTTTCTTAGATTAGTGCCATTCGACCCCCTAAATAATATTGTACATGAAATATTAATAAATCCGTGGCAACCACAACGCCAATCGCTTCCATATTTGGCAAATAATTGGTGCTAATTAGTGCTCGAACAACAGAATTGGTCCTTAGTGGTTTTCGAGATAATCGACTTTGAAGGTGGTCGGTAGACACGCTTCCTTCAGCAGGACCACCATGAGCACCGAGAAAGGGGGCATGCTACAGCTATTCTAAGTATACAAATAATTACTGCCCTTAAATGTGATTCATTTCGTAACAAAAAAAGAACTGAAACATTTGTATTCACCGAGAAATCAACGATGATAACTTTCGCGCGCTCGTTCAGCAGGACCACGACTTTGAATGTTGATTCCAAGTTTCAGGAGCTAGTCGCTTTCCTCAAACCTACATAGAAAATTAGTGCTCTGCGAGATAAAATTGATACCCAAAATTCAAAATTACTACTCCAGTAGTTTACGAGATATACCATACCATTGGTGGGGTGGCGATAGTCACGGTGTTAAATTTTCATTTGAAGATTTCCCTATTAAAAACTCGGTGATTTCTCCCAAATTTATGCAAAAATTAGTGCTCCTAAAGAAGTTATAGTGACTAAAAATTCAGATTCCCAAGTGTTGTATTTAGCTTTCATTACTTTTCCATACTAAATCTCCGCGTATCATCATCATCATCAGCCCATAGCAGTCCACTGCTGGACATAGGCCTCTCCAATTGCACGGCATTCAGCTCGATTCTCGGCAACTCTCATCCAGCTGCTACCAGCCACCCTGCGAAGATCGTCACTCCACCTAGCCTGAGGGCGTCTTACCTTACGTTTGCCGATTCGCGGTCACCACTCAAGAACACTTCTACCCAAACGGTCACTGGTTCTAGGGCTAATATGGCCGGCCCATTGCCACTGCAGCTTGCTTATTCTGTGGGCTATATCGACAACTTTGGTTCTCTGCCGGATCACCTCGTTCCGGATTCAATCCCTCAGAGACTCCAAGCATAGCCCATTCCATAGCTCGCTGAGCGACCTTGAATTTATGGACCAGCCATACCGTGAGTGTCCACGTTTCGGCTCCGTAAGTCACAGGTAGGACGCACTGATTGAAGACCTTCGTCTTTAGGCTCTGTGGAATACGCGACGAGAAGACTCAACGAAGCTTCCCAAATGCTGTCCAGCCCAGCTGAATTCTTCTATTGCTCCCTCTCAAAGTTGTTTTTACCAAATTGCAAAGTTTGCCCGAGGTAAACTTATTCTCGAACAACCTCGAGAGCACCTCCATTAACAGCAATCGGTCCCGGAGTGACGTGTTCGTTGAACATAACCTTGGTTTTGTCCAAGTTCATCCGGAGATCAATGCGTACAGAAAAATTAACTAGGCCGTCCAGCATCTGCTGCAAGTCATGCAGCGATTCAGCCATTATGACGATGTCATCTGCAAATCTCAAGTGTGAGATGTACTCGCCGTTGATGATGATGCCCCGTCCTTCTCAGTTTAGCGTCTTAAACACATCCTCCAATGCGTTAGAGAACAATTTCGGGGAAATTACGTTCCCTTGTCTTACCCCTCGACGCAGGGGGATATGCTCAGTTCGCCGATCCTGAGTTTGGACGGTCATTGTCGCGTTGTCATAAAGACTAAAATTATTTACGGGGACCAATGGGACTCAAAAAAAAATTAATATATCATTCCCGTTCGTCCCCACCAACAAAATGAGGGGGAAAATCGGGAAAAAAAAATATGAATTTCTGTTCGTCCCCTTAGGTGGACGAATTCGAGGGGACGAACGGGAATACACGGCTTTAACAAAGTAGGTTTTGAATTGGTTAGTAAAAATACACCCAAGGTCCATAGATGTCAGTGGAAATTTGATAAAATTGACTTCAGGTACTGAAAAAATACATAACCATTACATATGCAATACTTTTATTCTTACGTTATTAGCAACATATTATAAATGCAATAAATTAGGATTTTAATACTTAGGTACTGCTTGCAGCAACGTTAGGTTAGGTTAAAAAAAAAAGCAACCGTAAATTAGTAGGAAAGAAATAAATAAGAAATACCTGTCGCTCTTATATTCATATAACAATACAAAAGCTAGGTACTTACAATACAGAAAAATAATTATTCAAGTACCTACCTACCCACGTCATCAACAAAGGTATCACAGGCCATGGGTAATGATAGGTTATTTTTTTATACAAATGTACCCAGGTACACAGTTTGTATAACAATTATAGATATTGAACTGTTGTTATTACTATTCCGACATCCATCAATTTATGTGCACAAGTGTACATCTCATAAACAGCTCAATACCATTGACAACTTAATTTGGTCGGGTTATACGCGGAGATTTAGTATGGAAAAGTAATGAAAACGAATTTCTCTTAAAATACGACACTTGGGAATCTGGTCACTATAACTTCTTTAGGAGCACTAATTTTTGTATAAATTTGGGAAGAAATCACCGAGTATTTAATAGGGAAATCTTCAAATGAAAATTTAACACCGTGACTACCGCCACCCCACCAATGGCATGGTATATCTCGTAAACTACTGGAGTAGTAATTTTGAATTTTGAGTATCAATTTTATCTCGCAGAGCACTAATTTTCTATGTAGGTTAAATTTGAGGAAAGCGACTAGCTCCTGAAACTTGGAATCAACATTAATAGTCGTGGTCCTGCTGAACGAGCGCTCGAAAGTTATCATCGTTGATTTCTCGGTAAATACAAATATTTCAGTTCTTTTTTGTTACAAAATGAATCACATTTAAGGGCACTAATTATTTGTATACTTAGAATAGCGGTAGCATGCCCCCTTTTTCAGCGCTCATGGTGGTCCTGCTGAAGGGAGCGTGACTACCGCAGGACCACCTTCAAAGTCGATATCTCGAAAACTACTAAGGCACTAATTCTGTTGTTCGAGCACTAATTAGCACCAATTGAGCACTAATTATTTGCCAAATATGGAAGTGTTTGGCGTTGTGGTCCGGCGGTAGTCACGGACATATTTACATAGCATACATAGCTCAATACCATTGACAACTTAATTTGGTCGAGTTATACGCGGAGATTTAGTATGGAAAAGTAATGAAAGCTAATTTCTCTTAAAATACAACACTTGGGAATCTGAATTTTTGGTGACTATAACTTCTTTAGGAGCACTAATTTTTGTATAAATTTGGGAAGAAACCGCCGAGTTTTTAATAGGGAAATCTTCAAATGAAAATTTAACACCGTGACTACCGCCACCCCACCAATGGTATGGTATATCTCGTAAACTACTGGAGTAGTAATTTTGAATTTTGGGTATCAATTTTATCTCGCAGAGCACTATTTTCTATGTAGATGAAAATTTAACTCCGTGACTACCGCCACCCCACCAATGGCATGGTATATCTCGTAAACTACTGGAGTAGTAATTTTGAATTTTGAGTATCAATTTTATCTCGCAGAGCACTAATTTTCTATGTAGGTTAAATTTGAGGAAAGCGACTAGCTCCTGAAACTTGGAATCAACATTAATAGTCGTGGTCCTGCTGAACGAGCGCTCGAAAGTTATCATCGTTGATTTCTCGGTAAATACAAATATTTCAGTTCTTTTTTGTTACAAAATGAATCACATTTAAGGGCACTAATTATTTGTATACTTAGAATAGCGGTAGCATGCCCCCTTTTTCAGCGCTCATGGTGGTCCTGCTGAAGGGAGCGTGACTACCGCAGGACCACCTTCAAAGTTGATTATCTCGAAAACTACTAAGGCACCAATTCTGTTGTTCGAGCACTAATTAGCACCAATTGAGCACTAATTTGCCAAATATGGAAGCGATTGGCGTTGGTGGGGCGGCGGGAGTCACGGACATCTGTGACATAGTCAAGTACCTGTCCTTATCTTAATGGCCGCCAGATTTATTGCCCTTGCTGCCAATGTAAACAAAGAAAGTCTCATGTGATTTCTAAGAGCATAAACATCCTTTGTTTAAGCTGTTTGGGCCGTCGGTGGGACTTGACTGTTGGGGACACTGACGCACTGGTGCGTCGGCGGGCCTTAACCGGATATTTTCCGAAAGGATTGGATGAATGTAGGAAATAAAATCAGCATAGCAAATTTATTAAATCTTTTATTTTCGCTTATTTACATTATCCCTTAGAACTAAAACACTTGTTACATCTACGCGAAGTGATCCTCGCGGTCGGCTGCGAGCGTGGGCGCGGCCGCGTCCTCCATAGCAGCGAAGTTCATGAAGTGCGCGGGGCGGTGCACTTCGTGGTAGAACTCGCGCGGGTTGCCGAGTTGCACGCCGTACTTCATGTTCGGGTCGTGGCGGACACCTAGCGGGAAAGATTATTGTTGTAGTTACAGCTAGTGCTAGGTTTTAAATCGGGAATCTTTTTTTTCATGCACGTAATTTTTTGTTTTATCAGTAGAATGATTGTCGATCATCAATCATATCGTCGCAGGTCTTATGCTACTGAGAATAGGGCATAAAGAAGTACGAGTGCCAGGCTAATATAATGACATCAAAGGATGTTAGGTTGCTTGACAACTGTTATTGATATAAAAAATACACATACCCATGAAATTGTAATTCCAGCTTCCCTGCGACGGAACCATGAAGTAACCGAGGAACCTGTCGGACAGCAGCATCTGAACCCTCTCGTAGTGGCTGGGCAGGTATCCCTTGGGGTTGTTGCCCCGGTCAGTGTTGCGTGCGCCCCACTCGTACCCGCTTGGGGTCAGCTTGTACGCCGTGAGTGAACAGGAGCCGGGCGTGAACGAACACGTGATTATGATCGTCTTCTCGCCGTCCCACGTGGGGTTCTCTGCCATTACTTTTGCATGGGTTGTAATGTCCTGTGAATGGATAAATATTTTGTCATGATTCCATTTTGACTTGTATTAGTGAGTATTTTTACGTAGGAAGAGGCATATCGTCACCAAGCAGTGAAAACTTCGTGAAGAACAAATATACGTTTTTCTTTTAATTTATTTTTGAAGTAAAACTTCTTTATGCACGCTTGGGGAGTAAGCTGGTGAATAATGCATGAAGAGCGTTACGGAAGTACAATTAGTATTACTATTTGCAAGTTTTACTTCAGTTATGTGGTCTAAAGCACACTCGTATTTTTTTTGTGTAAAAAAACTTCATATTTTGAACATACGTGCACAGCTCTAAGATGCTTTTAATGCCTTTTATTAATAGTAATAAATCTTACAGACAGATTTTATCTTCCCCTGTAAAATTACGATTATTGTAATCACGAAGGTTTCCACGGCACAGCGACGCTATACAACGTCGCGGGATAATATTTGTGATGACGTACCTGCGGCGACAGCTGCGGCAGCTCGTTGGGCTGCGTGTGCATCCAGCCGAGCGGCTGCAGGTGCTGCAGCGCGGGGTGCTTGGGCAGGTGGCGCGGCAGGTGCACCGCCTGGTGCGTGCCCCACTGCGGCGCCACCACGGCGCACTGCACCTCGCGCACCATGGGGTTGTCGGCCGGCGACGTGCCGTACAGGTAGCACGCGATCTGCGGCCGGGCGTGGTACAGTTAGTTACATGGTGTTGCTGAGCGCGCCAGTCGGCGGTACTAGGACACTATTGGCCTCATGTGAACGTTATGCAACTAAACATGGGTTGTTGTATAACATTCAGAAAAGTCGGTACATTGTTTTTGAGGCGAGGAATCTTGATGTACAGACGCCAGCAGGTCAAGCTACCCGAAACAGTAAAATTTTCCCAATCAACCTTGAACCTTATGCTTTAATGTTACAATTTAAAATCTTTCAAGGAAATTTGACAGATTGTAGTAGCTTGATGTGCTGGCGTCTGTACCTCTCACACGGATAAACAGTGTTCCTCTTGGACGAGTGATTTTTAATATTTCAATTGCAATTGAAATTGTTCAGGTGTGCTTAAAGTATTCAATAAATGATAAAATCATCATTCTGGACATAGGCCTCCCCTAAAGGGAGGATTCGCCTTAATAGTAAAATATACAGTCTGATTTACTAAACGATAAACGGTCGCCAAAATAATGTCCCAATATGTTTACTTACAGTAAGATACTTACATGGTATTAGTTATTACCATAACTGATATCACAGCAGATTAATATACTGAAGGTATAATGTTTGAATATAATTATATCTATTGTGTTACATAATAAATTATATTTTATACTGACCTGTGCTCTCAAATCGGAGATTGTAACGAATTTCTTGAGCAAGTTCTTTGGCAGGATGTAGGTGTAGCCGCTCTCTTTGATGTCGTCCGAGCTGACATAGATGTGGTTCGTACGCAGATGTAGGTTGGTGGCGGATATCGCACGCACACGCCATTCCGTCTTCGAGCTAAAATATCATTAAGTATTATTATTATGCAACACAAAAATTTAAGATTAATGAGATGGAAATATTATAACTATTTTTATCATTGCAGCGAGGAACCAGCTCCGCTAACATGCGTAGCGTGACAAAACCTAGTGGTCGCAAAATGAGATATGAATATGCATAGAATAGAATACTTTTTAAACATACACCATACAAATTACAGATATAAATGCAGAAATTTTACAGACACAATGGGCGGGCTTATCGCTAAAAAACAATCTTTAAATAAAAAATAATATTAAACAAAGAAGGAGAGGTTTTTTGATTGAACTGCAGGTAATCTGTGGTGTACCATTTGCATAATCATGCCTCGCTTTGGCGCGAGAGTATATGAGGACGGAAACTTGTCGCAGACACAGTCATGTTAGCTTGGTTAGATTGGAATGTTGTCAATATGATCAGATAGCGTTATATCAGTGCCGCGACGTGTGACGTCAGTGCGATCAGCAAGCGCGACACGCTCGCGACACTCCAGAGCACAGAGACTCTCTGGTTTCAGGACCCCTACGCGGTTCATCATTTCATATTGACGGTAAAAGATCTAAGAGCGCAATCTCCCTAAAGTTGTCAAAAAATAATAGGCCCGTTTTGACATTTAACTTGAAACGATTATCGTGTGTATCGAGTACCGAGTCGTATGCTTACTTCACTAGTTACGTCGCGATGGTCAATAAGTAAGTACGACGGGCTTCTTGGCGTGAAAGTGACGCGTCATGTTCAGCCGTTTGTTTAATTTTCCAAAATTTGTGTTTAGCCGAATATTAATGTGTAGTAATGGTGGATTATTAACCATTAAGTGTTTGTGAACGTGCATTAGTGTAGGCAAATTAAAAAAAACAGTGCACTTTGCTTCAAGTTCTCTCAAGAAGTCCGCGTGAGGTCTCAGTAAAGTGCCACATCTTTACTAAAACAAAAGGGGAGTGGGCGGGGATATCATCATCATGCATTTCATCAATATTATACAAGAACTAAAACGTGACATTGGCTAAATGCACAAACCGTGCGAAGCCAGAAGAAAAAAAAAAAAGTAAGTACGACGTAAGTATAACGCTGTTAATGAGCCGAAGATCATCACTGGACCCACGCGCTTATTTATACAGTAGTTGAACATGCTGCATGATCCGCAAAAAAAAGGAAAAGTTACAAATTCTCAAGTAATTTTCCTGTCACAAAAACTACGTCATAAAATCAAATTCTCACCTAAAGGTCTGCGACTCGTAGTTGCTGGTGGTAGAAGTAATGATCTCGTCTCCATGCTTGTTAACAGTCCTGGTAGTGGTTGCAGTAAGCTGGCTCTGTTCCTTGCTCTGCTTCTCAATCTCGGCGATCTGTTGCCGCTGAGCTGATGGTGCTGATATCTCCATACCCAAGATTATATCACGGATTTCTGATTGGGTGAGTGAGGCCACATTTACACTGGAAAGAAAATGTCACTGTTATAATGGCAGGTTGGATGTTGAAATATTAAGGTTTCTGAAATTGAGGTAGTTGACTGTCATCCAGTAGAACAATAAAACAAAAAATATATATTGACAAGAGAATACTAAAGATTAAATTGGATTGACTAGGTGTTCAAAGCTGGGCATGTTGCAAAGTATATTAATTAATTTATAATATTTACTAGCCATTGCATAGATAGCGACCAATTAGGTATGTAAAGTATTTTTCAGGTATGTTTTTTATATTTTTATTTTAATGTTAAGAGTATTTGAAACACATAATTTCATCTTTTTGTTTTTACAAGCTGTAGTTATTTTTATTTATTTTTTAAAGTATTGTTTGTACTGACGTCACTAGTAGCTGAATAGCTTAGGATCTTTGCCACGTTTAACACTTATTTAAAACCAAAATTCAGTAAAGTCAATTAATTTGTTTACATTTCATACTTTAGCGATTTCCGTACTTTAGTTTAAAGTTATGGCATATTAATAAAATGAATGGATTCAAAGACTACTTCTGCTAAGTTCTTCATACCGTCAAGTATAAACACCACAACAAATAGCCGACACAAATTGATTGTTAGTAAAAGAAACCTTAAAAAGGAAATGGTGCGAGGAAGTAAATGTTTAGTACAGTCTGGGCGGCGACTGTTTTATTGTGAAGATAATTTTAACGTAAGTTAAGTTTTCCTGAGGCGATACATCGATGTGATTCGACTTGTACTGTCCGCCGGTGGCGAAAAACTACACTAATTACATATCTACTTATCTGAATAGAATAATAATAAGTGCTTCATGAAAATTTGACGTTGGCATGACACTTGACACATAAAGAACAACTTATTTACAAGAGGCACTGAAAGTTTCCAATTCAGGCTGCTTTGTGGCGTCATTTAGAGGTCAAATAAAAGTCTAATAATAATAATTTTAAGTATTTTTGTGAAAATAAATACGATCTTATAATTTTAAGACCTATTAATAGAAAAATAAGTCTTAGAAGCTTAAAATCTCGAAATGGTTTTGGAATCGGCATAGGTTAATTTTTACTTTACATAACGAATTATCCTCATATTACAATAGGTTTTTATCACTTACTTGTTCTTCTTGCCATAATCAGCAAGAATGAGGTCCTTTAGTTGCACCTCAACCTTGATCCAGTCGTCATCAGTCAGTGTGGGCCAGATGTGATGGGGCTCCGTCAGCGTGGTCTTGTCAGGCTTAAGCAGGACTTTAGTTCGCTCGGTGTTCACGTGGAGGGCGCGAAGGATCAGGATTAGACGACTGAATGCCTGGGAAACAAACGGTGAACATTTTCATGAGTTTCTCTATGGTATTGGCACTATTTTAAGGGTTATAAGGTAAAGTGGTGTAACCTGTAATAGTTTTGTTGTCAATATGATCAGATAGCGTTATATCAGTGCCGCGATGTGTGACGTCAGTGCGATCAGCAAGCGCGACACGCTCGCGACACTCCAGAGCACAGAGACTCTCTGGTTTCAGGACCCCTACGCGGTTCATCATTGTATATTGACTGATATCGGCTATTTATTTACTTATAATGACGTGGTTTTTGTGACTTTCAAACCTCGCAATGTGCACCATCACTTTTGTTTTATTTTATACTATTTACATATTACATAAACTCACGCTTTTTACCCTCGGCGGTAAGCAGAAACTATAGAACGCCACCTGCTACGATCCTTACATCACAGCATCATTAAACATTTTATAATTAATTTTACATTTTAGTCAACTACAGTATTCGGGCGTAAATATAACACATCGTCATGTAGGTACTAGTAACAGAGACGCTTTACAAAAACGAACTTTTTCTAAAACTATGGCCCATATACGTCATACATGGGAATTAGTTTTTATTATAATTTTAACTTACGGTATAGGACGAGATGGTCTTTAGCCAGTCATCATACAAGTTGAACAGCACCATCTGTGGCTCGGTGGCCTTCAGAATGAGGTCTCCGAACTTCTCCACCTTGAGACACGCCTGGAACGGCAGCTGCAGCTCGGAACCCTTGATCACGATGTTAGGGAAGTCCAACAAGTGCACCTGTTTGAGGAAAATTACGTTTTATAGCTTTGTTTGATTTAGGACTATAATTATAATAATATTGTTGTTGCAGGTGGTTAACAAATAAAGTTGGACAAAATTAAAAAATGATCTCTACAACATACCTCTAGAGTGTAAAAAAAATTGAGCCGTCACTTGACGCCTGGCAGATGTGAAACATCGAAATTATTTACACACTACTACATATAGACTGTATAGTGGCGAGGCGTCGCCACGCGGCATGCATCGCCCCGCCAGCAATTGGTTTTACATGCGGCTATAGATGTTTCACATCAAAAATAAAAAGAATACTCGTAACATGGATAGGATAAACAGAAAACTAAACTATTCTAAGTAATACGGAAGAACTATTAATTTAGGTAAATTTTGCAATAATCTGTAATAATATAACTACTACTAGCAAAATGTGGGTCAAAAAAATCTAAAATATTTTTATTTCACATAAAACTACATGGGCACTTATGAAACGTCAGAAGCTAGGTGCACGGTTTCAATTGGTCGTTTGCTATGGAGAAGAGCCGGCAAGAAACTCCACTGTTACTGTTTTAAATAAAAATTGGCTTTTACAATGTTTTAAAATTAGTGTTAATAAGTATGAGAGGACAGCGTTGACCCGTTAAAAGTACCAGGTAGGGACTTAAAAAAATTTAAAATGGTCTACAGATCTAGTCCATTATGCCTACATCGTCCTCACATTAACAAAAAAACTATATAAAATATGATTAAAATAACCCCCTAACATAACCCTTAACACCTCTGCCCCTTCGGGGATTACAGGCGCGATGTTATGTATAATATAATAAAGCTGAAGAGTTTGTTTGAACGCGCTAATCTCTGGAACTAAAAGACCGATTTGCAAAAAGCTTTAGATATCCCAGTTCTTGAGGAAGGTATACTATTTAACATCACGTTACGACCCTTAGGAGCCGACCAAAAGTCGTAATAGCGCGGGCGGGCGATGCGATGTGACGGGGTGGGGTGGGGGAACAAGAATTTTCACGCGGACCTAGTCGCGAATAGAAGTTAGTAATAGTAGTATTTATTGGGAAAAAAAAAACAACCTGTGTGAGAATATAATGTTATTTCTCCAGACACTTTTTATTTTGTTATAAGTATGTATGTATCTATAGTATTAGTATATATTTTTGCTTTTCGAGTTATCTATCCCCTATGTTGCACCTACCATTTTTGACTCTTCATCACCCTAAGGTTGACTGGTAGAAAATGCCTCAGGCATTAAGTCCGCCTTTGTACAGTATTTTTTTTACTTGTTCATAAAGTTTTAATAAATAAATAAATAATAATATACGCAAAAAACTGTTTGATTATAATAACTGGGATTTAAAACACATAATCAGCCTGTAATGGTCCAACAGCTGAAACTCAAAGTAATGCGGACCAGGCCATTTTTAGTAACATAAGAGATTATGATATAAAGAGAGATTATGTTATAAAATTAGGCCAAATAAGTTTTCTCTTACCTCAAGAGGATCTAACATTCCCTTTCTGGTGACAATGATCTGTTTAGGCTGTTCTTCCACTGGTAGAGAACGAATCAAGGCCGCTACTTCTTCAGCAGTCTTCCATTTGGCAAGCTAAGTGAAACAAAAAACACATTTGAGTATAGGGTAAACGAAGGCGGAAAACGACGAATGTCTGGGCATGGCATAATTTAATGGGAGTGAATTCTTGATGGTAAAATTGCAGGTAAGATCCCAGAGAAAAAGCTGAAATGTCTCCTGGCCTGTAATAATACCAGCACTCATATTCTTAAAACCAGAACACCGCAACTCTGCTTGGTCTTTTCTTTTCTTCAGTGTAAAAAAAAAATTAGGTATGGTATTGCAAAACATATTATAGAATGTTTGACGACACGGTTGGTGTAGTGGTTAAGCGATTGACTGCTGCGCTGCGTGTCGCGGGTTCGATTTCCGCACGGAACAAATATTTGTATGACCTACAAGTAGTTGTTCCGGGTCTCGTTGTTTGTGTATGGGAGTATGTTTGTAAACACACCCACAATACAAGAGAAATTCTTAGTGTGGGGCAACGTTTAAAAAAAAAATGTCGTAATGAAGTTACCTGACCAAGACGCTTCTGTCCAGCCCACACGCTGGTGTGAATGATCTTCAGGAAGAGCTGTCCAGTGCGCGGGTTGAAGATAAAGATGGCGCCGTTGATGGGCTTGGTCGTCAAGTTGCCTTCGAACGTCTTGTGGATTGTCACACGGTACACGTTTGTGTCGTCTACGAACCTGAGTAGGTGGAAAAAATAAATTTGTGGTTTTAGATATAAGCTCAAAATAAATATAAATATTACTGGGTATGACTTTACAATATTAACCAATCGGAGTATGTCATAATGATACCGACGTATACAGTCACGACGCGACACGATGCATACGATACAGCACAGTAGGCTAGATACCAAAAGCCGACTGGCAAGCGTGCCCTGAAATTTGTGCTGTGCACAAACTTCGGGCATTATTGCGACTTCCTATTGCATGTCAAATGAAAAAATGTCAACGCACATCCACTCCTGACGAAGTCTATTAGCTCACAGACGCGCTTAGCGATCGAAACGATTCTGTTTACGTTGAGCACATCACTCACTAAATGGCTGGGGTAACGTCATCGTAGGTATATAGTCGCTCGGTTTTTATACTATCTAATGAACATGCGGTATTTAGCCGACTCTAAATCTGTGCGATACAGATAGGTTAGAGCCGCCTTCACTCAACTCCCTGAATGCCTCACAAATTGGGAGATTTACATACATTATCTACATCTATAAAAATCAATGCCACTTTTCGTTGATTTTATAACTCAAGAACGGGCTCACCTATCCAAACCAAATGTTTAGGCTTTGTTCGGAATATTTAGTAGATGGTTTATGTGAAGTTTTTTTTTTTTTTTAGGTATGTAGGGTACGTAGGTAGGTAGGGTAGGTATTCTTTTACCCATAGAAAGCCACCGCCCAACGGAGTGGGCACGGGTCAGCTGGTACATTTATATTATCTACTTACCAAATGATCTGGTTGGAGAAGAGTTCTCCATAGTTCTGACTGGACAGGTAGGGCTCGGTGGGCTCGGACGAGTACAGCTGCAGCGCCTTGCGGATACGCTCGCGGAGTACGTAGAGCGCGGGGTTGGCCTTCATTATCTTGGCCATAGCTTGCTGGATGAGCGGCTTGCAGCCAGGGAACCAGTTGCCGTATGCACTGCGAAGATACTTATTGTTAAAACATAGTAGAAGTTGTGCCTCTAATAAAGATTTAAAGTTCAATCTTGTGTTACTTATTCGTTTTAAATTGAACCCTTAGTTTACTGAAATGTATTTTTCTTTTATTTAATTCCTTTTTGGTAACAGCCTTTGACTAGTATTGTGGCTACATGTAACTGTGGAGTTAATTTGGCTGTCATAAACTCATAATGATGGCCATTAAACCTCTATATTTGACAAAAATAAGAACTAATGATGATATCATCATCATTTCAGCCGAATGACGTCCACTGCTGGACATAGGCCTACCCCAAGCACTGCCACTTCGACCGGTTGTGCTTCCCGCATCCAGCAGATACCTGCGACCTTCACAAGATCATCGGTCTACCAATGAGTCTATGAGTCAATGGTCAATGATGATATAATAGAACATAATACAGTATTTAAGGATATCTTTTTTCACTTCTTATTTTATTGTTTATAAGAATGTGGCCCTATAAACTTAATTTAAATTCCTTACCTATGCAAGTTATATGCCAGATCGATAGCGATGAGCAGTCCGGTCGGCGAAGGGTAGATGGACATGTTGTCGGTGGTGTAGTCGAGGAACTTGGCGCGAGCGTATCGCTCCACGTCGTGGGAATCGTAGTCACCCCAACGTAGCTGAATATCCAACCAGTACTTCTGTGTTGTTGTGTTGTCCATTGTGTCTCTGTGAGAAATAAGTTTATGAATACCAAGTTATGGTTGTCTTCTTGAAAGCGGCTAGTATGGTATAAGGCGTCATCTCCACGGGCGAGTAAATCGCGGCGATAGTCTCGCCGTGCCATCAAACTCAATAGAAACTATGAATCAATCTCCGCACGGCGATAATTTGAAGGCACAGCTTGTCTATCGCCGCGATTCTCTAGTCGGTGGAGATGGCGCCTAAGAGTTATTAATTTAAGTTGTGGATTTCGAATTCAAATTCTATGCTTTCTAAGGTTTTTTGTTTTTGTTATAATAATATATAACATGTCCCGGAATTAACGCACAACCTCTTAAGGGATCATTGTACTCATCATTATGAACAACTTTTACCATTGGAACAAATCAGAAATCGCAAAAAAAAAAAAAAAAAAACCTGTTGTTGGCTACATTAATGTTCGAATAACTCTTCAAATTGTAAGGAACAGCAGATATTTTTGATGTGAAACATCTATAGGCGCACGTAAAACCGATTGCTGGCGGGGCGACGCATGCCGCGTGGCGATCGATCACAATACAGTCTATATGTAGTAGTGTGTAAATGTGTGTGTAGTGCGATGTTTCACATCTGCCAGTCGTCCCGTGACGGCTCAATTTTTTTTTCTGTACCGTAATGTCACAGAATTAACATTCCGGAACATGTTGTACACGCTATAAATATTATAATCCATGGGATAGTTCTTTAGCCCGCCATAATGCCACGGTAGCAATTATATGCTTAGAAATGGTCTTATTATATATATTAAGTCGGAGTTATATGCCAGTGACCTTGAGTGGTTAGGTTGCGTGTTCTGTACTGAGCTCACGCAACGCGTCGTACGTTGAGCCAGTACTAGGACTCGCCCATCAAGGAGCGATGTCCCCAAATTGACGCATTATTAATTTATACCAAAAGGTATTTTAATAAAACGCGTATACTAAAAGATCAATAATTCAATTATCTTTAAATTGGTGAAGGTTTCAGAAAAATACGCTTGGTAGATTTTGCGCCATTCTCAGTTTTTTATCCGGGTTAGACATAACTTTACAAATTAATTTCACTATGTAATATAAACATAATCTAAAATATTCACATATTGAGTTATTGAGAAAATTAATTAACACTACTCGTTTAGACGTGATCTTCAGTATAAAATCATTAAAAGTCGGTTGTCGTCGCCTTAAAAGGAAATTGATGTCTGCTTATTTATATATCCTTAGAACAAGTAAAAGTACGACTTCTTACTTGGTATCAGCAAGCAGCGATGGCCGGGAGACATTCCACTTGTAGGCCGAGAACAGCAGAATGTCGGCGCACGACGAGTTCATCTTGTAAGACTTACGCGGGTGAATGGTTTCTTTCTGGACCGTCTCGATCTCAAGCGCGTCTAGCTCTTGATCGAATACCTGGGTGTTAGGGGTACATACTATTAGGTATTAGGAGTAAATACTATGTATTAGGTAATATTGCAGCAATAATCATAGACTTGAAATTAGAACTAGAAATCTTACAACATAATAGATTTTTTTTTACAGATTTCATCCTTTACGAGTGTAAATTCGTAGGTACTTACAAAGTTTGAACTTCAAACCATCAAAGGTAACAATACATACTTCTTCGTCTTCAGTTTCAACTGTTAAATATTTGGACAAACCATGTTTCCAGACTCCAGAGAATAGACTTTTTTTAGACATATTCTTTGTACTGAACTGTATCTCAATGTCATGGAACTAGAATAAACAACTGTATACATGAAAGTTAGTTACCTGGCACAAGTCCATGACGATAGACTCGTGAACTTTCTGCCACAAGTGAGCTCTGAAGATCTGGATGAGTGAGATCTTGAGCGTAGGGATCTTGCCGTGCATGAATATACCCGTCAGATCCAGTTGTACCTGTACAAAAACAACAGTTAGGTTATACCAGCTATATTTATTTAAGTCTCATGTTCTGGAAGAATCGTTTGGCAAGGTAATGTTATAATTTGTGTCGTATTACCTGGAAACCGACGTACACGTTGGCTCTGTTGATAGTAGGCGACCACCACAGAGTGAACCGACGGTTCGGGATCTGGTTCAAACCGGATCGTTGCGCGTTGGTCAGCTTCTTGTACTTCATCGACTCTTCGAAACCTGACGCTTTCTCCCTGCACAAATAACATAATAGAAGTTTAGACTGTGATTTCGAATGATGTTTGCACATCCCCAAAAATTCTACTCATAGGGGGGTAGGGTGGTATAAACTATAGACCAAATGTTGCTGAACTAGGGTGAGAGAATTCATTCAGTTAACTCGCAAGCTCTGACATAAATAAAATACCATAGAATATAGAAAGAAAGAAAAATTGTTTATTCTGCACAAACAAGACACACTTTACAAAAATAAAATAAAAATATACACACTCTAATACAAAGTAGCCAAATTGCAATCATATTTTAAGACTATGATGTTTATATAATAACCAGAAATAAAAATAAGAAAAAAAAATGCTAAAAGCCTAGTATTCAAAACCTTAAAAGTTAAAAGTTTGAATATGCGTTCTACCTTCACGTATACCATCCCTAATTATGCAGCAACAACCAGATAGGTGTAGGGACTGCGGGCAATCGCCAATTACCGAAGGTATATACGAGGTAAACATGTTTGCAACAGTAATCTATGATAAACTATGTTAACTCACCAGAACAGACCCTCCCAGGTTGGGAAGTAGGTTCCCTTGAACAGCGTGTGCTCGAGGATGCCCTCCACACCTCCAAGAGCTTGTATCATGTCCGTGCGGTAGTTGTTGAGATTCCACAGTTTACCGTCGTGGCGCTGGTGTGTCCACCAGAATGGATTCTGTTTCAGGACCTGAGGAAATCATACATAAGTTTATTAAATGAGTTTCTATTTAACCATTTTACTGGAAATAAATTGGACAATCCAACATTCATTATGCGCAAACTTCAGAGTCGTATTATGAAGTATCAGCGTCATCTTTGTTTCAGGGCGAGAGAGAACGTAACTGTGACGTCAAAACCATCCGCTTTTACACTTCATAATACTATCCCTAGACAATCAAGCGTATAAAAATAACTCGAAACCAATGACAATAAAAACCAAACATCAATTACCTGATACTGTTTGAACTCTGTACGAATACGCCATCCTTTGTCATAGGCCAGCGTATGCCTATCCTTCTGGAACAACGTATTGATACGCGGGATGCCTCTATCCCACGAATCTTCTAGATCTTCCAACGTCAAACGCCTGTAAAGAAACACTGTGTTTATATTCCTTTGTATGGTAATAATTTGAGGGCTGTTGTGTGTTGTTATGATCAGATAGCGTTATATCAGTGCCGCGACGTGTGACGTCAGTGCGATCAGCAAGCGCGACACGCTCGCGACACTCCAGAGCACAGAGACTCTCTGGTTTCAGGACCCCTACGCGATTCATCATTTCAATATTGTGTGTATTGGAAAGTTATTTCAGTATGATTTCATCATTTTGGACCGAGTTAAAAGTCGGTATAAATAAGCGTTGGTTGAGTGTAAATAACGCCAGTCGCTAAAAATAGTTGATAGTAACTCCAAAACATCCTGAAAACAATATTTACATCAGTTTCTTGGCAACATATTAACATGCATCCATCAACATTTCATCTCTGTATTATCCAAACAAACAAAAAAATGCTAGAACGTTTCTTAAATTTGGTTTACCATGAATATATAGTTTTAATTTGTATGTGATGTTGCACATTTTCAAAACAAACATTTGTCATAATATTTCCCTCTCCAGTTTTACACTGTCGGATCGCCTTTTAATTTACACAATTTATTAACATCTTACCTGTTCTGAGCATTAGCCTCCTGCCTCTTCAGCGCGTACTCGGCCCACACTCGCTGCGAGTCCACGAACTCGGCCTCCCACGGCTGTATGTAGCGGTACAAGTTGGGGATCAGCTGGTCTTCGTCGTGCGACATGCCTGAGCGGAAGTGAGTGATGCCCACGTCTGTTTGTTTCGACCAGCGGAGATCGGACTGTTGGGAAAAGTATTGAATTAGAATAATGAATTAGTGTGTGAATGTGTGTATTATTTATCTCTTAGAAAGCATTATTTATTATGAAAGAGTGAGTTTTGTGAACATCTACAATCTTTTAGCTTATGTCATCAAAGGAGCATCTTTTAGAAATGCGGTTATTTTAAAAGAGTAATTGTTACACAATGACATTATATTTAAACAGATATGTTGTGAGCGCGCAATCGTGAAGACTCGAAAACGTCCTAATTGGGACGTTTTGACTTTAGTCTGCGAGACGCATGGCGACGAGTAATACGCTTAGTTGAAGCAGCTAAAAATTCGTAAACGGCCATCGTGTGTATTTAGAAAGTGTACCAATTCAATTATGATACCAAAGTTAATAAAACACAAGACCACATGTAAGTATGCAATATACTTCGATTTATTCATATATTTCAATTATTTTCCTAATTTTCTCATATTTGGAGGTTAGAAAAAAGAAAGAAATAGGAATACATTTTTTGTCGTGAGGAGTGTGAGGACGACAAGGACGCATGCACTCGCATTCACAATTTGCTAGTCTGTGATGCCAACATTCGGTGATTGGTGGCCAGAATAATGTTTGTTTACATTCACGCGCATTTAACAACACTAGCTGTCTCTTTATTTCTTGTTGTTTTTATCAAGCCATCTCTTTTCTATCATTTTTACTTGTAGTGAAATGTAAAATGAATGAAAAGTGGGTATGTGTGCTACACACTACACTTTTTTCGGTTGTGTTGTGAGTGTATAACATATCTGTCTATTATAATATAATTGTTGTTACAGTACTAGTTCGACATTAGTCACGTATCAAAGACTTCAGATTGATATAACAACTGTCGTCAATTATATCTCACCTGTGGAATCAGCACGTGTCCCATAGACAGCATACCAAGTCCGCCCAACTCCTTAGGCGTGTAGAACACGACGGGCGGGAAACGGGAAGGCATTTTAGAGTTGAGACCGATCTTGATACGAGTCTGGATCTTGTTCTCGCACTTTACGAGTAGGTCGAGGAGTTCTTGTGTATTGACGACAGCCTCGCGGAAGTACGTCATAAGACCTATGGGAATAATGCAGAGATTTACTTGTTGGATTCTGTAGATGAAACTAGAAACGAACATCTGCCTATTGACTGTTAGGCGTGGCCAGGGGCCTGTGCTAAAAATAATGGTAGTAACTATACCCCATTTGAATTAATATTAGAAATTTAAATAAACCTCTTTTACAGTCCGTTCAACCGATTTTGACTTCTATTGCGTTGGCGGCATGACAAATGACAGCTGTATTAAACAGTTGGTATTCTAACCACGTTTTTGCTTTTAATGTCATCCTGAGGCCCAGTTTCCACCAAAGCGTAGAAGAGCGGAGAGGAGAGATGTTTTGTAAACAACCAATAATATATCTTTATTTCCATATCGCTCCGCGTAGCTATCTTATTGGTCGTTCGCAAAACATCTGCTCTCCTCTCCGCTCTTCTCCGCTTTGGTGGAAACCGAACCTTATGCCTACGGAATAGAAGTCAAAATCGGTTAAACGGGCTGTAAAAAAGTTTATTTAAATTTTTAAACTTATTTCAAATGGAGTATAGTAGTTATCAACTATGCTGTAAGCTTACAGGCTAACTAAATGCGGCAGTTTTTGAAGTAAATACTTCTTTAGGCGCGTTGAGCGATTTTTTGAAGTTCGCGTCACCGACATGCTGTCAAGTTAAATTGACCATGTGAAAAGCTTAATTTGTGTATACTCATACTGTGCATTGTTTTGTTTGAGATAAAATCATTATGTTATTGTAGTGAAAACTTCTTTATGCGCGTTGAGCGATAAGATTTCACTTCTGTCGGCAGTCCCATGACTGCCTGTTTTTGAAGCTTCTTAAGGCACGCTTGACTTGGGGAGTAAGCTGGTGAGAGCGTTACGGAAAGACGCTACGGACGTTGTTTAAATTTTAAACATGGAACACACCGCGTCACCGCCGCGGGCCGTCCCGCTTAATAGGTATTCTGGCTGTTTATACACTCACAAGACCGCAGCTTTTTTGAAGTAAAACTTCTTTTGCTAGCGAACAGTGATTTCTCTTTTACTTCAGACGTGTGGTATAAAGCACACTCGTTTTTTTTTCTACATAGAACGCCTTCCACCTTTTCTCAAATAGTGCCCTACAAACAACTTAGCTAGATAGGCAAGCAAATAGCCAGCTGCTTATCATAATTTGTGTCAAGGCATCATTCACGCGTACGTAACATTCAGCAGCTTACAGAAACCTTCAGCTAAATCAATCTGCTCTGCCTTTTCCCAACTACGTCGGGGTCGGCTTCCAGTCTAACCGGATGAAGATAAATACCGGTATTTTATATGGAGCGACTGCCTATGTGACCTCCACAACCCAGTTACTGGGTAATATGATACCCATTGATAAGACTGGTTGTCAGACTTTCGGGCGTCTGACGACCCGTAACGACTGTCAAAGATCCACGAATGACAACTGGGACCAACGTTTTTACGTGCTTTTCGAGGCACGGAGGAGTCTCGGTATGTAGAGATGGTCACCCATCCACGGACCAACCCCGGCAAGCGTAGCTTAACCTGATGGATCGAGCCATGCGGCTGTTATTAGTTAACCACGAGCTCCTCATCATCATCATTTCAGCCGACAGACGTCCACTGCTGTACATAGGCCTCCCCCAAGGGGGGGAAATAATTGTTTGGCGCCGAAATACAGGCTTTTGCCTAGTTCGGCTACAGATGTCTAATTCATTTGTAACAGGAAACTAGTATAGCCTATATATTATACATGTGTATCATAGTAAGGGGGGGGGGGGGGGGGGTGTGTGCCATAATCGCCACGCTTGGCAGGCGGATTGGCGAGCTCAGCTGCTCAGCCTTCAGCTAAGTATTAAATAATAATCATAACTAACCAATAAGCGCCGTATTCCACTTGTTAACAATCTTAGTGAAGGTCGTAGATCCCGACGCCATAAGAATCTGTCGCACTCTGTTGTGGAATCTTGCGAGAGACTCGTCGTCAACGCGCAGGTAACATTGTGCAGTTCGTTCTTTTGTCACTTCGTTCTGTAAGTTCCACACGCCGTCACGGTGGCACAGCTCTTCATGTTGACTGCGACACTATGTGAAAAAGGTTAGATTTATTAGAGAGAGGACAGAATTAGGGCTGTTTGATCAACTCTACCATTTAACAACACCCATGCACTCCAGCAAGGAAAAAAAAAACACGTAAATAAAAATAAAAAAGAAATCCTGTTTATTGGAAAAACAATAAAAGTAAAGTGGACTATGCAAAATTATGAGCGCTATAACAGGTACTTTCAAACACTTCCACACAATAGGCATAATGGACAGCCCTCTATGCAGGGCTTGCATGGAAAATCAAAAATCAAGTCATTTATTCAAACTAGGCTTAGAATCAGCACTTTTCGAACGGCAAAAATTACATGAGACAATCCCCCAAAAACGCCCACCCTTCACCACTTCCTAGTGCTTTAGTTGGGAAGAAGAAGTGGTGCAACCCCAACTCCCCAGCAGCACAGCTGTCTGTTCACATATAAAACTTGAATTTATACAATAAATGGAGGATGGAGGCTGAAGTAACCGTTGCGCATGTGCTCTTTGAATGCACAGGCGTCACCCAGATCAGAACAGAAACCCTCGGGTCACCCAGATCTTTCACAGATATCCTAAGAAGACCAGGAGATCTAATCAGCTTTTGGAGGGAGGTGGGCTGGTTGGAATAATAAATGACGGCCGCCATGGCCCACGCACAATGGTCCACGTGAAGGACTAAGTGCGGAAACCAAACGCTCTAACATAGAACAGGTATTTTTGTTCTATTTTTCTTTTTTTTTTTATTTTTTAAAAACGTTGCCCCACACTAGGAATTTCTCCTGTATCGTGGGTGCGTTTACAAACATTAAACTCACATACACCAACAGCCAGACCCGGAACAACTACTTGTAGGTCATACAAATATTTGTTCCGTGCGGGAATCGAACCCGCGACACGCAGCGCAGCAGTCAATCGCTTAACCACTGCGCCAACCATGCCGACAATACTATTGATATGTGTTTAGTGCAAGGAAACCTTTGTGTTCTGTAAAACGCAAGTCCTCGCGTCCATTCTTTCGACTAAGAAAGAATAGACACATGGAATGTACGCAAATGCTTGCTAATGAATGTATTTGAATGATTCGTTTCGAGTAACCCTTGTCTCTAAGATAAATCAACCTGTTACACATACTTCCATGGTGTATACAACTATTCCTACCTTAGGCAATATCCTGCACTCGAAGCCAGCCATGTTGAACAGCAGGTTCGGGTTGTCCTTCGAGTAGCAGGACACGAAGCTGTTCTCCCATTGGATGGTGGTGACGGAGCGGGGCAGCCGGTTCTTTATGTCCCAGAATACGGCGCGACCACTGATGAAGAAGACATGAGGATAAAAGAGGATATAAAATAACAACACGCCTGTCTTTTCAAAGGGGTAGGCAGAGGGGTGTTTGTTGGCAACATTGTTTGGTGGTAATATTTTAGAATATTTTAGTAATTTCTGATTGATTTGGTATCAGTATTCGGAATTCCAATCCATGATTCGAAATTCACTGCACAATACTTATTTTATGAACATAATTGCACTCCCTTGTAAAGCCTCAAGTTTAACATGAATGATTTATTTCTGGATTAAAATATCCTACAACTCAATGTTTACCTGAGTGGCATCGAAAATGATCTCCTTTCAATGAAACAATTATATTTTTCTCAATACTCACAGATTGACGTCATGTTTCATAAGTCGCATGCGCGCGTCTCGTGGCCAGCATTTCTTATTGTTGTATCCTACTATGTTCTCGTTGTTGGGATCCGGGTGCTCTGTGAGGTAACGCTGGATTAGGTCGCGAGCCTCTTCTGCCGTGAATCTGGTCGATAAAATGTTAGGTTAGACTTCTAGTAAATTAAAAAAGAAACCAATTGGCCAACCACCATTTCAAGGATTGGCATTTTTGAAGGCAACAGACTCGTGTTATCTTTTCTAGCACTAGTGTTAGAAGTCACATTATTGCAGACAAATTAATAGTGATAGGTAATTCAGAAATAAAAGTGAGCCGTCACGGGACGCCTGGCAGGTGTGAAACATCGAAATCAAACAAACAAACATCGAAAATAAAAAAAGGTCAAGGTGGCGTAGCGGGCGGACCGCGCGCGCGTAGTGAGCGGCGAATCGCCACGCGGCATGCGTCGCCCCGCCAGCAATCGGTTTTACGTGCGCCTATAGATGTTTCACATCAAAAAAATCTGTCCTTAGATCTGTTGGATTACTTCAATATTGTGCATTGCAATAACTTACTTGCAAGATCTTGTTGTCTTCAAATAAGGTAATTTATTTCAAGTAGTTGTGAAGTCAATCTAAGTTACGTTCTAAATAGTTTTGTCAGCGTTTTCACACTTTTCACTATACCAACCTGAAGAAAATATGAATCCTGTCGACATATCTGCAATACAGTCTAATCGGGTGCGCGGTTTCCGTCGACCGATCCTGATAGGACAAGAAGTCATTCGGCAGTTGTGGTGGCCCCGCCATCTCACTCGCTCGTTGTAACCCGAGCACTAGCAGGTCGAGTACTAGCCCATAATACTGGACTATGAACGAGGCGAATTGAAGACCGCGGATGATGCCGTATGAGTTTGTGTGGTTCATGTCCTGTAGAAAAATGGTATGATGAGAATGTAATAGAATTTCGTTTTTAGCAGTTCTTCAGGAGAGCGGTTGAAATGAGCAGTCTTTTATGTAAAAGGGTTTATAAGCCATAAAATAACTAACTTAACAATGAAACTATGTAGTAGAACTGAGATTTGGCAGCTCAGTTATTCAGTACATTTATCGCAGCGGTATCAGCCCCGCACACGCACAAATAAATATGTAAATTACTTTCAATGCATTGCATTAACTATTATGTATGGATATTTTGAAAATGTACTTTATATTGTGGTGAGAAATAAATCTTTATCTTATCTTACTTCCATTGAAAGACGAGTAAGCAAGCATAGATATTATTATTTTATTAGCTATGAAAAGGCTCTGACGCCATTTAATCTCTTTTTTTACCAGAAACCGAAAATAAAATGAATATAAGATATCTAGATTAGTACATCATTTCAGCCGAAAGACGTCCACTGCTGGACATAGGCCTCCCCCAAAGGGGTGGGGGGGGGGGGGTTTGTCATAATCGCCACGCTTGGCAGGAGGTTTGGCGATCGCAGTATGGTGTTAAATGAAAAATGCATAGAGAATGCTGCTGCCCATTCTGTAGTAAGTCCCTTAGTCGCCTTTTACGACATCCACGGGTAGAAATAGAGGAGTGCTATTCTTTAGGTACGGCACCACACAGACGATAGATTAGTACATTACCTTATAATTAATGATAACGTTGTTTTTAGCAGTCATGTAGTCAGCGATGTTGTGGTCGACGATAAGACGCAGTAGCCTGTTCAGAAGGGTCAGATCTATTTTCTCGTATAACTTCTCGAAGCGCGACTCTAGGAGGACGTTGCACTCGCCTTCACCGACCTCCCACACGTCTTGTAGGTTGTTTATACCTAAAAGTTGTATATGATGTGAGTATATATTGTAGTGTGTTATGGAATAGATTTTTGTCTTTATACAGTCTTGCACCAAATGGGCATTGTTCTTGGGTGCACTTGCATAGTGCATACAGGAATAATCGTCGGTGGGTGTCTAATTTCATTAAGTGTCTAACGGGCCCCTGTGAGATGGCTTCGGCCCCTCGTACGCCTTCCAAAGGCAACGTCGAGATATGTCGAAAACATTTATATAGTAATAATATATTTATTTCAGACACACAGTCCATAAAATTGATACATGGAAGATGTTACAAAGAAGGAAAGAAAGATTGCGTTTATTGGCTAAAAAAAATAAACCTTAGGGTTGTTAGTAAATACAAAAAAAAACCGGTCAAGAGCGAGTCGGCATATGATACCCCACATGCCCTAGTAGCCCCACTCCAAATTTTTAAGACACGTTAACAATTTTTTTTTTAAATTCGTCATAACTCGGAAATAATGCTGCCTAAAAAAAAATCGAGAATGTGCAAACAGCGTTCTTTCATCAACCCTAAAAACGGGGTGAAGTTATGGGCGTGGTCCTGCTCCCTCTCGTAGTCTACTAAATATGAGACTCCGTCTTGATCATCAATAAAAATCAAACTGATGATCGAGACTAGCTTGGCTTCAAGTTACGATTACGCAAATCTCCCGAATCAGATTGCAGTGGACGTTGAATCAAGTGACGATACAGCGTGGTAACAATCCACTGAGTTGGCTGTGCCATCACTCGACAGCTCGAGTACTGGAGTACGCAAGGGGGTTATGACTAGAGATCGTATATTCGGATGCATAATCACCTACCCCCTTATTGACTACAGATCGTATATTCGGATGCATAATCACCTACCCCCTTATTACAAAAGAAGGTTTATCTTCAGACCCACGTTTAAAACATGGAGCCCTTATTGAATTTTGAACTTTATTCCGACTATGGTAAAGTTCCTAAACACAAAACTGACAACTTAACCGAATTAAGTTTTCAGTTTTGTATCCACTCGCGTGCGCCCCGCGCGCGCGCGTCCCTCGTTTTGAACATGAACTATTTTTTATCGCTTTTTTATGGCCGGCGACCCACTTATAAACGTTTCGTAAACAAAAAAATTCTATGAAGCGTTGTAAGGTGACGACTGTTTCGTTGAGTGCATAGATAAGGCTATACAATTCAAGTTGTTTCGTAAATTAAATGACTGAAGTGTTTTTTTAATGTGTGTTTAATGGGAACTACAGATCCCAGCAGCATTTTACTTGTAGCTTCTATTGTACAACTCGGAATTCCATGTATTATATATCAATCGAAAGGGCGTAAAATCTCCAACAAAATGGTATAAAATCTTCACCAGTATTAATTGTCACAAAACACTTGCACGGAAATGTTAGTTCAACAAGCTGACAATGTCATTTTCAACCACAGATTTCATATTTCCTCTGCCTGATAAAACACAGATAATTATTTTAGTGTTTTTATATGTGTTATACTTAGGAATACAAAATTGTTTACCTACACACTGTTATTACTGAAACCTCGCGATCCCCGAATAAAAATATATTTTAAGAAGCCGTTTCCATACTTTGTATCCTTTGCCGGGGAAGAAACGTACTTTAGGTAAATATGCATCCGAATATCCGATCTCTAATAATGACTTTATTTGTTGCGTTGTTTTGACATGAAAGACACATCCTTATTTTCGTCTGCTTGAAATGACAGACATTTACAAACACACAATAGACAAATATCTTACTTATTCTTCATATCTTCTCTTCTTGATGTGATGATAGCGCGACCGACCGAGGTGAGGTTTGTAACAAGGGGATGATCGACGAGGCAGATCTCCTTTGCCACAACGCACACCCCGGGCGGTCGCATAAAACTTCTATTTTCTTTCTTCAATGATTTACTACAGACTCTTCGGTATTCTCAAGCACAAAGTTAGTTACGTGGTGGTTGTGTGTGTGTACCCAATTGATAAGGCGCGTCGTGAATCTTCGTTCGCACAGAAAAGAAAGTATGGCCCCGAAGATTAACGAAAGAATGCTTAAAACTTACAATTAACCTTAGGTCACTATTATAAGGTTCATAATACACTGGAGCTGCTAGCGTGCACTCAATCAGAAGTATGGCGGCTGACAAACATGCCACGCGGCGCGCGCTAACATGGCGGCAGCTGCCGACCAATAGCGGTACAGGAAAAAGAACCGCGGTGCGTGGAGCGTGCCGATTGGTCAATAGCATTTCCCGCACTTTTAAAATTCACCTTCTGCGCAGGTACATCGGTAAGCCATATCAATTGGGTACTACTGTACAGTTGCCATAATCACCACGCTTGGCAGGCGGGTTGGCGATCACAGTATGGTGTTAAAATGCATAGAGAATGCTGCTGCCCATTCTCTAGTAAGTCCCTTAGTCGCCTTTTACGACACCCTCGGGATGAAATGGGATGGTGCTATTCTCTACGTCCGGCACCAAACGGAGTAAGCAGATACCACATAGAATAACACAATTCAAAACAGTAAACAAAGCCTTCTTCAAACTTCACATACCTTGACACCACTTGTAGACCAGCAGTGGCGAAGGCTCGGTATCCGCCGGTTTAACCCACGGAGGCAGTAACCTTCGTTTATCAGCCTCATACCATAAGTACTGGTCTAAGTACGCGTCTGTGATCTTCTCTAGAGGCTCCACATCGTAAACTGGGACCAGGTGAGAGTAGAGGTCCATGAATTCTATGCCAACCTGGTAGAATAGAATGTTTAGTAATTAATAGCGACCCGCTCTGCTTCGCACGATTTTTACAACTTGACAAAAAAGCCGAAATTTCTTTATTAAAACGCTTATATTAGGTCGACCTGTATGTAACTAACTATGTAATGGAATCTAAGGTAACTAATTTAACCATCTTCCAAGGGTCGTAGCGTAATGAAAATTGGCAGCTGTATGTAGTTCTGACGACAATACAATAATATGGCGTGTTTTTCTAGTGATTTTTAAACTATTCATTATTAATGTACTAGCTGCGACCAGCGGTTTCACCCGCAGAAGTCTCGATCCCGTGCGAACATCGGGATAAAAGTATCCTATGTCCGTTTTAGCGTGAAAGCTTAACAAACAAACTCACTTTTGCATTACGTTTAGTTAGGATTCAAACAATACACAAACTTTCGCGCATAAATTCTCTAAAGTATGGTGGAAACTGCATCAAAAGTTGCGAAGTTTAGAAGAACAGACACGAAAATATTTCATTCATCATCATCAACTCATTTCAGCCGACAGACGTCAACTGCTGGACATAGGCCTCCCCAAAAGGGGGGTTGCCATAATCGCCACGCTTGGCAGGCGGGTTGGCGATCGCAGTATGGTGTTAAAATGCATAGAGAATACTGCTGCCCATTCTCTAGTAAGTTCCTTAGTCGCCTTTTACGACACCTTCGGGAAGAATTAGGGTGGAGCTATTCTTTACGTCCGACACCACATGGATAACGAAACGGACACGAAAATCTTTCATTAGCTTTAATTTATATTATGTATACACTAGACACAAAAAGTATTTTGATGGTTGGTTAGAGAATCACGTGATTCAACTTACATGATTAGTAGCTATTCCTAATAGTAAAAATTAATTTGAAATAAGTTGGTGACTATATTGTGGAATAACAACTGAAATTATGAGTAAGTAAGACCACCGAACTAACGAAACTTTCAATTCAATATTAAGAGCTACGGCTTACAATTTCTACCCTATCAATACAACATTATTTTTAGTATATGCGAAACCTGAATATAGTTTGTTCAGAATGAGGAACTGAATCGATTTCAATAATTTTTACACCATGTCATCACCATTTAATTACTTACAATAGAATCGTCGTACGGTGAGGTACCTACTGCCAAATTATTATCAATGAGCGCAAGACGACCCTGGAGGCGCGGGGGCGCCGTTAGCATGTTTTTGTACGGACAACCCGGTAACATAACAACCTTATAAGTTTGTGATTTTTCATGATACAGTTTTGAAATTTTTTACATAGATTCTTTACATAAAAACACTAGACACGTGTTTCTGGTTTCGCATATACTAAAACTAATATTGTATATCGAGTAAAACGCAAATCTATTTTATAAGTAAAACACAAACCTCTCTAAACGTCCTCTGCGTGAGTAAATGACGCTTGATTCTCGACAAAGCTTCGTGAGGATTATCATACGCCTGTTCTATAAGCCCCAACTCTTCTCTCTGACTCTGGTTCAGCCTGGATTTGACGCTGTAGGCCTCCTTGAGCCGCTCCAACGCTAAGATAAGGAGCTTGGTATCGTGTTTGTAGGAGAGAGGTGGGAAGGGAATAGGGGCGAAGCGCCGGGACTCCAGCCAGTGGACTGTTGTCGTGTAGATGGCGACCGCTTCCTCAGGAGAAATGTATGGACCGTCCTGTGGAATAATGGCACTTAAAAATCGTTGTTAGCACTAAGCATAGCAATATTTTGACAGAATAATTTGTATCCATATAAAATATTCCTCTCATCATTGGTGATGTTCTAGTTTAATAGTTGAAAAAACTCACAAAACAAAAAAAAAATTTTTACCTATGTACCAGAGATTGGAATAGGTTGAGCTTATTTACCTAAACTTCGAGGAAGTAACATAGAGTGGATAACACCTCTAAAATCCCGGAATAACTATAATGACGTTAAAATCCCGGGATTTGTGTCTGATGATGTAATCGGATCAGTAAGTGCTTCTAGAGAATACGTTTTACTAACATTTGCTTCTCTTTAAACAATTTGTTACAACTAGATAGATATTCTACACACTCTGAAAAACACAAATTCTTTCTTCTCTAAAGAACTTCACAATGTATCTTTGCTTACCTTCAAATAGTTATGCTGCCTCTCCTGTTCAGCCTTGAGGTACAACCTAGTCAGTCGTCCAAGGTTCTTCTTACAGACAGTCTTGTCGACGGTGGCGCCACGGCGGATACGTTCACGATTGTAATGGGCCGTGTTTGTCCACCAATCAGCCTTCATCTTGACGTAACGGAGAATCATGTTCTCTATTGGTGTTGGCAGACCGGGTACCTAGAAAATAATTTGTGTTTATAGGAAGTTATGTATGTTGTAGAAATGTGCAATTTTTTGGTGTGAAAGGCTGTTATGCAGTATTTCGGCCACAGGAAGATGTTGTTATTTGTTATTTTGTTCACATTATATAATTTGTCAACAGATAATTGTTTTTTTGAATGTTAGAAATAAGACGAAGCTAAAAATAACGCTAAAAAGGAGTATATAAGTGTATAAATCTTTAATGCTAACCAGCATTAAAATCAAATTCATTTATTTGCATAAATAAGGTACAGAAGGTTGGTAAAACGTACAAAATTGTTCTCTTATTCTGCCATTAATTTCGGCGTGCAAATACAAAATCAAGCTACATATTTTATTTAAATTAATTAACCATAATCATGCAGACATTAAACAGATAATCCCATTAAAAACATTGTATTATTGAATTAAATAAATGTCAATTTATCAATGAAAAAAATAATAATCATAAATGTCAATAATAGGAGAAATTCGCCACACTAATATAATAACAATAATAAATTTAAAATGATCGTGCAGTTTACAAAACTTACAATTTATAATAATAAAAACTCATGTACACTATAGAAGCATTAAAGATTTATACACTAATTGTATTTTCATGTCAATATTGCCAAGTGTCCTACCTTCCAAGGAATATTAGCTTTCCAGCACCTCCAGGCTTCAGACAGATGCTGCAGGATAGTCCTGGCCTTGTTCTGCTTGATACCTTCAGGCATCATATCCACAATGTCGTGCATGACCGACGCGCGCAACTCCAGGTCGAAGTGGGATTCGACGCGCTGTTTCGTTACCGTCTTTGCGACACCTGGGTAGATGGGAATGGGATTTATGTAATGTTGATGGGGAAAAGCCTCAGTCTTTTCCAAAAACAAAACAAAAATGTTATTTACTTCAGTAGCCCAAATCTCTAGGACAATTATCAACCACGGAATATAGGGCTGTCTGGGACTAGTCAGTGAAATATACGAACTAAAACACTTCTATTTTTATGCTCCATGATATCATGCATACCCTTTGAAACTCGTAAATACCTTTAGAATGTCTTCCCTCGAACTGCCTGGACAGCAAGTTTCCAAGCCAGCGTTCTAGTAGCGGTGTGATACCGCGCATAAAGAACAGCCATACGCGCCATCCTGGCGCCCAGATACCGCAACCAGGTCCCTTGGATACCGGGCCCTAGGACCAGAATTGATGTTTTAATATTATCTGTTTCCACTTCCCAATTTAATAATACAATGGGCGAAAATGTACAATAAAGACTCAGATATATGCCAGTGACCTTGAGTGGTTAGCTTGCGTGTTCTGTACTGAGCTCACGCAACGCATCGTACGTTCAGCCAGTAATAAGACTCGCCCATCAAGGAGCGCTGTCCCCAATTTGACGCATTATTAATTTATTATACACAAAACAAGGGTATTTTAATAAAACGCGTATACTTAAAGATCAATAATTAAATTATCTTTAAATTGGTGAAGGTTTCAGAAAAATACGCTTGGTAGATTTTGCGCCATTCTCAATTTTTTATCCGCGTTAGACATAAATTTACAAATTATTTTCACTATGTAATATAAACATAATCTAAGATATTCACATATTAATGCTAATTGAGAAAATGCACTAATTTAACATATATTTTTTTTTTCAAATCATTAACACTATTCGTTTTGACGTGATCTTCAATATAAAATCATTAAAAGTCGGTTATCGTCGCCCTATGACGTATTCGAATCATGAAAAGCCAGAAAGTAAAATTTGCAACTTTTACATTAACATTACCAGAGCAAAGAGAGGAACTTCTTGCCCAAATCTGATTGCCAATACCCATAATTATTCAAGCCTCAAGTGAATAGGTTCTCACTCTTCATTGCTTACCAAGCAAAATAATTATAAACTCACCGTATTAAACCTATAGTAGATCAGATGTTTGAGATCCTTGCACATGCGGATCTGTCTCATGAGCTTGTATTTGTAGCGGTACATGCCTGTCAGCTGTCCCACATGCGCGAAGATATACTGTAAGCCGTCGGCCAGTTGGAACGAGTCCACGTTGTTCAGACGGTACTGCACGTGGGAGTCCACAATCAGTTTCGTCAAGCGGAGGATCTCTCGACATAAGTGGAATGCTGTAGAGGAAAATTGGGTTAGTTCATATGGCATTTGAAATCATTCCAATCAATCATGGAAACTGCCTTTCAAAAAACAACTTTAGACAGAGTTTATGCTATCAATGAAAAGTTTTTACAGAAGATAAAAATAAGTTTAAGCAATGATCTAAATTATCCCCCTGTAAGAAGTGTTTACAGAGGTAATACAATTTGTTTACTTACCATTACCAAACCGAGACTTCTTCCTCTCCTTGGTAGTCAAGGTCTTGACAGGTTTCAAGTTGAAGTTGTAGTCCAAATGTAGGTAGTTCAAGTTCTTGCGATGGATGAGCAGGTTCAACATATTGTACCCTTGACGACATACTTGTAGACCAGCTTCCACCCAGTCCAGAGTTGTGGTTTGGAAGAACTTGGTGGATTTGAATGAGCGGAAGAGGTACCTATGGGTAGAGAAATTCGATTGAATGGTGATTGTGCAAATGGTATTCTAGCTTCAAAGAACGAAAATATTTGTTGCAAAAATTCTATTACGTGGAACTTGTGTTCTGGTCCTTTACACAGAAATCCCACAAAGAGGAATGCGCACTGTAGCTCAGAATCATCAACATCAGAATGACTCAAGCATTACTTTATACTAGTTTCCACCAATCCAATGGCTTGAATCTAGTCTTAAGTACTGCCTGAGTAACGCTCTATAAATACGGGCCTTAAACTATTTAACCAAGTGATTTACTTACTGTGCTAGTTTATGAAAAACAACACTAAAATAATTTTGAATCAAATAATCAAAGGAGCATATCAGGTGGCGTTCCATGGTTTCTGCCTTCCCCCATGTGAAGAAGGCGTGAGTTTATGTATATAAACACGGCTCTTCAATTACTTACCTCTTCTTCTGTGGCTTTGGAGGTCTGTGCTTCAGCGCGTTCAGCACATAATATTTGAGGAGCTTCTGATACGAAACCCTCACTTTGACAGGTTGTCCAGGCGGGCAATGTTCTTTGTACCAAGTTTTTACCAGAGGCACATCGATAGCGCGGCGAGTTCGTCCTGTGTGAAGAACATTTATTTAGGAACATAATGTAGGTGTGCTGGCTATCATGGCTAACGCGTTTCAGTACTGATAATATTGCTCTAGAATCTGAGGACAGTATGTGAGGGCCAGAATATGGCACATCCTAGTTTTAAAGACAGGGTTTTTACAATACATCCTCTTGGCATAGAACGACTCGTCATATTTGCGTAACAATGACACAATTGCAATAAATTTGATTCTTTGTGTTCAGTCCTCTGAACTCAGAATTGCAATTTATCCAGTGTAATGATTGTTGAATTACTAAATTGACTGATATGGAGTGTTATGTAAAAAGGATGTTGCAATAACCTCTAAGTATCTGATTTGTGTTGTGGAACCTAAGAAGATGCTGATAATATACTTTCTGTATAGAAAAAGTAGAGATTGGCGGTCGACATTATTGCCTTGAAACTTGGATGAAACTAGAGTTGTTGAGATTGGTACCAGAAAAGAGCGGCATGTGCCTAGCAATGGGTGACCGCTGTGGATAATAATGAACATTCTAATTCAATGTTGTAGTTATTGCTTACCTGATCTCATATTGAAAGGCCTCGGCGCCCACAACAGCGCGATCCCGTTTGCCGTATTATCAGTATACAGGGCAGTCTCCTGCAGGAACGGTGTCACATCTTCAGGCAGTAGGAACTCTTCCTCGTCAGGCAGAGGATCCAAGGACTTGACTGAGTGACGGTGGGAGATAGGATTGATGAGGGGATCGAAGTAGAAGGCTGGGAGGTCAGGATCTTCAGTCTTGATGTAGACAACGTTTGGTGTGTGGTACCTAGAGGAAAGATCTTAGTTGAAGAAGTTTTGGTGCAATTTTACATGAGGTTATTTATTATATGATACTAATCTCTGTACCTTTCAACAAGGCTCTTTAATAGATATTCAGACAATGTGTTTGTAAAGTAGAACACAACATTCTTTATATTTGTGTTCTGAATATAATGTTTTTTTTTATATGAACTTACCAGGACAGCTGGACGAAATGTGGTAAATTGTTGTACAAGTACGGGAACGCGATCCTGTACTCTGTCCTGATTGGCTGACGTATAATGATCTTGTTGATGTCATTGAACTCATTCCAGTCTTCATCTCCTGCTGAATTATCCTTCACTAAAGGCTCGAACTTCGGACCTCCAGGTATCGCCATGTTTAGAGCCTTAGCCGTGAAGAAACTCTTTGAATCGAAGAGGTAGAAGTAGTTGTCATCTACCAAGTCAGTCAGTAACTGGTTGCCAAGTCGGTATAATGTAGCCATTTGTGGTAAAGTCAGGTTCCATTTTCTGTATGTAGATCCATTCACATGTTTTGTACCTAATAGTGGCTTGTGGTCATAGAACCATGAGGCAACTGCTCCATCTTCCTCAGGATCCAGTTCAATCTGGATAGGTTCTAACGGTTCTACATCCAAGATGTTGTCAGCATAATCCAGAGGAGGTTCCTCATCGTCGAACGGTGGGAACCGCATACGTTTGAAGTGCCGACGATCACGTTTCTCTCGACGCATCATGATCCACATGGTGCCCCATTGAGCTATGTAAACAGGCTCGATGACCCATGGGATTTCATTGACGAAGGTGATAGCTCCAGTGATGTGGTAGAGTACTTTCACGTCACGGATCTGTTCCCAGGGCATAGGCATGTTCTCTAGCAGCTTCATGACTGCATGAGGCATATACTTTAAGGCGCCAAGGTATACTCTCTTGTCGTGCCTGTATTTGCGACTGGTCATGTCTCCATGGTCCCTGATGATTTTGCGGATGTGTTCGGGAGGCATGTCCTCTTTCTGTGCATCTACAAAACCAAACTTGCGCTTCTCGGCGAAGCGTTTTGATTGGAGCTGCATCCATTTTTGGGCTAGACAGGAAAGAGAATAAGTATAAACAAATGTAAGTAAAAAGTATGGTAATGGAAAGCTTTCTATTAGGACACCTGGTCAGACCAGGAACAGAGGTTTACTTGATTTTAATTAAAATGCTGTCAATTGATGGAAAATACTGTTCACAGGTACGTTAAGGAAATGCAGCGTGTATCTCTGTACAACACTAGCTGTTAAAAGTTCCACACATCACATCATGAAGCATGCTTTTGTGAGAAGCCAGTCTTGGTCTATCTAAATGACCAAAGACTTGCTTCTGGAGACTGAAAATACCATGCAAATAGATTGCATAATTATTAAAATATTAATTAATTTTATAAACAGACTACATAACTTGCATTTGTTGCACAGTGACTCGCCTGCCTCTCATGTTCTGAGCCACCATAAAGTATGAATCGGGCTGTACATTTGTTTGCAATATCAGCATTCTCCATTGTGTCTTAGATGGAGAAGAATACCAATTGCAGTTTGTAATCTACCCCACAGGAAATAATTTTACTTTATTTCTTAAAAAGTAAAACATATATGAATATGGGGGTTTTCACCAGACAATTTTTTTTAAATATATTTGGATACCAAATAGATACTATGAATATAAACAAACTATGTCAGGAAATAAACACAATGACTTCTCCTTTAATTATATTGAATAGGAAGAAAGACATAACTTTCTTGACATTTTCCTACTGTTACACGATCTCTGTTTCCGGAGCAAATTAGTTACTGTAAAATCAGAGAAAAAAATAAAATGGGTCTCTCGCGGGATTCGAATATGTAGCAAAAAACAACGACAACTATTATGGCAGCAGAGACTAAAACCAACGTCTGAAAACAAAAATAAATTTAAGATTTATTCAAGGAGGTTTAAGAAAATTATTAAACTTACACAAAAAGCGCAGAATAACCACTTAATAAATAACTCAAAAAACAAATCCAAAACGGCCTGGCAAATTATTAATAACAACAAAATTGTAAGAGAAACCATTTCTCAAATAAAAAAAGGAGATGAAATAATATCAAACCCTAATTTAATAGCTGAATCTTTTAATAACTTTTTCATTGAACAAACCTCTGGCATACCTAAACATACGTTATGCGATACCATTAACATAAATATAAACCCGCATACAATATTTATGGCCCCTGTTATACCTCAAGATGTAATGCGTATAATTAGAAACCTGAAAAATAAAAAGAGCTCTGGCCTCGATGGCATTTCAACAACAGTTATCAAATTTGTTGCACATTATATAGCTGAACCCCTTGCTCATATTATTAATGTAAGCATACAGTCTGGCGTATTTCCAGAAAGTCTCAAGAGCGTAATAGTCATACCAGTATATAAAAAAAACGATAAAGAAGAAATGGTAAATTATAGGCCAATTGCTCTTATCTCTATATTCTCCAAGATCATAGAGAAAGTTATCTTTGAATCTCTTGACAACTTCCTAACTAAATACCACATACTATGTGACGAACAAATGGGCTTCAGGAAAAATAAAAATATTAACATGGCCATCTTTGATTTTCTCCATGAAATAATGCCTAAAGTAGATTCCAAAATACCGGTATGTGCAATATATGCCGATATGTCGAAAGCCTTTGACTGCGTGGACCACGATATTCTCTTAACCAAACTGTGCTGATGCGTACGGTATTCGTGGCAATGCTCTTAACTTAATAAAAACTTATCTCAAAGGCCGTAGACAATGTACAGAGATATCACGCTTATGATTAAAATCTAGGAAGGAACAAAAACTTTATCGTCATTTATAGAAATAAAATATGGAGTTCCGCAGGGAAGTGTCCTCGGACCTTTACTATTCCTACTTTATATTAATGACCTGCCACGCCATATATCTAATCCAATGATTTTATTTGCAGACGACAGTACTTCAATTGTTTCATGTACCAATAAAGACTCATACGTAAATGACATCAATAACTCGATCAGCAGTTTAATAAAATGGCTTGACAATAATAACCAACGTATATCTACAGGTGACATGGATATCAACTACAATGGCCAAACTATCGATAAAGTGAATAGCACAAAATTTCTAGGAATCTTAATTGATAGCCAGTTAACATGGAAGCCGCAAGCAGAAGATATCTGTAAACGTCTGAGAACAGCCGCGTTTATGTTATACAACCTATCCAAAAAAGTAAATCGGTCAACAATACTAGTGGCCTACCATGGTCTTGTAATTTCTATTTTAAGATTTGGTGTTATATTTTGGGGTTATTGTAGTGAACGAGAAAGCATTTTTAAAGCTCAAAAGCGCTGTTTGAGAGCTATATTTGGCCTCAAAGTTACTGACAGTTGTGTGCCTATATTTAAGTCTCAGAAACTATTAACTTTCCCATGCCTCTAAATCCTCGAATTAGCAATATTTGTTAAAACAAACCGTAATTTATTTGCCACATTAACAGAAACCAGAAAACGAAGTACATCATTAAGATCACAATATCAGAATTTACTTCACACAGGCACATTTAAAACGAGTTTATTAAAAAAAAATGTAATTTGTATGGCTCCTGTTGTCTTTAATAAAATTCCCGATCATATGAAAACCTTGCCCTTGATGAAATTTAAAAAATGTTTTACTGATTTACTTGTAGATAAATGTTATTATTCTGTTCAGGATTTCCTAAATGATACATCATAATAACCTATTTTGATAACTTGTATAATAATTATTGTGTTTACATGCCAACAAGGCAGAATGTACACGGTTCTTTATTATGTTATTTACGATCCTATTTGTATGTACCTGCATTCAAAGCAAATAAAGTATATTCTATTCTATTCTATTCAAGAATTAACATCATGGTATTATCTTCTAATACTACTCTTACTGCTTTTTATCAATTTATGTTACCATTTATATAAATCTGAGTCTGGAAGTCAAAGAGCTCTTCAGTTACTTTATGCATAGTCATGTTCGCTAATGATTTAACTGTACAACACCAATATCATCACCCTCCTCATACATCTAGTTAACTGAATTTATTTGGAGATGGAGCAGAAAGTCTTCTTCTATACTACAAATAAATAAAATTGAAGTGTTTGTTTGTAATATCAAAATGACAGGTTTTTACTAAATACATACAAACGTATTTATAAACAGTACTTATAACAAAATAACAATTTTGAAAAAAAATCTGTCTGTCTGTTTGTTCCAGTTAATCTTCGAAACGGCTATACCGATATTGACAGGACTTTCACTGGCAGATAGGTGATGGTATAAGGAGTAACTATGGCTACTTGTAGAAAATGCCACGCGGGCCAAGCCGCGGGCAGCAACTAGCCTTTCTTATAATTTATTATTATCTCCATCAGTCATTGTCATTGTGCAATCCTGTTATGGTGGCATTATATTAATTTTGTGTTTGTTAGTGCAAGCCTTTTGTTTAGGAATTCTATTAGCGTCATCCGGATTTGTGCCGAATGGCGCCATTTGTAAGTTTGTTGCACTAATATACTACACAGGAAAAATAAAATCAAAAAATATCCACATACACCAAATAACCTAGAAACAACCGAATAAAGTAGCACATACCTTTCTCCTTGATCTTCTCTTCTGGTATATGATGAGGTTTTGGTGGCTGCGAGGGCGGCACCGGTGGCGCAGCCGCAGCAGCGGCAGCGTGGGCCTGCAGGGCCGCTTGCTGCGCTGCCGCCAACTGCTGCTGCGCCATCATGGTGGCCCAGGGGTTGGGCCCCAGCAGGTACGGCGGCAGCGACATGGCTGACCGCCTTCTATCACAACAAAACTCACATTACCTACAACAGCTTCATGATTTCACGAATATATACCACAAACTAAGATTGATACAAGCTACGAGGCAGCGTGGTAAACAGACGCCGGTTGGTAAAAAAGAAGCGGCTTAATTAAAGTTGTAGTACTTACTTTTTCTATTTCAGCGCCTAATTTTGTATTTCACTCACTTTCCACAAAAAAAACAGCATTTGTTAGGCAAATAAACTAACGAAAAACTAAAATTGCAAAAACGACTTTGGAAGCCATTTGCAATTACATTTTTTTAATGTTTTGTTAGAGTTGTGACATTCGGCTAATGTCTTTCAACTTAATGTTTAGTCGATATTTTTCAAAATTAATCGACTAAAAGTTATACATAATAATAATGGCAGCAATGTTTATTAGAAATTAGTGAAACCAATAAAGTTTAAAAAGAAAGCACTTGATTTCTTTTTCTATGACTTGACTCCTTTTTTTTTTTTTTTTTTTTTTTTTTTAGGTATGGCATCTCGTAGCAGACCTAGAGAGGTCGTTGCTACTTAACCGGATATTCCTGTGGCTGCCCTAAGGTTTTTAATCTTAAAGCCTCCAGCCAGGGCGCAAATTATATATATTAAAAACTAAACGACAGCGCACTAAGGGCACCCCCTGTGGGGTACGGACCTCGGCTCAGGGCGTCGTTGGGGGATCACAAATTACTAACAATTTGGGGACGGGCTGGATCAACATTTTGATCATGATTATTATCAGGGGATATTATATTTATTGCTACGGCGCTCTCAGCCTCTAACCGGGCGGCTGGCGCATCGACATTCAAGGGACGGGGGGGAGGACTTTTATTACCATTTACTCGGGAAGTTCGCGTGGTACCTCGGCGGCGAGGACGGAAGGTCGGTTTGTGTAATTTGTGCACTGTACTCGTGGCCCTATTGCTTTCCTGAAGGAGAGTGATGGGGTCATCCGGATCTAAGAGAGTGTGCCTCGGTCGGCGAGTCTGACTAATGGCAGAAGGCCTGTAACTAGCGGCCTGCACAACCAAGGGGTTGCGATGACGTTCCGCGGATTCGAAAAAGCGCTTTGCAAGGCGCTTCATAAACTGTTTGATGGTAGGCATCTTAAGGTCTACGTGAAGTTGTTCGTTCCGAACGAACCAAGGAGCTTTCGTAATTCTACGGAGAAATCGGTTTTGAAGCGTCTGCATCTTATGGATGTGATATGACTTTGCGTGAGCGAAGACTACGCAGGCGTAAGTCATGATCGGTCGAATGCACGCGGTGTAAATACGCAATTTGCACTTAAGGGACAACTTGCTGCGCGGGTTGAGTACGGAGTGTAGTCGGCCGAGAGCAAAACTGGCGCGCGAGCGCACCTGTTTTATGTGCTCGCCGAACGTCATGTGATGGTCTAAGACCACACCGAGATATTTGGCTCGCTTCTCCCAAGGGATAGGCTTGCCGAACATGGTGATCGGTTGGGGCAGGGCGGGTGATCGCCGGGGCCTACAGAATAGGACCCCCTGGCTCTTATCAGGGTTGACTTCAATCCTCCACTTCCTGAACCAGGCCGCGAGTCTGTTGACTTCGGCCTGAAGGATGCGGGCGATATTGTCTTGCCTGAGGCCGGAGTAGTAGATGGCCGTGTCGTCTGCGAACAGAGCTAACTGCGCCTTTCTACATTTGGGGATATCACTAGTGAATATAGTGAATATCAGCGGTGCCAGCACAGCGCCCTGAGGGACGCCTGCGCGGAGCGGATGGGGGGAGGATAGCGCACCCTCGATGCGATAGCGGAAGGTGCGGTCCGACAAAAAGTCTCGTAAGATGAGCACGAGACGATCGGGCACACCGAGTTTGTAGAGCTTATATATTAAGCCGTTGTGCCAGACTTTGTCGAACGCTTTCGCAATGTCGAAGAACACAGCACCCGTCATGAGCCCGCGCTGGAAGCCAGCGCTTACATGCTCGACGATACGGTGGACCTGTTGTACGCACGAATGTTGGGATCTGAACCCGAACTGTTCGTTTGGGATGAGGCCCTTCGTCTCGGCATAGTCTCTGAGACGCTTATAAATAAGCCTCTCATAGACTTTGCCGAAGACGTTGAGCAGACTGATGGGTGACTTGACTCCACCAGTATGTGCTCGTATATAAAAAAATGTGAGCCGTCACGGGACGCCTGGCAGATGTGAAACATCGAAATCAAACAAACATCCAAGCGTAGCGGGCTCAAAAGTAGCGAGTGGGGGGGGAACCTCGCACGCGGAGTGAGCGGTGAATCGCCACGCAACATGCGTCGCCCCGCCAGCAATCGGTTTTACACATCAAAAACTTGCTGGTTTACGTCCATCTATACCTTCCTTCGAGTTTGCTAGGCCATCGCTAGGACGTTAAGCCAGATACACACGCAGCAACTTTAGTCGCACATAGATTTAACATCACTAGAAGATCGCTAGAAATAAATCGGCTTTCAAGATCTATGTGTGACTATGTGTGAACGTGGGATTTTGAAATCACCAGTGCGATGCTGCGTGTGTATCTGACATTATGATAATGTTAGTCCGGGTGTAAACGTCCCTTAATGATGAATGATGATGAATACCAAGGAACTTAAACTCACATATATCTGAACAGCATGTTATTCGTTATAATGTCACACACCTTGCGTTTTTTTCCCGTACGATTTAAGATCAATAATTTAAATATTGATGATCGACGAGGGCTGATTAGTTGGAGCTTACTTGGAGCCAATGAGGTTCTGAATTTCCGGATCATACATTTGCGGAGCCTTCCGGTCGCCTACGTCCGGCCTAAAAGTCCTAAAACTGTAAGCCACAAATATATTTTATGTTTAGGGAAACGAGTGTGATCTGCAAAGTTTAGCTCAACCAGTAAAAATAATTGTTTTTCTAACATTTACCAAAAAGTAGAAATCGTACAGATTTTTAACAGACTTCTAAAAAGGAGGAGGTTGTGTCAATGAGGTTACCTAAATTAAGTAGCTTTTTTTTTTTATGTGTTCGCCGATGTCTCCTTCAATATTGAGGACCGATTTTCTTTTTTTTTCTTTTGTTTTATAGGGTATGGTCCCGAGGGTGGTCCCATTGTCACCAAGTCAGAATCTGATGACTTGATGACATAATCTCATATAAATCGAGGGAAATGCTCAAATTTTATAGCAATATGGGTATTTTTTATAGTAACTCGTACATCTGCTCTCGAAAAGCACCATTTGGTGTAGTGGAACTGGATGATGAAGACCACAGATGGCCACCAGAACTACGTATTATTAAGGCTCCGTGCACGAAAAAAACCCTTTTTCGTCTATTTCTTATCTAATTGTGAGAAAGCGTGAAATAATTGAAACAATAAGTCTTTAATTAACTATAAAAGTAGGTACAGTTTTTGTGGTGCTAAACCATTCGTGTCAGCTATAGCACCTGTTAATAGTTTCATCACTTTTGCGCTCTCGATAATATAGTTTATGTCGCCTTTGATTTACCTAATGAACACATACACATAAACATAAACTCACGCCTTCTTCCCATGGGGGTAGGCAGAAACTATAGAACGCCACTTGCTACGCTCCTTACATACTCCTTTGGCTTCGCCTACGTTCATACACGCACGCCCGCATTTACCTAATGAAGGTATTGTATAATCATAAAATAAAATTATGATTGTATCTCAATGATAGCTGAAGCGTGATTTTTAAATTTATTGATATGGTTTGCTGAATAATAAGCAAAAATACATTACCGACTATGTTTTTAAAAAAATATAGGTTTTTTTCAACATTATTTTTCTGCTACATTTTGCATCGAAGTTGAAAAAAGTGTTTCCACCACATGCAAGCAGACCATATAGTAATATTGATTATATTTTTAATATTTAAAATGAAAAGTAGTTTCTCGTAAAAAATACTCCGTCTACGTAAAAAGATGATCAAACGTCAGTCTCGCCACAGAGTACATTTGTGTATAAGAGTCTCGCGTCATTTTTCGGAAAACTTGATGCAAATTTTTATTTTCCAGGAATTCTTAATTTACTTGAAAACATCCTTTTAAGCCACATGCAAAACAAAGAACTCGACTTTACAAACCACAATTTTTTTTTTCTTTTTCACTTTCTCACAAACAATGAACATTTATCAAAATCAGTCGATTTCGTGCACAGCCCACTTCTCTTCAGAAAAATCGAAACACTTCCGTTTTTATGGTTTCTGTCCTAATTTAACACAAAAGAGTTTTCATTCCATGAAAAAATCACATGATTGTTTATCAGGCAGTTTGGCCATTACAGTGATAAGCGAAGATTCTAAATTCAAAAGTAGAATTTCATTTGTTTATCATAAACATGAACCGCCTTATTACAAAACAAGATCTATATTTTGACATGGCCTAAACCATGCAGCCAGTTTTTGTAATAAGAACGTAACAGTGATTGAAATACCGTTCTTTATACAAAACTGAAAACTTAGTTCGGTACTAAGTTGTCAGTTTTGTGTTTAGGAACTGTACCATAGTCGGAATACAGTTCGAAATTCAATAATGGCTCCATATTTTAAACCTGGGTCTGAAGATATATTACAAAACAAGATCTATATTTTGACATGGCATAAACCATGCAGCCAGTTTTTGTAATAAGAACGTAACAGTGATTGAAATGCCGTTCTTTATACAAAACTGAAAACTTAGTTCGGTACTAAGTTGTCAGTTTTGTGTTTAGGAACTGTACCATAGTCGGAATAAAGTTCGAAATTCAATAATGGCTCCATATTTTAAACCTGGGTCTGAAGATAAACCTTGTTTTGTAATAAGGGGGGAAATGATTCACTGTTTTCAGACAAATGTGTGTTTAGAGTTGGAGTACATTTCACCTTTAAAAACTAAAAATTAGCGCTTATACTAAAACTTTTTGTTCTGTGTTTGTATACTGTGTGTGTACTGTGACTTCGGGACGTCTGAAAAAGTTTTTTTTCTAAAACATATGGATACTTCGCCCGCAAAAGCCGCCCAAGTAGTGGCATTGCCGGATTCTGGACTTAGTCAGCGTGTTGTGGCTGAAAGATTACATCTAAGCCTGTCGTCTGTTCATAGAGTCTACAAACGCTCATCGGGAGACTGGTTTGTTCACGCGCCGTTCAGGATTTGGCAGGAATCGGGTGACTTCTGAGCGAGATAATCGATTTATTGTAACAACTTCTTTACGAAATCGATGCCTTAATGCTTTTTAACTGCAGCAGCAGCTTCATGTTGTACGTAGGGTGGCTGTTAGTGACTCTACAATTAGAAGAAGGTTGAAGGAACGTGGACTGGTACCGCACAATCCAGCAAATGGGCCAAAATTAACTGCAGACCATCGAAGAGCGCGCCTTAACTTTGCACGTGTGCACCTAAATTGGTCATACCTCCAGTGGAACCAAGTCCTCTTTTCTTACGAGTGTAAAATTATGCTGTATGGTAACGACGGAAGGAACAAGGTCTACAGAAGAGATGGAGAACGATTTGCACAATGCTGCATTGAAGAAAAGGTCAGCTATGGTGGCGGTTCGTGGACGGTTTGGGGAGGAATCGGCGCCGACGGTAAGACAGGACGTGTCTTTGTGTCTGGGCCACGTCTGCCTGCACTAAGCAGTCATCGGTACATCGATTAGTGTCATGAGCCTTACGTGATGCCCTATGCACATTTATTGGCAACGGTTTCATATTCATGCACGACAATGCTAGGGCACACACCGCGAGCGTCGTACGAGATTATGTTACCGAAGTCGGTATTTCCATTATGGAATGGCCAGCAAGAAGCCCGGATATGAATCCGATTGAAAATCTATGGGATGAATTAAAGAGACGAATTCGTGCAAGAGATCCTGCCCCAGAAATACTTAGCCAGCTGCAAAATGCAATCCAAGAGGAATGGAATGGAATGCCACAACATTTGATCGTGACTCTCATCCCATCGATGAAGAACCGTATGGAAGCAGTAATAAGAGCTCGGGGTGGCAATACAAGTTATTAAATAAACGTTTCTTAGCTATTTTTTTTCATTTAAGTACGTGTGTTGTTTTATCAATTTCCTTCATACTCCATACAGGGTAAAAATGACTTATTAAACAAAATACGAAACCTATGGAAATTTGATTTGAATTTAGAACATTAACATTAGGATTTGAAAACCTCATATTATTCACTATTAAACGACATTTGACTTATATTCCTAAATATACACATTTTTCTGATAATCCTTACAAAACATAAACTTGCAAGGTGTTTCTACTTTTCTGATGAGAAGTGTATATAACGGGTTGCGATTAGATTAGGTACTCTAATATGTTTGCTAAGCATTTTAAGCTCGTCACAATGCTTAAGGTGACTGGCAGTTTTCCTGGTTCTTATTAGGAGCACTCCTCAATAATTTAACGTTCCTGCATCGGGAAAAGCAATATTTTGTAAAAGGTGATGAGCAGTTGACACTCTTGAGTTTAAATTATGTTCTCTGAGTTGACAATAAGCTATTGTAACTTAGATAGCTTATAAACTGACCCACTAAAAAGTGAAAAATAAAAACTTTTTACAAAAAACACAACCGACTTCCAAAAAAACACTATAACGTGAAAAATAACTCTAATTTCGGAAGTCGGTGGCAAAAAACTAAAATACAGATCCAAAGACACCTACTTCCGAAATTAAAGTTATTTTTCACATTGTAGTGTTTTTTTGGAAGTAAATTGTGTTTTTTTTTGTAAAGTTTTTTTCGTGTAGGATTTGTTCAACTTGGGAATCGAACGCATGCAGGTTGCAGGAACTGTGAATTTGATGATCGAGACTGTCGATCATCAAATGAATGAACGAGTTTTGATCATTCTTACATAAGCAAGTCATTTACTCTAAGTGATGCAATACAAATTAAAGTTTTACAAAAGTTTTTACTCTACGTATCACGAAAACTCAAAGGAGGCGTTAGAACAATGTTTTCCACCGCATTGGCTCCACCGGACAGTTCTTCATTAATTTCATTAATCGTTTCACTCATCAGTTCTTCGTCTACGGACATCAAGTCATCGCTTCGTTGAGAATTGTTTACGTTATTAGCAGAGTATTCTTCAACAATTTGAGTTAGAGCTTCCGCTATGTCGGAATCAATAGAAGAGGTTTCTATTTCATTTGTATCTTCTTCAAATGTAGCATTTTCATCGTTGGTGCGTATTTCATTACTCTCAATAGAATTAATTCCATTAATATTCTGATTAGCGTTCATGTTTTCACCGCTTTCAGCAATCATGTTATCATCAGTGGAATTTCTGTCATTACTGTTGTCATTCATTTCCACACAAGGAAAATCATCATTAGAATCTTCAATAATTTCTACATCTGAAATATTGTGATTTTCTTCTTCAATCGAATCTTCGTCATAAATAACACTGTTAAGTAGTTGTTCTGATGACCGTACTGAAGGGTAATTTGTGTTCTCTTCCACGTCGATAACTTCTAATTGTTCGTTTATTGGGGATTTGGGGGGTGCAGTATTGTTAACCATTAACGAGTTATTGGTACTAGCTTCAATGGATGTTAGTCCTTTATAAAAAATATTCGGCACAAAAGTAGAGTCGGCACTAACATCAGTCTTACTATCACTAATTCTGCTTCTTATAATATTTAATCTTCCGAGTATTTGAGGATGGTCTTCTTTGAATTTTTGTAATATTTTCTTTGTACTCTCATCTGAGTTACCATATTTCCTACATTCCAGTTGAATATTAGCATTAATATTGTATAGAATTTCTGCGTCATTTCTCTGTGGAGTTCTAATATCTTGTGCCTGCAACAAAACCTTCCTAAAGTTACAACTAATTCGTTACAAGAACTGGTAGCAATGCTATTTGTAAATTATCTGTCATAAATAATAACACGTGCTTCAAACATGAACATTTTAGCAGGAAATGTCGATGACTTTCCTCATCAGGCATTTTAATATAGGTAGTCGTTGAGATAGCAATGAAAAAATAAGTGCCTAGGTTGTAAGGTCCCCTGAAAATCTAGTATTTATTACAAACAATTACTGTGTCTGCTTCAAAGATTATTTCGCTAAGCTTAATTTATTACACATAATTTAAACTTACATTTGTATTCTTTGAAATGAGTTCTGCAAGTTCCATAGCTAATTTAACTGTATCTTCTGGTAGATTTGTTTTATTAGCGAGAGCAAGTCCGTAATGCTCAATTTTGGTTACACCTGGTTCTATTTTGTGTTGGTATACTAATCGTTTTTGTAGATTATCCGGGTTGCCCACTTTTTCTTCAGTTACTGCTGTATGTCGACTAGAAAAAAAATATACTTGAGCCTGACTTCCTTTTTGTTCGAAAGTAGTAGTAGCTGTTCAAAAGAAGGCTCTTACTTGACAACGTTGAAGTACAATTCTTGCAGTCTCGTCAGATAGATAAAATGGGTGGTAAAGAAAGTGAAAGCAGGACTCATAATGAGTTCTTCGCAGATCGCCCAAGCTACACTTGTACCCTCCTCCACACAAGTGCCCCTGAAAGTTTAATCATTTCTTTTAATAACATCGTATTATTAACGCCTAATTTTTATTATACTTACCTATATCATGAGTTTCATACTTGATTTTGATACTTGCCTACATAGTTCGTCTATAATCACTAAACTTGCAGGCGTTAATCCCTTCAAGATGTGTTGAGTTTCCTTTATCTAAAATACACTTATTCTTTTACAATATTCTTCATTATGCTTTGTTTTATAATCATTAATCGGTATCGAATTTACCTCGAAAACGTAAGTGGAAGCATTCAATTCAACACTATCGTTGAAACCTATCCTAGAGAATATTCTGTCGCAAAGTCTCAAAATTGCGTTTGTTGCGGGTAGGAAACAACCTAGCTGAAATATAATAGTTTTATGGATAATTTATTTCTCAGTAGGTAACTTTTTCATCTACCGACTTGATTTTATCTTATTTCACAAACCTGCGCCATAACTTGTATAATAGCAACTTGTTTTATGTAGATACTTTTGCCTCCCATATTTGGTCCGGTGATGATTGTAAAATTATGCTCGGGAGTCGCAAACTGAAACCAGCATACAAATATCATCATATTATATTTGAGGTGGGGTTAAAGTTTTGAACGTATTTCAATAATTATGTAAGTACTTATAATTATGTTTCTTACAATATCATTCGGAACAGGTAGAACTTGGCTATTGTAATCCAAAAGAGGATGCACACTATTTCTTACATCCACGAAGCTGTTGAAATCCGGCCTTATGTAGGAACCAATCGAGCTAGCCTGGAAACCAGAAAATATTTATTTGATTATGTACTGAATTCGAATGATTGTTATTTAAATATTCCGAGAAAATGTATGTGGAAAAATTGTACTTGAGCCATGGCTAGAAGAACATCTAACTCAGCAACATTTTCACAAAGCGTGTAGAGACTCGACATGAACGGACGAAGATCTTGTATTAAAGATGAAATTACGCTAGAGGAAAGACAAAAAAATTATTATTAAAAATATCGGTGTCTAGTGTAGCGATGTCATATCGGTGTTATATCGATAACTCATGTGTGTCAATTTCCAGGGAACACAACTATTTTTAGAAGGAACTTTCCCTTTTTTCATACGCAACGAGTTAGTAAGATATGTTTTAAGCTGCAGCTTTACAATAATATTAAATTCACTAACATGTTACTCATTTTCTGTATTTCGTTTAACGACTCCTTTGCTTGCTGATTCAGTACCACTAATTCTTCCGTATTCATTGTTACGCTGGCACCACTGTGGTGGACCTGCCACAAGAAATTGAGATTCATTTAGCCCACTGATGACCATGGCACGATAAGATTGTTACGGAGTAGACTTAACATAGGGTGGATTATTATGATTTTCTATACCTTTAGGATTACGTATATAGTATAGATTAACCTGTATAAATATTGGCGGCAAGTCCTCAATATTGAAACAGCTCCTATTCTTCGGAGCCAACGGCAAGACTATGTGGAAGCCTTTCATCATATTCTGATTCAACCTCAAAGGCAGGTCGTATGTTTCACTGAGCTGTTCTACAATCTTCTGAATATCTTCTATGAGTTCAGAATAAGTTCTTCTAGCTACATCTAGAAGACCATTAATATCCGGCTTGACTGCGAAACATCTTTGAAGACTACCCATGGCACCTTTTTCTAAGTGTGCGTCATCTTGGATTATTCTTTTTATGCGCTCTGTTATTTCATTGTAGTGAGGGTTTTCAAGATCCTGATTAGGGTTAAAATTATAGAAGTACAATATTTCAATAAATAGTTGTTATAAATCCAATCTTTCATCATTCCTATGCATACTGAAATGTTATCTCAAAACATTTAAAACCTACCAGCTATGTTTTAATTAAATCTAGGTAGATCCCTACCATTCAATTCTTACCAATTTTATTTTCCTGAGTCTTCCACTAACAGCTCCATTCAGTGCCTCTACCAACTTGGGCACCATATCCATGGTTACTTTCAGTAGGAGCGTCTGATTCAGTTGAGCCTCTCCTATCTTGTCCATGTTCTGGTTTGCTGACTCCATGCATAAGAGGAGGATTTTATCTATATCTGAAAGTTTCTTTAGAACATCCTACAAAATTATTTGTTTTAGACATAGGCTGAGCAGGTCTATTTCTAAATCATTGGAAATAAAGTCTTAGATCAGTAATTCACTATGCTACCTACTACGATTTTAACTAAGTATATCAGACATGATTCTAGAAATACCTGCAAATCCACCATCAGTCCCGAATCATTTTCAATCAGATCTTGTATGGCGTCCAGCCGCGATTCAATAAACGCTTTGTTGCACGAAGGCTGAAGTATAGACGCTCTCAATGCTCTTATACCACCTACTGTATAAGTCGGACCTAGTACGCCTAGAAGACAGCAGGTAGGTCCAGCAGATGGTACTAATGGTTGCACTAGTTCGAGTTGGGTTGCTGTACCTACATCTAGAAAAGGAATTATTAGTAATACATTCATCTTCCTAATGAGACTTTTTCCTGTTGTGAAGTCTAATGAGAACTTAGGGTTTGTACGAGTACGGAAAATAGATACCTGTTCAACAGTTCTGTGAATCTGCACACATGACATTCATGCATGGGATTCGTTTTCCACCACGTGTAGACAATTATTGACGGAACCATAATATAATGATAATCATTTCGATAAGCCTATGACCAGGGGTGTATGATTATGTAATTGTAAAAAGATATTAGAAAATGTTATTGTTCATAATCCGTTAGCTACGTAACATACTGGATGATGTCATATGTAGTGATGTTTCAACAATATATTTCCTACGATTGACCTGAATGACTTATCACGCTGAGTGTGACGATAAGGCGGTATATCTTTGTGTCTGTACTTATAGACGACGACCCCCCGCATTTATACTCGTGTTGTATCTTCATAAAATACCTAGATATTTATATAAGTAATAGTCTCTAACAGGGGGCCCAAAATGGACGTTTTGGCAGAATCATATTAAGATCTGCGTGCAATTCATACATCCCGCAATTCACCTGTTTGACAGCTGCTATTTGACATTGGACTTCAATAAAGCAATTCATAATTTGTGGATCATTTTACGAAACTCTAATATAAAACTTGTCAAACAGATGAATTGCGGGGTATGAATTGTACGCAGATCATATTATGATTCTGCCAAAGCGTCCATTTTAGGCCCCCTGGTCACGTTTTATTTCGATGGGCAAATATTATCTTTCTACAACATGTCCCGGGATGAACGTATACCACCAAACGCCCCAATTAGCATATTATGTTATAATCATAATACATAATACTGAATTTTTACTATTATGTATAAAACATTGTTTATAATAATTTAGATAATCTGCTTGTGGAAGAAAATTGTGGTGACATCACAATGCCAAGCACGGCACTCAGTCGTACACGTGTAAGGGTCTAGCGTAGTAGGTTCTTCGACCATTTTGGTTTGTTTTGACTATACAGCGGAAGTGTAATTGTAATTTACGTAGTTTCCATTATTTTTGGTATAAAAATTACATATAATATATTAAAGATGTCAGAAATAGATTCAGTGACATGAAATGAAATTCGAGTGAAAAAAAAAATGAATGAATGAATTCGATTTGTGTGTGTGTGTGTTTTCGATTTGAGTGAATGATTCTGAACAAACTAATTTCATAATGACTGCATTAATTCAGTAACAAATTGTATATGAGCCTTGAGAGAGCCATCTAATTCCACCTTTATTTCGTATATACATCGGATCCAAATTGATTTGAAGAAAAATAATTGAAATGCTATTTACCTATGATCATTGTATTTTCAGACGAATGATATTCAACTTTTAGCGATTCTCTAGCAAAAACTATGCATTGGATATATTCAACATACTTCAGCACAGCTGCAGCCGCAGTTACAGCATAGAATCTGTTGAACATAAAATTAGACCTATATTCGGGATACTATCAAGTATAAATTCGAATCTAAAATTTCGTAATTTGGATAGATTATGAATAGATTTCCGAGTTTAAGTCGATTAATTATTCTTGCTTTACGTACTTATGCACTACTTCAAGGTAAACCCCGTTGTATTGAGGAGCGCACAAAGTTTGTATATGTTGACGACCTGCTGCATCATTGAAGTGTCTTCTTTGAACTGTCACCAAATTAACTAACGGATATCGATCCCTTATCAACTGGTATAGTTGATTCGGTTGCACACCTTCGCAGAATGTATGGGGAACTATAATCTGTAAAATGAATGATATAATATATTATACTTAGCGTGATATTTCGAATGAGCCATTGGTTTTCTGTGACTCCGTGTAAGCCGCATATAAATAAGTCCGCATATAATAATAATGTTAGCCGGGTGACACTACTGAATATCTTGAAAAATAACTAGCTGTTAATTGGATATTGTTAAATGGAGACAAGATTCGAGAGAAAATTAAATTCACTGCCGCACTGCGATCACTAAACCGTGTGTCCAAAACATAGGTAAGCTGATTCTGGTTTTGCACTGTTTTGGATTTTACCTTTGAATCACCTCAGGCTCTGCACATGGACCTCTCAGAAGCGGTCCATGTGCAGAGCCTGACGTAAGCTGACTAGTAAAATCACGTGTAATAAAACGTTATTCTATCAATCTTTAGTAAGACGTGTGCAAATCTGTATCTTCAACAACGTGAATGATCATGGAATATGGATAATTAAATTATATACCTCCACGGGATTGAAAAAGTTAATTTTCGTTAGTGTATGGGTATACAGTAGGGTATCACTGAATTGACAAAGCACTAGATGGGGATGTCTTAGATCTATTGCTGCTATTCCAATTTCTCCACGAGCCATGCCTCTGCCTTCGGATATAGCTGAAAAAGTAATAGCTTAATTAGGTTCTTGCCAGGTTTGTTTCTAAGGTACCATCGTTATAATATAGTCTTTTTGTATAATATCGATCTTTGAGGAGAATTCTACTGAGCAATCCACAGCTTTTGATTAAGATTTGATTGGGATAGCTAGCTTAGGGAATCCAGAACCGGGGTCTAAGGAATTTAATCTGTAACTTTGAAGGATATTTTAAGTAGGACTATCTATCCGTTACTTGGTCAGAGGTCAGTGACAAGCTTTGTTTATTTCAAGATCAAGACGTAATAGCCAGCTGGCAGCTACCTATTACTTATAATTTCAGCGTGTGCAAAATTTATCGGGCATGCGCTTAAGGCAACGATAACCGACTTTTAATGATTATAGACTGAAGATCACGTCTAAACGCGTAGTGTTAATGATTTGAAAAAAATGTATGTTAAATAAGAGTATTGTCTCAATAACTTAATATGTGACTATTTTAGATTGTGTTTATACTACATAGTGAAATTAATTTGTAAAGTTATGTCTAACGCGGATAAAAAACTGAGAATGACGCAAAATCTCCAAGCGTATTTTTCTGAAATTTTCACCAATTTAAAGATAATTTAATTATTGATCTTTTAGTTTACGCGTTTTATTAAAATACCTTTTGTTTTGTGAATAATAAATTAATAATGCGTCAAATTGGGGACAGCGCTCTTTGATGGGCGATTTCTATTACTGGCTGAACGTACGACGCGTTGCGTGAGCTCAGTACAGAACACGCAAGCTAACCACTCAAGGTCACTGGCATATATCTGAGTCTTAATATGAAGGACGATTACCTAATATCACACTTGCGTCGACTGCTGAAACGCTTGTAGATCTTGCTGAACGAGTCCCGCTGTATCCACCTAAAACATATTGTTTTATTGAGTATTTATTTGCAAGGTTTTGCAGGGCTGTGAACGATTGCAGTGACCGGATTACGTCCATTTTGACAGTTTAGGCAAATTGAAAGCCACCTTTTACAAGTATCTCCCCAAACATTGAGTTTCTTAGCCCTGCGTTATCTAACTGGGTGGGTGAATTTAGGCTACTTATTGCATATTTTTGTATTAACTAGTTTTGTTAACTTTAGTTTGTTTTGAATTTGTTTTAGTTTGTTTGTTTTAATTTTGTATTAATTTTGTTTTAACTTTGTTTTAATTTAGTTTTAATTTAGTTTTAATTTTGTTTAATTAATTTATTAAGTTCTATTCAGTGAAACTTTATAATACTTATAGTCTTTTATTTCTATTTTTCTTTTTTGTAAGTTACAACAGTGTTTTGTGTGCATGCAGAGTTTACCTGTATGTGATTGTTACACTTTATTCTAATTTGTTGCTTCGTTTTTATTTGCATATTATACCAGTGTATACAATTGTTGGTGAACCAAATAAATAAATAATTAGTTCCTATATTTTCAGCCTACAACTTTGGTTTGCAGCAGCTGGTTCACTTTGAGACTTATTCAAAACAGACGAGTATTCGTCTGAAGAAGATTTATACATTCTGAAACTCGACATTAGAGCTTAGTATGCATGATTCAACATAAATCACCCTCCAACTGCCTGTAAGTTTTTGCCTGAAGGACATCGTAGCCAAGGATCATAATTATCATAGCAGCGAGTAATTGGAATAATAGGCAATTCGATCATGGTTCCGAATAGCGATCACTAATTATCAACAATGTAAATCTACATGGACTTCCTTTTACACAGTACCTACCTACACAGCGGTAAAGTATAATTTGCTACCTTACTACCGAGTTATGGGCCGGCCCCTTAGGATTTTTTTTTTTATATGAAACATATTCTTAAGGTAGTGTGTCTTTATTTCGATTGGATTACAGAATATCTATATTCCCAAATATATGTTTTGAATGGACAATAATATAAAGACGAGATATGAGGAATTTAAAATTTCGATAGAAAACTAATTTTTCTCATAACTCTTGTTTAAATCAGTGTCCATTCAAAATTTATATTTGGGAATGGGAACCTAGATAAAGGCACACTACCTTGATTTAAAAATTATTTTGGTATTAGGTACCTACGTTTGTATGAACTACGCATCCATCGCCAGCCTCTTAACAACCGGGTATTCACTATAATCGCTCAACTATAATTATTAACGTAACTAATTTCTTATGAAACGTAAAAGGGAAATCACATAAAAACTAGGTAGGCAATTAAATTCAAAATATCTTCGAGATAAATTTAATAATATATATGTAATGAGATAAAATTTGTACGCATACCAACACGGGGATGTTGTGACCTTAGACGGTACCTATGTCAAAACAGTGTTTTGTAATCTACCGATTATCTAGAAAAATTATGGTTTCAACAATATTTTTTAATATTTTGTTCTATGACACTAGTCCCAAGTATTTTTCAGTAAGTCATTACATAATAATGTACCTAGCTACCTCTTTGAGGACAAAGTAACATTGTGTGTGACTTGTGAGGCAACATCGTCATCGTCACATTATTTGGCAAAGGGATTAGTCATGGCAGTAAGCAAGCATGGCTAATCCATTTAAATGCTTATACCTATACTTATCCTGAAGTCTATACCCTTATTCTTCAGGATCAGAGGGCTAATTGCACAGTAGCAATGGCTTTCATTTTGAGAGCTCAACAACATTTATTGCGTTATTTAAATTGTTGAGCAGACAATTTTTTCGAACTTTTATGAAGCAATGGGTTAGCACCATCCTATTTCTTCCCGTGGGTGTCGTAAAAGGCGACTAAGGGACTTACTAGAAAATACGCAGCAGCGTTCTCTATGCATTTTATCACCGTACCTACTGCGATCGCCAACCTGCCTGCCAAGCGTGGCGATTATGGCAACCCCACTCATTGCGGGAGGCCTGTGTCCAGCACAGCACACAGAACACATTATACTCCTAGTCCAGCAGTGGACGCTGTGGACGTCTTTCGGCTGAAATGAATGGATTAACAATATCTTTTAAAATCATTCACATTGTGATTGAATTAAGTATTAATTAAAATTATTGTAGGGTGCAGGATATTTATGCATTCAATAATAAATTATTCTGTTATCGTTGTGGTTGTGCATTGTGTAAGACAAAAATCAACGGCAAATCAGCGAAGTTAGAAATTGATTGTCTGTGGAGAAGTAAAGGATGGCCGGTACAAACGTACCTATACCCCATTTGCAATAAATTAGACATTTAAATAAACTTGTTTACAGTCCGTTCAACCGATTTTGACTTCTATTCCGTAGGTATAAGGATGGCATTAAAAGCAAAAACGTGGTTACAATACCAACTGTTTATTACAGCTGTCGTTGGTCATGCCACCAACGCAATAGAAGTCAAAATCGATTGAACGAACTGTAAAAAAGGTTTATTTAAATGTCTAATCTTATTTGAAATGGAGTAGGTATAGGTACCTAACCTTTCCAGCCTAGAAAACCTTTTCCCTTGTTAGGTACCACGTGAGTTTGTAATTTTGCAAGTAGATTATTATGATGCTATTTTATTTACAAAAAAAGATGATTAAGTTTATTTTAAACTCAGATTATAGAACTTTATTCTGAGATTTTAAAGAAATTATTACAACATTGAAGTAGGAAACAGAGCACTATAGTAATATTGGTGTAGGAAAGTTTACCTAATATCTAAGAGTAATAAACTTATTTGATTGGTTGACCAAAATTAGGAGAGGTAATAAAAAATAATCTGCACCAATATCGACGCAGCAAGCAAAATGGTTATCGGAATGAAATGGCACCTTTTGGTAGGTACTTGCCTACCGTGAACACGTGAACATGGATTTTTATTGTAGTACAATTACATCATTTTGCACGCTACTTTTGTGAAATGTTGCGACATTGCTGCCTATGCCTTGATAATAATCCGCCAGGATTAATCATGTGACCACCTATCATAAAAACGTGGACTGCCGCGTGAGCCCTTTCAATTTTATCCAGAGTACCTACCTTATCCTTTATATTTGGGTATCATTTAAATTTAAACCTAGAGTCTGACCAACGAAAACCTATCCAAAAAAAAAAATACAGCCGACTTGAGAACCTCCTCCTTTTTGTGAACTCGGTTAAGAAAACGCGGCAATTTAAAAAATCAAGAGCTGTCAACCCTTGCTTTATATTCCATAACTATTTATGAAATACTCATGTAATTACCGCAGAATATTTCTTGAATAAATATAGTATTAACTCTGTAAGATTCTTTATCTAATATAGGGTGACAGCTCATGATTTTTTTGAATTGCCGCTCTTTTTCTTGGACAGCTTTCGTTGGTGAGACTTTATAGTTTTCCTATCTCATTGCTATATGTAGACAATGACGTCTATACCAGAGCTATGGCTAAACGCAGCGGCGGCGGCGCCGCGTGTCGGTTGCGTTTAAAATGCTGATGGCTAGGCTGGTCAGTGGTCAGTTAAAGTTATATCTAATAGAAAACCATATTTACTATTTATCAAAAAACACTCGAGTATACTTTTAGAGTTGTTTTTGAAAAACTAGTTCTCATACGTACCTATGGACAATGAGCATACGGAATAAAAGAATTCCATAAGTGAATGAAGGCAGTTAAAGAAGTCTAAAATGCATCATTGATGTTTTTTAGGTTTCGCTTCTAGGACGGATGAACTGATAAAATACCTCCACACTTGTAGGTACACTACACATGACATGGCCCATATTATTCGAACTACTGATAACTTACGACTGCTCACAACTAGTTTGGGGCAAGGGTGGCGGAGGTCAGATGGCAGTTACCTACCGCTTGGATCCAGAAACAAGCGATATAATGCTTCAAGGAACATGCTAATAATAAGTTGAAGAATATTTAAAAAAAATGCTCTAAATATTTTCGTGTCTCAGTGTACCAAAGTTTGACCACCTCCAAGTCTATCTGGTACGTCTACCACATTTATGGAAACCTTGCTTGAATACGACTCGGTTGGCTGGCGCAGCGACTTGACGTATACGACTTCCCTAGATCTGCAGTTGTCATTTTACCGAATATTTTTACCTAGATACTTACCTCTGCTACTACTACTGATGTATCTGAGAGCAGTCGGTCTATTCTTCGGTGTGCACAGATCGTGTGACGTATCAGCTGAGGCAGAATCGCTGGCCAGCACTCTTGGGCGTGGCCGGCCGCTGGATGACGACTCGGGTCGAGATGATGTTGAGTGTAATATCCTGGCAACACGGGCTTGAAAATGTAGTTTCCTGTCTGCATCCTGATATTGTGCAAGGGAAGGGATCAATTTTGGTTTATGGGTTTATGTGATTGTGAATTTGAATTTAATACAGACGTAGGTACTAAATACCTCTGCCCAGCCCTTCGGAGAATACAAGCGTGATCTTATGTTATGATAATAAAACCGTTGATTTATAGGTAACTACTTAGGTATTGGTCGGCTTAGCGCCAACGCTAACTACCGACTTTAGATACCGATTCACACGACGCTTTTCTGTTTTTGTATTGTCGATTTGTACTGGCTTACTTGCGTTTAAAACTTCTTGGTGGTCCTGGTGGTGGGCCCATAGTAGGACTTCTGGGTGGCCCCGTTGAAACCACATCTTTATCGTATTGATATTTTGGCGCTTTGTTGGCCGTAGCAATAACTTTAGGAGCACTAAAAAGATGAAGCGGTGGTAACAATGAAGTCGCACCCCTTATACCTAACGCAAACGTGCAAAAAATATACATTTATTACATTTACATACATTTTCGTATTAGGATTAAAAATATTGATGAAATTAAAGTATCAGAACTTTACCTAGTGACGAGTCTTTCCTAATAAACTCATTTTTGTTTTTGAATCTTGACTGTGCTTTAGAATTAATTCGCTTTTCGCGTTGCACGACGTTCATTGTACTTTTACTTCTATTTTTGTGAAAAAATAATTATCCAACGCTTTTGCTTTTGTTTATTTTTCCCGCCGTGCCGCACCATTGACAAAGGATGAAAGCACACAGCACAAGACCTATTTTGACGTCCTTGCGTTGGTGTCACTGATCCTAATCGCTATCATTGCCAAACGAATCAAACTACGAAACGATGTAAACTTGATCTCTCATGAGCAAGTCACCAGATTCTCAACTCACCAAATTCTCAACTAACCAGATTCGCAACTCTGCAGATAATGTACAGTCGACAGCACATCAGGTTATATGGAGATGTGGGTAATTAATAGAGATATTGTTACACCTGAATTTTATGATGATTGATAACTTTTAGCATAGTAAAGTCAGAGAACAATAAATAATAAAGTTCAGCGCTTAGAACCTTTGAGTGAGTATAAATACTCAAAGCTTAGAACGAACGTGCTTTTGGAGTGGAGAGAGAGCACAGAACACTATTACTCCTAGAGAGTGTCACTGACTCACTGTGTCAGACAGACTGTCAAATTGTCAATGTCAAAGTGCAAACGTCAAAACCAGCATTGTCGTTTGGTGCGTAATTTTAAATTATTCTTTTCGAGTTTTTCAAAAGGTTACAACCATGTTAATTTTATTTTTGAAGCCTCAAAAATATATACACCATAATATAAAATTAAACCGGGACTTTATTGTCTAAAAAATAAAATAATCTCATGAAATCCCTATGTTGATAACCCTGAAGTAGGTATTTTTTTCATCCATAATAATTTTCGGAAGAAAGTACAACTAATTAATGAGCTACACGCAAAAGAAACAAGTTATTTGAGAAGAGAATACCATCTCGAACTTTCTGGAACCTTAAAGTAAGTATGACTTGCGTTTAGAATATTTTAACCTTCCTTAAGAAGGTCACCACAACATGCTATTATCCTGTCGTGGCAATCATCTGTTGGCGTCTCAAGTGTGCCTATTCATATAAATATCTAGTTCAAAGCGTAGATTCGCGATAGAGGTGTGTGAGGCAGGTTTATAAACGTACAGGTAAGTTACTGAAAATATTTTGAAATAACCAATTTACCATTGACCAAAAGTCCATTTTAGATAGACACAAATGACAGGCAATAAACAAATCTGGGTCATGGGTTTAATTTCAATGTCCTCAGTATTTTAATGCAACTGAATGTAGTCTATAAACTTTAATTTAATGGTTGATGAACAATACAAACTTAAATTAACATCTGAGAAAGAGTTTACAAATAATTCTTAAAATTAAATTAGTTATAATAAACAGATGGGTTGATTCCAACATCTGAAATGGTACTTTTTCAATCTTCAAAACAAAAACAATAAAAGAAGTGCCAAATTTGTGCAAAATGTTATCATTCAACATGAATGTTTACAAAATAATTTATTTACAGTCAAACAATCATTTTAATTGTGAAGCAGATTAGAATGAACGGAGATTTTGAGGAAACCGGCATGTCCTAGAAACAAAAATTCGACGATATGTGTCATTTACCTACCCACACTGGGCTTGCATGGTAAATTACAGCCCACTGCCTCTCGAAGAAAGGAGGCCTGGGTCCCAGCAGTGTGAACATTTACAGGCTGATTATGAATTCATTTTAATTAGGTGCATGTGACTATAGATAGCTGTTATTGCCTGCCTACTTGTACAATCTATCTGCCTCGGGCCCATTACCACAATCTCATGTCTGCACACTGATAAATTCGCATTTTGAGATAGCCAATGGCTTTAGAAACCAATTTTAACTGAATATATTCAGTTTTCAATATTATCACACGGACATGATTTTGTTTGTGTTAAGCCTTCTTGATCATTTAAAGCACTTTCATGATGACACACATTTCAAATATCACTTTTAAGGCTACCCATTTTCAGAATTCAAATAATAAATTGAATTATTCTCACTCCTGTATTTTTAATAATCGCAGGTAGTAATTTATACTTTAATGGGCTTATCCAAACTAATATTATAAATGCGAAAGTGAGTTTGTTTGTTATGCTTTTACACTAAACGGCTGAACAGATTTGGATGAAATTTGGCACATGGGTAGACCATGACCTGGATTCGAACATGATATTTTTTATCCCCATATTGAAATGAAGAAATGGATAAGTGGTACTTTCAATAGAAACTCACATAAAAAGGTACTGTAGCTGAAAATCTCAGAAATATGAAATCATGTCCTGTAAGTTATCATGCCTGGTTTTAAAATGCTAATTTATTTGTTTTATTAATCTGTAAAATGAAGCGATACTACATACTATTGCAGATGCTGCTTTAAATTGAAATTCTATTTAAGGTGATTTTTAATGGAATTTTATTTAATGGGCAGCTATGCCCATCGTGAGATAGAGATGGAATAAATCCCTATATTTTACAATCTCTTGGTTTTTTTCAAGATTATTAAAATTGCAAAAAAAAAATTGCATTACATTAGGGATTCTCGTTATCTTTTGGGAAATAATTATATTCCTGATTTGACTGAGTTTATCACTTTCACATATTGTATACACTATACAGTCTGGCACCGTGGCAGGGACATCGACGCGCAACCATGGATTCAGTAAATGATTCTGAACCTGGTTATAAAAAAAATATGCCTTTCCATACATTTTGACCTCGTAGGTTTTGACTTTTGTAGGGAACCGCAGTTTTTTTTTAAAATAACCGACGAAAAATTCTAACTCAACAAACAAAAAGCTAAACACAACATTACAATTATTAGGTTTATATATATTCTCATTTACTTATTTATATCGGATCACACATAAAATACACATGTTCCATATAATTAGTAACGACAACTTAAAAACATATGTTAGTAAAACTTACAAACTAACCTAACAACTAATACCTACGTGGCTCAGCACATGTTGGCACGTGCCTCCGCACCCAGTGCCTAATAAAGGGGCTGTCCACCATATCACATTATGTTTTTAGGATGCTGTTGGAGCTTCCGCGCAATCTACCCACAATTGACGCTGCCCTCTTTCTCATTATACCATGAAAATCATCGACACGGGCTTCCGCGAACATCTGCGAAGCGCTGCAGAAGCGCGAAAGCCCCATCAACATCCTAAACCCATTATTATACTGAACGCGTAGGGCGTTATAGGCCCCCTGCGTATACTTCACCCACAAGCTGCACGTGTAGAAGAAGGTTTGGCAGTAAGTAAGCCTTAAAAAGATACACCTTCACTTCCCCACTACAGCGCGCAAACCTGCGGGCTAACATATTGCACCGAACCGCCAACGCCCTACGCTCCCTGTCCAAATCTGCATCATCAGATAAGTCTAAGATTTTCGCAATAATATTTTTTTATGAGTAAGTGCCCTTTACTAATCACACATCACACTAATATTATAAAGTCGAAAGTTTGTGAGTGTGTGTGTGTGTTTGTTTGTTACTTCTTCACGCTGAAACGGCTAGACCAATTTTGATAAAATTTTGTATGGACCTAGCTGACACCCTGGATTAACATATTATACTTAAAGGCTACTTTTTATCCCAATATTCCCACGGGATCGAGACTTACGCGGGTGAAACCGTGGGGCGCACTAGTGAAGTAATAAAATAAATACGGGCTAAATTATATTTAGATACACAAAATCTTTATTTCTCTGACAAATGGCACTGCCTTAAAAAAACACTACACAGATCAATCAAATAGCCTAGCTACATAATGTTATCAATGTTATCATAGGTATATTCCATTAATAAATGGAATCTATTTCATGAGATGCACATGTAACAAGATTTAAAATTACATGTCATCATTAGCTATAGTTCAAATAAATTAATTATATTATCAATGAACAAACTGTAAATAAAAGCCATGCGCTGAAGGCGTGCCCGACTAGAGATAATATTTATGTTAACCTCGTGTGTAAGTAGGTAATTATAAGTTGAAAATAATAACAATAATCAGGTAAAAATAAAGTTATTATGCAAAGAAAAGTGTGTATCCTGATTTTAAAAACAATTTTTATCTTTTTGATCCTTTTTAATAAATTAGTAAATAAAACGGATCACAAACGGTTCTTGTAGCCACTGCCTATTTAGCTAAATTATTATTGGTCTCTCAAAACGTTGGTAAAGCAAAGTTCCTGCCATTATAATTATATTCTTAAAATTAAAATAATATTTATATCTATAGGTACTATGCAGGCATAATAGTCAAATAAATGATTATACTCGTAAACGCCTGTCAGTTACCATATGCTGTCTGGGAATTCCTGGGATTGTATATCATAATGTCAATAAGCCGGCGCGGCGTAACGAGTACCAGCTGTATTTGATAACACTAGACACACCCACTTCGCGTCACTAAAAGTACCACTTCGCCGACTGCGCGTCACAACAAAGTACCACTTTATAAAACTGAAGCTAGAAGTACCACAGAACTGTTTTTTTTTGGGAAATTGCTTTGTTTCCTTGATTTATGAATAATAAATTATTACAAAGCATTTAAAATAAAAACAAATTGTTTAATAGTCCTTAGCATACATACAGCTAATATTTATAAAAATACATGGTACACTTTCAAACTAAAGTCTTAATGCATTTTTCGAAATAGACCCTAGAACAGTGGTACAACGTAGAAACATTGTTTTTGAACACGTGCTCTATATTAATTGATGGATAATATGATAATAGAATAAAAAAAAAAAATAGTTAATTAGCTTAGAAAAGTCGTAATTAAATAAACGTAACGTGGGGAAATATTACGATGTATCATTTTGAACTAAATGATTGGTATTTATTTCTAAATTTTTAACCCAAGAAATTATATTTCCAAAACATATATTTACTGTGTTGTTAATTATTGTCTGTGCGTCAAAGCAGTTCCCCTTTTGTATTTTGTTTTTGTGATAAATTAACGAAAATATTATTTTTATCATGATAGTTTATCGCTTTTGCACCCGACGCAAACTGCAAAACAAGTGGTTCCACAAAATATTCCATACGCTTCTATTGCGTGAGAGCGAGATAGGTATCGTTTCGTCGCTTCAGTACGCAGCATATTCCTTGTCTGGCCGTACGTCTTTCAACGAAAGACAGTGTTGTGACGTCGTTCATAGTACGTAGCTCTCAGATGGTAGTGCTGTAGCTCGCCTTACAGTTTATCTCGGCGAGTCTTGAGGATATAAGTCGATAAACGCGTCAATGTGCCGTATTAAGTGATATCACTCTCGACGGAGGCGTGTTCTCGGTGTATCCCGCTAAGTGGGTCTTATTGCTCTATTAACCTTTAACAAAAGATAAGTTAATAAGGATCGATTTAAATCGGTTAAAGTGCAACAGACAGCTCATTGTAATTTTGGTTAGTAAAAAAAGAAGACTCAACGAAGATGGCCCTTTACAGGTAGAATTTTTTAAAACGGGTTTTGTGCATGCGCATGAATTAAAATTCTTAAATGATTTATTAAGATATTGGCAAGAATCCATTGTTTTACCTCAATACTGTTATTTCTTGTTCATAGTACCCAATTGAATATGCATAAAACGCATTTTCTAGTATCTCATTGTCAAGTCAACGACAGAGTGTAGTTCACAATCGCTTTACTATATTAATTATGTATATTACACTGAGATAGTAGTCCATTGCAGTTTCTAGATCAAGCAAAAATTGACATGTGAATTGTATTTTTTTACCAGCTTGAATGGTATTTTCTCAGTAAAGTCTGGCTTTTGGTGTCTACCTCCTTTTATTGTACTTAACTGTAAAACAAATGACCTATTCCTTGTTTGTTTAATATTTTTTATTTGATTGGTTTGCGTTTATTTTTCTATTCAGTGTTAAAATGTTTACTAAAATATTCTCAATAATGCTCAAAAATAATTACTTACCTACCTACTCCAGTATAATTTTGTTTATTCTGCCAAACACATAATAAAAAAAATAGTCAAAAGTAGGTCACCTGACCACATTTTGCACTCATTTGTCACCACCAATTGAATGGTATCGGGTGTTGCCCTATTTCTGTGGTTTTTAGCGTATAAAAGCATGTGTTAATAAGGAAATATGAATTATTTCAATTTCTATAAATGCAGAGTAAAGTTCATATTGTTAACACTGTATTGGTTAGTCTTCGGTCCAAGGTACTTACACAAAAAAATATTTTTAAGTACCACTTTTTTCTGAAACACGTGGTTTTTTTTGGGAAGTTATATTGTGGTACTAGTAGTACAATATAAATTATTTATTTAATAAATATAGCTATGTTCAAAAATCTGTAAACAACAACTGCAACATATTTTTTGGCACGGGCGTCCAAAATAATTTCGTTACAACATGTAGTACCTGCTTATAAGCGCTTAACAATAATACTAAAAGTTACTATTATCATCCCCATTTTAATATTGTAAAAACTAAATTCAGACTGTCAAACATTAATTTATAATTACCTACACTAAATTCGCAGTTTCAAGACTGCGCTCAGTACATTTTGCACACTACTCTTCATTTCGAACGCTCCGTGCGCAACTCCGTTATTAAACTTCACCTTTTTGATAAGTTCTATTATTCTATCATCTTGTGACAGCAGATATGATGACAATAACCAAATAGTAAACAGAAAGATAAATTATTTTTGGCACTCTTCCTTGTATATTTTGCGCACGTAAACTGTTCAGTTTTTCTCGCGTGCAAGATTAAATTCATGGTATAAAGTATCTACCGAATATTAGGAAGCCATCATTGAATCGAGCTGTCTCATCATGGCGAGACTCATTCAAAGCCTGATTCAATGGTGATTTATTTAGTTTCATATTGTCGAAACTTTATTACCCCGCGTGGTATCTAGGCTCCGCTACGCAATATAGGAATTAATGCCAAACTTCCTTGTCTTCAACGTAGTCCTTCAATCTTATAATATGCGTTTTTGATAAGGACACGTTTGATGTGCGTTTTGAATTTTCCATCACTAAGTTCTGTAACCGATTTTGGTAACTTGTTATAAAAGCGGATACTGTTTACAAGAAATGACTTGCTTGTTATAGTTAATCTAAATTTGGGTATCACAATTTCATTTTTACTACGTGTATTTATATTATGGAAATCGCTTCTTATTTTGAAAAGTTTGTTGCTTAGGACAGTCGATTTTTATCGCGTATCGGTTGTGGTAGTCATTCTACCTAATACATATCCCACCATAAAATACCTGCCTGTTTACGGTAACAACTCAGCCGATCCAAATATATACAATCTAATTTGCATGTATTAATTTGTTCACGTAAAAGAACTTGTTTACTTAAATACAGCGTCGACATTTGGTAGTGAAACAGTTTCAGCTGTAGCAAAATTTCCTTTGGCCTAACCTCCGACAATTTTTGTCAACAGTCTCTCATCCAACATCCAGTACGCGACCCTGAAAACCCTGTCGCTGGTTTCCATCAGTGTCATGTCTCCTCAGCAGTCCATTAAGGAGCTGTTCCGTACGGCTGACTGCGTCTGCTTCGATGTGGACTCCACGGTCATAAAGGACGAGGGAATTGACGAGCTGGCCAAGTTCTGCGGAAAAGGAGATGAAGTTAAGAGGCTGTGAGTATTCATTTCTTTGTCTTTCTTAAGCTATACATGAACTAAAACAACTCTCTAGAAACGACCTGTCAAAAAAAGACTGAGATGGGCCAAGTTCTTGAGCCTAAAAATGTAGCGTAGAATTTTAATTTGTTCGAGAAAATGACAAACGGATCGCATCATAAAAAACTTCAAGGTTGATTATGTTTCCTCATCATTAATTTAGTGCAGTTTGAAGATTGTAATCATCTTCAATTCGCGTAAACAATTAAGTACTGCATATCATCGCCTTGGAATTGAATTTGTTCATTGAGTAGTTTTAATCAAAACCTTGCGAATATCTTTAACGTTGTTTACGATTTAGATAACTATTATTAGAATATTCGGTTAAACTCAGAATATTTACATACATTCAGGAACGTGCGAAAAACCAAATCGACAGTGGTAAAGTCCAAACAACTTAGGTAAAATTAGATTTTTGTAGGTACCTTATCATAAAAATATATTTTGCATTTCAAATTGAAAGGAGCTGTTAAAGTCAACAGCCTTTCTTTAACTGGGTTACTAACAAACTACGCACGTCTTTCAAATTACGCATTTACGCCGTTTATTTACAAAATATTGGGCAAATGAAAGCGTGGTATCACATTGTGCACGGGCAACTGCAATCAGCTGAGCGTTTGATTGTAAACAGCTGATAATCTCTAACTCCTGTTTACCTTATGATATCTTTGTTTTCGTCCGCGTGATTCGTGGCCTTAGATTAATAAAATTAATGTGAATCTAGCTACCAATTTACCATGTCATTTCCGCATCGGAGGCAGTCGGGAAATAGAGATGTGAGGTTGACTGGTAGAAAATGCCTCAGGTAAAAAAATACACTGTACAAAGGCGGACTTAATGTCCGCCTTTGTACAGTGTATTTTTTTACTTGTGCATAAAGTTTTAATAAATAAATAAATAAATAATAAAAAGTATTTAAATACCTACTCCAGTATCAACTAGTAGTGAATGTCAGAATAAATCCAGCAGCTAAGTAATTTTGCATATGAGGTAGAGCAGGCTCAATGAAAGTAAAAATTTACAGGCCGATACCGGCGAGCAATATTTTGCGCGTAAACCTTTACAAGCAAATATTGTTTGTATCATTTATTATTAAGACCAGGCAGTCTAAATAAAATTTCCACGCAAGCTCCGCCCCATGCTCTCCGCCACTCCGTTATGTGCTAAACGCTAACACATCAGTAATAAAGTTGAATATCGCGTGCGCACTTTGATCGTGTTCGAGCACGAAACTAATCTCAATTCTTATTTTGTTTCTAACTAAAGTAATAATTGATATAGAGAAAAAATATCTGGTGGCTGTATAATAAACTAATTATTTTCTTGCTGTTAATATTTATTTTTGTCATAAAAGCCGAACAATCTTGTTTGTTTTTATAATTATCTTTAAAAAATACTTACATGATTTTCGAATAAAAAATTTGTCGAGCGAATAAAAATAGGGGCCTCCTCTTAACGCTACTGAACTTGGCTGTGTTTTACCTAACATGTTTATTTTGTAAATCTTGTTTTCTCAATTGTTGTTTACTTGTAACTTCCTCGCTGATATCAGAATTTTGTGTATTTTACCTACGTTATCATTATGTTAAGGGGCCGGCGTAGCATGCGTAATTCATACAAACATAATACCAAAGTAATTTGTGAATCAAACATATTCTTAAGGTAGCGGGTATTTATTTCGATTGGATTACAGAATACCTATGTTCCTAAAATATTTTTTGAAAGGACAATGATATAAAGACGAGATATGAGGAATTTAAAGTTTCTATAGAAAACTTATATTTCTCGTAACTCTTGTTTAAATCAGTGTCCATTCAAAATATATAATTGGGAACCTAGATATTCTGTATTCCAATCGGAATAAAGACCTTAAGAAAATGTTTGATTTACAAATTATTTTGGTATTACGTTTGTATGAACTACGCATCCATCGCAGCCTCTTTAATACAAAACACGTAAATACCCATCAAATTAGTAGAACACAACCATTTGATATTTTGAATCAACTCAATACACACGGACGGATAAAAAAAACACACGGACATTTTACTGAAGCAATGTTTTTTTCACAGGACTGCCGAGGCTATGGGTGGTGGCATGACCTTCCAAGAGGCTCTGAAGAAGAGGCTGGACATCATCAGACCCAGTGTCTCGCAGATCAGAGAGTTCCTAGAAACCTTCCCTATTCATCTCACACCTGGAGTAGCGTAAGTCTTTTTTATTAACTTTATTATTTAAGCAACTTAAAATCATCATCCCGCCTTTTCCACGAAGGGTTAGGCAGATGAGTACCTAAAGTTCACCCACATTTTGCCAGTTACGTTTCCCCTCTTAAACGTAACTGGCAAAATGTGGGTGAAATTTAGCTCAAGCCTATTGCCATTAACCTGGCAAAATAATTTTGGGCTTATATAACTAATCCTAGTATAAAACAAAATTCCACGATAACACATTAGAGTACTTAGTAATTGATTCAAGTATGACGTGATTATTATACCCATAATATAAGTTAGTATCATAGCAACTCGCATATCGCCATTTGCAATTACATAGCAACTGATAAGTATTATTGAGCTATAATTTTATACCTATAAAATAATTACAGTTCCGATAGTTTTTGATAAAACGTTATATTTCCAAAGAAAAAACAAATAATCACTTTCGTCACTTGTTTTGTTATTCACGCGTTGTGTTGTGACCCAAGATGGCTTTATACGCGGTTTATTTTTAGTCCTAGGAATCGTTGTGACGTAAAAAGTAATCTTTTAATACTTTGTTTTGTTTATAGAAATACTCTTTTAGTTGCTACTTGCGCATTATATCATGGTATTAAGTAGCATCATCCATTCATCCTACGATGGATGAATGGATGATGCTACTTAATATATTTATTTTTTAATGTAATGTCCAAAGTCCAAACTTTTCGAAACATGGTTCCAATTCGAAGCCAAGATTATTTATTTAATTTAATTTTATTATTAATAGGAATTTTTTATTTGAAAATCATCAACCAATCGACGATTGGTTCCTATATTTTAACATTTCAGATCGATGTATGCATATTATCTTTGTTTGAATTCTCATTGAAAAATAACTTGTTGAACATCAGCTTTCCTCGTGATCCGTAAAATATCAAGAGAACGTAACTAGTTATCTCCGCTTCAGAGTCTAATGTTATCTTTAATTTCCTGACCTCAATAGTTACTAAAACATCTTGTGATAATTTTTGCGTGCGTAGTACTAGTGACCCTTGTATTATTTCTTTGTTTTTTGACAATTTTGTTTCTTACCCACTCATATTCTAGAAATATGTTTAGCCAATTTTGATTTTGAACTGGATTTAAATAGAGAAATCTGAAAATAACTTTGAACTGAGGGTCATATTTCGGAATCATTCCAGAATTTTAGATCCCACTTTTGCTGGGTGCTTCCTATGATAATGAAGATGTGAAGCGAGGCTTTGTTGATAACGATATAATCAGATAGATACGTAGCGGTCAGTCAGTGACATGCGGGAATGGAAAAATAGAAAGAAAGAAAGGAAAATAATTGTATTTGTCACAGAAACACGTGCATACGAAAACATGTCTAATAAACTCAAACGAACTCGAACATCTTTTTGTTTATGTCGATACTTTTTGTTGTTTAATTTTTCACTAATAAGGGTAATTTTAGGTGGTTAATTTTACATTAACAAGGGTAACTTCAGATGTCTCATTCAATACCTAAAAGGGTACTTAAGTTACCCTTCTCTGACTTTACACCTGCAAGACTAATTTCAGATGTCTCCGTTAACACAAGGGTAACTTTAGATATCTCATTTTACAGCGACAAGGGTAACTTTAGATATTTTTTTACATAATTTTATCATTTTACATCGATATCTGTTATGGTCAATCTGTTCTATCAGTACCCCAAGTGTAAGTTTGCAAGATAGTAAACGTAACTATTTCCTTTGCGTTAAAACTTTACCGATGGATCATAATGCTAAGATTATAAGAGTGAGAATAAAAATCTTAACGCAAACGCGCTAGTTACGTTTACTCACTTGCAAACTTACACTCAGGGTACTGATAATGTATCTGCGATAGATATTTCGTAGTTCTTTAGTATCCACAAGGTTCCTCCCAGTTTTTGGACACACAAACTAATAATCTATTAATATTCCAGGGACCTAGTAAAGGTGCTGCATGAGCGAGGAGTAGAGGTGTATCTGGTCTCCGGCGGGTTCCGGAGTCTCATCGAGCCTGTTGCTGAGTTGCTGGGTATTCCACTCACCAATATCTTCGCTAACAAACTTAAATTCTACTTTAATGGTGAGTACTTTGGAAAAGAGCTGTATGTAGTTTATAGTGTAATATCAGTCTTGGATCTTTGTATGGGATTCATTTGGGATGGCGAACACTTCTCATAATTACAACAGCAATTATGGTTTTAACGTTAAGTAACTGATTATTAATCATTGGAATTTATAGGCTTTTTTTGTTTTTGGGTGGGAAATTATCTAATAACGTCTCCCGCTCTGGGCGGAGCGGGAGGGTGTGTCAGACTTTTACTGACTAAAACCCACCCGTATTCCTTCCGTTGCCTGTGTGCCAAGGCTACGATATCCCTTTCGGAATAACTCGCAACCCTGGGATTAGAAGCCAATTTCTAGAGGCTTATCATTCGATCTCACGTGGGATTGCAAGAAATCTCAGAATGTGGTCTTGTTAATTAATTAAGTAGGTTAGGTGGTCCAAAGCAGGTTGCAGTTTTGCAGCCAATAACCCGTTTCCCTGTTCATACGAGTTTAAAGATCGAACCCGTTATTTGTATAACATGAATTCAAAAGAAACGAATGCTTCTTGAGCAGGTCTATGGCTTGAGTAAATAATTGCATTTATTAATAAGAAAGCTCTGATGTCTGTTGAGATTCTGATATATTTATCTTTCGCTGTTTCGTCATCTTTAGGAGGTCGAATTTGTATCTAGAACTCAGTTATTATCTGAAGTCCCAAAATAGATGATTCTTATTAACTTAACTCATTATGGCAAGATAAATTTCTCGTTTAAATTTATACAATAACTCCATCCTACATATAAGTGCTACTAAAATTGCAAAAGATAACAAATAATCTAAAATTTCCGTAATTTAAGAGAATTATGTATAACTAATTACTATTTCATCATATCACACACGTGTAGCGGAACAAGATATGACTATCAGCACGTTAGTGTTTTATACAATATCGCCAGTCGCGGCCAAAATTCACACTCTTTCGCCTATTAGTAGGATTTGAACTCTGATGTGCAGGTGAAGCAAACGGAAATAGCTCGTTAATTAGTAGTAAGTACTTAAGCCGCCTTATTACAAAACAAAAGATTTATTTTTTGACATGGCTTAAACCATGGAGCCAATTTTTGTAATAAGAACGTAACTGTGATTGAAATACCGTTCTTAATACAAAACTGAAAACTTAGTTCGGTACTAAGTAGTCAGTTTTGTGTTTAGGAACTTTACCATAGTCGGAATAAAGTTCGAACTTCAATAATGGCTCCATGTTTTAAATCTGGGTCTGAAGATAAACCTTGTTTTGTAATAAGGGGGAAATAGTTTATAAATAGATTGTTACTATTTACGAATGATGATTAATTATAGTTTGTTGTTCAAATTAAAATTAATATTCCGTAAGAATATTTTGGTGCTTTCTTGGCACAAGTATGTTAATAGTTCAGTTCTAGTCTTTGCCAGAGTGCACCTGCTTAACATCAGGTGATTGTTGTCAAACACAACCCAATCCTATAGAACAAAAACTTTTATTTGCTGCCTTTGGTTGGCTACAATTTGACTCCTACATTTTATCCACAAAAGACTAGAAGGTTGATAAAGCTTCGTTCCACGCAGCTGTACCGTGCTTCGTTCAAACTTCAAAGCTAATCGTAGTGATGTTTGTCTTGATTTGTTGCTAGCCCATTACCGATCAGGCGATCATGCTCATTATCTTCAGTAGGTAGGTACCTAAGATATCAATACAATTATATATATATATATTATTGTATGTAGTCTTTGATTTATTTTTTGTTATGTAATTTTGTGGTGTACAATAAAGTATATATAAATAAATAAATAATCATTTGATTTTAAAGGAAATTATGATTCGCGGACCACCGCGAACTTTTATAATGTGCGATGAGAGATAAAGGTTAATTGAGTGACTAAAATTATTCAGATAATGCTTCTAAAATAGACGTTCAATAACCGCAGGCATTTGAAAAAATAATGCAGTTTTTTATTTTAAATAAAGAAGAAGCGAGATGAAAGTCAAACTCATTAATTAGTTTTTGTCTTATTTGGCAATAGTGCCAATTTATTGGTGTTTTATTTTTACCCTCATTAGGGTAACCTGAGGCTAACAATAACTTGTCCAAATCTTACAAAGCGAACTATTAGACAGACATAAAGACGTAAAATGTTATATTATGTAAGGATATGATAGTTCTTCTGAAAACTGACGGCAGAAACCACGTGGGCAGTAGTCGCGCCCCTGAAGGGAACTGGGTCACTCCACTGATATCAGTTCAGTTCGCAACTTGTTGTTTACAAGTAAAAATATTATACATGGACAGCTTTTACTTTTTAAACTTGTTGAGTTGAACTCAGGCTTTTAGTATTGTTATTTAGGGCAACTGATCCTTGACACGTGTAAATGAGAGAGTGCAAAAATAACCATAATTACATTATAATATAGTTCATTTTTCACCTTCTTATTTGCATTTTTTGTTTTCTCTCTTGCGATATTTAAAATCGATTTATAAAAGGACCTTTATCTTATGTATACGATATTTTCTGAATTAATAATACACCTATTTTGATGATTATATCACTGATTTAATGTGTGGTTAGTGTAGAATAGAATGGATTTATTTGCTCAGAATATATGTATTTACAATAAGGTGGTTACAATAATATCAAAGAATCCTTGTACATTCTACCATTTTGGCTTGCAATTATTGATGCAGTTCATTATCATACATACAAACATTGATACAACACAACTAAAATGTATCAGCTAGAAAATTCGATACGGAGTAGTAACATTTATTTAATAGAAGTAGAGTTAGTTTCTTTTTGAAAGTTGTTACTGGTGTCGCATATCGATTATAGTATTTATAGACGGTCCACCTAGCAGGGGGTCTGATAAGGTTTTATTTACCTACAGATATCAATTAAATACATATTGGCTTAGTCATAGCAATAAGTGATTAACAGCAATTAATTTTATTACACAGAGGTTGTTTTAATATCGTATGTGATTAACAATTTGTTGCTAAATATTTTATTTACTTATAAAAAAACAATAATAATAATGTTTTCTCCCCGTATCTTGTTGTTGCTAGATAATATTTCCTACAATTACAAGTCATTCACACTATCGAGAATGTTCATCTCTAAGATTGACCAATTTATCTAACAAGTGGTGAATTGGCTCAATCACTCAATTGACCATCTGTGCAAACGCAACAAAAGATTGTGATGTATGATTGTGTGGGTATTATTATTTGTGATTTATCACGCTCAAGTTGAATGAGGCCATGATAATTTAAAGTTCTTTGATGGTAATCTAGATTGCCATAAAAGTAAAATTATTAGGGTAAAAGTTAAATGATAATAAGTAAAGTTATTAACACTTTAAGGGGTAATATTTTTGTATGACTGAAATGTATGCTAGAGAGATCTCGTGACAGTATTTTTGATCTACATGAGACTGGGTGTCTATGCTTGTTATCTATGCATGCATATAACTGCACAACAAGACTTAGAAATAATGGCTTGTCTGATGAATACACTCGTGGTATACTTGATGCACTAATATAGAAATCTGGTCACATGCAAACTGTTAAGTACTGCTTGAGGCAGGAATCGTGCTGTATGCACTTAAGGATATTCTGAGAGTGAATGTCCATAGAAGAGTAGTTTAAATTAGGCATTATAGGCCTATAAAAAACATAACAAAGTCATGTTGTGCAACATCAGTCAATAAGAGATATCTTAGAAAATGTGCAGTTTTTATTTTTATGTTATCTGACAGTTGCTCTACTTTGATAACATTGATTACCCTCTTTGTCTGCAAAATTCAATGTCTTATTAGATATATACAATATCATAGTAGATATCAAAGGAGTACATCCCTTACTTTAGAAATTATTTGTTATGTAGGGGCTGGTGTACCTGGTAGGATTATTGGATTTATGACATGAAAGACAGATCTCAGTACAAAAAGTAACTTGTAAAAGTACAATTTATAAATGAACAATCATCTATCTTTGCATAGCAACTTACTATCACTATCATATCATAAGGACAATGCGGTAAATATTGATAAGATCATGGAAATTTTCCTATTCATAAAAATAGCAAAAACAAATGCTTATCTGCTGATATTAATCGTCAGATACAGGAAGTACTTTATTTTATCTTAATTATCTTCACGTTAATTTAGGTACCTAGACTGAGTCAGATCAAAGAACTTATCAGTATAATTTCCTTCTACGGGTTATGTAAGTTAATGATAATTTACCTAATTTGAACTGCAGGAAAATGCATGAAGGTAATTCCGATGAGCAGTTCGTGATGCCTTACTTACCTTATTTATTTTTCCTTCGAATATTTCTTTTATAAGGAAAAGTTTTGAAAAATCCTCATTGTTACTTTTGTATAGATACCTAGTTTTAACCAGGGACCATTTTGGTTACCCATTGAAAGGGTTTTCGATAGGGTATTTCTAAGCGGTTCATCAAAAACCCATACGATATGGGTAACCCTTTTGAACGGCTTAAATACAATTTTGGTAACCCGTTGAATGGGTTTTCGATAGGGTTTTTCCAAAATGGTAACCAAAATGGTCCCTGGGTAGAATAGAGATAGAATTGGTCATGCTACGCGTGCAGGGCGGATATCGAAATAACATAATATTATGATTTTTTCATGTCACAGGGTTTCAAGTAGGTATAGAACCCATTGAATGGGTTATCATGTAACCCTTTCGCTGGGTTTCTAGTATAAAACCAATTCAAAGGGTTACATCATTCGAAAGGTTTAACTCTTAACCGGGGTTGTACGGTCCCTAGTTTTAACAAGGAAGGAAAAAGGCTTATAGAAATATATGTAGTTTGAATTATATTGTTTGTCGTCCGTCCGACCCCTCACGACGTTCTCGTGATTGACTGTTAATAATAAATATAATAATTATTATTAAAAACAATATACTTTCTGACGTAATATTTCCCGTCCTCTGTCCGGAGGCAGGAGTCAATAATGTCACCGACATCCCCACTTGAATAGATAAAATGTTTACGCACTTTTTCACATCAGCTGACTATAAAATAAACGGTATTTGTATTGAAATAAAGTTTATTATTGTTTATGATGTGATAATAACTGCATGTCTGCATCGTCCAAGCAAACAGCTCCTGCTACTTGTTTGTTGAACGATTTCTTAGTATGGTACCTATTGTATTAAGTGTGATAATTTCCCTTTATTGGTTGATTCAATTCTGGTAAATATTATTTGGCAATTTCAGCCAATTAGAACAGACTAATTAAAAAACCACTATGAAATTGATTATTCTCTTTATATAATTGTATTTTTCGGTTCAAAATATTTATATCACGTAACTTTCCATTACCAAGTATGATTATCATAACGCGTGATGTAGCCAAAATATTTACAGATTTGGCGAAGACGCAATATGTAAAAAATCGACATAATATTATAAGATACCTAAATGAGTCATGTGTCAATTGTTTCTTAGCAGAAAATGAATTTGTTACAGAAGTCTAATTTCTTACAATATTGACGGTAACAAGGTAATATACTGAACGGGAAATAAAAGAATCACATAATTATGCCTTTGTATCATTTCAAGATTATTATGCGCGTTATGGTGGGTACACTTTATGTGAAACCTAACATCGTCCAAATATTTAGTCAGCATGTCCGTTTCAACAAATGTAACATTATATGTTACGTTTCACATAAAATATGTGTACCAAAGTCAAAGTCAAATTATTTATTTAGAATTAAATAGGCACATAAATGGCACTTTTGAACGTCAAAAGCCACCATAAGAGTGAGCATTCTGATCTTTCTTTACTCTGTGTTCATGGCTTACGCACGCGCGAACTGCGTGCGTTTATGACGGGCGCGCGCGCAGTCTTGCGTTCCGTGTTTGTAGCAACTGGGGCACTGATGAAATTATGTTTTTGTAAAGATAGTCCACTTTGCGAATACGCGTGGATTGATACGAAAATAAATCGCGTGTTTTTGTTGTATTTTATATTTTTATTACGTCGGTTGTTTTATGGTAATATTTTTGTAAGTCTGTGTAGTGGGTCTGGTTATTTTTATTTTGACTAGCATTCAATGAATGACCTTAAATGCCTTGAAATGTTTTCTAGACATAGCTGTACCTAGCTTATGAGTGATGTATTTAGTAAAAAAATATTTTTAAATAAAATAATTGTTAAAATTCAAGAAAAAAATAACTACAGTCGTCCTTCACTGAGCTGTCTTTTTCCATGATTATAATGTCCAATTTTAACAACCAATAGGATTAATTTTAATTGTTTTGTTTGTTTCAATTCCGACTCAAGAACATACTAGGTACCTACTTTGATGACCGATAGTATATATTTATCAGTTTATCTAGTGTTCGATAACAACTATATTTTGCAATGACGAACAGGTATATTCACCTTGATATTGGTACCCGCACAATATTATTTCATACTACCATAGGGTTCAGAAACATCTATTGGCAATGAGAATAGAGCGATAACAAATTATCTAACATATCACTTACTATTAAAAATAGTCTTTATTTTGTTTGACATAAGTTTTAATTTTTATTTACAGTACTTAATTGATTAATCGGTCAGATCGATAAGATTACGACATTATTTGTATACGAGGGCAGTTGTTAAATTAATAGAACAAGAATAATTGCATATTGTAAATGTTTTATTTCTGACAGTAATATAATATAAGGAAAAGCTACTGCATTTATGAACTGACCAAGATTAAGTCAGGATTTTTATATACTCATTGACATTGATGAATTTTATTTAGACAATGACATGAATATTAACATTGTAAAGTATTATATTATTTTAATTATTGTAATGTGATTTGTAAGACTATGTGGGTCATTGTTTATTTTTGTCATTATCATTATCACACTTTATGAATGAAATCTTTGAAAAGGTTGAATAAGGGTCTTTCTTTCTTAGTTTATATGTCAGTGACCGTGGTCCACTTCATCAAATAAATGGTTCATGATAACATAACACAATGATAACAGTGGGTCAGCATTTGACGTCATATTTGTGCACTGGAATAAATACATAATATTTTTCATAGGATGATGTTTGTAACTGGGGGCCTAAAATGGACGCTTTGGCAGAATCATAATATGATCTGCGTACAATTCATACATCCCGCAATTCATCTGTTTGACAGCTGCTATTTGACATTAGACTTCAATAAAGCAATTCTTATTTTGTGGACCATTTTACGAAACTCCATACAAAACTGTCAAACAGATGAATTGCGGGATATGAATTGTACGGAGATCATATTATGATTCTACCAAAGCGTTCATTTTAGGCCCCCTGGTCTGTTGGCTTTGCGTTTAGATCCTTTAGACTTTGGGACGATATCCGAAACTAGAGTAGTAAAGGAAGTATGATTTCGATTTACATAATTTAAGGCGACGATAACCGACTTTTAATAATTTTATACTGAAGATCACGTCTAAACGAGTAGTGTTAATGATTTGAAAAACATATATGTTAAATTAGAGCATTTCTCAATAACTTAATATGTGAATATTTTAGATTATGTTTATATTACTTAGTGAAATTAATTTGTAAAGTTATGTCTAACGCGGATCAAAAAAGGACAATGGCGCAAAATCTACCAAGCGTATGTTTCTGAAACCTTCACCAATTTAAAGATAATTTAATTATTAATCTTTTAGTATACGCGTTTTATTAAAATACCTTTTGTTTTGTTTATAATAAATTAAATTGGGGACAGCGCTCCTTGATGGGCGAGTCCTATTACTGGCTGAACGTACGACGCGTTGCGTGAGTTCAATATAGAACATGCAAGCTAACCACTCAAGGTCACGGGCATAAATCTGCGTCTTAAGAGAAAACCAGCATTTTTAATATTTTGAAAAACCCAATAAAGGCAACCGGTCTTTTACGCAGAAATAACAACTCCTCTGTTGTTGGGTATTTTGCAACATCTTACTATTCTTCGAAACTGTTACTTTACCTTGTCTAACCAATTATCTCCTTGTTCCAGGTGAATACGCTGGTTTTGATGAGAACGAGCCTACTTCCCGATCTGGCGGCAAGGGTCTGGTGGTCAGACGGCTGAAGGAGCAACATGGCTACCAGAGACTGTTCATGATTGGTGATGGCGCTACTGACGCTGAGGCCAGCCCTCCAGCAGATGGCTTTATTGGTTAGTATCTATGTAATATCGCGTCTTTTATTCCCCGACAGGTCAGGCAGATGTGTATGGTACGTCCAGATTTAAAGAAAGAAAAATTGTTTATTCTGCACAAACAAACAAACAGATGCAGATTCATAAACAAGTCACATGTCTATTATTACCATTAACCCTAGACTGTAGCTGAGGCATGTTTAGCTGCAGAGCTTACGAACACTTACTCTGTTTGAAATAAGATTAGACATTTAAATAAACCTTTTTTTACAGTCCGTTCAATCGATTTTGATTTCTATTGCGTTGGTAGCATGACCAATGACAGCTGTAATAAACAGTTGGTATTGTAACCACGTTTTTGCTTTGAATGCCATCCTTATGCCTACGGAATAGAAGTCAAAATCGGTTGAACGGACTGTAAACAATTTTATTTAAATGTCTAATCTTATTTCAAATTGAGTTTAGATGCATAGACCAAGGGGGTAGTCAGAGCAAATCTTTAGGGGGGAAAAGATAAAAAACCGGCCAAGTGAGAGTCGGACTCGCGCACGAAGGGTTCCGTACCATTATCTATGACGAGCAAAAAAATCACGTTTGTTGTATGGGTGAAGATGTTTCCCCTCGCTTTGTATACATATCATTATTCCTCTCCAATGAGCAAAGACTTGCCTTCTTTAATTCCTACCTTAGACTGCAGACAAATAAATACAATTTTACCTTCTATATAACTAACATTACGTTTCCTTATTTACAGGGTTCGGAGGCAATGTTATCCGCGAAGAGGTCAAAAAGCGAGCTCAATGGTACGTCACCGACTTCCAAGAACTCATCACATCCCTCACTCTGCAGACCAAGTGAATCTACAAGATTTTTAGAACAAATTATTCGTGCGCTGAAAAACGTACCTAAGTACGTTGATATAGAGCTCAGATTGACACTCTTTTATTCACCGATATTGTACGACAATAATAATATGGTTAAAGTAAGCTATAGCCTAATGTGTCTAAGGAAAATGTATTATGAAATTCAAGTGTTAACTAGTCGAATGATTGAAGGAATTTGAACGAAATAATACAGCACTGCTTTCTATTGGTAGTTAGTCCGCGTTCGGAAATTGAATATTTCTTCGGCGTCATTCGGAGATGTTCGTATTTACGAAGGTTGTCAACGGAATCTTTTGTTTTTAATTTTATTGTGATATAATGATTGCCAATTTGTGCCTTATTAACCGTCGCACAGATTAGAACTTAAAGCGTATTTTGATTGTGCATTTAATTTTATAATATTGTTGTGTTGTTGTGAAGGTACTTTGAGTACACAATGAATGAATACTTTTGAGTAGAATTGGGACCTAGTTCCGTTATTTAAGTTAGTGATTTTGACGTGAAAGTTTAGTTATAATTTAAGTAAGTTAAATGTATTGTACTACTCAATTGATCTGACTTGCCCTTTATGTTACGTTACGTCGTTCGTCCCGTAGTCTTGTATTATTTTAGTGACGTCAACGGGTCGAAGTGCCAAGTTAAGTCAGGAGAGTGGCGATTTAATATAGATAGTTAATATAGTTGATAGCTAGAGGTGTACCGTTGAAGTTAGAAGATATCTGATATATACATAATAAGTCCAAAAATCAGATTCTACACTATGAGCTTCGGACATTAAAAAAAAATGTTACAATTTGGAATAAGTATGTGATGCAGCCTCATGTCATGTGCCATAATACTTATTCCACTCATAATACTCATAGTGTAAAATCAAATTTTTGGACAAATTGATAATATTTTATCATTAATTTGGTGCTGCCAACAATTGTATAAGATGACGTTAACCTATACATTTATAGGTACATATCTGAATCTGCTTACGTCACAAGTGTGAAGACGCAATCCTTTTTAAAAGCTTTAACGATACCCTTTTCGCGTATGTAATACAATATTATTGTAAGGTTTCGATCATGTGAATGGTAAATTTAATCGTTATAAATATTGTTGGTAGTTATTTATTTAATTAGTTAGTTACCATATGTTAAGTGATTATTTTAATATGAAAAGTTCATATATTTAAAAACGGCTGTGTACTTCTTATGAATAGGTAATACAATTATTATTACTAATCTTATATTTTCTTTTATTATCTCGTTTCCTAAGACCTCCATACTGAAACTCAGTGACTAGAATAAAATTTGAACGAAAACCGCCCTTCCTGCTACGGAATAAAGGCGCTGTCAAAAAAAGTTGTATGTACGCCGAGGCTAGAAATTATGCTTCCGCTCACCAGACTAGTATTTTTGGACTAGTAGGACGACAATATTTAATTTATAGGTATTTAAAATGAAATGCCTCGTAGGTCTAGTGGTCGCAAGCGCTACTACTGAGCATGCGGTCCAGGGTTCGATTCCCAGGTCAGGCAAAGTGTTATTGGGATTTTCAATTAGAAATTTCTGAGTAGCAGCCCGGAGTCTGGATTTGTGCCCACCATTTCAGCCGAAAGACCCACTGCTGGACTTAGGCATCCCCCAAAAAGGGGGGGATTTGCCATAATCGCCACGCTTGGCCGGCGGGTTGGCGATCGCAGTAAGGTTTTAAAAATGCATAGAGAACGCTCCTGCCCATTCTCAAGTAAGGCCCTTAGTCGCTTTTAATGACACCCACGGGAAGAAATGGGACTTGTGCCCGGTTGATGGCAATAGGCTCGCCCCCTATTATATGGGACATAAAAATAACTGGTGAAATGTGGGTGTTCTATAGGTACCTACACCTCTGCCTAACCCTTCGGGGATTATAGGCGTGTGTTATGTTAAAATAAAATTATTCTAATGAAAAGTGAAATATGAATCCCAACTATGGACGATCTTTCTCTAAAATAATGAGTGTATTTTATTTCATTTATTTTTTTATTAATTATTTTATTTTATTTTAATTATTTTATTGTATGCGGGAAACTTACAGCTAACTTCCACACGCCCACACGCTCCGTGTGGTGCCGGACGTAAAGAATAGCACCATCCCATTTCTTCCCATGGGTGTCGTAAAAGGCGATTAAGGGACTTACTAGAGAATGGGCAGCAGCGTTCTTTTAACACCATACTGCGATCGCCAACCCGCCTGCCAAGCGTGGCAATTATGGCAACCCCCCCGCTTTTGGGGAAGGCCTATGTCCAGCAGTGGACGTCTTTCGGTTGAAATGATGATGATGATGACAGCTAACTTATACAGTGTTCATAAACAATATAAAATTGAAGGCATTTACAAATTTCCACTGATAAACATTAAAAAAAAACGACAAAAACAAAGGTTGGTACAAAATACCTATAACATAAATTAGTAAATAAATAGTACACGACTCTAAGATGATTCCCCATTTCTTCCCGTGGGTGTCGTAAAAGGCGACTAAGGGACTTACTAGAGAATGGGCAGCAGCGTTCTATAAGCAAATTAACACCATACTGCGATCGCCAACCCGCCTGTCAAGCGTGGCGATTATGGCAAACCCTCCCTTTGGAGGAGGCCTATGTCCAGCAGCGGACGTCTTTCGACTGAAATGATGATGATATGATGATGATGATTTTATGATTATTAAATACCCTTGAATCACATTTACAAGTTTAGTTCCATTGTAGAGTAAAAAAAAAACAGTAGCACGTAGACCAGCCAGTGTTATCATCATCAGCCTACAGCAGTTCACTGATGGACATAGCTTATAAGCATAAAATCAGCCTATGATGTTCCCACAGTTGGGATACTGGCCTCTTCTCGGTGAGAGGGAATGGGTCGTAACCCACCACGCGGGCCCAGTGCGGGTTGGTAGATGTCACGTCTTCGAATTTTTGGTTCTAGGACATGCCGGTTTCCTCACGATGTTTTCCTTCACCGTTTTGAGAGTAGTGACGATGACATAATTTACACAAAGTAAAGCGCCTGTCTGGGTTCGAACCCACAACTTACTCGTAAGCAGGGACCATTTTGGTTACCCATTGAAAGGGTTTTCGATAGTTTTTCTAAGCGGTTAAACCAAAACCCATACGATATGGGCAACCCTTATGAACGGCTTTAAATTACATTTTGGTAACCCGTTGAAAGGGTTTTTGATAAAAACCCATACAGTGTGGGTAACCCTTTTGAACAGCTTAATTTAAGCCATTCACAATTACCCACACCGTATGGGTTTTTGATTAACTGCTTAAAAAAACCCCATCGAAAACCCTTTCCATTGAAAGGGTTTTCGATAGGGTTTTTCTAAAATGGTAACCAAAATGGTCCCTGGGTAGAATAGAGATAGAATTGGTCATGCTACGCGTGTTGGGCGGATATCGAAATAACATAATATTATGATTTTTTCATGTTACTGGGTTTCAAGTAGGTAAAGAACCCATTGAATATGTTATCATGTAACCCTTTCACTGGGTTTCAAGTGTAACCCTTTCACTGGGTTTCTAGTATAAAATCCTTTCAATGGGTTACATCATGATAAAGGTAACCCATTGAATGGGTTACTCCTTCGAAAGGCTTAACACTTAACCGGGGTTGTACGGTCTCTGTTCGTAAGTCGAGACCGTTACCATTGGGCCACCACTGCTCAGATAGGCAGACGCTCCATGTAAAATACTGGTGGTGCTGAAACAATTTATACAAAGTAAATTACGAAACTCCATACAAAACTGTCAAACAGATGAATTGCGGGTTTTATGAATTGTATGCAAATTATAATATGATTCTGCCAAAGCGTCCATTTTAGGCCCCCTGCTTCCCAGGACCTACAACTCGTAAGTCGTGGTCGTTACCACTGGGCTACCACTGCTCTTACCGCCGGGCGCACCTATAGTAAGTAAATAACACAAAAACAGAAATCTTTAAAGTTATTTGCCAAACTTCAATGTTTTAATATGATTTCCTTGACAGGCGTCACCACTCTGAAATTCAATGGGAGTTACGAATAGCGATCCGGAGGTTTGGCGTGAACTATTCGCAGGCGCTTTTAGATAATAATTATTGATAATGTTAAATGTTGTTGTTGTTGTTATGATGTTGTTGTTGTTTGTTGTTCCGTTTGGTGCCGGACGTACAGAATAGCACCATCCCATTTCTTCCCGTGGGTGTCGTAAAAGGCGACTAAGAGACTTACTAGAAAATGGGCAGCAGCAGCGTTCTCTATGCATTTTTAAAACCATACTGCGATCGCCAAGCCGCCTGCCAAGCGTGGTGATTATGGCAAATCCCCCCCTCTTTGGGGGAGATCTATGTCCAGCAGTGGACGTCTTTGGCCTAATCGCCACGCTTGGCAGGCGGGTTGGCTATCGCAGTATGGTGTTTAAATGCATAGAGAACGCTGCTACCCATTCTCTAGTAAGTCCCTTAGTCGCCTTTTACGACACCCACGGGATGAAATAGGGCGGTGCTATTCTTAACGTCCAGCACCACACAGACAAGTTAATGAAATACTTCTGGCCAACCATGCCTGACTTCTGGCCAACCATGTTTCACTATTTTCACAGAGTATAGATACCAACAGTAGCGACCACCAAACAGCGCAGAGGCAAAGAAATTAAACGTCTATTTGTTTTTCTCTGCTGCTGAAATAGGTACTATGACAGCTTAAAATTTTGAACAAGCACAAAGGCGAGGTTCCTATGGAACATGGTTCCGTGGCAGACATCTTCAATAATTAAGGTATGTGTAAAACCCATTTTGGTGATACACATACCCGCTATTTTTGATTGGCATGTTTTTAACGCGGCGTAAAAATTAATCTGAATTTGGGATTAAAAAATAATTAAAGCCGGTAGCAAAAATATTAGGTTGGCAGCTACAGTGAAGGATAATTTTAAGTAGAAAGTAGCAGCTTAATTAATCAGTAGTTAGCTTTGTTCGAGTTTCAAAAGTCAAAGTCAAACATTTATTTTTGGTGTTATTTTATAATATAGGTGCTTACAACTTAGCGGCCTTTTCCAGGCATCGCAAATTTGAGGATTATTAACAAATAAAATAACTAGATAAGCTTTTGTCACGATTTTGCAATAATTTCAATAATTTACTTAATCAAATCTACTTGTTACACTACTTACTTATACTTTCTACTTATAATATACTTTTTACGATTACTTATTTTTTTCGTTTTTGGTTGGTAACTGAATTTACCAACAATAGAGGGCCGCGGGGGCTCGGCGGCCGCGTTATTGGTCACTGTTCTATAACCTAACCCAGATGATTCAATAACAGTAGATGACTTGGCAGCGATAAAAAAATATATTTAATAGCTGCCAAGTTATTTTCTTAGTAACAAATAGTTAGTCGCTCTTAAGTTGTTATACTACTTGCCAAAAAATAATAGGCCAGTTTTGACATTTAACTTGAATCGATTTATCGTGAGTATCGAGTACCGAGTCGTAACTCGTATGGTTACATTACTAATTACATCGCGATGGTCAATCGCGACGTAACTACTTAGTAAAATCGATTCAAGTTAAATGTCAAAACGGGCCTATTTTTTTGACAACTTTAGTCGCTTGGAAAATAATTAGTCAGACCACGACAATTTTTTAACACACTCAAGTGCTTAAAAGTGCCAGAGTGTCTGTATCTAAAAAGCCATCTGGTTAAAATCATGTTCCTGCTAAAAATAACAAATAACGAAAAGGCCTAACTTCGCGGAATTGACGTTAAAAGGACTTGAGGTTAGGGAAGGCTGGGTGATTGATTTAATTTTGTAGGTACTAATTTTCTTTTCAAAACATATCAAATACTGGAGACTGCGACATTTTATGATAAATTAATATATCAACCTTATTCCCGACTTAACAAGAACGATCCGTTTCTCGTATTTCATCTGACATCATTGCACTTTCTTCGGAACACGCCACTTTATTCCGCAAGTTTTATGAACGTGACCCAATTCGTTTGGTTTTGATCGAGCAATATTGCTTTTAAATACGGTGGATGGCGCCCCGGATGGTCGTCGCGAAAATAGCCCACCGTTGACCTGTCGCCATTACCGACTTTGCGCACGCGCATTCAATGATGGCGAATTCCCTTTGGAGTGACGTAAACATTTTTGGAGGGATTTCAGCATAGTTTGATCAAATTTTTCGAGATTCGTGATGGGACTCAATAATTTAGTGAGGTGTTGTTCAATTAAGTGAACTTAGTTTGTCTGAATTTCAGTTTTTATTTGTAAATATTAAGTAGAATTTTATTTCGAAACAACTTCCTACTTAGCTTTGAATTATCTATATAATATATTTCTTCAGTCTGTATTTGTTGGAGAAAAACTAGCGAAAATTCACACAATTTAAAGCTGTTACCATTTTCCTCTTCTTGATCTTCTCATTGAATTTACTTCACCTATCATTTTCTAAGAAGCCAGAACGTTACAAAATGTCTTATAAATGGACTAATGAAAGCCGATTTACATTAATATTTAATCCATTTCCAATAAGTAACGCGATCATGTACGGAAGCTCACGCGTCGGTCATCGCGTCTTCAAACAGTCGTATTTTGAACTTTAAACTCTAAAAATAAATCGTTGGTGACCCCGCGCGACTCTGGCGCAGTCTCGCTGACTTCTGAAAGGTCAAGCCACGCTGAACGTGTCGCGCCCTATTGTCTAAACAATAGTAAAATGGATAATTAATTAAAGAAATCAGCGATCGTTATCGGAATAGTGTGAAAAATACGAGGGATTGCGGTGTTGTGCACTTCTTTTTCAGTTTTCAGTAATTTCGTGCGTTTTGTGTTACAAAGTTTGAAATGTTACGTGTGTTTATTAGTTTTACGGTGTCAGTGGATTGTTAGGTATCTACTGAAAAGTGTGTTTGAAGTGCGTTCGGTCACATCGGTTTCTTAATAAACTGGAAGTAAGTAGCGACATGATTATAGGTAAAAGATTATACCTACGTTACTCGATTATAAGTTTATAACTTTAATAATCATATCTGTACTGGCTTAAAAATATTTTTTACGGAAACCTACTTAATTAAAACCTAGTTATTTCATAAAATAAAATTATATTTTTTATTATACACACATTTACAATAAAATTAATAAAAAGGGTTTTACTTATTATTATTCTATGGTATTAGTAATTCCCTTGTTAAATATGCGCCTACAAACAACAGATTTTTTGCGTTTTTTTTTTTAATATTTGTGTTAGAAGAACTGCGATAGCAACTACCTACGTAACGGACGGGACGGTTGAATATGAGCGGTATCAATTTCATAAAACGCAAAAACTGGCCAAGTGCGAGTCGGACTCGCGCACGAAGGGTTCCGTACCATTATCTATAAAAATGCCAAAAAAATCACGTTTGTTGTATGGGATTAAATGTTTGTTTTATTTTAATTTAATTAATTATTTTTAAAGTGAATATATAACTAAATATTCTGTGAATATTTCAAGCGTCTATCTGTTGCCGTTTTCAATATAGAGCAAAAACGAGCAAAAAAATCACATTTGTTGTATGGGAACCCCCTTAAATATTTATTTTATTCTGTTTGTAGTATTTGTTGTTATAGCGGCAACAGAAATACATCATTTGTGAAAATTTTAACTGTCTAACTATCACCGTTCATGAGATACAGCCTGGTGACAGACGGACAGACAGACAGATAGCCGGCGTAGCCTTAGTAATAGTGTTCCCGTTTTACCCTTTGGGTACGGAACCCTAAAAATAATAAAATGGGATAAATGCTTGGAACAGTTTAACTAAAAAATGATGAGTAATCGACAAAAATACAATGCTGAGGAAAGGCACATTAACAAAGTACCAAACTGCCTAACTATTGTGCAATGGGTAGCCCAGTGTAATCCAAAAGATTCTTATCGAGAGCGAGTCTCTTTCTTAGTTGATCATGATTTTTATCTTTACCTATTTGTTGCATCAAGCTAAGGGCTAAGTTCTCAGGAATGGGCACAATTCCGTATTTCGGTAGTCTGCCGAACTTGTGAGGTGAGTGTGAGCCGTAGTTTCCCATGCCCATGTTCCTTCTCAGATTCTTCCCGTTTATGATTTGAAAACGTTTGTAAGGTTTGCCGTCATAGTAAGGTGCCGTGGAAAATGTCTCTGCAATCGTTTTCCTAGATGGTGGTGTCGTTTGTATTGTTGTTGATCGCTCAGTAGTCGTTATCGTGGTCGTTGGCGTTGACGATGGTATTGATGGCATCGGGGGCATCGGGAACTCAGCCGGCGTTGATTGGTTAAAAACTATAAACGGTACAGGGTAGGGCACCACTAGGATGTTATTCTGTACGGTGCACTCGGTCGCACAGAAATCCTCACAGCATGGCTTCGGTTTCGGCTTCCGCTTCTGGCACTTGGTACAGCTGCACTTACATTTGTAGTTATATTCTGAATCGGAGTATTCGAAGTGTTGGCGGTATTTGGTCCGGCGCGGTGACTGGCGCATCACAACCCCGCTGCTGTAGCTATCGTAATGGTAGTTATTGTCGTGCTGCATCGCCAGGCCAGAATGATGGAAGTAGCCACCACTTTGAGGTACATAAAAGTTTCTCATGGAAACACAAACCCCCAGCAGAAGATATATTGGTAGAAAATTGTACATCTGAAAAATATAGTTGTGTTATAAGATGTGGAGTGTTATTTCATCACTGAGTGTTGTTGGTTGATGGTACTTACCAAATTCATACTAAAAGTTCGCTGCTACTTCGTCGAAGGTATTATGATTAAATCACAAAGCAAAGATGAAGATTAAATTCGACGTCTACATTCATTTGATTGTTTTGATACAAATCAAATAATTTATTTTACAGATCATAAAATCTTAATTAGTTAGTAAGTAATCACTAATTACATACACGACATTAGATACACGTAAAATGATTTGTTTTGTAAGTATGCGTTTAGTTCCTTTACCATGAAATTATTGTTATATAAAATACAGGATATACTTAGTTTGAGTGGGTAATTCAATAAATTGCAAAATTATGGTTATTTCTTCAATTTTATTATGCTTTTTTATGTACGCACAATGTTTGCTCGTATAAAAACCGATTTCCTTCTTTCATTACAAGTTTCTGCACTCCTAATAAATATTTTCACGTAACAACGAGGGGTGATTTCAAGTAAAAAAATATAAGAAAACACTTGTATAAAACTCACTAGCTTATAACTTCTTACCAAGAGTTCTTAAGTACGACTCCTCGTACATAGGGACTCTCTTTTGTTGGCTGCGAAGAGGTGCACGGGCCCGCGACATCTTCGAGATAAGTTTCTCGGCGATGTTGTCAGAGATGGGCACGATGCCGTACTTGGGCATCCACGTCGGTTTAGTTCTCCTCAGTGACGTCAGCATGTACTTACTGTTCCCGTTCTGCATTTTGTCCGGCGTTTTAGCTATTATATTAGAGTAGTCATCCACGACGCTCTTGAGCACTTGCTCTAGCATATTGTTATTATGTTGTGAGTCAATGAGATCGGTCGGATATTCTGTGGTGGTGGTTGTGGTTGTGGTGGTCGTGGTGGTGGTGCTGGACATGGTCGTGCTTGTGGTTGTGGGTTCTTGCGTGGTTGTCGTGTCATGCGCACGCATCATCTCATGATTGTTGGGAGCAGGCCTCACGATGGGGTTGGGCATCATCATAGGGTATGGGTACGGGACGAAGACCACACTAGACTGACCGGTCAACCCTCGCGATGGCTGCTGGTAAGGGTTGATTGGACATGTTTTACAGGCACTCTTGCAGCAGTCGGAAGGCTGGTCACATTTATTGCAAGCACACTCGCAGTCGTCATACTCGTTGCTCGTAGCCCTAGCATGTGCGTGATCGTGGTCATGATCATGGTCATGGCTGTAACTGCGGCTCTTCTTGTGACGGTGTCCCGATCGGTGGATGTGGCGATGTTTGTGAGAATGTTTCTGCTCTTCCGATGAAGCAGCAGATTCGTTCTCTTTGGAGTCCTCCACCTCTGACGCAGAATCTTCGAAACTTGAGCGAGCATTTTGGAGCTGGTATATAAGTTGGAATAGCAAAATCTGTAAATAGCAAAATAATTGGATTGGTTTCTCATAATGTGGATCCTTCAATTGGGGTTTTCATCGGCCTTTAAGCTAATGAATGATTATAAAAAAAAGAAGAAGTTCTTAAATGAAATATTTCAAGAAATTATTGAATACATTTGTATTTTTAAATATTAGAATATGAAAAATTGACTACACGTATGAGTACGAAGATGCTGGCTTGTTTTTTGAAGTTTAAACTTCATTAGGCGCGTTGAGCGATATAAAAAAATCAGGTTCGCGTCACCGACATGCTGTCACCGACATGCTAATGTTAACACTTACAATAACAATATTTTGGGCACAATTGGTATTATTTATTAAAAAATAACATGTTGTATGCTGTGTACAAGATTTTCTAAGTCTCTACAATTTGGTAATTTAGTTTCAAATCGTTTCCGAAGAATTTTGCCAGTGACTTTTGTTATAACGAAGTTTTATTTAAACACTTGCTTAACAACTGTATACTTATACATTGTATAACCTATGGATAAGAGTTACACACTCCCTTTACCAATAATGGGTGTGTCAGCATTTTATAGATCCTAACTATACAATGCTAAAGGCGGAAACATACTTACGTGTCGTGTCGTGTCGTGACGTGGGAGAACCAATCAAACGAATCTATTCAGGACCACGTCAAATCACAACGAGTCTTGATTGGCTAACACTGCGTCAGAAGGCGTCACGACACGACATGACACGTAAGTATGTTTTCGCCTTTACACACCCATTATTGGTAAAGGGAGTATGTAAATCTTATCCATAGCTTTTACAATGTATAAGTATGCAGTTGTTAAGCAAGTGTTGTAAATATTTTTATTAGTAAAGGCTTCTACATACCAGCGCGACTTGTCGCGCGACGCGACACGGCACAAAGGCCCCGCGTGTTGCGGGACGAGCGGTGCCTTTGTGTCGCGTCGCGTCGCGCGACAAGTCGCCCCGGTATGTAAAAGTCTTAAGGCTGTAACAGTATAACGGTAGCTATGCATAGTTTTAAGTGTTCACTTCTCTCGGCAGTCCCCATGACTACCTATATACCTATGTTTAAAGAGATGCTTATTTTGCATTGGGAGGGTTTCTAAATTACAGACAATTTTTGCCACTTTAAGAGCCTATACTACCTCAAATGGCTTAGCATAATCCTCCGTTATGTCGAAAATACTGCAGAATTCATTTTGAAATAAATATATGGTAAAGTTGAGGATATACGATACCATAAAATTTTCTCTATAGAAAAAAAATCCAATGTTACCTCCAAACCGAACAATAAACCGCTGGTATTCAAAAAATACTTCAAATTAGATAATGAAACTTTGCATATTAACTGAACTAACTATAAAGCAGGGGCCCAAGTCTGCTATTTTTATAAATTCAGTCATTCCAACACGATCCCATTGTCATTTTGCTAAAAGTTCGTAATCTGCTAAATTCATAAATGATAAATGATTTTATTTCTGTAAGTAGGTTTGTACAAACACTTTTACACGTCAATCATATTTTAAAAACTAGATGAGGTCGGCGTTTCCTATCTGACTACTCTGAGAAGAAAGGCCGAAACAAACTCAGAGGTCACAGTCTCTTTTAAAGTCCAGACATAATCTTGGTCAGATCATGTGAAGACCATGTAGATTGGTGTCTGAAATGGTCTTTTGAGGAAAGAACTAACACAGGTTGAGTGGACCTGACCAGTCAGTGCATGCATTTATCAGTAATCGTGCAGCTCTACTCAGAATTTAAGGAGCTCAACGATGCGACGATCAATACCAAAGAAAGGACATTTGGGTAGGCCACTTATATGCCTCAAACTGCCAGACCATGAGTAACACTAACTGAGAATAAAAGAAAAGGAAAAAAAAATGCAATAACCCACATAGTCTTCACATTCACAATAATTAAAATAGTATAATACTTTACAAGTAAATATTTATGTCATTGTGTATAAAATAATAATTAAATCTATGTCAATGATTAAATGTCACTGTTTATAAAATAATAAAGTTAGCAAAAAAAAAACATCAAACAATAAAAATAAACCACCTCAATATGTAAAAAATTGGAGCAGCTCAAGCCCAAGCCTTTTTGTCCTCAATATAATCTTTAACAGTATAAAAGGCTTTCTGGCACAACTTACGTTTAATGAATGATTTGAATTTATTAAGGCTTAGATCTTGAACGTGGCTTGGAAGTTTATTATAAAAGCGTATACATTGACATCGAAACGAGCCACCTATTTTCTTGAGCCTTGTTGTAGGTACAAAAAATTTGTGTTTGTTCCTAGTATTTATATTACGGATATCACTGTATTTTTTAAATAATTTTATATTTTTATGCGCTTATAATAGATTTTCAAAAATATACTGAGAAGGCACAGTCATTACATTATGATTACATAATGGTCGATCATTGGTCGGTCAATGTTCTCGTAATGGAATTGTTTTATTATAATGGCATTGTCGTATTGCTATTATTATAAAACCCATTAGTAGAAATGTTATTCATTTGTCATTATGTACGAGATTACCAATAAATGCCTTTTTTTTCAATGTAGTGTCAGTGGCCGACCATTGGAAAGTCATAATGACGCCATTATAATAGTAGATTACCAAACTTGTCAAAATCAACAATTATAAAATCAATGAACGACCATTCTGACACTATTGTAATAGCTGACTTGAGGCCCAGGTCCTAAGTTATTTTAATTTTTTTTAATTACCATTATTTCACCGTCAAAATAAATAAACTAAACTATCAGTGCCTTGGAGTCTTCTCCCTGCCACTTTGTCTCGCTTGCTCGCGTGACCGCCAGCAGTAGGTGCGAGCGAGATAAAGAGTGAGGTGGCGCTGAGGTATTTTAGACTCTTAGGACAACAATTCTTACTGTTATTTGTTTAGCTTTAATTATAACGTCGATAATAACTGCTGCTTCTACTGCTGACTGCCTCGTTGGTCTACTGGTCGCAAGTGCTACTGTCGGGCATGAGGTCCTGGGTTCGATTCCCAGGTCGGGCAAAGTGATATTGGAATTTTCCATTAAGAATTTCTCAGTAGCAGCCCGGAGTCTGGATTTGTGCCAGTTGATGGCAATAGGCTCATCATCATCATTTCAGCCGAAAGACGTCCACTCCTGGACATAGGCCTCCCCAAGCACCGCCACTTCGACCGGTTCTGTGCTTCCCGCATCCAGCGGATACCTGCGGCCTTCACAAGGTCATCGGTCCACCTTGTAGGAGGCCTTCCAACGCTAAGTCTTTCGGTACGCGGTGGCCACTCCAGAACCTTTCGGCCCCATCGGCCATCAGTTCTGCGAACAATGTGCCCTGCCAAATGCAATTCTTCGGGCTATGTCGGTTACCTTGATTCGCCTGCGGATCTCTTCATTTCTGATTTGAAATCGGATTTAAACATAACTGGTGAAATGTGGGTGTTCTATAGGTACACATCTGCCTAATCCTTCGGGGATTACAGCCGTGATGTTATGTTATGTTAGATATTAAAGAAAAATAAAACGTACCAGTTTGATATCCTCGAGGATTTTCATAATTCAAGTGAACGTGAACCGGAATTTGGCGCAGCACTTTTCACTGTTCTAATGACTACCTAACACTGGTTACACAAACTGTATAGGCCGGGTGCTGTGTTGTCTTTAGGGTTCCGTACCTCAAAAGGAAAAAAGAACCCTCATAGGATCACTCGTGTGTTTGTCTGTCTGTCCGTCTGTCACAGCTGATTTGCTCCGAATCTACTGGACCGATTAAGTTGAAATTTGGTACACATATGAACTTCTGTGACCCAAACACGGACGTGTTTCGTAAATAAATTAATTTTGAATATGGGGCTCACTTTTGGGGGGCGAATAAGAAAATTAAAAAAAATTGTTTTACTGACTGTACTATGTGACATATCAAATGAAAGGGCTTGTTTTGAGGATTTTATATATATTTTTCTTATAATTTTAAAATACATACTTTTGAAATTATTTAAGAAAATAGATGAAAAATTACTAATCCCCCCCTTATCTCCGAAACTAGTGAGCATAAAATTTTGATAAAAATACAGAAAATAGATAACATTTTGATAAAAATACAGAAAATAGTTCTTTACTTAGATTACAGGAAAACTTATAAGAAGTCTGTTATCTTAAAAAAACATGGTAAATCACTCAATATTGTGCGTACAAACTTATATTTGCAGTTGGAATGTATGGGGGGTCATGTTTTTCAACTACAATGTTAAAGTTGTTCTTGGGATAAATTCACCCCAACTACGGAACCCTTTATTGTGCGTGATCCGACGCGCACTTAGCCGGTTTTTTCGTTATGAGTCCACATTGTTCGTGGTTACGTTACTAGTTGACGTTTTAGTTTTATTAATGTAGTTGATTATGACATAGGTATTGTGTGGATTGAAATGTTCTTGTTGGTTCTGTTACAGGCACAGCAGTATGGTTTAGTATGATGCTTTTCCTTAACGTTTTCATCTACAACCGGAACCGTCGGTTTATACTTATTTAATCATTTAATTCAAGCAACAAGACTCATTCCCCTTGTTACAAAACAAGGTTTATCTTCAGACTCAGGTTTAAAACATGGTGCTATTTTTAAATTTTGAACTTTATTCCGTCAATGTTAAAGTCTCTAACACAAAACCGACAACTTAGTACCGAACTAAGTTTTCAGTTTGGTATAAAAAACGGTATTTCAATCACTGTTACGTTCTTATTACAAAAACGGGCTCCATGGTTTAAGCCGTGTCAAAATATAAATCTTGTTTTGTAATAAGGCGGATTGTGTTAAAGTTATTGTTTCTGTGTTAATGTTTTACTAATAAGTATTTTGTTATTAGTAAAACATTAACACAGAAACAATTTGTGACATCACAGCTACAAGGTCCAGCCGATACTTTGCAGTATAGTGGCTCCTCAGTGGCTCACAAACGCACAATCTAGCTTGCTTGCTACCATAGACAAAGAGAGAGAGTTTATTATTATAAATATTATTAGATATTATTTATTTTATATAGTTCACAGAGGGTAAGAGTGGTCGCTTTTTGACGATCTAACAAAATCAAGCGTAGCTTAACTGAGTAGATTGATGCGTGCGGTTACCCTTCTTCCATATCTCTGATAGCGTAACATAATATCAAAAGGAGCGCGCAAAAGCGTAGCAAAAGGAATATGTAAGGAGCGTAGCAGGTGGCGTTCTATAGTTTCTGCCTACCCCCATGGGAAGGCGTGAGTTTATTTGTGTGTATGTATGTAACGTAATATTATTCAATATCATCACGCCTCCATTCCCCAAAAGGGAAGGCAAAGGTATACACATCTGATCCACAGTTTTATTCGTTATGTCCCCATATAATAGGGGGCGAGCATATCATTGGAGCGAGCCTATTACCACTGTCAACCGGTAAATCGAGACTTGGCTGCAACTGAGAAAATTCCAAAGGAAAACTGTGTGTTATTTGAGTTTTTCCATTGGGAATTTCTCCCCTTTTGCCTCCTGCACAAGCGTTCGATACGCTTCCGTACCGCATCGTGCATAAATCAATGTTATCGAAGGAGTTCTCTAAAGGCTGTTCACAAATCCAAAACACTTAAGTTTAAATGAAATAGACGACCGCCATTCTTCCGACAGCTATCTGCTGTCGGGGGCAAGGTAAATCAGTTTTTGAAAATGTGTCACTTTCGATACGACAACTTGTCGAATGGTTGTGAATTACTATGCAGATATGATAATAATTATTATGACGGTAAGGGGTTTACCTATAATATCTTATATTAATATTCAGTAAGGTATATTTGTACGTCACTGTAGGGCAACGGGGACGAAGGTGGACAGGTCACATCCTTAACATCTATTCGTGGAGTAAGCACATATCGCCAACTGCCGTGGAACACTGCCAGCGTTCCGTTATGAGCGGCGATTACAAACGATAAGTAATAAAAATGTTAAGTATATTATGTTTCTTTGTGTTGTTATTTAATATCAAGTGGTTTATATTCTGGTGGATTTCTATAATAAAGTCTAATAGCAGGTCCATATACTAAAACTAAAGTATCATGCTAAGGGCTCAGATTATAGAAAGAAGCAGATAAACCGCGCGGAACAATAAAGTGAGGCCCGTTTGTAGACATGTGTGTGCGTTACAGCCACGTGACAGCACTATAAGAACAGGTGCCTCTATGTGTGTGTAAAGTCCATTTCACGAAAGAAGTCCCGCGGAATTAAGTGGAACTAATTATTATTAAACAAGTTAGCAATGCCTGCAGCGCCACGTCGCGCCTCGTCTGCGGGACTTCTTTCGTGAAATGGACTTTACGGTTGCCAGGATAAAGAAAACATTTGCCATAATATTTCATTACATTAAAAAAAAAGTTTTTTTTTCTTAAATCAGTTGTTTTTATTAACAGTATACGTCAAATTAACGATACATTTGCGATATATTTTTATTTTAAGACACCAACATTTTATTGTTTTTGGTAGCTATATTTACTTTATGGTGACGTCATAGAACCCATGATATAGCTAATCGACTGATGTAATAAGTATTATAAAATCCATTAACTAGTTACACTTACGAAGACACATACATACTTATTTATTTATAAACATACCAACCAGAAAAGGCGATAAATAAAACACTATTATCAAAATAAATATTTTTGTAAATCGATACTCCTGTATCCTATACTTATTTCCTAACTTAGGGGTAAATGTTTCAATATAAACTAGCAACACCGAATGATTTTTGTTAAGGTTTTGTGTTTCAAGATGTCACTAACAATAAACACGTAAAATAAATCCAAATAGACAAATAATACATATTTTACTTATGAAAGATACTCCAACTTATTTCTTTTGTTTTTGGGAACAGGTTTTACAATGTTTAAAAATACAAGACGGCATTATTCTGAAATTATCTGTTAGAGCCCGTGACGTACTAACGATGCGACGCTTCGTGCTGTACTGAATCGATATTGTATTCGCTTTTGAATTTGTATTTGCTTTGTTGGCCGCACTCTCGGTGTTCCGCGCGGTCTATCTGCTTCTTGCTGCAATCTGAGGCTAAGGGCTACGCAATTTTGTGCTTTTCGTTCGGTGATTGGTCGGTGCGGAACTGAGAAGTTTTCGGTTGGCGCATAAATTGAATAGGAATTAAAATAATTAATAGTTTAAAAACACTAGAAAAACATGCTTTTATAAATGCACGTAAAAACAAAACGTGCAAACACGACTATGATACGATATTCCATTCCGATTCCACTGCCTATCTTCCGGCTTCATCATCAGACCTTGAAACCTAATCGTGGTCAAAGTTCATTACAAGACTTTTCTAACAAATCCAAAACAGCTATGATACGATTTTCCATCATGAAGTTCCAGTTCATATCTTCCGGCTCCATCATCAGATCAGTTCGACAGTACCATATTATTGTATTCTCATCAGAACTACATACACCTGCCAATTTTCATTACGCTACGACCCTTGGAAGATGGTTAAATTAGATTAGATTAAATTATTAATTATTAAATCATTACCCTTAGATTCCATTACATAGTTAGTTACATACAGGTCGACCTAATAAAAGCGTGTTAATGATCGAAATCAAAATAGTTTTGTGAATTGGTTTGATTAGGAGTTAGGTAAAACCGTAGAATAGAACAAACTTAGTCGAAGTCTTAATCGAACTAGCAATATTACGTACAGCGATGCGGACGAGTACTTCGACGCTTAATTTTTTTTTTTTTTTCGTTGTAATAATTTTTTAGTCGTGTACTTTCTTAGTGTAAATAATTAGCTGTGTAATTAATAATTATAATTTAAATAAAATAATAAATACATACGCAACTGGTACGACGTTATTTTAAAGATTAGCATAGCTAGCCTTGGCTGAAAAAAAAATTTCGGCTCGAGACTTGCCGATTTCCAACATTTTATAAATAATTACATCACCGTTTTCAACTTGTTTAAAAAGACTTGTATCAAACTCAAACCATTTATTTCAATTAAACCAGGCACTTTTGAATTGTTAAAGAGTCGGTCAGTTAGTCAAAAAGTTGAAGTTGTTTGCCCATTCCAAAACGTAGATCTCTATGGAGAAGAACAGGCAAGAAACTCCAAGGGCACTCTTTTAAATCAAGATATTACAAAATCCTAGGTACATTATTCTTGTTGCTTCTATACTTATGTGAAAACAATGATAAAAAAATTACTTATTTAAAAAAACTTGTCTTCGTCCAGTTTCCTCCAGCAATAAGTAGCTCATCTCTACAGACACAGAGTCACACACACAAACAAACGTGCTCGTACACTGAACGCACTGAAAACGGCAACAGATAACCGCACCTGTTACTGTGGTCGTAACCAACGCGACGCGGATGCATTGCTGCCAACTGCAATGCATTTATTATGACTAATACTTCGATACCTTTGTAGATATCCTGCGAAGGGGATATGAGGTTAATTTTCTTCATAAAATTACATATATTTCCTGAAAACTATTATGGGTTGGAATTGGAGTTGAATGCCGCTAAAGATCATGAGTAGCATTCAATTCAGACAATTGTTGTAATTGTGATCTCGTAGAGATGAAAATGAGGTATATTGCTCAGATATATAGCTAATCTAAGAAATCTTACACTCGTGGAACTTTCGTTTTAGCCAGTTTTAGCCCAAATAATCATTATATTTAACACGTGAAGCGAAAACTTTGTACTTTTTACGACAATTACGCGGAAGGAGGAGTATGGGCAAAGTTACATTTATGGAGGCAGTGCAGAAAGATAATATTTTTCTATAATATTAGAAATAAATTAAATTCATTAAAAAAAAACCTTACACATGCTACCATGCGTTTGACACACACACACACACACATAGTACAAGGGCCTCATGTCTTGAAGATCGATAGGTGACAGAAGAGACAGCTTAAGCATGGAATAAGTAAGTACTTTTTAGTAGCAAGGAATTAGAAAGTAAGTACTTTATAATAGCATGGAATTAGTGTACTCATGGAATTAGTAAGTACTAATATAGATTGTAAGTAGAGGGGGTCGAATTTTGACCAGTGGGCGACCACTACTAAACATTGAAAAAGGTAAAAACAACTGAAGTGTTATGAACTCCTGAAAAAAGTTAGGTATACAAGTAACAACATTACCTACGCGTTCTATGTTTTTGTATTCAGCTTCCTGAAATATAAAATAAATAATTTTACATCAAAATTGTTATTTCCTATCCATTTCATAATAAAGCAGCCCACTCAAAACTATATTCAATAAGACACCAAGATAAACACCACTGTAAGCCGTAGACACGTATTTTCGGGTAGCAGAGCACGGTTAGCGTGTGTGCGTGCGCGCAGGGCGTCGGGTCACGACCTCGTCTCGCCGGAATTAGCTTGTGACGTCACAGCCAGGTGCCTGCCAACTGCCAGTACACACACGTCGTAGATGACAACTCCAAATATACACGATGTGGCTATAATATATACTTAAATACTGATTATTCAGATTGGAAGACGATTTTGTACTTGAGAAAGGGCTAGAATGTGGGATGAAAGGAAGCCATGATTTGAATCGCAAAAGATAGATGTTTATTATTATTATTCATTTATTCTCTCCAAGTTACATGACTCATATTATACAAATATTCAACACATTATATACACAACAGACAACACATAACATTACAATACAATACAAAACAACCATAACACTATCAACACTTACATTACCGACGACTGTAGGTGACGTGCAAGTCACTGCAGTGTCTCATGTATGGACAGTCGAGCCTGTCCGCTATCATCATCAGCACGCTGTTGGGTTGTTGTTGGGTTTAAACGATGAATTTTAAATTACATTATCCGACTTAAAAATTGACTCTTCAAATGATGAGCAAGCAAGATATTTAAAGCTTGCGAGATAATTTCTTTAATTTCTGGACGAAAATTATGTGACCTGAAAAGTATGACTTAAATATCTGGAAATCTTTGTCTACTGCTGCAGAATCAAGGCCGATTCGCAGCCGTCTGCAGTCTTTTTCAGGCTTCCCACGCAATGTTTACTAAAATCAATCAATGGTCTGATGGCAATTAGTCTTTCGTCAAACGGCTTGCTGGTATTTCAGCTTTGTAAAAACTTATTTTTAGGATTCCGTACCTCAAAAGGAAAAAAACGGAAGCCTTATACTAGGATCACTCATGTGTCTGTCTGTCACAGCCGATTTGCTCCGAATCTACTGGACCGAGTATGTTAAAATTTGGTACACATATGAACTTCTGTGAACCAAACAAGGACGTATAACGTAATATATGTATTTTGAATATGGCGGTCACATTTGGGGGGCAAATTAGAATTAAAAGAAAAGATTTGCAAACTGTACCACGTGACATATCAAATGAAAAGGCTTGTTGTAAAGATTATAGATATATATTTTTTTATAATTTTAAAATACTTTTAAACTTATTTAAGAAAATCGATGAAAAATAACCATCAAAATTTTAGGCTCAGTAGTTTAGGAGAAAAGGGCCCTCCCTTATCTCCGAAACTACTGAGCCTAAAATTTGGAAAAAAAAACAGAAAATGTCTTGACTTATAGATTACAGGAAAACCTATAAGAATTCTATGATCGTAAAATAACATGGTAAATCTCTCAATATTGTGCGTACAAACTTACATTTGCAGTTGGAATGTTTGGAGGAACATGTCTTTCAACTACAATGTTAAGTTTGTTCTTGGAATAAATCCATCCCAACCACCGAACCCTTCATTGTGCGTGGTCCGACACGCACTTGGCTGGTTTATTTTTATTCGATAAACTCGATCTTGCGACCGCTATCTTATCTGATGGTATCTAAGCGATGATGCTGTCGACTATGGTGCATGATTGCCTAGAAGGAACACATTTACTCTTCAGACTACTGTGGCGGCATCTACATCGCCACATGCGAACAACGCGTCACACCGACGTCACGCAAAATCCTGCATCGCGCAAGCAGAGTTTACCGCGCAACTAGCATATATACAACATCCCGACATCAACCGTCCACGTCGGGCAGTTGCCCGCCAGACATAACACCCGTCTGGTCTGAGGATCCTCCCTTTTCTATGGAGGATGAGTGAACTTTACACCCTGTTCCTCATACCTCTAAACTGCTATCGAGAAAGACAGACTCGAGCAAAGAGTTCCACTCTTTAGCCGTACGCGTTTACCCCTTGGCCACGAGCTACACGAGGAACAGCGGTGGCCCAGTGGTAACGGCCGCGACTTACGAGTTGTAGGTCAGCCTTCGAACCCAGACAGACGCTTTAATTTGTGTAAATTGTTTCATCACCACTGCTCTTAAAACAGTGAAGGAAAACATCGTGAGGAAACCGTGATGTCCTAGAACCAAAAATTCGTAGACATGTGAAATCTGCCTACCCGCACTGGGCCCACGTGGTGGATTACGGCCCACTCACTCTCACCTAGAGGAGACCTGTGTCCCAGCAGTGGGAACATAATAGGCTGATTTATATGAAATTAAATTGAAATGAAATCGTTTATTCTGTAAATAGTATAATAGAATCACTTTTAAACGTCATATAAAAAATAAGCTAGATGTACTCGTAGTCGACATTTCCTATCTGACTATACCTGATAAGAAATGGCGAAACAAACTCAGGGGTCAAAGTCTCTTATAAAGTCCAGACATAATCTTGGTCAGATCATGTGAGGACCATGTATATCTGTGTCTGAAATGGTCTTTTGAGGAAAGAACCACACAATGTTGAGTGGAGTTGTCTAATAAGTGCAAGCATTTGTCAGTAATCGTGCAGCTCAACTCAAGACATAAGGAGCTCAATGATTTATGTTATGACGCGCTACATGCTCAAGCGACACGCGTCCTGCGACAGCAACTATGGAGAAAACAACTGAAAGAAGTTGTTTAGAGCTTGACACGAGACATGTTTTTCCTTTTGCTAGTAAAATTGTATTAATCATCGAAATACATTGCAAGCTATCTGTTTTGTATAATTTAAAGGCATTTTTTAAATTTGGTAAATGTGAGTACCATGGAGCCGTTTATTATGTTATGATGTATGTTGACTTACAAAAGCTTGGCAGTTGAGAGTTTGTCATGCTCACTTAAATGTCTCGTGGATGGTGGCGCGTGTGTTGGATCATTCCCTACAAAATGGTTGATCTGGATGGTGCTGATCCACGCGTCATGTTCGTGAACGGGCGCCATCAGTTGAGACTGGTCATCTCTTAACCGCCAGGGGTTATTTGTAATCTTTTAATCTTATATTTTGAATACTTAATTTTTTTTATTTTACATTGTTCTCACATTAAAATTTATAGAAGCGACAAGAATAATGTACCCAGGATTTTGTAATATCTTGATTTAAAAGAGTGTCCTTGGAGTTTCTAGCCTGTTCTTCTCCATAGAGATCTACGTTTTGGAATGGGCAAATAGCTTCAACTTTCTGACTAACTGACCGACTCTTTGACAATTCAAAAGTGCCTGTAATTGGTTTAATTTAAATAAATGGTTTGAGTTTGAGTTTAACATCGCAATGCGACTTGTAGAGCAACTGAAGGAAACAGTTGACGCAAGTCGCATAGCTAGAGGGTGTAAACGAGGGCTTAGGGTAAATAGGTTCGGCGGCGGCGATCTCTCGCGTCCGGCCCTGGTTCGGGCCATGGTTCGGAGCGAGAGTGCATGGGAGGCCGTCACCTCCTTCTGCGAAGCAGTAATGCTTGCGAAGGAGGAGGCGGAACGCGTGAGGGAGAGGCAAGGTTCGCGCCCTCGCGCCCCTAGTCGCCGCAGGAGACGCCCCGGGCGTCGGGAGTCGCAAGCCGATTTCCGGCCACCGTAGGCGCGGGCTTGCGGACGGTGAGCGATGGGTAGTTCACCGTCCGATAAGGACCAGGCCCGGGTCGACGGCGCGTTGTATTCCACGCGCGCCTCAAAGAGTTGTCAGCAGCAACTGACGGGGTCCGTTAGGGCCAATGCCTGCCAGGGTTGCGAGTTTGTCCGAAAGGGATATCGTGGCCCTGGCACACAGGCAAATGAAGGAATACGGGTGGGTTTTAGTCAGTAAAAGTCTGACACGCCCTCCCGCTCCGCCCAGAGCGGGAGAAGTTATTTGATAATTTCCAACCCAAAAAAAAAAAAAAAAAAGGGTATAAATAGGTGCACCTTAGCATAACCTTTAAGGTTAACAGACTCCACCTATGTTATTCCATGACATTCCACTCCTCAACGTGACCAGTAAGCCGGTACTTAAAGGGCTCACTTGTAGAGTGGTGCAAATAATATTATCAACTGATTTTCCTCAGAACTGATAGCAGTTTCCTTTGTCCGTGTATCTGTGTGTCATATCGGTTCTTATCTTTTGTCTACATGACCGGTCGTGTCTTGACAGGCGGTTTTATAGCTGCACATTATTTGCGGTGTAAAATAACATAAGGATACTATCTTGTATGTTCTTAGTGTTCTACACGTTATCCACTTACGACCTGGGTCCCAAGTCTGCAATTTTTATAAATTCAGTCATTTTAACACGATCCCATTGACATTTTGCTAAAATTTAGTAATCTGCTAAATTCATAATTGTCGATCATTGGTCGGTCAATGTTCTCGTAATTGAATTGTGTTACATATAATGGCATTGTCGTATTGCCATTATTATAAAACCCATTAGTAGAAATGTCATTCATTTGTCACTATGTACGAGATTACCAATAACTGCAATTTCTTTCAATGTAGTGTCAGTGGCCGACCATTGGAAAGTCATAATGACGCCATTATAATAGTAGATTACCAAACTTGTCAAAATCAATAATTATGAAATCAATGATCGACCATTCTGACACTATTGTAATAGCAGACTTGAGGCCCACAGGACTGTAGGTACTCTCATATTGTCGACTGAATTTTAATTTGGAGCTTTCTCTTGGTCTATAATTGTTTATAAAAGTCCTGACAAATTAATTTTAAGTATGATAGTGTTTGTTTTCTATAAACGCGGTTATGTGGTGAGAGATCAAAATGAAAGTTGGAAAAGATATGAAAAGTGGAGAATAGAATAGAATGCTCTATAAAGTACACCATAAAAATTACATATATAAATCTTGTAGTTGTTGTTGTAGAGAAGTGAGGGCAAGTAAAAGGTTCTAAATCTGTTTTCTATTTCAAACGATCATAATAAAAAAAAAACCGGTCAAGATCGAGTCGGACTCGCGCACCGAGGGTTCCGTACGTATATAAGATGTTGATGATTTCTAAAAAACTGTGCTATTTAGAGACATCGTTTTATTTTCCCTGTAATCTTTACATGAACTTCTATCGCTTAGAATAATTTCAGATGTTTATCTATGTAAACTTCGGAGATAAGGGGGGGGGGGGGGGGGGGGAATGGTATTTTTTTACATTTTTCATGCTGCGCGTCGCCAGTCTGGCACAGCATGTCACATTAGCATGTCAGTGAAGCGAACCCTATCGGCCTTATTACAAAACAAACTTTATCTTTAGACCCAGGTTTAAGCCATCGTGTAATTTTTTATCTTCGAACGTTATTTTGTCTGAGATAAAGTTCTTATACAAAATTGACAACTTAAGATTCGGGTTTCAAATCAGTTTTTGTGTTAAGAAGGTTTTTATATCTCAGACGGAATCAGGTCGAAATTCAAAAATGACACGATGGTTTAAACCTGGGTCTAAAGATAAACATTATTTTGTAATAAGGCCGTAAGTTTTGCCCGTACCAAAAGTCTCTCAACGCCGCTAAAGAATTTTTCACTTCAAAACATATTTATTTTTATTTATTTATTTAAATATAGGTACTCCAATGACTTATTCACTATTTACTTAATACATACATTAACTTATACATCTATTATTATGGTGAATTTGTCACTTACAGAAGTACACAGCTTAGACATAGATAAAGAACACATACCAATTATAAGAATTAATTAAAAGTGATTAAATGAACTACTTATCTATTTTTTTATAATTTAAGATACATTTGAGCTACTTCACTATAGAAAGACAAATTAAAGACAAATATATATTGCTATGGAACTGGTAGAATTAGGCATGATAAGTACTACAAGCAAAGAATAATAACTATTACTACTTGTTAGGTGGGTACTGCTACGCAAAGGTTCGATAGTATGTCACCGCCCCGTCCCCTTTTGCGATAGCTATGCAAAACTGTAATTATTTAATAGAAGAAAAGGTACTATTTCTGACGAGGTGAAAATAATTGGATATGGCAGCACCCAATATTTAAACGTAATCTCGAAGAGACTGAATTGTTTTTGTCAAATTTAAACGTAATCTCGAAGAGACTGAATTGTTTTTGTCAAATTTTATTCTTAAATGTTAATTCAAAATTTGGCATATCTTTATCTTTTTCTTTTTGTAAAATTATTTTGAATTATTTTAAGATAATAAGATTCAAAATTGTTGGTACCTACACCACGTTACTTTAAGCTTCAGAAGAGCGAAGTGTACACAGGCAATTTTTGTCTAAAAGGTCACTTCAACCACTATATGTAGTACATAACTTGTGAAAGAAACTAAATTATTTGTCTTTGTACGAGATATTGAACTACATAATAGAATAAATTATGCAAAAGTAGTTAAATATGCTACTAATTTGAGGAGTCTGTATTTATAATCTTCTTCATAGCCAAATCCGTAAACCAACCCGGCGCGGCGGCGTTGAACAGTAAGCAGTTCTATTAGCTATGAAAAGTTACCGGGTTCCTAATATTCATTGACCGATGGTTAATTATTAAAGGAATCGGTTGACATGAACTCTGCTCATCCTTCAGCAATCATAAAGATGTATAACAAATTTATTGGTACAGTCACATAAGTGTTTATAGCATGCCACATTGATGACACCGTTTCAACTAGAGTACAGTCGGAAGGTTAAGAGCCCGTTATCACATGTTATCAGGCGTACCTTGGTGACGCCCCATTTGTTCGTTTGACCTGACACAAGTTATCAGTACCACGGCGATAACCGCTCTACCGTCACGGTTTCTACCTGTTGTTATTTTTCAACTGTTGTTTTTTTTAGAAAGAATTTGCGGAAAAACTGCGTTGTGTTTTCTGTTTTTGTGACCCCCGTTGCACCCTCAAATTGCACGGCGCTTTATTGAAGTGTTAGAGTAGTTCTAATGGTTTATTTGATGGTGTTATCGTAAAGGTGTACGTGTGTTTGTTACAATATAAAGGTTATGTGCTGAACTCTAGAAGTTTGACGCGCGTGTTATTTGTTCGGAGTGGAATTTCAGCATTATTGTAGGGAAACGATAAACTGTTGTGATATAGGTATGTACCGATAAATATAATATATACAACTTCATATCGTATGTTACATTTGATTTTGATATAACAAAGTCGAATTCTGTCTGTCTGTCCGCCGAAAATTGCCTTTTACCTAAAATGGGTAGATACCTGCGGAGATATGGCAAAATAATTGTCAGCCCTCTCCCTATCCTTGGGTAATGTAAAGGTAATTCACATACTTCAAAAATATGGTAAGCAGAGTGTTCCTGTCTGTCATTATTAAATAAGTAAATGCAACAGTCAAACCCTTTGCTAAGCGAGGTGGTTTCCCTTTGACCTTAAGGGTCAAAGGCTTGTGTATCAATATCCTAAGCTGTAGGATATTCAGAAACTCATGTTTTATAAAGGACATTAATAATAATGACATTTTATTAGATCCAATTCGCGAAATATAATAATTATTAATCCTATATAAGTAAATGTGACGGCAGTGCAAGGTCGGTGGAGTCTCTCACCTCTCTCTACGTATAGTGTATTATCTATGACCCCTCTGTCCCTCTTGAGTATGTATGTTCTGTGAGCTGTCATCGATTTCTATTTTAAAACGTTTAAAAATGATAATAACACATAGGTACACGATATTGATACCCAGTACAGTTTGGCCGTCGAGAGATTGTGTTCCTGGCACGTGTCAGTTAGACAATTTCTAGTTGTAATAAGGTTTAAATTCGTAAAACACATATTCGATGGATGGTATGAAACTGACTGGAGTCAAGCACGCGTTCTCTCGTCGGCCGGACTGTAATCTACGTAGAAGTAGTATTCTAGTCTAGTCAAAGTAGTTGTTGACACAACTCTTGAAATAGTTTAATACCTACTCTTTGAAATGGATGCCATAAAGTATTTCTCACATACATTAGTTATCTATGAATTTTCTGCATAGTCGTTCGTTTTGTAAATTAAATATTTGTAAACTTATAAAACATTTTCTCCAGCACTTTCCAGCATTTTAACAGATTGATGATAGCTGAGATACTTTCATAAATAAGCAATCACAGGATAATAGCATCAAAACGAATCCGAAAATATGAGCATATATACATTGTAATGTTTGAATCCATTTATCATAACATGGCAAGCACTAGATACTCCAGACATTTTCAGCATAGCAATAATGCACAGAACTGGAACACATGAGTATGTGAATCCGTAAGGCACAATACGAGTAATGCATTCAACGAGAAGTCAGGTATTCATGTGAAAAACCTTACTGATATGATTTTAATAACACACATATTACTTATAAAAATATCTCGAATTTATGTGAAAATTAAACTTCTATGATCTTTACAAAAAAAAAAAAACTCTTTTGATGTCAATTTTTGAAGTGAAAACTTCGTTAGGCGCGTTGAGCACTTTTTAGGTGAACAAAAATCATGCAAGTCGCGTCATCGTCACCGAACGCATTCCATGAGCTATATGTATAATGTTTTCACTTCTACCGGCATCGGCAGTCCGTAAAGACTGCCCCGCATGCTTGGTTTTTTCGAATAACACACTCTCACGACTAGAAAAAAAAGAAAATTTCTTAAAATTTATAAATTTTTTCATGGATTTATTATCTGAGACATCTGACAACTCTATGTTAGGGTTGCGAGTCCTGCCAGGGTTGTGAGTTTGTCCGAAAGGGATATCGTGGCCCTGGCATACAAGCAACGGAAGGAACACGGGTGGGTTTTAATTAGTCAGTAAAAGTCTGACACGCCCTCCCGCTTCGCCCAAAGCGGGAGAAGTTATTTGATAATTTCAAACCCAAAAAAAAAAACCAGCCAAGTGCATGTCGGACCACGCACAATGAAGGGTTCCGTAGTTGGGATGAATTTATCCCAAAAATAAACTTAACATTGTAGTTGAAAAACATGCTCTCCCATACATCGATATACGTTACGATCAATTCTACAACTGCAAATTTAAATTGGTCGACTATTACTCGTTAACTTGTGAAGCCTACTTAGCTGTGATAATTTTCCTTTTAATTTCGTTATATATACTATTGCCGTGATTTTTTTCACATATCCAAAACCAACCATTTAGCTGGAAGGGGGGGGGGGACATTTGACTAACCAAAAATAGCACTTTAAAGCTTAATATTACGCAAACGGATCCCTTAATTGAAAAATGGTTCTGACAAACCCACAATATTTTTGAACGGCCTATCCAACGATACCCCACACCATGGAATAGACGAGAAAATAAATATCATCCCCATTTCACGTGTAAGGGAGGTACCCTGAAAAAAATTGTTTTTCATGGTTTTATTTGACGAATTTTTCGGCATGATTAATATGTATACCCATGCCAAATTACAGCTTTCTAGTACTAAGTGTATCTGAGCTAAGCCGGGGACAGATGGACGGACGGACGGACAGACAGACAGACCGATGGATATGGCGAAACTATAAGGGTTCCTTGTTGACTACGGAACCCTAAAAAGGGTTGTGTCTTGGTTTTCAAACTGCCTCGTTGGTCTACTGGTCATAACCTACTGCTGATCATGAGATCCTGGTTTCGATTCCCAGGTCGGGAAGTGTTACCAGGTTTTTTTTTCTATCAGGAATTTCTCAGCTCGGAATCTGGATATTTGTCTGGTTGATGGCCATAGGCTCGCCCCTATAACGTAGGGCTTAAACATAACTGGTCAAAAAAAATGTGGGTATACTATGAGGTAGGTACTCTGCCTAAAGTTTGGGGGGAAAACTGTTTTAGGTACGTCCTTTTCTGATTTGTGAAACATGATCGAAACGCGTCACCCGTTCTGTGATAGCCTTAACATTGTGTGTGTAATGCATTATCGAGTGAGTTCAAGTCTTTATATGTAGGTACTGTTTCAGCTGAAAGAGTATAGTCAAACATTGACCATTCTTAGGTTGTAAAATAATTGGACGTAAGAAAATAAGAGATTACTCACTGAAGGTTTCACATAAACTTAGTTGGCTATTTCTTATGATCCTTCTAACTTATATTTCTGATAGCAATGCATACACATGGTGTCAAAGAAACTGTGTGCCACAGCTTAGGGGTAGGTTCAATATCGATAAAGGAACCCATAAAAAAAATAATTCAAGATCAACCTAATTTAGTACCTACTCACTTAAAATAGTAATCGTTTAGAATTGAAATAATTTTATTTGACGGTCCTAAGCCCGTTAAAGTACGAAGAGACTTTTTTTTTAATGTTGTAGGTATGACATTTTTGTTTGTATACAAGGTGTTACAGGACGATTGACATTCCTATAAACCACGTAAAGAGTATCTTGTTTTTTACCCCTTTACAAAAAATAAATCAAATCCAATGAATACTTTAGCCACAGGAAATTATTTTCCATTTTGTTATTTTTCAACATGATGTAGATCTAAGTCCGTAATAATAGGTAAACATTGTAAGGCGCGCCTAACGCGCCGCGCAAGGTCAGAACTTTTCGTAGATATAGAGTGTTTACTTTTTATGCAGTTGATTCTGCTATTTATTTTGTTTGAAAATTGAAATTTTCCATTAACTACTAATCTTCGTGTTTCAAAATGTTTCGATGGACTAGTACTGTGCTCGTTTTAATTTAATCTCGTACATCCAGAGCCAGATTGTATTTTTTTTTCCTGGGTTCCTTTATCGATACTGAACCTACCCCTAAGTTAAGGCACGCAGTTAATTTAACACCCTTTATAGCAAAATAAGGGTTGAGAAATTTGCACAAAACTTGACAGTCAGTATATTTTTCAAATCCGTCACATTTTTAAAATATTTGATTTATTTTTGACAGAAAAACAGATAACACTTGAGATGATACTGAGTATTGTTCTCAAGGTAGGGAGAGGAGCTATACAACCGTGTATCCAAGGGCAGGGGCAAGATTCATCTTTGTAAGATTAAGATCATATTGCAATCACTTATCTTCCTACGAGGGAATTATATTATTTCTTAGGACCATTCGCTGTTGCGATTTGAATTACTAACATTAATAGATGATTTAATTAGAAGCTCTTTCAAGTTATAGTAGAGTAAGTGACGGGCTTGATTCAGGAAGCGGTTCTTCTGGACACGGCTTGTATTGTTATATGGTTCCTCTCGGAAACCCTGACCGCTGGTAGCTCGAATCCAGCACCCAACATTTTTTTTTCTCAGTTTTCGTCATGGTCTGGCAGTTTGAGTAATTTATGCGGCCTACCCAAATGACCCTTCTCTGGTACTGTTCGTTGAATCGTTGATCTCCATAAGTTCTGAGTTGAGCTGCACGACTACTGACAAATGCGTGCACTGACTGGAATGTCCCCTCAATCTGTGTGGTTCTTTCATCAAAAGATAATTTCAGGCACCAATCTACATGGTCTTCACATGATCTGACCATGATAATGTCTTGACTTTAAAAGAGACTGTGACCTCTGAGTTTGTTTCGGCCTTTCTTCTCAGAGTAGTTAGATACGAAACGCCGACTTCATCTAGTTTAAAAAAAAAATATGATTGACGTGTAAGTGTTTGTACAAACCTACTTACAGAAATAAATCGTTTATCGTTCAATTGTGTAACTCAGTTTGAATCACAATCTGAATGATTTTGAAGTATATTGCTAATCCATTGCTTCATTAGTTCGTAAAATTTGTCTGCTCAACAACGTAAATAACGCAATGAATAATGTTTAACTGTCAAAATGAAACCCATTCCTACTGACTTTACACTTTTACTTGTTTTTTTTATTTGCTGTTTAGTATATTGTGTGCATTTTAGGATGTGCTAAATAAATGTATTTTCATTCTTTCTTTTCTTTTGATATTGTGTTGACGCAATTACCCCGCTGTTCCTGATACCGGTGGGCTGGTATTTGTTATATTAAGTATTTTTTTTATACACATGTTTAAAAATGTAATTTATATACATAATTATCTATATTTATTGAATAATCATCATCATTCATCATTTCAGCCGAAAGACGTCCACTGTTGGACATCGCCACGCTTGGCAAGCGGGTTGGCGATCGCAGGATTGTGTTAAAATGCTTAGAGAACGCTGCTGCCCATTCTCTAGTAAATCCCTTAGTCGCCTTTTACGACACCCACGGGAAGAAATAGGATGGTGCTATTCTTTACGTCCGGCATTTATTGAATAATCCAGATAAATTAAATATTTAAATAAACATCTGAACGTTTCTTTTTTTATGTTGCAGTTACCCCAGTGCTTACAGCCCAAAACAAAGTGCCGACATACTTTCTACAAACAAAAAATATGGAGGCAGTTCAGGCAAACCGGCAGTCTAAAGTGCAGTGCAATGATGATATGGATGACGTAAAGAGTGAAGAGTCGGTGAAGATCGAGGATGATGAAGAGGTCCTGAGTCGCGGCAGTCAGCGGGAGAACCGGCTGACCAGCATCATCGACCAGCTGCGGTGCCAGAGCAAGATTAAAGGTAGTGTTTTTGAAATGAATTAAAAAAAAAAAAGGTTTATTTCAGAAACTTGTACAACTTTTACAGTAAATCTTACATAGGGACCTCCTTTTAAGTAAAAGATTTACCTGTGCTAGGAGATCCCGCTCTCCAATGACAAAATAATTAATTGGTAAAAGTGGTGTACACGATGAAAATAGAATTTAAACAACAAAAAGAAAAACAAAACAATAAAAAAAAGTAAAACAAGTAAAATCCCAAATTAAACAAGACAAGACTTGAACTATAACTAAATAAAAAGAAAAAGAAAAACTTAGAGATATATCCTAAAATAGTATGTGTGTGTGTGTGTGGCTGCGTGCGTTCGTGTGTGTGTGTGCATGTGAGTGTGTGTGTGTATGTATGTGTGTGTGCGGAATTAATTAACATAATATATGCACTGGGATGTTAAGGTCACATAGGCAGTCGTGCCATGTAAAATACTGTACCTATATAGGAGTACATATTCGGTTAGACTGAAAGCCAACCCCAACACAGTTGTGTATGTTGGGGTCGGAGATGATGATGAACAGTCGAATACTGAGTTGATCCGGGTCATACAGGTTGTAAGACCCGGATCAACTCAGTATTCGACTGTTTCAGCCTACACCAGCACACGTATTTCCTCTACCATAAAATTCGTTTCGGTGCCGAATCCGATGGTAAGGTTAAAAACTACCATTATTTAGCAACAAAATGATAGTTTTTGGTAGAAATTGTTTAAGAGGTAAATTATTTAAAATTATTATTATTAAATATTAAGTATTTCGCAACATAACTTATGTGCTGCTATAAAATGCGCATTGAGTGATAGTATAGATATAGCGTTTGGGAAAAAACCAAAAAAAAATTAAGTACTTAGTATTTTTTTTTGGTTTTTTCCCAAACGCTAAGCTATTCACAAATAGAAAACCGGTTTTTTTTCAAGTTAAAATTCGATATGAAGACGTAAATTCTTTGGACAGCTATTTGCTGTCTGGAGCAAGTCGGAAAACTGAACACACGCTAAGTCACTTTTAGTAAGCAGTCTATCTAATTTAAGTATAGACTATAAGTAACCTCTTGGATGTACATCCGGTAGGCTCTAGTAATCCTTCCATATCCCAAGGACACGTCTTCCCTACCATTATCGCGCCCCCCAGTCTACTCTTTGATATACAGTGGTCTCTCTAGTCTCATGAAACATGAGGCTTCAGGTGCTAGGGTGAATCTTTGGGTTCATTTGAGCATTTGAGTCTGGTACAACCACGCTGGGGTCGGTACATTTCATTCAGACTATAACTAGCCTCTTGTGAGGCTTATAGATAACACTTATTTATAGCCTTGTCTTTAGGCCTAACAGGAGGTGGCAGTGTCTCTTAGTAGACATTAATTAATTTGGAGCAGTAAGTTCCACTACTTTACAACGCAGTAAGATGTAATGTTCTTCGTCTTTTCCTATTCAACAAAACCGACGCGTCATGGTAAGGCCCGTGCTCACGATTCAACACATGTTTTCAAACACGGTTCGCAGTTCGAACCGCTAAAACCTAAAACATCACTTCCCATAAACCACGCTAGGTCTTCAACCGTGACGAGAACAAAACTAACCTTTGCGATTTTATCGTGTTCATGTAAATCGCTTAGTAGATTTATAAAAGTAATTACAACAGACAAAGGGCACGCGTGTACCGCTGGCCACAATTAGTGGCTTCGGCGGTGTGCACCTTAAATCTTGGCAACAATGGCGCTGATCTCTGATAGGGTATCGCCGCATCTGTGTCGGGAACTGCTCTGAATTAGTTTGGTTAAGGCACGGCTTGCAGGCTCTGATTATGATGTGGGGCGGTGAGAATATGTTACGTATATTTTTTTGCGAATTTTTATTGTTTTGGAACCGTTATTGGTTATGTTATGAGTGTAGCTTTTCCCCATCCCAATAATCATCAACGTTAAATGCAATAGGTATTCTATGTCTGAAGCATACTATGACTAGTAACTCTGATAGTTATTTGAATAGGAAAACCTTTTGTCGATAAAATTCCTTAAAGGAGATTTTTCTAAGGAACTCACCCCTTTTGCCATAAAAATCGTAATTATGCATATTTTTTAATGTTCTTAATTGCTGTAGGAGGTAATGTTGCTTCTTTTACCAATAAACAGTAAAATTACCATGACCTACGTAAAGTAATTTCTACATTCTAATACAATTGCTGTATTCTCAGCTCGTAAAGTAACATAGGCGTCGTCTCTTTAACTAGCGCTAGAAGTGTAACACGCCGCGCGTGTCATACTTAGGGCCGACACTTGTAGCACTTTTATTGTTTTAATTGAAACAAGGAGTAAAATTTCATTTCATTTTGCACTTATTGCTGAAAAGTAAATTTTACAACTTAGAAAAATTGAGATGTTTGCAAAGCTGACTTCCAACAACACATACCTACTGACGACGGTTAAAATAGTTATCAACGTTTTCAACACATTTGCGAGAAAACAGTACCGGCGCAGTAATGAAACAAGCCATCAGAACATTTTCAGAAAAACATTACCTAAGTATTTATTCGAGTCTTCCATGATATAAAATTATTGTAAATCATAAATTTTTTGGCGACAAGAGATCAGTTTCTGCAATTTGCACCTCATTCAAGATATCAGGTGGAGTAGATTCCATATTAATATCGGATTCCTCGCTTGAACTCATATTATTATTTTATTTATAAATATAGTGGCAACGATCTTTGACATTGCTAATATGAAAATGGCGCGAATTTGCAAATGGCCAACGTGCGCAGTGAAAATTAGTACCTACTACATCTTTGGTCTCATGTTTTCTTTAATAAAGTGAGATAAACGTATTGAGCAAAAGCGCTTCCAAGGAGGTTTGATAATTCACCTTATATTTTATTCTCGTAATGTGAAACTCCTTGGTGGAATTCTTATATTTTTATAGAGAAATTGTGTATGGTACGTAATTTTTAACTTTCGAACAATGTAAAGTCCATTTCACGAAAGAAGTCCCGCAGACGAGGCGCGACGTGGCGCTGCAGGCATTGCTAACTTGTATAATAATAATTAGTTCCACTTAATTCCGCGGGACTTCTTTCGTGAAATGGACTCTATACAGATTTCGTAAATGCATTTTTTGAGCAAATGTGTTGAAAATTATATTTTATGTTGAAATGTTGACAGCTTCTACATAGCCCCATGAGAAGAAAGTGAGAATTTATGTATATGTGTTGACATTTTTTTAAGATGAACTGGTAAAACTAAAACATTTTCAGATACTTACATTGTTTTTTAGAAACCGTTTCGTAGATTTTTTTTTAATTATCACAATAGGCAAGTTGAGCGTTAACCCTACACTTTGCACTACTACCTGAGCGACGGTGGTGCCACCGGCGCGCGCGCATTGCCGCTGAACTAATCAGCGCAATCATCTCGCCGGCTCTATTAATGATCATTTGTCTTGTTTTTTGTCATTAAAGTCAAGGAATATATGTAATTTAGCGAATAATTGAATGTTACAGTAGTTTGTGTCTGGAAACAGTAATTTATGTGGTGCAGTAAAAATAGAAATGTAAAATCAACCGAATTACGATTCTACGTAAAAAAATTACCTACCTATCAAAGTCGGTTGAAGTAGATCTCTTTGTATAGCAGCCAGTGCTTCGAAAGCTATCTATTATCTATGATTCAGGCTTTTGGCAAATATCAAATAATAAAATACTTAACTAATTATAATTTCTAATTAAATTCTACTCACGTTACAATATTCTCCTTAAAATGCTCGCCAGCTCTCACATAAAACGGTTTAAAACAGAAGCGGTATTGCAAGTCGGCCTAATTAATCCATCGGTTAGGGGTCGTTTAGTTAATGAATGGATAAATCGCCGTCAACCCCCCCTCCACCACACTTCGCTCCCCCCGACCAGATAACGTTAATCGGCGCTCTCGATTTATGTACCTTCCGCGCTGAAATACGGCAAATGGTAGTCAACTACGACCACATCTTGAAAAAATTATCCTGACTGAACCTCTATGCAAAAATAAACCCAAAACTCCACATATAAGATCGGTATTCGCTTGCGAGGTGGTCTGGCGATAATTTCTATCGGTCGTGAGCAAATATAGAGAGCAAGCGCAGTGATGTATAGACGGTGCGCGCGCCGCTATCGCTGCACCGTAGACCTGACACAGATGAGATGGGACACAGACTGTTACCCTGACGTTCGCAATTTAGAAGAAGGTTTTACTTCATTTGATTAATCTGAAGAACCATTTGACCTATCCCTTTTTTTTTTGGATGAGAATTTATTCAATAACTTCTCCTGCTCTAGGCGGAGCGGGAGGGCATGTCAGACTTTTACTGACTAAAACCCACCCATGTTCCTTCCGTTGTCTGTGTGACAGGGCTATATCTCTTTCGGACAAACTCGCAACCCTGGCAGGCATTGGCCCTAACGGACCCCGGCGAGCTACCCATTGCTCACTATCCGCAAGCCCTCGTCTACGGTGGCCACAGACTGTTACCCTGACGTGAGCAATTTAGAAGAAGGTTTTACTTAATTTGATTAATCTGAAGAACCATTTGACCTATCCCTTTTTTTTTGGATGAGAATTTATTCAATAATTTCTCCTGCTCTAGGCGGAGCGGGAGGGCGTGTCAGACTTTTACTGACTAAAACCCACCCATGTTCCTTCCGTTGTCTGTGTGCCAGGGCTATATCTCTTTCAGACAAACTCGCAACCCTGGCAGGCATTGGCCCTAACGGACCCCGGCGAGCTACCCATTGCTCACCATCCGCAAGCCCTCGTCTACGGTGGCCACAGACTGTTACCCTGACGTGAGCAATTTAGAAGAAGCTTTACCTAATTTGATTAATCTGAAGAATCATATCATCTATCTTGCGTCATTGATGTCAGTCTTGGTCTTTCGGCCATTGCCAAAATAATAATCAGACTCTCTATTTTACCACCAATATTCTTAATAAATTAATATTGCAAAATGCTTCCTCGTGTTATTTCAGCGTATGCAAGAGTTGGTCTACAAAAACGATTTGTAAGATTCCTAATCCCTAAATTACTGTTTATGACATTCACAGCAAGATGAGGTGTGCATGATTTCAGTCTGCGGTTCCAGCTCCATACAATTATTTTATCTGTTTGATAAGGACAATACATATTAAATAAAGCACTTGAATGGTAATATAGTCTTTCACCTGAACCTCACGGACACTTGAGGTTGAACAAATCAGTATGATTCGTGATACGAGGGCAAATGATAACGTATAGTAGTGGGTACTCCGTAACGGGGCGCTTATCAATACCTTGACGTGTACATGAGACAACGCCCGATTGTGGGTATTTCATGTTTTTTTTTTGTCGTAATCATCACAATATGTAGAGTTATCGAAGTGTGTTTTGCACTGAAACATGCTTCTTTTGAATAATGTAAGAGTGTGCTGATTAAGTTTTCAGTAGATTTTAATTTCTGGTCAACTTATGTATAGTTTTCATAAATGAAATAGAAATGCTACTAACTTTTGGTCTAATCATTTGAATAGTAACTAAGTACCTAGGCAAAGTACCTAATGTCAAATTATAATGATGTCTGTAGTGATTGGCTACTATGGCGTTCGATTGCGTAAACCATGAGACACTTCTGCTGAAACTGGAGCACTATGGGAATAGGAATACAGCTCTTGATTTACTAAGATCATACCTGAAAGATAGAAGGGTTAAAGTTCAGGTAAACGGCATAAACTCGTAAGGGTCTGAAATGAAAATGGGCGTTCCTCAAGATTTGATATTGGGTCCATTCCTCTTTTTAGTTTATATTAATAATTTACCCCAATTACTTTAAAATCAACTGAAGATGGTGTTATTTGCAGATGACACATCATTGATTTTTAAAATAGATTGATGGTCACAAAATCTTGACGACGACGTGAATAAATTCTTCAGGTCCAAGGCTTACGGTAAATAATTTGGTATTAAATGAAAAAAAAACAAATGTATTAGATTTAAATTACCTAATGAATAATGAATGTGATATCATGTTGAATAGTGAAAAACTGGAATTTATTAATCAAGCTGTTTTCCTAGGAATCACTCTAGACGAGAAAAAAAAAAAAAAAAAAAAAAAAATACAACGGGGATCTCATATAACATGTTTTTTTTTTGGGAATTCTACTTTTAAAATATTTGTAAATATGTCACTTGAGCACCATGTATCTATCACATAATTAATGTATCTGTCATGGCTTAATTTTTAATAATTTAATATTTTTACCTATGCGCTATGCTATGCTATTAATTACTATACGTAATTACGGAGAATATACTAGTCGTACAATTTAATCGACATTACAAAACATACTGCACATCTCAACCTACACGCATAAAAATACATTCTCGCAACTCATTACTACATAATAATAAATTAAACGAAACTAGCACATCTACGAAGCGCGTAGTCTTTGTTCTAGGTCGCGTGCGCCCGCGCCGTTACCGCGCGCCGCAAATTTATAATGATCGATATTCGCCTCGGACGAATGGACCTTGCTCTGGTTACGCGGGTCGCGGGTTGCTGACTCTGTTCAGGATTCTTTTGTTATTAAGATAAGCTTTTCCTAGACGATTTTTGTCTAGGAAACACATGGTTACATGCAGTTAGCACAGCCATAAACATCCGGAGAATATAACTATCGTTGACTTACGAGATCATCCTTCTGTGCATGATATCCATTGTTATCTACCAAGCTTTTAGGTACTCAGAGAACTATTAGTTCAGTAGGTACTAGAGGTCATTCAAAATCATCAAAGTCAAAATATTTTTTTTCACATATAAACCTACATGGGCACCTATGAAACGTCAGAAGCTAGGTGCACAGTTCCAATTGGTCGTTTCCTATGGAGTAGAGCAGGCAGGAAACTCCACGGTTACTCTTTTAAAAATAATGGGCTTTTACAATGTTTTCAAGTTACAGTGTTAATAGGGATGGACAGTGTAGTCTTGTCAACAAGTACCAAGTATTTAACAAAAGACATTCACTTAAGAAATCGACTGTAAGGTCATCTGTGGCCTCTCCAATAGCACCCCGTTTTACTCGGTCCTCGGTTACTGTCATCCAGTTACTATATACCAGTTATCTTACAAAGATCGTCACTCCACCTAACCTGAGGGCGACCTTCCTTACATTTGAGATTACTTATGCGAAATGCTTAAATTGACTGGCACACAATGCCAACGAATGACCGACATGAAATATGGTTGGTAAGCCAAATAGTCGGACACTCATGTCGACTTATCATAATTATAACTATACAGCAGAATAATTAGCATGATTATTATCATTTCACTTTTTAGACCTGCATTTTGCAAAATTTTCTCTTCGCGCCATTTTCGTGCTTGTCATGGCCACGTGAAAGTGTCAGTGTTGCATAAAGGTGAAAAACGTCAAGAACCTACAGTTTATTACGTTGGTAGTTGGTAGCGAATCGAAACTGCAAGACGTCCATGTACTGCTGCTAATCAGTGCGCGGCAATCCTTATGAGATGGTCTAATTATTCTTTAGTAGGGTTGGCAGTGCTGTTCGAAAGGTCATTGAGTCACACAATCCACTGGTAATAGCCGTAGACCTCATCAAAAGTTTTGCAAAAAGTTTGAACTGATAATAAATGTTTTCTGCCGTCTTTTGTAAAAATTGATGGTCATCAAATTAACCATGAATGACAACTGATAGGCTCAAGTCTTAAGCCAAGAGTAAAAGTTTTAGCACTGTGTAAAGTACCAGTTTGGTAAGCACCAGTACTAGGTACCCAAACCCCGCAAAACATCGGAAGTATTCTTGTTTTTTAATTTGAGACCAATGAGGCCACATCCACTTCATCTGGTTGTCCGACGACCTGTTTGCCAACCTATCACATAAAAAATACACACTTCATCGACGATTATATCCACTAACGGTCGAAGATTGTCATCTTGTCTAGACTTCAGACTAGAAAATCTAGGCACAGTTGGCAGCCCCATGAATGTCAATTAATAGGCTCAAGTCTTAAGGCAAGACTAAAAGTGTTAGCAGTGCGTTCCTGTATAAAGTATCAGTTTGGTAAGTACCAGTACCAGGTTCCCAAACCTCGCAAAACATCGGAAGTATTCTTGTTTTTTAATTTGAGACCAATGAGGCCACAAGCACTTCATCAGGTTGTCCGACGAGCTGTTTGCCAACCTATTACATAAAAAATACACACTTCATCGACGATTATATTATTATCCACTAACGGTCGAAGATTGTCATCTTGTCTAGACTTCAGACTAGAAAATCTAGGCACAGTCGGCAGCCCTGCACATTTGGTGCTATCTCAGCAATCTTTACTTAAGTAAATTAATTTACCTCACCTCATACGATGAGTGAGATCCGACGATAATAATTACATTATTATGAACCGCCAAGTTAATATATCTAAAATATATTCAGCGCAATTACTTGAGTACGTCGTTAGTGAAGATTGTGTATGGATGAGTGTTATGCAATGTGTATGTACAGGTTGTGGTTACAGATAATGAGATAACTATGATGTTTTGCATATTTTGAATAAGATTTGGTCTAACTTACCTACTAAGTTCATAGTAAAATCATACAACTAGCTTATGCCCGCGGCTTCGCTCGCGTTAATTTAGAAATTGACAATCAATTCGGGTTGTACACTGCTTCTACTAATATTGATTCGAAAGACACGTGGCGCCATCTATTACCATAAAAACGTTGTTGTTTTCCTCGGAAACAGTACTTTTTTTCGGGATAAAAGGTACCCTATGTCCGTTTCTGTACACCTGACAAAGTATATGCAAAATTTCAGGATGATCGGTTCGGTGGTTTAGGCGTGAAAAGGTAACAAACAAACCAACTTACTTTCGCATTTATAATATTAGTTAGGATAATTATCATATACAGGTACAATATAAATATACTATATGATATGAATCTTACAATTAAAAGACAAAGTAATTTTAGGGTTAGGGAAATGGGTCTAAGTTTTTTTATGGTTTCATATCCTCATACAAAAAAAAAACATTTGTAACAATCTTATATCGCATACATCACAATCACTGACTCAACATTCTTAACATACTCAACATTCTATACAGTCAGGCATCGCCCTGATGGCTAAGAGGCTAGATCAACACCTCTCGTTAGTCGCAGCAGTCGGGTCAAGGGCTTGATCCTTACGAGAGCACTCGACGGCTCCGCACGCATTTCGAACATATTCCCTTTTTGCTTCTGTAGAATTGGACGTTAGAAAAGGCCATGAGTGCTTGGTCCATAAGTTTGAATCTCAGATCGGGTATAATGTTATTGGGTTTTTTGGTCACGAATTTGTCAGTAAGAGCTCGAAGTCTGGATTTATGCCTGATTTGTGGTATTGGCTTCCCCCATTGCATATAGGACTGAATCATAACTGGTAAAATTTGGGTGCACCTCTGCCTACCCTTTTGGAATACAAGTGTAGTTATAGAAAAATATGAGGAATTTGATATGATTTTTCCACCATAAAACGTACGTATGTTTTTTCTTCTCGCGAATTTATCGATTTGCACGAAATTACGAGCAATTGAAATACCTATAAATAATAAAAAACCTATACGGCTTTTACAATCTCGGATGAACGTGGAATGTCCAATAGCTCACTAGCTGCCGAGTGCGATCCGTCGAGTCATGCAGTGAGCCAGTGACACACGCTGCAGAAAGCGTGACCACATGTTACAATTAGCCGTAACTCCCCGCGAGGTGTCCGCTGCCATCTTGATAAGCGAGGTGAAATGCTATCGTTTGTATTGCACACAATAGAGTTAGGGTGTGTTTATTTGGTGGGGATTTTTGGATGGGCAGTAAATTTGAAAAGAAAAAAGAGTTAGAGTCTGTTGGTGGACGTGTGGTTTCGGAACCAAAAACATGCGTTACCTCTTTTGCTGCCTTAAAAACAGACTTAAGTATTATGGCCAGAAGAATGATGATGAAGGAGATAGCGGTATCCTGCAATGCGCTATTGCTGTAAGTATCTACTTAAATTATGTGAGCTGCGACTGAGATCTACAAGGAATAGGGATACTTGAAGAAAAAGTCGAATTAATAGAAATGATTTATAGAAATTTAAAAGAAAAGAATAGAAACTTCTATGAAACTTTTTCGGATTTTATATTTGAGAGTTAATAAAAGTAAAAATCTTTAAAACGATAAGACTAACATACCCTTGAAAATGTAAATACTTAACTTACCTTTACAATTTCCAAAATCATATGTAGAGTCAATATATTCTAAATAATACCATATAATATCTCTTTTATCCCATTCAATGTTTTCCAAATAAAATTATATCTCTTGTGTCCCACACTCCCATGTGAACAGTGGCTAAGCGGAGCTACAGCTAAAGTTTACCTTATCTGCACTCTTTGTTTACTGCGCGGCTCGTCGTTACGGAGCTGAGAGCGCCAAAACGACAAACACTATCGCCACTCCTATGTCACTAACTTTATCGGTCTATTATAAGTTTACGGCTCTTGTTGAGGTAGAAAGATGGCTGGACCATGACTTTAGGGCTTTCCTTTTATAAGTTAGGCTAGATTTAAAGGTATGATCTATTTTCTGGATCTCGAGCATCTGTCAATTTGGCTCCGCCAGCGCAAGAGTCAACGATTATGTTAGTTTTGGATGTAAATCATCTTTTTCTTTTGGGCTTAGTATAAGATATAGCCTTCTCTAGAAAAACATATGATGTTATAAGGTACTTTCTTCTATCCCTTATTCAGAACCAAAATTCTGGATGGCCAAGATTGTTTAACCATACAGTACTGCTTTACCGAAAACTACGCTTTTGAAGAAAACCCAAAGGAAGTTGAAAAAGGAGTATATATGAAATACTGTCACAGTATCCCTACAATCATGCAGCCACAAAATAAGTCCATCATTTACCCGCTTCCAAGTGCTTAATCTTACAAGAAGAAGCAGCGCAAAAAATCTTCAACGCGTCTACGTCACTGGTTTAACTATTCATGAGCATGAGCACAGAATTCAGTTCAGGGAGCATATCACGATATCCAGTTATTACCTTCTGACGCAGTTCCGGTCGGTAGGCATAAGTTGCTCGATGGAGTGCATCATCAGTTTTTGTGGCAATGCTAATTATTGCATGTTACGCTACTTCTCTGCTGGTACTGTTATGGGCGGGTCGGGCCGTGAATGAGAGCGTGCTTGCTTTTTGTTGGGTTGGCTATTCATCTTAGATATTATTCAGTGATGGTAATTAGGTTAGAGTAATCGGGAGAGGAAGAGTTATGAATAAACGCATTTTTCTTTTTTTCTTTCTTTTATTTTTCTTTAGTTGGTAATCTTGGTATCAATTATGACCATGTTATACTGTGAAGCCCTCAATTGTGTAATAACTAGGACTGCAACCTGTTTTTGTAATATAATGATCGGAATGTTGCAGAATACATTATATGGCCACCTCTAGGCAAATAAACTGTTAAAAATCTATTATACCTTAGCTCCACCTCACTCTTTATCTCGCTCGCACACTACTGCTGACGTCACGCGAGCAAGCGAGGCAGGGTGGCAGGGAGAAGACTCCAAGGCACCGATAGTGTAGTTTATTTCTTTTTACGGTGAAAATAATGGTAATAAAAAAAAAAACCGGTCAAGAGCGAGTCGGACTCGCACACCGAGGGTTCCGTACGTATATATGATGTTAATGATTTCCGAAAAACTGTGCTATTTAGAGACATTGTTTTATTTTTCCTGTAATCTTCACATACACTTCTATTACATAGAATAATTTCAGATTTTTATCGATGCAAACTTCGGAGATAAGGGGGGGGGGGACGGTATTTTTTTTTACATTTTTCGTCAAAAGTCGGAAACTATGCTGCCAAAAAAAAAGAAAAAAATGTTTGAGAATGTGCAAACAGCGTTCTTTCATATGATACCCCACATGCCCTAGTAGCCTCACTTCAAATTTTTAAGACCCCTTTTCAGTCCCTTTTGCAAAAAGGTTTTTTTTTTAATTTCTTTCTTGTTTGAAAAATAATTGGGCAAACGTCAGCTAAAACTATTCTATATTTCAAGTTGATGGCATTAGTAGTTCTTGAGATATTCAGGTGTGACAGACAGACAGACAGACTTAGTCTCACCATAAGGGTTCCTTTTTACCATTTTGGTACGGAACCCTAAAAATAACATAAGACCTGCTTTATAGTTAGTTAAGTTAATATGCAAAGTTTCATTATCTAATTTGAAGTATATTTTTAATACCAGCGGTTTATTGTTCGGTTTGGAGGTAACATTGGATTTTTTTTCTGTCAATTTTTTTTTTATGGAATCGTGTTTTCGTCAAATATAGTACTTAATATTAATCCTCAACTTTACCTTATATTTATTTCAAAATGACGGAGGATCATGCTAAGCCATTTGAGGTAGTATAGGCGGAAAGTATGACGCGTTTATTCCTTGATATTTGTATCCGCGATAAAACTCCAATGTCATCATTCTCCTAGCCTTTCTCCGGGTATGTGTTCCGCCTCCATTCTAACGATCTCGGGAATGCTAAGCAGCTACATTGTTACAGCGAGGAATGTAAACTGATTAGAAATTGGTTCAATCTGCAGGCGACCACAAGACATGGGGTTTTCAGGCAGGAAATTCTTGAGTTCCGATAAATGGGAGTATGTTACAACTTAATCTTTATTATGGTGTGTTGCTTATCATAGTTATCATCAGTATTGTCAGTAGCTATTGGTACTGATATGAGAATATCTCTTTGGTACAATGTCAGGAAGCATAGCTCCTGAATTTGAAATTTTGAGTTAGGTACATGTTACAATTTTTTTAAGCTGCCGATATTTAAAGTTTTGCCCAGAGCATTAGACTAAATACCGTTATGTGCCAACACAACAGTCCATTTCTAATGAATCAGAAGATGCATCTTTGCATAATTATTCAGATAGCATCTTAAAATAATGAAACTATCAACCCTACCCCAATTACCCTAAAGCTATGAGAAAGGCTATATATTACCTTGCACTAAGAAAAATACATTTTTAAAGAATAAGACTAGGCAAAATTTCCTCTATTTTTCTTCACAACCAAAATGAAGGAATGGAAAAATCAAAACAAAGCCCGATTGCCCCCAACATAATAACGAACGCCGAACTGAATTTACGACGCGCTAACCGTCTCGATGGTCGCTGAGTAAAAGCTTACATTCTAGTGTTGTGCCGCGACAATGCGACTGTCATCGGTCGATATATTACACCCGCTACCGGCTCGGCACGCGGCTAATATTTTATATGGGCGGTCTTCATTGCGATCGGGACCTGTTGATGTAGGGTTGGGATGCGAGGTGTCGATAGTTTTTTGTCTTTGGTATTTACTTGATGTTTATGTCGATTGTCATGATATTGTATCGTGTGTTAGAGACTCATAGATTTCTATTGTATTTTCATAATCAATAAACTTCAGATTTCTACTATTTCGTTTTTTTTTATAGCTAGAGCTTTTTTCATAATCGTGAGAGAAATGGGTGCAGGTCGATGAGGTCATGGAAAAAGGAAAAGAAGTCATGGAAATTCTACACTTGCCTAAACTGTGTTACGTATATCCGAACGCTAAAACTAAAGTAACCGGGTGGTTCCCACCCAGTATTGTTAAAGTACCTAGATCCTCGTTTTGTGACGTCGAAGAATAGAGATGATTTACGAGTTGTTTACATCCATGATCGCGATTGTAATTTTACGAATAAATATTATTATACAGATAAAATACTGGGTCTTAGCATAAAAATCATGATCAATAATGTATGTAAGTATACTCGTTTGATAAGCGCTGCAGCACAACTGCAGTTATGTTATAATAATTCATCGACTCACAGCCACCCCAGCCTTACCGGTCGAGTGAAAGAGGCGTGCACTGGTTGCTCTCATTAATCTTTCATTTCTACGTTATATTATTAGAGGAACGGGTTTGCACGGATGCTGCGGGGACGCGGGGGTGTGGGGTGAGGTAGGTGCGCGCGGGGGGCAGGGCGTGAACCCGAGTGAACCCGCAGTAGCACCTGCCGCGTCCGGTCGGCGGCTGCTCCATGCAACTCTAAGGTTGCCAGGAAAACATTCTGATCTTGTGAACTGACAGGATTCCGAGGTTATGATCTATGAGTCAGCGAAGTATTTTCGGAAAGTGCTGGCAACCTGGCAGGAAGGAGTTCGTGAGATAGCGATCGTAGTCAACCGTTTACATGAAAATAACTCAAGGCTTCTATATACTGGCGCGAGTTGTCGCGCGACGCGACACCGGTAGTACAAAAATTCAAGAAAATTGTTCTACCGATGTAGCGTCGCGCGACGAGTCACGCCAGTATGTAGAAGCCTTCAAGTTTCGATAAAATAATAAGGACGTTCCGAAGCTTCTTCAAAAAAAGGAGAATTACAAACATGAAAAAAAAGAAGATATTTAAAGTTTTCCTACGAAAGTTCTTAGCTTATCGCAAAGCTTTTCCGGTTCGGAGAAAATTATATTTTTTTCTAATCTTGATTGTTTGCTTAATGTTTACTTAATAGGAATAAAAACAGATGGATAAAATATTACCGTTTGAAAACTGGGACCAACTTTGGTAATTTAATTAAATCCGTTAGACTCAGAGACTTAGTCAATGACAGACAGAATAATGAACCCAGCCTTCAGATATAATTGCATATTTGATTTATACTGGTCATTAAAACTAGACCATTGCTTAATAGAGACCAGATCGACTTAAATAATTCTTCTTATGATGAGCAACTGAATAAAAATGAAAGTTTTCAGTCTAATGATGGATTATCATTTTAGACCTTATACATAATATAGGAAAGAGTACAGTGCCTCATCCACATCCATAATATAAATACACGTAGTAAACATGAAATTGTGATACCCAAATTTAGATTAACTAAAACAAACAAGTCATTTCTTATAAACAGTATCCGCTTTTATACCAAGTTGCCAAAGTCTGTTACAGAACTTAGCGATGGAAAATTCGAAACCAACATCAAACGTGTCCTTATCAAAAAAACATATTATAATATTAAAGACTACGTTGAAGACAAGGAAGTTTGGCATTAATTCCTTACGTAGACCTGGTCTTTTTCGTAAATGGAGCTACTAGATCATTCTAGCTTTAAGTAACAAAATGTCTCTACCCTTGATTAATCTCCACATTCTCTAAATCTGTCTCAAACTTTAAGAAATTCAAAATTGCAAAAGAACAATAAAAAAAAATCGGAACCCGACCTACTTTTTCTTGCCAACCCTATCCAAACTTCGGAGGTCGTAAAAGGTGAGATTTTAATGGCTGTCACAATATGTAATCGTATTGAGAGATAACGTTAAAGGTACATGGCCTCTCATTTCGGCTGTCCGTCTACTAACGTATTAAAGACTGGATTATACCAGCTGTACTGACAGGTTGAGGTTGACAGATGTTTTATACTGTTATATTTAATTCAAATGTGTGGCCGTCCACTATAGAAGAAGCAATCTCGTAACTTGATTTTGTAATAATCAATAAGTAATTTTATTCTTCTTTACTAAGATCGGCAAAAACTATAAAGTTCTAAAAATATTTGCCAGTCAGGAACGTGGTTGCAGGGTTGACCCTATTGAATATCCTAAGGGAGCGCCGGATACATTTTTGTCTCCAGTCTCGGCGGCTATTTTACGTATAACTTACATAAACTCACACCTTTTTACCCGACTGCGGCGATGCCAAAAAGGGAGGGTTATGTGTTTGACCTGTATGTATGTATGTTCCCTCGTAACTACTAAATGGCTGAACCGATTTTGATGAATGATATGTCGATAGATTCGTCTTTATTGCGCGAGTGTCATAGGGTATATTAAAATTATATTTATAATTATTATTTTGATTTTTGGCGCCAAAAGGTGTGTTTTCGAAAAAAAAAAACCAGCCAAGCCTATCGAGTGGGGTATCAAAATGAAGGGTTTTAAAAGATGATTACAAAAATATATACTATAATGTTTAAAAGTAATTTAAATGAGAAATGATAAAAAAGATATCCCGAACTTTTGGAGTGAGTGAGTATAAGAGGTCGTTATCACCCGATTATAAGTGAGTGTGTAACCTAATTTACCGTCTTATAATCCTAACTAAAAAGTATAAAATAAAAAAAGTTAATTAAAAAAATTAAAAAGTGAACTTAATGGCAATAGGTCGTTATTGTTAGGAAGATGCCTCCGACTGCATGAAATTGTTTATAGTATTAATTTATATAAATCTTGTTTCCATCTTTGTTAAGTTCACTTTTTACGCAGTCGGGTTTCTGTTTTTTTTAATTATTATAATAGGGGTGGACGGAACGCCACTTACTAGCATACCGTTCATATATCTGGTCATACACGCACGCCGGTTGCGTTTACTACACACCTAACCTTTTTGAAGAACATCAACATTACCATTAATGCATCAATATTGTGATTATAAATGAATGAATATCGTTTGTGTTCCTCGGACAACAGCTTTAACTAACTTCCCCGCTGACACGCTTACAGGCCAAACGCAGCCTAATATTCATATTTAATAGACAATGTTCGTGTCTTTTGGTTAATTTACTAAATACAATGCTAAGAAACCAGACGGAATAATAATTGAATGTGATACGGTCCCGGATACTACAATAGTACAAGAAGTAGTTACAATGGTAGTGTGTTGATTTCCTATGATTAGAACTTAAAAGGAGCTGCTCGATAAATTCCCAAGGTAAAGCCTAAGGCCTGGGGCTAAAGCTCGTTAGAAATGTATGCGTGAAAACGTTAGCTTATTTTGACCTTAATATTGTTGAGTGTGGGTCTGAACAAATATAAAATGTTTATGGAATTTATAATAAGGTATCTTCTTTTTACAGTAGATACCTTATTTTTTTTTGTTTACCTTTATTTAACTACCTAAACTAATGGAGAATAGGGAATGCGAAACGATTATTTATTAACTTGTATACTTACTTTAGAGGCATGAGGAACAGGGTGTAAAGTTCACTCATCCTATATTGAAAATGGAGGATCCTCCGACCAGACGGGTGTTGGGTCTGGTAGGCAACTGCCCGGCGGTTGATGTCGGGATGTTGTATATATGCTAGTTGTGCGGTTAACTCTGATTGCGCGATGCAGGATTTTGCTTGGCGTCAGTATGACGCGTAGTTCGCATGTGGCGATGTTGATGCCACGACATTACTAAATGCCACCACAGTCGGCAACAATTGAAAATCTACCAAGGGTTTTATAATCAGGTACTTAAATTATTGGAAGACTTTCTTAATCTGATATGACCATGTATCATACTTAAATATTTTATTATGCCTTATTTATCGTTACCGTACCCAGTTACTCATGGGTTGTGGAGGTCAGGGGGCCTAAAAAGGACGCTTTGGCAGAATCATAATATGATCTGCGTACAATTCATACCCCGCAATTCATCTGTTTGACAGCTGCTATTTGACATTAGACAATAATATAATAATATATAATAATATAATAATATAATAATAATAGCAATTCATAATTTGTGAACCATTTTATGAAACTCCATACAAAACTGTCAAACAGATGAATTGCGGGATACGAATTGTACGCAGATCATATTATGATTCCGCCAAAGCGTCCATTTTAGGCCCCCAGATAGGCAGTCGCTCCATGTAAAATACTATGGTATTCTGTTGCATCCGGTTAGACTTGAAACTGACCCCAAGATAGTTGGAAAAAGGCGGGCAGATGATGATATTGTTTCAAATTAAAATCTCATCGGATTTATGTCAGCTGTTCAAACATGCTGTCTTCACTATTAATTTTGCGGTCTTAATATGTACCGCGAAATGATCCATAGCCGTTGACCGTTAAAGGCCCGCTGACGCACCAGTGCGTCAGTGGTCCCTAACCGTCAAGTCCCACCGACGGCCCAAACAGCTTAAACAAAGGATGTTTATGCTCTTAGAAATCACTTGAGACTTTCTTTGTTTACATTGGCAGCAGGGGCAATAAATCTGGCGGCCATTAAGATAAGGACAGATACTTGACTTATGTCACAGGGCTCAGTCACAGGGCTCATAAACATTAAAATCTTTGAGTACTATTCTGATTTACTTTGTGTGTACCGTTTTCTGAAAGTTAGGTAGAGTGCGAAATCGTTAACCAATGGTCATTATAATTCAAGTGCTATCCGGTAAGGGCGACCATGTTACAGGCCAATCAATAATCTCAGGACATGTAACGAAATTAAATGGGAGAGAGAATGAACTAAGAATTTGTTTATTAATTTTAAGTAACACTTTTCTTAAGAAATCTAAATGGATTTGATAAGTTTTGCTTAGTACAGACGGCTACACATCAAGCTATACATTTCCAGTATAAGCTGGTCTCGTATTCTATATAATTTCCGTACAGTACGAGAGCAGCGTAAACTGGAAATGTATAGGTTGATGTGTAGCCGTGTGTACCTAATCTCACAATAACCTATAGGAAATATTGATTATTCTGTTGTTGGATAGGAAGAACGCAACATTCTTTAGAATTATCTTATTCAACATAGGATGGATATCTTAGATGAAAATAGATGTCAATTGCTATATTTGTAGTGGTCTCTGATATTATGCACCTGGTATATTCCCAATCCATTATCTTCAAGTTTCAATAAAATCGAATATCGTTTTAGCGATCTTCAAACTTTCTAGACTGTTTATGGTGTTCCAGAAAATCAGAACACATGGGCACACCCCACAGCTAGTATCGTAAGTGTTGAAGCGCTCACCAATTACCAAGTGTGAAGGCTCTGCTGATGATAATTGAATATATGCTTTATGGAGCCGCTAGCCGGCACACCAGGCCGCCTAGCCGGGCTATGAATACGCCTACCCATTTGCACTCTTTATAGAATATGTAAAATCGATTGGGGGATCAATTTAATAAATATTTATTTTCTTGCTATTCTTGAAATTGAAAATTATTCTTGTTTATTAAGTTGTGGAGAGTATAGTGGTTGAATGATTTGTTAATGTGGTCTATCGATGTGAAAAGTTGGCCATTTTTTTCTTTGGGTGTTCAACGACGTGATTTAGGGATTCAGTTGTAAGGTCAACACACTCGTAATTAAGCATTCTATTAGGGTTGAGGAAGTCAGATATTTCTTATGATACCTAAAGTTAGTAAGATAAAGAGAGTCCTATAATAGTTTCTGCTATGAAACGAGAGATACCTATAAAAATACAGTTCGGTATCGGTATCCAAAACGTGTAAATACCGACTTCGTCTCCGGTTTCTATGCTTGAGGCTATGAACTCGAATACATACCGTTCCAAATATTTGCGCATATTATTCTGTAATTAATGACAATAAGATTTATACATATCAATTTGCGTAACGGCACATAAAGCATTATTTATATCGCTAGTCTTAAAGAATACCAATTCATAACCATTCCAGTTAGAAACAATAAAGAGATCTAATAAAATAATACGGTTATCGTGAAAGCGACGGAGCGGCGCGGCGCGTGCGCAGCCAACAATTGCATGCACTAACAACCTTTGCACTGAGAAGAAAGCCTTTATTGGACGCAATAATTAGTTTTATTGTTACCTTGTTTGTTTGGTTGAGTGCTTTATTTTTATGCTGTGATTTATTGTTTGGTTTATTTGATTAAATTATGGCGCATTTTTTTTTGTATGAATATTTTAGTTTCGGTTTTCAATCAGCCGTTACACTTTCATTGACGTCCATATATGGGCTTCCTTATCACCATACCATACATGCTATACAACATGTCCCAGAATTCGAAATCGCAAAAAAATAAACAGCTGTTCTCTACATTTTGACGAGATATGAGAACATAAATGTAAGGAACAGCTGATTTTTTTTTCGCGTTTTCTGGTTTGGTTCCATAGTAAAAGTTGGTCATAATGATGAGTACAATGACCCCTTAAGAGGTTGTGCGTTAATTCTGGGACATGTTGTATATACAGGGCCAAATTAAACTAGCTAGCGAAACTTTGCTATCCATATGTAAACATAACAAAATAAAACAAAAAAAAAAAACAAAAACTGGTTAACCGCTCTTATAATGTAACTTGAAGTATGAGTTGGGAAAATCTGTTTTATTTTCGCTTACCATGTTTAGCTATCGATACCCGTATGAGTTGGGAAAATCTGTTTTATTTTCGCTTACCATGTTTAGCTATCGATACCCATGACTTCTGTGATGAGCGATGAGTGACAGGCGGTGATGAGAAAAAAAACTCATCAAATTAATAAATTTTTTGTTTGATCATGTTTAGATATCGATACAAATCACGTCTGCGGAGTATCCCTAGCTAAAATAATTTTACGGGTGATAAAATCGGCCAGATTATGAACCCTGTCGATAAGTGCAGGGGGTCTACTCCGAACATAAATTTGAATTATTCGGTTGTTGCTTGACTATTGGCTGGCTGACGTTGGCTAACTATGGCTGACTACGGCATAAGAAAAATAAAAACCGGCCAAGTTCGAGTCGGACTCGCGCACGAAGGGTTCCGTACCATTATCTATAAAAACAAATCAAGTTTGTTGTATGGGAGCCCCCTTAGATATTTATTTTATTCTGTTTTTTTAGTGTTTGATGTTATAGCGGCAACAGAAATACATCATCTGTGAAAATTTCAACTGTCTATCTATCACGGTTCATGAGATACAGCCTGGTGACAGACGGACAGACAGACAGACAGACGTCGGAGCCTTAGTAATAGGGTTCCCTTTTACCCTTTGGGTACGGAACCCTAAAAACGACAAGCAAAGAGATAAGCCAAAGTCAAAAAAGGTGACTAAGTCGGGTAAGGATTCAAAGTCAAAAACGGAAACTATGGAAGGTATAAAACGGCCGAACATTCTGCCGATACTTCATTAACACTTCGGAGTAGACCCCCAGGTTCGTTCACAATTTGACGATTTGACATTAATATTATCAACTACCGAAAATGAATGCGTTATATTGTAATTGTTCAAAACTTTTCTATGGTTAATAATATCACTAGATGTATTATAAACTAACTGTGCTCAATATTACGGTGACATATATAACATAGGTTTAAATACGTCTTTGAAACTGTTCCTTGTAAATGATGATTCAGATTTCACCTGATATTACTACCACTCGGACCTCTCCTTACCCTGTCTGTTAAACAGAGCGAGGTTATATGATCCGTTGCTTGCCTTGTGCATGTAAAGAAATGATAACATCTTGGTAGCACTAACAACAAGCCTATAATGATTGTGTTTTTGACATAATATCATTTCACTGAATGAAATGAGGAATGATTCATGAGCCGAAACTGTAGCAAAGTTTTAGATTTTAAGAACCCAGGGGCTTATTACGTATCTTGCAGAAGCCTAACGATAGCGAAATTTGCGCAATAATTGCTCTTTAATCGCAAATCCAAATATTATGTATCATCAATAGCCAAAAGCCACACCATAGCAAACTAACGACAGTGCTGCCTCTATGGAACAATCAGTTAACTAAAATGTGCTTTATCCTAGAGTGATCGCATAATGAACGCGACTATTTCGACTATATACGCATGGTTTTTGACAGCAGAGCGGCAGATATCATCGAGCAAATTTGACTGTCAAATTGCGTTAACCTTTTCCCTTGTTGTCGATCGCGTAACCGAATGATAAATCTCATTGTCTTTCCTCATAATAGTTTGATTTTCTCTAAGGAAATGAGTGTGTCTGACTTTCTAAATCTCTTTCAAGAAACGGAAAAAATAAAAAAAACTTTTTACAAAAAAAAAAAAAAATAACCGACTTCCAAAAATAACACTATATAACTGACCCACTAAAAAGTGAATAGTAAAAAACTTTTTGCAAAAAAAAATAACCGACTTCCAAAAATAACAGTACAAAGTGAAAAATAACTTTAATTTTGAAGTCGGTGTCTTTGGATATGTATTTTAGTTTTTTGCCTCCGACTTCCGAATTTAAAGTTATTTTTCACTTTGTACTGTTATTTTTGGAAGTCGGTTATTTTTTTTTGTAAAAAGTTTTTTACTATTCACTTTTTAGTGGGTCAGTTATTAATTTATCTAAGTTACAATAGCCTAATGTTAACTGCTCATACCCTTTTACAAAATTTTGCTTTTCCTGATGGTGGGACGTTGATTATTGAGGAGTTCTCCTGGTAAGAACCAGGTGAATTGCCACTCACACACCTTTACCACATTGAAGAACCTAATTGAATAGCAACCCTTTAAATACTTATTGTTCCGGTGGCCAACTGTGGTCTCCATCATCAGTTCCACTTCACTAAATTATGCTTTCCGAAAGCAAATGCAGGAGTTACTACGAGTATAAAAAATACCCAAATCGCTATAGGTTTGCCTAGAGGGTTTCCCTCGATTTCCATGGGATCATCAGATTCTGATTTGGTGGCTATGGGACGACCACCTCGGAAGTATACCCTTTCAAACAACAAAAGAATTTTCAAAAAATCTTTTCTTTTTTTTTCTTTTCCTTCTGGCTTCGCACGGTTTGTGCATTTAGCCAATGTCACGTTTTAGTTCTTGTATAGTATTGATGAAATGAATTATAAATGCATGATGATGATATCCCCGCCCACTCCCCTTGAGTTTCAGTAAAGATGTGGCACTTTACTGAGACCTCACGCGGACTTCTTGAGAGAACTTGAAGCGAAGTTGCACTGTTTTGTTTCATTTGCCTACACTAACGCACGTTCACAAACACTTAATGGTTATTAATCCACCATTATTACACATTAATATTCGGCTAAACACAAATTTTGGAAAATTAAACAAACTGCTGAACATGACGCTTCACTTTCCCGCCAAGAAGTCCTTCAAAATCTTTGTCTATAATTGACGGAGAATACGGTGAACAAATATAAAAAGAAAAAAAAACATACAGCCGAACACAATAATATAACCTTCTCCTTTTTGGAAGTCATTTAGAAAGGTGCCAATTAGTTTTTGATTTGAATGTTTTTGGGATCTATTTTATCGTCATTATTCTTCTTCCCTTATCCCAATTTATTTGGGTCGGCGCAACATGTCCCTTTCTTTCATAGGTACTTCTCTGTTAGTCGTCATCTCGGTAGTCAAGTCATCCCCTTTCTAGACATAAATCATCTTTCACTCTGTCCATTTATTGTTTCTTTGGCCTTACTCTTTAGCCATCGACATTCATACTCAAAACTTGATCAAACTGATTTTTGGGATCTATTTTATAAAGATACGAAACTCATGCTTGATCGTTTTTAGGGTTCCGTACCAAAATGGTAAAATGGAACCCTTATGGTGAGACTAAGTCTGTCTGTCTGTCTATCTGTCACACCTGTATATCTCAAGAACTGCTAATGCTATCAACTCTAATGCTCTAATGTCTAATGCTATCAAAAGGGACTGAAAGGGGTCTTAAAAATTTGAAGTGGAGCACTAGGGCATGTCGGGTATCATATGAAATAACGCTGTTTGCACATTCTCAAACATATTTTTTTTTTAGTCAGCATATTTTCCGACTATTAATGAAAAATGTATGATCAAACTCTCTATAAACAAATAAAGATTAAAAAAAAAAAATGAAAAATGTAAAATAAATCCGTTCCCCCTTTCCCCCATTCCTTATCTCGAAGTTTGCATAGATAACAATCTGGAATGATTTAATGTGATAGGAGTTTATGTAAAGATTACAGGAAAAATAAAACGATGTCTCTAAATAGCACAGTTTTTCAGAAATCATCAACATCATATATACGTACGAAACCCTCGGTGCACGAGTCCGACTCGCTCTTGACCGGTTATTTAATGGATCTATAAACAAATATTTAATTTTAAGTAACTACCTTTATCTATATTTTTTATGTTTATGAATGGTGTAATTTTCGTACAAGATTGTTAAGAATGTCTGTATCGTCACGCTCTTTAAACAACAATGTAAACGATGATGATAACAAATACCTTCTGCTTGCAGCCATGCCCGATAAAGTTATTATTCCGAAAAATATGAACTTACCTACTTACTAAGCGATTTATTTATAAACGATGATTTAAGTTAAGAGACATTTAAACTACAATAATGTATGGAACAGTCTCTAAAATCATTACTTAACTTTAAGGCGCTAACAAGAGGCAAATGATAAAAGTAGGCTTATCATAAACAAAAAAATTGCTAAATCTATATAGTTTGTGGTAGCGGAAAACATATATGTTATTCTTGAACATATTTCTTAGAACTTGGTTGTTAAAAAACACGTTTAGAAAAAAAAATCTCGATACGAGTTTCAATCCAAAATATCTGTATTAAATATCAACGTACGGTTGGTATTTAATTAATAACAAGAACGTCATAATTGTATGCAGAACATGTTTGATTTTTATTTTCGATAACTCAACTCATTTTTGAGTAAATAGATGCTTTCTTCATATTTTGCAATAAATTACAAGCATTGTGTCATCGCGCTTCTCTTTCTTTTGTATGCAGTCTGACAGTGACCGCAGTTTAGCTGTTGTCAGCGTCTTAAGCAGCGTTTATAAATAAAGAGGTAAGTATCAAAGGTTGCTATCTAATTATGGCCTATAGAAGCAACCCAACTACTTCCGGGCTTTATTTCCCTCCTATTTAAAAAAAACATGACCTTTACAAGCCCATAATTTAAAGTCTTTCGCTGCCATAAACCACATTTCAGAAAATCAATGGCGGCAAAAACTCTCATGAACTTTTGCCTGCATGCATACACAATTCTTCCGGGAGAGATGTAAAAGGTAAAAACGGCGGGTAGGTAAGAAGTGGTGGAGTAAAAAGTGGGATCGCGATAGGTGAGGCGAATCGGCGCGAGCGCAGCGCGTGGCGGGCGCGTGCCTGCCGACCAATTACACATCTTTGCCTTTATTACAAGAACGCTCATTAGACTTGGGTGTAGAGTCGTGAAGTTGAGGATGCGGTGGTTTACTTTTGTCGAATATATCTTAATTTTTAGGGTTCCGTTGTAAACAAGGAACCCTTATAGTTCTGCCATGTCCAACGGCAGTCTGTCTGTCCGTCTGTCTGTCTGTCCGTCCGTCCGTCTGTCGGCTTAGCTCAGAGACGTTTAGTCCTAGAAAGCTGTAATTTAGCATGGGTGTAAGTACATATTAATCACGCCGAGAAAGTCAAAGTCAAAGAAAAAAATAAAACCTTGAAAAAAAAATATTTAGGGTACCTCCTTTTGCACATAAAACGGGGATGATATTTTGTGTGGGATAGTGTATCGTTGGATAGGCCGTTTAAAAATATTGTGGGTTTGTGAAAGCCATTTTTCAATTCTGAGATCCTGAGAGATTCTGAGAAAAAAATCATGGCAGTAGTATACATAACGAAATTAAAAGGAAAATTATCACAGCTAAGTAGGGTTTACAAGTTAACGAGTAATACGACCGAATTAAATTTGCAGTTGAAGAATTGACCGTAACGTATATCGATGTATGGGAGAGCATGTTTTTCAACTACAATGTTAAGTTTGTTTTTGGGTTAAATTCATCCTAACTACGGAACCCTTCATTGTTTGAGTCCAACACGCACTTGGCCGGTTTTTTTGTCATATAGTTATTTGCTGGGGTTTTTTTGGGTCTATGATGACGAAGTATATTTCGCCTTTGTATCATATTTAAAGTCCGCAGCTTTGACTTTCGACGTTCAGATAGTTTTGCATGAGGTCCAAGCGAAGGACGCGTCGCGCTCTAGGCCGAAGTCACACCTACACTATCTATATGTGCACTCACGCAAATGCAAAGCTCAGCTTAGGCCTCGCAGGCTGTACTAAAATCTTTACATCTTCGAAACACCGCATCCACGTCCCACCTTCCCTCCGAGGTCACGATTGAGTATGCGCACCCGAGTGTATCGCCTGCCAGGTCAACAGGGTTAGTTTTTACTCGCGAACTAGGCGCGCCTAGCGGCTCTGCCTGCATTTTTTAACCTAACTGATGGTTACAGATCGGTCGGTTGACCGCAACCACTGCTTCTTGAAATAGCTCCATATGTCTTCAGCTGTCAGTTTTTATGATAATGTATCTTGTGTAGTTCTGTTTTTATATGTTAATTTTGTTCTTGTTGAAAAAATGAATGCTTAGTGTTAGATTATTTGATTCTATTTCTAAGTTGAAAAAAAAACTTGTTAAGCTTTGGACTACGATTTGCAAACTATGTGTTTTTTTTGGAATTCTGTTTCTATGATGTATAAGCTTACTTAACATATTTTTGAGGATACGGTTAAAATAAGTAATGTGGTCACTGCTCGTTCACTCTTGGCAATGTTGGTCTTTCGTCTCGGTAGTCTTTATACTTCAGGTACCCAGGGAAATATTCTGTGGTGAGTAGTTTCAGTGAGTGAAAACGTCGGGAGGGGACGCCCTAGGAGACCACATAGTGACCACCTAATTGGTGATGTTCTTCAGAAAGATCAGGTGCGTAGAACTCGCAACCGGCGTGCGTGTATGACCAAATGAACGTAAACGAAGCTAAAGGAGTATGTAAGGAGCATAGCAGATGGCGTTCTATAGTTTCTGCCTACCACCATGGGAGCAAGGCGTGAGTTTATGTATGTATGAGTAGTTTCATTTGTCCTCTCTGATAGCTCTACTTTCTGTATGGCCACAAAATATTTAACAAGCTGCCTGAGACATTAAAATCATTAAATCTGGACAAATTCAAAAGTGTACTTATGAAAATTTTAATCGATAAATATTATTACTCAATAAAGGACTATTTGGATGACAGTTCTATAATCCCTCCTTCAGTGACCTATAATTAATTTAATTAAGTAGACATAAATTGATACTCTTGTATTAATTTGACAGTTATCCTAGTATTATTTTATTTTTTGACATTTCTGTTTTATCATTTTTATTGTTGACTTTTTTGAATATTTTATTAATTTGGTACTTGTTTTGACATTATAGTTTTTATTTGGAATTTATTTAATTGACAGGGGAATATTATGTTGATTTATCCTCTCTAGCTGTTTCTATAATTTTTATTTGATATTTTTAAATAATTAAAACTCATGCTAATATTTATTTATTTATTAAAACTTTATGTACAAGTAAAAAAATACACTGTACAAAGGCGGACTTAATGCCTGAGGCATTTTCTACCAGTCAACCTTAGGGTGATGCAAAGACAAAACATGGCAGGTGCAACGTACGGGATAGATAGCTCGGAAATAACTATAAAATACAAGCATAAATAAATACAAATACATAGATAGATACATACATACATAATATACCAAAATAAACTTTGTCAGGAGAAATAACGACAATAATATTTGTACGCCTAATGGCAAAGCATAGAGAACTTACGAAAAATTAACATCTCACACACCTGCGTAACCTACGTTTACAAATAAATAATCTGAATCTGAATACACATACCTGGTTTTAAATCCTTACTTATTGACAGGCAGACAAACAACCTACCATCATTATAGAGCTAGACATAGGGTCGTATGGTCGCTATGATTGCAGACCGTTGACAAAAATGACCAGTTAGGTGCCCAGCGACCCGGAGGCAGTGGTCGAACCACATCCGGTGTAACCGACTTACAAGAGGGTGATTTATTATAATTGATGCCATTTCTAATAAGACTGAGCTATGTGGAGAATACTTATTATGAGTAGTTAGAGAGATCCCTGGATAATGTTAAGAAGTAGTGAACTAATTCTAATAACCGTGTTCTGCCGGACGTAAAGAATAGCACCACCCCATTTCTTCCCGTGGGTGTCATAAAAGGCGACTAAGGGACTTACTAGAGAATGGGCAGCAGCGTTCTCTATGCAATTTAACACCATACTGCGATCGCCAACCCGCTAGCCAAGCGTGGTGATTATGGCAACCCCCCCCTTTTTGGGGGAGGCCTATGTCCAGCAGTGGACGTCTTTTGGCTGAAATGATGATGATGATGAACTAATTCTGAACATGCTCTTAATTTTGAACTGGCAAGTCTCCATAGATTTTATACGAGATTTGAGAAAAGTTTATCCAATCAGTAAGGTCGGTAAGCGGGTATGTCTGCCTAGGTTATTAGGGATCCTACGTTGATTTCTCACAGGACAAAATCAAAATAAAAAATAAATATTTTTCATTCCTCTTGCTCAAAAAGAGCGGGGATAAAATAGCATATCCTCTAGGGCAAGGTTTTTTTTTTTAATTTTTGTGTTTTATCAACGAGCCTACAAACTGTAAAAATAATTTATTCATAAGTATAATCATGAATAAAGACTCGACTTATTACTGTTTCATAAAAAAAGAAAAACATTTTATTTTTGAAAATTGAACTAAAAGCGGCGATCTCTTCGGTAGAATGCGCATTGAATTGCGACTACAGAAGAAATTAAAAAAAAACCGGCCAAGTGCCAGTCGGACTCGCGCACGAAGGGTTCCGTACCATTATCTATAAAAATGGCAAATAATCACATTTGTTCTATGGGAGCCCCCCTTAAATATTTGTTTTAGTTTAATTTAATTATTTATTTTTAAAGTGAATATATAACTAAATATTCTGTGAATATTTCAAGCGTCTACCTACTACCGTTATCAATATCGAGCAAAAACGAGCAAAAAAAATGACGTTTGTTGTATGGGAGCCCCCATAAATATTTATATATTCTATTTTTTTGTATTTGTTTATAGAGCGGCAATAGAAATACATCATCTGTGAAAATGTCTACTGTCTAACAATCACGGTTCATGAGATACAGCCTGGTGATAGACGGACAGACAGACAAACAGACGGCGCGGCGGCGGAGCCTTAGTAATAGGGTTCCCGTTTTACCCTTTGGGTACGGAAGCCTAAAAAGGCATTGGTGCGATAATAGTTGATGGTAACACACGGCGCTAAAAATCCCAATAGAACTCGGTTTCTATTTACTTCCTCGCTAAAGCTCGGGAGTAAAACTACCTCGTATATAATGGGTCATTTTAACCCCTTTTATAATCTACTACTATTATTTAACATAAACCTACCCTACCTGGACCTAAAACCTACATGGACATTTCTGAAACGTCAGAACCTAGATGCAAGTCGTTTCGTATGGAGAAGACGCGGTAAAAAACTCCACAGTTACTCTTTTTAAAATAATTAACTGTACCCTTGTCACAGTTAATGTTTGGAACAAGGTGTTTCTTATATTTAGACGGGCGTTGATAGCTGTGACACAGTTTTTAACTTTTGTAGCTATCATCGTTTCTATTGTAAATATGTCAATTTGTTGTTGTTACAAAATAAAACTTTTACTTTTTAGGGTTCCGTACCAAAATGGTAAAAAGGAACCCTTATGGTGAGACTAAGTCTGTCTGTCTGTCTGTCTGTCACATCTGGATATCTCAAGAACTACTAATGCTATCAACTTGAAATTTACAACCAAGAAAGAAATTAAAAAATATATACCTTTTTTGCAAAAGGGACTGAAAGGGGTCTTAAAAATTTTAAGTGGGCTACTAGGTCATGTGGGGTATCATATTAAAGAACGCTGTTTGCACGTTTTCAAAAATTTTTTTTAGGCAGCATAGTTTCCGACTTTTGATGAAAAACGTAAAAAAAATACCGTTCCCCCCCTTATCTCCGAAATTTGCATAGATAAAAATCTGAAATTATTCCATGTGATAGAAGTTTATGTAAAGATTACAGGAAAAATAAAACGATGTCTTTAAATAGCACAGTTTTCCAGAAATCATCAACATCATAATATATATACGTACGGAACCCTCGGTGCGCGAGTCCGACTCGCTCTGGACGGTTTGTTTAATTGGCTTTCCAAGACAGGAGTTCCAAACCTGGCCAATCAGCAGTCCTACTACGGACTGTACCGACACTAGTCCGTAGTGGGACTGTTTGGCTAGGTTATTAAGAATCGTAACTAGTGAAGGCCGCAGGAATCCCATGGATCTGGCAAGCACAGAACCGGTCGAAGTGGCGGTGCTTGTGGTTGGCCTATGTCCAGCAGTGGACGTCTTTTGGCTGAAATGATGATGATCAAGGATCGTTGGTTGATCTTGATTTGTCTTAGGACAATAGTTCCAAAATATCTAACCTCAGGTTTTCAACAAACTTTTTTAGATTGTATACTTCAATCAAATTACAGTAGTTTCAAGCAAAATGTTAACAGGAAGTAGGAATTGTCGTTTCTCAACTATATCATAGTTGAGAAACGACTAGAATACGAGTAATAATGATCACTGTCATTAGTAATATTGGAAACCTCTACTTATGCCCTCTTATTAACACATACACTAACAGCTCCCAAATTGAATTTCACATGGCAAACTAGATCAAAGACCGGTTATAATATTACCATATGAAAGATGGTTATAATATAATAAATTAAACTTACATGGTTACCGGTAACGAACAGTTAGGCGTTTAAACGATTAATAGTTAGCGAGTGCACACGAGCGGCTCGCCCGTTGTTTATTATAAAACATAGTTATTAACTTATTTTTCCGTCCACCAATTAGAACAGGGCTTACTAATAGCTCCACGTTCTTTTTAACTAGATTGTGTGCATTTTTATATTTTGCTTCAGTTTGATGTTAAGGGGACGGTAACGGTCTTTAAATGATTTTATACCGAAGATCACGTCTAAACGAGTAGTGTTAATGATTTGAAAAAAAAAAAATATGTTAAATTAGAGCATTTTCTCAATAACTTATTATGTGAATATTTTAGATTATGTTTATATTACATAGTGAAATAAATTTGTAAAGTTATGTCTAATGCGGATAAAAACTGAGAATGGCGCAAAATCTACGAAGCGTATTTTTCTGAAACTTTCACCAATTTAAAGATAATTTAATTATTGATCTTTTAGTATACGCGTTTTATTGAAATACCTTTTGTTTTGTGTCATCATCATCATTTCAGCCGATAAACGTCCACTGCTGGACATAGGCCTCCCCCAAGCACCTCCACTTCGACCGGTTCTGTGCTTCCCGCATCCAGCGGATACCTGCAGCCTTCACAAGGTCATCGGTCCACCTTGTGGGAGGCCTTCCAACGCTACGTCTTCCGGTACGCGGTCGCCACTCCAGAACCTTTTGGCCCCATCGGCCATCAGTTCTGCGAGCAATGTGCCCTGCCCACTGCCACTTAAGCTTGGCAATTCTTCGGGCTATGTCGGTTACCTTGGTTCGCCTGCGGATCTCTTCATTTCTGATTCGATCACGTAGGGAAACTCCAATAGCCCTCTCCATGGCCCTTTGTTTTGTGTATAATAAATTAATAATGCGTCAAATTAGGGACAGCGCTTCTTGATGGGTGAGTCCTATTACTGGCTGAACGTACGACGCGTTGCGTGAGCTCAGTACAGAACACGCAAGCTAACCACTCAAGGTCACTGGCATATATCTGCGTCTTAATGAGAGAATTCCGTGTTTAACTGTGAGAGAATATGTTACTGACTAATGAACTGTTACTGAATATGTAGACTGCATGAACTAAGAGAAACAAATCGATTATACGGAAAATTAAGAAATAAAAAATATCTATACAAGATGTAACATAAATAACGCACAACCTCTTAAGGGATCGGCTGAATAAAAAATTGGCTGTTCCTTACATTTTGACGAGTAAATGCTTCTACATACTGGCGCGACTTATCGCACGACGCAACACCGGTGGAATAATTTCTATGAAAATTTCAAGGAAATTGTTCTACCCGTGTTGCGTCAATATGTAGGAGCCTTTATGCGAACATAAACGTAGGGAACAGCTGATTTTTTATTTGTAATAAAAGTGGACCGCGATCACAAATCCGGACTTGTGAGGAATTTTCTTAATCATAGCTCAGTCGCTCACTAATATTCTTATTATTTTACAAAATCATAGCCAATTCATCTATCATATTATAACAATCATCCATTCAGGCTATCAAAGCCGTTGGCTCAATTATTTTATTGCTAAGCATAAAAAAACAAACACAAGTTGCCTCTTAGATCAACGAAACAAAAAACACAAGTTCAGTTCCATCCAGAAACGCAAACAATAAATCTAGATAGAATCAGAGCGAATAATATCATTAGAACAACAGCGTTGTTTGCCGATCAACGACTCTATTATGTTGAGGACAGCTGGCCGTCGTTTATTTTGACACTACATGATGCATCGGGTTCCGTACGTGGAACTGCGTCATTGTTCCAGATGACGCATGGACGTTGAGCTCATGAATGAAGATATACTGGGTTATAATTTGATGGATAGATGAAGGTGTTAAGTATTTTATGTTCGAGTGAAATATTTTGACTATTGTCTTGGAAAATGTACCTAACGTAAATTGGAAAACGTTCGTTTTGCTTTACGATTCACTAAAACTCAAACCAGGTGGTTTGGGTTTTATTACAAAACAAGATTTATATTTTGACATGGCTTAAACCATGGAGCCAGTTTTTGTAATAAGAACATAACAGTGATTGAACTACCGTTCTTTATTCAAAACTGAAAACTTAGTTTTCGGTACTAAGTTGTCAATTTTGTGTTTAGGAACTTTGCCATAGTCGGAATAAAGTTTGAAATTCAATAATGGCTCCATGTTTTAAATCTGGGTCTGAAGATAAACCTTGTTTTGTAATAAGGGGGATTGAGTTTTTTTTATATGCATGGTACACATTATACTAGATGTATTTGTTTAATGCCTATTTCTAGAAATGGGGTAGGTTACCTCCCATATTCTAAGTCATTACCTACCTACCTCCACTCCACGTCTACTCCGCCTCCATCAGTGACATTCAAATCAAATCAAATCAAATTCTTTATTTCAGACATTAAGTCCACTTTTTTAATAACAATTTTTAGTAACAATTAGTAACAATAGAACTTTAGCGTTTATAGAAAATTATAAATTGAAAAATACATTTAGGACGATTCATTTTGGTTTCGATCGAATATCCTACTAAGAGGTTATTTGGTCTAAACCCGGACGAAAGCCTTCATAATTGGAGAATCGAATTTCTCCGCAGTAACCTGCAGGATGCTGTTAGAACTATCGCGTAACCTGCTCAATAATAAAGCAGTTCTTTTACGTCTGATGGCGTGGAAACCATCAACCCTTGCTTCCGCAAATATAATTGAAGCATTACAGAAACGCGGTAGCTCCAACAACATCCTAAAACCATTATTGTATTGGACTCGCAAGGCAATGAGCGATCTCTGAGTATATGTGGTCCACAGGCTGCTCGTGTAAAATGTTTGTATGCTTGATTTTGACAGTTAAAACTTGTTATAAATTGACGTATACGTAAATTTTCTACAGGGTCAAATTAAATTAGCTAGAGAAACTCCGCAGACATGATGGGTATCGATATCTAAACATGATCAAACAAAAAATAAATTAATTTGATGAGTTTTTTTTGCGGTTTTCAACTTTCGCAGCTAGTGGGGTCACTTGAAAAATCTGTTTTTTTTTTATGTAAACTTCACAGACGTGATGGGTACCGATATCTAAACATGATAAAACAAATGAAAACAGATTTTATCAACTTATACTTCAAGTAACAATACTTAACAGCGTCCGTTGACCCTCAAAAAAAACTTCATATCATTTTTATTTGATTTTGTCGTGTTTATGTATCGATACCCATCACGTCTGCGGAGTTTCGCAAGCTAATTTAATTTGACCCTGTTTAATGGATGTGAGGAATCATCTGCCAAACTAAAGGTATGCACTTGCTTACTTACTTCCTCGCCCAAAACAATGAACAACCCATATCTTACAGAAATGTTATTCACTATATTCTTTTAACAAGTTACTCAAAAACGAAGCCTACAAATCCATAACTCAATTAACCCGCCGTCACTTAAACCGTCGTCAAACTAGCCATCTCATTCTATACAACTGTTATTGTCTACGGTAGTTAGCTGTCAGTAATTTGGGCAATCACATAGTTATACTGTGAGTGATGTGCTTATACCCCGACAGGTACAAGCTCGATGGTATACCCACTTTATTAAGGAACCAGAGGCCGGAACAATAACTGTATGGAACTAAGAATTGAATCGTTATTTTGATGTCAAAAGAACCGGTAAGGTTCAGTGGTAGTACATAGTAAGATGTTGAACTTGATAATGTTGTCAGGACGCTGACAACAGCTAAACCGCGGTCACTGTCAGACTGCATACAGAAGAAAGAGAAGCGCGGTGACACAACGCTTGTAATTTATTGCAAAATATGAAGCAATTCAAAAATGAGTTAGTAATCGAAAATAAAAAACAACCAAGTTCTGCATACAAATAAGACGTTCTTGCTATTAATTAAATACCAACCGTACGTTGATATTTAATACAGATATTTTGGATTGAAACTCAAAGTAAAGGGTTAGTTTACCGTTAATTTGTATCCAGTTTTTTTTTTCTAAACGTGTTTTGGTAACAACAAGTTAGTTTAAATTATTTTTAGTTATTTTTAGTTCTGAGAAATATGTTCAAGAATAACATTTATATTTTTTCCGCTATGAAATATTTTCCCATATAGGCATGTTATACAAATGCGAATGGTGTATAATGTATAATTTGCCAAAGTACAGGGCAATGTGAAATGAAAACGCTTATAGTTCCCCGGGAAGACGCTCATTTTTACAAAATACAGTCCTCGCGGGCAATTACACAGTAAATGCATATATCACGGGGGACAGAAAAATGGGTGCTTTCCACGATGTCCGAGTTTTGCAGCTCTGTTTGCATTTTATATAACATTTTATGTCGGCAAGTACACACGGCTACACATCAAGCTATACATTTCCAGTTTACGCTGATCTCGCACTATACGGAATCCTTTAGAAAATCCTATAGAAAGCGAGATCAGCTTATACTGGAAATGTATAGCTTGATGTGTAGCCGTGTGTACAACACAAATGAGTTGCATTTGTTATATAGTGGAAAACGCCGTAGCCCAGAGTGGGCGCCAGGGTTTGATTCCCAAGTCAGACCATAATATATGTTAATTGACTTTTAATGTTTCATAAAAGTTTTGTAATTAAAAATACGATGTGTAAGGACATTTATTAATATCCCTAAAATTGACGATTTTATGACAATAGTAGATCGCAAATTATAAAGGCTACCACAGACAGGCGCGATTCTGGTAGAAGAATTTCCATGATTTTTTTATAGAAATAGTTCTACTAGAATCGCGTTGCGCCTGTCTGCGGGAGCCTTAACGTGGGAACACATAATTAAATATTTAATATTTTAAAGTTAAACAAGTACTTTTATCCAATATTGTGTTCCTGCCAATAAGTAGGTAAGTTAATTGACTTCACATTAACTCTTTAACATCGTGTCTTGTTTGTAATAAACTGTCATATAAAACTGCTAACAACGATGCAATAGCAACATTAATATGAGATTATGCTAATTCAAACCATTTATATTCGTAATCCAATTATAACACCACGTGTCGTAAAGTGGCGTGTCCATAATTATACAAGATACAGTTCTCTATGCATTTTTAAACACCACGTTTGTATTTTATTTCTTTCCAAAAAAATATGCCAAAAAAAACCTGTAAAGCGTCTCTAAAATGATGTTGAGAATATTATGAGGTTTTTAGTATACAAGTAGGTTCACGTTTCAGGACTATAATAAGCTAACGATTTATTAGTCAGATCTAGCTCTTCATCAAGAGGACTCAATGACAAAATATGATTATTGAAAAAATACAAAAAAATATAGGGAAATCACACTAAAGGGTGCATTTTCCCTAGTGTGTCGACATCTATGGAAAACGCGCCTCTCCGTGAGAACGCGCGGCCGTCCGGTTCTCTCAAGCGCGCCACAAGAACGCACTGATTGCTGTTTGTTTGCAAATATAACGTCTGTTGTCATTTTTGCAAACAAAGTTGATCGGTTAGTGAATGGGCTGAGATATGCGCTTATTTTGCATCTACTTGCATCAATTTGGTGAGGTTAAATAGCCATGAGAGCATAATCATCTGTGTTTGTAGACAGAGTGTGTTTACATCGTCTGCTTACCAATTGTTTGATGCGAATCGTGAATGCCCAAGGCATACTGACATAGCTGATAGATTCTCCAATCACTTAAATTTAATAAGATGTCATGTCAACGCAAAATTAAATAATAAAAATATGTTTAAATGTTTGTAAAGGCGACACAGCCTATGTAACAAATACCTTTATGATTTGTATACAAATAGAATAAGATCATTTGTAAACATTATTGTAACAACGTGTGTGTAAATAAATACCTTGTAAGATAAAAAATAAATAAATAATCACTTAAAAGTAGATGTGTGGAAAAATATAAACTAAATTTAATTTTAAAATGAAATTGCTAGTCTTCATGGTGTTTTTGTTTTCAAACTTCTGACTCATGTACGATAGATGTAATTTACCTAATTTAGAACCTACTTACAAAGAAATAATATCAAATAAGCTTCAAAGTCAGTAAAATTATTTATTTTGCAATGGGTGTTATTTCATCATCATCATTTCAGCCGAAAGACGTGCACTGTTGGACATAGGCCTCCCCTAAAGGGGGGTTGCTATAATCGCCACGCTTGGCAGGCGGGTTGGCGATCGAGTCGCCTTTTACGACGCCCACGGGAAGAAATGGGATGGTGCTACTCTTTACGTCCGGCACCAAACGGACAACATGGGTGCTATTTACCTGAATTAAAAGATTTTTTTTATTTATTTATTTCAAATAGGCACATAAAACGCACTTTTGAACGTCAACATTTCCAAAAAATAGAATTGATTTAAGTTGTCCCTTCCAAAAGTTACCTTCGTATGGAGAAGAATGGGCAAGAAACTCCACCGTAAACTATTTAAAAAATATTTGACAATATTTAGTTTAAGTAAATTCATTATACTTATGTGAAGAAGATACCTAGAATAAATTTACTATGCCATAAATAATAGGTAGAAATAATTAAAAATGAAGCGACAGATAATTTAATTACTTATGTGTTAAAAATACCTACATGGTGCTCACATAATATATTTATAAACATCGCAGAAACACGTTTTCTTAAAAAAAATAAGTCAGCGCGTGAGTTAAGCATATTTTATGCACCTTGTGGTTTTTACTGAAACCATATCTTTTCAGATTTTCAGAAGAAAATTAACGCAGGCTACTGTAAAAGGAAACTGTCACATATTAGTTAATAACTAACTAAAGTATCAAGTCCCATCGTTAATATTTACTGCGTTTCTGTGCTTTATTATCAGTTGTGGTTTATGCTCCCGTGGCTCGGCGCATGCGCGCTCTCCCATGACGCCATCTTGCTCTTTTGGGCGGGAAAACGTTTCTATTGCAATGACCACTTTAGTTGGAACGGTTGGAAAACTTGTTGCTAAGTATTTTTGAATTGTTTTCCATTGATAAACATATTCTGTTACCGAAAATGTTATTAGTATCCCATGGGGAGCCGATCAAACTGAATCAGTTAATCAAAAATCTTGATGTGTAGCCGTGTGTTATTTACTATTTATTTGTTGTAATAAAAATTGTAACAATTTTTACATTGTATCAAAATTTTACACAAAATTATATCAATTCAAAAATTAAAAGAATTACAATATAAATCATTATTTAAAACAGTAGGTAACCAAATAAGAAAATAAAATATTTGCAATTCCCTGATAAATAGTTAAATGTCAAAAAAAAAAAAACTAAGAATAGTACCAAAACAAATAAACTAAATATTATACCCATAATACGTATGTCAATAATATAATCTAATGTCAATAAAAATAGTGATGTTATAAATTGTATACAATACACTTTATTTGACATATCATTTATTTGATATTATGTCAAATAAATGATATGTCAAATAAAGTGTCCATTGATTTAACTTGACATCACACATAATGAAGTTGAAAGCAAGGATTTTAGATTTACTGCTATTTGGTAGACTAAAATCAATAGTTGAATAATGAATCGTTGAAATTAGCCAAAAATAAATGAGACAAAAACAGCAAATTTTGCTTATTATCGTACCTTGGCTTGTTTTAGTAACTTTCTTTCATAAATTAATAACAATACGCAGTTTGTCATACAACGGAAATTGCCTACAGGAAATGTGTATTGTTGCCAGGTTATAGGCTAACAGCCTGTCTCCATATTTGTATAGTCGTGATCTATGGCGAGCCCTGGCAGCGCCATTAGTGTTACTGCCGCTTGGGGGACTGTTGGACAAAATCAGGTGTAAAAATTGGAAGATAAAGTGATATGGATTTTGATTTTGATGTAGAGGAAAATATACTTAATAGCTATTAACTCTTGCTGGTAAACTTTGAAGATAAAGGAGATAAGTATCAACTGGATATGGATGCGGCCGACAAACTGACTAGATAAATGAGCTTGTTTTATTAGTTAATTAATTAATAATTCGATAGTACTGTAGATATAGATTATTTTTAATCGACTTCCAAAAAAGAGGAGGTTATATGTCGGCTGTATGTTTTTTTTTTTTTTCACCTATTGCTCCGACAATTGTGGACCGATTTTGATAATTCTTTTTTCGTTTGAAAGGGTATGCTCCCGAGGGGGTCCCATTGTCACCAAGTCAGAATTAACAAAGAACTATTAACGCCCCAACATCGGGAAAAACAATATTTTGTAAAAGGTGATGAGCAGTTGACAATAGGCTATTGTAACTTAGATAAATTACAAACTGACCCACTAAAACGTGAAAAAAAAAAAAACTTTTTACAAAAAAAAAAACAACCGAATTCCAAAAAAAAAACACTACAAAGTGAAAAATAGCCTTCATTTCGGAAGTCGGTGGCAAAATATTAAAATAGATCCAAAGTCACCGACTTTCGAAATGAAGGCTATTTTTCACTTTGTAGTGTTTTTTTTGGATTTCGGTTGTTTTTTTTTTGTAAAATGTTTATGTATGTATTTTTACGCTTGAATGTTTTAATAAAATTTAGAAATAGGTACCAACTACTCAAAGTAATATCTAAACTTAATGCGATCTTGGTGAGCATATTCTCTATAGATGCTAAGTGAGACTCACGGAAATTTTATTTTTTAAGTTAAACTCATTTTCAAACTTTTGTCTTAAACCTGACTGCCTTGTTGGTCTAGTCGTCGCAAGCGCTACTGCTGACCATGAGGTCCTGGGTCAGATTCCCGGGTAGGGCAAAGGTGATATTGGGTTTTCTATCTGTAAGTCGCAGTAGCAGCCTGAAGTCCGGATTCGTGCCCGTTTGATGGCAATATAGGCTCATATATACTTAAATATAACTGGTGAAATGTGGGTGTACTACAGGTACCCTTCTGCCTTACTATCGTGAAAATGAGGCGTGATGTTATGTCTTATAGCCAACAAACTTAAACCCGATTTTTTTTTTTCAATAAAACCATTCACAGGCACTTTTCAATCATGCAAGGGGGTTGCCATAATCGCCACGCTTGGCAGGCGGGTTGGCAATCGCAATATTGTGTTAAAATGCATAGAGAACGCTGCTGCCCATTCTCCAGTAAGTCCCTTAGTCGCCTTTTACGAAACCCACGAGAAGGAATAGGAGATTGCAGTTAGCGGGCATAAAACTTGAATATAAATATAAAATAGGTACTGCGCTCGTGTTTCATGAAAAGAGGTGCAAGAACTGCTTGAGCAGCAAATAAGCAAGTTTTCTGCGATCGCACGTAGCGTGTTTGGATATATAATGAAACCGATACACGGATAGATGAATCCATTTAAATAATTTGCACTGTCTGGTATTTGGGTGATCTTTGATTAATCGACTACACTGTTACATTTCTATTCGTGAGTCATTGATTTTATTCTTCGTCATATTACAAAGGGAGTTAAAAATATAAATAAGTGAGAAATTCTGAAATTTGCCGGGCTGAATAGTGTATTTTAAAAACTATGGGGGCAGACTAGTTTTGTGCAGATGCTAAAGCAAAGCATTGCATCCGAGTGGTGCAATTCGGGGGAAATCTGTGCAGTGGAATGCAACACAAGCTTAATTAAATAAACTTAAAAGATAGATATCAAACGGGTGTAAACATATTCTCAACCAATGTATAAAGTAAAAAGAGGTCGATAGGTTATACACGCTCCGCAAGTGGCACGTCAAATTATGGCTAATTAGTCAAAATTTCTTCGTCTTCCCTCTTTTTCTCTCCCGATAATAAACGACATGCGGTCCTACTTCCACGAGTCATCTAACATCAACATAGTGCCGTTTTTGAAAATCGAATGTTGATTATGTAACCTATCCACGAGTTTTTACAATATCATTGCCCTCAACGAAGCCGAGAGTCACGTGCTTGTTCTTCTCGTTAAAAAAAAAAACGATCATAGTAACTACTATGATCGTTTTTTTTTTGTACGGGTCATAACTGGGAACCTCCTAGTTATGGAGATATTGAAGGCCTCATTTAGGTACAACTTTTTTTGATGTTGATGGTCGGTGCATTTCATTCATTCACTCGATAGGACGTCATGCTGGTTTCCTCACGATGTTTTCCTTCACTGCTTTGATTCCGCGAATATTTTGTTAGATTATGCGAAAGCGATATCTTTCTTCTTCTAACAAAATAATGGTAAAAGAATATATCCACATATCGTAGCTCGTATATCGTTTCCTCAAACATCAACACAACAAGTCCATCAAGCGTCTAACCCTACCCCCTACTTATGGCCGTACGCACAATTGCCATATGTCACACAGTGAACCCTCAGAATTCAATAGTGCTGGGCAGTGACCGTGGCAAATGATACGTTTGTGGTGTACCGAAGTGACCCGCCCCTTGTATCTCTGCTTCCTTCGGTTTACGTCGGCTGAGCGGGTTAACTGCTACTTAGAACGTGGCCTATTGTTTACCTGTTTGTAGGAAAAGGTTGTGAGTTTATTGATATGAACGGTGCAGAATAACAATCTAACACTCCTTGAAGGTTTTTGGGGGCTTTGCCCATAAGCCGAGTAGAATAATGATAATACAAATAGGAAAAATATACATACAGTACGCAAAATAGGTTCATTACCATGTAGGCAAATATCGGTGAAAGATGTCATTGACTCTTGGTTTTCTTAAGTCCTCATACACTAAACAACTATGTTTACATATTCAAGAAACTGAACTAGACTAAACTCAAACTCAAACCCCCTTATTACAAAATAAGGTTTATCTTCAGACCCAGGTTTAACACATGGAGCCATTATTGAATTTCGAACTTTATTCCGACTATGGTAAAGTTCCTAAACACAAAACTGACAACTTAGTACCGAACTAAGTTTTCAGTTTTGTATAAAGAACAGTATTTCAATCACTGTTACGTTCTTATTACAAAAACTGGCTCGATGGTTTAAGCCATGTCAAAATATAAATCTTGTTTTGTAATAAGGCGGAAAGAATTTATTTAAAATAAACCAATTACAGGCACTTTTGAATTTTCAAGGGGTCGGTCAGTCATAAACTCATAAAGATGTACCCCATTCCAAAGCTTAGTAGGTACCTACGGAGAAGAACGGGCAAGAAAATCCACGGACATTCTTTTAAATTAAAAATAAAAAGGAAAAAAAAATAACCTACATAGTCTTTACGTTCACAATAATTAAAATAATATAATACTTTACAAGTAAATATTCATGTCATTGTGTAGGTATAACATAATAATTAAATGTCACTGTATTTATAGATAATAAAAGTTAGCAAAAAAAAACATCAAACGATAAAAATAAACCTGGATTGGAATTTTATTATAAAAGCGTATACATTGACATCGGAACGAGCCACCTATTTTCTTGAGCCTTGTTGTAATAAAGTTACATAGTACTCACACATGTGCTATGCACAAACAAACAGAGTATTTTGGAAACTGATGGAGAAAATATACGTACTTTACCCATTTCTCGGAAGACTTGACGGATAAAAAGTAACGGAGAGATGAGACATGCTTCGAAGACAGTTCATTAACGTCACGCATTTCATGACAAGCGATCATTCGCCTCACATAAGTGATCCAACTATAGCATAACACAATAATAGTTAGTTTGGTTGCAAACACGATGGTATTGTACACAAACTTCGGAACACAATGGGTAGGCGTAAGACAGTAGATGATACGGCAATGGTGATATTATGGCATGCGACCCATGACGATGACGCCCCCCTGTCATACTTATAGCGTCACTGTACTCTTGTTAAAAGCAGTTTGTGAGGAAATGACGCACATATGGGACGCATTTTTAGGGTTCTGTACCTCAAAAGGAAAAAAACGGAACCCTTATAGGATCATTTGTGTGTCTGTCTATCTGTCCGTCTGTCACACGATTTGCTACAAATTTACTGGACCGATTAAGTTTAAACTTGATACACATATGAATTTCTAATGATCCAAATACGGACGTGTAACGTAAATAAATGAATTTTGAATACGAGAATCCTTTTGGGGGGCAAATTGGAAAATTAAAAAAAAAAGTTTTGCAAACCATATCGTAGTGACATATCAAATGAAAAGGCTCTTGTAGTGACAGTCTCAAATATGTTTTTTTATTATAATTTTAAAATAATTAATTTTAAAGTTATTTAAGAAAATAGCTAAAATTTTATCATTTTTAGGCCTAGTGGTTTCGGAGACAGGGGGCTTATTTCCGAAACCACTGAGCCTAAAATTTTGAAAGAAAATACAAAATATAGTTCATTACTTATAGATTACAGGAAAACCTATAAGAAGTCTATGGTGTTAACTACAATGTTAAGTTTGATCTTGGAATAAATTAATCCCAACTTCGGAACCCTTCATTGTACGAGGTCCGACACGCACTTGGCCGGTTTTTGTTGATGGAATTGCTGTCACAGATTCTATAAGGAGCGCGGGAAAAGAAGCGCCTTTCATCGGGGAATTGTTGGCGTCGGTGTTACCGACGCCAACATCACGCCTTGTTTCCCCGAAGGGTTAGGCAGAGGTGTAACTGTAGTACACCCTACATTTAATATTATATTTAAATTAAGTTCGGAAGGTGGTGGCAAAAATGAAAATACAGAACCATTGACACCGACTTCCAAAATTAAATTAAATATAATATTAAATGTAGGGTGTACTACAGGTAAACCACTGCCCAACCCTTCGGGGAAACAAGGCGTGATGTTTTGTCATGTGCTTCCGAAAATTAAAGTTATTTTTCACTTTTTAGTGTTATGTTTTGGAAGTCGGTTGTTTTTTTTTTATAAAAAAGTTTTTTTATACCTACGATGACGTTACCCCAGTCATTTAGTGATGTGCTCAACGTAAACAGAATATTTTCGATCGCTAAGCGCGTCTGTGAGCTAATAGACTTCGTCAGGAGTGGATGTGCGTTGACATTTTTTCAATTGACATGCAATAGAAAGTCGCAATAATTCCCGTAGTTTATGCAGCACAAACTTTGGGGCACCCTTGGTCGCATGGCTTGTGGTATCTAGCCTTCTCTAAATCTGGGGTATATAGTCATAATTATATTATGCTTTCTTTACCGCCATCCGGACATTTCAGTGAACCATCAGTTCATAAGAAGTACTTCTACGTTGACCGTTTGAACAAGAACACAAGCTACCTCACTCACTCATCTACTTAATCGCTGTCGCCTCCGCTTCCAGACAGCATCGCCATAAAAACCAGCGGAAACGTCCATCAGTGTCTCCAAACAGTAATTATTACACCTCGCCGGATAACCGACAAAAACTGGACGTCACCTAACCTGTTAATAGGCTGGAATGAAAGCAGGCCTTCTGAAGCTAGCCGGTTATTCTTCAGACATTTATATAAAAGTTTATTATATGCTATTGTGGAACTAATTTCCGTTCTAAGACATTTGTGGTGGAAAGCTTTGGGACATGAATTAATTTAACGTGATTCGTTAGCTGTGGGTTTTAGGTCGGGTGCCTGCGATTGGGTTTTGAAAGACAAAGTGCTGTAGACCTGGGAGATATACCTACACATTGTCATTGGTTAAGTCCGGATGTTTAGGAAGCAAATGCGGCTATAGAAAGAATGATGTATTCAGGCGCCCCAGGTGCAGTCAACTGCGTTTCTAAATGGTAAAAAGGAACCCTTAAGGTGAGACTAAGTCTGTCTTTCTGTCTGTCACACCTGGATATCTCAACAACTACTACGTTTGCCCAATTATTTTGCAAACGAGAAATAAATTAAAAAAAACCGGCCAAGTGCATGTCGGACCACGCACAATGAAGGGTTCCGTAGTTGGGATGAATTTATCCCAAAAACAAACTTAACATTGTAGTTGAAAAACATGCTCTCCCTTATATCGATACGTTACAGTCAATTCTCCAACAGCAAATTTAAGTTGGTCGACTATTACTCGTTAACTTGTGAAGCCTACTTAGCTGTGATAGTTTTCCTTTTAATTTCGTTATATATACTATTGCCATGAATTTTTTCAAATATCCCAAACCAACCATTTAGCTGGCAGGGGGGGGGGGGGGGACACTTGACTCTAACAAAAAATAGCACTTTAAAGCTTAATATTACGCAAACGGATTCTTTTATTGAAAAATGGTTCGGACAAACCCACAATATTTTTGAACGGCCTATCCAACGATACCCCACACCATGGAATAGACGAGAAAAAAAAATATCATCCCCATTTCACGTGTAAGGGAGGTACCCTAAAAAAAATGTTTTTCATGGTTTTATTTTACGACTTTTTCTGCATGATTCAAAGTCAAAGTCAAATTGTTTATTTCAAATAGGCACATAAAAGGCACTTTTGAACGTCAATATTTACAAAAAAAAATAGAATTGATTCTAGTCGCCCCCTCCAAAATGTAGTTTCGTATGGAGAAGAATGGGCAAGAAACTCCACCGGTACTCTTTTAAAATCTTGTACAATATTTTTATAGGTACATTAATTATATAATTATATGTGAAGACGATGCACCTAGAATAAAATTACTATACCACAATAGGTAATAAAAAGAGTTAAGAATGAAGCAATGACAGATAAATTAATTAGGTGATAGAACATGGTGCTCACATATTTACAAAATTTTTAAAAAATATATACAATTTCCTAAAAAATAACAATAATATCAGTGTGAGTTAAGGTAATCACAGAATTTAAAATCAATGTCATAAAAATAATAAACTATACAATTAAAATAGCAGCCTGTTTGATTTTGTCTAGACTCTAGATTGTCCTATGGAGCAGGACCAGCATGTTTCCAAGCATTCTTATCTTGTATATAATCCTCTAATTTGTAATATGCTTGTTTACAAAGTGTTCTTTTAATATGAGTTTTAAATTTTCTTTGATTTAGTTGCAATATATCACAAGGTATTTTGTTGTAACATTTAACACAGTACCCCATAAAAGATGTATGTACTTTAGATAACCTGAAAAATGGTTGATCTATTTTGTCTTTATTTCTAGTATTAAAATTATGTCTATCACTTATTTTATTAAAAAGATGTATATTTTTCCTTACATACATAATATTTTCATAAATTAATTGGCAAGGTACCGTCATAATATTAATATTTTTAAAAAGTTCCCTAAGAGATTGGTGGCGACTTAGATTATAAATTGCTCTGACAGCTCTCTTTTGCAAAATAAAGATTGACTCAATGTCAGCAGCTCGACCCCACAGTAAAATGCCGTACGACATAATGCTGTGGAAGTAGCTAAAATAGACCAAACGCGCGGTTTCTACATCTGTTAACTGTCTCATCTTTCTAACAGCATAAGCCGCCGAGCTTAGCCGCCCCGCAAGAGATGTTATATGTGGTCCCCATTGTAATTTCTCGTCTAGAGTGATTCCTATGATTGATATGTATACCCATGCCAAATTACAGCTTTCTAGGACTAAGCGTCTCTGAGCTAAGCTGGGGACAGACGGACGGACGGACAGACAGACAGACAGACGGACATGGCGAAACTATAAGGGTTCCTTGTTTACTACGGAACCCTAAAAATATATATTTTTTACAAAAGGGACTGAAAGGGGGGGGGGGGTCTTAAAAATGTTAAGTGGGGCTACTAGGGCATGTGGGGTATCAAAATAAAAGAACGCTGTTTGCACATTCTCAAACATTTTTTTTAGGCATTTTCCGACTTTTGATGAAAAATCTAAAAAAAATACCGTTCCCCTCTTATCTCCGAAGTTTGCATAGATAAAAATGTGAAATTATTCTATGTGATAGAAGTGTATGTAAAGATTACAGGAAAAATAAAACGATGTCTCTAAATAGCACAGTTTTTCAGAAATCATCAACATCATATAGACGTACGGAACCCTCGGTGCGCGAGTCCGACTCGATCTTGACCGGTTTTTTTTTTGTTGCTGGGGTGGAACATCCTCATGGATGTCCTGAGGGGTCTGCCAGACTCTTAGTGACTAAAAACCACTCCGATGTTCCCTTCCCACAATTGCACCCGGGATCTTGAGATCTAGTGCCACTTCCGCGAGCCCTGGCAATATCTGCACTCTAGATGTCTGGATCAACCTTGTGCCAGAATATATAATGTAACTAAAGTTATGCCTTCCAACATTTTTGTTCTGAAAAGCGAAAAGATAAAGCCGGCCAAGTGCGTGTCGGACCACGCACAATGAAAGGTTCCGTATTTTGGATGAATTTATCCTAAGAACAAAGTTAACATCGTAGTTGAAAAACATGTTCCCTCATACATTCTAACTGCAAATTTAACAATTTAGTACGCACAATAATGAGAGATTTGCCATGTTTTCCATGTTGATGATAGACTTCTTATGGTTTTCCTGTAATTTATAAGTAAATAATATATTTTCTGTATATTTTTCTAAACTTTAGACCCAATATTTTCGGAGATAAGGGGGGTAAATTTTCATCTATTTTCTTAAATAATTTAAAAAGTATTTATTTTAATTGGCTGTGATAGACGGACAGACAGACACACGAGTGATCCTATAAGGGTTCCGTTTTTCCTTTTGAGGTACGGAACCCCAAAAACTAGCTAAGCAGTAAGAATTGGCAAAAACTCTAGAATCCTGTGAAATCAGCAGAAATATGCTATTAATCGATTCAGACAAGTTGTCTTTAACAGATAGATCTGTTCTAGCAATTTGCCTCGCAGTACTCGCAAAAAACCAATTGAAGAGTCTAACAAAATTTTTATAAGGAAGAACTACATAGATTCGAACAAGTACATGGACCATAACATCGAGAAAAGCTGGTCGTTGATACAGCTGTTAAGTGTTAATATGGGCATGGACTAACTAAGTCGACTGGCTGCTATTAGACCAATAGGGTTGGGCAGGGATATTGCGGTTTTAGCACGATGAAGCACTATTGCTGACTATATTTGATCACTGTGTAAATTACACTAGGCTTGTAGAAAAAATATCGATATTTTTTTTTCGATATACCTTTTGATAGTTTTCGGCGACATCTATTATTTCGATACATCGATATGTCGATATAAAATATCAAGTATCGAAAATGTACCAAAGACGATATATTTATTTCCAATAATGCTATTATCGGAAGATGCGATGATATCGGAAGTCGGTGTCTTTGGATCTGTATTTTAGTTTTTTGACACCGACTTCCGAAATTAAAGTTATTTTTCACTTTGTAGTGTTTTTTTGGAAGTCGGTAATTTTTTTTTATATTTATATTTTTTTTTGTATGTTTCACTTTTTAGTGGGTAAGTTTTTAATTTATCTAAGTTACAATAGCCTAATGTCAACTGCTCATCACCTTTTACAAAATATTGGTTTTCCCGATGCTGGGACGTTAATTGTTGAGGAGTTCTCCTAGTAACCACCAGGACGTTTCATAAGTGCCCATGTAGGCTTATGTGAAATAAAAATATTTTTGATTTTGATTTTGACTCACTATGCATTGTGACGAGCATAAATTGCTTAGCAACCATATTAAAGTACCTAATCGAATCGCAACCCGTTAAATACTTATTCTATTATGTTGTTCAGGTGGCCGTCTATAGTCTCCATCATCAGTTCCACTTCACCAAATGGTGATTTTCGGGAGCAAATGCACGAGTTACTATAAAAAATACCCAAATCGGCCAAATGTTCGGCCGTTTCTTGACTACCGCTAACTATGGCTGACAACGGTGGAAAAAAATAAAATAAACGACAGTAAACTTTGGAAGTTATGACGGACGAACGTTCGGCCGATACTTCGAATTATCGCTTCGGAGTAGACCCCCGGTCATGGTCTACCCATGTGCCAAATTTCATACAAATTCCTTCAGCCGTTTTTGCGTGCAAGCTTGAGAAACAAACTCACTTTCGCATATTTTTTAATATTACTAGCTGTGCCCCGCGGTTTCACCCGCGTAAGTCTCGATCCCGTAGGAATATCGGAATAAAAAAAAGCCTTTATGTTAATCCAGGATGTCAGCTACCTCCTTACAAAATTTTATCAAAATTGGTCCAGCCGTTTGAGCGTGAAGAAGTAATAAACACACATACACACACACTCACAAACTTTCGCTATATACTAGCTGCGCCCCGCGGTATCACTCGTATAAGTCTCGATTCTGTAAGAATATCGGGATAAAAAGTACCCTATATTCTAATACAGGTCATGGTCTGCCCATGTGCCTAATTTCATCCAAATTCCTTCAGCCGTTTTTGCGTGAAAAGGTAAGAAACAAACAAATAAACTCACTTACGCATTTATAATATTAAACTTACGATAGAGCAAATAAATTAACTAAGCTTGAATGACCAATCGTAATAAGCAACTTTATCAAACACGATAATACTGCAGGCCGGTCTTATCTTAAAACTTTGCAAGCGGAACCGGCACAAAATCCAGTCTGTGACCTGATTCCGAGGGCGTGGTCCGACCTCCAATCTTAAAATACTAAGCACGAAATTATTTTACTACTAAATCGAAATTATATCTGATAAATTATCTCCGTTGAGCGAAGTTACTAAGTCATAAAATGGCCATACTCCACTATTAAAATAAGACAAATATCAGTCGTGAAAACAATAGAGCTATTTAGTTTAAAGGCTTCTACATACTGGCGCGACTTGTAGCGCGACGCGACACCAGCACCGGTAGAACAATTTCCTTGATTTTTTCATAGAAATTGTTATACCGGTGTTCCGTCACGGGACAAGTCGCGCCAGTATGTAGAAGCGTTAATTGGTGGTGTCAACCTTTCAACGAAGAAAAACTATAGGTAGGTACTTAGTAATACCACGACTTCTTGTAAAAACTAATCTTTTAAGTATTTTCTTTTAACAAGTTTGTAGAAACGTGACCTTCTATATCTATATGTCGCGTAGGGAAATGAGGATACCACGAAATCCCTAGGGATACCACGAAATCACGGTATATGTCGAATATTCTTGTTTATTACATCTTCTCACTAAAAATGTTTATTGATATGTCAAAATACTAATATAATGTTAGTGATATTTCGTTTCACTACATATAATAAAATCTACGAGATCGAAAGAAGCTACGAGATGTGGGGGGACGAGTCTGATGCTTAAAATATAATATTTCGATTTTTTGCCCGTTTGATGGATATTTGTCCGGATTGGCGCAAAAACGGCTGAACGGATTTGGATGAAATTTGGCACACAGATAGTGTATGACCTAGCTTAACACATAGGGTACTTTTGATATCCGGTAGTATGTTCCCGTAACATATTTTCCGACATCCACGCAGAAGCCGTGGGCAAAATCTAGTTTCATATAAAAACTAAATATGTAACCAATTTCATATTACATATTTTAAAAACTCTCAAAATAGCAAAACTGTGACATAGTAACTTTTCGCTCTACGAGCACGAGATCGTCATTTCGTCAATATTAATGAGATATCTAATGAAAGGTTTTACAAGTAAAATGCAAATATAATGGGCCTATACGATTTGTTCGGTGGACTGTGAAAAAGTTATGCGTGCGCGCAGCGCTTAATGACCTGCGTTCTGATTTCAAATTCAAATTGCGGGCAGGGACGTTGGTTGCTAGGTGTTGCACCTGACTTCTGCTTGGTTGATGAAACATTAGGTATATTATTTTTAAGTTCAATGTTAGGTATTGGGAAAGCGGGAAAACCAAGAAAAAGCATCGATGATAATGTCTCCAGGGAAAGTAGGTACTGAGAGCAGGTGTGCGTTAAAGATATTTTCTCAAAGCACTTTTCTATCGGAGATCACACAGACTTCCAAATAATGTATTTGTGTATGAAGTGATAGATGGTCTTTTATATATTATAATATTTTTAATTCTTATCTCCTCGACTTAAATGAATCTGAATTAGAATTTAGTCAGTTGTTTAATTATTTAAATTTCTCGCACACAATAAGGTACAATGGCGGACTTAATGCTTTAGGCAATATCTACTAGTCAACCAAGGGTGGTGAAGAGATAAGATGGCGGGTGCTCTGATTGAGAGAAAATAATAATATTAAAATATAACATAATTAATAATAAATAAAATAGTGCACAAGTACAAAAATAGCTTATAAACTTTTAATACACATAAATATTTATTACGCTATTTGTTTTGAAAATAACTCTGCGATTTCCGCTTAAATGCATAGCTGGTACCGACTGATGGCCGTCCTGATATCAAGAGGAAGAGCATTCCAAAGAAGAATGGACTGAATACGAAAGAGTAGAAGAAGATTGTTGGAAGAACGCAGATTCTTAGCGTATGAAGAACATACATAAATCTATATTCGATATCGGTTTCAAGTTTTTGATAAGCATACAGAACTACCCACAGACATTTTACCATACAATCCTTGGATAAAATATCTCCTCGTAATATGTTTGTCCAATTAAGAAAATGATCATTAGATGGTCCTATTAATAACAGTAATATTATAGTAGATTCAACTGTGAAATCACATAAAGAGTTCAAAGCATATATTTTATTAGACAGGGAAACAGTTCCTGGCTTGAAAGCGGTCCAGGAAGAACAAGTTCCGATGGACCTAGAAATACCTAGTAATTAGATACTATTACTTCTCGTAGATGTGGTGTGTGTGATGTTTACTTGCTCGAGTCTATGTTTTCCTAAGCACGTGTTTCTGTGACGAATAAAATAATTATTCTTTCTTTGATATTGAATGAACTGGATACATGTGTTAATTATTCACTGCGATGAGTGTTAGGCGAATTATATAGGCTAGCCACGCAAAGGAATATTTAAGCATCAGTAGTAATCTTCCGTAATCAATGTTTTCCACAAAGGCTCCTTGTTCCCGGGTGTGTTAAACTACTTACCTCATATATAAATATATATAATTTGCACAAGAGTGGTCATGTCGATGTCGTGGTGATAAGATTATCGTCAATTGTGGGGTTGTCTACAATCACTGAGTTTATCACAGTTAAAGCTCAACACACACAGAAGGCAGGTGCGGGACGGGCGCGGGTCGGGTCGGCAGTACGGCGCGGTGGCGGCGCCGGCGGCGGGCTGAATTCCATGTATTTATATGAATGCCACCACACGAAACGCGTGCGTGGGTCGGGCGCGGAGTGGGTCAGGAGCGGGAGCCGCGCACGCGTTTCGTGTGGTGTCATTCATATAAATACAGAGAATTCAGCCCGCCGCCGCGCTCCCGGCCCGCACCCGACCCGCACCCGCACCCGCTGCCTGTGTGTGTTTAGCTTGACCACGGCAATAGAATATTCGTACTGCAACTTTTTACTTCATCTCTATGGTCAGCAATACAATGAAAATCCCCTTGATATGTCAGGTTTCCATATATGATATTGGCATATAATAATAATAAGCCTTTATTCCGAAATTACGTTCACATTATAATAGTTCTATTCCTAGATTTACAAGATATCCCTGATCTCGGCTTACCTGTTGGCAAATCCTCCTCTAACGTCTTCCATTGCGTCCTATCTCGTGTGACCCTCCTCCAGTTTGGACTTGCTATTAGTTTGATTTCGTCCTCCCATCTGGTAAACTGCCTTCCGCGATTTCGCTTGCCAATCATTGGATATCACTCCGTCACTGCTTGGCTCCATTTTCCCTTTGTGTTTCGCATTATTCGCCCTATCCCTCTCCATTTCTGTTGGTATATTTTTTTATAAATAATTCGATGTTGGCATATACTTCTCATTCAATCTAATTTACCCACTTATCCAATGTTGTTACTAGATAGCTAAGTTACATCATAGAATTTCTTTCAGGCCCTTAGGTATATCCTTAAACGCTTTAATTAGCTCAATTAGCCCAAGCTTAGAGTTTTTCTCTTGAATAAATGCCTCTACTCCATTGATGAATTATAACTTGCCACTCTAATTTCTTTTGACATTCAAATTTCTTTTGACTTTCTAATTTCTTTGACATCTTAATTGCCTTTAGTTGACACAGCGTTATTGTATTGGTTAATTTGACATCTTATTAAAATACCCAATAAATTTGTGATTCTATCATATCTCTGACATGTAACTGTTCAGTAAAATAAATATACTAGTACGAATTAATGGATTGTAATGGAATTAAATTATGTGAAAGTGTTTCCTATTGTTATTGATATTGAGTTGCTGGGTTATTTTATTCACCTCGTAAGGTTATTGGGTTTATAATTAAGGGTATGTTACAAGTAGGCTTCACCTATAACGTCCCATACCTTTTGCATCAACTCAGATAAATACCTACATTTATCTGAGTTGATGCAAAAGGTATGGGACGTTATAGGTGAAGCCTACTTGTAACATTAGACTGCAATGTCTGACTGCTCGTTTATTATTGTGATTTTTGTTGTTTTTATTTAATTTGGTGATGGTATATTTTTGTATTTATTATTAGTCGAGTTGTGTTTTTTTTTGTTTATTACCTAATTTTATTACTAATTTAATTTTTTTTGTAACACATTCAGACACGATTTGTATTGTTATTGAATAAATAAATTGAAATTGAATTGAATTGAATTATATAGACCCCCAGCAGATGAGATAGTTCTCATCATCATCATTCATCATTTCAGGCGAAAGACGTCCACTGCTGGACAAAGTCCTCTTCCAAGCACCGCCACTTTGACCGGTTCTGTGCTTCCCGCATCCAGCGGATACCTGCGGCGTTCACAAGGTCATCGGTTCACCTTGTAGGAGGCCTTCCAACACTACGTCTTCCGTTACGCGATCGCCATTCCAGAACCTTTCGGCCCCATCGGCCATCAGTTCTGCGAGCAATGTGCTCTGCCCACTGCCACTTAAGCTTGGCAATTCTTCGGGCTATGTCGGTTACCTTGGTTCGCCTGCGGATCTCTTAATTTCTGATTCGATCACGTAGGGAAACTCCAAACATAGCCCTCTCCATTGCCATTGAAATAGTTCTAGATAGTGTAATATAGACAAGTATAAAGTACCAGTAAGACAGCACCAATCAGTCTGAAAGTGTATCGTTTGTGTTTGCTAATGGCCGCGGCGGCCGATAAATATTCATCGCGGCAAAAAAGCAGCGCACGCGCGGCGATGGCCAGCGCGCTTTCTTCTCAGCGATGTAGGAAGGAGATGAGGTGGCTTATTTAGGCTTACGTTTGTAGAGATCTTTATTAGAGTAAATGTTACTTAACTAATTTATGAAAAAGCAATTAGAGTAATTTCAGAGCGAACTGTCTGACATTTATAGATTGCGAGTTTATACTGACAGAGGATTGTTATTCATCATCATCATTTTAGCCGAAAGACGTCCACTGCTGGACATAGCCCCCCCTCAACATTTGGGGGTGGGGTTGACATAATCGCCACGCTTGGCAGGCGGGTTGTCGATCGCAGTATGGTATTAAAATGCATAGAGAACGCTGCAGCCCATTCTCTAGTAAGTCCCTTAGTCGCCTTTTACGACACCCACAGGAAGAAATAGGATGGTGCTATTCTTTACGTCCGGCACCACACGGACAACGGGTTATTCACATGGTTCTGGATCCTTTGTAATTTTTTGGGTTCCGTACCTCAAAAGGAAAAAAGGAACCCTTATAGGGTCACTCGTGTGTCTGTCTGTCCGTCTGTCACAGCTGATTTGCTCCGAATCTACTAGACCGATAAATTTAATTTGGTACACGTGTGAACTTCTGTGACCCAAACACGAACGTGTTACGTAAATAAATTAATTTTGAATATGGAGGTCACTTTTAGGGGGCAAATTAGAAAATAAAAAATAAAAGTTTTGCTGACTGTACCGTGTGACATATCAAATGAAAGGGCTTGTTTTAAGGATTTTATTTTTTATTATTTAAAAATACATACTTTTGAAATTATTTAAGAAAATAGACGAAAAATTACCTTTGCCCCCTTTAAATTATTTCCGAAACTACTGAGCCTAAAATTTTAATAAAATACAGAAAATATTTCTTTACTTATAGATTACAGGAAAATCTATAAGAAGTCTGTGATCTTAAAATAACATGGTAAATCACTCAATATTGTGCGTACAAACTTACATTTGCAGTTGGAATGTATGGGGATCATGTTTTTCAACTACAATGTTAAGTTTGTTTGAATAAATTCAACCCATCTACGGAACCCTTCATTGTGCGTGGTCCGATACGCACTTGGCCGGTTTTTATTTAAGTCACCCGCTAATGTCAAAGGTTTTATTCTTCTCAATCCACTGTCTCGTCAAGTCCGTCTGTATACTCCCAGCATTGCAATCACTAATCGTGTTTATATATTAATTTATGTTGTCTGATAATTTGGCTGACTTAAGACAGCAGAAGTATTCCTGCTGAGTGTGTATACCCATAGCAAAAGTTGGGGACATGGGGTGGATTCATGGGATACCTACCCAACGCTTCTTCAAATTCTGGTGCCACGAACTCGACACATTTTTCATTGGCGTATAATAAATGTTACGGAATGATAATAATTTTTTAGGGGTCAAAAGTATCTCTAGAATGTTACAGTTACATTTTTCATAGAAAAAACGCCATATCCACACATTCTCAGCTCCTCCCGTACGGTTGTTCGTCGGAATGCTCCGTCTCGTCTCAGGTCACCTGTTAGAAAAACGTAGAACCAGCCACCGCGGGTGTGAGCGAGTGAAATGTACAGGCCGGTATTCTTCGACACTTCTGGAAGATATAAAGTATCAATGTCGGCAGGTATATCAAGTCCAGTATGTATCAGGCGCGGAAAATAGCAGTCTTGTCTTTGGAAAAAAGTCGTCGCTGCATTATGGTGTTTAAAAATCAACCTTACCATTTGTAAGGTTAATTTTAAAAAGGTTATTTTAAAGTGTGCCAAGGTGTGACTATCGAACTGAATAACTTTTACTATGGGACCAACTTGTGCCGTATGGTGCCGGACGTATATCTATAGCACCATCCTATTTCTTCCCGTGGGTGTCTTAAAAGGTGACTTTGGGACTTACTAGAGAATGGGCAGCAGCGTTTTCTATGCATTTTAACACCATACTGCGATTGCCAACCCACCTGCCAAGCGTGGCGATTATGGAAAACCCCCCATCTCCCTAAAAGTTGGAGGAGGCCTATGTCCAGCAGTGGACGTCTTTCGGCTGAAATGATGATGGGACCAACTTTGCAAACACGAAAAAAGTAATCAGCTGTTCTAGATAGAGTCTGATTTCAAAGTTGTTCATAAAGTAAAATTTATTCAGTTCGATGGTCTATAGCAGTAATGGGGAAACTACGGCCCGTGGGCCAGCTCCGGTCCACGAAGCGTTGAAATCCGGGCCGCGACCATCAAAAAAAAATCAAGTGAAGTTTTCGTATTGTTAGAAATTTAATTCTCATTGGCAGTGCGCGGCTCGCCTAAAAACGTTCCACATGTCACATGTCCCCACAAAGATCAGTGCTCCTAAACCTTCTACTTTGCAGCTAACTTAAAATAGAAGTTTAATTTGATTGCAATTTATTTATTATTTCAATAGTTATTTTGTAATATTGCACATTAAAGTAGTGTTTCAGAAAATACATATCAATATTTTTATTTCAGTAAATAATATAGCCAAAATTGCAACAACTTGGCCCGCCATATACTTCGTCAGTAAATATTGGCACACGAAGGAAAAAGTTTCGCCATCCCTGGTCTCAAACACCCCTTAAAGTTTGTTGGGTTTATTTTTAAAACACCATATCAGAAATTGAAAATTCGAAAGTTTCTCTATAGCAAATGGGTGATGTTTCCCCAGTTCTTTGCTTTTTTTAATCGTGTTCGAGAAAACTCAAGGAATAAGCTGATAACTTGATGCCATTATGCCATTATCATTAATTAAAGTTTTTTTTTAGTAAGTATCTGTTTATTTATTTAACAGTTTATGTACACACACATAAACAGACAAGAAAGGAACGTACAAAGGCGATGCTTATTTCTAAAGAAATCCCTTCCAGCATACCTGCGATAGGAAAGTAGATGAAGATAGACAACGTGTGTAAGAGTAGAAGTGAATACAAAATAAATAAAATTAAAAAAATACTATTTAAATATAAACATACAATACGACGAATTTGACGGCACGGTTGGCGCAGTGGTTAAGCGATTGACTGCTGCGCTGCTTGTCGCGGGTTCGATTCCCGCACGGAAAAAATATTTGTATGACCTACAAGTAGTTGTTCCGGCACAATGCTGCTGAACCACTAATACGATGATCACTTCTGGTAAAGGTTATCCTGCACCGTTATATATATACCACTCAGCATCTTCCAGAGTCAGGATAACCGTTCGTTACAATATGATATTTAGAATAGGGCTATGTGAGCAGTACTCGTACCTAGCACAAAGGTCAATAACTATATTAATTATGGTATCTATTCTTACAGGGACCTTTCAGAATCACTCCCGCCTGACATTAGGGACTGCCAAACTGTTGCAGTTTTTAAAAGAAGAGTGAAAGAACACTATCTTTCCACTTCGTCATACTTGCATATTATGTATTTATTATTTTATACTATATATTATAATTATTATATATTTTAGTGATATTTATTTGTATTTAAGTTTTTTTTTTAAACGTTGCCCCATACTAGGAATCTCTCCTGTATTGTGGGTGCGTTTACAAACATTTAAACTCACACGGTATCAGGATTGTGCCGGAATATAGCAGTTTGTCGTGGACGTGGTACGACAGCGGTTTCCCCCCAGACATCTTCTTCTGTCATCAGAAGACAGCCGCCACGTAACCGTTGATGCGACGCTCTGCTACAGTGACTGTCAGCAACCAGTGTCACTATTATCCGACCTTTTTGGTGATTCTAGTAACTTCGTAACAAAAATAGATGGCGCCACTTGCTGCGCCGTCATAATATAAGTAAACATGAACATGCTGCTTATAGGCTTTGATACACTTTGCAGGTTGTAAGTCATAATCATTGACGTAGGAAAACTATGGAGATGCCCTATTTTACTATAAGAAGAATAGATAAACAAATATCTATCATAACGACACACACATGTCAAAAAGCGTTTTGTTTCTTTTTAACTAGTCCAGAACTGCATAGGAAAAGAGAGACGTCTAAATGTTTTTCAAGGACTTAATTTGGCAACAATTTTTGTGACGTCAAAATCATGTCTATGCGTGACCGGTCACCATGTTTAATGCCAAGTTTTGCGGTACAAAAATCTGCAATGTGCTGTCAAACGGTTGCTTGCTTTCTCTCTCGCACTCGCAGTAACAACCCTACAATAGGCGGCCATTTTAAGTGCTCGATGTTTGTAGGTAGTCACGCTAATTTTGTAGATATGGCAAGTCCATAGGTTTATAAGTCAATGGTCATAATCACCAGTAACGTCATGTTTGAACTTTGATCTTGTCAAAACTTACAATCCTTTGCGAATTCTTCTGTAACCATGCAAAAAAACATTTACAGTACTGTGATTTATAAAACCATTACTTACAACGAATGCTAAAGGGAACAATCATACATTTCTTGCATATAAAATGCCAACGAACCGATTATCAATGAATATTGAACCCGCATTCGTACGAAAACACCTAATCTATTCAAGTGGCTAGTCGTAAGGGTCGTGACACTGCAGACAAGGACACACATACACTTACACAAAACGATAAAAAAGGACAGAGAAACACCGATGCTCGGGTCATATGTCGACCGATATGTCGTAACCTGTTTGAATGAAACGGCAATATTAAAAAGTCAGTATGTGAGAAAAGGATAGGACTGGCAATGACGTGAAGGGTTAAAAGTCAAACAAAGTGTCGCGGCCTCTGGAAGAGGGATGGATGTATGATTTTATCGTGTGTTGGTAAGAGAGGGACGTATGAGGGTCAAAAGACGAGCGTCGGCAACCCTGACCTCTCCAGACGGCTCGTGGGCCGTACTTGGGACTTACAAAAAAGGATGTGTTAAATCAAATGTGTTCAGTGCCTTATTTTATTCGTTTTTCCACTTCCAATGCTTTTCTTTTATTTTAATTGATTGATTGTAACACATCATGTGTCATATGGTTCTAATACGTTTTTTGGTAAATAAAATTACTTTAATGTTGTTTTCAATCTACAAAATATGTTTAGAAAAATAAATTAACACATAGTTTCCGAAATATACGTAATAGACAGAAAACCATTGCGTTATTTTTCAATACTGAAAGCCGCGCTGAAGTTCGCTAGACAACGAGAAACGAGAGAGAGAAAGAGACATATTATGTACCTACCTTATTTATTTAAATAATTTAATGCAAATATTAGTTTTCCAAAAATTTTTGCTTTCGTAAAAAAAAAACAATAAAAAATTCCATTCGGAAGCCGTCCCTGAAGCCATAGTGCACTAATGAATCGGGACAGTCGGCATAATTAAACAGTTGGCGACAATCGGTCGGTCGATATTACACTAATATTTTGTTTGACATAACACTGTATAACACGTGTGACGTCAGATTCGAAACTTTGACTTCAAACTTTGAAATTTAAAACGTATTGGCGCCGCGTACTGCGTAACGCGGCATTTTCGAAAAGTCAGTTTTCATAATTGGAATTTGAAATCGAATGTTCGTTGCGTGATTTTGTAGTCGGCGGAAAAAGAAGTAACACGTTTGAAAATAAGTGGTTTTCGGGTTTTGTTAAGTGCCAGTGTTTTTATTTTTAGTTGGTTTGCGGTGATTTTAGTTGGATTCTATGTGTAAAGATATGTTACGACCAGAGTTTCATTTTTCAAGCAAACTGCTCGAGTTGCTTACTAGAGGTATTATGTGTTTTTACGTTAACATAATTATTACTTGTAGATAATATTTTTCATGTTTTTCACGAATATGTGTGTGACATGGAGGGATGAAATGTATTCATCCCTCAAAATTAATGTCACTCAGTTATATAAACTGAATTTTTAATCATGTTTAATTTTTTTTATTATGTTGATTTCTTCACCCATTGAGAAGACCTTGAAAAGAAAATCAAGAATAAAATCAGAAATTGCTAAAAGATTGTAAACTAGAATTTGTTTAAATACGTGTTCGTTTTTTTAATGAGTACACAGCTTTTTTTTTTTTTTTTTTAATCGTTGTCCCACACTAGGAATTTCTCCTGTATCGTGGGTGCGTTTACAAACATTTAAACTCACATACACAAACAGCCAAACCCGGAACAACTACTTGTAGGTCATACAAATATTTGTTCCGTGCGGGAATCGAACCCGCGACACACAGCGCAGCAGTCAATCGCTTAACCACTGCGCCAACCGTGTCGTCACGCTATACATTATCAAGCTATACATTTCCAGTATAAGCTGACCACTCAATGTACGGAAATCCTATACAATGCGAGACCAGCTTATATATTTTTTTTAATATCGCAGCATTGTGCTGAGATAGCAGCCCTTTTGCGTCGTGTGCGACTGTCTTGATTGTTTTTTTTGGTATTTATGTCAATTTTATTACTTTTAAATGCTCCTTTTTTACTTTTTGTATCTACTTATTTCTTGTGCGTGTCCCAATTAATTTAAATTTAAACAAAGATCTATTCTGAATGAATGTTTTTTTTTAATGTTTAGTTCAATCTTTTTTGAAGAACGCTAAATAAATATGAAACCCAAAACTTTTATGAATACAATGAAGTCGGTTAAAAATACTCTAAAAGTAAGAAAAATCAACATGAAAAATAACACTGGTTTTATTGTTTTCAGGAAACATACAACGAGATACCTTTGCCTTCACTTCAAGTAACGGTAAGTGATAGCTACGTAAGGTTTTTAGTACATTATACCTATTATTATTTCACTTTTTCTAAAGTTTTCCACACAAATGTAACGAATAATTGAAAATCTTAACATACTGGTGTCGTGATTTCTTTGATTTAATTAAAAAAAAATATTATTTTAATACTATTAATTACAGAATTATAATATTCACTGTGGAAACACAGTCAAATCACAAATTATTAATGTTGTAATAAACTTTTAAATGTATTTTGAATGTATTATTTTGTTTTGGCAACACTTTGAAATAAGAAATAAGTGAGTGGGGAAAAAGTCATTTTAAATAGTAAAAGATAGTGCAGAGCCAGTCGTCGTTTAGTTGTGAAATAGTGCAGTTGTGAGGAATAAAAGTGTTAGAAAGAAAAGAGTATTTTTATTCAAACTGGTAAAATTTATCTAAGGCGTAAAGAGTAGGAGCAATGTAACACGAGTCGGTTGTATGTATTACTAATAGGAATGCCAGAACTCCGATGCTGATGTCGATGGATGATGACCTTAAGATAAGGTTGTCAAGACATTAAGCTACTTCTACTGTTAGGGTTGAATGCGAACAGTTACAGTTTGTGCGCGTTTGTTTGATCACAAACCCCCTTATTACAAAACAAGGTTTATGTTCAGACCCAGGTTTAAAACATGGAGCCATTATTGAATTTCGAACTTTATTCCGACTATGGTAAAGTTTCTAAACAAAAAACTGACAACTTAGTACCGAAATAAGTTTTCAGTTTTGCATAAAGAACGGTATTGCAATCACTGTTACGTTCTTATTACAAAAACTAGCTCCATGGTTTAAGCCATGTCAAAATATAAATATTGTTTTGTAATAGGGCGGAAATTCTTTATACCTACCTTGTGGTGTACATAATAAAGAGTATTCTATTCTATTCTATTCTTGCACGAAAGTTTTCATCTACGTCTAAATGCAGCCAAAATTAACGACAATGTCACGCAGCCTACGCAAAAAATTATAATATAGTTATGTTTTAACCCACCTCACTGACTCAGCAACATGTCGACTAGACACTTGTGCGGCGCGCGCTGTTCGTTCTGTTCGTCGCTGCGCAGGCGCATGACACCACAATGAAACCTTTCACCCGCCGCTACCCGCGCTATACGCTGTAATCTACATCTTTTCATACGTTTCCTTGTTCTCTATAGATATGGAGCTGTTCTAGATTGTTATTAGTCCAGATATCTATTTGGTAGTGTCCTTATGTCTATTGAATTACTTTGTTGGAGCTACCGGATTCTTGAACAGTTTGGAGCGTGGCGTAACTGAGTTTATTATAATTAACAAAAAGATATAAATAAATTATAGATGGACAGTCAAAACTGTGAACTTGTCGAAAAAAGGTTATTAAGAAAAATTATTTAAGAAAATAGATGAAAATTTACCATTCTCCCCCTTATCTCCGAAACGATTGAATCTAACATTTTGAAAAATAAAAATGCAATAATTGGTTTCTTACTTACAGATTACAGGAAGATATATAAGATAGTCCTATAAGAAGTCTATGGTCTTAAAATAACATGGTATATCTTTCAATATTGTCCGTACAAACTTACATTTGCAGTTGGAATGTATGGAAGAACATGTTTTTCAACTACAATGTTATGTTTGTTCTTGGGATAAATTATTTTGGGATAAAAACTGCTAGATAACATATTCATCGTATGGAACCCTTACCACGCGAGTTCAACTAGCACTTGTCCGGTTTTTTTAAATCATTCCAACCATCGTTTTCGAATTATGAAATGCGAATTAGGAAACGATGGTGTCCATGATCATCAGATCCACCTTTCAGAATTCGCAGTTTTCCTGGATAGCTATTACTTAATTGGTTAGCTCATTCTCTAATACTATTAGGGCTGATTTGTCAATAATCAGATAACTTTTATCTGAGGAATAAAAATAGCGGTTTGACATATTTTCTATAGATAAGCTGTCAAACCGTCATTTTTATTCCTCAGATAAAAGTTATCTGACTATTGAAAAATCAGCCCTTACAGATATAATCTAGCAAGTTCAATCGTCAGTTAATACTATTAGTATACCTTCCACATCATAGTTAGGTAAGCGCCCTCCAGTATAATGCCCGGGATACGCGAGGCTAGTTTTCGAAGCTAGGATAGTAAGCTAGGAAGCTATTAACTCTGGCTTCGTGTATACAGAACTAGCTTAATTTCTAGGCTAGTTTGTAGGCAGAAGCTAGGATAATTTTATAGGATCGGGTTCTACTCGTATTTTTGAACTCGTAGCGCCCCTCGCCATCGATTTTACTATCCTGGCTTGTGTCCTAGTCTCGTGTGGCCGGCGAAGATAGTACCCAATCGGATCATTTTACTAAACACGGACTAAGTCGCGATCACCGCAAAGCTATTGGCTTAAAATTTACTAGCATCGTGTAAACAGCACTAGTTTGTGGCAAGCCAGGATAGTATACAGAGGTTACAGCTAGCAAGCTGGAACATCTCTGGACAGCAGTCCTAGCTTTGAAAAGCTAGCCTCGTGTATCCGGGACATAAGGGAAGACTGTCAGTTCACATATGGCCAAAAGCGTCTTTCAACACCTAGCCCCTTTTATATCAAGGAACCAGCAGGATCCTCCACCATATCTATAACACACACCACGCAAGAAAAGTATACCATTACAACAGGGACAGTAGCCAAAATTATTTTTTTATTTTATTCTTTGAATGCGTGTTAATAAGAAGCCGTTTGGTATAATTACTTGTAATCAGTGGTCGCATCTCGTTCGGGACATTGTTCAGACCGGCTACTTTTCAACCGGTCCCCAAGGCAATTTATTGGAAATGTTTTTTATATCATATGTTTATATGGTATGGTCTGATGAGATTGTGAGATTGTATACTCATTAGTATTACAATTTTTGACCTCTGCCATGATCTTCTTGCAAACTGAAACAGTTCCAATTTTCTCAGTATTTTCTATAATAAAAAGGATATAAAGAAAAAAATTATAGAGACGTTTACATAATAATTCTGTCTGCGTAAAGTCGTTCTAGTCAGATTTCGTGACTATGTCTAGGCGCATTTACTTTTATATTTTAATCAATGAGCACCCCTCAGGGTTACGAGTTACAGGTTTTGACATTTACCAACTTTTTTACATAAAAACTTATCTGATAGCAGATAATATGTTTTATGATTTTTTTAAATTTTATTTTAAACAGCCATGTTTAAACAGTATATGAACAAAGTACGATCAATTTCAATTTATCGATTGAAATTATAACATCACCGATCCTACTGGCAAAAGTATTTCACAACTTATCTTCTGCATCAACAAAATCGCAATTGAATTTCGAATGTTCACTATCGCGCGTAAGATACTCGAAATCTAGATAATTTCACACAGACTCGCACATAATGCAAGATCTTACATTGCAGTTTCTCAGAACCCAGCCTCCGTATTCTTGAGATCTGAACTCGGGCTCTTCTCATATTTTTTACGAGCTTAGAGGTCGCATACACTCTCAATGTCGCGAATTAATTCGCCTGTGCTATCTTCATTGGTAATCTTGATGTGAAAAGTTATAACACCCGTTTTTAGCGAGAAAGCATTGTTGTAATGTTGAATTTTTCTGAGATTTTTAACTAGCTTATCCGTTTATGTTTGAGATTGTGGCTGGATAAGAGGTTTTAGACTTTTGTCTAAATTGTTGGGTTACTTTGGTAATAGAGTGGCTTCACTTAGGCTCTAAAAACAGATGTAACTACGTAACCCCAGAAATCTCAGACGTGGGTAGGTATAGCAGGAACAACAAGGTACTGTTATATTTTCTAAGGTGTAATTTTAGTCATTCTGAACTCCACAGCGAAGGAAGTTTTCAAAAAGCTTAATATTTAAGGTTTAAGAAATATTTTCTGGGGGCCTAAAACGGACGCTTTGGCAGAATCATAATTTGATCTGCGTACAATTCATACATCTCGCAATTCATCTGTTTGACAGCTGCTATTTGACATTAGACTTCACTATAGCAATTCATAATTTGTGGACCATTTTACGAAACTCCATACAAAACTGTCAAATAGATGAATTGCGGGATATGAATTGTACGCAGATAATATTATGATTCTGCCAGAGCATCCATTTTAGGCCCCCTGGGCTTGGTAAAATCCAAATCATAGTAATTTTTCCAATCATTCTAAAATATCACAAATAATCGACAACTGTATCATCATCATCATTTCAGCCAAAAGACGTCCACTGCTGGACATAGGCCTCCCCCAAAAAGGGGGGGATTTGACATAATCGCTACGCTTCGAAGGTGGGTTGGCGATCGCAGTATGGTTTTAAAATGCATAGAGAACCCTGCTGCCCGTTCTCTAGTATTCTTTATTTCCCATAGTCGCCTTTTACGACACCCACGGGAAGAAATAGGGGAGTGCTATTCTTTACGTCCGGCACCACACAGACATCTTTACGTCCGGCACCACACAGACAAAAACTGTGTGTAACTGTATAATCCTAACTAATATTATAAATGCGAAAGTAAGTTTGTTTGTTTGTTACGCTTTCACGTTAAAACGTCTGAACGGATTTGGATGAAATTTAGCACATGGGAAGATCTGATGATCATGATCTGTAGAAGGTCATAGGCTACCTTTCATTCTGAATCACATATGAAGTCACGGGCAACAGCTAGTAGTGAAAATAAAAATAAAGTCTCTTTTCAAGATATCACAATCAAGATACCACAGACCGGACCTACCTAGTTGCAGATATTTAGAATAACATCTCTGGCCCAAATGGCGTAAGCCCTATAAATCGGGTCCGCGCCCACTCGACCCGCTTAGACTCGACCCGAAGAATAATACCTGGATATTTCTGTTTTGTTATGAGTAAAAACGTCGATGTAGGTACAATTAGACAGAAAAGTGTCGATTTTAACGCTTGCACCACAGAGAGTGTAAAATTTAAATAATGTTTGGATAAATAAATCAATAATTAAACAAGTAAGTACTTATCCTTTTTTAATATAGTTTACACTTTGTACTTTGTAGTAAAAGTGATCATAGATTATTGTTAATTATAATTTACTTTATAAAGCTACATTACTACTACCAGGATAAATTATATATCATAACAAAATTAAATATTCTATGTATAATAAGTTAATATCACTTTGCCTGACTGTACATATGGCACTGAATTGGTAGTAAAACATCTGGTATTATTCTCCGGGTTGAGTCTAAGCGGGTCGAGTGGGCGCGGACCCTATAAATGTCATGAAGTTACAATTTTTTTTAAGTATTTCAATTTATTCTCGTCAAAACAAAACCAAACAATAAGAAAAATAAGACTAAATATACTATCAAAATTCGTTCAGCGATTCTCGAGTTATAAACGCATAAAGCGGGCTTGTATTTTATATGTAAATGTAAGATGGACTAGATATGACTATCAACCGTATTATGAAGCTATTTAGAAGCAGGAGGGATGGCACATGCAGTGCTATTATGTCACTTTATGTGGTTTTTATTGCTGTGTAAATTTATTCTCGTATGAGAGGCCAAGTGATACGCAGTAGCTAAGTAGAAGTGTTGTGAGTTTTTTGAGAATTAGTGTTGTGAGTTTTTTGAAATAGTGTGGTACAAAATATGGTTCGCGACCATAACAAAAATGTATAGAATTTTTCCATAAGAGATTTGTTCTTAAGGAACGAATCTAATTAAGAGAAATGTATTAATTATGCTTATGATTAGGTATTATTCTGTAAACACATATTTGTTATGGTCGCGAATCATATTTTGATCAAGATACAACCAACCAGCAATTTGTAGGTCAGTGTCAACTGACCTACAAATTGCAAAAAAACGTAAGTACATAAGGTGTATCTATTCATACACGAAATCTCTTAAGGGGTCATTGTACCTATCATTATGAACAACTTTTACTATGGGACCAAAACTAAAATCGCGGAAAAAAAACCAGCTGTTCCCTACATTTATGTTCGAATAATTCGTTAAAATATAGGGAACAGCTGTTTTTTTTTCGCGATTTCAGGTATGGTCCCATAGTAAAAGTTGTTCATAATGATGAGTACAATGACCCCTTAATAGGTTATTGACGTTTTAAAAATAACCCTGTATATCTTCCCCATAAGTTTGATGAAGTTTTGGCATGAATAATACTGATAAGGATGTATCTTTGGTAATTGGATAGCATTTTAATTTTATCATCAAAAAGTAGAGTAAAGCTAATAACTGTGTAGAAGGGATAAACTAACAGGCATGTCTTTACAAGTTCACATGTGAACATTCGGTACTAAATGGTCGTTGATCAGTTCCCTATATGTCCATTTATTATTTTTCAGCGAGCAACTAAATCCAATTTCCTACATTCACACCGATACAATTCGAATAGTATCAGCAGGCTCCATCTTCAGGGCAGGACTATTTACGCGTTTCTCACACCATTGACGCGATGAATCGCTCCCATTAGCGGCCGAGAACATGCTACAAGAAAACTATAAGGTTAACTATGCCCAAAAGTAGTAGTAGATATGCCATACAATTTGTATGGAACGACCTGCGGGCCGCAGTTACTAGCTCCTAGATCGAGATAACGCGACCGCTGCCGCAGCTCGACTGGCGCGATTTTATCTCACCTAGCAATATATACCCTGCGTTGGACTGTACAGCGCATGCGCCGGCGATTGATGGACCAATAAGAACAATGCGAATTAGGGAATTATACGATAGTGCGCATGAGTGTTTAGAGGTCTTATTTCAAGATGACAGATCAGATAATATTCTGGTTTTAAATTGATATCCGTGCTAGGTGGGAATGATCTGCGAATGCTCTGTCACCCTTTTATGGAACTAGATTTTACGACGTCCGGACTTCTGCGGTGTTCGCAGTTCGCAAACAATTCAGAGATCGTAAGGTATCTCACTTTATTTAAAGAACGGTACTGTCTACGAGCCTTTTAACGCCTAATTTTTAATCGATCTTTGCAGGCATTACTTACTCGCATTGATTAAACAGGAAATGAGAAAACCGTTAATTGGACCGAACTTTTAAAGCTTTAAAAAGGTAGCACCGGGTTACATCACGTTATATGTATATTTTGACATACCCCACTTGTCACGATTAAGATATTTCACAACAGAGCCGTCAAATTATCGATATAATCGATCCCTACTTCGGTCGTGATCTCATTTCCCTGCATTCGACGGTTGCTGCGACCTGTACTCGAAGTTTAATTTTAGCTATAAATCATGGTCGGCCTTTCCCCGAAGTTGCGCGGAGGCGGCCGATCGCCCCCGACCGGTTCAACTCCCGCGCAGCCTCATTTAAACTGTAGCACATTCCTTCGCTTGTCGCGTATCTGTAGTCAGGCGCGATAAATTGTTATAATTAATTGTTTATAGGTTATGAGAGTGTAGTAAGGTTGGAGCCGTTGACTGCACCGCTGCGAGGAAATGAAAGGTGAATGGCTAGAATGTACGTGAAGTATAAGTGCTGTAATTATGTTTAATTAAATTATGAGACTGAAGTGGAAGAGATCTTTGGATACGGAAGGATGGGGGTTCGTTAGTATATGAAAGCAGGAAGTGGATAGCTAATAACATCTAAAATCTTTATTGATGAAGTATTAGAACTAAGGTTGTAATTATAATTTGAAAGGATAATTAAAACAATGAGATTGGCAATCTGTATTTATGGTGCTTTGAATCGTGATTTATGTGTGCTATTATGACGTATTGTGTCATTACACAGGAAAGTGCATTACGGAGCTTTGCGAGAAAGTCTTATTTAAGAGACTCGTAAAGTAAGGTCCAGACTACACATACGAGACGCGTAAGTGCAGATCCTCTTTTATCTCAGCCGGCCGCAGCGGTCGCCCTGTCATATTTTATATGTTTTTATCAATAAATATCGCTGCAAGTAATTACATTTTTATGCAATAACAATAATTATGCATGTACCGTTAACGTTTGGACTATAGCCTTTTAAGATTTGAGAGCAGATCATGACGGCAGCAAAGTAGATAGAGTAAACTGCACTTTTTACGAAATTATTTATTTTACATAATTCGTCTCAGAATTTTTTGTTTTGTCATAAGATTTTTTTTCTGTTTTTACCAATATTAAGTCACGTATATAAAGACTACTACACATATGTTTTACAACGTGTTGAAGTAGACACGGACATGACATACCATTAGTCCGTGTATACGTCGGACAATCGGCGCGCTCATCTGTTGTAAACAAAGATATAACTTTAACGTCAGTTTTTTAAACTTGCGTTATTTTAGTGCAACAACATTAAAGGCTTCTACATACCGGGGCGACTTGTCGCGCGACGCGACACGACACAAAGGCACCGCTCGTCCCGCGACACGCGGGGCCTTTGTGCCGTGTCGCGTCGCGCGACAAGTCGCGCTGGTATGTAGAAGCCTTAATAAGTCTTTATTTGTTTAGCTATAAACAATGTAAAATACAAAATAATAGTAATAACAGACTTAATATTTAAAAAAAATTACAAGCTGCATAATCATAATCATAATAATTTATTTGTCAGAACATGGTACATTTTATGGTCTTAAGATTAGTTAATGGTATCATCACATTCTGCCAAGTGTGGCGTGCAAATATTAGGCACATACAATTATTAGGCTAGTATTAAAATTATAATTTTGATGCGTGTCAGTTAAAAATAATATCAATAAACACACAATTTATTTAGAATGTCAAAGTATCATATATTGTCAGATTATCAAAGAGTTAGATGTCAAAGTTTAAAAGATTACAATTAAATTAGGATGTCAAAGTATCATTCAAATTGTCATTTAAATTAGGAAGCTGCGCAATTAGGAAGTCCCGCGTAGAAGCGTATATAGGTATATAATTATGACAGTTGACTCGATCCGCCTTATTACAAAACAAGGTTTATATTTTGACATTGCTTAAACCATGCAGCCAGTTTTTGTAATAAGAACATAACAGTGATTGTAATACCGTTCTTTATAGAAAACTGAAAACTTAATTCGGTACTAAGTTGTCAGTTTTGTGTTTAGGAACTTTACCATAGTCGGAATAAAGTTTGAAATTCAATAATGGCTCCATGTTTTAAACCTGGGTCTGAAGATAAACCTTGTTTTGTAATAAGGGGGATTTAGTTTGCTTTTTTTGTACGTAGTAGATAAATAAATCTACCGTATTTTGGAAAAAAATATAATATAATATAATTAGTCTTAACCATTTCCTTGGTAATGTCCTATTAACTAAATGTTGTAAAATAGTAGAAGATAGCTTTGTTTCTTCTATTAGTTATCACAGTTTTGCTTTCAAAACGAACTCCAATACTCGTAAAATGATTTTGTAGATAACCGTTTATACTTTGCGGCCGTCGATATGTATGTAAGTCTGCAAGTAATGTTGCAAGTGATGCAGATAAGTTATTCATAACTTTTATCTTAAAGATGGTTATCCTATATGGTGTCAGCAGAGCTTTAAGTGTTATGTTAGAAAGGCGGATACTTTTATGAACTAGGATAGATGGAGGCGATAGTTGACCAGCGGATAAAGCGTCGACTTGTGGTCCGGGGGTCGGGAGTTCAATTCATAGTCTTGCCTAGGAATTTCTGACGAGTAGAAATTATAGACTACTTTGATGAAACAGGTGGAGTACTAGTTTCCTTCTAAGCATATTATGAACGGCTTATAAATAGTTCTTCGAGTATTTCTTCCTTTTATGGGGCTGAATTCCAAGCTATTAACTGGGTTTTTTTAAATTTTTTTTTTTTATACTTTGATTGTTTTTTAGGATTCCGTAACTCAAATTGCAAAAATAAACCTTATAGGATCACTCGTGTGCCTGTCTGTCTGTCTGTCCGTCTGTCACAGCTGATTTGCTCCGAATCTACTGGAACGATTTAGTTGAAATTTGGTACACATGATGAACTTCTGTGATCCAAAATCGGACGTGTTACGTAAATAAATTAATTTTGATTGAGGAGGTCACTTTTGGGGGCCAAATTAGAAAACTAAAAATAATAGTTTTGCTGACTGTATCGTGTGAAAAATAAAAGGACTTGTTTTAAGGATTTACTATATTTTTTTTTATAATTTTAAAATACATACTTTTGAAATTATTTAAGAAAATAGATGAAAAATGGATTGATTCCTTTTTCGGCACATTCCTTTTTGGACATATTCCGTTTTCGGCATATTCTGTTTCGGCACATTTTAGTAAATAAATTATACTATGAAATACTTGTGACTTTGCTTGCGTAATAAAATAAATAATATTTATTAGTAAAATATTATATTTTAATCAATAAAAATAAAAGACAAAAATTAAACAGTACCTACACTGATTACTTAAAATAATTGGGTAACTAACTAATGATGATAACCAACTAGGTATCTAAATTCATACGCTTGTGCTTATGGACCCGTCATTTATAAAAGTAGACAAAGCCTAATAAGCTCTTCAATTGATAAGATCTTCATTACAAAAATTACCTTACTGTTTCACTGCCGTCTACCTTGTATTAGGTAGCTGTTGTGGGTAAGTATATTACAAAATAGCCCTAGGCATTTTAAAAATTTCAGAATAATGATGCTTTGTTGTAATGATTTATGCCGAAAACTGAATGTGCCGAAACAAGAATATGCCAAAAACGGAATATGTCCAAAAAGGAATGTGCCGAAAAAGGAATCAATCGAAAAATGACCATTCCCCCTCTTATTTCCGAAACTACTGAGCCTAAAATTTTGACAAAAATACAGAAAATAGTTGTGTCTGTGATCTTAAAATAACATGGTAAATCATATTGTGCGTACAAACTTACAGTTGCAGTTGGATTGTATGGGGATAATGTTTTTCAACTACAATGTTAAGTTTGTTCTTGGGATAAATTCATCCCAACTACGGAACCCTTCATTGTGCGTGGTCTGACACACACTTGGCCGGTATTTTGTTCTTTCTTTGTTTTTTTTTTGTGATTTTTCTACAGACTCGTCACCATTTCTTTTTTCTACAAGTTCCTAGGCTAGGCATAGCCTAGGAACTTGTAGAAAACTACAACACCTAACTAATTTGCAAAACCCAGTAGATATGCCATTGTCACTACTATTTTCGTGAACATACCAAAATTCTCTCGCTTCTGTATTCTCGTACAAAACGAGTCGAATCGACTCTTAACTACACCATATTAATTATCCGAAAAGGTATCACATGTACTTATCAATTACATTCGATGTGGTTAATTAAGGCTGGAATCCTGCTCGGGATATGTCCACGTTACTTAAAGAATAACTGTCTTTATGTATGTAGGTAGTGTGTATGTTGCTTCGGAAGAATTACGAATACGTTCGTGACACTAGCAGTTTTGAAATATTAAGTTTTTAACGTAATGTTATTGTTTGTACTTATTAAGTTTACTAATTAAAATAAAATATATACATAGTGTAAAGTACTAATACTTAGTGGATTATAACTAACTATTTAATATGTATAACCATTGATGTATTAAATAGGAAGATAGGCCACTCTCGTTACATCACGTAAATATTAAATGGACCCGATGTCGTGCGTCATGTGCTCGACAACCGAAATAGAGAGACCGATTACGCGGGCTAGAGCGGGAACGAGATAGCAATAATTGTCACTGTTACGTACCCATAACAATTCGGAAACAAACTATGATTCGGGTATTCCCCGCAAACCGAGAGTAATGTAGGTCGATTGTGTCCTTTTCCCGAATTTATGCGGTCCACATCGAGGAGCGCGTACCATATCTTCCTATTTATTACATCATAAACGTTTTTATGATAAACTTCCTAGCCACATTCAAGAACTAAGCCTTAATAATAAAAAAAAGGCTCGTGCAGACTGGCGCGATATCGCGGGCGCTACAGGCAGCGTGACGCGCAGTGCGATACTTTCCATGAAGTTTTCACCGAAATTGAGCTACTATTGTCGCTTCACGCCTGTCTGCGGGAGCCTTAAAGCGGAAACTATGTCAGAAAGCCTTTAAAGAGGTACTGTTAAAGAATTGAGGACAAAAAGGCCTGGGATTGATCTGCTCCAATAAATTTACACAGTGAATCGTTTTATTTTTTTACTAATATTTTTTTTCTCTTTTTTCTACTATTTTACATATCTACACATATTATATACTATTTTGGTGAGACATACGCGCAAACTGGTACTATGAATTCAGCACATGATTCTAGATCCCCTAGCGTAGAAATTTTTCGTCGTATGGAACAGCAATCTTTTTCTTAAATACAAACCTACATAAACTCACCCATTCTTCCCATGAGGGTAGGCAGAAACACTAAAACGCCACCAGCTGCGCTCCTTACATACGGCTTTTGCTTCGCCTACGTTCATACATCTGGTAGTACTACGCACCTGACCTTTCTGAAGAACATCACCAATTAGGTCACTATAATATGTCCTCCTACGACGTCCCGGCGTTCCCACTCACTTCTGCTTTTTTTAATAACTGACAAATAATTTAAATACAGTGGGGTTTTGAATCATGTATTGAATTCATCCATGGTAACAGGTTGATATCCCTGAACGTCGATGTATCCCACGAACTAAATTATTTTAATTTTTGTTAATGTGAGGATGTTGCGGTCATTATTTTTTTTTCTCTTAGTTTTAATGATGGGCTGACAGTTTGAGTACTTTATGCGGGCTACCCAAACGTCCTTTCTTTGGTATTGTTCGTCGAGTCGTTGAGATCCTCTTGAGTAGAGCTGCACGATTACTGACAAAATAATGCGTGCACTGACTGGACAGGTCAACTCAATCTGTGTTGTTCTTTCCTCAAAAGATCATTTCAGACACCAATCTAAATGGTCTTCACATGATCTGACCAAGAGTATTTCTGGACTTTAAAATAGAATGTGACCTCTGAGTTTGTTTCGGCCTTTCTTCTCAGAGAAGTCAGATAGGAAATGCCGACCTCATCAAGTTTTTTTAAATATGATTGACGTGTAAAGTGTTTGTACAAACCTACTTATAGAAATGGAATCATCTATCATTTAAAATGATTCAAAGATGAACTTTTTAAATGTTTGCTAATTTAACTAGATAGAGATACCTGAAGTAGTTGGTAGTTTTGTTTGGGGAAGAAATCTAACTTCATGCCATCAGTATTCTTCTTTTCCGACCACAAGTAAAATAAAAAATATCAAAGCGATGAAAAGTGGAAATTGAATAAGAATGTTCAAATGATGAACTTTTAGAGGTACGAGGTATAATATGCTAGTCGCGCGGTAAACTCTGCTTGCGCAATGCAGGATTTTGCGTGACGTCAGTGTGACGCGTAGTTCGCATGTGGCGATGGGTGGCATGCCGCTACAAACTGATATTTTTTTTTGCGTATTTTAATAATATATTATCCGTACAGAAGTAGCCTTGAAAACGTACCAAAAACAGAGGGATAATTTCTTAGATATTTATAACTAGCTGCGCCCGCGGTTTCACTCGCATAAGTCTCGATCCCGTAGGAATATCGGGATAAAAAGCATTCTATGTCCTAATCCAGGCCACGGTCTACCCATGTGCCAAATTACATCCAAATCCGTTCAGTCGTTATAGCGTGAAAGCGTAACAAACAAACAAACTCACTTTCGCGTTTATAACCCGAAGCGTTGATACGAAGTATCGGCCGAATGTTCGGCCGTTTTATAACTTCCATAGTTTCCTTTTTAGACTTTGAATCCGTATCCGACTTAAATCACATTTTTGACTTTGGCTTATCACTTTGACTGTCGTTTTTTTTTCTTTGGCCGTAGTCAGCCATAGTTAGCCGTAGTAAAGCAACGGCCGGACATTCGGCCGATACTTCGGATTTATGTTCGGAGTAGACCCTCTGGATTTATGCCTGGTTGATGGCAATATTACAAGGGACTTAAACGTAACTGGCGGGTAACATATTGTGGGTGTCCAGTAGGTATATTTCTGCCTAAACCAAACAGGCGTGATGCTATGTTATTTTTTTTTTATTGGTTCACCATACCATTATTGGTTCCATAGTTTCCATAGGTTATGTGCTAAAGGTAACATAATTATGTTTGAGAGTTCTCACACACTATACAGGGTGTTAAAGTAACTGCGTGCCATAGCTTAGGGGTAGGTTCAGTATCGAAAAAGGAACCCAGGAAAAAGAATGGTGAAAAAAATTGCTTATTTTAATTAAATTTTTGAATTTGTTTTTTTTAACCTTTTTGTTACGGACGCTTTTGACGTTTTGCATCGTTCTCACATGTTTAATTTCAACACGAATGATGTCACCAATATTTTGTATCCATATGGTAATTTAAAAGAGTGTTCATGGAGTTTCTTGCCCGTAGGTACCTACTAAGCTTTGGAATGGGCAACTAGCTTCATCTTTATGACTGACCGACCCCTTGACAATTCAAAAATGCCTGTAATTGGTTAATTTGAAATAAATGCTATGAGTTTGAGTTTGATAAAAAAAATAAATATAAACAAAAAATTTTATTAAACATAAAAAAATAAATTAAAATAAGTCTCTTCGTACTTTAACGGGCTTAAGACCGTCAAATAAAATAATTTTAATTTTAATTGATTGCTATTTTAAGACGATACTGAACCTACCCCTAAGCTATGGCACGCAGTTTCTTTAACACCCTGTATAGTCATGGTAAAGAAATTTACTAAACCCTCAACAGTTCTGTCTTCTGCCGCTATCTCAAAGTCTCAAGTTACGACGTAATGGGCTACCGCAGCTTCCGATGCTACCCGAGATGACGTGAACACGTGGGCGTACGCTCGCTTTACGCTCTTTACGCCTTCCAAGCGAGTTGACAATCGATTGTATCGGAATCGATTAAACCGATGATACATAGTACAGATTGTATCAAACCACAGGGACTTAGTTACCCGGTTAACTATGTAGTTACAGCACCCAATTACTATTTGCAAATAAAATTGTTAAAACATTTATTTCAGATGTTACCATATGGTACAGACGCGACGGCTACACATCAAGCTATACATTTCCAGTATAAGCTGATCTCGCATTGAGTAGGATTTCCGTACAATGAGAGGTCCGCGTGTACAATCAACAATAAATGAGCCAATTGCCACTAACCGGGCACAAATTCAGACTTCGGCCTATAAAGGCTTTTACATACCGGCGTGACTCGCGACGCGACACAAAGGCACCGCTCGTAGCGCGACACGCGGGGCCTTTGTGTCACGTCGCGTGTCGCGCCGGTCTGTAGAAGCCTTAACTGAGAAATTCCAAACGGTAAACCCAATAACACTTTGCCTGAACCGAGAATCGAACCTCATGCCCAAAAGTAGCGTTTTTTGTAAAAATGTCACTATTATTTGTATATTGTGGTGTCTTACGACTTCTACGCGAACGAAGTCGCGGGCAGAAGCTAGTCAACAATAGAAGTTGATTCGTTTTTCAGTATTCTTAAATCACAATACGTACCTTTTGATATTCTACATAACAAAGAAAACTAAATTATTAGTTTTATGATTATACCTAAACTTTACACGGGTCTTGTTAAGCGTTGTTTTAAATTGTTATCGATATCGTCAATGCGTAAAGCTCGATAGTCGAAAGCTCATATCTAAACATTGGGTTTACTCCGAAGATAAATCTAAAGTATCGGACGAATGTTCGGCATGTGGCTTCCCTGGTACCTCATTAACGGCAAAACTTTGTAAATGTCTATTAACAGCTCCCAAATTACGAAGTTATTTTTTAATTTAATTTTATCGTTTTTTACAAACTTCACTGACATAATATGTTTTTCTTATTTGACATTATTATACCTACAATTTAAATTTCAACAAGGTTCTAACTTTTATTATTTTAATCATATTTTATATTGTTTTTTCTGTCAATGTGAGGACGTTGTAGGCTTATTAGGCTGTAGATCTGTAAACCATTTTCTATTTTGTTAAGTACCCGGTACTTTTGACGGGCCTACGCTGTCCTCTCATACCTATTAACACTGAAATTTGAAAACATTGTAAAAGCCAATTTTATTTTTTACCGTGGAGTTTCTTGCCGGCTCTTCTCCATAGGAAACGACCAATTGGAACTGTGCACCTAGCTTCTGACGTTTCATAAGTGCCCATGTAGGTTATGTGAAATAAAAATATTTTTGATTTTGATACGGCAAAATAAAAATAAATACGACAGTCAAAGAGATAAGTCAAAGTCAAAAATGTGACTTGAAGTCAGGTAAGGACTCAAAACCAAAAAATAAAACTATGGTAGGTAAGAAACGGCCGAACATTCGGACGATACTTTGGAGTAGACCCTCAGTACCTAGACATCGCCGCAGGAGACGCCCCGGGCGTCGGGAATCGTAGGGCGATTCCCGGCCACCGTACGCGCGGGCTTGCAGACGGTGAGCGATGGGTAGCTCGCCGTCCGATAAGGACCAGGCCCGGTTCGACGGCGCGTTGTGTTCCACGCGCGCCTCTAAGAGTCGTCAGCACCAGTTGACGGGGTCCGAAAGGGCCAATGCCTGCCAGAGTTACGAGTCTGTCCGAAAGGGATATCGTGGCCCTGGCACACAGGCATTTAAAAAAAAAAAAAAAAAGGAGAGAGGAGGAGGGGGGGGGAGGTAAATTTGCCAAGTTACTTAAGCTGTTATTTTTCAGGAATTTGTAAACGATGTTCTAAGGAAAATGGTTTGCAGATTGTTGGGGAAGAGCGGATGAGTGATTAGGGATATTTTAAAATAATTAATTCATAAGATTAGATAATTGATAGTTACTTAATAGGTTCAGTTAGAGGAACTAAAGTGTCCGCACTATAAATAAAAATTGTATAATTGTGTTCTGTTCCCACAGACAAACCGTGAAAACGGTTTTGCGGGGCCAAGTCCTTATGTTAAGTTTTTTGTAAACGTAGTTAATAAATAAATAAATAATAATAATGTCATAATTTGAAGGAATACGTTGGGTTTTAGTCAGTAAAAGTCTGACACTCCCTCCCGCTCCGCCCAGAGCGGGAGAAGTTATTTGATGATTTCCCACCCAAAAAAAAAAGCCCTCTAGCGACGACAATCACACAATTCAGCCATCCGTTCAAACTCAACAAAACATAAAATATACGGAGGTGTTAAAGGGTCTACAATGTAAGGCACACAGTATTATATATTTCCCGTACATATTAAATAATATCTATCTGCTGAAACAATGGGATTTATACGCGGCCGCGCGCGGGGTCAGCCTACCTGTCGGCTGCCTTGTGCCCCGTACACACGGTATCTGAACCAGAGATACTCAACATTTATCTGAGATGGTTATGCGTGACAACCAGCTACCTATACTAAACAAAGAAAGAAAAAATATTTATTAGGGACACGCACAAGAAATACATAAAGAAAAAAGGAGCATTTAAAACTAACACAATTGACATATTTATTAAAATAAAAAATAATACATTATAATTAGCCTATTATTGTCCCATTGCAGGGCAAAAACTTTTCTTCTTACGAGTATACAGAGAAGGCATGACCATTGATCACCAAGCTTTCTCAATACGGGTTGGCGATCACCATGATGCTGGTAACAAAAGTTAACTTCAAATATTTTCCGTATTAGCTACGCTCTATCAATTCGATATGGATTAGTCAGTTCACTTCCTAAATGAAATGAACTTATTTTATCAAATAGACTGACTACGATAATTATATAAAAAAACTGGTAGTCACTAATGAATTTTATGCTATAAATCAAAGTGAAGCTTTTCAGGCGGGCTAAATGAAAGAAGATGGGACATAACCTCTGAAGGGGCTTTCCCCTTCAGAGGTTATGTCCCATCTTCTTTCAAGCCCATCATTCACAATCACCTTTCAGGATATGAGCAAGGCAAACGACAGAGTAGATACCAAGGTAATATTCTTCTAGCGATAAGACCGCTCATTGTGTCACCCTATGTAAAATTTCAACATTTATATCTGTAAATTGTATGGTGTACATAATAAAGAGTCATCATATCAGCCAACGATGTCCACTGCTGGACATAGGCCTCCCCAAGGGGGGGGGGCGGGGTTGCCATAATCGCCACGGTTATCAGGCGGGTTGGCGATCACACACATACTGTTTACCTCTCCGTTTTATTAGACTTTATAGACCAAAGGAAATTACTCCACATACTAAGAGAGCTAACGGCTAACAGCAACTACTCAGTAACCAGTATTTTTTGAAAAATTATGAACGTTATCAACATAAATTATGTTAAAGAAATGCTGCATTGTATCAATAGACCGATCAAATAAGAATATGCCAGAATCGTTTTACTGAATTTAACAAATATAAAAAAAAAAAAAATATATAATTATTTTATCGAAATCCTTCAAATAGTTAAACGGATTTCGATAAAAATGAGAAGGTTGAGCACTACTGAGTAACAATGTACGATATTCGGTTCCCTTACAATGGTTTCCAAGATTTCGACCTCTGGAGGCACGATTTCAGGAAGCCTATGATATGGGAATGAGATGAATCAATTTATATTGCTTGCAGGGCTGTGTGTTAAGGGAATAATTTCAGAAGAGATAGTAAGAAGGAAGGTCTTTACTTTTCTCATGATCCGGGTTAGGTTGATGTTTTATCTCATAGAATAGGGTAGTTTCCGCTTGTGTTAACATGTCACCTCAGGGATTGTTACCTTTCGCCACCTTATTTTTGTTCCTTAAAAAAAAAAAAAAATTATAGACTTAAAAAAAAGTGAAAAATAACTTTTATTTTGGAAGTCTGTGTCTTTGGTTTTGCTTTCTCGTTTTTTTGCAAGATTATTGTTTTTATTTTTGTAAAAAGTTTTTATTTTTTCCGTTTTTAGCTATGGCACTTACCCCACACAAAATCGAATACCACTACCTGCTATATAAATAACAGTAACAGCGTTAGTTATTATAACATCATCCACAGAGACTAAGTAGGAAAAACACCTATTATTGAAGCTAACTCAAAACCGACCCAAGCAATAAATAATTTCCAAAATCGGTGTAAAATTGACCAAAATATCGATTAATTAAAAAAGAGATTGAAAGTTCTCATCAAACCTTTTGCAGAAGGGTAAACCAAAACGTCATCTCTGAATATATTTTTTGTTTTTGTTGAGAAGTTTTTCGGAAGAATGAGGAGTTGCACAAACGAAAGAAAATTCGGGTAATGAGATACTCAGACGTCGGATTATCCACCAATAGATATAGAATAAACCGCTGAAGAGGTGAGTTTCCAGCTATTGATCATGTGCTAATTTCTAGTTTTAATTTACAAAAACACACATACTATTCATGTTTTTACGATATAATTAGGTAGGCATATATTTTATTTGCATCAGTTAGTATTTAAAACACTAACGAGGTAGTTTAATAACTACAGGTTCAACTCTTCCTATGATCTATGTAAATAACGATTTGTTTAACTACGGTGTAAATAAAATACACATAAAGTTTATTAATACTTACCGGCCTATCTAAACATCAACATCTAATTAATGTTCCACTTTAGTACCAAGGTGAGGAAAGCAATTATGTGTTGTACTTACTCTTTCCAGGAATGCAAGTTATTATGTACCTAATTCTAATCTGCTTTATTGTATAAATTCGATATGGATTAGTCAGTCGACTTCCTAAATGAAATTAACTTATTTTAACAAATAGACTGACTACGATATTCAGGGTGCTAAAGAAATTGCCAGCCATAGTTGAGGGGTAGGTTCAGTATCGATAAAGGAACCCAGGAAAAAAAAAACCGGCCAAGTGCGAGTCGGACTCGCGCACGAAGGGTTCCGTACGATTATCTATAAAAACGGCAAAAAAATCATATTTGTTGTATTTGTAATATTTTTTTATTTTAATTTAATTATTTATTTTTAAAGTTAATATATAACTAAATATTCTGTGAATATTTCAAGCGTGTACCTGTTGCCGTTATCAAAATCGAGCAAAAAAATCACGTTTGTTGTATGGGAGCCCCCTTAAATATTTATTTTATTCTGTTTTTTAGTATTTGTTGTTTTAGCGGCAACAGAAATACATCATCTGTGAAAATTTCAACTGTCTAACTATTATGGTTCATGAGATACAGCCTGGTGACAGACGGACAGACAGACAGACGGCGGAGCCTTAGTAATAAGGTTCCCGTTTTACCCTTTGGGTACAGAACCCTAAAAATATATATATATAAACAAAAATTTTTATTAAACGTAAAAAAAAATAAGTCTCTTCGTACTTTAACGGGCTTAGGACCGTCAAATAAAATAATTTTAATTCTAAGCGATTGCTATTTTAGGTACTAAATTAGGTTGATTTTGCAATATTATTATTATTTTATTTTCCTGAGTTCCTTTATCGATACTGAACCTATCCCTAAGCTATGGCACGCAGTTTCTTTAACACCCTGTATAAAAAAACTGGTAGTCACTAATACATTTTATGCTATAAATCAAAGTGAAGCTTTTCAGGGGCAAAATGTCTGTGTAAAGCCCCTTCAGAGGTTATGTCCCATCTTCTTCCATGCCCATCACCCACAATCACCTTTCAGGATATGAGCAAGGCAAACGACAGAGTAGGTAGTGCAGCTACATGCTATGATCGGATAAAATATATGAATATTCTTCCAGCGATAAGACCGCCCATTGTGTCACCCTATGTAAAATGTCAACATTTATATCTGTAAATTGTATGGTGTACATAATAAAGTCATAATTCCAGCCGAAAGACGTTCACTGCTGGACATAGGCCTCCCCCAACATTCGGAAGGGGGGGTTGCCATAATCGCCACGCTTGGCAGGTGGGTTCGAAATCGCAGTATGGTGTTAAAATGCATAGATAACGCTGCTGCCCATTCTCTAGTAAGTCCCTTAGTCGCCTTTTACGAAACCCACGGGAAGAAATAGGGTGGTGCTATTCTTTACGACCGGCACCACACGGAACTAATAATAAAGAGCATTCTATTCTGTTCTACTGACACGAAAAGAAGAAGGGTGAAAACGCATAACCCCTCTTTTTTGGCGTCGCAGTAGGGTAAAAAAAAACACGGAATTCCCAACCAGCCCAAGTCCTATATAATAAAGGGCTATAAGATAACGGTAACAGGACTAACAGGCAGTGGGACAAGCAATAACTCGGAGGTCTGCCCACGCCCGGCGCGGGCGCAGCGCTATAATATCTGCATGTCGGGCCGCCTGTCACTTGCTCGGATACACTCGGTGATAGTGCACTTTAGGTGAGATAGGGATCAGTCTTACAGAGGTAAATTTGGGAAAAGTTTTTGTAAAAGAAAATTGTAAGAACTCTGGAGACGGGTAAGAAAAACCCATGCGGAAGTTGAGGGAATAGAACATAATAAATACATAAATATTTTTTTTATTCACAAAAAAAAAACATAAACTTTGACAATAACACAGACTTAAGTCAAATTACACAATGAATGGATACAAAAGGTACAAAAGGACTAATATTTTTAGATATACAACATGTCCCAGAATTAACGCACAACCTCTTAAGTGGCCATAGTACTCATCATTATGAACAACTTTTACTATGGGACCAAACCTGAAATCGCGAAAAAAATCTGCTGTCCCCTACATTTATTTTCTTATAGCTCATCAAAATGTAGGGAACAGCAGATTTTTTTTTCACATGTTGTATACAGGGTGTGATTAATCTAGCTAGCGTAACTCCGCAGTCGTGATGGGTATCGACAAAAAAAAGAAAAATATAAATTACAAAAAAGAGCTCACATGGGTGATGTATGCGAGTGATGGGTATCAATATCGGGTAACACGATAAAATAAAAAAGATTTGAAGTTTTTTTTTGGGTCAATGGCAGCTCGTAGTGTTGTTAAGTATTTGAAGTATGATTTGAGTTTGTATCGATACCAATTTTTCAAAAATTAGTTTTTTTTTTTGTGTAAACTTCAGGTACCTCACCTGAAGTTTACACAAAAAAAAACTAATTTTTAAACTGATATTTCAAGTGATTTCACTAACTGCGGTTGATGACTCACAAAAAAAAATCATCAAATTAATTTCTTTTTTTGTTTTATCATGTTTAAATCGATATACCCATCCCTCGCAAACATCACCCATGTGCGCTCCTTTTTGTATTTTGTAGTTTTATATTTTTCGTTTTAATATGTTTTTCAATTGCATACACGGTTTATGTTAAGTGGAAGAGCTAAGTCACCTAACACAAGCATCTCTTTGCTTAAAAGGTGATCTCCAAAACATGTCTGTTAAACATTATGTAACTGAAATAAACATTTTTATTATTATTATTTTTTATCACGTCTGCGGAGTTTCGCTAACTAGTTTAAATTATATTTATACAGGATCAAATTAGTTTGACCCTGTATAAATCTTTTATATCACGTATGTCACCTTTTTCTCATAAAGGTAGATTTTTTTTTGGGATTTTCCGTGCCACGATACGTGATCATCTGTTGCCTCTTGTAATAAATTATAGATTTTTCGTAGTTATTTCTCTTATCCACCATCCATCCATTTTTTTCGAGAAGTTATGTTACCTTTACTCATTTAACTTTAAGTTAGTTATTTAACTTGGAGTTTACAAACAAGCTTTCTATAAAGAAATAAGTAGCACTAACATATTATTCATAACAGTACCTAAATGTGTAGTTATCGCATCTGTAGCGAGTGGAAAGCTAAGCTATACTGTTTAGTTTTCACCTCGCCCATGTTAATAGTTTCAATCAGGGTAAGTGTCGGACAGGGCAGCCGCGATTGGGCGGGGCCCAGTGCCACCGACAGCTGTATGGAAGCAAGAAAGTACTGCCAACGTCAAGGAGTTTGGATGTAACAGTTTTGTTTTTTTTTATATTCCTTAAAATATACGATGATGTTTTTTTTTTGCAACTAAGTTGTAAGTATTGCGTGGTTTTAGCAATTGGTGATGGTGATTTTATAGCGACATGAGTTATTTTGACCTTGTGTCCAGTTGACTTTTGGGATTAAATTGCATGTAGGGTATAATATAGAAATGACGAATTTTTTTTTTCTTAAAGTTATTTTTAATATTATTCTGTTTGAAACTGTGTAAGAGACTAAGAAGACCCCTAACAGGTAATTTAATGTAAGATTTTTTTCTTGTTCAGTTTGATGCGTGTTTGATTTGATGTAAGCAGAGTCCAATCAAAAATTGGCGCGCGCGGCAGAGGTAAAATCCCTTAGAAAAAAGTGTTTCGAAAAATAGAGAAAGAGTACTTCCCCTATTTCTAGATTTATTAACACAACTATATCGTGAGTGGATGAATAAGGATCAAATTGTGCGACGAAAGAAAATTATTTTATCAAAATAAGATTCAGGACTTTCCACTTCCCGCACCCAACGACCCACACAGAAGCGGCGTGAGATTAGATTTTCTAATGGTCAGCCAAGTTCAGCGCTCTCGGGTCGTAACACCCGGCCCATTTAAGTTGTCGCCTTGACCGCTTGTAACGCGACCGGACACCAGCCTTCTTCAATTAGTCGGGTTACACACACTTGCCTTGCTTCCTCTACGCGTAATAGCTGATCGAATTAGAGTAGTTTGCTTTCTTTACCTTTATATTATCATTGGTGGTGTCAAGGGAAATGTTTAGAAAGGTCTGTTTATTTTCTCGCTGGTTTTGTGTTGTGATGTGGGTTCCTATTTTGATATTTATAGCTGCTGTTACGAGGTCTACAAATGTGAAAGGTGGTGAAAATTTAAGACCGAATGGGTAAAACGTATTTGAATTGTTTTCGTGGTTGCAAGCATAGCTATATTAAGGCGCTGACAAGAGGCAAATGATAAAAGTAGGCTTGTTTTAAACAAAAAATTGCTAAATCTATAGTATAGTTTGTGGTAGCGGAAAAAATATATGTTATTCTTGAACATATTTCTCAGAACTTGGTTGTTACCAAAACACGTTTAGAAAAAAAAACTCGATACAAATTAATGCTAAACTAACCCTTTACTTCGAGTTTCAATCCAAAATATCTGTATAAAATATCAACGTACGGTTGGTATTTAATTAATAACAAGAACGTCTTAAGGCTTCTACATACTGGCGCGACTTGTCGAGCGACGCGGTAGAACAAAAATTCAAGAAAATCGTTCTACCGGTGTGGCGTCGCGCGACAAGTCGCCCCAGTATGTAGAAGCCTTTATTTGTATGCACAACTTGGTTGTTTTTTTTATTTTCAATTACTCTTCTCATTTTTGAGTAAATAAATAAGTGCTTTATATTTTGCAATAAATTATAAGCGTTGTGTCATCGCGCTTCTCTTTCTTTTGTATGCAGTCTGACAGTGACAACGGTTTACCTGTTATCAGCGGCTGCGTCCTCGCTCATTACATTCTCGGGTCAGTCTTGGGCAATGTTACTTTGGGTGCGTTGTTGGGATTTTTTGCATCATTTCTCCTTCCCAGTTAAAACACCACACTGCTAAATGTAGGGCGGGCGTTTCGGGGGCTGTCTTATGTAATTTTGCTAATACACGTGAAGGCCAATTTAAAGGAAAAATAAATAAAGAAAATAGTTAATAATAATAATAATTATAGTCGTATCGGCCAATGGCCTGATGGCCGAAAGCCTCGATCAACATCTCTCGAGGCTCTCGTTAGGTGGTTGGATCAAGGGCCTGATTCAGAAGGCAGTACTCCTCGATACGGATGGCATCGTGAGGAGGTTCCTATCTCTGGGACCCTAACCACCGGTAGCTTGGACCCTGCTCCCGATACCGGCGAACCACAATTTTTTATATTTTTAAATGTTTTTATATATTCTAATATTTAAAAATGTAATTTATATGTATTTAATGAAATAAAAGAAATAATAAATAATACATTTATTATTCATTGTTTATTAGTTTTTTGATTGAAATTCTTTATTTTTGACAGAAACAAAACAGATAAATGACATTCAGATCTTATTCTAAAAGCATTAAACATTATGATTGGGTGTTTTGTGCAGACTATGGCGCTTATATAAAACATTTACTTATACATAAATGATGTAATGTTTTTATCTTCTTAGTTGTTATGAATCAGAGGTATCATATTACTTACGTTAAACACATAATACACTGTACAGCGCGATGAAGACACAAACTCACTATAAAACACTTGTTACATTATTTAGAAAATAAGATTGCTAAAATAAAATTGTACTTTGACAGAATTATAATAATATCACAAATGCAAATGAACTTCGTGTACTGAGTGTGATTCGTTGTAAAGGCTTCTACATACCGGGGCGACTTGTCGCGCGACGCGACGCGACACAAAGGCACCGCTCGTCCCGCGACACGCGGGGCCTTTGTGCCGTGTCGCGTCGCGCGACAAGTCGCGCTGGTATGTAGAAGCCTTGAACCTACATTCAAAGCGAACGTAAAAAAAAAGTCCGGTCATCGAGTCGCATCGTTCGTCAGTTTAATTAAATTTTCTGAAGCTCCAGAGATTGATTTATGGTCCAACACTAAATTCCCGCTGCATACATAGTCATAGGGAACGGGATGTAGGTAAAACCGCTTCATAACCTGCACAATTTTACTAAACAACCTGTACCACAAAAACTGTAAAGCCTGGTACACATAGCAGCCATTACGATGTCCTGGTGGACAGGGATATTCTAATGGCTACCGTGTCACAGCCTAGCTAATGTATCATGTAGTAACGGAACGCGGTATCTTATATAAGGTAAAAGTAATGGGGTTGCACTGAGATTACCTCTATTTACGTACTCTGTACACTGATATGAGAGCAGACTGGTCATTGACATATAAACCTATGGACTTGCCATACCTACAAAATTAGCGTGACTACCTACAAAAATCAAGCTCTTAAAATGGCCGCCTTTCATAGGGTTGTTAATGCAAGTGCGAGAGAGAAAGCAAGGAACCGTTTGACAGCCCATTGCCGAGTTTTGTACCACAAAACTTGGCATTAAACATGGCGACCGGTCATGTAAAGACAGATTTTGACGTCACACAAAAGTCTTGACAACCATATATATGTCTCTTTTTTCATATGTAGCTCTTGATTTCTTAGAAAGAAACAAAACGGTTTATGACATGACTGTGTCGATATGATAGATATTTGTATAACTAATCTTCATAATATATTAGAATATGCCATATCATAGTATTCCTACCTCAATGAGACCGGTTAAGCATAAGCATATAGTAAGCGTTTAAAATTAGAATACGATTAACCCTACGCTATATTGTGACGTTTAGCTGTCAATGTCAGACTTTGCTTTAGTAGAAATGCATTAGCTATGATTTGCAAAGAATGCGCTTACTCATTTAGTAATTTCGGACAAGGCCAGTCCTGGCAGCCAAGTGGTGGTTTCTGCCAATAATTAGTTAAGTATATGGAAAAAAAACTACTTTGAATTGTCATCAGGAAGTCGCTTCAAGACAGGACTTTTATGACGTGACAGGGTAAGACAATGTTGCAAACTAAAGTCCATTTCACGAAAGAAGTCCCGCAGACGTGGCGCTGCAGGCATGGGTTATTTTAGGAATGTTGCTAACTTAGCGTATAATAATAATTAGTTCCACTTATTTCCGCGGGACTTCTTTCGTGAAATGGACTTTAAGTAGTTGAGACTTTAATTTATTTCTTTGCATCGTCGTTTTAAAAAACAGGTTTGATTTTCCGCTCTCTGCCTAAACCTACATCACAGACTAAGTAGTACCTACATACTTAATTTGGCAACGGTTTACTTTAGCCAAATTATTTAATACTTTATTTTAATAAATAAGTATAATAAATAAAATTCTTGTTGTAGTATAAAATACTTGAAGAATCTTTAAACGTGTACTAACAATAAAAATCATGTCACAATATATCACAAAGTTTCTCGGTCTTTCGAATTTCAAAATACAAAAGTGCTGAACTCAATAGGCTGACATTTAAACGCCGTTCGAAACTCAAATAGTTCCCACAACTTTTCGAAATCATTTCCTTGAAGTGACGTATTGTCGTAAGGATGTGAACTGAGCTTTATTAAGGCGTTGCCACACTGACCGGACGGACGCCGGACGTTTAGGCTGATGTGGTTCCGGCCTTATTACAAAGTATTTGATTGACTGGCTGGTGATTTTGTAAGTACCGTGTTAATTATGATGTTTTGCAAACGGATCTAGGCAATTATTTTTTCCTGGTTGAGATGTGCTTAGATAAACAAGATAAGATCTAATCGTTTGGTTAAGAGGATGAGACTTCATAAAAGCTCAAATTAAATACTTATACAGTAATGGGAAATTGAAGATGAGTTTTGTTTTTTTAACTTTCACTCCTGCATAAACACTGTTGTCTAAACTATGTTTAAGCGTCAATTGATTCCTGCAATGTGTCTAATGCTTTTTCGATTCGTTCATATCACCAATACGCTAATGGTGGGTACACATAATTATGTGAAACGTTATATACGTTGAAATGAACATGCCGTCCATATACAACGTGCCGCCACAATTTTAACTCACGGGTAGGACTAGTGGCCAGTAATTATAAAAAATATAATGAGATAAAACAATTATAAAATGAAAAATAAAAAAAATCAAACAAACTAAATAATAAAGCTCTCTCTTTTATTCAATTCGCCTACTCCTTCCACGTTATTCGTTTTAATTTCATTGATGCGATGTTATGACCCATGAGCCAGTAAATTACCTCTGCGCTACAGTTCTTTAAGTACAGGTTGCTCCAAGATGCTATTTTAGAAAATTGTAAATAAATAATAATGTTTAATAAAATTTAAATATCTTCTTAAAACGTAAAGGCGAAACTGTATACGTGTGTTAAATTAACGTCACCACCAAAGCGCCACGCTGTATACGTAATGCAACATGAAATTTAACACAACAAAGAGGCGAATTTATGTCACTAATAATATAAAAAAAAAAAATCTTATTTACTCTCCGTTCCCGCCACTTCAGCTTTCACTGAAAGAGTTTTTTCAGTAATGAATCTAAAGTGGCGAGAAGAAAAAAATAGAGCGTAAATAATTTTAATTAAAAACGAAATCATGGGCATCCACCATTATGCAGTCATTTAAGAGGGCGTACAACGGTCCACTAGCGCCACTCCTTTAAAAAAATATTATCTCGAGACTGAGAAGGAATTATGAAAAACGGCTAGTAGGGACCCTCGGTAAGTGTGTTTAGAATTTTCTAATACCTTTTATAAAGTTTCATATTGAGACACGAAGCAACAGAATACGATCTAGAGGAAAGTGGCCGCTTTTCTTTGGCTCGTATTTTGTTGCTTCGTGTACGTACTCGACATAAGCCTGCTCCATACAGTCACTTCAAAGAGAATCATCATTATAATTATTAATTAATACGTGAAGTGAAAACTTTGTCCCCCTTTTTACCAAAATTACGTGGACGGAGGAGTATGAAATTTGGCACAGTTAAAGTTTACATGGAGGTGGAGTGCAAAAAGCTAATAATTTTATATAATATGCATTAGAAATAAATTAAAGTAATCATAAAGAAAAAAATCATTAACGAAAGAAAGAAAGAAAAATGTTTTATTGGGACTCACACAGGAGATCACAGATTAAACTAAACACACACTTACGAACATAAAAAAAAAACAAAGTAAAACAACAACATTACAGATACTACCACGCGTTTGACACACACACAGTACCAGGGCCTCATGACTTGAAGATAGATAGGTGACAGAAGTGACAGCTTGAGCATGGGATAAGTAAGTACTTTATAATAGCATGGGATTAGTAAGTACTGTATAGATTGTAAGTAGAGGAGGTCCAGTGGGCGACCACTAGTCCATAATAATCTGAACCATGCTTTACATAATTATGTCGATTTGTAGGTATAATTCAAATAATCTTTGCTTCATATTTTCAGCCGGATTTCGTTATGTCCGTATTAAATTATGATTTATTAATGAAGTACATTGCATAAATATTAATAACATCAGTTGTTACCTACCCACGCTGTCCGTTACACTAACTGAAGGAAATGGGACCTATTATCTGTAAGTCTTGTACCAGAACCTATCACTACGGTTATACAATATCCTACTTAGTAAAGTTTTATACTGAGTTCACACGTACGCAGTGTAGTGATTACTGCCTTTTTTTTAATGGCATCTCGTAATTGACCTTGAGAGGACGTAACTACTTAACTGTACTATCCTGTGGCTGGCTGCCTTAAGCTAGCTTAAACTTAGCCAGGGGTACATTTCTTATATTACTAAGCGACTGCTTGCTAAGGGCACCTAAGGGGTACGCACCTCGGCTTAGGGCGTCGCTGGGGGGAGAACAACAAGATGGGACAGCCTGGATCAGTTCTGGATGAAATGATTGGTGCCAGTACCCTCTGAGAATATACTCATTCATTTAAGATAAGGCTGTAAGCGGTATTTTTTGCTGTAATGCCAATAACCGCATTTTTCTTTCTTTTCTTTCTTTCTGTAGTGGTCTGTGACTACTCCCTGATTTTTGATAGGGCTGTAGTGGTGACGCAGAATGAATTATTTAAGTATCTAGAAGTCATGATATAAAAAACTACTTTATGTGACATGAATGATTAAAATTTCGATATTTGTCAAACACGAAAATGCTTTGACTTAACTAACTATAATCCTCCTATACATATTCTTACTTATAATAAAAATGCGAAAGGTTTTTTTTTTATTTGTTACGCGTTCACGCTAAAACGGCTAAACAGATTTTAATGAAATTTTTCACTTGTAGACCATGACCTGGGTTCATCATCATCATCATTTCAGACGAAAGACGTCCACTGCTGGACATAGGCCTCCCCCAAGCACCGCCACTTCGACCGGTTCTGTGCTTCCCGCATCCAGCGGATACCTGCGGCCTTCACAAGGTCATCGGTCCACCTTGTAGGAGGCCTTCCAACGCTACGTCTTCCGGTACGCGGTCGCCACTCCAGAATCTTTCGGCCCCATCGGCCATCGGTTCTGCGAGCAATGTGCCCTGCCCACTGCCACTTAAGCTTAGCAATTCTTCGGGCTATGTCGGTTACCTTGGTTCGCCTGCGGACCTGGGTTAAGACATTTATAATACTTTTTATCCCGATATTACCACGGGATCGAGACATGTCGAGTGGAACCGTGGGGCGAAGCTAGTCTAATAATTGTAAACCACTATGTGGCTAATAAAGCAAAATCTGAATAATTTTATAACTCGTTTAATACTAATATTACACTTTCTAAAATACACCAAATACGTCTGCACTTTACGAATGTTCAAACTCGACTGCCATGTTCCCAAGTGAGGTTATCCACGTTGGCTATAGTTTGACAGCTAGTTGGCGCCAACCGGAAATAGTCACTTGGGCTCATGGTTACAACTTTACGAAATGAAATATTAAAACTACAAATAACTACTTGTAAAAATAAAATAATATTTAGAGCATTGCATAATATAACAAAAACAAAATAATAACAATGGCTAACATAATAAATCAAAAAATTGTTCCAGAGGTTAAATAAGTAAATGACCAGGCTGAAAGGTTAACCGTTGACTGAAACAATATCTAGAATTTCTGGTAGAGAATGCCTAAGGCATTAAGTCCGCCTTTGTACCTTATTGTGTGCGAGAAGTTTAAATAAATAAATAAATAAATTTCCTGCAATGAAGTAGCAAGTGAGCACTATCTTCTATATGTTTTACTTTGCTTGTGTAAACCCTACATTACATTCAAATTAAATTTAAACATCTTACTGTTTCCTACTTTTCTAATTAATGTTCCATTTACAAACCTTTAATGCATAATAAAACCTAATTATTTACCTACCTACGTAGTTCACCACAATTATATAAAATAAATTCTTTATGCCTTAATGACAGCTTTCATTTTTATGACGCCGGTAATGACAGGCGAACAATAAAACTATTTCATAGAACATTACAGCCTTTCGTCACAAAAAGCTGCGCGCGCGCACAATTTCCTGCGGTAGCGCGCAATGAGAGTAAAACAATGATGCAGGCATGTGACCAAGTGGACGAAGTGATGTGCGGACGTCCTATGATGTTGTTATATTTACTGCTATTACAAAAGGGTATTTGACTGTTTTTTTTATTTAGATTTTTCGAAACTAAGAAATAAATTAAGCTAGGGTAAAAAAAGGTATTTGACTGTTTTTTTAATTTTGATTTTGAAACTTTAGAAACCAAGAAATAAATTAAGCTACGGTAAAAAATAATTGTTTCAACATCTCAAATAATGCCGAAGTGGTATCCGTTTTTATAAAGTCTATTAAAGAGAAAGACAGAGACAGCACTGCTGCAATCGGACGTCACAATCACAACACACGAACGCCATAGTAACTTTGCGCCATTCAATACCTACAACGATAATTTTGCGTGACGAGGATAGTAGAATAATTTCAAATGCGCATTTCACAATTTTTCTTCACAATTCGCCTTTTTTAGTAACACCTTTAAAAATAAGTAATAATTCATGTATATTTTTGATAGCAGTCAAATACCCTATTATATAATAGTTACATAATATATATGGTATATATTATATATAAATGGTCTTGAGATATTGTGGTGATATACATTATGCTGTCTCCAGAAGGTAAGAATCAGGTTTTTCCAAGATTTACTCTTTAAGCTTAAAAAATATAAGATAGTCCTATAAACAAAAACCACATGGTACCTCAGCTCAGCTCTTAAAACGATATCATTGGAAGAACAGACTAAGGGTAGGGTCCCCTTTGCCTCCTGTGTGACGCTTATAATTCGTCCCGGAGAGCAAAGCAAAAATGTACGAGTAATTTGTCAACTTAGATCTGCAAAAAAATACCGGTATAGTTAAGAAAAACCCTTCAAAATTCTCTATCAAAGACGCACCAACGAAAATCAAACCGCAACAAACACAATTCTATCAACACTTTATCGAGAACCCATCACCCATCATCGTCACTCGATACTTCGATATCGACGTCCACAATTAGTGTTGCGCTATCGATAATTACGATCGGCGAGCGAACCTATCGAAGTATCGATACTAGTTTACGAGGGCGAGAAGGCTCTGCTCTTGTCTTACTATTAATTGGAAGTGTAGATTGGTATTTACTGTGGAAGATATGGTAGGCTCGGGATTATCTTAGCTTGTACACGTATTCGTAATCATTGTGTTAGGGTGGTGTAATGTGGGGTGCTGTGTGTAAGCATGTGGGGAAATATGTTCTGTTCTTGCTGTGGTTGGGATTTATAGATGTCGCTGTAGATAGTACGTCCTGTTTTATATTCTACTAAGTCTTGTACAGACGCCAGCACATCAAGCTAAAGTTGAAAATCTTTTAAAGAAATTTGACAGATTGTAGTGTCAAATTAAATTTAAAAAAAAAACAACTTTGTCGTTACAGCATAAGGTTCAAGGTTGATTGGGAAAATTTGACAGTTTCGGGTAGCTGGACCTGCTGGCGTCTGTACATTGTATTCTAGTATCATCATTATCTGCTTCCAGTCTGACCGGATGCAGCTGAATATCAGTATTTAACATGGGGGGCCTGCCTATCTGACCTCCACAACCCAGTTACTTGGTAACACGATACCCCTTGGTAAGACTAGTTGTCAGATTTTTGGGCTTCTGACGACCCGTAACGCTTGTAATAGATCCACAATTGACAGCCGGGACCAACGGTATAACGTGCTTTCCGAGGCACGGAGGGTCTTGGTATGTTAAGATGGTCGCCCATCCACGGACCAACCGCGGCAAGCGTAGCTTAACAAGCTTCGAATACGTCCTGTAAATTATATTATATTAGGTATTGTACATTGTATTCTAAATAAAATACAGCGCATTCTTTTTATCTGTGACTGCTACTTTAACGGCTAAACGCTGAAGTTACACCCAGACTAAATCCATTTCTGGGAACGGTATCATCCCCAATTCCAATGGAAGTTATACGTAATTGAACCTCTTCTGGTCTAATCGTTTAACATTCTAAACCTCATCTTTTACCAATCAAAAACCCACAGCAATCTCCGAGATAGCTCACAACACAAACAATTTCATTGGCATACCACAGCGCATTACAATGCCGATGCTGCAATATTCAAACAGCTGATTACCATATAATTAGCATTTGTTTTAGTTGGAATGTGCCTAGACCAGCCTCTGAAGGCAGCTCTGAAGGCCGCACAGCCGATGGCTTGAATGATTGTTGTTGATTACCGATAACCATTCGTATCTGGGTTATTGTCGTGCTAGCTTGCAAAATGTGAGGTGGAATTAATTAATTTGTAACCAGTAATCTTGGTGAACAAACGGGACGACCGACCCACGTGATAGTAATGGTTATAATTACATATGGATACTGCAACACCATGGAGATTGTCTATGCGTTGACAACTTTAGAGACCAAGTTGAAGATTCACTCCACTGACTGATTGATTCCACTGACTACCTGCCTACTTGCAGTATTGTTTCTCCTTCTCCCTTAAATCCAGCCAAAGGTTGTCTGTAAAAGATCGCTTTTAGCGATAAGACCGCTCATTGTGTCACCCTATGTTAAATTTCAACATATATACATGTAACTTTTATAGTGCAAGTACATAATAAAGAGTATTTTAATCTATTCTATTCTATTCATTTGCTTGCTATTTCAACAGTACCTTTTGAATTGGGACAAACAATGCTGCCACCGTACCTGTTTATTTATAAACAGTTATCAGAGGCGTAGCGCGCTACCAACTCCATTCCTACCGGCTTCGGAGTATCGGAAGACGGAAGAGCAACTCCACCTGTAATAGGTGGAAAAATAGCACATTCAGTAATGTCTACGATTGCCAAATAATATAGATATACTATAGGTATATTACCGTAATATTGAGATCAACAACACAAATTGTTCTAAATAAGCCGGCGGCGCTACAACGTGGTAATCGCGAACTAAACATTCGTACAATAGCGATCCCGTCATGACGTCACTTCAGGTCACGTGACATGGCTTAATATGGACGACAGTAACTCGCTATCCATCGAGTTATGGCTGAAACAGACATAGAACATGCGTCCGTCGGGCAGAACGAGATAGAGGAATATTACGCATTTTATTTTATTGTCACCTGTGCAATTGCATTTTATTCGATTCGTGATAATAATTTTAAAATTTTTAGTATGAGTTTATTTCTGTAAAACATTGAAAGTTTTTTTTTATTGATAGGGTCTCATTGGTTCTGCTACTTGGTGTTAAATTCAGTAAAGTAAAGGAAAGATTTTTATTTCTGCGAAAATAAATTACTTTTGACTTAGTTGTATGACTATTTATAGAACTAAACAATTTCTTCTTCGGCTTTGGGATCCTACGAAATGTCAAGCCTCGCCACTAATAGATATGGTGGCAGAACATTCCCGAAAAAAACCTGACGTATGGAGGTCCACTAAACTACAGCAATGACCTGCATGTACCCGTTCCTGGAAACCAACAAATTTAAAAACTAGCATGTCATTACTTTATATCAGGTTTATAATTGTTAAAAGATAAAACACAGTGTTTTCTGAATAATGCGAAATATAACTATTTACCAAAGGGAGTAGAGAAACTGAACCGTCTGTCAGTAGACTATACAAAGTTAGCACCTTGGCAGAATGGCAGTCGTTGTGTTCATGATGACAGCGAAATCGTGCTCAACTTTACAAGTGGTTTCGTTTAAGGCGACGATAACCAACTTTTAATGATTTTATACTGAAGATCACGTCTAAACGAGTAGTGTTAATGATTTGAAAAAAATATATGTTAAATTACAGCATATTCTCAATAACTTAATATGTGAATATTTTGGATTATATTTATATTACCTAGTGAAAATTATTTGTAAAGTTATGTCTAACGCGGATAAAAAACTGAGAATGGCGCAAAATCTACCAAGCGTATTTTTATGAAACCTTCACCACTTTAAAGATAATTTAATTATTGATCTTTTAGTATACGCGTTTTATTAAAATACCTTTAGTTTTGTGTATAATAAATTAATAATGCGTCAAATCGGGGACAGCGCTCCTTGATGGGCGAGTCCTATTACTGGCTGAACGTACGACGCATTGCGTGAGCTCAGTACAGAACACGCAAGCTAACCACTCAAGGTCACTGACATATATCTCCGTCTTAACTTTGAAACTTACTACCGTTTCCATTGATACAAATGTCTAACTACGGCTATCATATCACTGTAAATTAATTTATGTGTTTTTGTTTATGTTAATCCTATTTTTAGGGTTCCGTAGTAAACAAGGAACCCTTATAGTTTCGCCATGTCCGTCTGTCTGTCTGTCTGTCTGTCCGTCCGTCCGTCTGTCCCCAGCTTAGCTCAGAGACGCTTAGTCCTAGAAAGCTGTAATTTGGCATGGGTATACATATTAATCATGCCGAAAAATTGGTAAAATAAAATTATGAAAAACATTTTTTTTAGGGTACCTCTTTTACACGTGAAATGGGCATGATATTATTTTTCTCGTCTATTCCATAGTGTGGGGTATCGTTGGATAGGCCGTTCAAAAATATTGAAGGTTTGTCAAAACCATTTTTCAATTAAGGGATCCGTTTACGTAATATTAAGATTTAAAGTGCTATTTTTTGTTAGTCAAGTGTCCCCCCCCCTGCCAGCTAAATGGTTGGTTTTGGATATGTGAAAAATTCATGGCAATAGTATATATAACGAAATTAAAAGGAAAACTATCACAGCTAAGTAGGCTTCACAAGTTAACGAGTAATAGTCGACCAACTTAAATTTGCAGTTAGAGAATTGACCGTAACGTATATCGATGTATGGGAGAGCATGTTTTTCTACTACAATGTTAAGTTTGTTTTTGGGATAAATTCATCCCAACTACGGAACCCTTCATTGAGCGTGGTCCGACATGCACTTGGCCGGTTTTTTTAGATTAAGCACTTTCTGTCCAATCCAACATTTGTGATGAGAAAAATAAATAAATTAATTAATATTATTATTATTATTTATGTAGAAATGGTTGTATTTACGATTTTTTTTTATATAATATATATTTTATATTTAATATATATATTTTTTTGTTGTATGTAAAGAATGAAAGAATAGAAAGAAAGAAAAAATATTTATTGAGACTCAACACAGGAGATACAAAATTAAACTAAAAAACACACTCTTAGAAACATAAAAAATAAAAACAATAAAAAAACAAAGTAAAATGAAAATAAAAAAAAACCAGTCAAAAGCGAGTCGGACTCGCGCACCGAGGGTTCCGTACGAATATTATGATGTTGATGATTTCTGAAAACCTGTGCTATTTAGAGACATCGTTTTATTTTTCCTGTTATCTTTACATAAGCTTCTATCATATAGAATAATTTCAGATTTTGATCTCTGCAAACTTCGGAGATAAGGGGGGGGGACGGTATTTTTTTTGAGAATGTGCAAACAGCGTTCTTTCATATGATACCCCACATATATGGAATAAATGGTATCCCTACTTAAAATTTTTAGACCCCCTTTCAGTCCCTTTTGCAAAAAAATATATATTTTTTTATTTCGTTCTTGCTTGCAAAATAGTTGGGCAAACGTCATCTAAAACTATTCTAAATTTCAAGTTGATAGCATTCTGTTCTTGAGATATCCAGGTGTGACCGACAGACAGACAGACAGACTTAGTCTCACCATAAGAACCCTTACCATTTTGCCTTTTTACCATTTTGGTTCGGAACCCTAACAAAGTCCTTTATGAGGCCAAAAGGCTCGTCTCAGCACGATGCGGCGACAATTAAAAATAAGTGACGCAACGCTGGTATTCTTTTAGCCCATTATGATGTTTTCCTATAATTTAGATACATGCGAGATCTATAATTATTATGTCGAAGACTGGGTTAATGCTGTTTATGTGTTTAGTTGATAAGCCTTTATATAAATAAATACATTACACTTCCTCCCATTCACATTAACTAGTGCAACATTGCTGCATTACCCACAATCATGGCTTTCTCTGTTTGTACCCTGGTTCCAGTTAATCGCCAGCGAATGAGTGTAACTAATACGGAAGAGTGAGAGAAATCAGACGTCAATTTTATGAAATTACATCGAGCGACACAACACTTATATTGTAAAATTATTACATGTTGAGCTTATGTTATGGAATGCGTTCTTGTTTCTACGTGTCTAGCATAGCTAGGCTTACAGCTGCTTTGCGGTATCCGCTGTGTATTTGTTCAAAGTGAAATGATAATGATTAATCGGTTTTGTTTATAAAAAAATATTCACTTTTTACCAAACCAGGACAAAACTTATCCACTGCTTTCTGAAACATGATATGGTAATTTTTAATTAATTTGGTGAAACTTCACACATTTTATAGGTATCGGTATCAAATAGTAATATACTACGCAAATGCTTTCGGATCGGCCCTAAACTATGAACTTAAAAACTATTTTATAAAAAAAAACACTACAAACTGAAGGATCTGTTTGTATTTTAGTTTTTCATAACCGTATTCCAAAATTAAAGTTATTTGTAGTGTTGTTTTTGGAAGTCGGTTGTTTTTTTTTGTGTAAAAAAGTTTCTTCTTTTTTTTTACTTGTTAGTCATTGTATACCTACCACATATACCAATTCGTATACCACTAGTATTATAACATCACTGTTGTTAACATACCAAGTACTTCCTGTATTATAAAATAAAATATCATCAAGATACACATAGTGGGTTAAATACGTACGTATTATTGAAGCTAACTCAAAACCTACCCAAGCAAAGTGAATGAAATTTGTCCATGGGACCACCGCGCAAGCTTCCTCTACTAAAAGAAAATTGGTCTACAATTGACGAAAACACCGATGAAAATATACGTACTGACGAACATATAAACTTTTTTTTTTGAAGTCAGTTAAAAATTAGAGACTATAATTTGAGCCACAATCCTGCGGAATTGATTCTATCACGCAGTGTAATCTCAGTATGTTCGTATTAACTCACAGTACCACGTAACTAGGTATGTCAAGCAGCCCGATGTGTTTATAATTTGGCATAACGTAACGTCATTGTTTTATAACTGTATGACGAATATTACGCAATAAACGAACTGATGTATTGTTTGTATTATGATTTGCTTTTAGTTCGTCAATTAAAGACCTCCCTGAAAACATATTAGGATACGGATAAATTTCACAAACAGTAACTCTGTTGTAGGTATCGAAATTGTGTCAAGAAAGAATCAAACTCAAATCAAATCAGTGGCTGTTTGTGTATGTGAATTTAAATGTTTGTAAACGCACCCACAATACAGGAGAAATCCCTAGTGTGGGGCAACGTTTAAAAAAAAAAAAACAAAATATTTTATTTCACATAAACCTACATAGGCACTTATGAAATGTCAGAAGCTAGGTGCACGATTCCAATTGGTCGTTTCCTAAGGAGAGCCGGCAAGAAACTCCACGGTTCCTCTTTTAAAAATAATGGGCTTTTACAATGTTTTCAAATTACTGTGTTAATAGGTATGGGAGGACAGTCTACAAGTACTAGGTACTAGTAGTCGATTCCAAAGCGTAGTAGGTTCGTATGGAGAAGAACGGGCAAGAAACTCCACGGCACTCGTTTAAATTAAAATATTGTTACAAAATATTGGTTACATTATGAAATTATACATACACAATGTAAAAATACGTACAGGTTAAAATCGTCTGTATTAAAAAACTAAAAACAGTTTAAAATTAAAATAAGGCGTGGAAGCTTATAAATTACCAGTCCCTACTGACGGCGCCCGTTCACGAACATAACGCATGGATCAGTACCATTCAGCTCAACCATTTTGAAGGGAACTTAATGATCCAACACACACGAATACTCTGAAAGTACCGTATCTGTGAAAAATACACACGTTGGAGACAGTTGCCACTATCAGAAAAAATACCAGCGAAATACCACTCAGATTGTTTCCCAGCTCAACAAGATTCTTTCAAATTCTCACTAACAAGCCACGAGAAAACACCACTGTTTTTAAATATTTAAGCCATGATCAGAATTAATAATAAATCATTGAACAGCATAATAAGAAATGCAAAACCTATGAATAGATCTGAGTACTAGGTCAGACAATCTGTTATTAACCTACAAAACTTGAATAGCTAATAATTTAAGTAATAAATTAAATTAAAACAATAATAAACTAGAAATTGGACGTGATCGTGATATTTTTTAATCAATGGTAATTCTATTAGGGCACAGTTCAACCTTGTACGACAGGTAGGTGTAGAAGGCTCAAGAATGATCACACAGAGTAAACAGGTTACGAATGTGAAGACTGGGTTATTGCTTTTCTTTTTTTCCTTTTTAGGGTTCCGTACCCAAAGGGTAAAACGGGAACCCTATTACTAAGGATCCACCGTCTGTCTGTCTGTATGTCTGTCTGTCCGTCTGTCACCAGGCTGTATCTCATGAACCGTGATAGTTAGACAGTTGAAATTTTCACAGATGATTTATTTCTGTTGCCGCTATAACAACAAATACTAAAAAACAGAATAAAATAAATATACACCAAATGTGATTTTTTGCTCTATGTTGATAATGGCAACAGGTAGACGCTTGAAATATTCACAGAATCTTTAGATATTCACTTTAAAAATAAATAATTAAATTAAATTAAAACAAATATTTAAGGGGGGCTCCCATACAACAAACGTGATTTTTTTGCCGTCTTTATAGATAATGGTACGGAACCCTTTGTGCGCGAGTCCGACTCGCACTTGACCGGTTTTTCTCAGTTAGTTTTAATCATGGTCTGGCAGTTTGAGTCAATTATGTGACTTGTTTGATTATATTATTTTAATTATTGTGAATGTAAAGACTATGTGGGTTATTATTGTTCTTCTTTTTTTTCCTTTTTCTTTGATTCTCAGTTAGTTTTAATCATGGTCTGGCAGTCATAAATGCGGGCACTGACTGGTCAGGTCCACTCAACCTGTGTGGTTCTTTCCTCAAAAGACCATTTCAGACACCAATCTACATGGCCTTCACATGATCTGACCAAGATTATGTCTGGACTGTAAAAAAGACCGTGACCTCTGAGTTTGTTTCGGCCTTCTCAGAGTAGTCAGATAGGAAACGCAGCCCTCATCTAGTTTTTAAAATATGATTGACTTGTAAAAGTGTTTGTACAAACCTACTTCAACCGACTTCCAAAAAAAAACACTACAAAGTGAAAAATAACCTTCATTTCGGAAGTCGGAGGCAAAAAATTAAAATAGATCCAAAGACACCGACTTCCGAAATGAAGGTTATTTTTCACTTTGTAGTGTTTTTTTTTTGGAAATCGGTTGTTTTGTTTTGTAAAAAGTTTTTTTTTACTTATAATATCTTTCATTGCCTGTAGGATATATGTTGTAGTATCGTGAGCTGATCACATTGTACCTTCTGGTCTTAATTCTACTGTGTCCGACCTATGATTAATGGTCTCGCTAAACAAATAAACTTCGTACTCGTCCATAGTACTGTTATCTTCGGAATTACGACCCGATGTTATACTAAGTATTATATTTAGAAACCATCGGTTTGGTTGAAATTATATATTTGGATGCGTAGGAGCGTATCGAAAGAAGTATTGTTTGCTTTTGTTATGTTAATAGAGCTTCAAAGAAATAAAATATTAATAGAGAGGATACTGCCATAATCACTATGATTGGCTGGTAGATTATTGATGATTTCGGCATGTTTTTATGAGTACACCGGATTTATACATAAACATACATAACATCACGCTTGTTTCCCCGAAGGATTAGGCAGTGGTGTTCATAGTAATACACATTGCGGTCGTTATGTTTAAGTCCCATGTAATAGGGGGCGAGCCTATTGCCATCAACCTGGTACAAATCAAGTCTCCTGGCTGCAACTGAAAAATGTATGACGAAAAAACCTAATAACACTTTGCGCGACCTGGGAATCAAACCCAGGACCTCATGCTCAGCTGTAGCAAATCAATCAATCAATCTTTTTTTTTATCTTCAAAATGTTTGACAATTTGTAGGTCAGTGTCAGCTTATTTAAATCTTAATCAAAATATGATTCGCGACCATGACAAATATCTATTTACAAAGTTATAACCAGTCTCTAAGTTAGATTTGCTCCATAAGAAATTTTCCCTATAAGATTAGTTCATAAGGAACAAAGGTAACTAAGAGAAATGTATTAATGATTTTAATAATACAGGTAAATACATTTTTGTTATGGTCTCATCAATCATATTTTAATCAAGATACAACCTGCGGGCCGAGCACGGGCTGCCCAAGACGTTTGTAACAAGACATGATAAATTATGTCATGTCAATTTGTGCTAGCATTTTATGACAAAACTGTTTTATCGCTCAAACTGTGATAAAATGTGTGACTCAAGTCTTGTCACAGTAGGCCGTGCTCGCCCCGCTGACACTGAACTGCAAATTGATAAAAACGTGAAAAAAATAAATTTCGCGGGATACCGCAGCGGATACACCTTAAAGGGTTAAGCGGAGGCGTATAGTACACCCACATTTCCCCAGTTATATTATACCATCGGCCATCGACAAACTTAGTCGGCCTTATTACAAAACAAGGTCTATATTTTGACATGGCTTAAACCATGGAGCCAGTTTTGTAATAAGAACGTAACAGTGATTGAAATACCGTTCTTTATACAAAACTGAAAACTTGGTTCGGTACTAAGTTGACAGTTTTGTGTTTAGGAACTTTACCATAGTCGGAATAAAGTTCGAAATTCAATAATGGCTCCATGTTTTAAACCTGGGTCTGAAGATAAACCTTGTTTTGGAATAAGGGGGAATACGTTTGTAACAACTATACCGTATGGAAGGTGTGGAGCCTTTAACAGCTAGAAACATAAGCGGGTTGTTTAAATATTCATTAGTTTTATTTTAAACAATGTTTCTTGGATTATTTATACCTACAATAATATCCATTTTCCTCCTGACCTTATATGCCACGCCATATTTACTGCGTCGGGTCATCATAATTATCTTATCACCTATGATCTTGATTTCCGGCTATCCTCTTAATCAATCAGTCTGTCCAGCCTTTTCCCAACGATGTCGGGGTCGGGAGTCTATCCGGATGCAGCTGAGAACCAGGGTTCTACTCCAAACATAAATCCGATGGCAATATAATTCATAGTAAAAAATCAAAGGGAGAGCAACATACTTTAAAATTATTTAATCAAAATATTCAAGGTTGCTCTTCGAAGTTACTGGAAATAGAATTGTTTTTAGAAAATACCAAGTTTGATGTCATTTGTTTAACAGAACATTGGTTAAAAGATTATCAAGTGATGTCAATTAATTTTGAAAATGATTGTGTAGTTAGCCATTTTAGCCGAAAACGTATGATACATGGCGGATCATTAATATTAATTAAAAATTCTATTAAATCGAAAGAACGAAAAGACATCATTGGACTATCTGTTGAACACACCATTGAATTGTCCTGTGTTGAGCTTGATAAGCATGTTATAGTATGTGTATACAGACCTCCAAGTTACCAGAATCTATCCGTGTTTGATTCTGTAATGGAAGATGTATTAAAAAAACTTAGTACAAATAGTAAGTCAATAATCATATGTGGTGATTTTAATATTAACTTATTAGGAAATAACGCGAATACTATCAGATAATTAAGTCTTTTTAGGTCATTTGATTTGTCAAACGTTTTTGTTGAACCAACCCGAGTGACGGCTTCTTCTGCCACTTGTATAGATAATATTTTTTGTAATTGTGATTACTTACACAAACAAATTGTAAATAAGTTGCCATCTGATCACAGTGGACAAACAATAACATTTTGCTCCTCTATTCCTTTACAAAAAATTCAAATAAGGTTTAGGGCAATCACAAGTAAAAATTTAGAGAAATTAAATAATTCTTTGGCCAGTAAATTATGTGTTCAGAGTTTTAATCATATTTGTGACCCAAATGAGTTCTACGCCGAGTTCTTTTCACTATTAAAGACGCAATATTATGACACTTTTCCACTAAAGACTAAAAGTATTTACACAAAGTTCTTATTTAGTGATTGGGCGACTCCAGGTATTCGTAAAAGCAGGGAAAATCTTTTTGAACTTTATGGCCTAAAGCGACATATGAATAATACTAGCTTTCATCAGCATGTTGCAAAATATTCTAAAACTTTTAAAAGTGTGTGCAAATTTGCTAAAGTTCTTTATATTAGCAATAAAATAAAATCTTCTGATGATAAAATAAAAACTACCTGGCAAATAATAAATAATGAAACAGGTAGGAAAAACCAGCGTAATACTGAATTTAATTTAGAGACTGCACATGGGCCCATCACTTCAGATGTAGAAATAGCTCGGGAATTCGAAAACTTTTTTGCTAATATTCCCCTTAAAACTACTGAAACTTTAAATTCCTCACCCGCGCTTTCTGCTGCCTTACTTAGAAAGAATGTAAAGGCTTGCCCTATGGAGTTTAGGTTTCAGCATACAAACCCCGAGGCTGTTATAAAAGCTTTTAAAGATCTTAAAATTAAATCAACAGAAGATCTCTGGGGGATGTCTGTAAAAGTCTGTAGATCTATCATAGAAACCATTGCGCCCTATTTAGCTTTCTTATTTAACACCAGTGTGGACCAAGGAGTCTTTCCGGATCTCATGAAACACAGTAAGGTAGTTCCTTTGTTCAAGTCCGGAGATAGTAAAGAACCCAACAATTATAGGCCTGTGTCAGTTCTGCCAGTTCTCAGTAAGGTGTTTGAAAAGTTGATGCTCAATCAAATGTTACGTCACTTTAATAAAAATTCCATCTTTCATGAACAGCAGTACGGTTTCATCAAAGGGCGTTGTACCACTGACGCCGGTGTCTCCCTAATAAAGAACATTTTTAACGCTTGGGAGGAAGCACAAGATGCCATTGGAATCTTTTGCGACCTCTCTAAGGGGTTCGATTGCGTAAACCATGAAACACTTTTGCTGAAACTAGAGCACTATGGGATTAGGTGTACAGCTCTTGATTTACTAAGATCATACCTGAAAGATAGAAAGGTTAAAGTTCAAGTAAACGGCGTAAACTCATTGGGGTCTGAAATGGCAATGGGCGTTCCTCAAGGTTCAATATTGGGTCCATTCCTCTTTTTAGTTTATATTAACGATTTACCCCAATTATGTCAAAAACAACCTAAGATGGTGTTATTTGCAGATGACACATCATTGATATTTAAAATAGACCGACGGTCACAAAATCTTGACGACGTGAATCACTCTATTCTTCAGGTCCAAGATTGGTTTACGGTAAATAATTTGGTACTAAATAAAGCAAAAACCAAATGCATTCGATTTAAATTACCTAATGTTAGAAGTAGTGAATGTAATATCATATTGGATGGAGCAAAACTGGAATTTATTAATCAAACGGTTTTCCTAGGAATCACTCTAGACGAGAAACTACAATGGGGACCACATATAACATCTCTTGCGGGACGGCTAAGCTCGGCGGCTTATGCTGTTAGAAAGATAAGACAGTTAACAGATGTAGAAACCGCGCGTTTGGTCTATTTTAGCTTACTATTCTATTTTAGCATTATGTCGTACGGCATTTTACTGTGGGGTCGAGCTGCTGATATTGAGTCAATCTTTATTTTGCAAAAGAGAGCTGTCAGAGCAATTTATAATCTAAGTCGCCGCCAATCTCTTAGGGAACTATTTAAAAATATTAATATTATGACGGTACCTTGCCAATTCATTTATGAAAATATTATGTATGTAAGGAAAAATATACATCTTTTTAATAAAATAAGTGATAGACATAATTTTAATACTAGAAATAAAGACAAAATAGATCAACCATTTTTCAGGTTATCTAAAGTACATACATCTTTTATGGGGTACTGTGTTAAATGTTACAACAAAATACCTTGTGATATATTGCAACTAAATCAAAGAAAATTTAAAACTCATATTAAAAGAACACTTTGTAAACAAGCATATTACAAATTAGAGGATTATATACAAGATAAGAATGCTTGGAAACATGCTGGTCCTGCTCCATAGGACAATCTAGAGTCTAGACAAAATCAAACAGGTTGCTATTTTAATTGTATAGTTTATTATTTTTATGACATTTATTTTAAATTCTGTGATTACCTTAACTCACACTGATATTATTGTTATTTTTTAGGAAATCGTATATATTTTTTAAAAATTTTGTAAATATGTGAGCACCATGTTCTATCACCTAATTAATTTATCTGTCATTGCTTCATTCTTAACTCTTTTTATTACCTATTGTGGTATAGTAATTTTATTCTAGGTGCATCGTCTTCACATATAATTATATAATTAATGTACCTATAAAAATATTGTACAAGATTTTAAAAGAGTACCGGTGGAGTTTCTTGCCCATTCTTCTCCATACGAAACTACATTTTGGAAGGGGCGACTAGAATCAATTCTATTTTTTTTTGTAAATATTGACGTTCAAAAGTGCCTTTTATGTGCCTATTTGAAATAAACAATTTGACTTTGACTTTGACTTTGATGTATCAGCCGAATGTTCGGCCGTTGCTTGACTACGGCTAACTATGGCTGACTACGGCGAAAGAAAAAAAAACGACAGTCAACGCGATAAGCCAAAGTCAAAAATGTGACTTTAAGTCGGGTAAAGATTCAAAGTCAAAAAACGAAACTATGTAAGTTTTATAACGGCCGAACATTCGGCCGATAGTTCGGATTAACGCTTCGGAGTAGACCCCCAGTATTTTACATGAAGCGACTGCCTATCTTACCTCCATAATCCTGTAACTGGTTGCCATTCTCTAGTAAGACACCCACGGGAAGAAATAGGGAAGTGCTACGATACCCCTTGGTAAGACTGGTTGTCAGAATTTCAGGCTTCTGGTGACCACTAACGACTATCAAAGATACACGAATAACAGCCGGGACCAACGGCTTAACGTGCTTTCCGAGGAGCAGGTAGCTTAACCTGATGGATCGATCCGTGCGGTTGTTAATTCTTAAATTAGACAAGAGCTCCTCCTATTCTCTTAAATGATCGCCACTATTAGTATAAGGCCGTGTACAGATAACCCGCGCCGACCACGCACACGCCCTGCACACGCGTTGGGCCCGCCTTGCACTCGCGTACGCCATGCGCAAAATCCGCGCACGCCACGCAGCTGCCGCGCACCTGCTTATACTACTTATTATTTTACCAAAAAACTCCCTTGATCACAGTCAATACCGCACTAGCCGATGCGCGGGCACAAGGCGTGTGCAGCGCGTGTGTGGGATGAGTGCAGAGCGGGTGTGGGACGGTCGAGAAGCGGGCGCGTGGCGTATGCGGGTCGACTTCGATAAATGCAATTTGAGATCTATTGATGTGTCATAAGACTCAAATTAGATACAACAAATTTCAAAGTGCGAGCAGGGTGAGTGCGGGGCGTGTGCCGAGCGGGCGCGGGGTGGGCGCGGGGCGGGCGTGGGGCGGGTGCGTGTCGTCTGAACGCAGCCTTAGGGATAATACATGCCATGGAAACCGAAGAACAATACTAAATAAAATTTCTCGCATGTCAAGCTGCGCAGGTACTTGTTTCTATAATTGAGTCACAATGAATCTTATCATATACGACAGTATGTCTGCCAAGTTTACGTAGATATAGGTAAACAAAAAGTACCTAATTTCTTCATTGAAAAGATGGACCCACTACACTCATTAAACTCTTAAAACATTAGTTTGTTGGCGGTCCCTACTTAGATACTTTTGGTGGATTTTAGACGCAAGAGGAACAGGGTGTAATTTCACTCATCCTCAATAGGAAAGGGAGGATCCTCCGACTAGACGGGTGTTGTGTCTGGTGTATAGTTGCGCGGTAAACTCTGCTTGCGCGATGCAGGATTTTGCGTGACGTCAGTGTGACGCGTAGTTTGCATGTGGCGAAGTTGATGCCGCCACAGATTTATACATACGATTTCCCACTCACTTGAATATCTACTCAAAGTTATTTCTTTAGACGGAAGTTATTTCATATATCTATCTCCTGAATAACAAACGAACAATCACGTAAGAAATCACAGCATCACTTATACTAAGCTCTCGTAAAACTAAACTTAACTGAACAAAGTATATGAAATAAAATTAAAGTGCAAGTTGAACGCGGATTGGACGAAATTCATAATGGTATCGGGACCCGCTCGTGCCGCAGTATCGTTACATTAAAACCACATTTATAATGGCGACTTAGAGCTAAATCAGGGCCGTTAAGATGCTGCTGCTGATTTTTGAACTAGGAAGTGTTGGCATGTTTGTTTTGTTCTATTAATTTAATTTGTTCAGAAGGCGTTTAAAACAAAGAAAAAAAAAATGTGCATGTATAGTCCTTAAGCCAAGTTGGGCATTTGCTTTAACAAAGAAAGTCCTAATAAAATATCTGAGTCCATGGTCATCATAGAGTTAGGTAGGATTTTCACCAATTTAAAAATTTGTAAAGTAGACCTACCCAGTCACTTAAAAAACTTAGTTTTCTCTTTTTATCAAAAAAAAGAGAGAAGATTTTTATGCAAATTCATTACATGCCTCAATTTCAAACGATTACTAAACAGTGAAATTATGTTGACAACAGAAACCTTGAGTTTTATCGCTGTACAGAGCTACATACAGCAGATATTTGAAGAATGCCAAACAATTTACAACAATAATTATGTGGACCTATTTTGTAGTAAAACAAATAAATTAGTTCGTGCAACATTTTATCGTCGCAGCTAAGTTACTGCGGCCACTGCGCACGCGCCGCTCCCGCCATCTTGTTTAATCTAGTGCCGTTGATCGCGGAAAAGCGCGCCAACCTTCAACGACCTTCGCTCTCCGACCGTTCTAACGAACCATACAAGCTATAATCAGCCCTATAGCTTTAATAATTCGTATAATTGAGCTTGTTTTGGTCTGAATATCAATGCGGTTGTTATGCCGTTTTGTGTGTAATCTAAACGACCCTGCCCCATGTTTTGTGTTCTACAAACACAGGATTTAAATTCTAGCCTGGGCCTATAAATTTATTGCAGGTAGATTTATTTCGAAGTGATATTTTGTCACATTTATTAGAATAATTCTCCGGTGACATTGTTTTATGATCGCGATTATGGTAATTTAAACGTTTATTGTTCTTGTTAGCGTTTGTTTTCGTTTTAATTGCACTTGTTCAGAATGTTTTAAAATATTTAATTGGAAAATTGTGAACTTATGTTAATTTCTGGAAATAATAAATTACAGTTTTTATTAGACTAATCGAATTTAAATCCGAGATTGTATTGTTTCTTGATTAGTTTATTACTTGATTAACACAACTAACCTACTCTGAACCGTCAATTACCTCTTAAATAATGCAAATAAAAATATGACGCACTTCCAACATTGTAATAAGTACTTATTTTTTTTTAATATTGTCATACCTTCACAAACAATTTCAAGAAAAGGTTATAAATGCACTTTCAGAAGAGACTACCCAATCAACAGACTCTTCACAACCTTACCTTACCTTCGTTTACGACGTACGGCATTTCATACAAATTTTCAAGCCCTTGTTTTTCGAAATGACTGAACCGATTTTAATGAAACTTCATACAAGCAGGATACAAAGGTTTAAAAATTTAGTTAAGAACATTTTAGAAAAAAAGACGTAAACGCTTTTAAATAGCATAAAAGAAAAAGGAGATTATTGGCATTAGAACAGAAAGAATACAATGTTTATAATGCCCAAAGGTATCCCCTTTCTCTGCTCCTCCCCCTATCTTTGCTCTGCATAATCTCAGTTGACATCGAAAGGTATACCACCTGGCGTTGAAATAAAATTAACCAACTTCACCAAAACAAAACTAATCTCGAGGAACTGCTGTCGAAATTAAAAGGGCGTAACTCCATCTATAGCAAAACGTCGATATGCTTTTTACATAACGCCAGAACTACTATGAAAATCTCACAAAGTATTTAGCTAAGTACACCCTAAGACCGGTTATCGGCCGGCTACCAATAAATCGTCCGGTGCGATCCACACGTATCATCACGCTTGCCTTTCGAGGGGCTGCCAGGGCATTTTTCATCGTCCACGCGCTTCCTGCTCAGCTGATTTACTAGCGGCGAGATAAAGCAATCTTTTGCTAAGCTGTGCCTGCTACTTAGTTTGTATACCGTGGTAAGGTGTTTATGCTACAAAGTGTAGGTTAAAATATTGTTTGAGAGTTTTTCTTTCATATCTCTTACCTTGCTAAAACGTAGTTCTAAATAAGTCCATTTCTCCATCCTCGTTTTTGAGCTATATCTTGTATAGCTATATCTTTAGAAGATATAAAAACGCCACTGATGCCACGAGAGCCCAAGTATTTTAGAAAAGGATTATATATAATCATTTTCTAAAATGACTGGGCCCTCGATCGATCTGAGAGAAAAAAAACTGCTGCAAAGAACAGTTAAGATAAAATCGTTGGCATATTTATCAAGCTATGAGCAGGTAATAAAGACTTACAAATACTCATCATCATCATTTCAGCCGAAAGTCGTCCACTGCTCGACATAGGCCTGCCCCAAAAGGGTTCCCAATTCGCCACGCTAGGCCGGCGAATTGGCGATCGCAGTATGGTGTTAAAATGCATAGGAACGCTGCTGCCCATTCTCTAGTAAGTCCCTTTAGTCGCCTTTTACGACACCCATGTGAAGTAATAGGATGGTGCTATTCTTTACGTCCGGCACCACACAGAACTAACTACACTAATCTTACGCAAACCAGAAAGATGGAAAGAAAGAAAATGTATATATTGGGAATTGCACAGGAAGATCACAAATTAAACTAAATACACTCATAGATATAAAAAGTATATAATATAAAAAACAAAAGTAAAATGAAAATAATAACAGAAAATCCTGTAGAAGGCCAAAAGCAGCTTAGCATAATGCTGCGACATTTAAAAAAAAGTGTTGCAGCGCTGGTATTCTGATAGGGCACGCAGGAGGTTGTTGCAGTCCATTATCAGCTTCTACATAGTTCCGCTTATAATTCAATTGTTTCAGTTTAGTTTATTAGATCATCATCATCATCATCATGATCAGTCTTTAATGTTCCCACTGCTGGGACACAAGCCTCCTCTCTGTGAGAGGGAGTGGGCTGTAATCCACCACACGGGCCCAGTGCGGGTTGGTGGATGTCACATGTCTTCGAATTTTTGGTTCTAGGACATGCCGGTTTCCTCACGATGTTTTCCTTCACCGTATTATTAAGGCTTCTACATACCGGGGCGACTTGTCGCGTGACGCGACGCGACACAAAGGCACCGCTCGTCCCGCGACGCGCGGGGCCTTTGTGCCGTGTCGCGTCGCGCGACAAGTCGCGCTGGTATGTAGAAGCCTTTAGATCATTTAAGAAGTAAAGTTTAGTCACATTTAAATCCTGTTAAACTAAGAACTACGTACCTACGAAGTCGCGAGAAAAGCTATGTAGTTCTAATACTAGGTATGTCTTGGCCATGACAATGCCATCTCATCTGTTCCCATGGGATAGGATCATGCCTTGAGCAGCACATTCATCTGTAATGCCGATAACATTATACAGTATATCCTGATTTCCCCATGGGTTGGGAAGGTCAGGCTGTCCGTGTAACCAGAAATTCGCCATATCATGCCAGAACTAGTCTTGCGGATGATAAGCTTAGCAAAACAAGGGTTGGGGTAGACAAGCAAAACAAGAAGCCTAGAATATGTGCCTAAGTTATCTATATAAATAAAATACCGGTCTAGAGCGAGTCGGACTCGCGCACCGAGGGTTCCGTACGTATCTATGATGTTGATGATTTCTGAAAAACTGTGCTTTTTAGAGACATTGTTTTATTTTTCCTGTAATCTTTACATAGACTTCTATCACATCGATTAATTTCAGATTTTTATGTATGCAAACTAGCGGAGATACCCTTATCTCCGCTAGTTTGCATAGATAAAAATCTGAAATTAATCGAAATCGAAAAAAAATACCGTTACTCCCCGGGTAACAGTATTTTTTTTTTAATTTTTAATCAAAAGCGGAAACTATGCTGCCTAAAATAAAAAGGTTTGAGAATTTGTAAACAGCGTTCTTTCATATGATACCCCACATGCCCTAGTAGCCCCACTTCAAATTTTTAAGACCCCCTTTCAGTCCCTTTTGCAAACGTCATCTAAAACTATTCTAAATTTCAAGGTGATAGCATTAGTAGTTCTTGAGATATTCAGGTGTGACAGACAGACAGACTTAGTCTCACCATATTCCTTTTTACCATTTTGTTACGGAACCCTAAAAATTAATGGCTAAATGTGTTTCTAAGCGCAAAACTCACAATTCAACAATTTTTTATTTCAGATATTCGTTGAAATCTGAGAAAAGTTTAAAAAAAAGGAATATTTGAAAAGTTGCCGAGAAAAATTTAAAATTCGGAAAAACTGAAGGTGCGTTTTCTATGGGAATTTGGTATGAATTATTGAAATTATAAACCATAGAAATATGAGCAAGGTTTTAATGACAAAAGTGCTTGTGAGCTGTTTTTACAATAAAATTATTATCTATCTACTAAACACTCGGTACACGACAATGACTTCTGATTCACGCAATTGATAGTACCTACATTGTCAGGAATCAAGTGGTTATAAGGTATTTCCCATTTTATTTAATCTGAATATTACATTGTAAGAAATCAAGTTGTTTATGGTTATTTCCCGTCTCATTCAATTTCATGACGTTTCATTATCAGAAACAGCTTAAAAACTACTTAAGACGGAGATATATGCCAGTGACCTTGAGTGGTTAGCTTGCGTGTTCTGTACTGAGCTCACACAACGCGTCGTACGTTCAGCCAATAATAGGACTCGCCCATCAAGGAGCGCTGTCCCCAATTTGACGCATTATTAATTTATTATACACAAACCAAAAGGTGTTTTAATAAATCGCGTATACTAAAAGCTCAATAATTAAATTATCTTTAAATTGGTGAAGGTTTCAGAAAAATACACTTGGTAGATTTTGCGCCATTCTCAGTTTTTTATTCGCGTTAGACATAACTACAAATTAATTTCACTATGTAATATAAACATAATCAAAAATATTCACATATTAAATTATTGAGAAAATGCTTAAATTTAACATATTTTTTTTTCAAATCATTAACACTACTCGTTTAAACGTGATCTTCAGTATAAAATCATTAGAAGACGGTTATCGTCGCCTTAAAACACAACACTAAAATAAAACAAACAATAAACGAACAATCGACTCACTGAAAACAGTTGTAAACCAGTTTTATTCCAACGTATTCTTAAGCTAAGGCTACACTTACGCATAATCTACCAATGTAGTATACACATTTTCATCTCCCCAAACCAGGCTGGGTATCTTACCGAGAGCAGCGCGACTCGATGCCGATAGCCCGGTTTGCGCACAATTGTCGCATCTGACCAGCTATTGTGCTATGGGAACACGGCCTTAATTGCCACTCCGAATAAATTAAAACAAGGAATGCTATCTCATACGGCTTGTACCGCTTAGGGATACTAATGTTAGTATGTATTTGTACACGTAGTTCAGTTTTAGATAGTGGTAGTGTATGTTGTTGAATAGACAGGTGGCTGCTTATTTAATTACGGGAGTTTCTTGCCCGTTCTCCTCCATAGGAACCTACTACGCTTTGGAATGGGCAACTAGCTTCATCTCTCTGACTGACCGACCCCTTGACAATTCAAAAGTGCCTGTAATTGGTTTATTTGAAATAAATACTTACCCCCTTATTCCAAAACAAGGTTTATCTTCAGACCCAAGTTTAAACCATGGAGCCATTATTGAATTTCGAACTTTATTCCGGCTAATGTAAAGTTCCTAATACAAAACTGACAACTTAGTACCGAACTAAGTTTTCAGTTTTGTATTAAGAACGGTATTTCAATCACAGTTACGTTCTCATTACAAAAACTAGCTCCATGGCCAACAAGATTTTAGAGAGCAAATAGATGCTTTTCGAGAGCAAATGCACGCATTTGCTCTCGAAAAGCATCATTTTGTGAAGTGGAACTGATGATGGAGACCACAGATGGCCCCTGGAACAATATAATAATGAGTACCTATTTAACGGGTTGCGATTAACCAATTTATGCTCGTCACTATGCATATGGTGAGTGGCAGTTCTCCTGGTTCTTACCAGGAGAACTCCTCTTTGTAAAAGGTTATGAGCAGTTAACATTAGGCTATTGTAAAGTAGATAAATTCAAACCTGACCCACTAAAAAGTGAAAAATAAAAAACTTTTTATAAAAAAATTATAACCGACTACCAAAAATAACACTACAAAGTGAAAAATAACTTAAATTTCGGAAGTCGGTGGCAAAAAACTCAAATACAGATCCAAAGACACCGACTTCCGAAATTAAAGTTATTTTTCACTTTGTAGTGTTATTTTTGGTAGTCGGTTATTATTTTTTTGTAAAAAGTTTTTTTAATTTGAGGTTAATTTCTGTCGCTGTTCAGTTGTTTAGTACCGAGGTGATATGTCAGATGTTACACATCATATGCGACTACTGTAAGACTCGGTCTTTTTTTTTTTAATAAAGACGATCCTGGTTGCCTTTGATATGCAGTAAAGTGTCCAGTGACTTACGAAAAACACAACTTGAGACTCTTGCGATTGTCATATTCCGGTTCACGTAATTAACTAGCCTTATGATAAGATCCAATGGTTTTATTAGTGTCTAAAGATGACCCAATTTGCAAAATCTATACTCCATTTGAAATAAGATTAGACATTTAAATAATTTAGTTTACAGTCCGTTCAACCGATTTTGACTTCTATTCCGTAGGCATAAAGGATGGCCTTAAAAGCAAAAACGTGGTTACAATACCAACTGTTTATTTCAGCTGCCATTTGTAATGCCGCCATGCAATATAAGTCAAAATCGGTTGGATGGACTGTAAAAAAGGTTTATTTAAATGTCTAATCTTATTTCAAATGGAGTAAAGGTTTTAACAAGTTACCGCTATCGTCTTGAAAGTAGTACCTATATGAAAGGACGGTAGTAACTATAGCAACCTCCATTCTAACTATGTTACAGTAGTCATAATTTGCGTGTAATCTCGTAACGCTAACTATGAAACTTATTGACTTCCCACTCTATATTCCTACACGCTCGTAGCTCTGCCACGAATCCTGCGCGCGCGCAAACAGTTATAACACAAATGATAGAGTGGCAGAAGATCTAATCTTTGCAATTTACGTATAAATTCACGCTTTGAACGCCATCATTTTGTGTTTCAGACGCTTTAACGCTTCTACATACCGGGGCGACTTGTTGCGCGACGCGACGCGACACCAAGGCACCGCTCGTCCCGCGACGCGCAGGGCCTTTGTGCCGTGTCGCGTCGCGCGACAAGTCGCGCTGGTATGTAGAAGCCTTTAAAGTGTCCTAAAAGAGTTTACCAAGTCATCGCGCTATTCGGTGATAGTCGACATTCTATCAGGGGCCCAAGTCTGTTATTTTTATAAATTCAGTCATTCCAACACAATCCCATTGTCATTTTGCTAAAAGTTCGTAATCTGCTAAATTCATAATGTTCGATCATTGGTCGGTCAGTGTTCTCGTAATAGAATTGTGTTATTATAATGGCATTGTCGTATTGCCATTATTATAAAACCCATTAGTAGAAATGTCATTAATTTGTCATTATGTACGAGATTACCAATAAATGCAATTTCTTTCAATGTAGTGTCAGTGGCCGACCATTGGAAAGTCATAATGACGCCATTATAATAGTAAATTACCAAACTTGTCAAAATCAACAATTATGAAATCAATGATCGACCATTCTGACACTATCGTAATAATAGACTTGAGGCCCTGATTGCTGAGGGACTATGAGGGCAGAAACGATCTGTAATAGTTACAGTACAGCTGTGTCTCTCCTTCTCCCTTTAATACATCCAAAAGTTGTCTGTAAAAGATCGCTTTAAGCGATACGAGCGCCCATTTTGTTACCCTATGTAACATTTCAACATTTATATCTGTAGTTTATGGTGGACATAAATAAAGAGTATTCTATTCTACACTGACCCGAGGGCCTCGACAAGGATGGCAATCGCGTTCAAAGCGTTTTGTGTTTCTACGACTTTTAAAAGGTTTTTCAATCGAATATATTTTTGACTTTCCCTTCTTCGATATCGCACATGAAATGTGAAAAACTAGGCCCTCTTTTTGGTTATTTTTCTATACAATAAGTAACAAAACCCTGTTGTTCCTTCTACCTACGTTTTAAGAATCGGTATAAATACGTAATAAAGCAAGTCATTTATAAAAACTGTTCAACAAAAATAATTAAAATAAATATTTAATTATTAATATTTGTAATGTTTAACTGATTTCTAACCTCTTTCGTTCTTTGATTTTGACTTCTCGACTAGCCAATGTTCAATTTTTTTAAATTATAATTCCACCAATGTTGTGCTTGTAGGTTAATGTATACGTCCCTAAAAGGAACAACAGGGTTTTTGTTACATACTGTATATACGGTACAATAGATACGGTAGCTGCTATAGTATACGGTGCTTTAATTTCTGTAAACTGAATGATAAAAGCGGTTTTCAAAATGAGTCGTTATTGAAATAGAATACATAACCGATAAAAAAAAAAAAAAATCACAATAATTGAGATGATTTCTACATTAATTTAACCAGCTACTTTTTCTACAACTCAGCCTATAGCAGACCACTGCTGGACATAGGCCTCTCCCAGGCTGCGCCACAACACCCTGTCCGCCTTCCGCATCCAGTCTGTCCCAGCCACCTCTTTGTGGTCGTTGGTCGCCATCCCCATCTAGCTGGGGGGCACCCCACACTACGCTACCCAACTACATGAGTAAACAAACGGAACTTAACGCTAACTATTTATTCATCTTCATAACAATCTGCATGACAATCAGTTTGGTTTTCGGCCCAAACTGTCCACAGAAGCTGCGATTCTGAGACTTAAGCATGTCGTCAGATATTATACGGATCGCAAAACTCCTGTGTACGCGTGTTTCTTGGATCTTTCCAAGGCCTTTGATCTGGTGTCATATAACATCCTGTGGGAGAAGCTAAAGAGTATCGGGTTACCCCCAGAACTCTCGAACATATTTAGATATTGGTACAGACACCAGATCAATAGCGTCAGATGGGGGGATGTAATGTCGGAACCTTATAGGTTGGAATGTGGGGTGAGACAGGGGGGGTTGACCTCTCCTGCGCTCTTCAACCTCTATGTGAACGCCCTGATCGTTGGGCTCAGCAGCCAGCATGTTGGTTGCCATGTGGATGGAGTATGTGTCAATAATTTGAGCTACGCTGACGACATGGTGCTGCTGAGCGCATCGGTCTGCGGTCTTAGGAAATTGATGGGGACCTGTGAAGAGTATGCCTCGAGCCATGGGTTGAAATATAATGCAGGGAAGAGCAAGTTCATGGTGTTTGGAGCTAGTAGTCCAAGAAGTATGAACAGTGTACCCCTGTGTTTATAAATAATGCTCCGCTTGAGAAAGTGGAACAGTTTAAATACTTGGGTCACATTATTACAGCTGACCTAAAGGACGATGCGGACATTGAGCGAGAGCGGAGGGCGTTGTCAGTCAGGGGTAATATGATAGCGCGTAGGTTTGCGCGTTGTTCGAGGGAGGTAAAAATAACGCTCTATAGAGCTTATTGTACATCCCTCTACACGTGCAGCCTGTGGGCAAAGTATACTCGAGCGGCATTCAGCACCCTCCGCGTCCAGTTCAATAACGCGTTCAGGGCGGTGTTGGGGCTGCCCTGCCACTGCAGCGCCTCGGGCATGTTCGCGGAGGCGCGCATTGACTGCTTTTACGCGACCATGCGCAAGCGGTGCGCGTCTCTAGTGCGCAGAGTGCGGGGCAGCGCCAATACCGTCCTGGTGATGATCGCCAACAGACCGGATTGCCTTTATATTCGGCAATGCTGTAGCAGACATATTGTTACCTTGTGAGCGTTTTTGTCTGTGCTTGTTATTTTGTCTGTGCTTGTTATCTTGTCTGCGCTTGTTATCCTGTCTGTATCATTTGTATGTAGTAAATTAAATTTTTTCATGTAAACTTATGAGTCTTGTTACTTGAAATAACGAAATTTTATTTTTTATTTATTTATAACCTCAGCCGAAAAACGTCCAGTGCTGGACATAGACCTCTCCCAAGCACCGCCACTTCGACCGGTTCTGTGCTTCCTGCATCCAGCGGATACCTTCACAAGGTCATCGGTCCACCTTGTAGGAGGCCTTCCATTGCTACGTCTTCCGGTACGCGGTCGCCACTCCAGAACCTTTCGGCCCCATCGGGCTGTTCTGCGAGCAATATGCTGCGAGCCCTGCCCACTGCCACTTAAGTTTGTTAATTCTTCGGGGTATGTAGGTGGATGGAGACGGCTATGCTTGGAGTTTCTTGGAGTGCTAGCTAACATAAGGCAAATCATTTAATTTAATGTTTTGTGTTGCGTAATGCAAATTATGTTACATTTTATTGTATAGATTCAAGTTTTCTAACTGAACAGACAGCTGTGCTGCTGGGAAGTTTGTTGCGCCACTTCTTCTCCCCAGCTAAAGCACTAGGAAATGGTGAAGGGTGGGCGTTTTTGAGGGACTGTCTCATATAATTTTTGACGTTTGAAAAGTGCTGATTCTCAGCCTAGTTTGAATAAATTACTTTTTTCCCTACGTGATCGAATCATAAATGAAGAGATCCGCAGGCGAACCAAGGTAATTATTTCTTAATTAGATCAAATACTAGACCTTCTTAACCTATCTGTTCTAGCGGTAATACGTCGTTGTTTGGCCAGCTATAGTTAATTGAAATGCGTGTAAATATTTGCTGCGTTCGTTCTCTTATGAAACAGGCTTATTAAGGGCACTGTCGCTGTCTACGCCAATTCTGCGTTTGTTTTATAATATGCATAACATTTATGTTTAGTATAACTTGCTGCTTATGTAGGCAAAAGTTTCATAAACGTAGTAAATTGTAGTACACACGATCTGTATTAGTTCTTGTGTGTAGTTGTGTATTGTGACTCTCTCGACGGTCTTGTGGTCGAAAGCGATACTGCTGAGCATGAGGTCTTGGGTTCGATTCCTGGGTCGGCAAAGTGTTATTGGGTTATCTAGAATTTCTCAGTAGCAGCCCGGAGTCTAGATTTGTGCGGCGTTGATCTAGAAAGAAAGAAAGAATAAAGTTTTTTTTGACACAGTTCGTGAAACACAAAATACAAACAATAAAAAAACAGTGACAATAATGTTTTAACAACAATGATATGTGCCTCACGACTGCCCCAAAAACGTTCATTTCAGCATTAATGCCAGACAGATGCTGTCTGACGCTGGTTTTCTAATGAACCTTTAGGGACAAGTGATCGAAAGTAGAACGCAACAGAATATTGTGCATGAAGCAGCATGAAGAGGCTCGCTCCCTATTACATGGGACTTAAGCATAGCTGGTGAAATATGGGTGTATTATAGGTGCTGCCTAGCTCTTCTGGGATTGGAGGTTGTTTTTGTGTAGGAATTTTTTAAATAACTTCTTCCGCTCTGGGCGGAGCGGGACCCGCTCCACCCAAAGCGGGAGAAGTTATTTCAAGAAGAGACTGAAAAGACACGCCCACCCGGTGGGCTCGGTCTCGGTTTTTGGTCGGCTTGTTTCTCAAAGTTGTGTTTACCGAGCTAGATGACTAGCCCTAGGTAGACATACTCGAGACATAAGACGTGAGAAGTATTCAAACTCAAAGCATTTATATCAAATAAACCAATTACAAGCACTTTTGAATTGTCAAGGGGTCGGTCAGTCATAAAGATGAAGCCAGTTGCCCATTCCAAAGCCTAGTAGGTACCTATGGAGAAGAACAGGCAAGAAACTCCACGTATACTCTTTTAAATTAACATATATTATAATATCTTTTATTCCTGTTATTTTCGTCATTGATTACTCTCCATTTTTATTTATTTACTTAACCCTCGTTAATTAATCACGCTTAACTTAGCCGTAGTTAATTATTGCAATAACTGTTGAATCTCTGAATAACAAGCTAGCTTAGCCTGTTACCTATTAGTATACCTGCCATTTAACGCTTTCCTCAGTTAACTTTTATGATGATATGGATAATTATTAATATTAACATATTTACTCATCTAAGCAATGTTCTTAACTGTAGATGTAGGGATATTCACATGTCATTATAATTCCTAATCAACAGGGGCTATGGTTTTGATATCTTACTTACTTATAACTTAATTATATGCATGCAAATATTTGAAATGCCAGGTGATTACTCATTTTCCCTTTTAGAATTGATTACCTAGGAACATACATAAACTCATGCTTTCTTCCCATAGGGGTAGGCAGAAACTATAGAACGCCACATTGTACGCTCTTTACATACCTATAGGAACATACTCGTATAACAAAGAAACAAAACTTTTTTGTTACCTTTGTTTCAACCTCGATATTTCTTTTAACTTAAAAAATAGTCTTGATATTTATTTCATATACATAAAAAATGTGCTATAAATTGTATAAATTATAAAAATATCTAAATCGATCCACAATTGACGAAGAAATCGGTGAAAATACACAAATAAATAACAAACATACAGACGAACATTTATAACCTATAAAGTAGTGATTTGGGTTGCTTATTATAAGGTCAATAACAGAAAATTCTGATTTGGAAACTCTACGATGTCCCAGTATAGTTAAATAGTTCCTTTACTATAATAATATAACAAAACAAAACATACTAATATTTGCTATATCAAAAGATTAACTAGTAAGCTAACTTATTGAGCTTAATATGGCCCCCCCATATCTGATTGTTTTCGAGATCGCTGGCCCAATTACAAACGTAAATATAAGGCAAGCACGGTGATTAAATTAAACAAGAACTTCTATAGAAGTTAGGAGTTATATTATTATTTAAACAGATATAGAAGATAAGATAGTAGTTATATTATTATTTAAACTTATATAGAAGTTTGAGTTATATTATTATTTAAATTTTAGAGAAGATAGGAGTTATATTATTATTTAAATTTATATCGAAGTTAGGAGTTATATTATTATTTAAACAGTTATAGAAGATAAGATAGTAGTTATATTATTATTTAAACTTATATAGAAGTCAGGAGTTATATTATTATTTAAACATATATAGAAGATAGGAGTTACATTATTATTTAAATGTATATCGAAGTTAGGAGTTATATTTAAACTTTTATAGAATTTAGGAGTTATATTATTATTTAAATCAAGCAATATAATACGGAGTAGGTATACATAACATGTTTCGGTTAACTATTTATTTAAGGTATACCTAATAGCAATAGGTTCACCCCCTATTATATGGGATATAAACATAACTGGCGAAATGTGGGTGTAGCACCTCTGCCTAACCCTTTAATACAGGCGTGATACTATGTTATGTTGTCTAATACCTAAGTTTTTATTAAGTACACGAACTCCTTATTTGTAGTACTTTTAGGTCGATTCTTGCAAACCACAAAAAAAATTGCTATAGGCGTGCTGCGTAGCAGTTTCGTTGACAGTTGTAGCTCAATCTACGCTTATCAAATTGTTATTGTATTCAGTATGTGATAATGCAAAATAACCTATATATTTCGGTAATATAGGCAGTAGACGCATTTAAATTGAAGAATATGATCTTAGCTAATAATAGAATTGACCAGCCACGATTGAGAAATAAAACCGAATAAACAAAACCGAGGGCAAAACCCAAACTACTCACGTATAACCTTTGATTCAGAACATAACAGAAAAAAATAATGTAATCTGAACAAAAAATGTCACAAGTAGGCGTAATAAAATGAATCGATGCCCAAACAATAGTAATGAACCTGTCCACAATACTCGAATTGTCACACAAAATAACAAAAGAAACAACAATCCACTCTTAAGTGGCCCGCACTACGATAATCAATCTAGTTTTACATCTGATTAGGTGCAAATTACAATACAAATAGACCAGTCACGATTTAAATGTTTGTTGAAAAAAATGACTTAACTTTTTGTTAAACATTTTCGCAAAAAAGACTTACAACCGCACGCAACATGAGCTACAATCGTTTGAAATAGGAATCCAATTCAAACGTTCTACCCTAAATATATGTTTTTACTCAAAACGTTTTATCAACCACGTAATGTTTACATAATTTAGATTTCTAAAATTAGAGCAGTAGAGTTCAAAAATGCTTCGTTGTTACCGAGTGTTACGTTCCTTCTCTTCGCGCAACAACAGTGTCTTTGCGCTTACGTCAAGGTGACATGAGATGTTAATACCTATTGTATTAGTGCTAAACATCCGTGACCTTACGATGTACAAAGTTCACTAAGTGCAAGAGGCACGATTTACCCACACCGATAATCGCCGGAAAATTGTCGGAAAATTCGCTACGCACTTTATCATCTGCACTCGTCTATGTAAACATGGTAAAGACTGTTAAATCTGTGTGAGTGTAAAATAACATAAGTAAGTTTCTGATAACAGGTTCAGTTATCAGTTTATAAACTGATAACTGAACCTCAACAATGGTGAAGATGGATGTTTTTAAAAGCAATACATTTTCTGAACAGCCCTAAAAGAGCAAAAGTGATAAGTTGCGGGGGCACAACAGGTAGGCAGCATACATACGCACATGACATGTGACCAAGTGTGATTACTAACAAACACAAAAGAGTATCACCTGTAGAGCGTCTCGCACACACGCACGCTCGAGGTAATAAATCTGAGCAACACGAACAAAATGGTGCACGCACACACGCAGCGCGGTTCACCTGAGTAACCTCCTCATAGGGTCGCGTGCGAGTTCATTTGTAGCACACTGTTGCGTTTTCACCTGTTGAGCGGCGCGCATGTGTGGGTGCCCGCGTAGTGTTTCAGTTGGTCGGTCTGTTTGGCGCGCTTTGGTCGTATCGTCTTGCTTCGGACATTCCGCGCTTCGTACCCACGTGTGCGCACTGAATGCTAATTGACTGTACTGATAAGTGCGCGCTGACATTTGACTGGCGATAACATTGTGCCTATGTCCTGGTGAAACCATTGTTTAGCCATTTTTTTTGTTTTTTTTGCTCTTATTGAATGACAGAATTTTCGTTAAGTGGACAGTGATAGAAAGTGTTTACAGTGACTTTGGACGTTTCGTTATCCAAACTGAGGAATATTTCGACCGAAGAATACATTTGGAAATACATAAAAGGTATGTTTTTGTTTTTGGGGATAAATGTTTGTGAATTCGGTCCAAGTTTGAATTATTATTGCGAATACAATGTCGCTTTACCTCATCTGAGTTGTAAACACATCAAATGATTATGATTAGCATGTAATCCTTTACAATTTATGGCACGACATGGCATATAATTACGGTCGTAATTCATTGAAATATATCTAAATGTCATATTTATATGACATCAATTGAATTAATTAATAAGCTATAAATTGGCTAGAGTCAGCCCAGTGTGACAGGGGTAGGATTTTAATGGGGCTCCAATTGATTTTAATGGTATACTAAATTAGCGAAGATCAATTACCGAGTTTATAGCCAATTCTCTACAATCCTTCTAATTAGAGTGATATTTATATTATGACTATTGGTTTACTCTATTCATATCCTTGTATACGTTCTAAATAAGGGAGTTGGTTTCGATAACATTTTAGTGACTTGCTAACATAACTACATAATGTCAGTTAGCTAATAGAAAAATAACTAACTACACGAGCGACACTCGTTTATACGTAGGTTTTTTAGATAGTGTTTTTCGTCTTCAAAAAAGTTTTCAGTGACGAGTTTTAATATAAAAACCTTCTGTGCTTTTACTACATGTGTAGGTATTCAATATTTAGGCTCACTTGCAGCACACATCACTAAATACGTTTAGCACTAAACGAATTTAAAACATTGCTCTATTTCTGTGAATTGTTTGGAGTTGACAAGGTCAGGAGAATCTTAGACTATAAAAGGTCAGTATGATGTTTTAAATATGTTTAGCGCTAAATGTATTTAGTGAATTGTGGTGCAAGTCTTAGAATGTATAACCAATTAGCTCTAAATCTATGAAATATAATTTCTAGCACGGTTCTTTCACCAATCGTAACTGATTTTTTCCATTTTAGAAAATTAATAAATATAATACATCAATAATTCTTCTAATCAGCCTTCTTCTTATCATTTTTGAGTTAAAGAAGGTGTGTGTTACTTAGAAGCTAAGTACCTATAACTAGATCCAGAACAGGAATTTCTTACGATTTTTTTCTCCTCCACATGCAATGCAATCCAATATATTTCTTAATATTCCAATTTCTCTTAGGTCCAATTTCTAAATCAGCTGTACACGAATCGCAAATCTTAACCGATAGTGAAGCGTAGTCTGCGTAGCGCAAACTTCGTAGCGTAGTCTTCGTAGCACAAACTTCGTAGCGTAGTATATTCTGCTCGCTGATTTTACTTCACTGCAAGTCAAATTTAATAAAAATTATAATGACAATGTGTACATGATACATGTATTATATGTCAGTGATACATTAATAACTAGCTTCTACCCGCGACTTCGATCCTCCACGTCGCATCTCATCGCTTGCCCGCGCTATTAAGTACTTCGTTCCTTAAAAACATTTAAACATATTTTTTGACAATTTGGGTCTTTGGATCAACAAGATGCTTATACTGTAAAATTTTAAGACTCTATCTCCAACTGTTTGGCTGTAAAACCTGAGTGACAGACGACGGACGGACACGTGAGTGACAGCCATTGGGCTCCTTTTGAACCCTTCCCGCCTTATTACAAAACAAGTTTTATATTTTGACATGGCTTAAACCATGGAGCCAGTTTTTGTAATAAGAACGTAACAGTGATTGAAATACCGTTCTTTATACAAAACTGAAAACTTAGTTCGGTACTAAGTTGTCAGTTTTGTGTTTAGGAACTTTACCATAGTCGGAATAAAGTTCGAAATTCAATAAAGGCTCAATGTTTTAAACCTGGGTCTGAAGATAAACTTTGTTTTGTAATAAGGGGGTTCGGGTATCGAACCCTAAAAACAAACTATTCAGCTTTATTATAAGTTTATAGTTAGATCCATTAAAAAGTGCTTTTTATTTCTTAGCTTTCTTAGTTTCAATCAATACCTACGGATGTGTGACGTTAATTTCATCGTACCAGACTTGCTTGAGTTCTAAGTAATTTAATTTGTTGGCATATTAAGCTACTTATCCTTTCATTATAAAACTGTCATTTTAAATACCAGCACTCTCTTTTAACCCTTTAATGACCACAGGTTTATCAACCATCAATCCCTCTCTCAAAGAAAAACATATAACCATTAACACCACGTATTACACAATAGAAACACGGCAGTCATTACGAAGAATTAATATCTTATATATTTTCCTTAGTCATAAAACCTTAAGGAGGTAATATTATGTAGGTATTTCTTTGACGTCATCTATCGATCACAATTGTAATTGGCTGTAATTGGTGGGCCAAAGAAGTACGTCAGCGTGAGAACAGTTACAATTAGAGTCGTTATTGAATTGTGATGGGTTGATTGGCTGTTTACATAGTGGGCCAGGATATGTAAAAGATATTTTTTTATTAGCTGCTAAGTTCCAACCTGCGGAGGTACTCCCCTCACAAGTTGAGGAGTTCGAAACTTTGCTGACAAACTTTTATTTTGGTAGACATAACAATTGTTTGGGTAATTGTGAACAATTGTAGTTGTGTATTGCATATGATATGATAAGAATAACACATGTGAACTAACATATTTAAGCTAAAATTCTCTATATGTTTAACGTTTTGCTTGCTAAATTAACTAACCGATTTAGATTTCTAGCAAAAAGCTAGTTGGATATCTGAAAAGGACTACAGGGTATTCCAGAAATGAGCCAAGGGCTGTTTGGAAGCTAGTTCGCCTCAGGTTTCCAGGCATTTCTAAACCATAGAGATACTCAAGTCTAGCTCTCATAATTATTTATGGAAACCAAAATCAAAACAGCTTCATTACCAGTACAGTCCCAACTGATCCTTAAATTATAAAGATTCAAAATAAAATATCCATGAATGGAACCCAAAGTCCGTCCAACATGGACCATTATGTAAAGGTGTCATTACCAGCTAATTAGTGAGACATCAAGTGTCAAATGTAAGTCAAAAATGTCAAGTTTTTTTTTCCTTTTACACGATAACTGCATGATGAATTGTTTCCAAAATGTCAAAACTTTTGTTAATGACGTGAGAGTTGAGACATGTGTTTTACTTAATTTTTTTAAGGTTAACAGAAAGTAAGGCTGAGTTAAGGCTGTTTTTTAGAAATTGCCTACAGTTATTTTATTTTAACCTACATTAATACTTCCTTTAGATACTCAAGTGCGTCTACCAGAAACATAGTTTTTAGGAAAATATTACACATATAAATTTTTTTAGGAGAATATTAACCATATGAAATTATTAATATTTTGCTCTAGGTTTAGTTTTTTTTGTTTGTTTCTATTTGCTGTACTTTGGACGCGTTTTTTTTGTTATATCGTCCTCACATTTAGTTATAAATTCAAAACTGAAGATATAACAATATTTTTGTAACATATTCAAATCAAATCAAAAATATTTTTATTTCACATAAGCCTACATGGGCACTTATGAAACGTCAGAAGCTAGGTGCACGGTTCCAATTGGTCCGGCAAGAAACTCCACGGTCACTCTTTAATTAAAAAAAATTAAATTGGCTTTTACAATGTTTTCAAATTAGTGTTAATAGGTATGAGAGGACAGCGTAGCCCCGTCAAAGTACCAGGTACTTAACAAAATAGAAAATGGTCTACAGATCTACAGTCTATTAGGCCTACAACGTCCTCACATTGACAAAAAAAAACAATATAAAATATGATTAAAATAATAAAAGTTAGAACCTTGTTGAATTTAAATTGTAGGTGTAGGGGTATTACATTTAAAAGAGTGTCCATGGAGTTTCTTGTCCGTTCTTCTCCATATGTACCTACTGCTCTTTGGAACGGGGAACTAGCTTCATATTTCTAACTGACCGACTCCTTGGCAATTCAAAAGTGCCTGTAAATGGTTTAATTGAAATAAATGGTTTGAGTTTGGGTATTGAAGCTCTGGCCTGTAGCAAAACGCTGAGCCCTTAACCACTTTGTTGATAGGCTTCTTAGAAAGTAAAAACCAATGACCCTATTATAAGTTTTAGTAGGGGTTATTATTAATACTGCGGGAATTACATTAATTTATGAGATTGTGGTAAATTCATTATGTCGAAAGGGAATATCGCTATATCTACGTTTATTATTGTTGCGTATACTTTCCTGGCTTATATTATCCGCTCCGTGTCGTGCCGGACGTAAAGAATAGCACCATCCGATTTCTTCCCGTGGGTGTCGTAAAAGGCGACTAAGGGACTGCTAGAGAATGGGCAGCAGCGTTCTCTATGCATTTTTAAAACCATACTGCGATCGCCAACCCGCCTGCCAAGCGTGGCGATTATGGCAAACCCCCCCCCCCCGTTTGGGGGAGGCTTATGTCCAGCAGTGGACGTCTTTCGGCTGAAATGATACTTTCCTGGAAAGTACAGAAATAAGTATTAGACTGCTTGACTTGAAAAAAAATCAGAAACTAAAATATTTACTACATCAAAATATGGAGAAAATTTGCTCCTTTCTGCATGAGCTTTACTTACGAGGAAAGCTCCAGCCGTTCTAAAATAATTATCTAAACTCGGATTTCTAATTTGCTAGACCAAAATGACAATTGCAATCAGCATTTAAAAAAAAAATCACCTGATATATAATTAATATTATAGAGACAACACGGGAACAGTTAAGGTCCTCCTGCAGAGAATGATTTAGTGGTCCTTAGTGAGAATCACTCGGTAACTATATCTATTATTTACTATACTCCATTTGAAATAAGATTAGACATTTAAATAAACCTTTTTTACAGTCCGTTCAACCGATTTTGACTTTTAATGCGTTGGTGGCATGACAAATGGCAGCTGTAATAAACAGTTGGTATTGTAACCACGTTTTTGCTTTGAATGCCATCCATTATGTCTACCGAATAGAACTCAAAATCGGTTGAACGGACTGTAAACAAGTTTATTTAAATGTCTAATCTTATTTTCAAATGGAGTGTAGGTTATTTTTATGTCGACACCAAATGTAATTTTGAGGAAGCGGAACGAGTGAGGGTGAGGCAAGGTTCGCGCCCTCGCTGTCCTAGTCGCCGCAGGAGACGCTTCGGGCGTCGGGAGTCGCAGGCCGATTTCCGGCCACCGTAGGCTCGGGCTTGCGGACGGTGAGCGATGGGTAGCTCGCCGTCCGATAAGGACCAGGCCCGGGTCGATGGCGCGTTGTGTTCCACACGTGCCTCAAAGAGATGTCAGCACCAACTGACGGGGTCCGTTAGGAACAATGCCTGCCAGGGATGCGGCACACAGTCGGTCCGGCACCACACGGAACTTTTACATAGGGTGACACAATAGGCGTTCTTATCACTAAAAGCGATCTTTTAAAGACAACCTTTGGGTGGATTAAGAGGAAAGGAGGTACATAGGGAATAGTACAGGGAATAGTGCAGGTAGTCTGTGGTGTACTATTTACATATATATATACAATAAATACATACATACATAACACATATTTATAATAGTAATCGTTAATCTGTCTCATTAATCTGCTCTTAGGCACGGCTACAAAGTCAGTTGGAACTGCATTTCGTTAAACAGAAAAGAGAAAACGTATTCACTTCTATTTCATTTATTTTAAGTACAGTCGTCTCCATAAATACTTACAAGACATTAATAGGCCGTGCAACGATGATCGCTGCTTATTACCATCAGGGCCGGTCACGCTCCGTCCCGGAAGTGACAACACTAGCTGCTCATTGACACGCCGGGCGCGGGACTGACACGCGTGTCACCTCCCTAGCACGTCTTCAATATTCAATGTTAAGGGCTCGTTCTCACGTTCAACAGAAAAATTAAACCAATAAATTGTTATTCATGATTTATTTACTTTGATTGACCAGAAAAAAAAACTTATTTACTACTGCAATTAAACTTGCTCTGAAACCTAAAAAAACAAATGTTTGTTCGAATACTGTGTTAATTTTATTCCATTCAATAATTATTCAAATTTCCCTAAAAAACACATCGGGATTCTTATTATCTTATAACCGATATTTAATAATAGATTGATAATAATAACCGATATTTTGGAAAATACTACAAGTCTAGGACTCACGTTCAGACTGGTAGGTACCTAATCACTAGTACGTAGCATCTCCTAGAACCAAGAGTAGTTATATTTATTGCCAAGCTACTAATGTGCACATTAAGTGGACACCTCATTTAAATTAACATTTTAAAATTAATAGTTTTTGCGTGACTGCAAAGTAAACAATCCTGTTGCGCAAAACTACATTTTATTTCAATACCGGTGTCCATCTTGCGAAAATTATTGTTTTCTTTAGTTTTATTATTTATTTATTTATTAAAACTTCATGCACAAGTAAAAAAATACTGTACAAAGGCGGACTTCGTGTTTATCTTCACGTATTTATGTTCTTAGGTCAAAATAAACAATATTATGTTTGGCGAAATGTTTATTTAAACTTATGACATATTGCTGTGACTAGTTCGGGTACGATTTATTTTAGTATGACAAAGAAATGATTAAAATCACGAATTTAATTCTACATGCCATTTGGCATCAGTGACTATATTGCTCTACTGACAAGTGACTGTAGAATAAACAAAAAAAACATTTCCCCGAAAAAGGATCGAGTTACTTCACCACAGTACCCCGTAATATAGTGAAAGAAAGAATAATATTTATTTGGCAACAGTTCGTGAAACACCAAATACGAATAAAAAAAAAGTAATAGATGAGAATAGATGGTGATGTTAGTGGATATTTCGGGATACTTTTAGAGTAGATTCGCAAATACAGCTTTAAGAGCGTTTACACCTTACAGCATTTCATACGAACTTTCAAGCCCATGTTTTTCGAAATGACTGAACCGATTTTAATTACAATTCATACGCTTAAGCAGGATACAAAGGTCTTAAAAGTTAGTTAAGAACATTTTCGAAAAATAGTGTTACAGCCAAATTAGACCGATTTTAAATTTTCCATAGAAACAGAGATTTCCAATTATCTGTTTTTAAATAAAACATTTTGAAAATGTTATTAACTAACTTTTTAGACGTTTGTATCCTGCTTATGCGTATGAAGTTTCATTAAAATCGGTTCAGTGATTTCTAAAAACAAGGGCTTGAAAGTTTGTATGAAATGCCGTAAGGTGTAAACGCTCTTAATATAATTATGCACTAGCTTTTGCCTGCAAGTTCGCCCAGGTAGTGGCCAGCTTTTATCCCGCGAGAGGCATTATCTACCCAGCCTTTTCCCAACTATATTGGGGTCGGCTTCCAGTCTTACCGGACACAGCTGAATACCAGTATTTTACTTGGAGCGACTGCCTATATCTGACCTCCACAACCCAGTAATTCGTCAAATTCTACAGTAACTGGGTAATACGATACCCCTTGATAAGACTGATTGTCAGACTTTCGGAATTTATCCCGCGAGAGTATAGATGTTAAAATTCAAAATAAAAATAATTACCTAATACAGCAAAAACTTTCAACGTTCGACTTCTTTTACTACTCTCTTAAATTGGCTGGCAATATCTGTACCCCAAGTGTAAGTTAGCAAGTAAGTAAACGTAACTAGCGCGTTTGCGTTAAGATTTTTATTCTCACTCTTATACTCTTAGCATTATGATCTATCAGTCAAAATTTAACGCAAACGAAATAGTTACGTTTACTCTCTTGCAAACTTACACTTGGGGTACAGTTCACAGTTCACGAGCGATTTTATTTCGGTAGTCTATCTTTCAGAACGCACCCTTAACCGCCAGACACAAACAATAATGGCTCGGTTCGAATGTGGGCCGCGTCCGCATAATGTTTCATCCTCTTGTGTTATTTCTAAACGTTTCGTCTTATGGTAAACAGGGCTTACTATGTGGTCGGACGTATCTAGTTTATTACCAGGCAGGTATAAAAGGAATAGGGTGATTGGTGTATGAGCTTTTATTCGTCTTATTTATGTAATAAGTGACCAAAAAAACAATGGATGGACTGTGTGACAGATCAGGATAGAAAGGTGGTGACTCCCGAGACGACTAATAGAGAAGTATCGGATAAAAAATACATGTTGTGCTGACCCCAAATACATATAGTGGGATAAGGATAGGATTAAGGATAATGATGATTTAAAAAAAAAAAAAAACTTTTTTTTACAAACTTCACTGACATAATGTTTTCTAATTTAGTTTTGACATTATTATACCTTTTTTTTTTTTGGGTGGGACATTATCAAATAACTTCTCCCGCTCTGGGCGGAGCGGGAGGGCGTGTCAGACTTTTACTGACTAAAACCCACCCGTATTCCTTCATTTGCCTGTGTGCCAGGGCCACGATATCCCTTTCGGACAAACTCGCAACCCTGGCAGGCATTGGCCCTAGCGGACCCCGTCAGTTGGTGCTGACAACTCTTTGTGGCGCGCGTACTTACAATTTTAATTTTAACAAGGTTCTAACTTTTATTATTTTAATCATATTTTATATTGTTTTTTTGATGACTATCACCCGGATTTTAATTCACTTTCACAGTCTTTCTCACTTTTCACTCTCTTTTTAGTCACTTTGCCTTACTCAATACGATACAACAAAATGCCCACTCCAAAAAACCATTACACATTATTTAAATCAGTAGTTCTTAACAATATAAAAAAAAAAAAAAAAAAAATCAATAAACTCAACAATGTATGGGATATACATAATTGCGCATGCGCCAGTCACATCAGTACGTCGCGGGTTCAAACCACGAGGTGTCAGGTTATAGCTATAGGTCTGTAGCACTTCAAGGGTCTGCATTGCTACTGTTTATTTTTATAACAGACTAGCCTCTGCTCGCGACTTCGATCGCGTGTTTCTTGTTTTTAACCCCCGACGAAAAAAAAGGTCTGTGGCACCGTAGCTCTTAAACGGATGAACCGATTTGGATGTGTTTTTTTTTTATTTGAAAGCGGGTTTTCTAGTGGTGGTTCTTAGACATGTTTTATCAAAATCGGTTCAGCCGTTTTAAGGTTATCCACTTTTAACATAAAATATATCCAATGACACTCGGCAATACTGTAGCTACCCATTAGTGAAAGAATTTTCGGAATCAGATCAGTTAGTTCCGAAGATCACCCCCTACAACCTCACAAACTCACAATATACATATATTTTTTATATTTATTTATTAGTATACAAAAAGAACGAAGGACGTACTGAGAAAGATTGCGTATAATTTTCAGCTAGAATCAAAAGTTTGGCCAGTATTTTCCGACCAAAACGTACCCGTGATTGTTGTATAAATGAGTTTTGTTTGTTAATTCTAGAAATAAGAAAAACAATTGGCAACAGAGATATCCTACCTAATATTATAAATGCGAAAGTAAGTTTGTTTGTTTGTTACCCTTTCACGCCTCTGAACTCTGAACGCCACTGAACCGATCATCTTGAAATTTCGCATATACGTTGTCAGCCTGTCAGGTGTACAGAAACGAACATAGGGTACCTTTCATCCCGAAAAAAAGTACTGTTCCCGAGAAAAAAAAAAAAAAGGTTCTTATGATAATAGATGGCGCCACGTGTCTTTCAAATCATGATGGAATTGTATTATTATAGAATCTTTAGTAGTGTGTTAAGAGTTTTTTGCCGCCAAACGCCAAACAACAAGCAGAGTACAACCCGAATTAATTGTCAAATTCTAAATTAACGCGAGCCAAGCCGCGGGGAAAAGCTAGTCAAAAATATCGAATAGTTTTGTAAACATTGTCTGTTTGGTGGTTTCGCTAGGTATGTCTTTCTGTGAGGGAAAAAGCCTTTGCCCTGATTTTTTTTTCGATCTAGGCCTGATTGGACGCACAAACCAGGTATACTTTGAAAGCTAATAACTGATGGAGAATGCTTATAGATAATATTAGGATCATTCCACATCAGTGCTTCCTTCCTTGCGATGACCACAATAATATTATACCCCACAAAATTTAACCTTATAAGTTATAACATAGGTATAACAGCGGTCGTATGTCTCGGGTTCAAACCGCGAGGTGTCGGGTTCCACCGCACCGTAAAGGCTCAAGTAAAGACACGACTTTATTACCAGCGCGTTTTCGCTACTGCACCGCGAAACACACTTGCAGCGGCGTCACACGATACTTTATTAAAAAATAAAAATGAAAGTAATTGTTGTAAAGTGAATGGTTGCCTTTTAAAAAAAAACTGAAGACTGATTAAAAGTTGTTCTTATTTCAAAATTGAATGCAAAAAAAATTACGCATTCTCTTCTTCGTTTATCTGTCATCTCTGCTTTTTTGGGAGTATAGTATGTTAGCAGGATATAATTTAATTAAATACAGAATAAGGAAAGTTATGGATGAAGAGTTTAGGGATAAGGCCACTTTTGCTAGATAGCTCACAAAATAAATTAGGGCTAGAAACATAATTACATCATCACTACATATTATATAAAACAAAGTCGCTTCCCGCTGCCTGTCTGTCCCTATGTATGCTTAGATCTTTAAAACTACGCAACAGATTTTAATGCGGGTTTTTTGAATAGATAGAGTGATTCCAGAGGAAGGTTTATATGTATAATACATGCATAATATAGTAGAGAAACGCTGCACATCAGCATTGGACCCGTGTGAAGCCGGGACGTGTCACTAGTTACATATATTTCTGTTAATTAGGATTCGGTCAATTGCAAATAAAACTGTAAAATCAAAATCAAAAATATTTTTATTTCACATAAGCCTACATGGGCACTTATGAAACGTCAGAAGCTAGGTGCACGGTTCCAAGTGGTCGTTTCCTATGGAGAAGAGCCGGCAAGAAACTCCACGGTTACTCTTTTAAAAAATATTGGCTTTTACAATTATTTTCAAATTACAGTGTTAATAGGTATGAGAGGACAGCGTAGGCCCCTCAAAAGTATCAGGTACTTAACAAAATAGAAAATGGTCTACAGATCTACAGTTTATTAAGCCTACGAGTAAAACGCCCTCACATTAACAACTGTAACTTAGGAAACCACCATGCCAGCCAGCCTAAAACTCCACCTATTTTTTTTTTTTTTTGGGTGGGAAATTATCAAATAACTTCTCCCGCTCTGGGCGGAGCGGGAGGGAGTGTCAGACTTTTACTAAGTAAAACCCACCGTGTTACTTCAAATGCCTGTGTGCCAGGGCCACGATATCCCTTTCGGAAAGACTCGTAACCCTGGTAGGAGCGTAAAACTACACCCTGAACCCCGATTCTCCTCCAAACTTTGCCCACCACACAACCCTAAGAAATTACAAAAAGCAGCTCCTTCCAAGTTCCACATCGATTCATGTCCGATAAGTAATGTAAAGTAATACATTCCTGGCCGCGACCTCGGGCGACGCTTCGTAGTCGACGCACGCGCCGCCGCGGCATCCGCATAACCTTAGACGACTGCACTGCGCCTGTGTACTGACTGAATGACCTTACTGGAATGTTGAGCGACGAAAATATAGCCACATGAGACCCTAGTTCCGTAATTAGTGCTTCATCAGCCTAGACGATTTAGGTCCTATAAAACATGACGTGAAGAACGTTGTCCTAACGAAGACTGTTAAGAGTTTTGTTTGCAGTGATATCTTCAGGAAACGCAACCTTTAGATGGAATAGAATCAGGGACCATTTTGGTTACCCATTGAAAGGGTTTTCGATTGAGTTTTTCTAAGCGGTAAAACAAAAACCCATACGATATGGGTAACCCTTATGAACGGCTTAAATTAAATTTTGGTAATCCATTGATAGGGTTTTCGTTACAAACCCATACGGTGTGGGTACCCCTTTTGAACGGCTTAATTTAAGCCATTCAAAATTACCCACACCATATGGGTTTTTGATTAACTGCTTAGAAAAACCCTATCGAAAACCCTTTCCATTGAAAGGGTTTTAGATAGGGTTTTTCTAAAATGGTAACCAAAATGGTCCCTGGGTAGAATAGAGATAGAATTATTGGTCATGCTACGCGTGCTGGGCGGATATCGAAATAACATAATATTAGGATTTTTTCATGTTACTGGGTTTCAAGTAGGTATAGAACCCATTGAATAGGTTATGATGTAACCCTTTCACTGGGTTTCAAGTATAAAACCCATTCAATGGGTTATCATGTAACCCTTTCAATGGGTTTCTAGTATAAAACCCTTTCAATGGGTTACATCATGATAAAGGTAACCCATTGAATGGGTTACATGGTAACCCATTCAAGGGGTAACCCATTGAATGGGTTACCCCTTCGAAAGGCTTAACTCTTAACCGGTGTTGTACGGTCCCTGAATAGAATACTGATCGAAAAGAGATTCGCTTCAGCAAGATAGACAACAAAAAAAAATACAAGTGTGCTTTAGACCACACGACTGAAGTAAAACTTACAAATTAATACTAATTATACTTCCGCAGTGCAGAGCAGCGCAGAGCAGTGGTGGCCCAGTGGTAACGGCCCCGACTTACGAGTCATAGGTCGTGGGTTCGAACCCAGGCAGGCGCTTTAAATTGTGTAAATAATTTCATCACCACTGCTCTCAAAACGGTGAAGGAAAACATCGTGAGGAAACCGGCATGTCCTAGAACCAACAATTCAAAGACATGTGACATCTACCAACCCGCACTGGGCCCGCGTGGTAGATTACAGCCCAGTCCCTCTCGAAGAGAGGAGGCCTGTGTCCCAGCGGTGGGAACATTATAGGCTGATTATGCTATGCTTATGCTATACTTCCGTAACGCTCTCGTCACTTCCATAACGCATTCACCAGCTTACTCCCCAAGTCAAGCGTGCCTAAAGAAGTCTTACTTCAATAAAATGAATGAGCTTTAGTAGTCGCTTATGATAATTGTGTAACATCTGACATCTCACCTCGGTTATAAGCAACTCAGTAGCGACAGAAATTAATATCTCATAATTTAAAAAATCTATATCATTATCATCATCATTTCAGCCGAAAAGCGTCCACTGCTGGACATAGGCCTCCCCCAAGCACCGCCACTTCGACCGGTTCTGTGCTTCCCGCATCCAGCGGATACCTGCGGCCTTCACAAGGTCATCGGTCCACCTTGTAGGAGGCCTTCCAACGCTACGTCTTCTGGTACGCGGTCGCCACTCCAGAACCTTTCGGCCCCATCGGCCATCAGTTCTGCGAGCAATGTGCCCTGCCCACTGCCACTTAAGCTTGGCAATTCTTCGGGCTATGTTGGTTACCTTGGTTCGCCTGTGGATCTCTTAATTTCTGATTCGATCACGTAGGGAAACTCCAAGCATAGCCCTCTCCATTGCCCTTTGGGTGATTTTTAGGCTTCTGATAAGGCCCATTGTGAGCGACCACGTTTCAGTGCCATAGGTCATCACTGGCAACACGCACTTAAACACAAACAAAACAAACTTACAAATAGTAATACTAATTATACTTCCGTAACGCTCTCGTCACTTCCGTAACGCATTCACCAGCTTACTCCCCAAGTCAAACGTGCCTAAAGAAGTTTTACTTCAATAAAACGAATGAGCTTTAGTAGTCGCTTAAGATATGTAACATCTGACATCTTACCTCGGTTATAAGCAACTCAGTAGCGACAGAAAGTAAGATCTCATAATGTAAAAAAGCTAAGTACTGAAATATTTATTCGCATAATTATTCATTACTAGTGGTCGTACAATCTATATAGTACGTACTAATTCCATGAAAAAAAAAAATATATACAACATTCGTTTTTGTTTATACTAAACCCGAAAATGGGGGTCATTGTACTCATCATTTTGAAAAAAAAAAAATTTATGGGACCAACCTTGAAATCGCGAAATAAAAATCTGCTGTTCCATACATTTTGTCGATTTAAGTGAACACAAATGTAGGGAACAGCTGATTTTCATTTCGCGATTTCAAGGTTCACAATCACAAGAATCACAATGGTTAATACATTGCTATTTTCGTAATAAAGAGCGAAATGGACAAATCCTTAAAAGAAAAATCCGTTCATCGATTTGGTAAACTCATTATATTATTTTTTATAAAACCTAACAAGCTCGGTCATGTCCCAACAAAAGATTAGGAAGTAAGCATACCATCAATTTTCAGCGTCGCAGTTTTTCTAACCGCGATTACTCACTAAACTACATTAAACAAGATTTTTAGAATTCAAACGCATTTTTTTGTTTAACCGCTGCGTTCGATTGGGAAAAAACCGGCCAAGTGCGTGTCGGCCACGCACAATGAAAGGGTTCCGTAGTTAGAATGACTTTATCTCAAGACAAACTTAACATTGTACGCACGTATTGAGTGATTGACTATGTCATTTTAAGACCATAGAATTCTTAATTATATTTTCCTGTAATCAATATGCAAAGAAATATTTTCTGTATTATTTTTTTAAAATTTTAGACTTATTAGTTTCGGAGAGAGAGGTGTCGAAAATGGCTGAATTTCATCTATTTTCTTTAATAACTTTAAAAGTATTTATTTGAAAACTATTAAAAGAATATATCTGAAATCCTTTCAACAAGCCCTTTCATTTGATATGTCACACGGCACAGTTTGCAATACTTCTTTTTTTTTCTGATTTTTCCCCCAAACATGACCTCAATATTCAAAATTCATTTATTTACGTAACACGTCCGTGTTTGGGTCATAAAAGTTCATAATATGTGTACCAATTTTTAACTTAATCGGTCTAGTAGTTTCGGAACAGATCGGGTGTGACAGACGGACAGACAGACAGACACACGGGTGATCCTATAAGGGTTCCGTTTTTTCCTTTTGAGTTACGGTACCCTAAAACGGAAAAAAAAACGAAAAGTTGGACTTGAGCTTGATGAACTGTCTCGAAATAAGAGCAAAATGCTGCTGAGTGGTAACATGATAGGTTTTTTACGAGTCGTTCCGGCCCGTCGGTCGCAGGAGGTCACGACCGCGGTCCGGCAGCGCGACGACCGCACGGCGACCGCACGACGTGACCGAACGATGGGAACTCTTGCTACGGTGCACCTGATGATCGCTTCCTGGTTGCGCAACCAATTCAGGACCTGAGGTTTTAGGTTTTGTTTAGAAAAAATCGTTTTGTTCATTATTAGCACAAAATAAATAAAGGCTTCTACATACCGGGGCGACATGTCGCGCGACGCGACGCGACACAAAGGCACCGCTCGTCCCACGACACGCGGGGCCTTTGTGCCGTGTCGCGTCGCGTGACTAGTCGCGCTGGTATGTAGAAGCTTTAATACGCATCCGCAATAAATATTATAAATTACCTTAACTCACAAACTGATATTATTTTTTTTACAATATTTGTAAATATGTGAGCACCATCTATCACATAATTAATTTATCTGTCATTGCTTCATTATTAATTATTTTTACCTATTGTGGTATAGTAATTTTATTCTAGGTGCATCGTCTTCACATATAATTATATATTTAATGTACATTATACAACATATTGTAAAACATTTTAAAAGAGTAACGGTGGAATTTCTTGCCCATTCTTCTCCCTATGAAGCTACATTTTGGAAGGGGCAACTAGAATCAATTCTATTTTCTTTGTAAATTTTGACGTTCAAAAGTGCCATTTATGTGCCGTAAATAAATAATTTGACTTTGACTTTGACTTAGAGTATAAAATAATCTGTGAAATTACCTGGTTAATCTTATGTGTCTCTGTGAGGATTTCTTAATGTAAACGTAATCTTTGCCATATAGCATCCATATTTTAAGATTTTTGTCTTGTCCAGACTTTAGAGCATATAGCGACTAACTGAAGGTCAAGTTTTAATATTTTTCACAGTTTATCTCTATAAAGTAGATACTTATAATAGTGCTCTAAACGGCCTCTCGGTTTAAATGATTTTAGGTCCAAAAAATGAACCACAACGAAGGTCAACACTTGTTCATGTTTTACTACATTTTGTAAGAGCATTTGATCCAAAACGTGACACAATTACAATTGGGATGTTTTTGTCCTCTGCCCCGTTTTTGTCACGCGACATATTTGAGTGTCCCATAGCAGGTGCGGGTCACGTTCTGGAGTCACGAAGAGCTTCGTCACCATCGACAAGTGCCATAGGATCGCGTTTTTTGTCAAGTGAAAAGACATTTTTGTGCGATTAGTTGCGGCGACAGGTGGAGGTCGCGACAAGTGCACGAAGTCACGAGCGACGAATCGTTGATGTGCGCTGTAACGCCACGTTAGGGTTATTGGGGATGTAATCGATTCATAATTCGAGTGTGATCGAGAATTCGGTTTTTAAAATGTATATTTTTTAATAAGGATACGTGGTCTATTTAGATTCTTAACAGGTTCAAATGGGGAAAGCGTTTAGAGTGTTAGTAATTTATATGGTCCTATGGTTTCATCCCTTGTGTATCCTGCACATTCACATTATATTTCAGTTCAGTTGTCCTGAAATCGTGTGTATCGACTATTTGCATAATAAAGCCATACGGTCTTATTCATAAAAAGTTATCGAACATCCAAAACCTATTTTAGTTAAAATAGGTTTGTCACTTTCTAACAAACACAAAGGTCAAAGTGACAAATAAGGACAAAAAACTTTAGAAGCATTTTAACTAAAATAGGTTTATAAGACGTTTATGAATAAGAGCCTTAAGGTTTCACCCCATTTCAACGAAAACAAAATACCTAGCATATTTTTTTCAACTCCAAATGATTTCACTCCACTTTTTATACAGAACCAAACAAAAGACGAATGTTCGTTACATTCTTTTAACGATCTCAAGTTTCGTGTGCTCTTTGAACTGGTTTCGATGGAAACTGAGTAAAAAATCATCGAGACATACCTACGGACCGATCGCATGATACGGATCAATGGGCCGTGCTCTATTTCATTTATTACATCTTTAGTTTTAAGTTTTCCAATAAACCCAGCGAGTGTTCCAAAAATATATTTATAAATATATATTTGGAACACTCGCTGGGTTTATTGGAAAATTTAATGAGAATATAAATAATGATGATGCAGTTTATTTTGAATGTATTTTGAATATTTATTGGCTCGTTGGTCTAGTGGCCGCAAGCCAAGCTGAAAGTTAAGTCCGGGGTTCGATTCCCAGGTCGGTCTTTTGTTAATGTGCGGACGTTGTAGGCTTAATAGACTGTATATCTATAGACCATTTTCTATTTTGTTAAGTACCTGGTACTTTTGACGGGCCTACGCTGTCCTCTCATACTTTGAAAATATTGTAAAAGCCAATTTTTTTTTAAAAGAGTAACCGTGGAGTTTCTTGCCGGCTCTTCTCCATAGGAAAGGACCAATTGGAACCGTGCACCTAGCTTCTGACGTTTCATAACCATGTAGGCTTATGTGAAATAAAAATATTTTTTATTTTGGTCAAAGTGTTATTGGGTTTTTCACCAGGAATTTATCAGTAGCAGCCCGGAGTCTGTGTTTGTGCCCGGTCGAAGGCAATAGGCTCGTCCCCTATTACATGGGACTTAAACATAGCTGGCGAAACGTGGGTGGACTACAGGTACACCTCTGCCTAACCCTTTAGGGATTATACAGGCATGATGTTATGTGTTGAATATCGAAAGTTATGGAAGAAAGATGAAGAGGACTAATCACATGACAAAGAAGAACTAACAGTTAGTTTGGAAGAAAGAAAGCAAACTATTTGAACATAAACTATACAAATAAAGACTTGGGGAATTTAAGAAAAATAAAAAAATAACCGGCCAAGTGCGAGTCGGACTCGCGCTCCGTAAGGGTTACGTACCATTATCTATAAAAATGGCCAAAAAAACTCGTTTGCTGTATGGGAGCTCCCCTTAAATATTTGTTTTATTTTAATTTAATTATTTAAAGAAAGAATAAAGTTTATTTGGACACAGTTCATGAAACACACAATACAAACAATAAAAATAAAAAACATAACCCTTCCTTGGCAGTCGGGTAAAAACAGTGAAAAAAAAAAAACAATGAAAATAATGTTTTAACAACAATGTTCAGTGCCTCACGGCTGCGCCAAAAAGGTTAAATTCAGCATTAATGCCAGACAGATACTGTCTGACGCTGGTTTTTTAATGAACCTTTAGGGACAAGTGACTGAAAGTACAACCGTTTCAACATATTCACCTAATACATATTTTTATACTTAATAGATTAAAAAATAAATAAATAAATCAAACAAATAAAATAATAATAAAAACTATGATAAAAAAAAATATATACCACCTGTTTTTTTTGATATACCATAACTCTAGGGTATGATTGAGGCGATATCAAAGAATCAACTGGCATATGAGTTTATGTTCCAATCCTTCGTTATTTTTTTTTTCATTTTTCATACAAAATAATTCGGCAAAGTCACGATTATTAATGTAAAACACCCTTACGTGAAATATGACAACGTCGACAAGGTAGCTTTCCCTTCACTAGCTGCCGCCGGGAAGCCCCGATACCAACATACCTACATATTTTATTTTACTATTTATTTTACTACACTACTGCGAAGTTTGGCAACCTCGCAAAAGTAAAACTTCGTCATACTGGTGACAATTTTTGACCTAATTTAATTATGATTGATGATATCTCCGAAACGATGCATTTTTGGACCACCTATTCTAGGAGTTTTAGTATTATTTTTACCTACAGAATATAACCCTAGAGTTATGGGATATCAAAAAAAACAGGTTGTATATATATATAATATATATTGACATAAATAGTTCATTTTAACAACGTAGGTCATATTGACATAAAAAGTTAATTTAATTTAATTATTTTTAAAGTGAATATATAACTAAATATTCGTGAATATTTCAAGCGTCTACCTGTTGCCGTTATCAATATAGAACCAAAACGAGCAAAAAAAAATCACGTTCGTTGTATGGGAGCCCCCTTAAATATTTATTTTATTCAGTTTTTTTGTATTTGTTGTTATAGCGGCTACAGAAATCTGTTTTTTAAATTTCAACCGTCTAACTATCACGGTTCATGAGATACAGCCTGGTGACAAACGGACAGACAGACAGATAGACGGCGGAGCCTTAGTGATAGGATTCCCGTTTTATCCTTTGGGTACGGAACCCTAGAAATGAGTTTGAGGAAGCCACAGGATGCGCTAACACTTTTCAGGTAGGAAGCCATCCAATCAACCAATATTTACATGGCTTCCAGCCATGTCAATCCTGGGTAGCTTTTTGCAGATAGCAAATCGGCTATTTGCAAAAAGGCCTGGTGCATCATTTATTTAGTAAACGTTCCTAATATGTCGCAAACTATTATAATGTACGTCTTCATGTTTCTATGATGCTTTCGCTCATACGATGCGCGGATCACTGATCATTTATTACATTTATAAACGCTTGTTCATGTTTGCTCTAAGACCTGTACAGAATTGCATCTCACGAAATGTTTCGTAGCACTTTAGTATTTCAATGATCATCAATTTGATAATGAAACCTATTTATAACTTAATTTATAGGTGTTTTGGGCAAATATAATTAGAAACGTCGGGAGGGGACGCCCTAGGAGGACTATACTAACCTAATTGGTGATGTTATTCAGAAAGGTCAAGTGCGAAGTACTTGCAACCGGCGTGCGTGGATGACCAGACGTATGAACGTAGGCGAAGCAAAAGGAGTATGTAAGGAGCGTAGCAGGTGGCATTCTACAGTTTCTGCCTACCCCCATGGTAAGAAGGCGTGAGTTTATGTATAATTAGATTTCTGTTTGCAAAGTTAGCTGAAACTGAAGTCATAATAAGGCGCTGACAAGAGGCAAATGATAAAAGTAGGCTTGTTAAGGGGACGATTACCGACTTTTATTTTTTTCATACTGAAGATCAAGTCTAAACGAGTAGTGTTAATGATTTAGAACGTCATAGTTGTATGCAGAACTTGGTTTTTTTTTTATTTTCAATGACTCAACTCATTTTTGAGTAAATAAATAATTGCTTCATATTTTGCAATAAATTACAATCGTTGTGTCATCGCGCTTCTCTTTATTTTGTATGCAGTCTGACAGTGACAGTTGTTTACCTGTTGTCAGCGTCTAGTATTCACTAGAATCTGTTTTGTCAATGGTAGATCAAATATTAAAGACAGTAGATGTACTTATAACATTTTACGCTTAGATATAAACAACAGTAATGTTAGATCAAGTTGTAGATTAGTACGCTAGCAAGACCATGACCCGTTGCCAGCTGACGACACGTTCAATCCTTAAGGCGAAAGCGTCAGGGTAGCCCGCAAAATACAAATTTTCTTACGTTTTTTTGCAATTTGCGGGTCAGTAACAGGTTAATGAACATACAGTTCATTTAATATGATTCGCGGCTGTAACAAATATGGCTTAACAGAACTACAGGGTCAAATTAAATTAGCTAGCGAAACTTCTAAGATGTGAGGGGTATCGACAACTAAACATGATAAAACAAAAAATAAATTAGGTGCCTAATTTGGTGAGTTTTTCTTGGGTTTCACTTGAAATGTCAGTTTAAAAAATCCTCTTTCTTGTGTAAACTTCACAGTCGTGAAGGTTTTTGATATCAAAACACGATAAAATAATAAAAACACATTTTCTCAACTCATACTTCAAGAGACATCACCACAAATGGTCGTTGACCCCTAAAAAAATAGCATCAAATCCATTTTATTTTCATTTTACCGTGTTTAGATATTGATACCCATCACGACTGCAGAGTTTCACTAGTTAATTCAATTTGACCCTGTTTAATCATTAGAATCAGCAATACAACTCTTCTAAGTTAGAGTTTTAGTTAAGAGAGTTAGTTGTATTGCTGATTCTAATGATTATTTAATTCTGTAAAGCCATATTTGTTACGGCCGCGAATCACATTTCAATCAACATACAATCTGACACAGACCTGCAAATTGCAAAAATCTGAAAATTTGAATTTCGCGGGCTACCTTAGCACATGCCCCTTAAGGTAAGGGAGCATGGAAGATAAGACATTTACTTCTGGGTTCAACCGCACACGATATGCAGTCGTTACATAAATTAAAATATCGACGCAAACTGGTAGCCAGCACGATACAGTTTGTTTTTGAAAGTTACCGCAGTCAAAACAAGAGCATTTTGAGACTACAAGACGTATAGAGGTCGAGAAAAATCTGAGCGAAAGTAGTGTGGACTAAAGTGATTGGTGGAACTCGACCCGAGCGATCGAAGGCCTCATCGAAAACACTCCAAAAATGGATGAGAAATGAACCAGTAAATATTACGTTTTACTGCTTAAAATTACGTCATTCCACTTATAATATAATAATAATTACGTTATTTTAAAACCGTGCTCCCATTATCTCGGGTTATTTGTCGTCGATTTTAATTTGCGGGGCTTAGGACACGTTTAGATTGAATGATAAGCCTTCTACGTTGTGCTCGCCTAAATATAGAGCGATTGTTTAACTGGCTTAGTTTTAAATTGGCCTGTTTGTCATGTTGCTTGATTAGATTTATTAGAGTGTCACGTGATTCGAGATTTTAATTAAAGGTTACCGTTTTCCATAAAAGTTCACGAGTTGTTGCCGATAATGACTGTGACGTAAGCATCGACTAAATACATAATAGAGTACACAGTACAAGCGATGAATAATATTCTTCTATTCTGATTAACTAAGTGATTATTTGAATTATCAATTCAGATTAATCTTAGTCTAATACTCATATAGAACCAAAGACCTCACTAAGATTTATTGTGATCAAAATAAATTTTCTTTATTCTGGTGATGCAATATTTTTATAATTATTTTAATCCTGTCGTTTGTTTATGTTTTCATATCCCTTTATAGGGTTCCGTACCCAAAGGGTAAAACGGGAACCCTATTACTAAGGCTCCGCCGTCTGTCCGTCTGTCTGTCACTCTGTCATCAGGCTGTATCTTATGAACCGTGATAGTTAGACAGTTGAAATTTTCACAGATGATGATTTTCACTGTTGCCGCTATAACAACAAATACTAAAAAACAGAATAAAATAAATATTTAAGGGGGCTCACATACAACAAACGTGATTTTTTTGCTCGTTTTTGCTCTATATTGATAACGGCAACAGGTAGACGCTTGAAATATTCACAGAATATGTAGATGTATATTGACTTTAAAAATAAATAATTAAATTAAAATAAAACAAATATTTAAGGGGGGCTCCCATACAACAAACGTGTTTTTTGCAATTTTTATAGATAATGGTACGGAACCCTTCGTACGCGAGTCCGACTCGCACTTGGCCAGTTTTTATAGATATTGGTACGGAACCCTTCGTGAGCGAGTCCGACTCGCATTTGGCCGGTTTTTTTTATCTTTACATGCATCTTTAGTATCTTCTTCCTTCACTCTATTACCAGTAACATTTTTTTACAAAGTCGGCAAACGTCGCGTGCGTCGTAGAAAGTATTTAAAACAAGAACGCAATTTCATGGGGAGTTGGTTGTAGCCCGCCCAATTCTATTGTCAGACAGTAATAGCTCGCAATTATCCACACATGGCTCATGGCTCATGTCACCGGCTTCAGACCGCGACAGTTATGTTAGATGGACTAAGAGAATTGGCTGCAACGTTTTGTGAAGGTAATCGTTTGTGTCGTTGCGATTTTGTAAAACTAGAAACCGTGTATCGTTTGTTTCATTGTTGGCTATAAACTGTGTTTGTTTGAGTTCATGTAGCATTTGGAAATGTGTAGTTACATGGTATCTACTTGGGCTATCTCAAAGTTACCTCTGTTAGAGATGGGTTGTAACAGGCAAAACATGATAACTGATATCACTGTTACTGTTACAAAAAAATAACAGATTCAAATATCTGTTGCCGTTGTCGGACGATAAATACGTATTTAATTTAATCTCAGTCGAATATCTTCTTTATTTATTTTTGTTTAAAGTCGAAAATTGAATCCGAAGTATTGACTAGGAATTACAGGGTAATATGAAATTATAGAATTACGTTTTTAAAATAGGCGTTTCTCTTTTTAGCAAGGGTCACACTTTAATGAGTAAGAGAGAGAAATTAATAACCTTGCCATATTTCTTCGTTTGTGAGTGTGTATGTAAGGTAAACGGTAACAGTCCGTGTCCCACTGTTATAATGAATTAACAGTAACAGCCGTGGTACTCGTAACAGATAAGTTTATATTGGTAGGAATAATTGTTATTTGTTATTTTTAAAATATCTGTTATTTCTATCTGTTACGATAAATACGCCTGACTCCTAACCTCTGGTATGCTTCTCAAGATCTGTTAATGGTTTTATATTGATTGCCACTTGCACTCTTGAACACGTATAACTAACTAGTCTCTGAACACACACAGAACGTATGAACTTATCACCAGTTTACGTTACTTCTTCTGCTAGCCCTTGCTCTATGTTACTTGGGTTCAGCAAAAATGTATATTCTCTGTTTCGTCGCGTTATCATTATCATTTCCTTCATCGGTTACAAATAATTAAATACAATTGTATTTACATTATTACAATAATTAAAAAAAATATCAAATCAAAATATTTTATTTCACATATACCTACTAAAACCTATGAAACGTTGGAAGCTTGGTGCTTAGTTCTAATTGGTAGTTTCTTAAGGAGAATTGCCTTGCTGGTCTAGTGGTCGCAAGCGCTACTGCAAAGCATGAGGACCTAGGGGTCTACCCCGAAGCGTTAATCCGAAGTATCGGCCGAATGTTCGGCCGTTTTATAACTTCCATAGTTTCCTTTTTTGACTTTGAATCCTTACCCGACTTAAAGTCCTGATTTTCCTCTTGCTAGTAAAATTTTATAAATTTTTGAAATACATTGCAAGCTATAGTTTTGTATAATTTAGAAGCAATTTTTTTTTTCATTTTTGTTAATATGAGTACCATGGAGCCGTTTATTATGATAAGATGTATGTTGACTTAAAAAAGCGTGGCAGTTGCGAGTATGTCATGCTCACTTAAATGTCTCGCTGATGGTGGCGCGTGTGTTGGATCATTCGGTTCCCTACAAAATGGTTGAGTTGGATGATGCTGATCCACGCGTCATGTTCGTGAACGGGTGCCGTCAGTTGAGACTGGTCTTCTCTTAACAGGGCTTATTTGTAATCTTTTAATCTTATATTTTGAATTGTTTTTTAAATAAACAATTTTTTTTTTTTACATTGTACTCACATATAGAAGCAACAAGAATAATGTACCCAGGATTTTGTAATATCTTGCTTTAAAAGAGTGTCCTTGGAGTTTCTTGCCTATTCTTCTCCATAGAGATAACGTATACGTACGTTACGTTTACGAATGTACGTAACGTTTACGAATACGTTACGGGATGGTTACGTTTTGGAATGGGCAAATAGCTTCAACTTTCTGACTAACTGACCGACTCTTTGACAATTCAAAAGTGCCTGTAATAGGTTTAATTGAAATAAATGTTTTGAGTTTGAGTTTGAGTCACATTTTTGACTTTGGCTTATCTCTTTGACTGTTTTTTTTCGACGTAGTCAGACATAGTTAGCCGTAGTCAAGCAACGGCCGAACATTCGGCCGATACTTCAGATTTATGTTCGGAGTAGACCCTCTGGGTTCGATCCCTGTGTCGGGCAAAGTGTTATTGAAGTGCGGTTGGTGGCAATAGGCTCATCCCCTATTACATAGGACTTAAACATGACTGGCGAAATGTGGGTATACTATATGTATACCTCTGCCCAACCCTTCTGGGAAATAAGGCGTCATGTTATGTTATGTTACGTATTTGTAATACTATCGGTTAAATAAAAACAGTTTCTTGCTATTGAGATACTACCTTTTCGTCAGTAACGGTAACGGGCACTATAGACGCTGTCAGAATATCTTACCTGTTCTGTATTTTTACGGTACAAATAATAAAATTGTTAACTGAGAATCTTCTCGTTTTATGTCTTAATCATAAAACTTATAACGTCTAAATATTGACCAATTTTACTAGAAAATCCGATTACCAATGGTTTATGACTTCATAAGATTTGTATGCTACTTGGAGAATTTAACAGCTGTTATAAAACTAAAGGAGTAATGATACTAAATACATATACTTACCTACTATAGTTAAGTACATAGGCTGTTGATTCAGTCATTTGCAAATTTTAATTAAGGGGGTGGTTTCACCCGTCATATTAAACAACTTTCTCTACGAAACATATACTTACTTAACCGTATATGACGGAATCACACTCTTATGTGAAGATTGCAGGAGAAAAATAATGGAAACAAGTTCATATCGCTGTTAATCATCACAATAGATTGTACAATGTCTACTGTCAAACCTGGACTTACTCCGAACATAGCTTTAAAGAGGGTCATTAAGAGTTTTGTGACTACGAAGGTTTTGTTTAGATACCAAGACACGCAAGGCCGACAGATTTTGACGAAAGATTTAAGTCCAAATCAACTCATGAAATGATGAATCATACTAACTTAAATGAGTTTGGTATTATTAACTACCGACGACCTTAACAAGATGGCTGGGTCAGACTGGATGCGGAAGGCGGAGGACAGGGTGTTGTGGCGCAGCCTGGGAGAGGCCTATGTCCAGCAGTGGACTGCGATAGGCTGAGTTGATTGAGTATTAACTTTATCATAATTAACCGACTTCCAAAAAGGAGGAGGTTCTCAATTCGGCGGTATGTTTTGTTTTTGTATGTTTATTACGCGATTACTCCGTCAATTACGGACCGATTTTGAAAATTCTTTTTTTGTTTGAAAGGGTATACTCCCGAGGTGGTCCCATTGCCACCAAATCAAAATCTGATGACGGGATCTCATGGAAATTGAGGGAAACCCTCAAATTTTATAGGCAAACCCATAGCGATTTGGGTATTTTTTATAGTAACTCGTGCATTTACTCTCGGAAAGCACTATTTGGTGAAGTGGAACTGATGATGGAGACCACAGATGGCCACCGGAACAATATAATTATGAGTACCTATTTAACGGGTTACGATTAAGCAATTTATGTTCGTCACTATGCATATGGTGAGTGGTAGTTCTCCTGGTTCTTACCAGGAGAACTTTTTTATATAATACTTTTTTATTAAGTTTTTCTCCTGGTTCTTACCAGGAGAACTCCTCATCAATCAACGTCCCAGCATCGGGAAAAGCAATATTTTATAAAAGGTGATGAACAGTTAACATTAGGTTATTGTAACTTAGATAAATTCAAAACTGACCCACTAAAAAGTTTTTTGCCACTGACTTCCGAAATTAAAGTTATTTTTCACTTTGTAGTGTTATTTTTGGTAACTCACCCACTAAAAAGTGAAAAATAAAAAACTTTTTACAAAAAAATAATAACCGACTACCAAAAATAACACTACAAAGTGAAAAATAACTTTAATTTCGGAAGTCGGTGGCAAAAAACTCAAATACAGATACAAAAGACACCGACTTCCGAAATTAAAGTTATTTTTCACTTTGTAGTGTTATTTTTGGTAGTCGGTTATTATTTTTTTGTAAAATTTTTTTATTTTTCACTTTTTAGTGGGTCAGTTACCAAAAATAACACTACAAAGTGAAAAATAACTTTAATTTCGGAAGTCAGTGGCAAAAAACTCAAATACAGATACAAAAGACACCGACTTCTGAAATTAAAGTTATTTTTCACTTTGTAGTGTTATTTTTGGTAGTCGGTTATTATTTTTTTGTAAAAAGTTTTTTTATTCAAGACCTGACACTTCCGTAGTTCCTTACATACATGACACGGAACAAAATCACAAGCGTCAACGACCTTTGTCAATTTAGCTCATCAACAAAGTTAAAAATCGTGACGGTAGTCTGAAACTCCGAATCAGCTACGTCAAGAATGTCCTTATTGCGATAATGCTCTATATAGGCGGTCGTTTACCTAGCAGGTCAGATCGAGGTCGCCATGTCACCGACGCAAACGCAACTGACCAGAATACCTAAGCAACTTTTGCTTGCATTGCACAAAACTGCGTACGGTCATTGAACTAAACGTAGTTTCTCTTATACTGTCTTCGTTGATATAGTATTTTAGATTGTCTTTTCATTGTTGTATTCGTGACGAAATTTGGTAGGTTAATGTTTGGTCGAGATTACTAAATTTAGCTGTTTTTAGGGTTCCGTACCAAAATGGTAAAAGGAGCGTCTGTCTGTCACACCTGGATATCTCAAGAACTATTTAATGCTATCAACTTGAAGTTTTGAATAGTTTTAGATGACGTTTGCCCAACTATTTTGCAAAAAAGAAAAAAAAAAAATTTTTTTTGCAAAAGAGACTGAAAGGGGTCTTAAGAGCGCTGTTTGCACATTCTTAAAAATTTTTTTTTAGGCAGTATAGTTACTTTCGATGAAAAAAGTAAAAAAAAATACCGTCTCCCCCCTTATCTCCGAAGTTTGCATAGATAAAAATCTGAAATTACCCTATGTGATCATCGATCACTAATAAAGAACTAGATACACAATCCGCGTCAAAAAATGACCTCACCGAATGACCGCCCACTTGAACATTTGGGCGGTCTTTTCATCTAGTATCATTCGAACGCTCCGACGGTAAACATGCCTCAGTGCTCGTTTAAAAATTGTAAAAATCACACGTCTAGGACGCTTAAAAAGGATGGAGTTTCATATTTTTGGTAAGTATTAATATTATCATTATATAATTGTTAACACAGTATTGTAAATACTGATATTTTGTCAAGAAATAATCGTAAAAACATTATTTTAAATTAAGTCGTAATAAATAGCAGGCGATATATAGCAGCTCAATTGTAAAGACTCTTACTAAACGTATTAATCATACTGTCGCATGCCCACTTAAATTGTTTAGGTTATGCGCGTTGACTCTGTTCCATTTGTTGGAGACGCTTTATATTATTCTTCTTATTTTTTTTTTATTATGTGAGATTTTATTTTTGTTGTCTTATTTACCCGACTGCACGATGCAAGGGAGGGTAATGTATTTATCAGCCTATGTATGTATAATTGAACTAAAATAACTGCCACCAACTGCATCAGACTGCTTGAAAAGTGACTTGTTCGGAACTTTTTAGTTGTTTTTTATCAGTCGGGATTTTTGAAAATATTTTTTTTTTTTTAGCTTTTCTCGTGATCCAGTGAGGTGTGGAGAATGGATATCCGTTACAGCACGTCAAAGATCTGAAGAATTCTTCAAGCCGACCCAAGGAAGCGTTGTATGTTCGAAGCATTTTTTTGAAAAGCATTTTTTATTGACATCCGTAATTTATTATGAACAATATGTCAACAAATTGGGATAATAATATTCTTAGATTTAGTTATATTCTTACTTTTGTATTCATAATTTTATAATTTAGTATTAAACTTTATATTAGTTGTTTGTCAAGCATTATCCTAAAATTATTGACACAAGATAAAGAATAAATAAATATATTAAATAACTTTAATTTAGTTTCATTAATAAGTAAATGTGGTGACCACATTTATTGATTTATTTTCCAGAAACATTCACGTAACTTATAATCATTACACACACTTAATACACCATAGCATAGAATAAAAAAATAAAAAGTTCTGGTGGCCATCTCTGGCTTTACTCATCAGTTCCACTTCACCAAATGATATTTTCTGAATGTAAAGATCCGATTTGTTACAGAAAATACAAAAATCGCTTATTATATGCCTTAATGTATTTAAGGAGTTCCTTCAATTCCTCATATATTCCATCATCAGAACAAGGATTTGATATAAAAAGGACCAACTTGGGAACAAACCTAATGTAATACCGTTTGAATCATCTCAATCGGTCGATCCGTCTTCGAGTTATCGGTGGTGTACAAACATAAAAAAAACATATTATAATATATATTATACATATATAATAAATACGCGACGAATTGAGTAACCTGCTCCTTTTTTGAAGTCTGTTAAAAATACCATTTATAATATTACAGTACAAACAAAAAATATTGTTCTGGTTCGTCTCCACTCATTCCTTGTCCTAGCGGCGAGCCTAGGTCGTAAAATTTTATTACTTTTTTTGGCACTTAGTAATTCTGACTTTAATGCATGCATATAAGGTTGAATTGTTTTGATGTATGTTGAGCAGTGAGTACCGGTCGTAAAATTTTATTGCTTTTTGTAATAGCTTTGTGAATTCGACTTTAAACATGGCAGTTAAGGTTGAAATTACATTAATGTATATTTATTCTATCTACGCACACACGCAATACAGTTGGCGACATTTTTAAGACAACTTTTCTATGAGATTGTGTATCTAGTTCTTTATTAGTGATCGATGTATGTGATAGAAGTTTATGTAAAGATTACAGAAAAAATAAAACGATGTCTCTAAATAGCACAGTTTTTCAGAAATTATCAACATCATATATACGTACGGCACCCTCGGTGCGCGAGTCCGACTCGCTCTTGACTGGTTTTTTTAATCATGGGGAGCGTAATGAGGTTTGAAGATGATCAGATACCTACATGAAAATCATGCTTGGCAAAAGATGAGCCTGACTAAAGTAAAACACAGTTTGGGATATTGTCATTAAGAAAAGGTTTACAAAATCTAATAATAATCTAACAAGTTTGTGAGTGTGTGTGTTTGTTACTTCTTCACGCTCAAACGGCTGGACCAATTTTGATAAAATTTTGTATGGAGGTAGCTGACACCCTATATTAATATATAGGCTACTTTTTATCCCGATATTCCTACGGGATCGAGACTTACCGCGGGTGAAACCGCGGGGCGCAGCTAGTAATGTTTATACAGCCGTAGGTATCAGATTATGTTTTTAGACTTCCTATAATAAACTCTGTATAACAGGTGTTTATGTAGCAATTTTTTATTAAGTTTATGACATAAATGGCTTTGAACCAAATTCTTTTTGTAACCATTAAACTTTTATGGAGAATTTATAGGTCTTAAACTAAATTCTTTAATCAAAACAACCTTTAAACCTTCATATTTTTCGGGTTTTTCTCAATGAAATAATTTAGTTAGTTCTTTTCGCTTTGATTTTATAGCCCATAATGTTTACGACGATCTTATTTTGCTTAAAATTTTAGTATTCTACAAAACGTACAATGATGGTATAAAGTTTTTATTGGAAAAATATATAAAGATTTTATGGACACCGTTTGACAGTAGAGTCAGAATTAAAATAATAATGAAAAGTTACATAAAATAGGCACAAAACTAAGCAATTATGTAAAAATATAAATAGATCGTGCAATAAAACAATATATCTATAATTATCTAAGTTTTGCAGGGAACCTATTCGCTCATGGATTTCCTAAGGTTTGATTAAAAGAGCCTTGTTTATAGGTAAACCACAATGATGAACCACTAAAATAATTACCTTATTATTCAAGATTAGCCGCACTAACGATGATAACCATGGACATAGGAACCATACACAACACAAAATCTATTCCGCAATTTCAAACAATCCATCAACTGGGGCACTCCTGTACTCGTAAAGGCCGCCGCATTCCACCCATTAACAATACACTTTAATTTAGTCACAGCTCAATTTATTTTTCGTTCACGAAGTAAATGAGACAGCAGTTCGTCGCTTAAGGACGCCGGGTGTCAGCGGTGTCGGATACGAAGTCGTTAACGCGAGCAAGCTCAACTAGATTGAACTAGATTGAACCGGATTGCGCGGATTGACTGTTAGGTTATTTATGAGGGGATCGTGCGACAATGGGTCTAATTGACGTTTAATCGCGATTGGTCGGTAACGAAGCGGCTACTCGTGTCACCTGGATGCGGACGTGAACATTGAGTGCGTTGCACCAGTTGCAGCTCTTGATTACAGCGTGATAGCAATTGATGTTTTGGAATGGCTATCCAATGAAGATCGAAGGAGCCGAAGCTTTTAGCACTGGTTTCTTTTATTTCTCGAAATGTGAAAAAATACATAGTGGGCTCTTTCAGTAATCCTAACTAATATTATAAATGTGAAAGTAAGTTTGTTTGTTTGTTTGTTACCTTTCACGTCTAAACCACTAAACCGATCATCCTGAAATTTTGCTTATACGTTGTCAGGTGTACAGAAACGGACATAGGGTACCTTTCATCCCGAAAAAAAGTACTGTTCTTGGGGAAAACAACAATAACGTTCTTATGATAATAGATGGCACCACATCTTTCGAATCGTGATTGAATTCTATTATTATAGAAGTAGTAGTGTGTTAGTGTGTTTTTTGCCGCCAAACAACAAGCAGAGTACAACCCGAATTGATTGTCAAATTCTAAATTAACGCGAGCGCATCCGCGGGCAAAAGTTAATAAGTCAATATTTAGGCCCTAAGATTCTCCATACAGTAAAGTTTCCTCACAGAATTTTGTAGCGAAGCAATAATAATGTGAGTGTGTGATAATAAAGTTATTAATATCTATCTAAAATACTAGTTTTATTTTTATTGCACATGTAAATAGCTCATCCAACAAACTTGACCTCAATATCAATCCCTATATCAAATTAAGATCATGATCATACACATTTGTAATCGATTAATTTACAAAAAAAAATATTATCGATTAATTTTAATCGATTATTATTATTATCATCGGCACTAATAATATGTTTGGCAACGATATTATTTCGTATTGCTAATGAATTTGTTTAAAACGTAATTTGCTTGGCGGAAACCATTTCATGCAGGACACATAAAATATGTTTTATTGCATATTTGACATCTGTAAGTATCAAACCAAAACGAGTTTCTTAGATAATTCTTGTAAGTATGCGCATGAAAATATAGAACCGATGTTTATATCGATTCTGAAGGCGACGATAACGGACTTTTAATGATTTTATACTGAAGATCACGTCTAAACGAGTAGTGTTAATGACTTGAAAAAAAATATGTTAAATTAGAGCATTTTCTCAATTACATAATATGTGAATATTTTAGATTATTTTTATATTACATAGTGAAAATTATTTGTAAAGTTATGTCTCGCGGATAAAAAACTGAGAATTGGCGCAAAATCTACCAAGCGTATTTTCCTGAAACCTTCACCAATTTAAAGATAATTTAATTATTGATCTTAGTATACGCGTTTTATTTTAATTACCTTTTGTTTTGTGTATAATAAATTAATATTGCGTCAAATTGGGGACAGCGCTCCTTGATGGGCGAGTCCTATTACTGGCTGAACGTACGACGCGTTGCGTGAGCTCAGTACAGAACACGCAAGCTAACCACTCAAGGTCACTGGCATATATCTGCGTCTTAAGTGAATCCACAGCTGTAGCCCAAGAAATTCAAATTTTCTTAAGCTTTTTTCTATTTGCAGGTGAGTGTGTGTGTATAAATGATTCTAATGATTATAATTCTGTAAATGACTTCTTGGCGGGAAAGTGAAGCGTCATGTTCAGCAGTTTGTTTAATTTTCCAAAATTTGTGTTTAGCCGAATATTAATGTGTAATAATGGTGGATTATTAACCATTAAGTGTTTGTGAACGTGCATTAGTGTAGGCAAATGAAACAAAACTGTGCAACTTCGCTTCAAGTTCTCTCAAGAAGTCCGCGTGAGATCTCAATAAAGTGCCACATCTTTACTGAAACTCAAGGGGAGTGGGCGGGGATATCATCATCATGCATTTATAATTCATTTCATCAATATGAAACAAAAACTAAAACGTGACATTGGCTAAATGCACAAACCGTGCGAAACCAGAAGGAAAAAAAAAATCTGTAAATACATATCTGTTATAGTCGCGAATCATATTTTGATCAAGATACAACTTGAAACTGACCTGCGAATAGCAAAAAACGTAAGAAAATTTGAATTTCGCGGGCTACAGCGGGTTCACCTTAAATCTTGAAAAAGAGCAATGGATTAGCGATTATCTTCAGCGCTACGGGGTTCTTTACCCACATGGAACAAATATTTAAGCGGTCGGTGTAGTATGCCTGGTTCATACAAACGTAATTCCAAAATAATTTGTAAATCAAACATATTCTTAAGGTAGTGTCTTTAGTCCGATTGGAATACTAATTTTTCTCATCAGTGTCCATTCAAAAATATATATTTGGGACTAAAGACACAACCTTAAGAATATGTTTGATTTACAAATTATTTTGGTACTACGTTTGTATGAGCTACGCATCCATCGCCGGCCTCTTAATGACAGTTTCGTGTACAACAAAGAATATTGTTTGCAATCTGGAGGTTTAGCATGATGATTTCTATTTCTACTCTACAGTAGAATAGAATTGCTTATCTACCCTTCTCGGTAGAAAACTATCAACTGTGTCTACAGTTCTACACGGAAACGTCATTTTTGTCTACTCTTCCGTCGACAAAACGCTTGTCGACGGTTTTCGTGCTAAGCCTGCTGGGTCTTTGTGCATTTCAGACTTGTGCCAACTCACGAGAAAACAGAGTGACATAACAACAAAAATACATCAATTTCTGTCTCCAATTCTAAACCCACAACAATTCAACATCAGCAACATTTATCTGTGCACATAATGCGCGCTTACGCAGAGAAAACGTAACATTCCACAAGCGGTGTGGGCGTGCGCTGCTTAGCAAACAGAACGAATATCGTGTGGTGTGACCTTAACGGATATTAGGCTTGGTGCATGTCACCGGGGAAAGGGCAGTCACCTGGCGTTGATAGACTTGTCAGCTATATTAGTTAATTAATTAGAATATTAATTTAGCTGTTGAAACTTTGGTTTGAAACAGGCACGAAGTGTGGAAAAGAAAATCAAGTAGGCTTTGTGATTTAGGGGTTTATATAGAAACGTTGCTAGTTAAGACTCAAATATATGCCAGTGACCTTGAGTGGTTAGCTTGCGTGTTCTGTTCTGAGCTCACGCAACGCGTCGTACGTTCAGCCATGATAGGACTCGCCCATCAAGGAGCGCTGTCCCCATTTTGCCGCATTATTAATTTATAATACACAAAACAAAAGATATTTTAATAAAACGCGTACATTAAAAGATTAATAATTAAATTATCTTTAAATTGGTGAAGGTTTCAGAAAAAAATCGATTGGTAGGTTTTGCGCCATTCTCAGTCTTTATCCGCGTTAGACATAAATTTACAAATTAATTTCACTATGTAATACAAACATAATCTAAAATATTCACATATTTAGTTAATGAAAAAATGCTCTAATTTATCATATATTTTTTTCAAACTATTTACACTACTCGTTTAGACGTGAGCTTCAGTATAAAATAATTAAAAGTCTGTTATCGTCCCCTTAACAGAGTGCTAATAAATAAGTCTATTAGTTTGGTGGAGCCTCCAGCAGTAGCGTAAATCCACCACGCGTATTTTTCTGAAACCTTCACCAATTTAAAGATGATTTAATTATTGATCTTTTAGTATACGCGTTTTATTTAAATACTTTTTGTTTTGTGTATATTAAATTAATAATGCGTCAAATTGGGGACAGCGCTCCTTGATGGGCGAGTCCTATTACTGGCTGAACGTACGCCGCGTTGCGTGAGCTCAGTACAGAACACGTAAGCTAACCACTCAAGGTCACTGGCATATATCTGCGTCTTAATTTTAACTGCACTTACAAATAATAAAGATCGTTGCTCCAATGCAAATTTTAAAGGGATATCTCTACAAGCAGCAGCATTTACCCTGTCAGTGTAGGCACTACACTATAATCATGGATCCGCCTACAAAGTGCTGATAATGGAACTACCGCCAGGACCGATCGCATTAGTGAAATACCGTTTATATCAGAGAAAGTGAGCTGCTGCACAAATGCTATTTTCATAGGGTTGACAGCAGTGTTGGAATCGGACCAATAATAATTATCGTCATCCGAGCGTCAAAATACCCTTTTAACACTATACTCATTGATTATACAACATTATTTTTATTGTATGCGAAACCCGAAACACGTGTCTAGTAGATTTATGTAAAGAATCTATGTACAAAATTTCAAAACTGTATCATGAAAAATCCCAAAGTTATAAGGTTGTTATGTTACCGGGCTGTCCGTACAAATACATGCTAATGGCGCCCCCGCGCCTCCAGGGTCGTCTTGCGCTCATTGATAATAATTTGACAGTAGGTACCTAACCGTACGGCGATTGTATTGTAAGCAATTAAATGGTGATAACATTTTCCATCACACTAAATATTTTGGGGACAAAATATAACATGACGTAAAATTTATTGAAATCGATTCAGTTCCTTAGTCTGAACAAACTATATTCAGGTTTCGCATATACTAAAAATAATGTTGTATACATATTCAGCCTATAATGTTCCCACTGCTGGGACACAGGCCTCCTCTCGGTGAGAGGGAGTGGGCTGTAATCCACCACGCGGGCCCAGTGCGGGTTGGTAGATGTCACATGTCGTCGAATTTTTAGTTCTAGGACATGTCGGTTTCCTCACGATGTTTTCTTTCACCGTTTTGAGAGCAGTGGTGATGAAATGATTTACACAAATTATAGTGCCACCCTGGGTTCGAACCCACGACCTACAACTCGTAAGTCAGCGCCGTTACCACTGGGCCTCCACTGCTCTCAACCAATATTTTATGACAATTTGTATGCCTTTGGGTCAACAAGATGCTTATACTGTGAAAATTTGAAGACTGTAGCTCCAACCGTTTGGCTGTAAAACCTTTGTGACAGATGACGAAAGGACATGTGAGTGACAGCAATAGGGCTTCATTTGGGCCCTTCGGGTACGGAACCTTAAAAAACCGGCCAATTGCGAGTCGGTCTCGCACACGAAGTATCCCGTACCATTTTCACGTGTTTTTTTTGCCATTTTTATACATCTATAAAAATGGCAAAAAAAAACACGTTTGTTGTATGGGAGCCCCCTTAAATATTTGTTTTATTTTAATTGAATTATTTATTTTTAAATTGAATATATAACTAAATATTCTGTGAATTTTTCTAGCGTCTACCTATTGCCGTTATCAATATAGAGCAAAAACGAGCAAAAAAATCACGTTTGTTGTATGAGAGCCCCTTTAAATATTTATTTTATTCTGTTTTTTAGTATTTGTTGTTATAGCGGCAACAAAAATACATCATCTGTGAAAATTTCAACTGTCTAACTATTACGGTTCATGCGATACAGCCTGGTGACAGACGGACAGACAGACAGACAGACAGATAGACAGACAGACGGCGGAGCCTTAGTCATAGGGTTCCCGTTTTACCCTTTGGGTACGGAACCCTAAAAATACCTCAAGAACGGATTTCATTAAAATTCTAATTAAGTATTTATTGGTCCAACAGAACAGAAACCGTAATCCTATTTTCAAAAACTCATCTCACATAATTCATATCCCTGAAAGTTTTGATGCCTAGAGAAAAAATACTATTTACAAGCATAAAATCTAAACTAGCACTAAAACTAACCGATCACATAGTTAATTCTATGAATCTTAATTAGATAAAACCTTGCCAAGTTTAAGTACAAGTGATAAATTAGTGGGTAACGAATTAGAATCACATTGATCCTTAGCCGGACTAGTGGAATGGATTCATTGGTATTGGTAGTACAACTTCTACTGATTATTCACAGCTGATAACTTGAGGTAATAAAAGAGGAAAACGCTTCGATCAATAATAGCACGGAAAACGACATTAAAGTTAAATGGTAAACATGTTTGTAATACCGAAAAGGTTAGGCACAGATTACCAGATAAATACTCCATACAAAATTTTCATTACCTACGTAGTACATTACGTACTTAGTGCTATAAAAGCCTACACCTACGAGTCGCTATACGCTGCGAACGAAAATGTACCTAACCTTAAGCGTAAAGTGAGTTTTGCTTTGTAGCTGCGCGCCGCCACCGCACCGCGCGCGCCTCGCGTCTGTTGGCGACCCAGACCCACTGAGAAATGGGTCGCTTGTGACCCGGGCTGGTAGGTAGTTAGTGCGCGTAAGTTCATAGAGTGATTTATCTAGTGTAATCTGTGGGTTAGGTAAGATCACGTTTCCCCGGATTTGTTTACAAGAAACTTTTTAAACATACTGTTGGCATCTTCCTAAAAAATTTTTGGGGCACAGAAGTTCATATACTCGTATGTACCAAATTTCAACTTAATCGGTCCAGCAGATTCGGAGCAAATAGGCTGTGACAGCCGGACATACAGACACACAAGTGATTCAGTTCAGTTTTTTCCTTTTGAGTCACCTACGGAACCCTAAAAAGATCCGTCTGTATTATGTATCTTTTAGCGCGACCAAAAAATCTGGGAGTCAATTTGAAAAATACGGAGTTTTCGGTCATTTTCGTTTTGTTTTAATAGTTGTTCTGGTGGTACAACCCTAGGTATAGGTCCCCTAAGTACAGTAAGCAATGTAGATATATATCTACACGAACAATTGACCAATATTTTTTGCAGGCAATGGTCCCATAAATCTGATGGTTATAACCAAGAATATAGTACTGTATCAATCCCAGGTGGGAGAGTCTCATGACCGGACACTAATACTATTATGATCCCTAGACCATAGACTGAGAGATCCAGTGGTGTATGTACTGATTATTCTGAAATATGGCTGGAAGAAACATTCTAAAGTAATTTATTGTGCAGTCAATGAATCTTGTTCACGCTCTTATATTTCGAGGTATGCAGAAATCAGCAGAAACTAATGCTCACATTGGAGTACAGATATTTAGGTACTTAGTCTTACCAACTCCTTACGTATACTTGCAGCAAAAAAAATATTATGATGTCTCATGTCTGGCTACTTGTAATTATATTATTTTTATACATTTATTAAAAAAAAAATATTTGAACTTTAAACCTGTTCTAAAATGTAGAGCAACGTAATTTATTACAAAATAAAATTATATTTTAATGTCACTCTAGTAAATTGCTCAAGAAATAATTAATTGACGGAAAATCTATGTCAGTCTATGAAGTTCACACACTTGTGGCCGAGGTGAAGTGTAACTACAAAAATAAAATAAAATCTAATTAATTTTATTATTGTTTCACGTTGCGGCGTAGGTTATTTATTTCTAAAAGGTCAACGTATAATATAAAGATAATGTAATTGATTTATGAATAAAGATTAAAATGGTTTTGTAACGCAAATAATGTCCGGTAAATAACGCTTTATGAATGTCTTCAATAATAGTTTTCTAGCTACTATTGAAAAACCTCTAGAAGGATTTTTTTGTAAACTACCACGTTGTTGTCGACTACCTTTATTCTTCTAAAAAATATAAAAAATAAACACAAGCATCCTACATAAAATACAATTATTAAAAAAAAATGTAATTCAAGAGAAAGCCGGTAGTAACCTAACTTCATTAACTTTATGTCTCCTTATTTAATTATAGCCATTAATTCGCCATCATGTGAGCACTGACAGGTAATTATCGGCAAGCACAGCTTGACAAATGACAGCAACACCTTTGTGTATTGACCTTGTCAACGTAACCCTGCTCTCTCACTGCGGGTCAAACGTACTAATAAATGGAGCTAATAAAAAATGTGCTAGTAACTGTGGCCGCAAGTGTATTGGTAATGGTTTCACGATTTCTGTACCTACCACAAGATTTGAAAGTGAAAATTGTTGCACGGCTTTTCTATTAAGTTGTAAATATCTGCCTGTTGTATGTAATTATCTTAGTATCTGCATAAAGTGTTGGATACTTTTATTTTTAATGCAAATATTTTCTATAAAAAAATAAAAGTACTGTAAAAACTAATCTTGTCGTTCAATGATCTTCTAATCATGCTAAACATGCACGAAAATCAAAGTCCTTCGATTATTGCGAATTAACTTCCAAAAAAGATATTACCGTGAATCGTGATTAAGTAATAAAACTTAAAAACTAAACGATAATTTAAAATATAAACAAATAAACCTATGTATAATTAGCACAACCACATACAAAAACGACTAGCAAGATTTACGCGCATATACATACAGACATAAAATATACAATTATGAGGTAGATGCCATAAATAATGATAGGCTACGTGGCTACGTGTGAACGGAGTGGAGGCTAAATTGATACTGGCACTAATGCTCGCCAATTAATTGAAAATGAAAATAATAATTGATTTATTTCTGATATAAGTAGGTATATAACGCAAGTTTTCGTTGAAGTGAGCGCGGTAATTGATATATCTATCTGTCATATCATAAGTTTCTGGTTTATATTTTGTGATATTTATGTGGAAAATCCGATTTAATTTCTCATTTAATTACCGATATAGTGCATAAAGGATATGAGAAAATAAATCGGTTACGTTTAGTAGTAGCCATAAGTTTTTTAAAAAGGTGCAGATTGAAATCTGATACAACTTAAATTACTATGTGTTATCATTACCTAAATTGTGTAGGGTAACAACATTTTGATCCTCATATTTTTGAAGTAAAACTCCTTTACGCACGCTTGACTTACGGGAGTAATCTGGTGAATGCGTGACGAGAGCGTTACGGAAAGAGGCGAACGGAAGTTCTTTTAAATTTTAAACATGGAACACACCACGTCACCGCCGCGGGCCGTCCCGCTTAATAGGTATTTTTTTTAATTCACACTGGCTGTTTATGCACTCACAAGACCGCAGTTTTTTTTTGAAGTAAAACTTCTTTTGCTAGCGAATGGTGATTTCTGTTTTACTTCAGAATAGAATGGATTAGAATAGAATACTCTTTATTATGTACACCATAAAAGTTACAGATATAAATGTTTAAATTTTACATAGGGTGACACAATGGGCGGTCTTATCGCTAAAAGCGATCTTTTACAGACAACCTTTGGATGGATTAAAGGGAGCAGGAGTGACAATACTACAGGTAGTCAGTGGTGTACCATTAACATATACAATAAATACACACATACACAAAGCATACACTTATCTAATAAATATATACATATATACAATAATACACATGAAACAAGAGCAGGGAACTGTATTATGTAATGATGATGTTTATGGAGAGAGGAAGTGTTTTTTTACCTGAATCTTAAAAGTGGACAAAGATTGAGCACGCCTTACCAACACGGGCAAGGCATTCCATAACCGCACTGCTTGAACTGTAAAAGACTTGTCATAAAAGCTAGTGTAATGCATCGGCATCTCTAGTCTCAAGTTTTCCGATGACCTCAGATATCTATTATGTGTGTCATGAAGGAACTTGAAACGTTCTTTAAGATAAGAGGGGGTTGTAGGATTGAACAGAATACTGTAGAGCTGCAATAAGATATGAGAATTCCGGCGAAGACGTATGGGTAACCACTTGAGCTTTGTACGGAATTCGGAAATGTGATCATATTTGCGCAGGCCAACTATAAATCTTATGCAAAAGTTTTGAAGTCGCTCAAATTTATCCAATTGTGCCTCAGTGAGATCGAGATAATTGACATCAGCGTTGTCAAGGATGGGTAGTAAAAGGGATTGTGCAAGCGCAGTTTTAGTGGCAGTTCGAAGAAAGTTCCGCAATCGTCTCAGGGACTTCCCGGATGCAAAAATTTTGCGACTTCAGTCGTGTGGTCTAAAGCACACTCGTTTTTTTTTCACTCTATTGCAGTCAGCCAAAGAATTCTCAATTTAAAAATTAAAACAGTCGTCCAAGATGACGCAGCACCAACGTAACACTGATTTCCATCGTTTTTGCGTTGCGTATGCGCATACGACCTCTGTGACTCCTATAACCTTAGTCACCAAACTAATAATTCCTTGTGTCCTTTTGACAGTAAGTTAAGCTTGGTTCGTTAAAAAGGCATTACATTGAAAAATATCGGTGTGGGCTAAATGATAGTAATGCATTGTGGCTGTTTGATCTTGTGGTATATTTGTAGGGAGTTAATTATTTATTAATGGAACAAAAAGAATCAGTTAAGTTGTACTTTGTTTTATTTTTATGTTAAACAATTACGATTTAACTTTCTAAGCAAAAGGGCAACCCAAGTGTAGTTTTATACCGGGCGTTATTTTGCTAAAACCTATTAGTTCTGTAGTTAAAATTAAAAAACTCACCGTTTTCCTTACCAGCCTTTTATGAAAAGTAGCTCCTTATTACATACATAAGTTCACGCCTTCTTCCCATGGGGATAGGCAGAAACTATAGAACGTCACTTGCTACACTCCTTACATACTTCTTTTGCTTCGTTTACGTTCATACATCTGGTCAATACATCACGCCGGTTGCGAGTACTTCGCGCCTTTCTGAAGAACATCACCAATTAGATCACTATTTATGTCCTCTGAAGGCGTCTTCGCGGCGTTACCACTCACATCTACCATGTAAATACCGCCTTTTATTCATCCTCTCAACATGTTGGTCATGTCCATGCCACCATCTAAGCATACTTTAAAAAAAATTGTCACTACATCTTTTTTTAAACCGCACCGTTACCTTATCACATCATTTTTCAGCCTACTCGTATTATTCATAGTCACACCACATGCTTCGCAAGGAACGCAACTTACTCGAAAATAGAAACGACTACTATATAATATTATGTAGAGATGATGAGACATATTTTGTTTTCAAGTGTGATTTTTGTTTAAATGTTTTTGATTTTTGATCAAGCAACTTATTGGCAGGTTATTTGCGTGTCTGTATGTGTGCTTTTTTTTGGGTGGGAAATTATCAAATAACTTCTCCCGCTCTGGGCGGAGCGGGAGGGCGTTCAGACTTTTACTGACGAAAACCCAACCGTGTTCCTTCCATTGCCTGTGTGCCAGGGTCACGATATCCCTTTTGGACAAACTCGCAACCCTGGCAGGCATTGGCCCTAACGTACCCCGTCAGTTGGAGCTGACATCTCTTTGAGGCGCGCGTGGAACACAACGCGCCGTCGACCTGGGCTTGGTCCAAATTGGACGTTGAGCTACCCATCGCTCACCGTCCGCAAGGTGGCCGGGAATCGGCTTGCGACTCCCGACGGCGACGCCCGGGGAGTCTCCTGCAGCGACTAAGGGCGTGAGGGCGCGAATTTTGCCTCTCCCTCATGCGTTCCGCCTCCTCCTTCGCGAGCATTACGGCTTCGCAGAAGGAGGTGACGGCCTCCCATGCACACTCGCTCCGAACCATGGCCTGAACCAGGGCCGGACGCGAGATATTGCCTCCGTGAGGACCTTATGACCTCAAGCAACTTATATTGGCACGTTATTTGCGTTTTTGTCTGTATGTATGTATGTGTGTGTGAAAATGACAAGCAATGACACTGATGTCATTAATAGTGATTTCACATGCTGTGGTAACACTAGGTAGTTAAATTACCTACTCGAGCTATTTCAGAAAGGTTCAAATTAGGTGTGAACTTGATAGTGATTCGGTCATGTTGCGTCATTTTATATATAACAAATATGAGGTAACTTTAAAAGAGGTCATAGGTCGTTTACTGTTGCTCTTAAACACAAATACATCTTGTTTGTTTACATTATCAGTCCCTATTTATTAGATAATTTTATTGATTGTATAAAATAAAAATTGCATCATACTTTTAAACAAATATATGTTTTTCTCTGAAGGATAAGATCAGAAATGAAGTTATCCGGAAGAGAACAGGAGTTACCGACATAGCCTGCAGAGTAAGCAAGCTGAAGTGGCAGTAGGCTGGCCATGTTTATCGAAGGACCGATGGCTGGTGGAGTAGACGAATCCTGGAGAGGAAACCGCGTATCGGCAAGCGTAGTGTGGGACGCCCCCCAGCTAGATGGACCGACGACCTTAAAAAGGTGGCTGGGACAGACTGGATGCGGAAGGCGGAAGATAGGGTGTTGTGGCGCAGTCTGAGAGAGGCTTATGTCCAGCAGTGGACTGCGATAGGCTGAGTTGATTGATTGATATGTTTTTAGGTTAAATAACTTCAACAGTTTGCGCTACAACTTAAAACCTTTTTATTACTTTTTAATCGTACTAGTAATTCTTATAATCAATTTAATTTACATTGGCTTAAAATTGATATTTGGTTGAGTGCAATTAACGTCGTTCTACGAACAGTAGCGAGCACAAAATATAATATTTACAACAATTAAATTTACCAAGATTTTTGTATTTAAAAACATGGTAAAGAAAATAATTAGTAAAAATTTGTAGGCCAGCTAGAAAAATAACTAATAGGATTTAGTTGGCTAAGGTAACTATGCAGCCTAGTTTTGTGATGAAAAGGTGGTCCCAGGTGCTCCATCAATCCCTACCTAGTAGTTAAAGGGCCGATTCCACTGGTAGAAATCTAAAAGTGAGCAATTCAGTTAAGATTTTTATTCTCACTCTTATACTCTTAGCATTATGATCCATCGGTCAAATTTTAACGCAAACGAAATAGTTACGTTTACTCTCTTGCAAACTTACACTTGGGGTTACTGTAGAGGAGTAGCCACAAATTGACAGAAGAAAGCAAATGTTGGGACTTGAAACAGAGACCCTTCGCTTGCTTCACTCGCTCGGTCAATCTATTGGAAACAAGGATTTGAATGGATCTTAGAAGAGTTTTGAGTACTCTTTTGTACTGTGTATCCCTGAATAAATATATTTCATTTTAGAATAAAAGGTTTTGAAGAAATATTAATAGTGTTTTTTAAACGTAATATATTTTACAGAAAATTCTTGCCTAGTTTTAAATAGATAAAATATTTGTTATACTTAGGAATACAAAATTGTTTACCTACACACTGTTATAAATGAATCCCCGCGATCCCGGGACAAAAATATATTTTAAGAAGCCGTTTCCATACTTTGTATCCTTTGCCGGGAAAAAAACGTACTTTAGGTAAATATGAATCCGAATATCTGATCTCTAATCATCACTTATCTGTGACGGCCAACCATTAAACGTAACTTGCAAACATTTACATGGTATAATAAAATATTACTCAGGTGACTCGTGGTGCGTGCACCGTCAATTTGAGCTGTCCTGTCAATATGGTTGACACTGACATTTGTACAAAGTCCTGCCTAACGATCTCTGACCAAGAATCAACATGATATTCTCTAATATTCTGTTGTGACATCCGCTGACCGCGCTTATTATCAACTTACAAATGTTTAATTAAAAAGTTAATTAGCTTCATAAATGTCAAAATTTGTTTTAAGTTTATCTATTAAATCATTCAGATATTTGTTTAAATGTGGCAATGCTAAATCGCCGATATTGGCCAGCTAATGTGTGTCATCAGTCTAAAAGTCCATTGCCATCCAACAACAGACACCAAGATGTAATATTATGAATAATGTAATATATATAGGGTGTTTTTAAAATTAACCCTACAAACTTTAAGGTAAGGAGTGCTTTAGACCATCCGAACTGAATAAATTTTGCTATGGGACCCACTTTGAATAATAATAATAGATCATAAAACTTTGCATAATAATTGAACTAAAGCAGAACGTATAATTTTTTATTACCATTATGTTCACTATAAAAAGAAATTACCTAAACTATCGGCGCCTTGGAGCCTTCGCCCTGCCACCCTATCTCGCGTGCTCGCGTAACCGCGAGCAGTTATAGTGTGCGAGCGAGATAAAGAGTGAGTATCTAGATAAATTAATCTTCAAATTAACAAAAATATAATTTTTATATGATATTTACACAGCTTTATACGGAAAGTAAGCCACGATGTTGACACGGTAGTAAGAGTTGGCCCAAAATAAGCTTCAATAATGAGTGAAGGCCGATCTTGTTTAAATATTATTTATAGTCTTTTGATATAATTATATCAAAATATAAGCCGGAAACATTACGGAAACCTTGGTTTTGATCTGTTTTGACAATGTTATTGTTATTATTGTTTCCCAGTTTTAAAACTCCCATCCCTCCATCCCCACCCATCCCCCTCCATTCCTCCATCTCTTTTCCTTACCATAACTTTAAAGGAAAACCTAAAAATGGTGTCCCCTGTAATAAATAAGTTGTATTAGGTGTATAGTTACTGAAGGCTCGTGCAGTCGCGCGATATCGCGGGCGCGACGGGCATCGCGACCCTTGTCACGCCCGCGATATCGCGCTAGTCTGCACGATGCGTAATAGAGAAGTATGGATAAAGAAGTCGTGCTGTACTGGCCATTAATAAATTGTAATAAAGACAAGAGTGTGATTATGTGGTTTGTAGTTAAATTAGTGTGGGGTATCAAGGTATTCTGAAGTATCAACTTTACATATTGTCTTTGGCTTTGATTTTCTCAACAAAACGCACGCTGAGAGCGAAAGTGACTCAAGTCAAAATTTACGATATTTGGGAATAGAAGAAAATGTGTTCGACGGATTGAACATTTTAAATTTATTACGAATTTCTTATTTAGGTATAATATTATTTGGCTTCATCACTTTCTTTAAAGTGTAGGTATCTACTTTTTTGAGTCAATTTCTATTTAACTCATATTATTAAAATTTTGAGATAGGTCACTTTCGTTCGCAGCGTGCGAAAAGGGTCTAATTGGTCAGGGCTCCTGATAGGGGAACCTCCTAACATTTCAACTAGGTTCCAACTATTTATAATTATTTTGACCAAAAGCTGTCATCATCTGCCTAGCCTTTTCTCAACTTTGTCGGGGTCAGCTTCCAGTCTAACCGGATGTAGCCGAATACCAGTATTTTACATGGAGCGACTGCCTATCTGACCTCCACAACCCAGTTACTGGGTAACACGTTATCCCTTGGTAAGACTTTCGGGCTCTGAAAACCCGTAACAACTGTCAATGATTTACTAATAACAGCCGGGACCAACGGCTTAACGTGCTCTCCGAGGCACGGAGGGGTCTTGATTTGTAAAGATGGTCACCCATCCACGAACCAACCGCGGCACGCGTAGCGTAACCTGACCGAAAGCTGTATTATTTCAAAATCAAAGTCAAAGTCAAATTGTTTATTTCAAATAGGCACTGGCACTTTTGAACGTCAATATTTACAAAAAAATAGAATTGATTCTAGTCGCCCCTTCCAAAAGGTAGTTTCGTATGGAGAAGAATGGGCAAGAAAGTCCACCGGTACTGTTTTAAAATCTTGTACAATATTTTTATAGGTAGGTACATTAATTATACCTATGTGAAGACGATGCACCTAGAATAAAACTACTATACCACAATAGGTAATAAAAAGAGTTAAGAATGAAGCAACGACAGATAAATTAATTATGTGATAGATACACTCACATATTTACAAAAACTGTAAAAACTTTTTCTAAAAAATAACAATATCAGTGTGACTGAGATAAGGTAATCACAGAATTTAAAATAAATGTCATAAAAATAATAATAATTTACAAATGATAACGTGACACAAGTAGAATTCTTGTCTACCTACCTTCAAAAACTACAAAGGTTTCTGCCCATTCATTTTCACCATAAGACGTAAATACGTAGTTAACTAAAGTTATGGCTACCTGGTATACAATAGGTTGTGACATACAACGTCGTGCTCCGACCTTGCGCTCGCGCCGAAGGCTACGAACCTCATCTAAGTTAATATTTGTTTTAATTGCGTTCTTCGGGTGTTGCGGCGATGAATATAGAATAATAAATAATGAGAACTAACTGAAAATGTTTTGGTTTCATCTTTTATTCAGAAAACGATGAAACCAAAATATTTTCACGGGGGTTAAAAGTTTACGAACAAAGTTAAGGTAGTGTGTATTTATTTCGATTGGCAAATATATATTTTGAAATGACAATGATATAAGGACGAGATATGAGGAATTTAAAATTTCTATAGAAAACTTATTTTTCTCATAACTCTTGTTTAAATCAGTGTCCATTCAAAACAAATATTTGGGAACCTAGATATTCTGTATTCCAATCGGAATAAAGACAAATATGTTTGATTTACAAATTATTTTGGTATTACGTTTGTATGAACTACGCATCCATCACCGGCCTCTTAAGTAGATGGAACCAATTTATTTAACAATATAACTTAGGCAACAATTTGTTGTTACATTCACGCCCCAATCAAACGCAAAGAAAAGTTATTTTGATTTCATGGTTCAATTCATCCAGTTACCTACTGGGTGAATTGAACCTACTGTAGATATAATTTACCTCTGATAGAACTTCTGACCATTTAATAGAATTAAAAAAACCTATAATCGATTCAGGCACTAGTTGTCTGGCATTATTGCTGAACTGGGCCTATTTGGCGCAGTCGCGAGGCACACTTTCGTGCTAATTTCTTAATTTTGTACACTTTATATTTATTTTATTTTTTCATCAGCATCATCATCATTTCAGCCGATAGACGTCCACTGCTGGACATAGGCCTCCCCCAAACACCGCCACTTCGACAGGTGCTGTGCTTCCCACATCCAGCGGATTCCTGCGGCCTTCACAAGGGCATGGGTCCATCTTGTAGGAGGCCTTCCAATGCTACGGCTTCCGATACGCGGTCGCCCCTCCAGCACCTTTTGGCCCCATCGGCCATCTGTTCTGCGCGCAATGTTTGCCTGCCCACTGCCACTTAAGTTTTGCAATTCTTCTAGCTATGTCGGTTATTTGGTTCGCCTGCGGATCTCTTCTCTCTCTGGTCTACCTTTTGGTCTGTGTTAAATAAATGTATTTTTGTCGTATTAAAAAATACGACAAAAATATATCAGCATTGAAAACACCCTGTTCCGTGTGGTACCGGACGTAAAGAATTGCACCATCCTATTTATTCCCGTGGGTGTCGTACTACTAACATTATATGGATTTTATCTGAAATAAAATATTTGAATTTGAATTTGAAAAGGCGACTAAGGGACTTACTAGAAAATGGGCATCAGCGTTCTCTATGCATTTTTACACCATACTGCGATCGCCAACCCGCCTGCCAAGCGTGGCTATTATGGAAAGCCCCCTCTTATTGGGGGAGGCTTATGTCCAGTAGTGGACGTCTTTCGGCTAGAATGAAGATGGTTGAAAACACAACAGTATTGTCCTAATCTGACTGACGAGGTGGCAACTACAACAACATGTTTTTATAATTTGTACATTAAAACAATATCCTTACGATTACGTTAATATGCGTATCCTACATATTTCTAACAATATCATAAACAGCTTACATAGAGACGTGTTCTTTTGTCAAACGTTTGGCTATTGTGATAATTGACATTGGCGGAGGCCAACGTCTGTCCGCACGACCTCCTCGAAACTAATTGCACAGATATACATAATATTGTTTCTTATTGAAAATACCTACGTTATTTTTTGTTTTGTTTTTAATTGTTTTTAAAGCATTTGTATGAGCGATGACGTTTGTGTTGGATGTTCTGTTCTTGGGGGATATAGAAGTAATTTTAGTTACAGTATGAAAATCAAAAAGGTTTCAACATAAACTACTAGCTAAAGTTCGTTTCTTAATCCCAGATACTAATTTGACAGTTGCAAATGTCAGACTCCAAATAAAAAAACGAACAACAATAATTTGAAATGTCAAATTAGTCTCTGGGATGAAAAATCGAACGTTAGTAAAGATTTTAAATTAAAGTAGTTATTCGTGTCTGACTGTATGACCGCGTTCTTCTCCTAAACTTTGCAACGGATTTTGATGCGGTTTTCACCATCATTTAGAGAATTTATTTCGAAAGGTTTATATGTTGGGGTCAGCTTCCAGTCTAACCGGATTCAGCAGATTACCAGTATTTTACATGGAGCGACTGCCCGTCTGACCTCCACAAGCAAATTACTGAGTTATATGATACCCCTTGGTAAGACTGGTTGTCAGACTTTCGGGCTTTTGACGACCCGTAACGACTGTATGATCCACGAATGACGAAAGATCCACGTATGACAGCTGAGACCAACGGCTTATCCGAGGCAAGGAGGGGTCTTGGTATGTAAAGATGGTCACCCATCGACGGACCAACCGTGGTAAGCGTAGCTTAACCTGATTGATCAACACGTGCGGCTGTTATTATTTAACCACAAGCCCCTCAAGCGGGTTTATGGTGTATTACGTTGTTATTAAACTTACGTATAATCAGGAAATCTCGATGTTCGGTCAAGTCGTTAAAACCTGGGGTTAAGGGGCCGGCGTAGCAGGCGTAGCTCATACAAGCGTAATACCAAAATAATTTGTAAATCAAACAAATTCTTAGGGTTTATAGAATATTTATGTTCCCAAGTATATATATTATTTTGAAAGGACAATGATATAAAGACGAGATAAGAGGAATTTAAAATTTCTATAGAAAACTTATATTTCTCATAACTCTTGTTTAAATCAGTGTCCATTCAAAATATATATTTGGGAACCTAGATATTCTGTATTCCAATCGGAAAAAAGACACACTACCTTAAGAATATGTTTGATTTACAAATTATTTTGGTATTACGTTTGTATGAACTACGCATTCATCTTCTTCAGCGTCTTAATAAATTAGCTTTTAAGATCAAATGATTTTCGCCCTAATCAACTATTGGCCCTTAAGCTAAAATACATCAATATACTATAGATTCCGTTTTACAAAACATTCACAAATATAGATAAGTACCACAGAATTTTCAGTAAATCATTACGCCATTATAAATATTGTATTTGCTTGATATTATTAGAGAGCAGTGGTGGCCCAGTTGTAACGGCCTCGGGTTACGAGTTGTAGGTCGTAGGTTCGACCCAAGACAGGCGCTTTACTTTGTATTAATTATTTCATCAACACTGCTCTCAAACCGGTGAAGGAAACCGTCGTGAGGAAACCGGCCGGCATGTCCTACAACCAAAAATTCAAAGCATGTGACATCTACCAACCCGCACTGGGCCCGCGTGGTGGATTACGACCCACTCCCTCTAACAGAGAGGAGGCCTGTGTCCCAGCAGTGGGAACATTATATAGGCTGATAATGTAGATATTATTATGATTCTGTTAGAGACATGACGTGAAAACGTGCACGTAATATTTTAGTGTCAAACGACAGTGATAGATGACGTGTCACAGCGTGTCATTGTGATAAAATCGTGAGAAACTGCCAAGAAACGTCGCCGGGGAACTGGGGAAGCCAAAAGGAGAATATTTGAGTCTTTTGGAGGATGTGGGTGTAAATGTAATGTAATGGTGAAATAATTATCAATTAGCTATAACAGCGAAAATGAATCGTTCGTTGAATGAAAAAAGAGTAAGCTGCGAAAGAAAAAAACATAATTCAAAGAACAATGGGCAACTTTATATGGATCATGGGCCCAGTGTTGTAGCACTTTCTTACCTACCTTAAAATGAAGATCCGAAGAATCTCAGCATTTTACTATAAGACAGCACAGCTCTAAGGAATATAAAAAAAAAGTTACAGCTGTACCAAATAATCGCACGATTCGCATACATAGGTATCTAATTGTATCTAGATACATGTTGCCAGTTGAAATGCATTTTTCTTTTCTATGTCACCTTGGACTTGAACAATTAAGTTTTTAATGAATAAGTGGTGTAAAAATATTCTTTATTTCAGTATTGAGATAGTTTTGTTATAAAAAAATACCTTTGATTATGAAAATGAAACATCTTTTTTTACTAACGCATAACATAATCAGCCTATGATGTTCCCACTGCTGGGACACAGGCCTCCTCTGTAAGAAGGAGTGGGCCGTACGCGGGCGCAGTGCGGGTTGGTAGATGTCACATGTCTTTGAATTTTTGGTTCTAGGACATGCCGGTCGGTTTCCTCACGACGGTTTCCTTCACCGTTTTGAGAGCAGTGTTGATGAAATAATTTATACAAAGTAAAGCGCCTGTCTTGGGTCGAACCTACGACCTACAACTCGTAACCCGAGGCCGTTACAACTGGGCCACCGTTTTGAGAGCAGTGGTGATGAAAACGTTTTTTACAGAAAGTAAATTGACTGATTATGTTTTTTTTTAAATATTATTTCTATATTAAGAAGACAAGGAAAAATGTATCTTCACGATATCGCTGCTAAGAAGTACTTTTAATATTTACTTTTAAAGTCTAGACGCTTATCTTGAGTATTTACATAAGATCTGAACGTTGTCTGGATATCTTTGACATTACAAAATATTTATAGTTATGTACTTACAGCTTTCTGTGTGAAATCATTAGGTACAGACGCCAGCAGGTCAAGCTACCCGAAACTGTCAAATTTTCCCAATCAACCTTGAACCTTATACTTTAATAACGATAAAGTTGAAAATCTTTTAAAGAAACTTGACAGATTGTAGTAGCTTGATGTGCTGGCGTCTGTACTTTTCGTAAAGTGGAACCAATACAAGCTGATATCCTAACTAATATTTTAAAAGCAAAAGTTAGTTTGTTTGTTTGTTACGCTTTAGGGTGCTCGCCCACGAGCGATTTTTTCGGCGATTTTCTCGGCGACTTTTGTGTGAATGTATGTCTTTCTGACAAAAATCACCGAAAAAATCACTTGTCAGCTCAACGGATTTGGATGAAAATTGGCACATGAGTAGACCATGACCTGGGTTAGAACATGTAATATTTTTTATCGCGGTAGTACGTTCCCGTGGGATTATTTTCAACGACCATACGGGCGAAGCCGCGGGCAAGAGCTAGTAATTTCAGTAAATAGTAAAGCACTTATGAATTTTACCAAACAGGATTTGACAAAATACAGGGTCAAATTAAATCCTGCCAGGGTTGCGAGTTTGTCCGAAAGGGATATCGTACTGGCCCTGGCACACAGGCAACGGAAGGAACACGGGTGGGTTTTAGTCAGTAAAAGTCTGACACGCCCTCCCGCTCCGCCTGTAATGGGAGAAGTTATTTGATAAATTCCCACCCAAAAAAAAGGGACAAATTAAATCAATTAGCGAAACTCCGCAGACGCGATGGGTTAACACGATAAAATGAACATAAAAAAGATTTGATGTATTTTGAGGTCAACGACCGCTTGTAGTGATTAAGTCTAGTTGTGATTTCAGTTAGAACTGAACCAGCCTTTAAAATTAGCCACACATACACAATTTATATTATAAATGACTTCATAAATCAAAATACGCTAAAAACACTCCATCACGATAAATGATTTAATTAACACATTTAACATTTCCACGTTTTTATAATTTCCACATAACCTTTGTAACTGACGCTTATCACATGACCCCTTTTCCAACCTTTACCTCTTGAAACACAATGACCTAACTACCACACACATTTATCCAAATATAAACTTTAAAATCAGAGAAATAAAGTTGAAAATGTTATGATTTTAATTCTTATCGTCATGTTTCTTTTTAGGTGTTTCAGCCCGTGTTTGTAAGCAAATTCAATCGTTCGTGTAGTTTTATTTTTAATGAAGGCATTCCAGTTATTTTCCGTGCTTATCTCTGCAAAAGGAAACAAACCGCGTTAAATGCTTGGAGATGATTCAGTAATGCCTTTTTTCTTGAAGTGGAAAATTGTATAGATTTGTTAATTAGAAACTAAATGGTTACATGCCTGTGCTCTTAAGAATAATTATTAACCTTTTTGGTCTTATATCATGAAGAAATTGGGAGAGAAAGTTTCCCACTATGCATCATTGTTGCCGATCGTTCCAAACCTCCTAAACTTCAGACGTTTCATAAGTGCCCATGTGAAATAAAATATTTTTATTTCGATTTTGTAATTTTGAACCTTATGTGCCAATATGTAAATAGATTGGTTGCCTATAAAATACAGCCGATTTTTCTTTAGATACGCCTAAAATATACGACTCTTAAACCTATCCACTGGCTGCTACTGTAATTAAAAAAAACAATATTAGATACATTCAGTCACACTGTATAACTTCAATACAAAATATTGACATATACACAACCTTTGAGCATAATTTAACAATAATACTCATACATATTTCCCAGACTACACCATAATACCCGCTCCACAACGCTAAACTTCATTCAAATCGACCCCGCCGTTCCCGCACAATCGGGACAGATATACACACACATTTTTAAGTCCGGACCCACACGTAGCTTCCACAAAAGCCTTCCAGTATTAAGTTGTATTAAGACGGTTTTATGTCAAATTTATAAATAAGAAAACCTTCGTAGTGTTAGGATGAATTTAGATTACTATATTAGCATTGTTTATGGTATTTGTGTATCGGACTCTATGGTGGTCCAAGTGTTCGAGATAAGATTGTCTATGCAATTTGACACTTGGATGATTTTTGATTGCGTGGGTGATGACGGCTCAATAGAGTGTAGGCTTGATCATTGTTTGGGCTTATGAATGTTAAAATTGTGGAGCAGATAAGAAATCTTACTGTGTTTTTCATGTTTTTTGTCACAGTGGGCAGTTAAGGCAGTTTACCTTTGTTGATACCTTTATTTCTATTTTTTGTAGGTACTGACAGCGAAAATGATTTGGTTGAATGAATTCAGTTAGTAACAAAAGCAGGAGACTTTATTGAAACTCTCTATTTGTTTTAATTTTAGCCAATGATGCGTTACCTGCGCTCAATAATGGCAAAGTAAATGTCAGGCAATTGCCTATGCCTAATAATAATTATTATTACATACGCGCCAATGAGCATGCAGCAGCTAGTGACGTAACTAAATATGTATGTTCATCTCTTTCTAACAACAGATATCGGTATAGGTCTTTCCTTTTCTTCACGCGCTGTATGATTGTATGCAAGTATGTGGCTCCAATCATGTGGCTTACGCTGTTTTTGAGTGCACTAATGTTTGTTTATGACGCGTCTATTTATAAAGCACCGAGCACAGAGCGGTCAAAAAATCTCGACACGCGGGGCCTTTGTGCCGTGTCGCGTCGCGCGACAAGTCGCGCTGGTATGTAGAAGCCTTAATACGTCATTGACTGCAGGAGATTTTTTGACCGCTCTCTACTATTTTTAAATATTAGCTGGAAAAAAAACTGGAGTTCATTATACCGACGTTGCAGATCTCTGATAAGAGCTAAGATAAGATAAGATAAATAATCATTTATTTGTTCACACATGAGTACAATACACACAACACAAATTGTCAGCATGCAAGAGATGTTAAAAGTAGAGATAAAAAAACAAATCATCACGTTTGCCTTAAACAATGTCATGCAAATATTAATAAAATAAAGTATTAATGTCACTCCGAGTCTAATTATTTAAAAATATCATGATAATTTTAGAGATCTTTAAAAATAATAAATTAGTACAACATGATCAAAATCTCTCATTTAAAAACTCATTTCAATTATAATAAGCTATATCTGCGAAAAAAAAATATAACTGCTTCCAGGTTTTAGGTAGTACACAGAACAGAACAGTAGAACATCTTAAAACCGATAAATTACACAACACATAACACGCCTTGTTTCCCCGAAGGGTTGGGCAGAAGTGTAGATAGCTGTAGCCTGCAGTACACCCACATTTCGACAGTAATGTTAAGTCCCATGTAATATGGGGCGAGCCTATCGCCATCAACGGGGCACAAATCCAGACACCGGGCTGCTACTGAGAAATTCCAGATAGAAAAACTCAATACCACTTTGCCCGACCCGGGAATCGACCTCCTGATCAGCAGTCGCGTTTACAAATTACAGTATACACTAATAAGCTATGCACACCAAGAATCTGCTGTATAAATTCTCATCTTATCCTACTAATATTATAAACGCGAAAGTTTGTAAGTATGGATGGATGGATGTTTGTTACTCTTTCACGTAAAAACGGCTGGACTAATTTTGATAAAATTTTGTATAGAGGTAGCTGACACTCTGGATTAACATATAGGCTACTTTTTATCCCTATATTCCCACGGAATCGAGACTTATGCGGGTGAAACCACGGGGCGCAGCTAGTTACCCATAAAGCCACTCCGCTTCTAACTTGCACCCCAACCCGGCACGAGCCACGCGTGGGGTAATTCGTGGGCGTCCGAATAAACATGTCCGTGTAACGAGTCGCTCGTAAACAGCGCCAACCTATCGCTTAACCCACCTAGTACTTGAACCCTTTGTCGCGGCAGTCGCTCAGATTTGTCGCACGACTTGTCGCGCCGTGTGTAGCCCGCTGACGCGTGCTTGTGTATAATTGCTGTATTTTATCATTTACATAATATAATGTTTGATGAGTAAATGGACGTGTGGCATAGGTTAATTACTAGGATTTGTTGCAGAAAAATAATGTAAATAGCTTTGTGTTATGCAGATAAAATCACTAAAGCGAGGCTTTGCATAGCGAGTACGGACTTTATTAATATAAACATATATATTATATTAAAATTGTTGTAATTCTTAGAGGTCCGTGGATTGCTTTGTTAGCTTTGGGTCATAGGTTATAGTCAAAGATATAAATATGTCTAGAAAGACAGTTAAAACTGTGAACTCGTCGAAAAAATTTGCGTCCAACTGTTGGCCGCAAAACGCACGGCCACTAGAATGAAATGAAATGGCGCGAGTGTAAGACGTAGCTGTCACGCACACCAGCCTAGCAAAATTGTTTGCTGAAGTTATTTTGCAGCGCGACACTCTATCTAGACATATAATTAATAATCAAAGGTTATAGTTTATGCAATGACCTATCAAAGGAAATCAAAGATGAATCGTGGGAAAAGTTGGACTTTGGTCTACAATGAGCACGCGTCCATTGCCCTGCATGACCTGTATCAGGAAAGTTTCAGGCTGGTAATATTATAATATAATATAATATTCTTAGTATACAGGGTGAATTAAAATTAGCTAGAGAAACTCCGCAGACGTGATGTGTATCGATATCTAAACACGATAAAATAAAAAAATAAAAGATTTGATGTTTTTTCGGGGTCAATAACCGCTAGCAGTTATGTTACATATTAGTTGAGATTTTTTATTTTATGCTAGTTTATCATTTGTGACTTCGAGTTACAGCTATAGCTTTATGTAAGCGGGCACGGCCATTTTGCCTGGAGGCTTTTATTTAGGTATGTTCTGCTGTTAACGTTTTTTTTAGTCTTCATTTTTTTTGGTTTAGTGGTGTGTGCTGGCTAACATAACATATTTATGGCAAATAATATTTAATGTTTTGTGTTCGTAATGCAAATTATTTTACATTCTATTATATAGAATCAAGGTTTCTAACTGAACAGACAGCTGTGCTGCTAGGGAGTTTGTTGCGCCACTTCTTCTTCCCAGCTAAAGGACTAGGAAATGGTGAAGGGCGAACGTTTTTGGGGACTGTCTTATGTAATTTTTGACGTTCGAAAAGTGCTGATTCTCAGCCTAGTTTGAATAAATGACTCTTGATTTTGTTATTGAGAATCAACACTTTTGTGGAGTTTACACAAAAAAAAATGTTTTTTTTAAACTGGTATTTCAAGTGACTACACTAACGGCGGTTGAAACAAAAAAACTCACCAAATTAATTTATTTATCATGTTTAGATATTGATACCCTACGAAGAAGCCTACGAAGTTTCACTAGCGAATTTAATTTGACCCTGTATACAGTATCACACTGACGTCACGAAAAATCCTGCATCGCGCAAGCAGAGTTTACCGCGCGAGTAGCATATACAACGTATGTATGTGTATATACAACGTCTATGAACATGCAAACGGCGCATCACACTGACGTCACACAAAATCCTGCATCGCGCAAGCAGAGTTTACCGCGCGACTAGTATATAAAACGTCTATAAATGTATATACAACGTCCCGACATCAACCGTCGCCGTCAGGCAGTTGCCCACCAGACACAACACCCGTCTGGTCGGAGGATCCTCTCTTTTCTATGGTGGATAAGTGAACTTTAATACACCCTGTTCTTCATACCCCTGTATAATCCAGTCTCACCGACTCCACTTATGTAAAAAAAAACTGTCATGGCCGACTAATCGCATGACGATTTTTAATAGCTCCTATCCGACTAGCCTTAGCATCAGCTTAACTTCGACCTCACATTGAGTAGGCCGAGGTGTGGTTGCTATTTCCTATCGATTATTACCTCATGGGAACATTCCTCAATTGAAGACGTTATCTTTAGTGTAGGCTTGGCTTTGTAGGGTTAGGAGTTCAGCGGTGGGTTTTAAGGAAAAAAGTAAGTCTCAACCAAAGCTGCATCATACTAAGTTCCAGCACACCATGCCTTTTCCCCATACACAAGTATACATTATGTCCCGGAATTAACGTACACATCAAAACACCCCGAATATTATGTTTTAATCATAAATTCTTAATACATATCGGTAGAGGCGGGTTACTTTGACCCTAGGGCATAACTTTGGCCCAAATCGAGAATATTTTGAACTGCCCGCCGTGTCGCGGCCACACAACCGATCGTCGTAGGTCCTTCGGTAACTAATATATGGTGATATAGACGCGTAATTGTGGAACTGTTTCAGTCTTCGTGTTTCTGAGAAATTCCCGATGGAAAACCCAACCACGTTTTTCTCAAACTGGGAATCATTTCCAAGATCCCACCCACAGTAATGGCTTGCGAACAGTATACCGACGAGGTAGTATAAAGAAGAGAAACAAACTTAATTACCGTCAACCAACAACGATCATAATCATCAAACAGAAAAACTCTATATAAACTTGTCATTTTACGCTAATCGTCATTAAATAAACACTAATAATGTAAGTGTAAATATTTTCCTCAAAGGTGACCACGACCGACCTTCATAGTGACTGATAAATGAGGCATTACCCATTAAAACGATTGATAAGGCCGCTTTCAGAGATTTTTATTAAAAAATGAGGTCGGTTGATGAATGATGATGAATTCTGGTAATGCTTATTATGGATGTATGAAGTAGGCAAAAAGAGGGAAGAACTGATGACATCAAATTGCGCTGTTCGTCTGGTCATCATTTCAGCCGAAAGACGTCCACTGCTGGACATAGCCAGCATAGCAGGGGGGTCCATAATCGCCACCCTTGGCAGGCGGGTTGGCGATCGCAGTATGGTGTTAAAATCAGGGACCATTTTGGTTACCCATCGAAAGGGTTTTCGATAGGGTTTTTCTAAAATGGTCACCAAAATGTTCCCTGGGTAGAATAGAGATAGAATTGGTCATGCTACGCGTGCTGGGCGGATATCGAAATAACATAATATTATGATTTTTTCATGTTACTGGGTTTCAAGTAGGTATAGAAACCATTGAAATGGGCTATCATGTAACCCTTGTACTGAGTTTCAAGTATAAAACCCATTCAATGGGTTATCATGTACCCCTTTCAATGGGTTTCTGGTATAAAACCCTTTCAATGGGTTACATCATGATAAAGGTAACCCATTGAATGGGTTACCCCTTCGAAAGGCTTAAAACTCTTAACCGGGGTTGCACGGTGCCTGGTTAAAATGCATATAAGAGAACGCTGCTGCCCATTCTCTAGTAAGTCTCTTAGTCGCCTTTTACGACATCCATGGGATGAAATAGTATGGTGCTATTCTTTACGTCCGGCACCACGGTGAAATACAAAGTATATTATATAAAGTCCTCCTTATAGATTTCGATAACGGCAACCCTAAAAAATCAATTCCTTGCGTGTGCCCTTATAATGACTCGTTAGACCGAATTTAGTTTTGAACACCCAGTCGCAACTTGTCTGTAGGAGGCAGGGAGTGAAATACTTAAAAGACAAGTAAAGTATGATAAAATATACCGTAAACGCTTAAAAAAAATATTATATTTTATTTCACATAAACCTACATGGGCACTTATGAAACGTCAGAAGCTAGGTGCACGGTTCCAATTGGTCGTTTCCTATGGAGAAGAACCGACAAGAAACTCCACGGTTCCTCTTTTAAAAATAATGGGCTTTTACAATGTTTTCAAGTTACAGTGTTAATAGGGATGGGAGGACAGTGTAGACCCATCAACAAATACTTAACAAAAATAGAAAATGGTTTACAAAGCTAAGCCTACAACGTTCTCACATTCTCAAATTAAAAAAAGAATCTACATAAAATAGAATAGATATAACGTGAACTTAGATGAAGTTATAGATCTCATCCGGAGCAATGACTATCAATAAAAAATCAGCAATGAAAACAACTATCTTCTGCCTATTATCGAATTGTTGAAGGCTTTGGAAGCTAAACTAATGAAGCCACTAACACATACCAATTACCAATTACTATGTCCTTAAAACCTTATCTTGGAACAACTACCCAGACAGACTACCCTCCGTACTTATAACTTATAGATATAATCTTTACTACAACATTAAATATAAGCATAAAATCGAACAGGTCGGGCCAGTCGTTAATGGTCGTTACAGACGACCCGACCGGGTTAAGGCCGCGTACACACGCCGCGACTAGCGTCACCATTGACATATTTTACTGCGTTACATAATAGCGAGGTGCATCGCAAGCGCATCCGCAGTTGTGTTGATGAGTGAGGTCTAAGCGATTGGCCTAGCGTATTGAAGAAACAATGAAATATGCCTATTACCCTTCAGCATCCAGGCCCTTTGGTGCTGTAAACATCACTAGGTACATAGTATAAAACAAAGTCGCTTCCCGCTTCCTGTCTGTCCCTATGTATGCTAGATCTTTAAAACTACGCAACGGATTTTGATGCGGTTTTTAGGGTTCCGTACCAAAATGGTAAAAAGGAACCCTTATGGTGAGACTAAGTCTGTCTGTCTGTCTGTCACACCTGGATATCTCAAGAACTACTAATGCTATCAACTTGAAATTTAGGATTGATTCCTTTTTCAGGCACATTCCTTTTTGGACATATTCCGTTTTCGGCATATTCTTGTTTCGGCACATTCCGTTTTCGGCATAAATCAGTATATACAACAAAGCATCATTATTCTGAAATTTTAAAATGCCTAGGGCTATTTTGTAATATACTTTCCCACAACAGATACCTAATACAAGGTAGACGGCAGTGAAATAGTAAGGTAATTTTTGTAATGAGGATCTTATCAATTGAAGAGCATATTAGGCTTTTCCAACTTTTATAAAAGACGGGTTCATAAGCATAAGCATAAGCATATGAATTTAGATACCTAATTGGTTATCATCATTAGTTAGTTGCCCAATTATTTTAAGTAATCAGTGTAGGTACTGTTTAATTTTTGTCTTTTATTTTTATTGATTAAAATATAATATTTTACTAATAAATATTATTTTATTTTGAAACAAGAATATGCCGAAAACGGAATATGTTCAAAAAAGAATGTGCCGAAAAAGGAATCAATCAAATTTAGAATAGTTTTAGATGACGTTTGCCCAACTATTTTGCAAAAAAGAAAGAAATTTAAAAAAAAAAATATCTTTTTTGTTGTGTGTACATATGAGTTGAGCTGCATTTACAGCTGCAGTAGCTGTAAATGCAGCTCAACTCATATGTAGTTGATTGGCATGATTTGGTTGACTCATGATATCAATCATAATTTCGAATGGCTGGCATAGTTTCGAATAATCTTTCCATTTTCAATTATTTTGGACTAAGCCCAGCCATAAAAAAAATCTATTTAAAAATCAAACTAAACGTACCAACCGTTGCGGCAATACCTGGCACATTACTAATACATAGAAACTTGCCCTAGGTGTGGTTCAACAGTTCAACTATGCAGGCTTTGAACCTGTGACCTTTTGATCCAATCAACACTCGCCCAGTTTCGCTACAAGTAGACAAAGTACAATGTTAATGTTGATATACTTTAACATGCAAATCTGTGACGTCAGTTGTCATACCTCGTGATAAACGATAAACTGCGGTCACAATCGTGGAAGCGTCAGCGAAAAAAAACGTTACAATTTGTAGGTAATTAAATGTGAACTTTGATGATAATCGTCTTCCGCGTTGATTTAATTGTATGTAGGTACTAAGGTACGCTTTGCCCGAGGCCTTTTTATATATATAGTAGTTTGGGTTTGTATAGGGAGGAGCTTGTGGCTAAATTATGTCATTAATCGAAGGTTAGGCAAGTTACGCTTGCCGCGGTCAGGTGGTCGGTCGTGAATGGGTGACCATCATCGAGACCCCTCCGTGCCTTGGAAAGCACGTTAAACTGTTGGCTTTCATTCGTAGATCTTTGACGGTTGCTACGTGAAGACTGACAACTAGTCTTAGGCTTCTACAGACCAGCGTGACACGCGACGCGACACAAAGGCTCTGCGTGTCGCGCGACGAGTGACGCTTTGTGTCGCGTCGCGAGTCGCTCCGGTCTGTAGAAGCTTTTACCTAGGGTATCGTGATACCCAGTAACTGAGTTGTTAAGTTCAGTCGCTCCATGTAAGATACTGGAATACAGCTACATTAGACAGGAAGCCGAACACAGTAACAAAAAAAAAAAACTAAAATTAAATAATAATAGAAGAGTCTCCCCCGCTATCCGCTCACGCCTCACACCGCAATCTTCCGACCTTCGCCCGCACCTCGGGTCGTCGTCGGGTCGCGCATTTTCCTCCCGCGCGTATCAATAAAACCTATACCAGTTATGATTCACGGACACTCGTGATGGTGTGCTCAGGAGGCCCTATTTGGCACGACGGGTCTACGAACGTCACGTTTTTATCATTGTACGTAGCTAACAGGTAATCGATATCATTAACGCTTTGTGTTTTATGTAGGTATAGATAGACCTTTAAACAGCTGTCAGGTTTAGACGAGGTGGAACAGTCAAACACTGCGGTTCTATAAAAAAAAAATTGTTTTAACTACGTGACTTTTGGTGATTCGTAACTGGGCCTTTCTAATAAAATTTAATTGACAATGTATAGTCATAGTCATAGTCATTTATTCATAAACAAAGTAACTTGTATCTGAATTTACACACAAAATTACACAAATTACAGAATTTATACACACAACAAAAAATACACACAATAAATTTACATTTAAATTAAACAATATGATGGCCAACACATTAAAATTTAAAATAGTAACAATAAAAATAATGAATTAAAGATAAATTTGCAATGATTGATATAATTAATTAATAATAAGACAATAGTTAGATCAATAAATCCGAATGAACAAAATTCAATACAATTTCACAACCCATGAACATAAAAAAAATATCAATAAAATTACAATTCAATAAAAATTACAATTCAATAAAATTACAGTTCTTCTACAGCATATAGACACTTATTCAATAGGAATTTTTTAAGCACTTTTTATGTCTAAAGGCAACCTGTTAAATAATTTTACAGACTGGTATCGTGGACTATGTTTAACAATTCTTAAGTTATGGTTATTAAAATTATATGGTATACATTGACAATATGTATAGGGTATACATTGACATGACAATCTATGCCCTTTGAAAAGGACTGCCCCTTGAGTAGAAATGCAAGACACCCTGCAGAAATATGATGATTCCATAGTTTGTTACAATTTTTGTTAGTTGATTTTTGTTTCTTGTTTGACGGCACGGTTGGCGCAGTTAGTTAAGCGATTGACTGCTGTGCTGCGTGTCGCGGGTTCGATTCCCGCACGGAACAAATATTTGTATGACCTACAAGTAATTGTGTTGTTCCGGGTCTAGCTGTTTGTGTATGTGAATTTAAATGTTAATACAAGAGAAATTCCTAGTGTGGGGCAACGTTTTAAAGGAAAAAAGAAAGAAAGAAAAGGTAAGATAAAATTCCGCGACGTTGTGGTGTCATCGAAACTAGAAATGAAGTGAAGCGAGCTGATCTTTTCGTATTCTGGGGGTCTACAAAGAACCGATAATCCGAAGTATCGGCCGAATGTTCGGCCGTTTCTTGACTTCAAAAGTTTCCTTTTTTGACTTTGAGTCCTTACCCGACTTCAAGTCACATTTTTGACTTTGACTTATCTTTGACTGACGTTTTTTTTATCTCTCGCCGTAGTCAGCCATAGTCAGGAAATGGCCGAACATTCGGCCGATACTTCGAATTTATCTTCTGAGTAGACCCTCTGATCTAGCAGTTTTCTCTTATTGATCTTATCTCGAAAATCCATCATTAAATAATTTCATTTCAAATATTTTATATAAGTCTGTGCATATGAAACTTATAAAACAATTATTTTGTTGCCTCTGCTGTAGGTATTGTGTTTATCAGTAAACAAGTACTAGCCGTTTCAGTATAACAGTCCTTGGAATAAAAACCATTTCACGAGAGGTCACAGGAAAATGTAGGGCATTGTCCTTTGCAGCGGCTCCTATAAATACGATGCAGCTTATCATCTGGTAGTAAATAGCTCATCACGGACGTTTGTTAGTGGTTTCATGTTGAATTAGACATTGTACAGGGGATACAGTAAGTCAATTAAGAAAATACATACATATACATAAATAAACTCACGCTTTCTTCCCATGGGGGTAGACAGAAACTATAGAACCCCACCTGCTACGCTCTTTACATACTCCTTTTGCTTCGCCTACGTTCATACATCTGGTCATACACGCACGCCACGCCGGTTGCGAGTACTACGCAACTGAGCCTTCTGAAGAACATTACAAAATAAAGACAAAAAAAAGAAAGAAAAATTGTTGAAAAAAAAAACAAAAAAAAACAATTGTTGAAATTGTTGTTGTTGTTGTTTGTAGTGTTAATTAGGTCACTATATGTCTTCCTAGGGCCCTCCCGGCGGCGTTAAGAAAATAAAGGGGTTAAATTGAATTTAAGTACTGGGAAGACGAAAATATTACCTAACTGACACGTTTGGTGTTCATTGGGTCATATTTTTTGTTTTGTTTTATCACGTTTAGATATTGATACTCATCACGTCTGCGGAGTTTCGCTAGCTCATTTATGTTGTCCCCGTATATCAGAATGACATGACTCATCTCTTATTAGGTCATAGCGTCAAAAACCTGCGTAACCAAATTGAGAATCCGCAATGAAAAAATAACCTCTATTTGCCCTACCGGATGTCAATTTTTAAAGCTTTGAATATAAGGCATGAACTTGTTTTAAATTTAATTGTAAGCAGAAACCTAATCTCTTATCTTTATAGGAACCAGAAATGACTCATCATAATTTCAGCCGAAAGACATCCACAGCTGGACATAGACCTCCCCCAAGCACCGCCACTTCGAACGGTTCTGTGCTTCCCGTATCCAGCGGATACCTGCGGCCTTCACAAGGTCATCGATCCACCTTATAGGAGTGTTGGTAATGTGACCTGCCCACTGCCACTTAAGTTTAGCAATTCTTCGGGCTATGTCGGTTACCTTGGTTCGCCTCCGGATCTCTTCATTTCTGATTCGATCACGTAGCGAAACTCCAAGAATAGCCCTCTCCATTGCCCTTTGGGTGACTTCTGGCCTTCTGATAAGGCCCATTGTGAGTGACCAACTTTCAGTGCCATAGGTCATCACTGGCAACACGCACTGGTCAAAGACTTTCGTCTTGAGACACTGCGGTAAGTCGGACGAGAAGATATTGCGTAGCTTCCCGAACGCTGCCCAGCCGATTCGGATTCGACAATTGACGAAATTACTCATAGCTTCCACAAAACTTCTGTTTAACTTTTTTAGCGGTAGGTTACCGCACGGCGCTCAGCACAGTGCAAGGTTGCAACACTCATGTTCGACACGTAATGCTTCTACATAGTTTCAGTTCATTGTGTATATTGCCTGTTCATGTAACTGTGTTATCGTTAACATCAACGCACATCAATGAGGCAAAAAAGCATAGAAGGAATTGATAAAATTGCAAAGCATTCAAAGGCCTATCAATCAACTCGACCTATTGAAATTTACAGTCCACTTTTTGACAAATATCTCTTACTGTCCTGCAGACTTCGACACTGAATTATCAATCCATTTTCCTATTTCTGCATGACTAAATCCTCCCTAAATAAAACCTTCTTGGCCATTACGTTGCATCTGGGCCTCAAGTCTGCTGTTACCATAGTGTCAGAATGGTCGATCATTGATTTCATAATTGTTGATTTTGACAAGTTTGGTAATCTACTATTATAATGGCGTCATTATGACTTTCCAATGGTCGGCCACTGACACTACATTGAAAGAAATTGCATTTATTGGTAATCTCGTACATACTGACAAATAAATGAAATTTCTACTAATGGGTTTTATAATAATTGCAATACGACAATGCCATTATAATAACACAATTCTATTAAGAGAACATTGATCGACCAAATGTTGGAATGAATGAATTTATAAAAATAGCTGACTTTGGGCCCTGGTGTCATGATTCTGCTTTTACACACGAATTAGAAGAAGAAGAAAATTCTTTTTAAGTAGGTACAAATTAATTTAATCCAAAATGGTTCATCCGTCATTTGAAATTCCAAGTCCTCATCAGATATATTATAACTGGTTTTCCATCAGCACTTTCACTTGTTTTGTCAGTTCAACGTGGTGTTTGGTTACTTGAATGTAACTGAACTTCTGTGATACTATTTTACAGGGCCTTGTTACCGGTCGCCGCCCGTTGCAAGGTCGCAATACTCATGTTTGACACGTAATGCATCTAGTTTCAGAGCATTGTTTGTATTTAACAATGTTATAATATGTAATAAATGTGTGTGAAAATGTTTTTTAGAATAATACACCCGTGTTTTTCAGGTAAGGACGTAAAGTTATTGTTGTTTAAACTATTTTTGTAATAGCTGTTAATAGTTCGCTTAGATTTCGGTATTTATCTTTTTGCTTTTCGTCATGCATTTCACACTTCATGTGAACATTTTGTAACTACAGCCTATTATTTAACTTAGTCGATAAATTATCACAATGTTATTTTTCTCATCCTATACAATTTTACTTGTGAATGCGTACTTAATTAATCCAGTAGCAAGCTGTTCATAGTCAACCATAACTAAGTTAAATAACTTAGGTAGAAAGAAAGAAAAATAATTTTAATTGTCACAGAAACACGTGCATACAAAAACATAAACTCGAGTAGGTAAACATTTTACAAAACACATCATTTCAACATAGACAATCACGAGCACAAAGAAAAACAAATATTCAGCAGCTGCACGTCATGACTGTGACAAGAAGTCTTGCACTCAGCATGATGCTGTGCTATGCTATGGGGACCCACAGCAGAGCGCTGATTTTCAGTGGTCCCCCGAAAAATACGTACGGAACCCATTTCAGGTTGACACACACTGGGCACGCCATAATTGTGGCGATAAGTCCACTCTTTGAGGAGTGGCTAGAGAGGCGCCACGGCGTCCTCACCTTCCGCCTGACACGACACAGGTCCTCACCGGACATGGTTGTTTCGAGAGGTTCTTGTTCAGGATAAAGCGGGAGGAAACGCCCGGGTGTCACCACTGTGTGGATCGCCCGGAGGACACGGTGGAGCATACGGTGGAGGTCTGCCCGGCTTGGGTGGAGCACCGCCGTGTCCTCACGGAGGCGATCGGCGGCGGCGATCTCTCGCGTCCGGCCCTGGTTCAGGCCATAGACCGGAGCGAGAGTACATGGGAGGCCGTCACACGTGGCCCCGGCACACAGGCAACGAAAGGAACACGGGTGGGTTTTAGTCAGTAAAAGTCTGACACGCCCTCCCACTCAGCCCAGAGCGGGAGAAGTTATTTGATAATTTCCCAACCAAAAGAAAATAAAATAAAGGTTGACACACACTCTAGGTAGACACTTTACAATGACACACGAAAGTTCAAGTCATGTTTACTATTTCGTTATCCAAAAATCACAAAAATTACATTACAGTAAGTAATTTTCCGATCAGAACTCTACTTTTACCAACGAAAGCCAAGAAACTCCGTTGACGTAGAAGCGGTAATCACAGTTGACTTTAGAGCGTTTACGACTTACGGCATTTCATACAAACATTCAAGCCCTTGTTTTTCGAAATGACTGAACCAATTTTAATGAAATTTCGTACGCATAAGCAGGATACAAAGGTCTAAAAAGTTAGTAACGAACATTTTCAAAAAATAGTGTTACAGCCAAATTAGACTTTAAATTTTCCATAGAAACAGAGATTTCCAGTTATCTGTTTTTAAATAAGACATTTCAAAAATGTTCTTAACTAACTTTTTAGACCTTTGTATCTTGCTTATGTGTATGAAGTTTCATTAAAATCGGTTCAGTCATTTCGAAAAACAAGGGCTTGAAAGTTTGTATGAAATGCCGTACGTCGTAAACGCTCTTAAAAGTTCAAAATCAAGCACTCTCGACCAAAACCGAAGCATATCACATAACGGCAACAAAGCAACGCAACAGTGACAATAAACAACCCACTTTCGAGGAGCTGGTGCCCCCAGGACCCTAGGAACCACACAATACGTTACTCTGATGGAGCGTTTCCGTCGCCATGCCCTCACGCACCCCGGTCTGACCTGGGGGTCTGCGAAGGTGATATCATGCAATTAAGTTGTGTTGATTTAGTTGAAGGAGTGCGTGGTAACTTAGATTTTGGCTGGAATGCATGGGAGGCGCATCCTTATTTCATAATTAGTCTTGTGGCTGGGGGGTTTGACGTGCTACTTTCCCTAGCCTGGCAGCGGTGGACGTTTATTTGTAACTTTTACTAATTTGAATAAACGATTTTTGATTTTTGTAATTCGGTTGTAGGAGTCTTCTATTTCAAATTATATTACTTTCGAGTTTTCTGCCGAATTGTGGCAAAAATTGGACGAACTTAAGAGCGTTTACACCTTACGGCATTTCATACAAACTTTCAAGCCCTTGTTTTTAAAAATGACAGAACCGATTTTAATGAAACTTCATACGCATAAGCAAGATACAAAGGTCTATAAAGTTAGTTAAGTACATTTTCTAAAAATAGTGTTACAGCCAAACTAAACTGATTTTAATTTTTCCATAGAAAAATGTTTTTAAATAAGACATTACGAAAATGTTCTTAACTAACTTTTTAGACCTTTGCCTAAGCGTATGAAGTTTCATTAAAATCGGTTCAGTCATTTCGAAACTCAAGGGCTTGAAAGTTTGTATGAAATACCGTAAGGTGTAAACACTCTTAAATGTTGCTCGTTAGTGTTTTCCTTTCAAATGTAATAAAGAAGCCCTCGAGTTATCGTAAGGCACTAATTGAACAATATTATATTTGTTTCTTAAACCTAACAAATTTCATTCACCACATATACTGATGAAGTGCTTCCCTTGCTATTAGCTTATACTATGAACCTGCGGCTTGACCCATAGGTCTGTGATGTCAATGTGATGCAATGAACAAGGGTTAATTGATCGCATGTATTAATTCTAACAGGTAATTATTGTCATTGGAATGCGTATGGAACATCTTTTATCGGCTAACCGAGTGCAAGTGGTTATGGAGTAATGCAGAAAAGTTTATTGATGATCGAATCCTAACTATCCTAACTAATGTTATAAATACAACAACAACAAAAACAACAACAAATACCAACAACAATTACAATAATTAATTTCAACATAAATTATGTCTGTAGTCTTTATGGTGTACATAATAAAGAATATTCTATCATCACACTCCCACACTTCACACTAATATCATAAAGGCGAAAGTTTGTGAGTGTGTGTGTGTGTGTATGTTTGTTACTTCTTCATGCTCAAACGGCTGGACCAAGTTTGATAAAATTTTGTATGGCGGTAGCTGACACCCTGGATTAAGACATAGGCTACTTTTTATCCCGATATTCCCACAAAATCGAGACTTACGCGGATGAAACCGCGGGGCGCAGCTAGTTCTATTCTAAATACGAAAGTGAGTTTGTTTGTTACGGTTTCACGCTAAAATGCTAAACGGATTTGGATGAAATTTGGCACATGGGTAGACCATGAACTAGGTTAGGACATAAAATACTTTTTATCCTGGTATTACGTTCCCGTGGGGTATTTTTTGACCTCCATGCGGGGAAAGCCGCGGGCAAAAGATAGTGTGAAAAACGCGGGTGTCATGTGGTTCCAAACGATTTTAAATCATGTGCAACTTTGAATGTCAAGTCGACCTGCAAACGGTTATGGTACTGCTCCAGGTTCCATGATCCTCCGCGATCCCCGGCTAGTGCTATTGGCCACCTATGCAGGCCACCTCAGGCCCACGGGGGGAGTGAGGTAAAAAGCCGCGGTCCCATGGCCTTTCGAAGCCATTCGCGGCCTGGCACGCAGCCACGCCTGTCGAGGTCTGTCGCGGCCAATGCCGAGAATTCCCACCATAGGCCTCATCGGTTTGACGGTTCCCACGACCTGTCAGCCTGGCCTGGCGCGATCTGGCCTGTGATAAAGCGGGCCGTAGGACCGCAGCATAAGACCCGGGATGTCTAATAAGGGGGTGCGTGGAACACTACGCGCCGCCGCGCCGCCGCCTCGGCTCGGTCGGGGAATACCTAGCTCAAGCATTAGAAACAGGCAATAGGATATGTTTAGTTGTCCACCAATGTAGGGAATTAGTCATCAAGTGACAGAATTATGAAACGACTTGCCTTCATTTAACCAAAATTAGACTCTACACATCCAAATTACAAAACCAAAAATGGTTTCAAACCGTTTTATTTTTTCTAGAAACGCAATGGTCGGTTTTTCCGTGAGGTTGACGTCGCAACCATAACATTGTTTCGACCGAGAAATCTGAACTGAGCCAAAAGTGTCGCGTTTGCATGATAAAGGCAGCCGATTCACAATGGCGCCGCTAAAATGATGCTCTGGGAATATCAAGTGTGATATTATAATATTTTTGAAGAAAAACTAGCTTCCTGCTGAATACTGATGATAACTCATACAAACAATACCAAGAATTCCATGTCCTTTTGAACTTTGTGTACCTCGAGGTTCTATTTTTACGCTTATCAGCTGGAATCAAAGTAGCCTAGTGGTCATTAACAATAGTAAGACCTGCAGCGGCTGCAGAATACAGTTTCAGTTCAAAATTGTTCAAACGCTTTTTAACGTTCATGCTTCGTCATTTAACCCCACAAAATGTGGTGTTACCGATCATGTTTTTTCAATTTAAGTATCTTAGGCGATGTTCAACTTGAGAAATGTTTTTATGCCTCAAATGGATGGATTAATGGTTCCATCGCCTAGCAAAGCAACTGAGCGGTATCACCAATAACTAATTACACCCACTTGTAGTGCACTGCAAAATCTTCTAAGACAAAGGTTCACTTAAGAGCGTTTACGACGTACGGCATTTCATACAAACTTTCAAGCCCTTGATTTTCGAAATGACTGAACCGATTTTAATGTAGTGTCTCATGTAATTTTTGACGTTCGAAAAGTGCTGATTCTCAGCCTAGTTTGAATAAATGACTTTTGATTTTGATTTTCATGAAACTTCATACGCATATGCAGGATACAAAGGTCTAAAAAGTTAGTTAAGAAGATTTTCGAAAAGTAGTCTTACAGCCAAATAATAATATAATAATCATAGAAACAGAGATTTCCAGTTATCTGTTTTTAAATAACACATTTCGACAATATTCTCTACTAACTTTTTAGACCTTTGTATCCTGCTTATGCGTATGAAGTTTCATTAAAATCGGTTCAGTCATTTCGAATAACAAGGGCTTGAAAGTTTGTATGAAATGCCGTAAGGTGTAAACGCTCTTAAGCAAACGTTGTTACCAAGCCAGTCATCATCATTAAGAAAAACTTCAAATAGCAGCATTTTACCGCTCACAGACTGCCGTGCGTCAAGTGTTCTTATTCATTGCGAAGGCTTTGTCTGTATGCTAATAGTGGATGGCCGGTCACCGCCGCGACCTGTCAGGATCGAAGGTCGAATGTAGGACGGAACGCGCCGACGATTCGCGAAGGATTGTCGTTCGAACGTGATGCTATGTGCACGAGAATTTGAGTCTTATTGACAAGGGGTTCAGTTGGCAATAGAGTTGTGTAAAGATGATGAGGTTGGAATATACAAGGTGTTAAATAAATTGCGTGCCATAGCTTAGGGGTAGGTTCAGTATTGATAAAGGAACCCAGGAAAAATTAAAAATAATCAAAATAAAAACATTAAAAAAATATTGCAAGATCAACCTACTAACTTAATAATTAAAGCATTTATACAAAAATTTGAATTCTAAACGATTGCTATAGTAGTTTTCATCCCATCTATTCGAAAAGAGTCAATGGGTTCATCGATAAGTGCGAGTAAAATGGTGCATTCTGGCGCACTTAATAATAGTGACGAAATGACTTTTGAATTTGGAACACTATTTAATTCAAAAGTTTTAACGCAATTCGCTTCGATAAAGTCCTGGCCGGTAACAAAAAGCGCGCCTGCAGTCATGGCATTGGTTAACCAAAAAAAATACGCGGGAACTACTTATTTGTTTTTTTATTTATTTTTCTCATAGAGGGGGATGAAAAGCAGTGTGCCACACGGTAACAAAATTATTTAACCTCGAGCGACGTACTTTGAATCAGAAACAATCGCTCTCGCCCTCAAAACATTATTTTGGTCCCTTATGACACAATCTACTATTCTATTTCACTAAGCAGATGAAAAAAATATCTATTTCAAGTCAAGTCCTTTGCCCGTCTGAGAGATGGTCATCATCCTACTGTCCTTATCCGAAGGGCAACGTTGTATAGATTTAAAAGTAAATACTTCTATAGTTCTGTTAATAAGCAGCCATTGACAGTTTAATACTTAATGTTAATAATAACCTCATCGACACTCCGTTTACCATGAAACTTGAAAACAATAAAACTGAAGTGTTTTCATGTCTAACCTACATAGCGTTGTGAGGAACAAAAGGCACCGGCCGGCATCGAACCTTGGCCCGACCTCCGCGCATCCTCGCTCCACATCACCATTGTTCGTTCCGGTTATGTGTGGGTGAAGCTGGTTAATAATAATTAATAATTCATAATTAATAGCATCCTCAGTTTAAGTTAAATTATGTTTTCCTTTAGATAGTTTGTACTGAGGTTTTAACCTGTTTATGTGTAATGAGTACCTAGTAATTTACACGATGAAGCTGAGATAGAAAATGAAAAACTTTAATTATTTAAGTATAATCAATTAACTTTGCCCTGTGGTGCCGGCCGTAAGGAATAGCATCATCCCATTTCTCCCTTACTAGAGAATGGGCAGCAGCGTTCTCTATGCATTTTAACACCATACTGCTATCACCAACCTTCCTTCCAAGCGTGGCGATTATGGCAACCCCCCCCCCGCTTCGGGGGAGGCCTAAGTCTGAATATTCATTTAAATAGAGCATACAACTGTTGAATACAAAGTTGCACTCTTTTGATTATTTCGCTCCCTGTAAATTTTTCATCTTGTGGTGGATATTTAGAATAACACGTCTAAGTTCTGCTTGTAGCTCGTGGACACTTTCATACTGGTTCTTGTAAACTATTTTTTTTACATAACACAATAAAAAACAAAATTGAACGGGGTTAGATCTGGGGAACAAAATTTCACATCAAATGTTAAAATTCATGGTCTTCCTTTTATTTGTGACACTATGTTATTCAGCAAAAACTAATCCTTATAATGAAGCCTTTCGATTGGTATGATAAAGCTAGAGGGTGATAATTTTTCTCGTGTAACGGGTTCGATTTCCGGTTCAATCATGTAATTATTTAAATATCTATGAATGCAGTTTATATTGTTTTTTAAATTCAAATAATGTCTTCTTTCAGTAAAATCTACAATATTCAAGCTTTCCCTCCATGTGTGGCATATCCGTGGGACGCCCTGTATAAGTTTATTCTGTAGTATGGATAAAGTTCCCTTTGGTTTTATTTTTCATTTTCTTTTTTAGTAATCAAAAGCAGGAACACTGACTCCCAAGTCCCAGGTATAAGCCTAACTTTGAGAGCCAGCAGACCTATGCTTAAGATACTACTTCTGCATGTTGTATAAGTATGTAAATAGAATAGAATAGAATAAACTTTATTTCCAAATTTACAATTTATACAAAGGCGATAGACAAATGACATCTACAGACAGGCGCGATACGCGACGCGACACAAAGGCCCCGCGTGTATATTTTTGGATCAATAAACTTATTATTATTATTTAATACCCTCTTAAAATATAGAACAGGTCTGCAACCTAAAGGCTCCCACAGACTGAAGCGATGTGCGGTGCGACGCATTTATAGTAGACAATTTCCTTGAAATTTTCATAGAAATAGTTCAACTAGAGTGTAACTCTAGTTGAACAATTTCTATTTCGGGCCTGTCTGCGGGAGCCTTAAAGTGTTAGTTGTGTAAAAAATATAGTTATGTTTCTAAAAACACGGAATCCAAATTGCACACCACATTCAATACTACCAATATGCGTGTTTCCCACGTATGCTACTCATCATAACTTGCCCTCCCGCGGTTTTATCCCGAAAGTAACTTGAGAACAAGCGCTAAGTTCCCGTATTTGTGTTTTTATAGCTTAATATTGAAGAGTTTATTCTAGGTAAGTAAGACATTTCATATACCTGTTATAGGAATCACTTTCTTGGGTGATTACAAGAACTATGTATATTGACGGCAGGTGTCTAAGAATCAAGATGATAATAATTATTTATTTTAAAAAAGTGACAACATTATTAAGGCTTCTACAGACCGGCGCGACTCGCGACGCGACACAAAGGCACCGCTAGTCGCGCGGCACGCGGGGCCTTTGTGACGCGTCACGTGTCGCGCCGGTCTGTAGAAGCCTTAATTAAAGCTGTTTAAAGTAGTAACAAATTAGGTACCATATTGGCGCGTGAAAATTTATCGTTGTTAGTCATTAAATCTGAAAATTAGAAATAATTTACTTAGTTTGAATTTCCGCGCATTATTTGAGAAAAGCACTATACAAGCCTTGGCCGCAACCAGGCATTGGTGGACTCACATATGAGTGCCTCGGCTAGGCCTCGGCCCACATTTTCACGTTCGTCCATCAATGCCCCTTTTGCAGGTCGCTGCAGTAATGTACTATTACTTAACAATATCCTGCCACAACTGTCTAACGGTTCTTCTAATGAAACATAATAACTTCTTCTTCATAATGAATATCTATTTGAATTCCCGAGGTCAACGTATAATATTATAACTATGACATACACACCTTTAGCCCGATAATTGTGTATGACCGTGTCTTAGATCGGCACCCGCATAGTTGCGGCACGGAGTTAGTAATAAATGAAGTGCTCACTGCATCATTGGGCAGTGTACGACAAAACGCCGACAGACACTACGCCGACAGACTGAGCACCGACAAGACTACTTCGACGGGACTCTTCGCCGACAGGATACTTCGCCGACAGGACTCTTCTCCGATAGGGCTCATCAGCGACACTATTATCATCCCGTGATTGTGTATACCTACCATTTAAATTAAGCGACTATTTTACAAAACCAACCGGTCTCACTTCGGAAGATTATAAGAACAATTGTTATTTTTGATCTATGTTTATCGGTCTTTCCCATTACATGTTGTTAAAATGGACATTGAAGTGAAAAATTCCCATTAAAAGACCACCACGACAAGCATCGTGTCCGCAGCTTCCGTTGTCGGCTGTCACTAACAAACGCACGGCAGTGTTTGCGCATGTGTCTAGCGCACACGTTTTTCGCATTAGCATTCCGTTTGTTCTCTGCTCCTGGTCTGCTAATTTAAATAAACTAAGAATATATTATATTATGACTGTAAACAAGCTATTAGCGGGATGCGTCTGTCTGTATACCTGTTTGACCTAGCACCTTGTAATTCTATTGATACAAGGAAACAGCAGGTGTATCCACTGAGAATAAAATATTTAGCTAACCCACTTGTAAGTAGGTACTTGAGTTGTGTACGTACATAATTCACCAACATATAAAGACAATGTGTCTTGAGAATATTTTCCTAAATCATTTGAATAATAAGGCTGTGTTTTTATGATCTGTGATCAGCCTATAATGTTCCACTGCTGGGACAGAGGCCTAATGGAGCGGGCCCAGTGCGGGTTGGTAGATGTCCCATGTCTTCGAATTTTTAGTTCCCTAGAACTAAAAATTCGAAGACATGGGACAAAGGATAGACGGAGAAGGACGGGCGGGGGATGGGGTAAAGGAAAACATCGTGATAAAACGTGTCCTAACACGTTTTATCACGATGTTTTCCTTTACTGTTTTGAGAGCATTGGTGATGTAATGAAGTACACAAAGTAACCCCCCGCCCCCGGCCCCGCCTCCGCGGCCTGGCACCACCTGGCCTGTCTAGGTTTAAACTCACGACCTACTCATAAGTCGGGACCGATACCACTGGGCCACCACTGCTCAAACCATCTGCGATCTTCATAAATCAAAACATTTAGTTACCACGCGTAAAAAAACAACAATTACGTTAATGTCTGGCCTCCCAAATGATCATGTTATACCATGGATTAACTTGTTAAGCCATGTCTTAATTATCATTGTGAAAAATACCAAAAGATCCCATTGTTGGCATCGTAATTGTCTAATAAAAGTTCTATTGCGTGCACATAGAAATCATTATAGATTTTGCGCCTATCAAAATAACCTTAAAGATTTTTTAAGGGGAAGTGCGACCAAGGAAGTCAGTACCATAGATAAACAAGAACAATTAAAATAACTTTTTGAACGTATATTTTCGTTCTTAATTTTAGCATCTGAATAGACTATTTACACATTAGCCAATTCTAATGACCCAAACTAACTGCTCTAAGGCGGTCCCCTTACAAAGCTACTTTCAGAATTATGAGCTACAAAATAAAATCTTACTAAAATGATTGATTACAAAAATAAAAATTGCAACACAAAATTACAGCACAAGTTTCTTTTTTGTTTGTTGCAAGACGTATGCAACATCACCTTAACAAAAATGAACAATGAATACTTTCTTCAAATTAATGATAGACTACAGATATCATTATTAATTGGGTTAAGAAACATGATTAAAGTCGGTGCGGTCATTTCGTACTATAACCAGCATCAATCACCGTAATGACAGCTGTTTTGTCCGGTCAATGTGCGTAACGTAAGCGGGAATACTTAATTAGGTGTAATGGGGTATAATAAAATGGTTATTTTGATTCATGATGCCTTAGAGCTATGTTAATGTCTGATTGATGGAAGATTTTTTTGTCTGGCGGTAGATATTATGGTGTTATCATTATTCAAAAGAGAAAACTATTTAAGACACTAGTGTGTTTTTAATAGAAGTATTTCTAAGTCCTAATTTATAAGACCCAAAATCTTAAAACGACATTAAATTTCGTACCTACGTCACAGAATAAGTAATAGTACTAACGTGCCTACGCTGTCAAAGACCTTCACTACCTCAACTCAATTTGCATTTTATTTTTTTCAGTTTGCGAGCAAAGGCAGGGAAAGTTATTAAATTAGTTTTTAGTTAGTAAATTGTCTGTATATTCAAATAGCTATAACACGGCAAATTGACGTAGTGTTTCGTTTTGATAAACACTTAATTACCCTGACTGCGTTTAGGTAGATACTTTACAAATGCTCGTTTTCAATTGATCAGTTTGCATATCCAAGAAAGAGCTAGAAGCAACTTAACTAAAATATACTTATCACATAGTTGGTGACTGCAACGCTCAACAGATTCACACAACTTTCAACGCTGAATAAATTAAGGAAATTGTGTATTAATTATTCATTAACTCGTTAGTTATGTTCTTCCGTAGCAATGTTAATATTCCATTAATAGGTACTTCTGCAATATTATAAACATCACTACTTATCTTGAATTACCTTTTATTCCAAGAAATAAATCTAAGGAAACTTAATAAATCCTTTCTGGAAAAATCCACCAATAAATATTTAAGGATAAAAAACTTAATTAAATAATTCATTATTTAAACAAGTTAGCAAAAAACATCAGTTGATTTTAAAATTATACTATGGTTTTGTCGGCAGTAAAAAAAACAGGCGCAAAAGAGGTATTAGGAGGGGAGGGGGGGTTATTTTGAGGGCTTTATGCGGCCTATCCAAATGTACTTTCTTTGGTATTGTTCGTCGAGTCGTTGAGCTCCATAAGTCCTGAGTTGAGCTGCACGATTACTGACAAATGCTTGCACTGATTGGACAGGTCCACTCAAATTTGTGTGGTTCTTTCCTCAAATGACCATTTCAGACACGGATCTACATGGTCCTCACATGACCTGACCTGACCAAGGTTATGTCTGGACTTTAAAATAGACTTTGACCCCTGAGTTTGTTTCGCCATTTCTTCTCAGGGGTAGTCAGATAGGAAATGTCGACTACGTCTAGCTTATTTTTTTTTTATATGACGTATTCAAGTGATTCTAATATCCTATTTACAGAATAAACGATTTTATTTCATTTCATATAGGTTAGGTTAGAACTATGACCAACCACGCTCGAGCCGACCGAGCGAAGCGAGCGGTGCCACGGTAGCGGCCGGCGAGCGCTACATCGAAAATTTGACACAATAGAAAAGAGCTGCTCAACTGTAAATGACATTGTTTTCAGACCAATTATGTTATTCTTGCTGGCCACTAGTAGCTTCTTAATTTACTAAAACCATTTTGAAGCTGAAAAAACCTCAATATTTAGCTGTCCATTTAAGAGCGTTGTCGTAAACGCTCTTAAATGGACAGCTAAATATTATAAAGTTAAGAACATTTTTGAAATGTCTTATTTAAAAACATAACTGGAAATCTCTGTTTTTATGGATAAAAATTTAAAATCGGTCTAATTTGGCTGTAACACTATTTTTCGAAAATGTTCTTAACTAACTTTTTAGAACTTTGTATCCTGCTTATGCGTATGAAGTTTGATTAAAATCGGTTCAGTCATTTCAAAAAACAAGGGCTTGAAAGTTTGTATGAAATGCCGTAAGTCGTAAACGCTCTTAAATCATAGCCATTTATATATGTCGTGCACTCGACAGTGTAAATATGTGCATTTTTTTTTTCCAGATCTATGGCAGATCCAGGTATTTGCCTGTAGATTACAAGTTCAATTAATTTAAATAAGATCAGCTCTTATTCACCCATGCCACTTCCTTATCCAGTCGACTGATGCTTGTAATTGATTTGGCAAGTAGTTCATGGTATGTGCTGGTTACCTTCCTTGTTCCTCTCGAACCTACAACAGGGTGGTCCAGTCCTATTCTCTTCAACCAGGAAACTATAATACTATGTTTAAACAAATATTCTGTTAACGTTAACGTATTGAGTAAGAAAGGTCAGGGATGCTAAACTTTTTATACGTTTATCTCTCAAATGACGTTCACAATAATTTTTCGGAAATCGACTTCTTATCGTCTTACCTAATCTTGTTTACCGTGTTGTTGCCCTGTTTAATTTATTCGAAATACGCTGAGTTGCACAAAACCAACGTTAGTTTAACGGAGACTTTAAATTGATGCTGTCACTTTCTTTTTGATACATAATGAAAGGGCTGGCATGAATTAATAAAAGTTTCCGTTAAACTAATGTTGGTATCGTGCAACGCAACGACAGACACAATGATATTATATTAAACAGATATGTTGTGAGCGCGCAATTGTGAAGATTCGAAAACGTCCTAATTGGGACGTATTTTACTTGTAGTGAAATGTAAAATGAATTTAAGTGGGGGTGTGCTGCCGCTGCTGCGCGACTCACTTTTCTCGGTTGTTTTGTGAGTGTATAACATATCTGTTTAATATAATATCATTAGACAGACATGTACCTAACTTAGACTTAACAATAACTAGGTTGTTTTTAAAAGTCGTTATTTTAATAGTTACTGCTTTCCTATTGACATGACACTTAAATTCTCGTTTTAGTTAGCACTCCAATGCCTCATTATTTTTCCTTAATAACTGCCAGCACCTTGACCATAAACTTACAAATGTCAGCATGTTCACTGACGCAAAAACTGTTGACCACCCCTACCATCTCATTACTCCATCAGACACACGTGCGGAGCAGATCGCGACCACCTGCGGTCTGACCCGCTTTGAAATCTGCCGGTATTACCTTCGACCCGACTATTAATCTCAGTACAGCCTTAATGAATTGCTCGCCGACTATGTTACGAGTACGATTAGCGTGTTTGGAGACCACACTGAAGTTATGTTAGATTGTTTTATATGGAATGTTGACGAAGAGTATTGGGTAATACAACGGGTTATTGTACATTTGCCACAAAGTAAGTTCGCCACGGAAAAAAGTATGTGTAAATTTGCCACAGTCCTATTTTTATGAAGTAAAATCGTCACAGTTTAATAATTTTGATTATTGTAAATTCGTCAAATTGTTTATTTCCGCACAGACAGCGGAAAATCAAACACTAAGTAGAATAAAAACGTTATTTATTTATTTAAAAACCAATAACTTTGCTTGCTACCTGTATTTTATGCAAAAATGATGTACGCACCTAAAATTAAGACTTGTGATTGTGACGAATTTACACATATTTTTAATGCAAGTGGCGAATACACTTTCAATGTATGGAGTGTACAAAAATGTGACGAATTTACTTTGTGCCGAATGTACAATAACCCAATAAAACCAGGGGGTCTATTCCGAAGCGATAATCTGAAGTATCGGCCGCATGTTTTAAATAATTAATGTTTTTACATTGTTCTCCCATACATTATTTTGTCACACTATTATTTTATTTTTGATTTCTGAATTTATTATTTTAATTCATATTTTCATAATTAATTATTACTTGTTTATTGCTGTGCTGTGTCACGCTGAGCAGTCATTAAATCAATCTGTCTTTGCTATTTATATTGGGCCACCAAGATACAGGCTGTGCCTAGTTTGGGGCCCACGGCTATATCTATATAAGCACTCCTGTAATTAAAATTGTTCCTATTTATAAATGTTTCCAAACTTGTGTGTGTCAATAAATTGATTTTATTTATTTAAATAGAAGCGACAAGAATAATGTACCCAGGATTTTGTAATATCTTGATTTAAAAGAGTGTCCTTGGAGTTTCTTGCCTGTTCTTCTCCATCGAGATCTGCGTTTTGGAATGGTCAAATAGCTTCAAATTTCTGACTAACTGACCGACTCTTTACATAACAATTAAAAAGTGTCTGTAATTGGTTGAATTGAAATAAATGCTTTGAGTTTGAGTTGACTTTCAAAGTTTCCTTTTTTGACTTTGAGTCCTTTACCCGACATGAAGTCACATTTTTGACTTTGACTTACCTGTTTGACTGTCGTTTTTACGGAACCCTTATGGATTCGTCATGTTACTATTTTTGTGTGAAAATCTTAATGTGGTTCACAGAATACATCTACTTACCAAGTTTCAACAGTATATAGTTCTTATAGTTTCGGAAAAAAGTGGCTGTGACATACGGACGGACAGACAGACAGACATGACGAATCCATAAGGGTTCCGTTTTTTTGTCATTTGGCTACGGAACCCTAAAAACGGATATTTGAAGTGATCCCAACAAAAAAACTATCAAATTAATTTCTTTTTTTGTTTTATATGTTCAGATATCGACACACATCACGTCTGTGGACGAACATAGAACCTCCTTGTTTGAAGTCGGTTAATAAAGAAGAAAAACTAGGCAACTTTTAACAGAGAGTCAGCAAGAAAGTTTATAATTTTTATTTTGATAGTTCAAAACTTTTCGCTCCGTTATTAAGACGCGTGTTGAACGGTCTGGCACTGAAAAGTGGACAATCGTGGATACAAACTAAAATTCAAACATCTCATAAATCATATTTGGACAAGATCTCATTCAATTCAGCTGTCAGCTGTACTGCTGCTGCGGTGTTCTTAGTAGATTGCCGTCAAATATAACCTTTGTCATTTCGTTTTAAAACACAAGTCATTAAGTATAGTGTGACAGTCTGCACCAACTTTATGGCCCGCTTGCACCACCAATCACTCAAAGCTTTTAGCGCTAAACTGAAAGAAAAAGAAGAAAGAAAGAAAATACATTTATTTAGCACAGACTAAAGGCACACAATCTAATATACAGTAGATCAAAAAATAAAGAAATAAAAAAATCAAACAAGTAAAAAGTGAAAAATGCGATGTAAGAAATTAGCAGTAAAGTGTGCCTCAAAAGCCAAAAAGGCCCAGTGACGATTTCTAACATAACTCTGTCTCTGTCATCTTCAAACAATTGACAGAAACTAAACGATGTTTTTTTTTCGTTTAGTGCTAAACGTATTTAGTGATTTGTGGTGCAAGTGGGGCTAAGTTCCATTACACAGTAAAGCCCGTTGCATACCAAGACATAAGCTATGTTAGCTTAACTTAGCCCATAAAGCTGAGGTAAGCTAAACTACCTTAGCTTAGCTCTTGGTCTGCAAATGGCTTAAAGTATAAAAGATCGCGAATTTCGTTATAACATGAATTCGTATCTTGACCAGCTGAAAAACTAACCTCCCCCTGTCCCCCCTCTTGTTATATAGGGGGGTAATGAAATACAAAGACAAGGATTGAAACAACCTGCGATAGTTCTAGTAGCGACCACTTGTGAGGGCCCGTAGTGATGCGACATATGCAAATAAACAAATAAATTAGTCAATGGTTCTCATTGAATCGAATTCCTTTTCTTTATTTTTGTATTTTAAGAGAATATAAATTCGAATAACGATGTATCTTTTAATTCGTTGTATAAGTAATGGGAATAATCCGTGTGTTTGTGGTGATAGACAAAAATATAAATCACGTAAATTAGGAGATTAATTTCTATAATTATTCAAGATTAAAATATAAAAGTTTGTTTTCTAAATACTTTAGTGTTTTTGAATCGAACTGTGAAATTTATCATTCTACAAAAAGCATAGGTCATTATATTTTTATAGATTTTATTCAAATCCAAATTCCGATGGATTTTATTTTTTATTTATAATCCATATTCTTAGGCTAAACTTAATGCAACTCTCTTACGTTTATTACTAAGTTCAATCCTTAATATGAACAAACAACAAATATGCTTATTATCACTTTAAAATAGGTACAGTTTACCAATTTTTGATATAATATATGTACCTACAGTAATGCCTGACTTTACTAAGTAAATAACCTGTATGCAATAAATAAAAACGTTTATTTCGACCAAAAAAAGGATCATGTGCACAAAAAATCACAAAATATAAATAAAAATTAAACACAATTATAATGACCACTACCATAGACAATTACAGCCTTCGATTGCTCAGTATGTGAACCATACAGCAATGGTTCAGGTACTGGCAATCAAACCTCTGCGCTAATGCCCTCAGGATGCCGTTGGAGCTAGCCCGAACCCTGCGCACCAGGGATGTACACCGTTTTCGCATAGTAGAAAGAAACAGTCTACATGCGACTCGGCGAACATCCCTGATGCGCTGCAGAATCGGGGCAGCCTCATCAGCACCCTGAATGCATTATTACATGCATTGTTAATGAATAAAAACAAACAACAAATATCGATATTCATTTCACCTTATCCCATCCCTACTGATCTTAATGTTAGTCGAACCTAAAGCGCTGGAGGTCTCATTCATAAATCTAGTCGGCCAGGAACAACACCGTTACATCCCTAGCAGATATCGACTGTCGACCGACTGATTTAGTTGTGAGGTCTAGTTGCATTATACCTGTTACATTATTTAAGAGGTTACGGAAATATATTTGCGTAGACTATATTTACAATGTTACTTAGGTACCTATTGGTATCGTTTAAGAGGCCGGCGTAGCATGCGTAGTTCCATCATCATCATCATTTCACCCGAAAGACGTCCACTGCTGGACATAGGCCTCCCCAAAAAGGGGGGGATTTACCATAATCGCCACGCTTGGCAGGCGGGTTGGCGATCGCAGTATGGTTTTAAAAGCATAGAGAACGCTGCTGCCCATTCTCTAGTAAATCCCTTAGTCGCCTTTTACGACTCCCACGGGAAGAAATGGGATGGTGCTATTCTTTACGTCCGGCACCAAACGGAATCATGCGTAGTTCATACAAACGTAATACCAAAACCAAAATAATTTGTAAATTAAACACATTCCTAAGGTAGTGTGTATTTATTTCGATTGGATTACAACATACCTATGTTCCCAAATATATATTTTGAAAGGACAATGATATAAAGACGAGATATTAGTAATTTAAAATTTCTATAGAAAACTTATTTTTCTCATAACTCTTGTTTAAATCAGAGTCCATTCAAAATATATATTTAGGAACCTAGATATTCTGTATTCCAATCGGAAGAAAGACACATTACCTTAAGAATATGTTTGATTTCAAAAATATTTTGGTATTACGTTTGTATGAACTACACATCCATCGCCTCTTAAGGCGCAACTAGTCGATACTTTTTCCATACAAATTTCGGGGGGGTTTTACTCCACTGTTACTCATTGTAAATCTAAAGTAAAACATGATATCGTTTTGTCTTATTATTAATTTTGTCTGTACAGAAGCAGAATAGTAAAAAAAAAGGCATTCAAAAGTTATGAGCCAACAAAGATTCGTTTTTCCTGCTAACGCAACTTTGGGCGTAAATAAGTAATAAAAGAAGTATAAAATCTCGAAAACAAAGCTCGTTCCGACAAAGCTCAATTATCGAAGATTATAATAAACTTTATTCGTAATTGATTTATGCAGTAGTTTTTTCATAAAACTCCACCTTCCAAAGGCGTTTTCGTATGTTTTTACGCGCGCGGTTTAGTATAAATCATCGTGCACTGTGTTTGTGTGCGTGCGACTAGACGTTATGCGTGTAGACTAGCTTCTAACTGCTCATCACTGGTGCTATCTCTGTCGGACACGATGCTAGGTGAGACAGCGTGCTTTTTGGCCGCGCCCGCCAGTGAGTTCGAGCCCGCGACTAGTTGGCTCTTAAGGATAGTTTCTCCGAATTTTCAGTAAAAATGATCTTAGTTACCTAATGAGGAAAGACCACAATTTCATAAGTGAAATGAAATATGAAATGGCTATTTTGCTTTTGTTTATTTTTCCCAATTATTGAGTTTAAAATTACCACTTGGTTTTATCTAAAAATGGCATGAAAAGATTGGTTTGTTAGTGTTCATATGGTTAGGTAAGGCTTCAATCAGAAATCTTTAGCGGACCTCATAATCAATCAAAATCAACATACAAATATTTTATTTCACATAAATCTAGTAATAATAATCTCTAATCTCATCTAATCTACATGGGCACTTATGAAACGTCAGAAGCTAGTTGCACGGTTCCAATTGGTCGTTTCTCAAAATCCTGCTATCAAATCACAGTGTTAATTGGTATGGGAGGACAGTGTTGGCCCGTCAACAAGTACCAGGTACTTAACAAAATAGAAAATGGTCTACAAATCTACAGTCTATTAAGCCTACAACGTCTGACAATCACAAAAAAAAAACTTTATAAAATATTATTAAAATATAATAAATCTCGGTACATCAAATTGTTAAAGATATTCCGACGGATGGCTTCCTTCCCACCGGATAGTGTGAGCTACTTTATTCTCAGAAATAAAACGGAATTATTATTGCAGTTATGTACTTAAGTGTTTATTTATTTAAATTAATCCAATTTATTAGTTTCATCATGGCAATTAACGAATTAAACCTGAATATATTGGAGTGCGCTGAAATATTTTAGGTTATTTCCAGTGGCTATTTCAAAGTGAAATTATATGATTTATGGTATAATGTCAGAGGTAATATAAATTAATGTATCTTATTTGATATTGATTTTAAATTAAATTTTATAGATCGATTTATTTTCTCATAACAACATAACATAACTGGCGAAACGTGGGTGTACTATAGGTACCTACACTTCTGCCTAACCCTTCGGGGATTACAGCCGTGATGTTATATTATTTATGTTCTCATTTTCTTGTTACAATATGTACCACCGCGAAAGTTCCCGGTCGACCAGTTTTTAACCTTATTACTATGGGCATAAGGGCGAAAAGTGGTAGACCAGGAACGTTCGCGGTGGTACCTAATTATGTTATACAAGATGAGCAGTAGAGGCCCAGTGGTAACGGCCTCGACTTACGAGTAAGTAGGTCGTGGGTTCGGACCCAGGTGCTTTACTTTGTGTAAATTATTTCAGCACCACTGCTCTATTAACGGTGAGGGAAAACATCGTGAGGAAACCGACATGTCCTAAAAATTCGATGACATGTGACATCCACCAACCCGCACTGGGCCGGCGTGGTGGATTACGGCCCGCTCCCACTCACAGACGGAGGAGGCTTTTGTCTCAGCAGTGGGAATGATAAAGGCTGATTATGTATACAAGGTGACTTGTGGATTTTCGCCTAGGCTATATTCTATTCTTTATATTGTTGTGCAAAGGGGTCACCACAGTATATTATGTCCTTAATATTTGTGTGTGTTCTCATCTTGCACGTGGTTATTTTAAATGATGGCAAACTTGATGGTAATCATGAATAAAATCCATATATGTAAATCAAAGACCAAAAGCCAAATCATCCATTCCATGATTCGTCGACATTCTTCCCTCTTGATCAAGTGCTATTTGCCCGCTCTAAAGAATTGAGTTATAATGTACTACGTAGTACAATAAAACTCGATGCTCTAAAGTTCGTTTTTTAATCCCAGATAGTAATTTGACAGGTACAAAATGTCAAACTCCAAATTGAAAAAAAACAAACAACAAAGATTTGAAATGTGTGGGCAAATACCGAAACCGGGTCTAACAAAAACCTCAATCATCTAAAATATTTTTTTTTAACCACGTTGTTGGAATAAATTTCTTAATTTCTATTTGTCGATCGCTAACAACTATGTTAAGTTGTTAAAAAACAAACCATCAACAAAATAGATGAATCAGTAAATACGACACACGTGAATATAGAGATGCATCACGATAAAGACAGGATGCTACAGTTGCCAGCGGTGGTCTGTCAGCGGAGTGCCACGTAATTGGCACCGCTTTCTACTTATACACTTATATGCGGCCTGTATACAGCGTGGTGCTTTTTTCTTGTTGGATGCCGTTTGTTGAAAGGCAAGAGATAACTCATATGATTTTATCGAAAATATTTGCAATATTATTTATTTTAATTGCATTACGTCAACGTGATTTTTGGGGAAAACTCGTAAAATAAACAGGTTCCCAATATGAGTAGAGAATGGTTTACCTATAGATTAAAAAATAATAGTAAGAAAGTAACACTTTATAAAGATTACGGAGTTGATTTTTTTAATCTTTACAAATGACTAGTCTTTGCTTATAGCAAAATTTGTTTTTTGTTAGAGCTCGCGCTACAAATTAACGTGTTTCATCATTCAACGATCAAACTTTTCTTTATAAATCCGAAATCCAAAAAAGAAAAACCGGAAAATAAAAATATAAAAAACTAGTAAATGCCAGCGCAATCTAAATTCAAAATATTAACCAAATTTACTTGTAAAAGTTTTTTAGAAGATCTACTTACGGAAATAAACATTTCATTACATTTCAAACATGCTGTACACAGACTGTCACCTAGCTCGCGTGTCGTCTCTAATGGCGGCTCGGAAAAAAGCCTCAATTGCGCGCAATTGACGGGCGGCGAGTTACCGGCGATCTGCGCACGACGCTAACACCTGGCGCACGCGCAGGGTTCACGCTAGAGAAACTGGAATAGAACTGTTAGGTTTTTCCTGGTAAATGGTGTTTTGACATTGGTTGTGTATTTTTATTGGAGATTTTAATCTGATCTGAGCGTGACGTAAATATCTGACGCTAGAGCGCCTATTCAAACTTGTAGATATTTTATAGAAAGTTGGCTTTAGGAAAGAACAGTAAACTCTATCGGCCTTATTACAAAACAAAGTTTATCTTTAGACCCAGGTTTAAACCATCGTGTCATTTTTTTAACGTCATTTCATCAGAGATAAAGTTCTTAATACAAAGTTGACAACTTTGACTCAGGTTTAAAATCAGTTATTGTGTTGAGAATTTTATCTCAGACGGAATCAGGTTTGAAATTCAAAAATAACACGATGGTTTAAACCTGGGGCTAAAGATAAACATTATTTTGTAATATGGCCGTATTTATCTATTCAATGGTAAAACTCCATTTTAGTATCGATTTTGCCCCTGTTAACTAACACTATTGCTTTTTTTATGGTTCTGGAAATAGTAATTTAAAAGGCTCTATTTACTACTTAACTAGGTCCAGTAGTTATTCCAATTCTCATACAAAACAGAACTGAACAATACAAGTATCTACAGGTAGTCTAAACCCATCACATAAACAAGATAATCATAAACAACCGTGACCCACTACTGTATCTATCGTTACATTACTCAAGTACCAAGAAGACTGTAACACTTTGTTACTGGCAACCCTGCAAGCGCTCGCGGGCACATAAGCGGCGCGGGCGCAGAGCGGGCGCGGCGCGTGCTTCGAACACGCCTTCAGAAACTAGACCGACGCCATTTAAATTTGACCATTGTCACGGAAACAGAGGTCACGATACCAAACGAAAGTCGTTTCGGAATTAAGAATTTCTGGGTTAAAGGCACAACAAAGGAGTGTATAATTATTTGATAGGCATTTTATAGGAATATATGTGTAATTAAATCTCTACACTTAGCCAGAACCTTAAATATTAGAAAAATCGGGACTGAGTATCTAAACCTCCTTTTTCTCATTTTCAGTCAGTCAATGTAATAATGTACTTAGAGAATTAAATACTGAAAGCTGAAATGAAGATATTTTGAAGGCGTTACTTACTAGAAATTCAGAAGTTTGATTCGTTTTACTCCAATTTAAATGAGAAGTCAACACCCTCACAGTTCATCTTACCCTTTAATAAGCAAAAAACATGAAGTAACTAGAACAAAAAATATAGTAAACGTAAACTTTAAAGCTGTCAAACTAGTCTACGAGCTAGCTTTTTGCAGTTGACCAATCATAATCGAAAATAATAGAGTATGTCTCGGTAAAGTATCACCGGCAAAGAATTTATCGGGACCGTAAATGATCAATTTTTCACGCATTCTTGTCGGGCCCGGTACTGCTTTTCCTCGGGTGAAAAGCCAAAAAACCACCTTTATTTTTCGCTATTTATTGAATAATATTATTTTCATTTATACTTACTAAGGTAATGATTACATACATACATAAACTCACGCCTTCTTCCCATGGGGGTAGGTAGAAACTATAGAACGCCACTTGCTACGCTCCTTACATACTCCTTTTGCTTCGCCTACGTTCGTTCATACATCTGTTCATACACGCACGCTGGTTGTGAGTACTACGTACCTGACCTTTCTGAAGAACATCACCAATTTGGTCACTATAATTATGTCCTCCTAGGGCGTTTCCACTCACTTTTGCTAGGTAATGAATATAATTTTCAAATTATTAAATAAACTTAATATTGTTTATTTTTCGTGTGGTAAGAGACTAACCTGGTTTCAGAGTTTTTATGCCGCCCATGGGCCGCTTTGACTTGGCGTCACTAGCCGTCGAAAAATATCTCTCAGCCGGTTTCCTCGCGACGTTTTCCTTCACCGTTTTTTAGCAACTGATTTATACAATACGCACATGAATCCGAAAAGTCAGAGGCGTATGCCTTGGATTCGAACTCGAGACATATGACTTGGCGGTCCGACAGTCACACCACTAGGCTATCACAAAAAAAAACATGCGGGGCAGTCTTTGAGGATTGCCGATAGAAGTGAAAACTAGCGTTCGGTGATGATTACGCGAGTTCCATGATTTTTGTTCACTCAAAAAGTACACATAATTATACATATACACAGTAACTGTATACATGTAGCTCATGGAAAGCGTTCGGCGACGATGACGCGAGTTGTATGATTTTTGTTCACTCAAAAAGTACACATAATTATTTACACAGTAACTGTATACATATAGCTCATGGAAAGGGTTCGGTGACGATGACGCGAGTTGCATGATTTTTGTTCACTCAAAAAGTACACATAATTATATACACAGTAACTGTATTAGCTCATGGAAAGCGTTCGGTGACGATGAAGCGAGTTCCATGATTTTTGTTCACTCAAAAAGTGCTCAACGCGCCTAAAGAAGTTTTCACTTCAAAAACTTCGCAAAAAAACCCCTTTTTTATCACAGTTTTCTTGTTATAAATTTTAACTTACTAGTTTATTTATACCCTATCAATATAAAAATAGTTTGCCCCAATAATTATAAACACTTATTTTTAGTTCCTTAAATTTAAATCATTATGTGGTCGCGAGCAATCGTACAGTAGCTTTGCGCGCACGCATGTTGGAACCTAAATGAACTTGGACCGAATTCGATGGTACAATTGTATATAAGTAGTTTTTAATGTGTAACTAGCGTGTTAGTGGTGTCGATTACGTGTTTTTTTGTTATAGTACATTAAGTAGACACTAATTTATGATTGTATATTCAATAAGACTTGTCATCGTGTAACAAATATGTTTACTTTTTGTTGTAAATTGTTGTTTTTAGCTCCCTTTTAATTGTAGATGCAATGAGCCTTGTCATCATCGACTTTAAACGCAGTAATTGGTTGATTAAGGTATAATACTTTTCACAGCTATTTTAATTCTCAAGTTTGTTAACTTGAGAATTTAAACAGCTGCCAATTATGACAATTTTCCCTTAGACTCTTTCTATGAAAAATTATGAATTGATACGTATTTGCCTCGTATTTACTTTTTCTTCGAAACTTATTTTTATTGTTCAATACTCAATATCGTAACATAATATTTAAAAATGTCACTAACTGCACTTAGTTAAGACTTCACCAAAGAACTGTTAACTTTAGCCTTTACATATCAACAGGCATAATCGCCGATCCAATACCATAATTAATTTTGGTTTAAATAATTTCCCAAATCTGTCATCTAACGTTCTAAATTCAAACGCTCTAATATCGACTTTAAAAAACACGGGACCAATCACAGCACGCCACGCAATGACTTACGTCACGTAATGTTAAATGCACATTGTGTTTAACCAAATGTGCTAACCAACATTCACCCTATACCTTAGGGTAGGGCCATAAAGCTAACGGGGGATCTCCATAGTACATGGGCCATTGAAGACCAGTGTATGATATCAATTTGTAGGGTGTTGCGATGTCGGGCAGCAACGGCGGCTGACATGCAGCACTGATGATCGCCTCGCTGTCGGCTCGCCGCGACGTGGACGCAGAAACGCCGGTCGTCTGGCCCGCATGGTGCTATTCAGGTATATTTATATGGTGAACTAGCTTTCGCCCGCGGCTTCGCCCGCGTAGATGTCGAAAAAAAAGCAGCTTCTCTGTCAGCAGCATTCCCCCAAAACATTATACCATATCTTAGTTGGAACCAACGTAAGCGTGGTAAGCAGATAGGAGTGCAGTTTGATTTACAACTTTACGAAGGACATATAAATACAAACTTCGTTTTGTACATACTTGTTCAATATACCTACGTGTCCTCCTCCATTTCATGTCTAAGTCTATTTGTAAGAAATTTTGTATTGTTTATTTTGTCTACGTTTTTGTTCTTAAATAATAATTGATCTACCAACTTTTGAGTTATTCAAGGTAGGTACGCAGTAAAATTCTCCCGAAAACTATGAACCCCTTTTACCGATTCTCGAAAACTCAATATATTATAATTAAGATTCTTTAAATACAAACCATAACTCTCCCTAAAATCCTTTGGAGGGGTAGTTTTGAAAAACGCAAAAGTTATGACAAACTTTGTTATTTAAGTAATGACTGCCTCGTTAGTCTAGTGGTCACAGGCGGGACTGCTGAGCATGAGGGGTGGGTTTGATTCCCAGGTCGGGTAAAGTGTTATTGGATTTTCCATTGGGAATTTCTTAGTAGCAGCCCGAAGTCTGGATTTATGCCCGGTTGATGGCAATAGGCTTGCCCCCTATTACATGGGACTTAAACAAAACTGTCGAAATGTGGGTGTACTAAAGATACACCTCTACCTAACCCTTTGGGGATTGCAGGCTTGATGTTATGTAAATAAGTACTCGGGCCAAATTTCAAGTTTATATATCAAAATAAATAAGATTCTGTTCATACGAACTATATCGCCCCTTTTTACGCACTCAAAGGGGTAAATTGATGAAACATCGTTTTTAACGTTTCTATTATTGGATTTATAGGTTATTTATACCAATTTTCAAGTAAATCAAGCCACACAGTAGAATCCTCTCTTGTAAATTGACTATCCCTTTTCACCCCATTATTAGGGGCAGATTTAATAAAAAACCAGATAAAAGTAATTCTTTATTTTTTGTTATCAGTATAAATTCTGAGTTTCAAGTTAATCGGACCGCGCGTTAAAATTATTCCATAAAAATGTTGATATCCCCCAATCACCCTTTTGGGGGTAGTTTAAAAAACAAAAAATGACAAACTTTATATTTTACTTAGGTTAGTAGGAAGGAATAAGATTTTTCATACAAACAAAATCACCCTTTTCACCCCCTTAAAGGTTGAATTTCCAAAAATCCCTGATGCCCACGTCATAATTTGGGGTTAATCAAGCCACACAGTAGAATCCTCTCTTGTAAAATTGACTACCCCTTTTCACCCTGTTAAGGGTCATTACCGCACGGTCTCCCGTGAGACGGCGAGCCTCCTTGCCAGACTGCCGCCGTGGGATCTGGAGGCAAAAGTCCTCGCGCATATCTGGGAGTGGCGCGAAGAGGCGAAACGCAGGGTCGAAACTCCGCTGCCGCGAGAAATCACGGCACAGCGGACGGAGCTCCGGCGAGATCTCATGCTAGCATGGAGAGTGCGATTGTCGCAATCCAGCGCTGGGCACGCCACAATTGTGGCAATAAGTCCCCTCTTTGAGGAGTGGCTAGAGAGGCGCCACGGCGTCCTCACCAGACACGGTTGTTTCGGGAGGTTCCTGTTCAGGATAAAGCGGGAGGAAACGCCCGGGTGTCACCACTGTGTGGATCGCCCGGAGGACACGGTGGAGCATACGGTGGAGGTCTGCCTGGCTTGGGTGGAGCACCGCTGTGTCCTCACGGAGGCTATCAGCGGCGGCGATCTCTTGTGTCCAGCCCTGGTTTAGGCTATGGTTCGGAGCGAGAGTGCATGGGAGGCCGTTACCTCCTTCTGTGAAACAGTAATGCTCGCGAAGGAGGAGGCAGAACGCGTGAGAGAGAGGCAAGGTTCGCGCCCTCGCGCCCCTAGTCGCCGCAGGAGACGCCCCGGGCGTCGGGAGTAGCAAGCCGGCTTCCGGCCACCGTAGGCGCGGGTTTGCGGACGGTGAGCGATGGGTAGCTTGCCATCCGACAAGGACCAGGCCTGGTTCGACTGCGCGTTGTGTTCCACGCGCGCCTCAAAGAGATGTCAGCACCAACTGACGGGGTCCGTTAGGGCCTGCCATGTTTGTCCGAAAGGGATATCATGGCCCTGGCACACAGGCAATGGAAGGAACACGGGTTGATATTAGTCAGTAAAAGTCTGACAAGCCCTCCCGCTCCGCCCAGAGCGGGAGAAGTTATTTGATAATTACCCACGCAAAAAAAAAGGGGTCAATTTTCGAAAAAATTATAAATTCTTTTATTTATTTTGGTTTACGGTATAAATACTGAGTTTCGAGTTAATCGGACCGCGCGTTAAAATTCTTCTATACAAACTTTGTCATCCTCAAATCCCCCAATATGGAGTAGTTTAATAAAAAACAAAAATGTCACACTTTATAATTTACTTAGGTTAAGTATTCGTGCCAAGTTTTAGGTTTATTAACTCAAGGAATAAGATTTATCCCCCTTGTTCACCCCTTAAAGGTTGAATTTCGAAAAATCCCTTCTTAGCAGATGCCTATAGTTTCCAACAATAAGCCGAAATATTAGTGATTTTAACTTAAAAAGAAATTTCATTAAAAATAAAATTTTATCCCCTTTTTCATCCCTTATGGGTTCAAATTCTAACACCACCGTTGCGTTAGCTTCCAACCATAAGCCTAGACAATAAATGTAGTGATTTTACTTCGAAATTTAAGGACTTTCCATACACAACATCATTCCCCTTTTTAACCCATCGGGGGTGGAATTATCAAAAACGCTGAGACATGTGTAAATTCATTTTCAATCGTCAGCCTAAACACAAAATTTTAATATTCTAACTTTAAAACTGACGGACTTTCATATAAACTTCCATCCCCTATTTCACCCTCTTAGGGGTAGAATTTCGAAAAACCATTTCTTAGTGGATACCTACTCTTCACAAAGAACACACCCTCCAAATTTCATGTCTCTAGGACCAGCGGTTTAGGCTGTGCGTTGATATATCAGTCAGTCAGTCAGTCAGTCAGTCAGTCAGTCAGTCAGGACTTTGAATTTTATATATATAGATAACAAAAAAAAAGCAGGAGGTACAAACGTTGTAGACCCAAAAGCGATTCAAAGTTTAGGCAATTACTCCAAAACATTTTGTGACTTCTGTGAGCCAGGAACTTCAATGACTACTAAGGAAAACTGACTAAGTACTTTAAGACGCAGATATATGCCAGTGACCTTGAGTGGTTAGGTTGCGTGTTCTGTACTGAGCTCACGCAATGCGTCGTACGTTCAGCCAGTAATAAGACTCACCCATCAAGGAGCACTGTCCCCAATTTGACGCATTATTAATTTATTATACACAAACCAAAAGGTATTTTAATAAAACGCGTATACTAAAAGATCAATAATTAAAATATCTTTAAATTGGTGAAGGACTCAGAAAAATACGCTTGGTAGATTGTGCGCCATTCTGTTTTTTATCTGCGTTAGACATGACTTTACAAATATATTTCACTATTTTTTAGATTATGTTTATATTACATAAACATAATCTAAAATATTCACATATTAAGTTATTGAGAAAATGCTCTAATGTAGCATATATTTTTTTCAAATCATTAACACTAGTCGTTTAGACGTGATTTTCAGTATAAAATCATTAAAAGTCGGTTATAGTCGCCTTAACACTCGATCCTAGAAAACTGAGTTACAGATTTGGAATACTAACCCCGGCTCACATTCTCACTGTACGTCTGTCAGCTTCTGACTGCTCAAGCTAAACTGTAGTCTTTTCCCGAAAAAAATATATTTGAAAGTCACTCTCAAAGGCCGTGGTCACCACGAGCAAACGAATTGATGAGCACTGCCACTGGCCTTTTTACCTATAAACACGATCGTATAAGATGCTTTAAAAAAAGCAATTACTACAAGTCCCATCACATCGTGGAAGTTGTCACTTTAACCAAGATTGGTTTTCCGCATCCACTCATTTCATCTACTTCAGCTTCCTTTTTCAAAGTATCCATCTCGCCTGGAGGCCTACTCAGAAAAACAATTTCTAAAACTCATTTCACATCGTTTCCCTCGTACTCCACCATTTCCAGCGTAATGTCGGTAACGAATAGGCAATGAACCTCAATTATTACGCCCAGGAAACTGCTGCTAACCATCTCGACACCATAAGTCATCTAAATGTTTCTTGAAAACGGTAGCGGACGTAAGTGAAAAAATGGTAGGCAATCTACTGAAACAGGTAGTTAGCAACAAGGAGATGTGTCGTAGGACAGCAAAGGGTTAGAAGATCCACTGAATACTTCAACTGCTTAGCTGTAACTGTAATGTAAGCCTAACAAAACGGTAGATTAACAGCTTTACTAAGGATCAAAAATTTTTAGTTTTTTTTTATAGCCTTCTGAGCTACCAGTATCTGTAGCTTAGAATTGTTTTGATTGTTATTTTCAAAATTATGGCCTGTGAACATTGATGCACTGGATATGAAGATAAGGTACGCGCTCCCCGACGTGGACCGCATAAATTAGGTGAAAGAACACAATCGACCCACATTACTCTCGGTTTGCGGGTAATACCCGAATCGTAGTTTGTTTCCGAGTCGTTAAGGGTACGTAACAGTGACAATTATTGCTATCTCGTTCCCACTATAGCCCGCGTAATATGTCTCTCTATTTCGGTTGTCGAGCACATGACGCTACATCAGGTCCATTTAATATTTACGTGATGTTAGAGAGTGGCCTATCTTCCTATTTAATACATCAATGTCTGTGAGCCATAATTTTGAAACATGAATCCTGATATTCAATAAAAAAAAAAGGATGTAGGTTAGACCTATTTCTATCTTTAAAAAATAGGTGCTTTTTTATTCAAAATTATAGGTCCGTAGACCGAATACCTTTTGGGTTTTACCCTGAATAAAAACCACTAAAGGTTCTTTGGTCTTTTTATGAATGCAAGTCTTACTGAGACTTCTGCTTCTCCCTGTTTCTTGGTATAACTAAGTCTGGTTTATCTGCGCGCAGTGGGTGGCGGAGTGGCAGGTGCGCGCGCATTTCCATACGTCTTCCGTGCGCAAGAGCACGCCTCAACGTCGCTAGTGACGCGACGCTCGAGTTTTTTCGGTACGCCTAGAAAAGCTTGACTGTTACAGGAATTTATGATTGATTATGTTAAGAAATATTACCATTTTTCGAATGTGGCAACGGTGAGATATTTCTTTAACCAACCATCATCCGGTCATCAACAAAAATGTTAAAGCACAAAAGTCCGTTATTCTTGCCTTTAAAAGGTATGTAATAAAACAACGTGCGAAATGGTTTCTAGCGTTCCCATACATTCTCCAATAAACATACTTTTCAGTTAATCATCGTGAGAGTTTAACTCCAAACTATAGCAAGAATTTCTATAAAACTATAAAGGTTCTTGTTGTTTGTACTCACAACCAATTGCCGTAAAATTACCGCTAACGACCAATTACAGCGCTAAGTGAGTACGAAAAAGTGCCAAAGTCACTTTAGGTGGCAATTGAACACTTTAAGCTGATCACTTCTCACACTGTTTTTGAAAGTCATCATGATATTCGTGACTGAAGTTGGAGTACAAAATAATACGTAGGTATGATGTAAAAAATGGCGTTATGCTACAATAAAAAAAAAATATGATGACGTAAATCTAGAAAAAATACGAGATTTTAATTACCCAGTATGTCTATTTCTTTAATTAGAGCAATCATTACAAGTTTTGCTTCGTGACTTTTTCGAACTTATTTTTTCCCCTATATTAATATGTTTATTTAGAGCAATTTCATTAAACAACCTATAATACATATTAAACAAATCACGTTTCTCTGTATTCGCGGTATTCTAGTTCTAACTAATTTAGTACAGACAAAACTGGCAGTCTATTATATCAGTTGGCAGTGTTGCCACAACTTTATTGTTATTTATTACTTTTTCAACAAGTTCTGCATTTAAAATGTTTACCGTTATTATAATAAATTCTATTTATTACTCATTCAATCTTGAAATTCTGATTTACGAGTCGAAAATGTTAACTTTGAAGAAAAAAGAAAATTAGGACCTGTTTCACTTTTCTTTTATATAATATTACCTACTTATATTTTTTCCCTGCACTAGCAAAAGCCAAATTGTGTGGAAAAGGGAGAGGTTTTTGCCCAGCAGTAGGACAATACAGGCTAGTTAGACTTGATCTTTTTTTTTTGTGTTTTTAAAACTTAAGCATGCAAACAACAAATGAAAATAATGCATTTAAAAATCTTGGGACCAAGAAATAAAATAAATTTAAAAATCCACCACTAAAATCAAAAGGAAAGACCAACAAAATATTGAATCCACGTTTTACTCTAAATTATTCGACATCTGATCTCAGACCACAGTTCTACATCATCCGAAGATTCCACCGAGGCCAGAGCATCACCTGATTTCTTATTTATGAGCTCTTCACCATGTTCTACTTATATCTTATTCCAATGTCGAGTCGTATTCATAGAGCGATTTATGAACATCTGGCATCACACGATTTTATATTTACGATACAGGGACACTGGAAAGAAGTTTAGTAGCCCAATAATTAGACATTGATCGGTGATTGAGAATTTGAGAGTTTATATCCAATCTTGTTTCACTTCTGTGGTATATATACATTTAGAGTAAGTAAAATATGTTGTAACATAATTATGATATAGTGCAAATAGGTTTGCTCAGAAGTTCGGTTTACCGAACCTGTAATTCGGATGTAATTGTAAAGTTTTTATTGTCATTTTGTATTGTGTCCGTACACCACATTCTTCATCTTCCTACCATTCACCTCTATAAGCAGTCATCTCAGTATTGATTCTTTCTCTAGCAATATCATCTTGTACCACAGTTCGTAAATCATTTATTTTGTGTTCCCTACTCCTTATTCCATCCGTTTTTATATTCAGAACTTCATTAATTGCGGCTGTTTGTTGTTCGTAAATAAATTGCATACTGTAGAAATATGTTGCTGTTAAAATTCGAGTAATATCTTCGTGTTGATGATTTTCTTGTATTTTTGGGCTAATGCCATGGGTGCTACAAGAATCTTTTCTAAAATCATCATCATATTTAGTTCCGTTAATAAGATCCAAAGTCATTTTAGGCTGATCGTGCCAGTATGGTTGATACCAGTTTTATTATACCTTTGAAACGTTTTTATCATAGCATTTTCAATCTTACTCGTCCATTCAATATTCCTATATGGTAAGACTTCTTTAGATTTGATTTATTATTTTTATTAATACCACTTAGGTAATATCCAATAGGTTATGCATGACGTCATTTTACTAGTGTGTAGATTTTTTCGGATCAAATGTCTGAACGGTCAATGAAATGAAATTATTATTTAGTTCGAGGAAATATCATAAAATATTAATACAAGTCAACTTCCATAACATGTAACGGTGATTCAAGATGATTATTATTTAAGGGTTATGCATTACTTCTTTGTTGTGGAGAATACTCATGGATGTCCCTCTGTCTGAAAAAATCGGAAGGTTATGACGGGCTCCTAAAGACTAACACCCCATGGTGTTTCTTTACTTTACTTCTTAGTCTTAGTCATTTTCCTCGTTTTTGTTCGATCCACATCTATTCCAGGTTATCTTTGTGTCCACTTTCTATCTTATACTCCTTCCCCCTTTTCATCTTCAACGTGACTAATTACAACAGCACCTACAAAAGCTCTTTCCATTCAAACATCATCAATATTTAGCTCTTCGGCTATTTCAAAGTAAGATAAGCCCCCATGAAAAGCCATTGAAAACAATGAGTAGAAATCCTTCCAAGAGGAAGCTGGCCTGTCGCTTTAAATCTGTAAGCGAGTTTAAACGTTCATGTATTATAGATTTATTTTCACTGTTACTACTAGTGTATTAACACTTAATGTTTTCTAAACTTGGTTGCCGAACGGTATTTCAACCTGTCTTAGAGTCTTCCTCTTTTCATCGTATATTCATTATGTCATAGATGGTGGCTTCCTTTTGCTTCGAGTTTCCTTAGTGGTTGATTCAGGATAAATATTAAAGGTTGAACTTAGAAAGACGAAAACAAAAGCCTACCTGGCTTTTGTTTTCGTCTTTCTAAGTTCAACACAGCTTTTTAGGGTTCCGAGCCATAATGGTAAAAAGGAACCCTTATGGTGAGACTAAGTCTGTCTGTCTGTCACACCTGAATATCTCGAGAACTACTAATGCTATCAACTTGAAATTTAGAACAGTTTTAGATGACGTTAGCCCAACTACTTTGCAAACAAGAAAAAAAAAAAATCTTTTTTGCAAAAGGGACTGAAAGAAGGTCTTAAAAATTTGAAGTGGGGGTACTAGGGCATGTGAGATATCATATGAAAGAGCGCTGTTTGCACAGTCTCAAACATTTTTTTATTTTTTTTTAGGCAGCACAGTTTTTGACTTTTGATGAAAAATGTAAAAAAAAATACCGTCCCCCCCCTTATCTCCGAAGTTTGCATAGATAAAAATCAGAAATTATTCTATGTGATAGAAGTTTATGTAAAGATTACAGGAAAAATAAAATGATGTCTCTAAATAACACAGTTTTTCAGAAATCATCAACATCATATATACGTACGGAACCCTCGGTGCGCGATTCTGACTCGCTCTTGACCGGTTTTTTTTATTAGGGGCATCATCATTCACAGTCTGATTTCATCCACTGATTTTAATTATAGACGTCTCTTTAAAAGGTTCATGGGTTTATGTCATGCATTTTATCATTATTTTATCGTTTTTCACAGATCGTGTTTTGTACTAAAGCAACATTTAAGTAAATATTAAGTTCTTAAACAATAACTTACTGCATTGCAGAATAAAATGATTGCTTCGCCAACTTGAATCCAACTATCGTAATATAATTTAGATTGTTACGGATATTTTAGTACTTAAATTAAATGCACAGTACATTAGAATAATATGACAATAATTTAACAAAACTCAAGTACGAACTAATACAAAATATTTAAATATTTTTGATACGGATAACAAACAATCGTTTACAACTTGGTTGTTCTATATTTATAAATAGGTGCAACAAATAAATTTTGAATTTGAATACTTATCAACTTAGATTAAGGTCGACGTGCAGTGGTAGCCCGCGAAATTTAAATTTTCTTACGATCTTTCTTTAGCATTAAATCAAAGGGCATATAATATTTCATGGAAAATTATTTTCTTCTTTATTTTAATACCTCGTTCAAATTAGCCCCGTCCTAATAGAGGATGAGCCTCTACTTATGTCATTGAGTAATTAAGCCAACAATTTCTATATAATCATAATTATCGTGAAGACAAGCTTCCAATCCAAGTAATAACACATGCAATAATCACCGATGCTGCCAAGCGTGGTAATTACAGCCATATTTCTGCAGGATCGATCATTGAGCCCCCCAGGCCTATGTTCAGCCATGATTTACGAGCCCCCGTAATGATGAAAAGTAAGATTGCGTGTGCTTGTGACTAAGTGGCTACTGCCGGTTGGTCTAGAACAGGGGTTCCCAACTCTTTTACATACGCGCCCCGTTATTTTCTTTTAAAATCACTTCGCCCCTCCAGCTACTTTCTTGACTAATGCAGAAAAGCCTAAGAATGTAAGAGCAAGCATGAGTGAGCTCGAAAATGTTTGCACCCTCTCAGATAGGTTGGGTTTTCTTTTGACCATTCATACAGAAAAAGGAAAGCTTATTTTGTCGACTTATGCAGAAAATCTTAAGCTAATTTTTAAGTATTATGAAACGTTTGGGTTTTCTAGCCTTAATCTTTTCTAATACCAAGATCATAAAATTTAATAATTATAATTTATTTTTGGAGCCGCCGTGCCCCCCAGCCCAGTGGATTACTTTACGCCCCCCGATTGGGGCGCGCCCCACCGGTTAGGAACCCATGGTCTAGAATGTTCGACTACATTTCTAGCCATAGTTTTTGAGGCACATTTGTGACATGGTGACATTAGGTTTAATTCAAGTACCTTCCTTGCTTAATCGAACTGTTGAAGCAGTTTTTGTACTATAGTTGTTGTTTGTTGTTGTAGTTTGGTTATTACCAAAATAACTGTCTGAGAAATGTTTCACCGCTGGTTCTATTTACTATGTATTTTTTATTAAAATAAAAATAATATGTACAAAAATTATATCCTAAACTTACTTACTTTACGGGGATGCGCTAAGGTAGCCCGCAAAATTCAAATTTTCTTACGTTTTTTTGCAATTTGCAGGTCAGTAACAGATTGTATGTTGATCTGATCTAAATATGATTCGCGGACGTAATAAATAATGGTTTTACACAATTATTATCATTAGAATCACCAATACAACTAACTCTCTTCGTAGAATCGTATTGCATGACTATTTCATGAAATAGTAATTCATAGGATTCTATAAACTTAGAAGTTTAAATTGCTAATTCTAATGATTAATTATTTTTATATGTGTAAAACTATATTTTTTACGGCCACGAATCATATTTAGATCAACTTAAAACCTGTTACTGACCTGCAAATTGCAACAAACGTAAATAAATTGAATTTCGCGGGCTACCTTAACTAAAACTATTCACAAACTAAAATATGGCATCGAAAAATTAATCCACATCGCTGTCGACTGGTAATGTACCCAACAGACTGGCGGCATTACCACGTTGTATGGCAATGCTTAGCTCTGGGAAAAGCCAGCCCTTGGGTCACGGGAAGTGCCAGCCGTTTCGAGATTTCATTAAAAAGGGTGGTGCCCTATGTCCCCAAGTTCCAAGGTCCCCAAAATGATTTTTCATAGATTCATTCCCAACGTCACCAAAACATAAAATTAACATCTCTTCAGATAACTAAACAAAAAAAAAAGCTCGACAAAAACACGTCTGTCATTTTTTCTTAACGCTGCCTTAGAACATGAATTGCTATGATATTTACATTAGTAATGTGTGCGTGGGCAGCGCACGCGCCGCACCTTACCTCTATTATTTATTGAGTGACAGTGTCAATGGAAAAGCCAAATAGTTCCTAGTATCGCGAGGCGTTTTTGGAGTTCCGTTGTCGAGATCGAGGTGGGCTGGTAAATTATTTTTAGAATGCGATATTCTTCCAATGTTCGCTATAGCAAAATCGAAATTAGTTTATCATCATCTAATTAACGGATTTCCTCCCTACATTTTCCAACTTATACTTCTTAAGGGGACAATGACCGACTTTTAATGATTTTATACTGAAGATCACGTCTAAACGAGTAGTGTTAATGATTTGAAAAAAATATATGTTATGTTAGAGCATTTTCTCAATAACTTAATATGTGAATATTTTAGATTATGTTTATAATTACATGGTGAAATTAATTTTTAAAGTTACGTCTAACACGGATAAAAAAATGAAAATGGCGCAAAATCTACCAAGCGTAATTTTTTGAAACCTTCACCAATTTAAAGATAATTTAATTATTAATCTTTTAGTTTACCTACGCGTTTTATTAGAATACCTTTTGTTTTATGTTTTAATAAATTAATAATGCGTCAAATTGGGGACAGCGCTCCTTGATGGGCGAGTCCTATTACTGCTGCTGAACGTATGACGCGTTGCGTGAGCTCAGTACAGAACACGCAAGCTAACCACTCAAGGTCACTGGCATATGTCTGCGTCTTAACTTACTATCGTACTTTTTCAGTCGTTACGGGTCGTCAGAAGCCCAAAAGAAGAAAAAAAGAAGAAGAAGAAAAAAAAAAAACTGACAACCAGTCTTACCAAGGGGTATCGTATTATCCAGTTATTGGGTGGTGGAGGTTAGATAGGCAGTCGCCCCATGTAAAATACTGGTATTCTGCTGCATCCGGTGAGACTGGAAGCTGACCCCAACATACTCGTAGTTGGGAAAGGCAGATTTATTGACATTCCAACTTATGAGTATATCGCGTCAATTACATGTTTGCTGTTTGTGTATGTGAGTTTAAATGTTTGTACAGGAGAAATTCCTAGTGTGGGGCAACGTTTAAAAAAAAAAAACCATATATTCTATAGTCTTTAATTAATTTTAAAAGGATTCCCTCATTGTATTTTTGTTTGGTGAGCTGTGGTGGTCCAGTGGTAACGGCCTCGACTTACGAGTTGTAGGTCGTAGGTTCGAACCCAGATAGGCGCTTTACTTTGTGTAAATTATTTCATCACCACTGCTCTCAAAACGGTGAAGGAAAACATCGTGAGGAAACCGGCATGTCCTAGAACTAAAAATTCGAAGACATGTGACATCCACCAACCCGCACTGGGCCCGCGTGGTGGATTACGGCCCACTAACTCTCACAGAAAGGGGAGGCCTGTGTCCCAGCAGTGTGAACATTATAGGCTGATTGATGATGTTATTTTTGTCTTTAAAATTACCGCTAAGTAAGTTATTTTTAAGTTAAGAATAGCACCATCCCATTTCTTCCCGTGGGTGTCGTAAAACGCGACTAAGGGACTTACTAGAGAATGGGCAGCAGCGTTCTGTATGCATTTTAACACCATACTGCGATCGCCAACCCGCCTGCCATGCGTGGCGATTATGGCAACCCCCCCCCCCTTTAGGGTAGGCCTATGTCCAGCAGTGGACGTCTTCGGTTGAAATGATGATGAATGATGAAGGGTTTTTACTGTTTTAAGTTTTTTAACTCTTACGTAGTTTTTATTTTTGTTATGCATATTGTTTAACTACAACTCTTGCACGGTATTTCAATAAAAGCTAATTCTAGCCATGCAGCCCGCCTGGTGACCTGTAACACAGGTGTTTCCCAAAAACCTATATCAGGCACCAGTGTCTCAAAAAGGTGGAATACAACTGAGACATTTTTTGTACACATTAACTTTAAGTCAGCTTTGTGAAGAGAGAATAAATAAAAATAAAAACTTATTTTAATGTTATCTGTAAAAGCTAACTCTTACTAAAGTCCGGTCGCGAAGCAGAAAGAATTTCGTACAATGACCCCTCATTACTTATCTCTATCGCTCGCGCACAATTGTATTGCCGTTGCGCTCGCGCATTTTAAGGTCCTTCTAATGTGCGAGTGCGACGGCAATTCGAGCGATAGAGATAAGTAATGAGGGATCATTGTACAAAATTATTTCTGCTTCACGACCGGACTTTAGGTACACACGGCTACACATCAAGTTATAAATTCCAGTTTACGCTGATCTCGCACTGTACGGAAATCATATACAATGCAAGACCAGCTTATACTGGAAATGTATAGCTTGATGTGTAGCCGTCTGTACTTAATTTTATACAGAACCCAACATAAACCCTATCCAACAATATATCACGCTGTCATTGACACCCAAAACATGAATGAGTGGACTGTTATTTCATAACAGATGCGCACACGCATGGGGTCACTTACGCCTTTAACCAATATTCCGTCGAGTCATACTGAACCTACTTGATAAATAGCAGTAGGTACTTGACAAGCAAGGGTCAAGTTCATGACTTTTAAGGTTAATTCAATTCACTTTTTGCGTGCTTGCCGTTCAAATACGTAGTCGATAGGTTTAGTGTTTAGTTAACGACATTACTTTAGTTAAAACTACAGTTCTACAGCTGATAAATTAAACTGTTTCACTTTAAATAAGATCTCAAAAGATATTCTTGTATTTAATAGTTTTAACAGTGACTTAAGGGGCCGGCGTAGCATGCGTAGTTCATACAAACGTAATACCAAAATAATTTGTAAATGAAACATATTCTTAAGGTAGTGTATATTTATTTCGATTGGATTACAGAATATCTATGTTCCAAAATATATATTTTGAAAGGACAATGATACAAAGACGATATATGAGGAATTTAAAATTTCTATAGAAAACTTATTTTCCTCATACATAACTCTTGTTTAAATCAGTGTCCATTCAAAATATATATTTGGGAACTATTCTGTATTCCAATTGGAATAAAGACACACTACCTTAAGAATATTTTTGATTTACAAATTATTTTGGTATTACGTTTGTATGAACTACTCATCCATCTCCGGCCTCTTAAATAATCACCTATACAAAGATCTTTTGTCGTTCGGTTTTCAACAGCTAGGTACTAAAAATAAAACATGTCTTATCCAGTATTGCCAATCGTGTATATCTTGAATAAACGGTTATCCATAAATGGCACATACTTTAAGTACTTTGATCACGAAGGCGCCACATTCTACTGCAATGGTAAAGTAACCAAAATCAATAACAAAGTCAAAACAATAAAAAACTGAAGGTTCGCTCGTTCGCTCAAACCACCCGATAAGGTTAATCGAGGTCACCGATATTACGATAACACTCGAGAGAAAAATTGAAAACTCCGATACATTATCGTTGGGTAATTTCACGAAAGGCATTACTTTAAAAATATTTTAAAACGAAATTGGCACTAAAAATTATGACACAATTAAAATTTTTGGCGTTTTTTTATTTTCTCCGTTCCGTTTTAATGTTTTTGATAAAATTTTGGTAACTGCCGGTATTCGGACGTCTCCATTTGAGGTGATAGCCCAGTTTACGACCAGACTTAGGGAGTTGTACGTAATTTGGAGTATTTTGATTATAAGATACGTTGTTACGGGAGAACGTTATGTTTCGGGCTGCAGTAAAAGTTTCTGCACTGTATTTTTAGTGCGAATCATTTTAAAATGATTGTTATTAGTTGATCGCTGACCATCATTATGACCCTTTGCTTGCAGTTATTGGTATCACAAGAAGCTTCACAAATGTTTTATTTAACAAAACGATGACTGATATTTTCGTAATCATGATCATCATCATTTGAGCCGAAAGACGTCCACTGCTGGACATAGGCCCCCGTGGGTGTCGTAAAAGGCGACTTACTAGAGAATGGGCACCAGCGTTCTCTATGCATTTTAACACCATACTGCGATCTCCCACCCGCCTATGCCCAAGCATGGCGATTATGGCAACCCCGCGCTCCTTGGGGGAGGCCTATGTCCAGCAGTGGACGTCTTTCGGTTGGAATGATGATGATGATGATATTGTCCAGCAGACAAAGTATCTGGACGTAACATGTATTGATAGGGATGAAAAAAACACTTTTTCCCCGCCTCAAAACTGCCAGCCCTAAGCACGATGGGATTGAAATCGTCGCATATGTATAGTAAAAATAAAGATTAAATAAACTGCCAGCCCTAATTCCCACAAGGAGTACGGAAGCCCTACACTAACGCGACATAAACACTCTTGTACGAGTGTGCACTCGCGGAAACCCGAATATAACCTTAATGACCTCGACGGAACCCGTTCACGTAGCTGCGTATACGGTCAGTCGGGGGCATTCCTTTTACTTTACAAAAACTCACTGTTTCAAGACTTGCTTTTGTTTTTTTTTTTTAGGAAGCGTTAAATATCGACAAGTAGTGTTCATTTGTTCTTTAGTAACTTATTTTATTTTTATGGGAGTCGTAGGGTGACTTTAATTCGTGAGAAGATTAACGGGTGGGTTGAAAATTTTCGACCTCAGGGCTTAGTAATAACAGCCTATATAAGCTACGCCTGCCGGGGTTGGTCCGTGGACGGGTGACCATCTTTACATACCGAGACTCCTCCGTTCCTCGGAAAGCACGTTAAGCTGTTGGTCCCGGCTGTTATTCGTAGATCTTTGACAGTCGTTACGGGTCGTTAGGAGCCCGAAAGTTTGACAACCAGTCTTATCAAGAGGTATCGTATTACCCAGTTACTGGGTTTTGGAGGTCAGATAGGCAGTCGCTTCATGTAAAATACTGGTATTCTGCTGCATCCGGTTGGACCCCAACATAATTGGGAAAAGGCTAAGCAGATTGATTGATCTTTAAGACTTCTACAGATACAAAATAGTAAAGAAGGCTGATGGTCAACGCACAGACTAAAAATCCGATAACCGAATTTATGTGAAATTATCTAATTATTTGTCATTTTTAACCGTCTTTACAAAAAGGAGGAGGTTCTCAAGTCGGTTGTATTTTTTATTTAGGGATTGGGAAACTACGGCCCGCGGGCCATCTCCGGCCCACGAAGCGTTGCAATCCGGCCCGCGACCATCAAACAAAAATCAAGTGAAGTTTTCGTATTGTTAGAAATTTTATTCTCATTGGCAGTGCGCAGCTCGCATAAAACAGTTCCACATGTTACAAAGACCAGCGCTCAACCTTCTACTTTGCAGCTAACTTAAAAGTTTAATTTCATTGCAATTTCTTTATTATTTCAACAGTTATTTTGTAATAAGTATTGTACAATAAATTAGTGTTTCAGAAAAAACAGAGGTATCAATATTTTTATTTCAGTAAATAATACCTATAGCCAAAATTGCAAAAATTTGGCCCGCCATATATTTCGTTGGTAAATATTGGCATGCGAACAAAAAAGTTTCCCCATCCCTGGTAGATAGACGATGAGATGCAGTAAGAAAAGGGTTTTCTAAGGAAATTAATGAAAATTGCAAATTAAAGTTGCACATTTTGTACACCACCCCTTTAACCATTATTTGGGTCTGAAGCCAGAGTCACTAACTTTCCTCAAAATGTTTCCAAAAACAGTCTTATTTTGTATAGATTTTTGCTTTCCAACACAACACAGCCCTTTTGTTTGAGCCTCATCAATTAATTATTTGTTGCACTACAGGATACGAACTTTGTCACATAAATGGCGCCAGAACCGATCACTATAGAAAGCAAAGGCGACATAATGTAATGTATGTCTATTCCGTTCATAAGTCTCAAACTTGCTTGCATACCAGTCCTGCAACATAGTATCATAAGTAGCTGCCTTCGGATATAACTAGTACTTGCTGGCGTCATTTATGCCATTTATTTTATTAAAAATTAATGTAAGTAAAGGAGGTTCCGTGTGGAATATCACCATCCTATTTCTTCCCGTGGGTGTCGTAAAAGGCGACTAAGGGATAAGTCCCTTGTGTCGAAAAGGCGATTAAGAGAGTTACTAGAGAATAGGCAGCAGTTCTCTATGCATTTTAACCATACTGCGATCGCCAACCCGCTTGCCAATTTAGCAAACCCCCTACGGGGAAGCCTATGTCCAGCGGTTGACATCCTTCGGCTGAAATGATGATGATGATGGTGGTATTTAGCTGTAAAATATTCAACTGCATCCGGTTAGACTGGAAGCTGACCCGAAAATAGTTGGGAGGAAAAAGATAGATTGATTGACCGTTCAAGAATACAGTAAATATAATACCCCATTTCAAAATTATCTATACACAGTATGTAACAAAAACCCTGTTGTTCCTTTTATGGACGTATACTCGTACATTACGAGTAACCTACAAGCACAATATTGGTGGAGTTATAATTTAAAAAAATTAAGAAGTGGCTAGTCGAGAAGTCAAAATCCAAGAACTAAAAAAGTAAGAAATCATTTAAACATTACAAATATTAATAATTAAATATTTGTTTAATTATTTTTGTTGAACAGTTTTTATAAATGACTTGTTTTATTACGTATGTATACCGATTCTTAAAACGTAGGTAGAAGGAACAACAGGGTTTTTGTTACATATTGTATATAAAAGAAAGTTGTTAGACATCACACCATTTATAACTCAAGAACGACAGGACCGATTTGGCTGAAAATTGGTGGGAAGGTAGCTTAGAACCAGCAGACGGACATAGGATACTTTTTTTTTTACTTTTTTTTCATACTGTTTACTAGGGTAGGTAGGTAGGGTAGGTAGGTAGGGTAGGTAGGTAGGGTAGGTAGGTAGGGTAGGTAGGTAGGGTAGGTAGGTAGGGTAGGTAGGTAGGGTAGGTAGGTAGGGTAGGTAGGTAGGGTAGGTAGGTAGGGTAGGTAGGTAGGTAGGGTAGGTAGGTAGGGTAGGTAGGTAGGGTAGGTAGGTAGGTAGGGTAGGTAGGTAGGTAGGGTAGGTAGGTAGGTAGGGTAGGTAGGTAGGGTAGGTAGGTAGGGTAGGTAGGTAGGGTAGGTAGGTAGGGTAGGTAGGTAGGGTAGGTAGGTATGGTAGGTAGGTAGGGTAGGTAGGTAGGGTAGGTAGTTAGGTAGGGTAGGTAGGTAGTTAGGGTAGGTAGGTAGGTAGGGTAGGTAGGTAGGTAGGGTAGGTAGGTAGGTAGGTAGGGTAAGTAGGTAGGGTAGGTAGGTAGGGTAGGTAGGTTGGGTAGGGTGGATACTTAGCTCTACCCGTGCGAAGCCGGGCCGGGAAAAGCTAGTATAAAATAATAGTGCAACAATTGATACTTTCACCCAATCTTATAGAGTGGCTACGAGTACCGATAGAACTATCGATTATATAGTACAATTACACTATCATTCGATGGAATTACCAGACTTAATTAGTATCTACCTATATGTTAAAGCACTTCTGTGTAATGGACCATTATTCCAAAATAGCTTTATGTAATTTGTTAATCAAAACTAAGGCAAGCTTGTACAATATTAGCTGCGTCCCACGGTTTCACTTGCGTAAGTCTCGATTCCGTGGGAATATCGGGATAAAAAGGTATAGCCTATTTATGTTAATCCAGGGTGTCAGCTACCTCCATACAACATTTTTGTAGTAACAAACACACACACACACACTCACAAACTTTTGCCTTTATAATATTAGTGTGACAAGCTTGTGCTCGCCACTTCGTCCGCGTGAAATTTCTCTTCTTCATTTTTCTTGTTCCCCCGACCCATTGCGTCGCATTGCATCGCCCGCCCGCGCTAATACTTTGTTTTCGTTTGGCATTTTTTCTTTTTGCTCGGCTTCTAAGGGTCGTAGCGTGATGTAAAATAGCCTATAACCTTCCTCAAGGATTGGGTTATCAAATGCAAAAATATTTTTTCATACCCCCTACAAACTTACAAACAAATTTTACTTTAAAAATTCTTTATAATTATAATATTATTATAGATATAATTAAGCTTATAATGTGTGAACAAAAGATTGAAAAATATGGCTTACTGGAAAAAAAACTCCGCTCAGAATAACTGTATCAAAAAAGTACTTTTTATGTTGGTCTTATAAAGATGAATCTTTATATCATAAATTCATAACCAACAATCATATTAAATTTATTATGACTCAACATTTCAGCCGAAAGACGTCCACTGCTGGACATAGACCTCCCCTAACGGGGGGTTTGCCATAATCGCCACGCTTGGCAGACGGGTTGGCGATCGCAGCATGGTGTTAAAATGCATAGAGAACGCTGCTGCCCATTCTCTAGTAAGACCCTTAGTCGCCTTTTACGACACCCACGGGAATAAATGGGATGGTGCTATTCTTTACGTCCGGCACCAAATGGGCAGACTTTTAGGACTGATCCTCTGTAAAATAAATACCTGCAGAATACTCCATAAAATGAGTTCAAATGTAACGAATAAAATCAATTAAGGATTTTGTAATCAAATAATAATGGCTTTGACATCGAATACATTAGCGTTACATCACTAGTCGATTTGTAAATACCAAAGCGGTCTTTTAAAATTGACATTAACGATAATTTTAGTTAATTACCAAAAACGTCTGACAAGTATTATGCAATAATAAAAACAAACTGGTTCAAACTTGGACTCGCTCGATAACCCGATACTTATTTTATGAAAATGAAGAAATTATCGAGTCAGTAACGAGCCGCGGATTGCGGGTATCGATAAAAACGCCTTTATATCGACTTTTATGTCAAGCCCTAACGGTTGTCGTAAATTCGACATGTTATTGCGGCCGTCAGTGGGGTATAGCTTTATTAATGCATAGAGAAGTGCTTTGTTTACTCACTGACGATTATTCCTAGTGTCGTATTATGTAACTCGTGTAATCGTAACACCACGCAATGTGTCGTCGACGTAAATCTAATTTAACTATAGAGATTGTTCCGTATTCTCTTGACACGCGAACCGTTAAGTTTTATACGATAGTACATGTTTGTTTTAATGGCTTCAGTGTTACCATAAAGTTTTATAGAATGTTAACACAAATGAAGTTTACAATTGCGGACGTATTAAATTGGAGAGTGGACACTAACGTAGCAGAGTTTACAAGCAATTAACTATGGTGTACGCAAAATTATTTTACGATATACTAAACTGTTTTAAGTATTATTGACATCTTTAATCGATTTCTAGTAATAAAGTGGGATATGTGTATCGATAGTAATCGATATGAGGTAGAAATCGATGTTTGTTGCTGTAGCTGCACTATTTGCCGTTCTCTCGAGCTGCGAATGTTTACGCGAGCACTAAGGTTGTAAAAAATGTTTTTTTTTTTATTCGTGAGTAAGCATGGGGACACCGGTAGGGATGTCTTTTTAGGCTTTTACGATGCAAATAAACCTTGTAGCTGTGCTCAACATCCTACGCCACGCAACCTTTCCGTGTCACATCGATTCTTTTATTGCGGTGTTCCTTAAATGTTCTAAGAGAATGGACATTGAGTACTTTATTTTTGTTTGTTTTTTCTACATTTATTCATTTTCGTTCCCTTTTTGCTCGTTCCATTCATGTAGCAATCTAGGCAAGTAATTCTAGAGATGCTCATAAAATGTTGTCATAAATAACCTCGCTTTTCTTCATTCAATAAATTACATTGATATCTAGAAATCTGTTAACACTTCACTACTTGCTGTTAGCCAATCACGAACCTTTGATGCGTGTGAAGTGTTAATGTTAAGTAGTATTTTATTAATACTTGTGTGATGGCGCCAATTAGAAGATGATTGGAACCAGGGCTGTTGCTGATGCATATTTTTGTCACAGCAGTGGATGCTGATGCTGATTTTGTATTATTGACATCAGCAGATGCTGATTTAAATTATTTTCTTAAAAAAGCAGGGTTAAGTAGTGACCATTATGAATTTATAACTAAAAGTTGCACAGTTTTCCTTGGTATTGAAATAAAATATTGTTTCAATAATTTCGTGACTTTTATTAGAAAATAGAAACAAATTAAGTACCTAGGTTAGTAATAATTAGTACTAGATTAGGAATCAGCATTGATCAATGCGGATGCTGATGCTGATGTTGAAAATGATGCTGAAGTTCCGCGGGTGCTGATGCTGATGCTGATGTTCGCAACAACCCTGATTGGAACACAGCACGGGCAACAGCTGCAGTTTACTAGCTGTATAACTTAGGCAGTTAATGTAGATGTTGAAGATGCAACTTCAATGCATTTACTTACGACACTGTTTGTTCATTTGATTTTAGACAAAATAATAATAATCACTACAAAAAAAAACTTATAAATAATTATAGCCGAAAGTCGTCTACTGCTGGACATAGGCCTCCACCAAAGGGAGGTGGGGGGTTGCCATAATCGCCACGCTTGGCAGGCGGGTTCGCGATCGCAGTATGGTGTTAAAATGCATAGAGAACGCTGCTGCCCATTCTCTAGTAAGTCCCTTAGTCGCCTTTTATGACACCCACGGTAAGAAATAAAGTGGTGCTATTCTTTACGTCCGGCACCACGCAGACAATACTACTCAAAGAACTTGAAAATACTACGCCTATTACCCTTAATACTTAAGCTTTAAGGCTTCTACATACCAGCGCGACGTGTCACGCGACACGGCACAAAGACCCCGCGTGTCGCGGGACGAGCGGTGCCTTTGTGTCGCGTCGCGTCGCGCGACAAGTCGCCCCGGTATGTAGAAGCCTTTAAGGAATTGCCAAACTTAAGTTGCAGTGGGCAGGGCACATAGCTCGCAAAACAGATGACCGGTGGGGCCGAAAGGTTCTGAGTGGCGACCACGCATTGCTCCGGAAGACGTTGCAAGGCCTCCCACAAGGTAGACCGATGACCTGGTTAAGGCTGCAGGAATCCGCTGGATGCGAGAAGCACATAACCGGTCAAAGTGGCGGTGCTTGGCCTATTTCCAGCAGTGGACGTCTTTCGGCTAAAATAGTGATGATGATGATGAAGCTTTAAAAAATTATACAAGGCTCTATTCAGACGATTCGAGCTTTTTTTAATTCAGCCGAGCGTTTCGTAAACGACAGTTAAGTAGCAATTTGACTTATTATGCCTGAACAGAGTTGCAACACGCAATCCACCCGTATTGAAAATGAATTATACAGGTAAGGATCCTCTTAAATAAGGGAAAGTCACATAAAAAATCACACCTTTGAAGACAACCCGTTACTAAATGAAACTAAATTATATTAAATTTGTTTTTCTATTGCGAAAATGCCGTGCATTTTTTTTATTTAAGCTCCTGTACTTATAAAATGTTGTATTTTCATTTAGTAACGGTTTGTCGACAAAATTTTAGAATTTCAGTGAATCTTTGTGGAGATGAATAGCATTATCGCTTCATATCACAGTCCGGTGCATAATTATGACGCCGACAACATTGATAAAGGCTGATGACTTGATGATGATGCCAATAATAAAAAAAAATATGTTTAATCAAAAATATTATTTAACACGCACTTTCACAAAAAACTTAAAAATAACACATTATTTTACTTGACGACATCGCATGTACGGCTATGATTATTAAATTTTATTTTTATACATTATCGAGTAACGGCTTGCATGATTATTGTGAAAAAAAAAGTTAAACTCAATGCAGAAGCCCCATAAAGATTCAGTTATAAAATTAAAACATAAAAACACGTTTTATTAACTACTTTTTTTCTGAAGATTATTGTACAGTTTTACGCATCATGGTTTTGATTCGTCGAGGTCGTACCGTACAAGGTTCGTTACATTAATACCTACTTTCTGTAATTAGATGAATTATATTTTACAAATCGGTGAAAAAGAACGGTGTTAACTTTTCAAAATATTTACTAAATTACACACAGTTACAGTTTTATACATAGTTTACAGCACGTTGCATTTGTTAAGTGGTTTCACCAGGCCATAAGTAACATGTTTTTCTTCCAATACATATAAAAAGAAAAGAAAGTTCTTCTATGAAATACTTACTTATCAGGGTTAAAGGACAATGACCAAATCACTATGGGAATTGGTGCATTTGGTTTTATACCGCGGCCGTCGTTGTCACAAAAATGAATTGCTAAACGATTTTTCTACAAATGCAGTCCGAGGTGATATATTTGAACTTAAATTTATATGTAAAAAATAATTTTGCCAATTGTATAAGACAAATACGTAAAAAAAATTTTTTTTGGTATTTTCTATGTAACTCAGCTCAGACTGATGTTAGGTTATTTACCGCATAATAACTTTTGTTCGTCATATTAGTCTGCATCTAAAATAATGTTTGATTGATGACCGCGAATTTTTTTTTAATTGCACCATTTTTGGTCATTGACTTTTGCGCAAGGTAGATACGAATTAAATTACCAATACCAAACAGACGACATGCATTGCGATTGCGATTCACATTCTTCTTAAGGCGCTGACAAGAGGCAAATTATAAAATTAGGCTTGCCTTAAACAAAAAAATAACCAAATCTATATAGTTTGTGGTAGCGGAAAAAATATATGTTATTCTTGAACATATTTCTCAGAACTTGATTGTTACCAAAACACGTTTAAAAAAAAATCTCGATACAAATTATCGGTAAACTAACCCTTTACTTTGAGTTTCAATCCAAAATATCTGTATTAAATATCAACGTACGGTTGGTATTTAATTAATAACATGAACGTATTATTTGTATGCAGAAATTGGTTGTTTTTTATTTTCGATTACTCAAATAATTTTTGAGTATATAAATAATTACTTCGTATTTTACAATAAATTACAAGCGTGTCATGTCGCTTCTCTTTCTTTTGTATGCAATCTGACAGTGACAGCGGTTTACCTATTGTTAGCATCTAATCTTCTTACTTCATCACTAAACCCACCATCAGTACGTCAACTGCATCAATATCGGCACTCCAATATAAATCAATCTGCCCAGTCTTTTCCCAACTTTGTCGGGGTGAGCTTCCCATCTAACCGGATGAAGCTGAATACCAGTATTTACATGGAGCGACTGCCTATCTGACTTCCACAACCCAGTTAAAGGGACGATAACGGATTTTAAATGATTTTATACTGAAGATCACGTCTAAACGAGTAGTGTTAATAATTTGAAAAAAATATATGATAAATTAGAGCATTTTCTCAATAACATAATATGTGAAAATATTATATTATATTTATATTACATAGTGAAATTAATTTGTGAAGTCATGTCTAACGCGGATATAAAACTGAGAATGGCGCAAAATCTACTTAGCTTATTTTTCTGAAACCTTCACCAATTTAAATATAATTTAATTATTGATCTTTTAGTATACGCGTTTTATTAAAATACCTTTTTTTTGTGTATAATAAATTAATAATGCGTCAAATTAAGGACAGCGCTCCTTGATGGGAGAGTCCTATTACTGGCTGAACGTACGTAGAATTCCGTGAGCTCAGTACAGAACACGCAAGTTAACCACTCAAGGTCACTGGCATACTGGCGTCTTAAGTACTGTTCAACACGATACCTACTCCTATATTCCGTTGGTTTAGGTAGTTAAATAAAGGTAAACAAAAAAACCACGTGACGAGATAGCTGTGAAGTAACCGACTAAACGCAATACCTGTCACTTCAGTTGTCATGCTACTTCACAGTTGCTCTTCAATTTAGCAACGTTATAATTCGTTGACGTTTGGAGAACCTGTATTTTTGGGCTTTTTACAATAGACAGATTACAAAATATTATAGTATTATTATTAATCTAATTAAAAATTGAGCTCAAGCAGCTACATCAACGAAGAGTAGTCTAATAATAAAAGATAAAGTTTAACATACATTAATAAAAGAGGAAACTATCGTAAAAATCAAAGATCCATACAATGTGTTTTTAAACAAGAAAGTGTCATCTATAAAAACCGATTTGTTTTTACGATTTGTTTACCTTTATTTAACTACCTAAACCAATGAAGTACTTATAGGTAAGACTAGTTGTCCGACTTTTGGGCTTCTGACTACTCATAACGACTGTCAAAGAGACCAACGGTTTAACATGCTTTCCGAGGCAAGGAGTCTCGATACGTGTACGTCACCCATCCACGAACTGACCGCGACAAGTGAAGCTTAACCTTCAATCAACCCGTGCAGCTGTAAATAATGACAGCCGCACGAGTTGATCGAAGCCACGAGCCTCTCTCGTCACTCCAATATCATCATCATTATAATTGCAGCCGGAAGACGTCCACTGCTGGACATAAGCCTCCCCCAAAGGGGGATTTGCCATAATCGCCACGTTTGGCAGGCGGGTTGGCGATCTTAGTATGGTGTTAAAATGCATAGAGAACGCTGCTGCCCATTCTCTAGTAACGCCCTTAGTCGCCTTTTACGACACCCACGGGTAGAAATAGGGAAGTGCTATTCTTAACGTCCGGCACCACACAGGCCACTCCAATATATTATCAACATATTCTCTATCATATCAACAAAAATGCGTGACATAGAGATTTAAACTTCCGTATATTAAAAATGATTTACGACACGACGACGTTCACGGTACATAAAGGTGAGTTTTGTTTTACGCGATCAGACACGCATGATTATGACGGGCCGCACGCGCGACGAACGATCGACGACGCTCGTCTAGCGATTTGTTCGAAATTACTATTTCACCGTGGTCCGTGGCGCATCAATTCTAATGTAGTTGAATCGATATATCATGCATGATTTACCCCCCTAAGAGGGTTAGTGCTGCAAATGTTTTTAAAGTTGCAGTAATAGGATTATCTGTGTATTTAATAGCATGATGGACAACCATAACCACATTCTTCTCCTGTACATTAAAACGGAACGACTCTTCCTGTCTCTCCGTAGTGCCCATTTTAGAATGAATAAATTCTATGAACGTAATTCTATATCTATGCATATTATGAAGTCATTTCTTGTGTCTGTCTGTGTGACCAATTCTTTTAAACTACTCAACGGGTTTTGATGTAGTTTATTCGCAAGGTGTGTGACTACCTGCAGTATTGTCTCTCCTGCTCCCTTTAATCCATCCAAAGGTTGTCTGTAAAAGATCGCTTTTAGCGATAAGACCGCCCATTGTGTCACCCTATGTAAAATTTAAACATTTATATCTGTAACTTTTATGGTGTACATAATAAAGAGTATTCTATTCTATTCTATTCTATATTTATATTAAACTTACATATAATTCAGTAATCTCAATGTTTTGTCGAGAAAAAACCGCGTGAAGATGGGGCGGGTCGCTAGTTCATTATATAAGTCCATATAGTTTTCTCATTTAAATCGGATCTAGATGATAGTTCATCAGTTCTGCAGGTGATTAAAAAATAACATTACGAAACAAGATACGTACTGTTGACACAAACAATAAAGCTAATTTTTGTTTTACGCGGTCACATCTTATTGGTTCCGCGTGATTACGTTCGGCGTACGCGTGACAACCACCCGTGTCCACTAAAGCCCTTACAAGCGATTCGTTCGAAGAGCCGTGGCTGATGAATTTGAAGGCACACATTTTTATCAAATTACAGCTCATTATAATGTTACAAAATGCAATAAAGAGAGAGTCTTATTTTGTACCTTAACTTAGATAAACTTTAGTATAAGGAGAAGGGAATTAATGTAATTCATTAAGCAGTAAGATTTGTGTGAGTGGGTATCCTGACTTCAGGTGTCTGCTTACAATATAAATAACCAAACTGAAACTTAAGGAAATAATACACTTTATTGGACAGAGAACATATCTATTAATTAACAACGAAGTGCTACCTCGCGTATAACGGATTTATAACCTGAAAATGTGTAAATTATACCTGTAATATGAAATCAATAAACATAAAGATGTTTATCGCGTAATTTTAGGAGACATAAGAAACTTATCTGAAGCAAGCGGATATTAAAGTCAAACAGGGAGTAACATTCTGTTGTCACAATAAATTTGATTCACGCGCGCTCAAATGTCGCGATGAGGCGCGACTAATCCGCGGTAACGAGCTGCTCCGCCAACGCGTTAGTGTGGTCGCACCTTTATTGCATTACTTCGTAAATAGTAATGTATATCAGTTATTTTCTTTACAGCCAGTTCAACTTGCAGTTCAACAGTTATTCTTCAGACGGATTTCGTTTTATGAAGCGACCTTTTGAACTCATCGATGAATACTTTAATTTTGAAAATATTTACATCATTAATTAAAAACTAATACTGCCTTATTACAAAACAAGGTTTATATTTTGACATGCAACCAGTTTTTGTAACAAGAACGTAATAGTGATTGAAATAATGTTCTATATACAAAACTGAAAACTTAGTTCGGTACTAAGTTGTCAGTTTTGTGTTTAGGAACTTTACCATAGTCGGAATAAGTTCGAAATTCAATAATGGCTCCATGTTTTAAACCTGGGTCTGAAGATAAACCTTGTTTTGTAATAAGGGGGCTTGAGTTAAAATAATATGTACAAGTATATAAAAAAAGAGGTGAAATAATAATAGGGCATCAAAAAATTCGTCCGCATCGCTGTCAACAGGAAAACTGCCCAAAAGGATCATCATTTTTTTTATTTTGTATTTCATTATCATTTATTTATACAAAGAACACAGGATTACATATTAGATAGCAACCAAAAACCACTAAGGTTTAAACTTGTGCTATCATGAGTCTACCTCAATATCAAACTATACAATTTAGCATTTATATGTACGCGTTATTGTCGATACAATTAATAAAATATTTAGATCTTTAAATGGTTACAATCATTCCTACATAATACTTAGTAATATTGCTTAAGTTTACATTTGACATTTTTGTGTACCTAATGCATTTGTTTATTTCTGAGGGTAGACTATTAATAAGCCTCTCTAATTACCTACCTATGCACTACTGCACATAATAACATTGGAATGTAGACTTTTGCAGATACAAAAAGGGTACCTTCTTCAGTCTATTTGACCCTATGTTTTACATGATTCGATTTCCGATGCCTCTGTACACTATACGCTACGGTTTTTGAAGCGATAATTAAATTCCAAAAAGTCATAAATGTCACATGTTAATGTCTCAACAACTAATGCAACTGACCCACATTGTGAAACAGGTGTCATTTTAGTTAACCCTGTTCCAGTAGTCAGCAGTCCTCTCTCTTAAATCACTATCATTAGTGATAATCATTCCTACTGACCGTACGTGCGCCTCTTATATTATTATCTAGTGTTTTTGCTGAACTAAGGCTTAGAACACACCGTTTTCCTACTAGGAGAATTAGGGTATTTTGTTCCGTTCGCGGTTTTGTTTTTGGGAAATTTTATGTCACAACAGTCTGCTCTGTCTTTATTTTTAATAAAATAGGTATGAAAATATGGTATGATTTATGAAAGAATAATATTATGTCAAACGTTATAAGATAATTAATTTTAATCTTGTTAAATGTTTACTTAAGAATGTCCAGCTGTTTGAAAGCAAACTCAATTAAGATTCAAGAAAATTAATTAATTTCATAATTAATATGTTTCATCGAGATTTGCATTGAGATTTGAGATAGATAATGATAAATCTGAATGTTGCATGTTCTTTTATGGGGCATAGAATGCCAGACATTCATTTTAATTAATACTAAATAGTATTAGGCATGTTTTATAAAATGAGGAAATAAACCTGTGTTATTTCAATTAATGATCTATAATTTCATTATATTTAAACTGACTTGACAACTGATTTCATAACCAACCATTATTATGTCAGTTTATTAAGCAAATTAAAGTAACAACTATGCTTATTTGGTTCTGTAACCGACGAGTTAGGGCTTGGATCAGATTTTATTGCATGAGAAGTAGCAGTGATTTGTAACATACACCGGTAGTATTTTATATACATCTTTTGTACCGGATAATATTAAGACAGGAGAATTTAAGTAGGTAATCAACTAGGTATTTGTCATTTATTTTTCCAACCTCACCCGAGTCGCTCCTACAACGTAGTAATTTCTCACCAATGTGTCCCCGCCTTAAAAATAATACTGTAATCACCTAATTGCCGCCACTCACTGCCGTGTCGCGACTTTCGACACAATGAATTGTTTTTAACAATGAGCTACTGCAACTGTTGTTCGTTGTTGTAGCCTCAGGCTTAAAACAACAGAATAGACTCATGGACATGACATGTTGGAAAAAAAAAGATTGTAAGGCTTTTTATTTTTTTTAAACAAGTAATTGCTGGTAACAAGTTTTTTATCAGCAATGTATTGCTAATAAGTTGGATTTTATGATAAAATTGCATTGATACACGCCTATCTTTACTCTCTATTCAATGTCACCGCTTGCAAAATAGTTAACTTAGTGCAACTTTTCAGTTTTTCGTTGGTTAGAATCTGAAGCAACATCCTGAATTTACATCAAATATATTCAACCATGTGAAAACGATTGACAAAAACCCACTTAAGTTCTCTGTCAAAAATATTAGTTGAGCTTTCAGGGCCGTACGTGTTCCAACGAAGGCGTTCGAACTAATTAGTAATTTATACAATTACCAAGTTAACACGCGCATCGTGACGAAAAAAGAAACTTATGACATATTATAAATGCTCTAGAAAGTGCACTCAAAATGTTTTCGAAAGTGCACGATCCAGATAAACGAATTAAACATTTAATGTTTGATTTTAAAAGACGTTATGACATTATTTCGATTGAGTTTTATTTAAGCTTTTCAGTTATAAAATTTTAATTGTTACTCTCTCTTGTTAAATGCAATTTTAATCGGTTCGTTACTGTTCATCTGAGTAATGGGAAATTGTATTGACTTATTAAAAGTAAATTGTCTTGGGCCATTTTCTAGTTCGATATAAATCATGATTAGGACTTGTGTCATAGCGAAATAAACGATTTACAATAATGCCAACAACTATGTAGAAAATATCTGAACTAATAATAATTTAGTCGTTTAGACCGAAATCTCAGCGGAGACCAGCCTTCAGCGCGGGAGATATTTTAGTCCACAAGTGCTCGCACACACACTTGCTCGCACTCTTCCCTCATGTCGCACACTCTCTTCCCTTACTCTCATAGTCCGAACTATTACTATACAGGGTTATTTTTAAAACGTCAATAACCTCTTAAGGGGTCATTGTACTCATCATTATGAAGAACTTTTACTATGGGACCAAAATTGAAATAGCGAAAATAAAACCAGCTGTTCCCTACATTTATGTTCGAATAATTCGTTAAAATGTAGGGAACAGTTGATTTTTTTTTCGCGATTTCAGGTTTGGTCCCATAGTAAAAGTCGTTCATAATGATGAGTACAATGGCCCCTTAAGAGGTTATTGACGTTTTAAAAATAACCCTGTATATTTAAAGCTATCTTGCTCCAAAGAGATTATACAGTAGTCATTTATGTATATTTGTGAAATGCTGGGTTAGGCAATATTTTAATTGATTTAATATCACTTGTGCGTCGAATGTACCTACTACTTACATTGTAGCAAAATAAGTAGCTATGTAGTTACTTCTAATTATCTAATCAAATAAACGTTATCTATTCTGTCATTCTAGTTTTATTGAATAACAAGAATAATTTTCGTAACTAATTTAAGACTGCTCTCTCGAAAAAAGCTTGAAAAAAGCATGCAAATGAAGCAACTTTTCGTCGAAATTTACAGAGAAATTACATCTGCATAATATAGTTAGTAATCTACATGATATGATACCTAATTTGGTTTAGCCATAATTTTTCTAACGGTATCCCATAATAAGAAAAAAATCTACCAAATCACTTCCAAATCGTAAGATGAAACCATTTTACTGCTTCATTTTTTTATCAAAAGATTATAAAAAAATATCTAAGTACTGCTTTACAATACAAAAGAAAATGATTTGGTTTTGTTACTTTAAAAAAATATGTATTATTTTTATTATAAAAATTAAAAATGCGTCTGATGCGGTTAGCGGAGTAGCGCGGAGATGGGTCGTTAGCTCCTCCCAAATGCTCAAGGACATTGGCGTTTATACAAGCCTTAAAAAAAAACCTAATCCTAGGTAGTCCTAGTCGTTACGCGCCAGTGTAAACATAGCTTTAAGTACCTATTAAGATGTTAATATTATTTTTGTGTTAAGACTAACATTTTTTTATTTTTGTTTACAGGTAATTATTTGCAGTTTTCAACACGATTTTCAATTGTAAGTAGCACACAAAAACCAACTGTGTATGCAATCAGTACCCCAATATCTTTTTATTTGAATCAACAACAAAATTACTGAGGCCTGTTTAAAAAAAAAATATACAAACCTTGGATCATTTTATTCATATCTATTTTCTACAATTTATTACATTCAATAAACATCGTCTCACCTCAAAATCAGTATGTTAATAATTATACAAAATACATAGTCTCAAACGGAGGCTCTATATATGATCACATGTTTATGTAGATTAGAGAACAAAGTGCCGCGGTCATTTACATATTATCAGTAGACCAATTAATTTTACAATATATTGGCATTAATTGTACCAGATTTATGCAAAACCGCCTTTGAATTTTAAGCAAGCCTTCTGCCGAGACTGTGTTTAGATTAAAGACGAGTTCAGGTAGAAATAGATTACTTACGGTTCCTATTCCAGAACTATGCTCAGTTATATTATTTAAAGCCTGGAATACACATGCCATGTAGCAGCACAAAGGCATGCTAATTTTGAGCAGATGCTATCTATGCTCCATCTACACTAATATTATAAAAAGGAAAGATTTTTTTATTTGTTTTCATGTACAGAACCGATTTAAAAAATCTTTCACCAGAAGATAGCTACATTATTACGGAATAACATAGACTATAACTTATTTAAAAAAAAAATAGGGATCTGTAACAAAATTGCAATATTGTAACCCAAGGTAGATACCCAAAACTAATTGTTTTTTGGCGTGCCTTCGTAATCTATTAATGATAGAACAAAATAATGTACTACAGGTTTATAGGTCTTATCAATATCTCGACCTTCACGCGGGCAAAGCCGCGGGAAAAAGCTAGTTTATTATAACAGTAGACAAATAACGGTTATCACCCTCTCGTTATTTCGATATAAACGTATAAAAAGATCCATTTTTCAATGTAATCTATTTACCATTTACATAAAAAAATACTCTAAAATGTATTAATTTCAACAATATTACACATTATCTGTTGCTATTTTGCCGTTATTTTTATGCTATAATAATAAACGGAGTATGCAGTGTATAAGAAAAGAGTATGATATGTTTTCACACACAGAGAGCATGCTGTAATGAGCATACTAATTACAAGCAAACAAGCATGCCTTTTAATAGCATGTGTATTTCAGCCTTAAGCTTCGGCCAAACCTGAGCGACTACAACGCGGGAAGCGGGAGCGAAGCGGGAGCGTCAACAACGCGAAACTAACGCAGGAATTATCGTGCACACCTGCGACCTGTGACTACAGCGCGAACAGCGAACATCAATTTGTTTAGTGAATAGTCACATTTTACGTTTATTTTTATATCAAGGATTTTTCAGATCGTATAGAAGCGTATGTTCTCTTACTTTTTCGATAAACATCTCTGTATTATGATCGTCCGTCATCGTGGAGTTAAAATAATGAGACGTCCGTAATAATGTAACGATCCGTACACACGTCTGACCACTAGACGCGTGCTTCCCGCGCACTCCCACTTTCCGTACGCGGTGTTTCCGCCTCGCGGTCGCGTAAATATGCAAGGCACAATATAATAACATGAGCAGCGTCCGCCGCGCGGTAGTCTCTCCCGCTTCGCTTCCCGCCTCCCGCGTTGTGGTCGCTCAAGTTTGGCCGAAGCTTTAAACCTGACAGGTTTCAAGTATGAAAAGTTTTCCACCATTCAAGTACTTTTGGGCGTACTCTAATAAGCCACAATATGCAGACCTGCATTTCAAACGATGCCTCACCTCTTATCGTGCTCTAGGCAACAACATTTGCACTATCAAAGACTTTTGCAAGGCCAATGATAACACTGTCGACGTGTTAGTTTTGGTAGAAACTTATACACAGAGTACCTCTTTATATATGTTATATAGAATCATCGATACGACGTAGAAGAAGTGCTTTTCGAAGTTATGTGAAGCACTTATACTTTACCTAGCTTAAGTCACGTCAATAATTAATCCGATCCAGCTGTCCCTTTACCGCCCTCCCCCAGAGATGCCCTAGGCTGAGGTCCGTATCCCACAGTGGGTGCCCTTAGCGTGTAGTCGCTTAGTTTTGAATTTTATGCCCTAGCTGGAGGCCTTAATTTATTAAGGTAAGCCCGGTTATGCATCCGATAACCTTCAAGGTTGACCAGATGAACACCAATCAACAAAAAAAATCTCGTCACAAAAATCTTTGACAGTGTGACAAATAGTCGCTTGTACGAAACTTAACAAATTTATTTATCAATGCTAAACCGTTAACTTAGAAAGATAAAAGATAAACTTTATCTTCTAAAATTTTATCTTCTCTTAAAAGTTAAAGCACATAGGTAAACCCATTCTAAAACAAACATACAAACATAGGGTTATAATGTTGACGGCAATATTAATGTCATATTAGCGACGTTGCCGTAACTTTGCCAGAAAAATTAACGTCAAACCGGCGTTGCCGTAACTTAGCCGGCAGAATTAAAGTCATGTGGCGTGCTGTCGTTTTGCCGGCAATATTACCGTCATATTAGCAACATTAGCGTTTAGAGAGTACTACAGGGTCGCTAGCAGTTCACACATACCGAGTTGTACACAATTAAACGAGTAGGTTTATTGACTATGCTACATTTGACGCTAGGTCCGGCTGTGAGCGTGGCAGATTTTCTGCCCTTTTCAGTCAAGAAATTTCTAAGTTAAGCCGGCAATTATCACAAGAAAGGGATAATTGCCCGATATTGAAAACTCATTCTCAAAGCATTTATTTCAAATAAAATAAACCAATTACTTTTGAATTGTCAAGGGGTCAGTCGGTCAGAAAGATGAAGCTAGTTGCCCATTCCAAAGTGTAGTAGGTTCAGACAAGAAACTCCATAGACACTCTTGTCCGTGGATTTTCTTGCCCGTTCTTCTCCGTTCTTCTCCATAGGAACCTTTAATATTGTTACAAAATATTGGTTAAAAGCGTCCGTAATAAAAAGATTAAAAGAAACAATTGAAAAATGGCAGCTAAGAAATGACCAGTCCCTACTGATGGTGCCCGTTCACGAACATGATGCATGGATCAGCACTATTCAGCTCAACCATTTTGAAGGGAACACACATGAAAATGGTGTCATCTAACGATGTTTTCGTTCAGCAAGAAATAATGTTTGATAATCATACCTGTAAACTACAGCAAAGTTAAGGATAAGGTACAATTATAGACCGTACGTCAGTGCTAACAAACCAATTAGGCTGACCTCTTATTCTATTGAAATTCCATACTACGCTATACCAACTCAAGGTCAGAGTGATACCACAGACTTGCGGTCGACTGTACCTAAACAGTGTTTTAACCAGCAACTGCTTGAGTCAACATTTTGACATTTTGATTTTTCAATGCATCCTTATACAACTTGGAGACGACAATATGGCAATATGACGTTCGCAGTCTGCAGACAAAAACTCAATCAAATTATATCCAATAGTTTAGTCGCTATAACTAGTCAAAGTTTAGCAAAACCCATAGTCGGCACACCACTGCTATTAAGTTGGTTTCAAAAAATCACTTTTTTAATTTCGATGCTAGAATTTATTTGATCGTTCCAAAATACTCTTAAACATTAGTATTGCCAGTGTTTTCATTTATTGTCGTATTGTTGTATCCACATTGTATAAGGACAATGACCAAATCACTGTGGGAAGTGGCGCATTTGGTTATACGCCGCGGCTATCGTTGAAACCTTAGTCGGTATTGGAAAAACCTATCACAAAAATGAATAAATTAATAAACGATTTTTCTAGAAATGCAGTCCAAGATGATATATTTGTTATTGATTTTTTATGTTAAAAATAAGCTCTAAACTGCACAAACCTGCTCTTAGATGATAAATAAGAAAAAAAGAAAATATATCTACATAACTCGGTTCAGACTGATGTTAGGTTATATTACCGCATTATAAATTTTGTTTGTCATATTACTCTGCATGTAATTAATTATGTTTGATTGATGGCCGCGAAAAAAAAAATATTACACCATTTTTGGTCATTGGCTTTCCATCCCATTGAAACATTTCATTAACAGCCTATCATGTCTAAGCCACTTATCTTATTTTATTAAGCAAAAAAAAACTTTACAATGGCTTGCTCCGCCTCCGCTAGCAGACAAACCTCACCTCACAAAACATCCTTCTCACTATTACACCTCCTACTAAAACAAACCTTATCCCCACTACACAAGGTCCACAAACACAGCCTCCAACACAGAAACTCTCCACATAATTCAGGCCCAACAAAACAGACAGCACGGGAATACTTGGGTTCTCAATAAAATTGCAATAGTTTCTTTGTCGCTAAATACATTAGTGTTGCCAGTAAATAATAGGACTTTCACCTGGCAATGAATGGAACTATTAATGTTTAGGTTACAGTACAATCTGGATGTCTGGCATGCGCAAGAGTGGTATGAGGAACGTTTATCTTGCTGGCGTATCTTTGAATAGCTGGAAGTAATGATAAGCAAAAATGTTTTGAATGGCGCGAAATAAAACCTTGGATATTCAGAAGGAAAATAAAATAAAGACATGGCACTATGTTACAATGGGTGGCGAGGTCTTTTATGAAGCCGCGGGTAAGGTTTTTTAATTCCAACCCCTCTCATAATCTGCTCCCTTTTCTTAGGTTGGGGTCAGCTTCCAGTCTAACCGGATGCGAAGCGACTGCCTATGACCTCCACAACCCAGTTACTCGGTAACACGATACCCCTGCTAAGACTGATTCTGGGGCTCTGTCTCACGTAGGGTCGCAGCATTATGCTGAGCGGTGGCCGTTTTGCGTGGATGTGACGCGACCATAGGTATACCAAAGTAGGAACAATTACTTACGTAGATTTCGTTTTTGCGTTTTTAGTTATCTCGACGTGCAGCTGTTGACTATTTGTGTTCTGTGCTTGAGATTATAGATCTATTTTGTTTGTATTTTTCTTTATTTATTTTATTATTTATGTACACACGGCTACATATCAAGCCTAATTATTTTATATAACCTTCTTTTTGGGTGGGAAATTATCAAATAACTTCTCCCGCTCTGGGCGTGTCAGATTTTTACTGACTAAAACCCACCCGTGTTCCTTCCGTTGCCTGTGTGCCAGGGCCACGATATCCCTTTCGGACATACTCGCAACCCTGGCAGGTGGACCACATATACTCAGAGATGACCTCTCATTATACGGAAATCCTATACAATACAAGAAATGTATAGCTTGATATTTATATTAAATACAGATACGACATAATAAGTATTGAGCACAAAGGTACTGCTTATTTCTCAAGAAATTCCTTCTAGCAGACCAGTGAAAGGAGAAATGTAGACAATAGTGTGTGTTTGTCTTAATTATTAGAGTTAATTAAGTATCACTTTTCATGCACCTGTTTCTTTTCAAAAAAGAGAGAAAGAAGAATTTTTTTTTGTCAATAAACCTATTTTTTTTCTGTGTATTGTTGATTTTGTTTGTAAGAAACAAAATCAACAATATTAAAAAATACAAATCAATTGACCCGGCATTACATAAACTACAACACAATTTCTCAGTTGTACTAAGACGGAACTGTTACGCAACTATGAACCTTATAACTCCACTTTACTCGAAGAAAGCTTAGATTTATTATCATTGCAATAGATTTGCATTATTTATCTTAATAACAGATATAATTACAGCTATGATAAATATTGCGTGACGGCTTGCATGAATAATTATTGCAGCTTTTCGTAATAATTTGTTACATATTGATAGCTGTTAAGTGGTATTGAATAAATTGCAATAGCAATGATTGGTACATTTACCCCGGAAAAATTTAAAGAAAAGCAATTTTCAAATAATTTTAGTTTTTCAAGGCAATTTCTTCCAAACACCTCAGAACAGGGACGAGTCGGACCGAGTCGGGCGTAACTCATACTTATAGCCAAAAGAAAAACAAATGAAATGTGAAAATTAGTGAAAAATATTTTTTCTCAAATTGCTTGGAAATTTGCAGCATTATTTTGAGAACCTTCTTCGAGATGAATCGAAAATGCTGTACTGGGTCAAATAAATAAGAGAGCTGTTCTCTTATTTATGTTTGGCAATGTTACTATGAAAACTCATAAATATCTATCGTGTAATTTAAAAATAGAACGAACTTTTTATTTCGAAACATGGCAACCAAGGAGTAACTTATCAAAGATTTTATTTAAATTTCGAACTGACTTGCAAATATAGTTTCATGAACATATTGGCGCATGACAAATTATTGTCGTTCGTCATTGATTCTGAAATTTATTATTAGTGTACTTAGTTTTAATTTCCGCGCATTTGAGTAAAGTACTATACAAGCCTTGGCCGCAACCAGTCATTGATTGACTCACGTATGTGTGCCTCGGTTTCGCCTCGGTCCACATTTAAACTTTTGCAAAATGTCAAATATGAGTTCAGTTATAAACCGACTTGAACTTGATATCGATGATTTACAATCTCATTCAAGGAAAATGCAGTAAAGATTTTCCTACAACGTTTGTTGGATTTATTCATATATTTATTATGCCTCATCCAAATTCGACTCCATACAAGATAAATAATAAGATAATAATTAAAATTCAAAGATTTTATCAAATGGTAATTAACACTTGGCGGCTATACCTACAACGCCGCAGCAGGTAAAGGGTTAAAATAAATTATACTTACCCACAGGTGTTAAGCAAACCAACGCATCCGCTGGGCTAATTTATATTAACTTTATAATACTGGCAGTTTAGGGTTGAGATTTCTTCATTTACATAATTTGTAACACACATAAAAAGACAATTGATCGCAATGGGTTTCATTTTGACAGTTCACCCACGTTCATTACGTTATTGACATTGCTGAGCAGGCAAATTTTTCGAACATATGAAGCAATATCCTTCAAAACTCTCGGAAGTGATTCAAACTTCGATCAACAATACCAACTAGATAACGGGTCACGTACAAAATCAAAGCTAAATTCTGTCCGCGTGAATATTATACTTAAACAGCTACATTTGATTCCTAACGAACTGAGACAAAAGTTTTAAGTTCAATCTAATTACAACCATGGCACCTCGTAATAAAGTCTAAAATAATCTACTCTATGAATCTACTGTTCTGTTACACAAAATTTGCGCGTGTATTGCCCAACCTTGGCCAAACATTTGTAGCGGTGGTTTAAAATCGGTAATTTTGTTAAAAAAATGATATTATTTGGTATTTTAAAGCTTAAAATATAACTTATTCTACATGTATTTACCGAATGACACTCCGGCCGTGAAATTGCTTTTTCGGGCATTTTTTTTTCTACTTTCGCTTACACATTGTGGCTTGTGAAACGTGTTTACATTGGCTGTGTTTCAAGCGAACTAAACAAAATAAGAGCTCACGTCTCAAGTGCGCTGTTCTTTACCGAGACAAATTTTTTGCGCCGACCCGATATCTAGTTGGTATTGTTGATCGAAGGATTCAAATGACTATGACCTCTTGTCAGTCAAAATAGGACAGTTTAAAAATAGTTCATTTTTGTTGGTGGTGGTGTCTGATTGGTTTTCGGTGACGGCGCTGAGTGTGGAAATTATGACTACATTGTTGCATTGGGTATCTGTAAAAACAAATTTAATGTACTTAGTGGGCCGGCGTAGCATGCGTAGTTCATACAAACGTAATACCAAAATAATTTGTAAATCAAACATATTCTTAAGGTAGTGTGTATTTATTTCGATTGGATTACAGAATATCTATGTTCCCAAATATATATTTTGAAAGGAACAATGATATAAAGACGAGATATGAGGAATTTTAAATTTCTATAGAAAACTTATTTCTCTCATAACTCTTGTTTAAATCAGTGTCCATTCAAAATATATGTTTGGGAACCTAGATATTCTGTATTCCAATCGGAATAAAGACACACTACCTTAAGAATATGTTTGATTTACAAATTATTTTGGTATTACGTTTGTATGAACTACGCGTCCATCGCCAGCCTCTTAAGTGGTAATGCTATTATAAATAAATAAAAATTGTGTTACGCAATTAGGATGTAGGTCGGTAGTAACCCTACGAACATTAACAATAATTGAAAGTAGTTACGTTACTACGATGGCCATAAAATTAGGCACTTCCTCAGCATCTGCTACTGGTATCGCAGTTGCAATTATATATTGGAACGTAGTAATTATATGTAGGAACATAAATATACTTAGATTGTAGATACGTACTTTATAAGAGGAAGTTGCAGATCACATTTGGCCAAGCTATTTGGTCATAACATACGTGGGCATCCGTGCAAAAAGGGTCCAGTAGTGGGGTATTGAGTTAAGACTAGATTCGGTATCTAGAATAGTCAATTGGTAATAAGCATTAACAAAATATACAAAAACTGGCACATTTTTTTTTATTAGGCATTTGAAGTTGAAACTCTGAAAAAACTTGGTTGAGAAAAACTATATGAATTTGTAGATAATTGAGCATTAATTAATAATCAATTAAAATCGCAAAATACAATTTTTTCACCCAACTTTACAACACATCGTATATTAAATTAAATTAAATTTATTTCATATAAGCCTTCTTTTTTTTTTTTGGGTGGGAAATTATCAAATAACTTCTCCCGCTCTGGGTGGAGCGGGAGGGCGTGTCAGACTTTTACTGACTAAAACCCACCCGTATTCCTTCATTTGCCTGTGTGCCAGGGCCACGACATCCCTTTCGGACAAACTCGCAACCCTGGCAGGCATTGGCCCTAGCGGACCCCGTCAGTTGGTGCTGACAACTCTTTGAGGCGCGCGTGGAATACGACGCGCCGTCGACCCGGGCCTGGTCGTTATCGGATGGTGAGCTACCCATCGCTCACCGTCCGCAGGCCCGCGCCTAGCGCGAACCTTGCCTCTCCCTCACGCGTTCCGCCTCCTCCTTCGCAAGCATTACAAATTCGCAGAAGGAGGTGACGGCCTCCCATGCACTCTCGCTCCAAACCATGGCCTGAACCAGGGCTCAACACTTCCGTCTCTCCTTAAACATCTGCATCATTACAAAATACAGTTGTATTTGTTTTTTTCCTTGCTCTTGTTTCATGTTTATTATTGTATATACAACGTTATTTTAGTATATGCGAAACCTGAATACAGTTTGTTCAGAATAAGGAACTGAATCGATTTCAATCATTTTTCACCGTGTTTTTTTTATTCCTTACTTACAACACAATCGCCGTACCATTAGGTACCTACTGCCAAATTATTATCAATGAGCACAAGACGACTCTGGAGGCGCGGGGCGCCGTTAGCATGTTTTTGTACGGACAACCCGGTAATATAACTACCTTATAACTTTGTGATTTTTCATGATACAGTTTTGAAATCTTGTACATAGATTCTTTACATAGAAATACTAGACACGTGTTTCGCATATACTACTCGTAAAAACAATGTTGATATATATAAGTGTACGCTTTATGTATGTATTTATTGTATATGTAAATGGTACGCCACTGACTACCTGCAGTATTGTCTCTCCTTCTCCTTTTAATCCATCCAAAGGTTATCTGTTAAAATTGCTTTTAGCGATAAGACCGCCAATTGTGTCACCCTATGTAAAATTTCAACGTTTATATCTGTAACTTTTATGGTGTACCTACATAATATAGAGTATTCTATTCTAAATACGCAGGGTGTACATAGATGCGCAATGATCATACAGTTTCACTTAATTCTTCTTTCTTCTTCATTTCAATAAATTAAATTCCACCTTAAAAAACTGGGAAACCAAAAGGAATCCCAACTTCCTTTAAAGCCTCCGCATATTAAAGTACTATAAACAAACTTAATGCATTCATTATCAATTAAAATTAGAAATTCAATTAACATAATCTCCATATTGATTTTAAAGTGAAAAATCATCGGGTACTATCGTCTCATCGGCTGTTGATTATGAGAAAAAATCTACGATGCTTGAGGTACTAAGTGGTATTCTTATCATAATTTTATCATAACTTCGATTACAGCCGGCTTTTACGGCTAGAAGTCAGTGGTATCAACATCTCCGACTAAGGTGTGTGTTAATTAAATCTTACTAAATACCTGTTGAAAAGTATACTTATGTAGAATAGTACCGCAGATATTGTAAGGATACATAGTTCATTCTTGGGAATTGAGAAAATTTCATAGGTATTTAAATGATTTCTATACCTGGGGCACATTGTCCCTAAGGGGGAAGCGCTAAGGTAGTCCGCGAATTTATGTAAACTTTTCTTACGTTTTTTGCAATTAGCTGCGGGCCCAGCACGGGCGTGCCAAGACGTTTGTGACATGATAAATTATGGCATGTCAATTTGTACTAGCATTTCATGAGAAAACAGTTTATCGCTCAAACTGTGATAAAATGAGTGATTCAAGTCATGTCACAGTAGGCCGTACTCGCCCCGCAGGTCAGGGTTGTATGTTGGTTAAAATATGGTTTGGACCGTTAAAAATATGGCTCTACAGAATTATAATCATTAGAATCAACAATACAACTCCATAAGTTAGAACTGGCTTCAAATGTCAATGACTTCATGAAATTTATTTAAGTATTTATTTGTGCACAATGTAGTACCTTAATTACAATTTATAAGGCCGCCAGTAAATATCACAATACTAGTTTATACTGTATTACAGAGGGAAATGGTTAATCAATAGAATTAAGTAAATTTTAATTTCGCGGGCTACCCTGATGCTTTCACCTACCTACTACCTACTCCTTTGGACGATGCAAGCTTTGTTAAGGTGATTGACATCTTAATTGCCGATTTCTATAGTGTCCACATTACCACTCGAATAATGGTACTATATAGCTGTACTATAATCATTTCGCGCGTGCCATCTTGCTTTTTCAATACATTTCACAAAATAATTACCGTCTTATTACAAAACAAGATTTATAAGTATTTTGACATGGCTTAAACAGCCTATTACTTCTATGGCTTAAACTGTAACCGTAACTGTGATTGAAATACCGTTCTGAGAAAACTTAGTTCGGTAGCTTCTACATACCAGCGCGACAAGTCGCGCTGGTATGTAGAAGCCTTTAGCAACTTTACCATAGACGGAATAAAGTTCGAAATTCAATAATGGCTCCATGGCTTAAACCTGGGTCTGAAGAGAAACCTTGATTTGTAATAAGATGGTTAGGGTTTTCTGTCAGCACTGAGACGTCAGATCAGGACCCGTCAAAAGTGTTAAAGCGCCTATAACTTCTTTAGTCGCGACTGAATGATCAACGAATTAATGACACGAATGATGAACGTCATCATGTATTTTATATTCATTGTCGAAATGGAAGACCTCTTGTCATAGTGGCGCCAACAGACTGGTGGCCTGGATTAAAAAAAAACCCCTTATTGCACAATTGTTTGCCAACAGCGCAACGTGTCAACGTCTGAACTGACTTTTTCAGTTCTAATTCTAGCATGTCCTCTGTCACGCTCAGCTTGAACAGGGCCTCAAATCAATAAGAAAAACAGATACGTCTGCCTTTGCGATCCTTTTAAAGTCCAACGGCTGAGTTGCAAATTCCTTCTTCATACATAATTCCGTAAAAATCAAAGAGACAGGGTTGAATAAATGTCATTATTCAACCCTGTCTCTTCCACATGCAAGCACGATAGATCCATGCAGATCATCGCGCCAACATATTCCGTAGACGGCAACTTCTAAGCCAGGCTAATAAGACACTCACGCGCAGGCCGGAAGGCGTCCGTCCCCGTCTGATGAATATCTGCCATCCTGCGCGCTTGAGACGTGCCTCCGGTAGCGACATCTTGTCCCCCAACACTGAAATAATTTACTACCCATTCTCAAACGACAGCCGATAATGATACTAATAAAAGATTTTAATTAAAAAATTGTTTTATAACGTATACATATTTATGTTTCGATGAGTTGGATTTCCTTGAGTTTTCTTGGAAAGTATGCAGCGCTTTCCGCCGAATCGTGTTTTCCTTATGTAATTTAAATATTTCTAATCAGATTTTAGAAAACTCTATGAATATTGATATCAACTGTCAACCTTGCAGTCGTAAAATTATCAAGACACGATAGATACTAATTTACAAAAGACATGTAGATACATAATTATTCATATTCCAGTAATGAATATTGAGCATAACAAAAATGAGTTATTTTACGACAACATTTAATTAAATAACCATTTAACAAATCTAATTAAGTTCAGCAACATAAGTAATAAAACATTTCTTTTTAAACTCACTATCAATCAAAAACTTATTCTTGAACAACCTCGAAGCCGACCAATCACCTAGACAATCGTGCAGCATCGCCAAAACATAATTAATTACAAACAAAAACTGCGGTGCGCAAGCGCAGGGGGCGTCGCTGGGCTGCGCGGGGGCAGGGCAACGCACCTGCGGTAGCTCCCTACCAAACGCGCACTAAAAATACGTTATTAACACAACTACTTTTATTTTTATATGCGATAGCCGCGAGCTAAAGGTTAACCCAGAGACGGACTGAAGACGAATTCCGATTTCGAATTTTTGAGTCTGGAATTTGTGTTCCATCTTTGAAGTTTATTTTAGTATTTGAGGGATTGTTAGTGACTGTACTTTCGCTTGATGTTTGTACTGCAGTGTATGTGCCATACGTACCACAGACAAACTGTTTTTGTTTGTTTATTTTTCTGCCATTTTTAATTAAACCATCCACAATTCAATTGATTTGGAAAGAAAATTTTGTCTCCTGTACACGCAGCGCATGTCCTTTTCACGAAAAACGTACAGTAAAAGGTACGTAATATACGGTGCCTAAAACATATAAAGTTACCAAATTCTAGTTATCGTGCCCCCCCCGCTCAATTTTGTCCCGTATGCAATTAATTATTTTGATCTCCGATGACCTATGTTTTTCTAATTATAAATCAGTTTCTACAATTTGATTATAAAGTAAATGAACTGTTCAACTAACCTAACCTTATGCAGTGACCTCTGATTTTTATCTTTACCAAATAGAAATGCATAATAAATATTTAAAAACAAAAATAATATTACCATAAATCGATTAATTCATAACATGACTATAAATTGGATCGTTTCTGATGATATTTAAACAATCTGAATATTTTGATATTCAAATATTTTAAAAGACAAATGATTAGCTTCAGTTGTTGACATCACACATCATCATTATTAAGAATTAATTCTAAAATAAATAAATTATATTAACTAATATAATTTTTCTATACCTATGACTTTGAAAGCTTTTAGTGCTCTAAAGTAAATCAGACAAAACAGGTTTTAATTTTAAATTAAAATTATTAATAATATGATCATAAATTTTACCAAGGTGATAAGATGTTTTGGTTTCAATAGCTTTAAATACATGTGAGACTTAAATAGATCAACTTGCAAAAAAAACTACTACAATGAAAAAATCCCCTCAGTATAATTTTCCGATTTTCACACAGGAGCCAAAATATGACGTAGTACGGTAGCAGTTTATTGCAAAGTCAAATATGGCAGAATCACTTTAATAGTATTTCGAATCGGATTCGAACATTCGGATTTCTGCATTTTGTTAATTGTTCTAATGGTAAATATAGATAATGGAAAATTAAATGAATAAAAGTATTCATTTTCATAATCAAGATGACGATCAAGTCAACCGCTCTAGTCCGTGCCTGGCTGACATCTTTCGGCATCTGGCCGGTCGGAGGCTGCGATCTCGAGATAGCTCGGGTCACTGTCCCCTCACTCACACTATCCCAACTCACTCACACACACTCACCCAGTCACACAGCCTCTGGAAACTGGAGCGGTTGTGTTTTGTAACATTCGTAATTACACTTCATTGAACAGTGCCGGTGGAAATGGATACCTCATTCGTGAGGTGTGGTATGTAGATTCCTGTGAGGTCTGTATTCTCAGTTCGATAAATGATGGAATGGTCGGAATTTTATGACGAGTCCGAATTGAGCGTTTGCGGAGGTTGGTCGCTTGATGCGTTTGAAATTGGAATGTTTCTTTGAAATATTCTAATTCAAATACCGAAGCTAATGTTAGGCTTGAATTAGTCGTTCCATAAAAGAGCAGAGTTTGATTGTAGCCGTTAATTATAAATGAATGAGTGACGTTTTGTGCCTTGTTGACAATTCGACGACGCGTGTAACCCGTAAACATAAGTTTAATCTAGGTAAATACTGCATTATAGTAAATATGAATGTAACATCGGTCGCAAAAAGTAGATCACTGTTCAAGCAGCATTTCTTACCAGCCCTTAAAAAACAATATTTTGAAAAAGTCGTTTTTTTTTAATGCTGTCTTAGTAGCAAATAACATAATTGTGCCATATTTGTCTCATACACACGTGTTGTGTTTGTCCTCAACAAACAACTCTGACGCAGTTGATACGTGTTGCCTGCTCTAATTACATATTAATAACATAAACGTATATGGGATCTTCATTTCTGAGGGTTAGAACTTCAGGGTTGTTCTACTGATGTCAAATCTAGGAAAAATCACAATACTCAATATATTTAGCCATCATGATCAAAATAATACGTTAAGGACGCTATCACATTTTTCCTCAAATATCAGTGCTTTTCAGGTACCATTTTAATGAATTAGGAGTCACAACTGCAAGAATATCATTGTCTCAAATTAAAGATGATATATTCTCCTCCAGGATTGCCAAATGCGGGCCGCCTTACAGTATTTTTTTTACAGGATATTTGTCCAAAAATGAGATTGCCTAAAATACTGGCGCGACACGCGACGCGACACAAAGGCCCCGCGTGTCGCGCGACGAGCGGTGCCTTTGTGTCGCGTCGCGAGTCGCGCTGGTCTGTAGAAGCCTTCAATCGTCTTATCAACCTAAAGGATGCTTCTGAGAATCTTCAGCTCTTAGTGATTTTATATGATATCTTGTTCGACTCACACGAACAGGGAATTCATCTTAGCAGGTAACGGACACAATAATAAGAAATAAGTATATTTTCGGAGTTCAATATTCCACGTAAAAATAATTTGCTATCAGTAAAATGAGTCCGTTTGTTTACTTCGTGCCTTGGCGTCTACTCCCAAATCACGAAATCCGTAGTTTCGGCCAAAGTTTTGGGCGTTTCCTACTCCGTATCACTTACGGACATTATTCAGGGCCCGAATTAAAAATGAATAACAACATGCTTTGATAGTGTTCCTTAATCCCGATGTATATTTACCCATTAGATAAATTAAATTTGTCAGTTGTTTTGACGGATCACTTACTTTCGGGCGGGCCCGTATCTTCGTTGACGGACTTAGAGAGTAGTCTTGTCACAAAGAAACTTTGATAATTTCGTAAATGCCTGAAAATAAAAATTATTTTTATTTACCACCTTTAAATACAGCGAGCACATATACGTAATAAATACACTAATTACCATTCGAAACGGTGCTTTTAACAAAATCTCACACTCCACCCACATAATAAAAGTTCATATATAATATGTATATTTAATCAAATTGACTGAACGCCTTAATTAAGCCCGTGTTGTTTGACACTCCACTTTATCGGCTAGTGACGCGCCGCAACCTCGATACCAGTACCGATACCGAATACCAATTACCTCGGCAATAAACATCGGAACCGTAAAGTTGTCCGTCGCTTCGTTGATAAAGATATTAGCATGTGTAATTATTATCTGGCTGTTCATACATATTGAGATATTATGGAGATGTGAAATAGGTTGTTTAAAGGCATTAAACATATTTTAATATAGTGCGATTCGAAGTCAGAAGGAATTAAGTGCAGTGGTATCTCGTAGTCCTCAGTTGTGCAATAAATACGACACGGTTGGCGGAGTGGTTAAGCGGTTGACTGCTGCGCTGCGTGTCACGGGTTCGATTCCCGCACGGAACAAATATTTGTATGACCTACAAGTAGTTGTTCCGGGTCTGGCTGTTTGTGTATGTGAGTTTAAATGTTTGTAAACGCACCCACAATACAGGAGCAATTCCTAGTGTGGAGCAACGTTTTAAGAAAAAAAAAAGAAAAAAATAGGAATATATTTTGCTACTTTATTCAAGAAAACTATTTGGCTTAGTACTGCTTAGATAAATTAACAAGTCCTTCGTTGAAAAAGATGATAAAGCTACTTAAATATTTGTTAAAAAAGTAAAAAATAAAATTAATTCAATCAAATCCAGGTATATGTAGCCAACCTGCTATCCCAAACATAATGTTTAACACCAAAGTGCGGCTGTTATAACTTTAGCTATAGGTAAACACCTAATAACAAAGTTTGCAAGCTTATTTATTTCGAATAAATTCTTTATCCTTATCTCGAAAAATGTCCAGCATAGCTATTCAAAACCATTCGATACGCTTCGGTGCCGAATCGGATATCAATCAATGGTATCAAAAAAAATCTCTAAACGCTGTTCACAAATCGAAAACCCAAAATTTGTGTGAGTTTAAATCAAGTAGACGACTGCTATTCTTTCGGCAGTGGTTTGTTGTCTGGAGAGCTAGGCAAATCAGGTAATCGAAATGTGTCATTTTCGACACAGCCTGTCGAATAGTTGTGAATAGCTATGCTGGTCTAATATACATAATATAGTTACCGATACTATGCTGAGCTGAAACAAAAAACCGATTGACCACTGGCCACTGGCCATTGCTCATAGGCATAACTTGTAAAAACTATGATATGGTAGTCTTTAATGTGACCACACTATTTTATCAAACAAGACTTGAACCATAAACAATAGAGTTAGGTACTTAATTGAAGTTAAAGAACGAATTATTGTATTTATTTTATTTCTTATTTTGTTTATTTTTACCTCATTTAATGCTGCACCGGTTTGACGTCATCACGTCAACGCCGGCTGTCGCTGAAAACCAGCGCTGGGGCTCTGTATCGCATAGGGTCGCAGCATTATGCTGAGCGATGGCCGTTTTGCGTGGATGTGACGCATATTGTCCCTCAACTTGTTCTTTCGTGTTTGTGTTTTTTTTTTCTTTGCGTTATGTTTACCGCAAATAAACGTATTTTCTTTCTTCTTCTTCTTCATAAAATATTGAACAGCTAATAATTATTTTTTACAGCTGAGAGAGGCCGTCCTCATAATACCGAGACAGCTGTTTTCCTGATTATTTTCCAGCGTATTTAGCAGTAGTTTACCTATGTACTGAGTGATTCCGAAATTAATCGTCATGAAAGTGAGATAATTTACTTGAACTTGACGTACTCGTAAGTTAAAATATTTTTTTTATACTACTAAAATCCTAACTAATATTATAAATGCGTGTTTGTTATGCTTTCACGCTAAAACGGCTGAACGGTTCTTTATAAAATTTGATAAATAGGTAGCCTGGGACCTGGAGAAGGATATAAGCTACTTTTCGTCCTGTATCGTAACCAAAGTTGCGGGCAACTGCTAGTTTCATATTAAAAACCGGTCAAGAGCGATTCGGACTCGCGCACCGAGGGTTCCGTACGTATATATGATTTTGATGATTTCTGATAAACTGTGCTATTCAGAGACAAATTTTATTTTTCCTGTAATCTTTACATAATCTTCTATCACATAGAATATATTCAGATTTTTATCTCTGCAAACTTTGGAGATAAGGGGGAAGAACGGTATTTTTTTTTTAAATTTTCATCAAAAGTCGGAAACTATGCTGCCTAAAAAATAAATGTTTGTGAATGTGCAAACAGCGCTCTTTCATATGATACCCCCATGTCTTAGTAGTCCCACTTAAAAATAAGTTATATAATTAAGACCCCCTTTCAGTCCCTTTTGCAAAAAAGGTATATTTTTTTTTATTTCTTTCTTGCTTGCAAAATAGCTGGGCAAATGTCATCTAAAACTATTCTAAATTTCAAGTTGATAGCAGTAGTAGTTCTTGAGATATCCAGGTGTGACAGACAAACAGACTTAGTCTCACCATAAGGGTTCCTTTTTACCATTTTGGTACGGAACCCTAAAAAGCATATTACTAAGGTGCGTTATTATTGTTCATTGTTGCAAAATTAACTTGACGAAGATTCACCTTCCTCTTGCTAACATACATCTTAAAATTACTTTAAAATATCTATAAATCAAAATCAAAAGTAATTTATTCAAACTAGGCTGAGAATCAGCACTTTTCGAACGTCAAAAGTTACATAAGACAGTCCCCCAAAAACGCCCACCCTTCACCACTTCCTAGTGCTTTATCTGGAAAGAACCAGGCAGCACAGCTGTCTGTTCAGTTAGAAAAACTTGATTCTATATTGTTTAAAATGAAAAGTCGTCAAAAATGTCTCATAAGAAACCTCAAGCATATGACACCTACTCTTAAAATTGATCTCCTCTTTTTGCAGGCCCCACGATACAGGCGAGGTCGACGGACATAAGTCAATAATAGGTGATAAAAACCACTGTCACACTTCCGTCTGTCAACAGACTTGATCCAATTTTAATGAAGAAAAATCATTTACATAATTACGTCTTACATCAATAATGTATCATGCATGAAATCATTCTTATTTTGAGTCTAAGTTCTTGGGGTCTACTCCTAAGCGATTCTTCGAAGTATCGGCCGAATGTTCGACCGTTTCTTGACTTCCATAGTTTCCGTTTTTGACTTTGATTCGTAAACGGCCGAACATTCGGCCGATAATTCAGATTTATCTTTGGAGCAGGCCCCCTGAATCGGACGATAATGTTGGGATAGTGCACAAATAGCGCAACTTTACAAAAGATTCTTCGGCTGTATAAAGCTCGTATCTATCAGACGCAGCCTCGAAGGGAGACGTTGCTTTAATCTTAACTCTCGCCCTCCTCTTCTCTCTCACTTTTCATTTATTTCTTTCTTTTTTATCTTCTTTCTTTCCTTTTTACTTTCTTTCTTTCCTTTTTTTCTTTCTTTCTTCTCTTTGTTTTTAATTTGGTAAAAAATGTTGTGCCTATGATCCTTTTTGGTCGAAATAAACGGTTTTTTTTAAGCAAGCTGCGATATTGGCCAATTTTTGCACCTGCGAGTGAGACATTTTTGGTGATTTATTACACAGATTTTTATACGCGACACCCACGGGAAGAAAAAGGGTGGTGTTATTCTTTACGACCGGCACCACACAGTCAACCCTACCGTACCCGGATTGCTTAAAATTCTGCTGTTCCTTGCGTAGAATTACCCATTTCCGGTTTGTTTTGTTTGATATGACAAAACTTACGAAACTTACTTAACTTAACTACTATGACAAAAGTTTTAAGATACGTAGTACGAGTATGTGTATCAAAACTTTATTTTATGCTACGCTTGATGGCATGTAATATTGTTTAAATCTATTTATGTTTTCTATAAAAATGATTTTGTAATTCTTTTGATAAATAAAATACCTTTAACCGTAATTATAGATATAAATGATTCAGGTTGTGCGTTTATTGAGCTTCGCATCGAGGCACCTTCGTCCTTTATGCTTTAAGACGGAGGTACATTCCAGTGACCTTGAGTAGTTAGCTTGCGTGTTCTGTACTGAGCTCACTACAGTATTTTAATAAAACGCGTACACTAAAAGATCAATAATTAAATTATTTTTAAATTGGTAAAGGATTCTCAGTTTTTTATCCGCGTTAGATATAACTTTACAAATTAATTTCACTATGTATTATAAACATAATCTAAAATATTCACATATTAAATTATTGAAAAAATGCTCTAATTTAACATATATTTTGTTCAAATCATTAACCCTACTCGTATAGACGTGATCTTCAGTATAAAATCATTAAAAGTCGGTTAGCGTCGCCTTAGTACGTACGTAACCAACGCAGCTTAAAAATCACCATCATGATACCCACACGAATTGACACATCACAATATTCAACATCACCCATTGCTAACAGCAGCAGTAATTCTGCCCATAATTAATCGGCGAAACTGTCCAATATATCACTCTCGAACAGCTATGCCCAGTGGCTACGAGCAATATCAATTCTTCCAGGGCAACACTAAGTCCGACCACCTGTGGTCTTAGCCGATAACATATACTTCCCAGTCCGTTTACCTGTAACATAAGGCCTACTGCATTGGCAGTTAAACCAGAGATTGCTTTAGGCATCATAACATAAACCAGACTTGAAGGGGGATTTGAGTTTATATTTGAAACTTGACAGTTGTAAGATGCAGTTTGTGACATTACTGGAGTGCGACACATAACATCACGCCTGTAATCCCCAAAGAGTTAGACAGAGGTGTACCTATAGTATACCCACATTTCGCCAGTTATGTTTAAGTCCCATGTAATTGGGGGAAAACCTATTGCCATCAACCGGACACAAATCCAAACTCCGGGCTGCTACTGAGAAATTGCTAATGTAAAAACCCAATAACACTTCGCCCGATCTGGGAATCGCACCCAGGACCTCATGCTCTGCAGTAGCGCTTGCAGCCACTAGACCAACAAGGCAAAATAATATTAAATAGTGCGAATCGATGATTAACATAAAAAGACCAGAAGGCATATTCCCGTTATTAAAAACATTCAAAAAAATTATTTTTTTGTGTGGGAAATTATCAAATAACTTCTCCCGCTCTGGGCGGAGCGGGAGGGCGTGTCAGACTTTTACTGACTAAAACCCACCCGTATTCCTTCATTTGCCTGTGTGCCAGGGCCACGATATCCCATTCGGGCAAACTCGCAACCCTGGCAGGCATTGGCGCTAACAGACCCCGTCAGTTGGTGCTGACAACTCTTTGAGGCGCGCGTGGAATACAACGCACCGTCGACCTGGGCCTGGTCCTTATCGGACGGCGAGCTACCCATCGCTCACCGTCCGCAGGCCCACGCCTACGGTGGCCGGAAATCGGCTTGCGATTCCCGACGCCCGGGGCGTCTCCTGCGGCGACTACGGGCGCGAGGGCGCGAACCTTGCCTCTCCCTCACGCGTTCCGCCTCGTCCTTCGCAAGCATTACTGCTTCGCAGAAAGAGGTGACGGCCTCCCATGCACTCTCGCTCCGAACCATGGCCTGAACCAGGGCCGGACGCGAGAGATCGCCGCGCCGGGCAGACCTCTACCGTATGCTCCACCGTGTCCTCCGGGCGATCCACACAAGTGTGACACCCGGGAGTTTCCTCTTTCAAAATCTAGTTGGAATCACATCTAGAAAGAAAAGAAAAGAAAGAAAATACGTTTATTGGCGGTAAACATGACGCAAAAAGACCATAATCACAAAAATAAGAAAAGGTTGGAGAAACATGCGTAACATCCACGCAAAACGGCTATCGCTCAGCATTATACTGCGACCCTATGCAAGACAGAGCCCCAGCGCTGGTTTTCAGCGACAGCCGGCGCTGACGTAATGACATGCATCTCAGTGACTAAAAAAAACTTGTCAAAATAGGGTACTTGACTGTTATTTTAATTTATATTTTTCGAAACCAACAAAAAAAATTGACCATGGTAAAACAAAAACCACCTTATTACAAAACAAGATTTATATTTTGACATAGCTTAAACCATGGAGCCAGTTTTTGTAATAAGAACGTAACTGTGATTGAAATACCGTTCTTTATACAAAACTGAACACTTAGTTCGGTACTAAGTTGTCAGTTTTGTGTTTAGAAACTTTACGATAGTCAGAATAAAGTTCGAAATTCAATAATGGCTCCATGTTTTAAACCTGGCTCTGAAGATAAACCATGTTTTGTAATAAGGGGGAAAATGTTTCAATATCTCAAAAAATGCCGTAGTTGTTTAGTCTATTGTAGACAGAGACAGCACTGCTGCGATTTAGCGTCACAATCACAAGTTCACAACACACGAACGTCATAGCAAGCAAATTCGCGCCATTCAGTACAATGACTGTTTTGTGTGACAAGGATAGTACAATAATTTCAAAAGCGTGTAACTTCTCCATTTTTCCACCGATTTAATTTATTTTTTCAGAAATCGATCAAATGAATTCTTTGATTTCGTATGCGTCGTTCACTTGTTTTTTAATTCTCAGAGGGGCGGGAGGGGGAGGGTAGCAATTCCCGTAATTTTTCAAATTAGTATTAGTTCATGTATATTATTGATAGCAGTCAAATACCATATTTTAGGTAGCGGTTTATTTGACAGCTTGAGACTGCGATTATAATGCAAAAGCTCTTAAAAATATGGAATTTCACCCCTCTTCTGAGAATAATAAAACAAGTGAATGACACATACGAAAACAATGAACTCACTTGATTTCTTCCGCACTCCTGAACTATCGAACTGCATTTATGATGAAATAAACTATACCAGCTGTAATAATATTTGAACTTTAATCTCACAAAATAGACCAGTAGCAGCACGACTTAAGATTTATAACCCGTTCTGCATTGGACACTTGGAATCGAAGGTCTAATACATATTCATCGGCCAAAATAAATAATAAGCAATGCTTCACAAAGGAAGAGATTTAATTAGAGCAAAACACACGCATGACATTCACCGGGTAATGCATTAATCACACAAACAGGTTTTAGAACGATGACTGTATCCATCATAAAAAGTCATCGGACACGAGTGTTGGACTTGAGCAAAGGTTCCGTAGTCAGATTTTAAATTTTAATTCTTGGTTTGCTCTAATTTCATTTCAATGACGTTAATTTGTTAATAAAAGTAATTCATCTGACCAAGATTATGTCTAGACTTTAAAAGAGACTGTGACCTCTGACATTGTTTCGGCCTTTCTTCTCAGAGTAGTCAGATACGAAACGCCGACCTAATCTAGTTTTTTTTTTTAATATTATTGACGTGTAAAAGTGTTTGTACAAACCTACTTACAGAAAATAAATCATTTATCATAAAGCAGAGGTGAGTGGAAACGCTGGGAGGGGACGCCCTAGGAAAACATATAATATTATCAACTCAGCCTATCGTAGTCCACTGCTGGACATAGGCCTCTACCAGGCTGCGCCACAACACCCTGTCCTCCGCCTTCGCATCCAGTCTGACCCAGCCATCTTCTTAAGGTCGTTGGTCCATCTATCTGGGGGGCGTCCCACACTACGCTTGCCGATACGCGGTCTCCACTCCAGGACTCGTCTGCTCCATCGGTCATCGGTCCTTCAACAAACATGGCCAGCCCATTGTCAGTTTGCTTACTCTGCAAGCTATGACGGTGACTCCGGTTCTTTTCCGGATAATTTCATTCCTGATTTTATACTTCAGAAAGACTTCAAGCGTAGCCCGCTCCATAGCGCGCTAGGCGACCTTGAATTTGTGGACCAGCCCGACTGACAGTGTCCACGTTTCGGCACCGTATGTCATGATGGTTAAAGTAGTTCGTCTTTCTTACATTTCTTAGTCTTCAAACATTGCGGGAGAACATATTATAGTGACCTAATTGGTGATGTCCTTCAGAAAGGTCAGTTGCGTAGTACGCGCAACCGGCGTGCGTGTACTCGTATGACCAGATGTATGAACGTAGGCGAAGTAAAAGGAGTATGTAAGGAACGTAGCAGTTGGCGTTCTATAGTTTCTGCCTACCCCATGGGAAGAAGGCGTGAGTTTATGTATGTATATAATCTGTTAAAAATACCGTGAATTTGAGTAATATATAGAAGAATAGAACTAAATATAAGTCTTAATGGTTTTGTTATGACTAATTAACGTAGATTTTTGACCACTTCATTTTTAGCAACAGATGTGTAGAAAATAAATAAACATCCTTGCAGTGAAATCTCTCAATATGTCTCATCTTACACATACGATGATCGTGCTCTTAGAATACCTTATCAAAATTCAAGAGGCACACAACATTAACCCGGCTAAACTGCCTGAGGTGGTTCGGTATTAAATAATGCAACGTCCATAAAATCCTCCGGTTGGCCACTAACCTGTCACTGCCTGCTCTCTGGCCACAGGCTGAGCATGCTCAGCATCCGAACAATTAATAAAACTAGGTCGCTAAAGTGTTCGCGGGCTTAAACTAATAACCTGCCACAGACTGTTTTATCGATGTCCTTAAACTCGATTTAGTATTCCTCCAGGGGTACAACGCAGTACGCTTATTCGATTTCCCCGTCGCGTGTCGGCTAAAAGTTTATCGAAAATATGCAAACTGTGTTTGGCTTAATAACGACATAAATATTGTTGTATTAGACGACATAAATATATAGCTCTTTTGCCTATTGACTGAGACTATCTATGTTATTGGATACAGATGGCAAACAAATAATCGGCTGTTCTGCTACAATTATGGACTACTAGTACTGAACGCCACTAGTATTGAAGATTGTAAGCTTGAAGTGCATAGAGAGAAGAAACTCTTTATTTACTTCAAGCGAACCAGACCAAAAAAGTACTTAAAATACTTGAACCATATACTTGTGGGACCCCAATAACCCAGTTAGGACAGCACCGACAGCCCACACCCACAAATAATAATTAGACGAATGGCGGGCGGTAATGTCAAATGTCGAGTAAATGCCAGCACATAAAAAGTCATCGGTCATGCATACACACAAGGACCTACTTCCGTAACTACTCTGTGGCAGCTGTCTCTGACATCGTAAGTACACTGTGACAATTCTCTACATAGATTTATTACCGCGCAACTTTTTATGAGCATTTAAGTCAGTATGAATAACGTGAAACTGTAGAATTTAATGTAGTGTGTAATAAATTTAATGTTAGTATGACATGATATGTCCTTACTATGTTTTGGAGTCATTTATCTACACTAATTGTGTTTGTGATTAATTCCGTAGTAAAATCAAACCCGATATTTTGTTCGGTAATTATATCTTCTTCTGATTTCCGAGGTTAATCGTTAGGCATTGTTTGAGATAGCTGATGGTATTGGTTATCACAGTAAACGCGTGGAACACGACCCGTCAATATCGTGACTGCAGTAACAAAACATGCAAATTGCAATAAAATAATTAAGGCATAAGAAGCACTTAACGATTTTATTACGGCACAACAAAGTTGCCGGCTCAATTCGCCACGGATTACACAACCCCCGCATTCACTTGAGAACTCGTAAGAAACACGAAAATATAAATAACGAACATCAAACAACAATCAGATAAACGATTACGATCGGTATTACGGGGCAGGCTGATATAGTTTTATGGCATCAAATAAAGGACTATTACATGAGCGTTACGGCACGAGCGTGCGTTCACGTCGGCGTCCGAGCAGGAAGTGACACTGAGCGGTCCGTGCGTCGATTTCTCCTGCGCGCGCGCAAGCGATAAATAACCGCGGGTAGTTCTAATTCTGCGCTATATTTACGCGGCGGGCCGCGACAGGCGTGGGCGGGTAACACCGCAGAGTAAGCAAAACAGTTGCACTAAGATATCGTTTGCATACGACCTTCTGGGTGGAATTAATAAATCTGATATTAGTAATTGGAAATCAATTGATTTGATTACAATATTTGATTGAAATAAATATTAATACCTATCCAATAACGAGGAAGAATTATTATATAGACAGCGTTAAGGAGTTACATAATTCTCTGAATAGACTGTGCTACCATTTCTGCATCTTTCCTAAAATATTCCTACACTAAGGCTCAGCGCAGACAGAACGGAGCGCAGCGGAGAGGATTTTATTAACGCGCTTGAAAATAAACTTTAAAATTATTACAATAAAGTGCATAAATGCTTGAACCTGACAAAAAATGCTCGCGCGTCCTCGAAGCATACGCGGTCCATAAAGAAAATGCCCGAGACCGCGCGGGGATTATTCCTCTCTGTCTGCGCTGAGCCTAATAAGTCATCTTTTGTCATTTCGATTATAGATGCAGCAACGACCTTTCGCCTAACAACATAATAACACAGAGTAACTACCTTCCATAATAAATATGCACATCCAAAGAAGAACTAACACAAAAAATCTCCTCTAAATAACCTACCCACACAATACGAGCCATTAAATTCTAATTGCAACGTCCATTGTACGTTAAAATGCATAGATAAGTTACAGACCAGAAATCATCAGTGTGACAGCCGTGGAATTGATGAAATAAGTCCGCACTGCGCTCTCTGTGCGTACATTAATCTGTGCACCGTTCCTAAGACCTTTATCTAACAGACAGGACTCGCTATTGTAGAATCAAGTGCTAAATTATGATAGGACCAACTTAGATTTCACGGGAGAGATCATTTTCTGTTACTTTCCCTTTGCTCGGATAACGATCAAACTGATTATAAATACTTCGATTTGAAATTCAAAATGTCTGCGGTTTTAGTTGGGTGCAAATTATTGTGCTTCTCGTTACGAACCGGAGGGACCTGCTACAATGCAGCAAGTTATGTAAGCGAGGGAAATGTTCGCAGAAATTGTAATCGTCACTTCAGTTTATTACGCTGGGTGTCTTTGAATCTCTCGGGGCGTTTGTTTTTATGTTGTGGAGAGAAGAAGACCAAAAAAAAACCGGTCAAGTGCGTGTCGGACCTCACACAATCAAAGGTTCCGTAGTTAGGATGAATTTATCCTAAAAACAAACTTAACATTGTAGTTGAATAACATGTTCTCCCATACATCGATATACGTCACAGTCAATTCCAACTGCAAACATAAGTTTGTAATCGCAAAAAACATTTTTTTTTATGTGATAAAACTCTAAATTTACAATTTTAGGATTTTTCCTAGACTTGTGCTGTGATACCTTGCTTCTTGCCAAATTTCATGATTCTAGGTCAACGGAAAGTACCCTATAGGTTTTGATTTATTTGCGAGTATTGAAATATGTCGCATAAATCGCCGTATTTTTTTATTGCGTTAACTTAGAAGCTTGATTTTTTTAGAGCTCCAAGGAACTTTAGACTTACGTATTTGATATTAATTTCAACTTGATACCTACACGCGTTCTTGATAAAAAGGGTCTTGACAGACTGACAGACAGACAGACGGGCAACGAAGTGATCTTATAAGGGTTCCGTTATTTCCTCTTGAGGTACGGAACCCTAAAAAGCACATAAACCTACATGGGCACCTATGAAACGTCAGAAGCTAGGTGCACGGTTTCAGTTGGTCGTTTCATATGGAGAAGAGCCGGCAAGAATCTCCACGGTTACTCTTTTAAAAATAATTGGCTTTTACAACGGTTTCAAATTACAGTGTTAATAGGTATGGGAAGCCAGTGTAGGCCTGTCAACAAGTACCAGGTACTTAACAAAATAGAACATGATCTACAAATCTGCAGTCTCTTAATAGTCTGCCTTGAGGCCTAATGGCCTACAAACTAAAAAAAGGTTCACCAAATAAAAAATAAAACTATATAAAATATTGATAAAAAAATAAAAATCTCTTTTAAACCAAATGACATGATGTGACTGCCTCATTGGTCTAGTGGTCACATGCGCTACTGCTAAGCATGAGATCCTGGGTTCGATTCCCAGGTCGGGCAAAGTTTTATTGGGATTTTCCATTAGCAATTTCTCAGTAGCAGCCCGGAGTCTGGATTTGTTCCCGGTTGATGGCAATAGGCTCGCCCCTATTACATGGGACTTAAACATAACTGGCGAAATGTGGGGGTACTAAAGATACACCTCTGCTTAACCCTTTGAGGATTACAGGCGTGATGTTATGTTATGTTATGTGATGTTATGTTATGTTACTTACATAATATGAATGATACTGTTTGTTTTTACGTGATTATCAAACTTTAGTACACCAAGAAAATCTATTTATTGCCAAAGCAAAATAAAGTATCTTTGATCGTCAAAGCAGATTTTCTCTCAAATTTTCGGTGAAAATCATCTTTTGTGTTTAGGCTTGATCCATTCATTTTGCATCTACTGCTGGACATAAGCCTCCCCCAAGAGCGGGGGGGGAGGAGGTTGCCGTAAGGGCCACGCTTGGCAGGCAGGTTGGCGATCGCAGTATGGAGTTAAATGCATAGAGAACGCCGCTGTCCATTCTCTAGAAGAAACCGGATGGTGCTATTCTTTACATTCGGCACCACACGGAACACATGCATCTATCTCACGTCAGTTCAAATAAACTTCAACAAGTAGACTACAATTATCTTTTTCCTGACTAACAATGAGTTAATTTAATCGACATACTTGTTCTTAGTAAAAAGGCATTTAGGAAGCAAATCCAAGCAAAGGATCAGCAAAGTATGTTATAATGACGTAATGTTTAATAATGTACGCACACAATTTACCTACATTTTCTTCTTTTTTTGTAAATTAAAAAATCCAGATATAATTTCTAGGTTAATAAATAAATATAAAATAAATAAATGTTATTGTAACTAAAAAACTCAGTGTACAAGAACTCTGTGTTCGATAAAAACTGAACTGAACATTTTAGTATAAAGGCTTCTACATACCAGCGCGACTTGTCGCACGACGCGACACGGCACAAGGGCCACGCGTTTCGCGGGACGAGCGGTGCCTTTGTGTCGTGTCGCGTCGCGCGACAAGTCGCCCCGGCATGTAGAAGCCTTAATACTGTATTGTTTCTGTGTTACTAGCTAGTTTTTAAATACTTTCCATTGTAATCTGTGGAGAACGTAGTGGGTAGCATAATTGTTTAAAATGTAATATTTAAGATAGATATAATGACTGTGTATTGTGCTACTGTTTGTTTTTCCTTAAATAAATAAATAAGGTTCCCATTACCAACTCTGAATCATTTTCCCCTGTACGCTCTAATAATCTGCTCTCCAAAACTCAGTCCCCATTGAGCCGCTAGAGCTGCCCCATTGATCAGCCCTAGAGCTGCGCCCATAAATCCATGGTGTTATCGATGTGTTCCCACTATCTGTTCTTGTTATCACGTCGATACTTAGCGATACAAATCACGGCTACTGTTCGACATTGTACAATACTCTGGATTGTATGTGCCAGTTGCCAATAGAAGTAGATTTATAACCAGCAGGTGATATTGTTGGGCCAAAGGCGATTCGTGCAGGGATACTTTGTTACTTTATTAGTTAAACTATTGCCGCTGTTCGGTGCGAGAAAATTAACTACCAACAACATGGCTTGATAAAAATAATAATATCTCAATTACCTCCTTTCCTTGTATTTGTATGTATATTTATATATATATATATATATAAAATGTATGTATGTGTTTTATAAGTTTATAATCTATATAAGTAGGTATTTGTGCACCAATTTTATTAATAATTAATATGTATGTTATAATTTAGTATTTTTTAATATTATTATTTACTCTTAATCAGAGCCCCCGCCATCTTATCTCTTCACCACCCTTGGTTGACTGGTAGAGAATGCCTAAGGCATTAAGTCCGCCTTTGTACATATAGAAGTTTAATTCAATAAATAAAAAAATAAATAAAAAAAATATTTAAAACTATAATCAATAATATATATGTATAAGTAATACCTAAATGAAAATAGTAATAATAATAATTTTATTTATTTTCTCTCACAATGGTTTTGTAGCATTTAACAGTTTTGAACTATAAAAATTCACATCGTGATAGCTGGTGCCCGAAGTAGGCTTTAGAAAAAAATCTGTGTCACCAGAAAACCAGAAGATATTGAATCTACAAAATAACTTAATAAAGAAAATCAAGAAAGTCGGAGCTAAATGAAGTAAAAATGATCAAACTTCTAAGTAAGATAAGACTTCTTTTGTTACTTTAATTGATCCATTTCTTCCTTTTGAGCAATTTAGAACTCCTAGCAGTAAACTATAGGTGACTTAAGTCGCCCGAGGCAAAAAATTAATGTACCGTATTTTAATTACCAACAAAAAAACTCGCATTTTTGACCTTAAAATACATAGTTCAACTTCTAATCAACTTACACTTGAGGACAAAATAAAGTATAAACAATACTTTCAATAAATTTTATGTAAGTACTTACCTAGTAAAAAAAAAGGCTCCTTCCGCATCCCAAGCTATTTTCGCGTACAATTTTATTGTTAAACATATTACCCTGGGGTCGGGTGTGCAGAGTTCTAGGTCAGGATCGAAGATCACATGTTACGTAAGTAATGTGCTGACCGGAGGCTCTGCACCTTGTGCGAAGTGCGCGTGGGCGGGGCATACTATCCTATGGCCGCCAGTGTACGGGACTTGGGTTGTAGTAAATAATTCTGTAGCGATGATCGGGAAAATTAATTTTCTTTAATTTGCTTAGGCGCTCGTGAAGTTATCATTTTGATTTAATTTTGCATCGTGAAAAAATTAATTTTCATTAAATGATTTAATTATTGAATATAACTTGTCTTGAAAAGGGTAGTTTTTTAGTACCAGTAGTGAAATTTTTCAGAACTCGAGGAGTTCGTGGCTATGTAATAACAGATACATGGGTCGATCCATGAGGTTAAGCTATGCTTGCCGGGGTTGGTCCGTGGATGGGTGACCAACATTACATACAGAGACTCCTCTGTGCCTCGAAAAGCACGGTAAGCCGTTGGTCCCGGCTGTCATTCGTGGATCTTTGACAGTCGTTAAAGGTCGTCAGAAGCCTGAAAGTCTAACAACCGTTAAACCAAGGGGTATTGTATTACCCAGTGACTGGGTTGTGGAGTTCAGATAGGCAGTTGCTCCATGTAAAATACTGACATTCGGCTGCATCCGATTAAACTGAAAGTCAACCTCAACATAGTTGGGAAAAGGATAAAATATTATATAGTGAAACGTTTTTTGGCAAGGACACTACCAGCCGCACTACCAGTAGTGTCGTTTACAATTAACAACACTACCAACCCTATATTTTGGCAAGGACACTACAAGCCGCACTACCAGTAGTGTCGTTTACAATTAACGACACTACCAACCCTATTTTTTGGCAAGGACACTACCAGCCGCACTACCAGTAGTGTCGTTTACAATTAACGACACTACCAACCCTATTTTTTGGCAAGGGCACTACAAGCCGCACTACCAGTAGTGTCGTTTACAATTAACGACACTACCAACCCTATTTTTTGGCAAGGACACTACAAGCCGCACTACCAGTAGTGTCGTTTACAATTAACGACACTACCAACCCTATTTTTTGGCAAGGACACTACCAGCCGCACTACCAGTAGTGTCGTTTACAATTAACAATTAACGACACTACCAACCCTATTTTTTGGCAAGGACACTACCAGCCGCACTACCAGTAGTGTCGTTTACAATTAACGACACTACCAACCCTATTTTGGATTAAATTGTACAGTCAACACAGCAAAGTTCAGAAATATAATTCTTTATTTATTACTACTTCAGCACATTCCGACGACGGGTAGTCGATTTATTGATTACGCCAGGTGCACAGATAATAAGCCTCGACCAGGTACCTACCAAATAAAATAAAAAAATAAAACAAAACAACAAACAAACGCCTCGTCTACAGATTTATTTGATGTATAGAAAGATATATAGATATAGAAGATATAGAATAATAAGTAAGCGTAACAGTGTTACAGTATTTTTGTTTAATGACATTTATTCAATTTTGAATTCCAACCTTCGGAGATGATTGAGGTTTTACCGAATAAGTTTGTTTTTATTTAGTCTTCTATATCTATATATTTTTTGAAGTAGTAATAAATAATTAATTATATTTATGAACTTTGCTGTGTTGACTGTACAATTTAAACCAAAATACGTTTGGTAGTGCGGCTGGTAGTGTCCTTGCCAAAAAACGGAGTTTTTTTTAGGTAACAACTAAAATATATACAACATGTCCCGAAATTAACGCAAAACCTCTTAAGGGGTCATTGTACTCATCGTTATGAACAACTTTTACTATGGGACCAAAACTGAAATCGCGAAAAAAAATCATCTGTTCCCTACATTTATGTTCGAATAACTCGTCAAAATGTAGGGAACAGCTGATTTTATTTTTGCGATTTCATGTCCAAGTAAAAGTTGTTCATAATGATGAGTACAATGACCCCTTAAGAGGTTGTGCGTTAATTCTGGGATATGTTGTATACACGTCTTATTGGCCGTAGAGTTGAACACAAAACCTCTTTTGTTTTTCCCACGTCTAACCCTTTCACTTCAAACAATTTTATTAGAAGTTCAAACGTTGTTAGTCCCAAAGCTATTTAATATACTAACTTACGGGGTACCTGGGTGCTAGTTACCAGCCATATAGTTAACACGGTCTTATATTTATTCGCAAATTATACTTGTTAGGGATAAATGGGAAGTAATAGAATGTTGTTGTCTTGCAGTTTATGTAGTGTGAAACGCGCTGTAATTGAATGAATGTTTATACGATCCTGTGGTTTTATTGTGCTTGTCTAGTTAAAAAAGTGAAAAGGAATTGAATGGCAAATGTTTCGGGGATGTTCTTGGCAGTTTTTTTTTAATTGCCATAAGAGCTGTGGTGTAGTATGTACTTAAGACGCAGATATATGCCAGTGACCTTGAGTGGTTAGGTTGCGTGTTCTGTACTGAGCTCACGCAACGCGTCGTACGTTCAGCCAGTAAATAGGACTCGCCCATCAAGGAGCGCTGTCCCCAATTTGACGCATTATTAATTTATTATACACTAAACAAAAGGTATTTTAACAAAACGCTTATACTAAAAGATCAATAATTAAATTATCTTTAAATTGGTGAAGGTTTCAGAAAAATACGGTCGGTAGGTTTTGCGCTATTCTCAGTTTTTTATCCGCGTTAGACATAACTTTACAAATTAATTTCACTATGTAATATAAACATAATCTAAAATATTCACATATTAACACGTGTCGTGCCGGACGTAAAGAATAGCTTCATCCCATTTCTTCCTGTGGGTGTCGTAAAAGGCGACTAAGGGAGTTACTAGAGAAGAGAATGGGCAGCAGCGTTCCCTATGCATTTTAACACCATACTGCGAACGCCAACCCGCCTGCCAAGCGTGGCGAATATGACATCCCCCCCCCCCCTTTTGGTGGAGGCCTATGTCCAGCAGTGGACGTCTTTCGGCTGGAATGATGATAAAGTACTTACCAATTCCATGCTCAAGCTGTCACTTTCGTCCCTTTTCACGAAATCACTCCCTTAGAAAGCAAGAGGAAATATTCTCACACAGAATAAAGATTTGAATAACAAGGTTGATTTTGTCAAAGTAAACTAGTTTTCATTGCCAAATATTCCAATTTTTCATTGTTCTAATTAAAATCTAAAATCCTTGAAAGTCAAACCTTTTGACGTACTTTAACTTACCCAACATTAACACAATTCGAAGTATTGATGCTTAAACAATTCAAAATATCAGTTTCGAATATCTATACAGTATAATTGAATTATTGATTTAGATATTCATCGATTCGGAACAATGGACGTAATCGAATAACTTTATCGATTCGAGACCTCACCAGACTTGACTTAATAATCGACTATTAGGTTCTATAAAGGACGTGACAACTGGCTGTTTAGAATACTTTTGTTTGGCAGTCGAAAAAAAAAACAATGATAATGATATAGGTAGTTTATTGGTAGCTATGAATGGCTTTATTGTAACGAAATATGATTGCTTTTGTGAATAATAGGAACTCATATTTTATGCATAATGTTGGGCGGTGATATCGTCTGATTGTTGGCAAAAAATAACCTCTTGTTTGACATATAAGGACGGTTGACGGCACGGTTGCCGCAGTGGTTAAGCGATTGACTGCTGCGCTGCGTATAGCGGGTTCGATTCCCGCACGGAACAAATATTTGTATGACCTACAAGTAGTTGTTCCGGGTCTGGCTGTTTGTATATGTGAGTTTAAATGTTTGGAAACGCATCCACAATACAGGAGAAATTCCTAGTGTGGGGCAACGTTTAAAAAAAAAAAAGGACAAAAGTTTTGCCCAGTTACAAACATAGTATTTTGTTCGAAATAACATATCATCACGCCTGACATCCTGGAAGGATAAGACAGAGGTGTACCTATAGTACACCCACATTTCCAACCAGTTATGTTTAAATTTCATGTAGGTAATAGGGGGCTAGTCTATTGCCATCAACCATGCACAAAACCAGACTGCTACTGAGAAATTCCAGACGTAATATCTCAATAACACTTTGCTCGACCCGGAAATCGACCCCAGGACCTCATTTTCGACAGAAGCACTTGCGACCACTAAACCTAACTTTAAGGCAGCCGTTTGAAATAGAACACTAACCGCCTTGTTACAAAACAAGATTTATATTTTGACATGGCGTAAACCATGGAGCCAGTTTTTGCAACCAGAACTTATCAGTGATTGAAATACCGTTCTTTATACAAAACTGAAAACTTAGTTCGGTACTAAGTTGTCAGTTTTGTATTTAGGAACTTTACCATAGTCGGAATAAAGATCTAAATTCAATAATGGCTCCATGTTTTAAACCTGGGTCTGAAGATAAACCTTGTTTTGTAATAAGGAGGTTTTAATACAAAATTGAGCCGTCACGGGATGACTGGCAGATGTGAAACATCGCACTACACACACATTTACACACTGTGTGTACTACATATAGACTGTATAGTTTCCGATCGCCACGCGGCATGCGTCGCCCCGCCAGCAATCGGTTTTACGAGCGCCTATAGATGTTTCACATCAATATGTATATATGCTCTATAAAAAAAACAGATCTTTATTTGCTAAATCAATAAAACAACCTTGCACAATTCATGTAAGTTACAAATAAGCATTGTTATTATGATTGTTGAACGGAACTGATTCACTCTGTTCACCGTACTTAGTATAAACTGTACTACGGTGGAACAGTTTTCCTCGTTCTCTGTGAATGGACTTATATTAGCCAGACTTGTGACAAAATGATTATTTTAGTAGCAAAAATAAGTTTATTTATTAATAACAAAGCATAGTACAACAGAAGTTAATTTAACCACAGAAGTTAGGTAACCATAAAAAATAAAAATAGTGAGCTTGTTTTTTGAAAACTTGTAGGTAGACTATACAGGGTGTAAGGGACAGCCCTCCGGAAATTAACAGGGTGCATTCAGCTCCTTATTTATTATTCCTATTCATATTATTCCCTTATTCATATTCCACTAAAAAAAATCTCAGGAAAATTTTAATTTTTTTATCGTAATTTCAGTTACAATTTTTTTATTTCAATGTAAAATTATTCTCTGTACGCAGTACTCCATTAATGTAATTAACACAGCTTAAATAAATAACGCAGCAATGGATATTGAAATTCTCTAATGAACGACGCCTGAAATCAGCGAGCGCGGTCATCCACCCCGCCGCGACAAATCAGGTTCATTGGATTCCCATAACTTTCCTGAAATAAAACATGTACCGGTCATCTTAGTACGATATACTGAATTCACCCCATCAGTCTGCGGAGGGCTGTCCCTTACACCCTGTATAATATATCTTAGAACATCCTCTATATCTTCGTTCACATTCTAACCTACAGTAGCGATTTCGCAACCCCTTTTCCATCACACGCAACTTTTACGACACTACAGCTACCCAATCACTCATGAACCGACATTTGACAACAATGAGACCGATCCATATCTTCAATCCATCGCCACCAAGGCTATGCAGACTCGTCCGTCAATTAATGCCAAGCAAATAGCACAGGGCGACAAAACTTTGTGGTCACTTTATCTCGTGACAAAACGAGAAATTACTATGTGGAGTACAGTCAGGTTTCGTTCTAATGCGGGATAGAGCAACAGCAAAGTTTTGTCGCACGCGCATGCTGGTTAAAGGTCTAACGAGATCACTTTCTTGGCTCAGATTACCTTCCGAAATGTCAGTAGCTGTGACATTTTTATATCGGCTCGACATTTTGAAGGCAGATACGATCGCGCCAATTAAATATTAATTTATTTTGGTTAACATCGTGGGATTAGGCGCGTCGATGTGTCAATGCTATGGGGCTTTGATTCATGGGAAGACATATTATGGTGTTGCAATGGGTTTGTTAGCAAGGTGATTTTGTTATTGTTTATTAGAGTCGACTTGTTATGACGCAGATATATGCCAGTGACCTTGAGTGGTTAGCTTGCGTGTTCTGTACTGAGCTCACGCAACGCGTCGTACGTTCAGCCAGTAATAGGACTCGCCCATCAAGGAGCGCTGTCCTCAATTTGACGCATTATTAATTTATTACACAAAACAAAAGGTATTTTTAATAAAACATGTATACTAAAAAATCAATAGTTTAATTATCTATAAATTGGTGAAGGTTTCAGAAAAATACGCTTGGAGATTTTGCGCCATCTCAGTTTTTATCCGCGTTAGACATAACTATACAAATTAATTTCACTACGTAATTTAAACATTATCTAAAATATTCACATATTAAGTTATTGAGAAAATGCTCTAATTTGTCATATTTTTTTTTTCAAATCATTAACACTACTCGTCTAGACGTGATCTTCAGTATAAAATCATTAAAAGTCGGTTTTCGTCCCCTTAAGTAAAACCTCAAAATTACATTGATTTCTTCAAGAGTTTCAAGTATTTCGGGAGCTCCAAAAACATCATAGCAACAATGTAAAAGCTCATTATTTTTAAAAGATTTACCGTGGAGTTTTTGCCGGCTCTTCTCCATAGGAAACGTATAAGGTTGTTGTATGTTACATGCTGCGACTGCCTACCTGACCTCCACAACTCAGTTACTGGGTAATACGATACCCCTTGGTCAGACTTTCGGGCTTCTGACGACCCGTAACAACTGTCAAAGATCTAAAGATAGTAACCCATCCACGGATCAACCGTGGCAAGCGTAGTTTAACCTGATCGATCGACCCGTGCACCCGTCAGTATTTAAGCCACAAGCCACTTTTCTCTCATCATATAAATCCTCAAATTCCCACTCGCGACACAAATCCACTTAAACTTATAACTCCACGTTTTATCATCACCCCCGAGCCAACAAAAGTATTCCGAGCTATCCAGTTCGCCTACAGTCCCATTGTTTTGTCTGTAAGCCGATCGTACAGTCAGCGTCAGAAATATAAGGACAAAGGGCTAAAGATGACACAATACTTTTAGCATCGGCATCGCCAAAGGCGATTTGGCGACTGTATCAATGCTGCATCGCGTTTTGGCGACTGCGCGTACGGTTGCCGATCGCCGATGCTAAAAGTGTCGTGTCCTGGGGGTCTACTCCGAAGATAAATCCGAAGTATCGCCGAATGTTCGGCCGTTTCCTGACTACGGCTGACTATGACTGACTACGGTGAAAGAAAAAAAAAACGACGGTCAAACAGATAAGTCAAAGTCAAAAAGTAAAAGATCTGTATTTGAGTTTTATGCCACCGACTTCCGAAATTAAAGTAATTTTTCACTTTGTAGTGTTATTTTTGGAAGTCGGTTATTATTTTTTTGTAAAAAGTTTTATTTTTTTCAGTTTTTAGTGGGTCAGTTTTGAAGTTATTTAAGTTACTATTGTAACTTAGTTAGTTGACATTAGGCTATTGCCTAATGTCAACTGCTAATCACCTTCTACGAAATATTGCTTTTCCTGATGCAGGGGCGTTAATTAATAACGCCCCTGGAACTGATGGCGACTTCACCATATGCATTGTGACGAGCATAAATTGCTTAGCAACCATATTTAAGTGTCTAATCGAATCGCAACCGTGGAATACTTATTATTAAGTAGTTCCGGTGGCCATTTGTGGTCTTCATCATCAGTTCCACTTTACCAAATGGTGCTTTCCGAGTGCAAATGCATGAGTTACTATAAAAAATACTGAAATCGCTATAGGAGTGCCTATAAAATTTGAGGATATCCCTCGATTTCCATAGGATCGAGGGAGCTATTTTCATCAGACTTGGTGACAATGGGACTACCTCGGGAACATACCCTTTCAAACAGAAAAAATAAATTCAAAAGGAATAAATTCATTCAGTCCACAATTGACGGAGCAATCGGTGAACAAACATAAAAAAACACACAGACGAACATATAACCTCCTCCTTTTTGGAAGTCGGTTAAAAATCTGGACTAATTTTTTTATTCCGAACCCCTAAATTTTTGACGCTGACTGTACATTCCATTTGTCCCTCAGATAGGACAGAAACTAGTTCGGGATTTAAACACCATCAGTTTATGGTGTACAAACGTACATGTGTCTATGGTTAATAGACTGGTAATGTTTAGTAGGAATGGCAATATACTGTGGGTGTCGGTGTCAGTGATAAGCTAATGCCGAAGTAAAGTTAACAGACAAAGCTAAGTGTGGAAGAATTTAGGCGTATAACACAGCAGCTTTGCGGTATTCTACTTTTACAAAGTAACCAACGTATGACAAGTGCCGTGTGTTCCGTCCCCGATCCCAATTTATTTTGGGTTCATGCACGTCTTGCTCATGTCTTGGTTTTCTTGCATACACCTCTAAGCCGTGGATTCAGATTCCCTATCTTCAGACTTATTTAATCTTTAACACAATCCATCCCACTTTTCTTTGTTCTGAATCTTTTCTAATAGTCATCCACAATGATACCTCAAACTAAGCCTCAAACTGTACAGAGGGCCAAGTGCGAGTGGCAATTGCTTCCAAAGCGTTTCGTTTAAGTAGGTATCTACAACGTTTTTCAATAGGATTGACAAAAGCTTTTCGGTTATCAATCCAATAATTATAATAATTTAAGAATTAATGAAATGATGAATTTTTAATTTAAGAATAGCAAAGTAACATAATATATTGTTAATAATACCTACCTATAGTAAAATTTTGAAAGATTGTTTAAAAAAAATTATAATAATTATGAATTAGGAATGTTATAATACTATGGTATGAATCATGATTATAGGCAGTTTTTATATTATTTTTGTAATTCAAACCACAAGGAATAAAATAATATTTTATTTATTTTATATAACCAATACATTTTTTACTTTTTAATCATCGTTATCGCTGATAGGTCACTTTATCTAAGCCCTCTTGTCTCTTGCATTTCTAGCGCGATGCTGACAACAGGTAAACCGCTGTCACTGTCAGACTACATACGATAGAAAGAGAAGCGCGATGACACAACGCTTGTAATTTATTGCAAAATATAAAGCAATTATTTATTTACTCAAAAAGGAGTTGAGTAATCTAAAATAAAAAACAACCAAGTTCTGCATACAAATAAGTCGTTCTTGTCGTTGTGTTGTTGTTGGATTAAATACCAAACGTACGTTGATTTTTAATACAGATATTTTGGATGGAAACCAAGTTCTGAGAAATATGTTAAAGAATAACATTAATTTTTTCCGCTACCACAACCTATATAGATATGGCAATTTTTTTGTTTAAGACAAGCCTAGTTTTATTATTTGACTCTTGTCAGCGCTTTAATTGATATTTTCACCAAATTCTCAGTACCTATAAGTTTAGTATCGCCCATCAAAGTTCAAAGCCCGTCCCCGCTGCCAGACGACCTTTGACTAACCAACCGTGAAACCATTTCTAAGTTTAACGGACTATGTTCGCTCTCATCTCAATTTCACACTTAATCTACAGGACCATTAAATGGGTAACGGATCAAACTAGCTGTGCTGAAATTGACCACTGAATAAATTGATGCAGATCGTATAGAATAGCGGAAAATCTGGAAATTATTTTTATTTTTATTAGGAAAAACAAACACATTACGTTTTGTAGGTCTGTGTGGCGCCGGACGTAAAGAACAGCACCCGTTGGTGTCGTAAAAGGCGACTAAGGGACTTACTAGAGAATGGGCAGCAGCGTTCTCTTTGCATTTTAACACCATACTGCGATCGCCAACCCGCCTACGAAGCGTGGCGATTATGGCAACCCCACTCCCCTTTTTGGGTAGGCCTTTGTCCAGCAGTGGATATCTTTCGACTAAAATTATGATGATAAGGACACAAAATAAAATAAACAGTACAGACATAACTACGGCCAGATGTGGCACATGCACAGGTACACTTGCGAACAAAAAAAACCAGCCAGCCAACCAAAACCGCAGCGTCCACTTACCGAGCGTCCAGCCACAGTAGTCTACGGTTAATATAATATACAGCAAGACAAAGACGCTCGAAAGTACCGCAGATACCATCGCCACCTTTCACCGAGCGATCGGTTTTGCTCCAAATAAGTGAAACCTCGCCATTATGTCGCATTAAAATTGATACCTGCTCTATATGACGTAAATACTTCTGCATTTTATGTAAGCCTGGTAAAAATTGATGGTGGCAGGGATGGCGAACTTTTGGCAAGCGAGATTTCAGGTCGAAAAAATTGGCCGGAATTGTATGGTTTACCCATTGATATAATATACAACATTATTTTTAGTATATGCGAAACCCGAAACACGTGTCTAGTATTTTTATGTAAAGAATCTATGTACAATTACAAAACTGTATCATGAAAAATCACAAAGTTATACGGTTGTTATGTTACCGGGTTGTCCGTACAAAAACATGCTAACGGCGCGGCGCGGCGGCGCGGCGGCGGCGCCCCCGCGCCTCCAGGGTCGTCTTGCGCTCATTGATAATAATTTGGCAGTAGGTACCTAACCGTACGGCGATTGTTTTGTAAGTAATTAAATGGTGATATTTTTTCATCACACTTAAATATTTTCCATCACACTTAAATATTTTTGGGACAAAATATAACATGGTGTGAAATTATTGAAATCGATTCAGTTCTTTCAGTTCGATCAGCGTCAGGTGGTACACCTTGTGTTGTCATCTGACATTATGCTTAGCTGAGGCCCTTTTGGCATTATAATTAATTGTTCTGTGTTATTTATAGTTTTTAAGGTGTATTTTTTTTGTTGTACCTAATGCCAATAAACGCATTTTTAGGGTTCCGTAGTAAACAAGGAACCCTTATAGTTTCGCCATGTCCGTCTGTCTGTCTGTCTGTCTGTCTGTATGTCTGTCCATCCGTCCGTCTGTCCCCAGCTTAGCTCAGAGACGCTTAGTCCTAGAAAGCTGTAATTTGGCATGGGTATACATATTAATCATGCCAAAAAAATGGTAAAATAAAATTATGAAAAACATTTTTTTTTAGGGTACCTCCCTTACACGTGAAATGGGGATGATATTTTTTTTTCTCGTCTATTCCATGGTGTGGGTATCGTTGGATAGGCCGTTCAAAAATATTGTGGGTTTGGCAAAACCATTTTTCAATTAAGGGATCCGTTTGCGTAATATTAAGCTTTAAAGTGCTAGTTTTTGTTAGAGTCAAGTGTCCTCCCCCCCTGCCAGCTAAATGGTTGGTTTTAGATATGTGAAAAAATTCATGGCAATAGTATATATAACGAAATTAAAAGGAAAACTATCACAGCTAAGTAGGCTTCACAACTTAACGAGTAATAGTCGACCAACTTAAATTTGCAGTTAGAGAATTGACCGTAACGTATATCGATGTATGGGAGAGCATGTTTTTCAACTACAATGTTAAGTTTGTTTTTGGGATAAATTCATCCCAACTACGGAACCCTTTATTGTGCGTGGTCCGACATGCACTTGGCCGGTTTTACTTTTTTTCTTTCTTTTCCTTATTCTGAACATTTGGACAAGATTTGTTGTGTTGTTTTTTTTTGTTTTCTTATTTAATATGTTTTCTTTGATGGTACGTAATGGGTAAAAATAAACCTTTTTTCATCTATGTTAGCAGTGTCACGTATTTGTGAAAATGTTCACTATCCCTGGCGTACTGCTTCCGGGGCGTTGCGTGTCTTGTGTATACTTACCATTCAACTTATACCTTTAAAGCGACTCAAGACAAATGCTTGACAGTCAATGTTCCTGTTTCAAAGGTGTAATTTTATAGAAAACTTAAGTTCATTACGTATACATAATATATCTTACGTCAGTTTCAACCCTATAGTTTACGGAAAGATGAATAGCATTTCTAAGCGTAAACACTACACTTTCCTTCAATAAAAGTCTTTTAAATATTGCGATCGCCAACCCGCCTGCCAAGCGTGGCGATTATGGTAACGAACGCCCCCCATCCCCACCCCCTTTTGGGGGAGGCGAGTGAGTTTTTTTGTCGCAAGGAAACTAAAGGCTTCTACATACCAGCGCGACTTGTCGCGCGACGCGACACGGCACAAAGGCCCCGCGTGTCGCAGGACGTGCGGTGCCTTTGTGTCGCGTCGCGCGACAAATCGCCCCGGTATGTAGAAGCCTTAAAACATTTACGTATATATTTAACTCATTCATAGTCATACAAATTCTGACCACACAAAACATTTAGCATCAAAACACGCGTGGGGCAGTAATGAGACACCATCCAATTTGAATAGAACCTTAAAATTTGAAAGCAAACGAGGATAACTGAACATAACCCCATACAAGAACTATAAGGGGATAACATATGTACGGGCTCGCGACAAATGTCTTCATTATTCGGCCCACGCGCTAAGCACTGCTTATTACCAAAGAGCTGACTTTATTATCGCAGATACGACGGAGGAATTTATTGTGACAACGACTTAGTTTGTAGGATTGGGCGTGGATGTTAATTTGACTGTGATCGTTTGTAGGGTTCCGTACCAAAATGGTAAAAAGGAACCCTTCTGGTGAGATTAATGCCCGTTTTCACCGACATCCCCTATACTACCACCTACGTATGGGACCTTTAGTTTAAAAGCCAAACGCGTCGGCCAAACTAGCCCCTAAATTAAATTTCGTTTCACCATCATTTTTATCACATAACTATGGGACACATAGTTAAATGACGTTTTGTTTTCGATAATAGTGACTGATTCGTCTTTGAACTTATCGATACTTTGAAACAAGATAGTTTTTTGTGAAATTCTCTAAACAATAGAATTAGTTCTAAAATATAATAAAAAATGTTATTTAAGTATATGGAATTGTAATTATGCGAATACAATAAGAACAGAGGTTCTTACCTCACAAGTGTACTTAAGGTTTACATTGTTAGTTAGGTATCGACGTAAGTAGGTATCGTCGACTAAGAAAAAAATACCTCGTTCATGGGCTTCATTTTTTTAATTTTTTTTATGTTTTTTTATGGGCTACTTAGAAAAACTTTAATATGTTAAATATACAAGTTCAGACTCATCCAGTTACTTGTTCCTCAGGATCCTTCTGTGCTCCGCTTTTGGCGTAAAAGCGGAGTACAGAAGAGACACTGGTGTGTTTTACCAAAGTTTCTGAAGCTTCCGCTTCCGAGCTTACTGATGAACAACAAACGGTTTAATCAGGAAGAGTCGGAATTTCGGAAATAAATAAAATAAGATAAGACAAGATAATAATCTTTATTGGCATAAGTTATGCATACATTTTTGTAATTCCCTAACTCCTGCGCTAGTATACACTTTATTACAGGAGCTAGTGTCAACCCCTAGTTACATGATACATGTTCTTTATGGCAACCAAAGATTACAAGCATATAAAAAGAAACAGAAATAATAAAATTAAAAGTAATCCAACATGCACAATTTAAAAAAGGAAAAAGAAAAAATAATACAAATAAAATTGTTTTTGTATATAGATTTGTTGAGTGGGCGGGCAGTATGGGCTCGCTCCTGTTAGTTGAGGTGTGTATTATGGGTGTGAGTGTGTAAGGGGTAAGGGAAGTGGTGTGTGTGTATGTGTGTGTGAGGGGTAGTATGGGTGAGGGTGGTAGTGTGTGTGTTGGCGAGTGTTACTCTTCATAATGACTTAATTAGGTTTTCTGTGGCATCATAGTCAAAACTTTTTAGCTAAGGTAGTATAATCTTTTTAGACTGATTTAGGTTCAATTTCCTAATTTTGAATTTTTTATTTACAATGTTATAGATGCGGGGAGCCAGTACAATAAAATGTCTTTGTGCAACTGATGTTTTATGACGAGGTACAGGGCACCATTCTACTCTTTTGGACAGTACAGGAAGAGTAGGAACGATTCATTTGTGGTATCTATTAATTATTTCGTAAATGTACAGTTTCCTAACCGATAGCACATTAGCCTTCTCGTACACTGACGTAGTTGCATAAGAATTTTAAGTACAGCCCGTTGAGCACGTTCGGCAGCAATAAGAACATATTTCCCGGCACCACCCCAAGCACATATACAATACCTAATTAGGCATTTACACAGCGCCCTGTATGTTTGGATAAGAAGTTTGTGGTTAGCTACTTTTCGTAGATTCTTAAATATATAGATCAGTTTTCTTATCCTTACCACCAGCGACGCTATGTGGACACTCCAATTAAGCTTCTCGTCTAGTGTAACTCCTAAATATTTAACAGCGGTAACGCGAGAAACCGTTGCACAGTTACAGTTTTGGTGGTCATTATTTTGGTTACATGGAAACGTATGTAGCCTAAGCCAAAGTTCAGAGCTAGCACTCCCAATAGCGGATTTGGTAAAACAGACATATTTTGTTTTACTGGAATTGAGAGACAGAAGACTGCCTTCAAGCCATGTGGTCACCCTAGCCAAACCAGTTTCAGCCAATTGGAATACTCGTTCCCAGGTGTTTTCATGAAATATAAGCACAGTGACATCCGAAAACATAAATATATCCTCACCCGGCATCGCCAAACCGCACAAATCGTTGATGTATAAAAGGAATAACGTGGATCCCAGGGTGCTGCCTTGTAGTACACCGTATTCGCATATGTCATCACTACTTAAATGTTTATAGAAAGAAATCCTATACATTTGTCACCCCTGTCCAAGTAAGTTGTTAGAGCCGTGGTGAGGGCAAGAACCGCATCCTCAGTCGACTTCCCTACTCTAAAACCATATTGGTTGCTGTTAAGCAGGCGGTTTTTTTCAAGGTAGTTGATTACCCTCTTGTTAACTATTTTCTCCAGTATTTTTGATAGTGAAGACAAGAGAGAAATAGGTCTATAGTTGGAAGGGCTAACCTTATCCCCAGCCTTGTATATTGGACAAACAACAGCCCTTTTGAACAGATCAGGGAAGATACCTGTTTCGAGGCTCAAATTACAAAGATGTGCCATAGGCTTCGCCAAGGACATGACATTCCTCTTGAGGATATCAGTAGATATTTTTTCCCATCCTGGTGCACTATGCGTTCTGAGTCCCGAAATAACTCCTCTCACCTCGTACGAGTCCGTTAGAGCGAATGACATTGAGTCCCGCAGGGAGTTTGGCACTACTGCCTGTCGTGCTAGAGCGTGTTCGGATGTGCCTATCTGTTTTAAAATGTCGCCCGCCAGAACACCTCATATTGATGTAAAATATTAATTAACGGTATTAAGTGACTGTGTCGGTGTGTTGTTGATACAAAGAAGCTCCTCCGAAGATACTTTATTTTGTTTCATATTACACACTTCTTTGACTACTTTCCAAGTGTTCTTCAAGTTACCATCGCAGCTATTTAATTTTTCCTGATAATATTTAGTTTCAAATATCTACCTTCTCTAGGCACAGGCAACTTATAAGGAACGCGTAATATCCAGATAACTATAGCACTACCATTAAACATTTCTGCCCTTTGGAATATATCCCGTGACAATAACATTATACTCCAGCCTTCCTAATTTCCATAGGCACAAACAGGTTCTCGCACCCACTTGATCTATGGCCGGGTCACGCCCAGGGCGGGAGCTGCCCACGCGTACTCCCAAAGGTTACACCTATAACGTATTTGCTGAACAATGGAGGTACAATGATCGAAGGCTTGTCACTCCGTCGAGGTCGTTCTCCTTTGATGCATTGCTTGTGTAAGATGTAGTTTGACTTGTAGTCTGTCTGATAGTTATCGCGGTTGGAGATTTAAGGGGGTGAAATTGGTGTCAATTTACTTGAAATGTGTTTAGAATGAACTGAACAATTATGAAACAACTATGCGTTATCAAATATACTGACTACCATTGCCTACTAATAATACGATCTTTGTTTTACCTGCGCATAGAAATACGAGTAATAAGTCTCCGGACCGAAGTGAGAAAATGTAACTCCTACCTGGTAAAGTGGGAATACCGTGACGGAAGGACAGCAGGGTGTAAATGAGGAGCTGTCTTGGAAACCACCATGCTGCACCTCCTATCCTGCCCTGACAGGTTACTTCGACTACATGTTTAAGGAAACAGCCCAAAATATGCAGTAAAATTAACCCCTGCGCTGCTACGTGACGGTGCCGTGGATGTGGCGAAGATTTGGCAAGTCTTGTTGATTTGAAATACTGTCGTGCCAGTGACACGAAGAAGAAGTATATTGTATAAATAATCTCGTATATATAATACTGTATTTAGATTAGGCCACTTTTTGTTTTTATTTTTTCTTTGTTTTTAATTTGTTCTTCTTTATTTGTTTTTGTTTTTATGTTATTGTTTCTTTAAGTACTTGCATGACACCCAATACCAGTTGTATGCCTTTATATCTGGAGGAACATTGACTCCTAAAACACAGGCTTTTAGCCTAGTTTAGGAGGCATCAGTTCGTCCGAAATCTCACTATATTGTACAACATTTATTTAATCCTTGTGTACTGTCTGTTTTCAAAGTGTACAAATAAACATTTTATTTATTTATATTTTTCATGTCAAAAGAAGAACCTTGGATGTGTCAAATAAAATTGCCCTCAAAGTCTAGTAAAAGACGGAGTTAGGAACAACCAATTTGATCTAAAAAATATAAATTTTTAACATAACTGCATTGAAAGAGGGATGTGGAGTTCAGATAGGCATAGCCTTTACCCAATTAAGTTGGGTCGGGTTTCAATCTTACCGGATGCAGCTAAATACCAGTATTTTACATGGAGTGACTGCCCCCCACAACCCAGTTACTGGGTAACACGATACCCCTTGGTCTGGTTGTCAGACTTTCGGGCTTCTGACGACCCGTAACAACTGTCAAAGCTCTACAAATTACAGCCGGTACCAACGGCTTAACGTGCTTTCCGAGGCACGGAGGGGTCTTGGTATGTAAAGATGGTCACCCATTCACGGAGCAACCGTGGCAAGCGTAGCTTAACCTGATCAATCGACCCGTGCGGCATTAGTACTTAGCCACAAGCCCCTCTCTTAAAGGCTTCTACATACCGGGACGACTTGTCGTGCGACGCGACGCGCCACAAAGGCACCGCTCGTCCCGTGACACGCGGGGCCTTTGTGCCGTGTCGCGTCGCGCGACAAGTCGCGCTGGTATGTAGAAGCCTTAAAGCGTAGATCAACAAATAACCAAGTTATTAGGTACACATTATCATTGACCTCAACAAAATTACATCAAGCCATGACGTTTGATTGTTTACCAACAAAGTTTGGCCATAACATGTGATCATTGTTATTTGCAGCATCTGTTATTACCTCACTGTTTGTTATCTTATTCGGTAACCGTGTTTTGGCATCCCGCTCATCGGCTCCGACACGGTAGGAATTATGTCAATAAGTTTAGTCAGATCCAAACATGTGCGAAATTTGTTGACACACAAGCACGGTCTTGAATCATGGATACATAACTGTTGTAATTTGTGTAGCTATGTTTTGGCCCTGGAATCTAAGACGATGCAAAGATTTCAAGAACTCTTGTCTAGAATGTCGATGTACTTAATTTTATATAGGCAGACCGTGCTATTCATCACAGTTCCTGTTGACAAATGCTCATAGACCCCCAAAAACTTTCTTGACGAAGACTAAACCTGTAAAAAAACATAGTTTACATAATTTAGATTATTTACATCGTCACCACCTTCTAAATACAAGATCATAACGTTCAACAGATTAGATGTATCAGCGTTCTCGTGAATTCAAAAATCAATCAATCAAAAATATTTTTATTTCACATAAGCCTACATGGGCACTTATGAAACGTCAGAAGCTAGGTCCACGGTTCCAATTGGTCGTTTCCTATGGAGAAGAGCCGGCAAGAAATTCCATCTAAGTGCCTCTGCGACACCAGCAAAGTCACCATTGAATGAAATAGGACTAATTTCCATCAGGTTTAAAAAAAAATATACACAGACAGATAGGTAACCACAGCTTTTACAAAATAAACCAGAATTCCGTATTGCTACCTTAACGCCATATGAGATAACTCAATAGCATAGAATAGGAGCGGTCCCCGGGACCTCAGTAACCACACATTGAGCGTAGTAAAACAATCTCACTGACGCGATGACGCTGCGGTACAAGACTGTGGTTGTATGAGTGGGGGGACATGAGGTTTGGATGTTGCAGGACTAGGTTTATTTTGACTATGTAAGTCATATTCAAATTCAAAGATATGTTGTCTCATATCTTTGAATTTGAATATGACTTACATCCCGCACTGGACTCGCGTGGTAGATTACGGCCCACCCCCTCTCACAGAAAGAGGAGGCCTGTATCCCAGCAGTGGGAACATTACAGGCTGATTATGCTAAGTCATATTGGTGGCAATTCTTTGCGATTACAACTTGGTGTAATTTTGTGATAATAATAATTAGTTTATTTATTTTCTCTCAGAATGGTTTTGTAGCATTTAACAGTTTTAAACTACAAAAACTCCCATTATGAGAGCTGGTGCCTGAAGTAGGTTTTAGAAAAAAGCCTGTATTACAGGTCACCAGGCCCCACTTAGTGTTATAAGCAGGATACAAAGGTCTAAAAAGTTAGTTAAGAACATTTTCGAAATGTCTTATTTAAAAACAGATCCAGGCCGGCAGGGAAACAGGTCTGGCTGTTTGTGTATGTGAGTTTAATTTTTTTTAAACGCACCCACGATACAGGAGAAATTACTAGTGTAAAAAACGTAAAAAAACGTTTTTTTTTAAATAAGAAATTAATTAAGAGATAACTGGAAATCTCTGTTTCTATGGAAAATTTAAAATCGGTTTAATTTGGCTGTAACACTATTTTTCGAAAATATTCTTAACTAACTTTTTAGACCTCTGTATCCTGCATAATTATGCGTACGAAGTTTCATTAAAATCGGTTCTGTAATTTTGAAAAATAAGGGCTTGAAATTTGTACGAAATGCCGTAATCCGTAAACGCTCTTAAAACGTAAATAATGCAATAAATGCTTTTGAACTGTCAAAATGAAAGGCATTCCCATTGTAAGTGTGTTAGGTACGCAATTACCCCGCAGAAATGCTTCCCGTCACAATAAATAGCCACGCAATAGGCATTTTATACTCATATACCAAGCAATATACTGAAAAAACTGGTTCACCTTTTAACTTAACTACGGTAAATAGCTTCCTAAATAATTTATAATATAATTTACAATCTGAATGTGATACGTAATGGCGGTTTTTATCTTAAATAGTCCGGTATTTACCATACCTAAGTGACAATTTGTCAGTCAATATTTTAAAAGTTTGACCTTTTTACAAGCTTTTTTTAAGTTTACTCCTATTAAGAGATATGTACTTAGTTGTTATGTTTCTCGTTTTTTTGAATGTTGAGTTCTGATGCCAGAAAACGTATTCGCACCTCCGCTCAAATAGTGTCACAACTCAAAAAAAACTTAAAACTCTTATTAAAATCTAATCTCAAATAGTGTCATACTTATGACAGATTTTTTTGACTTACGACACTATTTGAGCGAAGGTGCGGTATGGTATTGATATTATCTCTTAGAACGAACGGAAATATTCTGACTTTTTCTAAAGTCAAAGGTGAACCATGACAGCTCATTAAAAATTGTGATGACCAACACAAATGATCACCAACATTGTAAAACAGATTGGTGATCTCCGTATGGAGTTTCACAAGCACAAGTCAGTAACAGATATGCTATCCATTCTTTTTGCAGAGCTTTACACTACAACTACGTACAAACAAGTCAATAATTGAGTCATTTGCGTAATTGTAGAGTATTATCCCAAATTGGTTTAAATCGGTGGAAGATTCTCAATTCGTTTCGTACCGCCTTAATTCTGATACAGTTACGAATCGTTGGCTACATTTGGCCTAGGATGAAATTGTTACTCTGACTTGCTAATTAGTTCACAACCACTTCTAGTTAAACTGGAGATTAGGCTTAGGATATAAAGGCTGAGAAGAGTAATGATAGAAATCTAGACAGCAATTTAGAAAGTGTAGCTTAGCTTGTGATGATTAATTTTCTATCGAATGAAGAGGAACTAGATATTTTATGGTGTCAAACAATGTTTTATTACAGGTTATCAATAAATGAATCCTATAGACTTAATCCATCGAACATCGACTTAATCCCACACCGACATAATCCCCATGTCTTAAAATGTAAATTGTCGAAAAGCTTCACACGGTGTCTTAACTCTTTAACGCAGTCGTATCGAAAGTAAAAAAAATCAAAATAAAGTCTCTATAATCTGTGGTGAACTATCACGCACGGGGTCAATGGCCGGTTGACATTTGACATGCGAATGTCAAGGTGCGCTCGAGCAGTTCCGAGAACGGTAGGGCGCATGCGTCAGGAGATCGAGATTATAATGTGGGTAATGCATCGTGACATTTTTCAACAGAAATGTCAATGTGTCTTTGTGTTGGTTATGATCGATTAAAGTGTCAAGATTTGATGTTAATGTTCCTACATTATGTGCATAATTAGTTTTTATTTTATCTGACCTGAAATACCTAGACTAAACGTAGTGGCAATGTGAGTAAAAAATGAGTAGTCAAAGATAGATCAGATCACAGTAGTCCAAAATGTTGTATTCGCTCTTAACTTGAGCTCCGAATAGTAAATATTAACCCTACATACCTTTTGTAAAGAATGCAGACCATTACCTTATATTTAGTAGTGTATTCAATTGCACAGCCATATTTGGTAATGTCACTTATTATTTGCCTGCAAGTGAGGTATGAGGTGTGTTACTAATGAGTAACACACCTCACACCTCACTTGCAGGCAAATAATTACTCATTAAGGAAAATTACTCAGGAATAATTAAAAAATGTTCACTTTTTTATCAAAAACGGACTTTGATTAGTCAATCAAAGACACAGTGCGCAATTATGGCAGATCTATAGCGCGCACAATTTCGAGAAAGCGTAAAAATAGCGCTAAGTTTTTAATCTAGAAAGCGTAAGTAATACACATACCTAGATTTTGGAGATCTCACTTATTTCCGCTATACTTTGTCTGTCACGCTATCACGGTATATATATCACAAATGAAGAGATTGTATCGTAGTTCGCGGGTCTATGCACATACGCACATTTTAGTCCAGTCACAAATAACACTAGATACTGATTACGTTATACCTGAATCATTGTAGGTATTTTGACCTCGGCTTAGCTGTCTAAATAATCGCAAAGATAGTGTGTAATAAACGTAATAAATGATTTGACACTTTCACGAAGTTAGGGTCAATTAAAATTGACTACTTTATGTGCCCACTGATGCTTAATATGTCCCGTTTTCTTCTTTAGATGTGTTATGATATCTTCAAATCAGACGTTCCTTGTTCAATCTTCGTTCTTCTTCGTGTGGTTAGTGACTAGCTAAGTCAGAGACCCATGGGCGGCTTTAAAACTCTGACACCAGGAGTCAGAGTTTTTAAGCTGTGGGCCTCTGACTTGGGTTCACATGCCGTCAAGTAGTATCTCTCAGGCGGTTCCCTCACGATGTTTTCCTTCCCCGTTTTTTAAGCAACTTATAATTATACAAATACGCACATGATTCTGAAAAGTCAGAAGTACGTGTCTTGGGTTCGAATTCGAGACTTGGCAGTCCGACGTCCACACCACCAACGTGCTGGTACTGTTGCTGTAGAGTTGTAGATTAGGGTCGGTCTGGCCTCAAAGCATGCCGGGACTTTTCCCGGTGGGCCGGTCCCTCCGTGGACCGGTCCGGTCCATTTTCCCTTAATTTTTATGTAGAGCCAAGCCGTGATTAGTGAGATAATTTACAATGTTTATTGCTGATGGCATGTGAAAAGGATATTCTCAACAACCGAAATCCTGACGAGATTATTGACAAAGAGGCTCAGAGACATTCTGAAGAAAATGCTCATTGTTTGTCTTTGCCAGAAAAAAGCTTTTGCTTTTTTATGCGGAGTAGCCGGATAAAAAAAAGGAGTGTGGACCGCAGTTTAAAAAAAATCCCGGTCGTTTTTGAGTCTCAGACCGACGCTGTTGTAGACCCATAAAATATAAACAATTGATGGAAAATGGCACATTGCCAGAACTGCTACAGGCAGTACTGTTTAAGTATGTAAATTTATCACAACATGAAGGCAAAGAGAACACAGGATGCTGTCGGTCTATCCTCCACTTGACATTTTTTTGTTCTTGAAATGTTAATGAACTCAAATCGACATAACCTTTAAAGGATAGCAATCTAACAATAATCTCACGTCATCCACTATTATAGTAACTGTTAAAATGACTAAAACATGAGGAAATCAATAGGACAACACATGAGTCAGAAGAGCCAAAACAACCAAATATCTAAAAAGAAACATCTCAATTTCCATTCGTGAATCCTACACGATGATCGTTTACGGAGTTTAGGTGATTTCGTATAGGGTTGGCACTGAACAAGATCAGCGGGGTAACACACTATCAGTAGCAATGGGAGGAGCTCGTGGCTAAGTAATAACTGCCGCATGGGACGATCCATCAAGTTAAGTCACGCTTGCCGGGGTTGGACCGTGGATGGGTGACCATCTTCACATAGCGAGACTCCTCCGTGCCTCAGAAAGCACGTTAAACCATTTGTCCCGGCTGTCATTCGTGGATCTTTGACAGACGTTACGGGTCGTCAGAAGCCCGAAAGTCTGACAACCAGTCTTACCAAGGGGTATCGTATTGCCCAGTAACTGGGTTGTGGAGGTCAGGTACGCAGTCGCTCCATGTAAAATACTGGTATTCAAATGCATCTGGTTAGACTGGAAGCCGTCCCCGACATAGTTAGGAAAACGCTGGGCAGATTGACTATCAGTAGCAAAGGGTTTCATTTTGACAGTTCAACGACATTCATTGCGTTATTCACGTTATTGAGCTGACAAATTTTTCGAACATATGAAGCAATGGACTAGCAATATTCTTCAAAATCATTATTTCTTTTCTTTCTTTTTTTTTAAAAATGTTGCCCCACACTAGGAATTTCTCCTGTATTGTGGGTGCGTATACAAACATTTAAATTCACATACACAAACAGCCAGACCCGGAACAACTACTTGTAGGTCATACAAATATTTTTTCCGTGCGGGAATCGAACCCGCGACACGCAGCGCAGCAGTCAATCGCTTAACTAACTGCGCCAACCGTGCCCTGCGTGCATTCAGATTGTGATTGACAGTGTGTTACGCAATTAGCGTGGTAACTAGATAAAATATATTTTTTTAATTGCTCTTTGTGGCATTGCTTTAGTTTCATTAATTGAGAAGCACAAAACGACGAGGATTTCCGGTAGGTACGATATTTTCTAGAATATTGCTCACCTAAGGAAAAATATTCATCATCGTGATCATTTCAGCCGAAAGACGTCTACTGCTGGACATAGGCCTCCCCCAAAAGGAGGGGGGAATTTCCATAAAGCCATAATCGCCACGCTTGGCAGGCGGATTGGCGATCGCAGTATGGTGTTAAAATGCATAGAGAACGCTGCTGCCCATTCTCTAGTAAGTCCCTTAGTCGCCCTTTTACGACACCCACGGGAAGAAATAGGGTAGTGCTATTCTTGACGTCCTGAACCACACGGAAAAAGATTACCGTCTCGAAATTCTAGGAAGCATCGAATTAAACCTATTTGATTGTTGTCTCAAATATCCCTCTTAATACCGAGGACTGCATTGCGTTCACATTTGATTCTCATACCTACTCAATACGAAAAAAAAAACATTAACCTACAGCTCCAACAAAATGTGATACAAAAAACCCACATGCAACCTCGCAACCTACTCAGAACATTCATTAAAAAAAAGAAACAAAACAAACTTGATCATGCCAACCCTGTGTGCGCTGGCACACGTCAGGGCGCGCACGTGGGCCGCGGGCGTGACATTTGCCCCGAGAGTTCAGCGTGTGACGTCATCGCCGCGCATACGCCATATTATACAAATCCTACAGTACATATACCGCATCTTGTATATTGTAGTTGTAGGCGATAATGTTAGGAGTTTATTAGAGACCGTTTATAGACAAACGTGGTTGATTTCTGGTAATGTCGGCCGGATTAAGTAAGCTTTGTTGTGTATAGTTGTCTGAGTCTACTAATATTGTGCTATCTGATGAACTTTGCGGCTGATAGGTTTATATTTGTTGATGTGGAATTCATGCAGGTTGGCAATGCAAAGGAGAAATGTGGAATAATCGAGGACGTACATCACATCTTGATCGAGTGTGAGCGGGGTGACCGCCTCAGGAGAAATCAGTTTGATTCCCAAAATAAGTTTGGAGTTGGTATTTTAAATAGTGTTTTCGGATTCTATTTCGGACGAGGTTGGAACTCTGTACAAAATTTATTACAATCATGTAAAATAATTTAAAATTCAAAATTTGGCTATGATGGAGCGACATAGTCAGTATTGTGACAAAGCTCCTTAATACAGATTTAAAAAAAAAAGGAGAGAGATGCAAAGCATCTCTCTCCTTTCCGTCAAATAAGATTACGTCAATCCTTTTTCTCTTCAATTAACTGCAATACGAGTAGAAGCACTTAACAATTAAGTTTCGCTGCTTTTGTTTCAAACCGTCTATCTCATAATTTATTGACCAAAGCAAATATTCAATAGGTATTTTATAACACGACATTTTTATTGTCAATAATCAACATATCCACGAAAAACACATCAAAATTTATAACTAGCTTGACACAGATCGCAAATCTTTCTCGAATATCTACATAACTAAGTTTAGGTGGAACATAAAGGTTTCAACCTTTATGTTCCACCTAAACTTAGTTAGGAACATAAAGGTTGAAAAGCCATCCAGACTGTTTAGGCGACATTAAGATCTGAATAGGCTAGCCGTTCGCATGCGTCCGCCTACGCGACACGGCGACTAGTAAATTATAATTGTCGACGATTTGTCGCAAAACCGCGCCGGCGACAATGTGTTGTTATTCGGTTAAATTGTCTGTATACGAAATGTATATTTCAAGATTGATTTGTAAATTGCGAGTGTAATTTTGTTGGTATGACATTTAATTTCAGTGTTCTGAATGTTTTAAACGTAGGATATTATTGTTGGATTAAACTTAAAAGTTTAACATTCCGTACATTTAAATCACTACTGTCATTCTTTGACAGGTTTATGAAAATACGACAAATTAAGGACGTAGTTATGCAGAAAGTTCTCAATCCACACAAAGTCACTTTTGAGTTATGGACGTTTGAAGGTTTAGTTTTTGTGTGATCTACATGCTGTGGGTTGAGTCGGGGTAGCGAGAAAAACTAGTTTCCGTATACATTTAAAAAATAGGGTTTTCGCTACATGATAGATTCGACCCTCAGGAGTACGATGGCATACTTAACTCAATTTTGGCCACTGTGTGATTGAGTCCTTTCTGCTTAACTACCTAGTCGTAAGGTGTTAATTTTCTTAACAATAAATTTCCCTTGAGTCTACAATTTGGTGAAAATTTTAGTACCTATTATTTCTTTATGCGCTTTGTTACTCCTCTCCTTACCTTTATGTTGCGTTGTTTAATGACAATCATTTCGCTTTTCACACTGAACGATGCGTCTACTTTTCACGTCTCTCAGAGCGACTGTTCTATAAACAACATCGTTCCTGTCCTTCAGCAAAGTGGAATTTTTCACTCACCATCGTGTACGTTTAAAAGTCAACAGTCGCTCTTAATTATAACTGAATTTCTGGGTTAAACAATGACTAAGAATGTCCAACAGAGTTTTAGGTGATGGCAGATTCCGAAAGAAATTGTAAAGTTTTTTTTTATTTTTTGGCTTTTAAACCTGAGCTGATGTTTATTATTCAGCCAGTGTTTTTAACTCGTTAAAGAAAGACTCCTCTTTTTCCAGTCAAATCGATCAACCCATAAAAGTCGTCACTGTGCAATCGGCCTAACCTTCGCAACACGACCGTGTCTAAACACGTCCGCGGCTGCGTGGGCGCAGGTCACCGCGTTAGCGGCTTATTATGTCTGTCGCGAATAAACTATGCAGAATTATGCGCCACGATATAATATTATATGCCTTTTTGATTGTTATAACAATGTGGACAACATTTTTTAGGTGTAACGGCAGTTTTATTTTTTGTTTTGTGGGGTCACGCCAGGTGTGTCCCTTGTTTTAAGAATAATAGTGTCGCATGTTGTGTTAATTCCGAAGATGGTATATGCTCTATGTAAGGTGTTTTATTGTGAAATATTTGGATAACCTTTTACACTTTTAGCTTAGAGAAACTGTAACAATTATAAGCAGAATTAGTGCTTTTGAAAATCCTGAGGAATTGGCTGAAAACGTGACTATCTAGTTAAAAATATAAAACAAAAATAAATATTCCAGAGTTCCTCTTCTTATTTTTTTTAAATTTCCTGTGCAGTTACCCAAAAGCATCATCAAAATTGAAATCTACACCGTTAATCAGATTTTCGTTAAACTTTCGATTACCTAAAACGATTCCTTGACAATCTCTTCAATAGCAGAACTAATTGGGAACAATTTAGGGCCGGCGTGGGAAAGAGGTCCAGCAGTGGGTGACGATGACGTAACACTCCGGTGTCAAACCCAGCACCCGACCGTAAGATCCCACGCGTCCGCGACTTTTGACCGCTGCGGCGCCTACGTGCAAAACGCTTATGAGTTTTGTAAATAAAATAATTTTGCAACGTCTTTCGTTTGTTTGTTAGGACTTGAACCGATTTATTTCGTAAATGATCCAGCTAAATTGATTTTTCTCTCGATCTTACATAACCTTTTTTGTACTAACCCACTTTGTCCCACTCCTGGGCAAAGTCCTCCCCCACTCCTTCCATCTTTCGTGAGCCCGCGCTTCCTCCTTCCAGTTTTAAGAGCGTTTACACCTTACAGCATTTCATTGCATACAAACTTTCAAGCCCTTGTTTTTAGAAATGACTGAACCGATTTTAATGAAACTTCATACGCATAAGCGGGATACAAAGGTCTGAAAAGTTAGTAAAGAACATTTTCGAAAAATAGTGTTACAGCCAAATGAGACTGATTTTAAATATTCTATAGAAACAGAGATTTCCAGTTATCTGTTTTTATATAAGACATTTCAAAAATGTTCTTTACTAACTTTTTAGACCTTTGTATCCTGCGGTTTATTATAACATAACCTTACAATTACATAATTATCTCAGGCTCACAATTCAATACTCATTTACAGTTCGATAATGGTGATGATGATTTATTATCTGATCTCTCTTACTTTTGTAATTATGGGATACTTATTCGTATTTTTAGCATACAGTTGATCCAAGGCAAGCCATTTTAAAAGTGCATAGGTATCAAGTTAAAAGAAATTTATTTTTACAAACTGAATTTAATTTAAAGCGGAGAAAATACTAAAATCAGCAATTGACGATCTGCAAAATAGTCTGTGAAAATAGTGTATCAGTTCAATAAAAATAACGTAGCAAATGGATGGATCTAAACTCACACGAACTTTCTCAAATAAGTTAAGTATAAAACTTAATTAACAATAACCCCTTCAAACGAGCTACAACTATCACTTTTATTCATTTCAATTTACATTTAAATGTACTATTCGAAGTCCGTCTTCATTTGAAGATGGCGTCTTCAAAGGGTAACCAATATCGTTACATTTCACACTAGGTATATACCTACATTAACGACACGTTTAGCATAACACGCAACTGATTTACAAGACTTATTGATGTGGAAATATCGAATTATTATCTATGTTTACTGACAGTATAAAGATGGTTTTGTACCTTTGTTAAATGAAATCTAAAGGATTTGAATTTTAAATGATAATGGCTTGAAGGCTTATTTTATACTGATTAGGTTGGTACTTGGGTATAATGTCATAATTTAGACTTGACAAGATAGCTATTATTTTGATTTAAGACTCAGATATATGCCAATGACCTTGTTTGGTTAGCTTGCGTGCTCTGTACTGAGCTCACGCAACGCGTCGTACGTTCAGCCAGTAATAGGACTCGCCCATCAAGGAGCTCTGTCCCCAATTTGACGCATTATTAATTTATTATACACAAAACAAAAGGTATTTTAATAAAACGCGTATACTAGAAGATCAATAATTAAATTATCTTTAAATTAGTGAAGGTTTCAGAAAAATACGTTTGGTAGATTTTGCGCCATTCTCAGTTTTTTATCCGCGTTAGACATAACTTTACAAAATTTCACTATGTAATATAAACATATTCACATATTAAGTATTGAGAAAATGCTTTAATTTAACATATATTTTATTCAAATCATTAACACTACTCGTTTAGACGTGATTTTCAGTAAAAATCATTAAAAGTCGGTTATCGTCGCCATAATGGCGATATACTCGCATCTTTCATTCCTAATTAATCCTCATTTAAAGTAAGACTATCTATCATACATTCCCTTTCACGTTCCAAGTACTCACATATCTCAAAAACATGAAAAACTTAGCAGCATCAAAGACACATTAATGGAAATAAAATAAATCAAAATAATATCCCTTTTAGCCTGAGTGACAGATGAACCGTCACTAGTTCTACCCATTAGCACTAAACATGGCGAACAGAATGAGCTACAGGAACCTAAGTATATGCTCTTTAGCGTGTAAAACATATTAAAACATGTTTAAACGACGCGTTTGTCATTACAAGTGGGTATATGGTGGAGGCACCTAGCTTTGTGTCCAAGTAGCAGTAGGCATTTCTTAGGAAGTAACCAGTTATAAACTCAATACATCATCTGTAAAACTTTCAACTGTCTAACTATCACGGTTCATGAGATACAGCCTGGTGACAGACGGACAGAAAGACGGACGGACAGCGGATTCGTTGTAACAGGGTCCCGTTTTACCCTTTGTGTACAGAACCCTAAAAAGGAGGTGAAGAATCACAGGGCATTAAAAAATTCGTCCGCATCGTTGTCAATAGAAAAAGTACCCATCAGACTGTCTAATTTTTAATAGTCGAGTGACAATCGATAGCAGAGCATTTGACCACTGCACCATCAAAATCAAATCAAATCAATAATATTTTTAAAGCCTACATGGGCACTTATGAAACGTCAGAAGCTAAGTGCACGATTCCAATTGGTTGTTTCCTATGGAGAAGAGCCGGCAAGAAACTCCACGGTTACTCTTTTAAAAAAAGTGTTGTCTTTTACAATGTTTTCAAATTACAGTGTTAATAGGTATAAGAGGACAGCGTAGGCCCGTCAAAAGTTACCAAAATTGAAAATAGTCTACAGATCTTTAGTCTATTATGCCTACAACGTCCTCACATTAACAAAAAAACAATATAAAGTGTGATTAAAATAATAAAAGTTAGAACCTTGTTGAAATTTAAATTGTAGGTATAATAATGTCAAATAAGAAAAACATTATGTCAGTGAAGTTTGTAAAAAAAGATAAAACTAAATTTAAACAAAACATCGTAATTTGGGAGCAGTTAATAGACATTTAAATAGTATTGCCGTTAATGAGGTACTAGGGAAGCCACATGTGCAGAAGGAATGAATGCCAAACTTCCTTGTCTTCAACGTAGTCCTTAATCTTATAATATTTTTTTTGATAACGACGTTTGATGTGCGTTTTGAATTTTCCATCACTAAGTTCTGTAACCGATTTTGGCAACTTGTTATAAAAGCGGGTACTGTTTACAAGAAATTACTTGCTTCAGCCCAGGAAGATGTCCACGACTTATTAAACACCAAAAAAGCCGCAATGACCCCGGCCACTAATCAAAACCAATTCACTACGCTCCAGTCTATTGTAGTTACAAATACCGGTTCAAGTCCTGCAACGGTTACCAGAACCAGGATTTTAGATAATTATTAGGCTCGTGAACGTAATTTTCCGGTTAATGAAATATCTAATAGATTACAGAAGGCACCAGAGCCTTTTAATAGAATATTTAGCTCGATAAAGGGTAACGGTAGTTAATTGATTGGAACCCGTTAAATGCTTTTACGGGCAATTCGGATGGTGAATGGGACTTATTGAAATATGAGGTGTGTGGGTGGCCTACTAGTATGGCTGATGGCCCTGAGCTACAAGTCATCTTCGTTGGAGTCGTGGGTACATAAAATGTAGGTGCATCTTGAAAGGACACCACCACTGCTTAAAGGTTGTAGGTAAAGAAAAAAAGAAAGAAAATTTCTTTATTGGGACTCAACACAGGAGATCACAAATTAAACTAAAACACACTCTTAGAAACATAAAAAACGAATACAATAGATAAAACAAAGAAAAATGAAAATAAAAACAAAGTCCTGTACGAGGCCAAAAGGCTCCTATCTCAGAATGATGCTGCAACAATAAAAAAAAACATACAGCCGAACATATAACCTCCTCCTTTTTGGAAGTCAGTAAAAAAAATAAGTGCCACAGTGCTGGTATTCTGAGGTAGAAAGACATGAGAGAAAATTGGATTCAGATCAAAAATAATTGAACAGGTGGAGAGAGTACACAAGAAGAACTTATTCAAACCAATGTTTTAAAAGCCATGAAACCCTCACGCAACCAGACTGTCAAGAATGCACAAACACACTTATTTACATAACTTCTTCAATACAACACAACGAGCATATGCCATGAGTCTACATAGCAAATAGATCAATTTAAATATCAATCCTTTATACTGACATCGGTAACAGCCATTAATTTAATCCTTCAAATAAAACCACAATAGAAAAACCATTGGTAGTCAATCGTTGGCTCACATTTTTCTAAGAAGACAAGCGACGCGTACAAAATCGCATTAACCTTTGAAACTGCGACAGATTAGCATGTGTCCAACTGTCCAGCAGTTGCAATAAACGAGGTTGAAATTTAACGAATAGAAATTGAAATGGAAGGCAAGCGACGACGTAATAAATTTTGTTCGTTATCCACTAGATGTCGTGGTGACCCGGAGGTTTGCAAATCCGCTTGATATACACTAGATTCAGAACCATGAATTAAAATACAATCGAAAAGGGGGAGCCAATTAATGCAGGCATCCGTATCAAAGCTAAGGACAAGCCTTAGACTTTTTTCTCGCCATGAGAAGTGGTTTTAGCTCTGGAGTAGGTCAATTTAAGACCAATAATATACAATGAATGCTGGAGCATCTTTAATGCAAATCATTATGTTTGCATGGTAGATATTAACGAAAGCAGGCCAAATAAATAAGTCGGTTATCATAAGTCCAAGTTATGGAAATACTAACTAAAGGAAATTGTAGTGTTAATAGATTCTGACTTCTGTTCTCTCATAACTAAGTGTTAACAATGAATTATGACACACATTTTAAAAGCAAAAAAAAAGGGCGCTGCGTAGTATCCAGCCGGTTCTTCTTCATAGGAAACAACCAACTGTAATCCAGCACTAGGTTCTAACGTTTCATAAGTGCCCGAGTGCCCATCTATGTGAAACTAACTCAGCCATCTGCCAGCGAATGTCCCGTCAGAATTCTTCGTCGTCGATTCTGCCGTTGCGGAGATTAGCCGGAATAAACAGACAGACAGGCAAAAACTTTAAAAATAGTTTTTTTTATAAGTACTGTATGTGCTTTCATAAGCATTTAGTTAGAAGTTATTGTACAATGTCTGTGTGGTGTAGGACGTAAAGAATAGCACCACCATATTCCCATGGGTGTCGTAAAAGGCGACTAAGGGATTTACTTGTGAATGGGCAGCAGCGTTCTCTATGCATTTTAAGACCATACTGCGATCGCCAACCCGCCTGCCAAGCGTGGCGATTATAGCAAACCCCTCCTTTGGGGGAGGCCTATGTGACTAAGTCCAGCAGTGGACGTCTTTCGGCTGAAATGATGAATGAATACGAATGATAAAGGATTTATTATTTTAAAATTACAAACAGACGCTTCAATTTTATTTATTTGTATTGATAGATAATCTACTTTGAATTTGATTTAATTTACTCGTATATGAACGTGGTCAACAAGGTGAAAATCCTTGAAGGAGTAAACATGTTTTACACTGAACAATAGGGTACGTGATCATAATTAGTCTGTCACCAACCCTGATAATTTTGCCGGGCTCAGGTTCGCAGAAGATATTATAGTGTACAAGTGTTTGTAAACACAGGTGCACTCTTTGTTCCATTACTCTCCTAGTCCGATGAGACAGCAATCCGACACGACCAATTTAAACTTTTTTCTTTTTTTTTGTTGATGTAGTGGCGTGTGCTATCTAACTTATGGCAAATAATTTAATTTAATGTTTTGTGTTGCATACTGCAAATTATTTTTCACTAGCTTTTGCCTCTCGCGTTAATTTAGAATTTGACAATTAATTCGGGTTGTACTCTGCTTGTTGTATGGCGTTTGGCGGCAAAAAACTCTTAACACACTACTAAAGTTTCTATAAATTCAATCATGATTCGAAAGACATGTGGCGCCATCTATTATCATAAGAAAGTTATTGTTTTTTTTCTCGGGAACAGTTTTTTTTTTCGGGATGAAAGGTACCCTATGTCCGTTTCTGTACACCTGACAACATATATGCAAAATTTCAGGATGATCGGTTCAGTGGTTTAGGCGTGAAAAGGTAACAAACAAACAAACAAACTTACTTTTGCATATATAATATTAGTTAGGATTTTATTGTATAGATTCAAGTTTTCCAACTGAACAGACAGCTGTGCTGCCGGGGAGTTTGTTGCGCCACTTCTTCTTCCCAGCTAAAGCACTAGGAAGTGGTGAAGGGTGGGCGTTTTTGGGGGACGGTCTCATGTAACTTTTGACGTTCGAAAAGTACTGATTCTCAGACTAGTTTGATTTTGATTTTGAATAAACCTTAAATCGCTTACAGCATTTTTATCTGACGAAGCGACGCGCGCTTTACTTGTGTTAAGCAAATGTATAAAACTGTGAATTTGTGTGTAAGCGCAGAAGCTCTCGGTACCGTACGAGACACGGGCGAAGTCGGAAGTGTGAATGTGTGAGTTATGTGCTGACGCTACTTTTTTTCACGCACACATTCACAGCGTGTTTATACGCTTGCTTACCACAAACTCAAACTCAAAGCATTTAATTCAATTAAACCAATTACAGGCACTTTTGAATTGTCAAAGAATCGGCCAGTTAGTCCGTAAGTTGAAGCTATTTGCCCATTCCTAAACGTAGATCTCTATGGAGAAGAACGGGCACGAAACTCCAAGGGCACTCTTTTAAATCAAGATATTACAACATCCTGGGTACATTATTCTGGTCGCTTCTCTATGTGAGACTAATGTAAAAAAATATATATATTTAAAAACAATTCAAAATATAAGATTAAAAGATTACAAATGAGGCCTGGCAGTTAAGAGATGACCGCTCTCAACTGACGGCGCCCGTTCACAAACATGACGCGTGGGTCAGCACCATGGATGGTGCTGAGCTGGAGCTCAATACTTTTGTACAAGTAAAGCGCGCGTCCCTTCTTGAAATAAAAATACTATACCACAAGGAAAAAACCAAGAGCGATACAATAAAAACAAAAACAATCCATTGGCGGTCACCGCCGTTTCAAATCTGACCTTTACTTATCTAACGGCTAATGGACGGCCATCGTCAGATTATCAACGGCTACATTAACATAATCCTTAGAGCCGACCTGTCTATGAGACTTTCACTTCGATATTTGTCAAGTAGTTTTGTTACAAAAAAATTGACGTCGCTGACCTCTTCGTTGCGAAAGTAAATAGGTATTAGTATAAAGCAGTGTTTTTATCTAGCCTTACTTATTAGTGCACTTACAAAGAAAGATAAACTTGATTAAAGAATTTTGGACGATATCCCTGAAGAACTCCACGACCTCATTCCACCGGCCCCCTTCTATCATCGGACATCTAGACGCACTGCAGATTACCATCCCTTCCTTGTTGCTATTCCACCAATTCCCACTAAGCGTTTCCAAATGTCTTTTATAATGCGCACAGCAAAAGAGTGGAACTCTACCTGCGTCTGTGTTTGCGAACGCATACAACCCTAATCTCTTCAAAGTTAGAGTGAACAGGCTTCTTCTGGGTAAGCTCACTCCATCGTCGACTTTGCCTCTGTCATCTCTGCCCTAGACTAAGGTCAAGAGCAAACCCATCCTAAATAAAAATAAAAAAGAAGAAAATAATTCATCTGTACTTTTTTTAAACTGCTCTCGTTCTGACGGTCATTCTTAAATAGAGCCATCAATGAATCATCATTATCGTGAATTATGAATTTAGAGAAAAACCCCGGGTTAAAATGAATCATGATTATTAAATCATTTTTTTTTTATTGTTTCAGGTAATTTTGGAACACTATCTACCTACTACAGATTGGCCGATTTCTCCAGGATAATTGATCAGGTCTAAAGAACCTGTAATTTTCAGTGTACTGTTTTCAGTTCCTCAATGACAGTACTGTATAAAAAAAAAAATATTAAAAAATTAAAAATGGGTAAAATACAGTATAAATCTATGAAATAATGTAGGTATTACAAAGTATGGTGCCGGACTGTATTGAGCAAGGTGTAGGTAAGTTCAGAAAATAGTCTTAAAGCCGGAACCAGTGCACCACCGAACTAAGTACTATGTAGGTATGATACACATGCATAATACAATTATGTGTATCAACTATCACAATTCATTACAAAACCGGTTCTCCTTTCTACTCCAGGAATATTAGGGGTTTCACCTCGGAATGAGAGATAGTTATAAAACTTTTATTTTGACACCCTAAAACTTGTCTTAAAACCTATTTATCGTAGGGTATCCGCGACTACAGATATTTCAAGGTCAAATTATTGATTAAAAAGAATGCAAATTTTTTAGTTTTATATATTTATCAATAATGTATAAACTTAATACGGCGTGTTTTTAATCGGGACTACAGGTTGACCTCGAATGATACTCTAAATAGTTAAACACTGCGCGCGCTCTGCCCTCTATATCGAAAAGGTTCAAGATATAAAAAAAAAGAATTTAATCCTCTACAAAATTTATAATAAATTATAATAGCACAAAACCGGTAACGAGATGTTTGCAATAAATGTATAAAAAAACGATTTTTGACCTTTGACCTTGGAATATCTGTAGCCGTGGACACCTTACGATAAGTAGGCTTTGAGACAAGTTTTAGTGTGGCAAAATAAAGGTTTATACAAGTTTATAGCTGACTATCTCTCATTCCGAGATACTTGTCCTCATTTGACTAATATCCTTGGACTATTCCTCTAACAAAATAATGACAATCAACCCAGTCTACCAGGGTGTAAACACGCGCTTTAAATCACATAACCAGTCGGTTCAGCCGAAATGCCACGAAGCACGCTCGGCATTCCTCGGCGCGCCTAGCCTACGCACCCTGCGACCTTCTCAATGCTAATCGGCGCCCGCGCAGGCGCACAATAACACCATCTGAACGCCACCACTGCACCCGGAAATGATGGCGATTGGTGACTTTATATTTAATAGTTTAAATGGTTCGATTTGATAAAAACTTTCGTAGTGGATTTAAGAGTACATTAATATCGTTCAAATTGGATAGGAGATAATTTATTGTATGAATAGATTCTAGATTGAAGTACCTATGCTTAACTTATTCTATTCTCGGATAAGTATTACTCATAATATTTTCAAGCACACAAACCAATCGATGAGTATATTTAATCATAAAGCTGATGAATCTAAAGAGTTGTTGTATTATTTTTGTGTAGCTAACTTTTAACTGTAATTTCATGTTTAAGGCTCTGACAAGAGGCAAATGATAAAAGTAGGCTTGTCTTAAACAAAAAAATTGCCAAATCTATATAGTTTGTGGTAGCGAAAAGTATAGGTAGATATGTTATTCTTGAAAATATTTCGCAGAACTTGGTTGTTACCAAAACACGTTTAGAAAAAAAATCTTGATACAAATTAACGGTAAACTAACCCTTTAATTTGAGTTTCAATCCAAAATATCTGTATTAAATATCAACGTACGGTTGGTATTTAATTAATAACAAGAACGTTTTATTTGTATGCAGAACTTGGCTGTTTTTTATTTTCGATTACTCAACAAATTTTTGAGTAAATAAATAATTGATTCATATTTTGCAATAAATTACAAGCGTTGTGTCATCGCGCTTCTTTCTTTTGTATGTAGTCTGACAGTGACAGCGGTTTACCTGTTGTCGGCGTCTTAATACACATACATAATTAATTTTATACGTCTTTTTGGAATCCTTACGGAAGACACCACTTCCTAACCTAATCAATCTGCCTAGCCTTTTCCAAATAATGTTGGGGTCGGTTTCCAGTCAAAAAGGATGCAGTTGAATACCAGTTTTTTACATAGAGGATGTCTTTCCTCCACAACCCATCTGAAGAAAAAATGCACCCTATTTAAAAGGTTGGTCCAAGTTAGCCCCAAGCTTCAAACAACAGTCCTTTATTATTCCACTGTTAATATACAACTAAAATCACCCAGCTCTCCCATATCGATCGTAAACTAATATAAACTAAACTAGAATTGTGCAAACGAACAATTCAATCGGGTTCAGGATATAGAAATGTAATGTGGGCGCAAGCCGCTGAACAATGAGCGCGCTGCCATAGTTCCCTTACGAGGGATAGAGACCACTGAGCTCTGTATTTGGAACCGAATAATGTATAGTGACGTTTGAATCGATGAGTGTTGATTGGCTTTCATAACATAAACCTTTGAATAAGACACAACGAGAGAGAGGTGTACACCGTGATGGACGAGCTTGTTTCCAATCATCGGGTCTACAAATCTTGACTCCGCTGATAAACTAATCTTATAGGAAAAACCTACTATCTAGGCCCCTTCTTCTTAGTCGGTAACTTCATTTCTGAAGGTCGTGCTTAATTTGAAATTGTTATCCACTCGATGCACTACGCTCTTCCAAGTGATTCTGTCCTCAGCGGTTTTAATATCCTTGGATACTGGTTGGCCAGTGAGCTTCTTTACAAGGTCAGACCACCGCGTAGGTGAGCGCCCGCGTGGTCTCTTCCCGTCGACCTGGCCAACTACCATCAGCTTCTCTAGGCTGTCAGGGTTTCTAGGCCCCTAGGGAACAGCTTTCCCGACCCATCGTTTGGGCCCAGAACATCGTCGTGGTCGTGTTCTGATTAATTACGAGTATGTTATGTTTAATTAGACTGTTAGGCTCAGCACAGACAGAACGGAACGCAGCGGAGAGGATTTAATTAACGCACGTGAAAATAAACTTTAAAATTATTACAATAAAGTGCATAAATGCTTGCACCTCAAAAAATGCTCGCGCGTCCTCGAAGATACGCGGGTGTCATACGCGATCCGTAAAGAAAATGCCCGAGACCGCGCGGGGATTATTCCTCTGTGTCTGCGCTGAGCCTTAGGGTTCTATACGTCCGAATTAAAAAACGGAACCCTTACAGGATCACACGTGTGTCTGTATGTCTGTCCGTCTGTAACTTAATCAATTTGCTCCGTATCTGCTGGACCGAATAAGTTTAAAATTGGTAAACATATTAATTTCTGTGACCCAAACACGGGCGTGTAACGTATATAAATGAATTTTGAATATAGCCCCATATTCAAAATAAAAAAAACATGTTAAAAAAAAAGTTTTGCGAACTGTGTGTAAATAAAAGGGATTGTTGCAAGGGTCTCAAATTTTTTAATATTTTTTTAATAATTTTAAAATAAATAGTTCTTGAGTTATTTAAGAAATTAGATGAAAATTTACCATTCCCTTATATCTGAAACAAGAGACATTTTTTTTTTAAATATTAAAATACAAGAATATAGAATTAGAAGAAAACTTATAAGAAGTCAATTGAAATAACATGGTAAATCTCCCAATATTGTGCATACAAACATACATTTGTAGTTGGAATGTATGGGCGAAAAAATTATTTACAACTACAATGTTAAGTTTGTTCTTAGGATAAATTCATCCCAACTACGGAACCCTTCATTGTGCGCCGTTCGACATGCACTTGGCCGATTTTTTTCAGTATAGTTTTAATCTAAAATAATACATACATACATACATAAACTCACGCCTTCTTCCCATGGGGGTAGGCAGAAACTATAGAACTCCACTTGCTACGCTTACATACTCCTTACGCTACGCCTACGTTCATACATCTAGTCATACACGCACGCCGGTTGCGAGTAGTACGCACCTAACCTTTCTGAAGAACATCACCAATTTGGTCACTATAAGTCCTTCTAGGGCGTCCCCTCCCGGCGTTTCCACTCACCTCTGCTTTATAAATACCTTTTGTTAGTTACCTTTAACTCATCCAAAAACTCATAAAAAAAAAATAACTATATTATTAAGGCTATCATCCGGGGATGCCGCCCACTTGGCATAGATCTTTTCTAAAGACAATGTAAAGCATAAAGATGCACAAGTTAACACCACTTGCTACTCAGTAAATTTTCAGATACCTATCGCACTTTCTACGTTAAGTTACAATGAAAATTATTATTGTTATAGCAAGCAATACGCTAGAACTATTCACAACATAGTGGATTATTGAACCAGTAGCACTTATGCAAACTAAAATCACGTTGCAGCATGAAATATTCTTCTGTTTGAGATATAACATTACTTATTTACGACATTTTGGCTGCTCGAGGTGCCGACCGCACGCACCAATCTGGGAGCCTACTCCGAAGTGTTAATTCTAAGTATCGGCCGAATGTTCGGCCGTTTTATAAGTTCTATAGTTTCCTTTTTTGACTTTGGCTTATCTCTTTGACTGTCGTTTTTTTTTTCGATTTAGTCAGCTATAGTTAGCGGTAGTCAAGCAAACGGCCGAACATTCGGCCGATACGTCAGATGTATGTTCGGAGTAGACTCCTGCTTCAGCGCTCACCACAAATGCGCTTGCTGTGCTCGCTAAACAGGGAAGCGGATAAAATTAACTTGTTTTCTTGCTCAATGAACGACTTTCCTCTGGCCTAAAGGGTGTTATGTTATAATATAATTAAGTTAAATTTAGTTGTTATGTGTTATGTTTGTTTAGTTTATTGTGAATTTGTGAATTTAGTTTATAAAATATAGTACCCAGTAAATTTTATAAAAAGTAGAAAGTATGCAGATTTATATCATCATTCATAATTTCAGCCGAAAGACGTCCACTCCTGGGCCTCTCCCAAATAGGGGGGATTTGCCATAATCGCCACGCTTGGCAGGCGGGTTGACGATCGCAGAATGGTTTTAAAAATGCATAGAGAACGCTGCTGCCCATTCTCTAGAAGTCCCTTAGTCGCCTTTTACGACACCCACGGGAAGAAATGGGGTGGTGCTATTCTCTACGTCCGGCACCAAACGGAACAAATTTATACGGAGATTTATATGTAGACTCGCATTAGGGCAAACTTAGCACGAGAACTGTAGAGAAACGTTTTGTCGACGGAAGAGTAGACAAAAATGACGTTTCAGTGTAGACAAGCGAGTTTTTTTTACAGTAGAGTAGGAATAAAAAGTGTTATGCTAAGCCTGCTGTAATCATAGATTTAAGGTGTTATAATAAATCAAATAAATACAATTTTAACGAATGAAAACAAATAAAAAAATTCCCCGTGTAAGAAATAGAAAAAAATGAAAACAAATAAAATATTAAACTTGAACAGTAGCCACATGATGGGACAGATTTGCAGAACTAGTGTGAATGCGATTACCTGTCTTAAGAGGGTAAATTATGCAAAGAGGATTATGTGCAGCAGTAAGTAGGTTCACACTGCAGATAATGATAGATAAACACAACATTTTAAACCGTATAAATTATAAAAACACACGCAAGCTAAACATACACACAGCAAAATAATAACTCCATCTAAGTCCGCGATAATCGTCGCCGTGGCGGTTGACAACACAAAACGCACACACTACGTTCTGCGTTTACGCCTATTTGTCAAAGAGACAGTTTTTACGTAAATCTCAAGTTACAAGCACAACTTTCGTTGTCTGCTTCACGTTGTTTATAACCACAGCCCGACCATAAAATTGTCAAATGATAATCTTTTGAACATAATGGTTATTTTACACTTTATAATATTGTCTTTAAAATTGATAATGGCAAATGTATAGGCGTTAGAGAGAATAAATAGATTGTTTGACAGACACAGCGTAAAGTAAATAAATGATTGCCTGCAAGATGATAATCTTGAAGTATTTTACATTTAAGACAATTGCTGTTATCGGTTATATATTAGAAGCTGTTCCCAAGCCTTATAAGGGAACTGATTTATAAACTGAGATGAATTTAATCGGTTACATTTTATGCTAAACACTTGCATTGGTGCAAGTTTGTTTGAAATCTACCTTAAAGTCAGGTCGTTCTAAACATTGAAAAATGTTAACGAGTTCGTCCCAATAAAATGTTAACGCGACTAGATTTCAATGAGATTTTAGAGGTTATATGAGGAACAGGGTGTAAAGTTCACTCATCCTCTATAGAAAAGGGAGGATCCTCCGACCAGACGGGTGTTGTGTCTGGCAGGCAACTACCCGACGGTTGATGTCAGGATGTTGTATACGAGTATATGCTAGTTGCACGGTAAACTCTGCTTGCGCGATGCAGGATTTTGCGTGACCTGTCATGCGTAGTTCGCATGTGATGATTAAGATGCCGCTACAAGATTTTCTATTTGATAAGGAACATAAACAACGCAAAAATGCTCTGAAATGCCAATGATATTAATAAAATAATGATATAATAGATAAGAAAAATATTAAGTTTGCAGGCTCCTTTTTGAGTAACTGGAACCAAATATTATTTGTACATTTATTTTGTAAAATCTTTTCATAATCTTTATACTATTCTTATTTTATTTATTTCAAAACCAATAGACCAATATTATTTTTCTATAATAAATTAATATTATCTCTTTAATAAACATGTCAAATCAAATATTTTTGGCACTAAATAGTAGATATCTTTAGACTTAGACCTTTTTTGGCAAAGAAACCCGGATTAACCGCAAAAATGATTTAACGACCATTTTATTGAAATGGTTTCGACATCGTATATTGGGATAAGACTATAATGATATCGTATTTCGTCGGATATCTAAATAACATTAGGATTTTAAACTAGAATGTGCATTTCAAGGTGTTATTTTACGGAAACATGATACCTATTATTAGTATGCTTTTAAGTTTTTTTTTTGCAAGAAGTTTTCTTTACGATCAAATTACAATTCAAGGAATCTAAACAATTCGGTCTATTGCCAACTCAACTAACACAAATAGTTCGTCCTCAATGATTGCAATAAAAAAAAAATATCAGGCTGGTAAAATTGTAGCCAATTGAATCATAAGCACATTACATTATATCGACACGTCTCAATATATATTCTATTAAAATTCCCTGCGTCTTCATTAACACTGACACTATATTAGATATCGGCTATCTAAGATACTTTCTATAATGCGACGCCTCCGCCAAAATTGACATTAATGTCCAAATACGGTCCACTTACTTTTGACTGGCGGGCCATTGAACAAGCGGAGAGGGATATTCATAAAATAAAATACGCAGCCAAGGGGGACTGCCGACAGAATTGAAATCTTAAAATTATGACATTATGCTGGCCAAGTGCAACACATCATACTCATAGCTACAGATGTACTGTTAAAATTAGCATGTCGGTGACGTGACCCCATAAGTTTTGCCCCTACCAAAAATCGTTCAAAAAAGTAAGTAGCCAGACAGTATTATAATAATAATAGTAATAATAGTACATAATTGTCTGGTTTTAATTAATAAAATGACTGATAGTTTTACGGTTTAAACTTTATAAATATCTTGATCCGAGAGGAAGTCAAATAGAAAATTGTGATTGCAGCTAAGTGTTTAAGAAAATGTGATATTTTAAACTGATTACATGACCGAGTAGAGAATAAATCTTAATAGAATAATTATTGACATAATATGGTTTTATAATTTATGTCTTTTATTTAGTGATTATTGTTTTGTTTATTTTGCTTTTAATTAATTGAAATAATATGGTTTTATAATTTATTTTGGAATGGTATTTTACAATGTCTATAACATTTTCTCATTTCAATTGAGTTGCATGTTTGGTTTTTTAGAACTTTTTTTTATATTTGTACATCTAAGTAATATTATGTTTCATGCTGTATCATATTCGAACGCAATGAGAATTGTTACTGAATTAAATAAATTGAATTGAATTGAATGTTATTTCAGTATCTTCAACAAACAATAAAAAAATTCAAAAACGCGGATTTTAGAGGCACTACATATAATTCTGACAGCTCATAAATAAACTGACGAACTCTCCGAAGGTGGACGGGTCAATTAAGATGGAGTCCACGAAATAATGCGGTTTTTATATATATAGAGAGCGCAAGAATTTAGACTAACTTGAATAATACGAATTTCACATCACATCGAGATGATTTCAAGTACCTTAATTCATATTTGAGACTTTATTTTTCTTAAAGGGGCAGAAGAAATTTAAGAATGTAGGTGAAATAATGACTGCCTCGTTGGTGTGGTGGTCCGAAGCGCTGCTGCTGACCATGAGGTCCTGGGTTCGATTCCCAGGTCGGGCAAAGTGTTATTGGGTATTTCTATCTGGAATTTCTCAGTAGCAACCCGTAGTCTGGGTTTGTGCCCAGAAGATCACAGTGACCTGTAATGATGTGTTTTATTTAAAAAAGGCCAGGTTGAGTGCAGGGCTTCTAAAAAAAATACGGAAAGCAAATTCATAGAGAAATATTATTGCCATTATTTAAAAAATACACCAGACACATAACCCTACTTTTCTATACAACGTGCTGCTACAATAGCGACATTAATTTACCACACGGGTTGGGCCAGTAATCATAAAAAATATAATAGGTAAAATAAAATAATTCGTACATTGAAAAAAATATTTCTCAATGTACTAATCGAATCTAATTCATATTATCATAATTTCATATTATCATTCTAATTTCAATTGCTTTCCTTCATTTAGCCTACTCTTTGCACGTTATTCGTTTTAATTTCATTGATGCAATGTTATGATCCGATCTCCGGCAAATGACCTCTGCGCTGTCTTTATGTACAGGTTGCTCCAAATGCTATTTTAGAAAATTGATAATAAATAATAACGTTCAATGAAAATGAAATATTTTCATAAATAGAAGACGCGGAAACGTTTATGTGTATTATATTAATGTCGCTATTAAAGCGGCATGCTGTATGTATAACACACTCATACTGATGTAAATTATGCAATTCCTATGAACAAGCCTATCCCCAAAGCATGTAGTTTCGCCATACTAGTCCGAGGGGTTAAGATTTGATCCCTCGACCTCTCGATCGCCAGCCAGCTTCGTAGTCGTTAGCCTATTGTCGTGTTAAGTGTTAGAAAATGCCGTCTTGCCTTCTCTGACCGAATATATTATAATTGATTTTCATATAAATGGTCAAGCAAAAGTTTTAGACGGGATATAGAAAACGTAGGCCGCATAATTATTATGTTATATAAAATGAGTGAAATTTATTTGTAGTTGTAGGTATATAAAAAAGAATCATAGGGCATCAACAAATTCGTCCGCATCAACAGGAAAAGTGCCCAAAGGGCTGAAATAATACATAATGTTACGTTTCCATATAAGGTCAAAAGTGACATGTTGTTGTATGTATAACTTGGTGCTATAAAGAAACAATCAATCAGCCTACACTTTTCCCAAATGTAGGAATAAGGCCTATAACATTTCCATCCCGCGGAGTCTTGCCAAGGGGAAATAGGACCTGACACCAGCCGTCAACAGCTTGATCTGTAGAAACAAAGGTCAGAATAACATACAGATTTATGAGAAATAAGCGAGCGTAACCACCAACCCGCACTGGGCCCGCGTGGTGGATTACGGCCCACTCCCTTTCACAGAGAGGAGGCCTTGGTCCCAGCAGTGGGAATATTATAGGCTGATTATAAGCGAGCGTACACGCAAACTAAGGCCCGGCGCCCATTAGCGGCACGGCATGCCAAGGTATTTTTAGGCGACGAATAAAAATAAAACTTAATAGTATGGAAATTAAGTTGCATTTTCAATGTAAATAGAATGTTAGCATACCGCGGTATTGTTTTTGTACTTACGACCGTTAAAATTGAAATTTCAACTTTATTTTCATACTGTTAAGTTATATTTTTATTCGTCACCTAAAATACCTCGCCATGCAGTGCCGCCAATGTGCGCTGGGTCTTAATGTGATGTGGTTACAGATCTTCAGTTTCCCTCGAATAGGTGAAAGTCCACAGAAAACAATAATGTTAAGTATGTGGTTCTGTCCTGCCAGGGTTGCGAGTTTGTCCGAAAGGGATATCGTGGCCCTGGCACACAGGCAAAAAATGAAAGAATACGAATGAGTTTTAGTCAGTAAAAGTCTGACACGCCCTCCCGCTCCGCCCAGAGCGGGAGAAACTATTTGATAATTTCCCAGCCAAAAAAAAAAAAATGTGGTTCAGATTGTTTGATGTGTATTTTCATTCCTCTCGCTGTCTGAGGGAGTGATTTCTTGAAAAGGGACGGAAGTATGTAACAGGAAGTGACAGCTTGAGCATGGAATAAGTAAGTACTTTTTAATAGCATGGAATTATACCACACTATTGAATTAGGAAATCCCTGTAATGATAGTGATGATGAGTTAATAAATAATATTATTATTCACTTATGTCTAACCAAAGGCAAATCCATTAATAAAGAGCAATTCAGTAAAACAAAAAATTGAATTAGTAAGTACTATATAGATTGTACGCCCGGCATGGGGACACCCTAGAAGGACATTGACCTTATTGGTGATGTTCTTCAGAAAGGTCAGGTGCGTAGTACTCGCAACTGGCGTGCGTGTATGACCAGATGTATGAATTTAAACGAAGCAAAAGGAGTATGTAAGGAGCGTAGCAAGTGGCGTTCTATAGTTTCTGCCTACCCCCATGGGAAGACGTGAGTTTATGTCTTGTATAGATTGTAAGTAGACGGGGTCAAAATTCGACCACTAGTAATTAATTTTTGGCACGGTTGGCGCAGTTAGTTAAGCGATTGACTGCTGCGCTGAGTGTCGCGGGTTCCATTCCCGCACGGAACAAATATTTGTATGACCTACAAGTAGTTGTTCCGGGTCTGGCTGTTTGTATGTGAATTTAAATGTTTGTAAACGCATTCACAATACAGGAGAAATTCCTAGTGTAGGCAACGTTATAAAAAAAAAAAAAATATATATACCCATTTAAATAAATATTTCAGTATTTAGATATTTTTTCAATTTTGAGGTTAATTTCTGGCGCTACTCAATTGCTTATTGCTAAGGAGAGATGTCAGATGTTACACATCATAAGCGACTACTGTAAGGGTCGGTTTTTTTTTAAATAGCAAGTATGTATCTTGAAAAACATCGTGAGGAAACCGTCCTGAAACCAAAAATTCGAAGAAATTCTTTTGACATATACAACATGTCCCAGAATTAACGCACAAACTCTTAAGGGGTCATAATACTCATCATTATGAACAACTTTTACTTTACTATGGGACCAAACTTGAAATCACGAAAAAAATATCTGCTGTTCCCTACATTTTGACGAGTTATTCGAACATAAATGTAGGGAACAGCTGATTTTTTTTTCACGATTATACTGCACACGCAGGGCGTTGTATGACCTTTGCGTATACCTAACCCACATACCCATTCCCATTTCTTCCCGTGGGTGTCGTAAAAGGCGACTAAGGGATTTAGGTACTAGAAAATGGGCAGCAGCGCTCTCTATGCATTTTTAAAATCATACTGCGATCGCCAACCCGCCTGCCAAGCGTGGCGATTATGGCAAATCCCCCCCCTCCCCCTTTTGGGGAGGCCTATGTCCAGCAGTGGACGTTTTTCGGCTGAAAAGATGATGATGATAAACCCACTGCAAGAGTAGAATGACTGGCAGTAAGCTCTAAACAGTGTCATTTTTACCTTCTTGGTACACCGTGCAAATCTGCGGATCAGCATATTAAGTACATCGGACAGCCAACGTCCTGCGTTCCCTCTCAATGTCCAGGTTATCACTCAAGTCATCGATGATCCAGTGACCCAGGTACTTAAACTGTGCGATTATAATATGTGTGTCTTGAATACCTACTTACATCGTTTAAACATACTTTAAGATTCATAAATGATCCAGTCAAAAGGGTACAAAGTGCTTACAGCTAAATAAATATAAAAGTACAGTTAACAACACAAATGCCAGTAGTTCTTTGTATAAACATTCAACCTTTGACCTTCAGAACAGAACAAAACAACCTTAACTTCTAAAGTAATTATTCACGCTAAATTCTTACAAAAAAGTATAATTTATTTATTAGTCAACGTTATTATGATTATTCAAGGCTGGGTATAGACTAAGTCAAGGGTTTGTTAGACTAATTTCCGTTTTCGATAACAAAGCATTCATGGTGTTAGTGAAAATGGGCACTGTCTCTTTATGAAAACAATGATGGTGCATCCGTGCACGCTCATCCGTATAGTCAGTTATAGCCAAAATGCTGAAAAATCTGTTTCGACTCAATACAAAACTGTTCCAACTCAAGACAAAAGTGTTTTGACACAAGAAAAAAGTGTTTTGACACAAGAAAAAAGTGTTTTGACTCAAGACAAATTAGTGTTCAGACTCAAGCCAAAACTGTTCTATCTACCACAGACGAAACTGTTTTGTTTCTAGAGTGCGAACAGTTTTATAAAAACCTATAATTTATTTAAATAAGTCAAAGTTATTGTGATTTAATAATAGCAAATTTTATCGTGCCGGACATTATTGTCCGAATTTGGTAAAAATCGATATAATTTTAAGTTGCCTTGATAAGTTGTAGAATGTGTCACGGCGCCCACGCGACAACCTATTGTGATTTTACCATAAACCGGCGATATAGAGCCTTTGACATGCTTAGTATACGCAACGCCACGACAAACATGATTATAATGTGAAATCAATCACTATACTAATCACTGTACTTTTATTTATAAACTTTTTATTTTTTATTAGGAAAAGTAGGTACAGGTTCAACATTTATTCATGTAGTATCTATACTATCTGTTTCGTTCTAACATATTATCCAATAAAAAACCTAAAATTACAGGTATGTATACAACTTGCTTGTCTTAATTACAAGTATGAGGTGGTGCAAGGAAATGCACAGAAATCTCTTTCGAAGGCGGTTTTTCAACGTCTTTGAAAGAGCTGGCTGTGCATTTCTTTAGACATGTCTTTTTCATTTTTACCCGACAGACATTATCCTGTTAAAATTTCAATAATTCATACAAAATTCCCATAGAAAATGCACTCTTAGTTTCTCGATTTTTTTAAATTTTAGCCAGCACATTTTTAAATGGTCCATTCCGTAAAAACCTGATTTGGACTATTACGAAAATTTGATGAATCAGTCCAGCCATTCTGAAGTGATGCGCTTATCAACGAACAGCGTTTCCTTTTTATTATTAAGTATATATTGAGATAAAATGAGGAACCGAATCACGCTGCGTATTTATGTAAATTGAATAATCGTTTAGTTTCGTTCATCCCATAGACCGATATATAAACGATCGTCAGATCGAAAATCTGTATACCCATTAATCGGCTATAGGTCGCTGATCGATTGTTATAACGTAAGCCCAGTATGTTATCAATATAAATCTTTTAAAGGCGGTAACACGGTAGCTAGAACTACGAATCAATGCATAATTCATAAACGAATAATTTAATAGAAAATCGACCTTATTGTGTTATACATTATTACACTAATTTAAGAATAATATTACACTGATTTACGAAATAAATCATAAAGAAGTGATCGTTTAGTGTTGTTCGGACAATAATGGGTTAATAATAATATAAGTTATTAATAATAGGATTATTAATTTAGTCTTGATTATCGATAACCGTTGACAATTATACTACTAATTTTAGTGTGAACAAAATGATATAATAAATGGAAAATATCCCGTGGAGTTTAAATTGGTTTTATTACTGTTCTTTTGTGGTTGCTAAATATATGGATTAACTAGCTTTTGCCCGCGGCTTCGCCCGCGTGGAGCTCGGAAATTATCCCACGAGAACGTACTCACGGCGACACATCAAGCTATAAATTTCCAGTATACGCTGACCTCTCATTGCAATTAAATTCTAAACAATGCGAGATCAGCTTATACTGGAAATTATTGCTTGATGTGTAGCTGTGTGTACTACCGTAACGCGCACGTAAATAAAGCTCCCAGTCAGCATATTTTTTTCCGACATCTATAACAATCATCGTCAAATTTCAGCAACTTTACACAAAACCTTAATTTAACTTTTTTAATTTAACCTTTTATTCAACCAAAGGGCAGTGGAGAGGGCTATGCTTCAGTGGCGAAGGGTGATTTTATGAGGAAAGTAAGCTGGAGCAAAAAAAAAATCCTGTCTATACAAAGAAACTCGTCATGACGTCGAAGAAATTTAACTCGTGGCAAGCCGAACACGCGTACGAGTTATTTTAGAGCAATATGTTTTGTTATTGGAATATAAAGACAAAAAATGTAATGTATTCGTTTCGTAATATTTTAATTTTATGGTGTATTAAATAAGTACCTAGTGTTATTATATTATTTGGCGTTATTAAACCATCGACATTTTGACTATGCCATTTTTCAATGAAGGTAGAGTGGTTGTGTTCCGAATTTCCGAAGGGAAGCCGGTAGGAATCGTGTTATACGGTGCTTTCGCCCCTGCTATGCTTGAAGTTTCCCTACGTGATCGAATCAGACATGAAGAGATCTGCAGGCGAACCAGGGTAACCGACATAGCCCGATGAATTGCCAAACTTTAGTGTCAAAATAATATAAGACAGTCTCCTAAAACGTCCGCGCGTCCTCCTTCATCAGTTCCTAGTGCTTTAGCTGGGAAGAAGTGGCGCAACCAACTCCCCAGCAGCACAGCTGTCTGTTCAGTTTGATAATAGTAATAACTCGATCAGTAAGTATAAGTGACATCACCATAATATATTATATGACATATTTATTTTCCATTCCATATTGTGTACTTACAATAAACATTATTACTTAAGGGCAATTATGTTTATTGCTATGCAGAAATGCAGTAATTACGAGTACGTAATTTATGACAAAAATTAAATATTATAATGATAATTAACTTACTTAATTTTAAACTTAACTTACATGATGGTTAAATGCAATATTCAATAAAACTGACAATGCTTGCAATGGAGCAAGATCCCGTTATTTTGACCCTTATTCATAAAAACCCGAGATGCACAAACACGCTAAATCGTACCTTTTTTTTTCATTCTATTGCTAAGTCAGGCAAAATGTTAGTGGGTTTTTCTATAACTCAAAATCCAGTGGCAATACGCAGTTGAATGATTACTAGACTGACTTAAATAATATAGCATAATGTAACAGGAGGAGGATATTGTGTTTGTCTGTCAATGTCTGTCGTAAAAGGCGACAGGAAATAATAGGCTGGTATTTATAATTTAAGAAAAGCAAGAAAAAGAATTTATTCTGCATTAACAAAATGCACATTACAACAAAATAAAAATACGCACAAAAAAGTAGCCAATTTAAAAAAATTCTATATTCAATTTTATTTATTTATTCAAGTAACCATGACTCATTTGTTGGTAAAACTTATCTAACGTTAGTAATTAAGATAATTTTATCCACATCCTAGACAAATTTTTGTATAATATACACAGCGGCAGTAATGTTCGACGCTTCGCCACGGTTGCACCATCCCATGGGTAATGGCACAGCAGCGATTCACGTACGGACAGTCCAGCCTGCTCGAAATTACAGACAGGATACTGTTGTTCCCGCCCCACACCCCACGCACCAGGGACGAACAGCATTTACGCATTCTGGCAAAGAAACGATCCACATGTGCGTCCGCGAACATCCCTGATGCGCTGTAGTAGCGGGGCAGCCTCATCAGCACCCTGAACCATCCCTGAACCATAGACTACTCATATAAATGAGATGATAGATTTTATTTATTAATTAGGTATACGTAGTTATTAAGTAAATTTAATTTTACGTCACATTAATTACGTAAAAAAGTGGCAACATCGACCAAAGTTTCTTTGGCTTGGCATACAGATGACATACTTACTTACATACTTTATTCAGAAAATGTCCATGATCATATTTTGTTCGTGAGTTACTAGGGCGTGCCCTGAACGCGTTGTTGTACTGCACGCGGAGGGCACTGTACGACTTTTGAATATATCTAGCCCACAGGCTGCTCATGTAAAACGTAGTGCAGTACGCTCTGAAAAGAGTAATTTTAAAGCTTACTGAACAACGAGCAAACCTGTGAGGCAGCTTGTTCGCTTTAAGGCGGAGATTTCTTGAAAATAGAATAGAATAGAATAGAATTTTCTTTATTCGAGTAATCAAGTCTCAACAGGATTTATTAGTAAAACTTACTACTATGTTAATAAGCAGAGACACTAAACAAAAACAAAATAAGAAATAATTATTGGCCACCGTTGCGACATCCCATGAGAGACGGCACAACAGTGACCCACGTAAGCACAGTCCAGGCGACTCGCAACCATGCTTAAGACACTGTTGGAGCTGCCCCGCACCCTGCGCACCAGGGAAGCGCACCTTTTACGCATTGTTGCATAAAAGCAATATGCGCATCTGCATCTGAAATGATCAAAAAGGTGGTTTTTAAAGCAGTGTATCTCTTAAACCGTAAATATATTTTCCAACACAAAAACAGTATAATATTTTAAAGTCTTTTGTGCATACGGTGATGGAACTCGAAACATAATTAAATACATCAAAAAATCTTTAAAGACAACTCTTAAGTAATTATTTTTAAAAGCAGTTTATCCCTTCGTTAACAATTCTAATTATAATTAAAAGTATACCATAAAATTGCAGATGCCAAACTGCATCCCGTGATGGATTAATTTTTATTAATTAGTTAATATCTAATTTTATAAGATTTTATTTGCATTTTTACGCCGTACGTTGTGTCATCGCGCATCTATTTCTTTTGTATGCAATCTGACATTGACAGCGGTTTACCTGTTGTCGGCGTCTTAATGATGGCTGTCTTCTCCAATTCGTGTGGTAGTTTTTTCTGTGCCCGTTTCGTTATGCGGTCATTGGAAATCCCCTAATCAGTAGTAAATATTTACCACGTTACGTAACTCTCACGATGCGTTTACTCTCAGAAACCGCTTGTACAAACCAAAGCTTTAACAAAATAATCTGGTTTTACAAACATTAGGCGGAAACCACAGTAATAACGATTTAATATTGTGTGTAGCCAAATAGCTGTCATACATATATCATCAAATGTGTTTCTCATACAAAAACTGGACAGTTTAAGTTCGGTTTAAATGTCGTATTTCAGTGATTTATATGGACATGTTAATGGAGTCGACTAAAAGTGATGCAAAATTCTATTAGCGTCGCAAAACTGCATGAGGATGCTATGATATTGTGGATCTATTAGTTACTCAATCTAACTGAAATTAAATCACGGCTGAAATAGCTGGCATTTACCTATGTACTATCGGCAAAATTTAAGCATGCTCAGTTAAGAAAATATTTCAGCGGCAAGCGCAACTAGTGACAGACCACACCCCTTCCTGGTTTCGCCCAATTAGAGGCAATATGCATTTGTGTGAGTACAGGGCGTGTAACAAGAAATAACAACAAACATAAAAATATTTTGTAAAAATCTCGCTTTGTGCATCCTATTGGTCAAAATGCATGCATCGGGCGGTCGAGTCATGAGACGAGCTATGCGATTATCGCCTTAGAGGTGAGCATGCGGAAGTTTGGCCGATAGTACCTAATAATCTTTCAAAAAGACGGAAATAACAGTGATATTCTGTATTAATCGACCTAAAACTGCATACCAAAAATCATTGCAATAAAAACGTAGTAGATATTCTTTTGGTGCAGATGAGTTTATTAATAAAAAGCCCAAAAAATACAATGAGGTCCCACAACCATTAATACAACAAATCTCAAAAAATATAAATGCGATCTTTCCCGTAATGCAAAACCTATAAAAAATACTCCCACATCAATTAAAAACCGTCACTTAAACTCGCAAACAAAACACCACGTGAACGTGGCTATAAGCACTGCCTATAATATGGCCGTATAGCCTCTTCTGTGGCCGGCCGAAGCCTCGTCCACTACCTGTATGCTTTTTTTTGTCAAAGGTCCGATTCGTCGGGTGATGCGGGTCGCCAGTGTTTGCGCGCACCTCGGCTCGGCCGCGCGTACCGTTCCATTTTCAAACACATCGGTGTTATTCCCGACTACCCTGTACAATACAGGGTATTTTTTCACTATAGTGTTTTTGAGTATTTTTAAACGTGGAATACATTTTTAATTTGATTGTTTTTTGTGGTGCAAACTTTTTGGATACATTTAAACAGTTTTGTTTGGACTTAAGGACGTAAGGTTGTGACCTGTGATGTCATTGGACGGTGATTATAATTTTGACATTCCGTTTTTAAATATTTGAAGTGGCAACGTGTTGTTTATTTTTTTATTGACACTTATTTTATGTGGAGACCTGTGTTGATAAGTGATACTGTTTATGTACCCTACATTTGACTCTGAAAAAAGCGTGCTTTTATTTCTCAATAACAATAAAACTGTTTTTTTTTAATACATTATCTATATGCTGTGATTGGGAATGTACTTGAAAATGTACATAAAATCGGAGAGGTTCTACCAACAGCCTGACAATCAGGCGCTCAAGGAAGATTCAAGGTGCTTCTCAGACTATGAGGAAGAATTAGACGACCGTAAGTACATAATAATTAAAAATAAAACATTTTTAATAAAAGATGAAAACGTATTGAATGAAATTAGGTTGAAAAATTAATTGTTATGTACTGAAAATACAATGTTAATGTTAAAATAAATTATAACATCAATGACGGATACCTACGTATATATTTCTGTCAGGATTTTTGCCCGGTTCATGACAATAGGCTCGCCCCCTATTACATGGGACTTAAACTAAACATAACTGGCAAAACGTGGGTAAAGGTACAACCCTGCCTCACCCTACAGTGTTATTTCTGTGATTTCAGAACTGTAACACTATGTTTTTAGAAGAACTGGTTAATGTTTTTATTTAACTTTATTTCTATTTACAAATAAATATTACTACTTATATTTTAGATGTTGCCAACTGACCACAGAACGATATATTGCGCTTTTACTAGATTTTGATGTTTTACCAATTATTTCAGACAATGTAGTTAATAAGTTTTTATATTACAATGTCCAGCCATATTCTACTTATTTATTCTCTAGTTAATAAAATGAGAAATAATGAAACTATTAATATAAAATTGGAAGCTCGCATTGTGTCTGCGCGTTGATGTCTTTTGTATCCGACGTAACGCTGCCGTCGGAACGTAACAATCCGTCTTATTAAACTTAGATTGCTACTTATTCATTATTATTTCCATTTAATAATGCGTATTATTATTTAGGCTTAATAATTATTATACCTAAATTCGAAAATGGGAGTTATTATTATGACAAAATAAAACTTTTCAATTATTTATATGAAACGTTGAAATACTATGCACAATTTAGGGCCCCTAGGCTTAACTCATTTTCTGAGAATATTTTAATCTGTTTTTTAGCTAAACTAGTATCCACTGTGTTAACACAGTGAAGTATATGAGGATGCAATGTGCAAAATTATATTCTATAACAAAAAACTCAAAACAATATAATTATACGGCGATAACACATTTCCTTTTTATTCTAAAAATATTATACCTTGCAACTCACATCATTCCTCTTTTTAAACGAATCCCAGAAAACTACACAAAGCCAAAATAATCCCATACTTTCGAATTTAATAGCAAACAGGTAAACGCGAAACGAAATCCCTTATGGTCAACCCTTACCCTGCAAATGGTACAAAAGGCCCCTTGGACCAGACCAATTAGGGACAAAGAAAGGTCCAGGGAAAGGAACAGGTACAAAGGACCCGGAGATTAGTTCAAGGGTTTGCTAAACAATAGGGTCAATTGTTTGCAAGATTTCGATTTCCTGTTAAAGCTTTTGGACCCACCGCACTGTTTAAAAAGCAAAACGGACTTTAAATTTTGCGGTAAGGAATACATAATCAGCCTATAATGTTCCCACTGTTGGGATACAGGCCTCGTCTTTCTGTGAGAGGGGGTGGGCCGTATATAAACCACTACGCGGGCCCAGTGCGGGTTGGTGAATGTCAGTCATGTCTTCAAATTTTTGGTTCTAGGACATGCCGGTTTCCTCACGATGTTTTGCTTCACCGTTCTGAGAGCAGTGGTGATGAAATAATTTAGAAAGAAAGAAAGAAAATACATTTATTTAGCACAGACTAAGGCACACAATATAACATAAGTACAGCATGTAGAAATAAAAAAAAATAAAAAAAACAAGTAAATAGTGTAAAGTGCGATGTAAGAAATTAGCGGGTAAGTGTGCCTCACGGCTGCGCCAAAAAAGCCCAGTTCAGCATAAATGCCAGACAACTAGTGCCTGACGCTGGTTTTCAACTGGACCTGATTTACACAAAGTAAAGTGTCTGTCTGGGTTTGAACCCACGACCTACTACTCGTAAGTCGAAGCTGTTACCACTGGGCCACCACTGCTCTCGGTAAGGAATATTCTAGATTAATAGTTGAACATTTAAGCAATTAGAGCTTGAATAAAAGCTAAGTTTGACACGTTACACTTTTACCGACCTTTGATTACAAACCGTCAAATAGTTTGAAACGTCTAAGATTTTTTTTTATTTTTATCTAAATTCTGCAATTACAAAATATTAATGAAAATAAAACGTGGATAAGTCTAGTCGTTTTATCACTACGAGATTTGCAATACCATATTGTATAATTAGGCATATACTTCGAAAATAATTTTCTTTTGGTGGACACGAATGCGACTTGACAACTGACTGAGCAACTTTTGCCCACTACGACAAATGTATCTGATTACGATTTTGTTTGCTATGTATGTCCCGTCTATTGTTAAGTACATAATTTAATGTCTTTGTTTCCTAGTGACTTCATGTTAAAATTACTCGCAAGTGTCAAATCCTATTGATGGATTATCAGTGACCTGACACTGCTGGCTTTAATATGTATCTTTTCAAAATAAGGTTGCATTGCAAATTGATACACAGTTTATGGCAAGCATTCAAACCGTATTTTACAAAATCATTCTTTGCTATGATCTCGTAAAAGCTATTGTCATACAAATATGCATGTTTTCTAACCCAATAAACCATCCGATGTGACATCTGCCAACCCGCATTGGGCCCACGTGGTATATTACGGCCTACTCTCTCTCAGCGAGAGGAGGCCTGTGTCCCAACAGTGGGAACATTATAGGCCAGCAGTGGACATCTTGCGGCTGAAATAATGGCTACTGCGGTAGTTAAGAAAGAAAATAAAGAAAGAATAAGATACTTTATTGAGGTACGTAAAGATTTTGATGTACATGAGAGACGTATAATAATTGTTGATTCTGCACAAATACGACGCACATTACAAGTTTCCCGTTTATTATACACCATACTTCATGCAATACATTGAGGAATGTTGTCGACAACCGACAGTAATGTCAACACGGGACGCCATGAAAAACACTCATAGTTTCTTATAAATACCGTTCGCGTACCTTATTTACAACACGCGTAATTTACCTTACATTCCCACATCGCACGCTCAAACATTCGACTTCTCAACAATAGAGAATACCCGAAAAACAATACACAATTTTAAACCTTACACTATTGACATAAATGACACAGAAATTACCACTTTTTTTTGCAAAAGTTCTGAGAAACATGTACCTGTTTAAAAAAAACTGGGTAGTTTGGTACCTGACCTTACCTGAATAGCGTTCTTTTTTCGAAATAGGCAGGAAATCGCGACAATGCGGGCGAAACGGTCATAGTTTGGGATAAGTGCGCATGAGTTTAACAATGGGGCAAATATCTATTGTAAAGTGCGATTGAATCGTAAAACGCCTTTTTGGACATGAGTCACGCAGTTTGTAGGAGTGTACATATTGTATGTATATTATATTGTAGTATTTAGAAACTTCTGTACGTGGTATATGTACACCACGTACCGGCCTATACATGTGTATATTGTGTATAGGCTGTATCTTGTAATAAAGAGTTCATTCGAATTTTACGAGCTGCTCAGCTAACGATATTGTGTAAATAGAATTGCAGATTCAGAGTGTTGTCTTTTCAGTTCCATTCAATAAAACTATTACTTTTAGAATGTTTATGGTTCCATTTCATTCATACATTTACCAATAACATATGCTTATAAAGCTACTGCAGAACATACAAAAACATTACATACCTACAACATAATTATGATAACCTACTAAGAATGCTAGGGTATTAAAACAATATGCACATAAATAATCTAATTAATTAATAAAAATAACAAAATTATATCCTAACTAAAACTATTCACAAACTAAAATATGGCGTCGAAAAATTCATCCACATCACTGTCGTCTGGTAATGTACCCAAGAGACTGGCGGCATTGCCACGTTGTATGGCAATGCTTAGCCTCTGGCCAATGTAAAAGCCAGCCCTTGCGTCACGGGAAGTGTCAACCAGCCGTTTTAGATTTAAGTTAAAAGAAATTAATTTAAGATAAAAGAGTTGCAGACCCCAGCCCGTCTTAATAATACTCGTATTAACTAATAGCAAGAGTGCTTAACTCAAGTATTAACTTAATCAATAAATACCTAAGATGTCTATATCAAGCCATTAAGCAAAAACTAACTAAGTACTGAATAAGTTTTAACTTAAATGGTTCCCATTTATTTTATTGCATTCAACATCAACAAGTTGGTGTATCAATCAAGTAAAGGACGTCTTCTTTGTACTTTAACTTCAAGTTAATTGCATTATATTGTATTGAAAAATTATGTGGGTACATGGCAGTGCCCCCGACAAGTTCAAAAACCTAAACAATATTTTTAATCTTTTAAAATATAATAAAAAACCGGTCAAGAGCGAGTCGGACTCGCGTACCGAGGGTTCCGTACGGATATATGATGTTAATGATATCTGAAAAACTGTGCTATTTAGAGACATCGTTTTATTTTTCCTGTAATCTTTCACATAGAATAATTTTATATTTTTATCCGTGCGAACTTCGTAGATAAAGGGCGGCATTTTTTTTTACATTTTTCATCAAAAGTCGGAAACAATAATGCCTAAAAAAAATTGTTTGAGAATGTGCAAATAGCGTTCTTTCATATGATACGACATAGTAGTCGCACTTCAAATTTTTAAGATCCCTTTCAGTCCCTTTGGAAAAAAGAAATATTTTTTTTAATTTCTTTCTTGTTTGCAAAATAGTTGGGCAAACGTCATCTAAAACAATTCTAAATTTCAAGTTGATAGCATTAGTAGTTCTTGAGATATCCAGGTATGTCAGACAGACAGACAGACTTAGTCTCACCATAAGGGTTCCTTTTTACCATTTTGGAATGGAACCCTTAAAAGGAAATTACCAACACACGATGCGGTGTAATTGTTATACCACTGCAGTGTCTCATTGACAATGAATATTACATTCATGTAATGCTCCATAAGAATTACTACTCGTATTATTCTATTTTCTTGCGATAAAAGTACAAATCTGAGTTGAAAAAGATTCTGTCGAACCAAATAAAGCAATCCTTAACAAAAACCTTTAGTTTTTTATTCATTAACTGTATAAATTAAGCACCAACATGATGTTTTGCCACCTCTAACAGTACAAATGTTGCAAGCCTCAAGTAATAAAAGATTTATAATGTTATACACGACAAGATTTTACGAGTAAGTATTAACAGACGATAAAATTTAACATGATGTTAATTTAAAAGAATAGTCACCGCATTTGCCGCTATTTTCTTAGAACATACTTGTCAAGTTGCACCATTTTTTACCTTAAGACGCAGATATATGCCAGTGACCTTGAGTAGTTACCTTGCGTGCTCTGTACTGAGCTCACGCAACGCGACGTACGTTCAGCCAGTAATAGGACTCGCCCATCAAGGAGCGGTGTCCCCAATTTGACACATTATTAATTTATTATACACAAAACAAAAGGTATTTTAATAAAACGCGTATACTTATATATCAATCATTAAATTATCTTTAAATTGATGAAGGTTTCAGAAAAATACGCTTGGTAGATTTTGCGCCATTCTCAGTTTTTTATCCGCGTTAGACATAACTTTACTAATTAATTTCACTATGTAATATAAACATAATCTAAAATATTCACATATAAAGTTATTGAAAAAATTCTCTAATTGAACATTTTTTTTTTTCAAATCATTAACACTACTCGTTAAGACGTGATCTTCCGTGTAAAATCATTAAAAGTCGGTTATCGTCGCCTTAAGATGTTGACTTAGAATAAGAATCCAGTGCCAGCAATTATAATCAAACTGATTTTTATTACCATCAGAATTAATATATCCTGTATGTATAAGAATTATTGTTTCGTTTGTCACAGTGCAGTGTATTCATACTTGGACTTATATTAGAAAAATCATCGCTTTATTCTTGAATATTGATATTATACCGATTTAATGCGAATAGGAATATATTATATAGTTTCTTTATTCTAGTCCTTAGACTAGAATAAAGAAACTATATAATATATTTTTATCATCAAAAAATATAGGGGGTTATAAAAGTGATTTATTTTTAAAAACCGGCCAAGTGCGTCAGACAACGCACAATGAAGGGTTGGGAATAATTTATCCCAAAAAAAAAACTTAACATTGAAAAACATATTCTCCATCGATACATCGATATACGCCACGATCTACACACACACACACACCATCAGTCACTCGCAATTGTAGCACGTTGACAACCTTTACTATGTGATAAAATGGCGGTCCTGGAGTTCTAAAATACAGGCCTAGGCTTAGTTTAGACTCCAGATCTCCCACAAATCACTAAATATTTTCAAAATACCTGTCAACTATATGTATAACTAGTATAAGATGTAATTTGTGGAGATAAATAAACATATTTTTTTTTTTTTTTTTATTCTCCAACTGCAAATGTAAGTTTGTAATCGCAAAAAAAGTATGTGATAAAACTATAAATGAACCATTTTCGGACTTTTTCCTTTACTTGTGCTGTGAGACTTTGCTTCTTGCCAAAATTCATAAATTTCATTATAGTAGCTAGACCGACATATTTGATAAAAATTCTACTTGATACCTCCACGCGTTCCGAAGTAAAATAGTCTTGACAGACTAACAGACAGACAGACAAACGGACAACGAAGTGATCCTATACGGGTTCATTTTTTTCCCAATGAGGTACGGAACCCTAACCATTTTAAATTCCTTGACCGGCCACGCACAGCCTAAAACACTGGGTCTACGAGAGGCTTGAAATTTCTCAAGTTATTTATATGACGAAGGTTAAAGTGGAGATTTCTTGAAAATGGTCAAAAAGGTGGGTTTTAAAGCAATGTATCTCTTAAATCAAACCTTAAAATACTTTTTCCAAAACAAAAACAGTTTGATATTTTCAAGTCTTTTGTGCATACGGTGATGGAACTCAAAACATAATTTAAACATCAAAAAATCTGCAAAGACAACTCTTTTTAAAAGCAGTTTATCCCTTCGTTACAGTTATAATTATAATTAAAAGTATACCATAAAATTGCAAATGCCAAACTGCATCCACTGATGGATTAATTATTATTAATTAGTTAATATTATCTAATTTTATACGATTTTATTTGCATTTTTACGCCATACGTTGTGTCATCGCGCATCTCTTGCTTTTGTATGCAATCTGACAGTGACAGCGGTTTACCTGTTGTCAGCGAATGAATTAAGAAAATCAGCCTCTAAAGGGGTTAAAAATGGGATGAAAGGTTACATGGAAGTTCATAACTTTTGTGGATGGGGATTCCCACCGGCCACAGCTTTTTTTCATAAGAGAGATTTATGTTGTACTAGCTGCGCCCCGCGGTTTCACCCGCATAAGTCTCAAACCCGTGGGAATCTCGGGATTAAAAGTATCTTATGTTCTAACACAGGTCATGGTCTAGCCATGTGTTAAATTTCATTCAAATCCGTTCAGCCGTTTTAGCGTGAATGTGTAACAAACAAACCAACTCATTTTCGCATTTATAATATTAGTGACGTACGTGCCACTATAAAGAATTATGACTACTGTCAACGAAATGATAGTAATTTAAAATAAAAACCACGAAAACTGCATTATCTTTGCAAAAATAACTCGTTAATCAAGGTAAAGGTCATTGTTAGGGCAAAAGGTTGTTGCAAGAACAACAGATTCACATCTATGACGCATCAGAGTATAAAAATAATCATTACAGTTGCAATGACATTGTGATATGAATTGCAAGTGCATAACTCATTTGATACGTATTTCATCCCGCATCATCATTATCATCTGGCACCATTCCTTTTCTGACTTTCAAAAATCCACGAATGACAGCTGGGACCAACGGCTTAACGTGCTTTTCGAGGCACGGAGGGGTCTTGGTATGTAAAGATGGTCACCCATGAATGGACCATCCTCGGCAAGCGTAGCTTAACCTGATCGATCGACCTTTAAGGGTTACTTAGCCACAAGCCCCACCATCAGATCACACATCCCCAGCATCACATACCTACCTACAAGAGAAAATTACTTTTTCTCAAACATGCATGGAAATATTGTCATTATTTTCGAAGAAAGAACACGCGAAGTATCGAATCTATGGTCAAAGAAAATCAAATCCATTGCAGGATTTTGAATTTGGATACATCATTTCATACATTGCTGGAGCGTTGTAAACGCTCCAGCAATGTATGAAATGGCGTGCTGGGGTTGATAAATACTCTTTTACTCCGAAACATGGCAACCAAGGAAGTAACTTATCAAAGGTTTTATTTAAATTTCGAACTGGCTTGCAAATAGAGAGCTGTATATTTGAAAAAAAAAAACAAATTAACACATTGGCACGTGAAAAATTATCGTTCTTCGTCACTGAATCTGGAATTTACAAATATTTTACTTTCCCTGCATTCTTTTGAGAAAAGCACTATATATGCCTCGGCGGAAATGGCAATTGCCTGTCTCGTATTAGTGAAGTCCTCGGCTACGGCTCGGCCCTCAAACTCATACTCAACCTGCAATTGCCTATTTCACGGCCTTTGCAATAATGTACTATAAAACAATAAATTACGTCACATCATACCAACAAAAACAGTAAAACCAGCTGAATACGTATGTAAATCGTTGAAAACGTAAAAATGTTGGTCGTCAGGGTCAAGGTGAAGATCAGTGCCAGGGGTCGTGAGATGAGCGCTGATTCATTCGGGCCAAAGGTTCAGCACCTCTGACATTTCTACGTAATCGCTTAACGGAACATCCATACACAATGTTGTACAGAAATGTAATTGTCAATGTGTATTGGTTTCAAATGTATCGTAAATGTTAAGTTCATGTATGATGGTTTATTGGAAATATTTTTCTGATTTTGTTTATGGATTGTTTTTTTTTCTTCAAATCTTAGAAATGCTGTTTAGTTAGCTTTTTTAATATTTGTTGCTTCTTCTTGTGTCGATGACTTATTAAAAATATTTTGCCCCACCAGTATGTACCTAAGCGACCAGGTCTACTACGAAGCGTTACTCCGAAGTATCGGCCGAATGTTCGGCCGTTTTATAACTTCCATTGTTTCCTTTTTTGAATTTGAATCCTTACCCGACTTAAAGCCATATTTTGTTTGTTTTTTTTATTTTTTTCTGTTTTGCCTTATCTCTTTGAGTGTCGTTTTTTTTTCGCCGTAGTTAGCCATAGGTAACCGTAGTCAAGCAACGGCCGAACCTTCGGCCAATACTTCCGATTTATGTTCAGAGTAGACCCCCTGGACAGCTCTATCGTTTGTCGTAAGTTCTGGAAGGTAGTATTTATTTATAACTGCGTTATCTGTGAACTAAATGATGTGTTTCTTAAAATATTTCGTCTCTTTAATTACATCACCAAAGTCAAAGTCAAAGATTGATTTGCTTATAAATAAGGTTACAAAAGTTCTTACATTGGTGGATCATGATTTCTTATGGCAACAAGTAATACCATAGCAAACAATATACGTGTACTTGAAATGACACAGCAATTACCTAAACTAAAAACCAAATAATGTCCAAGAATTTCCTCCAATCCCGCACGGCACAAAACTCTTAATATTTACACAAAATCGTCATCAGAGCCAAGGTCAGGTTCAAGGGCATGCGGGTCGTGAGACGCCGCGCGCCGGTTCGACGCCTGTTGATTCACAGCCGGTCGAAGGTTGGCAACCTCTGACATTTTGGCGCGAAACGTCAAGCTGTTCTTCTCTTACAAACGAGTTGACTGCAGTAAATACGAAATTAATGAAAGAAGGCAAATATTATTTGAAATGCAATTTGTTGTTGTGTGTTTTATTTGTAAATCTTATTATATTTTACACACAATTACACACACACACACGCACACACCCCAACACACACATAATTACACATAAGCATTAATAATAATATTTTTAAAACAAATCGTACAAAACTGTACGTATATATTACGAAAATGTAACTTGTTTGTAGACGTCTTGGGTGTTATGTCTACAAAATGTTTAATAAATAAATAATTTAAATACATATTTACTTGTAAACGCGACCACTGAGCTTAAGGTCCTAGGTTAAATTTATCCCTGGATCAGGCAGTGTTTTGAGTGCCCATTACGATATTCGTAGTCTGGAGTCTGGATTTGTACCCATGTACTGGTTAGTGGCAATAGGCTCGCCAGCTTTTACATGAGACTTAAAGACAACTGGGATAATTGGTAAACTAATTACAGTATAACTGGCTGGCTGTACTAGTTTAACTGGTGAAATGTGCTCTGCCCAATCCCTCGGGGAAACAAGGCGTGGTGTTGTGTGTAAGTGTGTGTAATTAAAATATCGGGAAATTCAGACATTAATCCCCTTATTATAAAACAAGGTTTATCTTCAGACCCAGGTTTAAAACATGGAGCCATTATTGAATTTCGAACTTTATTCCGAGTATGGTAAAGTACCTAATACAAAACTCACAACTTAGTACGGAACTAAGTTTTCAGTTTTGTATAAAGAACGGTATTTCAATCACTGTTACGTTCTTATTACAAAAACTAGCTCCATGGTTTAAGTCATGTCAAAATATAAATCTCGTTTTGTAATAAGACGGTAAGTGACATCTTGAAAGAAAAAGAAATATTTTATTTTATTTAATTATTATTGTATAATATTATTATTATTTTTAATTATATTTTTCTTGGATTTCCTTTATGTTTAAAAAGAAATCGTGTACAAGCTTTGTACATTCCATGAATTCACGAATGTAGCATAATAAAAAAAACATGGCTTTACGTATCTCATAGATGACCCCTGTGACATAACTGTATTTTAATGTAAATCAATATGATCATTTAGTTTAATGCCTTATCGTTTTGAGCATCTCTATGTAAATATTTACATTTATTTGTTTAAGCGGAGTCTAATCTACGTAGAGATGGTTTTTGAATTCTCATCTAAGTAAATGAGCGGTAGGCTGAATGGCCAAATGGCTAAAAGGTTAAATACCCGTAGCGTATGACCGTTTTGATGGTAATAATTTATTATTATTTGTTTGACCTTCCGAGGTTCTCACAGCGTTTCACACGGGTCGTGCGAAGTTCAAAAGTTCATTTGGTATAAAAAAAACTGTTTTTGTCGTCTTATTCATAATTATTATTATAATTATTATAATATGCCTGAGTTTTGTTCCGTGTGGTGCCGGACGTAAAGAATAGCACCATCCTATGTCTTCCCGTGGGTGTCGTAAAAGGCGACCAAGGGACTTACTAGAGAATGGGCAGCAGCGTTCTCTACGCATTTTAACACCATACTGCGATTGCCAACCCGTCAACCAAGCGTGGCGTTTAAGGCAAAATAAAATACAGTACCTACCCTTCAGTATATATTTTTTTTCATTATGACCAGTATTTCCGCGTAGCCCCCACAGAAGCTTTGCGAAGTCCTAGGGCTCTGCAGAGCACACTTTGAGTATGGCTGCATTAAAATAAGCAGAAGATTTAGATACCAAATCAACAATTTGAAGATTTAGTGAGGGTCTAATTAAAATTCATCTCTTTAATAAATAAGCGTTTACAATAGAAGAAAATAAACCATGTTTTAACGACGTAGTTGTTTTGCCTAGTTCATCATAGAAGGCTCGAATAATTGTTAACTTATAATTAAATGTTCTGAAAACATAAAGCTTTGGTTTTCTTAAGGTTCCTACAGACAGACACGACTCGACTCTAGTAGAACAATTTCTATGAAAACTTTATGGAATTGTTCTACCAGAATCGCGTTGCACCTTCGTTTCGTGCTTGTGTGAGGAGCCTATACACAGGACTACCGCTAACTAACGGACGTAATTATCCTATACGGTTAGCGTAAACGACGTCTTCTAAAGTGTCACCAGAAGTAAACTCAGCCAGTCAATTTCCACCTTAGTTAACTAACTCTGACTGCTCAGAAGCCAGAAGCCCGACTTACGTTAACCGCATCACATTTTTTTTACGTCCGCTAGAAGTCGGTATTGTCGGTGGCAAGAAAGAACCCTTTTACTGTAGTGTACGTAACAATACCATATTTGGATTCAATCCGCATCCAAAAGATTCTTAATCTACAGGAAAAAAAAACGAGTGTGCTTTAGACCACACGTCTGAAGTAAAACAAAAATCACCATTCGCTATCAAAAGAAATTTTACTTCAAAAAAGCTGCGGTCTTGTGAGTGTATAAACAGCCAGTGTGAATTAAAAAAAATACCTATTAAGCGGGACGGCCCGCGGCGGTGACGCGGTGTGTTCCATGTTTAAAATTTAAACAACTTCCGTAGCCTCTTTCCGTAACGCTCTCGTCACGCATTCACCAGCTTACTCCCCGAGTCAAGCGTGCGTAAAGAAGTTTTACTTCAATATTAATACTAATTATACTTCCGTAACGCTCTCGTCACTTCCGTAACGCTCTCGTCATGCATTCACCAGCTTACTCCCCAAGTCAAGCGTGCCTAAAGAAGATTTACTTCAAAAACCCTTTTACCGTAGTGTACGGAACAATACCATCCACATCCAAAAGATTCTTAATCTACAAGAAAAAATAAAATACGCAGTCATGGGGCATACCGCCGACAAAAGTGAAAATTTAAAACTTTTGAATAATATATTATATATGCGTAAACATGTACACAGGCCGCTGCGCAACACGTCCTATTAGCATGTCGGTGACGCGAAGCCATAAGTTTTTTCCCTACCAAAACACTCTCAACGCGAATAAAGAAGTTTTCTCTTCAAAAACAAAAGAAGTACCGACGTATCTCGAAAACATTCGAATTTCAAACAGTGCTAATGCCTTTTGCATATGACGTTATGGTCCGCGGCAGCAGATTTCATCAATATTTAAACAAGTTTTGTAACTAAATAAAGACTTGGCTAAAAGGTCCCAGCAACCAGACCATTAAAAAAATAGTAATAGGATTCGCCTATCAACGAGCACTGTCCCCAATTTGACGCATTATTAATTTATTATACACAAACCAAAAGGTATTTTAATAAAACGCGTCTATTAAAAGATCAATAATTAAATTTTATTTAAATTGGTGAAGGTTTCAGAAAAATACGCTTGGTAGATTTTGCGCCATTCTCAGTTTTTTATCCGCGTTAGACATAACTTTATAAATTAATTTCACTATGTAATATAAACATAATATAAAATATTCACATATTAAGTCATTGAGAAAATGCTCTAATTTAACATAATTTTTTTTTTTCAAATCATTAAAACTAATCGTTTAGACGTGATCTTCAGTATAAAATCATCAAAAGTCGGTTATGGTCGCCTTAAGAGCCAATGTGCCACAGTATAAACAATTAAACACCCAACGGTATGTCCAGCAGTTGTCGGAATCGCCTCCGTCGGTCAGGTCGTCGGTTCGAATGCAAATACGGGTTAGTTGCAGATTCACAACGACCCTTCTTTAGAAAGCAGACAACACCTGACTGGAATTTTAACTCGCCATTCAAACTTCTTTTTGTTGTGTTAAAAAGATTTTATAGGAGCGATGACGTGGCTGTGCTTTGTAGATAGCTGTTAAGCAGTTTTGTTCCCTACTTTACTTTTAATTTATATCGAAATATAATCAAAGGCCAACTATACACTATTGAAACAGTCTCTATTATGGAAAACATACCTAGTCTTACATAGACTTATTTATATAAGTCTTTATGTTCTGCCTTAAACCCTAAAATGAGATTCAATTTATATTTCCTACTAGCTTTTGCTCGCGGCTTCGCTCGCGTTAATTTAGAATTTGACAACCATTTCGGGTTGTACTCTGCTTGTCTCTTAATATAATACAATAATGAGTCGAAAGACACGTGGCGCCATCTATTATCATAAGAACATTATTGTTGTTTTCCTCGGAAACAGTACTTTTTTTCGGGATGAAAGGTACCATATGTCCGTCTCTGTACACTTGACAACGTATATGCAAAATTTTAGGATGATCGGTTCAGTGGTCTAGGCGTGAAAAGGTAACAAATAAACTTACGCATTTATAATATTAGTTAGGATATTGACCTTCTCCATTATCCCAACTACATGTTTATCTATATAATATATATTTAGCCTTTATACTATGCCCACAGGTAGCCATTAAACATCCGCTAATTCTCGGAATGACCATATTTATTTATTTATTTAAACTTCTCGCACACAATAAGGTACAAAGGCGGACTTAATGCCTTAGGCATTCTCTACCAGTCAACCAAGGGTGGTGAAGAGATAAGATGATGGGTGATCCGCCGGAGAAGGTTAAAAATATTTCTTCATAATATATTCTGTCCTCAAAAAAATCCCGTTGAAAGCCCGCCTTGTACACGAAAACATCGCGTAGCCCCTACACATGCTACCACACAGGTGCTCTCTCGCCCGGTCGAGAGGTTGGCCCTCGTTGGAGCAAATGTTTTCCTTTGGACACAAACGTTTGACCACACGTCAAGGGCACTCCTTATTAAAGGGCCTAGAGAGGGGACGTGACTGAAATGATTGTGTCGAAAATGTTTTAAGTGAAACATTTTATTCCAAACACACACTATATGTGTTTGGAATTTATTTTGTAAATGAGCTAGATATTATCTGCTTTTGTTTTATAAAAATCTAGTCACATAACGCTTCCACGTTTATATGAAAAATATACATCTATTTTCGTAAGCAAGAAAGCAATTGAAATCGTACCGTTTACCTATTAATAAAAAAAAACTTTATTTAAATTAATAGATGATGAGATGTTTAACATATGAACCTGTAGCGGCATCAACATCGCCACATGCGAACTACGCATCACACCCTGTTCCTCATGCCTCTAAAAACCTAAATGATTTTCTTCTCAAAAATGCCTATAACCAACAGACTCCGAAGTGATAGTGTTCCGTGTTGCCAATTTTCGGTAAATAAGAGAGACTTAAAATTATTGAGACTACCTTCCAAGTTCTTTTAAAAAACCTCAGCTTTGCTTGCCGTCATGCCATTGGAGGATAAAAACGTAACCTCGAACCACCGACTTATCGACTACATCGATAACCGTTCCGAAAATCGACTAACCGCATCACTATCTCCCGAGAGCCGTTCCTCGGAATCTTAACGACGCTAACAGTTTAGTGCTAAGCAGGTGACGTTTGAGTCAATGTTTGTGTTAGTGTGTTACATTGGTTTGTGTACCCCACGCGTGGGATGCCAGTAGGTAGATACTCCCTGTAGGTAGGTAGGGAGGTACTTAGTAAGTGCTTGCTTTGTTTTTGGAGCGGGGACAAGAGTATTTGTGTGTGATGTTTTGAAACAATGATAGTGGAGTTTGAAAAAGTTAATAATACCTGAACCTAAAAAAGGTTTAAAAGACTCATGCTTATGTACTCATCTTTTATCTTAAACTCTATTCCAAATTACGAATTATTTATTTATTAAAAATTACTATGGCAAAAGAACCAAAAAGTATTTGACTCCTACACTGTACAATAGTCTCGACTGGTTGAGAAGGGATAATGGTGTAATTAGCAGGCGAACAGTAGGGAATAAATTAAAGGCTGAACTGCTGAATGAAATGGTCACAAGATGTGGCAGTAATTAATCGATCACTGAACCAGTTAAAAACTACCTGTATCTAGCTTCTTAGATGAAGAATTATACTATTTTATTGTTTAAACCAAATATTATAAGACGAGCGGTAATCCTGCCGACGAACTGTCACGCAGTTTGGCAGGTTTATAAAATGATGTGTACAAGTGTTTGGTCCAAAATAAATGTTTTTTTCGTTTTATTCGCAATATCCCCGTTTAACATAACATCACGCCTTGTTTCCACTAAGGGTTGGGTTGAAGTGTACCTATAACACACCCACATTTCGCTTTGTTTTTTTTAAGTCCCATTTAATGGATATATCCCCATTTAACATTTTTCTATTTCCATAAATACATATACTCACGCCTTCTTCCCATGGGGATAGGCAGAAACTAAAGACCGCCACCTGCTACCATCCTTACATACTACCTTTGCTTCGTTTACGTTCAAAAATCTGGTTATACACGAACGCGAACTGCGAGCACTACGCACCTGTCCTTTCTGAAGAACATGAACAATAAATCAGTAAGTTAAATGTATTGTTTTCTATTCATTGTTTAAAAATATTCAAAACTTAAAGTCTCCCGCAGATAGGCGCGACGCGACACTTGTAGCACAATTTATATGAAAACTTCATGGAAAGTGTCGTGTTGTCTGTCGCGCCCGTAATATAGCGCCAGTCTGCACGAGGCTTAAAATAATATTATGTCATCATCATCATTTCAGCCGAAAGACGTCCCCGAGGGGGGTGTAGCCATAATCGCCACGCTCTAGCAGGCGGGTTGGCGATCGCAGTATGGTGCTAAAATGCATAGAGAACGCTGCTGCCCATTCCCTAGTAAGTCCCTTAGTCGCCTTTTACGACACCAACGGGAAGAAATAGAATGGTGCTATTGTTTACGTCCGGCACCACACGGAACATTAAAACAATAATTGTGAGTCAAGGAAATACTATCTAATATTCAGTTTACCCAATACCTAAGTTATTGTACGTTAATTATTGCAATCTAAATCAATTTAGGCTTGTTTTACACAATCTACACAAACAAAAGCATTCATACAACAACGTTTGGTTGCTTGCCTTACAAGGTCGCAACCTGCCACCACCGGCAACGCAGGTGGCTGATTGGCTATCACAGATACTTAGTACCATGTTCTATGTAGTTACATACCGCTTTCAGATTGATCTACATTCTACTAAAATTAGAATAAGCAGAAAAATAAAAATACCACATGGTGTGATTTTACATTTCTATTGCACTAAGGGTTGCAGGTACCATTCCCGCTCCGAACAAATATTTGCATCGCTTTTAGTATAATCCAGTAAGTAGTTACGGACATCGACAAAACAGGAAAGGTTTTTGTAACATTATAATTTAAAAGAGTGCCCGTGGAGTTTCTTGCCCGTTCTTCTCCATAAACCGTACTTGTACACACGGCTACATATCAAGCTATACATTTCCAGTATAAGCTCACCTCTCATTGTACGGAAATCCTATACAATGCGAGATCAGCTTATACTGGAAATGTATAGCTTGATATGTAGCCGTGTGTACCTATTACGCTTTTGGAATGGGCAACTAACTAGCTTCATATTTTTGACTGACTGACTCCTTGACAATTTGAAAGCGGATAGAATTTATTTCTGAGTATAAGGTACATTAAGATCTTAATAATAATAGACAGTTTCACATAGACTACCGTTGCCGGTGTAGAAATATTAAAATTGAATTACAATTAATATAATTATAAATTAGTTTGAAATGCAAATAGGAATTTTTTATACAATGTCAAGTTCTATAATTTTTTTTTTTTTTTATTTGTGAAAGGTGAAAATTTACTAATTATATTATGGCAAATGCTTAAAAATTACAAACAAAGTCAATAAACACACAAAGTATTGATAAAGTGTAGTGTCATAATTTATAATTAAAAAAATCGTTATTTGAATAGAATCAGTTATCTACAAGCCAAGCTGATATTGTTTTCCTGAATTTATTACGAGTAGTAGGCAACACTGTGATGTGTGGGGGCAAATTGTTAAAGATTTTAATTGCCATGCAATTGGAATTCCTGATATACAAATGTAGTCTCTGGCTAGGTGCAAGTAATTTATTTATTTTTATTTTTTGATTTCAATAAATGCTTTGAGTTTGAGGATTCAAGAGAAAACCTAGATTGAGTTTCACAACAAGCATTGCATTGTGACAACTTTTTCCAAAAAGGAAATTCGCGTTCGTAAAACATGCGGGGCAGTCTTTGGGGACTGCCGCTAGAAGTAAAAACGAAGTAACTTATAGCTCATGAAAAGCGTTCGGTGACGATGACGCGAGTTCCATGATTTTTGTTCACCCAAAAAGCGCTAAAAGCGCCTAATGAAGTTTTAACTTCAATATGCCATCCGTCCTATCTCGGGGGGTTTCGAGACGAGCTATGCGCTTTATTTGTTCAAACCAAAACCACCCATCCATCAGTCTGCCCAGCCTTTTCCTAACAATGTTGGGGTCAGCTTCCAGTCTAACCAGATGCAGCTGACTACCAGTATTTTACATGGAGCGACTGCCTATCTGATCTCCACAAGCCAGTTACTAGGTAATACGATACCCCTTGGTAAGGCTGGTGGTCAGACTTTCGGGCTTCTGACGACCCGTACATTGAAAGAAATAATTAGCCGAACTCATTAAGTTATTTCAAAAATAACTCAACTTTAGTTATAAGGGAATAAACTTTGCTTACATTTAACTTATCAGTTTTTTTAATAGCAAAACAGGGCTATGTAACAGATAACACCTAGTTCGCAAATCACAATTTTTGTGTAAACCTTAACCAACATTTTTGTTACAGTTAAGCAAACATTTATTTCAGTGTAACAACTGTCAAAGACTTTACGTGCTTTCCGAGGCACGGTGGAGTCTTGGTAGGTAAAGAGGGTCACCCATCCACGGACCAACCCCGGCAAGGGTAGCTTAACCTGATGAATTGACCCGTGAGGCCGTTATTACTTAGCCAAGAGCTCCTCAGCCGACCAAAACCACCATTAACATCAAAACTCTTTGCTCCATAATCCTATTTCTTATAACTCTGAAACGTATGGTTGCTTCGACCCACAAGGTCGCAGCAACCAACTACTACCGGCAACATGCAGGTGGTTACTGTGCAAACACAAATAAAGCTGTTTGAACACTGGACCGCCCTCGGCTGGGCAAACAACAGGTGCCGAGACGTGCCTGGGATAGCGTGGAGTGGTCAAAGAAAAATGTATTCATGTATATTGGTTATTGATTGGGCAATATTGCTCGGGTGGTGTGTATATGAATGTATGGTGGTCGATTTGACATGAAACGGCGGTGGAAACGCCGGGAGGGGACGCCCTAGGAGAACAAATTGTGACCTAATTGGTGATGTTCTTCAGAAAGGTCAGGTGCGTAGTACTCGCAACCGGCGTGCGTGTATTACCAGATGTATGAACGTAGGCGAAGCAAAAGGAGTATGTAAGGAGCGTAGCAGGTGACGTTCTGTAGTTTCTGCCTACCCCATGGGAAGAAGGCGTGAGTGTATGTATGTATGTATTTGAAATGAATGCTGCTAATACATGAATGATGTAATAGAATGTTATTTTAAAAGAGTTTTATAAAAGTTCCCGCAGATGGCGCATAGTGACGGTACAACGTGATTGTGTAGAACAATTTTCATGAAGTTTTCATAGAAATTGTTCTACTAGTGTCTCGTTGCGCCTATCTGCGGGAGCCCTAACTAGGTACAACAATCTAACTTTCTGACTAAACGGCAGACTACAAGACAAATATAATAATTAAAAAAAAATAGAGATTGATTGATTAGAGTAACTACCTCCTACTCTTAAATTATCATCAATGTAGAATCTTGAAATAATGATACTTTTATAAGAATATATTGTTTTATGATTTTAATCGAACTGATGACTTGTGTTCAAATAAAAATAAATTTATATATTTTATGATCCTATGTCCAGTGAACCGTAATAGGCTGAGTTAATTGATTGATTGAAAAATTTGATTAAAATCAAACGGATGATATAATCAAGCAATTCCATCACACGCAATAAATTTAACAGATCCATATTACATCTTCTTTAACTAAAGTTACAAAAGAATTCAATTATCAATAATTCGACGCAAATTGATGCGTTTCATTATGAAATACCGACAGAAAGACCTGTCGTTAATAATCATAATCATTTTTATATTTTTATTTATAATCGTATTATTCTTACTTGATTGAGACATTTTGCAAATCTTATAAAATTAAGCCTATAGATTCCTGCATACATTTTAGACGCTATTACATAATGATTTTCCTTTCTCATTTGGAACACACACACGTTTAATAATATTAAAAATATTTGCGGCGTGCGTGTACGACCAGGGCCTCAAGTCTGGTATTACGATAGTGTCAGAATGGTTGATCATTGATTTCATATTTGTTGATTTTGAAAAAAATCGGCTGGGCTATTTTGGGCTGGCCATATTTGTCGAAGGACCGATGGCCGTTGGAGCAGACGGGTCCTGGAGTGGAGACCGCGTATCGGCAAGCGTAGTGTGGGACGCCCCCAGCTAGATGGACCGACGACCTTAAAAATTTGGCTGGGACAGACTGGATGCGGAAGGCGGAGGCCAGGGTGTTGTGGCGCCGCCTGGGAGAGGCCTATGTCCAGCAGTGGACTGCTATAGGCTGAGTTGGTTGATTGATTGATTTTGACAAGTTTGGTAATCTACTATTATAATGGCGTCATTATGACTTTCCAATGGCCGGCCACTGACACTACATTGAAAGAAATTGCATTTATTGGTAATCTCGTACATGATGACAAATGAATGACATTTCTACTAATGGGTTTTATAATAATGGCAATACGACAATGCCATTTATAATAACACAATTCTATTACGAGAACATTGACCGATCAATGATCGACCATTATGAATTTAGCAGATTACGAACTTTTAGCAAAATGACAAAGGCATGACAATGGGATCGTGTTGGAATGACTGAATTTATAAAAATAGCAGACTCGGGCCCCAGATGTATGAACGTAAACGAAGCAAAAGGAGTATGTAAGGATCGTAGCAGATGGCGTTCTGTAGTTTCTGCCTACCCCCATGGGAAAGGGAATGAGTTATATATGTATTATTTATGTGTAAAAAAAATACTTAAAAATATATTAAAATGATATTTTTAGTCACAAATCAAATAAAGATACCATTTTTTCTGTACAAAGCGCACGACTAGACCAGTCACATCATATTATGGATCCTTGAAACGTGACAACCCTATCTCACGGGAGGTCACAACGTCACCCCACCCACGCAGCGGCATGTAGCGGGCATAGGGTTGACCCTTGATAGATAAAATAATAACTTAATAGTTAGCTTGAGCGATGACGTATTTTATCTTTAAAACCTCTCCAGAACCACAGAATAAGTAATATCTTAAAATCTGTAGTTATTAGCTCATATATTCAGGATGGAAGCACGCTTTAAGGCTCCTGCAGACTGACGCGATATCGCCGGCACGACAGGCAGCGCGACGCACAGCGCTTCACTTTCCATGAAGCTTTCGTAGAAATTGTGCTACTAAAGTTGTCAAAAAATAATAGGCGCTGGTCAATCGCGACGTAACTTGATTAACCATACGACTCAGTACTCGATACTCACGATAAATCGATTCAAGCTAAATGTCAAAACGGGCCTATTATTTTTTGACAAGTATAGTGTCGCGTCGCGTTCTGTGGGAACCCTTATACGTATTGCCAACCACTAGAAGTAAGAAGAATTATATTATCAACAAATACCTAATCATAATATTGATCTTACACGTAAAATTAATTAAATATGAGTCATGTTCTTAATTGAGGAACTTGAAGCTATTTATAGTTTATTCCAATTAATCAGCCAATCAACATCGATCTATTTGTAGGTTTAACCTTATTAGCTTTGCCTAAAAGCCTCTTAATCCATCATTATGCATGTCCCTAGATCTGTCTCTTAGATTTTTAAATCAAATTCTCTAAATTCCTTTGCATCTTCCCGTACACGGTACACCCCAATTATTTAATATAAGAAGTATTATCAGTTATCAATAATTTATCTCGTCTGCTCGACGTCCGTATGTCACTGCGGGGATCCAGCTGAATATCAGCGTCAGGTATATTTGCCTGACACATGCTGAGCTGGACTTCCGGTTGGTGTAACCTGGAGACGCACACCACACCTTGTATATTTGATAATTAATTTGAAGTTTTAAGCTCCAAGTTTGAAGTCTTGAAGTATAATGTCATGATGACACTCTATTATTAGTGTCACTCTATTTCTTTATGTATGTTTTTCTTTTTTGTATATTGGCATCTTGTTTTTAACCACCGCCGACGGGATAAAAGGGGTGTTATAAGTTTAATTATACATACTAGTGGTCGCCCACTGGTCGCAATTTAACCCCCTTTACTTACAATCTTTATAGTACTTACTAATTCCATGAGTACACTAATTCCATGCTATTATAAATTAGTTACTAATTCCATGTTCAAGCTGTCAGTTCTGTCATATATCTTCAAGGCCCTGACTATCTATCTCTGTCTGTGTCAAATGCATGGTAGTGTGTGTCATGTATTTTTTAAATTAAATTTATTTCTAATGGATATTATATAAAAATATTAGCTTTTTGGACTCCTTCATATAAACTTTTACTATGCCGAATTTCATACTCCTCCGTCCGCGTAGTTTTCGTAAAAAGGAGGACAAATTTTTCGCTTCACGTGTTAATATAAAAGAAAAGAAAAAAAGAAGTTAGTTAGTTAGTAGTTAGTTTTTTTTTGTAAACATATTTAATAAATAAATAAATAATAATAATAAAGAAAATACGTTTATTTGCGATAAACATAACGCAAAGAAAAAAAAAACACGAAAGAACAAGTGGAGGGAAATATGCGTCACATGCACGCAAAACGGCTATCACTCAGCATAATGCTGCGACCCTATGCGAGACAGAGCCCCAGCGCTGGTTTTGAACATAATGATATCCCTGTAACTTGTTATCTATTAGTTGCTCTTGTGTGTTGTGCTATATCTTTTGTGTGTACGGAAAAAATGTTTTATCTATCTATCAAATCTTCTATAAAGAACCCACTTCAAATTCAAGCGCCATTTCATGTCTCTTTTGCCACCATCATCCACTTTTCTATCCTCACCACCCCACCTATCTCCTTACCAAGTCAACATAATCACATCAACCAACAAAGTACAAAGGTTCACAGTTAGCTTATCATTCTCTAAAGCCTCTTAATTTCCCCGAACCAGCCTCGGTTCACTGCATACAGCCTCTCAACCGATACTCAGTCAACAATCGCGGACGGCATCTTTGTTTGATCAACGTTAAACATCTTCAAACTGCGCAGGAGTGGAGGAGGTATTAAGAAAACATGATTATTGAGGCAATCAATTAGTTGGGTATTGAGTGGGTAAGATGGAATTAGTTGTGCTTATAGTTGTGTTAGAGACTGATAGAATAATTGGAAATATCTATCTTAGAGATATATTTTCAGAACCTTTTAGCCTCTCATAGACACGTAATTTGAGAAAAAATTTCTATAGTTTTATTTTTAGGGTTCCGTTCCTTAAAAGAAAAAACGGAACCCTTATAGGACCACTCGTGTTGCTCCGATTTGCTCCAATCTACTGGACCGATTAAGTTGAAATTTGGTACAAGTATTAACTTTTATGACCCAATCACGGACGTGTAACGTAAGTAAATGAATTTTGAACTGAGGTCACTTTTGGGGCTCAAATTAGAAAATTAAAAAAAAGGTTTTCTAATGGTACCATGTGACATACCAAATGAAAGGGCTTCTTGTAAGGATTTCAGATATTCTTTTTTTAAGAAATACTTTTCAAATTATATAAACCTACTTCAGGCAACCAACAGTCTCTTACAAAGTTAGATCCTTGTTCGTGCACTATCGTCAAATATTAGCTTTAACATAACTTTTGTAGAGAAAATATACGTTTTATATTATTATTATAATCCTTACTCATCATCATCATTTCAGCCGAAAGACGTCCACTGCTGGACATAGGCCTCCCCCAAGCACCGCCACTTCGGCCGGTTCTGTGCTTCCCGCATCCAGCGGATACCTGCAGCCTTCACAAGGTCATCAGTCCACCTTGCATCTCTATCCTTACTATACTTATATTAATATAATAAATGCGGGAGTGAATTTGTTTGTTACGCTTTCAGGCTAAAACGGCTAAACGGATTTTGATGAAATTTGGCACACAGATAGACCATGACCTCAATTAGGCCAACAATACTTTTTATCCTGATATTCTCATGGGATGGAGACTTTATGTCGGTGAAACCGCGGGGCACAGCTAGTGTAAAATAAATGAATATCATACGTACAGTAGGCCGCACTTGAGTGGTATCATAACCAGTATAAGCTGGTCTCGTATACTATTGAAATTCCGCACTACGCTAGGTCATCTCAAGGTGAGAGTATTGCCTCTCACGTGCGGCCACTACTACTACTACTGCACCTAGCCTAGTGTACTGTACCTAGGTACACTACCTTCTATAACGATGTTCAAAAACTAAAACCCGATTACTGAAAAATCACGTTCTAAAAAGTATGAAACAAGAAAATATTCTCATCTGTAATATTGTTATGTACAAAACTACAAACATTCAATATTTATCGTCTAATAAATAAACAAAATACACGTAATATATTTTAATGTATTTAAAATACATATTCATAAAGTTGTTCAGAGGATAGCCGTGGTGTGCCACTAGTCGTGTGCCACCATTTTTTTTTGTTTTGTTGGAAAATCCTCATGGATGTCCTCCGCCCTGGGGCGGGCGGAGTCGGAGTCCGTCAGACCCTTACTGCCTAAAAACTACCCCGGTGTTCCCTTCCTACACTTGTACCGGGGATCAAGGGATTATGTGCGACTCGTATGCCACCCACCCTGACAAAACAATACAGCCAGCGGACGATCAAGACGCTTCCAACGATACCTCATTTGTCAAATTATGATGATGAAGATCGCTAACCAGCCTGCCAAGCGTGGCGATTATGGCAACCACTCGCTCCCTTTTGGGGGAGGCCTATGTCCAGCAGTGGACAGCTATAAGGAAACAGATGAACTTATACATACATACATACCGGTCAATATCATAACTCAAGGAGGATTAAAAGTAACTTTTCTCTAAATACCTCCAGGGTACTTAAAGTGCCCATCTGCTAAATACCGCATCCAGCCGTAAAAAGTCCCGCACACGATAATCGCGCGGTTCGAGCACATATTTGTGAACGGTACCGTACCGATCACTTAGGCAGTCTGTTTGGTGGACGTGCCGTCATTCATGTCAGGTGCGCTGCCAACGGTACCTTGTTTGACGACGGTGCTGACCCTACCAGTGTTGTGCCGTAATACACCGGCGGAGACGGCAAAGAGTATCATAATGTTCTTGTAATAAAATTCAGAAGCTAAAACCATGTTAAGAGCGTTTACACCTTACGGCATTTCATACAAACTTTCAAGCCCTTGTTTTTCGAAATGGCTGAACCGATTTTAATGAAACTTCATAGGCATAAGCAGGAAACAAAGGTCCAAAAATTTAGTAAAGAACATTTTAGAAATGTCTTATTTAAAAACAGATAACTGGAAGTCTCTGTTTCTATGGAAAATTTAAAATCGGTCTAATTTGGCTGTAACACTTATTTTCGAAAAATAGTGGTTCAGCCATTTCGAAAAACAAGGGCTTGAAAGTTTGTATGAAATGCTCATAGCTGGCTAAACATATCTACTTCTCTGCCCTAAACAGACAGACAGGCGGGCAATTATGTGATCCTATAAGAGTTCCGTTTTTTTCTTTTAGCAAACAAGTTCAAATTTTTCTCCTCACTGATGATGATGATCACCATCTGGGTGATCATCATCATCATTTCAGCCGAAAGACGTCCACTGCTGGACTTAGGCCTCCCCCAAAGGGGGGTTTGCCATAATCGCCACGCTTGGGAGGCGGGTTGGTGGTCGCAAATGGTGTTAAAATTGATAGAGAACGCTGCTGCCCATTCTCTATGTGCCTTAGTCGCCTTTTACGACAAAGATGGTGATCAATCACCTTTAATTCTAGATTTTTTTATCAATTTTCTTTGTAGTGGTTTTACTCTGACAATTATCTACAATATATACTGACAATTATCTACAATAATAGTAATAAAAAATCTTAAAACTTTGGAATAACATATAGGGTCAAATTAAATTAACTAGCGAAACTACGCAGATGTGATGGGTATAGATATCTAAACATGATCAAACACACAACAAAAAATTTACTAATTGGATGAGTTTTTTTGTTTCATTAACCGCAGTTCAAAAAAATCTCATGAAAAAAGAAATAAATCTGCTGTTCCCTACATTTTGACGAGTTATCGAACATAAATGTAGGGAACAGCTGATTTTTTTTCGCGATTTCAGGTTTGGTCCCATAGTAAAAGTTGTTCATAATGATGGGTAAAATGACCCCTTAAGAGGTTGTGCGTTAATGCTGAGACATGTTGTATATGCAGATGACCTTTGGTAAGCGAAAAGTATTATTTAACGCATCTTTTTGATCATGAACTACGCACTAGTTAGATACGCCTAAGTTTATAAATCCAAACAAAATGTTGGAAACTAAACAATCAATATAAACAAAAAAAAACAATCAACTCAAATTAGACCCCCGCCATCGTCTCTCACTTGGACCACTCGCGCTACTAAGGTGTCAAGTCAAACGCTTCAACCGGTAACAATGTGGAGTTACACGCTGCATTACCATCGGTTATTCTAACCAAAGGTTAATTGAACCTTGTTCCACTGCTATTGGTTAACTGACTAGTTAGTTGTTATTCAATTGTTACGAGATTTGTTTTGTTTATAGATTCTGTTAAGTTTGTTTGGATATAGTATACCTAGTGTACGTTTGGTGCCGGACGTAAAGAATAGCACCATCCTACTTCCCGTGGGTGTCGTAAAAGGCGATTAAGGGACTTCTAGAGAATGCGCAGCAGTGTTCTCCATGCATTTTAACACCATAATGTGATCGCCAACCAGCCTGCCAAGCGTGGCGATTATGACAAACCCCCCTTTAGGGGAGGCCTATGTCCAGTAGTGGACGTCTTTTGGCTGAAATGATAAATGATGATGATAGGTATACCTAGTAGGGGTTTGTTATATTGAATTATGGGTTTCTTTATACACGATGATTAAAGTTAAGAGACGTTTAAACGTCAAAAATATATGGTTAAACAGTCGCTAATCATTACTGAACTTTAAGCAGCGTTTATAAATAAAGGGGTTAGATGTCGCGTTTAGGTTATTTTAAATGAGGAAATCTTGAGGGTCTTGTAATTATTACTAAGTATTTTCATTAAAAAATCAGTCCTCCAAATAGATTATCGAGCAAACATCAATCCGTAACAACCTTATTTTGCAGACTAGCTGCGCCCCGTGGTTTCACCCGCGTAAGTCTCGATCCCGTAAGAATATGAAGATAAAAAGTAGCCTATATGTTAATCCAGGGTGTCAGCTACCTCCATCCAAATTTTTTTCAAAATTGGTCCAGCCGTTTGAGCGTGAAGAAGTAACAAACACACACACAAACTTTCGCCTTTATAATATTAGTGTGATAATTCATATAGTTTTCAAAAACACTATTTATTATTCGCATAATCCCAAAACAACAAACAAGATGAAAATGATATCCTACCTTTTTCAAATATAGGTGACCCTATATTTGAAAAAGGTAGGATATCATTTTTTTTTATAATTTGACCCTCCCGTGCCACCAAATCGAACGGTGATTTTAAAGCAACCTTCCATATTTTAATTCATACTTCCACTCATATCCACATGCTAAGTATTTGGATAATCAGTTGATATGGCCAGCTGGCCAGTGGCCACGGCCACACAAGGCTACTACTCTAACGGATCATATGCTCTCATTATAGACTCTCATCGGCGCCGGAAACCACCGTTCATTGGTCGCCATCGTAAATACCGATCACTTCCTGTAAAATTTCAACATTTAATATTTTTTGATAAATATTGTAGATATGTCGTGTTTGTTTTATAATTATGAGGATCGAGTTGAGATGTTATTTTTACCCGACTACTGCGGAGCAAAAAGTAGGGTTATGATTTTGTATATATGTTCATCTATTCCCTAATAACTTCTCTAAACTACTTATCATAATTTGTGCAAAAGCTTCTTGATCGTCCGCTAGTTATAGGTCTATATGGAGCCGTCTAGAAGACATAAAGCATGGCTTACTTCAGAGGAAGGAGGAGGATCGAGGGCCGTGGTCGTATGCCACCTACTCTAACAAAACAATACATTCTAACAGTAGTAAGGGATCATAAGCTTTAGGGCAAAGTGAATACGACCACAGCTATCCTCTGAACATCTCTATGAATATGTATCAAATACATTAAAATATATTATGTATGTTGTCTAAGTAATAGACGATAAATATTGAATAGTTTGTACATAACAATTTCAGATGAGAATATTTTCTAGTTTCATACTTTTTAGGCCGTGATTTTTCAGTAATCGGGTTTTAGTTTTTTCCCCACTACGGTAAAGCAAAAAGGAGGGTTCTTTTTTTTTTATTTAAAACTTACTTTTTATGAAAGTTTTGTAAGATTTTTGTACAGTGCGTTCCATATTCGTTTTCTAAAAGCTAAATATTGTAGATATGTTGAGTTTGTTTTATGATTATGAGGATCTAGTTCAGATGTTATATTTACCCGATTACGGTAAAGCAAAAAAAAATAAGTTTTAAATAAAAAAATCATAACCCTCGGTTATGATTTTTTTATTTAAAACTTAATTTTTATGAAGGTTTTGTAAGATTTTAAAAGCCAATTTAATCTTACTCAAATCACATTTTTTTAAAGTTATTCGATTGGATATTTTTTGCCGCCTGCCTATAACCGCGCCATATAAGTTTTAGCACTCTCAGAAATCGGAGGATAAAAAGAGATACGAGTTAGGTATTTAGGCACAAATTGTGTTTAATCTTGTACGAATTTTGGAAAACCAACCCCGCAGCATTTTAAAGTTTATTGTCGCTAAATCAGACATCCATTAGCAATTCAGATGATTCCTAACGAATGTTTAGGTAGATGCTTATAGCAACCCACGTGGTTTAATGCATCATTTAACATAAATCTGTCAGAAATCGGAGCAACCACAGATTATATTCTACAAGAAACACCATTCCTCAATTTAGACAAATACGGAATACTTTGTCACCTTTTATCTGATCTTAAAACCTGATAAATTACAACTAGTTTCTATTGTAATACAGACAGATACAACATATAATGCGGATCATCTTTGTGAACCCATTTATCTAGCCCACGGTACTCCCACTTCGACATGCTAAGTCCGAAATTTAGAAAATATCACCCGGATCTGTCCATATATTGTTACGTTCGTTATTCTACGTATGTGGTCTATAATCTCTTTATAAATATTATGTTATCATTACGCTAGTGAATGTCATTCTTTAACAAAATGTCTGCCACCTACGCTAGGCGCTTCTTTTCATACAGAAACGTCAATTTATTATAATTTCCTCATAACATTATACGCTTTGGTAGCTGCCTTGTGCGTGTTCAATGGAGGTTAATATTATTATTTAGATAGTCGACAATGGACTATTTTTAAATGTTATATTGCTTTTACTTAATAAGAAGTCAGTTACATCTATTAAGTAATTTGAGAGAGGAAGATAACTTATGATTATATCGGCTATTTATGTTTCCGTTTAAGTTACAAAACTTTAGTGAACTACCATATTTTGTAACATAACTCTTCCTGCCCTAAATTAAAAGCAAGCCATACATTTTCTTCGCCTCAAACGTTTCTATTCGCAAATCTGCTATACAACATGTCCCAGATTTGAACACTGCACAACCTCTTAAGGAGTCATTGTACTTATCATTAAGAACAACTTTGACTATGGGACCAAACCTGAAATCGCGAAAAAAAAATAAGCTGTTCCCTACATTTATGTTCCCATAACTCGTCAAAATGTAGGGAACAGCTGATTTTTTTCGCGTTTTCAGGTTTGGTCCAATAGTAAAAGTTGTTCATAATGATGAGTACAATGACCCCATAAGAGTTTGTGCGTTAATTCCGGAACATGTTGTATAAAAATCAATTGCCTTGCGTCTCGCAAACATTGGAAAATGGCTCGACGGATTTGAATTAAAAAAAATTGTATTGTTCGCCTAAATAAGTAGTTTAAAAAAAATAAAAAGAAAATTAGGAAAAACCCAGAAATCGAAAATAAAAACAAAATTTTAACCAAACGAAACTCAAACCGTACACGATACGGCCAATATTATCGATCTTACGTGATAAGAAGTTCACCGAGTCATTAAGTCTGACATATTTATTAGCTGCTAAACTAACAAACATAAATTACGCCTTAAAAAGTCAAGGAAACACATTAAACTTCACCTTTTCTCACGTAAACCACTCTCGTCACTTTCTTCTTGACCTCCCAAAAACATCTTTCAGGTCAACACCTCATAAATGACATGCAAATCTCCGTGTTTACCAACATTAATAATGACATTAACATTATCATAATTGCAATCAAAGTAACACCTGCGAAAAATATAGTGTTACCGAGTTTTTGAGTAAAGGCTTGGTTACACAGAGCGAGCTAGCTCAGGTAGACGGCAGTGCAGCTACTCGCACCGTGTAACCACATCATGTGCAGTCGGTCAGCGGCTCGCTCGAGTTACTACAACTTTTTTAGGGTTCCGTACCTCAAACGGAAAAAATAAAACCCTTATAGGATCACTGTGTGTCTGTCTGTCCGTCTGTCACAGCCAATTTGCTCCGAATCTACTAAACCGATTAAGTTGAAGTTTGGTACACATATTAATTTCTGTGAATAAATGAATTTTGAATATGAGGGTTACTTTTGGGGGTAAATTAGAAAATTAAACAAAAGTTTTGTGAACTGTACCGTGTAACATATCACATGAAAGGGCTTTTTTGTAAAAATTTTATATATTTTTTATAACTTTAAAATAAATACTTTTAAAGTTATTTAAGAAAATAGATGAAACTGTTGAGCCAAAACTTTGAAAAAAATATAGAAAATAGTTCTTTACTTATAAATTACAGGAAATTCTATAAGATGTCTATGGCCTTAAAATAACATGGTAAATCACTCATTATTGTGTGTAAAAAACTTATATTTGCATTTGTCTTTCAACTACAATGTTAAGTTTGTTCTTGGGATAATTTCATTCCAAACGGAACCCTTCATTGTACGTTATCCAACACGCATTTGGCCAGTTTCTCGAGCAGTACCTACTTGAAAGTGACACTCTCATCGTGTGTCAGCTTGATGCGAGCCGAGCTACTGCAAGTACACAGAGGCAGTATAGTTAGCTACCCACTGCTAGACCAGCATATCATACTGTGTAACTAAGCCTTAACAAGAGTGAAACGGTTACTGACGTAAAAGGTGTTATTAATAACGCTTATTTCGCGGTGACAAGTAGCAGGTTATTCTCACAATGAATCATTTGTGATTTATAGACAACAACTGGATGTGACAAGCTTGCCTAATTACTGTGACATTTCAAGTTATGTCCGCAATCGTAATTAAAGAGGAAAAGTCTTGTTAGTTTATTTGGTAGGCCTACTTTAATTTGTTTATCCTTTCACGTGCATAATTTGACTGCGATATGATAAGCTGACTTATTCTATTTTCTATGATTTGGCGATTATATGAATCTAGGATAATAATCGTACGGATTACAAGAATAACAATTTAGTGAGACCATTTGAATATGAATGAATGAATGAAATGCACCGACTCCAGCGTGGTTGTACTAGACTCGATTGCTCGAATGAACCCAAAGATTCACCCGAGCCCCTGAAGCCTCATGAACCATGGTTCATGAGACTACAGAGACCATTGTATATCAAAGAGTAGACCGGGGGGCGCTATAATAGTGGGGAAGACGTGCCCTTGGGAGAAATAAAATTAAGATTTTCTTCACCTGCTGAACGAAAATGTAAAAAAAATAATGTTAGTCACCAAAAAATACCACGTTAATCACAAACCCAACATTTACCATTACAACACCAAATATTTCACAAAAACGACATTCTTTATCAAAATCACTGAAGAATTTGGGAAACATGTGCAACGCATTGCTTGCTATCAACAGCGAGTGCGACACTTCACACCTCGGTGCTCATTAATTCCGGAGATCGCCGCGATCTGGTCGAAAGTATCCGAGTACTTCGAGTTTCGCGCACTCCGGTTCACGTTCAAACGAGCCGCGAGATTCTATCAGAATGTCGAGATGCCTCGGCCACTGAGCTTTTGACACCTCCCTCGGATCCGTGCCAGTGCCCGAATAAATATGAGTAAGAGATAAACTTTAGATCCGCCCTTGAAGTACCGCGGCTGAAGTCACTTGTGTCAAAGTAACTGCTTTATCTATGTGTCAAAGTATAAAACAGGTGGATATGGTTTTGTCAGTTTTGCCGACTTGGTAGATCGAAAATTGTACATTAAAACTTATTATCGTATTAAGATCAAGTTTATTATACTATTTCCTTTGCGGATTACGATACAGAAGTCGAAAGGCCAAGAAGCTATGGACTGCAGATAACCGATTCGAATCTATCGGCTACTATTAAAACCTAAGTTCACGCTTGTCCTGTTTTTTATTTGTTCTTTTGGCAGTGAATGCCGCCAACCGGATTCTGTACGAACACACGAGTCGGTGCGGTACTAATTGTTCGTGAGGTTAGCTTTTTTAACACTTGCAAACTTTTGAGAGGAAAATAGGCAGTGCTTCTGTTTTGTTTAGTGCAGAAACTAATGTGACTGTGATGTTGATTATTTCGTTGTGATAATCTTTAATTTATTTTGTTGATGCTACCCTGCTGAAGTCACCCTGGTGAAGAGAGCTTTTCAATTAACTGTAAGAGATCAATCGATGCTAATAAATAACATTTTAGAATAAAAACGAAGTATTGAAGTGCAGTTCTAAAATTTTTAGCTTCATGCCAAGACTTCACAAGTAATTCTGAAGAACAAAACACATAATAAACAAACAATTACACGTACAGTAGTACAGAATATTTATTTTAAGGTCATTCTACGGCAATTTCTGAAAGTGAAGTACACTTTTAAGATCACTTAAAAAAAAAACTTTTGTCCTTTTCGTGTTTTGGTACTGTACCTATAGGTACTCCTTGCCAATCTGTGCCAATACTAACAATAAATTTGTTTGTCCTCCAGGTGAAGGCGGCGGGGGCGGGGGCGGGGGCGCGCGGCGGTGCGCGCGCGATGCGGCGTCGCCCGCGCACGCACCGCCGCCGACGCCCACCCCAGCGCCGCACGCGCCCGTCAAGAGCGAGCGGCTCAGCCCGCATGACTCCAACGCATCCAGGTAAGTTGCAGAAGATATAATAAATGTATAGATACAATTGCTACTTAAATATAGAAAATAGATGCCCTGGATAAGTGCTCAAACCTCCTAAAAAGAGAGCCCATCTGCTATGAGTAGGAAACAAATGTAGGACGCCGGTGCCATTAATAAGGGCGACACCAAGCATCCTCAATATAATCCTTAAGGCGCTGACAGGAGGCAAATGATAAAAGTAGGCTTGTCTTAAACAAAAAAATAGCTAAATCTATATAGTTTGTGGTAGCGGAACAAATATATGTCATTCTTGAACATATTTCTCAGAACTTGGTTGTTACCAAAACACGTTTAGAAAAAAATCTCGATACAAATTAACGGTAAACTAACCCTTTACTTTGAGTTTCAATCCAAAATATCTGTATTAAATATCAACGTACGGTTGGTATTTAATTAATAACAAGAACGTCTTATTTGTATTCAGAACTTGGTTGTTTTTATTTTCGATTACTCAACTCATTTTTGAGTAAATAAATAATTACTTCGTATTTTGCAATAAATTACAAGCGTTGTGTCATCGCGCTTCTCTTTCTTTTGTATGCAGTCTGACAGTGACAGCGGTTTACCTGTTGTCAGCGTCTTAATCACAAATCTGCAGTACGGTGCATGCAGATGGCGGTCACAATAGATGGCTCGGTATTTTTCTCCAACGTTCTAAAGGTGGCCAGAGAGATGAATATCATCCATCTCACTGGTAACAAGCAATGCTGACGCTGCAATGCGGGCTGATGAGCGTCCCGTGTAATAAGCTAAGCTTAATTTTATCCGTGCAGCAACAGTAACTGGAGCAGCCGTAGACTTGCAGCGAACTGTTACCGAATTATTAAAAAACAAGATTTATATTTTGACATAGCTTAAACCATGGAGCCAGTTTTTGTAACAAGAACGTAACAGTGAATGAAATACCGTTCATTATACAAAACTGAAAACTTAGTTCGGTAGGTACTAAGTTGTCAGTTTTGTGTTTAGGAAATTTACAATAGTCGGAATAAAGGTCAAAATTCAATAATGGCTCCATGTTTTAAACCTGGGTCTAAAGATAGACCTTGTTTTGTAATAAGGCGGAATATGTCTGTCTAGAAATAAATAATTACTCAACAGGCCACTCTTTATGTTCTAAACCTTCATTCCCCTCTCGCCACCAGGTCCCGCAGCGTGACTCCATCCACCTCATCGTACCCTGGTACTCCACCCGAGCGCGGTAGCCCGCACGCACCCGCACCGCCTGCGTCCGCGCACCCACCGCGCAACTACTCCGACATCATGCGCTCGCTCGCCGCGCGGTACAACACGCACAATAATAACGAGTAAGTCGCCTTAATTAAAGGAATATTTGTAAGGAGTGGAACTCCTTGATAGCATGCTTTGTAAAATTAGCGAGTCTTCAAACCTTCAAAAAGTTACGAAGTTACGAAAACGAAGTTACTCCTGGACACCATCTTCGACTGTTTATTCACTTAACAGGTACAGCGAGCCGACCACGGGCGTGCCAAGACGTTTGTGACAAGACATGATAAATGATGTCTTGTCAATTTGTACTAGCATTTTAAGACAAAACGGTTTTATCGCTCAAACTGTGATAAAATGTGCGACTCAAGTCATATCACAATAGGCCGTGCTCGCCCCGCTGGTGGATAGCTAGATTCGACTACATCTACCTCGATGATTTGACATATGCCTAGACTATAATTATTATATAAAATAAGATCAGTATACTACAGTATGTATATGTAGGGGTTAAGACGTATACATACTTGCGAATAGCGTAAAAAAATGTTAGAAAAAAAAAGCTCTGTAAATATTTTTGGTGATAATATTATTAGATCCGACGTGTGTACAGTAAGTACGTAAAACAGAATCATAAAACTCCAATTAAAAGCAACTGACATAAGAGGCTGAAAATGCAATTAAAACACCCTAATTACACCTACAAACGTAATTGTAGACGGATACAAAATTAATTAGAGGCATAAACCACAAATGCAATTCATTTAATGTCCAAAAAGAATAAGCAAATTACACTCTTCGTTTATAGTCCGAAATTACAACATTAACCTTGCTTCCATTTTAAATTATTAGCTACATTCATTTAAAGAATTAATACATGTATAATTTTCCTTAGGTAATACGCTGTCGTTATCGAATAATCCATTTTCGATTATCGATTCTCGATTCGATACTCGCATTCATCAATCATTTTTCACACGGTCGTTGTCACAATAGTATGCGACCCGCGGTTCACCGACCGATGCTAGTGATGCCCAACATCGATTAGCATATTAATCGATTTGAAAACTTACGTTTAGTCGACAAATTTACATGATTCGTGAGAACCGCAGCTGTCCGTGTGAACTTATGTTATATTAATGAATTGGTCATCTGCGGTCGCTGAACTTTGTCTATTTTAATTACCAAATACGACAACGTAAGCGCCCGCGCCGGTTGTCGTATCTATTTGCATTTGTGAAACGGAATTTCTAAGTAGTGAATCGTTCGGGTCGCTTCTTAAAAATAAATCAAATTTCGAGAAAATCTGAGAGGTCACTTGTTTTATTTTACTTGGGTATAATAAATTTAAATGAGCTCTTTACTTCGTAACTTCATTCGTAAATTTATAGTTTTGTCGACTCAATAAAAATCGAAATCATTTGTCACTTTTCTCTTTAAAATCAAAGAGTTCTTGCGTAAAAACTAAGCATATAATAAAACAGGGTCTAAAATTAGGTAATCAATTCGGTATTTTATTGGTGCCCGGAGACATTAACTTCTTAACAAATACTCATTCATTTCAATCAAATAACTTCGGAATTGTTTTGATAGCGAGATACTCGTAATTATCACTGGCCTGTTGAATTTATTCACTCAGATAAATTAGCATACTCGTTAATATTGTGATTGTCGTATTTCATTAGATTATCGTTTTAAAATAAGTTTGATTTGTCGAATATCTACAGTTATCACATTTTTATTAATTGTTATGATATAAATCAATAATTAATACATACATACATAAACTCACGCCTTCTACCCATGGGGTAGGCAGAAACTGTAGATCGCCACCTGCTACGTTCCTTACATCCTATATAATACATTTTCAGTTTTAATGAATACAAACAATTCTTGAGAGTTCAAATAACAGTCTTTAAAGCTTAGAAGAAAAAGATACTATTATGAGCACGTTAGTTCCCTGGAGCCAGATTAACTACAAATAATTAATGTAACCTCTAATTTATTACACCCCGTGAGAATAAAATTTTACCTAAATGTGAAAATTTAGAAATTGGTTATTTATAACTCAATTAAGTTAACATGAGAAACGAAATCTAAAATCGATTTAATTAAGGTTAAAGTTTGTTTTAAGTATATCAAGGACAAGAAAGATACAATTTAGGCAGAATATCATAAGCTTTCATTTGAATTAATAAGCTGACAGAGATGAGCACATCCTTATTGGACCTTACTCTAGTTTTCGCAGTAGGCATTTAATTTTATAACGAAAATATTCATGACTAGCTGTTGTCCACGACTTTGTCTGAGATCCAGCATGTAAAGTAGACTATGTCCTTCTTCAGGTTATGGTCTAACAATTTGCCAAATTTTATCCAAATCCGTTCAGCGGTTTGAGCGTGACAGCGTAAAAAACAAACAAACTCACTTTCGCATTTTAGTTATGAATTATGATATAGTTAAGATATAGTTAGGATATAGTTAGAATATAGTTAGAGTATATATTATATAAGGTAGGATATAGTTAGGTATAGGATATAGTTAGTATAAATAAGTTAGGATATGGTTAGGATATAGTTCGAATACAGTTTTTTACAGTCCGTTCAATCGATTCTGACTTCTATTGCGTTGGTGGCATGACCAATGACAGCTGTAATAAACTGTTGGTATTGTAACCACGTTTTTGCTTCCATTGCCATCCTTATGCCTACGGAATAGAAGTCAAAATCGGTTGGACGGACTGTAAACAAGTTTATTTAAATGTCTAATCTTATTTCAAATGGAGTATAGTATAGGCTATAGTTAGGCTCCAGTCCACTCCAAACATTTAATAATGTCTGTACTGTTTTTTTTTTTATTGGGGAAAAAAAAGATTAAACAGATTAGATTACTAATTCTAAACACGAAATAGCTGTTACAGGACAAGCAAGCTGTTTTCTTTTCTTCTTACCGTCTTATACATAATAATATAATTATTGTCGTCGTCAATAATTTTCCTGTATGCGTAGCAGGATCACTTTAATTTTATCTTGACGAAAAATAGGTGTGTCGTTATAATTATGTCTTTCTATACAAAGTGACATTTGTTTTCTTCATTTTTGACATCACACCGGAGAAATCTTTCTGCAATCCGTCATTTTGTTTCATGCTGGGTACGGACTGTTGGATGTAACACACGTTGTAACAAATTCACCTATTTGTTGTGTTAATGCGCTATTCCACCAGTGTGCGGCACTGTGTGACACAGTACTGCACAGTGTATGGCACACATGTTTCTTTCGGTGAACTCGCTCAAGTAAATATTTACAAATGTGCTGCACTGTACGCCTACAAAAATTAAGTAAAGTTTTGCCGGTGGAAACCGATCTGCAGCTCAGTATGTGCACTGTTGGAGTTCTGCACAAAATGTTTGTGAACAAATGTGCTGAACACAATTTTGGTGGAATCGTGACATTTTATATTCAGATTCGGTCATTCGGACGACTTATTAGTGTTACATTAGTTTATGTTACGTTCCATCGATCCGAGCCCGGCATTACGTTTCTACGGTGGTCACGCTACGCAATGTACAGTACCTTTTAAAAATATTTATACATCCTCTAACCATTTCCACTTCTTCCACCCAGCTACTTCCACCGCATGAATGGTTTCGGCGAGGTACGCACCACGGCGCCTGCGCAGGACGCGACGGACGCGCCCCTCGGCGGCTTGTTTACGAAGCTGGCCAGCAAGCAGGGGGGCCCGCCCCGACTGCCAGCCTTCCCTGTCATGCTGGATATGAGTTCCACTAAGGTAAGGAAGATTTTGTAAAAGGTTCTTCTTTGAAAGTTTCAAACTCAAAGCATTTGATGATTTTGCCTTGTTTTCCCGAAGAGTTAAGCAGAGCTTAGCTAAGGCCTATTGCCGTCAACCGGGCCCAAATTATTGATTCAAAGCATTTATTTTAATTAAACCAATTAAAGACACTTTTGAACTGTCAAGGAGTCGGTCAACCAGAAAAATGAAGTTGCCCATTCCAAAGCGTAGTAGGTTCTTATGGAGAAGAACGGGCAAGAAACTCCACGGACACTCTTTTAAATTATTTTTTTTGTGTAGGGAAGGCCGGTCAAAGCTATTTGTAGATGGCATGACCATAGATAGGTCCCTCCAGCCGAGCTCTACTAAATTTGACATTTTGTCCATTCAATGCCTTTCATTCCATTTCGTGTTCATACAATGTCAGAATTTAAAACCTATAATATTGTTTAAGTTCTCATAATCTCTCTCTACAAAATATTTACGACATATCCTCAAACACTGTTTAATTAAAAAAATAATATCTAAGAATAGCTTTAACTTTCATTTTAAGTCTTTCGGAAAATGGATAGACTCCAATTTCGGAGCATTTAGGAACACAACAATGAATCATTTTCGCAAAAATAAAATAAAAACCATCTCTCGCCTTGTCTTAATAGCTTGTTTTAGGAACTAGCTACGACAGCGCCATTTTGACAACTGCCTTTAAAAGGAGACTGTCACTCAGGTGACAGAAGTGACGTTCTACTAGAGTCTGACCAACGAAAGCTGTCCAAGAAAAAGAGCGGCAATTTAAAAAAATCGTGAGGTGTCTCCCTTGCCACAGATAATATAATACTACGTACCCTTGCTATACACTCTTTAGACAGTATTGATACTATTTACTATTCAAGAAATTAATATTCTGCGATAATAACAAGAGTATTTCATATTTATGGAATGTATAGCAAGGGTTGACAGGACTTGATGTTTTAAATTGCCGCTTATTTCTTGGATAGCTTTCGTTGGCCAGACTCTTAGCCTTTTTAGTAAGCCGAACTTTCTCAATAACGTGTTATATTAACAGAAAGGTGCTAATCTAGGAATTATTCTTGATCCAGGGATACATTTTATATTCTTAGTGGGTCATGGTTTCAGACAAAGTGTAATTTTTAAAATATCAAAGTAATTGGTGTTTAAAATATAACTTTGGAAGTTGTTTTAAAGACTATAATGGAAACAGGAAACTAATTTTGTTGTATAGTTTATACTTTCAAACCGTAAATCCAAAGAAAAAATTGTTTGTTTGAACTTTTGAAGCAATTTCATAATGGATTGTTGTATTATATTTAATTTGGAACGACATTGTGGTTTCTGTTACCCTAATACAAATGAAACAGAACTTTCTTTAATTTGGGATAATAACGAGCAATTTGGCTGCTTTTCTATAATATTCAATGATTGGTTTAATATTTTGGGTTTCAAGAACCTACAGACAAACAGGAAGTTCCAAATCATAAACAATTGAAAAAGATACGTTACATAAATCCCTATAATTATTTCCAAGCTATTTCTTAAGGTAATTATATTTTAAGAAAAAAATACAGTTTCGTATTTATTACTTCATAATGTACGTTACTTATGGCAAGGCTACTGCCCCTATGAAATAATTTACGCTCAGATGAGTTTTCATTTCAAAAGAGTACATTTGTAATTCATATTAATTATATACACAAGTGCTCACTGACCTTCCTGTTTTAATTACACATCATACACCGTTTCATAGTTCACGGCTGTGATTAAAATGTCTCGTAAAATTCATAAGGCGTTATCGCGCGATGCATCTCCATCGAGCGAGCCTCGTTTATGTTAATTTGAACCTCTTTAAAATCATAATGCGCAGTGAGCACCTCGCTTCCTTTCCAGTCATAATGGACGCAATTAAATCTGATAAGGCTCACGACCTTTACACTTCCTCCGGTGTTGCATAGACATAGTGGAGAGAGTGTTAATTGCTCTTCGTCTGCAGAGCGTGCGGTGCGCGCACAATCGGCAGGGTAATAGTGCTGCCCCGCCCCCTGCTCGCCAGCGAACCGACTCGACTCGACTCTCCACTGTAAAAGGAACTGGAGCTGCACTAATTGGCCGCGGCACGCGCCGCGCATGCGCGCTGGCTCGCCCCGCGACACGCTAGTGATGGGATGTGAAATCGAAACACAACTCGACTTTAAAATTAGTTGACTTTTTGCACACGAGTGCAATAAGAGACACGATAAAACTGCAGCGTGGAGTCATAACAGTTATTCGATTTCGACTTTCTAGCGAAATTGCAGCGACATAAAGTGATCATCACGTGTTTTTTCGTAATTTCATATGATACGCAATCGAGATCAAATTGCCGTCGGGGCATGATTTGTTACATTTCTCTTTACGGTTAAAGCAATCTATAAATAGTAGTTTAAATTTATTTTCACCTATAAAGAGAAACAGGGGCGACGCGGAAATAAATCGGTAAGATTTATGGCGGGTGCTCTGCTTCAGCACGTAGCCGGTACTCCGGTAGGCGCGGGCGCCCGCGTGCGCACTATTACAGCCGTGTTCATTTCACGGGCGCGCGCCTCCGTCTGAATTTTATTCGGAATTACCCTGCATTCGCCTTTTTTAGTACGCGTGGCAATTAAAAAAGATAGATTGCAATTTGACCCGCGGGCGCGGAGCGTGACGCTCGGAACGTTATTATGATGAATGCTCGCCACTTACGATACGAGAGTGCTCTCCATCAGATAATAGCCTACTGGCTCGCCTTTCATGTTTGCTTAACATTGTACTGTATGCGCCGCTTGATGGACTTCTGAGTAATTGAGCATTTTAATACGAGACCCGCTTTCTGATCAAGTTTGAAGTCCATCTGATATTGATTACTTGATCTTTGAATCTAAACCAAAAAAATCCTACGTTTAATTTAAACTATCAATAAATTCATTTTGCCACCAAAACATAATATTACCTTTTACCGTTACAGTTCTCCGCCAATTTTAACCCACCTACATTTCTCCGCAGACCCTACTAGCAATATCGCGGGTCGGTCGAGGTGGGAGGTCGCGTCGCAAGCGCAACGGCGCAGGCGCACCCGAGCACTCGCCGCTCGACCTATCAGCGGCCGGCGAGAGCGCGGCCAAGCGCGCGCGTCTTTCCGCCAGCCCGAGTACTCGGAGTGACAGCGATGAGAGGGACAGGGTCTCCAATGATGGTGAGTACTGTTTTTTTTAGGTTTAGGTGTCAGCCTAAGCCCGTGCACGGCCTCGACCTACACGACTAGCATCAAGCGACACGCATCTTTTTACAGCGACTACGGAGAAAACACATGAAATTAATTGTTTAGAGCATACCACAATTCAACGCCACGCGACGCAAAACGCAGTTGCAAGACGCCTGTCGCTTGAGCGTGTAGGTCGTGGCCACGGAGTAATGAGCCACCCAAAGTAGGCTTCAGCAGTGGCTGGCACCAATGACTTAGCCATCTGCTAACCATCTAACCATAGAGAGTTCGTCGAAAATCGAAATTGTTTCTTATGTAGATGCACTCCTTTTATCCCAAGAGTTTCTTTGAAAATATCAAGACCCTGCCAACTCTTTGGTTTTTGTTCAAATGTAATGTCAAATAATTACATGGTGTATATATTATTCATCCTTGTAGGTTCTGAATTAATTAGGTAAAGAAATATTGCTATTTACAAAAGCTTTTAATTTATTCGTTTACAAAAGCTTTTAATTTATCAATGTGTCACCAATACAATACCATAATTTATGAATCATTATAAAATAATAATCTTCAAAGGCGAATAGATAATATTAATTCTCATAATAACTACAGCGCCTCTATGTTAACAATAAATCATAAGGCTATTAAAATGCCCAGGTGCTAAATATCAACTAATTATAACGTAGTATTGTCATCTTATCACATAAGTATTCATTATGAAACAAGACTCACAATCATATGGATAACTATATTAATTTTACCATCGCTCACTAAAGTATTATAAACATAGTGTAATGTTCGATTACTTAAAATAATAAACTTCATTTCTGTTTAATACGTTTTCAAAATTTAATTTAAAGTAGCAATAAATTTTAATTTATATGACGTTAACTTTTCCCTTAGATCGTAGTGATGCGCGTGGCGAGTGCCTCTGCGCTGAGGCGCGCGCGCGCCTCTCCGCCTGGTCCGTCGATGAAGTCTGCGACTTTATCAATTCCATCGATATCTGCGCCGAATACGCAACGGTAAGTGCACATCACTATTTCCGAATTCAAATGTAGAACACAGAACTTTGATTGGTTGACAGATATTAAAGAGAGGTACAAATGTTATTTAGTAATAGTAAAACGTAAGATATATCGATCGATATCGATACAATCTAGTAGATTATTTTATAAGCAGGAAATTGCATCTATAAATTTTATAACACGATGATCTATAGCAGGTTGATGAGTCGTAAATATAGCAAGAGAGTTCAGCTGAGGGCGTCAATCAGGTGCTTCAATAATGAATGTGTTACTTAAATAAAGTTCTATTACAATTATAATAAGGTTCACTGCAACGACCATTAAGTACTTTCATCGGATCCAATCATAGTATAAAGTGCAAGTCGATACAAATTCGTTCTCGGAGGCAGATAGGGTCGATTTACACGCCAACGGATCTTTGAAGAAGCGTGCGCAGATATAATCAAACGTGCAGCCTGAGTAATGTTAAAGTATAAAATATATTGACAGAACTAAAATCTTTACGATTATTTTGTCACTCGTACAACGAGAGAAAAGAGGAAAATTATTGTGTTTTAAATCAAGGTTAAAAATATATTTTTGAAAGTCATCTTTGCGTTTTATAGTCTTACTAGCTTTTGCCCGCGGCTTCGCTCGCGTTAATTTAGAATTTGACAATAAATTCGGGTTGTACACAGCTTGTTGTTTGGCGTTTGGCGGCAAAAAGCTCTTAACACACTATTCAAGTTTCTTTATTAATATAATTCAATCATGATTCGAAAGACACGTGGCGCCAGCTATTACAATAAGAACGTTAAAGTTGTTTTCCTCGGGAACAGTACTTTTTTTCGGGATGAAAGGTACCCTATGTCCGTTTCTGTACACCTGACAACATATTAAATGCATTTCAGGATGATCGGTTCAGTGGTTTAGGCGTAAAAAGGTAACAAACAAACAAACAAACTTACTTTCGCATTTATAATATTAGTTATGTTATTTTAGGATTAAACTTAGGATACTCTTCTCCAACACATTTGACGGTAGCATAATCCTATTAATAGTATTTTAAACTTTTACATTAGACTACGACAACATACGATTGCCCTTACAAGTTACGACCTAACAATAGAGACGTACACGTCACTACAATAAAACGTCACTCCATCACGTCGACTGTGTGATTACTAATATAATCATTCACCGTTCCACACCATACCACCATTTTATCAAAACCCATCACGGCCATACACCCTCCATACTTCGACACACAAACTCAAGTGTCTAAAAGCCTGGCCAAGTTCGGTTACATGTACAGATATTGTGTGTTCGGATGTTTGTACACTTATTTTCATTAAATTTTAATTGCGTACCACGGTGAAAGGGAACAAATAGAACAAGAGTATTGAAAAAGAATCATAACTTGCTTTAATTATCCGGAGGCTGATGTTATGTAAGTGCATCTTTGTTGACGTACCTTTCTATAGCTACCGCGTTTCTTCATAAAAAATAAGTTTTGATTCTCATTTGTTAAAAAATGTTTCGTGTCTTTTCTGTGTTATAGAGCCTGAGAGAGAGGGCTTTTGTGTGTTGTGCTAGATTTTTTTGGCACAATCGTAAATAGCTTTACCTATCCTAAATTACTACCTATCTTAAATGCGATGACAGTTCCAATTAAAGCACAACCTCTGAGTTGTGGTATGCGTTTTTAGGGTCTTTGTAGCTACTAGAAAGCTCAAATTTTAGCGATGAATACCTTATGGCTATCGTCTTATTATTTGACCAGTAACTACAAATTTACATCATTTTAATACGCTGTTAAATGAGAAAGCATATAATTAACTTCCTGAGTTCTTAATAAACGACTTCGAATCATCGTAATATCTAAATCATAACAAAACATAAAGTTTTCGCGACACAACACCGTGTCCCTTTGCAATATTTATTGTAAGTTTCTGCGTAATATTGGTTCTGTGTCAAATTCATTATTGTACGGTCATTGGTCGGTAATAAACTCGCGATTCTATTGAGTATTAGTAAAGTTTACAGCTTTAAGTAGCTACGGCTTATTGTCAACCGGCTGTGTCACCTGTACACCCGTCTTCGGGAGTTCTTGCATAATGTCCATACTGTCCCTTAAACTATATAAATCTCGATAACTTACAATGAACTGTAATGTTTAAAATATTTAAATACTATATACAGTGTGAGTCTTCATAATGTGCACATATCGAAAAGAGTGAAACTAAGCTTAATTTTATCGACGGAAAAAAAAAAAAAAAATATTAAACGATTTTTTTTTACCTACCTCTACCTGCTAAAGTAAAGTACGTAGTCGAGTGCAAGGCCTTTCTTTAACAGTTGATAGGAAACGTTGTGATTGAGTTATAAACATGGTATTTTTACTTTTGGAAAGCTGATACGATGGAAAATAATTTAAAGTAATAAAAAAGGGTAGGTAATCAGGACTTTTACTGAGAAATTTTACAATTATTATAAAAATTTATGAAAAAATATCAGATGTTTGTTATAAAATCACCCTAATACTCAATTGAGGGCGAGTTTTTCGTTAGTTTTTATTTTATGAAGACGCCCTATTATTTCCAGTCATTACTGAGTTTGTTTCATCGTGACAGATCGTTTAGTTTAAAAGTTATACCGATTTGTTTACACAGGGGTCACAGCAGCGAACAAAATTAAAAAAATGCTATAAAAATTAAATTAAATTTTTAGATTTTTTTAAACTATTTTTTCCGTCGATAAAATTAAGCTAAGTTTCCCTCATTTCGATATGTGCACATTATGAAGACTCACACTGTATATACAAGGTTATTTTTAAAACGTCAATAACCTCTTAAGGGGTCATTGTACTCATCACTATGAACCACTTATACTATTGGACCAAAACTGAAATCGCGAAAAAAAACCAGCTGTTCCCTACATGTATGTTCGAATAATTAGATAAAATGTAGGGAACAGCTGATCTTTTTTTCGCGATTTCAGGTTTGGTCCCATAGTAAAAGTTGTTCATAATGATGAGTACTATGACCCCTTAAGAGGTTATTGACGTTTTAAAAATAACCCTGTATATTACCGATTTATTTGAAGTGAATGGTGTGATGGAGTCATCACACCATTCACTTCATAGTTCTTGATCATAATTTTTCGTAGGTATTTAAAAAAAATAATTGTCTTCCAGACAGAATTTCGGCTAGTCTCCTTACTAGCCTTCGGCGGGCATACACAGGGGCACTCTCTCTTCTCTCATTCCCCCACTCTCATATTACGATAGGACGGCAATCTGACACGACCGGAAAGAGATCAGGCGCAGGACGAGTGTTCATCCCCCGTGGGCTGGCAACGTCGCATTTCTAGAAGATTTCCGTGATTATTTTATTAAATTTAAACCAAGTACTATTTTTTTTCAGCCAAGTACTAGATCGTTGCATTTATAATTAGCAGCATAGCACTTTTTATTGAAGAAATCCTTTCCTGAAATGTAACAATTGAGAATCACATAATCTAAAAATCTACGAACTTATACCAACAAAACATAATAAACAAAATAGAAGTTATAAACAACAAACATAAACCAATAAACAGAACTGCCATTAAAACAGATGTAAGTTAACATTAACAAGCATATTGTTATAAAACATTTCTATTAGCTGATTGAGTAATAAAATAAACATCGCTTTCTGGCGGCGCTTGCGCACAATGAGTGCCGTGACGCGAGTCATACCCATAATATTGCCCTATTTAGGGTTGTACGATGCAAAACACGAGGTTTACTTGTTTTTTACGACTAGCGGAGAATATGATCTTGTAGGTTATGTAAATTAATCGCAAGGTGCTTTGGCAGTATTGAAAGATCCTGATCATAGCAATCAGTCGTCATATTCGTCTTGTCATCGTAGTAGCCTTTACTCCCTGCGATTAAAAATCTTTATTAAAATATATTCATTAGACGTCACCTATTTCAATATCCTATCTTTCCCGCTAAAACGGCTGAACGGGTTTGGGTGAAATTTGACACAGGAGTAGACCATGATCTACTTTTTATTCCGGTAGTACGTACCTTGGGATAATTTCCGCGGTTTACATGCACGGGGGGAAGCCGCTGGCAAAAGCTAGTACCAATATATTTAAGAAATTAAACATTGGAAGTCAAATAAAATACCCAAAATCGGAATTCCGGAACCCACCATCCACACTACACAGAATTCATCATTGGGTGTTCTCCTAGTTCCAAAAACCGTATAAAGTATATTCTAATATTATTTGTTTTATTTTATTAAGTGAATTGTTTTTGATGGTACGTATTCTATTTTCTCATCTACTCATACACACGTTGTCTACATCTCTTTCATTATTTATTTATTTATTAAAATCTCCCTTACAACTATCATTACAGGTCATTAGCGCGGTCTTATAATTAACTTACAATCTAAAATAAGCATTACCTTTGTACGTATTTTTTCTGTTCTATTCTTCTCGTCTATTTATATACAAGATGAAACATAAATAACATTTAAATTCTGATAACTCATCAAAATGTAGGGAACAGCTGATTTTGTTTTCGCGATTTCAGGTTTGGTCCCATAGTCAAAGTTCTTCATAATGATGAGTACAATGACTCCTTGAGAGGTTGTGCGTTATTTATATTACATCTTTAATATGTGTGTACATAAATGGCTAAATAAATTTAAAAAAAACGAGTTTGCTTTAGACCACTGAAGTTTAGTAGTTTGCTGAAGTAAAACTCAAGTGTATAAACAGCCAGTGTGCATTAAAAAAAATACCTATTACGGCCTGCGGTGGTGACGCGGTGTGTTCCATGTTTAAAATTTAAAAAAAATACCTATTAAGCGGGACGGCCTGCGGTGGTGACGCGGTGTGTTCCATGTTTAAAATTTAAAAAAAATACCTATTAAGCGGGACGGCCTGCGGTGGTGACGCGGTGTGTTCCATGTTTAAAATTTAAAAAAAATACCTATTAAGCGGGACGGCCTGCGGTGGTGACGCGGTGTGTTCCATGTTTAAAATTTAAAAAAAATACCTATTAAGCGGGACGGCCTGCGGTGGTGACGCGGTGTGTTCCATGTTTAAAATTTAAAAAAAATACCTATTAAGCGGGACGGCCTGCGGTGGTGACGCGGTGTGTTCCATGTTTAAAATTTAAACAACTTCCGTTCGCCTCCCCGATCAGTTTCCGTAACGGTCTCATCACGCATTCACCAGCTTACTCCCCAAGTCAAGCGTGCGTAAAGAAGTTTTATTTCAACAAGCAACACCATTTTCATCTCTTCAGCATTTTAACTCCACCACACACCATCATAAGTTCCGTAACTTTCGGCAGCCCTAACTGCATGCCTCACATTACACAACAAAGTTTAATGCACAAAGCGTCGAGCATGGCATCGCATGCATTATGTCAATGTGAGGCAACAAAGACGTGGGAAACAAACTGAAGATTTTAAATTTCCATAATATTTGTATCGCGAAATTGTGCAATGTTGGTGAGTGGGGCCCGGAGCGACACTTGCCCATGTTACATACGGGTATGAAGAACTAACAATGTCTTATTGTCTCACATCAACATGTGATCGGAATTAGAAACGATAAATTAGAGCAATAAAAATGTAATCGATGATTTGAGAACTTGGCTCAACGCACTACCGCGCGTACAGTTTACATTTAAAAAAATTGTATTCCAATAAAATATCGACGCGTATAAATGTCCACGGTATTTAAATCTCGTAGGCTCATTCATGCAAATACTAAAATAGAAATATGTTAATGAGACGGGTCAATAAATTCACATACATGATAACATGCGCTAAGGACGTATTCAATGTAATTGTAATTTTAAAACAAGACTCCCCACGCACAAGTCGTGACGTCATTAAATAGTATAAATGACACATCGTAACACATTCTCCATAGGAAATAATCTTTGATGCCTTTCGGTAGGGATGGGATCGAACAAAATAGGTATTGAATAATGAACGGTTTTGCATGTATTTTACAATTTCAATCTTCAGTAAATGGGGGGAAAAATTAAATTTTACCTAAATCCATGCTGTATCCAAAAGTAGGTACACTAATTCCGTGCTATTATAAAGAACTTACTAATTCCATGCTATTAAAAAGTACTTACTTATTCCATGTTTAATCTGTCACTTCCTGTTACAAACTTCCGTCCCTTTTCACGAAATCACTCCCTCAGAAAGTGATAGGAATGATGTTACACATCAAAAACATGCGCAAACGCAAGCAACACTAACGCCGCACCGTGTAAACGGGCTTTTTCACGAGTACAGGGGGTCTACAACGAAGCCATAATCTGAAGTATCGGACGAATTTTCGGCCGTTTCTTGACTTCCAACGTTTCCTTTTTGACTTTAAGTCCTTACCCGACTTCAAGTGACATCTTTGACTTTTACTTATCTCTTTGACTGTCGTTTGTTTATTTTTTTCTTTCGCCGTAGTCAGGAAACGGCCGACCATTCTGCCGATATTTCAGATTCATGTGGCTACTCTCTAAGTCCGTCAACGAAGATACGGGCCCGCCCGAAAATATTCAGTTCGTCGATTAATTTAGTAGTTAATTAGTAGCCACACTGATAATCAAACATGTTGTATGTTAAAAGAGGTGATTTAGCCTATTTCACATTGCTTGGATTATTTTAGTTTACATTTAGAATAAGATCTTTTTGTTAACATATACTTACCTTTCTGTTAATAAAGACCTTTAAAAATCAAATCAATCAATCAATTGATCCGTCAAAACAAATGACAAATTTAATTTATCGAGCAGGTAAAAACCACTGTCAAATCGTATTGTCATTCATTCTCAGTTCGGGCTCCGAATTAATCTTAAGTCCGTAGGTGATACGGAGTAGGAAACGCCCGTAACCTTGGCCGATATTACGGAATTAGTGTTAGCGAGTAGACCCCTAGACACGCAGGTTTATTAATTCTCACACATTACACATCTGTCAGAAAATATTTTTCCATCAAAACTATTCAATTCACAAGCATGTTCCCTAACCAATCCAACACTGAATCACAGAAAATTACGGTAGCAATATCGGATTACCAAATGATTTATACGCAGAAGTGTCGTGGCGAACTGTGGCAACTGAATTAATTGTTAGCCAGATAATAATATCGTTTAACCACAAATGATTAATGTTTTTGTAGACTTTTGTAGGCTGGCTACCCTGGTAAATGGTGATTTATTTATAGTTTGCAATAAACGTCAGTTACTGGTTTAAAACAATACCCTAGTTCGTGTTGAAGGTGGTTTGGTAGTTGCCGGTCGGTGTTGTTCGAATAATTAAAGACACTAGAATTTAATTTGGAAAAAAAATGCTTGAGATCGAAAAACCTTTAAATATTTCACTTATGTTACGCCAAAGAAAATTATAGGTAAACATAATTAGACATTGAGCTTGCTCAAAAGTGTTATAATTTAAAACCATCAGCAGAAGTCAGAGGCGATACCAAAATAAATTGGGGGCTTTTTCGTTACCATTTATTTCACTTTTACAGCGGCTTTAACTTTTGGACAGATTTAATTTTTATTGACTATTTGATTAATACTCTGACTGAAGAAAAACGCAATTGGGTATTTTCTCAATAGAATTGAATTTCGAAAAGACCTCTACATTTTCATATTTTTTTCTCTAATTCTAAAATACAAAGTAATTTAATTGGAAAATTACATTTAAAATGTGCGTATTAGGTAATTGAAAACTGCCTGAAAATATTTGTGATACATAGCTTAATTTATTTTTATTTGGTTTGGCGCTCTTACGTTGTTTTATTTTGGTTCCAGCGCATTGTTGCGCTGTGTTTTTTCGCATGTGGAAGTAATTGACACTTTCTTATACCCGCCCAGTTCAGTTTTTTACGTATCACCTTAAGGCTCCCGCAGGCAGGCGCGACGCGACAGTGCGACGCGACTCTAGTAGAACAATTTCTATGAAAACTTCATAGCAATTGTTCCACCAGAATCGCATCGCACCGTGTGTCGCAACGCGCCTATCTGTTCCGGAGCCTTTAAGGCTCTTACAGACTGGTGCGATTTCGCGGGCGCGACGTGACTCTAGTAGCATAATTTCTTTGTCGGTGCCTGTCGCGCCCGCAATATCGCACCAGTCTGGACAAGCCTTTAAATGAAACAGCTATCATATTTATTACACAGAACATATTATGCAATGTTTACTTTATTGAAAATAACAACTGCCTCATTGGTCAAGTGGTCGCAAGCGCTACTGCTGAGCATAAGGTGCTGAGTTCGATTTCCAGGTCGGGCAAAGTGTTATTTGGCTTTTCCATTAGGAATTTCTCAGTAGCAGCCCGGAGTCTGGATTTGTGGCCGGTTGATGGCAATAGGCTCGCCCCTATTACATGGGACTTAAACATAACTGGTGAAATGTGAGTGTACTTATAGGTACACCTCTGCCTAACCCTTCGAGGATTTCAGGCGTGATGTTATGTTATGTAAAAATAACAACCGTGTGAAAATGCGTTTCGGCTAATTTCGACTAATTTGAATAATATAAATTGCCAATAAATTAATTCATTAACGACTTTTATAACTTATAAAACATTAATTAGGAATCTCCCGCGGTTTCGCACTTAAACCTCATTTCTGTCCCTAGAGCGTGAAACTTGAGAATCTATAGAAAACTCATGAATATAAATTTCAATAAAATAATTATTAAATATTAGAAATGAATAATTCAGTGTAGCTGCATGATGCCTCAATTAAAATATCTACGGAAACGGAAACAATACTGACTACTAAAATTTTTACGATAGCCAATAATTCTAAACGCTACTTTATGGTACAGATCCGGAAAACAGGGTATTTAACGGGCAATATAAACCACAGGCAGCACCATAAAACTACCACCAAAATATAATACTTCTAATAAATTCAATTGAAATTGAAGCTTTTTGTCTTGTGGATGTCGTGAGCAATAAACAAACCAACACGCAAACTAACCTGCCCCACGAATTTGTAGATGGCATCGGGTTCTGCGCCCGCGCAACGTCAGTCAATCCGTGCGTTTGCGCAAGACGTCGTGCGAGACGCGGCAGCGGCGCTCACACCATCAGTAACTAATGCAGTTGACACTAAACCTATCACGTGGATCTTAATAATACCAAAATAATTGAATTTAGGGTTCAATTGTGACTATTATTTGTCGAAATAGCAGCGTTAATAAGTTAAGCATCGTGCACCGATTTAAACGTTACTATTTGAAAACTCACACAATAGCAATTAGCATAAGCATAGCATAATCAGCCTATAATATTCCCACTGCTGGGGCACAGGCCTCCTCTCTTCGAGAGGGACTGGGCTGTAATCTATCACGCGCACGCGGGCCCAGTGCGGGTTGGTAGATGTCACATGTCTTTGAATTGTTGGTTCTAGGACATGCCGGTTTCCTCACGATGTTTTCCTTCACCGTTTTGAGAGCAGTGGTGATGAAATTATTTACACAAAGTAAAGCGCCTGCCTGGGTTCGAACCCACGACCTATGACTCGTAAGTCGGGGCCGTTACCACTGGGCCACCACTGCTCCTCATTGCAATAGCAATTGCTTGGCTTGAAATCTTCTTTTCCTCTATTTCCCTCTAGACTAGTTATGAATGACTTTACTCACAGCCAGGTAGAATCGGAGTCCTTGCTCAAACCATTAGGCCACTCACTGCACGCACGCAAAAATAATCCCGATCACAGATCACACGATCCTCTAATATCACTTGAAATACTTCGATCTAGATGCGCCTAATCCTAATTGCGCATTGTCACCTGCGCGGGCGCACCATCGGATGCTCGTGCGATCGTGACGCAGTGTCGCAACGAACCGTGATTTATACAAATTACCACTGTGTATGCGAAATATATAACGTTTAAATTATAGCAATATTCGATGGGATCGCTTGCGCACTGGGACAGATTGTGTTGTAATAAGGCCGTGTGTAATATTGTTTTCATAGTGGTGGCAAAAGATGTTCTTTGTCGCACCTTTTACCTGCAAGTAGTTGTGTTATTATGCGACCTGTGTTTCCCACTGACAAACGGCCTGTCGGTTAAATGTCTCTAGAGATTCTTCAATGTTTCAGCAAAGAAACATTTGAAATGTCTCTAGAGATTCTTCAATCAAAAATGCAAATAAACATTTGAAATGTCTCTAGAGATTCTTCAACGTTTCAGCAAAGAAACATTTGAAATCGTTTGCGCAAAATGAGTTGGTTCAGAATTTTTGCTACAATTTATGAGTGATATTTAAATCTCAAATAAACTCTGGAAAATACGCAACTCTTTTTCATAACTTAACATTGTAGTTACAAAACATGATCCCCCATACATTCCAACTGCAAATGTAAGTTTTTACGCACAATATTGAGTGATTTACCATGTTATTTTAAGATCACAGACTTCATATAGGTTTTCCTGTAATCTGTAAGTAAATAATTATTTTCTGTATTTTTTTCAACATTTTAGTCTGAGTAGTTTCGGAGATAAGGGGGACATTTTTCATCTATTTTATTAAATCATTTCAAAAGCATTTCTTTTAAAATTATAAAAAATATATATGAAATCCTTAAAACAAGCCCTTTCATTTGATATGTCACACGGCACAGTCGGCAAAACTTTTTTTTTTTTAATTTTCTAAGTTGCGCCTCAAAAGTCACCTCCATATTCAAAATTAATTTATTTTACGTAACACTTCCGTGTTTGGATTACATAAGTTCATATGTGTATCAAATTTCAACTTAATGGGTCCAGTAGATTCGGAGCAAATCAGCTGTGACAGACGGACAGACAGACAGACACGAGTGATCCTATAAGGGTTCCTTTTTTTCCTTTTGAGCTACGGAACCCTAAAAACATCAAAAACATACGACTATAGTAGAACGAATTTACCACCGTGTAGAAGATGTCTAAAACACTTGTAAATTACGCACTTTACCTCTCAGCAATACATATCGGTGACTTGGAATTCCGTACGAAAATAAATGAGGCCCGAAGCCTGCGCCCGCGCAATTAGCGGCGCAGCTAAGTGTTTGCGCACGACGCGAGCGTGCGACAGAGGGCGCTGATAAATGACGCATTTGTAACACTATGATAAATATTGTAAGCTTGATTGAGATGAAAGGAGCCCATTAATATAGTGCCGATAGAAGCGCTCTTGATAGTTATAGGTTTCGAAAGATTGAAGGGAATTGTTAAAGATGTGGTTCAGTACCATCAGTGTCCCTACATCGATCGTGCTTCTTCTACTCGGAGGATTTCTTTAGTAAAATCAAGCTTTCTACGTACCACTGCGGAAACTGTAACTCAATATATCTTACTTAGTCTCAAAGCTGTTGTAGCAATTTCACAATCTCGGATAAGGAAATGTATGGCACCGACAATTACTTAAGAAAACCATTTCAATATATGTAGTGTTTCAGAATGTTAGCAACAAAGAGAAAGGACCTCCAGTTATATTCTCTACAAGCCCTTCTAAGTCGCGAATCACGTCCACAAAATGCCACACACAGACAATCCATCAGTGCTATTCGTAATCACGTTACTAGCATTAATATCACCCAAAACAAACAATGTTCATCACCCGAAGCCATACACGACTCATACAGCAAAAGCCTCAACTATTGTTAAACAGATTACAAAGTTTAACATTCACATGCCAAAACCCCATGTAAAAGAACATTGCTCCACAATTTCATTCTCTTCGTCATCTCGACTGCAAGTAGAACTTGGTATTGTCTGAGATGTAATTACTATAATGGGCGTTGTATCGTGATCAGTCGACGTATATTGTTATGATTTTAGACATGAAATCGAAAATGGTCACGGGTCATCTCCATGTGAGTATTCGTTGCGCAAAATGATTGGGGCTAACACGATTTCACTTAGAGGTGGGCGATCGAATCGAATGATGCATTTCGATTATACCTAGTCGATTAATCGATCGCCGAAATTAGACTGGCGGATTGAATGGTGCTTGATCGTTTTTGTGAATGGGTTTTTATAATGAATGGAGTTGTAACATGAATTATGTGTTATGCTTTAAAGATATCTTCATTTATCAAGATAAGTTTGTCACGTGTTCAAAATTAACTCTCAATTTACTAGACTTGTAAAAAAATGTACATTAAATGCGTACCAAATAATCGATTCTAAAATCGTAATTTGTCCCAACACTACGTTACAGGTCCAACGATTTTATTACTAGTCTAACAACGTTTGTCACGACATTATGTGAAATGTGGCGAAATTGAGATTTCGTCTCGTTTCAACCGAATATAGTTTGAGACTCCACGTCCAATTAGTGCTTAAAAATGCTGGAGTTTTATGACCACTTTATTTTGTTTTATTTAATATTTCCTTATTAAAATTGTCAAAAGTATAGTAAATTAAGTATTTTAAGTATCTTACTTCTGAATTACCTTTGACACCAAGGTTTCTTCTGATTTATCAGACACTAAAGGAAAACTAGTTCTTGCGAATTAATCTGATGAAATTTCTTAACTGAAATAATAATTTAGTTATAATTTTTGTTACTTGTTATGTTCCAGGAATCATTAATTGGTTTTATTTTTTTCTGAGTCTCTACTCACTTTAAAAAACAATTCAAAATGTTTGACAAATTAATCAAACATTCACTTTTTATCTAATTTTCAACTTTAATTTTGATCCATTATTCAAAATAATTAATGTTTATATTATTAAATCACGATAGTAACACGATCTATCCATCAAGTCTAGTCTATTCTTCTAAATAAACAAGCAGACAGCTCAACGCTTTCTATCTTTACTTATACAATAATTAGTGATTGCTATACAATAAACACTTCATTAGTCCCCGTTTACACAACAAGATATTATTGCTACTTATCGCATCCGTGCCGCTCTCGCGTCGTGAGGTGTAAATGGGCTCAACTTATAACACGTCGTCGCATCGTGTCAAAAGAAGCGACTATAATTCGATGCGCACACGATGTACGCCTAGAACTTTGTTAAAATGATTAACTAAATGGATTTCATAGTTTCAAAAAATAAGTCAATTAAGTCAAACTTAGGTACTTTAGTAGCGCAATTTATTATTAATAACTAAGGAAACATTAGTATTTTTTTTTAATACACAACTTTTATACATCGGCTTAAAAAACAAAACCAAATCAAATCAACAATATTATCGAGCACAGTTATTTACAGTAAATCGATTTTTTCTATTAAATTTCTAAAGTTCTTAGACGCAACGCAATTTATATAAGACATTTCGAAAATGTTTTTAGACTTTTGTATCCTACTTATATGAAACAAAAACTAATCGATTCTCACCAACCTAAAAATAATATTATCGATCACAGTGATTTTCAGTAAATCGTTTTTTTGTATAGCATGTCGAAAAATCATTAATATAACGCAAACTAAAAACGCAATAATTAAATTATAACCATCACATTTATTTTACACATATTATTCGTACAGTTTCATAAATGGCGTCGCTCTGTGGAACAGAATTTCTCCGCGACACTAATAAATTGACGCTCATGGACCGCAACTCGGCTCTTCTCGTTTTTTTCTCTAATGATGTTTTAGATTTATTGCAATCTAGTAAATTAGGTGTGAGGAGCGAGGCTGCTAGTTTTTTTTGTATTCTCGGGTTCCGAGATAGATGTATAATCTTTTATTAACTAAAAACATACAAAAAACAAAATATCTTCATACAACAGTTCAACTTCAGTTCAGGATTTTCATGTTAGGCCTTTTACGTGTTATATCTTTATGGAAAGAAAAACCTATACTGACTAATTCATCACACATACAATCCCTAAAATTCTGGATATATCAATCGTTGAATTATTTTCATTAAAATTAAGTAAATTTAAAAATGTCATGTCGCATAATAATATGGTGATTCCAAAATCTAGCTGGTCGAATTTTTTTATACCAATTCGACCCAAGTTTTGTCTATGTAAGCCTACAGAACCCAACATCAATCAAACTAATTAGTTCCAGTGTTCTAATGGTCAAACTATAGTATATTAAGACGCTGACAACAGGTAAACCGCTGTCACTGTCAGGCTGCATACAAAAGAAACGAAGAAGAAGAAGAAGAAGAAGGAAGAAGAAGGAGAAGAATTTATTGCAAAATATGAAGCAATTATTTACTTACTCAAAAATGAGTTGAGTAATCGAAAATAAAAAACAACCAAGTTCTGCATACAAATAAGACGTTCTTGTTATTAATTAAATACCAACCGTACGTTGATATTTAAAACAGATATTTTGGATTGAAACTCAAAGTAAAGGGTTAGTTTACCGTTCACTTTTATCGAGATTTTTATTTAAGCGTATTTTGGTAACAACCAAGCTCTGAGAAATATGTTCAAGAATAACATATATTTTTTCGGCTACCACAAACTATATATAATACATAGATTTGGCAATTTTTTTGTTTAAGACAAGCCTAATTTTATCATTTGCCTCTTGTCAGCGCCTCAAAGACTAAACAAAATTGAATCATGACGGCTTTCTCTACCAGTTAGTGACAGCTGAAAAGATGATGACATTAAGACTTGCCACACACCCGCGATTATCTGAAGCACCTGACATTGTGTAACCGATCGTAGTGAGGCGACTTTTGTTGCACACTTACCATATTTGCATATCGCTAAGTAGCTAAGTAGTTGGCTAAGTAGATTAATGTTTGATACTTAATTTTTGGTTGCAGTCATTAGTGTGTTAGATAAGATGTAATTGATTTTACGTAATAAGTCTTAAACCGTAAACATCGTCAATGTTATAGCCATCTAAGCAACAGATGGCAATACAAATACCACACAGTGCAAAGAGTTAGCAAGAAACAACACGAATCCAAATAAAAGCATAAACATTATATGTTAATTCTCAAGTTCCCAATGCCCTTTGACTTTACGTATGTAAATATTAACAGCTCATACCATCAAATGACACTTGACGCAGTGAAGACAACTCGCCCTTTAAACAAGACAAAGGTTAAAGAGACAAAGATCAAAACGCTAACGCAAAACACGAAATAAATGGAAACATTAACGTTAAAACTAAAGTAAATAAGACATTAAACAAGAACATTACTACTGTATTTGCTTCCAATTTCTCCATAGATAAGTCTCTACTGATCAAATGCCCTGACGTTATAAGTAAACAGAGAGAATTAAATTACCAATCATTTGGTTCAACAGTACCGCATAGTTCAGTAGACCAAACACGGGCAAATCGTAAACAGTTCAGGAATCAATCAGTGTTTATTGTATGCATTATACGTAACAAGAGCACTATATCCATTAGAAGTGTGTCGTCTGGTCACTGTCTTCGTCGTTAACAAGTTTAGACTGTTGGATTGCTGTACAGATATTGGACTGTACGAGTAGCACAGAAGTTCAGGATGTTCATGTTAGGTGTTTTATAGAAGTGTATGTTACAGTTTACAGTAGTTTAAGAAAATACTTTATTTGAAATTATTTCTGATTTTAGATTATTTCTCACCGTTAAATTGAAATATATTTCATTCATTTTTGTCCTAACTTGATGCAAAAGTCGCAATATCTTGTGAATTTAATTCAGTTGTGCTTTTCCTCACTCTACTGTATCCATCACAATATTCACAAAAGTCTAACAAGCAATGACTCAACAATTTCCTAAACGTCAACTGAAGTGCTCAGTAAAACGTTCTGCACGAAACGAAACTACCGTTGACAATCTGCTTGATAGTCCAGACATCTATATCGCCCCGAGCGTATCGTCCGACCCCTGACCTCAATTAAATGCCCCGATACGACCTAACTCAGCTACGATTTTACTGAAACTATTTATTCGCTCATTTAATCGACATGCCTCTAGCCCTGTATCAACTAACTTCTGAGCTATTACTGATATTCACCGTCAATTAAAATAATCGATTAATTAACTATTTTACTTACAATCGATTTTATCGTTCGATCCATATTTATGGAACGTGTAATTTGTTAAATTGGGTCCAATTAATTGTATGTATTTTAGACTGAATATATTGATATTGGTTTATTTTATCTGATGAAATAATTAATGTAATAATAGGCGTAATTGATTTTATGTTACTTTAACAGGATTAAAGACAATGCTTTTCTTCAGTATCTAAGAAATAGGCTGCATTATACTGTTTTAATTCGGACATTATTTCAAGAATTTCAAATTGAAAAAATACATCCATTAAGGAGTACCGCTAGGAGCACTACTAGGCCCTTTCTACCATAATGGGCCAATAAGTTACATCAATCTCCTCTTTTTTCAACACATTACTGTACAATAGTATCAACAAGAATTGACACTATACAGAACCTCGTTGACCAATGACGTGTGATGTGACAAGTCACCAAAGAATGCAATAACGCATGCATGATTAATGACAACTTTCTATAGCCCTTGCTAACACCTGTGTCCCTTCGACATACTTGGAACGAAAGCAGATAAGAATTCCCTAGTCGTACATGGTCCAAATAAAAGATAAATAGATAGAGTTGAGTTTTTTGTAAATAATCAAGATTAGATGACAATACAAACAAACATGAAACAGTAGACTAGCCTAATTATATATTTTTGCTATAATAAAATAATATTTACAATGACGGCTCTGCGGGTAACAAGAATCATTCAAGAAAGACAGACGAAATTTCTAACCGTTGTACGGTTGAACAGAAGCTTCCTAAATTAGACGATCACACCTAATACATTGCCATAATCACATCTCCAGAAGGACGGACGCTAAAAGACCCTCATAAAAAACCTCTAACTGTCGATCCCGAAAACCTCTCAATGTCTTATAACGTAATAAAAGTTGCAAAAGCGAATGTCCGTGGAACGTGTGTGTCCGTCTGATTCCGGATAAGAGCCGGCTAATAGGGGACCACCAATAAAGTTGACTCGTCGACCGCTGCGACACGGTATCGCAACTCAGATGTGTATTAGAATCGCAATTTATATATGGTAGTTCTATTTTATGGTCGTCGGAATTGCGTTTTGTGTTTTAGAGTTGTTAGTGTGTTTCTTCCGGTTTAATTTAGAACTAGTAAGTATTGGCCTTTTAAATTATCGCTTACAATAAAGTAAGGTACATATTTATCCAAATGATGTGTTGGAAATTCAGATTAGGATTACCCATGAGAATTTAAATGTTAATAAACCAATAACGAACGGAATAAACGTAAAGAGGACATTATTACAACGTCTCAAAGTATAATCTCAATAATAATAGTTACCCAGAAGATATTTATCACGCATTTGTAAAGTTAAAACTAAATTGCTATTATGCCTCATACAAAGTTACGAGATAGAACTTTAATAGCTGTTATCTGAACAAGAATATATTAATTTAAACCCAGAAGTTATAGTAAGGTAACTTATAGATTATTTTAATTGAACGTGAATTGTAATTAACATGCAAGCCGTGAACTAAGTTGAACTTAGCTTTAACTTAACGGCGACATGATATCAGCTTTAATATCTTTATAATTATTGCCATGTTCTATGATCATTGGATATTTACTGTTTATTGATTGGAATTATCTAATACTTACGTTTAAACACATATGTTACAAAGAAGCATGGTTGATAAATTAGCTATTAGTTAAATATGAATTTAGTTGTAACAAGAGTAAATTTTTGGCCATTCACTAAATTTATCGCCATCTAAGTTAAGTCTTAGCTCGAAGCACAATGCACATTTAATTAATTGTAATAATTAATAACAAGCAGTAACACCATTACATAAATCTGTTATTCGATCGTTCATTTCACTATAATTCAGTACTTTATACCTGCACAAGCTGAATCGTTGCTGTAATAGTTATTCGCCTACTACTTTCACGCTGATGTTGCGAATATATTGGATCGTAAATCCCTTATAGAATTGCTCTTCTCGCAGCAAGCCCATGAAAGGGAGTGTAATTAAAGTACCCCGGTGTTACAGTGCTACACTTGACTAGTATAATCGGCTATAATAATAATCTTTGAGAAGCCACGGAACTACTGCCCCCCTCTGCGTTTCCTAAGATATACGATCTCGACCTCGGTTATTATCAAGTAGCAATGAAATCTTATAGCATATTAAAAACTAGTAGAAGTCATCCTCAATGTACTAGAAAACGCAGATAATTAAAAATATTGTTAGTACCAACAAGCAACTACAATTTTATGATATAATCAGTACTAATTACATTCCACAGACCATAAATGCGTTGCATATGTAGATGATCTCATTATAGTGTGAAAAACAACATCATTCGAGAAAATCAAATGCCCTTTTCGAAATAAAACTAAACTGCTGAGTTAAATGCCACCACCCAGATGCTAACCACATAAGCATTATTCAGCCATAAATTGAGCAGGCCATCTAATGACTTCCCAAGCTAATAGCGTATAGAATAAGCTTCTATATACGTAAGAACATTTAATTTAGCTCAATCGAGTCTCGGAAGGCGTGTATTTAAATTGAGACGTCTAGATGCCGAGATAGGAGCTGGGAGCGGGCTACGGAGATGCTATCTCGGGAGTTGGAGCCCTCGTTTGTAAGTTTCTCCGAGACGAGAGGCAACCATCGTTTTTCTAAGTCTTGCTTGTGTATGTTGGATGATTTTGCTTACTGAGATTTATAGAAGAACTTTAAATTATTTACATGATTAAATCTTCTACAATTTGAATTATCACAAAATACCACTGGCCTGTAAGTTATAGAGATAGGTAGAGCGCACTAGAGCGTTATACATTTCTTACGGCACTAATCATAAAAGCCAACTGAGGAAATAAAGTAGTTACGGTATTTATAACGTTATTACTGCCCCGTTTTCTTAAGGCGTGCAATTTCTTTTCTCTTTATAAATGCAAGAAAAAGTCCTAACCTCTTATCTTTCAGTATTCAGACACAATACTATTTCAGTATTTGACGCTCGTAACTTTTACAGAGTTTAAAATATTTTCATCACTTGTACTTAAAAGTATTTTTTTATATACAAGCACGGGATTGGGTCCATAAATGCCTCATAAGCATTTACTACATCGTATAAGACGTTATAAATCAAATTCCTATAAGATTGCTAAGCTATAAAATAATTTTCTAAATCGTCCAGTGGTCGGACATCACGTAGGGCGGCCATCCTTCATCTCGGCGCAATTCCTTTCGGATTCAAGCGACACCGCTGGACATGTGGCCGACAGAGCACTAGGTAATTGTATCACGTACTAAATGTGGAATAATCTTGGACAGAACCTGATGGATCCAGCTTGGAATCCGAGCATATTGGATGTGCTCACCCCGGAAGGGTGAAATGTCATTTGAAAATTGATTATCTTCATATTTTTTATGAACAACGTTAACTTTAGTAGTAAGAAATATTAGTTAAAGGAACATAATTTGAGACTCAACCTGTCTCAAATTATGTTTCTTTAATTAATATTTCTTGCTTGTTGGTGTATTTTTTATTGATGACAATTCTCAGTCGATCTATAATAAAGTGTACAACGTCTGTAGAGATTTGCAAAAGATCAATCAGAGTATGGGCAGCAAAACAAGTTCTTTAGTGCTATGTAGATAGCGCACCACCCACGTGGGCGTGTGACGAAGAATAAACAAGCATCGTTATATCGTCGACCACACGTCGTCAGTCATCTCCTTTGTCTTATCTACATCTTTTGAATAGATCGAAAACAAACGTGCTTTATTCAGTGTTAGTTCAAGATTCGAAAAAATTGCTATCTCAAATAGTTTTGTTATAATATTTTGACACTTATTATCCTAAATCCACTAGCTCCAACGGCTAATAAAATAGCGACAAAAATCGTGCAAGAAATTATTTGCAGCATTCCTTGCTCAGAAACTTGTTAGGATCCATGGAAACTTCATACATTCCAACAGAAACCTAAGTACTGACAGTGAAAAATGACGTACAAAACTCATCAATGGCACCGATCGCATACCTTCAGACGATCATTTCACGCTGACCAATCAGTATTACAGACTTTCGAACGGAAACGTAGAAGACGCGTGCGAGCATAATACGCCGTAATCTGGCGGTGGTAATACCGTGGCGTGGTAATCCCGGCAGATGGTCGCAGATGGCGGGAATGGTCGGCAATCTACGCGACCACTGCCGGCGTCCGCCTGTAATAGCTGTGGTAATAGTCGGACCAGTTTGCGACCTTTCAATCTAGGAATGTCAACTTAGAGCAGGGCTGCCGTGTATGGTTTATTTATGATTCCACATAGGTAATAAATCATACAGCTGACAGACATTTATCATGCTAATTTTCTTTTCATTGATTTGATCACTGAGGATGGTTTTATATGCAAATCGACAATTCGTTTTAATCTAGCATTACCTACTAAATGAATTAATACGTGAAATCCATGTTCTTGAACTATGATCGCATCAGATACTACTTAGACGTTTAGAGATACATAAACATAAAATTATGACCAGTTCATAAATTTTCTATTTTCCAACAGCCACCAACCCTATCATGACGTCGCCCGTGGTCTTTCGAAAGTACTGCTATAGTTTACGTGCGGTCAACATGCACCTTATGACTCCCTAATAAAGTCTGTTTTACATTAATCTAAGTATTGTTGGCATGTCAAGTCATAATGCAGTAACGACCGCGATTGTCCGGTGCTATTTCATGATACAGTTTTATCTCATTGTGGGGTTCGATTACCGGGTAGACCGTGTTACTTTTAACCGCTTAGTTGACTTTAACGGGAGAAACCTTATTGACATTAAGGTGATTGGCAGGTTCAGCTTCAACACTTTATTCTATGTCTAGTTTGCTTTTATTAACTAGCTCTTTTCGGAGCACTACGAAGTCAGATTGACATTGCTGGCCTAATATTTTTGAGTCGAAGATGTTGATAACCATGTCCCGTGATGAAATTTTTTTGAAAAAAAATTGTGTATTTTTGCTAAATAAAAGCTACTACTCGATAAATGAGTATCTAAGTGATAGACATATAAAGTCATAACTTAAAATTTTACTTGTTTTATTAATTAATAGTACCTTTAAAATGCTTTCTCTCTACTAACTCACTTATTTTGCTGTGCCCGACTTATAATTAGATCATATGGACCCTCCATATGATCTAATTATAAGTTTACCACCTAATAATCTACATTTGGAATGCAATAAAAGTATTGAGAATTTAATATTGACAAAGTTTAGTATTTTGAGTTTGGAAATCTGTCTAAATGTTTTAAACATTACATACGTGAAAGTAGAGAAACTAAATGTAGTGTTAGTTAACATGGTTAAATCCTGTCATACATAAGCTTCTCCTCGTTTCGTACGTTTATTAACTGTTATTAACAAACGTTTTATTCCTATTTAATAACTACAGTAATGAAGAAAGAAAATATCCAGTTAAAAATATGTTCTCAAGTGTTCCTCAACTCATTTAAAACTACAATTAACGGGTAATTATCTTGTTATATATTCATTTAGCTCTTTGGAAAATGTTTATATTTCCATTATTATATTTTTTTTACAACTTGTAGTTTTTCATGTTCTCCTTTTTCATACAAGCCCTATCCTAACTAGTTGCTACAGTTTCCTTTCTGGTTTTACCTCCTTCATTTGATTTGCATAGAGAAAGAAACACAAATAATGATAAGACAGAGTAAGCTATCTTATCATTATTTGTGTTTCCTTCTCTCTCTTCCCTAGTGAGATTATCATTTCTATCAAAATCGCAAACGATGTCATAACTAAAGTTGACATGAATATTGTTACATAAACCTTGTTTATTCAAATAATATGCAAGTTACCTCAGAAGTAAGTTACTCGTAGTTCCAGTTTTCATCTTTAACGTATCAGAATCATAATTTTAACAATTTAAAGTAAATGTTTTAAATTAAACAAGGTTTTCACTTTTTAATATATTACGAGGTGTTGTAAAAGCGAGATTAATTAAAATCTATATGATTACGTCGTGTTTCTATATACTTTCTTTCGTTATTTGCGCAGATAACATCTTTTATATAAATATGATTGTGCTCTGTGGCTACTGTGTGATTTTAAATAATGTTTCTGGATCTGAATTCAGGAATTTCAGTTCTTATGTGCTTTCTTTTGACTTAATGTATTGAATATGTTTCTTGACAGTAAATTCCTATTCTATCTACAAGTAGCTAAGTTATTATTTATTGAGCCTTATTACAATAGAACCGTGCCATAAGAAATATTTTCTAAAATTAATCTTTTCCTCGTCGCTACAATTAATATACATACAATATGATACATAACCTCAGTTGTTTCGCTTTTACGGTGACAAACACTATTGTTATAAACTCATATTTACCTCATTAAAAATTAAAAATCCTTGGCAGTTGATCAGCACTTTTGGCTGGTTTCTTAGAATTGATGAAACGATTAAATAATCTCATATTAATATCAAGTAAAATAAGTCTTGTACTCATCATATCAAATATGTAAACATCAGGGAAAACTTGATGCGATCCGCCCAAGGGAGACTAACACCAGAGTTCTTCATGATGAACCAAGAAACAATCAGCCTGCGATAAGTCAGAAACAAAAGAATATCACTAAAGTTTGTTTTGATTAAGAAACGAAAAGCAATCGGTCAAGCAAAACCGCAAATCAAAGCTAGTTCCTACCATGTAGAGCAGCAACAACAAGCAACCAGTAGCTAGTACGTTATGTAAAACAGCGAGGCTTTAGGCGCTATCATTTGTCGAAGTCGCACAGTGACATCTGTCGCCGGCAAAACGAGTTTATCTCTAGACCACACTCATTATTCAAACCTCCACTACTGGGACTCGAACCTGCGTCAATGATAACGATGCGAGATAAATATATTGTCCGCCTTTCACTAAATTTATGTAGGTATGTACCTATAGTTAATCTGCATAGTGTGTTTAGATAGAATGGTGACTGTCTTCCGTATCCTCATGGTCATATTATTGTTGTAGTGGTAGCATTGCTCCAAATCGATCTTGTTTAAACATTTTGATATCGAAACCTAAGTCTGCTATATTCAAGACGAAATCTGGGGTGGCAGCACTGAGATGTCAGGTCCGGGCACCTGTCAAAAGTGTCAAAACGCCTCTATTTTCTTTAGTCGTGACTGAATAATTAACGAATGAATGATTAACGTAATCATATATTTTTATTTGTCGAAATGGAAGACCTCTCGTCAAAGTGGTGCCAACTGGTGGCATGAATTTTCATAAAAACTCTGAAATTAAACAACTTTGCAAATGCTGGTGAATTGTCATCGTATGAAAGGAATTTTACAAATAATATTGTAAACCCATTTAAAACAAAATCTTTGAGAAGGAACATTTAGCCATAGAATTATAGCACTTTTTATACATCTCCTAAAAAGATTCAAGATCAACCGATCATATCTCTCCACAAAATTCTCCAAACCAAATTGAATATTTTAATTACTCACTTTATTGCTCTCATAAAGATTAAAGAGTAAGTGTGAGATATCTCACATTAGTCTCAATCTATATGTGATCATCATCAGACCTTTATCGTGGACTATCACGAAGATATGCTTATTCATCTGGGTTGTCGCACCGTTACGATTGCTCTTAAAATATTGTGATAATATCTATTGCATGCCAGTCACCCAATGATCATAGATATTTCTAGTATTTATTATGATTTTGATTATAGATACAGATAAAGGTAGATTTATTTAATATGGAACCATAAAAAGGATACATTCGCCTATTCTAGACCTTAATAAGACGATCTTTCCCCTAAAATACGGAGATTAGCTGCAGTTCTTACAATTTTATACAATATTAGTTTTAGTATATGCGAAACCCGAAACACGTGTCTAATATTTTTATGTAAAGAATATATGTACCAAATTTCAAAATTGTATCATGAAAAATCACAAAGTTATAAGGTTGTTATGTTACCGGGTTGTCCGTACAAAAATATGCTAACGGCGCCCCCGCGCCTCCAGGGTCGTCTTGCGCTCATTGTTAATAATTTGGCAGTAGTACCTAACCGTACGGCGATTGTATTGTAAGTAATTAAATGGTGATAACATTTTCCATCACACTTAAATGGTTTTGGGACAAAATATAACATGGTGTAAAAATTATTGAAATCGATTCAGTTCCTTATTCTGAAAAAATTATATTCAGGTTTCGCATATACTAAAAATAATGTGGTATAGCTATATGAACCGCCGTCTTTCATCAGGCTTTTGTTTGTGGAGATACTGTAAATCTATTAAGCCTTAAAATTTATTGATTGGCTGATACATAAGTATCTGAAAGGATTTACGGAAATTTTCATAACTCCGACGGCTTATCAAAGATCACTACGCCAGTTCAAATTAGGCAGCTCCTTACTTACACATTCACGTCTACATACATACAGTACCAGACCTGACGCAACCAGTACCTAGCTTCGCTGATCCTCCGATCATTGATCACGTTCATTTGCATTTTCTTACAAGCACAGTTTAAACTAGACTAAACACAGATTGAGAGATAGTTACTTCGGAAAAAGCAGCATTCCGATTCGGAATCCAATATTCATTCGAAGGATCAACTTTCATGGAAATTTCAAACCTCATCTTCGCATATTAGTTAGATCTTCATTAGTAGTATTTCAGTATTAAAATGCCTTTGGAATCTATAGGTGGGCTTGATTAGGAATTTCAAAGTGATGTTTGGTGGAGTTTCTTATTCGACCTTACCTACCTACCCATCTCTCGATGTGGTTACCTTTGTATAATATATGTAGAATGTATTAATAAAAATAAGTTGGATAATGCGTCTCCTGATTATCCCGTGCTGTGCTCCGTGTGGTGCCGGACGTAAAGAATAGCGTCATCCAATTTCTTCCCGTGGGTGTCGGAAAAGGCGACTAAGGGACTTACTAGAGAATGGGCAGCAGCGTTCTCTATGCATTTTCACACCATACTGCGATCGCCAACCCGCCTGCCAAGCGTGGCGATTATAGCAACCCTTTTGGGGGAGGCCTATGTCCAGCAATGGACGTCTTTCGGCTGGAATGATGATGATGATGATGATGATCATCCTCATTCAACACAGGTCACTGAAAACTCATAAAAACCAACAAATTCGACTAGTCATGTAGTCATAGGTAGCTTAATTATATACTATACAACATCATATACATCAACCAGCAATTTGATACAATAATCTGTAGAATTTGCATACTTTTACATAAATTTGTATTCTCCTGATTACTAAAATACCTTCTAGCTATGCCTTGTAAGTATGAGCTGGAAAATCATAAATTATAGCTGGCTGGCTTTTCTTAGCTACTGCTTTTCTTAGCTACTGCCTTTACGTACTACATTTACTAGAAATTGACCTGAACTATATAGGTTGAGGCTGTCTATTATAATTGCGTGTATTTTGCTTCGTATTAGTTTATACGGTTTAATAGTTACCTATTATTTGTTTTATCATGAAGGATAAACTTAATTATGGGTTCCGTACCTGAAAAGGAAAAAAAGGAACCCTTATAGGATCACTCGTGTGTCTGTCTGTCTGTCCGTCTTTGAAATTACACATATGAACTTCTGTGACCTAAACACGGACGTGTTACGTAAATAAATGAATTTTAAATATAGAGGTCACTTTTGGAGGGCAAATTAGAACATTTCAAAAAAGTATTGCTGACTGTACCGTGTGACATATAAAAAAAGGGCTTGTTTTAAAGATTTTATAATATTTTTTATAATTTTAAAATACATACTTTTGAAATTATTTAAGAAAATAGATGAAAAATTACCACCCTCCCCTCTCCGAAACTACTGAGCCTAAATTTTTTGATAAAAATACAGATAATAGATAATTACTTATAGATTAAAGGAAAACCTATAAGAAGTCTGTGATCTTAAAATAACATGGTAAATGACTCAATATTGTGCGTACAAACTTACATTTGCAGTTGGAATGTATGTGGGATCATGTTTTTCAACTACAATGATAAGTTTGTTCTTGGCATTTATTCATCACAACTACGGGCACGCACTTGGTCGACGATTTTTTTGCTAGGTAACACTCCCGTTTGATCGCGACGGATCTAATTATTTTGACGCTATTTGACGAAACGTCTATAAGGACGTTTCGTCAAATAGCGTCAAAATAATTAGTACAGTAACCACCGTTTTGGGTTTTATTCATAAGAATAAAACCCAAAACGGTGGTTACTGTAGTCGCCCAGAAACTAAAGCGGTCATAAAAAAAACAACAATAAACAGTTCATAAAATTATAGCCTACCTTCTCCACAAAACCGTACCATAATCTTTACATAACCCTATTTACTTCCCGCCACCCACAAAGTGGAATGACAGGCAAATGACAGGCAGTGCGCAGAATGACATACATAAGCCAGGCGCGGTTGAGATGGCCACAGACCCAGATGATGGTCATTTGTCGCATTTCACAGATTCATGGGTCTGGCCGCCGCCGCTATAGATTATAGCTCTTATTTTCATCGCAAAGTGAAAGGTTTTGCTTGGGTTGTTGATAATAGGATTGCTTTATTTCGCTTTCTTGTAGTTTTGGCATTGGAGACAAAATCCTTTGCAAAATGTACATTTTACGTAAATACTTCTGGAATCTTATAATTAAGACCTAAATCTATAGAGCATGGTTTGGTCATTTTGAGAGGATGAATGAAAGACTAACAAAAAGTATTTACAAGGCAGATGTGAGTGGAAACGCCGGGAGGGGACGCCGTAGGAGGACATAATTATAGTGACTTAATTGGTGATGTTATTCAGAAAGGTCAGGTGCGTAGTACTCGCAACCGGCGTGCGTGTATGACCAGTGGTATGAACCTAAACGAAGCAAAAGAAGTATGTAAGGAGCGTAACAGGTGGCGTTCTATAGTTTCTGCCTACCCCCATGAGAAGAAGGCGGGAGTTTATGTATGTATGTGTAAATCTATAGAACAATATAGCCGAGAATAACCGAATTGTATCACTATTGAAACCAAAGGTCCGGCTGGTCGGAGCACGCGCAGGTCGGGTAGAAAGTAAATAAATTGGTTGAACAGTCCACTAGCCACCTATCTATATACAATGTGCTATGTATTATTATATAGGCTAGAGTTAGACGTTTGAATACTAAAATGTTTATGCTTTAAGGCTTCTGTCCCGCAACGCGACACCGGTAAAACAATTTTCTTGCGTTTTTCATAGACATTATTCTACCGGTGGCGCGTCGCGCGACAATTCGTGCCAGTATGTAGAAGCCTTTATGTCGTGGTAGAAAGAAATACAATACGTTTATTTACGGTAAACATGACGCAAAAAAGAACATAAACATAAAAAAAACTTTTTTACAAAAAAAACAACCGACTTCCAACAAAAACACTAAAAAGTGAAAAATAACTTTAATTTCGGAAGCACATAACATAACATCACGCCTTGTTTCCTCGAAGGGTAGGGCAGAGGTGTACCTGTAGTACACCCACATTTAATATTATTTATTTATTTATTTATTTATTTTCCAATTTACATCTATCATTACAGGGGTAACCTAATGCGATAGTGTACTTATCTAAAGTTCTAACCTAACTTATTATTATAATTACATTTTGTAACTTATTACAAATAACGCATTCTTTGTGAATTCACTCAGAGAACAACAGAATAGGTCCGAGTCACTAGCTATGAGGTTGAGAGTGCGGATTATATTTAATTTAATTTCGGAAGTCGGTGTCTTTGGTTTTGTATTTTCGTTTATGGCCACCGACTTCCGAAATTAAATTAAATATAATATTAAATGTGGGTGTACCCACATTGACTGACTTACTGATTGATAGATCAGTCAGTAAGTCAGTCACTGTTTCCTTTTGTATGTATTAAATCTATAGTGTAATTCGACATGTTACGACGACCCCAAATAAATTGGGATTAGGGCAGGAGACTGATGATGAAGTATTCAGGCTAAGTTTCAAGTTAATAGATCAACGAAAGAAGATTTTTTTCATACAAACTGTATCCATCCCCCTTTACACCCCCAAAGAGGTTAATTTTTAAAGTGGTTTGCGACTTTTCCATTATTTGACATAGAGGTTATACCAATTTTCGAGTTAATCAAGCCACGTAGTAAAATCCTCTCTTGTAAAATTGACTACCCCTTTTCACCCCGTTATGGGTAGATTTTCGAAAAACCTACCCATAACGATACAAGTTATTCTTCATTTTTGGTCTTAAGTATAAATACTGAGTTTCGAGTTGATCGGACCGCGCGATAAAATTCTTCTATACAAGCTTTGACATCCCATCCGTTGAAGATAAGTTAACAAAAAAATATAAACTTTATAATTTACTTACGTAAGTATTCGTCCAAGTTTCAAGTTTATTAACCAAAGTCCAAGTCCCAAGTTTATTAAAGGAATAAGATTTTTCATGCAAACAAAACCCCCCGTTTTCCACCCTTAAAGGTCAAATTTCCAAAAACCCCTTCTTAGCGGATGTCTACGTGCCAAATTTCAGGCCAATCTGATCAGTGGTTTGAGCTGTGTTGATAGACTAATCAGTCACGGTTTCCTTTTATATGTACATATGGCTAGATATATATGTATTGAGAATCTCCTACTTTTTTGTAGTCGGTTAAAAATCATTTATAGCCAGAGTGCATCTCATGACAATTTCAATAAGACCAAACACGGGTAGGATACATTGTTTTTTAACGGAGTTCCAGTGCCTACCATCCGGCTTCATCATCAGATCAGTTTGATGGTACCATTTTGATCAGAACTATTTATTTAAATTTGCTTCGCTTAACTATCTTAATCCAGATATCTCATCGCCACCCGTGAATTACGTATCACTGAGAAGTTCCGGTGGCCATCTGTGGCCTTCTTCATCTGTTCCATTTCACCAAATTATACTTTCTGAATGCAAATGATTGACTTGTTGATGAAAATATAAAAATTGCTATAGGTATGCCTATAATATTTGAGGAGTTCCCTCAATTACTCATGGATCCCAACATCAGAACTGGATTTTGAAAAAAATGGGACCAATCTGGAAGTATATCCTTTCAATTAAAAAAATAATTTTCCAAATCGGTTCATAAACGACGGAGTTCTGAGGCAACAAATATTAAAAAAAAAAAAAAAAAAAATACAGACGACTTGAGAACCTCCTCCTTTTTGTAAAGTCGGTTAAAAATAAGAAAAGGTTGGGGGAAACATGCGTCACATCCACGCAAAACGGTAGGTGATACTTACATTTTTAAGGAGCAATTTAACCCATCTGCCTTCAAAGCAAGAGTGAACAAGCATATTCTGGGCATGCTCGTTCCACCATAGACCTCATGTATCGCCTTTTTAACCGACTTCTAAAAAAGGAGGAGGTTCTCAATTCGGATTTTATTTTAGGTTTTTTTTATGTTTGTTCGCGCATAACTCCGTCGCTTGCCAACCGATTTGAACATTTCTTATTTATTATTAATCAACAAACATCTAAAAATGTTTCTACATTGTCTATATTAACGATCTTTTCGTTTACTCTGCATTGCGTTTTTTGTTCGCGCATAACTCCGTCATTTACGAACCGATTTGGAAAATTCTTTTTCGGCACTAAAAAGTGAAAAATAACCTGCTAATCGCCTGAAAAACGCCTGATAAAAAAACTTTTTACAAAAAAAAATAACCGACTTCGAAAAAAAGACTACAAAGTGAAAAACAACTTTAATTTCGGAAGTCGGTGGCATAAAACTAAAATACAGATCCAAAGACACCGACTTCCGAAATTAAAGTTATTTTTCACTTTGTAGTCTTTTTTTGGAAGTCGGTTATTTTTTTTTGTAAAAAGTTTTTTTATCTGGCGTAATCACCACACAGATCTTCTTTTTTTTTTGGTTGAAAATGCTTTTTGTTATCATTCATTTGTTTTAAGATGATGGGGTTCTTGCATGTGTCACTTTAGCCTAGGGCACTTTTCGACTGTCAAATCAATCAATCTGCCCGCCTTTTCCCTACTATCTCAGGGTCAGGTTCTAGTCTAACCGGATGCAACTGAATACCAGTATTTTACATGGAGCGACTGCCTATCTGTCCTCCACAACCCAGTAACTGTGTATACGATACTCAAACCCACTTTTTGACTGTGATCGGTCAATTAAGCCTAAGATAAATAACAAAAAAATCACTAAGCTCAATAAAAGTCTTCCACCGTTAGTTAAACTGAAATGCCCATTTAATTCATGTGCAATGGTAAGTTCCAAGATGAAGAAAAGACGACGTCCAAAAGAATATGTAGTGACAAAGATTGAAAAGAATATGCTTAGATGGTTCGGTCATGTGGAGAGGATAAGTGAAAGGCGACTAACAAAAGGTATTTATAAAGCAGAGGTGAGTGGAAACGCCGGGAGGGGACGCCCTCGGAGGACATAATTATAGTGACCAAATTGGTGATGTTCTTCAGAAAGGTCAGGTGCGTAGTACTCGCAACCGGCGTGCGTGTATGACCAGTGGTATGAACGTAAACGAAGCAAACGAAATATGTAAGGAGCGTAGCAAGTGGCGTTCTATAGTTTCTGCCTACCCCCATGGGAAGAAGGCGAGAGTTTATGTATGTATGTGTGTAAGGTCCAAGATTTCAATCAATTAATTTCAGTCTGATCTAGTTTGGCCTCTCATAAATAGTAATCAGGTATTCAATATAAGGGTTTAAGTGCTCTGATTTGAAACTCTTGTCAATTTCCCCTTAACTCACAAGTACATTCATGAGCACTGATATGTAAATACTTAGCAAAGTTCAATACCGATTGTCTCGTGGAATAACGATTGTTACTTTGAGAAAAAATCTATTTCATAACAGTTTGGGTTCCAAAATACTATGTTCGTAGTAAAATTAAATTACGATCAATATAGTTGGAGGAAATCACTTTTAAAAGTTGCTAAGTATATAATATCCATATAAGTGGTCGTGACTGTACATACTGAAACAAAACCACCCTACTAAACACCTTTCTCCAATCCCATCAAAGAAACAAACAAACGGATACTTCAAACTTATTCCTATTATACCATATTTGTTGTAAACCGCGGCCGGCGCACGCGCCGTTCGCCCGCGGCTCGCGCTTGCCGCCATTACTAACTAACGGTGCCCAACTATCGGTTGTACAATTTTTTATTAACTGATGAAGTTTTTCTTTTCAATTCATAATATTTGGACAAGTCGTCAGGCTTTGACTGATGATCGATTAGGCGATGATTGAAAATGGTGGCGGCAAAAAGTTTGCAACACACCTCCTTCCGTTTATCATTATAAATTATGGTCGTAGACAGCAATCATGATAATTTAACGCATTTGGAAGTAGCTGAAAACGTCCTCCACCGAATGTAGGCCTCCCAATGTCTGTATAAGACCAATAGATGTATCTATCTTCTTCTATATAAATCAAAAGCAATGTTTGTTTGTTTATCCTCTATGGATTCTGAAAGGGCTGTACCGATTTTGATGAAACTTTGGTGAGTTTTTCTGCATACGCCCACAAAAGTTTAGAGGTAGGAGTAGGACACACAAACAAAGTCGCACCGGGCAGCTAGTTTACTATAATATCAGTAAGTATTTAATCAATTCAGCCACTTAATCATACGCGCATCGATTAAAATCGATTTAAAACCATTGATGTATTAAATAGGAAGATATGGTACGCGCTCCTCGATGTAGACCGCATAAATTAGGGGAAAGGACACAATCGACCTACATTACTCCCCGTTTGCGGGGAATACCCGAATCGTAGTTTGTTGGCGAGTTGTTATGGGTACGTAACAGTGACAATTATTGCGATCTCGTTCCCGCTATAGCCGGCGTAATATGTCTATCTATTTTGGTTGTCGAGCACATGACGCACGACATCGGATCCATTTAATATTAACGTGATGTTAGAGAGTGGCCTATCTTCCTATTTAATACATCAATGTTTAAAACGTAAGACTTGTAGCATAAAACTTTCGGAATCCTTCCTGCGCTCACATAGCAGGGTCCTTCCTGCGCTCCTTTCAACGTCTCGCGAGAAATTTAGAAAAAAACAATTAACTCCACAAGAACGGATTCATCTCAAAAGAAAAAGCTAAAAGTTAACACAACAGCTTTAATGACAGTACGGTAATAGATTAGCTTTCCTTCCGCCGACACACTGGACACCATGATGTATGGCGGATGCCGCTTCCTACCACAGATCCGGAGACCACTCACGCGCATTTTCTGTGCCTATCATAGCCATTAATGTGCTAATTTTATGATAGTGATCGATTGATAGTGTGACTAGATTTTGTCGCACAAGTTGAATTTAATTTTGTGTGATTATTTATACTTTTAAATAGGTAGGGAATAGTTGTTGGTTAAGTTATGCCGAATGTGACTTTACGCTGTCGTGTGCATTTTGCATTTTGATGTGAAAATAATATAGGATAGTTTTAGCAAGTAAAATAAGATTAGAACCATTAATGCTGTATTTTCTCTGGTTTCAGATTGAGTTTCAATCCTAACGAAGTCCTGAACACTTTCTTGACGTGAAATTAATCCGTAGTTATCCAGTTATACAATATGTAACAAAAACCCTGTTGTTCCTTCTACCTACGTTTCAAGAATCGGTATACATACTACTACTATTACAAAATCCTGGGTAAATTATTCTTGTCGCTTCTAAATTATATGTGAGAACAATTTAAAAAAATAATTAAGGTATTCCTCCCCCAAAGGTTTGCCATAATTGCCACGCTTGGCAGGCGCGTTGGCGATCGCTGTATGATGTTAAAATGCATAGAGAACGCTGCTGCCAATTCTCCAAGTCCCTTAGTCGCCTTTTACGACACCCACGGGAAGAAATAGGATGGTGCTATTCTTTACGTCCGGCACCACACGGTACAAACAAACTAAACATACCTTTAAAAATACTACATATTATACAGAGTAGCGATTTAGTTACCTTCGTCCCTTAAGGGGGTGATTCTACTCGTGATACTAAACAACTTTCGCTATGAAAATCATATCCCGATTCGTGAAAAAAAAAAACATATTAAGTATTTATAATATATTAAGTATTTCCACTCATCAATCTCCACGTACGTAGAACAACTCTGCTCATCATTAGCACCTAATCTGACCAACAAAAAGAGTTTATCTTAAGCCCTCCAGCCAATAAATACCAGGATTTCTCTCAGCAAAAACTGGTGCAGGCAACAATTGAAGATCTAGTTTGTGGCACACGTGGGGGTGGTGTGGGACGGCCGGTACATTGTGGTACCTGCGAAAAGATATGTTTTAGACCGATATGAAACTTGTTATTTATTCATACTAAGGCCTATCGTGATAGGTTAAGTAATCCTTTGAGTGTAGTGAACTGCATGTTCTTGGTGTCACTATTCATGTATTATTTAGGGAGTAATAATTTATATGAGAATAAAGTTATCTCAAACCAAAACAATCGAAAAGTTTAGATTTCTGAAACGGCGAAAATGTCCTGAGGTCATGAGTCGGACGTCGGGAGTCGCACGCCGATTTCCGGCCACCGTAGGCGCGGGCCTTCGGACGGTGAGCGATGTGTAGCTCGCCGTCCGATTTACCAGGCCCGGGTCGACCGCGCGTTGTGTTCCACGCGCGCCTCAAAGAAATGTCAACACGAATTGACGGGGTCCATTAGGGCCAATGCCTGCCAGAGTTGCGAGTTTGTCCCAAAGGGATATCGTGGCCCTGGCACACAGGCAAATGAAGGAACACGGGTGGGTTTTAGTCAGTAAAAGTCTTGTACGCCCTCCCGCTCCGCCCAGCGCGGGAAAAGTTATTTGATAATTACCCAACAAAAAAAAAAAAAAAGGTAGGGTATAAGGATCTAATTGAAATTATTTACTTCCGCGTCGATGATTTTGGCTTTAGCATAATCACGAAAGTAATTAATTTGTATTTAATAAATGAATAGGCAGCGTTATCTGATTGCATTCATTTGGTAACTCGCTTTTCCAGTTTATCTAATATTAAGTATTTTGTTTACAAAGCAAAATATTTAGGTTCGCAATACTTGTAGTCACGACTGTACCGCTAATCTAATAAAAAGCTCACAAATAGTTCAACATACCACCTACTTTGAATAGTAATTTTGTCCGTAGGTGTACCCGATGTTGTCCGAAAGAAGCCGAAAGGTCGCTCGGGCTAAATGTCAAATAAAACACGCGAGGTCGCATTGTCTAGGCCTCGCGGCTATTAATTGTAAATCAATACGTTTAGAAATGAGTTATTTTGGCTCGTGGCAATATGATGTATTTGAATAATGGTATTACTCTTTAAGCATGGCAAAAGGCTAGCGGAGCGACCGTATGTTTTTTTGCGGCCACGCCTTTAAAACAACTGATTCTGAGTACCTACTTACGTATGTTGTAAGTTAATGAGGCTAATTATTTTAGAACTTATGAAATACTTCGGTAACTTAAAATTCTTTGCCGAAAAAAATTGTGAAAATAATATTATAATCCATTTATTCCAGGCGACGCAGGCCCATAGATCAACCTTAACCTAAACATACATATTTTAATTATAATAAAAACAAACTATTTAATTGTGAACGACGTGATGACTGTGTCGGCGTCGTGTTGCGTATCCTTCCACGAAGACGTTGATACGCCACATCTTTCGGCGAAAACTATTTAACTGTGAACGACGTGATGACTGTGTCGGCGTCGTGTTGCGTATCCTTCCACGAAGACGTTGATACGCCACATCTTTCGGCGAAAACTCTTCCTTCATTATAATTTCTACGTACTGAGTTGGAACTCGCACCCACCACAAACGACTTGAAGTTTCGAGTAGAATCGCATCGATTAAGTCTTTCAAAAATGGAAACTGTTTCAATAGGAAGCTTTCAAAAATAATCGTGCGTAATAAATCATCTTTTTAACCGACATCATAAAGTGGAGCTCTCAAACCCACACTACTAAAAACTAAATCATCCAAACGATCAACCCGAAATTAGTTCGTTTTTACATAGCAGTCGCGTGCGTGTCGCCACTCGTAATTGTATGGCAGGTGCGTCTGCGCAGCGATTTTGTAACAGCTATGCAAACCATGGAATGTGCGGTCATACTCTTTTTATAACCGCGACATAAAATATGCGATGTCATTAGCGCAACAGCCCAAGTTATTTATTATAACAAAAAAATAAAACATTTTTTAGTTGGTCAAAAGGAGGGTAATGGTTATCTCGTGTTTGTATGTATGTGTTATGTGCTACGCCTATGACGTAAAATTGTAAGATTTCACTAATCCACACCATTAGTGTATGCTGCCTATGCAAAATTTCTTTAGAAAATTTAAGCAATTTGGCAAGTGTTGTACTAAATCACCCACATTGGTTGCAAACTTTTGAGCTATCAGTTTGTTCAAATATTTGGTCCAACATCCGCTCTTACGCAAAACACAGATGTGTACCAACAAACGGGTCCACTTCCCTCTAGTATGTATTATTTGCGTCGATATTAATCAGAGGTAATTTATTAACCTTTGTGTTATATTCTTTTTGTTATGTCAACCGCAAGAATAACATGTTTCGTAATAAATTAATGCTGTCGTTTGACATTTGTGTAATCATAAAGAACATCTGTTGGTAGCAGATTTTTGTTGAAATATATCCTATTATTAACCGTGCTATGTTGTCTTAATGTATAGTCTACGTCAACGAATGTATTTCACAGCTCATAAAGTTTCGCTGTATATGCAATACAAATTATTCTGTTTGTAAGTTAGTCGCTATAATGATTGGCAGAAAAAAAACCTTATCAATAGGTTTAGTAAGCATTGATGATCAAACAACTTAAATATCTCTCTTTTTTAAAGCCATTTCAGTTTTTCAATCTAACTGCTCAAAGATCATGGCAAAGATATCTTCAAAAAAATATACAATTGGAAATATCAACCGCACAACTAACACAAACTTCAAAACTGGAGCACAGACAATCAACCAACATTCACGAAGAAATAAAAAATCGATCACTGACCAGAGAGTATCGTGCCAACACCACAAAAAGAATTCTCAAAAATAATTCAAACATTCAATGGTCCAAATTACAAAAAGCAATCAGAGTGTCTTGTGATCCACTCAGTATCGATAATGACCCGCGGGTAGAAAAAGAATTCGATGGAACAGATATGAAAGGGGACTATTCACCAGCGGCAGCCGGCCTCATCTAAAGATAATCTATTTGGTATAACCTCACGACCTCCCGGTCGGCCGCCGTAACAATATAATTAAAGAGAGATCGTTGCGATCCGATCGGTCGCAGGGTTGGGCTCCTGGACTATCAGATTTATGATTTGATGAAGAAGCAACGGTAATGTATTGTGGTGATATTGGTAACTATAAACGTTATAAGGTTTAGTTAGTTGGTTTAACGTTTACAATGGATCGCGATAGTTATAAGCACAGTTAAAGATGTTAGAAGAATTTAGCATGAGTGATATTTATAGTTGTCAAAAAATAATAGGCCCGTTTTGACATTGACCATCGCGACGTAACTAGTGAAGTAACCATACGACTCGGTACTCTATACTCACGATAAATCGATTCAAGTTAAATGTCAAAACGGGCCTATTATTTTTTGACAACTTTATGTAAAGCAACTCTTCCTAATCGTCTCCCAACATTTATTTAATTTAACAGTCTTCAAAACTCTTCCTATCATAAATCTCTGAAATATTTCACTCTCTCAAGGTCTATATTGACAATTTTCCTATGGCAACACTAGTCTAACGCCGCATTTACGTGGCAACCCTGACCGGTCCGTTTACCGGCCGGATGTCGATGGCTCTGTAGAAGGAAACCTACACGATTGTTGCTCCCGACGCGTTATAGATGTCATTATTTACTTGCGCCCGCGCAGCGCGGCTTTTTACATGTGATACAAATTACTGGGTGCGGGCGCGCGACGCAGCGGTGGTTTTGGTGTGGTCTGGTGAAGGTCTTCGAAAGGTTATGAATGTATATAAAAGAGTAGGTATTTTGAAGGTGTTTAAAGTAGTAAGAGCTTATATAAGAGTAAATCTACTATCCGTAAAGAGGATAACGCTAGACATGCGCAAAATGTGTCAGTGAAAAGAAATGACTGAAGTATATCTTTTCGCTTAGAAGTAGTCCACTCATTTAGTTCAGTACTTCATTTAGTTCAGCAAAACAGAACGAGTTGATATCCATATTATGATAACGAGAGAGTGATTGATAAGTTACCGTGAATGATGCACTTCACTAGTTCAGTTTTATACCTATCTTTTATCTCAATTTTCCTTCATACTTTATACTCTAATCTAAGCAAAACTATTTTTATTAAGTAGTATGTTTTCTGTTATACATATGTATAACAGAAAACATACAGTGTATAGTTAGTCATTTTTGTCTAGGTTGGCGTATTTGAAAATCGAAATGACAGTTGCTGCGAGCGAAAAGAAAGACTGAACTAAATGAAGTAGAGACACATTTGAATGACTACTGATTGAATGATAAGTTTATTTTGCGAAATGAAGTAGTTCATTTCCTCCAATCATTCGCGAACAACCCATGTCTTACGTCCAGTCCATGTTGTCAAATTCTGTAATTATATACCTTTTATTTGGCACCCCAAACCAAAACAAGCCTTTTGTTATTTGGAGATGTACACCTCTGCCTAACCCTTTGGGGAATACAGACGTGATGTTATGATATGGCTACACTTCATTTTTGTAAGCCTGAACAAAGGTCAAGGAATAATATTTTTTTCTTCGTCGTGGTAACTTCTTAAGTCGATAGAATATGTCCAAAGTTCTGGTAGAAGATTTGGCAGTAAAAGAAAATCATTTTTCGAAAATACGAGTCAAATAGCCCTACACAAATAATGCCATACTAATTGAAAGTATTTATTAGTTATAATAATAATGAGCTGAACTGTAGACGTGTCATTACTTGGGTTACAAGCTGGTTGGTTATTTTTACGAGGCACAGTTATTAGTTCGTTAACTCGCTATAATTTCAACACTAGCACCCGAGTTAATACCGCCATTTATTGACGCAGTGCTTCTTGTTATTTAGTAGGATCCTGCACTGAAAACTGAGGCTACTTCATTTAAGAATTGTTATTAAAGTTAACTAGGTACTGTTTAAAATAATTATAACTGTTGTACTTTTTCAAAGGTCTTTAATTTTTTTTGCAGCTATTTCATAGGCGACAACTAAATGACAAATCGTCCATTCATATTTCGTTAATTAGCGAATTTATAAATAAAGAAACATAAATTCTAATTTCGCACTGACAACAAAAAATACTACTTACAATAGATACCATTACCTAAAAAAATCCACCAACTAAACTCCTTTATCTACAACTGGCCACACAGACTACCATTTAAATAAAGAATGAATCATAACAAGCATGACGTTACTACTAAACCAGAATTCAGAACGCACTTTTGAATTTGAAAATGTTATAATTATCGTTCTTAAAAATCTAAGTAGCCAAAGGCAAGTTCGTTTAGAGCCTGAGACACCACAAAGCCACTAGAGGTGCGATAGTATCGCTCTGTGGGTGTATTGAGCAGATTTATCGACTGTTTAACCCGTAAAAGGTGATTTGTAATATCCCCCTCTATTCTGAGGTGAAAAGGTACGCGGTTAGGATTAGAGGTGTGACTTTATTCATGGATATGTTTCGTTGGAAATATTTGTATACTTTTCTAGACCACATAAAATACTGCGACTAAATGATAAAATGATGACAACAGTTCAAACTTCAGCCAGTTACCGAAAACTTGTTTTAAGCAAAGGTAGCTAAACGCTCAGAGCCAAAATGCTAATTATAATGATCGCCATCTCATTACCTTAATCCCGCTGCATCGCTGTACAAATTCGCTCCCGAAACAATTCGCTTACAATATACAATGCGCGAAGCGACACTAATGCGTGTAGGACAGCGTAGCTCTGCAAATAAAGCAAGCCTCATGTATATTCAATGGTACAAACAAACGTATGAGCTATCTTGTCGTTGTCGCACACCGCCCCGAGATATGGACTTGTAATTTGTAGGGGGACCAGACGGGAAATGTGAGCAAGGACTCTTGTTACTCTATGCGAAACTGTATCACTTGTCAATATCGGCCCTTGTCTTCTGGTCGCCTAAGTAATGCATTGAGAACCAAAAGAATCATCGGCACAGGGCTCTCTTTTCTTGTGTCAATTCGAACTTCCTCAAAAAAAAAACTTTATTATTCCCAAAATAGGTAAGTATTATTATAATAACAATATTAAATAGGCAAGTTTCTGTGTGGTGCCGTACTATTCTGTGTGATACTGCGGACTTAAAGAATATCACCGTCCCATTTCTTCCCGTGGGTGTCGTAAAAGACCATACTAGAGAATGGGCAGCAGTGTTCTCTATGCATTATTAATACTATACTGCTATCGCCAACCCGCCTGCCAAGCGTGGCGATTATAGCAAACCCCCCTCCTTTTGGGTGAAGCCTATGTCCAGCAGTGGACGTCTTTCGGCTGAAATGATGATGATGTGGTAAGTATTCTCCTACAGTCCATAACAGAAAAAGCTAAGTTATGCAGCATACCTATTCACAACAACAATCAAAACCACTAAATTCAAATTCAATATCTTCCCTATCAATTCAATTTACTATTAACCCGTTCACGATGGTCACCTTCGGCCGGCATATCCGCGTGCTCCGTATAAGGCCCATGAATTCTGCCACCGGTCTAGTTGTGGATGAAAGCCGCGCGGTTAATAACTATACCAGTTATAATACGATATCTAGCTGGTACCCACACCGATCAGTTCATGTGCTCCTCGTACACTGAGGATGTAATTAAATGGGAGTCTTAAAAGATGGGGAACGGTGGAAAGGACTAGGGTATGTTTTTTTCGTTGATACTTCATAGGTAAGTTGAGCTCCAGAAGCCTGTTGCACTTAAACAACATGTAAACTATCAATTGATGAATTGCCATCAATTTCCATTGTAGTAATATTGTCAATCGCTTCAAGGGCACTTGGTAGACGATCATTTTGCGCATCAATGTGTATCAATCGCGTAAAAATTGACAATTGCAATTGAACGGGAACCCTTAATTGGCAGTAGCATGTGTAGCATGCGTAGTTCATACAAACGTAATACCAAAATAATTTGTAAATCAAACATATTCTTAAGGTAGTGTGTATTTATTTCGATTGGATTACAGAATATCTATGTTCCCAAATATATATTTTGAAAGGACAATGATATAAAGACGAGTTATGAGGAATTTAAAAGTTCTATAGAAAACTTATTTTTCTCATAACTCTTGTTTAAATCAGTGTCCACTCAAAATATATATTTGGGAACCTAGATATTCTGTATTCCAATCGGAATAAAGACACATTACCTTAATAATATGTTTGATTTACAAATTATTTTGGCTTTACGTTTGTATGAACTGCGCATCCATCGCCGGTCTCTTAATAGTTACAGAATTTCCCAGAAAAGCTGGGTAACCTATCTATTAATGGATTGTATTCAATTTTGATCCTAAAAACAAAAGTGAGAGTTTTTATTTCGATCAACACAAATCAAAACAGAGGGGTAATTCCCGTATTTTTAAAACCGTTCGCATTTTTACCGCATCTCAATTTGTTTCTCAATCCTCAAATTTACCTACATTTTTGACAAGTTTTTGACATTCAATTGTCACTGAGATGATAATGCGATTTGAATTTGCACGTTTTGTAAATATTCAAATTTTCCATAAGCAAACAAAGGATTAACTCATCAAAGTCTTGATCAAACTATCAGAAACCGAAGGACGGTAGACATTAGCAATTAACAAAACAGTCCGTTAATTTAAACGAACACTTTATAAAATACTAGATGAAAAGCTTTCCTATAATCATCTTCACCTCTAACGGTACCGAAAGCGAGCCAACATATCATTAGCTAGTTATAAACAAGGCCGCTAATGCAACTATCGGATACCAGGCAAACAACAAGGGTTCCTTACGAAGCGGAGCGTGTTAACTAATTCTACATTAAACCCACTTACTAAAACATGGTAAGAATAAGGCGAGTTTGAGAACTTGCCTGAAAATGGAAGTCCTTTTTGGGAATTTCTTGAGGGTGTGTAACTTAGAACTACTTAAAACACATACCGCCTTATTACAAAACAAGATTTATATTTTGACATGGCTTAAACCATGGAGCCAGTTTTCGTAATAAGAACGTAACAGTGATTGAAATACCGTTCTTTATACAAAACTGAAAACTTAGTTCGGTACTAAGTTGTCAGCTTAGTGTTTAGGAATTTTGCCGTAGTCGGAATAAAGTTCGAAATTCAATAATGGCTCCATGTTTTAAACCTGGGTTTGAAGATAAACCTTGTAAAAGTAACAAATTCAATCACAAAGTTTTCCTTTCTATGTTTCTGCACGCTGAAAATAATGTTGGTGTCAATGATATTAAACAGATATTTATTTATTTATTTTTTATTTATTTCTGTAACAATTTTAACATTGTATTGAAATCTTACACAAAATTATAACAATTAAAAATTAAAAGAATTACAATATAAATCATTAAGTATTTAAAACAGTAACCAAATTAAAAATTAAAACATTTGCAATTCCCTGATATTACGTTAAATGTCAAAAAAAAATCTAAGAATATTACCAAAACAAATAAACAAAAGATTCCACTATTACATAAATGTATACACTTATATCATTTATATTTTATACACTTACAAAACAACCGAAAAAAGTGTTCCGCGCAGCAGCGGTAGCACTTTTTAGAGACAGCTAGTGTTGTCAATTGCGCTGTTGAATGTAAACAAACATTATTCTGGCCACCAATCACCGAATGTTGGGATCACAGACTAACAAATACGTCCCAATTAGGACGTTTTCGAGTCTTCAAGATTGTGCGCTCACAACATAATTATCTGTTTAATACAATATCATTGGTTGGTGTAAAAACACATCTAAAATTATGACAAACATGGAAGTTTAATTTAATTTAGAAATATTTACGAATTCAATGTGGTTCATGTTCATGAGTGCTATCAATCTCTAAAGTAATTCAACTGTCTGCAAAATAAAAAAAACATAATAATACCCACAGGCTTAAATCTTTATCGAAAGTCATCGTCCGTCTACGCGCCTCTATTGAAAAATTCTGACCTGTCACTTTCCAATGCAAACATTAATTACCTATTCTGACATGCCAATTAACAGTTTTTCTTCCAACCCAAACATGCTTCGCAAATCAATCTCTTCAAAGACATCTCACAAACACTGCTTTCAATCGATTTTCTTCAAAACTTACTTCACTTAATTCTGCCGTTTTTTCCCTAATTCTACTAGACTTAATTCAGTAGTTTTTCCAGCGGCTAACGACTACTTAAAGGCTAAAGAGCTCGATTAAAGTAAAACGCATAGATAGCAATCCGCGGTACGTTCTGCGTCGAGTGTCGGCGCACTTTCTTCAATCGGCCGCGAGAGGGCGCGCCGGCACGCGACCGCTACTCGTGCCAACAGAGGGATGTGCTTGTTTATGTCGATAAAGTTGTTCAATTTTATTTATATTTACTTTACTCCGATTGTTTTTTGTGATGAATTTTGCGCTACTCGTCTTTAGTCTGAACTCGGACCATATACACAGACTCGTTTAATAATGTATAAAGTAAAAAACTATAGAGATTTAAAATTTAAAAGAATACGCACTGAAATCATGATTAGCTTAAGTTCGTCCTCCTCGCTAATAAAAATGTATGTTAGACTTTAGGATGGCTATGTATATTTTAAAGTTCTAGCGAAGCACTTCATAGTTTTATTCAGAATTCTGTATTTAAAGTAATTTAATTTGAAATCACTAATCATTCATTAAGTATGTTATAATTTAGTATTTTTAATATTATTATTTTCTCTCATTCAGAGCACCCGCCATTTTATCTCTTCACCACTTTTGATTGACTGGTAGAGAATGCCTAAGGCATTAAGTCCGCCTTTGTACTTTATTGTGAGCCAGAAGTTTAAATAAATAAATAAATCATACGCTCATACGACTATAATTTCAAAACAATATATATTTCGAGTCCACATTACCTACATAACCCAACTTCCTTATTCCTTATCTAACCTTTAGCTTACATTAAGTCATAATCTATAGATAGTTATACACGTTCGCCCAAACATCGACTAAACAACCGGCAATAAATCATTGACATCACTATCTACACAAGTGGCACGAGCCGATAGAATCTAGCAACCGATGATACAAGTAGATTGTTTCACCGGAACACCGTTCTGCAGATACCGGGAACTATTTACTCGATTGTTAATAATACGATTTAATCGTGAGTATCGATTCACGTTTCGAAAGTGCTGCTTTTGATTTAAATAGAGGAATAAAATGTGGTTTGAATTAAGGTTGGTTGAGGTTTGCGGCTAATTAAGTTAAGTTTCTGTTATTTGGTTTTGTAGTTCTGCCTTTTAAGTAATTGGAACAGAGATGGTTATGACAATCCATCACCTTCTTATCGGGTTAGGTAGACCCTAACTAAAATTTTACTAAAAATAAAGTTGGCTTGTTGGCGCGTTGTTGGTACGAATGTTTGTTTTATTATTTTGTGTAAGTATTTGCCAATGAAAGAAACAAAGAAAGAAAGATTTTTTTTTTTTTGGGACATGCACAAGAAATACAAAAATAGCATTTAGGGTGAGGCCAAACGAGCGTAATTTTGTGAGTCGTGAGTCGCAAAATTTTGGTCGCAGAAATTCTGTTGGGATGCCAGACGAGCGCATTTTGCGTCGCCGTGTGAATCAAATAGGACTTTTTTATGAATCCGAATGCAGCAGAATTTCTGCGACCGATATTCTGCGGCTTACGACTCACAAAATTACGTTCGTTTGGCTTCACCCTTATACTAACACTATACAAAAAAAAAAATCAAGACTTGTGCGATGCCAAAAAGGCTTCTATCTCAGCATAATGCTGTGATATTTAAAAAATAAATACCGCAGCGCTGGTAGGGCCCGAATGAAATCATGATACCTATCAATTTGTATTCACCCTAAAGGTTTGTTTCTCAAGCATCGTTAGGTAGGTTACGACCCATCATCGGTCATCCTTTTCCCAACTATTTTGGGGTCTTCCAGTCCAACTGGATGGAGCTGAATACCAGTGTTTTAAATGGGGCGACTGCCTATCTGACCTCCACAAACCAGTTACTGGGTAATAAGATACCCCATGGTAAGACTGCGGTTGTTAGACTATCGGGCTTCTACCGCATCATCGGTTATGTAAAAAAAAATACCAATATTATTTAAAGAAAGAAAGAAAAAATAAAAATTATTTATAGGGACTCAACACAGGGATATCACAAATTAAACTAAAACACACTCTTAGAAACATAAAAAAAACAGTAAAAAACATAGTAACTTCAGTACTATACACAAAATATGACCAGAAACTAAAAAAATATCTCTGACACAACATTTTCCATCAGAAATATGACTATCATCATCATTTCGGCCGAAAGACGTCCACTGCTGGACATAGGCCTCCCCCAAGCACCGCCACTTCCACCGGTTCTGTGCTTCCCGCATCCAGCGGATACCTGCAGCCTTCACAAGGTCATCGGTCCACCTTGTAGGAGGCCTTCCAACACTACGTTTTCCAGTACGCGGTCGCCACTCCAGAACCTTCCAGATTATGACTATAGACTAACTTAAATCCCCACCAGCCTTCTCCACGCTTCGCAATGATCAGTAACAACAAGGAATCACTTAGTTGTGCATAATAAAGCAGGTGTAACAATGCAATAACTTATAATAACTCGGTGTGGTTGAATAACGGGCTGCGCAAGCGCAAGGCTGTTTACTTAACGGGAGACGCGCGCCGCCGCCTCCATTATGAAGGGGGCTACTATGGACGTGATGTGGAAAAATATTGTTTTATTAACCGACTTCAATAAAAATAGGTTCCTCACTTTTAATGGAATTATGAACTTACCAGTGTTTAGTTTGCTTTATAGTGGTATACGGAAATCTGTGTTATAATAGCAATGAAAATAAAGATAGATTTATCGAGTCAATATGTAAGAATCAATAATAAAATAGATTATTTAAACAAGTTGGTACCAAGATATTATCATTTTAAGCACTTATGTGCTTAGGACTTGTATTGTAGGTAGTTGTATTTTATAATACTTTTATTGAGTGTTTAGAGAACATGTGAGTTCTGGAATACTTACTAGACTTGCAAAAATACCATCTTTGAAGAAATGTAAAACGCTTTAATTAAACAAAACCAAATATTGAGTTTAAATAGTAACTGACCAAAAGTAAAATTAAAATAATAACTGAACAAAAGTAAAATTAAAATAATAACTGACCAAAAGTAAAATTAAAATAATAACTGAACAAAAGTAAAAATAAAACGATTAGAAACGCATAGGTATCGGTGTAAAAACATTAAAACCCAAACAGTTACCTAAGGCAAGTAAAAAGCATTTCCAACAGTTGCTAAGTCCACGAAGTTCATAGTAAGCCCCTCAGAATTAATAATTAAGTTTAACTATTAAATAACCTATCTTAACCTCCAGCTTGTTTCATTTAAGCTGCAATGGGTAAATCAATTATGTTTTACGAACGCTGTTGCTTCGAATAGCTTATTTCATTAGATGTTGTGGACAGTGCCCAGTTAGTTAGGAAATTGAAAGACTATGACTTACTAGGTACATTATAAATTGTTTTGCAGCTGGTTTTTGCAGTAATATTTTTTTTACTCATATCAAACATGACCGACCCAAAATCTACCAAAATAAATATCACCCTACCATTTTTGTGTCATAATTTGACTAAAAAGCTACATATAGGAACCTATAACTCACTTTCTTGATACGTAGGTAGCATATCCAAATTGGAAAAAGAGTAAAACAACTTTAGAGATAACAACAAAACAATTTCTCAAAGTACCAATCAAGTTATCTAGGAGCTAAGATAACAAATTAACAATAGAAATGCTATTACACACGAGTAATTTATTTAATAAGGGATATCACAACACATGCTTGTTCCAAACAATCTATTATCCAGACTTGTATTAGCCCGATAATACCTATATAATGGCACTACATTGCTCAAACATAGTTCGCATTGTTCAAAACACCAACATTACAAGACCTCTCAACACGTAACAATAGTGGAGAACAACAGGTCAAGTAAACCAGATGGCTGTACGCTAACATTAGCGACTGGGCGTTCTCTATTCGGCTGTGATCGGGAATGGTCGGCAACACTCGGGTGTATTAGCCCCGCCCACCTGCGCGCGCGCCCGTCCCTATCTCTGTCCCTCCTGTGGCCCTGCGTCAGTCTATCTCGCGCCGCTAGCTCGGCCGGTCGCCACACCCACAGATCAGCGTTAGGCTATTTTCCAATTATTATGTAGGAGCTTTTTGCGCGCGCGCCGATGCCAACAATGATAAGCTTTCTAGTAACAGAATGAGTGAGGTAATGTTGTTGTTGTAAGACAACAATTTGGAGCTATTTATAAAACTTGTTTGTAGGTATTTTGTAGATTTGCTGTTTCTGTAAAGACCATTTTTTTTTAAATTGGTATTGGTCATTTTATATCACCTACAATATGTGTACGAATTCTTATTTTGCATTTAAACTACCAAAAACCAAAATGTACCTTATTCCAAAAAACCAAGTAAACCTACAAAGTACCTACATTCCTACAATAAAGAAATTCATACGAATTTACTCACACAAACCAAACACTATTTTCATATCTAACACGTGGATATAATAATAACAAGTTCGAACACCTAACCATTTAATTATCATATAAAAAACAACATTTTACATTCATGAATAGACTCTAAACAAGATCAAAATGCGGAATATTTCAAGAAATCCTTTCCTCTAAACATACTCTTGGACTTTGCCTTAAAATATGAATTCTATCCACAAAGTTAATATTTATCCCTCGAAATGTGGCACTTCAAACTAATGAAGCATTTGAACACAAAACATACCTCTGCTGTACCGTCAAAAGATCAAAATAAGATACCATTAAAAATACAACCACAAGAAAAAAACAGCAATGAAGCAAAGGCTATTAACAAAGTGATAGTTCACGCGGTGGCATACCTTCACGCAATTAAACGACTTTTTATTACTAAAGACGTAAAAAATTAATAACATAAGTGCCGAAGTACTAATGGACACCATTACAGAGTAAAAGTTAGAAAGTTACAAAAGTACAAAACGACAATTGATAAAAAAAATGGCGCTCGCCCAACGCCCTGACCTCTTACCTCTTACTTTGAGAAACTATTGTTGTGTTATGTGATTGATTCCATATGTACCTATTGTCATATAGGATCTAGATTGCTTAGTTAAAGTTTTTAATTAGAAATCCTAAATAAAATGCGAAATGTGGGTAGGTAGGTACACCTCTACCTAATCCTTCGGGGACACAAGGCGTGATGTTACGTGCTGTAATGTAAATAAATAAAAAATGATTCGAATGGTGTGAGTATTCAAAAACTTACCGATGGTCCAGCTGTAGATTGCAAAAGGAAAAAAACAAAAAAACATACAGAGGAACATAGATAACCTCCTCCTTTCTAGACGTCTGTTAAAAAAGCGATGATGTTGAAAGAATACCTCAATAATCAAGAATGATACAAGATGAATTTATTACGAAATAAGAGTTAACCAGTAATTATTTTATCTAGACATCTGAACTAAATGCAACCTAAATATTTGCAACACAGATCTAGATTATAAAACAATCTAAATCTAACATTGAGCTAAATAGTTCAGTTAAAGTATGGGCCAGACTTACTTTGTTACTAACTTTATAAGTCTCGTCTTAATAGAAAAAGTCAAAGCATTCATTTCAATTACACCACTTACCTGAAGTAATAAATTGGTTTAAGACGATAGGGTAGGGAGCTAGCAACGTCTTTAATAATTATACATATATCAAAACATGGAAATTTCATAAAAGTCTGAAGAGATATGCAGCTACAGTGGATTGAAACAAGCTGTGGACGATGATAATAATGAATATGATCACGGTATTTAATGTTAACTCAAAAGACAGTTAAATTGAACACAATCTGGATTATGTTGTTTTCATGACTCTGCTCTTGAGAACTGATCTTTTTCAGTCTCCCATTTTGATTATTAGCGGAATATTTCTACTTCTCTCTAAATTTCTCAATTAACATCTGCTATCCTGTATTCTTCTTTGCAACTATCTAGATTCAAATCGTCTTCATTATCACATTTAATCTAATCCAATTCAGCATCTTTACCTTCATCTCTGCATAACTCGGTTCCAAGATCGATCAATTCGAATCCCAGAACAGAATTGCCCTACAAATATCCAGTCACACAGTAATCTCGAGCATTTTAGTGCGGAACTTTAAAAATAAAAGGCTTGCTTGAGAAATGGCGATGGTCTCAGATTATAATTACGGTGGAGTCAGTAGAGCTCACCCGCGCACCGTCACTCACCACTAAATATAAGACACACAGGGTTACCAGTCATTGTTCTTGATAAACTTTAGATTCCTTTTAAATTACCGTGATAGCGTTCTTCAGAAAAAATATATAGCTAAATGATCGATCGCACACTTAAAAGTAGGTTGGCTTTGAAACTGCAACACTTTACACCTTTTTAAGATTTACGTAACAGGAATGTTAGCTCGTGGGGTATTTGGAATATCTTCCTATTTCTAATCCTATTCCTAGAATCTGTTATATGAAGAGTTATACTGTTATACTATGCTATGGCAGTCCACATCTTAAATTTGTCGGTTTCAAGAACGTTTAACCGTACATGTCCTTCTTTTGACATGATCATTTCAGACTTGAGACGAGAAACTTCGTAAAATATATCTTTAATGAACTCCCCATATAAACCCTTTCACATAACTCCAAACCCACCACTTTTGAGTCTAATTCCGCCCTCCCATTGTTTTCCCAACACACTTTACTACGTGCTATATTTACTCTCTAACTATGTGTGCCAGCCCTAACCGAAGCCTGTGCGTTCCATGCTTTAAACTTAATAGCAATCTTTATAGCCCGGCCTCCGAATAGTGATGTTATCGTTCGATACCCGATGTCGATAATGTGTTATTACATTGTACAATTGCGTGTTACGTATTGTTCTTTGTAACGTTTGTTTAATTGTTGCAACCTGTTTCTGAACTTAATTATCGTGTGTTGATTAAATTACTGGTGTGCGCTACCTGTGATTTGCGGTTTAATTTATGGAATGCTCTAAAGGTTGTAATTAAATGTCTAGTATTTGAGCTTAGACAATTTTTTTTTGTGCTCTTCAAGTTATTTTCTGTTTATTTCACTGTACTATGAGTAACTTAAATTTTTACTAGACGTCAACAATTTGAATTTCAAACCACTGATTGCTATTTACCATAAAATATTCGCTTGTAAAATTAACTGAGCAACAAACAGCACTTCAATAACTCGCGCTCGGATCGCCCGGTCGATAAACGTCGGTATAATTCTAGCGAGAACGTGCTTGTCACAATTTATCGTGGCGGCGCATCACTAGCCGGGAGCAAAGGTTTGGCAGAGGGCGCAGGCATCAATTTGCGCGCGGTAGCGGCCGCGGGCGCCGCGCCGCCCCTGTCATTAGCCCCTCCGCCCCCCTGCCCTTCGCCCCCCGCTCGACCTCAGGGGAACATACTTTAACCTTTTTTGCTCCCCTGCAACCTGTTCGGGACGCGGCTGCTGCGCGCGCGCTGCGGTTCATGGCCGCGGGCGATACGCAGTATCTGCAAAATAGGGCTGCTAAGTATACGCGTTTGTTTTTGTCCGTAACTGGTTGTAATTATATGGAGATGGAAGGGAATGTTGCTATAAAAGTGCACTTTAAATAAAGTTTAAATATCCTTCTTTTTTTTCGTTGGATGCAGTGTATATTTATATCTTTTTGATCTATTTATACCGTAGACTAAACTTTTTTTGGATTATCTTTTCCCAGAAAACTTTTGGTCATAATATAAACGTCTTAACTTTAGAAAATGACAACTACACTAAAAGTAAGCTCACTATTCCCACATAACAAAATATATACCTACATTCATTAAACAATGTGTACCATAATATGGTGCCAAGATTATCTGAACCATTTGAGTTTGTACTCTGTACCCAGCAACCCTGTGCAACCTGTTAAGTGCACAGGGCGCGTAATAACGTAGGCTCGACGTTAGTTACCCACAGGCTCCCACAGTGCGCACAAAACAAGCGCAGGCGCAGCCTTACGTGATAATAACCAATTTATATCGAAGCCAGCTGTCCTCGTCAAAATGTGATATTAACTTATGATTTTTTTATGAAAAGTGTTGGATGATTTGTGTGTTTCGATTTTGAAACGATTTCTTAATTAAGGCAAAGTAGTCTTTTTAGAAAAAATAATAAACAAACATTTAAAAAAAACTCGTTTTTTTTAAGGATTTAGCCGTGTATTTCCTAGATTATTCTACTAACTGTAAAATGAACTGGTATCTAAATTAACAGTTGAATTTAAAGATCAAATTATTGTTATATTAGTCGGGTGGCCTTTATTTTATTCTAACATCTTAAAACGACGTCATGTCAGCAGCATGCTATTGTATGAATTTAAATCTAATTATGTCGAACGAATATAATTATGCTTATCTAATTGGTCTTATGTTGTACACTTCCTTATCTACTAATTTACTTACTAAAGCAGTAAACACATGTTGAAGTATTTGATTACCTTTATTTGCATGACCGTAGGTGAAAAACATTTACTTTTATTAAAATCCCGATATTAAAATACCAATCTTCTTTCTTTACAACATCTAGTTTTATCCATACATTACCTCCTACGCATATAATTTCAGACCTACGTCTCCTATGGTAATATATCTCAACAAAAAACTACCATAGACTCTCCCTTTGACTTTGAACCGTCCAGATAAAAAGGTCAAAGCCGAAACAGGTCTGGCTCGCATCCCCGAACCAGTAATTTGAGCCACAATTAAACAATTTTCTCGAATATCATTCCGCTTCATTTGAACGGTTGGGGTCACTCGTGACCCCGGGGCACACATTAGAGTCCCGCTCCGATTCCGTGGCTCCATAAACCCCATTAAACATAAACATGCCCCCAAACCACTCGCACCGAACGTCCCAATGCTCTCTTTCGTTCCACATTATTTAATTTCAATACATTAGAACGTGAAGTTTTCTAATCTCGTTCGCCGGCGGAATGGCTTCACATTTGCATAAAAGTAAATTTGCTCCCAAGCCCGGGATAACGCTAATGGCAATCTCAAAAGGAACAAAACGAGCGCCGCAAATTGACCTGTCCCTCAGCCGAGCCGCCGACCTGTCGCCGGTACGTTCCCATCATCTAGCCAGTAGCTATCTCACTTTAATTATTCATAGACTTTTTATACGCTATCGCTTTTTACCGCTCGACGGCCGGTCGAAGCCTTATAAAATTAAAAAATAAAATAATCGAACGTCGGCGCAATTTAAAAAAGAAATAAGTCGGATGACACGGATCGAACTCCGGGCAAATGTCGCGCAGTAAAAAGTGGTCGAGCGCGCGGTGAGCGGGCGCGCGGGGGTTCAGCGCGGGGGGCGCGCGGTGCGGGGGCACAGGACGTCACGTAGGCGGCGCGGTTTTTGTCAACGTTCCCGCGGAGATGACAGGTCGCTGGACGCGCCGCGACCCGTCCGCAAGCCGTCTTGATGCTTTCCATTTACTACAATACAATTATCGCAATCGCAAAATGATTATTAGGAAAACATACCACATTTTTATGGATTAATAACTCAACAGTTATGGCATGGCATCCGATATAAATTAAGTTTATCCGGCTACGAAGCATTAACTTAGATAATTATGATGAGATATGAATACGTCGGTACAGTACTATAATTAGAGTAATGGAGTAGCACACATCACATTTGTAGTACAAGAATTGACACAGTTCTGAGATAGGTAATTAATGTTAACGCGCACAATATTAATAATTATATGTAGGTAGAAGAGTACCTACATGTCATCTAGTATAAATCTCAGTAATTATTTTAATGACGGACAAGAAAAGTAATAAAATATCAAGACATTTGGTAGTAGTCAAGAATGCCCCGAGACAGGTGCACTTCGGCCGGCAACGCGTTGATGTCTAATACATTAAAACCTTGTAATCTTCAAATTATTTGGATTGAAACTTAATAATTTTTAGATCTAAATATTTAAAGCTTTAGTTGCCTTTAGTAATCTTGTAATAAGTGTAAGATTAGTTTATAGAATAGTCTATTAAATGAACTAATGATACGCTATGAGTAAACTTCAGTGTAACTTTGTGTTCTGTCAACCAATCAATATTTCAGATTTTCACGCATTCCTCTAAACTTTTTTACCTCAAAATAACACCAAGCTCTCTTTTCCAGAATTTCCGCGAGCAGAGAATCGATGGCTCCGGCTTACCCCTTCTCACAGAGGACCACCTAACAGGGATGCTGCAGATGAAGCTAGGACCGGCTCTAAAACTTCGAGCCGTTCTAGCCAGGCGGCTCGAGCCCTGCACTCAATGTCAGGCCAACTCGACCAACCTAGCTCTAGCGCCCAGGATGAACGGCGCCGCGCTCAAGTCGGAGCCCCGGAGCAACACGACCAGCCCCAGTTAGGACTCCGGGCATAAAGTAGTATTTTTAATGCGTATCGTTCCTGCACAACCGCTTTTTGTTTACATAGAAAATGTAGAAGACTTTGTTTTAAAATTCGATCTTGAATTACGTGATTCAGATGAGAATTTTTGTATTGAATTACATCTTTTTTCACTTGTTATGTTGTTCCTATTTTCTGTGGAAATAAAGAGCTGTATTTAAGATACATAAATCTAAGACGTATTGACATCTGGAACCATTTAATAGGGTCGCTAGAGATGTATAAGATTTATACTCGGCCCCTGATTTTCATTTGACACATTTCAAAACAATGTTAACAATTATAATAATACTAGTTTAATTATAGTCATCTTCCTGCATTCGTACAGTCTTCCTGTTCATAGATTTTGCATTTAGTTATTATAAGAAGCTTTAGATTTACTTTTAGTTTAATAAGATTTTTGTTTTGTATATAATAAACGAGTTGCCGTCCAAATGTTTTAAATGTAATACTTGCGTAAGAAATATTTTTGTATGTTAATTAATAATTGAGGTATAAAATATGGGGTCACTTTAAAAATTTTATATCCGCCCCAAATCGAAGTTGCATACAAAAATATTTTGTTAACAACGAAATTATTTCGGTGCTAAGACCCTGTTTAACTTAAATTATATATTGTATATAATGGCCGTTTTGTAAAAAATATTGCTTAAATAATCGAGGCTATATGTCTACAGGGTCACAAAGTTATAAGCGGTGTGTATATAAATACAATAGTTGTATAGATGTACAGTTATATATTCGTGGATTTATGATAGCATTTATTGACACCACACCTGAAGAAAGCTCAGTAATACCGTTCTACAATATGTATTGTAGTTTAAAATGCTTAGTTAGTTGTATAAAGAACTTAATTTCACAGTGAGCATAATATTTTCTTGTAATATTTTTTTCTGTAATGTGGAGAATTATGTAAATAAATGTTGTAACGACTGCAGTTTATTGTAACGTGACTGGTTTGAGAGATTTCATTAATTTCTGTATCAATTTTTATTTAAAATAACAGAAGCCTGAAATACTGCTTTTTTATCTTGCAATGCAATATTTCCTTTTCAGGTTTATGCCCTGAATAACTAATATTTTAATTACAAATAGTATATTATCTTCATACAATTTTTCTCATATTAATATTCTGGTATTGTAGCTGTTTTACTTTAAATTTATCGTTTTTAACTTCGACGTTTAGCTCATCTTGGCCAGTTACGATCACAAACGTCGTTTAAAATAGATCTAGATGGTAATTCCTACAGATATTGTAAAAAAAAACATGTGGTTTTCCTGTGGTAATCTCCTTAATTGCCAAAATAGAATGGTTAAATAAACAATATACTTATTTAGTAGGTAAAGCGGGTTACTGGGGATGTGTGATGCACATTTATTTATCTCAAATGTGGTTAAAATACAACTTGTGCTTGTAATAACTTGCTCTATTTTGGGCCAAAGCTTTTTAAGATACTTGAAAAAAAAACATTGAACTTGGAAACTGATAACTTTGGTTTTACAAAAAACATCTTTGGAAACCCAGTAATGTTTTAAAAGAATATTGACTATAAAGCCTATTATGGAGAATTTAAAGAAAATAAATTACATTATAATGTCTTCATACAAAGTAGAGGTACCCTATAACAATTTTATAGTTCTATTCGAATCCCAGTCTTTTTTTTTGGAGGCAAAGTTGTGTTCACAAGTTCAAATAGATAATGTTCTTTGTTATGAATCGAAAATCACCAGTGACCTTTTAATCGTATTATGACCAACATATCATCAAAAACTTAAGGTGCTATTTCGGTACGTAGATTTAAAACCTGTGCCTTAAACGGTCTTCCTTAAAATTAGAATATATTACAATAATTATAATAATCATACACTTTCAGAAAAGTATTACGGTTGTACGCTTTAAATTGGACGATAATAATACAATGATAATAATTAATAGTTTTCTATAGATTACTTGACGAATTATTGTTGATAAGTGATTATTTTAATAGAAATTTATAGATTTGATCACAGCTTTTATTACTAACTAATGTTGTAATGGACCAGTGACTTACTGAGTATACAGGGTTATTTTTAAAACGTCAATAACCTTCGTTAAAATGTAGGGAACAGCAGATTTTTTTTTCGCGATTTCAGGGTTGGGCCCATAGTAAAAGTTGTTCTTAATGATGATTACAATGACCACTTAAGAGGTTATTGACGTTTTAAAAATAACCCTGTATAGAGAGTGTAAATTTGTACCTATAGATATTCTGTGTTAAGTACTTGTATGAAAATAACATTATGGGATATACAAGTCCGGACTTAAAGTTTCATACTGAAGAAAATCTTCTTGGTTTTTTATGATTTGATAACAATTTTTGTAACATGCGACTTGTTATCACAAGACTTTGGTTATTGTTATTTTTAATGTATAATTATTTTGTATAACAAGGTTTTAGTCACTTTGTTAGTTTCCTTGCGAACATTTGTACTTAGTTAATGATTTAGCTTGGTTAGCCGATCGAGTTTGATCCAACCCTTTAAGTATTTATGTGAAGAGAAATAAAAGCGACAATTTAATGAAACTATTTCTATTGTTTTATTCATATGGTAAGGTTTCCTTTCAAATGTACTTGAATTCATCATCATCATATTTTCAGCTGAAATACGTCCACAGCTAGACATAGGCCTCACCCAAAAGGAAGGGTGCCATAATCGCCACGCTTGGCAGGTGGGTTGGCGATCGCAGTATGATGTTAAAATGCATAGATAGCGCTCCTGCCCATTCTCTAGTAAGTCCCTTAGTCGCCTTTTACGACACCCACGTGAAGAAACACGGGTGCTTTTCTTTACGTCCGGCACCACAAATGTAAAAAGTGGTAATTGAACTATTCCACTTTATTTACCTCTAGATGAACAAGGACCAGACAAGACAAATCAGGTTATTAAAACCTCAACCTTCTCGTTAATAAACGCAATGTAAAGTAACATTAGCAATAGCTTCAGATTTGCCATTCCTTTTTTGAGGTTTAATTTTGGCATAAAACTTCCGCGTTTATTATTATGGGGGTAAAAGCTCCATCTAGCGGTATGCCTGGCGTTTATGGAATACTCGAAGGCTTTCGACAGCTTTACGCATGAAGCCATATTCTCGGCACTCAAAGAGCATGAAATAGAACCAATGTATACACTAGCTTCTGCCCGTGACCTCGTTCGCTTGGAAGTCATAAGACACCACAAAATACTAAAATAACAGCCACATTTTTATGAAAAATTGCATCGTTAGTCTAGTGAGAGGTGGTGAGGACATAGGTCCTGAGTTCAATTCGCGGGTCAGGCAATGTGTTATTGTGGTTTCCATCTGGAATTTCTCAGTAACGGTCAGTAAGTTTGGATTTCCACCCGGTTAATGGCAATAGGTTCGCCCCCTATTACATGGGACCTAAATATAACTAGTGAAATGTGGGTGTACTATAGGTACACTTCTGCCTAACCCTTCGGAGAAAATATAAAACTTCCCTGTATGTGTGTCTGCGTTTGTAGTTTTGGTCTAAGCAGCCATAACATACAGGGACACAGGACTGGTGACGCGGGAGCAAGCGACGCTACGTACAGTTGTTCGTGTGAGAAGCAGTTAGTCCTAAGACCTTGTCCAGAAAGTGCGAATTCCGCGAAATTCGCGCGTCAGCGAGATACTAGGCGTCAGTACATTGCGTCCACAAGCACCGCGCGAGTTCAAAATACGCGCGTAAATCGCGAGCACTTCGCCAGACTCTCGACTCGTGCTTGATTTGCGCGTATTGCGCGCGAGTCGAGATACTAGAGACGCCTAACGCCTTTTTGTGTCCAGTTAGAGCTTGTCCAGAAAGATCGAATTCGCAGCGATTCGCTAGCGCGTATTACGCGCGACCGTTGCGTCCAGAAGGACCGTACCAACGCGCGTCTATAAACATTTCCGTGTCAAAATTTTGGCGCTCCATTTCCCTCGATACGTGCACTCGCTCTGGAGTTCGCGCGTTAACTGGACGCAACAAGGCGTCTCTAGTATCTCGACTCACGCGCAATACGTGCGAGTCGAGAGTCTGGCGAAGTGCTCGCGATTTACGCGCGTATTTTGAACTCGCGCGGTGCTTTTGGACGCAATGTACTGGCGCCTAGTATCTCGCGCGAAACGTTTCGCGGCGAATTCGCCCTTTCTGGACAAGGTCTTAATGCGCGAACTCCAGAGCGAGTGCACGTATTGTGGGAAATGGAGCGCCAAAATTTTGATACGGAATGTTTATAGACGCGCGTTGGTATGCTCCTTCTGGACGCAACGGTCGCGCGTAATACGCGCTAGAGAATCGTGGCTAATTCACCCTTTCAGGACAAGATCTAAGGTCGCTCTCATTTTTAGTGAATTAATGAACGCCAGCGTTCCTGCTTATATCGACTACCTAATGTCACAAAACTGATATGTCTGATGATTTACAGATTATTCCTGACGAACGGCTATTACTAAGAGAACAGTCACCAGTTCTCATTAACAGTCACCTCACACTTATATCCGGTACAATGAAGACTGGCCCAAATTCACCAACATTTTTAAATTTCGAACGAATACGCCTTATAATTTTTACCTTTTTACCTTTAACTTTGAGAACAGAATTTAGATAGTACGAGTATGGTGCTTGACTTCTGAAATTCTGAGAAAAAAATAGGGCCTTAAATAATTTAGAACTTTGGGTATATTGTTATGACTTGTATTGACTTGAATAATTTAATTTTGGTCCTTTCGTACTTAAAGGATTCTTAACGTTAAATCTCGTATTTAATACCTATTTTTTTTTAAATAATAATTATGATAATAATTGTATGTTACTGCATAACTGACTCAACTCAGCCTATCGCAGTCCACTGCTGGACGTAGGCCTCTCACAGGCTGCGCCACAACACCCTGTCCTCCGCCTTCCGCATCCAGTCTAACCCAGCCATCTTCTTAAGGTCGTCGGTCCATCTAGCTGGGGGGCGTCCCACACTACGCTTGCCGATACACGGTCTCCACTCCAGGACTCGTCTGCTCTATCGGCCATCGGTCCATCGACAAACATGGCCAGCCCACTGCCACTTCAGTTTGCTTACTCTGCAAGCTATGTCGGTAACTCCAATTCTTTTCCGATAATTTCATTCCTGATTTTATCCTTCAAAGAGACTCCAAGCATGCATAACTGACTAACAACCATTAAATATTTGCATGCCATCAGTGCATGGCGGAATGTGTCTGCACTGAATTTTATATGTAACATCTTTTGAACCTATCTCAAAAATGTGATGGGTTCAAAAGGGTTCAAAAGATGTTACAAGTGAAAGTAATAGAACAGATATTTGAATAAATTCTAATGCTAAAAATTACAAAATAAAATATAGATTTAAAAAAAAAACAAGCTTTTAATGAACTAATAAAAAGTACTAAATGAAACTTACATAGACAAGAACCTTAATATTTTCTTTTCTTGAGGCTTTATCTTTAAGTGTAAGAAGGACGTTCACGCAGCAAGCTTTTAAGAAAATATTAAATTTGCTGATAAATCAATATGGTCGAAACACAACAGGGCTATCTTGTTTAGTTGGGGACTGCCCACCTTCAGGCTCCATCATCAGGCCCTGGATATCATCTAAAACGAATCTAACGAGCCAAACTCTATGGGGTGGCGTTATTTTATTACAGAGTTCAAATGGTCACCATCCGGTTCCATCATCAGATTAGCTCCATGTCAATAACATTGCATCGTCATCTGATTTACATAATATGTACCTATGCCAGCTCAATTTAAAATTCCAGCTCAATCGGAAACCAGATTCAGGACCACACTTCTATGAAATTTATATGCGAACAGAATCTATCTGGTGGAAATTACGTGTTGCTGAAACATACATCATAATCTGCCTATCCTTTTCCCAAACTATGTTGTGTCAGATATTACATTTTTCCGTAATGTTATTACGTTTCTGGGTAGTACATAATGCGTTCAATTCTTTAGTGTATACTATGTCCGGAGTTTACGAAAACCGTGGTGGCGCGGCCAGGGAGTATACTCCCCAGCCGCGCCACCAAAACTTCGTTATTTTTCATTATACGTTGAGGTACAATTTTTTTCATTACACGTACCGTTTATATAAATGTTACATTCATTCATTCATCATTCATTTCAGCCGAAAGACGTCCACTGCTGGATATAGGCCTTCCCCAAGCACCTCCACTTCGACCGGTTCTGTGATTCCCGCATCCAGCGGATACCTGCAGCCTTCACAAGGTCATCGGTCCACCTTGTGGGAGGCCTTCCAACGCTACGTCTAAATGTTACAATTTATCTAGAAACATGTTTTTTTTAATGTCCATTGTGGCGCGGCCAGGGGGGGGGTCACCCCGAGGATTGCCAGGTGCGGTGCCCACCCAGATTGATCGTTGTTTTATTTAATTTTGCAATATCCCTGAACAAGAAAAGACCCAGGACCCCAGATGTTTCAGCAACGACGTAAGGATTCCTAGGAGCCCAGGTCCCTGGAGTCTAACGTAATTTAGGTCCTAATTCAAGGGCGATTCTCGATGATACATCAGAATTCCGATTTTGAGTTTTTAACTCTTAACTCGAAAACGGAAAGTCCTAGGTACTAAATAATGAATTTCAATACTCCCTTGTGTGGAACCCCCTGGGGGTGCAAGGAGCTCGGTTGATGGATGACCTTTGATTGATCGTGACCCTGACTTTGAATTGGTGTTATATTTTGTAAATAAAACAACATTGAATGAATCTAGAAACAAAAAAATCTACGTAAATATGTCACAAATGTATTTTATCCACTCTCATATCGTAAAATTCGAATTATAAACTTCAAAATGAGTTTATATTGACACACTTTATAAAACAATACCGAAGTTTTTTTTACTTGTGCATAAAGTTTGAATTAATAAACAAACAAAATGATCATATAAAACCATTTTTATACCAATGCGATACAGGGAAATCCCGAGTTTCCATCAATTATTTTTGTCTTATGGAACGCATATGCGGAGCGCGCCATTTCTATAGCATAACAAAAAAGTTTTGATTCCAATTTTTACTTGTCTGTGGCAGCGCACGCTTTAGCGCATGCGCGGTGCTAAGCTCATCTAATAGGTTCAATCCCAGTGTATGAGAGTAGATAATGTAGTGTACGAAACTGCTCATAACTAGGTATTAAAACACTCATTATGTTCATAAACTACTATAATTTCATGAAATTACAAAATATTAATTATGTACAGACGCCAGCACATCAAGCTACTACAATCTGTCAAATTTCTTTCAAAGATTTTCAACTTTATTGTTAAAATTTAAGGTTCAATGTTGATTGGGAAAATTTTACAGTTTCGGGTAGCTTGACCTGCTGGCGTCTGTACCTAAATCAAAAGCGAAATGAACCATATTTTTGTAAGCGTAAAAGAGATGACTCTGTTAACAAGTGATGTAACTGGCACAAATGGTTTTGCGTACGAAAGCTGTTCTTCAATAATCACAGACTGTAGCAGCAGCGGTGAGGTTTGGTGAAAACTCAGGTGTTTTTTAAAGATTGTGTTGAGGATTTGAAATTAAAACGATGCGTTAGTTTCAACGATAAAATTATGGGTGTGGGAACAATATTTTAACCTAAAACCAATCACTGTCGAGAGATAGGTATGACGTAGTGCAGGCTATCGTTTCGTGCCTCGAGATGTCGCTTAATAGCCCTGTCCTGTATATAATGTCCCTGATATGCGTTAATGGAGTAGGAGTTCCAACATGCCCCCGGCCTTGGAAGCAGTGGCTTTCAATGGTCTTCAGTCACTGCATCAGCGTCTATCACGTCCTGTAGTAGAGGACAAATCTTGGTATATGCGCGTCTCACTACGCCCGATGACGTCTGTATATCAGCCACTCGGGATATACCATCCTTTCCAGGGATAGTGCAAAGGACACGTCCCAAATGCCACTTCAAAGGTGGGAGGTTATTGTCCTTAATAACAACTAAGGAGTTTGGTTTGAGCTCGTCCTTATTCGCCGTCCATTTTGTCCGCACCTGCAGCTCGGAGATGTATTCCTTCGCCCACCGGTTCCAGAAGTGCTGGCGAAGTTGTTCTACCCTCTGGTATCGCTGGAGACGACTAGCAGGAACATCGCGTAGGTCATCGCCGGTTGGCGCAGTCATTGGTCGGCCAATAAGGAAGTGACCGGGAGTGAGCGGGGAAAAGTCATGAGGGTCGGGGGAAAGAGGAGACAGAGGTCGGGAATTTAGTACGGCTTCTATTTGAGCCAAACTGTGCTGTACTCTTCGAACGTGAGGTGCGCGTTACCTATCACACGACGAAGATGGTATTTGCTCGACTTTACTCCTGCTTCCCACAGACCACCAAAATGCGGAGAATAAGGGGGAATAAAATGAAATTTGATATTTTGACTAGATGCAAATTCTAAAATATCATTACTGCAACTAGCTAAAAATTTGAAAAATCGTTCACTACACCTACGAAATTACGACCATTATCAGAGTATATATCTGCAGGCTTACCACGGCGTGAAATAAATCGTTTTAAAGTAAATAAGTACGCTTCACTGGAGAGGTCACTGACTAACTCCAAGTGGCACGTGTCACGAAACAAAGAAATAGACAAATGTACCCTTTGATAAGCCTAGCACCCCTACCCTTGCGGTTCAGAATGAGCACTGGCCCAGCGTAGTCCACCCCACATCGAACGAATGGAAGACTAGGTGTAACTCGCTCCCTAGGTAAGTTACCCATCATAGGACTAAGTGTCTTACCTCTAATGCGAGTACAGGTAACACAACTATGCACTACCTGGCGAGCTAAATTCCTACCTCCGACAGGCCACCATGATTCACGTAAATGAAAAAGTAATGCCTGCGGAGCAGCATGGAGAAGCTGAATGTGCTCATGACGAAATAATAAAGTGGTAAAATAATGCTTCCCATGAATTACAATTGGATGTTTTTTACCGTAAATGAATTCATCAGAATTAACTAGACGACCACCAACGCGCATTAATTGGTGATCATCTAAAAACAAATTTAATTTAGACAAACAACCTTTACTTTTAATAGTATCATTATTAGATAATGCCTTATAATCAACTGGATAAGATTCTATTTGACATAATCGAGCTAATGTTTTATCTGCATGGTCTAACTCATCTACACTAAGGCCGCCTGTACGCTTATTATTTTTGCATTGACTGTTATTAATGAAACGTAACATAAAGGCAGCCGCACGCCTCATACGTTTAAATTGAGAGAACCGATGGAAGGGAAACAAAGATTCACAACAATCCTGAGCTACAACGGCAGTAACGCATGACTTGACCTGAGGTAACTCGTGATTTTTGAACGAGTCCGAACTTTTGTGATCGTCTATTGAAAAGCGAGGATCACGAAGAAATTCAGGACCCTCCCACCACAACAAAGAAAGGTCTTCCAATCGAGCACCGCGTGACGCTAGATCAGCTGGATTATCTCGACCACTTACGTGACGCCACGGGACGTCTAGTGTAAGGTCATGAATTTCTGCGATCCTATTTTGAACGAATGTCTTAAGTTGGTTCGGCCTCATGTGCAGCCAGCCTAAGACAATCGACGAATCAGTCCAAAATACTATGCTATTAAATTTACAATGTAATGAGTTGTGTACCTTGTCATACAGATGAGCTCCTAATAAAGCCCCAGAAAGCTCGAGACGTGGGATACTAATAGGTTTTAAAGGCGCAACCTTTGTTTTTGAAAACAATAATCTTACTGATACTGTTAAATCATTGCTAACTGTGCGAACATAAATACACGCGTCGTACGCCGTCTAAGATGCGTCGCTAAAAATGTGTAACTCATTATACATAGACTGCGTACCTATAGCGTGGCGAGGTATACGAACATTGTTTAGCGCGTGCAATGAAATAACAAACCGGTTCCACGCGCACGCCGTGTCGTCAGGAACGTTATCATCCCAACCTATTTTTAATAGCCACAATTGCTGTAAAAGAACTTTGACAACAATTATGACAGGACTTAACAAGCCGAGAGGGTCAAAAATTTGCGAAACGTTTGATAAAATAGACCTCTTTGTAATAGGTTTTGTATTATCAATATTAACGTGAGAATTAAAATAAAAGTTGTCGCTTGCGTTATGCCAGCCTATTCCTAAGGTTTTAGAACTAACATTTTCATCTAAACTTAAAGGTTTAAACTGACTAGACGACTGACAGTCATCATCGTGTTTAAAATTAAATATCCACTTCCTAAGTGGAAAACAGCCTGACAGCAGCGTCTTCTGAATTTTGTCGCACAGATGTAGTAATTTTATTTTATCATCTAAGCCCGTAATGTAGTCATCGACATAAAAATCCTCTGTTATAGCTCGAGCGACTTCAGGATCAGAAGATTCAGAGGCTAATTGTTTCAGGCACCTAACACTAAGAAAAGGCGCGGAGGCGGTTCCATACGTCACGGTGTTTAGTTTAAATATACCTAACGGCTTTGAGGGATGGTCACGCCACAGAATCATTTGCAAGCTGCGCTGACTCTCATCTACCAAGCACTGCCGGTACATCTTCTCCACGTCGGCGCACACGACGTACTTGTACTGCCGAAAGCGGAGAAGAATGGCAATGAGATCACCCTGTATAGGAGGGCCAACTAGTTGCAAATCATTCAGTGACTTACCAGAGCTCGATGGTGCGCTTGCGTCAAACACCACGCGCAACTTGGTGGTGGTGCTGAGCTCGCGGAACACGCCATGATGCGGCATGAAATAACACGGGGATTCATAGGAATCTACCTGTGTCATATGGCCTAAACTAAGATACTCCTGCAAAAAATTTGAATAAAGAATTTTATATTCAGGCGAACGATGCAGACGTTTTTCTAGCGCAAGAAATCGACGTTCTGCTTGGATATACGAATCCCCCAAGGTATCAGGTGACTGATGGAGTGGAATGTGCACGCAGAATCTCCCCTCGCTATTGCGAGTAGTAGTGCGAACAAAGTGATCTTCGCATGCACGTTCTTCCACAGTCTGTGCGTCTCTGACCTTAGATGGTTCCTCAATTTCCCAGAACAATCGAAGTTGCGTATCTAAAGAATTAATAATATTGCAATGAATTGGCGCATGTTTTCGTGTATAATTAAGTATAGGTCCGGATATAATCCAGCCTAGTTTGGTATTCTGTAGAAACGGACCACTAGACAAACGAATCTTACCGTCTTCTAACAGATCCCAAAACCTATCTGCGCCAATCAAAATGTCAATATTTTTGTAGTCTAGAAACTCAGGATCGGCCAACCGTATGTTGTCTGGAATACAGACTTGTGCGCTTAATTTACACACGGCAGGCATCGAAGCCGTGATCCTAGACAGCACATAACAATTAATGCGCGCAGTAAATGAATTATCGACGCAGGACTTGATAACGATATTACAAGCTTGCGAACAATGTACTACCGAATCACCTACGCCTCGAACTTCGTTTGTGGACTGTGTTAATGGTGCGTTTAAGAGTTGACATAATGATTTAGAAATGAAACAGCGCTGGCTTCCATTATCAAGGAGCGCCCGCGCTTTTTGATATCTACCGTGTACATCTGCTACTTCAACGATAGCTGTTGACAATAACACGAATTGCACACCTATAGACTTAATCGATTGCGGTTGCATGTGTGCCTTGTTTACTTGAATAGGGACTGCGGAGTCCGAGGCGGCTGGTGCGGCCGCGGGGAAGTGCGCAGGCGCTTCACTTGCATTAGCGCGCGACGTCTCAGTACTCGTTGTGGAATGCAAAGTAACAGAACTATTAGCGTTATCATTGTGCAATAATGAGTTATGTTTTTGATTTCAGTGTCTACAAGGCCCAAACCTACAATTATTTATTGAGTGTCGCGAATGTAAACAATTTTCACATAAGCTATGCTCGCGTACAAGTTTAAGCTTCGTGTCCAAGTCGCATTCAATAAACTCTTTACACGTATACAGTGGGTGATTCGCGTTACATTTTGCGCATATTAACTTACCGCGTTGTTTATTGGATTTACTTGGACCGCTGGAAACATTGCAGTGTGACATATTATGACATTTTGAGTGTTGTTTTTTGTTGTCAGTGCTTTGAGCTTCTTTGCTATGTGAACGCTGCAATGCCTCCAGCATGTCTGCTTTGTTGCGCAAAAAGTTAATTAAAACATCCACCGATAAACGTTTTGAATTATTGTTCTCGGTTGGGTTTGGGAACAATGTGCACTTATGAGACCCCCATTCTCTTTCAGTAACTTTATCTAACTTTGACACCATGATATTAATAATTAAACTATCCCAGTAGTTTGTAGTTTGTAGGCTCACCTAGAACTTTAAGAGCTCGTAAATTTTTCAAAATAGTGTCTATCAATGTTCTAATAGAAAAAGGCGACCCTTTAGTTAATGCATTTAAATTTAACAACGCTTTGATATGGTGATCAATTAAAAGTCCGCAATTATTATATCGGTTGAGCAACAAGTCCCACGCAACCTGATAATTATCAGCAGAAAATTCTATGGAATGTATAACTAGTTCTGCGCTGTTTTTTAGGGACGATTTGAGATAGTGAAACTTTTGGATGTTGGAAATATCTTTAGAATTATGAACTAGTGACGTAAATGTGTCTCTGAATTCGAGCCAGTGCTCATAGGAACCATCAAATATAGGCATCGAGATAGTGGGTAACTTCACGGAATGTATTTGACTGTTATTATGAGTATGACATGACTTGGAGCAGTCAGCGACCTCATCAGTGTTCAGCATAAATTCAGCTAGTGATATTAAATTGTAGTAACTATCTTCGAATTGTTCTCTTTGATTTAATTGTTCACCCAATTCACTATCAGAAACTCTTTCTTCTATTTTAGTTTGAATGTCGTTGAATTCAGAAAATAACGTAGTACATCCTTGGATCCTCAACTTCAAATCAATGCGTTTTTGATTAGGAAAATCATGATCACAATCTTTTAAAGACTCTAAATAATTGTTAAATTTGGTAAGCCTGCCCTTAATTATACCACGCTTCCTAACTAAATCGCGAACTAACTCACTACTTTCTACACTTAGCAAATTAGGAGATTTGTCACGGGATTTAGCAGAGTCAATAGGCATTTTGGTGGTCAGTGAAAAGAGGAGTACTCACGGTTTTATAATCGTCAGCTCAATCACATACGGCACTGATGCTAGCAACGTCAACAGGCTAGTAATTGACTGGAAATCTGATATTCCGAGAATACAATGCGGCAATTTCACTGAAATAAGAGCACAGACATACTATAGCACCAAATAGAACTCAGAAGATGATGGTAAGGACAAAGGAATGGCCCCACCGATTGCGTTTTCTTCTCAATCCGCCACGTGCAAGGGGTCTTCCAAAGGTCGCTCGGCGATCTTGTAGGTATCAATATCCCAATGTTCGGTTCGAAGGTCCAAAATGTAGCAGCAGCGGTGAGGTTTGGTGAAAACTCAGGTGTTTTTTAAAGATTGTGTTGAGGATTTGAAATTAAAACGATGCGTTAGTTTCAACGATAAAATTATGTATTCGCCATCTTGATTACAACGATCGAGGAGAGGGGGTGTGGGAACAATATTTTAACCTAAAACCAATCACTGTCGAGAGATAGGTATGACGTAGTGCAGGCTATCGTTTCGTGCCTCGAGATGTCGCTATTAGTCCCTGATATGCGTTAATGGAGTAGGAGTTCCAACACAGACATTATATTTCAATTATTTTTAGGTTTCTCACAATTGTGTAACAAATTTTCTCTCTCTTAACAGTTTTGTGTGTAACATGTACTACTATTTAAATTAAAGTCGTCCTTTAAAAATTATATTCAAAGCTTAAAACTATACTTAAATTAAATATAAAAATACAAATATACACAGGGTGAATTTTTGGAATGTGAAAACATTAGGGGATCTGAATGACCGACTCATACTTTAGCCAGAAATAGCTTTTTTTTTAAACTCGATGCAAAAAATACACGTCTTATGGGTTCTTTGATTTCCTCATATTTTGTATAATCAATTAACGTTTAAAATATCTAATAATCACTATCAGTATCCCCAGTCTTCCTTAACGACTCATTTTCGGACTTCTTGTTGACGAGTTCGAAGTTCCTCTCGAGATTATGCGCCTTCTTCACTTTGTACTCCATCAGCTCAATGATGCTGTATCCTATGAAGCCAACTATGAGGAATCCGAAGAGGAAGTATAGCCTGGCAAGAGAAGATTGAGTGGACTTAAAAATCATGTTTCTGTTAATTGGTAAACAGTGCTCAAATAATCATGTTTCTGTTGATTGGGATACAGTGCTTAAAAAATCATGTTTCTGTTGATTGGTAAACAGTGCTTGCAAAAACTTGTTCCTATTAATTGGCAACTTAGATTATATACTTGTCTAGATGACGCATTGACGGTACCGAACGGCCCAAATAAAGTGTACTATTTTCGTAGACTCGCTTGTCACTTACGTTAGTGTCATTTGAATCACCTAAGGATAACTTACTTACGGAAAATAATAAATTATGCCAGTTTGTGCTGTCAAATTGTGTCGCAATTATGTAGGAAAACCGCATAATAACGCCAAGATCACTTTCCATCGGTAATTTTTGTTATACAACCACTATTATTTTAACAAAACACGATTTTTTCATTCGTTATTTTTTAGGTTAGTCTGATTAGCTGGTGTTGTAAGATTATTATCATTACATCATCATTCGATCAGTAGATCATTATTACTTATTTTAAATATGACAGTATTTATTTGATCACCTACATAATAGTCATTTTGATACAAGTGGAGAATGTTTGTTATTGCATTCGAGGTGGAATTTACACTCGAGCCGTAGGCGAGGTTGTTTTTGAGCCGAAAACTACAATAACAAATGCCCACGTGTATTAAAAGACGTTTTTCATACACTTTTGAAGAAATAAAATAACGAAAAATATTTTTGTCATGAATTATTAGGAAACTAGGATTTAATTTTCTTTTTTTTCCGCGTTTGCTTTCGCAAGGTTGAAAGGAGAAGCAAAGGTATAAAGCCGATAAACAGCCTAATATGAAAGATAGAAAATTAAAATATTTTTGAGTTTAGAACACAAATAGATGTTAATTTGTTCATAAACGTTTTTTTTATTGTAATAATCATTGTATTCTATTTATAAAAATTATACATATAATATTCCAAAAATATGAACGCCGTAAAGACGCATCTTTGCCGAGATTATAAAAAAGATCACCTCCGAATAAAGAAGACCGTCTCTGGTGCGAGACGGTGTGAATAGAGGCATTGAACCAATTTCGACTAAGTATAGGTATAAGTTATCTGTTTTAAATTAATAAAACACTAATCTACAAAATAATTATTTTATTTAACCTATTTTGATCATCTTATTTATTAATGGAGAAATGGTAAGTCAATAATTTGGAGCAGGCATCCCTAAACACGCACACCTTGACAGTTTGACTACAATAAGTACACGAGCGGTACTCAAACATAGCACGCAATTGGAGACAGTTTTCGCGTGTCATTTGTTTGCATTGCTCAATCTAGACAAGTATATAATCTAAGATTGGCAAACAGTGCTTAAAAAATCATGTTTCTATTGATTGGTAAACAGTGCTTAAAAAATCATGTTTCTGCTAATTGGTAAAAAGTGCTTAAAAAATCATGTTTCTGTTGATTGGTAACAGTGCTTAAAAATCATGTTTCTGTTGATTGGTAAACAGTGCTTAAAAATCATGTTTCTGTTGATTGGTAAACAGTGATATTTTTTACCCGCAAATAAACCTCATAATCAGTTTTGTTCAATCATCCTCAGTTACCGTTAAACATTGACTAAATTACGTATGTTTGCGATAAACTAACATTAATTTATTGAAATTGAAACGGTTTTTCTTGTGATTGGTATTTCTTTACATCTGCATCGTATTAAGATGCCCAGTGTGTAAATCATCCTGATAACTTTTGCTATATTTACGGTCAATTTACTGTTAAAAGTCAACGTCGTAGTTTGACACCATTAATTAAAAACTGTTATTTTAATTATTTTAGCTTTCCGGTGAAAAATTTGGACAAAACCTGGACTCCTACCGTCTTATTACAAAACAAGATTTATATTTTGACATGGCTTAAACCATGGAGCCAGTTTTTGTAATAAGAACGTAACTGTGATTGAAATACCGTTCTCTATACAAAACTGAAAACTTAGTTCGGTACTAAGTTGTCAGTTTTGTGTTTAGGAACTTTACCATAGTCGGAATAAAGTTCGAAATTCAATAATGGCTCCATTTTTTAAACCTGGGTCTGAAGATAAACCTTGTTTTGTAGTAATACGGCTAGTGTTTGCTGTGCACAGTGTGTTCGTTTATTAACATCATGGGCTAAAGGATGTCGTCACACTGCTGTTGCAAAAAACTGATGATGACTGTTTTTTTTTTAATGCAGATTAGTTACAGTTACGGTGAGTCCGCGGCTGTAACCCGCGAAATTCAAATTTTCTTACGTTATGTCAATGATATTATATTAAACAGATATGTTGTGAGCGCGCAATCGTGAAGACTCGAAAACGTCCTAATTGGGACGTATTTGTTAGTCTGTGATGCCAACATTCGGTGATTGGTTTACATTCACGCGCAATTGACAACCCTAGCTGTCTCTTTTTTCTTATTGTTTTTATCAAGCCATCATTTTTACTTGTAGTGAAATATAAAATGCATGAAAAGTGGGTATGTGTGCTGCCGCTGCTGCGCGGAACACTTTTTTCGGTTGTTTTGTGAGTGCATAACATATCTGTTGAAGACGCTGTTATATGCCAGTGACCTTGAGTGGTTAGCTTGCGTGTTCTGTACTAAGCTCACGCAACGCGTCGGACGTTCAGCCAGTAATAGGACACGCCCATCAAGGAGCGCTGTCCACAATTTGACGCATTATTAATTTATTATACACAAAACAAATGGTATTTTAATAAAACGCGTATACTAAAAGATAAATAATTAAATTATCTTTAAATTGGTGATGGTTTCAGAAAAATACGCTTGGTAGATTTTGCGCCATTCTCAGTTTTTTATCCGCCTTAGACATAACTTTACAAATTAATTTCACTATGTAATATAAACAAAATCTAAAATATTCACATATAAAATTATTGAGGAAATGCTCTAATTTAACACATATTTTTTCAAATCATTAACACTACTCGTTTAGACGTGATCTTCAGTATAAAATCATTAAAAGTCGGTTATTGTCGCCTTAATATAATATCATTGTTCGCGACTATAACAGATACGTATTTACCGAATTAGATGGTGGATTGAGGTCCACTCCCTCTCGAAGAGGCCTGTGTCCCAGCAGTGGGAACATTATAAGATAAGATAAGATAAAATTTATTTTTTCTCACCACAAGACTACAAAATACATATTACATGGTATCAGAGTCAGACAACATTTTAATATTGTGGGAGACTGGTGCCTTTTTTTTTTGTTCACGGGGTTTAAATCCTCATGGATGTCCTCCGCCCTGGGGCGGGCGGAGGGGTCTGTCAGACTCTTACTGACTAAAAACTCCCCCAGTGTTCCCCTCCCACACTTGCACCGGGGATCTGCGGGCCGGGTGAGCGGACGAGATCTCCCGCTCCCTTTCCGCAGCCTTCTTCTGCGACACGACTGTTTCGCAGAAAGACACCACCGCGTCCCAGGACTCCTCACTGCCGACCATCGACTGGGAGACTGGGGCCTAAACTAAGCTCTAGGCCTGTATTTCAGATCACCATTATAGATCATTCATACCTCGTCCTCACACACAAGTAGGGTGCCGTAGCATAGGACAGCACACTGCCGGTGGCCTCCCACAGCCGGAAGTTGGAGTAGGCGGCCTCCTCGTTGCCGGGGAACAGGATGCCTGATAGTGCTGAAAATATACCAGCAAAATTTTAATAAAGATGTATCGTCGATTAATTATTAAAGGTTTATTTATACACGTTGCTTAAGACGCTGACAACAGCTAAACCACGGTCACTGTCAGATTACATACAAAAGAAACAAGCGCTGACTGTTGTAATTGTAATTTATTGCAAAATATGAAGCAATTATATAATTTACTGAAAAATGAGTTGAGTAAGCGAAAATAAAAAACAACCAAGTTCTGCATACAAATAAGACGTTCTTAAATTACCGTACGGACTTTTTTAAATATATGTTGTCACTACATAGTATAAAACAAACTCGCTTCAAGTTTCCTGTCTGTCCCTATGTATGCTTAGATCTTTAAAACTACGCAACGGATTTTGATGCGGTTTTTTTTACTAGATAGAGCGATTCAAGGGGAAGGTTTAGAAAAAGCCATGCGGGCGAAGCCGAGGGCAGCAGCTAGTTAAATATATGAGATTTGGCTTTTTTTTTTAAGACAATTCTATTTTTTTCATTTGCCTCTTGTCAGCGCCTTAAGATGAATTCACAATGGTAGCCCGCGAAATTAAAATGTTCTTGCAATTTGCAGGTCAGTGTCAGGTTGCATCTTAACGTGTTAGATTGTAGTAACGGATCCCTGAATCGAAAAATGGTTTCCACAACCCCGCAATATTTTTGAACAGCCTATTCAACGGTACCTCACACCATGGGCTATCCGATGGTGGGGGGATACGTTGGATAGAGGGGATGATATTTTATTTTGCAAAGGAGATGGTACCCTACAATTATTTAATTCAAGATTTTATTTGACTATTTTGTCGGCGTGATTAATATGTACGTATACACACTCATGCCATGTTTTTACAGGTCTTAAAAATAAATTAAAGTTCCAATATGTCCTGCCTAATAGACATACAATAATTATGTATTGGCATTAAATTTAAAATTATTTTACATGTCAAATTTAGTTATTATTTTTTTATACGTCCATGGTTATTATAAATGTCAAAATATAAAAAAATAGTGAAATTAATACATGGTCAACAAATTAATCTATAATTCAAGAAATCTTGGATTGTGTAATATGCTTTAACCATTAAAAAGATTCGTAATTTATTTTTAAATACTGGAAGTTCCTTAGTGCTCAGAATGTCAATATGTATTTTGTTGTATATTTTATCTTTTTATTTACAGCTTTCTATTACTAAGAGTCTCTGAGCTAAGCCGCGGACAGACAGACATGGTGAACCTATAAGGGTTCCTTGTTGAATACGGAACCCTAAAAAGTATCACGAGCCTGTAATTTCCTCAGACTTTGTATTTCAACAGTTATGATGTTATCTAGGCTGAAAAGTGTTATCATTACTACGGCTTCTCGTCTCAACAGTTGGATATGGCACTTGTTGGCGGGAAAGTGAAGCGTCATGTTCAGCAGTTTTGTTTTATTTTCTAAAATTTGTGTTTAGCTGAATAATAATGTGTAATAATGGTGGATTATTATATAACCATTAAGTGTTTGTGAACGTGCATTAGTGTAGGCAAATGAAACAAAACAATGCAACATCGCTTCAAGTTCTCTCAAGAAGTCCGCGTGAGGTCTCAGTAAAGTGCCACATCTTTACTGAAACCGGGGAGCGGACGGGGATATCATCATCATGCATTGAATACAATTCATTTCATAAATATTTAAACAAGTTTTGTAACTAAATGAAGACTTGGGTAAAAGGTCCCAGTAACCAGGCCATAATAATATTAATTAAAAAAAAATGTTGGATATTGAGAACATCTCAAAGTTACAGGTAGGGGCTATGTTTACGTATCTACACGACCCAACATCTAACCGAACACCGGAGCAAACACGAGGGGGCGGGGGGCGCGAGTCGAACGCAGTGCCGCCGGCCGCCCCGCGCCGACGGACGACGCATGGCATTACTTGATCAACGTGCGTACACGCGTCACATATTGTACCTACCTACTCCTTAACATGTATTGTAATGTCAACAAGGTCCTAACTTTTATTATTTTAATCATATTTTATATTGTTTTTTTGTTAATGTGAGGACGTGGTAGGCTTAACAGACTGTAGATCTGTAGACCATTTTCTATTTTGTTAAGTACCTGGTACATTGACGGGCCTACGCTGTCCTCTCAGTGTTAATAGGTATCTATTAACACTTTTGAAAACATTGTAAAAGCCAATTTTTTTTAAAAGAGTAACCGTGGAGTTTCTTGCCGGCTCTTCTCCATAGGAAACGACCAATTGACTTAAAAGACGATAAGTGCCTATGTAGGCTTATGTGAAATAAAAATATTTTTGATTTTGTTTTTTGATCTAATTAAATTACATCAAATTAGTAATAACAAACTAATCATTGAAGAGCTCCCGAAGTCCTGAAGACCTCACACACACACATCACCAACAGATACTGACCATTGACTTGCACGAGCCACACCGCATCAGCCGTGCCCCAGATGGCGGCCAGCGCGTAGAACACGAGCCACTGCTGCGGGTCGGGGTGCCAGGACAGCAGGGCCGACAGGAGGCATACGTTGAGTAACTGGAAAACATACAGTGCAATCAGATATTCCATTTGTATAAACAGCAAATACTTCGTTGTGCCGTGTGGTGCCTGACGTAAAGAATAGCACCTCCCTATTTCTTCCCGTGGTTGTCGTAAAAGTCGACTGCACAACTGCTCCGAAAAAAAACCGGCCAAGTGCGAGTCGGACGGCGCACGAAGGGTTCCGTACCATTATCTATAAAAATGGCAAAAAAAATCACGTTTGTTGTATGGGAGCCCACGGCCACACCATTTATTTTAATTTAATTATTTATTTTTAAAGTGAATATTTATCTAAATATTCTGTGAATATTTCATGCGTCTATCTGTTGCCGTTATCAATATAGAGCAAAAAAGTGCTACAATATCACGTTTGTTGTATGGGAGCCCCCTTAAATATTTATTTTATTCTGTCTTTTTGTATTTTGTTGTTATAGCGGCAACAGAAATACATCATCTGTGAAAATGTCAACTGTCTAAATATAACGGTTCATGAGATACAGCCTGGTGACAGACGGACAAACAGACAGACAGAAAGACGGTGGAGCCTTAGTAATAGGGTTCCCGTTTTACCCTTTGGGTACGGAACCCTAAAAAGCGTCTGCCCTTGTCACGACATGCAATTTTCGTTCGCATTCTTAGTTGTGGCGCAACACTAAATAACAATTTAGTCTCTTACTTACCAACGCAGTGACCATGACAGGGAACCTCCCAGTGACCTTGACGAGTGCTCCTGCTATAGGAGCCGCCAACGCGTTGAACACGCCGAAGCAGATCATGACGTAGCCGATGTTACTGATGCCGTACGCACAGCCGATGAACGCCTGGGGAAAATAATATAGCTATATGTGACTGATAGACAGAAAAATGCAAAACCAAAGACCTGGAATGATTCGCTATTAAAAAGGGTCGGCTTCCAGTCTAACCGAACACAGCTGAATACCAGTATTTTACATGGAGCGACTGCCTATCTGACCTCCACAACCCAGTTACTGGGTAACACGATACCCCTTGGTAAGACTGGTTGTCAGACTTTCGGACTTCTGACGACCCGTAACGACTGTCAAAGATCTACTAATAACAGCCGGGACCAACGGCTTAACGTGCTTTCCGAGGCACAGAGGGGCACAGAGTACATTATATTGCAGAGGGGTCTTGGTATGTAAAGATCACCCATCTGCGGACCAACCGCGGCAAGCGCTGTTTATAAACAGCAGGCAGACTTTTTTCATTTATAACTTTATAAAATACTCTGGTTCTTTCTTGAACGTACTTTAACTAACTGTAGAAAGAACATGCAAGAACCAACGTGCAAGAAATAACAAATGTGCAAGAAAGAACTGGCAAGAAAGAACGTGCAATTTCTTGCACGTCCTTTCTTGCACGTTCTTTCTAACGTACAAGAAACAACATGCAAGAAAGAACTAACAAGCAAGAAAGAACGTGCAAGAAAGAACATGCAAGAACCAACGTGCAAGAAATAACAAATGTGCAAGAAAGAACTAACAAGCAAGAAAGAAAGTGCAAGAAAGAACATGCAAGAACCAACGTGCAAGAAATAACAAATGTGCAAGAAAGAACGTGCTTTCTTGCACGTTCTTTCTGGCAAATTATTTCTTGCACGTTATTTCTTGCACGTCATTTCTTGCACGTTCATGCACGTTCTTGCACGATCTTTCTTGCTCGTTAGTTCTTTCTTGCATGTTGCTTCTTGTACGTTCCTGCACGTTATTTCTTGCACGTTCTTTCTTGCACGTTCTTTCTTGCACGTTCTTTCTTGCACGTTCTTTCTTGCACGTTATTTCTTGCACGTTCTTTCTTGCACGTTCTTTCTTGCACATTTGTTATTTCTTGCACGTTGGTTCTTGCATGTTCTTTCTTGCACTTTCTTTCTTGCTTGTTAGTTCTTTCTTGCATGTTGTTTCTTGTACGTACTTGCACGTTCTTTCTTGCAGGATAAAACGGATTGACTTTAAATTAGGTAGGAACATAAGTATTCTTATTATTTACCTTATTTGTGCAGAATCAACCATTTTTTTTCTTTCTATTCATAGAACGGGGCTGTTAAAACACGGCTCTATGTTTGTGTGACTCCGTCAAATGCTTGTTTAGGTATGGTATAGTTCTTTTTGCACGTTCTTTCTTGCACATTAGTCCCGCACCACCCTATTTCTTCCCGTGGGTGTCGTAAAAGGCGACTAAGGGATTTACTAGAGATTGGGCAGCACCGTTCTCTGTGCATTTTAACACCATACTGCGATCGCCAACCCGCCTACCAAGCGTGGCGGTTATGGCAACTCCCTCCCTCCCATTGGGGTCAAAGTCAAAGTCAAATTATTTATTTCAAATGGGCACATAAATGGCACTTTTGAACGTCAAAATTTACATAGAAAATAGAATTGATTCTAGTCGCCCCTTCCAAAAGGTAGCTTGGTATGGAGAAGAATGGGCAAGAAACTCCACCGTTACTCTTTTAAAATGTTTTACAATATTTTGTATAGGTACATCAATTATGTAATTATATGTGAAGACGGTGCACCTAGAATAATATTACTATACCACAATAGGTAAAAAGGGTAGGCCTATGTCCAGCAGGGGACGTCTTTTGGCTGAACGCTGAAATGATGATGAATGATGAAAGGTACACCTATGCCCAACCCCTCGGGAAACAAGGCGTGTTGTTATGCTATGTTATGTTAAATAATATGGAATAATGTTGTTATTAGTAGGATACAAACACCATTATAATAATAGAGCGCCCGGTAAAACAGAATACAATTCACAATCGCCTGATAGGTTTACAAGAGCATTTTGCAAGCAACGGATTGCTTGTAGAAATGCAATACTTAACTTTGCTGTAACGACATATTCGTTACAGCAAAGTTAAGTATTGCATTTCTTGTAGGAGCACTAGATAATAATCAAAAATATAATAAACTCGTAATATCCTAACTAATATTATAAATGTGAAAGTGAGTTTGCCTTACTCAAATTGAATTAAATTTTGACGTTGTGATTTTGAATTGAAATTAAATTTTAATTAATTTAACATTGTAATGTTAAAATTACAATTTAGGATGAAATTTAAATTTTGACATTGTAATTTATGTTTTTTTTTATTTAGTGTTTCTAGTGCAACCAATTTTGTACGCCTTAAATGGCAAAACATATAGCCACCTCATATTAATTATAAGACCTTCATACTGTACTCATTTTTTACAAAATAAATATTATCTTATCTTTGTTCGTTTGTTACGCTTTCACGCTAAAACGGCTGAGCAGATTTGGATGAAATTTGGCACATGGGTAGACCATGACCTGGAGAAGGTCATAGGCTACTTTTCATCCTGGATCACAGACGAGGTCGTGGTCAACAACTAGTAAATAATATTTTAGAGACATTTAGACACATAATAATAATAACATGCTCAAGCTGTCGTAAATGTATAAAGTTCAGGTTCACTAAAATATAATTATGTAAATGATGGATGGATTTCCTTGCGCATTGCGATTAAAAGCTAAACATACAAATAAATAAAATAGAATTGTTTGTTTGTAATGTCAAAATAACAGGTTTTAACTAAATGCATATGAAAGTATACACGGTAATATTTAAATAAGATTTTTTTTTTACATTTTTGTCTATCTGTTTGTTCCGACTAATCTCCGAAACAGCTGGAACGATTTTGAGAGGACTTTCACTGGCAAATAGCTGATCTTACAAGTAGTAACTTAGGCAACTTACTTTTATTTTCAGCAAATAAAAAAGCAGTATTTTGCGCTTGTTTTGCGTTCAACCAGGGTTAACAACAAGTGATGGTTAGAAAGAAACTGACCTGAGTAAAGTCAGCAGCCATGAAAGCCTGTTCAGCACCGATGTACCCGATGACTGGTAACAACAGCAGTTGGTACTTGTGTCGCAGCTGACGAAGAGTTACTGCTAAAAGGCGGATTCCGGACTTGCCCTGGCAGGCTGTTTTACGACCTGCTGTGTATCTGGGAAAAGGGCGAGCATTCTTTAATTAAGACGGAGATATATGCTAGTGTCCTTGAGTGGTTAGATTGCGTGTTCTGTACTGAGCTCACGCAACGCGTCGTACGTTCAGCCAGTAATAGGACTCGCCCATCAAGGAGCGCTGTCCCCAATTTGACGCATTATTAATTTATTATACACAAACCAAAAGGTATTTTAATAAACCGCGTATACTAAAAGATCAATTATTAAATTATCTTTAAATTGGTGAAGGTTTCAGAAAAATACGCTTGGTAGATTTTGCGCCATTCTCAGTTTTTTATCCGCCTTAGACATAACTTTATAAATTAATTTCACTATGTAATATAAACATAATCTAAAATATTCACATAATATTAAGTTATTGAAAAAATGCTCAAATTTAACATATATTTTTTTCAAATCATTAACAGGACTCGTTTAGACGTGTCCTTTAGTTTAAAATCGTTAAAAGTCGGTTATCGTCGCCTTAAGGGGGATGCGCTAAGGTAGTTTTTTTGCAATTTGCAGGTCAGTAACAGGTTGTATGTTGATCTAAATATTATATGATTAGCGGCCGTAACAAATATGGCTTTACAGAATTATAATAATTAGAATGATTATACCCCCAGCTGCCCTGGCGGTGTAGTGCGACTGGCATGCTCGTTGAGAACCGAGTTACCGATTTTTACGGGCTCTTGAGGAAACTCAAGGCATCCTTCCTGACTCGACTATGTGCATGTACTAATCAAATAGTGTCTGTAATACTTCGCTGTGTGTACATGCTAAGACGCTGATGTATTGTTTATTTAATTTAATGTAATTAATTTATATTGTAATTTAATTTCATTTTGATGCATGTAATTTAATTTAAATTTATAATGAATTGTATTTTTTTTTGTTGTAATTTTATTATGGGTTTAATACCTGTATTAAACGTTTTTTTTTATGCATACAATGCTGTAAATTCATATTTGTTACGGCCACGAATCATATTTGAATCAACACTCTCTCTCTCTCTTTTAATCTTGACCATGATAGCCTTAGTAATAAGTTGATGATAACATTAACCTGGTAAGCGAGTCGACTCCCACAGACACCAGCAGCACAGCGGCGGCCATGCAGGCGAGGAACACGCCAGCTATCACCTGGATCTTCAGCGCTGACGGAGGCTCCAAGTTAGAGTTACCCTGGAAACAGCATTATTATTTGAATCATCATGATCATCATCTTCATTTCAGCCGAAAGACGTCCACTGCTGGATATAGGCCTCCCCAAAGAGGGAGCCATAATCGCGGAATTTAATTCGGAAGACGGTGTCTTTGGATCTGTATTTTAGTTTTTTGTCACCGACTTCCGACATTAAAGTTATTTTTCACTTTGTAGTCTTTTTTTTGGAAGTCGGTTATTTTTTTTAATAAAAAGTTTTTAATAACACTCTACTGTGATCGCCAACCCGCCTGCCAAGCGTCTTAATGCGGGTGAAACCGCGACGCACAGCTAGTTACCAATATCATCGTCTGTCACACTTACGATAAGATAAAGCCGCTTCTACGACTTGCACTTAATGCACATCAAAAGTTATATTCATATATTCAAATAATAATAATAGAATCGAAATTAATACAAATGTATTAAAGGAAATAATAATAATGATATGTTCCGTGTGGTGCCGGACGGAAAGAATAGCACCATCCTATTTCTTCCCGTGGCTGTCGTAAAAGGCGACTAAGGGTCTTACTAGAGAATGGGCAGCAGCGTTCTCTGTGTATTTTAACACCACACGGCGAACGCCAAGCCACCTGCCAAGCGTGGCGATTATAGAAAATCCCCCCTTTGGAGGCCTTTGTACAGCAGTGGACGTCTTTCGGCTGAAATTATGAATGATAGGCTGTTGATTATAGAATACTTAAAGATACATACATGTGACGCACTGGCACTGCAGAAGTTGTCTCCGCAAGTAGCTCCAAAGTCCACGGTAGGTGAACTGGTGACGTTGGTGAACAAAGCAGCAACGCTTGGAGTTGTCTCGTTCGATAGTTTTGGTGCATCGCCCAGGTTAGAGGACAGGACTGAAAAGTTTATGTAAAATATTTTGTTACTCATCGAAGTGTCTTTTCTTATTGGAGAGGAGGACAGTTTATAACACAGCTTATGACAGTGGAGACGTCGCTTAGCAAATAGTTTGATGATCGTAGTCACAAGTCGTAAATTATTATGAAAAATCATTCTAGTTCCAAGTTGGCTTAAAATTACATTCTGCTAAATACTATATAGTATTCTAAATAGAGACTAGCTGCTGCCGCGGCTTCGCCTACATGGTTTTTCTAAAATAAAAGTAAGTTACACCTAAGTTACTCCTTTTAACATTATCTATCTGCCAGTGAAAGTCCCGTCGTTCGGTCCACACGTTTCAGAGATTAGCCTGAAGAAACAGACAGACTGACAGAAGACGGACAAAATTTAAAAAATTGTTATTTTGTTTTATGTACCGTATGTACAATTTTTTTTTATTGTTTCGTATTTAAGGAACAAAACAAAATATGAATAAATCAATAAAAATATAAACAAAACTCTTATGCATTTAGTACAAAGCTGACATTTGACATTTGTATAAGTTAGTAAGTTGAACTGAGCTATTGCACTTTTGAACGTCCGTGATTCCGGTTCCTCGAATTAAATCTAAATTAATAATATCAAACAGAAACTAATCAACCAATTAAAATCTAAACAACACTAAACTCTACTTCCTAACTCCTATCACATGTATATAATTATATGTATATACAGGTTCAAATTAAACTAGCTAGCGAAACTCCACAGACGTGATGGGTATCGATATCTAAATACGATAAATAAAATAAAAAATAAGATGATATTTTGTTTGGGGTCAACGACCGCTGGAAGTGTAGTCACTTAAAGTATGAGTTGATAAAATCTGTATTTTTTTTTGTGTTGTCATGTTCACGTCTGTGAAGTTTACACAAATAAAAAAATGAATGTTAATTGATATTTCAATCAACTACACTACAAGTTGTAGCAGATCCCAAAATAGAAAAATATTATCAAATTAATGACATTCTTGTTTTATCATGATATGATATCAATACCCAACACGTCTGCGAAGTTTCTCTAGCTAATTTATGTTGACCCTGTATATCGTATATCACAGTTATCTCAATTTGATCCACAATACATTATTTTGGTCGCGAGGTCGCTTAAGTCGTGAATTTTGTCTTAACTTTCACTTGGCAGTTGTCATTGTAAGGAAGTGGGTTCCGAATTGCTGTGACCTTGTATTGTGGTAGGATTATGTTCTTGTTTGTTTTGTTGCTGTTTGACTAATTATTCAGATTCGTTTTTTTGTTTCCCGTGACATTCTCTGCTGATTGTTGAACATTTTCCCAATAAATAGGCTAGGCCAGCCTATAATGTTCCCTCTGCTGGAACACAAACCTGCTCTCTGTGAGAGGGAGTGGGCTGTAATCCACCACGCGGGCCCAGTGCGGGTTGGTAGATGTCACATGTCTTTAAATTTTTAGTTCTAGGACATGCCGGTTTCCACACGATGTTTTCCTTCACCGTTTTGAGAGCAGTGGTGATGAAAATAATTTACACAAAGTACTTAAAGTGCCTGCTTGGATTCAAACCCACGACCTAACGGTAACGGTAGCGTTACCACTTGGCCACTACTGCTCTCTTAATAAATAGCTACAAGGGAATTTGTTATACCCTAAGTCATCAATTCAGATAATTTATGTAAACAAAGGTGATAACAGATCAAAAAAATATCGTCATAATGGTAATTCACATAAAATGGCGGAAAACAAGGCTATATTGGCTTTTATGTACTGATTTTAGAAATAATAATTAAACAATTATCATACCGTGTTAATTTTTAGAAGTTTTCGGTTTTAAACAAAGTTATTAAAAAAAGAAAATTTTGTGGTATAAAAAATATTATGATACTGGTAACACTACAGGAGTTCCCAACATTCTCAAATTTCATTTGACATAATTTGCAAACTCGCGTCTTTTCAATACGTTCGTTTTCTTTTCTCCGATCAAATTATTCGCTGCGTGTTTGTTAATTGTGCTTTGTTATCATCGTGTTAAGTGTTTGATTTTGTTGTTAGTTGTTATATTTCCTTGTTTCTGTTGTGTTTTTGTTAAGTTTGATATATGATAAATTGTTTTGCAGCACTGTCCTGTCATTTTGACAGTGAAAATTATCTGAATTGATGACTTAGGGTATAGATAATCAATGTTTGTCCCAAATATTGAACCCTAGGAAATAGTGCCGTTCATCGAATTGACTTAGGCATTGTGGCATACTTTATAACTAGAGATTGGATATTCGGATGCATATTTACTTACCTAAAGTACATTTTTTTCCCGGCAAAGGACACAAAGTATAGAAACGGCTTCTTAAAATATATTTTTATTCCGGGATCGCGAGGTTTCAGTAATAACAGTGTGTAGGTAAACAATTTTGTATTCCTAAGTATAACAAATATTTCTTATCTATTTAGAACTAGGCAAGAATTTTGTGGAAAATATAACACGTTTAAAAAACACTATTAATATTTCTTCAAAACCTTTTATTCTAAAATGAAATATAATTTTCGGGGATACACAGTATAAAAGAGTAGTTCTTAAAAAGTCGTCAGTCTTGGAAACCGACACTTCTCGTACCGAAGCGCACTCCATACTAGTCAACTGTCAAACTTTAGGTGAATATGCATCCGAATATCCGATCTCTATTTATAACTGTTTGCTTTTATGACATAAAGGAACTTTATCTCAGACAGTAAAATTTAATAAGACGTTCTGAGATATCTAGGAAGCTTACGAGGGCCATGGCCACCCTCTAAGCTGATGCCCACGACCATGACCTACGACTTTCTACTCTGCAGGCAGGCAGGAGGACTTGGTAGCCATTCCAAGGATTAGCTCCATGCCCTACTATAATAACAACGAGTAACTTACTGGCTGACGAAATAAGGTTGCCCCAGATCTGTGCCATCTGGTAGAACATGAAGAAGAGTCCAAAGAACCGCACAACCAGCACCTCTGCTGAGACCCCTGACAGCTTGGCGTAGGGTTCAGCTACCTGTAACATTTTATGTCATTTCAGTTAGCTAACTCTGAAATTGGGTCCGGTTTACCAAAGAAAGAAATAAAGAAAAAAGCCATTATTTCCTTTTTTCTGGCGGAATGTAAAGAAAAATATTCTGAGGAACAAGCCTGTTCTTCAATATTCGTTTTCTTTGTATGGGAAAAGTATTTGGCTATGTCTTTTAAAGCGTAGTCAGGCTCAAAATAATTTTCAATGAGTACTTAGTATCAACGGGTCCCTATGAACCAATATTCTTGAAGCATGCTATTTCATATCGTAAAAAATACATGATAACTTCCGTAGGTACAAATGCGTATATTATGTTAATTCTCAACTTAATTCTGAATGGCACTCGTATATGGGCCGTAGCTTAAGACATAAAAAATATTACGCATCGTATTTTTCTAATAAGATATGTATGTATAATGTTGCGTAACCTAAGTATTCACATACATATTCAGCACCTAACTTATTGAGGCAGTTAGCCAGTAGGTATATATTCGACGTTACAATCAAACTGCTTTGAATGCAAACAGTTATGACCGACGCCTTTGTCTCATTTTATAGTCTTCTGTTACTGTCTTGTTTTATAAAACTGCTTGCAGGTCTGCAAGATAATTAATTTGTCACAGTTTAAATATAAGTAGGTACTCGTGTTACGAACCAGTATACTTGTATTTAACAATCACGATACTCATGGACACATAGTATCCGCCCTTCTCATAAAGCGTTGGCATTCTTCATCGCGATATAGGTGAGTTTTGATCATGTCCACAAGACGAGCGTCAACGCAACGTCAACGCGACGACGTCAACCAATGCAAGATGCGAAGGTTCCCAAGCTTATCTGGTTGCGATGGCATCCATACAACATGACCAATCTACACAAGAGAGAACATCTCCAAAAAGTATCTTACCACAGACAAGTAAGTGCACTTGGCGCACCACAGTGGTCCTCCACCAAATCCCACCATCATACCGGCTGGCACCAGGCTGTACAGTTTGGGGTAGAATTGCGCCGCTATGAACGGCATGTAAGCTATGAATGATACTGCTACAGCCCACTTGCAGCCTAGCCATCTGTTGAAAGAGGATTACACATCAATTTGTCTCATTTGCGAGTAGTGGCGGCCTGAACGGATGAAGACCGCAGATGATTTGAGCAGTGGTGGCCTGAGCGGATGAAGACCGCAGATGATTTGAGTAGTGGTGGCCTGAACGGATGAAGGCCGCAGATGATTTGACCAGTGGTGGCCTGAACGGATGGAGACCGCAGATGATTTGAGCACTGGTGTCTGGGTTCGAACCCAGGCAGGTGCTTTACTTTGGTGAAGGAAAACATCGTGACGAAACCGGCATGTCCTAGACACAATAATTCGAAGTCATGTGACATCTACCAACCCACACTGAGCCCGCGTGGTAGATTTACAGCCCACTCCCTCTCGAAGAGAGGGGGCCTGTATCCCAGCAGTGGGAACATTATAGGCTGATTTATAACCACAGATAAGATGCGAGGTTAATCTGCGCTTGTCGAGGTTAATCCATGGATAGGTGACTATTTTCTTAACGTATCGAGACCTCCTCTGTGCTTCGGAGAGAATGTAAAGCCGTCGGTCCTACTCCTGCCGGTCGTGTCGCTTCCCGTCCCTGTGTACTATGAGAGTGAAGAAAGAGGGAGTGCACCTGTGTCTGCGCAGACACTTGTGCATGGTTATTACAAACCCTTACTGTAACATCACGTTATTAACAAGACATGTAGGTTTTTAAATATTCGACCAAAATTCAGAGGTTTATGGTGTTGGGACAATTGAAAAGCACTAAAGTAAACCTACTGTAGGTGGAATCTTACCAGATTCCTCCCACACTAGGTCTACTCTAGGCTCGAACTCATCATCTCCTGCTGGAATGTCTAGTTATCAGCTAGTACCGATTGGAATATACGTTTGTCTCTCCTAAATACAGATTAATGAGTAATCTTGCTAGGAGAGTGGCGATTCACCCAACGATTAGATGTACCTACACCATCTTATAATAATGCATACTTTTTAAGTCTCTCATGTACATCAAAATCGTTATGTACCTCAATAAAATGATCTTACCTTACCTTATATAACTACAGGTATAACAAAAGTTCCTATCATCATTGTTAAAATTCGGATATGCCTTCATGCCGTCAGTGGAAAATAATAAAATATTAACACCATACTATCTAAGGAGTCCCCGAAACGATCAATCGCCATTAATTTCTATTTTCGTAATATTGTCAGTTGGGCAACAGCGTTCTCTATGCATTTTAAAGTGTATTCCCGTTGTCCCCGTTTGCCATATCCCCGTCACGGGGACAGCGGGACGTGATTAAATTTATTTCCCGTTGTCCCCTTATCGTACGAAGTAAACCTTTTTTAAATCGAAACAGCTAGGTTAGGTTAGAACTGTGACCACACAACGCACGAGCCAAGCGAGCGGAGCGAGCGGTGCCGCGGCAGCGGCCGGCGAGTGCCTGAACATATTTTTGAATGTAAAACCAAACCACGGGGACAACGGGAAGTATTTTTAAATATTTAATTGAAGTACTTGTCCCCGTAGGACGGGGACACGGCGTACGGGGACAACGGGAATACACGCATTTTAACACCATACTTCAATCGCCAACCCGCCTGCCAAGCGTGGCGATTATGACAACCCCCCCCCCTTTTGGGGGAGGCCCATATCCAGCAGTCTTTCGGTTGAAATGATGATGATGATGAATGTTGTCAGTCGCTTCAATTGCACTTGATAGACGATCAATTTGCGCATCAATCTGTATCAATCGTGTAAAAATTGACAATTGCAATTGATCGTTTCTGGGACCCTTAAAACTACATTCTTACAAATAAATAAATTCTGATTCGGATTCAACCGGTAGCCGGTCCAGCCGTCGAGATAATGCGTTTCTGACACCGGTCAATTAGACAATTTCTAGTAATTTTAAGGATCAAATTCGCAAAGCACATAGTCGTTAGTATGAATGTCGACGGCGCGTTGTGTTCCACGCGCGCCTCAAAGAGTTGTCAGCACAAATTGACGGAGGCCGTTAGCGTCAATGCCTGTCAGGGTTGTGAGTTTGTCTGAAAGGGATATCGTGGCCCTGGCACACAGGCAACTGAAGGAATACGGGTGGGTTTGAGTCAGTAAAAGCCTGACACGCCCTCCCGCTCCGTCCCGAGCGGGAGAAGTTAATTGATAACTTCCAAGTTCCAACCCAAAACAAAATTGTGTCAAGAACGCATTCTCTCGACACCCGGACTTTAACTCTAATGATATCATTGCAAAGACAATCAGGAACCTTTTAGAGTCTTTGCTTTGATTATTTATGTATCTTGATAGAGTGTCGCGCTGCAAAAGAACTAATGGTGAGTCCACATTAGTGCCATAATTCACGCGCAAATTCACGCCTTGTATTCACGGCACATCGTGCCCTCCACATTCAGGGGATGCTCTCAGTTGTTCGTGAAACCCGCCGCAAAATGGACGTAGAAGCTGCTGCTGCAATAACTTTGTTTGCTGTAGCACTATTTAGACGTCCAAAACAAGAAAGTTATTAGAAAGCGTTGGAAAAAACAAAGATGGTGGATGACTAAAATTCATCGTAACCGATCAAGGTATGTTTGCTTGTGTACTTGTGTAGTGAATATTTGAATTGATGATTAGAACAGTCTTCATTAATTATATAAAATTCATTTCAGACTTTCTATGGAGAAACAGTTATTAGAATTACATTCTGAACCCAGTGGCGAATTTATGAAATTTACTCGTATGTCAACAGTGGACTTTGAATATTTGCTTCAGAAAGTTTCTCCAATTATATCCAAAACAGATACACAATTTGGAAAGAAGTCAGGAGTAAACTGGCACGGCCGTGAATGTGGAAGTGTACGCGTGACCGCCGTGCGAACGGAACGCGTAAAGGGTACGCGTTCGCGGGTTCCGAGTTCACAGCTTTGTCTATCTAGACATATTTATTGATATATTTGAGTCATATGATTGTGTATTCATTCTCGTGGCAAATCCTTGTTTTTTTATACAAAGAGATACTTAGGTAAGCAAACGTGAAATTTTTAGGATATTTTTTTAGTACCTACTCAATGTTTCCTTATCCTGTTTTACTAATTTGCATTTTAGATAGATAGATAAAACATTTTTAAACGCAATCTGTGCCAATAGGGCTTCGAAAACCACAACCACAAAACTCGTGAATCACAGATCAAACTGAGGACATCATGACTTTTAATCATACTTAATAAAATAGAGCTTGATTTGTATGTTAACCAGTATTACTTATATAATATATGTACATATCACTAACTTTCACAGCAATATTAATGACGTTATCAGCTGCACTTACTTGATAACCACAGCAGGCAGCAGTATATTCGACAGTATTAGCGAGAAGTAGATAGCTGCCAGGGTAAAGGCTCCTGCACCAGCATCGCTATTCACTGAGCTCTGAAGGTTGGCAGTCCCGTGGAAAGCAGTGAAGTGCACCATGAAAGCGAACCCTAGGACCAGGATGTTCCGATTGATTCGCCATTTCTCGTTCGTGCCGAAGGTGACTGATGTTTCCGGCATTTTGGTGGATTAATCTGAAATGTATGGGTATATTCTGATAAATTGCTTCTTAAATCTTGTTAAGGCTTCTACATACTGGCGCGACTTGTCGCGCGACGTGACACCGGTAGAACAAAAATTCAGAAAGAAATTCAAGAAGAAAATTGTTCTACCGGTGTCGGGTCGCGCGACAAGTCGCGCCAGTATGTAGAAGCCTTTATTCTTTGCTGTCTTAATTTATTGTTTTAAGAAGGGTTGTGTGAGTTGTATGTAGATGTTGTAAAAGTAATATAGGCAATAACAACATTAAATTATAAGGGCCAAGTGATATGTCAAAATTATGTTCTGTATTTTAAAATTAGTTTTATTTAATTTTAAGTGTAATTAATGTGTAATATTGTATATAAATGTTAAATAACTGCATAAATACTCAGGATTATTGTTTTCCTGCAAATTTACAAAGTCAAACACAGTGTTTGGTTGCCCGCCGTTACCGGTAACCTATCACGAACAGCTGATGTTCGACCTGCGGATATAAACGGGGAGTATTGTTTACTTTTATTCTTTATGTAGCACACAATCGTTACTAAGGCTCTGTAACACATTCATTGAGTCTTTGTATCACAAAATTTTGTTTGTTCGGGCACCCTTCACCAGGTCTAAAGTCACTTCATTTACATAGCGATACTTCGTATTGAGAAATAACAAAATACTGTACTTAGTTCTATTGGTATTATATTGTACATAGCAACAATAACGTTGACTATCGTTTCAATTATAATTTTTATGCAAAACTAGATTTTAATAAATCTAGGCTTCCTACCCACAGTCAAAAGTAAAATCATAAGATAATAGAATCAATGTAACTTTCTACTTGATCTAATCATATTAGTTGCATTTCAATTAGATTCAGCAGCCTCCTCATTTCTCTTTATGCAACACTAACTTCTCTCAATTTTCCTTTCATTTCTAGCTTTCCTTTTTTGTTTGTCTATCTACGTAGTTCTCACAGTTCCTTTAATTCTACTTTCAGTACTGATTCCTGAAACCATGCCTGTAATGACCCGTAAGGCTTCTGCTCAAGAGTTGGAGCTTAAATTGAAAACGGCCCTTCAAAAACTCCAGGCCTCAGACAGTAAATATCAACAGCTGCTACAGGAAATTGATGAAAGTGAAAAGGAAGTCGAGAAGGTCGTTTTCAAAAACACAAGCCTAAAACAGGAGCTAGTAGGCCTACATCAACAATACCTGGATGTTGTCGATGAACGGGACAAACTGCGGGTGGTTACGGATGGTTTTAACAACTGCAGTAACTTGTATGAGGAGGCTTTGTGTAAGATTAGGGACCTAGAAGAAGAATTAAGTCACGCAAATGTACGAATTTCTAAATTACAGAAACAAAAAGAATGTACTCAAGCTAAGGAAACAAATAACTTGTTTAATGAATTATTAAATACTAATTGCAACCCTCATTCCTTAATAACAATAGACCTTACTGAGGATTCTATATTGAAACATAATAATAGTAATTATAAAGTAAGTCAAAATAAAATTAAGAAATATGCAAAATTAAATAAAATTATAAATAAATGCAATAAGTTTAGGAAACAACGAAAACACAGTTCCAATAATATTAAACTAAGGAAAGAACGTGGTTTTCTTGTAAATAAAGTACATAACTATCAAATTAAATTAGAAGACAGTAAGAACATTTATGAGATTGATACTAAACGCTTACAGACTGATATTCAGGCACTAGAGGCATCATTACATTCACTCTATACTAAGTATGTGTGGTCTGAAAAACAAATTCAGGAGCACATCCTCGCTGCAAATGAGTTAGTGGCCATGTGCAACTGTAGTGCAGACCGAGTGGACCAGCTGACTCTTAGCAGCCCTCAATTTTTATTGCAAAGGAAATCCAGTCTTGGCACTCTCCAACCTGAGGCAACGGAGGACCTGTACCAGTCAGAAAGTGCTCAGGACTCTATTCCCAATCAAGATGCAGCAGCTATTGAACAAGTTCCATTGCAAGTAGTTCAGACGGAAGCTAGTTCTCTCCCTTGTAGTAGTAAAGTTTGTTACTACTCCATTATGTTTTCTGATAGTTTTGGAAAAGGGTTAGGTAAATTACTTAGCAACAACCTGAGTCATTCTTCTCTAAACTATTGCATGCTTCAGACTTCCTACAAAAAAATAATGTATTCAATAACTAGGAATGAATATGACCCTAACACCATTATTACTGTACTAATAGGTAATAGTTTTAATGTTAAAAAAGATGATATCACTGACAGTGTGACCAAACTTTTGAAGGTAAACTGTAAGAAAATAATTTTGTGTGCTTTTCCGTACTTTGAGCACTTGTCAAACAGGCAAAACAACTACATTCACATGTTAAATAATTACATGCATTTCTTAGTTAGTCACCATAGTGACAAGTTTATATTTTTTGACACCAACATTTTTGTTGATAAGCTAAGGTCGACTAGGGATACTGTGTATCTGCCCATTAGTTTTAGACGTCAAATAGCTAGGCTATTAGCTTTTAATATTAACCCAGACATAACTAGTATGTCGAAGTCTATAATTAGCACCACATTTAGTAATAGTACTAATGTTAAGGTGGTTAGTTCTAATAATTTAAACTAGTTTGTAAGACAACAGAAGGTACCACTAACAGTATAGTTACACTTAATAACAAAAAGGTATTTTCTAGCACTAACATAGTTAACAGTAGAAAGGGAGCTAAGCAGAAATCCTTGAAGTTATTTCATCAAAATATTCAAGGTTTTTCTTCCAAACAATTGGAAATCGAATTGTTTTTAGAAAAAACAATGTTTGACATTATTTGTTTAACTGAGCATTGGCTAAAAGATTATGAAATGTTAATTAATTATGAGAATTATAGTGTGGCCAGTTGTTTTAACCGGAAATCAATGCTGCGTGGTGGTTCACTAATCTTAATTAGAAGTTGTATTAAATCAAAAACTCGTAAAGACATAGTTGAACTGTCGGTTGAACATAGCATTGAACTGTCTTGTGTTGAGCTAGATAAGCATGTTATAGTGTGCGTTTACAGACCCACAAACTATCAAAACTACTCTCTATTTGAGTCTGTTATGGAAGATGTTTTGGCAAAACTTGTAACTGGGAATAAATCAGTAATTATCTGTGGTGACTTTAACATTAATATTTTAGAAAATAATTCAAATACCAGTAGATTGTTAAATCTGTTTAAATCATTCAATTTGTCAAATGTGTTTGTAGAACCAACTCGAATAACTACGACTACTGCTACATGTATTGATAATGTTTTTTGTTGCTGCGACTATTCAGATAAAGCTATTATTAATTATCTCCCTTCTGATCACAGTGGTCAAACCGTAACTTTTGAGTCCAACATACCAATACAAAAAGTGCAGATACAATTCAGACCAATAACATCTGTTAATTTAAATAAATTTAATAGCACTTTAATTTGTAAGTTAGGTGTTATGGACCTTTCAATGAACAGTGTTGACATTTTGTATAAAGAATTCTTTTCGGTAGTCCAAACCGAGTTCAATAATTATTTTAAAAAGAACACTAAAACTATCAGCCCTAGGTTTTTATTTAGTGACTGGGCAACTAAAGGACTCAGAAAAAGTAGGGAAAGACTTTTCGAGCTGTATGGCCATAAGCCTTATATAAACACGGAAACTTTTAATAAATATGTTGCTACTTACTCCAGAACTTTTAAAAACACTTGCAAGGCAGCTAAAGCCTTATACATTAGCAACAAGGTTAAGTCAGCAGACAATAAAATTAAAACGGTTTGGAAAATTATCAATAATGAAACGAATAGGAACAAAAAGCATGATTCTGATTACGCACTGGAGACGTCATGTGGTCTCATTTGCGATAGCAAAGAAATTGCTCAAGAATTTGTAAATTTCTTTACCAGTATCCCACTGAAAACTACAGAAACTTTAAATTCCTCGCCCTCGCTCGCTTTTGACTCTGTAAGGGCGAACGTTTCAGCCTGCTCTATTGAATTTAACTTTAAGCATATTAACCCAATAATAGTATTAAAAGCTTTTAGGCAAATCAAGATCAAATTGTCCGAAGATCTTTGGGGAATGTCCATTAAAGTCTGTACGTCCATAATTGAGACTATTGCGCCTTACTTAGCCTTAATATTTAATTTGTGTGTGGATCAAGGAGTCTTCCCGGATTTAATGAAATACAGTAAAGTAATACCACTTTTCAAATCCGGGGACAGTAAAGACACAAATAATTATAGACCCGTATCCGTGTTGCCGGTTTTCAGCAAGGTGTTTGAAAAGGTAATGCTTAATCAAATGCTCAATCATTTCAACTCGAATAAAATCCTTCACGATCAACAGTATGGTTTCACCAAAGGACGTTGTACGACCGACGCCGGTGTAACCTTATTAAGACACATTTTTAACGCGTGGGAAGAGGCCCAAGATGCCATAGGAATCTTTTGTGACCTTTCCAAGGCATTTGATTGCGTCGATCACGAAACCTTGCTATTGAAACTTGAGCATTACGGACTTGGAAAACTTGCGCTTAGTTTAGTAAAATCTTATTTAAACGATAGACAACAGCTAGTTCAAATAAATGGTATCAATTCACTCGGTTTAAAAGTAAAAATGGGTGTTCCTCAAGGCTCGATATTGGGTCCTTTCCTCTTTTTAGTGTATATTAATGATCTACTCCATTTATTAAATAATCAACCACAAATGGTGTTATTTGCTGACGATACTTCTTTGATTTTTAAGGTAGATAGACGTGCTACAAATTTTGATGACGTAAATAACGCCTTACTGCAGGTCCAAAATTGGTTCACTGCCAATAATTTAGTATTAAATGGAAAAAAAACGAAGTGCATACGATTTTCTTTACCAAATGTAAAAAGTAGTGATTATGAGATAGTATTGAATCAAGAGAAACTAGAATTCGTCGATAAAACTGTTTTCCTGGGGATCACGCTCGACTCTAGGCTTCAATGGGGTCCTCATTTAACATCTCTTGCAGGACGGCTAAGTTCAGCAGCATATGCTGTCAGAAAAATCCGTCAATTTACTGATGTAGATACCGCGAGGCTAGTCTATTTTAGTTACTTTCATAGTATCATGTCTTACGGTATTTTACTTTGGGGACGGGCTGCAGACATCGAGTCTATTTTTATTCTGCAGAAAAGAGCCATCAGAGCCATATATAATCTCCGCAGGCGCGATTCTCTTAGGGAACTGTTTAAGGATATTAACATCATGACGGTGCCTTGTCAATATATCTATGAAAACATCATGTACGTAAGAAAAAATTTACATCTTTTTAGTAAAAGAGGCGAAAGACATAATTATAGTACTAGAAGTAGGGATCTATTAGCTCAACCAGGTTTCAGACTGGCAAAAGTAGACTTATCTTTCATGGGGTACTGTTTAAAATGTTATAATAAAATCCCTCCCGTCATACTTCAACTGAATGAGACGAAATTCAAATCTTGTATAAAACGCACACTATGCAAGCAGGCATATTATAGGTTGGGGGATTACATCGCTGATAGAAATGCTTGGCTCAATGCTGGTCCAGCTCCACAACCACAACTAATTTATTAACATTTGAAAATACTGTTGGAGCTGATGAAGATTGGAAGACTATCTTTTCATTGTATAAACTCGAATATCCTTTGTATTATATAATTGCATATCACAGGTGTGAGTACTATGTGCAATAGAGCTACCATTTACCGGGTAATTATGTCTTTCATTGACTTAAATGTACCCTGGCGGCTGAGAGTATGTCATGCTCACTCAGATGTCTCGCTGATGGTGGCGTGTGTGTTGGATCATTTAGCTCCCTTCAAAATGGTTGAGCTGAATGGTGCTGATCCATGCGTCATGTTCGTGAACGGGCGCTGTCAGTTGGGACTGGTCATCTCTTAGCTGCCACGGCTTATTTTTAATTATTTTAGTTTTGAATTGTTATCTTTTTATCACGGACGCTTTTGACGTATTGCATCGTTCTCACATCTTTAACTTCAATATGAATGATGTAACCAATATTTTGTACCAATATTTTAATTTAAAAGAGTGTCCGTGGAGTTTCTTGCCCGTTCTTCTCCATAGGAACCTACTATTTGGAATGGGCAACTAGCTTCATATTTGTAACTGACCGACTTCTTGACAATTCAAAAGTGCCTGTCAATGGTTTAATTGAAATAAATGCTTTGAGTTTGAGTTTTGAGTTGAGTTTGAGTTTAACTCCTACTTAAAAAAAATATTTGTGTATTTCATATTCTACCCTCCATTTTGTGAAAAGTATCAAAGAAAATACGCTTATGCTACGGCTACATTTTCGCGATAACGCGAACTACACTTCGCGCGTTCTCTGTTGTACAGCAAGACGTCGAACAGTGTGCGAGTGAGAGCACGCGAAGTGCAGTTCGCGTTATCGCGACAATGTAGCCGTAGCATTACAGCGTAAATTACGAGAAATCAACCTGTATCGATAGTTTTAATAATTAGACTAATTGACAGGCAGTGTTCATAGCGATATAAACTCTGAATCCAGAATTTATTTCCTCGATTACTGCATGAAATTCAAAACCGTGACACGTCTAGAAACAGCGTGGTAGGCCGCCAGGTCAAACCAATAACATACTATTTATTTATGTATCCCATTTAAAAACAGTATCACAATTCACAATACGTGCGGAACACTCCCTTCTCCTAATTTACATTCAAGGATATCGGAATTAACTGATTGTATCTCGATACTACCGGAGCTAACCGGTTTATGTGCACCATTGACGGAAACAAAATGTAGCCTAACTAATGGATGTAGTGAAGAAACGTTTAAGTGTATTTTGCCCAGGTGCCTTATAAAATATACTCTCCCTTATTACAAAACCAGGTTCATCTTCAGACCCAGGTTTAAAACATGGAGCCATGATTGAATTTCGAACTTTTATTCCGACTATGGTAAAGTTCAAAAGTAGGACTTCCATGTTTTATATTTGTAACTAGCTTTGCTTGGTTATTCTTTTTTGACCTGACTTTGAAAAGAAAAAAAATATCCAACTCTTTGGTAAGAAACTGAGAATAAACAAGATTGAGTCCTTGTTTTCCAGGTATTCATGTCCGAAAGGGATATGGTGGCCCTGGCATACAGGCAACGGAAGGAACACGGGTGGGTTTTGGTCAGTAAAAGTCTGACACGCCCTCCCGCTCAACCCAGAGCGGGAGAAGTTATTTGATAAATTCCCACCCAAAAAAAAAAGAAAAGGTATTTTATTCAAACCAAATGTCTAGAATGTTTTATTAAAAAAATATGTGTCGCACTTAGCTAAAAGGCTAGACTAAATAAATCTAATACTCATTATAAACATATTCGCACGGATACTATACAAGCATCGTAACCTTGGCCTGCCTGTACCTTTGAGGTCAATTGTTAGCACGAACTAAATAAATCAAAGCTTTAATTGTATCTGAAATAGCTACTTGATATTTATATATAATTATATTATATATTTATATACTTTAAAATGACACACCCGTGCAGAAAGGTGCTTTTATTTCTTCTAATTGAAAATATTTCAGTATTGAAATAGCAAGTGTTTCCGGTAAATCAAATGTTTATTTATGTCTCCACTGCTGGAACTCAGGCCTTCTCATTTTCAGTAATTGGTACTAAAGCCACCGCGTGGGCCCAGTGCGAGTTGGTGGACGACACATGACTAGAATTTGCCAGTTCCCTCACAATGTTTTCATTTACAGATTTTACATCAGTGGTTGATAAAACAGGAAAATTGCCTGGGATCGAACCCACATCCTGCAAGTCAAACGTCAGAGCCCTATCCTCTGTTAAGTTATTTGTAAGGCTACAAAAACCACAGTACGCATTCAGTTAATCAATTTGATCCTGATATCAAAACTTGTGGTACCGTGTACCTAAATAGAGTTAATGGACTTTCTTGCCTATTCTCCTCCAAAATCCTTCGGTATTTTTACCGATTCAATTGGCTCTATCAATAAAAATGCCTTTGTGTAGGCATACCTACTTGTTAAAAATCATTCGTGATTCTATGTGTGATTACATTAGCCAACAATACGACAATCAAGTCAGATTCTTAAATTGTTATGCAGAACACAAATAATATTACGTAAAATCGTTAGTTGAATCACTAAACTATAATGTTTTGTTATGGTGTCCAATTTATCTGGGTCCAGTTTAGCTTTATAAAAACAGTAGCTAGACGAGGCTTCTAAAATATTCTTGATTAGCTCAGCAATTATAATCACATCGCATATATGCATTGTCGTTCGAGACAAATCTCAAATGTCATAAGATGTAGCCACTAAAAACAATTAGGTATGATAGATAAATGGGATAGCAATTCATTTTATTACACTTCTATCAACTTTAAAAACTATCAGATTTAAAATAATAATAATATATGTACAAGTATATAAAAAAGGAGGGGAAATGATCATAGGGCATCAAAAAATTCGTCCGCATCGCTATCAACAGGAAAAGTGCCCCAAAGACTGGTAGCATTGCCACGTTGTATAGCAATGCTGACTCTTTGACCAAACAATAGGCCAGTCCTCTGGTCACGTCTCTATCAACTTAAATGTACTTAATTGGTACCAAATAACCTTGTTAAAGAACGCAAAGACATATTCAGTTAAAAATAATAAGTTTCCATTATAAATTCTATTGAAACTTGAAACAGAGCTAAATTATGGGCTTGTTAAAATGACTGATTGCTAATATTGCACTTTTTGCTGGTTATATTTGCCATTATGTGTTATGCATAATAAATATCAACTGCCTACGATATTTATTATTTATAACTGTAGTTTTATAGACCTAGCGATCCTGTACTGATTTTAATACTTTGCACAGAATACTATCATGAACGCAGTATTGATTATGATGAATTCATTTTAATTGGTTATTGGAAACAGCGCTTTTATTGGCAATACGTTAGTTTAATGTCATTCTTATTATGATTTTAATTACGTTAAATAAAGCTTTGATTGAAACTTCAGATTCTTTTTATCATTCTGAACCCTCCTACAGACACCCAAAAGTTTTTGATTTAGATAAGCAGGTTCATCATGTCTGTCGTGACCTTCTATTACGACCATCAGAACGTGCTAAATCAAGTACGTTACTTCCAAATGTCATGAATACACCATTTCAGACATGCATGTACAGTGGTACCCAATTGATAAGGCGCGTCGTGAATCTTCGTTCGCACAGAAAAGAAAGTATGGCCCCGAAGATTAACGAAAGAATGCTTAAAACTTACAATCAACCTTAGGTCACTATTATAAGGTTCATAATACACTGGAGCTGCTAGCGTGCACTCGATGAGAAGTATGGCGGCTGACAAACATGCCACGCGGCGCGCGCTAACATGGCGGCAGCTGCCGACCAATAGCGGTACAGGAAAAAGAACCGCGGTGCGTGGAGCGTGCCGATTGGTCAATAGCATTTCCCGCACTTTTAAAATTCACCTTCTGCGCAGGTACATCGGTAAGCCATATCAATAGGGTACTACTGTACGTCTTATTGAAGAAGTAAGTAAGTAATCATGTATTTATCAAACACTGATAAAAGAAAACAAAACAAAGAAAGAAAGTAAAAAAAAAGTTGTTACTTTTTCGTTACAGCAACATAATTAGCTTATTTACTATGTTCCTCTTAATTATGCAGCTGGTTTAAAACAAAGAGCTTTTTCCCAAGTGCTCCTAATTGTTACGTTTTCGCTAATTGGTAAGGCACATACCTACCTACTCAAAGTGTGTGGCCTCAACCTACCAATTAACAGATTTATCAACACTTGTTAGTTTTTTTGTAATATGAAATTGATTAAGTTAATATGAATGAAGCTTATTACATGTACAGAATATAATTGATTTATCAACAAAAAAAACGTTCGCTTTTGTTGTTGTTATTTATACTTAAAATAACAACAAAAAAAGCGATTGTAAAAAAAATAAAAAAAAAATTCTTTAGATTTCACTAAAGTGCCTATTTACCGGAGCAAGCTGCGGGTTTATTTTTAATTTTGTAACCAATACACAAAGAACAATAAAAAATTAAAGGGATTGTTACAAAAACAGAACAGCACGACGTTTTTTTTTAAGAATTCTTATTCGAACGGAAACTCATTCGATTAGGTAGGTAAGTGCATATTTTTAGATTATTTTTTATGTGTAACTAAAGGCTATTTTATTTTTCTCTGACTGTGGAAGTGAAAAATGTAGAACTTAATCCCAAATATATGCTCACTGTTCCCATCATCTACTCTTAAACTCACTAACAGACAACGGGCAGCCTAGAAGATTGAAATGTTGCACAAGAATTCCTTAAACCACGAATGAGCACTACGGGAGGATTTTGGAAAATTCATCCCCTAAAGAGTTTAAACAGGGGATGAAGTTATTATATGGAAGTTCGCCATTTTTGCTGATGGGAAATCCCATAGGACACACGGCTTGTAAAATAAGAAAATGACTTCATTTACTTTTGATACAAAATAAGAATGTTCACATATTTATTTTACATAATTAAAACTGTCTTGACATTGTTTAAAAGTTTTCGCCGCCTCCGTTACCGGAGGCAAGGCATAAGGTGCATAACCTCATGCTTACGCAAGAGATTATGCACCTTATTTTACCATACCTAGGACTGGTTTTTGAAGTAAAACTTCTTTACGCACGCTTGAATTGGGGAGTAAGCTGGTGAATGCGTGACGAGAGACGTTACGGAAAGAAGCGAACGGAAGTTGTTTAAGTTTTAAACATGGTACACATCGCGTCACCGCCGCGGGCCATCCCGCTTAAGGGTGCTCGCCCACGAGCGATTTCCTCGGCAAATTTTTCGATTTTTGTCAGATGTAATACATTCTGACAAAAATCGCCGAGAAAATCGCTTGTGGGCGGGCACGCTAATAGGTATTTTAAAGTCCCACTGGCTGTTTACATACTCACAAGACGGCAGCTTTTTTGAAGTAATACTTCTTTTGCTAGCGAACGGAGATTTCTGTTTTACTTCAGTCGTGTGGTCTAAAGCACACTCATTTTTTTTTTTATTTTACTAGCTGCGCCCTGCGGTTTCATCCGCATAAGTATCGATACTATGAGAATATCTGGATAAAAAGTATCCTATTTCCTAATCCAGGTCATGAACTACCCATGTTCCAAATTTCATATAAAACCGTTCAGCCGTTTTATCGTGAAAGCGTAACAAACAAACAAACTCACTTTCGCGTTTATAATATTAGTTAGGATGATATAATAATGATCCACATGGTAGGCTGTTAGTGTCAATCTATGGTACAACCATGCCCTTGACTATGCGAGTGATAGGCACAAGTTACGGTATGAATTACAATGACATTATAACATTATTCACTTCATTGTGACAAACATAATTAATTTATGTACAATTATTTTAGTCGCTCGTGGCCTCTGCCAAAAATAAACTCTATTATCCAAAAAAACAACACAACTACCTACAGCGCTGAGTGGTGGCCCAGTTGGAATGACTTACGAGTTATAGGTCGTAGGTTCAAACCCAGGCATGCACTTTACTTTGTGTAAATTATTTGATCACAACTACTCTCAAAATGGTGAAAGAAAACATCATGAAGAAACCAGCATGTCGTAGTACCAAAAATTACATGTGACATCCACCTACCCACGCTGGTCCCGCGTGGTGGATCACGGCCCACTCCCTCTAAATGAGAGGACGCCTGTGTCCTATCAGAAGGAACATTATAGTCTGTATATGCTTATGTTACCTGCTATATACTTGATTTCAAGTTAGGTTTTACGTAAAAGTTTGTAACAAAATCTGATGGAGCTGATAAAATTAACGAATTTCTGAAATTAAATGAGTTATTGTCAGTTTATTTAACCGTAGCTTTGTTTTTGTATTACATAGATGTAATTTTTTACCTAGCTAGATTCACACGACTGGAAATATTGTATAAGTATAGTACGTAAACTACACGTATAAGATGAATCGATGATTAATTTTTGTGATTCATTAATTATTCATTACACACTATCAATCAGAATCTGAATGATTTTGAAGCATACTGCTAATCCATTGCTTCATATGTTCGAAGAATTTGTTTGCTCGACACCGTAAACGTATATCAAAATCAGTATAAGCTGTCCTCTTATTCTATTGAAACTCTGTGGCTACCAAGATCAAAGTGTCCCATCGAGAGGCGGAGGAGGAGACGACTGTACCATGGAAAGATGAAAATTAAATGCTCTTGGTAAATAGCCAGGCTTGTGTCCAGGGCCTGAATTGCGGTAATTTTTTTTCAAATGAAACGAATGTAGCATGAACGAAGTTCAAATTTTACATGATTTCGTATCGCGGTGTCGTTTTGACATTTACTTCAAACGAAGATAGAACGCAAACAGAATGCAACTGCTGCGTTTGTGGAATAGTTACTGTTGACATGAAGCTACTTTTTCTCAAACATTTCACGAACATTCGCTGTGTTTTTGAGTGATATTTGTTATTTTATTGTGTTTGCTGTAAAAATGTTATATTTAGACCTATTAGAATGTGCTTACGCGTACCACGTAGCCGTAGCGCCCGTAGCTGATCGTGCGGAGGCTAGGCGGCTGAATTTATTGGCGAGGAAGAGTGATCCGGCTTTCGATCTCAGTGATCGAAAGTTTGTAAAAAGATACCGGCTGTCCAAAGTCCTTACTCGGGAGCTGAATTCCTCACAAAGAGAGAGTGTAAGAAATGCTCCTCATAAAGGTGAGAAGAGTTAGGTTAGGTTTTTTTAAACCACATATCTATGATACTAAAATTCCATTACCTACATAAGTATTTTTCTTTTAGGTTTTGGTTGCATTAGCATTCTTTGCTTCTGGGTCTTATCAGACTCTTGGAGGAGATAACCGGAAACACTGCATTTCTTAAGCCAGTGTTTCCAAAGCAATCAGGTGGTAATGACTTTAAACAAGCCCTCTATTGTAAACAAATATGTTTCTTTCCCCTTTCAACGACAAGAAAGGGAACAAGATATAAGAAAGTTAAGTATAAATAATACCTACTTTGAATTTATCAATGAACATTTTGAAGGAAAATCTTGATTGAAATTGTTTTTTTAGGTTTTACAGGCGTTATAAAATGCCGGGACTGCTGGCCTGTTTCGATGGGACCCATGTGGCCATAGTGCGCCCTCAGCATATTGAAGAGAGATTCATGAATAGAAAAGGGTACCTCTCTCTAAATGTTTTCTAGCTGTTCAACAGCTAGAAAACATTTAGAGAGCAAGTTGAGAACAGTTGTATAGTGGAAAAGGGTACCTCCCTTTTCCACTATACAACTGGCACAAAATTCTTTCATTAGATTACTCATCATTTATATCAATAAAAACACTTGCTTCTGAGTTGCTTAAAGAAAACAAACAATAAAACATCGATCGAGCAAGCATCTCCCATACATAAAAAAAGTACTCTGTGCAAGCATCGGTCATAACTGTCACTGTCAAACGCAATAGAGCTAGCCCATAAATCTTCAAATCGACTGTCGATTATACTTAAAAAGCACATTACTTATCAATACCAGAGTCACATCTCTAAAATTATATATTTGCTTACAGCCCAATTGCGTTCCAGCATTGTTTCATCTTTGTTAACACGTGAACTTTACCGCGATACCAAATTCCGCACCGATTGGACTGGTACTGGAACCCAAGCAGAGATGAAACGCCCACGTATTAAACATATTTTAAATTACCGCAATCGAGGGGCTGGTTATTTAATAAACAAGAATTACTACACCCTTCCGCATTTTCGTAAGATATTTTATGTCTTAGTTATTGTTTTTATTTTATAAATATTTCACACGTAATAGGCAATATCTTAATTGTTTTTGGAAATGTATACGAGACTGTTAAGATACCGACATAAATATTAATATAATTTAAGTTAATATAATAATAATGAGAGGAAGATTTTTTTTAATTAGAGATCTAATAAAAAAACTAACTCACCTTTCATTCATAAGATTAAAACGTCCTTCGAACTGTCACACTTAGTAAAATAATGAACGTTTGTTTCGAATTACCTATATTACCTAAATAATTCTGCAATAGTTATCGTCGTATGTAACACGTTAAACTGTTCATTTTGCTATTAGGCAAAACACACCACTTTCGTAAATTAAAAAAAAAACTAACTTTTCAATAAAATTGACAAAATTGATTTTCATTTGTTTTCGAAACGCCCGCCAATTTAGCACAAAAAAAAACAAAACCACATGCAGATTAAAAATGTCACATTCAGCCAGTATTTTTTTTCACTATATTTGTTTTTTTATTTTTTATTCAGCCTGCTGTTGTTTTGAGTGTCCGTAACCGCATGGGTGACTGGCAGTGTATCCGTGTGTCCGAACCACAAGATAATAGGTGCCTAACTAAGTAAATGGAGCTAGAGAGCCTGTGCAGCTGTACGAAGGATTTGGCGCGTTTTCATTGCCTACTCTGCAGTGTTAGTATGCATTGAAAACTTAAGAATAAAAACGTGTGTGTAATAGCAAAAAAAAACAGTAATTTAATACGTCTATACTAATGATCAGAATGTGCTGTGCTTAATAATAAACTTTAATTGGTGAAATATTGAAACGTTTTCTTTTCTTGCAGCCTTCGGTTATCAAATAAGTACACCAAGTGGTTTTGTTTTTATAAGTATCCTACCTGATTTTGAATAACGAACAGAAACAATAATCCGTCTTACGTTCTGTTACCTATGAGCGTTTACGACTTACGGCATTTCATACAAACTTTCAAGCCCTGGTTTTTCAATATGTCTGAACCGATGATTTTAATGAAATGAAACTTAAAAAAAAAAATATAAATATAATTTCCGAACTCACTAGCCATGTATAAGCCATCAAAGGCTTCTGTGGTTTTTAGCATAATTATTAACGCTGCGATATATATTTTTTTGAACATTAATAAAAAAAAAAATAAAAAAAAAAGCAGGATACAACGGTCTAAAAAGTTAATTAAGAACATTTTCGAAAAATAGTGATAGAGCCAAATTATACCGTCTATAGAAACGGACATTTCCAGTTAGTATCTGTTTTTATATAAGGAATTCAAAAATATTCTTAACTAACTTTTTAGACCTTTGTATCCTGCTTTATGGGTACGAAGTTTCATAAAAATCGGTTCAGTCATTTCTAAAAACAAGGGCTTGAAAGTTTGTATGAAATGCCGTACGTCGTAAACGCTCTGACATTGGAAGCACGCATATTTTCCTCACACAATTTGCAATACAGAATTTAATAAGACCGAGTATACATAATAATTATATAAAGTAACTACATAAGTACCTATAAAGTAAACATGTACCTATAACTACGCTAGTGACAAACCTACCCACGTTTAGTACTTAACACAGCACTCATAAGTTTAATTGACTTGTATTAAGCACCACTGGTACATTTTATGGTATTTCCTAGTATGCAAATCGTAGTTCCCTATAACTATTAAATCAATTCTTAAAACTACGGAAGAATAAGGATAAAAAACTGCCACTTGCTCACTTCAGATGTCGCTACTATCCAATGTCTAAGAATTTGGCAGCTAGCTGTCACTAGCGACGTAACTAGTGAAGTAACCTTAAGACTCGGTACTCGATACTCATGATAAATCGATTCAAGTTAAATGTCAAAACGGGCCTATTATTTTTTGACAAGTATATCCATATTGTTTGTAAACAAGCGACTTCTTTTCATCATCATCATTTCGGCCGAAAGACGTCCACTGCTGGACATAGGCCTCCCCCAAAGGGGGGGGGGGGGTTGCCATAAACGCCACGCACGCTTGGCAGGCGGATTGGCGATCGCATTATGATGTTTTTTTTTTGTGATATTTTTTTATTCTAAGAATTGTATTTAGAAATGTCGTACTCGACAGTATCTGTGATTTGATACGGATAGTGTTTTGTTGGAGTTTTTGTTTCTCATGATGGTTATAATATTACATTAAATGATAAATATTAACTATATATAGAAACTGGATAAATAAATGTAATTTAAAAAAAAATTATGGATTTTCTCTGTGCCGTTGAAGCGCTTGAGTTGGCTCAGTATTTTTGTGACAAATTTTGTATAGGCGTCTAAGGCTTTCTCTTTTCGCGTCAGCGTCCCGATGTCATATGCCGTGATACCAAATCTCTCAGAAATTGCCTCATATTGCATGCGATCCATGGCGAATCTGGGACAATCCCTAAGGAGGTGGTCGAGAGTTTGTACGGTGTTGTCGTGGCAGGGACAATTTTCATCGGCAGTTATTTTAAAACGATGGAGGTACTGTTTGTAGAAGTCGTGGCCTGTTAAAATTTGGGTGACATAAAAGTTTTGTTCAAATTTATTCCGGAGTTTGTGCATTTGTAGAAGTGTTGGAAATATTGTTTTGGTGTGTTGTCCCTGCTTGCTTGATACGTATCTGGCTTGCCACGTAGCCAAGTTGGTCTGCCTTAGTTCGTGTTTGACATATGACATCGGGTACGAGTATGCGCTGTAGTCCAGCGCTTTATGAAGTCGAGCGGCCGTTTTCGCGGCAGCATCTGCAGCTTCGTTGCCTGCAACCCCACTTTGCCCTTTAACCCATCTGATCACAAGCTGTGGTGGTGAATCTGTGATGGTTTTATTAATTTTTGTGACCAGTGGGTGTGTGTTGCTCCGGTCTGCGATCGCCTGTATAGCCGACTAGGAGTCAGAGAAGATGGTGGTATTGATTTGCTTCTTTGCGTATGCCCATTTGCAAGCTTCCAGGATGGCCAACAGTTCAGCCTGGAAGACTGCAGGTTTTGTGTAGTTTAATTTTTTTTCGTTACGGCTGTTCCTCCCGGATCGTAACAAACGAAGGCCGCTCCGCGGCACCATCGTCATGCTTGCTCCCGTGAAGATGTTGTGCTGCGTTTGGGGTGTCAATTGGGTCACCTCGACTTCTGCGTGTCTATGTGTCCGGATACTGGTTACTGATTTAGGTAGTCTAATTGCTGGATGCAATAGCTCACGTACGGGTGTGGGGCTTTCAGGACGGATGCCCGCTGGCAAAAGATGACTAGTGCCTGTGAGGCGGATCATCTCAACATGGTGGACTTCTTGGATCTTCAGGTCGAGTGGCATGAGCTCTGCGAGTGCCAGAGCGGCTGTAGTGGAGACAGTCCGAAAGGCATGGATAACCTTCAGTGCAAATCCTCGTATTATGGTGTTAAAAATTTAAAGTGCATAGAGAACGCTGCTGCCCATTCTCTAGTAAATTTTCCCTTAGTCGCCTTTTACGACACCCACGGGAAGAAATGGGTTAGTGCTATTCTTTACGTCCGGCACCACATGGACGCGTAACAAGCGACTTCTTTTCCGCATAATGAATTATATGCCCCACTGCGCAGCTGCTGACTGCAAAAATACGGATTTATTTGGCCATGAAATACCCATGTATTTGCCAAAGATGTTAAAAGACGAAAACTGTGGCAGAAAGCTCTCGGAAAAAAAGGAAACCCGATATTTCGTCGAGACTATGTACTATCCTTTTGAAACCTGAAGACTCATAAGGGAGAAATTCGTAAGGAGATGCTCCCAAGAGAACTAAGTCTGTTTTCTTTACCAACAGGCACTTTTGTGATGTGATAGGTATTATGTAAATAAATAGTACCTAAAGGTGTATGTGTGTTTTGTATTATCATATTAGTTTTTGTATTATCAGTGCTAGAATTGACATCTCTAAAGTTTCTCAGTCAGGAAGATCATCCTCGAGTTGGTTTTCAACTCTGATCAGGTTATTTCTGTCGTACGCCTCTCCTCGTCTTCAACACAAAAAATAATGCTTTGTTATGAATTTTTATAATTATGTTTTTTTACCAGTGGTAGACGCTTCCCCTGTCCTTATGCCGTCTATTAATAGTGGTAGGACTCCAAGTCGCATAGATATTTATCTAGTTTTCGTTTAATTGAAAGTAGCCCAAAGAGTTATTCTCAAAGTAAGCACTTTCCGTCCGTATTTGTTCCCAACTTATCAGCTGTACCAAACTTGTGAGGTCCTGTCTGTCCGCCAATTGTTCATACTGCACACTGTCTTGACGCAGCATACGAGAGTGAACTTTGAAAAACCAGCTATACCATCCAGGCGACGAAAACCTATACCCAGTACCGACAGACACATGTTTAAACACCCTTTCGTTAATAGGTATTTCTGCTTCTTGGGTCCGTACCTTTATGGCAGGATTGATAAAATTGTCGACATACTTGCCTTAAATAGCAGAAGTTGTAAGAATAAAATGTTTGAGTACATTCATAACCTGACCTATGACGAAACTGAAAACCTCTTAATTAAAAAAACATTCTACTCAAAAGGAGGTCACCAATCCAATATCCATACTTCATTTTATTTTATTTGCTGATCTAAAAAAAAATATGTATAATAAATATTATTAAATCAAAGGAGAATGCCGTAGGGCAGTACCAACTTGCGGGGGAGCGTGTCACAACCAAATTTAGTTCATAAAATTACTACTATTTTTTAAATCAGTTTTACGTTTTTGTTATGAAAAAGATTCCCGAATTTCGGAGATCAAAAATAAAAGTATTTATTTTACTTTGTACGTATTTTCCATGTATATATGTCACTGCCATTGCACTTCATTTCCGAATGTTGCTACTACCACAGAATACTACAGAATAAATAATAGTACTACGTAGGTACTACTACGTAAAAAAAAAAACAATATTTATGTACCGACCAGCAAACATTTAAAGGAAGAAGATAATTATGTATCGTACCGATTTGCTTTTTAGAATACGTGATATTAGGTATTGTATGATATTTATATATTATATTATATTATATTCTTTATTTTTCAGACAACAATGATCCAACGTGCTAGTAAACAATAATATAACTTATTACTAGTGTTAATAGTTACAAAAAATACAATAGAGAAGACAGTTTTTAAAGTATTGTGAAAAGGACATCCCCAAATTAATTTGTAGTGATTGTCCTTCTCACAAAACTTTTAATAATCGGAGAGTCGATACTCTCCGCCAAAGTTTTTAGAATGCTAAAAACTTGAATGTGTGATAAAAATAAAATCTTTATTTAGGTCACGCGTTGCGTCATAATAATTTAAATTATTATTTTGGAATACATGTATTTAATGAAAAGAGGCCCAATTCAAAAAAAGAAATGTGTTTATTGTGTGTGACGTATTTCATTTGTTTTTTTGGCTTATTTAAATTATTATCTGTAGTTTTTTGGCGCCGTCACGATTTCAATGTTGGTTTCATATATTATATTGATCGAAGGTTTCATATTATGAACTATTCGATTATAATTAAAATAACGAGAATGGGCGTTCAAGTGCTTTTTCTTAACGTAGTGTTTGTGTGATAATCCTTAGCGATGTCCCCATCTAGGGTAAGACATCGGCCAGCAAGCCGTAGTCGCCGATGTGTAAACTGTTCACTGGTATTGTAAGAACAATTTAGAGTACATGACACAGAAAATATATCCGTGGCTATGATTCGTGTTTTAAGATCACGGATTGCTCCGACGCCTGTTAGTATTACCGCTTTAACTAACTAACGCATTAACTCCACCATTTCGAATCAGTAATTTTTACGAAACTAACCTCAAAATATTAAGTAGGTAAATGGCAAATAAATACAAATTGCGGAAATCCATGTAAAAAACAGTTAACAATATAGGCAGAACATTGAATTCTCCTCCAAATACACAGGGTTTGGTTGTGACAGCGGACTTTTCGTTTGGTACAGGGCGCCCTATATTTGCAGGCATTCTCCTTTGAACTTGTAAGCTATTAAATGTATATTTTTAGGGAAGAGCGCTGTTATCTGAGATACAGATATTTATTTATCTAGTTCAGACACAGATGTCTTGTAATTTTTTTGTAAGTCTATGCTCATTTAAGATTGAATGCACCTACTATTTATTTGAACTTGATTTTTTTTTTTTTTTTTATTTGTGATCGACCCAAATTAAACTTTAACAAAACAATGGCGGTTTGTCGACTAACAACTATGCTGCCATCTATGACGAGCTTTCAGTTTTTAACCCCATGGCATTAAGCTTTGGCTGGGAGAGCATGCTCGACCATTTTGCTGCACATTCTGCGCTACAGTTGCTATGATTTGACTGCCGACAATCAACCCACTGCCACTGCAGGTGTGCGCTCAACTACAAATAAATTATGTTTAAACGAATGTTTGGAAAAATATCAGGTAAGTAACAAATAAAAAACAATTAATAGGAAAAAATATTTTAATTTTTAATTATTATCACAATAATCTTCACTTAATTTAAGATAATGAAATATTCGACAATTCTTGTTTTAAAATGTTACAACCAACCAATCAATGATATTATTTATGTCAAAATAGATCGATACATCTACATCTCCGCAAGACGTGGCATGTCAAAACATAGCCAAGTTTTCTTCATCTTGTCTCTTTTTCGCTCACGATTTTTTTTTTCTGGAAGTGGTTTTTTTTTACTATTTCTATACAATATCTTTTACAACATGGTAACAACCATAAGGCTGGTTTTCCTGTCACGCTGATCGCACGCGGATGGTCAGCGCTGATGGGTCAATATGCTATGTAGTAAGGTAGCGTTTCTGAGTAATGCTGACCGCTCAGCGCTGACGCCCGTTACTACATACCCATCAGCGCTGACCATCCGCTTGCGGTCAGCGTGACAGGAAAACCAGCCTTATACTCCCCATTATTTACGTATAATTATGGTTTAAGAGTCCATAATACCTCGCACCACCTCATTCTTTATCTCGCTCGCATACTACTGCTAGCGGTCACGTGAGCAAGCAAGACACCGGCCAGCCGGGAGAAGGCTCCAAGGCACCGATAGTTTAGATAATTTCTTGTGGTGAAAGGTATCAGGATCTTATTTAAAGTATTGTTTTAATACTTGCGGTTAACATTCCGCCTTATTACAAAACAAGATTTATATTTTGACATGGCGTAAACCATGGAGCCAGTTTTTGTAATAAGAACGTAACAGTGATTGAAATACCGTTCTTTATACAAAACTGTAAACTTAATTCGGTACTAAGTTGGCAGTTTTGTGATAAGGAACTTTACCATAGTCGGAATAAAGTTCGAAATTCAATAATGGCTTGCAGCATTTTATTTAATAACGTACCTACCAAGTTCTATTTCTTAAAACAGTTAATAACATTTATTTGATTTGTACCGACTAGGATTAGGTACCCATAGTAAATATTAAATCATAACAGAAAAGTGTTTTTTTGTCAGTCACTTCTTTTTTTTACCTTCCAAAGGGACCCCAAATTGTTGTGTGCCCAAGGGCGCCAGCCTGCTCAAAGACAGCCTTAGGTATTGTAGACTCCTAAGATAAAAATACTAGGTACCTATATTTCTTTAGGAGTATGATATACAAACAGGTTTACTATTACTTACATCAAAATTGTCTGTAATTATTTTATATCCTACTTAGCCAGCTAGTCAGTTATACTAGCTAGATTAAAGTCTGTACATTAGTAGTGTTTTCACGAAAACCGCCTAAATATTCTAACTATATTTTGTATCTATTTATCAGTGGACTGGATAACATGAACTCCTTTTGTTACAGATAGGTAAATTTATGTACAGACGCCAACAGCATTTGACAGTTTCGGGTAGCTTGACCAGCTACCCGAAACTGTCAAATTTTCCCAATCAACCTTGAACCTTAAGCTTTAACGATAAAGTTGAAAATATTTTAAAGAAATTTGTCAGATTGTAGTAGCTTGATGTGCTGGCGTCTGTACAACCTATAATAAATTAATTGCATTATTTCCCCAGCATCTCTAATAATACAATTGAGGTCAAGCCTACAAATCAAACATTTGCTTCAAATGTTTTGTAGGCGCTTAAGTTTAAATCCATGTTTTCTGTGGATAAAAAAGACACATACCCTTAGACTTTTTACAATCCTATGTCGTAATGATTTGATATTGTTTAGAGCAATACCAGCAGATTTTCACTAGTCAACCAGTATGCTACAGTCAACAATAAAATATATAGTCTATTTACAAACAATTGGCACTGTTTTAAGGGAACGCACACCGGCAGACGGCGGGGAACGGCATCGAAGAGGATTTGCCGAGGAGCATCCCGTGGCATCCCGCGGTTTGCCACAGGGGAAATGCGGAGTGTACCGGGGCTTGCACTGCCTCTCCCCCGCGATCATTATGCTAGCGGACTCCGGCGCATACCCACGCCTGCTTTCGCATCCCGCCACGGTATCCTCCAGCGCGCTCTTCAATACCGCAAAAAGAATTCCCCTTTGATGCTCCGTGGTCGGTCTCTGAGCTTTGGAATCTATATTTTGTTACAATTATATACGTACGAATTTACGTTGGCAAATTTAAAATAGTCTGCCTCGCCGTCCGCCGATGTGCGCTGGCCTTTAATGTTCATCATTAATGTCACTATCTACAAGTCACAAATACATTGTTCCCGAAAAAACGTCCTAAAAACATCACTCAACGGTTTGAAAAGTAATATTATCAATGCCTTTACTATTAGTAATATAACACAAGTCCTTCTTATTTTCGAGTTTCCTCTTGATCTTGTACTGCTGGTATTCCACTATGAAGTAGCATGCTACTCCTATGATCATCATGCCAAAGATGAGGTAGGTCTTGGCGCTGGTCCTAAGGTATGGGGACAGGACGTAAGCAATGATGTAGCCTACGGATTCCCAGAGCCTGAAGTTTGAGAAGGCTGCTTCTTCTCTGCCAGGGAAGAGGATGCCGTAGTATGCTGTAACGAGAAAATATGTTTATTAGATGCTGTTTTTTTTTTAATAATAATTTATTTATTTAAGAAAAACACATTTATGGTCCCTCTCACAGAGAGGAGGCCCGTGTCCCAGCAGTGGGAACATTACAGGCTGATTATGTGCACATTTACGGTTCACAAAAACAATTTTCAAAGTAAAAATGGAACATTCCAGAAATAAGTATATAATTGGTGTCCATACTAATGAAAAACAATTGTATCACAAACACCAGAAAGAAGAATTTTAAAGATTGGATGCGGAAGATGCTTTGGGTTTTGTCTTGTAACTATAATGATACCAATATGAATCTTTGACAGAAAACACTAGCCGCCTTATTACAAAACAAGATTTATATTTTGACATGGCTTAAACAATGGAGCCAGTTTTTGTAATAAGAACGTAACAGTGATTGAAATACCGTTCTTTATACAAAACTAAAAACTTAGTTCGGTACTAAGTTGTCAGTTTTGTGTTTAGGAACTTTACCATAGTCGGAATAAAGTTCGAAATTCAATAATGGCTCCATGTTTTAAACCTGGGTCTGAAGATAGCGCATGATCAACGACTAGACCAGACCAGCTAACTCCGTAACACACTTAGGCACGGCGGCGCCCATTGGCAGCATGGCATGGCAAGGTATTTTTAGGCAACGAATAAAAATATAACTTAAAAGTATGGAAATAAAGTTGAAATTTCAATGTTAACGGTCGTAAGTACAAAAACAATACCACGGTATGCTATCATTCTATTAACCTTGCCATGCCATGCCGCCAATGGGCGCCGGGCCTTACAGTACCAATGGGTTTCATTTTGACAGTTCAACAACATTCGTTGACTTATTTACGTTGTTAAATTTTTTTTTTTCGAACATATGAAGCAATGGATTAGCAACATCCTTCAAATCATTCAGATTTTGATTGATACCTAATTTGTTACGCAACGGGGAATAGCCAAATCTGCTATCTGTAGTACTGTCCTGTCAAACAAATCGTATATTGGGACGCATACTTTGGCATTTTCATACAAATAGATATCTGTTGTAGGCGATACACCCTCCCATCAGTAGATAGCGTGGGCCGGTAAGATTCCATCATGTCTCATAGATTATTGGGACGTTAAAACCATCGATAGATATATTTTTATATCTTCAGTAGGCCGAAACTGGTGATATATAGGTTATTGGGTACGGCCGTAACCCTAGTTGCGTAACAAACTATCAATCAAAATCTGAATGATTTGAGCGAGTGCTGATGAGGCCATTTCGATTTTCAGCTCCCTTTTTTGGGAGAGGCCCAGCTACTTTATACGATAGTACTATTGATTTGAGGCTTTTTAGCTCTATAACTTTCTGTATTTTAAATGCCGTGGCGAAAATTCATATTCAGTAATGCAGATATCAGACGCATCACTCGAGTGAATGGTGTACTCGAATGGAGGTTCATTTTTGTTTCATTCCATGTTCAGACGACACCGACAAAATTATATAGGAATAAACGATTCATCCGCACGTTTTATTTAACTTTTTGATTATTTTGTAGGTAAGTGATTGATTGTAAGTGATGCTCCGTGTGATGCCGGACGTAAAGAATAGCACCACCCTATTTCTTCCCGTGGGTGTCGTAAAAGGCGAGTAAGAGACTTACTAGAGAATGGGCAGCAGCGTTCTCTATGCATTTTAACACCATACCGCGATCGCCAACCCGCCTGCCAAGCGTGGTGATTATGGCAACCCCCTTCCCCCGTTTGGGGGAGGCCTATGTCCAGCAGTGGACGTCTTTCGGCTGAAATGATTATGATGATGAAGTGATTGATGCCGAATTCCAACATCATTGGATTGGATCCGTGTGTTCAGACGTTTGACTTCGAGTGAAAGGCAAAAATTAACGAAAAATGAATCGTCAGATATCGGCTTAATCATGATAATTATGTTTTACAGATCGATAACTTACCATTGATCTGCACAACCCACACGGAGTCGCAGAGGCCCCACAGCACGGCCATGATGTACAGCACATAGCCTTCTCCTGCATGAGGCCGCCACATCAGAACTGCGCTGAACAATGCCGTTTGGACTATTGTCGCACCGCAGATCAGGGGGATACGTCCAGTTGTCTAGAGAATTACCAAATAAATAAGTTAGAAAGAATGGTTTTGTCACAATAACTACTTTCATGGCACTGGCAAAAGTGTAGCTCAGCAAAACATTCCAATAGTCCTTTTATTAAAGTTAAAAAGCTACAATGCGCTGGAACCAAAATAAAATAACGTAAGAGCGCCAAACCAAATAAAAATTGTTTAAAAATAAATGAAGTATCAAAAAATAATATCTTCAGCCAGAGTTTTCAATTTCCTAATTTTGAATGCAATTTTGCAATGAAATTACAGAAAAAAAAGTAGAGATATTTTCGGAATTGAATTCTATCACGGAAATTTAACCCAATTGAGTTTTCCTTCAGTCAGAGTATTAATCAAATAGTCATTAAACTATTTATCCAAAGCTTAATGGGGCGGCCGGTCAGGCCTGAAAGGTTAAATCCATACATGCTGTAATAGTGAAATAAATGATTACGAAAAAGCCCCCAATTTATTTTGGTACCGCCTTAAGTAATTAAATAGATTTTTTTTTGCTGGTGTTAGACGTAATAGCAGTATTGCTATTAGCTTTTGTGCAGGGGGTCTACTCCGAACATAAAACCGAAGAATGGGCCGAATGTTCGGCCGTTGCTTGACTACGGCTAAATATGGCGGACTACGTCGAAAGAAAAAAAAAAAACGACAGTCAAAGAGATAAGTCAAAGTCAAAAATGTGACTTTAAGTCGGGTAAGGATTCGAAGTCAAAAAAGGAAACTATGGAAGTTATAAAACGGCCGAACAATCGGCCGATACGTCGGATTAACGCCTCGGGGTAGACCCCCAGTTTCGAGTGGTCAGTCGGGGGTTTGTGCGAATGGATGCGTATCTCCCGGGCTTCTGGTCTCCAGTAGTAGGAACCGTGGGAGTTTAATCGGTAAGAGTCCGACATAACCCTCCGTTCTCCCCAGACAGAGGTTTGCATGATGAGGTTGGAGGGCTGCCTTTATTTTTAACGGAACTTAGGAAGCAGGATTCCTTAGAAATGTGCAAAGAAAGTTAGAAGAACGACCTGGAGGCCTAAAATGGACGCTTTGGCAGAATCATAATATGATCTGCAATTCCTATCCCGTAATTCATCTGTTTGACAGTTTTGTATGGAGTTTCGTAAAATGGTCTACAAATTATGAATTGCTATAGTGAAGTCTAATGTCAAATAGCAGCTGTCAAACAGATGAATTGCGGGATGTATGAATTGTACGCAGATCATGTTATGATTCTGCCAAAGCGTCCATTTTAGGCCCCCAGTGCGTTGAGCACCAGATATCCTGGATCCCCCTTTCTGCCAATGATGGCGAGATTTGTAGGACGGTCATTCAGTTATAGTTTGGCCATATTAATGAATATAATTTCTAATTTAAGTAATAATCATAAATAGTTTTTTTTTTCTCTTTGTTTTATTTTTAGCTTGACATTACCTTAGCCAAGTACCCGGTGAGCACGCATCCAATGGCGTTGGACAGTCCATAGGTCATCATGACGAATCCTACAGAGCCTGTACCGATCGCGCACGACACGAACGCCTGCAAACATAACACAGCAAATTATATTCTTGAGTTCATCTTTTAGCTTTGTGTACCAGATCAACTCCCAAAATGTTCTGGAGCTAACCAATCTCTCTAAATTATGCATGATGGTGGAGGTGGACTGAGCCTTCCTCATTTTCATTTTGATCTCGGTTCGTGAATACTTTTGACCATAAACATTGAACTAAATACAGTACTACATGGTCGTCATATTATGGCCTGACCAAGATTATCTGGACTCAAAAGAGACTGTAACCTCTGATTTTCTTTCGGTCTTTCTTCTCAGAGTAGTCAGATAAGAAATACCGACCTCAACTAGTTTTAAAACATAATTTATTCTTGACTTTACGGAATTTACAGAAATAAATATCATTTATCATGTGGCGAGCGTCGCCACATGATAAATGATATTTATTTCTGTTTCTACTAAGCCAAACTGAGCTTAGAGTGAGATTACTCTAAGCTCGATATCTAGTGTACTGTAACAATAACCACAAATGAGCTTACCGCAGTAAAATCAGCTCCAAAGAAAGCCTGCTGCAGTCCGATAAAGATGTTAATGATGACGAGCAGTAGCTGCGTGGGTTCTATCAACAGCTTCAGAGTCACCGCTAAGAGGGCCATCCCTGACCTCCCTCCGCCAGACCCAGAGCGACCTGAGTCGTATCTGTAACAAGAGTTAATTATGAAGCCGAATTGAGACTAAACTAGATCATAGTGGAGAAGGATTTTAATACCATTTTGACACCATTTAAATATATAATATGGTCAGGGATGGGGAAACTTTTTCCTTCGCGTGCCAATATTTGCTAACGAAGTATAAGGCGGGCCAAGTTATTGCATTTTTGGCTATATTATTTACTGAAATAAAAATATTGATATGTATTTTCTGAAACACGAATTTATTGTGCAATATTACAAAATAACTACCTATGCAATTAAATTAAACTTTTAAGTTAGCTGCGAAGTAGAAGGTTGAGGAGCGCTGGTCTTTGTGGGTACATGTGACACATGGAACTGTTTTATGCGAGCCGCGCACTGCCAATGAGAATTAAATTTCTAACAATACGAAAACTTCACTTGATTTTTGTTGGATGGTCGTGGGCCGAATTTCAACGCTTCGCGGGCCTGAGATGGCCCGTGGGCCCTAGTTTCCCCATCCCTGGTCTAGGTAGTATGATTTACTCTTTTATACACATAGGTACCTATTAACCATTTATGCTTTTATGGACTGATTTCTTTCCGGCTCTTCTCCATGGGAAACGACTAATTGGAACCGTGCACCTAGCTTCTGACGTTTCATGAGTGCCCATGTAGGTTATATTATTTTATTTTTATTTTGATAAACGAAACTTATGCGAAAAGTACATTAGCAATAAAATCACCTTTTCATAGAGTCGACTCCTACAGCAACAATGAGGGCTGCCCCGGCCATACAAGCGAGGTAGATACCTGGAAAAGGTACAAAAAACAAGACTTAAGATTTTTAATAAATTACTAACAGGCAAAAAGGATACCTTTATAGAGGTATGAGGAACAGGATAAGTGAACTTCACTCAGACACAGACAAAGTTCACTCATCCTCCATAGAGGAGGAGGAGGATCCGCCGACCAGACGTGTGTTGTGTCTGGTGGGCAACTGCCCGATGGTTAATGTCGGGACGTTGTATAATAATATGTATATGCTAGTTACGCGGTAAACTCTGCGATGCTGCGCGATGCAGGATTTTGCGTGACGTCAGTGTGATGCGCAGTTCGCATGTGGCGATGTAGATACCGCCACACCACATTATTCTGAGGCCACATCTTTGTAACAAAAATGTCGTCGGCATTCAAATGGCGTGATTGATATTTTGACAAAAATTGTGTGGCATTGAGTACCGTGAAAATCTTTGCTTCTTATGAATTCGTGTTGAATTTGCATATCCAGTACGACACGCATTTGTTTTAATAACCATGTTTATTGTACTATAGTAAAAATATTCGTTACAGTGTTTTCATATTATTTGTTAAGGTTACGGTACGTAGAAGATTTTTCTTTATTTTTAGGACATAAGACTTATTTTATTATAAACACGTGCTAAGTTAAAACTAAGTATTTGTATGCTAACTTTAAGTATTTGTATGCTTGCTGATGTCACGATACAAGTTACTTTGTTGAGCATCGTCACTGTATTTGCCATCATGTCTCGGATTTTTTTAATAAGATAATGCTATTATATATTGTTCTCAGCTTGTTGACCTTCTCTTTTATCTTTAAAATTGGCAATAAAAAGATATGCCATAGGATTTTTTTACAACAACCAACTAAACATTATTTTACAAGTTCCTGGACACTGAACGCCTTTAAACATCATGATAGCAATTATAATCGTCTAATCAAGGACATTCGTGTATCAAATAAATTGTTAAGTTCCTTAGTGGTCGAGAACTCTTATATGCTTATCATCATCATCATCATTTCAGCCGAAAGACGTCCACTGCTGGACATAGGCCTCCCCCAAGCACCGCCACTTCGACCGGTTCTGTGCTTCCCGCATCCAGCGGATACCTGCAGCCTTCACAAGGTTATCAGTCCACCTTGTACGAGGCCTGCCAACACTACGTCTTCCAGTACGCGGTTGCCACTCCAGAACCTTCCGGCTCCATCGGCCATCAGTTCTGCGTGCAATGTGCCCTGCCCATTGCCACTTAAGCTTAGCAATTCTATGGTTAGGTTATATGCTCACCTGAAATCATCTGAATCTTCTCTGGCGGCTGCGTGGGCAAAGCTTCACCGGCATCGGCACTGGGCAGGAAGTTTGCTCCACATAGGATAGGAATCATTGTCTCATTCACTGACGTCACTGCTGCTGTGTTATTGCCTGACGACAGCACTGGAAACAAAAGAAGATCGTATGAAAGACTTGTACGAATAGTACAGAATAACTTTTTTGGAAAGAAATGCTTTGAATAGGTATGTGGGGTCTGGCTGATCTTGGACGACAATCATTCTACATGCACTGAGTACTATGTCTTTTTAACTGGTTCAAAGTTCCATTCAGTACTACTTTTCGGAGAATAGAAAAGCCAGCTATAATGCCAGGTTTCCTACGACTACGAGCGAAAATGTACCTTAGATTAAACCAAAAGTTTACTTACCAAGTGAAGAGATGAGGTTACCCCAAACTTGATTCATTTGAAAGATCATGAAAAACAATCCCAGGAAACGAGTCAGTAGCGCCTCAGCTGATATCTTGGATAACTTGCTGTGTGCTTCTGATACCTGTCAAAATAATAAAAATAGTTTTTTTTTTTTTTAGATGGCTAGTCCAGCGATGATTTTATTTATTTATTTAAACTTCTTGCTACTGCATGTTATAAACCAGAAGATGTCCAACACCTCCTTATATATTGTATTCGCAATGATTGTGAACGACAACATTTATGTAAAAAATTAAAATTGAATGCATTACATTTAGGTAAATTCCAATGTATTCTGGCTTACCCTGCAAGCAATAAAGCTAAGCTAATTTATAAGTTTATATTTAATAGTATTAAGAAAATTTTATAAGTAACTTGTTAAGGAAATGATGGGGGTTCATGACTTGTTATAGGTTCAAAGTCCCTAATAAATAAAGAGAAAAAAAAAAAGAAGCTTCTCGCACACAATAAGGTACAAAGGCGAACTTAATGCCTTAGGCATTCTCTACCAGTCAACCAAGGGTGGTGAAGAGACAAGATGGTGGGTGCTCTGATTTAGAGAAAATAATAATATTAAAAAAATATCAAAATATAACACCAGTACATAAATAGGTTATAAACTAGTAATACACATACTTACATAAATACATATTTACAATCAAATCAAATCAGTTTATGGCAAACATGTTGTACAGAGGTTCATCATCATTATCATCATTTCAGCCGAAAGACGTCCACTGCTGGACATAGGCCTCCCCTAAAGAGGGGGTTTGCCATAATCGCCACGCTTGGCAGGCAGGTTGGCGATCGCAGTATGGTGTTAAAATGTATAGAGAACGCTGCTGCCCATTTTCTAGTAATTCCCTTAGTTGCCTTTTACGACACCCACGGGAAGAAATGGGTTGGTGCTATTCTTTACGTCCGGCACCACACGGAACAAAGGTTGGAATAAGAATAAAAGTTTCAAACATGCACCCTGTAAGGGCACTGCAACACAAAACAAAAATTAATAAATTACATTACATTACAATACATTTTATATCATTTGTTTCATTTTGCAATTTCAAATCAATAGAATAATATATCATAAAATATATCCTTACATTATATACAACATGATCCAGAATTAACGCACAACCTCTTAAGGGGTCATTGTACTCATCATTATGAACAACTTTTACTGGGACCAAACCTAAAATCGCGAAAAAAAGTCCGCTGTTCCCTACATATCCCTACATATACGTTCGAATAACTTGTCAAAATGTATGGAACAGCTGATTTTTTTTCCGCAATTCCCTAGTAAAAGTTCTTCATAATTATGAGTACAATGACCCCTTAAGAGGTTGTGCGTTAATTCTGGGACATGTCATACAACAAGGTGTAACATAAATACACCACAACCTCTTAAGGGGTCATTGTACTCAGTGAAAGAATTTTTCTAATCGGCTCAGTAGTTTCGGAGCCTATTCAATGCAAACAAACAAACAATAAAATCTTTCCTCTTTATAATATTAGTATAGATAGGTCTATTATCTTCTTTGGGTAAACTGTGGTGTGGTGTTCCATGCGCATTGTTGGATATTATTGCTAAACTTGTTTACTTCAGAATCGAGCTGACCTTTGGTTTTTAATGAAGTTTTTAGGTCGGTAATATTTTGTAGGTCTAAGCTAAAACTTTCCGAATCTGTAAACTTGTTAACTAATTGGCTGATATATTCTTCACTATGAAAAAGTCGATTAAGACTCGTACTTTCTGGTGGTCAGTCGGCCAGTATGTTTTTCCAGTACTTATATCCTCACAGTGCGTGTCTTTAACTACACTTAGAAGCTGTCTTTCCTTAGTTGTAATTAATTTCGATCCCCAATGAGTGTGCTTAGCGTTAAAGTCACCGCTTAATATAAATCTCTGTCCAAGGAGTCTGAAGAACTATACATATTGTTCTTTGTTTATATTGTGTCTTGGAGGACAGTATACGGCTGATATTGTAACATTAAAGGAGAGTGGGAAACAAATGTATGGGGTCTGGGCCCACCCTTTAATAGTAACATTTGATACACCGTTGGATAGGGCTTTATAAGCAGAACATTAGGTACTAATAAAACTATGGTCAAATGTTAGTACTTTCGGAGATACGACGTCTTAAAGTCGTCTCAGTCTAACATATTCTATAGGGATATTTATAAGCTAGAATAGTAATCCCTAATACATGTATTTCACTTTAAAACAAAAAAGATCTACTATTCGTCATGGACATCAATGACAATTACATAATTTAAAAAACCCGCGGGGGCCACGACTGGTTGATACCTCCCAACTCCTAGACCAGGTACAAAATCAAAGATATTGGGTGAGCGCAGCAGTCAATCGCTTAACCACTGCGCCAACCATGCCATCCGGTTTGAGTCTGGGTAATGTTTATCTTATAATGAAGTAAACTACGATCATTTAATGCTTAGATTTGGATTACTTTTATGGCAGTATTACAGGTAGTTTATCTCCGAAAGTACTGACTTTTAACCTTAGTCGTAATACTAAGTTTTATTCTGCATAAAAATATCTATTCATTCATGAGTATCTTATTTCTATTGACAGATGGGCCCACCATTACTCATTTTCCTTTATTTGTTTTAGATAATAGCATATTTTCATAATGATACAGCTATGACGCTCTGGCACTCTTGAGCAACATATTTGTCTGAAGAGTGAGGGTGGGGACTGTTTAGTTTTAATGATTTTCTTCAAGTAGTTTAAGTATCACTCCGGCCTTATTGACAATCCTCTCCGGAAATCGATTTTGATGCCTTTTAATAGCCACACTGTTCGGGTGTTAGTCGATAGCCATTCCTCGGCGATACGCTGCGAATAGCCACTTCATGCAACAATCCCCTTCACAAATAAAATAAGAATAAATAGAATGGAATCCTAAGTAATATTATAAATGCGTGACTAAAACTATTAAATACTAATATTAAAAGTGAGTTCGTTTGTTTTTTACGTCTTAACTACTCAACCGATAATCATGACATTTTGCTTACACGTTGTCAGGGGTACAGAAAAGGGCATAGTGTACCTTTCATCCAGAAAACAGTACTGTTCCCGAGGGCTAGACACTGAACGCGAGCGAAGCCGCGGGAAAAATCAAGTAAATAATAAAACCACTCACCACAGACAAGTAAGTACATTTGGCGCACCAGAGTGGGCCCCCACCGAGCCCCACGATGAGCCCTGCCGGGATCATGGTGTAGAAGGTGGGGTACAACTGTGCGGCTATGTACGGCATGTACGTTATGAAGGAGAGAGATATCGCCCATTTTGTTCCCAGCCATCTGGTATAGAGGATTATCATGGATTAGTGAAATCTTCATTCAAATATTACGACATCTATGTCTTATCGCAAACAAAATCTTGGATGGGTAGACATTTGTATACTAAACGAAATGGTGACGGCATGGGTGGCGCAGTGGTTAAGCGGTTGACTGCTGCGCTGCGTGTCGCGGGTTCGATTCCCGCACGGAACAAATATTTGTATGACCTACAAGTAGTTGTTCCGAGTCTGGCTGTTTGTGTATGTGAGTTTAAATGTTTGTGAACGCACCCACAATACAAGAGAAATTCCTAGTGTGGGGCAATGTTTAAAAAAATAAAAAATAAGAAAGCTTTTGGGTCTCAAACTTCTCCCCATTGACTTTAGGCCCAGTAGAAAACACAGTATGATGGTATTAAAACCAGCCTTAGTTGTTGAAACCTATTATCATCATCATTTCAGCCAAAACACATTTAATTACTGCTGGACAAAGACCGCCTTCAAGAATCACCGCAACAGCCATTTGTGTATTTATTCTAACTTGAAACTACTTGGCAGAGGATAATATAATATAATATTTATTTTCACCTCACAACCTCGGAAAGATTCGGTTTATCATTCGAAATTTCCTTGTTCTTAGTTCGAAATTTGAGTGCAATTAGTGCATTTTATCCGCGAGCGTGGAAAGATATTTTTAAAATTCGAACTTAGAAAGGTTTTATTCTCAGAAATTAAAAAAAAACAATAATTTTTAATAATTTCCACCAGTCCACTGAAAATGCATTAATACTTATTTCATGTCAGTGCACCAACCTCATTTTTAGAAGAATCGCACTGGCTAGCATGATTTTTTTTTTAATCTTTTTCAATTCTCTTTCCATCATTTTGGTTTGTTTTTTATCAAATCGTAAGAAAATATGAGCGAGTCCAGCAGTGACGAAGATATAAATTGAACACCTAAGTTAGTGCAAGCGGTACATAATAGCGAATTGATTTTCTTCTACGATAATATACATTTATTTAAGCTGTTTTTCTTGCACCTAGTATTTTCCTCGCTGTAGTGAGGTGAAAAATTGTGTGTTTCGCTCGGTAGCAAAGTTATTCTGCGTCTCGTACCTTTGCACGCCAAAAAACAACTTTGCATTCTTGCTTAATAGGATAGGTACAAAGTTATATTAATATAAAACACAGTTTTACAAAACAAGTACAATATTTATAATCGTTTGGGTGAGCTCTGCTCTCCTAGCTAGGTTATGAAAAGGCTGGATGCGTAGTTCATACAAACGTAATAAGTACCAAAATAATTTGTAAATCAAACATATTCTTATGGAAGGTAGCATGTCTTTATTCCGATTGGAATACAGAATATCTAGGTTCCTAAATATATATTTTGAATGGACACTGATTTAAACAAGAGTTATGAGAAAAATAAGTTGTCTATAGAAATTTTAAATTCCTCATATCTCGTCTTTATATCATTGTCCTTTCAAAATATATATTTGGAAACATAGATATTCTGTAATCCAATCGAAATAAATACACACTACCTTAAGAATATGTTTGATTTACCAATTATTTTGGTATTACGTTTGTATGAGCTACGTATGCTACGCCGATAACAACCCTTACAAAAGTAATTGCTTCCGCCTACCCGTATCCAGTGCCCTACAAGTGACTTATTGGTCAAGTGAATTAAATGTTGCTCAGAACTTACTTTATAACAACAACAGGCAGGAATATGTTAGAGAAGATGAGTCCAGCGTACACTGCAGCCAGTGACGCGGTCCCCAGTCCTGCCTCCGCGTTGATAGAGCTTTGGAGATTAGCAGCACCCTGCAATCACAATGTGTAAATCGTTTTCGTTTCATTACACAGCTGTTGGTTTCTGGAATGAAAATCAACATAAAATTAACTATCAAATTTTCAAATGCATGCCTTTGACTTTCATTCCAGAAATGGGGCGTAAGATACCCCTAATGAAGGGGACACATAATTATGTGTATCACAAGTGTATCCTATACCATGCCCTTGCATACATTTTACAATCACCTCCTTTACCAACCCTTCAGACTGGTTAATCTTTTTTAGGGTTCCGTACCTCAAAAGGAAAAAAGGGAAGCCTTATAGGATCACTGCGTTGTCCGTCTGTCTTTCTGCCAGTCTGTCAATACCCTTTTTGTCAGGAACACGTGGAGGTATCAAGTTGAAATTAATATCAAATACGTAGATCTATAGTCCCTTGGAGCTCTAAAATAATCAAGCTTCTAAATCAACGCAATAAAAAAATACGGTGATTTATGCGACATATTTTGATAGTCGCAAGTAAATCAAACCTATAGTAAATTCGATAATTCTCGTGGACCTAGAATCTTGAAATTTGGCAAGAAGCCAGGTCTCACAGCACAAGTAATGGAAAAAGTCCGAAAATCGTTAATTTGTAGTTTTATCATATAAATAAAAATGCGATTACATTTGCAGTTACTTTTCAACTACAATGTTAAGTTTGTTTTTGGGATAAATTCATCCCAACTACGGAACCCTTCGGTGTACGTGGTCCACGTATTTGGCCGTTTTTTTTCATAGGTAGACACGAAGACGACTCAGGTGAACATATATGCAAATCAGAAGGTAATTCTAGACCTGTCTTTTTTTTTTTGGTGGAATATTATCAAATAACTTCTTCCACTCTGGGCGGAGCGGGAGGGCGTGTCAGACTTTTACTGACTAAAACCCACCCGTATTACCTTCCGTTGCCTGTGTGCCAGGGCCACGATATCCCTTTCGGACAAACTAGCAACCCTGGCAGTCTAGACCTATGTCTAAGGTTGATTCTAATCAGCGGGGAAATTACGTGATTGACAGACAGTTCAACAACATTCGTTGCGTTATAATTTACGTTGTTGAGCAGACAAACTTTTCATGAAACAATGGATTAGCAATAAAGTTTAAAATCATTCCGGTTGTGATTGATAGTGTGTTATGCAATTAGGATGCAGTTTATCAGTCACGGCTAAGATCGAACAACACAACAGTACAGTAGGACTGTGCCATCATAAAAAAAACTTTTTATATAAAAAACAACCGACTTCATAAAAAACACTACAAAGTGTAAAATAACTTTAATTTCGGAAGTCGGTGGCAAAAAACTAAAATACAGATCCAAAGACACCGACTTCCGAAATTAAAGTTATTTTACCACTTTGTAGTGTTTTTTTGTAAAAGTGTTTTATTTTTAGTGGGTCAGTTTGAAATTTATCTAAGCTACAATAGCCTAATGTCAAATGCTCATCACCTTTTACAAAATATTTAGTTTCCGGATGCAGGGCGTTAATTGTTGAGGAGTTCTCCAGGTAAAAACCAGGAGAACTGGAACTGATGGTGACTTCACCATATGCCTTGTGACGAGCATAAATTGCTTAGCAACCATAGTGCTTAATCGAATCGCAACCGTGAAATACTTATTATTAAGTAGTTCCTGTGGCTATCTGTGGTCTTTATTATCAGTTCCACTTCACTAAATTATGCTTTCCGAGTTTAAATGCATACATACAGCGATTTGGGTATTTTTAATAGTATTTACTATTAAAAATACCCAAATCACTGTATGTATGCCTATAAAATTTGAGGAAATTCCTCAAATTTATCCTCGTCAGAATCTGGCTTGGTGACAATGGGACCTCGAGAGTATACCCCATTGAACAAAAAAAGAATTTTGCAAATCCGTCTATTTATGACGGAGTTATGCCCGAACAAAAAAAAAACAAAAAAAGAATAACTTTCTAATTGATAACCTCCTCCTTTTTGAAGTCGGTTAAAAAATTAAAACCAATTAAATGAATTAATACTACAAACGAAAGAAAGAAGTCGACTTCTAAATAATTATGACTGCAAAGGTCTTCACAGCTGGGAGCGTCGCATATAAAAAGTACCGCCTATAAAGTTATTCAAGGCTTGAAAAAACCTATTGAACCGACTAATAAGCATTTATAACTCGATCTTCACACTTCCGGAATAAGAATAATAATAACCCCATTGCCGTATCTCTACGTTGACGACGTGGTGGGATTTGCGCGCTCCGAACTCTAGGTCTGTGCCGGTAGAGTTTACTTTTCCGGAACAGGCCTAGGGTAAGGAGCCAGACTAAGAGAGACACAGAAACAAGGCGAGCTGTTGGTCTTCATCTCCGGCTTATCTTTATTGGCCGGCTGGAGTGAACACTGACGAGGAACAGAGCTCCCACCTCTTTCTTGCCTTTATTGGCCGGCTTAAGTGGAGATTCGCAAAAGCAAATGTACTCGGAGGAAGGAAGTATTCCAGTAAGTGCTGGTAGAGATCTTGATCATCTTTCGGGCTCTGGGATTGTTCTGATAGCCGTGGACTACCTCCCCACTCTTCAAGCACCTCAGGATATGTTGCCTCCTTGTTGCTACGTCACTAAGTGCTAGCTTTAGTTTCCGGGGGGCCATTATTGAGTGTGCAAGTCACCCCCTGCCATTTTTTCAGTGTATTTAATAAAATATTGATCAGGCAGGAGCCATAGTCTTTCCATAGTCCTAGTTAACCAGTTCACTTTAGCCACCCAAACCCATAGTCTAATATCCTTGTTTCCATATCCTGCAATAGTCCTACACCAACCGGGGGTTGTCCTTGGGTGCATTTGCATAGTGAGATTGTGTAATGGGCCTCTGTGATTTGGCTTCGGCCCCTCGTACGCCTTTCAAAGGTCCGGGACCCGAGGTTTCCGAGATAATATGTCAAAGACATTTAAAATAATAAGAATAATATTTATTCAAAAAATGACAAGGCATAATTTGTATAGTTTTGCTTAAATGTAAATTATATTCCTAAGACTTACAGACCGGCGCGGTGCACGCGTGCTCGTAATTCGTATAACTGCAATAGAAAACCGTAACGATTCCACGAAACTAAAAGCTAATACAATCATTTAATAAAAAGGTATTAAAAGTAAATTCAAAACAGATTATTAATAATGAGGCAGTTAATGTCGATATGACTTCAATCTCGTTTTTATTAAGAATATTTGTGCCAACGGAACTATGACCGATGCATATGTGGATTTCGGTAGCAATACCTCGATTAAATGCTCGAAAGCAAAAAAACTCTGTCTCGAAGAAATGTATAAAGATCTGCCAAACATAATCCGTCTTATTACAAAACAAAAATTTATATTTGGTCAAGGCTTAAACCATGGAGCTGTTTTTTGTAATGAGAACGTAACTGATTGAAATACCGTTCTTTATACAAAACTGAATTCTTAGTTCGGTTCGGCTAAGTTGTCAGTTTTGTATTAGGAACTTTACTGTAGATGGAATAAAGTTCGAAATTCAATAATGGGTCCATGGTTTAAACTTGGATAAACCTTGTTTTGTAATAAGGCCCAAAATGTTTTGGAAGTTCTATTACCAAATTGAAATTTCAATCCACTGTTGAAGCCAGTCGTCGTTAAGTTGTGAAATTGTGCAGTTGAGCGGAATAAAAGTGTTAGCAAGAAAAGAGCTCGTTTCAGCCGAAAGACGTCCACTGCTGGACATAGGCCTCCCCTAAAGGGGAGATTTGCCATAATCGCCACGCTTGGCAGGCGGGTTGGCGATCGCAGTATGGTGTTAAAATGCTCATAGAACGCTGCTGCACATTCTCTAGTAAGTCCCTTAGTCGCGTTTTACGACACCCACGGGAAGAAATGGGATGGTGGTATTCTTTACATCCGGATGTTATAATTATGTTGAGTAGCTTACCCTCTTAGTTTCTTTTGATAAATACTTATCGTAGGTGAGTAATAATGAGCATTTAATGTTGTAGTCCTAGTTGATGTTTGCTTGCGCATCGAAAACTTAATGTAATTTGTCTTGTCTGCATTTATTTAATATTAGTAAATTACGTTGAAGTCATTTATTAACAACAATGTTGAACAATCGGTGTTGAGCAAGCTTGCTGACATTTTTTTCTGAATCAGCCGAAAAAAGAAGGACAATGTCGTCAGCATAAAAACAATAAAGGCTTCTACAGACCGGCGCGACTCGCGACGCGACACAAAGGCACCGATCGCACACACACACACGCGGGGCCTTTGTGTAACGTCGCGTGTCGCGCCGGTTTGTAGAAGCCTTAACAAGGACCAGAAAAATACGTAATTAGCGGCGCTCTTAGAACGCAAGTCGGTGGCGGCGTGTCGGCTGTGTACTGGGATAGGATGGACTGGAATGACTAAAATGTATCATCATCACTATCATTAACTTTAAGTTTTGTGTCACAATTTGTTCCCAAAGTGGTATAAGCTGGTGATGTTCTTATCCACCTTTTGATGTTGACGTGTGAATCCTCGATGATTTGAAACATATGAATTGGCTTATTGCCTTGATTACACGTACCGAGTAGGTAGCGAGACAGTAAAATGATACTAGGCCGAGAGAGTTGGGTGGACGACTACGTGTTTCCACGTAAAAGGAGGAGGTTCTCAAGTCGTCTGTATTTTTTTTTTTTTTTTAATGTTTGTTACCTCAGAAGTCCGTCGTTTATGAACCGATTTGGAACATTATTTTTTTAATTGAAAGGATATACTTCCAGATTGGTCCCATTGTTTTCAAAATCCAGTTTTGATGTTGGGATCCATGAGTAATTGAGGGAACTCCTGAAATATTATAGGCATACCTATAGCAATTTTTATATTTTCATCAACAAGTCAATCATTTGCATTCAGAATGTAAAATTTGGTGAAGTGGAATAGATGAAGAAGGCCACAGATGGCCACCGGAACTTCTCAGTGATACGTAAATCACGGGTGGCGATGAGATATCTGGATTAAGATAGTTAAGCGAAGCAAATTTAAATAAATAGTTCTGATCAAAATGGTACTATCAAACTGATCTGATGATGAAGCCGGATGGTAGGCACTGGAACTCCGTTAAAAAACAATGTATCCTACCCGTGTTTGGTCTTATTGGAATTGTCATGAGATGCACTCTGGCTATAAATGATTTTTAACCGACTACAAAAAAGGAGGAGGTTCTCAATATAATTATATACATCCAGCCATATGTACATATAAAAGGAAACCGTGACTGATTGGTCTATCAACACAGCTCAAACCACTGAACAGATTGGCCTGAAATTTGGCACGTAGACATCCGCTAAGAAGGGGTTTTTGTAAATTTGACCTTTAAGGGTGGAAAACGGGGGGTTTTGTTTGCATGAAAAATCTTATTCCTAGGGTTAATAAACTTCAAACTTGGACGAATACTTACGTAAGTAAATTATAAAATTTATATTTTTTTGTTAACTTAACTTCAACGGATGGGATGTCAAAGCTTGTATAGAAGAATTTTAACGCGCGGTCCGATCAACTCGAAACTCAGTATTTATACTTAAGACCAAAAATGAAGAATAACTTGTATCAGGGTTTTTCGAAAATCTACCCGGGACCATAAACGAAAATACAAAACCAAAGACACCGACTTCCGAAATTAAATTAAATATTATATTAAATGTGGGTGCACTACAGGTACACCTCTGCCCTACCCTTCGAGGAAACAAGGCGTGATGTTATGTTATGTTCTTCCGAAATTAAAGTTATTTTTCACTTTTTAGTGTTTTTGTTGGAAGTCGGTTGTTTTTTTTGTAAAAAAGTTTTTTATTTTTCACTTTTTAGTGGTACCTACCCCACACCAATTCGTATACTACTACTTGCTATGAAAACAACAGAGACAGGAAGTTTTATTTTACACCCCTTAAGGGGTTTAATCTTCAAAAATCTGTTTTTAGCGGTTACCTACGTCATAATAACTATCTGTGTGCCAAATAGCCCAATCAATTCAGTGATTTGAGCTTTGTGTTGATAGATCAGTCAGTAAGTCAGTCACTGTTTCCTTTTGTATGTATTAAATCTATAGTGTAATTCGACATGTTACGACGACCCCAAATTAATTGGGATTAGGGCAGGAGACTGATGATGAAGTATTCAGGCTAAGTTTCAAGTTAATATATCAACGAAAGAAGATTTTTTTAACTTGGCCTCGTTGGTCTAGTGGTCGCAAGCGTGACTGCTGAGCATGAGGTCCTGGGTTTGATTCCCGAATCGAGCAAAGTGATATTGGGTTTTTTATCTGGAATTTCTCAGTACCAGCCCTGAGTCTGAATTTGTGCCCGGTTGATGGCAATAGGCTCGCCCCCTATTACATGGGACTTAAACATAACTGGCGAAATGTGGGTGTACTACAGGTACACCTCTGCCCTACCCTTCGGAGAAACAAGGCGTGATGGGCCTTAATTATTCAGGTTTTTTTTTTTTTTTAAATATATTTATTTTAGAATATAATTTTATAAAAAATAAGATGGCTGCTATTCGCGGGATGTTGGGTGAAGGCTTCTACATACTGGCGCGACTTGTCACGCCACTCGACACCGGTAGAACAATTTTCTTGAATTCTTCATAGAAATTGTTCTACCGGTGTCGCGTCGCGCGAACATTTGTCGATAAAAAAATGTTATAATATTAAAGTACCGGTAACCGTTCTCTAAACACTCTATTGTATACTATTAACATTTTAAATTCATGTACTTACACTATATGCTGTGAAGTGCACCATGAATGCCAGGCTGATAACCACCACATTCTTCATGATCCTCCATGTTTCATTCGGCTTTAGACCGTCCACCGGGGACTTTTCTTCAGTCGTCATACTTCAGCACTTCTCTATGATACTTTATTTAAGAAAATAATTAAATGGACAATTTAATTATTTTCTTTAATTTTTACTTTACTTTTCTTTAATTTTTGTCTACTTAACTTTTCACTATTATTTTAAATAACTAATAATAATAATTTTATTTTCTTCATGATATTGATTTTCTTCTATAAATACACTTCACTGAAAACTCTGCCGATTGGTTACGCCTGAAACAACAAAAAACCCGCATAAAAATGTTGTAAAATGTTAAGTTACTGATAACGGCAGCTAAAAGAACAAAAACAAGTTTTAAATTGTGATTAGCGTCAACAACAACAACAACATTGAAATTAGGAAAAAAAACTAACTTATGATAAAAACAAGCAGTTCGTAATTACATTTTAATGTCATTAACCTTCCTAATTTGAAGTACTGGTACCCAATTTAGATTTGATTGTAAACAATAAATTTTGCATTAATATTAAATCATAATTTTGTTATACAATTACTTTTTCGACCATTCGCTGCGACTTGCTACACGATACGCGACCGTTCGTAAGAGCCTTTAGCCATAAACTGAATCGGCGCAAGCGCATCATATTTATATCTACAACATCTTCGGCCTTGTTTAATAAAAAGCGCTACCTATTTTTTATTTGATTTTGAACTGAAAATCCGGCTAAGATAAGTATGTGTATCAAAACTTGATCAAAACCCATCACCCTTCATTTAATGTGGGATTACCCGCTGATTGTAAGATTTTAACTGATACCTATTGTTTGAAGTAACTGCGGTTAAGGCCATGAAGTCGGCTTTAGCAATCTTTGAAGCGATTTGCGGGAAACGCTTTTAATCAATTACGGAATTAAAGTATAAAGTATTTATTTATTTCTAGATGGTTTTACAATTGTTTTAAAAATTAAACCTAGGCTAGTTTTGAGTACAAATGAGTTAAGCATCTGTAGCGGAACTAGGCAAAACCTGTATTTCGGCTATCAGCGCCAATCCCCTCGAACAATTTTACATGTATTGCCATTAACATGAATTTTTACAAAATAATTTAACAGCAGTGTTGTTTTATTAAAATATGTAGAGTATGAATGTGTGTGTAAGTCTATGTAGTCCATGAGAAGTAAAAAGTGAAATAAGGAAGAGCTTCAAGTTAGTTTTCACTGAATTATTTAATACTTGAAACGAATAGTATTTTAATGGCTTTCGGAATCGTTGAATATGGCTTTGTTTCGTTGAGAACCTAAAAGGTCACGTAGGTTGCTCTATGATCAGGATCACGCACCAACGCGCAACGAGAGAACTGTGACAATTATTTAATACTTTCATAAATTCTACTTAATTGATATGCCGAACAATTAAAAGACAAAGACAAACAAGCCTATGGCATTAAGTCCGCCTCTGTACATTTCTGTGCTTAAAGTATTAAATAAATAAATAAACAACAGGAACAAAGCGTTCGTGCAAGGAATCCCGGGCAGTGGGCAATCAGCCGCGCTGTCAACCTACTGAGGGTACTATGTAGGGCATGAATCTCGGAATCTCGGAATATCGTAATATCGGAATCTCGGAACGCAAGTTCCGATATTACAATTCCGATACTGAGTGATCCAATATCGGAATCGGATTTTTTTTGTTATATTTTGAGGTTTAAACTAAACCTATATTTTAGGTCCTTGTGTAGCGCCAAGCGCGACAGTGCGCTACTGTATTCCTGTTATCAGCTCGCTAAGCATGCGATACAAGAACAATAATAGTGTTATCTGTCTCGCTCTCTCTTTACCTGCGCGGTACTTCTTACTTATTCGCACAAACGAACAAAATATCCTGTCAATCAGTTGCGCTGACTTGCGCTCATGAACTGTGTAAGTTAAGACGTGTTTGTGTTTTATGTGGCTAAATGCAACGTCGCTTTAAAATATGTAAGTACGAACTATTATCTAATTGTTGTTTTCCAATTCAGTATAAACTATAATATCTGTATTTAAATGATTTTAAAATTAAGCTACCTCAAAATAAAACAAAAAACGCTGAAAATTATTCATTCGTTCGTAGGCTTTTAAGATGCTAGTTTGTATTAGATCGTAAAAAGATGGTTTCCCCATTTTCATTTCGCGAAATAAAATCGTAAACAGAAGTTAATAATTTATAAAATAAAGCAGAAAATTAATATTAAGTTATGTAGAGAAAGATTCATAAAACCTACGTCCAGCTTGTAATATTTAATATTAGGTACCTGTTATAGGTTGGGTAGCTATCAAAATTACTAGTCAAAGTTTACGTACAATTTACATATTTACATTACAAAAAACAATTATTTTCTTTGCAGGGATTACTCAAAAAAGAAAGACATACTACTCAGAATTTCTCAACAAACGCTCATCAAATGTACTTAAGAGATCATTTTCATCCCATAAATGTTGTTCCTAATTGTTGGTTTTGCTTGCACTTTTTAAATTATAAGAAGTATTGTTGAATCTAAGTCAGGTAGTTTAATTAGTAATAAGTATGGGAAAATTAAGAGAAATATGTGATTTAATAAATACAGTGGGCATACTTAAAAACAAAACAAATGTTTGAACCAAATTAAAGAATACGATTTAAAAATGTTTTTTATTACACTCAATCCAATCTCATACCGAATCTGTGCAATTTATAAATAAAAAGTGCAATTTCTAAAGAAATAACGAAATTTCGATATTAATATCGGAATTCCGATATTGAGATCTTATATCGGAAATCAGTATCGGAATTGAAAACCTTCCGATATTACATGCCCTAGTACTATGGCATGAGGTACATACAACAGAATAGATAATTATATCATGATAGAAACAAAATTCTAGATACGACGGATACCTATAGGATTCTAAAAAGGTTTTTTATAAATAAATAAAAATCTCTCTCTATATCTGTCTTTTTGTTAAGAGAAACTACAATTTATTTGAAACGAGCACTGATAGGCCAAATAGCCGAACACGGCATAAAGATAGACTTCGGCTGCCACCAATAAAACTAAAATTATTTAAGAAAAATGTATACTGCATGTCGATTATTATTTACAATCATTTACCAAATACTTTTCAGGAGTTACCGCTGACAAAGTTTAAAAACATGCTTTTTAAACTATTGCCATTTAAAAGATATTATACCATTAAGGACTATTTAGAAGACAAATCAATAGAATCTGTAATTAGTAAGTTGGATTAATTGACATCGCTGATTGTGAATACATTTGCACGTCATGTTATGGCAGGATAATATATGCTGAAATAAATTTAATGTAACACCCTATGTACCATATTCTAGCAAATAAATATTTTTGATTTGATTTTTGATTTATCTCTCCCGCCTTAAGGCTTATCCAGCCCGGCGCGATATCGCGGGCGCACAATTTCTTTGTCGGTGCCTGTCGCGCCCGCGATATCGCACCAGTCGGTACGACCCTATATTCGTGGCCCTACTACCAATAAGTTTAAAGTTTTAACTCGATAACATCAAACATGCACAGCTATTGTAAATGTAATGGGAAGTCAATCAAAACACCTTTTTTCCTTTGCCGTGTACACGATGCGAACTATGTAATAACAACGCTTTTTGTTATGACTATAATTAACTGGGAATCGACGAAATAGCTAGCGTCATATTTGACGACTTATCAATGAAAACAATCTGTTTAAATCTATTAATATGCATCATCATTATATTCTTCATCGTAGTTTTAAGGTACGTTATAATTATTTCATACTGACCCAAATTACAAAAGTTCATACAAAAACTCGTTGAAAAAAGGACGTTCAGTAATTCCCAAATTTGAAACGTTTCCGAAAAAATTATTTATTTTAGGCAATGATCCATATTGCGTTAGTAATACAAAACAACTTATATTCTAGTGTTAGTAGTACTGATATAAAATTAAATAACGCACACTCCACGCAGAGGACGACCAGACAAGAAAACATGTTTCCTAAATGAACAACCTCCGCATAAAATGTCTAATATTTGGAGTAGGTATAGCTCTCCGCAACAGAATATAGTAAAAACTTAATTCGGACTATTATGAACATTAAAAAACAAAAAACCGGCCAAGTGCGTGTCGGACCACGCACAATGTTCCGTAGTGAGGATGAATTTACCCCAAAAACAAACTTAACATTGTAGTTGAAAAACATGCTCTCCCATACATCGGTATACGTTACAGTCAATTATTCAACTGCAAATTTAAGTTGGTCGACTATTACTCGTTAACTTGTGAAGCCTACTTAGCTGTGATAGTTTTCCTTTTAATTTCGTTATATAAACTATTGCCATGATTTTTTTTACATATCCAAAACCAATCATTTAGCTGGCAGGGGGGGGGGGGGGGACACTTGACTCTAACAAAAAATAGCACTTTAAAGCTTAATATTACGCAAACGGCTCCCTTAATTGAAAAATAGTTCTTACAAACCTACAATATTTTTGAACGGCCTATCCAACGATACCCCATATCATGGAATAGACGAGAAAAAAAAATATCATCACCATTTCACGTGTAAGGGAGGTACCCTAAAAAAATTGTTTTTCATGGTTTTATTTGACGACTTTTTTGGCATGATTAATGTGTATACCCATGCCAAATTACAGCTTTCTAGTACTAAGTGTCTCTGAGCTAAGCCGGGGACAGACGGTCGGACGGACAGACCGACAGACAGATGGACGTGGCGAAACTATAAGGGTTCCTTGTTGACCTTGCACATATTATTTGATGTATACTCATGTTTTACAATAAATATATTCTATTCTATTCTACGGAACCCTAAAAATAACCAAATCTGTCCAGCCGTTCTCAAGTGATGCGCAACGAACAGCATTTCATTTTTAATTATACAACAATATTTTTGTTATTTTCGAAACCTGATTATAGTTTGTTCAGAATAAGGAACTAAATCGATTTCAATAAATTTTACACCATGTTATATTTTGTCCCAAAAATATATAAGTGTGATGGAAAATGTTATCTCCATTTAATTACTTACAATACAATCGCCGTACGGTTAGGTACCTACTGCCAAATTAATATCAATGAGTGCAAGACGACCCAGAGGCGCGGGGGTGGGCGGGGTTAGCATGTTTTTGTGCGGACAACCCGGTAACATAACAACCTTATAACTTTGTGATTTTTCATGATAAAGTTTTGAAATTTTGTACATAGATTCTTGACATAAAAAAACTTTTTATAAAAAAAAATAACCGTCTTCCAAAAAAACACTACAAAGTGAAAAATAACTTTAATATCGGAAGTCGGTGTCTTTGGACTTGTATTTTAGTTTTTTGCCACCGACTTCCGAAATTAAAGTTATTTTTCACTTTGTAGTGTTTTTTTGGAAGTCGGTTATTTTTTTTTATAATAAGTTATTTATTTTTCACTTTTTAGTGAGTCAGTTTTTAATTTATCTACGTTACAATAGCCTAATGTTAACTGCTCATCACCTTTTACAAAATATTGCTTTTCCCGATGCTGTGACGTTAATTGTTGAGGAGTGCTCCTGTCAGGAGAACTGCCACTCACCATATTATGCATTGTGACGAGTATAAATGGCTTAGCAACCATATTAAAGTACCTAAAGGAATCGCAACCCGTTAAATACTTATTATTAATAAGTTGTTCCGGTGGCCATCTGTGGTCTCTATCATCAATTCCACTTCAACAAATGGTGATTTCCAGGAGCAAATGCACGAGTTACTATAAAAAATACTTAAATCGCTATAGGTTTGCCTATAAAATTTGAGGGTTTCCCTCGATTTCCATGAGATCCCCTCATCAGATTCTGATTTGGTGGCAATGGGACCACCTCGAAAGCATACGCTTTCAAAAAAAAAAAAGAATTTTCAAAATCGGTCCATAATCGACGGAGCAATAGGTGAACAAACATACAGCCGAAGATATAACCTCCTCCTTTTTGGAAGTCGATTAAAAATACTAGACACGTGTTTCGGGTTTCGCATATACTAAAACTAATATTTTATATATTTTCAACTTTATTGCTTTAGTTGTCTTGAGGAAAACTTGTGTATTTTCCTCGATTCGTACCTAATACCTTTTTGAAACTATGTCGGGGTCGTCTTTTCGTATATACCAACTGTTAGAGCCAAAAAGAAGGTATAAAACCTCTTTTTATATTTTATTTTTATTATTCTATAATTGAAAGATTTTACATCTTTTTTTGTTTTCTTTTCTTCTATATGTGATCTCATGTATGCACATTAACTAAAAATAAATATTTTATAATATTTCATATTTTGTTTGCTTATGTCTAACACCAACACCGTTAAAGGCCCGCCGACGCACCAGTGCGTCAGTGTCCCCCAACCGTCAAGTCCCACCGACACGGCGACGGCCCAAACAGCTTAAACAAAGGATGTTTATGCTCTTAGAAATCACGTGAAACTTTCTTTGTTTACATTGGCAGCAGGGGCAATAAATCTGGCGGCCATTAAGATAAGGACAGTACTTGACTTATGTCACAGGGCTCAGTCACAGGGCTCAGTCACAGGGCTCAATCGGTTAATTTACATAAATTCTATTTTTCTGCGTAGGTCATCAAGACCAGATGCTGATATATCTCTGTACCTAGCCTTTCACAAATATGCTGCGGTCGGCTTCCAGTCTAACCAAATGCAGCTGAATAATAGTATTTTACATGGAGTGACTGCCTATCTGACCTCTACCACCCAGTAACTGGGTAAAATGATACCCCTTGGTAAGACTGGTTGTCAGACTTTTGGGCTTCTAGCCTATCTCTCCCTCGTCTCCCGTAACTACTGTAAAAGATTACGAAAGACAGCCGGGACCAACTGTTTAACGAGCTTTCCGAGGCACGGAGGTGTGTCGCTATGTAATGGATGGTTACCCATCCAAGAACCGACCGTGTCAAGCATAGCTTAACCTTCGATCAACCCGTGAGCTATGCGGCTGATATTATTTAGCCGAGCTGATACATGAAGGCATAAAAATCGTCGTCATCGAATATTAAAACTCCTTAAGACTCAGATATATGCCAGTGACCTTGAGTGGTTATATAGCTTGCGTGTTCTCTACTGAGCTCACGCAACGCGTCGTACGTTCAACCAGTAACAGGACTCGCCCATCAAGGAGCGCTGTTTCAATTTGACGCATTATTAATTTATTATACACAAAACAAAAGGTATTTTAATAAAACGCGTTTATTAAAAGATCAATAATTAAATTATCTTTAAATTGGTGAAGGTTTCAGAAAAATACACTTGGTACATTTTGCACCATTCTCAGTTTTTTATCCGCGTTAGACATAACTTTACAAATTAATTTCACTATGTAATATAAAAATAATTTAAAATATTCACGTATTAAATTATTCAGAAAATGCTCTAATTTAACATACTTACCTATATTTTTTACAAATCATTAACACTACTCGTTTAGACGTGATCTTCAGTATAAAATCATTGAAAGTCGGTTGGCACATTTTATTTATTATGTGACAATAAACAGCTACAATATAAAATGTTTACAAATAACAATAATATCTAGGCTCATAAGTAGTATTAACATATTATCCGCATGTTAACAAAATTAAGATTAGGTAAAGGGTAGGAAGGATAAGTTAGGGTTTAGCAGAGTTAATTCTTAAATCATGGCTTTCCATCGCTCTCCTATTAATACGGGAGTCAGGTTATGTGCGAAATTCTCATTAGCAGAAAAAGTAGGGACACTTGGTCATGCCGTGGAAAATGTTGTACATTTATGAAGGTGCTGTCAGCTTAATATTATATTTTCTTTATTTAAAACAAATTATTTTGTAGAATATTGTAAATAAACTTCATTCAAAATAACAATTGTACATTTTGATACAAGTGGAGAATGTTTGTTATTGCATTAGAGGCGGAATTAACACCCGAGCCATAGGCGAGGTTGTTTTTGAGCCGAGAAGTGCAATAACTAATGTCCACGTGTATCAAACGACATTTTTCAATACACTTTTGAAGAAATAAAATAAAATAACGAAAAATATTTTTGTCATGAATTATTAGGAAACTATGATTTGACTTATGAATTTTCCTTTTTTTCCGCGCTTTGCTTTCGCCAGGTTGAAGGAGAAGCAAAGGTATAAAGCCGATAAACCGCCTATTATGAAAAATAGAAAATTAAAATATTGTTGAGTTTAGAACACAAATAAATGTTAATTTGTTCTTAAACGTTTTTTTTATTGTAATAATCATGGTATTCTATTTATAAACATTATTGAAATATTTCAAAAATATTAACGCCGTAAAGACGCATCTTTGTCTTTTTTTTAATCTCGATTAAAAAAAAAATTACCTCGACCGTCTCTGGCGCGAGACGGTGCGAATAGAGGCATTTAATCAATTTTGACTAAGTATAGGCATAAGTTATAGGTATAAGTTATCTGTGGCAATTTTTATTTCCGCACACGTGTTGGAAAATAAAAAAATCGCACGCGTGTGTGAAATACATTGCATTGTGAACCTAATCGTAGTGCGATATGAACCAGTTTTCGAAGAAGTGTATTTATTGAAAACAATTTTATTGAACACAAAATTTTGACACAAACGGCTTTTTCTCAAAACTGTCGATGGTGTGGGTTGTTTCCTTTTTTCGTAAGTAGGTCTGGTATGTTTTGTCAACAGCATAAGTAGATACTACTGCATCTTATCATTACAAAATATGAGCCACACACAACACAGATCCTGCTATAATCTGTGCATCTAATTATTCTCTTATTCTTATTGTTATGGCTTATCTTTATTTTCACACGTCTAATTATAGAAACCGGAAAAACAATGCCTAACCACAATTATGTAATTACATACCTAATTGCTCATCTCCTGCTGTTATGAAAATAACCGGCACTTGAGTTATTTGAAGAAAAAAAACCAGTCAAGAGCGAGTCGGACTCGCGCACCGAGGGTTCCGTACGTATATATGATGTTGATGATTTCTGAAAAACTGTGCTATTTAGAGACATCGTTTTATTTTTCCTGTAATCTTTACATATATTTCTATCACATAGAATAATTTCAGATTTTTATCTATGCAAACTTCGGAGATAAGGAGGGGGACGGTATTTTTTTTTACATTTTTCATCAAAAGTCGGAAACTATGCAGCCCAAATTTTTTTTTGAGAATGGGCCAACAGCGTTCTTTCATATGATACCCCACATGCCCTAGTAACCCCACTTTAAATATTTAAGACCCCCTTTCAGTCCCTTTTGCAAAAAATATATTTTTATTTCTTTCTTGTTTGCAAAATAGTTGGGCAAACGTCATCTAAAACTATTCTAAATTTCAAGTTGATAGCATTAGTAGTTCTTGAGATATCCAGGTGTGACAGACAGACAGACTTAGGCCCGTATTAATAAACGTTACTCCGCCCAAGAACTCGCACTTGATAACAGTCTTGAGGTCATGATCGTATTAATAAACATAATAATTGATGTACTCAAGTTACGGCTTGGGTTTACGTTATCAGCCGAGTGATGGACTGATTAATAAACGAAAATCGTCACTTAAGTATACAATAGGTGTGTGTACTCGAGATGCTTAAATCTAGTCTCACCATAAGGGTTCCTTTTTACCATTTTGGTACGGAACCATATAAACGCATACAGGGCGGCCCGTGACACGACGTCCAAAGAAAAAAAATAGAAGCCTCTCTCCAAGGGCTTCCCGAAACATCACATATATTGCTTAGGAAAGCTGAGGGTCCGTTACAAATGTTATTACCTATGTATGTTACCCACAATTGCCAGAAACATATCCATCGAAGATTCTACCTAACTTCAAGTAAACCTTGGAATTTGAATTAAGTACCCAATAATGGTTGTATGCCCTTGCCCGAAAGAGCAAAGGCATACCAAGTATTTCGGTGCCGTGCATTTTCCTGTACCTCTACGCTTTCTATTTCTACTCTACTGTAGAATAGAGATCGCTTGTCTACCCTTCTCGGTAGAAAACTGTCAACTGTCTACACGAAATAGTACATTTTGATACAAGTGGAGAATGTTTGTTATTGCATTCAAGGCGGAATTAAATTAACACCCGAGCCGTAGGTGAGGTTGTTTTTGAGCCGAGAACTGCAATAACAAATGTCCACGTGTATCAAACGACGTTTTTCAATACACTTTTAAAGAAATAAAATAAAATAACGAAAAATATTTTTGTCCTGAATTATTAAGAAACTATGATTTAATTTTCTTTCTTTCTGCGCTTTACGTTCGCAGGTTAAATGAGAGGCAAAGGTTTAAAGCCGATAAACTGCCTAATATGAAAAATAGAAACTTCAAATAAAGAGTTTAGAACACAAATAACTGTTAATATTTCAATGTTTTTTTTATTGTAATAATCATGGTATTCTATTTATAAACATTATTTAAATATTCCAAAAATATTAACGCCGCAAAGACGTATCTTTGCCGACATTAAAAGAAAAAAAACACCTCCAAATAGAGAGGACCATCTCTGGCGCGAGACAGTGTGAATAAAGGCATTGAACCAATTTGGACTTAATGTATAGGTATAAGATATCTGTGGCAATTTTTATTCCCGCACACGTGTTGGAAAATAAAAAATCACATGCGTGTGAAATACTTTGCATTGTGAACCTAATCGTAGTGCGATATGAACCAGTTTTCGAGAAAGTGTATTGAAAACGTCATTTTTGTCTACTCTTCCTTCGACAAAACGCTTTTCTACGGTTCCCGTGCCTGCAGGTCATAGGCCTCTCAGGCTACGCCACGACACCCTGTCTTCCGTCTTCCGTATCCAGTCTGTCCCAGCCACCATTTTCAAGTTAAGTAGGTATGTATTCATGGTATGTATAGATGTCAAGTATCTCATACTCATGGTAAGTATCTCAAATCAAATTAAATCAAAAATATTTTTATTTCACATAAGCCTACATGGGCACTTATGAAACGTCAGAAGCTAGGAGCACGGTTCCAATTGGTCGTTTCCTATGGAGAAGAGCCGGCAAGAAACTCCACGGTTACCTACTCTTTTTAAAGAAAATGGCCTTTATAATGTTTTCAAATTCCAGTGTTAATAAGTATGAGAGGACAGCGTAGGCCCGTCAACAGTACCAGGTACTTAACAAAATAGAAAATGGTCTACAGATCTACAGTATATTAAGCCTACAACGTCCTCACATTAACAAAAAAACAATATAAAATATGATTAAAATAACAAAAGTTAGAACCTTGTTGAAATTGAAATTGTAAAAAAAAAAACATCGATGATGTCAAGGAACTATGTAAAAAATAAATAACATAAACATCGGAACTTGGGAGCAGTTAATAGACATTTACATATTTTTGCTGTTAATGAGGTATCAGGGAAGCCACATGTGCAGAAGGAATTAATGCCAAACTTCCTTGTCTTCAACGTAGTCTTTAATCTTATAATATGCTTTTTTGTCTATGTAAACATGTCCCAGGATTAACGCACAACCTCTTAAGGGATCATTGTACTCATCTTTATTAACAACTTTTACTATGGGACCAAATCAGCTGTTCCCTACATTTATGTTCTCATGACCCGTCAAAATGTAGGGAACATCTGATTTTTTTTCGCGATTTCAGGTTTGGTCCCGTAGTAAAAGTTGTTCATAATGATGAGTACAATGACCACTTAAGAAGTTGTGTGTTAATTCTGGGATATGTTGTATAATCTGTGTAAAATCTGAGTAGAAATAGAAAGCGTCCATGCTAAGCAGCAGAGGACTGCGATAGCCGTTGATTGATACCTACCTGACGATATTTAACTCAACCAGGATGGCCAAATCCAACCAAACGGTTAAAAACCTAGATTTAGATAGAACTACCGCTATATAACTTACATTGTATTGTTTGCCTTTTCTTCAAAACTCTATCCTTTTTTTTTTTTGGTGGGAAATTATCAAATAACTTCTTCCGCTCTAGGCGGATCGGGAGGGCGTTTCAGACTTTTACTGACTAAAACCCACCCGTGTTCCTTCATTTGCCTGTGTGGCCACGATATCCCTTTCGGACAAACTCGCAACCCTGGCAGGCATTGGCCCTGTCGGACCCCGTCAGTTCGTGCTGACATCTCTTTGAGGCGCGCGTGGAACACAACGCGCCGTCGACCCGGGCCTGGTCCTTATCGGACGGCGAGCTACCCATCGCTCACCGTCCGCAAGCCCGCGCCTACGGTGGCCGGAAATCGGTTTGCGACTCCCGACGCCCGGGGCGTCTCCTGCGGCGACAAGGGGCGCGAGGGTGCGTACCTTGCCTCTCCCTCACGCGTTCCCTCCTTCGCGAGCATTACTTCTTCTTCAGGCTTCACAGAAGGAGGAAGAACTTGTCTTTAATATGATATGTTGCTTTTGACCCGAAATCAAGGCTATCGCTTATTTATCCTTAGCATCATAATAAAGACCATCCATATCTATGGATGGTATACTCAGCAGCACTCCGCAGCGTTCTCTATGCATTTTAACACCATACTGCGATTGCCCACCCGCCTGTCAAGCGTACCGATCATGACAAACAATTTCTTCCCGTGGGTGTCGTAAAAGGCGACTAAGGGACTTACTAGAGAATGGGCAGCAGCGTTCTCTATGCATTTTTAAAACCATACTGCGATCGCCAACCCGCCTGCCAAGCGTGGCGATTATGGCAAATCCCCCTCCCTCCCTTTTTTTGGGAGAGGCCCATGTCCAGCAGTGGACGTCTTTCGGCTGAAATGATGATGGCAACAAAATAAGCGAACCAAATTTAAAGTAAGGACCTATTTCCATTTCAAACATTGGATATTTACGCTTCTCAATGTATGTATTTTACCGGCCAATAAGCCATGACCTTTCAACCAATCTTCAAAATTCCCGTTGTAAAGTTGTCAAAAAATAATAGTTCCGTTTTGACATTTAACCATCGCGACAGATCGCGACGTAACTAGTGAAGTAAATATACGACTCGGTACTCGATATGATAAATCTTTTCTTTTTTTTTTATAATGTTTTAATAGCCTGGTTGCTGGGACCTTTTGGCCAAGTCTTTATTTTGTTACAAACCTTGTTATATTGATGAAATGAATGCATGATGATGATATCCCCGCCCGCTCCCCTTGAGTTTCAGTAAAGATGTGGCACTTTACTGAGTGAGACCTCGTCACGCGAACTTCTTGACTTGAGAGAACTTGAAGCGAAGTTGCACTGTTTTGTTTCATTTGCCTACACTAATGCACGTTCACAAACACTTAATGGTTAATAATCCACCATTATTACACATTAATATTCGGATAAACACAAATTATGGAAAATTAATCAAACTGCTGAACATGACGCTTCACTTTCCCGCCAAGAAGTCCGATACGATAATCGATTCAAGTTAAATGTCAAAACGGGCCTATTATTTTTTGACAACTATAATTATTGCTCACAACAGTTGTTGTTCAGTCATTACTAGCCATTACCAGCTATTTAAGCTCATAACTATGTAGCGAGAGCATATCAATGCCACATAATGACAGATAATCAATCGTTCTAATCATTATGTTTAGGGTTCCGTACCCCAAAAGCCAAAAACAGAACCCTGTCTGTCTGTCTGTCAGTCCGTCTGTCACAGCAGATTTGCTCCGAATCCACTGGACCGATTAAGTTGAAATTTAGTACACATATGAAATTCTATGACCAAAACACGAACGTAACGTAAATAAATGAATTTTGAATATAGGGTCACTTTTGGGGGCTTTAGAAATGTAATTAAATAATGTAAGAAAAAAATGGTATCTGTACCGTGTGATAAATTAAATGAAAGGGCTTCTTGTAAGGATTTCAGATACTTTTTTAAATAATTTTATAATACATACTTTTAAAATTATTTAAGAAAATAGATGAAAATCGTCCGTCCCCCCTTATCTCCGAAACTACTGAGCTTACAATTTTGAAAATTATACAAAAATAGTTCTTTACTCACAGATTACAGGAAAACCTTTATGAAGTCTATGATGTTAAAATTACATGGTAAATCTCTCAATATTGTGCGTACAAACTTACATTTGCAGTTGGAATGTAGGTATGGAACATGTTTTCAACTACAAGGTTAAGTTTGCTCTTGGGATAAAAAACATGGTAAGTAGATAAGATAAGATAACATAACATATTCATTGTACGGAACCCTCTTCTTGTCTCTCTCACCCTCTATTTGTGGTTCAAATCATATTTACAAAATAGGACACAAATAGTACAAATTGAAAATTACGACCATGATAAAAATGAGATCAAAACCATTAGATCACAAGAAAAACAAAATACTTGCTCAATCCCACAAGGAAGTGTATTAGGATGCCCACTATTTTTAATCTATATTAATGACCTTCCCAAAACATTGGATAAAGAAAACGCTTTACCGGTACTATTTGCAGACGATATTTCAATATTAATCAAGTGTGGAAATGTAAATAACCCTAGTCTACAAATACAAGATACCCTCCAAATTGTAGATACTTGGCTCCAGATCCACCACAACTTAGAAATAAATAGTAATAAAACTAAAATAATACAATTTAGATCATACAAAAAACCACCTCTCAATCTAAAAACATCTTTCAGAAACACGCAAATAGAAGAAGTTAATACATTTAGCCTACTTGGCATAAATATTGACTCACACATTAGCTGGAAGGCACACATAGAACATATAAAAACAAAACTCTCCAGATTCTCTTACGCTCTTTTTCAAATTAAACAAAGCACTAACACACAAACAGCTATGGCTGCTTACTACGCATACGCATACTCATGGCTGCGATATGGCGTCATGCTATGGGGAAATAGTGTTAACGTAGATGAACTATTCTTAATGCAAAAGAAGTGTATAAGAATTCTAGCCCAAATAGATAATACGGAGAGCTGCCAACCATACTTTATAAAATATCAAATTCTAACTCTGCCGTCAATATACATACTTGACATTAGTGTATTTGTTTTTAAAAATTTCGACAGGTTCACTAAAGTAGAAGAGCACAATGTTAACACTAGTCATAAAAAGAGGTTATGCGCTCCATCCTCAAGAATTAAAATGTTAAGCGATAGCCCATATTATATGGCAATAAAAATATATAATAAGTTGCCCAACATGTTTAAAACTGAAAAATCTGTATCAATATTCCAAAAAAGGCTAAAACTATACCTAATCCAAAAATGTTTCTACTCAGTAAAAGAATATTTAGAGTCTAGCTTAAAATAGCGATTTTCTCTAATGTACGAAATTGGCGATCTGTCCTATACAAACAATACGATTTAAGTAATCTATCCTGTTTAACTTTTTAAATAATTATAATTTAAATTGTACTACCTGAAAAGGATGACATTAATATTGCTGAATAATTGTATTAAATTCATTATTGACATTTTAATTTTGACATAACTATAATTCATTCATTCATTCTCAATTTAATTGTACTAATATAAAAGAAAATAGTTAAGTAATGTTTAATGCATGCTAATTTAGATGATAAGGGCGAGGTGAATGATAATTGCAATGCTTGTAAAAGGCTGCTAAGTCATAAGTACTAACATAACTAACATAACCCTCACCACGCAAGTTCTACTCACACTTGTCCAGTTTTTTTATGTTTCTAACGCATTCTTTAATTATTCATGACGTCAACACCTGATTATTTAATAATATTTTACAATTATAATTTATTTTTATCTATGGTTGCGGAAGTGATTTCTGTAATACATTATCAGACATATCATTATGATCATCTCATCCTCAAGCTATACCAAAATTCGGTAATTTTCCGCGATCATTTCTTAAATTATACAAAAGTCAACCTTACTTTGGAGTTATTTCAGGAAGCGTAAGTTATAAATGTGCTCGTTAATCAGCTGACAGCCGGAGACACTTCCTCTGTGTCAACCTTAGACCGGGTCATTATAACTGCCGTATTTCCTTTCTGGATACAAGGAAAGTGACATGACATCCTCAATGTTGCTTCAAAGGCTTGTTCTTCTTATTATTAAATATCATAATGATTTGATGGCTTATTCCCAGGAGCTCCAAATCTATTGTTCTCCAAGCAATTTCTCTCCATACATTGACTCCCAAGAGCTCCATAATTTTATTAGTTAAAATAATAAAATACTAAAATTTGTTCCCAGCGGCTCCAAACCAAATTGTGTAAGGTCAACAAAACAAAAATTGCTAATATTAATGTTATAATTTCGTGGTAAATACTTTCAGTACATAATTATGCAGTCACAAATCAATCTTAAGTATGTATTTATATACAGTATATAACAAAAACCCTCTCGTTCCTTTTAGAGACGTATACCTACATTTACCTACAAGAACAACATTAATCGAATTATAATTAAAAAAAATTAAGCATGGCTAGTCGAGAAGTTAAAATCAAAGAATTAAAGCGGAAAGAAATCAGTTACACACATGGTCGCCTCCATGGTTACACATTAGAAATATTAATAATTAAATTTTTATTTTAATTATTTTTGTTGAACAGTTTTTATATAAATGACTTACTTTAATACGTATGTACTTATACCGATTCTTAAAACGTAGGTAGAAGGAACAACAGAGCTTTTGATACATATTGTTTATTGTAAAATTGAAAACAATCATCTCAAAATGCACTTTCTGTCATCACAAACTGACTTTATGTCACACAATATGAAGTTAAAGAATTAAAAATTACAGTTTTCTCTTGACCATTTAAATTGACCTTAATCTGTTTTAAAATAAAAAACTAAATACAATTAAAAATCAAAGTTTCTGATAACACACAATAACGTGTTAAAATTTTAAAGTTTAAAGGCTCTTTTTAATATGTATAAAAAATCAACAAGTTCTCTTATCAGAAAAATAAAACGTATGCTATACAATAGGCTATAATGTAAACGACTTATCTATATAATAAAATTTAAAAATAATATAGAAAAATCACAGTTTCTGATACCACAAATTAACCCTATGCCATATTAAAAATTTAAAGTAAAAAGCTTCATTAAAAATAAGTAATCAACAAATTCTCATATCATAAGAATAAAACGTATGCTAAGTAAACGACTTATCTAAAATAACAAACTACAAAAAATAAAAAAACTATTATAGAAAAATCACATTTTTTATATCTCTAATCGACCTTAGCTAAGATACCAAATTTTAATGAATATAAATATCTTATAATATTGCATATTATACCTACATATTGTTTTTTTTATACATCACAAATCGACACCCGAATGCTAGGATAGACTAAAAATATACAATTTAAAAGTAATAAAAACATCCTTAGAGGCAACACAGTGTGATGTGACGTATCAACCATATGCGATACACAATCAAATTGTGTGAATGGACTTATTCAAAATCACATCAACTTAGTTAAATAATTACAAATCACAGTCTCTGATTCGCAAATATATATGATGGAAATAATAATATATATATTATACCTATTATTATTATTACCTATTATTATTATACCTGCTAACTAATTTTAATTGTCAATTTTGTAAATATATTTTTCATAATTTTGCTAATTCCCTGATTGTCTCCTCAATATATATCTAATAATCTTTTTTTCCGAATTTTCGTAAAATTATTTTCAATTTTAAATCTTTATTGATTGATTTACGACTTCGGTTATTTTCAGCGCAACGATATTTTACGAATTCGCATAAACATGCATCAATTACATACTAGGGCGCAAGGTCGACTATCTTATTGTAGATGGACAGCGCCGTAGAGCGCGGGGGTGGGGACGGGAGGTTCTTATGTTACTCCGGTAATTTGTTTGTTGACGCATAAATTGATTTTATTTAAAAAAAAATCGCAATTTGTACTTCAACATTTTTGGAGCTCATGGGAAAGATTTTATTTATTATTATTCTATTGCTTTTTTATTTTGAAGCCGCCGGGAACAAAATTTTGGAGCGCCTGGGAATAAGCCCCCATGGGATGTAAATATGTATATGTATGTTAAGTACGGATCCCTGATGAATATCGCCGACCATGCAATTCCTTCAGTTTACGCCGAGCGCATAGAAACTGCGTCGATGACCTCAATCCAACCACGAGCCGCCGACGCAGCGAAATTCGACATTAGCTTTAGTTATTTTAATACGTATTTTTGGCATTCCATATTCTAGCATCGAATAGGTTTCACCATTATTAATTGTTATAATTACCTTTAAAATAAATTAGTTTAAAGTAACTTTGGTTTTTTTTCGATCCATCGTCTGCAGTTTACATAATTGGCGCAGTCGGTAGGATACTCGCGGGCCGGTTCGCGAAGCGCGTTAGAGTCATCTCATATCGATAACCACGATCGCGAGTCACCCGAGCGGCTATCAAGTCACGTCACGAGTATCCTGAATCTACAGTAAAGCTGCGGAGCCGGTGGAGAATCCAGACATCGATTCACGGAGAAGAACCAGAGATGAAATATATGTGAGTACACCAGAATCTTTCTCGTGTTGCTTCCTTTCTATTCCTAGTTACTTTTATGTCCAAGATTTTTCATCACGAAGCATCTTACCCCCGGGAACCTGCATCGCGACAGGCGCGCCGACATATATTAGATATTAATAGAGATTTAGACAGTGAATTAGATTTTAATTTGAATAGTTTATTTGAACCTAAGATGCCGTACGATCCCGACGTAATTTTTAAGGGCTTACGCCTTGTACCCGATTTTGATGGAAACCCCAATATATTGACCAGGTTTATTAACATCTGTGATCGGATAGTATCTCAATATGCAAGCCCCGAGCCAGGCAGTGAGCTAGGGAATCTGTGCCTTCTAAATGGCATTTTAAACAAGATCACAGGGCCTGCCGCATCTACTATTAATTCGAATGGCATTCCTGAAACTTGGGCCGGTATCAGATCAGCTCTAATTAATAACTTCTCGGACCAGAGAGACGAAACGGCTTTATACAATGACCTCTCGTTGGCTACGCAGGGTAATAGAACCCCTCAGGAATTTTACGATCAATGCCAAACGTTATTTAGCACAATAATGACTTATGTGACGTTACACGAGACCTTACAAACGACTATTGAAGCGAAGCGGACGCTTTATAAAAAAGTTACCATGCAAGCTTTTGTACGGGGACTAAAAGAACCCTTAGGTTCACGTATACGGTGCATGCGTCCGGAAACCATAGAGAAAGCTTTAGAGTTCGTGCAGGAAGAATTAAATATTATGTACTTGCAGCAACGTAATGATGTCCCAAGGACTCAGACAGCCCAGAGCGCACCTAAAATATTTAAACCTTATAATATGCCTGCTACGCCGTTTAACGCATTAAATGGTCCGCGACCCCCAGTGCCTAACTGGCCTACTCCAGTAGGACAACGTGGCTACCAACCTCAACCTCAAGCCTTTAAATTCAATACGCCTAACCAGTATCAAAATCGCATGCCCACTCGAACGCAACAAATGTTTCATTAAAAACCCTTTTGCCAGCCGCCAGAAAGCTGCACCACGATATACGCAGGATACAGTACTAGCCGATCTGCCTATACACATTTATACCTCGAAAAAACGCGGCCCCATTGCCAAATCGCGGCTGAAACGTGTACCTAAAGCGAGTCAATTGTTACAGGATCATGCTGCTACTGACAATCCATGCGACACACCCTCAAGAGATAAAACTTGAGACTTTAGCTGATGGACCAGGACTGTTACCATACAGATTAGGACCGACCAGACTAACCACACATTACCATTCATTCATACAATACATAAAACTAACCGACATCGAAGATAAAATAAATTCAGTACAGACTCAACTTGAGACTTTTAGAACTAAACTTACTAATGAGACTTACATGCTTTATGAATATCAGATTGACTATCTCACCAACAAACTTAGTAAGGTACCACAACAAGTAAAATCTTTGGAACCTGTTAGAGTCAAAAGAGGTCTTGTAGATAGCATTGGGTCAGTAATAAAAAGTGTTACTGGCAATTTAGATTATCTAGATGCCCTAAAATATGACGAGGCCATTAAAACTTTACAAAATAATGAAAATAAAATAGTTTCAGAGGTCAATAACCATATCAGCCTTAGTAAAGAATGGATGTCCCAACATAGTACCATCTTAGACGAAATAACAAAAAATCAGGAAAAAGTTAATGCAACGTTAGGACTACTTCTAGAGAAAAGTGCTTATCAAGATTATAGCTTAATAAAATTTGCAAGGTTTGCCCAAATTTTAGGAATCATAACCAATAATGTAGAAGATTTAATGTTAGAGATAATTAGGTTAGAAAATATAATGGCTTTTATACGCGCGTCCAGTACCCATCATTCCATGATTGACATAGAAGTGTTAAGGTCTATGATAGATAGGTTAAAATCAATATACAATCAAGATCAAATCTTAAATTTAGAGTTACGAGAATATTATGATCTAATAAAACCAGGTTCCTACTTTATTGAGAAGAGAATAGTAATAGTATACAGTTTTCCCATAGTCTCTAAAGATTTTTACGAATTATACAAACTATCCATTGTACCTAATAAGAAACAACTCGCCCTTATTCCTCCCACTCCCTATATAGCAACAAACGAGAAATCATTCGTGTACATAGAGGCTGAATGCCCGAAGTACAGTAGCATCCATCTCTGTGAAAAGAAGACAAGTCACCAGATCCGGACGAAGCCCGATTGTATCCAAGAGCTCATCATCAACCAAGGTCTAGAAGACACCTGCCAATTCACCAAGATTTCACTCTCCAAAGAAGCAGTAGAACAACTGGATGATCAACACTACGTTCTCTCATTGCCCCAACCGACAAAAGTACAATTATCCTGCGGTAGAAAAGACTTTAATATTCTACAAGGAAGTTACCTCGTCACCATCCCCATAGATTGCTACTTGCAAACGACAGAATTCACAATTATTAACGACAGCAACGAGATAAAAGGACAGCCACTAAAATTATCAAAGATCCCTTATAACGAGATGAACCAAACAGTCGATTCCACGCACATCATCGGATTCAATTCCGTCAACTTGGAAGAACTTCACAGCATCCAGAACAAGATATTAATGGAAAACCCGATTCAGATCGACAAGACTCAGCCGGTTGTCCTATATCATACAACCATACCATTTTACATCATTGTACTGTGCGCAACCATACTTATCATTCTGGTAATAGGCCGCAGATACAAATGCTGGAACCTCAGATTAGACAAGGAAAAGCAGCAAACTTCTAAGATACATACATATGAAGATGTGACCAGAGGCACCAGGAAACGAGATGAAGTCCCAGCAACATTTTCTCTCAACATGATCAAAAATAGTTGCTGATCTTCGGGTGGAGGTGTTAAGTACGGATCCCTGATGAATATCGCCGACCATGCAATTCCTTCAGTTTACGCCGAGCGCATAGAAACTGCGTCGATGACCTCAATCCAACCACGAGCCGCCGACGCAGCGAAATTCGACATTAGCTTTAGTTATTTTAATACGTATTTTTGGCATTCCATATTCTAGCATCGAATAGGTTTCACCATTATTAATTGTTATAATTACCTTTAAAATAAATTAGTTTAAAGTAACTTTGGTTTTTTTTCGATCCATCGTCTGCAGTTTACATAATTTGTATGTCAATATTATTATTGGCTATGTTAAAAATAATTAATAAAACACTTTTTACAAAATTAAATATCCGACTTTCAAAAAAAACACTACAAAGTGAAAAATAACTTTATTTTCGGAAGTCGGTGTTTTTGGATCTGTATTTTAGTTTTTTAGCCACCGACTTACGAAATGAAAGAAAAAAAAGAAAATTTGAGCGTTTCATTCGATTTCCATGGGATCCCCTCATCAGATTCTGATTTGGTGGCAATGGGACCACCTCGGGAGTATACCCTTTCAAACAAAAAAAATATTTTCAAATAATCGGTCCATAACTGTTTTTTCCATAATTGGTTTTAGTAAACCTCATTTTACATTCATTGGTGTTAAGGAACACTTATAAATAACCTTAACTCCATTACAAGAATCAATCTACTGACTAGCCTTTTCTCGTTGTGGGCGCTGAATATCAGTATTTTACATGGAGCGACTGCCAATCTGACCTCCCAGTTACTGGGTAACACAATACGCCTGGAAAGACTGGTATAGTCAGACTTTTGGGCTTCTGACTGCCCAATCGACTGTCAAAGATCCACAAACGAAAGCTGGGACCACGTGCTTTCCGAAGAACGGAGGGTTCTTTTAAAGTAATAGATGGTCACCCATCCCGGAACCGACCGATTTAGCCACGAGGCCCTCAACTCTATTTCAAGAATATTTACCACATTTGTTACGTATGCTATGTCAGTGCCAAGCAAGCTAACACCTGCGGGCCGACCATGGGCGTGTCAAGACGTTTGTGACAAGACATGATAAATTATGTCATGTCAATTTGTACTATCATTTTATGACAAAACAGTTTTATCGCTCAAACTGTGATAAAATGTGTGACTCAAGTCATGTCACAGTAGGCCGTGCTCGCCCCGCTGACAAGCTAAATTTTAGAACATATTGTATGAGAAGTGAACGTCGAGGCAATTCAGCTGTTAGACAACAGAATTATAGTGCGAAGATTAAAACGAACAAAACCTTATCCATGTTATTACAAAACAAGATTTCTATTGGAGCCAGTTTTTGTAATAAGAACGGAACTGTGATGGAAATACCGTTCTTTAAACAAAACTGAAAACTTAGTTCGGTATTAAGTTGTCAGATTTGTATTAGGAACTTTACCATAGACGCTATATAGTTCGAAAATCAAAAATGGCTCCATGGTTTAAACCTGGGTCTGAAGATAAACCTTGTTTTGTAATAAGACGGTTTGAGCTAGTGTAGTGCTACTATTCTATAGTCAGAGTTGTAGTGTATAAAGTGTAGAAATAATAGTGACAATGACACACATACATAGTATAATGGATATAATACGTGAACAAAGTGTTTTTATTACAATATCAGACTCTAAGAAAGTAGTACGGACTTGTGTAAAGTGCATTAAACACTATTCTAAGTTTTAAAATAATTATCACATAAAAGATTAGGTTAGATTCAAATTGCTTATTGGTCTTAGGCTCCGTGTGGTGCCGGACGTAAAGAATAGCATCATCCCATTTCTTCCCGTGGGTGTCGTAAAAGGCGACTAAGACACTTACTACTAGAGAATGGGCAGCAGCGTTCTCTATGCATTTTAATTTGAGACCAATGTCCAGCAGTGGACGTCTTTCGGCTGGAATGATGACTAGTCTTAAAGGCTATATTGTGTAATTAATTATTAAGAAAAAATATTGTATGACTACTGAGATACAAAGCTAATATTCTGTTAATTTTAAGAATATAATACAATTGCACTAAGCATACACGATAATTAATTACCAATCGCCATTAATCTCGAATCAAAGACATGTGACATCTACCAACCCGCACTGGGCCCGCGTGGTGGATTACGGCCCACTCCCTCTCACAGAGAGGAGGCCTGTGTCTCAGCAGTAGGAACATTATAGGCTGATTATGTATTAATCTTGTGTGATCACAGGACAAGGAAAAGGATTTACTTAAGACGATGACATATGCCAGTGACCTTGAGTGGTTAGCTTGCGTGTTCTGTACTGAGCTCACGCATCGCGTCGTGCGTTCAGCCAGTAATAGGCCTCGCCCATCAAGGAGCGTTGTTCCCAATTTGATGCATTATTAATTTATTATATACAAATCAAAAGGTATTTTCGGTATTTTAATAAAACGCGTATACCTACTAAAATATTAACTATTAAATTGTCTTTAAATTGGTGTAGGTTTCAGAAAAATACGCTTGGTAGATTTTGCGCCATTCTCAGTTTTATATCCGCGTTAGACATAACTTTACAAATTAATTTCACTTTGCAATATAAACATAATCTAAAATATTCACATATTAAATTATTAAGAAAATGCTCTAATTTAATATATATATATTTTCAAATCTTTAATACTACTCGTTTAGACGCGATCTTCAGTAAATCATTAAAAGTCTGTCATCGTCGCCTTAAGCGAAATTGCAAATCGAAATATTCCAAGTAGCACGCACCAAGACTTACAAATTTTCTCATTATATTGCACAGGTACTACACACATAATAATTGTTATTATCGCCACGCTTGGCGGGCTGGTTAGCGATCGCAGTAAGGTGTTACAATGCATAGAGAACGCTGCTGCCCATTCTCTAGTAAGTGCCTTAGTCGTCTTTTACGACACCCAAGGGAAGAAATGGGATGGTGCTATTCTTTACGTCCGGCACCAAACGGAATAACAACTACAAATGTTAGTTTGTGTGTTCAGCAGGAGAACGAGAACCGTAGAGAAGCGTTTTGTCGACGGAAGAGACAAAAATGACGTTTCCGTGTAGACAGTAGAACATTTTCGGTAGACAAGCGATTTCTATTCTTCAGTAGAGTAGAAATAGAGTAAGCGTCATGCGGGACTTCTTGGCGAGAAAGTGAAGCGTCATGTTTAGCAGTTTCGTTTTATTTTTAACAGACTTCCAAAAAGGAGGAGGTTCTCAATTCGGCGCTATGTTTTTTTTTTTTGTATGTTCGTTACGTGATTACTCCGTCATTATGGACCGATTTAGAAAATTATTATTATATAGACTCCCGAGGTGGTCCCATTGCCACCAAATCAGAATCTGATGAGGGGACTCCATGGAAATCGACGAAAACCCTCAAATTTTATAGGCAAATCTATATATAGCGATTTGGGTATTTTTTATAGTAACTCGTGCATTTGCTCTTGGAAAGCACCATTTGGGGAAGTGGAGCTGATGATGGAGACCACAGATGGCCACCGGAACAATAATAATGAGTAACTATTTAAAGGGTTACGATTAAGCAATTTATGCTCGTCACTATGCATTTGGTGAGTGGCAGTTCTCCTGGTTCTTACCAGAAGAACTCCTCAACAATCAACGTCCCAGCATCGAGAAAAGCAATATTTTGTAACAGGTGATGAGCAGTTAACATTAGGCTATTTTAACTTAGATAAATTCAAAACTGACCCACTAAAAAGTGAAAAATAAAAACTTTTTAAACAAAAATAATAACCAACTACCAAAAATAACACTACAAAGTGAAAAATAACTTTAATTTCGGAAGTCGGTGGCAAAAAACTCTAATACAGATCCAAAGACACCGACTTCCGAAATTAAAATTATTTTTCACTTTGTAGTGTTATTTTTGGTAGTCGGTTATTATTTTATTGTAAAAAGTTTTTTTCTAAAATTGTGTTTAGCCGAATATTAATGTGTAATAAATAATTCATTTCATTATTATAACTAGCAAAGTTAGTAACTAAATAAAGACTTGGCTAAAGGGTCCCAGCAACCAGGCCATTAAATATTATTTTAAAAAAAGTAAGTGTCATGCATGCAAGACGTGGTCCTATTACGTAAAAAATACATAAAATATAGCGAGGTGTTTATTGTTATCGATAACTGTACCATATTATTATCACGAAGACAATTAACGATTTTTACTTTTTCCGTCACAGTCATTACCTATACATTGTATGTACGTAGCAATAATAATAATAAGTATTGAGGAAAACAGCAGACTGTCGGCCATCGACTGGTTTTTAAATTCAAAGCAAATCTTCAAAAATTGTGATAGAATATTGTCAGGGGAAGACGGAAATGATTAAATTAACTTTGCACTACGAGTATATCTATATACCTAAGTAGGTATGTTCTGGTCATCGTTAATAGTATTTTTAATTAATTGAAACTAACAATGATAAGATAACCACACATCATTAAGGCCCTTGTTTCCCACAGGGGCCTTAATGATGTGGTGAATACACATTTTTCTTTGTCGCGAGTTCGATTCCCACCAGAATATGTGTTCTCAGAGATTGACCTTATGGATATACCACGAAGTAGGTTGAAGAGGAGGTATTAGAGGCATAGTATTAAAATAGAAGAGGTGCAGCTTCAATACCCAAAGTATACCTCCGATAATTTATTGGGCACTTGACTTCACACGTCATGATATATTAGATTCAACTTTTTGGGTGACAAGAAGGAGCAGCTACAAATGAATTGTTTAAAAATTATTCTACTAATATATAACGTGGGCGTCCAAGCAAAAAGGGTCCAGGGGGCCTAAAATGGACGCTTTGGCAGAATCATAATTATGATCTGCGTACAATTCATATTTATTCATTCCGTTTGGTGCCGCGCGGACGTAAAGAATAGCACCATCCCATTTCTTCCCGTGGGTGTCGTAAAAGGCGACTAAGGGACTTACTAGAGAATGGGCAGCAGCGTTCTCCATGCATTTTAACACCATACTGCGATCGCCAACCCGCCTACCAAGCCTGGTGATTATGGCAAACCCTTTGTGGGAGGCCTATGTCCAGCAGTGGACGTCTTTCGGCTGAAAGATGAGAGAAGATGACAATTCATATCCCGTAATTCATCTGTTTGACAGTTTTGTATGGAGTTTCGTAAAATGGTCCACAAAATAAGAATTGCTAAGTATACTGAAGTCTAATGTCAAATAGCAGCTATCAAACACATGAATTGCGGGATGTATGAATTGTACGCAGATCAAAGCGTCCATTTTAGGCCCCCTGTTCTCGCCATTTAGTTTTCGAGATATACCTACGCAGTTTTGTATAGTTGGGTGAAAAAATTGCATTTCGCTTGTAATTGATTATTTACAAGTACATAATAGTATCTAAATAGTTCTTCTCAAATCAAGCTTTTTCCAGAGTTTGAACTTCAAATGTCTGTTAAAAAAAAATGTGCTCGTTCAAGTTTTCTTTTTTAATCCTTATTATCAATTGACTATTCTAGATTCTAGATACCGAATCTAGTCTTGACTCAATGTCCCACTACTGGACCCTTTTTGCTTGAACGCCCACATATTTGTGACTAAACTGCTGAACCAATTTTGACGAAATTCCGCAGTGAAATAGTTCGATATTAGGACATAGGGTTTTTTTACCTGACGGGCACAGCTAACAACACTTAGGAACTTATTATATAACTAATATTATAAAGAGGTATTTATTTGTAAGTTTGTATGTTTATAATCTCTGGAACTATCAGTCTGATTTGAAAAATTCCTTTTGTATTTGATAGCCCAATTCTTGTGGAAGGTTATAGGCATACCATAAAATCACGCTCGACCCTAAAAAGCTGAACAATAATAAAAAAATAAAACCGAAAGACCACTAGGCGAAAACGAAGTAATAGCGCGGGCGGGCGATGCAATGCGACGCAGTGGGTCGGGGGAACAAGAAGTTTCACGCGGACGAAGTCACGGGCAGCAGCTAGTTAATTAATATAAATGGATAATTGTTTAGTTTCTTATTTGAACTCTCACAAGACCACTGCAAATATGAACAGATCATAAACTAATAAACCAACCTTAATATGTTGACTTTAGCTGTATGTATTACAGATTGCATTAAACATTATCCTCGTTATGGACGTTAATCCCAAGATAAGTGTTTATTGCTATTTAAACTAACATTTTATTACAATTTACTTTAACTTGTCCGCGGTAATTATGGAACAATAAAATTTAAAATAGGCTTAATAATAAATTCGAAACTACACTAAACATAACATCACGCCTGCAATGCCCAAAGGGTTAGGCAGAGGTGTACCTATAGTACACCCACATTTCGCCAGTTATGTTTAAGTCCCATGTAATGGGGGCGAGCCTATTGCCATCAACCGGTATTCGGATTCCGAAAGTCTGACAACCAGTCTTGCCAAGGGGTGTCGTAATACCCAGTAACTGGTTTGTGGAGGTCAGATAGGCAGTCGCTCCATGTAAAATACTGGTATTCAGCTGCATCTGGTTCTGACTTCAGACTGCACACCGACACTAACATATTAGGTTGGGGAAAAAGTCTTTTCGCATTATAGTATGTATGAACTTGTAATGAAATCTCTTTGGCTACTTGTATCTGGCTGGTTTTGGTATCATTGAAAGTTTAGTTAAATTTTAAAGAACATAATTCCAAATTCAAATTAGGAAAAATGGGTGATTTTCATTTGTTCTCGCTCCGCCCAGAGCGGGAGAAGTTATTTGATGATTTCCCACCCAAAAAAAAAAAAAAAACAGATGAGTGAATCTAATGAAGAAATTCGATACATTTTAAAATTTTACTACAAAAAAGGTAAAATGCAACGCAAGCCGCGAAAAAAATTTGCGATGTTTTTGGACCTAGTGCAGTGTCTGTGAGAGTAACACAAATTTGGTTTAAGCGTTTTCAATCCGGAAATTTTGATGTCAAAGATACTCGTCGCTCTGGTCGCCCTATTACGGATAAAATGGAAGCCATTTTTGAAAAAGTGGAGCAAGATCGGCATATCAGTAGTTACGACGTAGCTGAAGAACTGGGAATTGACCACAAAACAGTTTTGGCACATTTGAAAAAAACTGGGTACACAAAAAAGCTCGATATTTGGGTACCTCACGAGCTCACTGAAAGAAACCTAATGAACCGTTTGTGATTCTTTATTACGACGTAATGAAACCGAACCATTTTTGAAGAAGCTGATAACTGGTTATGAAAAGTGGATCACGTACGACAAGAACGTGCGAAAAAGGTCGTGGTCAAAGGCCGGTCAGGCTTCACAGACTGTGGCGAAACCCGGGTTAACTCGCAACAAGGTGATGCTGTGTGTGTGGTTGGATTTGAAGGGCATTATTAATTATGAGCTGTTACCACCAGGCAGGACCATCGATTCTGAACTCTACTGCGAACAACTGATGAGATTAAAGCAAGAAGTTGAGAGAAAGCGGCCGGAATTAATCAACAGAAGGGGTGTGGTTTTTCATCATGATAACGCTAGACCTCACACATCTTTAGCCAGTCAGCAAAAATTAAGAGAGTTTGGCTGGGAGGTGTTAATGCATCCGCCGTATAGTCCTGACCTTGCACCTTCAGATTTCCACCTGTTTTGGTCTCTTCAGAACTCTTTAGGCAATGTCAGGTTAACATCATGAGAGGACTGCCAAAACCACTTGTCGCAGTATTTTGATCAGAAGTCCCAAAATTTCTATAGCAATGGGATCATGTCCCTACCTACAAGATGGCAAAAACTTATCGAACAAAATGGTGCCTACATACTTTAGTCAAATGTAAATAAACTATATTAAAAAATGTTTTGAATTTTCTTAAAAAATGCGAAGAAACTTTTTCCCCAACCTTAGTTTGAAAAAAAGGCTAGGCAGGTTAATTGAATAATAATTAGGGATGGGCAGAAATTCGGTTCACATTCCGTTCAACCGAATTTCGGCAGCTTGAACCGAACTTCGGCATTCGGCCAAAATTCGGTTCAGATTCCGAACATTCGGCACAAGAAAAATAATACCTACTTGCACTATTTTGACTGAAATTTAATAGAATTAGAATAGCAGTATTGTAAAATAAAATCGTCTTTTACTCACTCGTGGTCATTTATTTAAGTCAGGAACATTGTAAATGTAAACCTTAAATTAAATCAGTTCTACTTAGTAGTCTTGAAAAATCTCTGCCTAATTAGTTAGGCATACAAATTAGACATACTATTACAAAAATTTAATAAGCTTAGTATTCTTCTAACAAACATCTGGATTACAATTCGTAAATTGAATAAAAAAATTACGTTTTTGGTTCACAAACTAAACATTCATTAACATCAAGTATTTTTTATTACAATTATAGGGTATATTCTTTTCAACAATCAAATTATACCTACAAACTTTTCTCATCTATCTACTCACTCGTATTTAAAATTTAGAGGCAGGTTATGGTGCAAAAACACCAATGAGTCTGCCTTGTCTGGCAGAAGTTTGTTACGTATAATTGAAGTAAATGCGTAAACAAGTCACGACGTGTCGCTTTCGAGAAAGCGCGCGTAATTGAACCGAAGTTCGGCCGAACTTCGGCCGCACTTTTCATTTTAACCGAAAGTTCGGCCGAAGTTCGGATTCGGTTCAAACCACATTCGACCCATCACATTAGTGATGGGTCGAATGTGGTTTGAACCGAATGAAGAAATGGTCCATGTCTTTTGCTTCATTATTATTAAATAATGAAGCAAAAGACATGGACCATTTCTAAAGGGACGGTTGCATAGTTATCTAATTTGGTGTACACCAATGATTTTTGGTGTTTTTTATTCGTGAATATTGGCACATTAAATTGCTATAAATAAAAAACTCAAAGATCTCGTTATTACAACAGACTAGACGTGTAACCCTTTACCGTTCTCTAGCAGAAAAACGAAATTAAACCTTTATCCAACACGGAAATCGAAATAACAAACAGCTCGAAATCACGCATGCATCGTGGACTAAGATCGTGGTATAAAAAATGACGCCTCACTCACGGAGTTATTTAATTGACCGACATAATTACAAAATCGATCACATTTCATACTTATATAAGAGCAATTATATCAGATGATATACGTAATTAGGTAATACACGTGTATTAGGTACCTATGAATTATGATGTGTCAACAAGGTTAATGAATGACGCATGTATCACCTGTTTATAATATTATATAAATGTTTACAACATTTTTTTTTGTGAATGTGGGAACGTGGTAGACTTAATAGACTGTAGATTTGTAGGCCATTTTCTATTTTGTTAGTACCTGGTACTTGTTGATGGGCCTACACTGTCCTCCCATACCTATTAACACTGTAATTTGAAAACATTGTAAGTAAAAGCCCATTATTTTTAAAAGAGTAACCGTGGAGTTTCCGGCTCTTCTCCATAAGAAACGACCAATTGGAACCGTGCCCGTGATTTTGATTTTTGATTTTATATCTTTAGCTGGCCCGTCAGATGCCCTGTCCAAATTTCAATAATTCATACAAAAATCCCTTACACAAAGGCATTTGGGCTTGAGTTTTGCCCGAATATCCCCAAAAACCTTATTCGAACTACAATGAGGAACAGTAAAAAAACTTTAAGAAGTAAAACAGAAATTACCGTTCGCAAGCAAGACAAATTTTACTTAAAAAAAAACGAGTGTGCTTTAAGACCACACGACTGCCGTAAACCAAAAATATTAATACTAATTATACTTCGGTAACGCTCTCGTCACTTCCGTAACGCTCTCGTCACTTCCGTAACGCTCTCGTCACACATTCACCAGCTTACTCCCCAAGTCAAGCGTGCCTAAAGAAGTTTTACTTCAAAAACAATCGGTCCAACCATTTTTATTTATATAAAGAAGCGAAGCGAGTGCGAGTGTGTGTGTTTTAGATGAAGAAACTAGCTAGTAAGCCACGTGGCTTTAAAAAATAAAAGTAGCCTAAGTTACTCCTTAAAACATCAGATATCTGCCAGTGAAAGTCCCGTCAAAATCGGTTCAGCCGTTTCGAAGAATAACCGGAACAAACAGACAGACGTACAAAATAAAAAGAAATGTTTTTTCGTTATAAGGACCGTAGAATAGAATAGAATACTCTTTATTATGTACTTACACCATAGAAGTATATACTTACACTTCACTTTCCATATATACTTTCATAAGCATAGGTACGTAAGAAGCTGTTATTTTGACATTACAAACATATATTTGTATAGATAGGAGCCACGAGTAATAACAATAAAGCTACTTTTTTTGGGTACCTACATACCTAATAGGTCAAAATATGTTGAATCAGTAAGTAAGTAAGTACTATAACTAGTAGTAATATTACTTAAGTATTTTAAAGGAATGATTGTAACCACTTAATGACCTAAAGATTTTATTAATTGTATAGTATGATAATGAGATAGACTCACGATAGCATAAGTTTAAACCTTAGTGGTTTTTGTTTGCTATCTATTACTTAATCCTGTGGTCTTTGTATATTGATAATTAAATAAAAAAAATAAAAAAAGTAAAGTTTACTTCAATAATTCTTTACAATTATACACATGTTTATAGGCTATACTAGTTTCCTGTTACAAATGTATTAGACATCTGTAGCCGAACTAGGCAAAAGCCTCTATTTCGGCTATCAGCGCCAAACCCCTCAAATAATTATTAACATTTAAAAATAGCCATCAAGTTGAAATGCTAACATTTTTTAGATATAAAAAAGTGATCCGATACAATAAAATAATATAATCATTAAAAGCAATAATATCAGACTTTGCCAAAATTAAAATTAAAACATAAATACAAAATCAAAAATAAAAATAAGTTCACTTTGTGTCTGTAGATATCCTACCCATTACCAATACTCCTACAATTATCATCTACATTTTCTTTGGCATAAGTTACAGATATGGCTAAAATAGTTAGTTATACTTACCATAGATAATTTACATGAAACAAAGTATGACCAATAAAACTATAAAGAAAAAGAAATCCGTTTATATGTACAACAAAAAATACACATTAAAACGGGTGCGTCTCATATCGTATAAACTCATTTGATCTAATTTCATTTTATTATCGTTCATAACCATAAGATATAATCAACGTGAGATATACCAACTGTTGATATAATTTCTTTATATATAACATTTATTTATTCTAAAACTTAATTAGTATAACGTTGTTTGTTATAACGTTATTTAATAGAAAATCATTAGGCCTATCGTTTAAAATATATAATATTGCGATTAATTTGATTGAGCGTGCTGCGGGAGCGGCGTGACAGAAACGAATCGCAGCAAAACCGACTCCACGTAGTCTTGTCTGCCCTACCCCTAGAGTGTTATTTAAAATCGCGTAGGCGCGTAGGGGCGAGGCGGCCCGCGAGCTGAGGAGCAGGTGGTTTCAATGCTTGCCGCCACGGCTGAGCCGAAGCCTCGGTGGTGAGCGTGAAACACATCTGTGACGATAAGCTCGCATGGGACCGCCTGGAGCCCTACAGCGCCGGAGCCGTGACAGAAAACATGTTTTATCATATTAGACTAAATAGGTTTTATGTCTTTTGAGTGGTATATCAAACGATTTTATATTCAATGTATGATATGCTTATAAAAAATAGTTGCTTTAAAATTATATCAATCGTTTATTATATTAACTGATCATTATATCAAATAAAATTATAGATTCAGTTGTTATATCTTGTAAATATTTGAGATTTTGTAATTACATCAAATATTACTTACCCCATTAAAACTATAAAAAACAGAAAACAATAATTGTAATGCCAAAGGGCAGCTCAGCTTATTGTCTGCATAAGGACAACATAAGGTGTACCACCTGTGAGCCGAGCACGGGCGTGTCAAGACGTTTGTGACAAGACATGATAAATTATGTCATGTCAATTTGTACTAGCATTTTATGACAAAACAGTTTTATCGCTCAAACTGTGATAAAATGTGTGACTCAAGTCATGTCACAGTAGGCCGTGCTCGCCCCGCTGACGCTGATTTTCTGCTGCAACCCACGAGTGCCATACGCTAGAATAATACAGGGAAGTGTGTCTGTTTTTAATTAATTAAGAGAATAAATTACCTACTTGGGAATACCTACTTAACCCAAAAAAGTTTTCAAAATCACATCCATTTTTATCCCTATTATTATCTGACTGAATTCAACTAAGTATTTATCAAACAAACAATCATTAGTTAACGTGAACATATTTCAACATGACATAAAAAACTGTGTAAAAAAACCGGCCAAGTGCGTGTCGAACCACGCACAATAAAGGGTTCCGTAGTTGGGATGAGTTTATCCCAAAAACTAACTAAATATTATAGTTGTAAAAACATGTTCTCCCATACATTGATATACGTCGCGGTCAATTCTCTAACTGCAAATAAGTAAGTTGGTCAACTATTACTTAATTGTTAACTAGTAAAGCCTACTTCGCTGTTTAGTTATATTAGTTAGATAGTTTTCCTTTTACCTTCGTTATATTTATGTAGATATATACATACTATACTGCCATGACTTTTTTCACATTTCCAAAACAACCATTTAGCTGGCAGGGGTGATTAAGAAGTTACTATGAATTTCCACTTGACTCTAACCAAAATTAGCAAAGCAAAGCAAAGCTTAATATTACGCAACGGATCCCTGAATAGAAAAATGGTTTTCACAGACCCGCAATATTTTTGAACAGCCAACCTATGGAATAGACGAAAAACAAATATCATCCCCACTTCACGTGCAATTCCCTTGCACATAAAGTGGGGATGATATTTGTTTTGTACCCTACAATTTTTTTTTTTAAAGATTTTATTTCTTTGTCGGCGTGATTAATATGTATACCCATGCCAAATTACAGCTTTCTAGTACTAAGAGTCTATGAGCTAAGCCGCGGACAGACAGACAGACAGACGGATATGGCGAAACTAAAAGGGTTCCTTGTTGGCTACGGAACCCTAATAGTGTATATAGCGCAATTGTCTTATCTCCATAATCTACTAAACTGACATTTGGGTATAATGCGGAAGATACTACGCACCTTGACCTTTTTAATTAACAAAAGACGTCAATTAAGGCGCTGACACGAGGCAAACGAAAACGTAGGCCTGTCATAAAAAAAAATTGGCAAATCTATATAGTTTGTGGTAGCGGAAAAAATATATGTTATGCTTGAACATATTTCTCAGAACTTATTTGTTACCAAAACACGTTTAGAAAAACAAATCTCGATACAAATTAACGGTAAACTAACCCTTTACTTTGAGTTTCAATCTTCAAAAGATAATTCTATAGACCACTCAAATCTCTACTTCTTTCTTAAATTGCTTGAAACACGGATACATTTTACATTTTCTATAAATTTTTGACAGGCACACATAGAGCGTGAAGATAAGCCTTTTCCTCAAGATGGAAATAAGAAGGTTTATTTCATAGCTGTCTTAATAAAAAGATGAAAGACCAACGTTAATTTACTATTAATTCGTATCATTAAATCATAACCAGTCTGATATAGTACCAAATCCACCATATTAACCAACCCAGAAGTTAGTGCTAAACCAAGCAGGCGTTAATTTCTTACATATTTTTGCTTAGTTTACGTTCATCATAAGACAGTAGCAAGTCAGTAGCTTCCTACTTATATTCTTATATAAAGGGACTGGACGGAACAAGTATGCGTGTAGGTATGAGGTATACCTGTTCCGTCCAGTCCCTTTCCCCTTTCCCAATCCCTTTATATAAGAATATAAGTAGGAAGCTACTGACTTGCTACTGTCATATCACTAGACGTATGAACGTAAACTAAGCAAAAGGAGTATGTCAGAAATTAACGCCTGCTTGATTTAGCACTAACTTCTGGGTTGGTTAATATTTGGTTAATATGGTGGATTTGGTATTATATCAGATTGGTTATGATTTAATGATACGAATGAATATTATGGTTTTAAAGATTATATTGAATACTACTAGTTATTACAATTACAATAAAATTAAATGGTAAATCTAAGCTAAATTAGCACTAAAATGGTTTGAAGTGGTTTGAGTGGTTTATAAAGGGACTGGACGGGACAGGTATGCATGTTTAGACGCATATCTGTTTCGTCCAGTCCCTTTTTATAAGAATATAAGTAGAAAGCTACTGACTTGTACTGTCATATGAATTAAACAATCTTTATGTACTCCATTTGAAATAAGATTAGATATTTAAATAAACCTTTTTTACAGTCCGTTAAACCGATTTTGACTTCTATTCCGTAAGCATAAGGATGGCATTAAAAGCAAAAACGTGGTTACAATACCAACTGTTTGTACTGCCATTTGTCATGCCACCAAAGCAATAGAATTCAAAATCGGTTGACCGGACTGTACTTAAGACGGAGATATGTGCCAGTGACTTTGAGTGGATAGCTTGCGTGTTCTGTACTGAGCTCACGCAACGCATCGTACGTTCAGCCAGTAATAGGACTCGCCTATCAAGGAGCGCTGTCCCCAATTTGACGCATTATTAATTTGTTATACACAAACCAATAGGTATTTTAATAAAACGCGTGTACTAAAAGATCAATAATTAAATTATCTTTAAATTGGTGAAGGTTTCAGAAAATACGCATGGTAAATTTTGTGCCATTCTCAGTTTTTTTTTACTTTACTAATTAATTTCACTATTTAATATAAACATAATCTAAAATATTCACATAATAAGTTATTGAGAAAATGCTCTAATTAAACATATTATTTTTTCAAATCACGTTTAGACGTGATCTTCAGTATAAAATCATCAAAAGTCGGTTATCGTCGCCTTAAATGTCTAATCTTATTTCAAAAGGAGTACCTACCTATAAGTACCTCCTACTGAAACAGATAAAAACACTCGTCGCTATGATTATCGCGGTATTTACGCTCAAATATACAATTTAAACTAGCATTTATTAACCAATCACACATGAGCGTCTTACAACAGTTACAACTTACGTTGTACTTTATTAAGATAAATGGCTTATTCTTTGTAAACGCCATAGTAACAGCTAGTGCTATGGCCAATTAGAGTTAAAAATACTGTAACTGTCCACTTTATTTTATTTTTTTATAAGTGCGTGGGATTGGATATTTTGATGACCAGATGCTGGATCAATCTTACGTTTCACACAATTAGTTAGTACTTAAGCTACACGCCGGACTGCCTCGCAGGCTTCCCAACTTAGGGCTTTTAGCCCTAAATGTATGCTTATTGGGATTTTTTCAGGGTCCATAAAAAATTTTGGCTATTTTTAGAGCCATCAATAATATTTCATGCATCACTAATATGACTGACCATAACGAGTAAAAAAAGAAGGTAAACATCTATGGTATGTATAGTGCTCTAGTAAGACTCTAGACCTCTAGTTCTTTAAAGCATTGAGTTATAATGTGCTCTGTGTAAACTCTGTTGTAAATGCTTCATTCTATAATCTGAGTGTAAATGTTACTGAAAAAGTAATTAAAACTAAGTTATATTTTATTTACCTTAATAATCCAAATGGGAAACTCATTTAAACAATACCCTTGAATTGGTACACAAGAAAGGGTTTTTTTTGGGCTTTTGAATATTGCATTTAGGGTTATTTATGGGTATTTCATCTTGATCTTAGGGGTATTTTTTTTTCAAGATTTCATTTTCTCACTTTATCGGCTTGATTAATATTTATGTATAGTATACCCATGCCCAATTACAGCTTTCTAGTATTAAGAGTCTCTGAGCTAAGCCGTGGACAGGCAGACGGACGTGGCGAAACTATAAGGGTTCCTTGTTGACTTCTTCTTCTTCTTCGTCATTCTCTCAATGCTGAGGATCGCGACCACATACGACGCATTTCGAAGTTATGCGGTCTTCTGCAGTGTGGACCGCTCGGTAAATGGTACCTCCAACAGCCTTCTTGATTGCGTCGGGCCATCTTGCCGGTGGTCTGTCTTGAGCGCGTTTTCCTGCCACCCGGCCCAGTATCATAAGCCTTTCCAGACCATGCTTATGTGAACGCAGATGACTTCTTGGCGGGAATGCGAAGCGTCATGTTCAGCAGTTTTGTTTATTTTCCAAAATTTGTGTTTAGCCGAATTTTAATGTGTAATAATGGTGGATTATTAACCATTAAGTGTTTGTGAACGTGCATTAGTGTAGGCAAATGAAACAAAACAGTGCAACATCGCTTCCAGTTCTCTCAAGAAGTCCGCGTGAGGTCTCAGTAAAGTGCCACATCTTTACTGAAACTCATGGGGAGCGGGCGGTGATATCATCATCATGCATTGAATATAATTCATTCAATATTTAAAAACAAGTTTTGTAACTAAATAAAGACTTGGCTAAAAGGTCCCAGCAACCAGGCTATTAAAATATTATTTAAAAAAATAAAAGATTTGGTGAACGCGTAGGTAATATGTCCGAAAAAGCTGAGGACACGGTCCTGGCATATTGTAGAAAGTCGCTTGGTAATACCGAGTTCCTCCAGTAAGGGATTCATTCGTTCTAATGGTTGTTGACTATGGAACCCTAAAAAGCACGTGAAAACCGTTCAGTTTTGCATAACTTGTTTGAAGATCAAGTGCATAAATAACATTATATGAAAAGATTCTTAGCACACACGTGCCAATAAATCAATGTTCCATAACAGCTGTAGGTATCAATGAACATTTTTAGGGTTCCGTAGTAAACAAGGAACCCTTCTAGTTTCGCCATGTCGGTCTGTCTGTCTGTCTGTCCGTCCGTCCGTCTATCCCCGGCTTAGCTCAGAGACGCTTAGTCCTAGAAAGCTGTAATTTGCCATGGGTATACATACCACTCAGACCCTACTGGCACCTAAAAGGTGCCGGAAGTAGTTTCCCGAAAAAATGCTCACCCTTAACGGAAAGTGCCGTTGACAGCTGTCAGTTGACGAAACTGGCAGTTGGCAGTTGACTTGACGTAATTAAATGCTGTCCAGTCGTATCGATAGATGATATCGATGATGTGATTTAAAAATATGAAATAGGTTTTTCCGGTTTGCGAACCTCTTGATCTTGTCTTGTCTTGATTAGTGAAACTCCTTTATGATACCCCCAAAAAGTGTTATTTTTGCTCTATCTCGCTTCCTTCACAAGATATAGCGGTTTTTGTGTTTTTTTTGAGGAATCTTGCTACAAAATTTTTAATTTGAAATTGAAACATCGTGTTATCGATAACATTGTTTTATTGATACGACAGAACAGCATGTATAAATGTCAAAGCAACTGTCAACTGTCACCTGTCAACGGGGCTGACGTTAAGGAGGAGCACTCTATCAGACTATATCCGGTTTAACAGGCCAGGGTCTGAGAGGTCACGCCAAAAAAGTCGTAAAATAAAACCATGAACAACATTTTTTTTTCGGGTAACTCCCTTGCACGTAAAACGGGAATGATATTTTTTTGTTAGAGTCAAGTAAGTGTCCCCCCCCCCCTGCCAGCTAAATGGTTGGTTTTGGATACGTATGATGAATTGCGGGATATGAATTGTACGCAGATTATATTATGATTCTACCAAAGCGTCCATTTTAGGCCCCCTGCTCGCGGTTTCACCCGCGTGGATGTCGGAAAATATGCCACGAGAACGTACTACCGAGATTAAAAGTACCCTATGTGTTAATACATGTTATAAACTATCAGTGTGCCAAATTTGATTCAAATACCTTCAGCAGTTTTTGCGCTAATCCGGAACATACATCCAGATAAACGGACAAAATTCGACTCGTTCCCGGACAGACTCGTTCCCAAGCCACGTAGTACTTACTTTTTTTTTAAATATTCGATGTTCAGTTTTGACTTCGTTATTATTGTATAATTTTATGTATTACATAGGTACTACTTTATTATATGTATAGATAAGATGACGTTCAGATGGTGTCATTTTTTATGTTAGTTATTTCATTTTATTTTAAAGGTTACAAGAACACCTACAAAAACTAGTAATAATAAATTATCTAGCAGCGGTGTCTCGATTGTTTTTATTCACCCACACTTTTTAAGGAAGGTCCGATGATGACATGTACCTAATGGATTATACAAAAAACTGAAATACTTATCTGATTTCACCGAACCATTAATAAAATTAATGTTGGTTTATAAATTAATATTAAAATCACGAGAAATAAAACGTAATATAAGTACACGAAAATCACCAGGTTACGATTTAATAACAGGTGAAATACTACATAACCTACCAAGAAAGGGTCTGGTTAAGTTAACAACCCTTATCAATGCTGCACTAAGGCTAAAATTTGTACCAGACGTATGGAAGGTGGCTGAAGTAATAATGATAGCCAAGCCAGGAAAACCGGCTCACGAAACATCATCATATAGGCCCATTTCCTTACTACCAATCATGTCCAAGCTGTTTGAAAAGCTGTTACTCAAACAGCTTAATCCAATAATAGGTAATAAAAACATCATACCAGAGCACCAATTTGGTTTTCGAGAAAAACACTCTACCATCGATCAAGTGCTCTAGGATCACAAATGTAATAGAAAACGCCCTTGAAGACAAGAAAGTATGTGCTACTGTATTCTTAGACGTGGCACAAGCGTTTGACAAAGTATGGCATGAAGGCCTTATAAATAAATTGAAAAGTCTGTTACCAAAGCAGTTTGCAGATATATTAGAATCCTACATTCTGAACAGAGCCTTTAGAATAAGACAAGAAGACGCCTACTCAGAACTGAAACAAATTAATGCTGGCATACCGCAAGGAAGTGTGTTAGGTCCGATCCTGTACCTACTACTAACACTACACTTGCGATATTCCTGAATTAAACCAAAACACGATTGGGACCTTTGCTGATGATACAGCCATAATGGCTAGTGTAAAGTACAAAAGTGCCAAACAAACACAAGAATGAAGTGTATTCGCCTTAATAGAGACAATAAGAAAAGTGCTATTGGACACATTCTTAGTAAAGACAATTTAGTAGTTTAGAGGTTATAATTTAATTACTTATTAGTCTATTTAAAAGGCTAGATTGTAATAAGATTAGGGTTCATTCTATTGATGAACCCTAGGAAAAGGAAAAAAAAAAAAAAAAAATATATTAAAATAAACGAAATGAAATTTTATTTCAGACTAAGAAGGCCCATTTTTTTTTGTATTTTGGTGTTAGTAACAATGGCGGCCGATAAATGAAGGCCGTAAAATATTACAATACATTTTAATAATTTACTAACTTAGACTATAGTCGTAGTTTCGCAGTGTGGTCATGAAAATATCTCATATTATCGACTAGCTGCTGCCCGCGGCTTCGCCCGCGTGTCTTATTCTAAAATAAAAGTAGCCTTTTTGTTTTTTTTGGGTGGGAAATTATCAAATAACTTCTCCCGCTCTGGGCTGAGCGGGAGGGCGTGTCAGACTTTTACTGACTAAAACCCACCCGTGTTCCTTCCGTTGCCTGTGTGCCGGGGCCACGATATCCCTTTCGGACAAACTCGCAACCCTGGCAGGCATTGGCCCTAACGGACCCCGTCAGTTGGTGCTGACATCTCTTTGAGGCGCGCGTGAAACACAACGCGCCGTCGACCCGGGCCTGGTAAATAAAAGTAGCCTTATAAAAGTTACTCTTTATAACATCAAACAATCTGCCAAAAGTCCCGTCAAAATCGGTCGAGCCGTTTCGGAGATTAGCCGGAACAAACAGTCAAAAATGTATGAACTGTTATTTCGTTATAAATAAATAAATTGATTTCTTTCAGGTAAATAACAGCCATTGCCAAACATAAACTTATAAGTAGATACCATAGGCATATACCTACTTTCATATGCATTAGGTCACATGTAGTGGGGATAAATTCATCCCATTTAGGTAACCCTTAATTGTGCGTGGTCCGACACAAACTTGGCTGGTTTTCCCTCTCCTAATATAGATAACTACTGGCTGTGTTGTGGAGGCCAGACGGAAACTCTTCTTCATTTATAGAGGAACTAATCGTGCATAAAATGTTAATGTTAATTTTATGTAAATATAACAAACCTTGAGGATTATCATTAGAGGCTGTCAATTATTCACGTACACTTCCAGTATAAGCTGATCTCGCATTGTATAGTGATTTACGTAAAATGAGAGGTCAGTGTATACTAGAAAAGTATAGATTGATGTGTATAGCCGTGTGTACCTAATATTCCATTCATTTGATTTTTTCATTCCCAAATGGGAGAATAGAATACTCTTTAATATGAGATTTGGAGATTGAGTATTGTCTAGGAAGGTACATAATTCTAGTTACAAAAAAACTAACGACACAATAATAACGGCACACTATGGACTCAACAATAATGTATAACCTTTTTATTGGATATCAAGAGTTTTAAATTACTATGCAGCGTCAAGGTTTTTCTTCTATGCATTAGTAAAATTATAGTTATTTAGCCGAATGATCATCAAAAGTAACAGGATGTAAGATCAAGAAATTGAATTGTTTAGCATATTGACTACCAACTTTAATTGACCATAAATTCAAATCACAACTGTCATTGTTTGACATTGACAGTTGTATGAATTGGCTATAACACGGCAAATTGACGTAAGTTACATATAAACAAATGTACTCTGTGGTATGTGATTAATAGGGCTCGGATAAATATGTAAAATAAATATGTAACACCATGTAAACACATATTTTTTATTTGAATCATTTGCATTAATTATTAGGTTTTCTACATAAATTCTAAGATGGTTTGAGCTGGATAATGAGGTTTTTAGAATCCATATTTTAGGGTTAAGACCATATTTTTAGAATTTAATCACATTATTCCATATTTCCTATCTTTAGTAAAAAAAAAAAAAATATATATATTATATATATATATTACATATATTCATTCCATATTTTTACTAGTAAAAACTGCATAATTTTTGCAAACAGAAGGACTTTCAGTTTTGAAAATTTTAAGATGTATATTGTTTTATACCTACTGCAACAACTCGAATAAAGAGGCAGACTATATTTTAGCGAAGCAATTTTAATTTCGATGATTTTTTAAATATTTGTTCAAGCAATTATATTAGAATAAAGTATTTGGTATTAGTTGTCTTTTTAGTCCATATTTTTCCATGTTTCCGTTTTTTAGATCCATATTATATGTACATTATTTTGGGACTTTTAGCACATATTTATCCGAGCCCTAGTTATCAATTTCCTCTATAATTACTTACTAAAGACCACACCAGAGTTCGTAGTACCTACCAGCTTTACGAACTGCAGCACATTTGCCCTCGATAACATGCAGCCGTTAGCACATCAGTTGTACTTTAATAGCAAAATTGCTAGGCAATCTACGGTTGGCATCACGATTACCAATTTTCTTCAATCGAATCGTACGATTGGTGTATGATATACATACTCGTGTACTTACAGCTGTCCTGCGAGCTGATCATTACCCGACTGCGGCGAAGCCAAAAAAGGAGGATTATGTGTTTGACCTGTATGTATGTATGTCCGTCCCTATGTTCCCTCATAACTACTAAACGGCTGAGCCGATTTTGATGAATGATATATCGTTAGATTCGTCTTTATTGCGCGAGTGGCACTGGGTATATTAAAATTATTCATAAATTGAAATAGCTGATTTTTGGCGCCAATAGGTGTGTTTTCGAAAAAAATATCTCACAAGCCTATCGAGTGTGGTATCAAAATGAAGGGCTTTAAAAGGAGATTACAAAAATATATACAAATGATATGTTCAAATGTAATTTAAATGAGAAATTATAAAAAAAACTATCCCGAACTTTTGGAGTGAGTGAGTAAGAGGCCGTTATCACCCAATGATGCCAGTCTCTTATTAACTATTGCGTAGCCTCGTGGGGAGGGGCCGCAAAAACTCATATTTTGGAGGTTGAAAGAGCGCAGCGGGCAATTCTCAAGGTTGGAGCTGAACTGCCTTTTCGATTCCCTACTGCGCAACTTTACAAAAAATGGGATATTCTGACAGTCAGACAGACGTTTTTGCTTAACATAATTATAAAAAAACACACCCAGTTGAAGTACAATAAGGACATAAGAAAAGGTAAACGCAGGAAGGGTACAGTATGCCATAAACCCTTATTTAAAACCAGCTTTTCTCATAAATTCTATTGCTTCCTTGGTTCATTCATCTACAACAAGGCAAACACCGCTCTTTCTATCTACCACAAGCCCAAGAGTTTTTGTAAGGCTTCTGTGAGTAAATGGCTAAAAACTCTGGATTATGAAGCAACTGAAAAATTATTGGTTCCTATAACTTGACACTTCTTACATACACATTATCTCACATAAACTACATACGCTTCACCTACACAATTCAACTCACACTTACGCACACAACACACAGTCAAATCCACTCTCGAAAGTTTGAATTATCGTTATGTTGCTTTGTATTATTTATTTTTTACTTTCTTATATTGTAAATTCTCTTCTGTTCATAAAACCATCCAATGTAAGCTTGTACATTAAGAAGCGTCGTGGGGCCTGGTGACTTGTACCACAGGCGTTGCTTGCAATGCCTATTTCAAGCACCAGTCTCTCACAAATGTAAACTTATCCTTAATTAAGCTAGTTTTAAGCAATACTAACTGTACATTTGTGAAGAGAAAATAAATATACTTATACTTAATGATAAGTGAGTAAATAACCTAATTTACCGTCATAAAATCCTAACAAAAAATTGTAAAATAAAAAATCTAAATACCCGGCTATTCCTTCGGCGTTTTGAGAGCAGCGGGGATAAAATAAATAACACAAAATAAAGTGCATCACTGGATTCGAATTCGAACCCACACACCACCGTTACCACTGGGCCAGTGGGCCATCACAGCTCTAATAGCATAGATCGATTAGGAATAAATCTTCAACAAAAATATTCATAGCATAGTCAACCTTGCGCGCAGACCATTTGCAATTCCTCACATCTTTGCAAAATACACGTTTTGTATTGAATGTGCCAGATGCACGTGTCACTAATTATATGTTTGATCTTGCGTACATAACTAATAATTTTGTTTTACCGCTTTCAAGGACACTGAACGAGACGCGATAGATATTTCATTGCCGTGACGGCTATGAGCGTTTAGTGTCCCTGAACGTGTTCAGATGGTGTCTAACCACTTACAACACGTTTTATCATACAAACATAGCCATAATAATGATCAATAGTCCTAGCCATGCGTTGTGACGTGGTTTTTTTCTTCCTGTCAATCACTCTAATCTCAAGAGAGGTAAATTTAGTTTTTGTAAGGAAACCGATTACTAAGCTACGCGACTGTAGCGAGGCGTAGCAAGTACGTAGCGAGGCGTAGCATAGTTTTTTTTTTTTTTTTTTAAACTTTGCCCCACACTAGGAATTTCTCCTGTATCGTGGGTGCGTTTACAAACATTTAAATTCACATACACAAACAGCCAAACCCGAAACAACTACTTGTAGGTCATACCAATATTTGTTCCGTGCGGGAATCGAACCCGCGACACGTAGCGCAGCAGTCAATCGCTTAACTAGCTGCGCCAACCGTGCCGTCAATAGATGTAGCACGTTAGCATCCAACTGTGGATATCTGATAATGTTTGCTTGCACTTGACCACGGTGTTGGCCTGATCTACACAACATTTGACTGACAAATTTTGGACAGTCGTAAAACCCAACTCAGAAATATTATAAAGTCTTCTCTATTAAATGAATACTTGTCTTATTTACTAGTTAGTAAGCTGACCCGCAGACGTTCTCCTGACCAGGGGGACTAAAATGGACGCTTTGGCAGAATCATAATATTATATGATCTGCGTACAATTCATACATCCGGCAATTCATCTGTTTGACAGCTGCTATTTGACATTAGACTTCACTATAGCAATTCATAATTTGTGGACCATTTTACGAAACTCCATACAAGACTTTAAAACAGATAAGTTGCGGGATATGAATTGTACGCAGATCATATTATGATTCTGCCAAAGCGTCCATTTTATGTCCCCTGATTTCAATAATTCATACAAAAAAAGACGTTAATTTTTCCGAATTAGAAGATTTTTCGGGTTTTTTTTTCTATTTTTCTTTCCATAAAAACCTGATGCGGAATATTATTACGAACATTGTAAAACAAAGAATGGTAAATCGGTCCAAACGTTCTCAAGTGATGCGCTTACAAACGAACGAATAGCATTTAATTTTTAGGGTTCCGTAGCCAAATGGCAAAAATTGGATTCCTTATGGATTCGTCATTTCTATCTGTCTGTCCGTCCGTAATTGTCACAGCCACTTTTTTCTGAAACTATAAGAACTATAGGTACTGTTGAAGTACAGTACTTGGTAAGTAGATGTTTTCTGTGAACCGCATTAAGATTTTCACACAAAAATAGAAAAAAAAACAATAAATTTTGGCGTTTCCTCATACTTACAACAGAAACTCAAATTTGTTTTTCATCAAACCCATATCTATGGATAGGTCTTCAAAAATGATATTGAGGTTTCTAATACATTTTTTTTCTAAACTGAATAGTTTGCGCGAGAGACACTTGTAGAAGAAAGTGGTAAAATGTGTCACCCCCCTGTAACTTCTAAAATAAGAGAATGATAAAACTAAAAAAATATATGATGTACATTACCATGTAAACTTCCACCGAAAATTGGTTTAAACGAGATCTAGTAAGTAGTTTTTTTTTAATACGTCATACATCGTAAACCGCAATTTACCTTTCATTCAATCAACTCAAATATAAAAATAAAATAATGGTAGGTACGGAACCCAGACCCGCACTTGGCCGGTTTTTATTATATTGACTACCGACCCGCCCCTGCTTCGCAAGGTTTTTGTGAATTGACAAAGCATCGCGATTTCTTTGTTTTATTTAGTTTCCGAAATCAACTATTAATAATGGTGAATATCGCATCAAAATCCGTTGCGCAGTTTAGCAGAACATCGCGGTCACATAGACAAACAAGAAAAACGACTTTAATTTTATTATTTGCATAGATTAAACGTAGGCCTCCCGAGGGGGGGGGGGAGGGGTTGCCATAATCGCCACGCTTGGCAGGCGTGTTGGCGATCGCAGTATGGTGTCAAAATGCATAGAGAACGCTGCAGCTCATTCTCTAGTAAGTCCCTTACAATGAAAAATCTTCGAAAACATACAAGAGAGTAAATATGTAATAATAATGAATTAGCTAAAAACCAGTTATGGAGAACATATATGCTAGAAGATTATGTGTATTTAGCTGTTTTTTGTGATAGTGACCGCTACGTTAGTAAAATGGTCGCCAGCTCAGTTGCTACCCGTATGGGCCCAGATTCCACCCAGAGCTTTCCGGGTTAACTAGGTTTAGGTGCTTTGGTACCTATCAATTGTTTAGGTATGTTATGTCATAAACCAACTCCATAAACCTCTGAATTTAGTTCCATTGTTTTAAATGCCTACATGTCTTGTAAATAACGTAATGTTACAGTGTTTTTATTCATATAAACGATGTTCATCTTACACTATGAAAAGTAAAAACTTTATACTATCTCTAAAAAGTAAAAAAAAAAATAACATTTACATACCAGCTATGGACAATGAATGTGGGACAAGCCAAATTAAAATTTAATTTAATTTCACGGAACATACGCGCGAAAAATTATATAATAAAAAGACGAAGAACGCACGCGCGACGCGCGACCACGGATCTTTTACTGACTGAACTGAACGACACTCCAATACTCGCGAGCTATTACTAGCTTAGCTAGCTAGAGCCATGATCTTGATGACTCTCGGCAGCTCACGTGGTACTTAGCCAGAAGATTATCCTTCAACTAACACATCCTGTGATTTTAGACCAGTTGAGCTATGTATCTACTTATTTAGCGAAGGTTAGCTTAGGTTTCCATTTTCCGTTTTTTTCCTTATGAGGTGGGAAAGGATCACTCCTGTGTTCGTCTGTCACAGCCGATTTGCTCCGATAGATTCGGCGCAAATCGGCTGGACCGAGTAACGTGGGTCACTCTAGGAGAAAATTAGAAAATTAAAAAAAAACGTTTTGAAAAGTACAGTGCAGTACATATAAAATTCAAAAAAATAAAATGAGATGAGTGAAATGTGTAAATGGCTTGTTGTGAAGGTTTTGATTTTTTTTTTTATAATTTTTAAATGAAATAGTTTTAAAGTTATTAAAGAAAATAGATGAAAGTTGACCCTTATCTCCGAAACTACTGCTAGGTACTAAAAATACAGAAAATAGTTCAAAGTGATAATAAAAGTGGTAGTGAGTGGTGGTGAAAGTGGTGGTGTTCAAATAACATGGTAAATCTCTCAATATTGTGGGTACAAACTTACATTTGCAGTTGGAATGTTTGGGAGAACATGTTTTTCAACTACAATGTTAAGTTTGTTCTTGGAATAAAAAAAAAATAGATGAAAGTTGACCCTTATCTCCGAAACTACTGCTAGGTACTAAAAATACAGAAAATAGTTCAAAGTGATATTAAAAGTGGTAGTGAGTGGTGGTGTTCAAATAACATGGTAAATCTCTCAATATTGTGGGTACAAACTTACATTTGCAGTTGGAATGTTTGGGAGAACATGTTTTTCAACTACAATGTTAAGTTTGTTCTTGAAATAAAAAAAACGTTGAATATATCTTATTCATTGTACGGAACCGTAACCATGCAAGTTCAACTCGCACTTGTCCGGTTTTTCAATTTGTAGTTTGACATTTGCACCTGTCAAATTACGAACTCGCAGGTGCGAACTACGGTCAAAAAATTCAAGCATTTTTAAATTTCTGCTACTAATCGACTTTTTTTTTTTAACTTTGCCACACTAGGAATTTCTTTTGTATCGTGGGTGCGTTTACAAACATTTAAACTCACATACACAAACAGCCAGACCCGGAACTACTACTTGTAGGTCATACAAATATTTGTTCCGTGCGGGAATCGAACCCGCGACACGCAGCGCAGCAGTCAATCGCTTAACCACTGCGCCAACCGTACCGTCAAATTTACTTCGACCCCACCCCTAAAAACTTGCTGGGTACGCCCATGGCTTACATGCATGTATTAGTGTAAGAAGCATAAAGCTGTCATACAACAGCAAATAATAGGGGACTTACCTGAATAGACAATTTTCAGATTAGAGTTTACAAAATTAAATATTAATTTGTTCAATCGATCTACCGTCAAACGGTTACGATCTTTGGTTGGTTCTCCATTGAGTTACAATGTTCAGTCGCCATCAGATATATTGTAGCAGACAAGGTGACCAAATACTTCTGAACAATTTAAAATGTCAATAAGTTCCATACACTACAAGTTACCATTAATATCTGAACATTCATTACTTTATTAATATCTGAGCAGATGCTTGTCAATAATTTCTATACACACAACTAACCAAAAATATCTGAACCCTTACAACGTCAAGTGTATCTACGCAGACAAACGCTGAGCTTACCTAATTCGTTAGGTACTGCGTGATACAAAAGACGAACCAAAAACGACTATCGACTTGACAAAAATAAATTAAATTCCAAAACAGTCATTTGGTGTTCCCTTTTTGAACACTAAATACACAGAAATACACACATCAACAGAATCTAGGGATATTTTATATTTCATCAAATATCTAAAAATCTATGAAGAATTTTCTATAGTAAATAGAAGAATGATACGTAATTTTAAGGTCTTTAAAATATTCACTTTTTCAATCGCCGTAGAAAATTAGTATGATAAAAACAATTCATTTCTTCTTATAAAACTATTAATTTTAATTAAAATTGAAAACATCTTATAAAATCGAATTATTAATAATCAGTGTTGCCAACTTGCCACCTCTTACATTAATTACACATCGATATCGATTGTTCATACTTAAAATTAAATTGTCAATGTCTTGCTGCGGTATGAGGTCCCATGTTCTTTGCAAGTGTTCGTAAAGTTGTTGTTCCGTCGTCAAATTTGGCGGGAAATCTCTCAAAGCTTTTCGTTATCACATGTTCCAAGCATACTCGATAGGATTTAAGTCGGGCGACTGCGCAGGACAATCCAAAACTTGAATATCGTAGTCTCGGAGAGCGGCCGACACCAGCCGCGCCGTATGGGAAGGAGCATTATCGTACATGAGTAGAAATTCCTGGCACATTTGGACTCTGTGTGGGACAATAACAGGCTCTACTACCTCCTCGTAGTATTTTTGTGCAGTCATGCTGCCTTGGATCCAAACGCGCTGGGTTTATCCGCTAAGACGAATTCCTGGCCACACCATGATTGTCCCGCCTCGGTATGAGTGGATCTCCTGAGGGTGCCGTAGACGCCTAACTCTCGCTGGAGTTCTCCAAACGCATGCTTTTCGTGAATCCGGATGAAACCCAAACCGGGAATCATCGGTGAACAGCACCAAAGACCATTGTTCGCCACTCCATGGTAAATGCTTCCGAGCCCACGAATGCCGCCGACCGCGATTGCCACGTCGCAATGCTGGAACACGTGCTCCCTCGCACGGTTTGGTCGCTTACCAGCAGCGGGTCATCCTCCTGGAGCCTTTGTACTAGTTGCATCGCTGTGTTAATGGGTTGTCTTCTGGCGGTCATTTAGAGAAATCGATCCTGTCTCTGCGTAGTAACACGATATCTACCCGTGTGCCGTTCAGTCACGTGACCACAACCTTGATACCACGTTTTGGCTGATGTGTAGGGCCTCAGCAACGACGCGTTGAATAGCACCATTTTCTAACATGCGTACGGCTCGTAACATTTCATTTCGACTTAAATGACGACCTGACATGACTTTTAAAACTCACACGGCACGTTAAATTAAAAAAGAAAAGCAATCTAATCCCTTTTCATTAATTAATATTAATAAAACAGTTTTAATTTTCCATAACGTAACGAATTATTTTCAATTTTGCCGCCGTATTTTGTTTTTTTTATTTACAGTTTTAAATTTTGAAAATAGAATAAAAGAGGTTTAAATCTGTTTATAAACTTTTTATGGAAACTCAAAAGATTTTAAACTAAAAATTCATAAATAATTTAGGATTAAGGTATCCCTAGATTCTGTTGATGTGTGTATCACGCAGTAACGAATTAGGTAAGCTCAGCGTTTGTCTGCGTAGATACACTTGACGTTGTAAGTATTCAGATATTTTTGGATAGTTGTGTGTATAGAAATTATTGACAAGCATCTGCTCAGTTATTAATGAAGTAATGAATGGTCAGATATTAATGGTAACTTGTAGTGTATGGAACTTATTGACATTTTAAATTGTTCAGAAGTATTTGGTCACCTTGTCTGCTACAATATATCTGACGGCGACTGTACATGGTGTTCTCCCAATCAAAGACTATGAAAAAAAAAATGCGAAAAGTACACCATAAAGTACATGTAGAAAAACTTAAACTTGTGAAAGATTCAACTGAAGATCCGCAAGGAAAGCTCTATATTTATTGAAAAATACAGGGGTGTTTGAAAGATAGATGTGACAGACGTAGCGTTGAAAATGACATAAAATTTATATGTAATTTTCAACGCTACTCCTATCTAAGGCACAATTTACACCGCCGCGGAATGGAATGGAAGCGACTTTTTGCAACGAAATTGTACATAGCATAATGAACTTTATGTCAATTGTATAACATACAAACTAAATAGGAGCCAAAAAAAGGTCACGCGTCTTCCGAGCAATCCTCGCGCATTTTCGAGAATTCCCCTAGCTACTGTCGGCACCGTTTGTGCAATCCGCGGGAAGTGGCGCGAACGGGGGGGTCGGTTGGGTCGGTTCAGTCAACCATTATTGTCAAGTAATAGATCTAGACTGAACGTCCCTCAAGGCGCAGTCGCGCGAATTCGTTGGAATGCGCGAGAATACTCGAGCATTCCAGCGAATTCGCGCGCATTCTCGCGTCATGAGTCGAAATTGACACTTCCATTCCATTCCGCGGCGGTGCAAATTGAGCCTAAAACTTTTCAAATACATCAGCGTTCTCACAACAGCATCACGCCACTCAGCTATAAAGTTTTCGTGGTGAATATGCTGGCTGAAAAACCTTCTGGGCTGGGTACCATAAGGTTAGAATAAAAATGCTTTTCCGAATTGTCATAATTTTTATTATTTTCCAAGAGTAATGTCGTGAATAAATTATGAAAGATCCCATTGCTCACTAACCATAGCTAAGGCATTTCCTGTGGAGTTTGCGTTTTAGACAAAATTAAAATGCTTTTTATAATGACAATAAATTACTATATTTGCTTTCAAATAAAAGTTAGGCAACAACTTATTAAAAGCGTAAATCATTACAAAAGTTACCACATGTAGCTTAACTAACTATGTAATTAATTCATCGCACGGTTATAGATAATTATTTTATGCATTTGACCATTATATGAAAGCAGTCTTAACAGTTAATATTTTCCATTGTCATGAACCTAACTACCAAAATCCTTGGTATAGCTTTAAAATTAAATCAATAGGCTACGTATTCCTGTAACTATTTACACATTAATGTAAATAAAGTTAACATAATTTCAAAAGAGCGGACACAATACGCTTGAGTTATAAAAACATTACATTTACAAGTTTGTCGAGACGCTATAGAGCTAGAGCTCGGTACTACGACGAAGGTCGGCACGATAACAGGAGTACAGTCAAAACTCTCATTATTCATCATAAATGGATTCTAGCTATCTACTAGCTCGGCCGGGGAGCCCCGGGCCGGGCGGCTCCGACCGGCCCAGCTATTTTCTACCACCTACCTAGTGAACGAGGCCTAGTTCGGAACTAAATATACGAGGGAGTTTATACAGGTGTGGAAACGAACAGGGGAATAACGTTAGCAATATACTGTATACATCCTCGAGCCGAGAGGCCGCTCGGTCGACACGCGCGGTGTCAGCGTTACTGTCGCGGAGGGGACGCGTGACGCGTTAGTTCTCGTCGTAGAGCGGCGTGGCGTCGCCGAGCGACATGGAGCGCGGCGACGTGTTGGTGTGCGGCGTGGAGCGCAGGGAGTGCGCGCGCGACGAGCGGCCCGACGAGTGCGGCGTGTGCGCGTGCGGCGTGTGCGCGTGCGGCGTGCGCGCGTGGCCGTGATCGCGCGGCGTGCGCGGCGCGCGCGGCGTGGCGGGCGCGCGCGGCGTGCCCGACGCCTCGCGGTTGTTGCGCCGCATCCAGTCCTCGGCCGCCTTCTGCCAGTCGGCGGGCTCGGAGTAGGCAGCGGGCTGCGGGCGCGCGCGGCTGGGCGGCGGCATGAACTCGGGCTGGCGCGGCGTGGCAGCGAAGGGCGTCATGTACGGCGTCTGCGCCGACGGCGTGTAGGGCGTGTTGATGTAGGCGGGACCGGGCGTGTGCGCGGGTGTGTGGAAGGCGGGCGTGTGCCCGGCCGGCGTGTGGTAGGCGGACGTGTGTGGCGTGCGCGCGGGTGTGCGGGCGGCCGGCGTGGCCACGGGCGGCGGCTCCCGGAAGTGCTCCTTGAACCAGCGCAGCAGGCCGGGCAGCGAGTCGAAGGTGCGCTGGCGGTACTTGTAGCCGTCGGGCGTGATGGACACGTACTCATGCGTGACACGCGCGCGCGGCAGGTACGACAGCAGGAAGCGGCCGGGGTAGTTCTTGGAAGCGGAGATGACGTAATGAATCTTGTTGGGGTTGCGCGACTTCTCCTCCTTGAGGATCTCCTCGGCCTTGTCGCGCATGCCCAGCAGCGGCTTGTAGTACTTGTAGCCGATGAGATCGCGCGCGTGCCCCGCCATGGGCGTCACGTGTCGCGCGATGATTTCGTCTAGATCTTCGAATTCTGAACCTTGGATCCATAAACTTCGACCTACAAAAAAGGAAAGTGTAATAAATACGAGTATATTTTAAACGAAACTGTATCAATGTACTCATGCAAGCACAAAAATAAGTACAAACCTAATGAGAACGCATTTTCTTTCCCTTCTTCCCGCACATCAATGTGTTGATAAATGCTTTCTGCTACTTTCCAGGTAACTGTGAGATGATCCGAACCCTGAAACAACAGTGTCAATATTAACATCAGCTTACATTACAAAATCCTGGTAAAAACATATCACGACAACACTATCTAACCGATGAATGTAATGTTTTTTGTATAATGCAAACCAGAAAGTTATTTAGTTTTTAAACCTAATGTATTTTATCAATTTTATTTATTCGGTTATTTGTTAAGCTTCGATTAGAGCATCTTTATGAAGCAGGCTGCTGGTTGTTTTGCATAAAAAGAGTATCGAAACTGTTTTTCCTTATTTTTTAATCCATTCTGACGTTCAAACTATGAATAATGCACCTGAAGTAGCCGCGCAAGCTGTGGAACTTCTACAGTCTGGGCTTAGTCAGCGAAACGTAAGTGCTAAACTTCATGTAAGCCATTTTTTTTTTTAAACGTTGTCCCACACTAGGAATTACTCCTATATCGTAGGTGCGTTTACAAACATTTAAACGTTGTCCCACACTAGGAATTACTCCTATATCGTAGGTGCGTTTACAAACATTTAAACGTTGTCCCACACTAGGAATTACTCCTATATCGTAGGTGCGTTTACAAACATTTAAACGTTTTCCCACACTAGGAATTACTCCTATATCGTAGGTGCGTTTACAAACATTTAAACGTTGTCCCACACTAGGAATTACTCCTATATCGTAGGTGCGTTTACAAACATTTAAACGTTGTCCCACACTAGGAATTACTCCTATATCGTAGGTGCGTTTACAAACATTTAAACGTTGTCCCACACTAGGAATTACTCCTATATCGTAGGTGCGTTTACAAACATTTAAACTCACATACACAAACAGCCAGACCCGGAACAACTGCTTGTAGGTCATACAAATATTTGTTCCGTGCGGGAATCGAACCCGCGACACGCAGCGCAGCAGTCAATCAACCACTTCGCCAACTATGCCGTCATTCTGTCGTTCAAAGAATTTACGAATGACCGATAAATACAGCTAATAATAGCGATCTATACACTCACACACACTTTTATCAGACGCTCGCATACTTTTGTCAAACAGAGATAGCAATATTCCGAACGAATTTTGACTCGTAGTTGCGAGCGATGGTACCCGACCCCTTAAACATAAGATAAATTAAACATAATGAGTACCATGAACAAAGCCTTACCTTGCTACTCGGCCTAACGATGACCTCTCCCTGCGCCATCTTGTCCATGAGTTTCTCGGCCTCCGCAAAAGATATGTTATGGAAGGCTGGATGCACTATGACCCTCTTCACATACTGCATACGTTCTTTCGTCTGTTTGGCCTCTTTCTCTTTTCGAAGGTCTTTGTCTTCGGTTTCTTGATCGTAGTATGGGTCTCTTGGTGGTCTGAAAGTAAAGGGTAAGTAAGTGAATATGTTTGTGTGGACACATGTCTAGATTTTTTTAGGTTAGGTTACAGAGTTATGTTTAAACAGTTACTCAGCGTGTGTTAAGACTAAATTCGAGCAATTTATCCACTTTATATCACACTCAGATAATTTAATACAAGTTCTGTTACATTTTTTAATTAAACAGACCCTAAACAATATAGGAATGTTGTTATCAAACTATTCAATTTGATAACAAAACACCTAGGCCCGTATTTATAGAGCTTTAGTCAGTACTCAAGCATTACTTAAGACTAGTTTCAACCAATCCAATGGCTTGAATCTAGTCTTAAGTAATGCTTGAGTACTGAGTAACGCTCTATAAATACGGGCCCTAGTGGGCGTCCAAGCAAAAAAGTTCCAGTAGTGGAGTTTTGAGTTAAGACTAGATTCGGTATGTTGAATAGTCAATTGATAATGAGGATTAAAAAAATATTCAAAAACTGGCACATTTTTTTTCTATCAGACATTTGTAGTTGAAACTCTGATAAACCTTGATTTGAGAAAAAGCATTTTACTAAACACATACCTTTTTACTAAACTTTTGTCTTAACATTTCTGGTACCTAGAAACATTATTTAAAGTCATATACTATATGAACTTGTAGATAATTGAGCATTAATTAATAATCAATTAAAACCGCGAAATGCAATTTTTTCACCCAACTTTACAAAACTGCGTATATCTCGGAAACTAAATGCCGAGAACTAGACCCTTTTTTGCTTGGACGCCCACATATTGTTTCCTCTGTGTAGCCAGTTTCACAAATGAAACTTAACATGTATCAAATTATCTGCCAAGTATCCGAAGCTGGTGAAACAAGGGTCTCTATTTATGTTATTGAACATACTCAGGTCTCGAATAAAAGGAAATACAAAAGCTCTTTACAAAAAAAAATAATTGCAACAGACTCGCGCCACACGCGATAGCCTCTTTGTTCTGTCTCTCGAGCGCATCCCATGCGTTGCGTCGGTACAACAAATGAGGTAGACGCAGATGGTCCGCTAACTCCCCTCCTCCTCCCACGACGCATGCGAACGCACTGTGTTGCCTATCCGGCACGTATGCGATTGACATTGCAATAAAAGTACAATATTCTATTGAAACTCACTTCCATTCACTATTTTTATCTAACAAGTCCGACGATTTGGACGAGCAATCCACTGAGAACCTCTCCACATCTATCTTCAGTATCCTACAATGTACGGTCTGTCCGATTCTGACGCGCTCGGTCGGGTCGGAGACGTGCCGGTCCGACAAGTTCTTGATGTGAATGTAGCCGGATAAGCCGTTGTCGAGCCGTATGCGGACGCCTGTTGCTTGGCCCGGACAAGCGCCGGCGTCGAAATGGTTCCACACCTGATAACATAAAATAAATTAGAATACTGGTAAAAAAAGGAAATATTTATTTGCGACTAGTGACGAAGAATTTACGACTAGAAGAGCGCAATTAAATGTAATTTTAAGAGATTTTAGTACAGGACCCCAATAAATAGGTTATGGCATAACCTATTTCTTTGCAAAGGACTAGAAAGTTAAACAAAATTATGCAATAAAAAAAAATATAAATTCTAAAGTCAACATTATTTTAAAGCATTTCGAACAGCTAACTAATAGGAATAAAGGTTTTATATAAAGTCATACCTCAGAAAGTTCAGGGAAGTCATTTTTGTGACAGAAGGGGCACTCCCACAGTCCAGTCTCGTCATTCCTCACAGGATTGGCTTGGTCCAACATTTCTCTCTGTGGCTTCCTGTGAGTAATTCCAACTACTGACGCCAACACCATCTTTCCCACGTATAAAGATTCTGGTGTCTCCTTCGTTAAAACATCGAATAGTTCTTCCGCAGTCGTCGAGCGATAAGCAACCCTAAGGTCTTTATACCTAGAGTTTAATTCTTCTCGAATATCGTACAGTGTAATACTCTTGTTACCAAAGCCTTGCCGCTCTAACTCTTCAGCAAAAGCGTCCAAATCTAAGTCTTTCAGTCTTTCAGGTGCTTCTAGAATTTCTTCTAAAGCTCCAGCAGGATTTGCGTCTTCATCTTCGTACTCTAGCGCATCGACGGCCATCTTTCGTGCCCATTCGTACGTTTCCGGATGCACTCGGGAGCCGTCCAACACTTCTATATACGCTTCCGTACTGTCACCGAGACTGCTGGTATCTATTTTGATGAAACCTGAACAGTTGATGAAGACTTTTGGACCCATGTGGCATACTGTGACGAGTTGTGTTCTGTTTTCTAGTTTTTGATTGGTCTGTTTGAAAAGTTTTATTAGTGCTTGTGCTTTTCTTGGTCCTAGACCGCAGACGAATTGTAGAAGTTCTGTCCCTCGGCCTGTTAAGACCGCTTCATTGACATCCACGCCTACTTCATTCACTCTGTTCACGAATTCAAGCTCTATGCCTTCAAGTAAATCCTCTTTAGTTATTTGGTCCTGCATTGAGTGGTATCTAAGGCAGAGTATTTCCTCGTCCGGGCCGCATAGTTGTGATATTTCCATTAGAGGGTCCTGCAGTAAGCGGGCTTGGCAGATAGCTTGACGGAGAATGTCGGGGTATTCCCTGAAATCATGCTGTGGACAAAACAAATGACTGCTGAATTCTTCAACCAAAAACAGCCCAAACAAATAGATGCGACGCGACCGAAACTTAAATTGATAGCTATTGTTTGCGAAAGTGAGATTTAATAATTTTCTTGATTTGAGAAGTTATGTTACACTCAGAAAATCCCAGTTTCTTTTCAAGTTCTTGATAAGTCACTCTGTCGGTTCTATTTTTGACATTGAAATTGAATATGCTTTCGGAATCCAAGGAAAAGTGCTCTAAAAATAGATGTAGTCCGGTGGTCACTATAACAATATTCGAGGGGTTTTCAGAACTTGATCAAGTCACAGTATCAAAGAGGTTTCCATAGTCTGATTTATTGATAAAATGCAATATTACTTACCCGCCCGCGAATACTATTACTATAGATCTTGCTGATATGATTTTCAGCGATCTCTATAGGTATCCTAGGGAACTGTTCGTCTTCTACAAGTTGTTGCACGCAGTCCGACACGTCTGCTTTTACGTTCATAGCCTCGCGCGATTCGCCGCCGATTACTATGACGTGAGGCTTTTTGCGTAATATGAATCTGTGCAGGAAATAATGTATTAAAACGATTATACTTATATATGTCATGTAGTTATTTTAAGACGCATCATTATTAACCAACAATTTTGATCAAAAGAGGTGACCCAGTTTAGTATAGACGTTTGCCCCACTAACAAAATATCATGTACACTAGAACTATTAACCTCATAGTAAAGCGTTTGACCTGTAGCACTCAATTTCGAAACAAAATGTCTGTATAAGTCCGGGGTTCTTTTGACAGGCAAGTTCACTTATGCGACTTATTCGTAAATGGCAGACGCTATTTACTATCTAATCCATAACATTAATATTATATTGTTTGGCAGGCGCAACGGTTCGATAGTTACCTGCGCAATGCAGTCATGTCAGCCTCTTTGTTCTGTCTCTCGAGCGCATCCCATGCGTTGCGTCGGTACAACAAATGAGGTAGACGCAGATGGTCCGCTAACTCCCCTCCTCCTCCCACGACGCATGCGAATGCACTGTGTTGCCTATCCGGCACGTATGCGATTGACATTACGCGGAGACCTAATAGGAAATGTGTAAAGATTTGTAGTAATATACAACATGTCCCAGGATTAACGCACAACCTCTTAAGGGGTCATTGTAGTCATCATTATGAACAACTTTTACTATGGGACCCAACCTGAACTCTCCAACGACAAACTGCCTTTTACTTACTGAACGTATTTTAACCATATAGATTAAAAAGTACTTCTCAAGATTTGGGGCCCTCCTAGGACCGGGCGCCCGGGGCGGAGCGCCCCAGACACCCCCCCTTAGTCCGTCAAAGAGTGGTAGCTCTAACTCAAAGCCGTGACGTGGTACCAGCGTGTGAACTTACCGTTAGAATCCGACCATTCTTCGTCATCGTCGTCCGACACTCTGGATTCATACGGTGCTACCTTGAGCCAGTCGTACAAGCGACGGCGACAACACCTATACAAAACCAGAGAAAATTATGTACATTTGAGAAATAAAAAGGGTAAGTAACAATTTGAAAAAAGATAATGATTTGAAAAAAAAAATATGTTAAATTAGAGCATTTTCCCAATAACTTAATATGTGAATATTTTAGATTATGTTTATATTACATAGTGAAATTAATTTGTAAAGTTATGTGTAACGCGGATAAAAAACTGAGAATGGCGCAAAATCTACCACGCGTATTTATCTGAAACCTTCACCAATTTAAAGATAATTTAATGATTGATCTTTTAGTATACGTGTTTTATTAAAATACGTTTTCGTTTTGTGTATAAAAATTAATAATGCGTCAAATTGAGGACAGCGCTCCTTGATGGACGAGTCCTATTACTGGCTCAACGTACGACGCGTTGCGTGAGCTCAGTACAGAACACGCAGGCTAACTACTCAAGGTCACTGGCATATATCTGGGTCTTAATGTGCACAATGCGCAGTGGCACTTATTGATGTGTAAAATCTTCTCGCTATAAGTGAGAGTGATTTCGTAAAAGGGACGGAAGTATGTAGACAGGAAGTGATAGCTTGAACATGGAATAAGTACTTTATAATAGCATGGATTTAGTAAGTACTTTATGATAGCATGGAATTAGTAAGTACTTTATAATAGCATGGAATTAGTGAACTCATGGAATTAATAAGTACTATATAGATTGTAAGTAGAGGGGGTCGAATTTCGACCACTAGAGCAATGAATAATAATTCGAAAAAAAAAACAGTATTTAGCTTTTTTTTAATCCTGAGGTTAATTTCTGTCGGTGCTCAGTTGCTTATTACCAAGTTGAGATGTCAGCTGTTACTTACACATCAAATGCGACTACTAAGGGTCGCTCGTTTTTTAAATTTTTCGACTACGTTCAGCCAAAGTTATGTCTAAGAATGACAGTTTGAAAAGGTGACATGTTCCCGCTATGTGGAAATGAAATTTTATTTTAAAATTGCTTAACTTGTCGTCCTACCACTGAAATTATGAGCTTTTAGCCATCACACTGAGAAATAGAAGTCCATACCCGCCGTCTTATATTGAAGAAGACAACCACTAAACGTATTTCTATGTTCAGTCTACTTACTTTAGTATATATTCCTTGGACTCCTGCAGTAGCAAGGCTTGTAGCTCTCTCCTCAACTCCGGCATCACGATCTTGGTGAGAGCTATTGTCACAGCTTCGGCTCGCAATTCGTTCCACGCTTCTACTGTGGCTGCAAATTCGTCCTATGAAGAAGGGAACAGTTGATTATGTGCAGTGAAGGCATAGAGACCCTTTGCAAAAAGATTATTCCTATTTGTCAAGAATCTATATCTTTTATACATTTGTAATAAAATAGTAACGGAGTCAAAACTGTACATTGAACATTTTTTAATAAAGTGCTACGAAGTGTGGATAATTCTGATGCCGAAAATATAGTTTGTCTGGGTTTATGTTCCGAATTAGCGCAAAAACTACTGAATAGATTATTTTCAAATGTTTCACAAATATTTCTTAAATGTCACGTCATCGAATAGGCTATATTATTGTCACGCTATTTGCTATGGGGGATTAGCAATATTGCATCATGTCCGTATTCCTCAAAAGTTTAGCGCGAGAATTTATTAGACAAGAAAATAATAATGTGGCTGTTATTTTATTATATTGTAGTGTCTTACGACACTAATAAACTGCACTAATTTCAATTCTTTCTTTAACTTTATTCTAAACAGAAATGTTAAAAAAAAATATGGCAATAACCATAGAATAATGACAAGCAATAAACGTGACCATTTTTTGTTGCACTAAGTGTACAATGCGCGAACTTACTCCCACTACGCCAAAACCTTGCCTAGTTACGTGCCGGATACTGTAAACATTTGTGCAGTTGTTTTCCGAAATGTCACTGAAAATGTGTTAAAAAAACAAGATGGCGGCGTTAGTTCCGATTTTGCCCACGCGCCGCAATAACCTTGTAGCGGTATAACTAAAGCGCCATCTCCACGGATGAGAGAATTGCGGCGATAGTCACGCTGTGCCTTCAAATATTGCCGCGATGATATTGTTACCTTTGTAGGAAATATTTAGAACCTATTATTTATCTATGTTATTGACGATTATAACGTTACATAAGCCCTAAAACCACAAAACCCTACCTCCAAAAAGCTTATTGTTCATAGTCCTTACGGAACATTTGAAATCACAGGAGTTATCAACATACCTTCTGATAAAGATTTTTGAGCTCCTCAAGATAACTGATAGTGGTGTTCCCTTCAATCTGTTCGCTTATGTTCAGATCGAGCAGTTTGTCTTCCGAAGCCATCGTCAGCTTCAGGAACTGGTCGCCTGTTAGGTCACGAACTGGCTTCTTTTTCAGGTATTTCAAACTGATAACAGAACAAATGTGAAGTCATTACTGGCAAAAACAAAATGGGAACATGAAGTCGTTTGAAAATATACTTTGTATTTATTTTTTCGCCGTAGTCAGCCATTGTCAGCCATAGTCAGGAAGCGGCTGAACATTCGGGCCGATTCTTCAGAGTAGACTCCCTGGTTGGTCCTACACAATTTGCTTACAACCATGGCCACAGTGCGGGCTTATGACTTAATTTGTACCGCCAGACAATTTAATTTCAATTCATAAATAACACAGACAACAACCTGCAACCTGTTATAGCAACTTACCCGAAACACGCGTGGTTCTCGTCAATCTCCTTCAGCCCTCGGAGCGTGGGCTTCACAGTGAGTGTAGCACGGTCGCGCAACGCGTCCCGCAACGTTGCTCGCAACAACGGTTCGCGAGCTAGTTGCACGCCACACATGTATACTGCGCGGCGTACCACTTCCTGTGCTGAGCCCATTGAACCAGCCTAGGAGGAATAAGTTTCAATTACTTTTTTGTTATTTTGGAGGAATTTAGTATAGTAACTACAGTTATATAGTATCGTCTGTTAAAGATGTCACGGTGTAAGTATTATATTTTGAGAAGATAGAACAGCTTGCACCATACTCTAATCATCATTGCAATAACTACTTACCACAATCTATACAACATTCGTTCTTGTTTACACAAAACCCGAAAAGGGGTCATTGTACTCATCATTTTGAACAACCTTTTCTATGGGACCAACCTAGAAATCACGAAAAAAAATCTGCTGTTCCATACATTTTGTCGATTTATGTGAACACAAATGTATGGAACAGATGATTTTTTTTTCGCGATTTCAAGGTTGGTCCCATAGAAAAAGTCGTTCAAAATGATGAGTACAATGACCCCTTTTCGGGTTTAGTGTAAACAAAAACTAATGTTGTATATTAGAAATGAAATGCTGTTTGTTGGTAAACGCATCACTTTAGAACGGCTGGACCAATTTGGGAAATTTTTGTTTTAAAATATTCGTAATAGGCCGAATCAGGGAGGGGCTTGTGGCTAAGTAATAAAAGGCCGCACGGGTCGATCGATCAGGGCAAGCCTTGCTGCGGTTGGTCCGTGGTAGGTGACCATCTTTACATACCAAGACCCCTCTTTGCCTTGGAAAGCACGTTAAGCCGTTGGTCCCGGCTGTCATTTGTAAATGATAAATGATTTAGTTTCTGTAAGTTTGTACAAACACTTTTACACGTCAATCATATTTTTTTTTTTTAACTAGATGAGGTCAGCGTTTCGTATCTGACTACTCTGAGAAGAAAGGCCGAAACAAACTCAGAGGTCTCTTTTAAAGTCCAGACATAATCTTGGTCAGATCATGTGAAGACCATGTAGATTGGTGCCTGAAATGATCTTTTGATCACACAGATTGACACCTGTCAAGTCAGTGGACGCATTTGTCAGTAGTCGTGCAGGTCAACTCAGAACTTACTTTCACAGTCGTTACGTGTCGTCAGAAACCCGAAAGTCTGACAACCAGTCTTAGCAAGGGATATCGTGTTACCCAGTAACTGGGTTGTGGAGGTCAGATAGGCAGTCGCTCCATGTAAAATACTGGTATTCAGCAACATCCGGTTAGACTGGAACACGATTCCAAAATAGTTAGGAAAAGGATGATGATGAGTCCGAATCAGGTTCTTACAGGAAATATTTTTTTTTTAAATTGCCTAGGAAAACTAAAAGTGCATTTTGAATTTTGTATGAATTTTTGAAATTTGGACAGGACAAACGTTTGCGGATCAACTAAAGACCGGTCGCGAAGCAGAAGGAAATTTGTACAATGACCCCTTTTATCCCCCCGCCCCTCCCTTGACCTTTTTGGCATTGCACAAGTTTTGATTGTTTTTGTTGTTTAAATTAGTTTTAAATGCTATATTTGTATTTCTTGTGCGTGCCCCGAATAAATATTTTTCTTTCTTTTTCTTTATTTCTTTCATTAATTATCTCTATCGCTCACGCACAATTGTATTGCCACCGCACTCGCACATTAGAAGGACCTTAAAATGCGCGAGCGCGACGGCAATACAATTGTGCGCGAGCGATAGAGATAAGTAATGAGGGGTCTATGTTATAGGGTTTGGTTTCCGCACTTAGTCCTTCATGTGGACCATTGTGCGTGGGCCATGGCGGCCGTCAGTTGTTTGTAATGAGGGGTCATTGTACGAAATTCTTTCTGCTTCCCGACCGGACTTTAGTAACTAAATATAGGGTCAGCAGATCAAACAGGACGAATAAATGCGCTAACACACGCTATAACTTCGAGAAAATTAAAGTTTGGCGTATCAAGCTTCTTTGTTAAAAACGTTGGCAAAACTGGAAAGTCACGTGATCCTGTAATAAAGTGCACCTGCACCACTACTTGTAACACTTCTCTGAACAATATTTGTCGATGATAATAGGGAATATGCACGTAATTCAAAACTTATCCATTATTTTAATTAGAGGCGGTATGAATAAACGGGGCAGTCACTGGACAGCTTCCGCACAAACCCGTTACTAATTAACAAACATATTGCTGAATATCTGCAAGAACGATAGATTGCAATAAGAAAGAAAGAAAAAAAACATATATATATTTTAATATACATTGTGTAGGAGTTAATAAACAAATTCCATTTTTTTTTTACATTTTGTAATACATTACTTATTTCACAATTCATTTATTTATGTAGCGTTTTTTTTGGTGGAATGGAATGCAAACTCAAAACGCGTCCTCATTGAAAATGCCGGAAGTGACGAAAAATACTGTGTGAATAAAATCTATTCTTTGCTAAGGCCCGTATTTATAGAACTTTACTCACTACTCAAGCATTACTTAAGACTAAATTCAAGCCATTGGATTGGTTGAATTTAGTCCTAAGTAATGCTTGAGTACTGAGTAACATTCTATAAATACGGGCCTAAGTGCTTGAAATCTCACTTATGGTAAATAAGGAATAATTTAATTTTTAAGATTTGGGGCTAAAAAACAAATGTAAACAAAGCAGTTTCGTGGATAATGACGTCACATCATGACCGCGACAGAAACAGACGTTTGAACTGTAGTAGAAAATTGTTGGAGTTTCATAATTTTTTTGAGCATCAATCAGTAGTTCAATTTAACTTTCAATACTTTCCTCTATTATTGATTTAGTGAAAAAAAAAAAATACATGCATATTCCCTGTGCTATCCAGGGACCATACAACCCCGGTTAAGGGTTAAGCCTTTCGAAGGGCTAACCCATTTAATGGGTTACCTTTATCATGATGTAACCCATTGAAAGGGTTTTATACTAGAAACCCAGTGAAAGGGTTACCTGATAACCCATTGAATGGGTTTTATACTTGAAACCCAGTGAAAGGGTTACATGATAACCCATTCAATGGGTTCTATACCTACTTGAAACCCATTAACATGAAAAAATCATAATATTATGTTATTTCGATATCCGCCTAGCACGCGTAGCATGACCAATTCTATCTCTATTCTACCCAGGGACTATTTTGGTTACCATTTTATAAAAACCCTATCGAAAACCCTTTCATTGGAAAGGGTTTTCGATAGGGTTTTTCTAAGCAGTTAATCAATGGGTAACCAAAATGGTCCCTGATTCTATCATGCAGGTCCTACTCACATATTCGGCAGCGGCTTCAAGCGGCGGAACGGGTTGCTGTTCGACCTCATGTCGCTGGTAGTTGTCGCGAACATTCTCCGCAAACTGCTCCGGAGTCAGACCGAACTTCTTTACCAGAGGTTCTGTATACATAGACATACAAAAGCTGTATTGGATCTGGTAATTATTAAAACACGACATAAACTAACTCTTAATTACTCTCGCGGGGTCTGACAGAGCCCGGTTGTAATTTAAGAGCCTATACTACCTCAAATGGCTTAGCATGATCCTCCGTTATGTCGAAATTACTGCAGCATTCATTTTGAAATAAATATATGGTAAAGTTGAGGATTCTTGTTAAGTACTGTTTGACGAAAACACGATTCCATAAAAAATTCTTCATAGAAAAAAATTCCAAAGTTACCTCCAAACCGAACAATAAACCGCTGGTATTGAAAAAATACTTCAAATTAGATAATGAAACTTTGCACATTAACTGAACTAACTATAAAGCAGGTTTTATGTTATTTTTTTTTAATTACCATTATTTTTACCGTAGAAAGAAATAAACTAAATGTCGGTGCCTTGGAGTCTTCTCCCTGCCGTCCTGTCACGCTTGCTCGCGTAACAGCCAGCTAGTTGTGTGAGCGAGTTAAAAAGTGAGGTGGCGCTGAAGTAGTATAGACCCTTAAGCATTCATACTTCTGAGATTTTTACGTCTACGACCTTTTCCTTCCCGACAGGTGATTAATCACCTGTCGGGAAGGATATTCATCATCATTTCAGCCGAAAGACGTCCACTGCTGGACATAGGCCTCCCCAAAAGGGGGGGATGGTGACCATAATCGCCACGGTTAGCAGGCGGGTTGGCGATCGCAGTATGGTGTTAAAAAATGCATAGAAGCGCTGCAGCTCATTCTCTAGTAAGTCACTTTTCCCCACGGGAAGAAATAGGATGGTGCTATTCTTTTCGTCCAGCACCACACGGAACAAATAAAATTACTCCTTTAATATTACTTACCTTTAGTTAGCAATTTTTCTAGAATTCAGTGTTTTATTAGTAATCAAAAATCGGGGACCCCACGCGACTGATAATGTAAGTATTTTGGCGCGAGTAATTAAGGGATAAGAAGCATTACTAACAGGCTTGTTTTATTAAACCGCTCTACTCTCTTTTGGTGTGAAGTGTGCTTTAGTTTGGATCGTGATCGGTAGAAAACTGAGGGTCTACTCGGAAGCGATAATTCGAAGTATCGCCGTTCCTTGACTCCCAAAGTTTCCTTATTTGACTTCGAATCCTTACCCGACTTGCAAGTCGAATTTAGACTTTTGACTATCTCTTTGACTGTCTTTTTTTTTTCTTTAGCCGTAGTCTGCCTTAGTCAGCCGTAGTGAGGAAACGGCCGAACATTTGGCCGATACTTCGAATTTATCTTCGGAGTACACCCTCTGGTTTTAAAGAAAGCATCGGTAAAAAGCACAAGCGGCGAAAGCATAAGTATCGGTGTTTTGTGGGCCCAGATTATAATCAAACAAATTAAATCATGAACATACTTATGTAAATCCGTCCACCAGCATTATATCTAATTTATTTTTTTTGTATCCTTTATTAAAATGGTTGGAAGAACTAGGTTCTTAATAATTAATTACAATCTAGCATAGACTAATGTGACTATAAGCCTATAAGACTGTAGCGGCATCAACATCGCCGCATGCGAACAACACGTCACACTGACGTCACGCAAAATCCTGCATCACGCAAGCAGAATTTACCGCGCGACTAGCATATATACAACATCCCGAGATCAACCGTCGGGCAGTCGCCCACCAGACTATTTAATAATGTGCGCCTTATTTGTGAAGAATAAACACTTTTTCTTTCTCTCTTCAATCACACATCATGAAATTGCCGTCCAAAAGTAACAACAAAAAACATGATGCTTCCAACGATGCCTCGTTTGTCAAAATACGACGAGTAGTTTAGGAGTTATGAGGAGATGCGTATGGCATTAACTCCGCCTCGGTACATTAATGTGCTTAAATGATTAAATAAATAAATACATAGCCTGCTAAAATCACAACCCTTCTTTGGCTTTGACCTTGCCATAGTCAGGGTGAAAAGAAAATCATCATCTCACCAATGCCAGCCTTCCTGCACAACTCGTAAGGTCCGGAGCGCGCTGCGTACTTGACCTCCGAAATCAGTTCCTCATCAGGTGCAGCGGCTTCCACTGCTGCGGCTGCCTCTTCAGCGTCCTCGCCATTCCTGTCAGCTTCCTCACGTGCTTGCCGCCTAGAAAATAATAATGTTATACTTAGTGCAAATGCATGTGACTTATATGACATTGACATTTTAATGAGGGTTTTCTGAAATAACGTTAACTATACTCGGAATTTTAATTCGATTCCAGATTTGACAATTTCAGTGTTGCAACGTTATGACAAGTACTAAATAGTGACGTTGCGAAATTATTCGATATGGAAATGGAATATTTCCAGATCGATTCTTCTCGTTTATAATTTTACGCTCGTAAACTAAGTATATCAGGAAATTAAATATTTCTGAACCAATAATTTAGTTTTGACGATTAATTAACGATTTGAGACTTTTCTTTTATAATTGTGTGTGAAATAAATAAAAAAATGTGATCATGAAGGAACATGACAAATAAAACAGATAGATAGATGTATTATGGTAATAAATGATTTTATAAATTGTCGCCGTCATCGCTATCGCTATCGCTGTCACTTTCTGTAACATTTATTATAAATGTGTCTGTGATATTGTCAATTAACATATCTAGCCTACTCATTTTTTGCTCTTCTTTGACAACATGGGATACGCATTTAGACCATTCGGTAGCCGTAATTTTTTTAATGCCTTCCTGAAATAAATTTCTCACGTCTGTCAATTTGAAGGTTTTATTATTTTAGCTACATGCCCCTTTACCTGCGCCCATATCAATTCGATAGGGTTTAGCTCGGCTGTTTATCGATTTTTGTGTTCATCACTACACTATTATATGTGGTATCATTATTTCACAAAATGACAGTAGCTAATGTCAAATCTGGAATCGAATTAAAATTCCGAGCTTAGTTGGCAGCACTGAGACCTCAGGTCTTGGCACCTGTCAAAAGTGTCAAAGCGCCTATATTTTCTTTAGTCGTGACTGAATGATAAACGAATGATTTGACGATGATTGCAACGATTTACGCACGCTCATGAAATTGTCATGTTTTGGAGCGACAAACTTATGACAAAGTTCAAATTCCATTGCAACCGAATTTTTGAGAACATTTTTGTACAATTCCTCACTCAAAAATCAACTTAGAATACACAATGCTAAAGTAGACAGTTGAGTATCGAGACCCCAGAGATCGAGATCTTGCCTCAGAAAGTACGTTATTCCATTGGTCCCGGCTGGCATTCGTAGATGTTTGACAATCTTTACAGGTAGTCAGAAGCCCAAAAGTCTGACAACCGGTCTTACCAAGGGGTATTGTGTTACCCAGTAATTGGGTTGTGGAGGTCAGATAGGCACCCGCTCCATGTAAAATACTGGTATTCAGCTACATCCGGTTAGACTGGATGCCGACCCCAACATAGTTGGGAAAAGGGCTAGGCAGGCTAGACTATACTCCATTTGAAATAAGATTAGACATTTAAATAAACTTGTTTACAGTCCGTTCAACCGATTTTGACTTCTATTGCGTACGCATAAGGATGGCATTAAAAGCAAAAACGTGGTTACAATACCAACTGTTTATTACAGTTTCCATTTGTCATGCCGTCAACGCAATAGAAGTTAAAATCGGTTGAACTGACTGTAAAAAAGGCTTATTTAAATGTCTAATCTTATCTCAAACCGAGTATAGTTTCATGGTATACTCGTTACAATTGACGACCGCGTACTGTGACTTATACGTCGTTGACATGAGGGGGTCTCCTCCAAAGATAAATCCGAAGTATCGGCCGAATGTTCGGCAATTTTCTGACTACGGCTGACTATGGCTGGCTTTGACAAAAAAAAAAAAAATACGTTCAAAGAGATAAGTCAAAGTAAAAAACGTGACTTGAAGTCTGGTAAGGATTCAAAGTCAAATAAGGAAACTTTGGAAGTCAAGAAACGGCAGAACAATCGGCTGATACTTCGGAGTAGGCCCCAAGGTTTCAATTTCAGTACTCACTTTTTCTCCTCTAAATTCCGTTTTCTCTCTTTATTGCGCTGCACTTTCTGCATCTCGGGCAGATCGGTGGAATAGTACAGTAGGAAATGGGTGTGCACGTCGCGTAATTCTTCCGGAGTCTGCACGTTCTTCAACCTAGAGAGATTAATATTTATTTACTTGCTAAGCCAATCAAAGACATCAGTGATTTGCGGTGAAGAAGAATGAACTGAAAAAAAGTTATTCCTTCTCTACAAGAGAAGAGTCCATTGGCCTGTATCAAGACAGTTACTGTTACAAGTTATATTAATACAATACAAAAGTCCACAGATCCTGCTCATTTTACCAAAGAGGAAAATAAAGTTGGTCAAGTATAACTCTTTTTATAACAGATGCTGTAATTCTGAAGTTCTCTTCTGATGTGATAATCACCCACTTATCGATCCACTGAGTACAATTTATATTTATTTTATGACAAACATATTCATATTCATATATTTATTTGCATTCCATAGCACATAATATAGTGACCTAAAAGTTTCCCTAACCACTTATTTCTCATTTCCTATCTCCCATACCTCTCGATGTCCTCATCTCTGATGAGCCGCATGTTTTCCGGGATGGGCGCGTCAGGGTTTTCCATCACTTTGTCCAGTTGGTAGTCGCGCATGTTTTCGAATAACTTCAAGAGGTTTTCTTTGCGTTGCTTCAGTTGGCACCACTGGGCGAAACGGAAAGAAAACCAGTTGTGAATTTTGACATAGTAGTTATACAACATTATTTTTAGTATAAGCGAAACCTGAATATAGTTTGTTCAGAATAAGAAACTGAATCGATTTCAATAATTTTTACACCATGTTATATTTTGTCCCAAAAATATTTAAGTGTGATGGAAAATGTTATCACCATTTAATTACTTACAATACAATCGCCGTACGGTTAGGTACCTACTGCCAAATTATTATCAATGAGCGCAAGACGACCCTGGAGGCGCGGGAGCGCCGTTAGCATGTTTTTGTACGGACAACCCGGTAACATAACAACCTTATAACTTTGTGATTTTTCATGATATAGTTTTGAAAAGCTGTACATAAATTCTTCTCATAAAAATACTAGGACACGTGTTTCGGGTTTCGCATATACTAAAACTGAAAAAACGGGCGTCGAGTGACTTTTATAAAATTGACATAAGGTGTTAGTAGTGTAAGTAACAACTACTGTGTGTTCACTTATAACTTGCAATAATAAATAATTTTGCAATCATGTGTCAGGTTGTATGTTGATCTAAATATGATTCGCGGCCGTAACGCGTACACTCTCTCTAAGTTCTCTAAGTTCATGGAATCCACGGTCCGGGGTCCGGTCCGGTAGGTTCGTGGATTCTACGAAGAAAAGCCATATTTGTTACTGCCGTGAATCATATTTAGATCAACATACAACCTGGCACAGACCTGCAAATTGCAAAAAACTTAAGAAAATGTGAATTTCGCGGGCTTCCTTAGCGCATGCCCTTTAAACTCAAATTCAAATGTTGACATACCTTGGCATCATACTTGTAGACCTTCCACAGATCATTAATACTGAGCTCCGGCTGAACATACTCCTTGCGGTAGAATGCTATGAATGGCACTTCCAGCGTTTGGTTCCTCATGAAGTCTAATGCTTGACGGATCTTTGTTATTGTGCTATTACCCCTGCGAATATATTTGTAAACGTTAATATCCTAACAGAGATCGATAATAGAGTATACTACATTTGAAATAAGAATAAAAATGTAAATGAACCTTTTTTACAGTCCGTTCAACCGATTTTGACTTCTATTGCGTTGGTGGCATGACAAATGGCAGCTGTAATAAACAGTTGGTATTGTAACCACGTTTTGCTTTTAATGCCATCCTTATGCCTACGGAATAGAAGTCAAAATCGGTTGAACGGACTGTAAAAAAGGTTAATTTTAATTTCTAATCTTATTTTAAATGGAGTATAGTAATATCTGAGACTACGTATGGGCTAACGTAAGGCTTCCCACACTGAACAGTGTGGGGTTTCGGGTGTTAGAAATCGGTCGAGTTCTCAAAAGATACATAACGCCTAGCTGGTTACTTCAAAAGACAAGACAATCGTTTATTTTTTCTGTTATAACGAAAACCGACTGAAATACTATGTAGAAATAGAAAAGTTGCGAAAAAGTATTTGTTTGCGGAGGTTATTTTGTTTACCAAAGACACACTACGTCAATTTGCCGTGTTATAGCCATTTCATACCACTGTCAAAGAATGATAGCTGTTATTCGAATATACTAACAATTGAAGTTGGTAAAGTTTTCAAAAAATAATAGGCCTGTTTTGACATTTAACTTGAATCGATTTATCGTGAGTCGCTATGGTCAATCGCGACGTAACTAGTGAAGTAACCATACGACTCGGTATCCGATACTCACGATAAATCGATTCAAGTTAAATGTCAAAACGGGCCTATTATTTTTTGACAAGTATAGTCGTAGTCAATTTTGATAAACAACGAATTTCGCTGATATTATTATGACTATGACAGGGATTTAGTTAATTTGATAAACAACTAATTAACCTGATATTATTGACTATGACAGGGATTTAGTCAAAAGATAAAAAATAATAATTTCCCAAACACTACTTCTTTAACAGAGCAACTAATCGACGTGTTTTTTTTTGCATAGAGATATTTTATGGTCTAGAGATTGACAAAGGCTAGTTTTTTTTAGCTGAAAAATAGCGACACACAGGAGCGAAGCCTACCTAGTATATTTATATACCAACCTGCGGGTCCTCTCTCTAGATTCCTGTGCATCTGGTTTAGAGACGGGCGGCTTCAAGAAAGCTTGCTTGTATATCCATTCAGCCTCATCTTCTAATTCTGTGCTCCCTTCTTCTACTGGCGTTATCGGCACCTCACGAGTTTGCATGCGCTCTGGCACGTCTGTTTTACGGATCTGTGTGTAAACAGGCGTAGTTTTAGATGGAATGATTAACAAAATTATATCAAAAACGATTTTAAGTTTAAGTCTCAATTAATTGCTAACCAGTATGCGTTTTTTAATCTCATCTATTCCAAAAGAGCTAGTTTATTCTTCGTAAACAGGAGCTAAAATAGCTCTTTTATCCCTAGGGACAAAAAGTGATTTAAATTTGGAATGTAGAATTATTCAAATAAAAACATTAGCCTCTAATTATTTCTATGTTATGTGTCTTATTATTCCAAATTTTACGTAGATAAATAAACGTACTATTCTTATTCATAAGTTGCACTTACTTATTGTTCTCATAGAGGGTGATGAAAAGTAGAGTGTCCACCTCGGGAACAACACTTTTTTTAAGCTCGAGTGACGTACTTTGAATCCCTTGCACACAAACACTCTCACCTTTAAAATACTTGTTTGCTCCCTGGGCAAACAATTAAAGCCCACTTACACGACAGAGTTCGTGCTAAGCACAAATTTTAAAGTCCATCCTTCACATTTCGTTGGATTGGATGGAGACATTTCAATTATGTTTAGAAGTAATTGTATCACTGATTATTAAGCAAGAGGGCCTTATTGTATTGTAGTGTTTAAAATGACATTGTTTAACTAGTCGCGTTAAACAATGTCATTTTAAAAAAGTGAGTCATCAGTGCAACTGCAGGGTAAAGGTGTTTTAATTTGTTGCGACCCGATTGGTCGAGGGGCGGGGCTAGGCCGGCAGCGATGACTCGCTATTTTCTTATCGAGAATGGACTATAATGTTGAATTCATTTTATTTACAAACCTCATTGTCCAAATCAGTGAAGTGGCTTCTCTTCAACTCGCTGGGCTCGTATATCTCGAAAATCGACTTTTTGCTCGGCCTTTTAGGTTTACCTTTCTTTGTTCTACGCTTTTCGCCTAAATAGAAAAAAAAAACGCAAGTTTACTTAACAGGATAGTTAAAAAAACACGATAAATTGTCCAGGTGATTTCGAATATTTATGGTGTTTCAAAATTAACCCGACAAACTTTAAGGACTGCTGTAGACCATCGAACTGAATAACTTTTACTATCGGACCAACTTTGAAGTCGCGAAAAAAAATCTGCTGTTCCATACTAAAGTTTAATACCTACTGTTCTAAACTGTATGGGACAGTTTTGTTTTTTTTTTTTGCATTTTCAAAGTTGCACTCATACTAAAAGTTATTCAGTTCAATGGTCTAAAGCACCTCTTAAAGTTTGTTGGGTTCATTTTGAAACACCATACATATAGAATATCTCTCTGCGACACGGTATCGAACTCAAAATAATGACGTTCAAGCGATGCCCTCAGTTTTAAACAATCAATTTACTATTCTCAAATAACAAGTCAGCTTTGTACAGACGCCAGCACATCAAGCTACTACAATCTGTAAAATTGATTTAATAGATTTTCAACTTTATCACTACAGCATAAGGTTCAAGGTTGATTAGGAAAATTTGACAGTTTCGGGTAGCTTGACCTGCTGGCGTCTGTACTTCAGACTGGTTGTTGCTATTTTGCTAAATGACACCAGGTTTGAATACAGATTTTGTTATCAGATTTAATGGGTTATTCGAAAAGGGGCAAAACAGAACAAAATTTCTGTTCCGAAAGTATTGGATAAAAGTGTAAGCAAATATCATTCAGGTTAAATTACTAGTACCGATACCACTTTCATCTGTTTATAGAAGCTTTATAACTTTACTAGCTACGCCCCGCGGTTTCACCCGCGTAAGTCTCGATCTCGTGAGGGGTATAAAAATTAGATAGTAGCCGATTCTCAGACCCACTGAATATGCATATAAAATTTCATAAAAATCTGTCAAGCCATTCCGGAGGAGTATGGTAACTAACATTGTGACACGAGAATTTTATCTACAATATTTAACAAAAACCCTGTTGTTCCTTCTACCTACGTTTTAAAAATCGGTATACACCGGTTATCGGTATATCGGTACAATCGGTAAAGCAAGTCTTTTATAGAAACTGTTCAACAAAAATAATTAAAATAAACATTTCATTATTAATATTTGTAATGTTTAACTGATTTCTTACCTCTTAATTCTTTGATTTTGACTTCTCGACTAGCCAATGCTTAATTTTTTTAAATTATAGTTCCACCAATGTTGTGCTTGTAAGTAAATGTATACGTCCCTAAAAGTAACAACAGGGTTTTTGTTACATACTGTTTAAGATATTATACCACTTTTTCCAACAATAATTGGTTGAATAACAATAATCCTAACTAATATTATTAATTCGAAAATGAATGTTTGTTACGCTTTCACGCTAAAACGGCTGAACGGATTTGGGTGAAATTTTGCAAACAGGTAGACCGTGACCTGGATTAGGACATAGGATACTTTTTATCCCGGTAGTACGATCCCGTGGGATGAACGCGGGCGAAGCCGCTGGAAAAACTAGTGAATTATAATTCAAGAATCATCGACGAATACTGATGATTTAAATTAGAATTTCGAGAGTAATTATTCAAAGCACTCAGTTTGTTAAGTGACACTATAAATTGGCATCCACTAGTACGTTTTCTGATCCATATGGTTACATTATCATGAGATACTTTTTAAATAGACCATAAGGACTTACCCTCTTCCTCCTCGTCCTCTAAATACTCATCGAGATCCTCCTCTTCTTCGTCCTCATAATCTTCCTCGCCGTACTTCTCAAACTCGTCGTAATCGAAGTCTACGCCGAATATATCTTGACCTTCTTGTAAGGACCTGCGCACACATAGTATTCTTATTAAATAATATGGTATTTTTTATTATTATTATTTTTTTGTTTATTTATTTTTATCATGTTATTAACTCATCTATTTTTATTTTATTTATTTCCGTATGATCTATCCGTGACATCATAGCGGGCCCTATCAGAATACCAGCGCTGCGACACTTATTTTTAAGTGACGCACTGCACGTGGTCCGACACGCACTTGGCCGGTTTTTTTTGGGTTGGTAATTATCAAATAACTTCTCCCGCTCTGGGCGGAACTATGGCGTGTCAGACTTTTACTGACTAAAACCCACCCGTGTTTCTTCCGTTGCCTGTGTGGCCGCCCTAGCTTTTGGGGTATAGTTCCCTTATTCATAATAAAATTAAAAAGCCTTTATTCTATAGAGGTATGAGGAGCAGGGTGTAAAATTCACTCATCCTCTATTCTATAGAAAAGGGAGGATCCTCCGACCAGACGGGTGTTGTGTCTAGTGGGGAACTGCCCAACGGTTGATGTCGGGACGTCAAATACTATTCGCGCGGTAAACTCTGTTTGCGCGATGCATGATTTAGCGGGACGTCAGTGTGACGCGAAGTTCGCATTTGGCGATGTTGATGCCGCCACAATTAAAACAATATAAACTTTAATGTACTTTTTAATTTATGGTAAAATTAAAAAGTACATTAAAGTTTATATTGTTTTTTTCATTCATACTTACGCATCAGTAAATATAGGTTTCCTCTTCTTCTTACGCTCAGCAATGGGTCTGCCGTCATCGTCTACGATGAAGTCATCTGCATCTGACTCCAGGTCCTCATTATCATCATCATATTCAGCTTCACCGCGCGGCGCAGCTGATTCTGAGCGGTTTTCATCCTCCTGAACATAAATCACTGATTGTTTAGAAACCAGAGAGAATTTTAAACAAATGAATCATCTGCATAAATAATGAAAATGAAATGCTGTTCATTGGTAAGTGCATCACTTAAGAATGCTGGACCGATTTAGCAATTTTTTTGTTTTAAAATGTTCATACTAGTCCGAATTAGGTTTTAAGGGGAAGAAAAATTGAATAAGGAGCGTAGCAAGTGGCGTTCTATTGTTTCTGCCTACCCCCATGGGAAGAAGGCATGAGTTTATGTATGTATGTGTAAAAATTGAATAGTTCCCCAGAAAATTTTGGAATTTGGGAAAAACTGAATGTCCTTTTTTCTATGGGATTTTTGTCCTTATGAATTATTGAAATTTGGACAGCACAATGTCTGTCGGGTCAGCTCGTAATATTATAAAACGTTTGCATGATCAGCAAATCTACAACTAGTATGATTTGTTGAACAAAAACAAAATCAACAGCTAAAATGATTTGTCGAACAATACAAGTTCACTAATTCAATTGATTAGGCTTTTTAATTACCAGGCAACAAGTTTATTTTTATGAAATCTCGGAGTTACAAATGATGTTATAGTTGGAGCAAGGTTTTGCAAAAACCATTAAGATGCTGACAACAGGTAAACCGTTGTCCCTGTCAGACTGCATACAATAGAAAGTGAAGCGCGACGACACAACGCTTGTAATTTATTGCAAAATATGAAGCAATTATTTATTTACTCAATAATGAGTTGAGTAATCGAAAATAAAAACAACCAAGCTCTGCATACAAATAAGATTAAATACCAACCGTACGTTGATATTTAATACAGATATTTTGGATTGAAACTCAAAGTAAAGGGTTAGTTTACCGTTGATTTGTATCGAGAATGTTTTTCTAAACGTGTTTTGGTAACAACCAAGTTCTGAGAAATATGTTCAAGAATCACATATATTTTTTCCACTACCACAAACTATATAGATTTGGCAATTGTTTGTTTAAGACAAGCCTACTTTTAGCATTTGCCTCTCGTGAGCGCCTTAATAAATATATTTATTCTAATTATGACTTACCTCATCTGATCCTCCAACAAATAACTTCTCAGCGATGACTTCTCTCTCAAGCTCTGGGTCATCATTCCCTTCATTGTCACTGTCATCATCCTCCAATCGACGCAGACGCTTGAATTTGTTCTGTTGGTTGAAAATACATAGTATCAGCTCATTGTTATAATAATTATGTTTAGGAAAATTGCACAACTTGTGTAATCATACTAATCATGAAAGAAGGTAGAATTGACATGAGATTTACAATATACCTTTTATAATAAAACTTTAGGATCTTATTTGGAACATTTATAGTTTAAGTTATAATAGGTGTAACTTACTAGTACAAGAACAGTTGTCAAAATTGAATTACGCAGACACGGAAAAACTACTAGAAATTTTAAAATAATAGCTCTCTCGACCTACTCTAATATAAGTCTATTCCTTTAGCTAATTAATATAGTGTGTACTTTATCTACTTTAATATTATTTGTTAATTTATTTAAACATAATATTATCTTAAATAATCTAGTTTTAAAAATAATATACCCAAAGAGTTACTCTTTAAGTCATTGAAAATATTATGTCTCCTTTTTAATTTAACTTAGTAATAAACCTATTGTTGTCTTCATTTTAAATGTTTGATGTAAATCGATGGCCTGGAACACAGGTTTTTCATAAACCTAGTTCAGGCAGGTCTACATTACAGTTAGAATTACATTTTTCCCTGGTTGTAATTAATCTAAATTATAATTTTACTTTACTTTATACTTGAATAAATTTTATTTTATTTTATTTTTATTTTTAATTGATGCACATGTTGCGAACGTTCCCGGTCAACCTCTTTTCGCCCTTATGCCCATAGTAATAAGGTTGAAAAGTGGTCGACCGGGAACTTTTGCGGTAGTACAGGGTTAGTGTTGGCTCACAATCATGTGAAATGTTTAGATCACTATTTACACCCACCATGCATTTATAGACATTACTTTCAGATACCTACAGGATAAGTACAGGCTAAATTCCTACGTGTGGTCTCATAAAAAATACTTACTCTGGCAACTTTGACACCAAGATTCTCCTCAATAAGATCATAATCCTCATCCTCCAATCGGTCATCCAGTTCATCATCACTTTTCTTTCTTTTCTTTGGTCCTGCACTAGCGTCTGAATCCTCTCCATCACTGCCTGACTCCTCTATAGGAGCGTCATCTATCAAGTCTTTAAGCTCCTCTCGGAGACGCTCTTCATCATCTAAAAGGTATGTTTCATTAGTAAATAAGTTTTTCTTAATGTTCTATTGCTTCCCAGTTTAAGCTACATCGAAGTAGATTTTTTTTTTTCTTCAATGTTGCGGTGTTTTGCTATTGTGGTGAATGGTTTTGAGAAAAAATAACGTTTGTATGTACAAATTAAGAGTGTATAATTTATGTTATAACAATATTTACATTATGTTATCTAGTTCCTGATCAACAAATGTTTTTCATTCTGTATTTAACATTGTAAATTTAAAAAGTAAGATTAACATAATTATGTTAATCTTACTATTATGATAAATTTACAGACTATTTATTTATACATTTCTTTGAGTCTTTCAGGCATTAGCATTATTTTTTTAATATTTATGGCTTAAAAGTAATCAAAAAATTTGTTGATAACTTAGTTGGGAGAAATGTGGAGACAATGACCAATCATTACCAAGGACGATAGGGGTGGATTATATGGAAGGCTGATAATGTACCTCTATAGGTAATACAAAGAAAATAATATGTAGTGTATAACATTCAACTAACTGTAAATGTATACTTAGTCACATGGCTAGAAAAGTGTGTCAAATTGGTTTCTGCAAATTCAGGCCATAATACATTCTTATTGAAAATGATCTGTACAGAATAGTTGAGAGTCATAAACCGCGTCTATCAACATAACGGTGCGGAGTCATGCAATTATGTTTACCAAATGTTAAAAATGACTTTGTAATGCAAGAGAAAGTGCACGATGTCAACAATACCTTCTTCGTCCTCATCCTCATCGTCACTTTGCACGGCAGCTTTGCGCTTTGGCTTCTTGCGCTCCGCTGGCTGTTCATCTTCAGAATCAACCTACAATCAACCAGCAACCATGGTTAGAAACTACGCAATCGTAATCCCATTTCACGAACACAAGCTCGATGAAGTTTTTCACTAACCTCGCTTTCCTCAGCCTCGGATTCCAGAAAATCAGCCATTATAACTTAGAGTTAACTAGAAACAGTAATACTATAAACTTCAATAATTGATTAATTAATTAAATGCTAAAATAATTGTAAATTCTACAATTTACTAAAACTATAATTTTCGCTTGAAAATATGACACGAATGAAAAGAGTGAGAACGAACTACTACCGGAAAGAAACACCAAGAGATGGTATTCTATTACCATCACTGATTTACGGTTTTTCTCGAAAGTCATTCATTTATAATATTGAAAAACGTAGTGAAATCAAACTTTAAAACTTGAGCAAAAAGGCTGGATGTGTTGTTTTTTTTATTTTATTTAATTATTTATTATTGCCAAACAAAGAAACAAAGTTTTTAATTTTTTTTTCTTATTTTGTATAGTATTTATCATAGAGGTCCAAAGTTGAGGTTTTTTTTTAGTTGTTTCACTTCATTTCTTTTGTAATAATAACTCATTGAACTCATCTAATCATTGAGACATTAGTTCTCATCCGGTGGGGCGCGCTCCCTTTTTTTTTTTTTTTTTTGCGGTGGGAAATTATCAAATAACTTCTTCCGCTCTGGGCGGAGCGGGAGGGCGTGTCAGACTTTTACTGACTAAAACCCACCCGTATTCCTTCATTTGCCTGTGTGCCAGGGCCACGATATCCCTTTCGGACAAACTCGCAACCCTGGCAGGCATTGGCCCTATCGGACCCCGTCAGTTGGTGCTGACATCTCTGAGGCGCGCGTGGAATACGACGCGCCGTCGACCCGGGCCTGGTCCTTATCAGACGGTGAGCTACCCATCGCTCACCGTCCGCAGGCCCGTGCCTACGGTGGCCGGAAATCGGTTTGCGACTCCCGACGCCCGGGGCGTCTCCTGCGGCGACTAGGGGCGCGAGGGCGCGAACCTTGCCTCTCCCTCACACGTTCCGCCTCCTCCATCGCAAGCATTACTGCTTCACAGAAGGAGGTGACGGACTCCCATGCACTCTCACTCCGAACCATGGCTTGAACCAGGGCCGGACGCGAGAGATCGCCGCCGCCGATCGCCTCCGTGAGGACACGGCGGTGATCCGCCCAAGCCGGGCAGCAACTCGATTATAACTTAATAGTTAATAGCGCGTTGATCAAATCTCAGGTCATGGCATGCTACGACAGACCTTAGAGGTCTAATTGTGTGCTTTGTTTCAGTGTTGTAACTTGTAATTTATAATAAATTAAATAAATAAAGAAATAAATAATAATATGCTCCACCGTGTCCTCCGGGCGATCCACACAGAGGTGACACCCGGGCGTTTCCTCCCGCTTTATCCTGAACAGGAACCTCCCAAAACAACCGAGTCAGGTGAGGACCTGCGTCAGGCGGAAGGTGAGGACGCCGTGGCGCCTCTCCAGCCACTCCTCAAAGAGGGGACTTATCGCCACCATTGTGGCGTGCCCAGCGCTGGGTTGCGACAATCGCACTCTCCACGCCGCCATAAGATTCTGCCGGAGCTCTGTCCGCTGTGCCGTGATTTCTCGCGGCAGCGGAGTTTCACCCCGGCGTTTCACCTCCTCGCGCCACTCCCAGACGTGCGCGAGGACTATTGCCTCCAGATCCTATGGCGGTAGTCCGGCAATGAGGCTCGCCGCCTCACGGGAGACCGTGCGGTATCCTCGGACTAGCTTGATGGCCATGACCCTTTGGGACGCGTTCAACCGCCGGTCCGAAGTTGAAGTTTTTTTTTAGTTGTTTCACTTCATTTCTTTTGTAATAATAACTCATCTAATCATTGAGACATGAGTTCTCATCCGGTGGGGCGCGCCCCCTTGGGGTTCTTAATCGAGCGACCGATAAGGTAGCACGCTCCAAAACTAAACTACATAATTATATGCTTATTCAACAAATATTCTGTATGAATGGCTCAACGTATCCGATATGGGGCGGCGTTAAATTGTTTTGCTCGCTGTGTTCGCTCTTGCATTCTACTTTCTCAAAATTCTTTGGTATTTCTGCATAATGCGACAAAGTAACTCCTTTTTCTATTTGAATAATCAACAGAAAACTAACATATTCGAGGGGGCTCAAAAAAGTTCGAGCTCATTTCGCACGCTCTTACTTTCAGCTTTTCAGCATAATTATGTTGAAAAAGTAACTCAGGGGTGCTATTTGTTGATGTAAAAAAAAAACTTTCTTTTTTCTTTTGTATGTTCCATCACGTGACAGACGGATTACCCTAGTTGTCAACGAATATGAAACAAAAATATAAGTTTTATCTTAGCTTATATTTGTATACAACTGTTTTTCTTCATCTCCTGCATTCCACATTATTGCAAGAACTCTGCACGCTAGTGGGACTTCAGTAGACCTACCTACTAACAGGTGATGGGCCCAGCACCAAGCACGCTACACTGCGTAACGATTTTAAAAGAAAGTTTGGGAGCGCGTATGTTAAAAGTTTGGGAACCTCCAACCAAAAAACCCTGCTCTAGAGCATAGTGCTGCGCTTCACCCAGTGAGTGCCGATCAAAGAGTATATTCTAATAATAATATGGGAGGATCATAGAGGCTTGTAATAATGGTGCCGATGTTCCACCACTAGACAAAAGTTTTGAATGTGTATTCAATAAAATTAGTTGTAATTATTTACATTTACACAGCAACGTTGGACAATTGGCAATATTTATCTGTCAGTCATAGGCTGCATTCTGAATTAAGAGCCATATTTTTTGCTGTCAATGCAATGTCATTAAATGGCATCGAGTTCCGAGTGTCATGTCATCCATCCATCAACAACATCACTCTAAAATCGCGTAGGGTTGTGACCTGTGAATAAAAACAAACATCTTTCCATGTAAATTGTGCCGTATTAATCTTAAGAAATGACTCAAGTCGCTCCTATAGTCAAAAATCTAATCTACGCTGGACAAAAATACATCCCCATCGCAAATGGCAGTAAGGTACCTAAAATCTTTATTTACACTATCCACAAGTTTTACAATAAACAATTTTGCTAAAAATAACGCTATCACTACAGGTTCATTTTCATTTCCAAACATGGAAGCTTGGGAAGGAGAGAGTCCTTCTGGATGATAGCAGGAAGATAGGAAAGAAAGAGCCCATGGTTTTGGTGATGGGACACAAGTTCAAGCTGGAGGTATGGGAAACTATAGTCAAGATGATGGCTGTTGGAGAAGTGTCCAGCTTTAAGGTTCAGAAAGAGGTAAGAGACTGTTTAACTTTATTATCATGTGGAAGAAAATTAGCAGACTCAGTAGGTCCTTTATATCTGTTGAATATGCAGGGAAACATCAAATTGCAGACTACATGTAAATCAAAATACAATGACTGGTGTCCCTTAGAAAATATTTTTAACATAAACAAACAAATAACAAATATGTACTTACAAACTTTTATCCTGACCAAAGTTGAAACAATATAAACACAGGTACTTACTGAAAAGCATGCCTAATTGCCTATTCTGTGTTAGGTTTAATTTTTTTATTTATAATTTCAAAGAAAACCACAAGATACCTAACCCAAATATGCTAAAAATCGATTATGTTTGTACCCACAGCTAGTCTTCAGTTACCCATTCATATCAAAAACCCTGCGGGAGTTGGGACAGGACCCCAAACGGATAAAGCACTCCTGTACCATGACCCTGCACACTGAAGGTCTGGGTCACCCAGACTTAGATGATTTGATGAAGAACCCTTGTGATCTGGAATTCATTATAGGTAAGACTTTTTATTTTACATATCAAATAAACACAATTATATTTAGTAATTATACATAAAGCTAGTTCTTTGCTTGGTAAGGTTGAATTATTATTAATGAATTCATTAATTTTTCAGACAGTCCAATTGTACTAAATAACTTGTCTTCATTAAAATAAAAATCAGTATTTTTAACTGTAAGAATAAAAATTATATACTTACTCCATTTGGAATAAGATTAGACATTTAAATAAACCTTTTTTACAGTCCGTTCAACCGATTTTGACTTCTATTGTGTTGGTGGCATGACAAATGGCAGCTGTAATATACAGTTGGTATTGTAACCACGTTTTTGCTTTTAATGCCATCCTTATGCCTATGGAATAGAAGTCAAAATCGGTTGAACGGACTGTAAACAAGTTTATTTAAATGTCTAATCTTATTTCAAATGAAGTATAGGTACAAATAAACCTTTATCAAATAAGCGAGGAATATTAGTCCAGTTTAAAGCAGCAATATTATGTTGGTGATGTATTTTACTGTAGCATACAAAATATTTAATGAAAAAAAAGCCTCAGTTTTTGAACCATGTCTGCATGTTAATTTTATACTGGTTTCTAAACAAAATCGCTTGTATTTGGTGTTGTAAACTGTCTTTAGAAATTTTCTTCAGAAGACATAAAGAACACACCCATGAAACAGCCCATGAACAGGCCCATGAATTGAAATATTAATCAATGAAATAGAACCACTTCACCTATATCTAATCAACTGATTACAATTTAGGTGCCAAGGTTAATTGTTATTGATAATGATTTGGTGTCAATAAGTCGATTCCTACCAGTATTTTCTGACTTCCCTGGATCTACTTTTTAATATTTTTTCCCAGCATTTGTTTAGCAATGCACTCGGAGCTCTCATCAATAAACATACTTTGTTACTATCGAATTTTTGAAAATGTTGAATCTTCTAGTATTTCTAATAAATTCTCGTAGTTCCATTCTTGCTATGAATTGAATTGCAACATTACAACACTTTCTACATTGGAATACCCACAAACAAAAAACTTACTTAAAGAACAATACTTGTGATAGCTAATTAGTAATGTAGGCAAAAAAACTCAGATATAACCCAAAGTCTACCCTCCAAGCACAATTACTCACACAAACATAATACCACACACTCATACATACACAAAAAACAACAAAAACACACTCACCCAAAAGCACACAAACCCAAAAGCAAGAGAGCATGCATGCACTAAATTCCTTTAATTTTAGAATATTTTAATTTTATTGCATCTATTGTTATTGTTCTAAAAACGGGTGAAGACACTGACTCCAGTAACACAGATACCACCTAGCTCAGGGTTCAGGGCTTCAAATTAAAATGTAACACCTTATTTAATGTCAATAAAACATTTTTTTTTATTCTCATGGAAATAAACTAGGTATGTGAATTTATTTTTAAAACACAAATTTTTCTTTCTTACTGTAGAAGTTCTGAAAGTAGAGAGGTCAGATGAGTATGAGAAAGAGTTGTGGCAGCTGAATGCTCAGCAGCGGATAGACTTAATACCTACCCTCAGAGAGAAAGGCAACAAGCTATATGTACAGAAGAAGCACAAAGAGGCAGAAGAGGCTTACAATGAAGCTTTAGCCATATGTGAACAGCTTATGATCAGGTAAACCATAAAATAATATGAAATTAAACTTGTGATTGAAAATAAATTTCCACTTTATATTTTGAATTTCTGACTAAACTATTGTCACTGATACAGTGGCGAAATCAATCTATTCTAAGGATATTGGCTACAATAATGATGGAAGTATTAGTAATAATAGTTATTGAAATTGGTACACACGGCTACACATCAAGCTATACATTTCCAGTATAAGCTGGCCTCTCATTGTACGAAAATCCTATACAATGCGAGATCAGCCGAAACTGGATATGTATAGCTTGATGTGTAGCCGTGTGGACTACGGTAAATTCATATTTTGGGCAAGGGTAATTTGTGAACATACATTTTTGGCAAGTGGTAATTATGTGAACATACATTTTTGTCAAGGGATAATTTTGTGAACATACATTTTCGGCAAGGGGTAATTCTGTGAATATACATTTCGGGCAAGGGTAATTCTGGGGAAAATAAGTTTTGGGCAAGGCTAATTTCTTGAACATGCATTTTGGACAAAGTTTATTGCGCGTATTAAAACACATATTTAGCTAAAATTAAAGAACTGTTTAAACCTGTATAATTCATCTAATCTATCTAATTTATTGCAGGGAAAGAAAAGGCGATGACGAATGGGGGGATTTAAATAAAATAAAATTGCCCATATTACTCAACTATGCGCAGTGCAAACTGTTAAATGGAGAATACTATGCTGTTATCGAACATTGTAGCACTGTTCTAGAGTTTGAAAAAGGTAAATTTTTAATTAACTTTGCAATCTTAGTAATACCAATTTTTTTTATCTTTCCCTCCCTGAATATACACTTGGGTGGCATCTTTTTTCTGTACATTAATTCATAATATTCTACCTACTTTATAGATAATGAAAAAGCACTATACAGAAGAGGTAAGGCGCACATCGGTGCATGGAACCCTGACGATGCTGAAGAAGACTTCAAAAGATTGAAGTCACTGAATCTGTCCATGGCTGCCACAGTCGATAAAGAACTGGAACAAATCAAGAAATTACGAAGAGAAAAGGAGGATCAGGACAAAGATGCGCTTAAGAATATGTTTGTGAATAATGGGACCACTTAGCATTCGTCTAGGCAGCGCATTCTACACGGCACAATATACTTGTTATAGAAAGAAAAATATTACTCTTTATAGAAGCAAAACCTGGTGCAGTTGCGAGCGTATGAGAGTTTGGCTTCTATAAGGAGTACCCCAATTCTTTTTCTATGCACTTGTTACTTCTTTGGTGTGTGCAACCCAACAGAGTAAATGGGTTATGCAGTAGTGTTGGATTATTTACTTGTAAATGTATATCTGTGTACCTGTACCTTTTTTTCCAAGAATCTAAACCAGAAGGTTTTAACTCTGTGATTAAAAACAAAAAAACTTTTATATTAAATAAGGTTAGTACTTACAATAATTCGTGAATAATAATTATTGTTTTTGTGTTTATTTTTCTTGGAAAAAAATCTTGGCCTCGTCTATAATAAATAATCCTCAATGACAGCAAGGTAGCCCAATCTATTGCTATTTTTTATACTTATCTATTACTTCATGTATTAACGTGGATATTTATGACTAGACACAATTTAAAAATGAGATTACTTATTATAAAATATAGTTTCTATTTTATTCCATTATATTCACTGTAATCTGAAAACATTGTAAAAGCCAATTATTTTTAAAAGAGTAAATGTGGAGTTTCCTTCCGGTTTATGTGAAATAACATATTTTGATTGTTAAGCCGGCTCTACACTCGCGGCGCGAATGGCCGCGAAAGCCCGCAACAACTGCGAATCACGAGTGTAGATGTTGTTCGCGCTTCGCGCCGTTCCCCGATCAGTGACGGTTTTTTGGCCCGCGACAAAGGGTTTGCGGCGCGCGAACGTGAACGCATCCACACTCGCAGTTTTCCGCAGTAGCGTACAAGACAGCGTAGGGAGTGGTTTTGCGTGCGTTGTAGATTGACTTTTTATTATTATTGCTATTTAAATATCCACCAACGTCTTCTTCTCCATCTCTTTTTTATATGCTTCTTATCTTTAACACAAAGGTAATTGTAATACGCAATGGCAAGTAGTGAGACAGCAGCAGCAGAAATCACTTCGTCGTCCATGATAGTCGCGAACAAGACTGTGAAGCTTTGCGAGTGTGGAGGGACACAGTTCGCGCGCGGGTCACAGCGTTATCACGGCGCGAATTCACGGCGCGACGTCACACGCGAGTGTAGTGCCGGCTTTAGGCAAAGATCAGATATTCGCGTTATCACTATTAAAATAGTTTATGACAGAGTATTCCGCGTACAACAGAATCGCGACTGATCATAGATTATACACTTATATATCTGATATGTTTGTACTTAGCCTTATTTTTGGGACCAAGGCTATAAAGTCTATCTGTATGTTATTTACTTGAGTATAGAACGCAATAATATGTAGACGCACATATAGATATATTCAATGCTACGCTTAATTGTTTTGAGAAGAAATGAAACTGAGAGTTCCACAATGATAAGCAAAAGTCGCAACATATGGGGCCAAAGGCTTACTTGCCAAGACCCTACACCGACATAATTATCAAGCAGGTCTTGATGGCCGCTTGAAATGTCGATGTAGGCTCTTGGCATAGTCGGATAAAGAGTATTACGCAGAAAAAGTTACTCTATCTCCCAAAATCTTGAAACTATGTTTTGTGTCACTTTACTTTTTGTGAGCTCAGAAAACATCTGTTTAATACAAATAAATAAATTTAAAGTGTTTGTAATGTCAAAAAACACCTTTTACTAAATGCATAATTACGGTGGTAAACATAGAAAAAACATTTTTTTTATTGTCTGTCTGTTTGTTCTGGAATCTATTCTCCGAAACGGCTGGACCGATGTTGACTGTATTTTGACTGGCAGATAGCTGATGTTATAAGGAGTAACTGAGGCTACTTTTGTTTTAAATAAAGCCACGCGGGCAAAGCCGCGGATAGCAATTAGTTTAAAAAAATATGTTTACGTATTTATAGACTAACCGCTAGTTGCACGTAGGTCCATTAAATTTAATTCCTGATTAAAAGTAATGCTGTCTCTATCTAACGGGACGTATCAGAAAGTGACAGCATTACTTTTAATGGAATTACGTGCAACTAGCGGTATACCTCATTGTGCTATTCTTATCACGTGACTTTAGTAGTCTATCTTACTTCCATGTAACTAGATTAACCTTTTGTACTAAGAATTTTCAAAATCTATTGTGAATAATTATTACTAATTTATTTGAAACTTTATTTATTGTATGTTGTCTTAAAAAAATATATCACTTGTTTAAGAAATTTTTGTTTGATCTATATCTTCTCCACGAGTAGCGATACTGCCGGTACGGCACCGGCAGCGTAGGTACCCTGGTCAGCACACCCTGGATATAAATGAACTTCCTCTCAACATAGACAAATAAATTGAAAAAGAAATTGTCTGTGTGGTGCCGGACGTTAAAGCGCAGGCCACACCGCCAGCTGGAGGGCGGGCGGGCTGAGCGGGCGAGCGTCGTTTCACCTCTTTACATGGTTAGTCGGTAGCTCGCGGTGTGAACCGAAGTATGTAAAGAGGTGAAACGATGCTCGCCCGCCTAGCCCGCCCGCCCGCTAGCTGGCGGTGTGGCCTGCGCTTTAGAATAGCACATATTTCTTCCCGTGGGTGTCATAAAATGCGACTAAGGGAATTACTAGAGAATGGGCAGCAGCGTTCTCTATGCATTTAAACACCATACTGCGATCGCCAACCCGACTGCCAAGCGTGGCGATTATGGCAAACCTTCTCTTTGGGGTAGGCCTAAGTCCAGCAGTGGACGGTATTCGGCTGAAATTATGATGATGATGAGACAAATAAATGGCTAAAAATAGCTACATACAATAAATGAATAGCGGGTCAGTGTATTGCCTAAAAATATATATAATTGTATGCTTAGGTATATTGGCCCTTGGCCCCACAGAGCGTGCTTGGCGCCAAGGACCTATAGTTAGTACAGACGCCAGCACATCAAGCCACTACAATCTGTCAAAATTCTTTAAAAGATTTTCAACTTTATCATTAAAGCCTATGGTTCAAGGTTGATCGGGAAAATTTGACAGTTTCGGTACTATTACATATTCTGTGGTTTCGGGTAGCTTGACCTGCTGGCGTCTGTACATAATCATTCGTAGAACATAACTAGTCTGTGATTCGTAGTATAAGAATAACTGTGCTTATTCCATATTTCGACCCAACAAGAAAAATAGAATAGAATACTCTTTATTATGTACACCATAAAAGTTGGAAAAAAAAAAAAAAAATGCTGTGATCCATCTGTGATCAGATCATTGACTTGCATGCCGTTAGGAGTATATGTGTTCTGTGCTTGCATGGTTCATGCGTGGTGCGTCGCGTTGAAAGGTTCTGTCAGCCTCTGTGGTTGCGCGTTTTTCCAGCATTTTTGGTGTTGAAATCGTAACCTCGTAACATTTTTATCCTCGCTTTCTGTGGGAGTGACTTCGTGAAAACGGACGGTGTAACAGGAAGTGAAAAGCTTGAGCATGGAAAATGTTAGTACTTTCGAACAGCATGGAATTAATAAGTACTATATAGATTGTAAGTAGAGGGGGTCGGGGCCAATGCGGGGCGATCACTAATAACAATCAATCAATCTGCCCGCTTTTTCCCAATTATGTTGGTGTTGGCTTCCAGTCTTACATGGAGCGACTGCCTATCTGACTTCCACAACCCAGTTACTGGGTAATACGATACTCAATACTTTATTGCATTCCTTAGTGTGTACAGACGCCAGCACATAGCTACTACAATCTGTCAAGTTTCTTTAAAAGGTTTTCAACTTTATCGTTAAAGCATAACGTTCAAGGTTGATTGGGAAAATTTGACTGTTTCGGGTAGCTTGACCTGCTGGCGTCTGTACATATAACAGTTGGTATGAAACATCGAATCAAATATGGACCAGTCGGGCACAGCAAAGTTAATTTTTAATAGGAGAGAGGATGAAGAATATTAAATAGTATAATTTTGCTTTTGGTATTTATATTTTATCTAAACATTTTCTAAACTGCCAATCAACTGACTCTCAAGTCTCAATTTGTTAGTGTACCAGTTTGTAAAATGTGAATAGAGCAGAGCATTGCTGTTCTTCTTCTATCTCTGTCACACTTCCACAATTTCCCCATGAATGCCTGTCAACCGAAAATGCTGTAAGAAAATTCCTACCTCAATGAGAAAATGCTTAAAATTGCGTCAGTCAGAAAGATTTTATAGTTATCTGCACAGAACACATATATCATATCTGTGAGAAAGATAACCTCAAAACTTTACGAAAGTATAAAGTTTTTATGAATTTTATTTTGTTAAGTTTTAACGATGGCTGATGAAAATGGAACAGTTGAGTTGCCTAAGGAAATACCTGAAGAAGAGAAAGTTGAAGAAGAATATGCTTATTTAGACCGAGGAGGGTTCTCTTCGGAAAAGTTTAAAATTGAACTGCGTGGACTACCCAAGTTTTACGGAATTGCTGTATGTTTACAACTTGTTTTTTATTGAATGTTATTAAATTATGTAGGTTTGGTGACTGGAACATTAATAATAAACACTGCACTGGACTGCAAACTTGTAAACGTTGTTAAAAAAGTATAAAAAAATCTAACATATTGTGATTAAACGTTGAACATGGAAATAAAAATACCTAACGGTTGAACTGAACAGAATTCACACGAAATCTCAAGAATATGAGCAGCATATTACCAGTAATATATTATTATTCAAGAATTATGTTCCCGTTCAGGATAACTGATATTTTAATAAAAAGTTTCAATATTGTCTTGGATATAGACTGCTTTTTATCACTTAGGTACGGTGTATTATTATTGAGGAAACAAGTATTATATGAAGGCAGTATTTTTAATTGTTTGATTTCAATTATCATTTCTAGGAATTAAAAAAACTGATGAATCAAAAACTGGGACTAAACACAAGCAAGATCAAGAGACCCAAGCATGGCAGCCACTGGTTGTATGCATGCTTCCAGAATGATGAGGAACGTAAGAAAGCTATTGAAGCACTTAATGGCTATTTATGGAAAGGTAAATGTATTTTTTTTCTCACCCCTATTTCAAAATTGATGGTTTAATCATATATGGACTGTCATACAACTCCACGACAACTACAAAAAGCATGGCTGGCACACAGGTCTGACCATTGGCATTTGACTTTAACATTCACCTTTTCTATGCATTTCAATAGAAGTATCATTTTCATTTTTTCATGACCTTATCCACCAGACTAGCTAATAAATAAGTCTAGCATGGTAATTTCATACAAATGTAAGAATATCTATAAGTACTAATATTATAAAGAGAAAAGATTATTTTTGATGTGAAAAATCTATAGGCGCACGTAAAACCGATTACTAGCGGGGCGACGCATGCCGCGTGGCGATCGGCCATTACACACTTATAGTCTATATTTAGTTGTCTGTAAATGTGTGTGTACTGCGATGTTTCACTCCTGCCAGTCGTCCGGGTCGTCCCATGACGGCAAAATTTTTTTGTTTGTGTATTTGTTTGTAATGGATAAACTCAAAAACTACTCAACTGAATTAAAAAACTCTTTCACAAATGAAAGCTACATTATCAGCGAGAAACATTGCCTATATTTTTTTTTTTTTTAATGAATCCCTACAAAAATTACAACAGTGTAACACAAGGTATCAAAAATTTGCCTATAAAATTCATTATTTGGCGGACGAAGTTGCGGGCGAAGTGCTAGTCTGTTCTTATATTATTTTAGGAAAAACCTTAATAGCAGAAGAAGCAAAGCCAGCTCCAGATCCTCTAGTAAGAAAGAGGAAACAAGATGAGGAGGTAACAGACCCTAAGAAGAAGAAAGAAGATCTTAGCAGGAGCCAAGAGGAACGGTTGAAGGATGCCACCACTCCTTTCTGGCTTATGGATTATGAGAAACAGGTATACTACGTGTTTGTACCCCTCTTACATAATTCAAGCTGGAAACACCAGAGCTTGCACTAAGGCATGCCATTAATGCCATTGTAGTTGATTTATTTAAATTAACATAATTGATTTGAAAATAGGGCCTTAAACTAGAGGTTGGTATATAATATTTGGATTCTACTTGAACTTGGAATAAACCTGTATCTCAGGTAAATGATAACACCATTCAGGGCCAATCATTGGCATGGCAGGTTAAGAAAGAAAGATAATTTTGTTTGTCACAGCAAAACGTGCATACAAAAACATAAACTTAAGTAGGTAAACATGATAGATGTGTTTTGATCTACAGAAATACATCATTCAAGCACAAAATCAAATCAAAAACAATCAATCAATTAATTACATCATTTATGTGCAGAGTAGGTAAAGTTGACAGAAAAAGTTGCACTGCACATGGTTCAAAATCACCTGGCACTTCTCATTATACATTGAGTTTATGGTAATCTCACAGAAGTGTAGTCAACCTACTTGTATGCCATTCACCATGGTGCAAGCTACTGGCAAGTGTTTATCCAGTTCTATACTCCATTTGAAATAAGATTAGAAATTTAAATAAACTTGTTCACAGTCCATTCAACCGATTTTGACTTCTATTCTGTAAGCATAATAAGGATGGCATTCAAAGCAAAAACTTTGTTAAAATGTTTATTACAGCTGCCATTTGTCATGCCACCAACGCAATAGAAGTCAAAATCGGTTGAACGGAATGTAAAAAAGGTTTATTGAAATGTCTAAGCTTATTTCAAATGGAGTATAACAACAAAGAAGATATTTTGCTTCATGCTACTGTTCGATCTATTACAGCTTATACAGAAAGAAAAAGATATAAAAAACATTCTAATGAAATTCGACAATGAGATCTGGAAAATAGACAAAAGTAGTCGTAACAAAATTGAGACTAAAAGGAAGCAACACGCGGGCTTAAGTTTTGACCTGAGCCCCATTGAGAAGTCCCCAGTGACTAAGGGTTATAGAAACAAGTGCGAGTTCACTGTGGGGATTGATGAGGACTCCAAGTTGCCCACTGTAGGATTCAGGCTGGGCAGTTATGTTACAGGAACTGTTGGTGTTGGACCTATTCAAGGGATGATTCACATCTCTGAGCAGACTAAGAAGGCTGTTTTGGTAAGTAAATAAATTACTACTACTTTTCTCTATTTATGCACCTGTTATCTGAAAATCATGCCTATGGCTTCCATTGTAAATAATTATGCATTCACCTATGTCATTATCATCATTTCAGCCGAAAGACGTCCACTGCTGGACATAGGCCTCCCCTAAAAAAAGGGGGAGGGGGCTGCCCTAATCGCCACGCTTGACAGGCGGGTTGGCGATCGCAGTATGGTGTTCCAATGAATACAAAACACTGCTGCCCATTCTCTAGTAAGCCCCCTTAGTCGCCTTTTACGACACCCATGGGAAGAAATAGGATGGTGCTGATATTTACGTCTGGCACCACACCAACTCCTCATCTATGTAGGTACTTCCAATGGGACTGTAAACTGCCCCTGCTTGTGCAACATGGTTCATCAGATTTTCAATCTAAATCTAAGGGCCTTTGCACACTGGCTATTTGCGAGCGTGTTTCGAACGTGTTTGTGCTTGCGATTTGGGCGTGATGACCGATCGCCCTGCTGGCAACACGCTCGAAATTCCCCGTGTGATAAGACGCTCTGTATTCACCTAATTCATCCTCAAATTATTTAGCTTTCGCGCATTTTCAACATTGTAACGTTATATTAATTTAGCTGCATTTCAGCTATTCCAAGAGTTTGTGCGCAAGTCAAAGCTGGCGCCGTTTTCTCCAGCAGACTACTCTGGACATTGGAGGTATCTTACTGTGCGGGACTCGACTTCTACTGGTGAAGTCATGCTCATAGTAGTTATGCATCCTCAGGTAAGTTCTTACGATTTTTTAATACATGCTAATTATAAAATGTGTGCTAATAACAAAGGTGGTGTGGAAAAAGAGTTCCTGAAAAGTCATGAAAAAAAAAATTAAGGACGCATTCGCAAATTAGACAAAAATTTAACTAAACCAAATGTAACTAATAATTGCCACAGATAGATTCCTTCATCTCAAATAGTAGCAATTATTTATTCAAATTTAAGCAGACATGTTCAAGTCAAAAATGCAGCAAAAAGAACTATCAAAATGTTACAAATAGTCTCAGAAAATAATGTTGAAAAATCGTATATTTTTTTCTAAAACACTGTCTACTGGTAATGTTTTTTTTCCTATTATTTAACAAACCTTATCGTCACCATTCATCATTTCAGCCGAAAGACGTCCACTGCTGGACATAGGCCTCCCCCAAAGGGGTTTGCCATAATCGCCACGCTTGGCAGGTGGGTTGTCGATCGCAGTATGGTGTTAAAATGCATAGAGAACGCTGCTGCCCATTCTCTAGTAAGTCCCTCAGTCGCCTCTTACGACACCCACGGGAAGAAAGAGGGAGGTGCTATTCTTTACGTCCGGCACCACACAGACACCTTATCAAGAAATTTAAAAAACCCACACTGGGCTTCAGCTATCCGTGTGATAAAATAAAAGAAATATTTTATGATTATACAATATCTTCAATAAGTAAATCAACGGCGAAATAAGCTATATTTTCGAGAGCGCAAAAGTGATGAAACTATTAACAGGTGCTGAGACTGACACGAATGGTTTATCATCACGAAAACTGTACTTTTATAGTTACACAGACTAACACCCGAATACTGAAACGCCACTCAAATCTCATAATCATCTAAAAGCTACTTAAATATAAGCATCCCTCAAATTTAAATGGTATACACAAACGCCACTCAAGCAATTCGACCCCATGATTAACCAAGCAGTCCTCAAATGTTTACATCATGGCAACATTCTGCTCAAAAATTGTTATCAGCACGTTCTCAGTTACAAAATAATTTACTTTAAGTGTCGTATTCATTTTACGCAGTCTTCTTTGAACAAATATTTTCTATAATTATTAATCAGTTGAAATATAACAACGTAATGTAAGTTTCGTTTGAATAACGATGGAAATTATGTATACTATTTACATAAATATCAAAAGAGGACGTCATAAGAAAAGAAAATTCCTTGACTTGTCTTAGATTGGAACGTCACACTTGACATTTTACGCGCGATTATTTAACAAGATTATTATTAACTGATTCACGATGGAGGAGAAGAAGAAACGTGGATGCAATTATACACCTGCTGAGAAAGATATGGTCTTGGAACTGATAAAGTATTAAGTACCTACATAAACAATGAAATACTGTAAGTACTTTAAACTTATATAACCGCAAGAGCCGGTGCATATTGTAATAGTTTGTTATTAGACAATACATGCCTATAACATACTCGTACATATCCAGGGGTGGCCAGGACAACCGTTGTCTGTATCAAGCACTTACCCACGGAAACTTGTGACCACTTACCATCTGAAAGGCTCAGAATAAATACACGATTTATGTCTATGTACCTACAAGTACTTTTATTCCTACAAGTATAAATACGGCCAGATAATGCACGTTTACACATACTCAGCTGAACATTTCACAGATCCCAAGTTTAATTCCAAACTGTTTCATGTTGTAAATAATATGTTACATAAGTATTACAAATAAATAAATATTCCAGATATATCAAAATATAATTGAAAATAAAGAAACTGATGCCAACATAATTTTGAAGACGCGAGAGGCTTGGAATAGAGTGTGCCAACTGTATAATGCTGTCGCTGTGAGCGGCTGCAGGACATGACAACAACTCCGGCCGCGGCACTTCTATGAAAACCTCAAACAGAGGCCTAAAAAAAATATAGCCAAAGCAAATGTAGACTTGATTTTTTTATGATAAATAATATTTCTTTATTTACTCGTTTAACTCAAAAACGGTTGGCCTCTCGTGATCCGAAAGTGAAGACAAGGACGATAGAGATATTTTTATCACTATTTGAAAAGTTTCAATAGATTTAACTTGATTTGAGGGACCTCGCGACCAATCTCAGATCTAAGGGCTGCTCAAAGCAGTTTGACAGTTGATTTGACAGATAAATAACGTTGAGTAGCGTTCCTGTATACGACTTTTAAACTGAGTGGTGTTTGAGCATTACTTATTTTAAGTAGCACTTATATTTAAGATGATACTCAAAAAAGACGTTTAGGTATACGAAATTAAAATTTAGGAGCTGCTCAAACGTTTAAGCAGCCCTTAAATATTTGAGTGGCGTTTCAGTATTCGGCCGTTAGGCCCGTATGTATGGAGCATTACTCAGTACTCAAGCATTACTTAAGACTAGTTTCAACCAATCCAATGGCTTAAATCTAGTCTTAAGTAATGCTTGAGTACTGAGTAACGCTCTATAAATACGGGGCATAATGTTTCAATTATTTCAAGCTTTCTCACAATTACGAAAAACGTTTTTATTTGCACCCTAAGTTAAATAAACATTTTTAATTGGTAAAAAATCTGAGAAATACTTTGCTCTTTTAGCCTTCTGGGTTTTCAACAGAGAGTTCTGAAATCTGTCACAGCAACACCTAGAGTAGAGTTCTTACAATTTAAAAAATCTCGAAGTACTACTAAGGGCCCTAAGCTGTTTAGATGGGCATTATCTGCTTTCAAAAAACTGCCTTCTAGTGAAAATGGTTGCTAACTTTGCTGTTCTTTTATTTCTGAATCACATTTTTTTTTGTTTTAAGGCACTGACAGAAACTGAACTTGATGAAATCAAAAAGGATTTAATTGACCATTTTAATTCTGAGGAAGCAATCGCGTGTGGAATCAAGTCTTTATACTTTGAACTTGTTGTGAAAAGGTATGCTAAAATCACAAATGCAATTATTAAAAAAAATATACAACATTATTTTTAGTATATGCGAAACCCGAAACACGTCTAGTATTTTTATGTAAAGAATGTACGTACAAAATTTCAAAACTGTATCATGAAAAATCACAAATTTATAAGGTTGTTATGTTACCGGGTTGTCCGTACAAAAACATGCTAACGACGTCCCCGCGCCTCCAGGGTCGTCTTGCGTTCATTGATAATAATTTGGCAGTAGGTACCTAACCGTACGGCGATTGTATTGTAAGTAATTAAATGGTGATAACATTTTCTATCACACTTAAATATTTTTGGAAAAAAAAAACATGGTGTAAAAATTATTGAAATCGATTCAGTTCCTTATTCTGAACAAACTATATTCAGGTTTCGCATATACTAAATATAATGTTGTATAAATAGTCAACCGGCGCGTTAGCTCTAATAATTTGATTTTATCAGCTTGAAATATACGTTTCCTTTCAGACGGGTTGGCGAAGACGCACCTAAACCAATCCATCTGTCAGGCTCCACACACATTATTGACACTATTCTCGGAAAACAGTTCAGGATATCGCCTGAAGCTTTCTTCCAGGTAAGTTTATTGTATTATCTTTTGTGCATGATTGAAAAGCAATGTGTATGAATATTAACACTTAATGCCAAGCACCCAGCATATAGGTCGAAAGATAATTCGTTCGTGTGCTCACAACCCGCGCCACGACTCATCGCTATACAAAGCTATAGATGACTGCTATGTTGTACTGTACTGACTTGTTGTTATAGATTTACATAACACATCAAATAATTAGTACCTATGCATTCTATGTACCTACTTAGCACCGAAAGTGTAAACAACTAATAACACCCAAGACCTCCTCAACATTTTATAGGTTAATATTATACAGGATACCTGAATTCAAAGGGAAAATATTGCAAGTCCTGTATTTAATCCACACCGTGGTCCACATTTTGAGTTTTTTTTTTTTTTATCAAATTATTTTCTAACCCATTCCAAGCGACTTATAAAATCGCGCGTATGAAATTGGCACTCTGCTCGCACCAGGCTAGCTTCTTTTCGCACATCTTACTGTCGTTAAGCGTGGAATACACATGCTACCTAGTAGTACAAGAGCATGCTACTTTCGAGCAAATGCTATTTAGTAGTATTTAACTAGCATGTGACATACGCGCAAAGAGATTGAGTATTTTACAGACACAGAGAGCATGCTACTAATTAGCATGCTTTTTAGTAGCATGTGTATTCCAGGCTTTACTACGCCTCACGGAGGTGATTGGCGGCGGCGATCTCTCGCGTCCGGCCCTGGTTCAGGCCATGGTTCGGAGCGAGAGTCCGGCCGTCACCTCCTTCTGCGAAGCAGTAATGCTCGCGAAGGAGGAGGCAGAACGCGTGAGGGAGGGGCAAAATTCGCGTCCTCACACCCCTAGTCGCCGCGGGAGATGACCCGAGCGTCGGGAGTCGCGGGCCGATTCCCGGCCACCGTAGGCGCGGGCTTGCGGACGGTGAGCGATGGGTAGCTCGCCGACCGATAAGGACTAGGCCCAAGTCGACGCCGACGGCGCGTTGTGTTCCAGGCGCGCCTCAAAGAGATGTCAGCACGAACTGACGGGGTCCGTTAGGGCGCGAGGGCTGCCTGCCAGTTGCAAATTTGTCCGAAAGGAATATCGTGGCCCTGGCACACAGGCAAATGAAGGAACATGGGTGGGTTTTAGTCAGTACAAGTCTGACACGCGCTCTCGCTCCGCCCAGAGCGGGAGAAGTTATTTGATCATATCCCACCCAAAAAAAAAAGGCTTTACTACGCCAGGAAAAAGTCACATCGTTTATTTATTTATTGCTCTACCTACAATCGTTACACGTTTTCATAGTTTAAGGTGGATCCGCAGCTGTATCACGCGAAATTCAAATTTTCTTACGTTTTTTGGTACCGGTACCTATTTGCAGGTGTGTGTCAGGTTTTATCTTGATCAAAATTCAAAATATGATTCGCGACTATCAGATATGTATTTACAATTATAATGTTTAGAATCATTAATACATCTCTCTAAGTTAGACTTGTTCCATTGAATTAAAGAAAGAAAAATGCGTTTATTGGCATTACAGCAAAAAATACACCTTAAAAACTATAAATAACAGATAACAATTATTATAATGCCAAAAGGCCCTCAGCTCAGCATAATGTCAGATGACAACACAAGGTGTACCACGGTGTACCCGGTGTCCAGGTGTAATTACTTTTTCGTGAAATTATGATATTGGAGAACAACTCTATTTGATCAAGATAAAACCTGACACTGATTTGCAAATTGCAAAAAACGTAAGAAAAATTTTAGTGTCGCGGGCTACAGCTGCGGACTACGCTATTGCACGGTAGAAAAAAACTAACAATAACCGCAGGTTAGCCAATAACTAACACTCGAACTAACAAATCTATGTCTTATGTTTCAAGTTTGGTTGTAGGTGAACACCGCGGGCGCCGACGTGTTGTACCGGAGCGCTATCGAGATGAGTCAGGTGCAGAAAGATTCTACTGTCGTTGATATATGCTGTGGGACTGGCACTATTGGACTTTGCTTTGCTCAGGTAGGAAATATAGAATAGAATACTCTTTATTATGTACACCAATGATATTATATTAAACAGATATGTTGTGAGCGCGCAATCGTGAGAACTCGAAAACGTCCTAATTGGGACGTATTTGTTAGTCTGTGATGCCAACATTCGGTGATTGGTGGCCATAATAATGTTTGTTTACCTTCACGCTCAATTGACAACACTAGCTGTCTCTGTTTTTCTTGTTGTTTTTATCAAGCTATCTCTTTTCTATCATTTTTACTTGTAGTGAAATGTAAAATGAATGAAGTGGGTATGTGTGCTGCCGCTGCTGCGCGGTACACTTTTTTCAAAATCGCTGCACAACAATAACTTTGCTTAATCTGCCCCTTGGCAGACCCCAAGGCAAGGTCGCCATGAAATGTTGGGGGTCCTAGGGTCTTTTAAATAAGACAACCGACTCGAACGAACGTACTTTAATCAATGTAATAAAGGAATATATTTTATAATGCGCATTAAAGTAAAGTGCTAACTTAGCTTAATATTATACTTATGTTCTAAAGGAGCGTACTTACCACGATAGGCACTATTAGGGAGCATACATACACTTCAGGTTGTTTTGTGAGTGTATAACTTATCTGTTTAATATAATATCATTGATGTACACCATAAAAGGTACAGATATAAATATGCCTTTTTATCTTGTATTTTTTTTTGTAAGTCAACATCTGCCTAAACTTTAACCGTCTTATTACAAAAAAATGCTTAAGTACTGTTTTATACCAAGACCACAAGGTCTAGGATTGTTACGGTATTCAAGTTAATATCAGTCTCAAAACGTGTGTGCGTGTGTGTGTGACGTGTTTGTGAACGAAGACTTTTCGAGGATCAGTTAGTACCAAAGAAGGTTCATGGTTCCACAGACAAAAATTTCATTCGTTCATTCTGCATCTATTTGAAGCAACGTTTCGTTTCTCTAAATATTGATATTATAATAACACTTGAAATTCATAAATAATTATTAATCAATACAAAAATATGTCATAAATCGTTCTTTGTTTAGGTTACAATATATTGAACAAGCACAACTTGTACTTTTGACGTACTTTTTATAATCAAGTTATCATATTTTTTAACACCTCTAGCGTGAAGTGGAGTGAATTACATATGTATGGCGCGGCACTCTTAATTCGAGACGAATGTTTATGTTGCGTCCATAAATAATAAATCTTAGTATTAGGTACTGTTGATAATATGTGGTTTGTTCGTGAGTTGTGTATGGTTAAACCGTTGAAGGTAAACTTAGTAAAACCCTAAGACGACCCACTAACCAAACATGGATTTTTAATTAATATTAGTTAAGCAATGCTTTGTATCATCTTATTTCGACTGTCTAACGCGAATGTTCATATTATTATAGGAAATATTACGTCGTACTACGTATGACGATGTCTGTAAGATCGCCGAGACGTCTCCAGCATAATTATCCAAATCTTCCAAATCCATCAAGTCGATTTGTAAATAAAAAGCCACACAATAACAATAAACGCTAACCTCAAATAAATTAGTACCGAAGTTAGTCCATAGAAAAACTAGGGGTCTCGGCGGACTAACTTTAGTACCATAGCTTGTTCATGAACTAGTGATAAACTTCATTTTATAATAACGTTTTATTTAGTCATGGTGGCAAACCTAGTAATTATCCTAGTACTAAATTTAGATCGTGTTTTGGAATAAGACGGTAACCGTCTGGCTAAATATCAGTCAAAGTCAAATTATTTATTTCAAATAGGTACATAAAGGGCACAATAGGTAAAAATAATTAAAAATGAAGCAATGATAGATAAATTAATAGATAAGTATAAGTTTTCCAATTTTTTTTTAAGTCTAGTTCAGGGTGTGAGTTAAGGTAATCTCAGAATGTAAAATCAATATCATAAAAATAATACAGTTAAAATAGCAACCAGTTTTATTTTGTCTAGTAAGTATTACAAAAATCGATTATTATATGATTCCTTTCATTTACGTCTGAGGGTAGACGGAGACTCTTTTCTTTCACTCTATCTCAAAAGTAAAAACCATTTTCTTGACCTTTTAACCGCCGTAAAGTCCATGGAGTCAGGGTAAAAGAAATGCCGCTATTGGTCCTATATAGCTCCATCTCTCTCTTGTACGGAAACTATGATGACTTTCACTCCCTTATGATGGCTGATTAAGGCGCTGGCAAGAGGCAAATGATAAAAGTAGGCTTGTCTTTTTTTCTTGATTGCCAAATCTATATAGTTTGTGGTAGCGGAAAAAATATATGTTAGTCTTGAACATATTTCTCAAAACTTGGTTGTTACCAAAACACGTTTAGAAAAAAAACTCGATACAAATCAACGGTAAACTAACCCTTTACTTTGAGTTTCAATCCAAAATATCTGTATTAAATATCAACGTACGGTTGGTAAATTAATAACAAGAACGTCTTATTTGTATGCAGAACTTGGTTGTTTTTTATTTTCGATTACTCAACTCATTTTTGAGTAAATAAATAATTGCTTCATAATTTGCAACAAATTATAAGCGTTGTGTCATCGCGCTTCTGTTTCTTTTGTATGCAGTCTGATAGTGACAGCGGTTTACCTGTTGTCAGCGTCTTAACACATTATTTTAATTTGTGAAAGCCAACTCTACCTTTATACACAGGAGAGACTTAATAATTATATTTTTTCAGCATTGCGGCAAAGTATTAGGCTTAGAAATGATAGCAGAAGCAGTGAAGGATGCTAAATCTAACGCCGAGCTGAATAACATAGAAAACTGCGAGTTCTTTACTGGTAAGGCGGAGGACATTCTGCCGTCAGTCCTCGCGAGGGCTACCGGTGAAGATATCATCGCTATTGTGGACCCGCCTAGAGCTGGACTACGTAAGTTTTTTTTTTTTAACATTGCCCCACACTAAGAATTTTTCCTGTATTGTAGGTTCCTTTATAAACATTTAAACTCACATAAGCAAACAGCCAGACCCGGAACAACTACTTGTAGGTCATACAAATATTTGATCCGTGCGGGAATCGAACCCGCAACACGCAGCGCTGCAGTCATCTGTATGCTGCACCGGTCGACGTCATCACGTCAACGCCGACTATCGCTGAAAACCAGCGCTGGGGCTCTGTCTCGCATAGGGTCGCAGCATTATGCTGAGCGGTGGCCGTTTTGCGTGGATGTGACGCATATTTTCTTGAACATAGATGTGAGAAAGAACATAGATACTTGTTGTATCTATGTTCTTTCTTTGCGTCATGTTTACCGCAAATAATAGTACATTTTGATACAAGTGAAGAATGTTTGTTATTGCAGTCGAGGAGGAATTAACACCCGAGCCGTAGGCGAGGTTGTTTTTGAGCCGAGAACTGCAATAACAAATGTCCACGTGTATCAAACGATGTTTTTTAATACACTTTTGAAGAAATAAAATAACGAAAAATATTTTTGTCATGAATTATTATGAAACCATGATTTAATTATCTTTTTTTTTTCCGCGCTTTGCTTTCGCCAGGTTGAAGGAAAGCAAAGGTATAAAGCCGATAGACAGCCTAATATGAAAAATATAAAATTCAAATATTTTTGAGTTTAGAACACAAACAAATGTTAATTTGTTCATAAACGTTTTTTTTATTGTAATAATCATGGTATTCTTTATAAACATTTATTTTGGACCAAACACTTGTACACATTTTATAAACCTGCCAAACTGCGTGACAGTTTTAAGTTATCTGTGGCAATTTTATTCCCGCACACGTCTTGGAAAATAAAAAATCGCACGCGTGTGAAATACATTGCATTGTGAACCTAATCGTAGTGCGATATGAACCAGTTTTCGAGGAAGTGTAATAAACGTATTTTCTTTCTTTTTTTTTTCTAGTCAATCGCTTAACCACTGCGCCAACCGTGCCGTCAAACTTACTTAACTATATGTATTGGGCTAAGTAATAACAGCCACACGGGTCGATCGATCAGGTTAAGCTACGCTTGCCACGGTCGGTCCGTGGATGGGTGACCATCTTTACATACAAAGACCCCTCCGTGCCTCGGAAAGCATGTTCAGCCGTTGGTCCCGGCTGTCATTCGTGGATCTTTAACAGTCGTTACGGGTCGTCGGAAACCCGAAAGTCTGACAACCAGTCTTACCGAGGGGTATCGTGTTACCCAGTAACCGGGTTGAGGAGGTCAGATAGGCAGTCGCTCCATGTAAAATTCTGCTGCATCCGCAGGCTAATTGCGCAACGCAGTTTCTTTTGGAAGCAGATTCCAAATTTAAGCAAATTCCAGTCGGAATCGGTTTCCATAATTGGAATTGTGTAACAATTTATTTTCCAATCCTGTAGAATTTTATAGAGGTGTACAAACCAATCGGCCAGAGTAAGTTTGCTTGCAGCGTTTTGTTTCATCATAAAGGAATTATTTGTTTCTGAATTATTGTGCTACAATTTAATTTTGTTTTCATTACAACTGATGGTCTACTAATGCTATTTGAAGAAAATGTCCAATGATTGCCGAAAAATGAAAAATCAATTTTTAAAACACTTTCTACCAAAAACTACCATATTTGAAATACACGAACAATACGTTTTTCTTTACATGTTTTAGTTATCTGTGGCCAATGCAAAAATCGTAGAAAAGCAGTGTTGTCAACTTAGTGGGATTTCCACTAAACCTGGGGATTTGGGGCACCCCTACTGACGGACAACATTTACCGAAACTACTGCGGATTCGAACGCTGATTTGGAAAGACTAATCAGCATGACGAATATAGTGAAGTCAAACAGAGGCTACGCGCGTGTAGAGATCGAAAAACAACGTCATTTCGAAAATAATATGCCACGGGCAGATACTGCCAGGATAAAAAAAAACCGTCGATAAGCCATTATTTTATAAGTATGTAACAAACATCCAAACACGTTCACTAACGTTTTCAGTATTGTTATATTATATTAGGATGATGTTGAAAAAATTACTATGAATGTATTATTTTTTCATTTTCATTCTTATATCTTCAAGTGAACCTCCGAAAGGAGACCGAACGTCGAAATAGGCATAAAAAAAACGAGTGAGCTTTAGACCACACGACTGAAGTAAAACTTACAAATACTAATTATACTTACTTACTTACAACAATAGGCCTGCACTGTGTCTTAGATATACGAAACTCAACTGGATAAAGAGAAAGAAAATGTGTGCTCGCACCTCTCTCTCCCTTGCCCCTACAGTAATATACGGAGCGTTACGAAACGTAACTCTCTCTCTTTATATCTTCACTAACTTAACCCTCCCTCTCAACTTCCACTGGCTCACTTCTGTAACGCTCTCGTCATGCATTCTCCAGCTTACTCCTCAAGTCAAGCGTGCCTAAAAAAGTTTTACTTCAAAAAAAATTGAGCCGTCACAGGACGCCTGGCAGATGTGAAACATACAAAATATTTACACACTACTACATAAAGACTGTATAGAAGCGACGCGTCGCCACGCGGCTTGCGTCACCCCGCCAGCAATCGGTTTTACGTGCGGCTATAGATGTTTCACATCAAAAGGCGACTAATCTAATTTGAAGAACCGCCACTAGCACTAGTAGACTCGGGGAAAAAGTTGGGCAACACTGAGTAAAGTTATTATTATTAGGAAACTTCGCATTGTTTTGCCTTGAATTTTGTTTTTACTATTAGTATAATTGTATTTTCAACATACAAAATTATATTTATTATTCTCATACAGAAACAAGGGCCTATGATATGTAGTTTCAGTAATTTTTTCTTGTGGATTGTGGAATACCTTTGGAGAGAGTTCTGTGGTGTGGTGTCTTCGTTTTGTACTAGCCTGCTGTACCTGTAAGACTTTTGCTCAATAGCGAAAAGTACTTACCTATGTCAATACCATCACTACAAGTAAGTAAGCCAATATATAAAGGAATAACGACGTGTGAACCTTCGTACACTCGCCGGCACGTAACTTGGCAAGATTTCGGCGTAGTCTGAGTAAATATACGCATGTACAATTAGTGCAACGAAAAAATTATCACTTTTATTGCTAATCATTATTCTATGGTTATTGCCAGAAATTATTTTTAACGTGTCTGTTTAGAAGTTAGTTAAAGAAAGGAGAGAAACATCTAACGATTCTTGCCAAGTTACGTGCCGGCGACTTTAACTCATTAGAGTGTAGCTGCTGTGTGAGTGTAGGTACATTATTGGTCAGTCTACTTATGGATACGGACAACTATTCCTTTGTTGTGTAGACACAAGAACTTAATCTATTTATTGCGGTTAAACGAATTATTATAGTTAGTATGCCTGTCAGCCTCACATTCTAACAACTGAAATTGTTAATCAATATTTTTGTACTTACTTAGAAGCTCTACAAAACATTAATCATAATATTTTCGCAGACGGTGCAAGAGCTTAAAATACAAGAATGGAACGCAATCACAACACAACATATCAACCTCGTACATCAACTAGTTGAAATACTGGGGATTTTCTTACAAAGACTTGCTAGTGACAAGTCTGGACATGGAAAACCAATCTTCTGTAATATAGTCATTGAAGGTAAGCTTTTGACACATCTATACTAATATTTTAAAGAGGTAAAGTTTGTGAGGTTTCTCTCTGGATCTACTGAACCGATTTTGAAAATTCTTTTACCCATAGAGCCACGTTATTTGTGAGTGTCTTAAAGCTATTCACAAGTAAAAATGTTTACCTCCCAACGAAGTGGGCACGGGTCAGCTAGTAGTTAATAATCAAACAGGAACTCACTTAATTTAGTACTTAATATATTTTCTTGGGCAAACTTTCTCCACATCATATATTTTATGTATACCTAACTAATGTTTATCATTCTAATTTAGTGGTTAAAAAAAAATCTGGAGACTGAAAAATCGGCCCTAAATAAAGAAGAAATTAAACAAGCAATAGCAATGACTAGGCTGATGGCTTTTGTCCAGCCATGGGCTGAAAAACACCTAGTTGATTATGTGACAAACTAGGCATTAATTTGCCACATAATGTTTGAGTAGTTTATTTGAGCAGCAAATAATTAGATTTTTGTTTAAAACTAGGAGAGTTCCCGGGGCATTTCACCTATGAAGACATGAAGGCAGCATGAATGATGTTGCCCCATTGCTGTTGCTGTTCACTTTGGCTACTGCTGCTATTTACTTCTGACATCACTGCTCAAGTACACAAGTGCTAAAGTAGAAACTGAAGTAAAAGATAATCATTTAATTTTAGAAATCTTGTTGATTTATATAGTCTTGTTGGACACTGATATAAACCTATGTACATATTGTGTTAATTGATAACCTGTAAACTTTATTATGAAGTATTTTAATTATGAACTTTAAAGGCACAAATAAAAATAACTTGTTATGAAATATTAAGAATAATTGAATACTTACTAAGTTTTTTTATGTCCGTGACTACCGCCGCCCCACCAACGCCAATCGCTTCCATATTTGGCAAATAATTAGTGCTCAATTGGTGCTAATTAGTGCTCGAACAACAGAATTGGTGCCTTAGTAGTTTTCGAGATAATCGACTTTGAAGGTGGTCCTGCGGTAGTCATGCTCCCTTCAGCAGGACCACCATGAGCGCAGAAAAAGGGGGCATGCTACAGCTATTCTAAGTATACGAATAATTAGTGCTCTTAAATGTGATTCATTTCGTAACAAAAAAAGAACTGAAACATTTGTATATACCGAGAAATCAACGATGATAACTTTCGCGCGCTCGTTCAGCAGGACCACGACTTTGAGTGTTGATTCCAAGTTTCAGGAGCTAGTCGCTTTCCTCAAACCTACATAGAAAATTAGTGCTCGGCGAGATAAAATTGATACCCAAAATTCAAAATTACTAGTCCAGTAGTTTACGAGATATACTATACCATTGGTGGGGTAGCGGTAGTCACGGTGTTAAATTTTCATTTGAAGATTTCTCTATTAAAAACTCTGTGATTTCTTCCCAAATTTATACAAAAATTAGTGCTCCTAAAGAAGTTATAGTGAACAAAAATTCAGATTCCCAAGTGTTGTATTTTAAGAGAAATTAGCTTTCATTACTTATCCATACTAAATGTCCGCATATAACCCGACCAAAAAAAGTTGTCAATGGTATTGAGCTGTTTATGAGATATACACTCGTGCACATAAATTGATGGATGTCGGAATAGTAATAAAAACAGTTCAATATCTATAATTTTTATACAAACTGTGTACCTTTACTCAAATTGAAATAAGATTAGACATTTAAATAAACATTTTTTACAGTCCGTTCAGCCGATGTTGACTTCTACTGCTTTGGTGGCATGACAACTGGCAGCTGTAATCCATCCTTAGGCCTACGGAATAGAAGTCAAAATTGGTTGAACGGACTGTAAAAAAGTTTATTTAAATTTCTAATCTTATATCAAATGGCGTAAGGTAAGTACATATTAAGAAAACAAATAACGTGTAATGTGATACCTTTGTTAATGACGTGGGTAGGTAGGTACTCCAATAATGATTTTTCTGTATTGTAAGTACCTACCTTTTGTCAGCGACAGTGATAGGTATTTCTTATTTATCTCTTTCCTACTAATTTACCGTTGCTGCAAGCAGTACCTAAGTATAAAAAACCAAATTTATTGCATTCAAAAAATCTGTAATTTTGAAGTAGTTTTAATAATCATTAATTTAATGTTATATAATTTAATAATGATTAATTTAATGGTATATAATTTAATAATGATTAATTTAATAGTATATAATTTAATAATGATTAATTTAATGGTATATAATTTAATAATAAATAACTTACTACCAATACTCGTAGATAATAATTTGATGTAAATGAAATGATGTTTGTTTGTTTTTTGTCGATGTGTTTTGTGTAATGTTTACTTACTCGAGTTTATGTTTTCGTATGCACGTGTTTCTGTGACAAATAAAATTATTTTTCTTTCTTTCTAAATATTTGCATGCCGAATGGCAAAATATGGCTGATCTTTGTACAGTACTAACACCTATTGATGTATCATCTACCCACATTTGCGAAAATAAAGTTATTCTTATTCTTCTTATTCTGAAAACTAATTTTCATTCTATACATAATTGTTGTAACTATGCATGAATATCCAAGCTTTTTCTATTCTGTTCTATCGAACCTTTTTGTTAGATATATAACATATTTCTACTTTTGTTTATGGTTCTACCTAGTTACCTACTAGTCGGCCTATCTTAATAGTCTAATCGAGTTGATTGATTTGTGTTAATAAATTTAAGTGCACATTTTATATTGTTGATTTTTAAGTACCCACTTAAAATTCTACTGATTTTACAAACTGTGATCTATAATCAATGAAACTTATTCGATTTATAAATGTATTTTCCGTTAAAAATACACCTACTAATTCATAAATCTTAACCTAGCTTTAATAAATAATAAAGTAGGTATTGTATTGGTAACTAAAAATACACCCAAGGTACATACACAAATTTCCACTGACATACATATGTCAGTGGAAATTTGATAAAATCAACTTCAGGTACTGAAAAATACATAACTATTACTTATGCAATACTTTTATACTAACGTTATTAGCAACATATTATTAATGCAATAAATTAGGTTTTTAATACTTAGGTACCTACTGCTTGCAGCAACGTTAAATTAGTAGGAAAGAAATAAATAAGAAATACCTATCGCTCTTATATCCATATAACAACACAAAAGGTAGGTACTTACAATACAGAAAAATAATTATTCGAGTACCTACCTACCCATGTCATTAACAAAGGTATCTCAGGCCATGGGTAACGTGGTTCGGAGCGAGAGTGCATGGGAGGCCGTCACCTCCTTCTGCGAAGCAGTAATGCTTGCGAAGGAGGAGGCGGAACGCGTGAGGGAGAGGCAGCGCTGACTGGGTCCGTTAGGGCCAATGCCTGCGGGTGGGTTTTAGTCAGTAAAAGTCTGACACCCAGAGCGGGAGAAGTTATTTGATAATTTCTCAACCAAAAAAAAAAAAGGTCAACGACAGGTTATTTTTTTTTTATAAATATGTACCCAAGTACACAGTTTGTATAAAGATTATAGATATTCTATTCTATTCTATTTTTGAATATGGCAAGCAAAACCGATGTCGACTATTCTGCCAATGTCTAAAGTGAATTGGAAAAGCAAGTGTGCATTGTTGTAGTAAAAAAAATAATAAAAATCTTTGATACAACTGTTGAACTTAATGTAGATTTTGTGGGGTTAGTACTGGACTGAAACAAACAAATTATAGATATTGAACTGTTGTTATTACTTTTCCGACATCCATCAATTTATGTGCACGAGTGAATATCTCATAAACAGCTCAATACCATTGACAACTTAATTTAGTCGGGTTATATGCGGACATTTAGTATGGAAAAGTAATGAAAGCTAATTTCTCTTAAAATACAACACTTGGGAATCTGAATTTTTGGTCACTATAACTTCTTTAGGAGCACTAATTTTTGTATAAATTTGGGAAGAAATCACAGAGTTTTTAATAGAGAAATCTTCAAATGAAAATTTAACACCGTGACTACCGCCACCCCACCAATGGTATGGTATATCTCGTAAACTACTGGAGTAGTAATTTTGAATTTTGGGTATCAATTTTATCTCGCAGAGCACTAATTTTCTATGTAGGTTTGAGGAAAGCGACTAGCTCCTGAAACTTGGAATCAACACTCAAAGTCGTGGTCCTGCTGAACGAGCGCGCGAAAGTTATCATCGTTGATTTCTCGGTATATACAAATGTTTCAGTTCTTTTTTTGTTACGAAATGAATCACATTTAAGAGCACTAATTATTTGTATACTTAGAATTGCTGTAGCATGCCCCCTTTTTCGGCGCTCATGGTGGTCCTGCTGAAGGGAGCGTGACTACCGCAGGACCACCTTCAAAGTCGATTATCTCGAAAACTACTAAGGCACGAATTCTGTTGTTCGAGCACTAATTAGCACCAATTGAGCACTAATTATTTACCAAATATGGATGCGATTGGCGTTGTGGTCCTGCGGTAGTCACGGACATAGTTTTTTTTTATAAATACAAGTGATTATTATAGTGATGCTATTTTGAAAATAGTGGTGTTTGCTTTAATTAACTGTCATTCATTAGGTAAGTATAGATAAATAGAAAGAAATAAATTATGGTAAACAAAAAAACAACTTTTATTTATGATAAAACAACCAACTGACAATAGCATTTATTCACATTTAACATTTGGCATCTAATGTCTTCCTGTGGAAGTCATCATGGATAATTTAAACTGCTTGATATTGCTTGCGATGAGCGCATGAGAGAAAGTTTAAATTTTTCCTGATAAATGTAGTTAAGTGTGACACCTGAAAAAGAAAAAGAATTTAAGTAAACTCTCATTACATTCCATTATCCATTACATCCATCCATAAAGTCTAATAGGCCTCTTCCTTTAACACTTCAATACACAATCTATCTACTTTATAGAACAGCAATATTCTGCTATAAACAACAATAATAGGTGCCTACAATTCTATTGATAAGCAGACTTGACTAAAAAGTACCTGAACAAAGATACTTTATAGAGCCCCAGTGAGTCATTTTATTTAAATTGAATAATTGACTTGGATATTCTTACTAATAATATCAATAATTGAAAAACATTCAAGATAGGTACTTAGATATATTTTCAGTTGCCTTGTTAAAATTTGCTAAGTAAATATTCATATAAGTTGGTAGAAGGTTAGGTAGAAAACTATATAATGGGCAGCAGCATTCTCTATGCATTTTAACACCATACTGCGATCGCCAACCCGCCTGCCAAGCGTGGCGATTATGTTTTATGATGCCTTACCTATATTTTGTATTCACCAGTAACAAACAAAATAATGTTGCTGTGCCTATCAAACATCTTTGAAGATACAATATTTAGGTACCTATTTTGGGCTCATTCAATGTTCAACACTTAGAAAGATAATACTAATAAGTAAGTAAGTAAGTATTGATATTACCTTGAACAGACAATGATGTGGAAATTTATATGTATGGTGGTGTACAGTTCATCGAAGTCCTTACATAATCCATTGACAAATGCTTATTTCTGTGCTTGTTTTTGTTCTTCGTCTATAAGTAGATTTATTGCTATTCAATTAAGTAAAACCTCGAATACATACACAAGTTGCTATGCTTGTAGCTCATGGTAAGTTTGTTACGGTACGAGGTATGAATTTGTCTTTCCATAAAATGCCACTAATATACCTAGTTTCTGAAATATCATAATAAGTATCTCTAATTTAGGCTGTAAAGCACGTATCAAAACAAAACTTTTACAATTATTAAAAAAAAGTGATCTCACTGCCTTGCTAGCTAAAATACCACTAATATTGATTTATCATAGATGTTCTACACAAAAACACATTCACAATTTATCAAGAAGATATTCACATACATAATTTCGTAATAATTATGGAGATTTTATGAGTAAATCCCAAAAAAATGTACAACGAAAAATGATAGCGACCAACTTGTTGTCTTCGCTTTCGATTCAAACAAACTAGTTGGTTTCAAACCAATTATTAGCTGTCAAAATGGTTATGCAATTAGAATATTAGCGTTTTTAGACGCATATCGTTCACTCTTTAGCGTCTCAAACAGATTCGAATTGGTTTCACACAATATTGGTGTTACGCAATACGGCAGTCGTAGAGAATGCTGCTGCCCATTCTATAGTTACCTACCTAACTTTCTACCAACTTATATGAATATTTACTTAGCAAATTTTAACAAGGCAACTGAAAATATATCTAAGTAGGTACCTATCTTGAATGTTTTTCAATAATTGATATTATTAGTAAGAATATCCAAGTCAATTATTCAATTTAAATAAAATTGCTCACTGGGGCTATATAAAGTATCTTTGTTTAGGTACTTTTTAGTCAAGTTTGCTTATCAATAGAATTGTAGGCACCTATTATTGTTGTTTATAGCAGAATATTGCTGTTCTATAAAGTAGATAGATTGTGTATTGAAGTATTAGAGGGAGAGGCCTATTAGACTATGGATGGATGTAATGGATAATGGAATGTAATGAGAGTTTACTTAAATTCTTTTTCAGGTGTCACACTTAACTACATTAATCAGGAAAAATTTAAACTTTCTCTCATGCGCTCATATCAAGCAGTTTAAATTATCCATGATGACTTCCACAGGAAGACATTAGATGCCAAATGTTAATGTAAATAAATGCTATTGTCAGTTGGTTGTTATAACATAAATAAAAGTTGTTTTTTTGTTTACCAAAATTTATTTATTTCTATTTATCTATACTTACCTAATGAATGACAGTTAATTAAAGCAAACACTACTATTTTCAAAATAGCATCACTATAATAATCAATTGTATTTATAAAAAAAAACTCAGTAAGTATTCAATTATTCTTAATATTTCATAACAAGTTATTTTTATTTGTGCCTTTAAAGTTCATAATTAAAATACTTCATAATAAAGTTTACAGGTTATCAATTAACACAATATGTACATAGGTTTATATCAGTGTCTAACAAGACTATATAAATCAACAAGTTTTCTAAAATTAAATGATTATCTTTTGCAGTGATGTCAGAAGTAAATAGCAGCAGTAGCCAAAGTGAACAGCAACAGCAATGGGGCAACATCATTCATGCTGCCTTTATGTCTTCATAGGTGAAACGCCCCGGGAACTCTCCTAGTTTTAAACAAAAATCTAATTATTTGCTGCTCAAATAAAGTACTCAAACATTATGTGGCAAATTAATGCCTAGTTTGCCACATAATCAACTAGGTGTTTTTCAGCCCATGGCTGGACAAAAGCCATCGGCCTAGTCATTGTTATTGGTTGTTTAATTTCTTCTTTATTTAGAGCCGATTTTTCAGTCTCCAGATTTTTTTTAACCACTAAATTAGAATGGTAAACATTAGTTAGGTATACATAAAATATATGATGTGGAGAAAGTTTGCCCAAGAAAATATATTAAGTACTAAATTAAGTGAGTTCCTGTTTGATTATAAACTACTAGCTGACCCGTGCCCACTTCGTTGGGAGGTAAACATTTTTACTTGTGAATAGCTTTAAGACACTCACAAATAACGTGGCTCTATGGGTAAAAGAATTTTCAAAATCGGTTCAGTAGATCCAGAGAGAAACCTCACAAACTTTACCTCTTTAAAATATTAGTATAGATGTGTCAAAAGCTTACCTTCAATGACTATATTACAGAAGATTGGTTTTCCATGTCCAGACTTGTCACTAGCAAGTCTTTGTAAGAAAATCCCCAGTATTTCAACTAGTTGATGTACGAGGTTGATATGTTGTGTTGTGATTGCGTTCCATTCTTGTATTTTAAGCTCTTGCACCGTCTGCGAAAATATTATGATTAATGTTTTGTAGAGCTTCTAAGTAAGTACAAAAATATTGATTAACAATTTCAGTTGTTAGAATGTGAGGCTGACAGGCATACTAACTATAATAATTCGTTTAACCGCAATAAATAGATTAAGTTCTTGTGTCTACACAACAAAGGAATAGTTGTCCGTATCCATAAGTAGACTGACCAATAATGTACCTACACTCACACAGCAGCTACACTCTAATGAGTTAAAGTCGCCGGCACGTAACTTGGCAAGAATCGTTAGATGTTTCTCTCCTTTCTTTAACTAACTTCTAAACAGACACGTTAAAAATAATTTCTGGCAATAACCATAGAATAATGATTAGCAATAAAAGTGATAATTTTTTCGTTGCACTAATTGTACATGCGTATATTTACTCAGACTACGCCGAAATCTTGCCAAGTTACGTGCCGGCGAGTGTACGAAGGTTCACACGTCGTTATTCCTTTATATATTGGCTTACTTACTTGTAGTGATGGTATTGACATAGGTAAGTACTTTTCGCTATTGAGCAAAAGTCTTACAGGTACAGCAGGCTAGTACAAAACGAAGACACCACACCACAGAACTCTCTCCAAAGATATTCCACAATCCACAAGAAAAAAGGACTGAAACTACATATCATAGGCCCTTGTTTCTGTATGAGAATAATAAATATAATTTTGTATGTTGAAAATACAATTATACTAATAGTAAAAACAAAATTCAAGGCAAAACAATGCGAAGTTTCCTAATAATAATAACTTTACTCAGTGTTGCCCAACTTTTTCCCCGAGTCTACTAGTGCTAGTGGCGGTTCTTCAAATTAGATTAGTCGCCTTTTGATGTGAAACATCTATAGCCGCACGTAAAACCGATTGCTGGCGGGGTGACGCAAGCCGCGTGGCGACGCGTCGCTTCTATACAGTCTTTATGTAGTAGTGTGTAAATAATTTGTATGTTTCACATCTGCCAGGCGTCCTGTGACGGCTCAATTTTTTTTGAAGTAAAACTTTTTTAGGCACGCTTGACTTGAGGAGTAAGCTGGAGAATGCATGACGAGAGCGTTACAGAAGTGAGCCAGTGGAAGTTGAGAGGGAGGGTTAAGTTAGTGAAGATATAAAGAGAGAGAGTTACGTTTCGTAACGCTCCGTATATTACTGTAGGGGCAAGGGAGAGAGAGGTGCGAGCACACATTTTCTTTCTCTTTATCCAGTTGAGTTTCGTATATCTAAGACACAGTGCAGGCCTATTGTTGTAAGTAAGTAAGTATAATTAGTATTTGTAAGTTTTACTTCAGTCGTGTGGTCTAAAGCTCACTCGTTTTTTTTATGCCTATTTCGACGTTCGGTCTCCTTTCGGAGGTTCACTTGAAGATATAAGAATGAAAATGAAAAAATAATACATTCATAGTAATTTTTTCAACATCATCCTAATATAATATAACAATACTGAAAACGTTAGTGAACGTGTTTGGATGTTTGTTACATACTTATAAAATAATGGCTTATCGACGGTTTTTTTTTATCCTGGCAGTATCTGCCCGTGGCATATTATTTTCGAAATGACGTTGTTTTTCGATCTCTACACGCGCGTAGCCTCTGTTTGACTTCACTATATTCGTCATGCTGATTAGTCTTTCCAAATCAGCGTTCGAATCCGCAGTAGTTTCGGTAAATGTTGTCCGTCAGTAGGGGTGCCCCAAATCCCCAGGTTTAGTGGAAATCCCACTAAGTTGACAACACTGCTTTTCTACGATTTTTGCATTGGCCACAGATAACTAAAACGTGTAAAGAAAAACGTATTGTTCGTGTATTTCAACTATGGTAGTTTATGGTAGAAAGTGTTTTAAAAATTGATTTTTCATTTTTCGGCAATCATTGGACATTTTCTTCAAATAGCATTAGTAGACCATCAGTTGTAATGAAAACAAAATTAAATTGTAGCACAATAATTCAGAAACAAATAATTCCTTTAAGATGAAACATATTCATATTCATTTATTTGCGTTCCACAAGGTAAAAAAGGTGTTAACAAAAGGCTTACAGCTAAGATCCGTTGTAGACCCTGTCAGGGCACAGCAAAATTTATATAGCTAAAATCAAAATATCAAAATATAATTAAAAAATCAAAATAAAATAAAGAAGTCAACATAAAATTAAAAGTAAACAAAATGAAAAAAAAAAATCAAAATTAAATTAAATAAAAGAAAAATTAAAACAAATTTAATAATCAAAATTTAAGATAATCAAAATAAAACTATACATGAAAACATCAATTACATTCACATAGAATTAAATAACAATAACATAAATAAGTCTAATATTGGAAAACGGTAGGTATTTGCTTAATAATAATAAGTTTAGGTAGCATTATATTATTTAGGTAGTTAATATTATTACAAATTATTAAAGAGAGATCATATTTTTAGGCACAAGTTATTAATAATAAGATAAGTTTAACATGTTATATCACAATTTGAGATAAATTGTGTATTTAGTAGTCATGTTATGTTCCATTAAATATTCTTCTTGATAAAATTACACACATGTTATATTTAAGAATGTATTTATTACAATTAAAGTCTTTCATTCAAGTATTCATTCACATTATAATAGCTTTTGTTTAATAGAAATATTTTTAATTTATTAATAAAGATGTTGTATTTATTTATATTTCTTATTTCATCCGGTAACTTATTATAAATTTTTATCGACATGACATAGGTACTTGAGGAGTGCATTTTTAATCGGGATGTAGGTATGTTTAATCTATTTTTATGTCTCAAATTTATTTTAGTTTGTATGTCTTCTCTTTTTGTGTAGAATTTCGGGTATCTACGTACAAATTTACAGATTTCAAAGATGTAAAGGCACGGTAGGGTTAAAATTTTATGTTCCTGGAAGTGGGGCTTACAGCTATCCGTTTGTTCAATATTAACTAAAATTCTAATAAGTTTTTTTTGTAGGGTGAATAGTGTGGGTAAGTCTGTACTATTACCCCATAATATGACACCATATTTAAGCCATGCATAGGCATATGCGTAATATGTTACCAATGCAGTATTTTTATCTGTAGTTTAATTTTTAATTGGAAAAAAAATTGTTACACAATTCCAAATATGGAAACCGATTCCGACTGGAATCTGCTTAAATTTGGAATCTGCTTCCAAAACAAACGGCGTTGCGCAATTAGCCTGCTGGTTAGACTGGAAGCCGATTCCAACATGGTTGGGAATAGACTGGGCAGATGATGACTTATGTATATGTGTTATAGCCAAACTCCGAAGCTCCGGCGCTCCTAGGTTGGACTGGTCAATCCTCAGGTCAGACTGAATGACTTAGTCAAAGCCCAAACAAATGTAAATTTTCGGCCTTTGACTAAACAATTTTCGTCAAACCTGGGAGCCTAACTAACCTTTTTTTTTTTTTTTTTACGCATGCCCGCTCGTGGGGGACGAGACGGGGTATGTGGGACTCCCTGTCGGTAATGCCGACAGTATACCCACTAAAACTCAGCGGTGTTCCCGCATCGCCGTGTTGGGAGGGCCATGGGATAACGGTTGAACCTTTTCTTCCACGACCCTCCCGGCGCATGCCCGCCTAGCTGGCGGGCCCCGCATGCCCCCCCGTTACTGGGGGGCTACGGGAATGGCCGGGAACACCTGGCCATTCCCGTCCGACACTGGTGGAGGCCAGTGCAATACAGGCAAGGGTGCCCCCGCACCCGTTGCCTGCTGGCCTCCACCTGGGAGGAGTCGGAGATGACGTTCAAAGTGACGTCTTCTTCGACCCCTCCTCCGCCTTCGGAGCGGCGCAGCGGCAGGGTCGTCCTCCCGCACGCGCTCCGCCTCCTCCTTCTGCAACATGACGTGTTCGCAGAAGGAGGCGACTGCCGCCCAGGACCCCTCGTCCCTCAGCATGGCGTTTACCAAGCCGGGGTGTGAGAGGTCCGGTCCGATCACCGCGTGCAGACTGTGGCGCGGCTCGGACCACGACGGGCACACCTCGAGGGTGTGCTGCGCCGTGTCCTCCGCCGCGCCACAGTGGTGGCACGACGGTGTCTCCTCCCGTCCGATTCGGTGCAGGTACGCTCCGAAACAACCGTGTCCGCACGTGACAGCACCTGCACCAGACGGAACGAGAGGAACCCATGCGACCGCTCGAGCCAGTCTCGCAGGACCGGCCCGATCGCGTCGAGGGTTCGGCGGCCGAAGGCTGCTGTGGCGAGGTCGCCCGTCCAATGGACGACGATGGCGTCCCTCGCCTCCCGGCGGACGGCGGCTCGCTCTTCCGGGGCAGGGCGTTCTCCGCTCGCCCTCCGCCCCGCCGTCCATTCATACACTCTGGCGAGCACCCACGCCTCGAGTTCCCAAGGAGGGGTGCTCGCCAGAGCACATGCTGCTGCGAAGCCCACCGTGCGGTGGGCTCGCGCCACCCGCTGGGCTATTGCCCTCTGAGGCGCCCGCAAGGCCGCGGCGTTCTCCCTCCTATGGAGGGAGTCTTCCCAGATGGGAGCGCCGTAGAGCGCCATACTCTTCAAGATGCCGGCGTAGAGTTGCCGGCATCGCGCGCTCGGCCCCCCCAAGTTGGGAAGCAGCCAGGAGAGAGCGCCCGCGGCCTTCAGCAGGCGCGACGACAGCCCGCTAAAATGCGGGCCGAAGCGCCACCTGCTGTCGAGTACAAGGCCCAGATATTTCATCTGGGCCTTCACCTCAATTCTGACGCCCTCCACGAAGATGTGGGCGTCAGGTGGGGGGCGCTGCCGAGGCCCGTGGAAGAACACGGCCTCGGTCTTGTGCAGCGCCACCGCTAAACCTAGGCGGCGGATCCTCCCCGCGACCAAGGATCCGCCCGCCGAGGCCAAGTTGGCCGCCTCCCTGAAACTCCCCCCCCGGGCGGTGAGGAGAGTGTCATCCGCATAGCAGATGACACTCGTGCCTCGGAGGAGAGTTCCCCGCAAGAGCCAATCATAGCCGACGTTCCAGAGGAGAGGACCTACGACCGACCCCTGTGGAACGCCGGCTTCAACGGCATACCGCCGGACTTGGCCAGTCCTATCCACCAGGAGGATCGCCCGATCCTCCAGGTAGCTGGCCAGCAGACTGCGCAGGTATCGAGGCACTCCGTGGAATCGGAGCGCCTCTAGGATGGTGGAGTGGGGGACGGAGTTGAAGGCATTGGCTATGTCGAATGACACGGCCAACAATCCGTCCCCCGCTTCCATCGCCTCCTTCACCTGCCCCTTAAGGCAGGCCAGCGCGTCCACCGTGGAACGCTCAGCCCGAAAACCGAACTGAGCTTCCGACAAGTCCGGCCCGATATCCCGCAGATGGCTCTTTAGGCGAGCAGCGACTATCCCCTCGAACATTTTACCGACCTCATCGAGCAGGACGATGGGCCGATATGCTGAGGGGGAGTCTGCTGGGCGGCCCTCCTTGCGAAGGAGGCACAACTGCCCCTCCTTCCACGGTTTCGGGAACCTTCCAGACGCAAGACATGCGCTGAAGAGGTCCCGAAACCTTTCCTCCATTTGAGTGGCAGCGATCGCCACCACTCTTGCTGGGACACCGTCGGGGCCCGGAGCTGTCTTCTTGGCGCGGATGTGGAGAATCGCCGCGCCAAGTTCCGACTCCGTGACAGGAGGGGCTTCCTCCTCCTCCTCCTCCTCCTCAGCTGGCGGAGCTGTCCCCAGCGGTGGGTCCATCACTGGTGGGGTGAAGTTGCCCCTGCACGGGAACAGGGACTGAACCACCCCATCCAGGAATGAGGGCTCCAGGGTCTCGGCCACCGGGGGACCAAAGGGGCGCAGCTTGTTGCGCGCTGCCTTGTATGGTCTCCCGTAGGGGTCGTTGTCGAGACCCTCCAGCATCTCCTCTCTCGCCGAGTCTCTGGCGGCGGCGATGGCCCGATCGAGGGCCATTTTTGCCCCCAAATACACCTCATAGAGGTGGTCCTCGTTGGGCCGGTCCCGTAGACGCCGCCGCCGGCTCCGCGAGTAAGCCCTCCTTGCCGCCACACACGCTGCTCGAAGCCCCACCAGCTCCGCCGACCACCAATACACGGCGCGATTGGGTAGTGGTCGGCGAGACCGAGGCATGCTGGAGTTGCATACCTCGGTCAGAGACTCCCTCAGGTGCCCCGCCACGGTGTCCACATCCAGGCCAGCGGAAGGCGGGGAAAGCCAGTCCTGGACGAACGCCGCTTCCGCCGCCGCCTCCCTATCCAGGCGGGCGAGCGCCCACCGTGGGAACGGTGATCGCCGCGCCGAGAGGGGCTGCGACCCTCCGCGACCACTGGTGGAGATGTCGAACCGCACGTAGCGGTGGTCCGACATAGTCTCCACCAGGTCCACCCGCCAGTTCAGCACGCGCGCGGCTAACGCAGGGGTGGCGAAAGTGACGTCCACTATTGAGCCACCCTGCCGCCGCACGCATGTCTGGACGCTCCCTCTATTCAAGAGGGAGAGTCCAGAGGAGGCTGCCCACATCTCCACTGCCCGCCCGCGAGCGTCGGTGGCCGGGTTGCCCCAGGTTACCGACTTGGCGTTCAGGTCTCCCAGTACGGAGACCTGACGCGGCGCCGCCCTGCCGACCACGGCTGCCAGGACTCCGAGATAGTTCTCGAAGTCCTGAAGGGGGCGGTTTGGGGAGAAGTAGACCCCCACAAGGGCCAAATCTCCCCACGCGGCGGCCACGTATCCCGGTCCCCTCTCTAATAGCGAGAGGGGAGGGGAGTCTGTGGAAGACCGCGCCGCTAGTGCCACCAAGCCGTCCTCGTCACCCAGCCAGCTGCCGGGGATCGAGTAAGGCTCGGCGACCGCCGCAACGTTCACCAACCACTCGGCCATGACCTGCACTACCAGGTCCTGGGCCGCTCTGCAGTGGTTGGTGTTCGCCTGGAGGATGCGATAGTCGGAAACCATTATTCCGACATCGCACCAGTCTCCTCAGCTACCACCGCTGGAGGTACAGCGGCGACGTTGGCGGCGGCCGTGGCAACAGGGCGAACCTGTGCCGGCACCACGCCCTTCCTCGCGGGGGGCTTGCAGCCCCTGCCCGCCATCTTGTGGTCCGCGGCACGGCCACTGGCAGCACACGCCACGCAGTGTGGCGCGGAGGCGCTGCAGCAAGCGGCACCCCTGTGTCCCTCCTGCCCGCATCGGTAGCAGGCGTCTCCCCAGTCGAATTTGGAGGGACACGTGGGTCGGGTGTGGCCGAACGCAAAGCACTTGAAGCAGCGCACCTGCTGTTCTTCAAGTGGCCGGACCACAGCCGAGCTGAAGCCCACAAGGAGCCGTCCTTTGGTCGCAGCAAGGACGGCCCCAGCCGTGGCAACTGGGCACTCCACGCGGATGATGCCCATGCCACGGCGGCCAAGCCTGATGGCTCCTCCCTTCACCGCGCCAGCGTCGCATCCTCCAGCCGCAGCAACGGCCATCACCACATCCTCTTTAGTGACCGAATCGTCCAGATCGGCCACCTCCAAGGCTGCGGTCTTAACGGGCCTGACGACCGTTGCCGCATCCGCGATCACCTCTTTCAGCTTCGTCGCGAAGAGGTCCGCATTCGTGCCGCGCTTTTCCCCCCCGAACTCGAAAATTCGAGCCCCGGTTAGGGTTCGGCGGCACGTTATATTGCTAATCCCCAGCTGGGAGGGATTGGCATTGGGACGAGCCCGTTTTAGGACGGACTCGTAAGTCTCGCCCCGCTCCGCGGCCTCCGGGGTGATGGTCACCACGACGGCCGCGGTTCTGGGAGGAACCTGCTTCCTTCCACCGGCTGGACCCCTTTTGGCTGCATTACCTGCAGTCGCAGCAGGCTTGGGGGCTGACTTTTTCCCGTTTCTCTTCTTCTTGCCCTTACCCCTCCTGACCACTTCCGTCCACGACTGGTTGGCCGGGGTGGTGGAGGGAAGAAGGGCGTCTTCCTCCTGCGAGTTCTGAGTCACTGCTGGGGCGGCAGACGACCCAGATGCTCCCTCCGCGCTTGTGGTGGGGGCATGAGGACCCGCCACGGTCCTCTTGCCCTTACCCTTACCCTTGCCCTTGCCCTTGGAGGGCTTCACACCCGATACTGATACCGGGCCTGCCAAAGGCGCGGGTTCCGGCTCCTTCGGCGGCGGACTCCTGTTCGCCGCTAGAGGCGCAGGTTCCGGCTCCTTCGGCAGTGGCCTCTTGTCCGCCGCCAGCGGTGGGCGGAGCCGCTTTTCCGGCAAGAGCCGGTCCTCTATGCCTGCGAAGCAGGCCCTGGTGAAGGCCCTCTCCTCCAAGGCAACCTTGCGGAACATTTCCTCAAGGCTGGCAGGGGAGAAGGGGGGGCCTGTCACCACCGGACCCGGGGCAGATTGGGCAGGCCTCGCCGTGGCTTCGGCCAGCTTCTGGTGAAGCTGGCTGACCTCCGCCTGTAGGCGATCAACCCTCGCCTGCAGCTGCCGCGACTCGTCCGTGGCCGTCCGCTTCACCAGCTCCACCACAATGCCGTGCAAGCTGGCGGCCCGGCATTTGAGGGCCTTCTGGAAGGTCCCCTTTAAGTTTGAGGACTTGGAGGCGACCTCCAGGACCTCCTCCTTATCCTCAAGGGCCATGCGCTCCAGTTCCGCCAGGGAGTGGTCGGCATACAGCACATTTGATGCGCCATAGCCAGCCTTCGACCTGGCGACTTGCGCCTGTTTTTCCTTGGCGGCGACCCTCTCCTCCAGATCCAACTGGATTTGCGCCCTTTTCGCCAGGTTTAGCTGGCGCTCGGCGTCCACCAAGCCCACATCGTGGGTACGAGCCGCAGAAGAAGTCGAAGCCTTTTTCGACCTCGACTTCTTCCTCGCCTTACCCACGGCCGACTCCGAGGAGCCCTCGGACCTCTTCCGCTTGAAGCGGTCGCTCTCGGCCGCCGACGTGTCAATATTGGACTCGTCGGAGTCCGACAACTCGTCCGGCCTGCAAATCATGCTGGCCGCAGATGGTGCGCGATCAGCTTCCGACGCCAAAGCGTCGCCGGCATTGGATTGGCCCTGAGAAGGGCCGTTTGGTTGGCCCTGAGAAGAGCCGTTGGGTTGGCCCTGAGAAGGGCCGTTGGATTGGCCCTGAGAAGGGCCGTTTGAATCGCCCTGGGAGGAGCGATTCGCGATAAAACGGCCAGACGCATCCCGCGTTGGCTTACTCATCCTTTTAAAATTAAAACTCTCAGTATTCGTAGACGACCGCATGAATGCCTACGATTCACAGTGCACTTTAGCCGAGCCCGGTCTGCCACTCCGTTACGGTGGTCAGAACCGGGTCGTTGCCCAGGGGACGCGACGTGGACGCAAGCACTGTGGGGTGGTCCCCCGAGCCTAACTAACCTAACCTTTTTTTTTTTTTTTTTTTTGACGCTGGGAAAAATGCATTACGCATGCCCACCCATCGGGGGATGGGAGGGGTATGTGGGACTCCCCGGAAAATCCGGTATACCCACTAAACGACCCAGCGGCGCTCCTACCTCGTTCTGCAAGGAGGAGGACTGGGAATCCGGCAGAGCCATAACATCCAGTCCCCCGCTGACGACCGCCCGCCTTGCAGGCGGGCCCGACATGCCCCCCCCGTCGGGGAGGGGCCCAGGAATGACCGCGAGCGCTCTGTCATTCCCGCCCGACGTGGATGGTGAACTGTGCAATGCAGGAGAAGGCGCCCCCGCACCCGTCTCCCGCTGTTCACCACCAGGGGGCATAAGACGACGATCGTACAATCGCCTTCTCATGCCCCGTCTTCGCCTGCGGAGCGGCGCTGCGAGAGGGTCGTCCTCCCGCGCGCGCTCCGCGTCCTCCTTCTGCGACATTACGTCCTCGCAGAAGGAGGCGACCGCTGTCCAGGCCCCCTCGCTCTCCAGCATCGAGTTGACGACGCTGGGAAGCGAGAGGTCTTGCCCGACCGCTGCGCTCAGACCGCGGCGCAGCTCGGACCAGGCTGGGCACACCTCAAGGGTGTGCTGAGCCGTGTCCTCCGCCGCGCCACAGTCGTGGCACGACGGGGTCTCCTCCCTTTGGATCCGGTGCAGGTACGATCCGAAACACCCATGGCCGGACAACACCTGCACCAGACGGAAAGAGAGGAAACCGTGGGACCGCTCGAGCCAATCCTTCAGGACTGGCCCGAGCGCGTCCAGAGTTCGGCGGCCGAAAACGGCAGTGGCGAGGTCCTCCGTCCAGTGATGGACGATTGCGTCCCTCGCCTCTTGCCGCACGGCCTCCCGCTCTTCTGCGGCGGGGGGCTCCCCGAGCGCCTTACGCCGCGCCGTCCATTCGTACACTCTGGTCAGCACCCACGCCTCGAGCTCCCAAGGAGGGGTGCCGGCCAGAGCGCACGCCGCCGAGAAGCCCACCGACCGGTAGGCCCTCGCCACCCGCAGTGCAATGGCCCTTTGGGGCCTACGGATGGTAGTGGCGTTCTCCCTTCTGTGGAGGGAGTCCGCCCAAATCGGGGCCCCGTAAAGGAACTAACCTTTTTTTTTTTTTTGACGCTGGGAAAAATGCATTACGCATGCCCCCCCATCGGGGGATGGGAGGGGTATGTGGGACTCCCCGGAAAATCCGGTATACCCACTAAACGACCCAGCGGCGCTCCTACCTCGTCTGCAAGGAGGAGGACTGGGAATCCGGCAGAGCCATAACATCCAGTCCCCCGCTGACGACCGCCCGCCTTGCAGGCGGGCCCGACACGCCCCTCCCGTCGGGGAGGGGCCCAGGAATGACCGCGAGCGCTCTGTCATTCCCGCCCGAAGTGGATGGTGAACTGTGCAAGGCAGGAGAAGGCGCCCCCGCACCCGTCTCCCGCTGTTCACCACCAGGGGGCATAAGACGACGATCGTACAATCGCCTTCTCATGCCCCGTCTTCGCCTGCGGAGCGGCGCTGCGAGAGGGTCGTCCTCACGCGCGCGCTCCGCGTCCTCCTTCTGCGACATTACGTCCTCGCAGAAGGAGGCGACCGCTGTCCAGGCCCCCTCGCTCTCCAGCATCGAGTTGACGACGCTGGGAAGCGAGAGATCCTGTCCGACCGCTGCGCTCAGACCGCGGCGCAGCTCGGACCAGGCTGGGCACACCTCAAGGGTGTGCTGAGCCGTGTCCTCCGCCGCGCCACAGTCGTGGCACGACGGGGTCTCCTCCCTTTGGATCCGGTGCAGGTACGATCCGAAACACCCATGGCCGGACAACACCTGCACCAGACGGAAAGAGAGGAAACCGTGGGACCGCTCGAGCCAATCCTTCAGGACTGGCCCGAGCGCGTCCAGAGTTCGGCGGCCGAAAACGGCAGTGGCGAGGTCCTCCGTCCAGGGATGGACGATTGCGTCCCTCGCCTCTTGCCGCACGGCCTCCCGCTCTTCTGCGGCGGGGGGCTCCCCGAGCGCCTTACGCCGCGCCGTCCATTCGTACACTCTGGTCAGCACCCACGCCTCGAGCTCCCAAGGAGGGGTGCCGGCCAGAGCGCACGCCGCCGAGAAGCCCACCGACCGGTAGGCCCTCGCCACCCGCAGTGCAATGGCCCTTTGGGGCCTACGGATGGTAGTGGCGTTCTCCCTCCTGTGGAGGGAGTCCGCCCAAATCGGGGCCCCGTAAAGGGCCATGCTCCTGAGGATGCCGGCATACAAAAGCCGGCATCGCGCCTTCGGACCTCCCAGGTTCGGGAGGAGCCAGGAAAGGGTATTCGCAGCCTTCAGCAGGCGCGTCGACAGCCCGCTGAAGTGTGGGCCGAAGCGCCACCTGCTGTCGAGTACAAGGCCCAAGTACTTCATCTGGGCCTTGACCCCGATCCTGACGCCCTCCACGACAATGTGTCCGTCGGGTGGGATGCGCTGCCGAGGACCGTGAAAATACACGGCCTCCGTCTTGTGCAGCGCCACCTTCAGCCCTAGGCCCTAACCTAACTAACCTAACCTAACCTAATTGAAATGTATTTCGGGGATTGCCTGATGGCTTTGGCCAAACCTAGGATAAACCAGTCCTTCCGCGAAGAGACTGTGTATCGGACTTTGACTATAACATATGTATTCAACAGCGGCGAGGTGTCAATTTGTGTAAGAGAGAAGCCGAAGTGAAACCGGCTTTAATTGACTTACTTACTTAACAATAAAGTAAACATTTACTGAATTTAACACCATCTATCGTCAAGTAGCAGAACCAAAAAGGCGCTATCACTACACAAACAAAACTTTCAGGGCCTTATTACAACACACACAGTTTATCTTCAGACCCAAGTTTAAACCATGGACCCGTTATTGAATTTCGAACTTTATTCCGACTATGGTAAAGTTCCTAAACACAAAACTGACAACTTAGTATCGAACTAAGTTTTCAGTTTTGTATAAAGAACGGTATTTCAATCACTGTTACGTTCTTATTACAAAAACTTGCTCCATGGTTTAATTCATGTCAAAATATAAATCTTGTTTTGTAATAAGGTGGTCAATGTTTTACAGAAATAAACTATTATTAGGTATCTACTATCATACTAAAATTAATATAGGAATGTAAAGAATCTAATACAAGACACTTGAACTTGTGAAAACTAAATAAAATGTGCAATATCCACCATCTCACTATCGCTGACGCATTTTTTCTGACGCTGACACTATTGACTGTGCCATTTTTCAATCGCGGTAGAGTTGCTGATGCGAACCTCCGAAGGGAAGCCGGTAGGAATCGTGTTATATGGTGCTTTAGCCACTGGTATTCAAGCCGTGCGGCCAATTGGCTCTCATCAGCAAAAATGACAAACTTCGATGCAAAATTTCATGCTCAATTTAATTTTTCCTTAAGGCGCTGACAAAAGGCAAATGATAAAAAATCTTTTTGTAAAAAAAAATAACCGACTTCCAAAAAAACACTACAAAGTGAAAAATAACTTTAATTTCGGAAGTCGGTGTCTTTGGATCTGTATTTTAGTTTTATGCCACCGACTTCCGAAATTAAAGTTATTTTTCACTTTGTAGTGTTTTTTTGGAAGTCGGTTTTTTTTTTTACAAAAAGATTTAATTTTTTAGTGGGTCAGTTTTTAATTTATCTAAGTTACAATAGCCTAAAGTCAACTGCTCATCACCTTTTACAAAGTATTGCTTTTCTCGATGCTGGGACGTTAATTGTTGAGGAGTTCTCCTGGTAAGAACCAGGAGAACTGCCACTCACCATATGCATTGTTACGAGCATAAATTGCTTAGCAACCATATTAAAGTACCTAATCGAATCGCAACCCGTTAAATACTTATTATTATGTTGTTCCGGTGGCCATCTGTGGTCTCCATCATCAGTTCGACTTCACCAAATGGTGATTTTCGGGAGCAAATGCACGAGTTACTATAAAAAATACCCAAATCGCTATAGGTTTACAATATAAAATTCGAGGGTTTTCCTCGATTTCCATGGGATTCCCGCATCAGATTGTGATTTGGTGGCAATGGGAATAATTTTCAAAATCGGTCCATAATTGACGGAGATATAGGTGAACAAACAAAAAAAAAAAAAAACATACAGCCGAACATATAACATCCTCCTTTTTGCAAGTCGGTTAAAAAGGAGGCTTGTCTTAAACAAAAAAATTGCGAAATCTACATAGTTTGTGGTAGCTGAAAAAATATATGTTATTCTTGAACATATTTCCCAGAATTTGGTTGTTACCAAAATACGTTTCGAAAAAAATCTCTATACATATTAACCGTAAACTAACCCTTTACTGTCAGTTTAAATCCAAAATATCTGTAAACTATCAACGTGCGGTTGGTATTTAATTAATAACAAGAATGTCTTATTTGTATGCAGAAATTGGTTGTTTTTCATTTTTGAGTGAACAAATCATTGCTTCATATTTTGCAATAAATTACAAGCGTTGTGTCATCGCGTTTCTCTTTCTTTTGTATGCAGTCTGACAGTGACAGCGGTTCACCTGTTGCCAGCGTCTTAAGGTCTTCGTTATACAACATGTCCCAGAATTAACGCACAACCTCGCGAAAAAAAATCAAATGTTCCTTACATTTTGACGAGAGAGAACATAAATGTAGGGAACAGCAGATTTTTTTTTTGCGATTTCAGGTTTGTTCCCTTAATAAAAGTTGTTCATAATGATGAGTACAATGACCACTTAAGAGGTTGTGCGTTAATTCCGGGACATGTTGTATAAGAAACTCTTGTGCTACATTTTATGCCTCTAGATCCAGCAGTTCGGATGCGCGTATCTGTTAGTGAATTTAAGAATTTTAATAATTAGATTGATCAACAAAAACAAAACATTCCATATCAATTTGGGCTTATCCCAAATAATGGAACTTGAATATAACTAACGAAACGTAACTATGTATTTTTAAACCATTGCTTCGGTAAATACAGATGTAATGTTATATTTCTACTATAATACACGAAAAACGTTAGTAAAATAACGTATTTAGCCCCTCAAAAATTGAAGATTGAAACGAGCTAATAGAAGCTTGTTTCGTGTATTTTAGAAAATGATGTAAGTTTATTTAACAAGTTTTTATGATAGTAGCAAGGCATTAGTTGACAAAATATTTCACTGAATTGGACTTACCATACTTACCGTCGATAACATTTTGTCCTCTAGCAAAACATACAAATTATCTTCAATGTCTATAATTCTTCGTCTTTCTGCCCTCACAGACATGCGCGCAGTAACGCAACTCCGAAACACACAAAAGGTCAAGCGTTTAGTCTACATCTCATGCAGTCCATCATCAGCCGTGAAGAACTTCGTAGACTTAACCCGTCCATCTAGTAAGACTTTAAGAGGAGCCCCCTTCTTGCCCGTGAGAGCTGTGCCCGTGGATATGTTCCCACAGACCAAGCATGTGGAACTGGCTGTATTGTTTGAGAGGGAGGAGGTAAGATATCATTATTTTTTACGAGTAAGTAATTTCCTAAAGGAAAGTAAGGAGTACATACATCCCAAGAAAAGTTTGCGCTTCGGTAGTCATTGTCTATCTTCGAAAATTCGAACACGCGATGATGCGATCTAATATCGAACTGTTACAACCAAGGAAGAACTTGCCAATTTTGTTTTACCCTTATTAAAAAATTACAGATTAACAATTCTATGCAATTCCAAAAACTTTTGGGTGACTAATGACGATCTACGATTGAAGATTCGTCTCTGTCGGGTTACCTACTCCGGAGTTGCACTACTACAAAGCGCGGCAGTACAAAACTTTGAAGCTTTGCTTCTGTGGGGGGTACTTTGAGGGGGGACGTTTTTGTTAATTCGGATACACGAAGATTACCGAAGCGCAAACCTTATCTAGTTTAACAGTGTGTATAATAACATGAAATAATAATGAATGATTTTGAAAAAAGTGTTCCAGCCAAATTAGACAGATTTTAAATTTTCCATAGAAACAGAGATTTCCAGTTAAGTATCTGTTTTTAAATAAGACATTTCGAAAATGTTCTTAACTAACTTTTTAGACCTTTGTATCTTGCTTATGCGTATGAAGTTTCATTAAAATCGGTTCAGTCATTTCGAAAAACAAGGGCTTAAAAGTTTGTATGAAATGCCGTACGTCGTAAACGCTCTTCAGACGGGCCCTGAAGAGCGTGATGGGAAAAGGACAATGATATAAAGACGAGTGATGAGGAATTTAAAATTTCTATAGAATACTTATTTTTCTCATAACTCTTGTTTAAATCAGTGTCCATTCAAAATATAATTTGTTTGATTTACAATTTATTTTGGTATTACGTTTGTATGAACTACGCATACAAACGCCCTGAAGAGCGTTTACGACGTACGGCATTTCATACAAACTTTCAAGCCGTTGTCTTTCGAAATGACTAAACCGATTTTAATGAAACTTGTCACACGCATAAGCAGGATACAAAGGTCTAAAAAGTTAGTTAAGAACATTTTTATCTATTACCTTAAGAATATGTTTGATTTACAAATTATTTTGGATGAACTACGCATCCTTCGCCGGCCTCTTAACACGATTAACTTAAATGTTTCGCAGAAATCGGCGGATCCCGTCGAAGAGAAATCTGCAAATGCCGAAGAACCGAAAGTACAAAGTGATGAGATAAGCGGCGAAGTAAATGACGTAGATATGAAAGAGAATAATGATACTAATGTAGCATAGCATTTGTTGATTATTGTAATTAAATATTTAATGTTCATTTATTTTGTGTGTTATTTTAGTACCTTTTAGGGCCGGACACACAGAAAAGACGTAAGACGAGGACGCGTCGCAAACGCGACTCCCCTTCAGTAAATGTTCATACAAAATGTATAGAAGCGTCGTGGTACAAAATATACAGAAAAGATAGGGCGCGGACGAGACGCGGTCACAGGCACATACGTCTGCGACGCGACCTCGTCTTACGTCTCTTCTGTCTGGCCTGCGCTTTACACACCTTTACTTTAATTTAATAAAACACATAACATCACGCCTTGTTTCCCCGAAGGGTTGGGCAGAGGTGTACCTGTAGTACACCCACATTTCGCCAGTTAGGTATGTTTAAGTCCCATGTAATAGGGGGCGAGCCTATTTCTGGTGTTATAGCTGGGTAGAAGTGACGCAACAAACTCCCCAGCATTGAAATCAAAGGATTCGTGGGCATATACTTTTGGGTCTTATTCTGTTAAGACGACCCAAACAGACCATGACCTCTGTAATTAGTAACTACATTCAAGAGGCAGGCTTAAAAAGGAATGACTAGCTTGTTAGAATATAATAAAAGCTTTATTAATTATTCACGAAACAACAAAACTGCCACATCTAGCCAATTATATCAAAATCTCAGGAGGCCTAAAATGGACGCTTTGGCAGAATCATAATATGATAATAGAATTAAATAAATAAATTAGAATTAGATAAACCGTATTAAAATTCGTAAAATGGTCACAAACTGACAATTCATAATAATATATTTATGATCTGCGTACAATTCATACCCCGCAATTCATCTGTTTGACAGCTGCTATTTGACATTATACTTCAAGCAATTCATAATTTGTGGAGCATTTTATGAATCTCCATACAAAACTGTCAAACATGAATTGCGGGATATGAATTGTACGCAGGATCATATTATGAATTGTCATTTTGTGACCATTTTACGAATTTTAATAATGATTCATAATATTATCATATTATGATTCTGCCAAAGCGTCAATTTTAGGCCCCTAGATAATTATCAATTACAAGTTTTGGGAACACAAAATAAAGGTCAAACGCGACAAAATTCAAATTCCAATGAAACAGAGCTTTTTTTGGATTTTTTTATTATAAGTACCTAATTCAAATTATTCTATCAAGATTGTCTGTAAAATATCGCTTTTAGCGATAAGACCGCCCATTGTGTCACCCTATGTATTAAACATTTATATCTGTAACTTTTATGGTGTACATGATAAAGAGTATTCTATTCTATTAATCAGTATAATGATTATAATTCTGTAAATACTTCTCGCGAACAATGATATTAAATTAAACATATATGTTGTGAGCGCGCAATCGTGAAGACTCGAAAACGTCCTAATTGGGACGTATTGACTTTAGTCTGTGACACGCAAGGCGACGAGTAAAACGCTTAGGTGAAGCAGCTAAAAAAATCTAAAAATGCCAGCGTGTGTATTTAGAAAGTGTACCAATTATGATACCAAAGTTAATAAAACACAAGGGTTCTCATACCACATGTAAGTACGCAATTTATTTCGATTTATTAATATATTTCAATTGTTTTCCTAATATTCTCATATTTGGAGGTTAGAAAAAAGAAAGATATGGAAATTATTTTTTTTGTCGTGAGGACGACAAGGACGCATGCACTCCATTCACAATTTGTTAGTCTCTACATTCATGCGCAATTGACAACACTAGCTGTCTCTTTTTTTCTTGTTGTTTTTATCAAGCCATCTCTTTTCTACCATTTTTACTTGTAGTGAAATGTAAAATGAATGAAAAGTGGGTATGTGTGCTGCCGCTGCTGCACGGAACACTTTTTTCGGTTGTTTTGTGAGTGTATAACATAATTATCAGGGGGCCTAAAATGGACGCTTTGGCAGAATCATAATATGATCTGCGTACAATTCATAAAGCAATTCATCTGTTTGACAGTTTTGTATTGAGTTTCGTAAAATGGTCCACAAATTATGAATTGCTTTATTGAAGTCTAATGTCAAACAGCAGCTGTCAAACAGATGAATTGCGGGATAGATGAATTGTACGCAGATCATAATATGATTCTGCCAAAGCGTCCATTTTAGGCCCCCTGTTTAATATCATTGGTCGCGAATCATATTTTGATCAAGATACAACTTGAAACTGACCTGCAAATTGCAAAAAACGTAAGAAAGTTTGAATTTCGCGGGCTACAGTTGCGGATTAAAACGTACTGTAAATTACTAAACAATACAAACAAATATTGGCAACGGAAGACACTTAATCGGTCTTACCTGTACCTGTATCACATAGGTACCTCCTCCTTTTTGGAAGTTGGTTAAAAATCAACGTACTTAATACATGTAAACTATCAAAGATTTTGTATTCAAGTTTAATTCTAAATCATTAAACGATCCTCGAAACAACCAGATCCAAAATAATTTCTAACCGTTTACACCACAGCCTAGCTATCCATAATTAAATAAAACGTTAATCTGCGCGACCTCATCTCGGGAGGGCTCCATTCCTGCAGGAATTTAATATAGCACCGACGACGTCGCCCGGTGCATTCCACAGCCGAAGCCTCGAGAACATTTCAATAAGTTTTCGTATTTATAAATATATAATTTGGATCCTCTGTACATATTGTCACGTACTGGGTTTTGAGTTAGACCAGTTGGGACACCCGAATTCGTCTGGTTTTTTTTTTCTTGCTAAGTTGTTTTTCATCGGTCAAAAAAATAGCAACTTTTTTTTTGCATTTACAATGGGATTACAGCTAGGCCACACAGCACTAAAATTAAATAGACCCATTGGTCAGATTTAGAGGGCCTCCTCCGCAGAGGTTCACTACTTTCTCTTATAAATAAACAAAAAATCCATTATTCAAAAAAAGTGCTTTTTACCTTGACAAAAAATCCATCGTTGCTTACTTCAAATTCCAACTTTTCTTCAAACTTTTGTTTAATCTAAATCCGATAAGCCAAAAACGCTCATTGCTCCCTCGAGCGTGGTGATTACCTAAGCTAATTATGCTGTGCTTGAAGTCACTTCACTGACGGCTGAAGTAATTACGTACGGCGAGGTATCATGATTGCATCTATGCAGTAGGATTGCCGAAAGAAATGAAAACTTGAAACTTTAGAATAACAAATATATATACAGTATGTAACAAAAACCCTGTTGTTCCTTTTAGGGACGTATATATTAACCTACAAGCACAACATTGGTGGAATTATAATTTAAAAAAATTAAGAATTGGCTAGTCGAGAAGACAAAATCAAAGAACTAAAGAGGTAAGAAATCAGTTAAAGATTACAAATATTAATAATTAAATATTTATTTTTGTTGAACAGTTTTTATAAATGACTTGCTTTATTACGTATGTATACCGATTCTTAAAACGTAGGTAGAAGGAACAACAGGGTTTTTGTTACATAATATTGTATATGCGTAAGTATATAGTGCGCGGCCGCCTGTGTACATGACGGGCAAGTCGCCAGTCTGGCGGTACACTTCACATTAGCATGTCGGTGATGCAAAGCCATAAGTTTTCCCCTACCAAAAATCGATCGACGCGCCTAAAGGAGTTTTCACTTCAAAAAAATTGCAATAAATACCTTCTTACCTAAACATAATCTAATAACATATTTGCATAAAAAAAGAAAAAATAAATTATAATTAAAAACATTTTTCCCTCCGTCTGTACAAAACATTTCGCTTGTTCCACTCGACTGTACGATCGCTGACATACCGACGCTTCCCTCATATAAGTCTGCATAGCTTTATATCTCACAGACATAGCTGCGGGAACCTCAAGTTACCCCCTCATTGTCTCCCTGGCTGCGGACCGAAGCAGACCAGTCCAGGAGTGATGTACTAACAAATGTAGGTACTAGTGGTAAAAAATGGCTCTAAAGTGTTTACTAACGATATTGTCGCTGTTTGTGTGTTCACATTTTTCGTATACTATCAACAAGAATGGTAAGTAACTTTTGTCTTTTATTGGCTGAAATTGTCGTGTTAGTATAGCGCGGTTACTGTAGGTCAGACCCATTTTTTTTTTTTTTGGGTGGGAAATTATCAAATAACTTCTCCCGCTCTGGGCGGGAGGGCGTGTCACACTTTTACTGGCTAAAACCCACCCGTGTTCCTTCAGTTGCCTGTGTGCCAGGGCCACGATATCCCTTTCGGACAAACTCGCAACCCTGGCAGGGTAGGTCAGGTCCTGGGTTCGATTCCTGTAAAGTGGTTTTACAGTTTTATTTTAAGTCTGGGAAATGACAAAGCCTGGAGTCCAGCACCTTAATTGCATAACACACTATAAATCAAATGAATGATTTTAAAGTATAATTGCTAATCCATTGCTTCATAGGTTCGAAAAATTTGCCTGCTTAACAACGTTAGAAATGCAATGAATGTTGTTGAACTGCCAAAATGAAACCCATTGCTACTGATAGTGTGTTACGCAATTACCCCGTGTGACTGACACTGGCATGGCCACCAGCAGGGATTTTAATTTTGATATCACAAAAATTTAGTCGAAATTTGTCGCCACATAATATCAGAATTTGGCGGTCACGCCCTAGTTTTTGAGATATAAATGTGGCCAAGCTGGGGAGATACGCCCCAGATCGGCCACCTGTAAACCCTCATAATTTTTGAACCAGAGACCGACAAATTCTAATATTTGGCGACTAATTAGTGACTATTTTTTTGTGTGATCAAAATTAAAATCCCTGATGGTGGCCATGCCAGTGTCAGTCACACAACTACCCCGCAGCTTTAGATTTAATTTCTGCCTACGTCATTGAATGCAAAAGCGCTGCATATTTTATTACAATTTTAAATGTGGTAGGTCTATTATGATTTACTTAATGGTTTTTTCCACCAGACCAAAGGATAGCTGAATCTGAGTCAGTACTGGATCCAAACGGCGCATTCTTACTGAAATGGCGAATTGATTATTCCATCCGGAAAATTCAGTTTCAAATGGTGATATCAGAAAAAGCTCCAACATTCTACTGGTTTGCTCTCGGATTCTCTGATAGAGGAAACTTGAATAACTCTGATGTTTGCCTTTTTTGGACTGATTATAAACGAAAACATCATTTTGAGGTACTTAAATACTAAATTATTATTTTACTACAAAACCGCATAATCAGACTATACAGAGTAACTGCGTGCCATAGCTTAGGGGTAGGTTCAGTATCGATAAAGGAAGGAGGAGGAAAAATAAAAAATAAAATTCCAAAAAAATTAAAAACAATAAAAAAAAATTATTACACATAAAAAAAGTTAAAAAAAATAGTCTCTTCTTACTTTAACGGGCTTAGGAACGCCAATAAAATAATTTTAATTCTAAACGATTGCTATTTTAAGTTCGTAGGTACTAAATTAGGTTGATCTTGCAATATTTTGTTTGTTTTCATCTTTTTTTTATTTTTTATGAATTTTTCTATTATTTTTCCTGGGTTCCTTTATCGATACTGAACCTACCCTTAAGCTATGGCACGCAGTTACTTTAACACCCTGTATAATGTTCCCACTGCTGGGACTCAAGCCTCCTCTCTTCGAGAGGGAGTGGGGTGGAATAACAATTGAAAAATAGCGGATTTATTTTTATTAAAAATAACAATTTTTAATAAAAATAAATCCGCTATTTTTCAACTTTAAATATTTTGAGCTCTTTTAACCTACTTTAAGTTTGAAGGACTTGTTTAAAGTCTCCAGATAGATACTATCCAATAGATAAATCATAAAAGGAATAATTTATATGAAACTCTCTGACCCTGCGAACTTCGTACCGACAGCAGCGCGACCTACCGGGTCCAATTGTGTTTTCACACCATCCAGGAACCCGTTGAAATATAAATACAAAATTTTAACCTAATCGGTCCAGCCGTTTAAGAGGAGTTAGGTGACAAACACACGTACAGAAGAATTATATATATATTAAGACTAGCTTTAACCCGCGGCTTCGCCCGCGTGGAGGTCGGAAATTATCCCACGGGAACTACCCGAATAAAAATATTATAATTCAATCATGATTTGAAAGACACGTGGCGCCATCTATTATCATAAGAACGTTATTGTTGTTTTCCTCGGGAACAGTATTTTTTTTTTCGGGATGAAAGGTTCCCTATGTCCGTGTCTGTACACCTGACAACGTATATGCAAAATCAGGATGACCGGTTCAGTGATTTAGGCGTGAAAAGGTAACAAACTTACTTTCGCATTTATAATATTAGTTAGGATTATCTGCCAGAGATGCTAACAAGAACTTATCCTGAAGTGACCATGCAGTGTAACAGGCGATTAGCATAAGACTTTTTAACCCTTTCTACTATTTATATTAAAAAAATATTAACTTCATCATAGCAGCCACCGCGGTCTCCATTCAAGAACACGTCGGAACACACATTTTAACTTATTAAACTATAATTTCAAATCAAATCAAATCTTATTATTGTGGGCATAGGATAGACAGACAGTTGTTAGGTAAATTATAGAAAGAAAGAAATCGCTTTTCCCTTTTTTTTTTCTATTTTATCGTTTTTATCTGCTGATAATGTAGGTACTTATACATGTAAGTTGGAATATTTATTAAGTATCCCGGTACATCCAGACAGACAGACAGATCAATTATGTCCTGCTTATTAGGCATACAATCATAAATTATGTCAACATGCAGTATTCAAAATTTCACAGGTATCACGTATGAAGCAAATCTTACAAAATTATTTACAGAATCTTGCATCATATATTAAGCTTTGTCAATTAAAAAAATACGCAATTTATATTCAAGAATACTGGAGTTCCTTGATGTTTAAAATGTCCAAAGGTATTTTATGGTAAATTTTAGATGCCATTCCAAAAAAACTTTTGCCCAGAAGAGCAGTTCTATGTGGTATACTAGATATTTGTGGTATTTCGTAGGACATGCACGCAGACAACGAAGGGAAATTATTGCGGGACCCTAAACAAGATTGCGAATCGTTCTATATAGACGCTGAAACTCAGAGCTTGGTGTTTGAGAGATTCCTTGACACCTGCGATGAAGACGACTATATTATTGAGGTAAGTAAACGACCAATAGAAAATCCGTATAACACTATAATAGATAAATAATTCAGTCTCATTAGTCAATACTATTTTGCGACACACCTTTTCTTTTTTGGATGGTAAATTTTGGGCGGAGCGGGAGGGGTGTCAGACTTTTACTGACTAAACCCACCCGTGTTCCTGTAGTTGCCTGTGTGCCAGGGCCACGGTATGCCTTTCGTACAAACCCCAAGCCTGGCAGGATTTTGCGACCCGCCTGGGTTCTAACTCGCCACCATTTGAATTAGAACTCGTCGTTCTAATTCAATCTGTAAATACTGGTAGGGATGATTTATTACAAGGTCAATTAAATTAGCTAGCGAGACTGCATACTTGATGGGTATTTTGACGAGTTATGAGAACATAAATGTAGGGCCATGTATGCGATTTCAGGTTTGGTCCCATAGTAAAAGTTGTTCATAATGATAGGTAAAATGACCCCATAAGACGTTGTGCATTAATTTTGGGACATTGTATAGATACCCATCACGTCTGTGAAGATTACAAAAAAAAACATACTTATATTAAACTGATATTTCAAGTGACTACACAACTCGGGACCCCAAAAAAGTCGTCAAATTTTTTTTTTTCTGTTTTATCATGTTTAGATATCGATACCTATCACGTCTGCGGGGTTTCGCTAGCTAATTTTATTTGACCCTGTATATTATCTCCAAAAAAAATACAACCTTTCCTCCTCCCAACAGACTTCGTACAAACTTTCCTTTCAAAAGCGTACGTACAAACTTTTCTTAAAAATATTTTCAAGATTCGGCTGTTTTGATTTGGGAAATGCTAGCATCTGTAGTCCTACACTTCTATCTATAGATATCCCCTTTAGCAAATACCCGGCATGCGGACGTATTTGCTAAAGGGGATATTATATATTTATTTTATTATATTATATTATTTATCTATTTAACCATTTATGTAAGTACACACGTATAAAAAAATATACAAGAAGAAGGGAACAGAAAAGTACGTACAAAGGTGATGCTCATTTCTAAAGAAATCCCTTCCAGCTTATTATATTTATTTTTATTATATTATAATACCTACGTATATTTATTTCATAAAAAAACATGACATGATTTGCTTTGCAGGAAGGCACAGTTCACGTAGTTTGGGCCCACGGCAACGACAAATTATTCTCATCCAGAAGTCTCTGCTTAACTTGCACCCCATCTCAAGACCATGGCTTCATCAGAGTACGCCTCTTCACTCCTATAGGAAATCAGAGAGTTGGCGATGCGTACCAATTACGTATTACTAATAAGAATTTGAAAGTACCAGGTGGTGACACCACTTATTGGTGTCAAGTGGTCAAACTTCCCGATTTTGTTACGAAGAAAGTTCACCATATTATTGAGGTAAGAAACTTTGATTATTTATACAGGGTTATTTTTAAAACGTCAATAACCTCTTAAGGGGTCATTGTACTCATCATTATGAACAACTTTTACTATGGAACCAAACTTGAAATCGCGAAAAATAACCAGCTGTTCCCTACATTTATGTTCAAATAATTCGTTAAAATATAGGGAACAACTGATTTTTTTTTCGCGATTTCACGTTTGGTCCCATGGTAAAAGCTGTTCATAATGATGAGTACAATGACCCCTTTAGAGGTTATTGACGTTTTAAAAATAACCCTGTATATCTAGATAGTGTCGCGCTGCAAAATAACTAAAACTAAAACCGGCCAACTTTGATAAGCTGGTGCGTGACAGCTACGTCTTACACTCGCGCCACGTCATTGCGATGTCATTGTGTTATTCTAGCGTGCGAGCATTTTGCGGCCAACAGTTGGACGCATTTTTTTTTCGACGTGTTCACAGGTTTGGTTGTCTATCTAGACATATTTATATCTTTGATAAGAAATTAGGTACTAAGGAAATTAGATGTAAGTAACTTCTCTCTGAGTGAATCCTGGACATTCTTAGTGACCCTAAAATACACTATCTAAGTAGGTAACTCCCGTTTTTACTTACACCAGGAAGTACAGACGCCAGCATATCAAGCCAACCAACCTGACAAACAATCAAACCCTCAATCGTACCTGTCAATCTGTCAAATTTCTTTAAAATATTTTCAACTTTATTGTTAAAGCATAAGGTTCAAGGTTGATTGGGACAATTTGACAGTTTCGGGTAGCTTGACCTGCTGGCGTCTGTACCTTAATGAACGTCTAAATATTATTGCACCGTTGAACTGCTGTCATTCGTAGCTCTTGACAGTCGATACAGTTAGGCAGAAGCCCAAAGCTCTGACAACCATCAGTCTTACCAAGGGTATCGTGTTACATAACCAGTAACTGGGTTTTGAAGGTCAGATAACCAGTCACTCCATGTCAAATACTGGTATTCCTCTGCATCCGGTTAAACTGGAAGCTGACCTCAACATAATAGAGAAAAGGTTAGGCAGATTTATTATTGGATTTTCAACTATCGGCTTAGCGCCGAGACCTGAAAATTCAACAGAGCGCTTTTGGCTCTAAACCCAAAAGCGCTCAAGTTAGATAGCCTAAGCTATCTAACTTAAACTGGTGCTCTAAATTGAGAGTATCTTTATAAACGTGTATCCAATAGCGTATTTTAAGAATTGACGCCTCGGACCAATACGGTTTGCCGCCCCATTATTTAACAAAACAAATAAATGTAAGAACGAGCGAAGTGAACTTGAAAACCTTGGATAGATTACCTACTAAGGTTTTGTTTTTAACTTTCATACAGGTGATATTGAAGCTACTTTTTTGACTTCTGCATAGGTTTTAGGTTTTTAGGTTTTCTTTTGACCATTCCTACAGCAGATATACTCGTAGAAGTTACATCGTCAAGTTATTGGTAAAAGTTTAAAAATTGAGAGAATGCAAAAGCGAGCTCGAAAATTTTTGCAGTCCGCTTCGGAAGTAATTTTTTTAACTATTCATACCAATGATATTATATTAAACAGATATGTTATACACTCACAAAACAACCGAAAAAAGTGTGCCGCGCAGCAGCGGCAGCACACATATCCACTTTTCATTCATTTTACATTTCACTACAAGTAAAATACGTACCAATTAGGACGTTTTCGAGTCTCCACAATTGCGCGCTCACATCATATTTGTTTAATATAATATTATTGATTCATACAGATGATATTGAAGTTACTTTATCAACTTATGCATTGCATGAAAGCTTCGGGATAAGTAAGAGATTGTAGGATGCAAAAAGAGAGCTCAGCGAGCTCTTGCCTGCTTGCCTTTTTTTTGACTATTCAGACAGATTAGAAGTCAGGGAGGCTAGAAGATAAGTGCTGGAATCAAGAAAATCAGGTAGACTGCAAGGGGTGCGTTGCACCTTCACAGTCTGCCGCCCCGGGCCATGGCCTTCTTGGCCTAAGGGTAACTACGCTACTGCTTGTATCTTATTCCTAACACCGCTCATTTCGAGCTTATAATTGTACTTCCCAGCAAATATTATATCTCCTAACTTTTCAAATACTAATTTTAGTTTGAATCCACGATCTCAAAAGGCAATGAAGGGCTAGTCCATCATATGGAAGTGTATTACTGTGATGCTGATCCCAAGAAAGAAATACCACTGTATGAAGGCAACTGCTTCGCCCCAAACCGACCTAAAATCACTACAACATGTTCCAAGGTAAGATATTACCACTCAGGTTTTACAAATAATTTTTAAAATTACATGCTATGAGTTTTTGAAGTAATAATAGTTTAAAAAAACACGCTTTAATAGAAAACTAAACTAAAAAGTAGAAAATAATTTTAAATAAATTTTAAATTATTATTAATAGGGATTAACAAGAAATTCATATTATCGTAAAAAAACGTGGGGTGCTTGATGTCAATTCTTGTAAATATTTTATTGACAGATATTGGTAAAAGTAGTACAATACTAGCACGTAACTTGGCAAGGTTTTGGGGTAGTGGGGGTAAGTTCGCGCATAGTACACTTATGCAACAAAAAAATGGTCACTTTTATTGTTTGTCATTATTCTATGGTTATTGCCATCATTTATTTTAAACATGTCTGTTTAGAAGAAAGTTAAAGAAAGGAGAGGAATTCGTGAAGTTTATTAGGTGTTATAAATAAAATATATAATAAAATATTTTTAGTTATTGTGGCCATTCAAAAAACAATGTTAACGAGAACTAAAGGTCAACAAGCTTCATTAATAGCTGCCGCAAAAATACACTCGTAAAATAAACTTAATTTAAAATAGTAACAACAATTCGTAACAAAACTCAACAAAAACAAAGTATAATCGGGAGCGAACGGAACGCGGGTCGAGGTGCGGAAGGCGAGTGTCGACTGACGCACCAATCACGTGCGGATCGGAACGGCGCTCCCTCATTCCCCGCGTCCCGCTTGATCACCAAAGAGACCAGAGAGGCGCCACGGCGTCCTCACCTTCCGCCTGTCGCAGGTCCTCACAGGACACGGTTGTTTCGGGAGGTTCCTGTTCAGGATAAAGCGGGAGGAAACGCCCGGGTGTCACCACTGTGTAGATCGCCCGGAGGACACGGTGGAGCATACGGTGGAGGTCTGCCCGGCTTGGGCGGAACACCGCCGTGTCCTCACGGAGGCGATCGGCGGCGGCGATCTCTCGCGTCCGGCCCTGGTTCAGGCTATGGTTCGGAGCGAGAGTGCATGGGAGGCCGTCACCTCCTTCTGCGAAGCAGTAATGCTCGCGAAGAAGGAGGCAAAACGCGTGAGGGTGAGGCAGGGTTCGCGCCCTCACGCCCTAAGCCGCCGCAGGAGACGCCCCGGGCGTCGGGAGTCGCAAGCTGATTTCCGGCCACCGTAGGCGCGGGCCTGCGGACGGTGAGCGATGGGTAGCTCGCCGTCCGATAAGAACCAGGCCCGGGTCGACGGCGCGTTGTGTTTCACGCGCGCCTCAAAGAGATGTCAGCACCAACTGACGGGGTCCGTTAGGGCCAATGCCTGCCAGGGTTGCGAGTTTGTCCGAAGGGAAATATCGTGGCCCTGGCACACAGGCAACGGAAGGAACACGGGTGGGTTTTAGTCAGTAAAAGTCTGACCCGCCCTCTGGGCTGAGCGGGAGAAGTTATTTGATAATTTCCCACCCAAAAAAAAAAAAAAAGGCTTTGTTTGGTAGTACTGCAATACTGGCACAAATCACTACAGTGTCTCTGAATATGAAACATCGATAATTCTGAAGATCTGGTATGAATAATGAGACAAACTTATTAAATTATTGTATTGTCATCGGTCCTTGATAAGTGAGTAATTTTTTTTTTTTTTTTAATGAATCGACGTTTTGAATTGGGCGAAAATCGAGTTCAAAGATTCCGTTACTTATATACGTAGATAAAGGCGAAGCTAATAAAAGAGTATAATAAAAAACGGGCGAGCGTTATAGTAGTCGCATAGGATGTGTAACATCTGTCATCTCACCTTGGCAATAAAATAAGCAACTGAGCAACGACAGAAATTAATCTCAAAATGTTAAAAAGCTAAATACTCGTAGTGAATTATTTATTCGAATAATTATTCATTACTAGTGGTCGCCCACTGGCCGAAATCCCACCCCTCTACATACAATCTATGTAGTACTTACTAATTCCATGACATTGTAAAGTACTTACTAATTCCATACTATTTAAAAATACTTACTTATTCCATGCTCAAGCTGTCACTTCCAGTTACACACTTTCGTCCCTTTTAACGAAATCACGCCCAGAAAACGCGAGAGGAAAGATGTGGTACACACCAAAAAGATTCAGGCTATCCCATATGCATTTTTACCAGCCCACCTTAAAAATCAAGCAGAGATAACATTATGTGTATATTTTTACTTTTTAGGTAAAAGCAGCGTGGGCAATGGGCGCTCCTCCATTCATATACCCAAAGGAAGCTGGCTTACCTCTTGGCGGACCAGATGCAAACAAATACATAATGCTTGAAGTACACTACAATAATCCGGAGCTGAAGTCTGGTATGTATTTATCTGTGGATACAAGTTATCATTTAACTTCTGGACTTCATGGCGGGAAAGTAAAACGTCATGTTCAGCAGTTTGATTAATTTTCCAAAATTTGTGTTAAAGGTCCCAGCAACCAGGCCATTAGACACGGCAAAAAAAAAAAAAACTTTTGTTTTGTTCATACTTAGTTGGATGAAACCTTCTGAAACTGCTATAGATATTTTATCAAGCTCAGTAACCCGATTTGTACTCACGGCTACATATCAAGCTATAAATTTCCAGAATAAGCTGACCTCTCATTGTATGGAAATCCTATGCAATGCGAGATCAGCCTAAACTGGAAATGTATAGATTGATATGTAGCCGTGTGTACTAGTTAAGTACACATGCAGTGCCACTCATCTGCTTAATCTTATCTCGACTGTGAGGGTTTCCAGTCCAAACAGATATAGCTGTATTTCAGTAGTTAACAAAGACTGTTGGTCTTGATACGAGTATACAAGATTAGTTTTAGTATATGCGAAACCCAAAACACGTGTCTAGTATTTTTATGTAAAGAATATATGTACAAAATTTCAAAACTGTATCATGAAAAATCACAAAGTTAGAAGGTTGTTATGTTACCGGGTTGTCCGTACAAAAACATGCTAACGGTGCCGCGGCGCCCCAGCGCCTCCAGGGTCGTCTTGCGCTCATTGATAATAATTTGGCAGTAGGTACCTAACCGTACGGTGATTGTATTGTAACTAATTGTAAGTAATTAAATGGTGATAACATTTTCACACTTAAATATTTTTGGGACAAAATATAACATGGTGTAAAAATTATTGAAATCGATTCACTTTATTCTGAACAAACTATATTCAGGTTTCGCATATACTTCAAATAATGTTGTATACCAGTATACATTTCATATACCTGCTAGGCAGTAACAGTGAAAATTATGCAATACAACAATAATCGCTCCAAAAATTCCTTTTTGATTCCTGCTAACACTTCTCTTTGTTTGTTTTATTGGGTGCAGATTGGGTAGACAGCTCAGGTATAATTCTTCACATAACGGGCCACAAACGAAAATTCGATGCAGCAATCATGGAACTCGGACTAGAATACACGGACAAAATGGCTATCCCTAGCAGGCAGAAGGCTTTCCCGCTGACGGCTTACTGCATCCCACAGTGTACGGGCGTGGTATGTAATATGAAGCTATTTCTAGACAAACATTGTAGTTTAATTTAAGGTACAGTCAAAGAGTAGAGTAACTATATACGGGTACAGTTCCCGGCACGTAAGTTGGCAAGGTTTTGGGGTAGTGGGGGTAAGTTCGCGCATAGTACACTTATGCAACAAAAAAATGGTCACTTTTATTGTTTGTCATTATTCTATGGTTTTTGCCACCATTTATTTTAAACATGTCTGTTTAGAAGAAAGGTAAAGAAAGGAGAGGAATTCGTGAAGTTTATTAGGTGTTATAAGCGATTGTCTGCTTTGGTGGTGAGTTAGTGACAGATAAGAGATCTAAATTCGATTAAAAATTGACGATGGATTTTGTATTAAAAAAACTATTTAACCCGAGCATTGTGTCCAAAACACTACCAGTAAATGGTTAGGATACTTCATCCTCCACTTCAATTAAATTCTAGAGTCTACCATCAGACGGCATCGTAGTATTCGGCAGTCAGCTCCACACGCACTTGACCGGCGTGGCAGTCTGGACGAGGCACTCTAGACAAGGCGTGGAGCTGCCCTACCTCAACAAAGACTTGCACTATTCCACGCATTTCCAGGAGATCAGGATCTTGCATCGACCTGTTAAGGTTTTACCTGTAAGTGAATTTGATAGAAGTTTTGGTAAGTACTCGTACTTCATAAAATATTTTGGGAATTCTGTGACAAGGTTATTCTGCGAATTAAAGATCAGGCTGAGGGCGTATTGAAAACACGGGATATAATCTTAAGTTGGTTCATCAAAGACCTAAATATTTATGGCAAATAATTTAATTTAATGTTTTGTGTTGCGTAATGTAAATTATTTAACATAGTATTGTATAGAATCAAGTTTTTCTAACTGAACAAACAGTTGTGCTGCTGGGGAGTTTGTTGCGCCACTTTTTCCCAGCTAAAGTACTAGGAAGTGCAATGGTGAAGGGCGGGCGTTTTGGGGGATTGTCTTATGTAATTTTGACGTTCGAAAAGTGTTCATTCTCAGCCTAGTTTGAATAAATGACTTTCAAAAGTCATTTATTACACTGTACTCTTTTATATGATGATGTCCGTGTGGTGCCGGAACGTAAAGAATAGCTCCACCCCTTTTCTTCCCGTGGGTGTCGTAAGAGGCGATTAAGGGACTTACTAAGAGAATGGGCAGCAACGTTCTCTATGCATTTTAACACCATACTGCGATCGCCAACCCGTCTGCCAAGCGTGGTGATTATGGCAAAACCCCCCTTTGGGGGAGGCCTATGTCCAGCAGTAGACGTCTTTCGGCTGAAATGATGATGATGATGATGACTCATAATTCATCTAAGGCACCCTTCGCATCTAGCGTTGGTAAGCGTTCACCGAACGAACGTATACGCACACAAACGTGACGTTTGTTTCCATGTAATCACGGTTTCGCAAGGCTAGCACAGCGTCAACCTACGTCAATTAATGTCAGATGCGAAAACACTCATTTGTCTTAATGATTCCGAAGTATATCACTACAGGGTGACTACTTAGAAACGACCTGCATATATAACACAGAAGACAAAGACAACGCCACGATCGGCGGCCATGCCATCACAGACGAGATGTGCGTCAACTTCATGCATTACTACCCTGCCACGCAACTCGAAGTTTGCAAGAGTGCAGTGTCCAATGCTGCGCTTGAGAGTTACTTCAAATTTGAGAAACGGTAAGTTATATATTAACGATCACAGTCGACATGTGCGTCAACTACATTCATTGCTACCCCGCCAGGACTCGAAGTTTACAAGAGTGCAGTGTCCAATGCTGCGCTTGAGCGTTATTTCAAGTTTGAGAAAAGGTAAGTAAGTATAAACGATCAAAGACGAGATGTGTATTAACTACATGCATTCCTACCCCGCCACGACTCTGAAGTCTGCAAAGTGCAGTGTCCAATGCTGCGCTTGAGAGTTATTTCAAGTTTGAGAAAAGGTAAGTAAGTATAAACGATCACAGACGAAATGTGCGTCAACTACATGCATTACTACCCCGCCACGACTCTGAAGTCTGCAAGAGTGCAGTGTCCAATGCTGCGCTTGAGAGTTATTTCAAGTTTGTGAAAAGGTAAGTAAGTATAAACGATCACAGACGAAATGTGCGTCAACTACATGCATTACTACCCCGCCACGACTCTGAAGTCTGCAAGAGTGCAGTGTCCAATGCTGCGCTTGAGAGTTATTTCAAGTTTGAGAAAAGGTAAGTAAGTATAAACGATCAAAGACGAGATGTGCATTAACTACATGCATTCCTACCCCGCCACGACTCTGAAGTCTGCAAGAGTGCAGTGTCCAATGCTGCGCTTGAGAGTTATTTCAAGTTTGAGAAAAGGTAAGTAAGTATAAACGATCAAAGACGAGATGTGCATTAACTACATGCATTCCTACCCCGCCACGACTCTGAAGTCTGCAAGAGTGCAGTGTCCAATGCTGCGCTTGAGAGTTATTTCAAGTTTGAGAAATGGTAAGTAAGTATAAACGATCAAAGACGAGATGTGCATTAACTACATGCATTCCTACCCCGCCACGACTCTGAAGTCTGCAAGAGTGCAGTGTCCAATGCTGCGCTTGAGAGTTATTTCAAGTTTAAGAAAAGGTAAGTAAGTATAAACGATCAAAGACGAGATGTGCATTAACTACATGCATTCCTACCCCGCCACGACTCTGAAGTCTGCAAGAGTGCAGTGTCCAATGCTGCGCTTGAGAGTTATTTCAAGTTTGAGAAATGGTAAGTAAGTATAAACGATCACAGACGAGATGTGCGTCAACTATATGCATTACTACCCCGCCACGACTCTGAAGTCTGCAAGAGTGCAGTGTCCAATGCTGCGCTTCAGAGTTATTTCAAGTTTGAGAAAAGGTAAGTAAGTATAAACGATCACAGACGAGATGTGCGTCAACTACATGCATTACTACCCCGCCACGACTCTGAAGTCTGCAAGAGTGCAGTGTCCAATGCTGCGCTTGAGAGTTATTTCAAGTTTGAGAAACGGTAAGTAATATATAAACGATCACAGACGACATGTGCGTCAACTACATACATTACTACCCCGCCACGACTCTGAAGTCTGCAAGAGTGCAGTGTCCAATGCTGCGCTTCAGAGTTATTTCAAGTTTGAGAAAAGGTAAGTAAGTATAAACGATCACAGACGAGATGTGCGTCAACTACATGCATTACTACCCCGCCACGACTCTGAAGTCTGCAAGAGTGCAGTGTCCAATGCTGCGCTTGAGAGTTATTTCAAGTTTGAGAAACGGTAAGTAATATATAAACGATCACAGACGACATGTGCGTCAACTACATACATTGCTACCCCGAGAGGACTCGAAGTTTGCAAGAGTGCAGTGTCCAATGCTGCTCTTGAGAGTTATTTCAAGTTTGAGAAACGGTAAGTAATATATAAACGATCACAGGCGAGATGTGCGTCAACTTCATGCATTACTACCCCGCCAAGACTCGGAAGTTCGCAAGAATGCATTGAAAAAAAATCTGCTGTTCCCTACATTTATGTTCGCTTAACTCGTCAAAATTGTAGGGAACAGCTAAATATTTTCGCGATTTTAGGTTTGGTCCCATGGTAAAAGTTGTTCATAATGATGAGTACAATGACTCCTTAAGAGGTTGTGCGTTAATTCCGGGACTTATGTAGATACGATCACAGACGAGAGGTGCGTCAACTACATGTAGTAATGTACTACCCCGCCGGAACTCGAAGTCTGCAAGAGTGCAGTGTCCAATGCTGCGCTTGAGAGTTATTTCAAATTTGAGAAACGGTAAGCTGTAATATACAGGGTATTTTTTAATGAATTACTAAAACTTCACAGACTTGCTGAGTATTAAATACGAATTAAAAAATGGTTTGCCAATAATACTTTATTATTCATGTAGAGCGGCGTATCTCTAAGAAAAAACTCACACATTTTCAAAAAAAACGTGCCGTGGTCCCAGATTTAAACCCAGTCCTAGCAGAACAAATGCAAAACGGTTTTTGTCACGTTTCATTATTTGCACTTCCAATCCAGATGGGACAACATGTCTATCTCATACAAGGCGGCACCTCGTGCTAACTACCTGTCCATAAAGCCGTGGACACACCTACGCGCCAACTCGCTGCATGCTCTCTACGCCGAGTCTCCTATCTCAATGCAATGTAACAAGTCTGATGGCAGTCGATTCCAGGTGGGTACCTACTTTAAGCTGTGTAAATCATTGATATTATAAGAAAAAAACAACACTGACATCCATGAAAACACTACAAAGTGAAAAATAACTAATTTCGGAAGTCGTTGTCTATGAATCAGAATTTTTAGTTTTTGCCACCTACTTCCGAAATTCGAAGTCGAATTTTTTAATTTAATTTAATTCGAAGGTTGTTATGTAAAAAGTTTTTTATTTTTCACTTTTTAGTGGGTCAGTTTATAATTTATCTAAGTTACAATAGCCTAATGTTTTGACATTAGCCTCCAAAGGCAATATTTTGTAAAAAGGTGATAAGGTTGTCCACCTTATCACCTTTTTAGAAAATATTGCTTTTCCCGATGCAGGGATGTTAATTTCTGAGAAGTTCTGCTGGTAAGAACCAGGAGAACTACCACTCAGTGACGAGCTTAAATTGCTTAGCAACCATATTAAAGTACCTAATCGAATCGCAGCCCGTTAAATACTTATTATTTAGTAGGTCCGGTGGCTATCTGTGGTCTTCATCATCAGTTCCACTTCACTAAATGGAGCTTTCCGAGAGCAAATACACTAGTTACTATAAAAAATACCCAAATCGCTATAGGTGTGCCTAAAGAGGATTTCCATGGGATCCCCTCATCAGATTCTGACTTTGTGACAATGGGACCACCTCGGAAGCATACCCTATCAAAGAAATAAAGTTCAAAATCAGTCTACAATTGACGGAGAAATCGGTGAACATACATACCAAACAAACATACAGACGAACTTAATTATAACCTCCTCCGTTTTGGAAGTCTGTTAAAAAGAGGTAGATAGGTTATACACGCTCCGCAAGGTTTTTCGCGATTTGAAACGAAAGTTGACCTCCTATCCAAAAAAGTTAAATGGCAAAGTTGTCGATAATAAAAAGATCTACAACTTTTGTATCTAATATTTTTTCACATAACCTCAAACTTTCCAGAAAAATCTGAAAAAACAAAATTCAAATTCAAAACGTTTATTGCGAACTAAATGTACAATGTAGGTGTTATGTTATGTTAGTACTTATGACTTAGCAGCCTTTTACAAGCATTGCAATTATCATTCACCTCGCCCTTATCATCCTAAATTAGAATGCATTAAACATTACTTAACTATTTTCTTTTATATTAGTACAATTAAATTGAGAAATTATAGTTATGTCAAAATTAAAATTCAATAATGAATTTAATACAATTTTTTTTTTCTTTTCCTTCTGGCTTCGCACGGTTTGTGCATTTAGCCAATGTCAAGTTTTAGTTCTTGTATAATATTGATGAAATGAATTATAAATGCATGATGATGATATCCCCGCCCACTCCCCTTGAGTTTCAGTAAAGATGTGGCACTTTACTGAGTCCTCACGCGGACTTCTTGAGAGAACTTGAAGCGAAGTTGCAGTTTTGTTTCATTTGCCTACACTAATGCACGTTCACAAACACTTAATGGTTAATAATCCACCATTATTACACATTAATATTCGGCTAAACACAAATTTTGGAAAATTAAACAAACTGCTGAACATGACGCTTCACTTTCCCGCCAAGAAGTCCATTTAATACAATTATTCAGCAATATTAATGACGATTTTAGTTTTTAATTTTTCACGCGTCATTTTTTTTTTTTCACTAATTTTGGTGGAAGGTCGAATCAGATAATGAAGCATCCGATAATGAGCAGCCATCGAAGAGGCCAAACTTAGCGACTTGGTTGTGTTCTTAAAATTAATTTTTGTTTGTATTATTAATTAACTGCCTCAGTTTACTTTCTCGAACGTTTATTTTTTCCTTAAATTTAATGTAAATACTATAAGTATTATAATAATACGTTTTTGTAATACCTAATCAGTTTTCTACTTAAAATGTGATTGATTTTAGATAATCAGTTTTTTTGGTTTTTCGCGTTTTCTGGAAAAGTTTCCCGAAGTAGTGCTACTCTTTTATTACATAATCTAAAAGTAGACGCTTCAACCAATGACGTATCGGCTTCAACGGGAAAAATGGCGGCTGACGAGCTTGAAAAGATGAATTTTACCGGTGAAACTTTTCAGTTGAGAATAAGGTCGTTTTTTCATGCAACTGTAGTCTATCGCTAGATTATTATTAGGTATTGGTTCACCTTGAGGACAGCAAATTTTTTAGGCCGCCTCTCTGCCTTTCTTTTACAATAAATTTGAAAATGTTTTTGCCCTAGGCTCATGTTCCGACACGTTTTAATTTAGTCTAGGGGGTCTACTCCGAACCGTTAATGCGAAGTATCGGCCGAATGTTCGGCCGTTTTATAACTTCCATAGTTTCCTTTTTGAAATTGAATCCTTACTCGACTTAAAGTCACATTTTTGACTTTGGCTTATCTCTTTGATAAAGATAAAGTTAAAGATGTGTTTATTTGCTCAAGCATGTGTATGTACACACACAAGAATAAAAATTCATGCAGGCTATCAATAAATAAAATAAAGGTTCAGACATGTTTGACCAAGTACTATGGCGTGCAAATAATATGATTGGTAATAATGAATTTCAATGGATTTCAATACAATAATCTAACGTCAAACAATACGGAACTAAAATAAATAAAAATAAAATGCATTAAATCTATGACAAAATAGAAGATTCTGCCAGAAATTCATCAATAGTATAGTATGCTTTGCTGGTTAGAAATGTCTAAGCTGTTTTTTCAACTGTACATTATTATGCGCCTCCAACTTTTGGGTAACTAATTATTTTGTCTTTGACTATCGTTTTTTTTTTCTGTCGTCGTAGTCAGTCATAGTTAGCCGTAGTCGAGCAACGGCCGAACATTCGGCCGATACTTCGGGTTTATGTTCGGAGTAGACCCCCAGGTGATTTTGTTACCCGTACCTTTTGGAAGGGGCGACTAGAATCAATTCTATTTTTTTCTAAATATTGACGTTCAAAAGTGCCTCAGAAGCTTCGATCAATAATAGCAACTATTATTGATCGAAGCTTTTATGTGCCTATTTGAAATAAACAATTTGACTTTGACTTTAACATTAGTCGTGTTGTGGTGTGCTCCGTTTGAAGTATTGTTGCCCTGTTCTAATTATAAAATATTTTGCCTTTTTCAGGGAGACTGGGAAGGAATACCGATACCGAAGATCGAGTTACCCCTGCCGGCCGAAAAAAGAGTTTGCCCCGATACGATTATAGAAAAATAGGTGCAATATTTACCACATATGAAGCTAGACTTACGTAGGCACTGCGTTCTATTAACTTCTATTTACCGTGATACTTATCATGATTAAATGTTTCAATAAAGTAATAGTTGAATAAGTACTTGTTGTGATATAGTTTTAATTTTATTTATAGTATGTTAAATATAAAATTAATTTGTTAACCATATGGTTGGCCATGAATGTCTACTAACACCCTATGGCTATGAAATGTATATTAAACTTAATGAGTGACATTACGCAATAAAAAACATGTAAATGTACAGTAGATGTTTCAATAAAATATTAACAACTTGATTTCGACTGTTTTTAATTGAAACCCAAATCCAGCAATCAGCAAAATGGTACTTACTTACACAAAGTTTCGAAGCAAAACATTTACTATGTTTTGCTTCAGAAAAGAAAGAAAATACGTTTATTTGCGGTAAACATGACGCAAAGAAAGAACATAGATACAAAAAGAACAAGTAGGGGCAAAAAAAATACGTCACATCCACGCAAAACGGCCACCGCTCAGCATAATGCTGCGACCCTATTCGAGACAGAGCCCCAGCGCTTGTTTTCAGCGATAGCCGGCGTTGACGTGATGACGTCGACCGGTGCAGCATACAGTAAGATTATAAATAAGAAACAAAATAAATACAAACTACTTAGATAAAGTTTATAATATATATTATTTACAATGGCAACGTTTCGTTTCGTCGGTAACGACGTACGCGTCACCGGCGTTTAATCTGTGCGTGCAGTACCTAACATCACATCCTATCTTAGGTAACATTATCATGCCTGAATCTCCGAAGAGTTAGGCATAGGTGTACCTACCTACCACATTTCCCCAGGTGTGTTTCATGTACTCGTAATAGGGGGCGACCCTATTGCCATCAACTGAGCACCAATCCAGACTCCTATTACCCTATAATTGATAAACATCATTACTCGGTAAACGCTTGTAGAGTGCCGACTCATTATGGTCCCAAGTCAATTGTATTTAGGCTAAGTATAATTATTTATGACTCCGTGTGGTGCCGGACATAAAGAATAGCACCATCCTATTTCTTACCAGGGGTGTCGTAAAAGACGATTAAGGGACTTATTAGAGAATGGACAGCAGCGTTCTCTGGCGATTATGGCAAACCCCCTTCCTTTTAGGGGAAGCCTATGTCTAGCAGTGGACGTCTTTCGGCTGAAATGATGATGATGATAATGATTTATGAGACTTTACTTTTAGGTGCTATAAATACTCAAACTACTAACTAACAAGTTGTAAGAAATAAGAGTATAATATCTTTATATACGCGTGTGCTCCAGCAGGCTTAGCCATAGATTATATACATGGCTTAGCATGACGCTTTCTATTTCTACTCTACCTACTGTAGAAAATAGAAATCGCTTGTCTACCCTTCTCGGTAGAAAACTGACTTCAGGTACCTAATCGTCATTTTTGTCTACTCTTCCGTCGACAAAACGGTTCTCTACGATTCTCGTGCTAAGCCTGTAGACTGTGCTTGGCCATTGTGGATGTGGAAAAGGGTACAGAATAGAACCCGTGAGCACAGGGGTCCAGTTCTTCATAGGCACTTTGCGCGAGGGGTGGTTGGATTTTATCATAACGTACCTACTCTCAACAAAGTACAGACGCCAGCATAACAAGCTACTACAATCTGTCAAATTTCTTTAATATATTTTCAACTATATCCCTGCAGCATAAGATTCAAGGCTGATTAGGAAAATTTGACAGTTTCGGGTAGCTTGACCTGCTGGCGTCTGTACATATTTATTACTAGAAAACATGATAAAAGAATACGTATGAATACAAATAATTAAAAATTGCAATCATTTCTAAACGGTATATCACTCGGTTTCTGGATGAAAAACTTTCATTTGACATTTTGACGTAAAGTCTTGACGTTTCACAGCGACCTGCGACGGAGACTGACTGACATTTTGTTTTTCTTCCTTCTTGTGAAGTTCTTCTTGTTTATAATTTATTTCGGGAAAAACAATTTGTGTACTTTAATCATGTCCAACGATTACGGATTCTACAGTGATGATTCTCCCAACAAAACAAATTCACATCTACAGTTGCCCAGCCCAATAATTACGCGGCGGAACCGAACAGCATCGACGTAAGTTATTGGTGTCGCTATTTTAATTAAAATAATTTACTATAAAATGCTGATCAATAACGGAACTGTGCGAGCTATATCAAATTATATTTTATTTCAGGTCAGAAAGGGCTCTAGGAAATCCAATAGAAAGTGGTAAAATTAAATCTTTTTGCCGAGCGAAGGGGCATGGTTTTGTTATTCCAGAAAGAGGCGGCGAAGATATATTTGTTCACATCTCCGAGTAAGTATACTTTACATTATAAAAAAACATACCTATGCAGATAAGTTCATTGTGTTAATTACATGGTTAAATTTTTTTTTACAGTAAGAATCTGTTAGCCTTGATTAATAAAAAAGTTCACAAGTATTCTAAAATTCTATAAAGTAAACATCATTCATTTTAATACATGCCATTAACTACAAACAAAATTGTTTCCTGAGACTTGTTTACAGACATGATGAATGTAGACCATTAAAAAAGTAGTATGTATAGCAAAATTGGCTCAGCAAACACAAACAACTTCCATGCAGCATGAAAATATAAATAAATTAACTGATCCATATAATAGGTACTTGATAGACAAGCTTTGTTCCAATTTGAAGCTGTTAACAAACATATTTATACTTTAAGACTGTTTGTGTTAACACATTTTGGAGGTCAAATGTGGCTCTTTGTATGTCTTTATTGTTGCCATGTGTTTCTGGGTATTGAATAATTAAAGTTCAGTACACCACAAAAGACATTGATTTATTTGCCTAGACTTAATAATAGAAACATAGTTTCAGAAGGTTATATTCTAGATATGTGTCTTTTTTTCACATACCTATACCAAGTATAAGTTTGCCTTAAGGCTTAAGCTGTAGCCTGGGAAATTCAAATTTTGCTATGTATTTTGCAAATATAACAGATAATGTATTTACAGAATTACTATCATATGAATCATTAATACATCTTTTCAGTTCTTTCTTCCCCAATATCATGATTTCATGGAATAGTCATTCAATGGAACAAATCGTGACTTAGAGAAATTTTTAATGATCCTAATGATTTATAATTCTGTAAATACATATCTGTTATAGTAGCGAATCATATTTTGATCAAGATACAACCTGATACTGACCTGCAAATAGCAAAATTCGAAAGAATTTTTTATTTCACGGGCTACAGTTGTGGGTCCTCCTTAACAAAAGGTGCATTCATAATAAAACTTTAGCAGCATCAACATCGCCACATGCGAACTACGCGTCACACTGACGTCACGCAAAATCCTGCATTGCGCAAGCAGAGTTTACCACACGACTAGCATATATACAACATCTCAACATCAATCGTTGGGCAGTTGCCCACCAGACACAACACCCGTCTGGTTGGAGGATCCTCCCTTTTCTATAGAGGATGAGTGAACTTTACAACCCTGTTCCTCATGCCTCTAAAAAACAATAGCTTAATGTTGAGAATTTGGCCTTTGTGATTAATATATTCATATTCATTTATTTGCATCCATACTGTGTATAAAAGATGTTACATAAGGCTTACAGTTATGGACCCTGTTAGGGCACAGCGACATAGTAATACCTTACAATTAAAATTAAAAAAAATACAATAAATTTAATTTTGAAAATAACAATTATTATAAATGTATGTAAACTTATAACTTCTTAATAGTTATAGTTATTTAGATAATGTCAATGTTAGTGTTAATCATATTATTAAATTTAAATTAACTAAAAATACTTAAATAGAAAAGATTATAGTTAAAAATTAGAATAGTAAACATAAGAATAATGTAAATAACCATTATTTTTGCAAGTAGGCTGTATAATTGTTTATTTAAATATTCTATATTTAAATAAACACAATATTGAATTCAAGTTTTTCATAGACGTAAGATTCTGCAAGTGACTTATAAAAAAATATTTTAACTTTTGCAGCATTGAAGGCGAGTATGTTCCACTACCAGGGGATGAAGTAATATACCGACTCTGTCCAATCCCTCCCAAGTTTGAAAAGAACCAAGCTGTCCATGTCCGCATCGTCCACCTGACACCCGAGAAGCACCTCAAGTGGGACGAGACGCCACTGTGTTGATCCCTCCGCCAGTCTCCCCTCACTCTCTTGAATATCATTTGGAAGGTCGCCTTGCTCTCCAAATCTCTCTTTAGTCTCGATATCTTATACATCTTTCATCATATAAATATGTGTAAAGCCAGTTGTATTTACTTTCTAGGATTGTATTACTACTTATACATATTTATTGGTATTGTGCCGTATTAATTAACTGTCGAACAGAATCGAATGCAACTTTGTCAATTGTACATGTCTATATCACAATCAATGTATTGGGCTCAACGGAAAGAACAAATTCTACTGCTCATTTATTTTTAATCAAAGCATTGAAAAGACCAAGGTTGTTACATTCGCGTTTGTATATTAATTGCAAATTGAATTCAGTATTTAAATATAGTGAGAAGCCAACTTGTGGTGCTAAATTTTCGAAGGTTTTACCATCGTCTTAAGATTTTGATAACCAATGTATTTCACACAGTGAATGGAAACTGGCTTCTTGCACCAAGAGTAGTAAGCTTTACAGTTGTATGATAGTGATAATGATTGCATCATCAACATGATTGGCCTAATTTTAATAACTCATGTATTTTCTGTACTTAAGCATCATGTATCAACTATATAATATGAATGATAGCATGTAATATTGCACAAATACGAAGTGCTGCTGGTTAGTGATGTGTGCAGACTGTTTCAGGAGTGTTATGTTGATCACGTTGTTGGCAAATGCATAATAATCTCATTTTTATTATTCCTATTTCTGTAATTATTTGTATTTTATTGCATTTAAGTGAACAATAATCGCAAGTTATGAACTAGCATTCCACAACTAAAGTATTCTCTGTGTTTATGCTGAATTTTGTCTACTTAATTAATAGTTGTTGTATAATTAAATATTATATTTTGATACTGTGTTGTCTTCAGCCTGTTCACAGGAAGTATTTTATTAAACCATGTAAGTAATCAACGCGTTCGCCATGCTTTTTGTGTTTAGTTTTCTAGCAGTATTAGGTAATACAGCGAATATATGGAATATGTGTAAGCAATCAGTTTGTTTTATTACGTCCTTAATTCAATTTCACCTGCACCCTAATCGCGTCACACACCACATAGCATATAACTTTATCACACACTATCAATATAATAAATCACAATCAGAATTATTTTGAAGTACACTCGCGAACAATAAACTGGAATCACTTCATCGCGCGCTCCTCAAGACAATTTTTTACAATTTCTATGCCAAGAGCTGTAGATTGTGGTATATCACCTGAAATGTGATTTTGTTAGTTTCCAAATGATATCAAAAATATTTAAAATTAATTAAATTTTCTACCTAAAAGAGAATTATTGCAATAGGTCGAAGTTGTAATACGTCTAAATGAATAGGAAGTAATATAAAAAGAGATTTGAGAGGTGTTACCCCCCATGGCCCTAATGACTGCCTGTAAACGTTTTATCATTGTCCGAATGAGTTTCCTGATGGAATCCTGTGGAATTTCCGGCCACTCTTCGACTAAAGCATTTTTCAGGTCTATTAACGCCGGAGCTGGACATCTTCCTCGTACCCGCCTTTTCAGCTCGTCCCATATATGTTCAATCGGATTTAAGTCAGGGCTGAGGGCTGGCTAGTTTTTTTTTGCGTGGGAAATTACCAAATAACTTCTCGTGGGCGGGGCGACTAAAACCACCCGTGTTCCTTCGGTTGCCTGTGTGCCAGGGCCACGATATCCCTTTCGGACAAACTCGCAACCCTGGCAGGCATTGGGCCTAACGGACCCCGTCATTTGGTACTGACATCTCTTTGAGGCGCGTGTGGAACACAACGCGCCGTCGACCCGAGCCAGCTGGTCCTTATCGGACGGCGAGCTACCCATCGCTCACCGTCCGCAAGCCCTCGCCTACGGCTACGGTGGCTTCCTATATATAAGTGTATAATCTATGACGGTGATCGGGAATCGGCCTGCGCCTCCCATGCACTCTCGCTCCGAACCATGGCCTGAACCAGGGCTGGACGCGAGAGGTCGCCGCCGAGTGCTGGCCAGTCTAGTGTGGGAATTCCGACTTCTACAACGTACTGTCTAGTCACTGCAGCGGTGTGGCAGCGGGCATTATCGTGAATTAGCAGGAAATCTTCGCCAATAAACCCGGCCTAGAAGAGCACATGGCCAAGCAGAATGTCGTTGATGTATCTTTTTGCGGTTAGCCGCCCTACACCAGGTACGAATATCAACTCCGTTTTTGCTTCAATAGATATCCCCCCGCCCACATCATACAGGACCCACCCCCATATGCCACTGTTTCCGCAAAACAGCATTGTGCGAATCGCTCCCCCGGTCTCCTATAGACTCTGTCGACGGTCGCTACCATGCAGGCACATTTTGGATTCGTCCGAAAACAAGACTCGGCTCCATTGCTCGATATCCCAATCTAAGTGATCGCGAGCAAACTGAAGCCTGGCGTGTCGGTAGGCTGGAGACAATTTAGGCCCCGTGGCTGGCCTTTTCAGGGTCAAGTTCGCTTCTTTGAGTCTTCGCCTCACTGTCCATTCGCTGACAGCCCTCCCTCGAACTTCTGAGTTGCTGCTGGACGTCACGCCGGTCAGTTGTCGATTTCGGAGAGAAGAGGTGACAATAAATCGGTCATCTCTCACCGAAGTGCATCGCTGTCGTCCAGATCGGTCTCGGAACTAAGTTTCCAGTCTCCCTGAAAAATTAGTCTGCTTACACAGCGTAGATAACGCAATGAATGTTGTTGAACTGTCAAAATTAAACCCATTGCTACTGATTTACTCTCAAAGCTACTGAGTGTGCTATGCAATTGCCCCGCTGGCGCTGGTTGAGTGATACCATGACAGATGGTGGCGCTATCATCGCTCGCTGAGCTCATCCTAATCTGATAACAATTGTTTGCCGATCTTGTAAACGTATGTTGTACTTTAGTGAAATGGGTACGAAGCATTGGATAAAAGTCTAATAATAATTCTTTATCAAAAGGAGGCACCACACCTGTTTCGTATGACGCTCATTAATGAGACCAGTGTTAGTTTCCAGTAGTGCAATAAATCTAAGATAACCGTTGATAATGGATTATTGGAGGCTTGTGGCTAAGTGATAACAGCCGCACGGGTCAATCGATCATGTTAAGCTACGCTTGCCGCGGTTGGTCCGTAGATGGGTGACCATTTTTACATACCAAGACCCCTCCGTGACTCGGAAACCACGTTAAGCCGTTGGTCCCGGCTGTTATTTGTAGATTTTTGACAGTTGTTACGGGTCGTCAGAAACCCAAAAGTCTGACAACCAGTCTTACCAAGGTGTATATCGTGTTACCCAGTAACTGGGTTATGGAGGTCAGATAGGCAGTCGCTCCATGTAAAATACTGGTAGTCAGCTGCATCCGGTTAGACTGGAAGCCGACTGCATCCGCGACATCGTCCGCGTGAAATTTCGGCTCCCGACCCACCGCGTCGCATCCCATCGCCCGCCCGCGCTATTAGTTCGTTTTCGCTGAGCGTTAATTTTTAGGGTTCCGTAGTAAACAAGGAACCCTTATAGTTTCGCCATGTCCGTCTGTCCGTCCGTCCGTCTGTACCCGGCTTAGCTCAGAGAAGCTAAGTCCTAGAAAGCTGTAATTTGGCATGGGTGTACATATTAATCACGCCGACAAAGTCGTAAAATAAAACCATGAAAAACATTATTTTAGGGTACCTCCCTTGCACGTAAAACGGGGATGATATTTTTTTTCTCGTCTAATACATGGTGTGGGGTATCGTTGGATAGGCCGTTCAAAAATATTATGGGTCTGTGAAAAAACATTTTTCAATTCTGAGATCCGTTTGCGTAATATTAAGCTTTAAAGTGCAATTTTTTGTAAGAGTCAAGTATGTGTGTGTCCCCCCCCCGCCAGCTAAATGGTTGGTTTTGGATATGGGAAAAAATTCATGGCAGTAGTATATATAACGAAATTAAAAGGAAAACTATCACAGCTAAGTAGGGTTTACAAGTTAACGAGTAATCGTCGACCTTGTTTTTGGGATGAATTCATCCTAACTACGGAACCCTTCATTGTGCGTGGTCCAACACGTACTTGGCTGGTTTTTTTCTTTTTGCTCGGCTCCCAAGGGTCGTAGCGTGATTTTAATGACTATTGCAATGTTTGTTTTTATTAGTGAACATTTTTATTTGATTTTTATTTTAATGACTATTGGAATGTTTGTTTTTATTAGTGACATTTTTTATTTTAGCCTATCTACTTTGCATGTTACCATATTTGTATGTCTTAAGACAAAACATAGCGTGCTATTTTATAATGCACCTATTGTATACCTACCTATGTTTCACAAACAAACTTTATAGTTTATGTGATGTTAAATAGCCTTAACCTTTCTCAAGAATTGGGCTATAAAATGCAAAAAGATTTTTCAAATCCGACTGGCAGTTCCAGAGATCACCGCGCATCATCTTTGATTCTACCCGTGTTTTGATTGACTATTATGAACAAAAACGGATAACTTAGGCCTGCGAAGGCGAGGGACTTTTGTCCGAGGACAATTTGGAATCTTAATTTATTTGAAAAACTCCTTTCCGCTACATGCAAAACAAAAACTCTACTTTTCAATTCACAAATAATTTTGTTTAAATTAAAGTCACAACCAATGAACAAAATTGATCAATATCAGCCAAGTTCGTGCACGGCCCCTTAATAGCATTACGTTTACAACTTTGTTGAAAAAATAAACGTTTTATATTATTATTATTATTAATTTAACACGTTTATTATGACAGTAGTGCACGTACAAGGAGATAACTTTGTGAGAGACTGAAGCCTGTGGTAGGTTTATATAAAAACCTGTGTGTATTACAGGTCACGAGATAATAAAACGAAATAGGCTGTTTCACATGTATATATTCAATTAGTAAATGTAAAACATAAGGAATAAATAATACAAATGAGCCGTGCAGGCAATTATCTGATCGAATCTATTCAATAGTATATTTATATAAATCAATTAGTTACACTTAGAACGTAAAGGCTAATATTATTGATATCCTAGGGTCTTCATATTGTGATCAAACGCTTACTTAGCTAAATTACACAAAAATTGTATTGGAACGTGCATGACACGCTCGGTTACTCGTACAGACAATGCGCATATGGTGATAATAATTGTAATTATTACACATTGTATAAAAACTAACATGATTACAAAATATCTATAAATAAAGGTACATAGACAATTCACAATTTATTACCTTAGTCTCTTTGCTTAAAGCTTATAGTCGCGTGATCATGCGGACTCCATCGTGGGGATCACACCAGTTTATAGGCGTGTCGAGCCTGACGCATGCCTCAGTCGTTCATTACAGACACTAAGGTTTACATGCATACACCTACTACCTACAATTTCTACGAACCAAACCGGTTGTCGATCTTAATAATGATTGAACGTTATCGTACAGTCAGTGGCCTGCATAACCTGACCCCTATTTATCTCTTCTTCTTTGTAAAAAGTGTCACGTAATGCAGAATACTGACCGTACTATGTTGGTGATTAAAATCAGTCTAATGTGCAAACCGTACAGTAATCTTAGTTCGGCACACCAGTTGAATCCAAGGTTAATCGACATTGTGACTCGGTTACACTTAGAATGAACGGGCTGCTTCTCTTTTTTTTTCGCGGATTCCTATGCAGTGTTATTACGTTAATTAAATCTACTACGTATTTATAAGTTGCTATAGGAATTTCTATGTGGACAGTGTAACATTTAGAATGAATTTCATATTATCTAATAATTAGTTTTAAGTTGGATAATAAGCGCCTAATGTTGAATTATTAATTGAATTACAATGCTATAGTAAACTGTAATACTATTGATTTTCATCCCTTAGGAAGACGCGTTCTCTCGTCCGTCACTATAGTAAACTGAGCATTCGGCAAGCATGACAGTAAAAAATTCGTTGTTTATAATAAAGTATAAAAATGCGAGTACAAAATGTCTTCAAAAGTAAAGACTACGGGATACTGATCAAAACCTGTGTAGAAATCAGCTGATGGTTATTATCAATTTTGTAATTTCGCAGACGTTCAATCTTTGCCGTTTTCCATGTTTCCATTCTGTAACAAAAAATTAATACATTAGATTCGTTTCCGATATAAAACAACTGAAAACTGGATCTACAGGATTGCCGACTAGTGCAATTCTTCCTAAACTTTCCTTCGACTCCGCCTAAGCCTTCGACTCCGTAGAACGCAACATAATCTGGAACGCCTTAAAATAGCAAGGAGTCGAAGAAAAATACGTACTGCAACAGTAAAATTTGAAAAAGAAGCGAGAGAAATTTAACATAGAAAAGGACGTACGATGAGGGAACCCGCTCCCACCAAAACTCTTCACAACAGTGAAGAGTTGCTTTTGTTTTGTATACACAAAATAAAAGGTATTTGTCCCCTTGGGGTTTGGCTCCTTGATGGGCGAGTCCTATTACTGGATGAACGTACGACGCGTTGCTTGAGCTCAGTACAGATCACGCAAGCTAACCACTCAAGGTCACTGGCATATATCTGCGTCTTAACTCGAAACTCGGTATTTTACATACAATAAAGCTCACAGAATATAAAGGCGGCATGTTTTAGGGAAAGACTCGAAATTCGCCGATAAATTGAGGAATTTAGAGGCAAATGACGAAGACGCCACACGCATCCGCTACATGCGTCTGCAATTAACCGGCGAACGTCGAAGAGCGGTGGCCGCCACAAAGCGGTGGCCACCAAATAGTGGTGGCCACCAAATAGCGGTGGCCGCCAAATAGCGGTGGCCGCCAAATACGGTGGCCGCCACATAGCGTTGCCCGTCAAATAGCGGAAGCCGCCACATAGCGTTGCCCGTCAAATAGCGGAAGCCGCCACATAGCGGTGGCCGCCAAATACCGGAGGCCACCACATAGCGGTGACGTTCAAAATATAGCGGAGGTCGCCAAATGGCGGAGGTCGCCAAATAGCGGTGACCGGCACATAGCGGTGGCCGCCACATAGCGGAGGCCGCCTCATAGCGGAGGCCGCCTCATAGCGGTGGCCACCACATAGCGGAGGCCGCTAAATAGCGGTGGCCACCACATAGCGGAGGCCGCTAAATAGCGGTGGCCGCTACATAGCGGTGGCCGCTACATTGCGGTGGCCGCTACATTGCGGCGGCCGCTACATTGCGGTGGCCGTTATATAGCAGTGGCCACTACGTAATGGTGGCCGCTACATTGCGGTGACCGGCACATAGCGGTGGCCGCCAAATAGCGAAGGCCACTACATAGCGGTGACCGCCAAATAGCGGTGGCCGCCTCATAGCGGTGGCCGCCACATAGCGGTGGCCGCTACATAGCGGTGGCCGCTACATAGCGGAGGCCGCTAAATTGCGGAGGCCGCTACATAGCGGTGGCCGCTACATAGCGGCGGCCGCTACATTGCGGTGGCCGCTACATTGCAGCGGCCGCTACATTGCGGTGGCCACTACGTAATGGTGGCCGCTACATTGCGGTGGCCGCTACATAGCGGTGGCCGCTACATTGCGGTGGCCGCTACATTGCAGCGGCCGCTACATTGCGGTGGCCACTACGTAATGGTGGCCGCTACATTGCGGTGACCGGCACATAGCGGTGGCCGCCAAATAGCGAAGGCCACTACATAGCGGTGACCGCCAAATAGCGGTGGCCGCCTCATAGCGGTGGCCGCCACATAGCGGTGGCCGCTACATAGCGGAGGCCGCTACATAGCGGAGGCCGCTAAATAGCGGTGGCCGCTACATAGCGGAGGCCGCTAAATATCGGTGGCCGCTACATAGCGGAGGCCGCTAAATAGCGGTGGCCGCTACATAGCGGTGGCCGCTATATAGCGGTGGCCGCTACATAGCGGTGGCCGCTACATAGCGGTGGCCGCTACATTGCAGTGGCCGCTACATTGCGGCGGCCGCTACATAGCGGAGGCCGCTAAATTGCGGTGGCCGCTACATAGCGGTGGCCGCTACATAGCGGTGGCCGCTACATAGCGGAAGCCGCCAAATAGCGGTGGCCGCCACATAGCGGCGGCTGCCAAATAGCGATGGGTGCCACGTAGCGGCGGCTGCCAAATAGCGATGGGTGCCACATAGCGGTGGCCGCCAAATAGTGGAGGCTTCCACATAGCGGTGGCCGCCAAATAGAGGTGGCCGCCACACAGTGGTGACCGCCACATAGCGGTGGACGCCACATAGTGGTGGACGCCACACGTTTTTAGGGAAGGATTTTACTGCGCGTTTTGATAAACTATAAAGTAATTTAAACGTAATATGACAGAACACATGATTAAAGATTTTTCAAAAAACCCCTTTCCGGGTGAAATACATAACATAATTTTGATATAAACTGATCAAAATTATGTTTACTTTAATCAATAAACTTGATAATTTACCCGGATATTCTTAATAAATGAAACGACCGTAAACATACATTTTTGAAAACAAACTTTTAAAGGGGCGGGGGGGGTTGAATTTTGTGGGGGAAAGATTTTAACGCGCCGTTAAATTAACTTGAAACTCTGTACTTATATTTAAGATCGGAAATAAAGGAAAAATTCTATCAAGGTTTTCAAAAAATCTACCTTTAACTGGTCGGAAAGGGGGAGTCAATTTTAGAGGGGATTTTATGTTTCAGATTGGCGCAAAAGCGACTGAATGGATTTAGATGATTTTTGGCACACATATAGTTTATAATCTGGATTAACACATAGGGTACTAGGTTTTCATCACGGTAGTACGATCCCGTGATATTTTTTCCGAAATTCACGCGGGCGAAGCCGCGGGAAAAAGCTAGTACAATATAAAATAATTTGCATTACGCAACACAAAACATTAAATTAAATTATTTGCCTTAAATTAGCTAGCACACACCATTATACAAAAATATATATATATAATAATCGTCGAAAACTTTACTTTGTAATCAGGAAAACAACAAAAACAAGATGTAGTACTAACGCTGTGAAGATTAAAATGGAGATGGGCCGGCCACACTGTCAGGGGAGAAGTGAAATGGAACAAAAAGTGACCCTATGGTACCCTAGGGAAAGAACGAGAAAAAAGGGGAAACCCTTGAACAGATGACTTGGTGAGGACGGCTGGAAAGACAAGGATTAGACAGGCAAAGAACAGGGAGAACTGGAAGCGGTTGAAGGAGCCCTTTGCCAAACACACAGAGACTCAGAACTGATATTAAACGACACAACTACAAACTATCACTCTGCAAAAAGGCTACAAAGAAATACTGACCTCTTCCAACTGCGCCAGCTGGTAATGTCTTCTACGCAGCGCGGCGAGGCGGGCGCGCTCGGCGTCCAGTGATGTCTCCAACTTGAGCGAGCGCACTTTACTCTCCATTTCGAGACGACGAGTGGCCGTCAGCGATAGAGATGACGTGTCCAAAGCCTCTGTTGGTTAAAACTGGTATATAAAGTAGAGTACAACAGATTTTGTGGTAAGGATAAATTGCAGGTCAGCCTGCTGAAATGCTGTGACGTAGTCACTCATCAGTAGATGTCACGTGATCGCTGGCTCATGGTACAAACTAGTACGACTGGTTATTTTTCGTCTAAAATTGACATGCTATAAGATTTTATGGTAAGCCCCCAGAAAGTCTTGCGAATTTCAGTCGTGAAAAATTTCTATAATGTTATCAGTTCACCTATTAAGTTTTTTTTCTTAATCTTATTATAAACAATGGTATCTCCGGGATAGAGCAACAATTAGCGAATTCCGAGTTACTGCTGCCGTAATCAGCCAAAGGCAATAAGCCAAAAGCCATAAGTTACCACTTTAAAAAGTTGTATTAAGTTTCTGATCTAAACATTAAATGTCAAAATAATGTGTTAAATTAAATTAATTCTCAAACTCAAGCTGGAGAAATACGTTAATCAGTTATTGAAACGAGTTAGATACTTTTAATCTGTATTTTTGTCATGAGCAAGTGCGCTCAATGCTACGCTTAGTAAACCATTTCAGCCGAAAGACGTCCACTGCTGGACATTGGCCTCCCCCAAAAGGAGGGGGAGGTTGTCATAATCGCCACGCTTGGCCGGCGGGTTGGCGATCGCAGTATGGTTTTAAAATGCATATAGAATGCTGCTGCCCATTCTCTAGTAAGTCGCCTTTTACGACACCCACGGGAATAAATAGGGTGCTGCTATTATTTACGCCCGGCACCACACGGAAACAATCAGTTAAATAGAGAAATTCAATATCCATGTGTTGTTTCATCGACTAGCAGCATTAGTATCATACCTTGTTCATTCACAAGTGCGGAACCAGCTTTAACAGCAGCCACTAGGGCTCCAGTAGCCGTGGCGACTGATCTACTGGCTTGTGTCAGGCGCGCCAGTGCGGGCGACTCGGGCGGCGCGCGCGCACGTGACGCGGCCACGAGCTGCGCAGTACTGCCGGCTACTTCGTGCGCGGCAGCCGATACGCCTTCGACCTGGCCTGACGCACCTACTGCTTCGTCTGCTGATGTCCTGTATCATAGATTAAGTGTTTCTGAATGGCGGATGCTGGTTTCATACAAAAGAAAACTGGTTTTATTCCTACAAGTGCAGGTAGTTTGGTGAGCTGTGCATTGGTGAATTGGTTTAATTCATATTGTTGGATTAGCCAGATTGCTTGAGGCTAAAATTTGCGTACTTGCACAGCGAGCAATATATCCCATCACTACTCGATTAAGTAGTGATGGGATATATTGCTCGCTGTACAAGTACAACTGTTTCAAAAATACACTGGTAGAATAATCGATATGCACTGTTACACATAGTGGTAACTAAATTACCAAATACATACAAAAACAGCCACATTGTTCTATTGGCTGCATGCGCAGCGGAAGAGCCTAGAATCCTGGTTTATATACAAAATCCAGTGTTATTAATTGTTTTTAGGGTTCCGTACCTCAAGAGGAAAAAACGGAACCCTTATAGGATCACTTCGTTGTCCGTCTGTCTGTCTGTCAGTCTGTCAAGACCATTTTTGTCAGGAACGCGTGTAGGTATCAAGTTAAAATTAATATCAAATACGTAAGTCCATGGTCCCTTGGAGCTTAAAAAAATCAAGCTTCTAAGTCAACGCCATAAAAAAATACGGCGATATAAGCGACATTATTGCGACATATTTCGATACTCGCAAATAAATCAAAACCTACAGGGTACTTCCCGTTGACCTAGAATCATGAAATTTGGCAAGAAGCAAGGTCTTCAGCACAAGTATAGGAAAAAGTCCTAAAATTGTAAATTTGTAGTTTTAACACATACAAAAATAGTTTTTTGCGATTACAAACTTATATTTGCAGTTGGAGAATTGACTGTGACGTATATCGATGTATGGGAGAACATGTTTTTCAACTACAATGTTAAGTTTGTTTTTTGGATAATTTCATCCTAACTACGGAACCCTTCATTGTGCGTGGTCCGACATGCACTTGGCCGGGTTTTTTTTTTATTGTACTGTTTAATCATCCAAGTCTATTTTACTGTTTAAACTTTCTATAAAAGGCACAACTTAGCGATTGTGCAAGATTTGCTCTTCAACTTACAATGCAACATTAGTGGCTTTTGTGGAAGAGACACCAAAAATTAGGACGCAATAATACTATCGCCGATGTGTGAGATGAGAAGAATACCTAGGGTAGGTACTGTTCGTTCTAAAAAAAACGGACGAAATACATACACTAGCAGTTTAGCAGCGAACACAACAGCCTTAGCCGCTGAAATAAGTCCCTCGGACCACTGTGGGTTCTTCCGGTACATCTTCTGGCGAGTCTTGGGATCGCCCAGTTCGTTCTGAAGCTTGCGAGCATCCTGTACCAGTATTTTAACAGCGCCCATAAGTGTGGTGCAAGCGTCGAGGATTTTGCTGTTCACTTCGAGTTTGACTCCCGAGCCGCCGGCGCGGGTTGCTGCTAGCATGTTCTGTGGGTTTGAACTGATATTAAAATAAAATATTAGAATATGTGATTTTGAGAAAAATGGGCCACAATTTCTCCAGTATCCAGAACGCAACAGACGTATCGTGTCCAAAGAATCGACATAGTTCCGACAAATTCTACTATCACCAGTTTATTTTCATAAAAGTACTCTGTGATAATATAATTATGACAGAAACGGTGCATAGGCAATCCTAAATTGTCTTAGTTGAACCATAACTAATAACATAAAAGTTAATAGACTCTGTGAAAATTCCTTGTATGACCTATCGATCTAATATAAAAAAAAAAAAAAATATTTTAAATTAAATTTTACTGTTTTTCTGAGTTCACTATGGATGTTCGAATATTTATTGTATTTTTACGTAACCAAGTTTGGAAGGCGCTGGTGTCTGTGATACAATGATTTTTCATTAGTACAGACACCAACAATACACTTTTTTCTGTAATGTTCATTTTTTACTTGAAAAATTGTTTTTTGTGAACCTTATTACGTTTTTGACACTGTGAAAATTACATATACGACCTATCGATCATAAAGTAACATTCCCATTTATTCACCTCCAAATTATTCCCTGACAAAAATTGGTATGAAAATCCCGAGAATCCTTAAATCTAACAATTAGGTATGTAAAGTATTTTTCAGGTATGTTTTTGAAACACATAATTTCATCTTTTTGTTTTTACAAGCTGTAGTTATTTTTATATATTTTTTTAAAGTATTGTTCGTACTGACGTCACTAGTAGCTGAATAGCTTAGGATCTTTGCCACGTTTAACACTTATTTAAAACCAAATTTCAGTAAAGTCAAACTGTCATTTGACAATTAATTTGTTTACATTTCATACTTTAGCGATTTCCGTACTTTAATTTAAAGTTATGGCATATTAATAAAATGAATGGATTCAAAGACTACTTCTGCTAAGTTCTTCATACTGTCAAGTATAAACACCACAACAAATAGCCGACACAAATTGATTGTTAGTAAAAGAAACCTGAAAAAGAAAATGGTGCGAGGAAGTAAATGTTTAGTACAAGTCTGGGCGGCGACTGTTTTATTGTGAAGATCATTTTAACGTAAGTTAAGTTTTCCTGAGGCGATACATCGATGTGATTTGACTTGTACTGTCCGCCGCTGGTGAAAAACTACACTATTTACATATTTACCTATCTGAATAGAATAATAATAAGTGCTTCATGTAAATTTGACGTTGGCATGACACTTGACACATAAAGAACAATTTAATTACAAGAGGCACTGAAATTTCCAATTCAGGCTGCTTTGTGGCGTCATTTAGAGGTCAAATAAAAGTCAAGTGATTTTACGTATTTTTGTAAAAATAAATACGATCTTATAATTTTAAGACATATTAATAGAAAAATAAGTCTTAGAAGCTTAAAATCTCGAAATGGTTTTGGAATCGGCATAGGCAAATTTTTACTTTACATACCGAATTAGGGCTGTTGTTTGGGTGATTTTCCAGTACTAGTCTAAATAAATACTTTTGATGTGAAACATCTACAGGCGCACGTAAAACCGATTGCTGGCGGGGCGACGCATGCCGCGTGGCGATCGGCCAGAATACAGTCTATATGTAGTAGTGTGTAAATGTGATGTTTTACATCTGCCGGTCGTCCCGTGACGGCTCAATTTTTGTCTTTGTGTACTGACCTCAATCTGCGACGCAGCCTCTTCGATAGCCCTATCCATGTCAGCCAGCTCATCATCAACGCTCCTGGCTCCACTATTCAGCCTATCAGCAGCCACAGCAGCAGTCATCAAGCTACGCACTCGACTCCTCGCGTCGGAGCAATGCGAGCTCACTACGGAACCAGTCTTGATGGACTCGAGGCATTCCTTTGTGGCAGTTAACATTGAGCGACATTCGGTGTTCAGTTCTGTAAGCAGAATAAGGTTTTAAGTCGAAAAATAATAACCCACCTTTGCAGTCGGGTAAAAATGAGCAAGTATTAGGGATTTTTTTTTTAAATATGGAGGTCATCCGTTAACTTAGATTAGGTACTCATCTTTGAGCAATCAAGGTCATCCGATACAATAACATTATTTTACTGTTTATAAACTTAGAAACTAGTGTTAGTACTTAAATCTACCAGAAAACAACAAACTATTAATTACTACGCCACAGTGGCATGTAGGCGTATCCAATGTCCCAGTATGGGGCTGTCCCACCTATCAGCTATAGTTTTCAGGATGACAGTTGATTGTTTTTGATTTGCTGTTCACGATTTGGCAGGCTAACATAATGAAATCGGAGGAAAAGGAGACAAGAGCCTTCTTCCTTATCCTCGGATTCTCGGACGCCATCTTGAAATTTGATATAAACACTTGAGCGGCCATGTTTGTTATTTTGCTACGCATTCGAGCGGCGTTCTTAAGGCTAATACCTCGAAGATAGTCAAGACTTTCAACTTCTTTAAAGCAATAATTAAGGTTGTCGCATTTTGTTTTCCGGACCACTTTTTGAAGTGCAAACTTCTTTAGGCGCGTTGAGCACTTTTTGGGTGAACAAAAGTCATTGAACTCGCGTCATCGTCACCGAACGCTTTCCATGAGCTATATGTATACTACATTAAATCATTTTTTACTACAATTATGTACTTACTTTCAGCTCGCGCCAAGTCCGTAGACACATTGGACACATCAGCAACATACGCAGACAGCTGCGCAGTGTTATGTGCCGCGGCTATAGCCGACCTTGCAACCGACTCCTCATTCCCTGACACTTCGGAATGTCTGGCCAGTTCATCCAGTGCCTTAGCAGCAAGCTCAGCGGCCGCACCCACAGTGTCGCGCGCCTGACCGTTCTCGAATGAAGTTAGGGCTCCGGTTGCGACTTCGAGTGCTGCCTCTCCAGCGCATGTTACAAGCCGCGATGTTTCTGTGTAACCGGATATTATTAGAACACAAAATTAAACAAAAATGTGTATACAGCGTGCCGCTATAGTGGCGACATTAATTTAACACACGTATATAGTTTCGCCTTTACGTTTTATGAAAATATTTTAAATTCATATTTATTGATTTATTATCAATTTTATAAAATAGCATCTTGGAGCAACCTGACTAAAGAACTGTAGCACAGAGGTAATTAGCCGGGGTCATGGATCATAACATCGAATCAATTAAATTAAAACAAATAACGTGCAAGGAGTAGGCGAATTGGGAAAGAGAGAGCTTTATTATTTAGTTTGTTAGATTTTTATTATTTTTCAATTTATAATTATTTATCTTATTATAATATTTAAAAAAAAAGAAGATTACTGGCCACTAGCCCTAGCAGTGTGTCAAATGAATGTCGCCACTGTAGCGGCACGCTTTATAACGATAATAAATTACACAGTGAAGCGATTGTGGGCGATAAAACAATGGTTCCTCATCATTTTGAGATGCGAAAATGCTTGACAAATCAATGCATTATGGGATAAACGTTTTAATTCAATTTACACAAGCAAAAAATCCAAGGTAATTTTAAATTATCTAGCGAAACTTCACAAAATACCCTGTATTTGAAGAAGTTCTATACAACAGTATGTACAATAAAAGTAATACTAACGCAACTCCAACGCCCTCCGCGCCTCTTCGAGCTGTTGCTTCACAGCCGTCAAATCATCTTCAAGCACAGTATTGTGTTGCAACAAGTCCTGTAATTCACACTCGGCATTCAATCTCTTACTCTCCGCGTGGCCTAGCCTAGTTTCCAAAAACTATACCACCATAGAAGGAACGTAGATAAGTCCGAAGGTTCCAAGCAAGTCCAAGAGCGCAGTAGAATCCATGCACAGCGCGGCAGGTTGCGTAGATGTAGAGGAAAGAAATAAAACATGCAGTTTAGATATCGTTACATGCTAACAGAACAGGCAAGACAGAAGCGAATAAAACAGTGTACGAGCTATTTACATGACGTGTTTTATAATATCAATTTACTTTAAAATTCTGTTTATAAAAACTGTTCGAAAATTTAAAAAAAAAAAAACGCTACAAAAGAGAACATAAGGAATTACCGCAACCACAAGATGATCCCAAAACGTTTGACGCAACTGTTGATAATCCTTGTTCGTGAAAATGAGAACTGACACAAAACACAATGATCCACCACCATTATAAACTAAAGGTGTCCATAAAACAAACACGGTGTATCAACACACATTTCACTCAACGTCACTGATTTCCTAACCTGTCTCTCGTGTTCTCTCTCAGATATTACAATATCCATATCTTCCTTCTCTTTCTTTTTTTCTTTTTGTAATTCTTCCAATTCATCTTTCAGTTTTTGTATGTTTGTTTCTGCTTCTGCGATAGTTGCGTGTTTCAGAGCATCTTGTTCAGTAAAGGCAGTTTCTTGGTTTTGGATCTTTTGCCCTAGTGATTGGATCTCAGTTTCTTTTTCTTCTTGCAATTGATCAAATTCTTCTTTTAATTTACTTATTTCATTGTTTAGCTCTATCTCCAAAGATTCCTTTTGAGATTTAACATCTTCATGGTCTTTCACCAAATTATCATGTTCTACTGTCAGTTCCAATATCTTAGTTTCTAATACCTATTCAAAGATACAATTAATTAAAATGAATATTATTTATTTAGGACGTCACATAAAAGAACAGAAATATTATTACACAAACCTCTTTTTCTGAGTTCAGTTCATTTGATACTTTTTCTTTTTCTTGCTCTAACTCTGTTTTCTGTTCAGTAAGTTCGTTAATCGTATCATGTAGTTCTCTTAGTTCTTGATTTTTCAAAGTTAAGTTGCTTTCATTTCTTTCGACGATTTTTTCATGTTCTTCCCTCAATGAATATAGTTCATTATTTCCTATTTCCAATTCTGCCTGCGATTCTTTTAACTCGTCTGTAAGTCTGGCGTTGTCGTCAGCCAGTTGATTCACTTCTACATTTAAGGCTATAACTTGTCGATCCTTCTCAGCCACCATACTTTTCAAATTATCAATGATTTCGTCCTTATTTTCCGTAACATTTTGTAGTTTCTCTTTTAGAATCATAATTTCAGTATTACATTCTTTAAGTTGATCTTCGTATGACGTTTTTTGTTCCTGTAATTGAATATTTGTATCGTTTATAGTAGTCTCAAGCGCAAGGATATTTTTAGACAAATGATCGGTTTCAGATTGTTGCCTTTTGCCAAACTCAGATTTCTCTTCAAACATAGTTTTTAAGTTATCGATTTCGGTGTTCTTTTCATCTATCGTTTTCTGTGTTTCCTGTTTTAATTCCATTATTTCTTGATTCTTATTATCAGCCAAATCTTTTAACTTATTTTCCAGTTCGGATATTTCCGTCATCTTTTCTTGAACATTATTTTCTAACTGTTCTTTTTCGTTTAATACTTCCTTTAATTCTTTACTCAGTTCATTTCCACCTTCTGTCAGTTCAGCTTTTAACGATTCTGCTTTCTCTTGGTATTGAATTAATTCGTCGATTCTTTCTTGAAGTTTTGAAATCTCCGAGATATTTTCAGTGATTTTACCTTCGTAGTTCATTTTAGTATTCTCTAACTCAAGACTCAACTCTTCAAGTTGGTCTAAACTATCTTTTATTTTAGATTCTTTTCCACTGAGGCTTTCATCATACTCTTGTGTTTTAGTCGTCAATTCTTGGCTCAATTTTTGGCATTCTGCGCTATACTCGGTTTCGGTACTAGTAAGCTTTTTTTGTAAACTATCTACTTCTGATTGTAATTCATTAATGCAGTTATTTACTTGTGTTAGTTCCTAACAAAATCAAGTTAACATATTATTGGTTGTTAGAATATGACTTATTAAATTGGGTCAATCACACGAAGATTAATTTTTGTTACTGAGACACGGGATTTTTATGCAGCAAAGCATTAGTCTGGTACTAGTAACGGTTATTTTGTTAATAAGCAGGTCTACATTACATGCTTAAACATGGCTTGATCATGCGATAACCTCACTAGCAAGCATCTACAGTTCTACACCTATATAAGAAATAAATGACTCTTTACAAAATATACAATACTGACCTCCTTTTCCTGTAAATGTTGTTGCTGCAACTCCTCTACCTGTTTCAGCGCAGCTTCTTTTTCTTCTACTACCTTTTTATACTCGTCTCCGCTACTCTCCCGAAGGCCTACTAACTCTTCTTTCACTCTAGACAACTCTAATTCTCTTTCATCCTTCTCTTGTTTTATCTTTTCTAAGTTTTCTGTGGTTTCTTTCAATTCGTTGGTAACAGTCGTTAGTTTTTCTTCTTGTTCTTTCGTTGCTGTTATATGTTCTATTCCTAGAGCTTCCATAGAAGCTTTGACAGTTTCTAACTCGAGTTCCTTTTGTCTGGACAGTTCTAGGTCTGATCGGAGGCTCAATATCTCGGATTTGTAAGCTTCTATCTCTTCGCTCGACGAAGCACTCTGCTGTAGTAATTCGACATCTCTATATGGAGTGAAATAAAAGTAATTAATGAGTGTAACGGCCAAAGTATGATGTGCAAAGTTATTTTATATTTCTTCTTTTAAATACGAAAACTAGACAACTGTCTGTATAAAGATTATTTTAACAAGACTGATAGGAGTAGAGATCGGATATTCGGATGCATATTTAACTAAAGTACGTTTTCTTTCCCGGCAAAGAATACAAAGTATGGAAACGGCTTCTTAAATTATATTTTTATTCCGGGATCGCGAGGTTTCAGTAATAACAGTGTGTAGGTAAACAATTTTGTACTCCTAAGTATAACAAATATTTCTTTTCTATTTAGAACTAGGCAACAATTTTGTAGAAAATATAACACTTTTAAAAAACATAAAATGAAAAATATTTATTCGGGGATCCACAGTACAAAAGGGTAATTCTTAAAAATTCGTCGGTCCTGGAAACCGACACTTTTTCCCGTACCGAAGCGAACTCCATACTAGTCAACTCTCAAACTTTAGGTGAATATGCATCCGAATATCCTATCTCTAGTTATGAGTACTAAAATAAGTATTTGTTTTTTTATATTATGCCAAAGTAATGGCAAGGGTACTCAGTACGCAGATAACTTTATAGTCTCACAACATAAGCCCGGTATATAGCACAGCGGTCCTTACTTGATCCTATCGTTAAGTTGTTGCTGTAGCGCTACCTTCGTGGTTTCATGCTGCGCGGCGCCCGCTCTCAAGTTAGCTGACAACTTGTCCACTTCGGCTTTCTATAAAAAGTAAACATGAATTTTACAAGGCAATACGAGCAAGTACCCAAGCCGTTATAGCTACAGAAAAACGTTTTTAAGAGACTGTCCTTAACTTTTTGAGTATTGTTTATCTGCATTCACAGTTTTGGAAAAAACGAAAAAACATAAATTCTCACGAATTATTTATATGAAGCCAATCGATGTCGTTTCGTATAAGGATTTAATATACTCTTCTGGATATTAAATGAGGTTATATGTTTAGTAGTGAACAATCTTCAACAAATCAACGTTTCATTTTAATTTTTCACAGGAAATTAGGCAGGTGATTTTAGCAAAAATTTCGAATGATAATTAAATTTTGCATAGCGAACGAAGTCACGAGGACTATTATTAATATGCTGATGCCTATCTTATAGTTTTTTTACAATATAAATCAACCGGCGTTTCTATACCAAGAACAGAGCTGCCCCGTTCCTGGCCATGTTTCAATACTGCTACTAACCTGTCGAATTAACGTGATGTGTTCTTCTCTTAGCTGCGTATAAGCTCCTTTTAACTTTTGGAACTTCTCATCTGTCACTTTGGCTCGCTCTTCGGTTTCGGTCAGTTTTTCTACATTAAAATAATAGATATTATATAATAAATAATACAATTTACTGCTAAAGTCCGGTCGCGAAGCAGAAATAATTTCGTACAATGACCCCTCATTACTTATCTCTATCGGTCGTGCACAATTGTATTGCCGTCGCACTCGCACATTAGAAGGACCTAAAATGCGTGTGCGCGACGGCAATACAATTGTGCGCGAGCGATAGAGATAAGTAATGAGGGGTCATTGTACGAAATTATTTCTGCTTCGCGACCGAACTTTAATTTATTAGCAGCCTCGTTAGTCTAGTGGTCGCAAGCGCTACTGCTGAGCATGAGGTCCTGGGTTAGATACCCAGGTCGGGCAACATTTTATTGGGATTTTCCATTAGGAATTTCTCAGTAGTAGCCCGGAGTCTGGATTTGTGCCCGGTTGATGGCAATAGGCTCGCCCCCTATTACATTGGACTTAAACATAACTGGCGAAATGTGGGTGTACTATAGGTACACCTCTGCCTAACCCTTCGGGGATAATAGGCGTGATGTTATGTTAAAATTTATTCAACATCTTCCATTTATCCCAATTTATTTGAAGTCGTTTCTTCTAGCTAAAATCATCCACATTGATCCACACTACTATTTTAGCCATACACATTGATACTCAAAACTTTCTTGATATTATGATCTTTAATTTCTCTGCATCACGTAGGTACAAACGAGTGTCATTTTAGCCGAAAGACGTCCACTGCTGGACATAGGCCTCGCCCAAAGGTTGCCATAATCGCCACGCTTGGCAGGCGGGTTGGCGATCTCAGTATGGTGTTAAACTGCATAGAGAACGGTGCTGCCGATTCTCTAGTAATTAGTCCCTTAGTCGCCTTTTACGACACCCACGGGAAGGAATGGGTTAGTGCTATTCTTTACGTCCGGCACCACACGGACTACAAATGAGTGTAGTAATAAAAAAAAATTACGTTTAATTTCGGGTGTTTGCACCATTAATATATCAGCTTTATGTTTTTCTTCTTCTAATTCTACCTGTAAACAGAAACGTGTTGTCAAAAAACTTGTTAACCGTAAAAATAGCACATCGGCTTTTAGAAAAAAATCGGCTTCCTAGAGCGTAGTCTCTGTCACTCAAACCTGTGTGACAGTCTCTTACATTATTTCTATCTCACGAAGTGACGCGCGCTTTACTTGTGGTTACGAAGTGTACAAAAACGCGTGTGTGAATGTGTATGTAAACGCAGGAGCTCTCAGTACCGGGTGGGATTTTGCTATTCAAAGCCACATCTTTATTATATTTATACCTACATTTACCTTTTAAAGGGCTGCTGTGTCCATCAATTCTTGTTAAATCTATTCTTTGTTTTCAAACTTGATTTCTTATACATGTATTATCATCCCCTTTACAAATTACACCTGGAACACTATTAACGCTCAAAAACACAACTTTTAGTCTCTTCTAACTGTTTTTGCATACAAATACTGTATTGTATAGTATCAATTCTCATAATGTAAACAATCTTAGAATATTTGTGACTTTGACATATTTCATTATATATATATATATTTTTTTTATATTGTCACCTGTCTGTGTTTTATTTTCTAAACTATACTACAGCAGTACAGCTTCTAACTATAGCTTTCTTGATTAGACCAGGTCTACACTTCATAACTAGTGTTGTAAAGCTGGGTTTACATTGTAAGCCATTTTTATTGATTCTGGCTTTCAATCAAACAAGAAGTATTTTTTAAATTGTCGGGTCGTTTCGAAGCTTCTAGAACGACAGCCCAGAATCTATAAAAGCGGTCATCAGTGTGAACCCAGCTTTACGATTAGCCGGAGGGCCAGTCGTAGGTCACAAGTGAGGCGCCCAACGTGGGCCACAACTGGCCCTCCGGCCAATCGTAACGTTACAACCGTCTAAGACAACGGCGAAGTCGGAAGTATGTGTGCGTGTGTGTTATGTGCTGACGCTACTCGTTTTCAAGCACACATTCACAGCGTATTTGTACACTAGGTAAACAAAAGTAACGCGCGCGTCGCTTTTTGTCATAAATATACTATACTACAGCTCGATGTGTCATAAACTCATAATTAAGTCCAGGTGCATAGCTTTTATACTTTTTTTTTTTACCTTGGTATTATGTAGTTGTGTTTCGATACGAGTACAATGTTCCCTCATGGATCCGATCATAGTGTTTCTCTCTTGAACAAGCTGTGATACCTCGGATCTGTTTTAAAAAAATTAGATTTAGTTTCATCTTTTATTTATTTACCTACTTTAATTAGAATGGTTGAAAAAATTTACATTTAAATTTTAAAATTGAAATGATTTTTTTTTTAATTTACTTTTTGGTAATCAATCACGTTTTTGAAAAATAGGGTTACAGCCAAATTAGACCAATTTTAAATTTTCCATAAAAAATAAAACAGATTTCCAGTTATCTGTTTTTAAATAAGACATTTCGAAAATTTTCTTAACTAACTTTTTAGACCTTTGAATACCTTATGTGAATGAAGTTTCATTAAAATCGGTTCAGTCATTTCGAAAAACAAGGGTTTGAAATTTTGTATGAAATGCCGTATGTCGTAAACGCTCTTAATGGTGTTATGTTCAGTGTACCTCATTCTCTGTAGTTCGTTCTGCAGGTGGTCGATGAGTCGGTCTCGCTCCACGACAGGGTCGGGCTGCGGCGACTGACTGGGACGACCCTCGAAGTCTTCTAGGTTATCTTGCACTGACATCTGTTGACAATAATGATCTCGTTTAAGTTCTTGTTCCCTAATCAATAAAAACCCGTGCCATTAGAGAAAAAAATTAAAAATGTCGGCGCTAATCATGCCCTCTCACTCGTACATTATTATTTCATGTCTGTGCGATTGAAAAAAAAAATTAAAAGATCCTTTATTTGGCGGCCATTTTCGATTCGTTTATTTAATGACGCGGGTTATAATTACGAGCTCGTAATATCTGCACTCACACTTACTCGGACTCACTACTTACTTATTAACGAGTCTTTGTATGATTTAATTGTGCTATACACATATATTCAGCAGTAGACATCTTCTCGGCTGTGATGGCATTTTATAGCAATTTCAACCTTATGCATAAGTAGCTAAAGTTCATTTTTAGTTATTAACTTCACCGTATCTACGCTGGACCAAACTTATTTATGATATCAAGTTGTCACCTGGCTCATAGTATCAGAAGTGTCGATGAGAGAGGCCACGGAGTCAACTTCATCCGGCGAGGGCTCCGGTATAGACACCACTGGAGTCACGTATGTGCCGAAGTCAGACTGTGGACAAATATGATTAAGTTTAGAATTTATTTATTTGTTTAAACTTCTCGGACACAATAAGGTACAAGCCACAAAAAGGACCTTTGTAAACTGTCCATAGGGGACAGAAACGTTAAAAAATTTTCAGAAAAAAAAAAAAAAAAAACTGTAACTACCTGTTGCAGGAAATTTGGCGGATTGGAAGGTAGAACTGGCAGTGTGAGGAGGTTTCTGTAGTATTGCAAGCTGCTGGCGTGCTTGTAGAACGAGCTTAGCTTCTTGAACTGTTGCCGGAACCTGAAACGATATATTCTATTGTTTATGGGATATACAACATTATTTTTAATATATGCGAAACCTAAATATAGTTCGTTCAGAATAAGGAACTGAATCGATTTCAATCATTTTTACACCTTGTTATATTTTGTCCCATACATATTTAAGTGTGATGGAAAATGTTATCACCATTTAATTACTTACAATACAATCGCCGTACGGTTAGGTACACACGGCTACACATCAAGTTATACATCGGGTTTGAGATGTCTTTATTTCCCATAAGAAATTTCACTTACATGAGAAATATTTATATCTAACTTAAAAAAACATTATTGATTCAAGGTACAGTGTTTGCAAGAAATTATAACATACAAAAATATTGTAAAAGTGTAGGGTAATCGCTAATAATTTAACACCGCTAAAATGTAAGCATACACGGAACGCGCGCAACTAGATGTGGCATGAAATGTACTAAGGTGCGCTCATTTCATTAAACATATGTAATTTTAATTGTTTCTTAAATATTGACATGGATTTTGCATTTTTGATGTTATTTGGTAGTTTATTATACAAGGCAGCACCCTCGTACATCACATTACACATACATAACCAGTTTAGGCTGATCACGCATTGTATAAGATTTTCTAAAAATGTGAGGCGCGGGGGCGCCATTATAACTTTGTGATTTTTCATGATACAGTTTTGAAATTATGTACATTTATTTATTTATCAGGAACAATTTTCATTGTGTTTGATTACATCTTAATTAATAATATTCATATAAATTCTAAAATATCACGCAGCAATAATAATAATAAAAATCAAAAATCAAAATATAAAAAGGCATGCTTACAAAAAACAATAATTAAATTACAGTTCGTCCATTGAGTACAAGTTTTTGTCTAACAGAAATGCTTTGAGCTTAGCCTTAAAAGAACTAGTGTATAACAACATTTTCAAATCCGCTGGCAGTCTATTAAATATTTGTATAGCTTGGTAATGAGAATGTACATAGATTCTTTACATAAAAATACTAGACACGTGTTTCGGGTTTCGCAAATACTAAAACTAATATTGTATATAAATTTGTGTTATAAGATTTTAAAGACAATATAATGGATAAATCTGAAGTTTTCTTCTTCTTCTTAGTCTATTGCATGGTTTGATACGCTCCAAAATAAAGTCGGTACCTAGATTGACTCTTAGGGCTCATACACACGGGCAGCACGATTCGACGGCAGACGCAACTTCAGTCGTCGCCAACATGCCGCTCGTTTGGGGTTTTTTTTTTTTTTTACCGTTGCCCCACACTAGGAACTTTTCCTGTATTGTGGGTGCGTTTACAAACATTCATACACATACACAAACAGCCAGACCCGAAACAACTACTTGTAGGTCATACAAATATTTGTTCCGTGCGGGAATCGAACCCGCGACACGCAGCGCAGCAGTCTATCGCTTAACTAACTGCGCCAACCGTGCCGTCAAATGGTATGCAGGCATGAGGTACCAGGGAAGCCACATGGGGAGAAGGAATTATTGCCAAACTTCCTTGTCTTCAACAATGTTCAGTTACCTCTCGCGATGTCCCGCCAGCGTGTCGGCAGGCAGCGAGGCGTGCAGTCGGAACAACAGGCGCACGTTACAGTCGTATATCTGCGACGCGTCTTGTGCGCACGGTATGAGGGCGGCTAGCCGGCACTGACCGCTAGCTGTCATGGAGTTGGCGCGAGCGTTGCCCAGACTGTCGAACACTGCAGTCGAGACAAAACATTTTGGTAAAGTCGGAAATTAATTGTTCAGCAAATTGACTACCAACTTACAATTGTTCATTTATTCAACTCACAACACTAATGTTTTAAACTTATATTTAATAGCATATAACATGGCTAATCGAAATAGGATTTTAATTTGCCTGGCTGTACATGCTACTCCAGAAGATCCAAGCAATACGACTTGAAAAATGTTGTCAAGAAGGTTTGCGACATGGAAAATGCATTGCTTCTTTACGAAATAACACAGTAAAAAAGAATATGAAAATAAATGCTTATCACTGACCTGATGCTTGCAAGTTGAGGATTTCTTCCATATAGTCGAATAATTCCACGCATAGTTGGAAACTGTAACAAAAAAATACTTTCATGTATTGAAATGCTAACGATGAACTATTGAAAAAAAAATTCCAAACCAAGAGCCAATTTTCATGATGATTTAATACTGGACAAAGACTTAAAAAGTGATGTCCCAAAGAAAATTAAGAGCGTTTACATTTTGCGTTTGCATTTCATACAAACTTTCAAGCCCTTGTTTTTTTCGAAATGACTGAACCGATTGTAATGAAATTTCATACGCATAAGCAGGATACAAAGGTCTAAAAAGTTAGTTAAGAACATTTTTTAGGCAGAGGTGTGCGTAGTACACCCATATTTCGCCAGTGATGTTTAAGTTTTTTTTTCCCCAGGGTGGAATTTCCTCATGGATGTCCCCGCCCGCCACGGGCGGAGGGGTCTGTCACTCTTACTGACTAAAAACCACCCCGGTGTTTCCTTCCCACACTTGCACCGGGGATCTTGGGATCTATTATTACTTTCGCGATCCCCGGCTAGTGCCGGCCCGCCTCTGCGGGCCACCTCAAGTCTGGGGGGGTGAGGCGTCTGACCCCCCCCCCCGCGACGTCTGATAGGGGCGCGCGTGGAACACTACGCGCCGCCACCTCGGGTCCATTGTGATAGGGGGCGGCGGACGTCCCCAAGTCCGCCGTCCCTGGACCCATTTATGGGGGCTGGAAGAGGGCGTTATCGGCCCTCCGCCGACGCCCGGTGCGCCTGCTGCGGGCCGGGTGAGCGGACGAGATCTCCCGCTCCCTTTCCGCAGCCTCCTTCTGCGACACGACTGTTTCGCAAAAGGACACCACCGCGTCCCAGGACTCCTCACTGCCGGCCATCGGCTCGACCACGGCCGGCAGATAACCGCTCACCCTGAGTTAACCGTAAGCGACCACCAAAAAGGTCGTACCTATTTAAATTATAGGACGCGCTGGATGCATTAGTGTTAAAGGACCGAGAAAGCTTACTCTGAGTTTGATACTTGGTCCTTACCCTACATCCAAAGAATAAAAACTCAAAATAACTCACTAATTATTGACGTCATTCTCTGCGATGGCGTCCAACTCCTCAGCTGTCAGCTGCATATTGCCCGGGAAGCGAGGGTTCCGCGCGTGGAACTTCAGCTTGCATACTAACAGGTTGCAGTACAAGTGAACTAGCTTGCCGTAGCCTTCGCGTAAGTGTACCTGGGAAAGATAATTTTATATTGAGAAAGAAGAATGAGGCGGTATTATGATCTAACTATACTCCATTTGAAATAAGATTGGACATTTAAATAAACCTTTTTTACAGTCCGTTCAACCGATTTTGACTTCTATTGCGTTGATGGCATGACAAATGGCAGCTGTAATAAACAGTTGGTATTGTAACCACGTTTTTGCTTTTAATGCCATCCTTATGCCTACGAAGAATAGAAGTCAAAATCGGTTGAACGGATAGTAAAAAAAAAATTGTAATCTTATTTCAATTGGAGTATAAGTACTTAAGTCTCATCATCATCACATCATCTACCTAACATTTTCCTAACCATGTTGGGGTCAGCTTCCAGTCTAACCGAATGTATGTATAGTACCTATTAGCAGATTAATAGCACATTCATTTTATTTTATATAATATTTTTAAGGGTCCACATAACTACTCAAATCTGGGTCAAGTCAAGGGTCCACTCAAATCTGGGTCAAGTCAAGGGTCCACTCAAATCTGTGTGGATCTTTCCTCAAAATACCGTTTCATACACTTATCTACATGGTCCTCACATGTTCTGACCAAGATTATGTCTGGACTTTAAATGAGACTGTGACCTCTGAGGTTGTTTCGGTGTTTCTTCTTAGAGTAGTCAAATAGGAAACATCAACCTCATCTAGTTTTAAAATGGTATTCATGTTATATTATGTTATGTATTAATGTAAAATTAATTTGCATGCCCTAAACAGGCAAAATACCAATATAAAATTTAATTGACAAAGTTTGAAATGTGCATTTAGCATTCCAAGAGATATTTCGAAAGGTAAATATTACCTATAATGTTTATGATTGATTAGTCGTTCGTAAAAGATAATTTAATCAGATTTCCCAAGGAAATGTGTTGTGAATGCATTAGCACATACCTACGAGTGAAAGAATCACAAGGATTTTCATAGTAATTCAGAGATTACGATTGTCTTATGTTTCAGTCTACCTTCACTGCCGCCACCTGGGCAGCTCGACAAAGCTAGGAGTTACGACACCAATTTTATTAAAATTATCTCGCTAAGCCATATATATGCAATTGCCAAACATTATATCGATCCGTTAGGTATGTTTCTCGACACCAGCAGCAACGTTAGGGCAGAACGTTGTCTGAAATCACAAATCACAGCCATGTCGCAAGGCTAAATTGAACTCACCCATAGTTTGCCCAAGTTCTCGATCATGCCAATATGGCGCTGCGAGTCATCGAGACAGGCGGGGTGACCCTCCCGCAGCAGCTTGTGTGTCACGTGGCAGAACTTCCATGCCACGATGCGGTTCTCTTGGAGTGGAAGACGTATGGCCACCATCTGGAGGGTTAAAAAAATAACACCTGATAAAAATTGCAATAAAGGTCATACCTACACTTTGAATTTTACTTTCTCCTTTTTCCCGGCAGTTAATCTCGCATGGTCAGCATCAACTTCGCTTTATTCTTGGCAAATTCGCTCCTATTACAGAGCCTAGCAGATAAACCAGTAAAGACTGCAGTAAAAGCGGATTTGAGCAATAACGTCGCACAAAACTAAAACTGTTGATCAGAAATTTGTTTTTTTGTAAGGATAGATTAAAGAAGAATACCCACGAGACCACGATTAAACTACGAGTACAATTGAAATGTTTGTAGATGCTGTCATCTGGTTGCCTCAATAAAAACCATCTGGTAGCAACACATTGGACACACGACATCGGGTCACGACGTCACGAGTTTAATTTGATTCGTGTATCACTATAGGGGAGCATGGTGATCCAAAAGTCAGGAAGCTGTTAATGCCCTAAGATTATGTCAAGTAGTGGCCCGTCACATAAGCCGTGATTTATTGGGGAATCCACGTCGGGCTTTCTTCGTCAACATTCAATTTAATGGCTCAAACACTCGAAATATAAAAGGGACAAACAACTTGTATCGCGTTTGAGACGTGACTGTCCAGTATTAAAAGGGATTAAGCTAAGATGACTTGTATTTTCTTGTCGTTAGGTCCTAATGCAGCAAGGGCGTGTCAGTAGTAATTAATCGGGCAAATAAAAAGCACTATAAGAAGATAGAACATCGAATAACAATATTAATTATATGTTGGCTTTTCAGTACTACCTCAAGGCACATTACCTAGTCCTGCGCTAACTTTATTTATATTTCGCGGGTTGCCTTAAGGGAATGCGTTAGAACAATAACCATGGAGTTCTTATCTTTGTAATAACTATTGATAATCTGCGTTCTACTATTAATTCTGGTATTGTTGAAGTGAATACTTCTTTAACCGCGTTGAGGATTTTTGGTAGGGGTAAAACTTATTCAAAGTTGTGTGGTAATGGGTTGTCATGGTATGGGCATGTGATGATGAGGAATGAGTGAAATGTCGTGAAGGAAAGTTTTCGGTATGAATGTGGATGGATAGTAGGGTAAGACCAAAGAAACGATGGAGACTGTGTGAATGATGATATGGCTAGAAAAGGAAGGGGTGACTACTGAGACTAATAGAGAAGTATGGAATAAAAATAATAATAATAAAATAAAAATAAATAAAAGAACGCACAACCTCTTATGGGGTCATTGTACTCATCATTATGAACAACTTTTAATATGGGACCAAACCTGAAATCGCAAAAAAAATCTGCTGTTCCCTACATTTATGTTCGAATAACTCGTCAAAATGTAGGGAACAGTTTATTTTACTTTCGCGATTTCAGGTTTGGTCCCATAGAAAAAGTTGTTCATAATGATGAGTACAATGACTCCTTAAAAGGTTGTGTGTTAATTCTGGGACATGTTGTATTTAATAATATTTTATTTACTGTCAGATATGAAGCTTATAAAAGACACGTGCCGACCCCAAATAAATTGGATAAGGAAAACAGAATAACGATGAAGTTCTTACCCAATATGTGATGGCGCTCTGTTCCTTGAAGGTGCCGATGAGTGTGCTGCGAACATGTTTCTCTTTGACAGGCGTCTCGATGGCGTTGATCGCTTTCTGTATGGCTAATGTCTGGAAAAAAATGTGCTGTTATAACAAAGATAACATGTTCCAATGTTTTATATAACTATGAGTCTGTTCTGTCCCACTGCGGAGCAAGGTTTGCAAAACGAGGCCAGTCTCGTTCCACCATCTCTTTTTGGGCGTCGGTTACTGATTTTCGGAAGCCAATGAAATCAAATCAAAAATATTTTTATTTCACATAAGCCTACATGGGCACTTATGAAACGTCAGAAGCTAGGTGCACGGTTCCAATTGGTCGTTTCCTATGGAGAAGAGCCGGCAAGAAAATCCACGTTACTCTTTTTAAATGTTTTCAAGTTACAGTGTTATTAGGTATGAGAGGACAGCGTAGGCCCGTCAAAAGTACCAGGTACTTAACAAAATAGAAAATGGTCTACGGATCTACAGTCTATTATTTAAAAGCCTATCTAACTAATCGGTGCCTTATTTTGTCTAGAGCACAATTTTATTTCGATTATATTATAAGATTATTTCTGATATATTCTGATTCCCGGTTCCCACCGATTCCAGAAATCGGTTTGCTATACATAAGTAAGCCAATATCAGGAATCAATCAGCAAATAAACAAAAAACTTTTGAAGTCCTTGATTAAGACTTATGTACCTACTTATTATAAATAAATTGCCTTTGTTTTCTCTGACCCTTCTTCGTACATATACTAGTTCTCAATACCAATAGCATTTAATAATATTATATTTTTAAATGCTATTGGTTGTTAACCGTATCTGGGGGCACGGTTGTGGCCCCGCCAAGACGAGACGAAGAGACGCCGAGACGCCAAGCGAAGAGCAAGGGCACTACCTACCTTTTCTCGAAGTGTATCGTCGTTTTTTTGAACCCTCATAGAGTTGGTTACCGATGTACCAGATAGTTCATATTCTCAGGATATGATGTCAATAATATACTAATTAAACTTGCAAAGTCTCAATTGAATAGCTCTAATACTTTAGATTTTATTGATATCTAAAATACACCGATTTCGTCACTGACACACTGATGATTATCAAAATGTTTGGCTACTTCCTGAAGTGCTAGAAAGCTGAAATTTGGTATGTAATCTAAGTTTAGTATACAACCAAAAAAAAAATTCATAAATTATAACTTTCGCCCCCCATCCCCTAAAATGGGGGGGTGGAAGTTTGTATGCGACTTCAAAATGTTAGGGTACTTCCTGAAGTGCTAGAAAGCCGAAATATATAGACTTTGCTAGTATTAAAGCACAACAGTCAGCTATAGTTGAATATAATCGCTTAAGAGCGAAATATCGCCCTCATTTATCGCTTATGGTAATCAGTAAACCGACAAAGAAAAAAGGCAAAGAAAGAGAATGGGCTACGAAAACCGGCACTGCTGATGTGCAAGAAACACACCCCAAAAAAAGAAGAAAAAAATAAACACTAAAAAGACTGCCTAGCAACTTACAAAAAGAACTGAAATCCCACCAAAAACATTTCATGTAAAATGTTGCCAAGACGACCACATAAGGTTTGCCCTGTGAAAAAGATATCAGATCTCATGTAGAGCCAAGCTTCTGAATCTACACGGCCTAACTCTACCGACCCTAACTTCACGAATTCTACATATCAGTAAAAATGTATGGCTTCGCCGTTTCGCTACCGTCGCCGTCGTGGAAGTGATGAGCCAAGCCATACATTTTTACTGATATGTAGAATTTGTGAAGTTATGGTCGGCAGAGTTAGGCCGTGTAGATTCAGAAGCTTTTTAAGCGTTTTTGGTGGGATAGCTATTAGCAAAATAGCTATTATCAGCTACCTGAGGTCACCTCAGGTCTACTCCAAACCGATAATCCGAAGTAGGTACCGGCCTAATGCTCGGCCGTTTTATAACTTCAAAAGTTTTCTTTTATGACTTTGACTCCTTACCAGACTGTTTGACTTTGGCTTATCTCTTTGACTGTCCTTTTTAGGGTTCCGTACTAAAATGGTAAAAAGGAACCCTTATGGTGAGACTAAGTCTGTCCGTCTGTCACTCCAGGATATCTCAAGAACTACTAATGCTATCAACTTGAAATTTAGAATAGTTTTAGATGACGTTTGCCAAACTATTTACAAACAAGAAATAAATTTAAAAAAATATATCTTTTTTGCAAAAGGGACTGAAAATTTGAAGTGGGGCTACTAGGGCATGTGGGGTATCTTATGAAAGGACGCTGTTTGTACATTCTCAAACACTTTTTTTTTTGGCAGCAAAGTTTCTGATTAATGATGAAAAATGTAAAAAAAATACCGTTCTGACCCCCTTATCTCCGAAGTTTTCATAGATAAAAATCTGAAATTATTCTATGTGATAGAAGTGTATGTAAAGATTACTGGGGGAAAAAACGATGTCTCTAAGTAGCACAGTTTTTCACAAATCATCAACATCATAATATACGTACCGGTGCGCGAGTCCGACTCGCTCTTGACCGGTTTTTTTTATTTCGGCGTAGTCAGTCATAGTTAGCCGTAGTCAAGAAACGGCCGAACATTCGGCCGATACTTCCGATTTATGTTCGGAGAAGACCCCCAGGCTGTTTTGCGACATAGGCCTCCTCTATTTTTGAGGAGTTGCTAGAGAGGCGCCACGGCGTCCTTACCTTCCGCCTGACACAGGTCCTCACCGGACATGGTTGTTTTGGGAGGTTCCTGTTCAGGATAAAGCGGGAGGAAACGCCCGGGTGTCACCACTGTGTGGATCGCCCGGAGGACACGGTGGAGCATACGGTGGAGGTCTGCCCAGCTTGGGCGGAGCACCGCCGTGTCCTCACGGAGGCGATCGGCGGCGGCGATCTCTCGCGTCCGGCTCTGGTTCAGGCCATGGTTCGGAGCGAGAGTGCATGGGAGGCCGTCACCTCCTTCTGCGAATTAGTAATGCTTGCGAAGGAGGAGGCGGAACGCGTGAGGGAGAGGCAAGGTTCGCGCCCTCGCGCCCCTAGTCGCCGCAGGAGACGCCCCGGGCGTCGGGAGTCGCAAGCCGGTTTCCGGCCACCGTAGGCGCGGGCCTGCGGACGGTGAGCGATGGGTAGCTCACCATCCGATAACGGCCAGGCCCGGGTCGACGGCGCGTCGTATTCCACGCGCGCCTCAAAGAGTTGTCAGCACCAACTGACGGGGTCCGCTAGGGCCAATGCCTGCCAGGGTTGCGAGTTTGTCCGAAAGGGATATCGTGGCCCTGGCACACAGGCAAATGAAGGAATACGGGTGGGTTTTAGTCAGTAAAAGTCTGACACGCCCTCCCCTCCGCCCAGAGCGGGAGAAGTTATTTGATAATTTCCCACCCAAAAAAAAAAAAGGCCTCTTTTCCCTCCAGTAATAGTTATTATAGAGTAACACTATCCTATCGTGTAACATGTAACAGATTGCCAGTTGATATGAACAAGGGGGTTAAACTGTTATGTGTTCTAAAGTCGTAACGTCAAGCGTTTTACAGTAAACAATAAAAATTCCTGACATGCAATGTTTTTAAAAGCAAATGGAGAAATGCACTGTATTGTTCTACAGGTCCAATGACCTGGTTTTATTACGTGTTTAGAGTTAACCTAAATAAGGCATATCGGCATTTTTAAACATACTGTACACTAGAATACAATAGGTACCCAAAGCGTGTTGTTTATTTAAAGAGTTAAAAGGTACAGTGAAAAAAGCAAAGGAAAGTTAGTTTTTAATTAACAGTTTAAATAGCTTATCAATAAGGTTGGTAAAACCGTCAATTGAGTTTAAACAAAACAAACAGTTAGAATTGACATACTTTCAGTCAGCTAGAATGTAAACAGATAAATTTAAACAAGCTAGCATCGCTATTATCTTCTAAACTTCCGAATTTATGGAATGTAAGGACGAAACGGTGTTCATATGATATGAATCGCTACACACAAGCAATTTCGTACTTATGCAATGACGTTTGGGGCTTGCGTCATCGGCATTGCTAATGTTGCTGCATACTATTCTAATGACAACCATACGACTTAAGGCATGTACTCACGAGCGAACAAAAACACGTTGTTTTTTTTTTTGTTGGGTGGGAAATTATCAAATAACTTCTCCCGCTCTGGGCGGAGCAGACTTTTTCTGACTAAAACCCACCCATGGTCCTTCACTTGCCTGTGTGCCAAGGCCACGATATCCCTTTCGGACAAACTCGCAACCCTGGCAGGCATTGGCCCTAACGGACCCCGTCAGTTGGTGTAGACATCTCTTTCAGGCGCGCGTGAAACACAACGCGCCGTCGACCCGGGTCTGGTCCTTATCGGACAGCGAGCTACCCATCGCTCACCGTCCAGAACATGGTGAACACGAACATCAAACACTTTATTCGTATGTGCGTACTGGGTACCACTAACGAAAAACAAATCAAACACTATGTTCGTCAAAAATGTTCGTGACGATCCAATTTCGTTTTTCTGTGTTGACGGTGTTCGAAGAAATTTGATGCAACATTGTTCGTACCGAACTCGAAGGCTGAGCGTGGCGCGGAGGCATCAGTACCCCAAGTGTAAGATTGCAAGAGAGTAAACGTAACTATTTCGTTTGCGTTAAAATTTGACCGATAAATCTTAATGCTAAGAGTATAAGAGTGAGAATAAAAATCTTAACGCAAACGCGCTAGTTACGTTTCCTCACTTGCAAACTTACACTCGGGGTACAGTTCTCAACCACCTATCCAACAGCGTACCACTTCCAGTGGCGATTCCATGGCTACTAAAGAGAGCCGGGCGATTGAGAACACAACTCGAACTGATGCTCGCTTTGCTAATTTACGTCCACACGTAAGCACGAACCAAATGTTCCGTGTTCGGTGTTCGTGTTCACCATGTTTTGTTCGTTCGTGCGTACACGCCTTTAGAATATTAGAAGAATCAAAACATTCTCACAACGCTCAATGGTTGAATTGACATTACAATTTGTAATTAATGAAGAACTGTCACAAAAACAGGTTCATTACCACGCATCACTGATTACTTTGACTTCAACAAAACCGTATGTCTGAATGTTGAATTAATTGTAATGTTTTGTTCGTTCATGCGTACACGCCTTTAGAATATTAGAAGAATCAAAACATTCTCACAACGCTCAATGGTTGAATTGACATTACATTTTGTAATTAATGAAGAACTGTCACAAAAACAGGTTCAATACCACGCATCACTGATTACTTTGACTTCAACAAAACCGTATGTCTGAATGTTGAATTAATTTTATAAGATGACATTGATGACTGTATTTGTACATTTAAACAACATGTCCCGGAAGTAACGCACATCACCAAACACCCCAATTATGATAGAATCAAAATCATAATCAAACTAATTTATACATAATAAAAAAAATCTGTGTATGTATTTTTTATTATTATGTATAAACTAGTTTTACTGATTGTAGACGAAAATTGTGGTCACATTACAAATCTACGGACGCACACAGTCACACGCATAAGGGTCTCTAGTGTAGTAGGTACTTTGTCCTTTTTTGTTTTTTTTTTTTTACTATACAGTGGAAGTGTGACTGTAATTGACTGTAAAAAGTTTTAATTATTTATGGCATAAAAAATTACGTATCATATTAAAAAATTTCAGAAATCGATTCAGTGAACAATTCTGAACAAAATACTTTCATAATGTGCATTAATTCAGTTACACATTGTAATAACCTTTAAAGTATAGTACGCGTCAAACTTAATGGCGGCTCTGGAAGTGCGCTAGAAGCTGCGCAGTACCGCACCCCTCACACCCACTGACACAAGAATTCGTTATTGCGCAGCTACTCGCCGCATATTCCGAGCCGTCATAAAGTTTGAATCGGGCTGTAACATCGCTATAACTGATGCTGTACCCAAATATTGAAAGACTATTCATATTTCATAAAGTGGCATTAAATCAAGAAAAAATAAAACGACAGACATGCGAAGGTAAATGAAAACATACAAAAACATAAGAACAAAGAGACCATACAAAAAACACGTAAACAACACTTTAATTTGGCAAAAACAAAAAATCTAATATTGAGACTTGCAAGTCATTCCTTGATCAACTAATTATAACCAAGACTGTTCAAATTTCCAGTCAGGCAGTTAGTTTACGAATGGAAACTACAAAAGCAAAGTTAGCTATCTACTAGGACCAAGGAAATGAGATTTCTCAGACAGATACCAAGTTACGCTTTCATCAGTAAACTTTGAAATGAAAACTTAAACTCAAATAACTTGGTTGAACGATACCATTCAACCAACCCCCCCCCTCCCCTCTCCTCCCCTCTCCCTCCTTCTCTTTCTCTTATTCAATTTATTTTTCGTTATTTTGAACTATATTTTTTTTGTTAGTTTTCAGAATTAAGAATAAAAAGTAAAGGTGTTAACCAAGTGAGTCATGATGAGACAGATTACATTTTTCGGCATCCTAATCTTGTATGAATCATTTAGGAATACTGCTTATCACCAAATAATCGATATAAGTATTACTATTTATTTAATTTAGGTATAAGTATTTAAATAAGGCTTCGTCATGTGAATAATCTAATTTATTTATTTATGTATAGGTACTCCCCAACGACTTATTCACTAAAAACATATTTCATAAAATAACTTATTTATCTATTAGTATGGTGAATTTGTCTCATAGAGAAGAAGTACACAGCTTAGACATAGACAGAAAATACATACTAATTAAAAGAATTAATTTAAAGTGATTTAAAATGAACTTATTTTTTGTTAATATGAAAGATAAATAAGAGCTACTTTACCATAGGAAGACAATATAAAAGAAAATACAAAATCAATCATTTTCTTAATTAATTAATAAATAATAGTTATATATAAATAACTATGAGGTAGTAGGTAAATGAGCCAATCGAAACTGCTGTTAAGTTACATGCACTTCACATATAAATGCTGATTTCCTTATAACTACATGGATAAAGTACTCATGTATGACATATCCATATGCTTATTTATAGCGGCTTTGCGTTCAGCTCTGCATAGTAATGATCTTTATGTTCTCAAGGGACATCAATCAAAGACAAATAATGTTACTGATAATACTGAAATTGTTAATTCATAAAAGGATGTAAGTTGCATTTTGCATACAACCAAAGGTAAATGAATTGTTTCTAGCTGTACTACCTAAATCTGTGAATCTTATTCTGGTCCTGCGGCGACGATTTCCCTTTCGTTTTGTTTTGTCTATCTGCAGACTTCAGCGCAACTGTAGCACCTATAAACTGTCTACAAAACAACAAATTCCTTGCGTCCTTTGCAGAGTCAACTACCTATATTAGTTAATCTCATTGAATTATCAAAAATACGATGTTCATCTATTTTAAAACAAATAACTCTCAAAACATCTGCTTTAATTCTGTAATCGTTACTATTTCTTTTACACCAAAACACGACTGAAATTTATAGAAAGCAACACAAACAAACACTCCAACTTTGATACCGATTCCGATGTTTGTGTGTAAACGAGAAGCGGGGTTAAGAGCTACTGAACACATGTTGCCTTAGCGTTGACTGCTCGATATTTTTAGACAGTAAATACGTTGAGGAAACCGTAAAAAACTACGATTTATGAAAGAGGAAATAAATATGTATAGATACAACAACATTGAGCAGAAATAACAAAACGCGACGTTCTGGTGAGCTGATCTATGATAAGCTTACAAACCCATAGAAAATCATTATGCTCATCCTAGGCATATTTTTAAACATGTGCGACGATAACCATAACTTTCTATCAGACATTTTGGAACAACATCGTCAGTAGATGTGTACAAAAGATAAACGGTAACACAAAAAATCTGTTCCCAGAACAGATGAAAGAACCTTTTTATCCCGCTTAACCTTGAGCAAACTATAAAAACGGAGATCTTGACGTAAACGCAACTTCCGAAAAATATTAAGACTTCTTATCTTAATAAAAAGGCTTAATCGAGACTTAAGCAAGCCGTTTCTGTCCTGTACTGGTGACTCATATCTGTACGTAGGGTACACTGACCGGTGAGACTGTCAAAGTCATAGTGAATAATAAGCATACTGCAGCACTGCAAATAAACATAGGGACATCAGAAGGCTTTTAACCCTGCACCGCTGATACACAAACGTAGACTTGGGGAACATTTAGACTGTAGAAGTTTCCTCATTTCGTTGTTTCCATTCCTCTTCGAATTACTGAATTACTTAAATATAGCTCAATCTTGATCTATTAAGACTGCTATTAGTTTACATTGATGACTGGCTGGACAGGGTTGAATGAAAAGTGTTATTATTTGGTTATAAGAATTCAAATGCTGTTTTGAAATACTCGATCATTATAAATCAGCCTTTTAAAAAATACAGACAGGCTGGTTAACAGCACACATCATCTATTTATTAAACTACGAGCATACACAAGGAACAGAGATTGTCACAATCATTCATAATGATAGTGAATAAATTAAACACGCAACACGTGTTGGATGAATTAAAACTATACTTAGTCACTATCACTCAGTCTGTACTATACATAAGTATAATAGTAATTTTTTATGAATAGGGACAAATTAATAACGATTCGATTGGACGTCATTGATGTTATTTACTTTTACGTGGATATTAATGTTACAATAATTTGTATTATTGGTAGTAAAATTTTATGAATAGGGACAAATTAATAACGATTCGATTAGACGTCATCGATGTTATTTACTTTAACATGGATATTATTTTTCTAAGCGGAAGCTGGCTATTCGCCCCGGAATGGGCCCAAAAAATAACACTAGAAATAGACAGCGGTCGAATGTCGGATAGCCGACAAAGAAGATAGCTTTTTTGGGCTCTTAACAAATTATTTATGTAGTTTTGGTATAAGATAAAAAGAAAATACAATAGGTATGAACAAAAAAATTGTGTGCGCGATGTAATTCTCGCATAGAAACCGCAAAAACTTTCGCAACTTCTTAAAATTATACATCATTTCCCAGAACTACATAGTTTAGCATTCCCCTACGTCTTTTCGTGGAAACTAATAATCCAGGTTTTTCCCACAATCATCATGTTTGTTTGTGACTATCGTACAAAAATAATTTAGCAAACATTCAACGGCTCATTCCTGCGCCACATCTTGGGTATTTCTCCAATCGGATAACATTTGCAAAAAGTTTTCATTGATCGTCTTGTTTGCTTCAGAAAAATAAGGAAAATATGTATTTTGTGACGTGTGAATTTATATCAAACTGAATATTAGTCAGATTGATAAAATTGTTTGGTAGATCGACAATGGGCTAACTCAGAAGTCAGAACTACAAGAGGAAATACTACCAACATATTGGGTAATATTAATTAATACAAATATATAATATACTTATTAATTTATGTAACACAAGTGATATACAGAGATTTTGGTGATTATTGGCGATGTTTCCGTTAGAATCACAGTGACGAACAGTAGCACATAAATTTTCCTCATTAATGCTTATTTAATGTTACATAAGGTCAATGAAGCTTTTTATCAACATTTCAACAAACGTTCTACAGCTGAATCGGGATGCACGAAGCGAGAAGATAGTTTTAGATTTACTACTGCTCCGTGGCATGAGAGACACGTTTTTGTCGTTTTGCTAACCAAGTCGTGACTCGACACTCGCTTCTGTAAGAACTTCAAGAATACCCTTAGAGGAATTAAACGAGATTTTATCGCACGTTCCGTTTTCGTGGAACGAAACGGAACAATGGTAGAAATAATCGATGATGTGTGATAACAGGTGCATTATTAAGTGGCAACGATACAGAAACGTGAGACTACGAGTATACCTTGTGTTAAGACGAGAAGTATTCATAAATATCTGTATTGTATTCGTATTTAATTGATACAGTTAGAAATAATCGATGATGCGTGTTATCGGGTGGCAACGATAGGTACAGAAACGTGGGACTAAGTATAAGTATTCAGAAATATCTGTATTGTATTAGTTAATTGTATACCAAGTCTTCAAACCATTCATACGTAGTTATAGTTATACAATATTAAAGATTTACTTTCTTTAATTTGGGCATTTTATGACGGAGAGGAAATGTAAATTACATAATCAGCCTATAACGTTCCCACTGCTGGGACACAGGCCTCCTCTCTGTGAGAGGGAGTGGGCCGCAATCCACCACGCGGGCCCAGTGCCCAGTAAATGTCATATGTCTTCAAATTTTTTGTTTCTAAGACATACCGGTTTCCTCACGATATTTTCCTTCACCGTTTTGTGAATGTAAATTAGTATGTAAGATTTTTGATTACCTACTCCCAAAACGGGAACCTAACGGATTATTATTATTTCTAGTAGAATTTTGAAATATAATGAGAATGTACACTCACCAGATGATAGAAGCGCTTGTCGTTGGGGTTGGCCATAGCGTGTGGTTAGTGGACAGCGGTGGTTGAATCAGCTGCATGCATTAGTAAAGTGCCGAGCTGTGGTGCTGAAATGAAGACGCGCCACGCTCGATTAGTACTGTTAGTGAAGGTGACAATTTTATCAATAATGGTTGCATAGTGGTCTACATTGCTGCTGTGCTTGTGCCGTAAAGAGCAGCAGTTCGCATGTATGAAATATTAAAAACGCAGTTTGTTTTCAATTGCCTTGTCTATGCAGTGTTTACAATTGCTGCATTGTAGCCCAATAAACATCAGTCTTTGTCAACTCATAATCATGCAAAAAAACGCGTACACTTATCTTTGCCAGACGACGTCACAGTTTTCATTTGACATTCCTAGACGTGGAACTAATTAGCAATCTCAAGTTAAGGGGACGATAACCGACTTTTAATGATTGTATACTGAAGATCACGTCTAAACGAGTAGTATTAATGATTTGAAAAAAATATATGTTAAATTAGAGCATTTTCTCAATAACGTATTATGTGAATATTTTAGATTATGTTTATATTACATAGTGAAATTAATTTTTAAAGTTATGTCTAACGCGGATATGAAACTGAGAATGGCGAAAAAACTACCAAGCGTATTTTTCTGAAACCATCACCAATTTAAAGATAATTTAATTATTGATCTTTTAGTATACGCGTTTTATTAAAATACCTTTTGTTTTGTGTATAATAATAAATTAATAATGCGTCAAATTGGGGACAGCGCTCCTTGATGGGCGAGTCCTATTCCTGGCTGAACGTACGACGCGTTGCGTGAGCTCAGTACAGCACCCAAGCTAACCGCTCAAGGTCACTGTCATTGTCAATAAGTGTATGCGCTTTTACGGTACAAGTAAGTATATAAACAGTTAATATTTTGATGAAAATAATTACATGCGCGATTTGAAAACTCAAGCCACACAAAGATTCAAGAAATTGGATCGTCGTTGGTTACAAAATGGCAGTTATTGACACAAAGGTCGCAACTGACGTTCTTACACCAAGCGTTCATGCAGGTGTGAACTGAGAGTATATTGAAAAAATCACCAGTCCACTGGATCGGAACACCTTACCTGCAACAAACAAAAAATATATAAGAATTGGTGCGTTGCGAGAACTTAATGAATGTAAGAAACCGGTGCGACGGCTTCAAAGCTAAATAATTTGCCGAAAATTTACGAAATACTGAGACATACTGTGATACTGGCATGCAAACTGGCTGCTCGGTTTTAGACAGGTGGCTAAAACAGGGAGCCTTCATAAATCAAATATTGTGCTAAGTGGTTTGCTCTTAGCGCTTTTGGTCCACCTGTTATAACTTGGGCTGTGAGCTCGGGTTTAATCCCATCTCTTCCCCTAGGCGTTTATTCCTACAAAAAAATCCTTTTCAAGGTATAAACGTATAGGGGAAGAGATTGGAAGGGGGAATAGATGGGACTAAGCCGAAATAACAGAGTGGACTGTATTCTAGGGGCAATAGTTTATTGCCGTTCTTATTTACAAATATAAACTATCCTGAATTTGATTCAACAGGGCGCTTGTTAGAATACTCTGTCGGTACATTATAGCTTCTAAGAAAGCACGTTTCTTTCTTAGGAATTAAAATCCGTCGCATAAAAACTGTAGGGTTTCTAGTAGATAGGTATTTAGACGGTGTTCACTAGACTGAGGTTTCTGCCTGAGAAATAGATACGCGTGCAGAAAATTTTCAAGTTTCAAGGTATAAACGTATAGGGGAAGAGATGGGAAGGGGAAGAGATGGGACTAAGCAGAAATAATCTAGGGACAATAGTTTATTGCCGTTCTTATTTACAAATATAAACTATCCTGAATTTGATTCGACAGGGCGCTTGTTACAAAACTCTATACATTATAGTTTATAAGAAAGCATGTTATTCTTTCTTAGAAATTAAAATCCGTTGCATAAAAACTTTAGGGTTTCTATTAGATATTTAGACTTCACTAGACTGAGGTTTCTGCCTGAGAAATAGTTACGCGTGCAGTGTTTTAAGTATTTTCCTGGAATTTATGTTTTAATAATATGATCACCTTTCTATCTAAAAACCACATACCATTGTCTTCCAAATTGAATAGCTCAGCATAAGTCAAAATTGTCAAAGAAGATGAGATAGATGTACCCATCATTTTGTTTTGCTCTATTCTTAGTTTAAGAATTGAGGTAATAAATAGATGCTAAGTACACCTACTGTGAGTATATTTGTACCAAAATAGCGGTACAAAATCAATAAGTGGGCGTCACTTAGTAAGATAAGCCAGGTGAGGCTTCTGTTGGCACACTTTCATATTCTGTTTTGGGAGATTAGGCGCCGCCGCGCCGTTTGCTGTCAAATAGAGTTGAATTAGTAAGTGGGCTCTCGCTGAATACGGCCCAATTCGAACGTCTGACAATATAAATTAGATAGGACTATAATATCTCGGCAGTTAACATTATTAGCCCCAATAAGCCTGCTCTAGTTTTACGAGCTCTTGTTTCGATCCTCAACTGAACGTTAAGTTTGGAGATATAGCTGGACTAAAACATCTATTTGTTCCTGCAAAAAATACTCTTGAATGCCTCATTCAGAAGTAGGTATGTTTTGCACTTTGTGCTATAGCTGGACGAGGTATTCAGGAGAATTTTTTGCACTCAAATATACACTGATGCCAAGTCCAGACCTTATAAGAAACCCTTGTGCAAATATTTTTTTATTAGTATCACGAATGCTTACACACCCACAGACAACCCAAATCACCTCTACCTGTTTACACACACACGACGCACATCACACACTCATACACTTTCCCCATTACACCACATCACACGCGCTTACTCACACACTATTGCTGCTGTTACACGTTTTAGCTTCCCTAATTTTGCAAAATATTTTTAGCGGACCAATGGATGGCCCCTATAACACAGGATTTTCCTAACACCGGGGTCATGATTCACAAAAATTAAGCACATAATCCGTTACTACACAAAATACTTTTTTTTGTTTTATTTGTATTTTGTTTAGTAACGGTGTGTCTTTAAAGGTGCATATGTAATATCATAATAACGTAACATGCATTGTTTCTTTTTTGCTAAAATAAATTATTCTTATTCTAAAATAATATTCTTATAAGCAGAGTCAAAGAATTATAAGGTCGAGGACCCATTGAGCAACCCTAGTAAGCCAATGCAAATTATGTTTTTCTTTCCAACGCCAACATGGAAAGCAAGCACTTTATCATAGCCGAAGGTTCCGTAAACACACGCTGCGTTTCAATTAGAAAGAAAATTATGAGTGTATAAATATGTCCATGCGAGTAAATTAACTCATACATTCCGTACTTGCATAACGCAAATAAATTATGTTAAGTAACTAGGATTGCGTGTATAAAATGTTTTAACAAACCTAGGTATGTAAAATACAATTAGGTCATCTACGTATGCCGCTATCTTTAAATTAATAGCTGCGCCCCGCTGTTTCACCTGCATAAATCTCGAACACTTTGGAATATCGGTATAAAAAGTATGTCCTAATCCAGGCAGGTCATGGTCTACCCATGTGCCAAATTTCATCCAAATCCGTTCGGCCGTTTTAGCTTGAAAGCGTAACAAATAAATACACAAACTCACTCACATTTATAATATTAGTTAGGATTTTCAGCATTCATGAATGAACCTTTGGTTAAGGGTCTATACTAACCCAGCGCCACCTCACTCTTTCTCTCGCTCGCACAAGTAGCTGGCGGTCACGCGAGCAGGCGAAACAGGGTGGCAGGGAGAAGACTCCAAGGCACCGATATTTTATTTAGTTTATTTCTTTTTACGGTGAAAATAATGGTACCTAATTAAAAAAAAAATAACAAAACACCTGCAATAGAGTTAGTTCAGTGAACATGCAAAGTTTCATTATCTAATTTGAAGTATTTTTTTTAATACCAGCGGTTTTTTGTTCGGTTTGGAGGTAACTTTACCATTTATATTTATTTCAAAATTAATGCTGCAGTATTTTTGACCTAACGGAGGATCATGCTAAGCCATTTGAGGTAGTATTAAGTTATTAAATTAATACGTTTAGTGGAATTATTTCAGACGTTGACCTCGCATCACGATATACATATCCTCGCATGCAATGCAACGTATTTTATCCCGTATTTAGAATAAAATGCTGCAAGTCCCCAACTACTCACATTGCTCATTTCAATTCCAATTATAGAAATTAAATTAAGTATAAATGTAAGTAGGTACTGATGATAATTATTATACATAGAATTCTGTCAAATCTGAGCCATTTACAGGTAGGTACTTTTACAGGTAGGAAACATAATTTGAAGTGATTTTGATTACTTATCTACCGCGATTCTCAATAGTTTATTATTTCCCACTTCCCACCCATTTCCTCCAACCCGTAGAATTATAACCGCCCATAAACAAAATATGGACGGTTACAATAATAACTCGCCGTGTCCCACGCGACGGACGACGGGCGTGCGTCGGCGCATCTAAATCAGGAAACTGCACTTTACGAGATACAATCTCCGTTCGAACACACTAATCCGCTTGACGGATGCAGTCGTGCCCCGAATCACAGCATCTGTTTTTAACACTATTCAGGGGGATAAATTACTGTTCTTAAGGGGACGATAACTGACTTTTAATGATTTTATACTGAAGATCACGTCTAAACGAGTAGTGTTAATGATTTGAAAAAAATATTATGATAATAAGAGCATTTTCTCAATAACTTAATATGTGAATATTTTAGATTATACAATTACATAGTGAAATTAATTTGTAAAGTTATGTATAACGCGGATAAAAAACAGAGAATGGCGAAAAATCTACCAAGCGTATTTTTCTGAAACCTTCACCAATTTAAAGATAATTTAATTATTGTACTTTTAGTATACGCGTTTTATTAAAATACCTTTCGTTTTGTGTATAATAAATTAATAATGCGTCAAATTGGGGACAGCGCTCCTTGATGGGCGAGTCCTATTGCTGGCTGAACGTACGACGCGTTGAGCTCAGTACAGAACAAGCAAGCTAACTACTCAAGGTCACTGGCATATATCTGCGTCTTAAGAATGTCATCAAGAACAGTGAATTGACGAGCGAATTATTTTAGTTTAATGCGATAGGTGTCTAATACGACGCAGATGTCTGCAGTTTGAGTCTATACTTAAACAGAAACTGCACTCTAGTATGTGGGAGATTCCATCGAGTCAGTTCAAACCCTCATCATAGACTCGAATCGATTTAGTATCGGTTCATCGAAAACAGATGAAATGCTGACTATGATGCACTGAATATTTTTTAAATTTTCCACTAACATGCTCAAAACGGACATATCAATATTTGTAGTTATATGAAACGTGACATCATTTGGGGGCAAATTAAACTTCGGTTAATTCCCAAACTGAGAAAGCACAAAACACATACGTAGTACTTGCTTTGTAATTAAAGATAGGTATTTACTTTAACCTTTATTCCCTTATTTCCTGTCTTTACTTCTTTTCCACATCAAGTCGTTGACGATTTCTGAAGCCATTTTAGTGTATAGGATTTTCTTGGCTTATTTTTGTTACCCGTAGCTGCAAATAATCTTGAATTTCTAAATCCTCTTAAATCCGGTAGTTTTGTATAAAGCAGACCATAATTTCTTCGTAGCTTTGTTAATAAATAAAGTTAAGGTTCTTAATAAATTCTTAGCCCACGTAAGCCATATCTCCATATTATCATGGCTCTATGATATAGAACCCGGTATCACCCACGCCATCAGTTGCCAAGACAATCGTACGTTCACAATAACAATAGTGACGATTTCACAACCAAGCCATTGTACGAACAACATAAAGATACTCGACAAAGTTGAATTAAAATTCCCATCATTAAACACAATACATAATTTAAGATGTAATTGACAATGCAACTGTGAGATTTGATAAGGATGTGGAAGTAGTAATAGCTGTGGCAGTGGAGAAAGAACAGGTAAATAGGCCTGGCGTATGCTAATACACAAAAGCGTTCGTTAGATCCAATAATCGATCAAAGCAAAAATAATTCTCAGGACTTAAATGAAGGCAGCCAAAGACGCAAAAATCCAATAGACATGAATCATCATCGTCAAAAAGCGCGTACGACTAATCTAATTTAATTAACATTAGCGTCAACAACAAATACAATTAGTGTCATTCACATATACGTGGTAGCATTAGAAAAAGAATTAGCGGCTGACGGACTGTAACTAATCTATAGTTTCAGATTTTTATTACACTAGCTGTCTAACCTTAACTAAAGCCTGCTGATGAAACGTTCGTGAGAATATATCGGTAACTTCGCAAAGTTTCCGTGATGTACGATAAATTAATAGACTAAATAATTCGAAGTTAATTTACTTTCTCTGATAATCCAAGGAGAAAGTTCGTTTAAAACGTTTCATGAAACATTAAAACGATTCAATTTCTTTGCCGTCTTTGCCATCGCTACATTTTCTTTAATGTCATAAAGACACGCAACTGAGAAATCAACGGTGTTTTTAACAATGCCAGATGCATATATGAATGAGGTGAATGCTGTTATGAATTTCGACTCATATGGCAACATTGAAAATTGAATTTTGGTATGCAGGGTAATTTGAACACTGATATTATTCCGTCTTTCGCAAAGCAGAACAAGAATTAGTACAAAACAATATCCCTATATTTGTGTAGCTAGTTAAGAAACCTTCAATTACACATTAGGCCATACAGTCAGTCAACAGGAAAGCAACAATCAGTTCCAGGTCTGCGCCACATACATCAGTGTTACGCCCCGATTGTCGCAGCTCCACTATTACAACTTACAACACGTAACCAGTTACAGCGAACTCGAACATCGAACTGTCACTGATCCGTTACCGATGCCGATGCGAGAAAAGCATGAATATGCGCCGGAGTCAGTTGCCGCTGCCGCGCCGGCCGTAACGATAACAGTCACAAGAAATGCGTAGCAAATCGATAGACGAAACGAATTTATCATATTTCTATTCAAAACTAATCTTTAGTAGAGAAACTGTCTAAGAGAAACTCGGGAAACATTGTTTACAATTACAAAACTCTTGAAACTAGAAAAGTGATTTCAATTTCGTTACGAAACCTTAGTTAAATTTTTATTATAATTTAGTTCTCAGGGTATATATATTATTTGCGCCCTCTTTATTTTTCGCATTGCTAATAAGCATACTTTGGACAGTGGTTTGGACAGTGGTATAGTGGATCGCCCGGAGGACACGGTGGAGCATACGGTGGAGATCTGCCCGGCTTGGGCGGAGCACCGCCGTGTCCTCACGGAGGCGATCGGCGGCGACGATCTCTCGCGTCCAGCACTGGTTCAGGCCATGGTTCGGAGCGAGAGTGCATGGGAGGCCGTCACCTCCTTCTGCGAAGCAGTAATGCTCGCGAAGGAGGAGGCGGAACGCGTGAGGGAGAGGCAAGGTTCGCGCCCTCGCGCCTCTAGTCGCCGCAGGAGACGCCCCGGGCGTCGGGAGTTGCAAGCCGATTTCCGGCCACCGTAGGCGCGGGCTTGCGGACGGCGAGCGATGGGTAGCTCGCCGTCCGATAAGGACCAGGCCCGGGTCGACGGCGCGTTGTGTTCCACGCGCGCCTCAAAGAGATGTCAGCACCAACTGACGGGGTCCGTCAGGACCAATGCCTGCCAGGGTTGCGAGTTTGTCCGAAAGGGATATCGTGGCCCTGGCACACAGGCAAATGAAGGAACACGGGTGGGTTTTAGTCAGTAAGAGTCTGACACGCCCTCCCGCTCTGCCCAGAGCGGGAGAAGTTATTTGATAATTTCCCACCCAAAAAAAAAAAAAAAAAAGGGTATATATATTATTTGCGCCCTCTTTATTTTTCGCATTGCTAATAAGCATACTTTGGACAGTGGTATTATCACCGTCAAAATGGAATAGAGAGAAGCGTATTGGGAGTAAGGAGAAGATATGTACACCTATATCTTCTCCTTACTCCCAATACGCTTCTCTGCACTTAGTACACTGAATTCACTGTAGAAAAACCACGAACGATAACTGTGGGAAACCGTTAGTTACGCCTATGCACATACGTACATATACCATGCCATACATAGGGAGAGTAATTTGAAATGGTCTGATTCCGACCCACGGCACGACCTAATAGAACTTGCAGTACCTAAATGGGTCAACGAATGAACAACGAAATCATATTAGTTAACTTCATTTGAAGGTAAAACCGATTAATTAATGATAAAATACCCAATTCCTTTACGATAAGGGCACATAGTTCTAGTAACTAAAAATAGAAAGCAAGTTTATTAAAATGTAATTCGATTATCCCGCTAACTTTACCTATGTGACTTGCCGAATATTTTGTTATTTTGCCAAGAATGCCACGGTAATAGGCTGAGCACCATATACTACAGTAAAAAAAAACCTATGATACATATTAATAGCATTACATTTTAAACAATATTTTACATTCAACACACATAATATTATGGAAGCAAAACTTTGTAGCCGCAAAACCACATCTAATGATGACATTAAACATATCATTAACGCAGTTAACAGCACTTACGAGGATCGTAATGATATCAACCGTGTGTAGAGTTGTAGAGGCAGAGCGGAAGAGGATGCTGCGGTGATTGCCCCCAGAGTACCTACGAAGCTATGAACCGATCCAATTCCCATCTGGCAAACATTTATAGTGCCCGTGCCAATATTGAAGTATGCTAATTGGACCGCGCTTTGAAATGTTCCATGGGAATGGGAGAGGAGAAAGTTTTGTATTTGAGAGTTCTTTATGTTGAATGGGAATAATCTTTTCAGTAGTTGAAATGATTGAAATACTTGCTATTATTGATAGAACTACTTGGAAATTTGGGATTGGAGATGACACTCAATAATCTGGGTAAGTTAAAAATACATAAAAAAACATGAAATCATCATAAACAAAAACGACAGAAAACAACACGTGTTGCTAACAAGCGTACAAAACAAACACAGTTGCAATTAATTTTAAAACTCATGTGCTCAGTCGATCGTCAATCCTCCTTTTATACGTTTCTATAACATTAGTGGGAACGAGATAACGATCTAAATAGACACCATGCTCCACATAACGCGGTAAGATAAAATAAAAGTGCAGTAGAAATATGAGAAACTAGTGTTGGAAAATTGTATAGAAAGCTGGTTAAATGTAGATAGTGCATTACTGGAAATAGGGAAATGCATCGAACCATGCATTGGAACTTGGAAGAAAGCTGCGAACGTGTTTAAAGGCGGAATAGAAAATGTTAGAACAACCTATTAAGCTCCTCAAGCCATCAACCGGCCCTAACAAGGCATGCTTGGGAGTGCGTAAGTTATTTTAGTAGCGATCCAGCAAAACAGTTTGGTTGTATTTTTTTGCTATGATATCGGATATTTGGATGATCTTTGTTGCATTAAATTTGACCCATTACAGTTCGCAGCTGAACATAGCCAACCTTCGGATAAACACGACACGGTGTATACATTAAATGCGTACATAAACATTTATTTATACTCCAACAAAGTTAAAGACTGCGATAACGTTGACAAAAACATCTATTCATTCATCTTTACCTAGAGTTAATTAATAGTGCCCCAATTAGTCACCATACTATAGAACAATGTGCATCAGGTTGCAAAATATTAAACATCACAACACTAGGTCAGTGTGATAATATTTCTTCCGTCGCCGAACCGGTTAGAGCTCGCGGCATTGGTCCTGCGCTGCGCATTCATACATGCTTAGTCACACCTTGCAAGTACTAACAACAAGGAGGTATTGGAAAACTCCTTAGTCCATTTAGTCATACCAAAAGAAACTGCTGATAATAGTATTAGAATAGTGATGTAGGTCAAGGAAGGGCAACGGTAAACAACAAGAATATTAGTTCTTAGAGTTGGGCAGTTTTTCGAATGTTTTGAGAACAATAGCATAGTCGTTGGTAGAGTAACAGGCGGGAAATTTGTATTTTACCATTTAAGGATCATTAGTGTAAGTACTATACGGTAACCTTTTGTTGTCGACTTGGAAGCCGCTCAAACGAACCCAAGTGTGGTGATGCAATTGCAATATAGGTAAAAGGGACTCTAAAGATTCTGCTAAAGGCAAAACGGAAACAGGGTGAGAATGTGGAATTGTACACAAACTATCTCATCCTATATTCCTATCGATAAGACGAAGTACTTCTAATTAAACGCAAATAAAGGCAATACGCTCAACTGTTCATATCACTGAATCTACTTTTCTCGTGTTCGATTCCTCGATGACAAATGCCAATATTTCTGAGTATTCCTAATAAGGTCAGGATTGCGACATGTACGGTGTGGCATTTGTTCGAGATATCACAGCCACGCGAGCAATATCTCACGTTTCTTATAAGGCAAACTGCAAGGCTGACCTCACTGAATCAAAATCTTGACCTCTTTAAGCTGTAAATGTTAAACGCCTACGAGGTTTGCAGATGCAGATGTTATTCTTGATTCAATTAAAGGACATCTTTGTGCTGCTTATCACAATATTTTTTTATGAATGATCATAATTATACTTACTATCGTATTTAGCGACTTGTAGTTCCCAGTTCTCAGCAATTATGAACGTTTTTGTGTCCTGTGATCCTGTCTGCTTTGAAACTCGATCTACTACGACTTTGTTTTTTATCTAAATGTCAGATATTTAAGATTCTTTACTCAATTTTTAATAGGATCTTTTGGTCATTAACCTAGACTCATAATCTTTTGCTTATCTTCCATACGACTTTGATTTGGAATCTTTCCTCCCGTTTTGTTCGTTATTCTACGTACCTAGAAATTACATGACTCACCCAAGATTCTATAATCTTAGTAAATACGTCGTGTTCTGTTTACGTCACGTTTAGACGAAGTGCGACACAAGGACACAACAATAATGATTGTGGTATGAAAACACCGTTCTCGGAGTTCCCATGTTTTAATATTCCTAGTAATTATGATCCATGCAGGCAGAACTGTTTTATAAACTAAAGGATTTCCGTTATATTGCCCTTTATCTTATTGTTCTTAAGCCAATAAACGCATTTTTCTTTTTTACGTGTGAATTTATTTGCAGAAATAAAGCACTTATTGAGCCCGTGTGAATCGTTTTTAAGTCCAGTACCCCAAATGTAAGTTTGCAAGAGATTAAACGTAACTATTTCGTTTATTATGGTTTCGAATGTTAGGATTACAGCCGTTTTAGTGAAATCTACGCCAACACGTTCACTCAAAATTCGAATCAACCTACAAGTGACAAATATTCATTTCCTATGCAATTTTATTCGTACAATAAAATTGTGGAGCAAACTACGGGCGGAAGCGGGTAATCAGGATCGTTTTACTTGACAACTCGAACAACCGGCAACCAATACATATAGCTGACGATGAATGACTCGCCCACCATTAAATTATTAAGAACCCTTCAGTGTGAAGATTAGGGAGATTCAGCTGGTTCGACAGTAATAAATCTGAAGCTCAAGGCTGCCGTTAGGTGGCACCCACTTAACTGGTTTAAGGGCTTGCTGCTTACTTGAATTTAAGGAAATAAATTACTGGAACTGATAAATATGTGAATGCTTGATACCTATTTATTTATGTAGCTAACTTGCGTCTAGGTTTTATGAATTTGATTACGAATAACGTCACCTTGAAACCACAATTTTGTTGGTAAACCGGTAAGAGCTGATATAGTTTTCACTGGAGAAACGGTAGGAATATTGCTGTTGCGGTTGAGATATTAATAACGAAACTGTTTTCAGTTCTACTTCACCAGAACCAGCGACTCAAACAAAGAACTATTTTTATCTACAAAATGCAGTTCGTTCACCCGACATTTGTGCCGGGATTAGATCTTGGATACACTAAAGTGCATGCGAAACTTACCAAAATAACTGCAGATGTTTCAATGACGAATAACACTGATTTCCACAATACAATTTCTTTTTGCTAGAAACTTCTGATAACACGAGTATAATCCTCAGAATCTATTTGTAACTAAATTGAGTGTTGTCAGCGGACAAAGTATCGCAGTGATAAGTTATCGAACGCTCACAACGTTCATTATCTGTTTGATAACAACAACTCTGCAATAGAGAACTATCGGCCACTCGTAGGAAGCTATTGAGTAGTAATAGGTATTGAATAAAATAACTTAGCGAGATTGCAGGCATGGAGCCATTAATATTGTTTTGTAGACGTTACAAGTTCTCAAAGAGGAATTGTAAAAAAAAAAACATTCTGGTAAGTTGGAACAGATAGCAAGAATTAAAGCTATTATTGGATGATTAAAATTGCTAGTATTTTATTGTAGTGTATTACAACCGGTTGTGAATCGGCGTCTGTCTGTCTGCACGCGATAAACTCAAAAACTACTGAACGGATTTTCAAACGGTTTTCACTAATGGACGTAGTGCTTCATGAGGAAGATTTAGGTGTATAATTAATTAAGTTTTTGTGTAAATTGGCTGAAGTATGACGATTATTGTTGAAGATGTAGGAAAAAAATCATGCCAACTTCCCAGCTTTACTGGCGTGAGCCGCGTAAACCGTACGTGATACATAAAATTTATGTTCTACAGGATTGTAAATCTTAAAAAGTTTAACAAAAAAGTCCCATAAATCATACGTCTATCTTCTAAGGATGACCCTCAGTAACCGTTTTAGGCTTCTACATACCAGCGCGACTTGTCGCGCGACGCGTCACGGCACAAAGGCCCCGCGTGTCGCAGGACGAGCGGTGCCTTTGTGTCGTGTAGCGTCGCGCGACTAGTCGCGCCGGTATGTAGAAGCCTTTTATCTTTCAGAATTTGATAAAAATTTAATTACAATTTCCGAAGCTATTTAACCGGTATTGTATTAATACTCATCGAATAAAATATGTTATTTAAATTGGGCATTAATTTAGATATTTAAATTGGAGATTTAAAAACCGGCCAAGTGCGTGTCGGACAACGCACAATGAAGGGTTCCGTAGTTGGGATGAATTTGTAGTTGTAATGCCAATAAACGCATTTTTCTTTCATTCTTTATTTATTTTTAAACTTTTTATTTGCCCCCCAAAATAGACCCCCACAGGCCCACATCCAAATTCATTTATTTACGTTACACGTCCGTGTTTGGGTCACAGAAATTCGTATGTGTACCAAATTTCAACTTAATCGGTCTAGTAGATTCGGAGAAAATCGGCTGTGACAGACGAACAGACAGACAGACACACGAGTTATCGTTTACGGGTTCCGTTTTTTCCTTTTGAGGCATTGCAATTGTCAATTATTACGCGATTGTGACACATTGATGCGCAAATTGATCGTTTACCAAGTGCGATTGAAGCGATTGACAATATTAAACTCAAACTCAAACCACCTTATTACAAAACAAGGTTTATTTTCAGACCCAGGTTTAAAACATGGAGCCATTTTTGAATTAAGAACTTTATTCCGACTATGGTAAAGTTCCTAAACACAAAACTGACAACTTAGTACCGAACCAAGTTTTCAGTTTTGTATAAAGAACGGTATTTCAATCACTGTTACGTTCTTATTACAAAAACTGGCTCCATGGTTTAAGCCATGTCAAAATATAAATCTTGTTTTGTAATAAGACGGAAAGCATTTATTTCAATTAAACCATTGACAGGCACTTTTGAATTGTCAAGAAGTTGGTCAGTTACAAACATGAACTATTACTGCAAATATGAACTATTACTGTAATTATGATATATTACTGCAATATACATTGATGGCAATTGATAAATTGCATTTGATCGTTTCGAGGACCCCATAAACTCGGGCCCCCTTATTACAAAACAAGGTTTATCTTCAGACCTAGATTTAAAACATGGAGCCATTATTGAATTTCGAACTTTATTCCGGCTATGGTAAAGTTCCTAAACACAAAACTGACAACTTAGTACCGAACTAAGTTTACAGTTTTGAATAAAGAACGGTATTTCAGTCACTGTTAAGTTCTTATTACAAAAACTGGCTCCATGGTTTAAGCCATGTCAAAATATAGATCTTGTTTTGTAATAAGCCCACCACAGACGTAGCTATATATAATATAATTATATATTATAGCAAGACATATTACGATATATTTTTCATAATAATCTTTGAGTGACCTCAGACGGAGCTATAATATATATTTCTAGTAAGCACCAAAAACTACGCAAAAAAAAAAAGCAAAAGCAAAGTATAATTAATATATTATAGCTACGTCTGTGTCGGGCTTTAAGGTGGGGGATGTTCATTTTTAACTACCGTTATTAAATATTTTGAATAGATTACAGCATGTGATTCAAGCTCAACAAATGCTAGATCGAAAATCAGCGTAGCGTGGGATGCCCCCCAGCTAGATGGACCGACGAACTAAAAAAGCCGGCTGGGTGGAACAGACTGGATACAGAAGATGGAGAACACGCCACTTGGGAGAGGCCTTTGCCCAACAGGCAGCAGTAGAATTGATTTCATATGCACCTTTGCCCCGTTTATGAATCGAAGTTCAAAGCTCTGGGTCAGGAACAGGATATGGATCCCGTAATGCGGCGGGGCAACCAGGGTAGGCAATGTTTTATGCAGCCGGAAACATTAATGTAACATAAAGAACGGCGCGATTAGACGTGGTTATAATGTGGCATAGACAAAGAGATAGATGGTACGATTAGTTAGATATGTTCGCTGTTTTATTCGTATGCTAAAGTTATGTCAGTGTTTGTATACACAGGTGGCGGAGATGACGTAACCGACATAGTTTGCGGCAAGCGTGTCGACGCGTACCGTATCCGCAACAGTTGCAGTGGCGCAACTGACAATTTCCCTCCAAATTGGTATGTCCGTGGTCTGGGTAGTCTCAATTTATGAAACTGGCCTAAGTTTAATTGAGCTACAAAATAAGCATGCTTTAGTAAGCATTTTTTTTTAAGTTCAAATTGTATTTTAATTAAAAAAACCGGCCAAGTCTGTGTCGCACCACGCATAATAAAGGGTTCCGTAGTTGGGATGAATTTACCCTAAAAACAAAATTAACATTGTAGTTGAAAAACATGTTCTCCCATACATCAATTTACGCCACGGTCAAGTTTCTAACAGCAAATGTAAGTTTGTAATCGCAATTTTTTTTTAATTGTTTGAAAAAATTACAAATGAACGATTTTCGGTCTTTTTCCTTTACTTGTGCTGTGAGTTCTTGCTTCTTGCCAAACTTCATGATTCTAGGTCAACGAGAAGTGCCCTATAGGTTTTGATTTATTTGCATGTGTGTATCAAAATATTTCACCAATCCCCATTTTTTTTATTGGATTGATTTAGAAGCTTGATTTTTTTAGAGCTCCAAGGGACAGTAGGCCTACGTATTTGATATTAATTTCAACGTGATACCTCCGAGTGTTCCTGAGAAAAAGGGTCTTGACACACTGACTGACAGACAGTTAGACAGACGGACAACAAAGTTATCCTATAAGATTTCCTTTCTCCAAAACAAATCTAGAGATGGTTTGCTGGTAGCTAGTGGAGAAGGGAACAGAAACTATGAGCTTTGGGCAGTTTTTACTACAATAGGTCTACATGTGCTTATTATAGAAAGAAAATTCGGAAATAGATACTTAATTTGATAATTAAATAAATAATAATTATATTTTATTTTGTTGCCAACAAAAACAGTAATTAGATTTGATTTTGGCTTGCAACCTCATGCCCACCAACGCAGGGCAGACACAAGAAACCCCTGGCTTTGAGGCCAGGGGTTTCTTGTGTCTATAATGCTTGTGTCTTGTTTTTGCACAAACAAAAATACTTCTGTTTTATAGCTAATAAGCTAACTAGATTTAGAAATATTTTCTCAATGTGGTGGAAAAATCAAACAAACTTCTATGCAAATTGTGCAACTATTTTGAATTTTTTTCTCGTAAGGCCCAACTATACCCCTGCCCCCTTATTTTTGTCATTAAAATTAGGTTGTTGGGCCTTAGTGATTTGCTTTTAAGTCTTTCTGTGCTTACAACAATAAATAAAAAATGTCCGTTAGGTTTACAAGCGGTGAAGTAAGTTTTCATTCACCAAAATAAATAACTCAATTTTTGGCTGTATTGTATAAATGATCTTGCTCTGCTTGCTCCAAGTAAGACCCTTCATTTGTAACCTTGGCATCACAAAGCACTCTATAATATTGGTATGGCATGTAGCTTAGGTCATTGAAGTGTAGTTTTCCTGTTTGACATGCAATATTTATTCTTAGCTAGCTAGCTAGTGCTACCTACAAGTATTTACTTATAATTATTTTGTACTAGACCCTTGATGACTAATAATTGAGACAGTTTGAATACAGAATCCTACACACAACTGTAGGCCTTCTATCAACAAAAACAACACAAAATATGGCAAGGTCAAAATTGCAAGTTTGAGAAGGTCAACAAACATACCTGAAACTTCTCAAACTGCTCGCGTTCAGCATCCAAGCTGTTCTTCTTCAGCTGGAGGACTCGAGGCAAGGATAGTGACGCCATAGAGTACACACATGCGATACACACCTACGAAAAATAACTACCGGAGGTACTTAGACCAAACACGACACAATTTTAATTTATAAATGAGGGCGGACTAGTACTCTCTCAATCACAGCATTTACACAATTCTCCACTGTTATTTAAATATATTGAGTAAATTAATTCCAAATTCAGCACATAAAACAGTTATTTAACGAATACAATAACGTAAATAGAGAAGTTCTGAAATTAACAACAATAAACACGTCCGCCGTCCGCTCACAAAAAATGAGTGAATGAGTGAAATTGAATTGAGTGAATCACTGTGCACGATTGACATATAAACCCTGTGCACAGTCCACAGCAGAGTATAAGTGTTCTGTGGTCCACAGGCACAGAGTCCACAGACCACAGAGGCACAGACTGTGACTATTGAATGTTGAATCGAATCGACTGAATGAATGAACGAAAAATGACAAAATTATGAATGGACAACACCTGTCAAATCTAGAGTTGCGTCTTTTACGAAACAAGAACCAGAACCGAACGGCAACCTTAGAACCAACCTTAGAGCATAAATACTCAAAGGAACCAACGGACACTTTTCACTTCAGCAAAATAATATTCAACAGCCTCAGCCAATCGCAAAACAACAGACCAATGATCATTTCGACCATAATTTTAAGCTAATGTCATATAAACCCAACGCCTCTTCTCCACTTTTCATCCCGCAGGGGATTATTTTTGAAAAATCTTTTGTGATTTCCATTATTTGACAATTATTTAAAGATTATTTATACCAATTTTCGAGTTAATCGGTTAACCCAGCCACGTAGTAAAGACATACAATTTTAAACACCCGGTAGTTAACGATTTTCGAAAAATCCAAAAACTCATTAGTATTTATTTTCTGTACTCAAGAATTAGGGGATGCACTAAGGTACCCCGCGAAATTCAAATTTTCTTACGTTTTTTGCAATTTGCAGGTCAGTAACAGGTTGTATGTTGATCTAAATACGATTCGCGGCCATAACAAATAAGGCTTTATAGAATTATAATTTAATCGTTAGAAAATGATAGAATGAGAATACAATGCATGAAAGCATGCCAGTAATCTGTGCTAGTAATACCAGTAAAGTACCCACAAAATGTGTGTAAATTAATATTGTTCTTGGTCACCCTGATACTGTCTGTCACTGTCAGTCATCACAAATGTCAATTTTGTTGTTTCGTTGATCGTTCATGCCGCTGATTTTTTTTTCATACAACAGCGCGTGGAGGACATTATTGACCACATTTTAGAGCAGTTAATAAAACTTGAATATTTTGCAGTGATTTACTGAGAACTCGAAAATGGAGTTTCTTGAATACAATGACGTGCAAGCCGAGATCAAGGGCGCAATGGTATGTTTTGTCAAACAATTTTAGTTTTGTTTAACTTCTTAAAGTTACTATGATTCAAGTGTAATTATTGGAAAAATCCAGGTTCCTGGGAGATTAAAGATGACGGACCAGAACATAGTGTTCAAAAACAGCAAGACCGGCAAGGTGGAACAGATCCCAGCCAATGATATAGAACTGGTCAACTTTCAGAAGTTCGTAGGGTCGTGGGGCCTGAGAGTGTTTCTGAAGAACGGCACGCTACACAGATACGGTGGCTTCAAGGATGGGGTAAGTTCCATTAGAAATCCTTATGTAAAGTTCTATCTTTTAATGTCATAGACACAGATTTCTAAACCATTGTGTACTTACTTATTAATTGACAAGGAAAGAAGCTTAATTTTATCAAAAATCTTGGTATTGGGTTAATATTTTTATTAGCTAAAAATTAATTAGCCAACAAAAACTATTATAGAAACAAAACTTAACATGCACATAACCTTTATTAGGCTATTCACTTTTCACACAGTCTACACAACATAGACTCATGGTTCCCTAAAATATTACTTTCAGGAGCAAGAGAAAGTGGCAAAGTTCTTCAAGACTAACTACCACAAGGACATGTTAGAGAAGGAGCTCTCCTTAAAAGGCTGGAATTGGGGAACAGCTAAATTCAATGGTGCGGTACTGAGTTTCAATGTTGGGACCAATACAGCATTTGAGATCCCGTTGCACAATGTATCTCAGTGCAACACAGGCAAGAATGAAGTCACACTGGAATTCCATCAGGTAATAAATAGCGTAAAGAATGTTTAGAGTGGATAATAATTATGGAAAACTGTTTGCAAAAGTACTGTGTTATTTATGTACTTTGATAATGAATGACAATAACTGGACTCTAAATAGTTATATGTATTTTCCCCACTTGGAATCCCACTACCTTCATATCAATACGTAGAGAACCTCAAGTCAGATACAGCTTTTTGTTTTTTTACTTTCTAAATAGAAATGTTATGATGTATTGGATTTTGTTCTGATGCCTGAAAAATATTTACATAATATTGTGCAATCATATTCATCTGCATCTACATATAGTTATAACAAACAACCTTTATCTATCAATGTCACACCAGTATACTTTATTTATTAACTAGCTTTTCCCGGCCCGGCTTCGCACAAGTAGCACTAAGTATCTACCCTACCCACCTACCCTATCTACATAACCTAAAAGAAAAAAAAAGTATCCTATGTCCGTCTGCTGGTTCTAAGCTTCCTCCCCACCAATTTTGAGCCAAATCGGTCCAGCCGTTCTTGAGTTATAAATGGTGTAACTAACAACAAGTTACAAAGCCATCAAGTAAATTGCACAAATCGCATCATACCAAAAGGGTCTGTCTTTAATCATCCATTCAATCATATTCATATAAGTTGTAAAATAACCCCTACAACCGAGGGTTAAAAGGGTGTCTAAAATAGTTTAGAATCAGGATGCATATAAAGAAAAACAAATGAACATCAGCAACTTTCTTTATACAATTTTTTTTTTGTCTAGATATGGATAGATTTGTTGTTAGAAATGTTTTATTTTCACCAGAATGACGACACGCCTGTTTCCCTTATGGAGATGCGCTTCCACATCCCGACGAGCGAGGTGGGAGGAGACATGGACGCGGTGGAGGCATTCCACCAGCAAGTCATGACCAAAGCCAGCGTCATATCCGTATCCGGTGACGCCATCGCCATCTTTAGGGAGCTACAATGTCTTACACCTCGGTATGTAAAGAGAGAAAGAAACTCAAACCATGTATTTCTATTATACCATTTACAGGCACTTTTGAGTTGGTCAGTCAGAAAGATGAAGCTAGTTGCCCATTCCAAAGTGTAGTAAGTTTCTGTAGAAGAAAAGGGTAAGAAACTCGATGGACAGTGACAGTCTTTGAAATAAAATTATTGGTTATATCTTACATGTTGAAATTGCGATGTTATGTATTCATATTTTTTTTTTTTTTGTATTCCTCTATTAACTTTATTTGATAAAATATAATGTACATTTACTAATTACAAATACACAGCTAATTATTTACACTAAGAAGATACTAACTACGAAAAAAAAATTACAACATGAAAAAAATAAATAAAAAAGACTTAATTAAGCGTCGAAGTACTCGTCCGCATCGCTGTCATCCGGAAACGTGCCCAGAATACTGGCAGCATTGCCACGTTGAATGGCAATGCTAATTCTTTGACCGAAGAACGAGCCAGCCCTCTGGTCACGTGTGTCGATCAGTCGGCGAGAAATTTCTTAAAAAGGAGACGCGCACTCGGGCCCCATGACCCGAGCGTTTCGACCCCAAACGGCTCAAAACTGTAGTTACCCATAAGATGACAGTATTTGCGCCGCTTGAGGGTCTCAGCAGCCGCAGCAGCGGAGCCAGCACAGCCAGCCGTGCTTGGAATATGAGATGGCGCAAGGGTGTCGACACAGGTTGCGTCCCACACCAGAGGCCTCCCCACCTTCCAATTGATTTTAATTATATAAGTGGTTATTATGAAGGCCCCAAAGACGCCACTTTGTGATATCATAGGCGATCTTACATGTCATGTGATAACTGTAGCATCATTATCATATGCCTAAATTACGCGTGGGAAAGTTAACATGTCTTTTTTTAGTTAAGTATCTTTGTATTACCGAAATAAGGTCGCGTGATTTTCATAGAACACATAAGCACGCGGGATTTCCATCACGTATTTTTTTGGTTCCACTACGCTAACTTACTATTCTCGCTATTCTCACCGCGACTTTTATTATACGCCGCTCAATCGTAGAGTTGTGCGTATCAAAAATAATCATAATTTTGTCGCACTGCAGTCCTTGCCGCCAGAACGAGTCCAAGGCCCGTATTTATAGAGCGTTACTCAGTACTCAAGCATTACTTAAGACTAGTTTCAACCAATCCAATGGCTTGAATCTAGTCTTCAGTAATGCTTGAGTACTGAGTAACGCTCTATAAATACGGGCCTAGTTCGCCCTGTTTGTTCCCTTATGAATCTGCCAATAAAAAGTAACAAACTGTTTGGCTGTATTACTGCCCAAACATGGCCAAACTAACGCTACCTTTTTTCCACAGTGGTCGCTACGACATCAAGGTGTTCCAGACATTCTTCCAGCTCCACGGTAAGACGTTCGACTACAAGATCCCCATGTCTACAGTCCTGCGTCTCTTCCTCCTTCCCCACAAGGATACCAGACAGATGTTCTTCGTGGTTTCGTTGGACCCCCCCATCAAGCAGGGTCAGACTAGGTACCATTACTTGGTACTGCTGTTTGGTATTGAAGAGGAAACTAGCCTGGAGTTGCCGTTTACAGAGTAAGTAGAAGAGCCCTTATTCATACAGTATGTCGCCGTAAATATGGGACACCGAATTTTTGAATAAGTACAGCTTTGCATAGTAGCATATCGTCGTCTCTGTCACTCCTGATGTGTGACAGTCTTAGATAAAAATGATTTTATTTCTGTAAGTAAGTTTGTACAAACAGTTTTGTAAAATCAAAAATAAAATCAAAAACATTTTTAAAAATTATGAGTTTGGTCTTTCCAACTACGCTGAGAAGAAACACCGCTTATAAAGCTCGATGTGTCATTGTAAAGCCCAGGTACTGTACAAATTCTTTCGCACCATTCTCTCACAAAGGTTTTACTGTTTTCTTGGAGGATATTTGTATAATAAAATCAATACAACACTCAATATACCCCATGATTAGATCGAATTTTAAATTAACTGTATGTAAATGGCTTAAAACTCTCAATTATCAGGCAACTGAGAGTCTTCTGATCCCTCTTCGCTAAATTTATATCTCCTTTACAAATGTACACTATCACACACACACACACACACACATACACTTAAATCACATATAATATGTATGTCCAGTCAGATAATTTTTCTTTTCTTTCTTTATATTTAATTGTACCTAGAATTTAAGTTAACTTCATCACATACTTACTTTGTTAATTATTAATCTAAATTAGTACGTTCATATTTAAGTATTGGGGGGCCTGGTGACCCGTAACACAGGTATTTTATGCCTTTTTCGGGCACCAGTCTCTCACAAATGTTAACCCTATTTTTTTAGATTAAGCACCTTCTGTCCAAACCAACATTTGTGATGAGAAATTAAATAAATACATTATTATTATATTATTATAATGATAGTACTCTCAACATATTCCACTTTTTCACTCACTTTTCCACTCTGACATAACTCGCAAAATTCCATACTATAATACGTAATACAGTCACCGACATCTTTAATATAACAAAAGACACCAAGCTCGTACTAATTCAAACACAGTCTTACACTAGACACCACCACATTCACATACCTAGGCTTCTCATATCACACTCACACAGTACAAAATCCACACGTTTCCCAATCACACACACACTCACACAATGCAAGCAAAACACACGATTCCCAGTCACACATACAGAATTAACCACACAGTAATTTTAATCTTAATTTAACTTTTATTTTTAGTTTAAAAAAAAAAATGTGTTTTCTTAAAATCACAACCTAATAATATATTATTTTTTCGTACCACTTGCTCAAAAAAGTGACATTCTATGCCACAAAAAGCGAACATAACAATAGTCATTTTTAATCTGTTAATAACAGGGAAAGAAAATTGTACTGAATTTCATTCATCCTCTAGGGGGAGAATGTGATTTAAATTTGGAATACTTACCGAAATTTATATTGAACTACATCTGTGTTTACACCATTGAGTTTGTGTATAAAGCATTAAACATCTTTTTTTAAAAGGAATACGTATTTATTATGCAGTTATGATTATTAAATAAAATTACGAAAACCGACAAGGCCGTATGAGCTTGATGCCTTTGCTTTTCCGACAAAAAAATATTAGTCTAGGCATTTGCCGCGTTTTTGTTTTCTTCAAATACATAAACGTTAAGTTTATTTTAATTTATTTTTATAAATAATTAATGTTCTAAAATGCATATCTCATATTATTATTGTGTTAATTTTTTCGCAAATGGTACAAAAAGTATTTTCCTCGGTGATAAAGCTGTCTTAGTCTTGGGTGAACTTAAATCGTCATCCGTGACAGAAGACACTGCTTTATCCCCTTGGTTAATAATCTACTATTGTATAATATCAGGTTACTAGCTCTTAATAATAAGGGTTTATAGTGTCCAAGTGGCAGTAGAACACTGACTCCTAAGTCACATATTTTCCTAGTTTAGGAGTTAGGGTTTCAACTTTTGTGCGCCTTTAATTATTGTGAACTTTGGCTAGATTTAAGCATATTGTAATGACCTGTATCAATAAAGTATATATTATTATTCTTAAATTGTAACAAATTTAAAATTAATAATGTGTTACAGGGAAGAACTAAAAGAGAAATATGAAGACAAGATAAACAAGGAATTGTCTGGCCCAACTTATGAGGTACTCGCCAAAATTATGAAGGTTATCATCAATAGAAGAGTAACGGGTCCTGGAGACTTCTTAGGGTAATGTATTTACTATAAAATAACCCAAAATTTAAAAATAATAATATTAGAATGTATCATCATTAGAGATCGGATATTCGGATGCATATTCACCTAAAGTTTGAGAGTTGACTAGTATGGAGTGCGCTTCGGTACGGGAAGTGTCGGTTTCCAAGACTGACGACTTTTTAAGAACTACTCTTTTGTACTGTGTATCCCCGAATAATTATATTTCATTTTAGAATAAAGGGTTTTGAAGAAATAATAATAGTGTTTTTTAAACGTGGTATATTTTCTACAAAATTCTTGCCTAGTTCTAAATAGATAAGAAATATTTGTTATACATATGAATACAAAATTGTTTACCTACACACTGTTATTACTGAAACCCTGCGATCCCGGAAAAAAATATATTTTAAGAAGCCGTTTCCATACTTTGTAACCTTTGCCGGAAAAAAAACGTACTTTAGGTAAATATGCATCCGAATATCCGATCTCTAATCATCATTCATCATTTCAGCCGAAAGATGTCCACTGCTGGACATAAGCCTCTTCAAAGGGGGGTTTTGCCATAATCGCCACGCTTGGCAGGCGGGTTGGCCATCGCAGTATGGTGTTAAAACGCATAGAGAATGCTGCTGCCCATTCTCTAGTAAGTCCCATAGTCGACACCCACGGGAAGAAATAGGATGGTGGTATTCTTTACGTCCGACACCACACGGTATTAGAATATATAGCTATTTAGTAAAATACCTCAATATTTGATTACAGTCACCACAAAACACCGGCGATTGCTTGTTCCTACAAAGCAGCGGCTGGTTACCTATATCCTCTAGAGAAAGGGTTCATATACGTGCACAAGCCGCCTGTCCACATTCGCTTCGAAGAGATCGCTTCTGTCAACTTCGCGAGAGGAGGCGCCTCGTCTACCAAGTGAGTATACTGGGACATTATTATAGATTTTTCATACAAAGCAGTAGTGTTACATGGTAAGATAGAGGAAATCTCTTTTTCTGTCTTAAAGATTCCTCTAAAAAGAATAATATAATATTTATTACACAGTTGCTCAAAAAAGTACTGTTATGTTTTCATGTTGGATTCTAAATGAGAATTAAGTGCATTTATTTTAACTAGTGGTCGCCCACTGTTCGAAATTCGACCCCTAACTACTTACGATCAATATAGTACTAATTCCATGAATACACTAATTCCATGCTATTATAAAGTACTTACTAATTTCATTCTCAGCTGTCACTTCTGTCACCTATCTATCTTCAAGCCATGAGGCCCTTGTACTATATGTGTTTACTGTAATGTTTTTTTTTTTATTTATTTCTAATGCATATTATATACAAATATTAGCTTTCTACACACCTCCATATAAACTTTAACTGTGCCAAATATCATACTCCTCCATCCGCGTAATTTTCGTAAAAAGGGGTCTTTTCACGTATTAATAGAATGATTCTAGTTAGTATGACTGTTCAATTCATATCTTGTTAGACAAAATAATTATTAAATAAAAAAAGAAACAAGAATTCTCATTAGTTATTTATTAATGTCTTCAGATCCTTCGATTTCGAGATAGAGCTGAAGCAAGGCAGCGTACACACATTCAGCAGTATTGAAAAGGGTGAATACGATAAGCTCTTCGACTACATCACCTCTAAGAAGCTACATGTCAAGAACACTGGCAAGAATGTAAGTTTTACACCATCTAAAATTCTAAAGGAATCAAATTATAATATATCATTATTATTTTATTACAGGAAACACAAAAAAAATAACAAAACCAATGCATATCAATACAATACAATACAATAGAAAATATTGGTTTGTACTGTCGCGCTATACAAAGAAATAGTACTTCCTATTTTGGCGTTTAATATTCCAGTGGCAGATAGGATGTGTTCAGTTTTGTCCTGATAACTGGGATTAAAAATGTTGTATGATTATATATATTTTTTGTATTTTAGCAAATTGGCACTGACTCATTAGCCCATAATTGCGAGCTGAAAATACAATAATTTGTTCTACAATATTTTTTTTTTCATAATTCTAGACTAGCGTAGAAATTATTCGTTGATCATAAAAAAAAAAACAAAATGTATGGAAAAGCCAATTATTTTTCTGTTCAGAATCATGTACCTACTAAATCCATGCTAACAAGTTGCACGTCGATGTCCCTGCCACCATGTATAAAAAAGTTACTAGAACTTTGCCCACTTCCTTAATATCTTCTGTAACCAAATATAAACGACTGTCCGCTTTCTTTTCCAGGACAAGGCCCTATACGACGATGACTTCGGCGACTCGGACACAGAAAAGGAACCAGATGCGTACCTCGAGAGAGTGAAGGCCGAGGCCAAGGAACGAGACTCAGGAGACTCAGACAGCGACGAGAGTACCGACGAGGACTTCAACCCGGACAAGGCAAAGGAGAGCGACGTCGCCGAGGAGTTAGTACTTTATAATTTTATATAGAAGTAATAGACGTGTCAACAGTAGTCTCGTACTGTCATTCTGACTAGTATACATAGTATATACAATATTAGTTTTAGTATATGCGAAACCCGAAACACGTGTCTAGTATTTTTATGTAAATAATCTATGTACAAAATTTTAAAACTGTATCATGAAAAATCACAAAGTTATAAGGTTGTTATGTTACCGGGTTGTCCATACAAAAACATGCTAACGGCGCCCCCGCGCCTCCAGGGTCGTCTTGCGCTCATTGATAATAATTTGGCAGTAGATACCTACCTTCCTACCGTACGGCGATTGTATTGTAAGTAATTAAATGGTGATAACATTTTCCATCACACTTAAATATTTTTGGGACAAAATATAACATTGTGTAAAAAAAATTTAAATCGATTCAGTTCCTTATTCTGAACAAACCATATTCAGGTTTCGCATATACTAAAAATAATGTTGTATAGTACGAGACTACGTCAACAGTTGTCGTTGCTAAGAGGCTAGCGGTGTTGCTGAAGATTTATGGAGACAGCTACCTTCCGACCGCCTCTGAAATAGCGTTATACTCAACCAGAGTTAAGCATCGTATTCTTTAAGCGATATATTTATGTGGCCGCGTGTCACGGAAGACTTTTAGACCCAAGAGATATCAAGCGATATCGCACGATCATCATCATTTCAGTCGAAAGACGTCCACTGCCGGACATGGCCCTCCCTCAAGGTGGGGGTTTGCCATAATCGCCCCGCTTGGCAGGCGGGTTGGCGATCGCAGTATAGTGTTAATGCATAGAGAACGCTGCTGCCCATTCTCTAGTAAGTCACTTAGTCGCCTTTTACGACACCCACGGGAAGAAATAGGGCGGTGCTATTCTTTACGTCCGGCACCACACAGCCCCGCACGATGGCACTGGATAAACTGCACGTTTTGCAAAAAATTGGCAAAGCAAATAAGCAAATTTGTTAAAAAAAAATAAACTTTTAATTATTAATAACATTATTTTATTTATTTCTCTCTCTGTCTCTATGATTCCATATTATATCATTAAACACAATACTAAAATGAAAAGTCGCAATTGATTCGCCATGATCTTGAGGGTCATATTGGGTTTCTTTTACATAACTCCCTCTTATTATTGACAAATTTGTTCTCTTTCACAATACTAACTTTATTATATTTATATAGATACGACACCAACCCATCGTCGTCAGAAGGCTCTGATGATGACGCCGCGTCGGACGACGACGGCAAGAAGGAGAAGAAGAAAGAGAAGAAACCCAAGAAGGCTATTACTATTGTAAGTACACATTGTACTAGTTTAATGTTACCCAGCTAAGGATCAAGAATGATTTATTTGTGGAAAATACAGGTACCGAAGAATACCCGACATTGTACTAACGAAATTAAGTTATTTTACTCTATAGATAGGTTATCGGAGACACTTACAAATCATATAAAAAAAAAAATAAGCTAGATTGAGTTGTTATCAAAAATGTTAAAATGTTCTCACCATTTCCTATCTGAATACTGCTGTGCAGAAATGGCGAAACAAACTCAGGGTTTACGTGCTCTTAAATTCCAGTCATTAATTGAATATTAAAAATATCGTGTAAAAAAACGCAGGGTAGCATCCAGGCTGGCTTTTTTTTAGAAAGTACAGTCGACTACAAAGAGATATATACCCCCTAAAGTTACAAATACATGTACCCATTGAAGGAAATGTACATACTTTGGTACAAATAATTATACACATGATACATGACGATTATATGTGTTCATTCAATGTGCCAAATTACATAAATGTGCATAAATTTGGCACATTTAATTGAAGCATAAATCTGTCTTACATCATGTCTACTAGTAATAAACAATGACAACATCATCAAAGGATATATATTTTTGTAACTTTCTTTTTTTTTTTTAACCGTTGCCCCACACTAGGAATTGCTCCTGTATTGTGGGTGCGGTTACAACCATTTAAAATCACATACACAAACAGCCAGGCCCGGAACAACTACTTGTAGGTAACTAGTTTCAAATGTAAACGTAAGTACATCTCTTTGTAGTCGACTGTACCAAAAACAGTTGTGAGTACCAGAAACAGTTGTGAGTAAACCTGCCCCAACATATGGCACGCATGCATCAACCATCGTGAGCTCTACCTTATCTTAGGGAGCTCAAGTACCGTGTAGGTAACCAATAGTATAAAGTTCACGATAAAAACTGCAAAAATATCGAAACCAATAGGATTATAGAAAGTACGCTGAGTCCAATTAGAATAAGTACACTAAACTTGTTGGCAAATAAAATTACACTAATTGATGCTAGAACTCATTATGGAAAGTCAAACAATCTATGTGGTTCTTTCCTCAAAATACAATTCAGACACCAATCTACATGGTCCTCACATGATCTGACCAAGATTACGTCTTGACTTTAAAATTGTGACCTTGAGTTTGTTTCGACTTTCTTCTCAGAGTCAGACAGTAAACCCCGACCTCATCTACTTTTAAAAATATGATTGGCGTGTAAAAGTGTTAGTACAAAAAATCATTTATCATTTATACATTTCTTAGTAGCACTTTTGAAGGAACTTTTACGGAAAAATTCCACCATATACCTACGAGAATGTCTGCTGCCAAGCGTTGCTGTGGTTAAAAGTATATAGTACCAGTGTTAGCAGTCAAATAGGTTTTTAGTTTTATTATTTTAATAACATTTTATTAAGATTGTTTTATATTTTGTGAATGAGAATGTTGTAAGCTTAATAGATTATAGATTTGTAGACCATTTTCTGTATGGTTAAGTACCTGGGGGCCTAAAATGGACGCTTTGGCAGAATCATATTATGATCTGCGTACAATTCATACATCCCGCAATTCATCTGTTTGACAGCTGCTATTTGACATTAGACTTCACTATAGCAATTCTTATTTTGTGGAACACTACGAAACTCCATACAAAACTGTCAAACAGATGAATTGTACGCAGATCATATTATGATTCTGCCAAAGTGTCCATTTTAGGCCCCCTGGTACTTGTTGACAGGCCTACACTGTCCTCCCTATTATCACTGTAATTTTAAAACATTGTAAAAGGCAATTATTTTTAAAAGAGTTCGTGAGAACTGTGGAGTTTCTTGCCGGCTCTTCTCCATAGGCAACGACCAATTAGAACCGTGCACCTAGCATCTGATGTTTCATAAGTGCCCATGTAGGTTTATGTGAAATAAAATATTTTGATTTTGAGGGTAATTAATTACAGACACCCGAGGCATAACAGCTTCGTGTCTCGCATGGTAATGCATCATTATTCCGATATCAATAGGCTACCGTGACCATTTATCATGAGAAGCTAACATGGCTTGCTTATTTGCCACCCGATGACAAGAAAACAATATCGCTTATTTTATTAATATGTCTTCATTTCACATTACAGTCTGAAGGCCCACGCAAGCGCAAGGAAAAATCCAAGAAACGCGAGAAAGACGTGAACGCGCCCAAGCGACCGTCGACCGCCTTCATGTTGTGGCTCAATGAGAACCGCAAGAGTATCATGGACGAGAACGCCGGAATCAAGGTCACCGAGGTCGCCAAGAAGGGAGGCGAGATGTGGAGAGATCTGAAGGATAAATCTGTAAGTTTATATTATTTTTAACAAGCCTTTGTAGTTGCCGTGGAGGTCGTAAATAATACCTGGGAACAAGCTACCGGGATAAAAAAAAGTAAATGCAGGACATAGTCTACCTGTGCTTCATCAAATCTCATCAAAATCCGTTCAGCCGTTAAGGCGTGAAAAGGTAACAAATAAAATTACTTTCGCATTTATAATATTACTAGCTCTTGCCCGCGACTTCGTCTACAATCCAGGATAAAAAGTAGCCTATAACCTTCTCCAGGTCATGGTCTTCCCAGTCAGTCAGTCTCTTAAGTCCATTTTCCTGTAGCTACCACGGTTAAGATAGCTGTCCTTACTGCCCCATCTCAAAAATCCATCCTGTATAGTACTTACTAATTCCATGCTATTAAAAAGTACTTACTTTAAATTTCAGTACAATCCGTTCAGCCGTTTTTGCGTGAAAGTGTAACAAACAAACTCACTTTTATAATATATTAGTTATGGATTTAACTTCATGTTTTAAAACTGTAAGTTACCTCAAATGACTGTTTGAGCTATACGTGTAGATTAAGTTGTCATAACTAGATGAGTTCTTCTTCTTGCGTGTAAGAATGTGCTTTTGTGTATGTGTGCTGGGGTTGGCAGGTTATTTAGCCAGTCAAATAGCTGACTGTCAAAAGTGCAATGGACTTATGAACTAAAAAATCAAGTTAATTCAGTTCAGTAGTAGTTTATGTATCCCCGACTACTACAAATATTTATCCACCCTGTATAGTACTTACTAATTCCATTACATTAAAAAGTACTTACTTATTCCATGCTGAAGCTGTCACCTCCTGTTACACACTTCCGTCCCTTTTCACGAAATCACTCCTACAGAAAGCAAGAGGAATGATACACGTCAAAAACAAAACAACTAAAGTCTTTAAATGCAGTTACTAAATAATTTTCTCTACACAGGAATGGGAAGAGAAAGCAAACAAATCGAAAGAAGAATACAACATTGCCATGCAGAAGTACAAAGACAGCGGTGCTCAAGACGAGTACAAACAGAAGAAGAAACTAGCCGAAAAAGAACGTAAGGCAGCAGACAAGAAGACTAAAGCGCCCCCTGCTAGTAGCAAAGCAAAGGCGAAAACTGTCAGTAATGCAGGCGCTGGAAGCGGTGGCAAGTTTACCAGTAAGGAGTATATTGAAGACGATGATAGCTCTTCTGATTCTGATAAGGAGAAGGAAAAGGATAAGAAGAAGAAAAAGGATACTAAAGATGTAAGTTTTGTTGTTAGTAGATTAATTTCTGTCCTTAGATTTTTACAAAGAAAACAACTGGCTTCTGCAGTTATTTGAAGGAATTTTGCTATAGTTGGGATTTGTTACCTAATATAGTCCAGTTTTTTTTTTTTTTTTTTCTGGGTGGGAAATTATCAAATAACTTCTTCGCTCTGGGCGGAGCGGGAGGGAGTGTCAGACTTTTACTGACTAAAACCCACCGTGTTCCTTCAAATGCCTGTGTGCCAGGGCCACGATATCCCTTTCGGACAGACTCGTAACCCTGGCAGAATATAGTCCTGCTTATCGATCTCGTAATTATGTCAAAGAAAAATATTGTTTATTCTGCATTAATCTGCCTAGCAACTCCCAACTATATTGGGGTCGGATTCCAGTCTGACCAGATGCAGCTGAATACTAGTATTTTACATGGAGCGACTGCCTATCTGACCTCCACAACCCAGTTACTGGTTAATACGATACCTCTTGGTAAGACTGGTTATCCGACTTTCGGGCTGCTGATGACCCGTAACGACTGTCAAAGATCCATGAATGACAGCCAGGACGTGCTTAACGTGCTTTCCGAGGCACGAAGGAGTCTCGGTATGTAAAGATGGTCACCCATCCACGGACCAACCCCGGCAAGCGTAGCTTAACCTGATGGATCGACCCGTGCGGCTTTTATTACTTTGCCACAAGCTCCTCTTGATTGTTTATTCTGCATAAGACGCACATAAAATAATCCGTGTGGCCAAAACCCTATAGTATACTTATCCTAGGAAATACAGACGACAGAAGGTCAAGCTACCCGAAACTGTCAAATTTTCCCAATCAACCTTGAACCTTATACCAAACCTGAGCGACCACAACGCGGGAGGCGGGAAGCGAAGGGGAGCGGCTACCGCGCGGCGGACGCTGCTCATGTTATTATATTGCGCCTTGCACATCTACGCGACCGCGACGCGGGAATACCGCGTACGGAAAGCGGGAGTGAGCGGGAAGCACGCGTCTAGTGGTCAGACGTGTGTACGGATCGTTACATTATTACGGACGTCTCATTATTTTAACTCCATGATGACGGACGATCTTAATACAGAGATGTTTATCGAAAAAGTAAGAGAACATACTCTTCTATACGATCTCAAAAATCCTGGATACAAAAATATACGTAATAAAAAGTGACTATGCACTAAACAAAAGGACGTTCGCTGTTCGCGTTGTAGTCGCCTAGGTGTGCACGATAATTCCCGCGTTAGTTTCGCGTTGTTGACGCTCCCGCTTCCCGCGTTTTAGTCGCTCAGGTTTGGCCGTAGCTTTAACGATGAAGTTAAAAATCTTTTAAAGAAATTTGACAGATTGTAGGAGCTTGATGTGCTGGCGTCTGTACCATGGCCGTCTGTAACAATATTTTGATTTAAAAGAGTGTCCGTGGAGTTTCTTGCCCGTTCTTCTCCATAGGAACCTACTACGCTTTGGAATGGGCAACTAGCTTCATCTCTCGGACTGACCGACGCCTTGACAATTCAAAAGTGCCTGTAATAGGTTTATTTGAAATAAATTCTTTGAGTTTGAGGACGTTTGAGAAGACTGGCTAGGAGAACTTATTTGCACTTCGTCCACAATAGAGCTATAGAGTTGGAAATATCGGTTTCCTCATAAATATGATGAAACCGATATTTCCTCCTAGCTAAAATCAAATGTCTATGTGTGCTTCGCACAGGTAAACTGCTATATGATAAACGGACTTCGTAAAATGAGTCCCATGTTCGAGGCCCTCTATAGGATCATGTAATGCTTATAATTCCTATTATAATTCTAATGCAACTCCGACAGTAAATACCAGTCAATTTGATAATTATTTGAGCGCATTGTAAACAATGCTCTAATTTCCCGACACTAATGAAGTTATTTCGACAGCTAGGTCACAAAATGGCGACAAGATGAATACTATTCTTATATGGAACGTATGCTCGTGTTATGAAGATTGTGTAATAAAAATGCAGTAGTTTAACTATTTATTCACATAACACACGTGTTGCCGTGGTCACGCGCAAGTGATCCTAATAGTAAGTGTAGATTTTTATCATGGAGGCGCAGGCGCATACATAAGTGCGTCATTGTGCCTTGATAAAATAAGACTTAAGACATGAGAGAAGATAAAATAAAACTAAGACACTTGTAGCGATACACAAATTGCATCTATAATTGTACTGTTTGAATATGATTGAGTATTTCTTCGAGTCTTCCATGATACAAAATTATTGTAAATCATTAAATAGCACTCGAGATTTTGGCGGCTCATTCAAGATATCAGGTGCAGTAGATTCCATATTAATATCAGATTCCTCGCTTGAACTGTTTATTATTTTGTAAATATCAGTTGGAAAGTCGCAACAATCTTTGACATTTCTAATACGAAAATGGCGCGAATTTGCAAATGGCGCCACGTGCACATGGTGAAAATTAGTACTACATCTTTCGTCTCATTTTGTCTGTCTAATAAAGTGAGATAAACGTATTGAGCAAAAGCGCTTCCAAGGGGGTTCGATCATTCAGCTTATTTATTCTCGTAATTTGAAACTCCTTGGTGGAATTCTTATATAATTTTCATGGTAATTATAAAAAAACCGTAAAGAATACGCACGGCGCTATACAACGAAGGGGGCGGTAAAACATGTACTTAGGTAAGAGTACCTATTTTACCGCCCGTTCCGTTGTATGGTGCGTAATTTTTAACTTTCGAACAGTTTCGTAAATGCATTTTTTGAGCAAATGAATTGAAAAATATTTTGTTGTTGTTTAGGATATTAGTAGAAATATTATTATGTGCCTGCTAATAAATGGATATAGGCTCGCCCCCTATTAAATTAGACATGGCGAAATGTGAGTGAAAACACAACTGAATTCTATGAAGAAAAAAATAACATAATTCCACGCCTGTTCTCCCCTAAGGATTTGATTACATATCTATAGTAACCTACAACCACATTTCGCCGGTTATGTATTGAGAAAAAAACGCTAATTTCATAGGTGGGGACACCTATGAAATTAGCGTTTTTTTTTCTCACAAATAGAGAACCTCGTCACTTCTATGATTTAAAATATTCATCAATTATTGCTTGGTATTATATTGAATAATGACCATCATAGACAACTACCAATAGTAAAAAAACCTTATTACTTCAAGGTATTTTTTATGTTTAGTTTTCTAAACATAAAAAATACTTACCTTAAAAATTACTCCTCATTTTGTAAGCAGAAATTACCAGTATTTGTTTTAACTTAGCCAAAACTTATTTATGTCGCTTAATCTAAGTGGCATATTACTTGATGTTACGATAGCTTAGTTTTTAAACATTATTGCATAAAAGTTTTAAAACATTAGTGTTCATGGTTGAAAATGCAACTTCTTTAAAATTCTCCATACAAAACGCTGATTTCATAGGTCCCAGTGGGGACCTATTATAAGTCCCTTAGGTGGCGAGCCTAATGCCATCAACCGGGCACAAATCCAAACTTCGGGATGCTACTAAGCATGTTTTATGGTTTCAGAAAAATACGCTTGGTAGATTTTGCGCCATTCTCAGTTTTTTGTCCGCGTTAGAAATAACTTTACAAATTAATTTCACTATGTAATATAAACATATTCTAAAATATTCACATAATAAATTATTGAGAAAATGCTCTAATTTAACATATTTTTTTTTGTTAATCATTAACACATTAGCCCATAAAAATATAAAATGATTTAAAAAATACAGTGATATCCATAATATAAATACTAGGAACAAACACAAATTTGTTGCACCTACAACAAGGCTCAAGAAAATAGGTGGCTCGTTTCGATGTCAATGTATACGCTTTTATAATAAACTTCCAAGCCACGTTCAAGATCTAAGCCTTAATAAATTCAAATCATTCATTAAACGTAAGTTGTGCCAGAAAGCCTTTTATACTGTTTGTGTGTTTGTTTAAATTATATTGAGGACAAAAAGGCTTGGGATTGAGCTGCTCCAATTTTTTACATATTGAGGTGGTTTATTTTTATTGTTTGAGGTTTTTTTTTTGCTAACTTTATTATTTTATATACAGTGACATTTAATTATTATTTTATACACAATGACATGAATATTTACTTGTAAAGTATTATATTATTTTAATTATTGTGAATGTGAAGACTATGTGGGTTATTGCATTTTTTTTTTCTTTTCTTTTAGTCTCTGTTAGTGTTAATCATGGTCTGGCAGTTTGAGTCATATAAGTGGCCTACCCAAATGTCCTTTCTTTGGTATTGATCGTCGCATCGTTGAGCTCCTTAAATTCTGAGTAGAGCTGCACGATTACTGACAAATGCGTGCACTGACTGGTCAGGTCCACTCAACCTGTGTGGTTCTTTCCTCAAAAGACCATTTCAGACACCAATCTACATGGTCTTCACATGATCTGACCAAGATTATGTCTGGACTTTAAAAGAGACTGTGACCTCTGAGTTTGTTTCGGCCTGTCTTCTCAGAGTAGTCAGATAGGAAACGCCGACCTCATCTAGTTTTTAAAATATGATTGACGTGTAAAAGTGTTTGTACAAACCTACTTACAGAAATAAAATCATTTATCACTACTCGTTTAGTATAAAATCATTAAAAGTTGGTTATCGTCGCCTTAAGTTAGATTTGTTCTATTGAATGATTTTTTCATGAAATCATGACATTGGGGAACAAATTTCGCGGACATTGCGGCTTTTAAGGTGAATCCTCCGCTGTGGATTCACCTTAAAAGCCGCAATGTCTAATATACTTTGTACACACGGCTACACATCAAGCTATAAATATCCAGTATACGCTGACCTCTCATTGTACGGAAATCCTATACAATGCGAGATCAGATTATACTGGAAATGTATAATGTATTGGAGTTGCTTGCCTGTTCTTCTCCATAGTGATCTACGTTTTGGAATGGGCAATTAGCTTCAACTTTCTGACTAACTGACCGACTATTTGACAATTCAAAAGTGCCTGTAATAGGTTTAATAGAAATAAATGTTTTGAGTTTAAGTATAGCCTGAAGTGTAGCCGTGTGTACCTACTGGTTAGGTTTAAGTTTGAATCCCACTTGTAGCACTTTCAGCAACTCCAAAACATACTGATGACTTATGCATACAAGTATTCACTAACACGTATTGTTTTTTTAGACCAAGGAGCCAAAGAAGGAGAAAGCAAAGAGCTCTTCATCAGAAGCAGAGGCGTCTTCGGCTGGATCTGGCGACGAGAGCGGAAGTGGAAGTGATTGAAATCACAATGTACTTACACAATAAGCCTCTGTCTTATTACTGTAACATCCAGTTTTTGAAAGCTTTATCAGTAGATCAAGTCTCATGCTAGTTTTTATTGGTTGAAAAACAAAACTACAGCCAATAAAATTATTGATACTGAATAGGCTTTTTGAAACCTGTAAGATTACCCAAGAACTGATTTGTACATCATTTTTTTGTTTGTCAATCATTATTCTTAGTTATTTGTATTGAATCATTGAATCAGATGCAAAAAGTTAATATTGCACACGTGTCATTCGTGACCTAATCCAACTCGACGCATATGAAATATCAGAAAACGTATGTATTCACTGAATCTCCCATCTCTAAACTGCGTATGCGTATCTCTAACTTGCAATTATTTCTGTCTCACCCTTGTAATTTAAATTTCCTCAAAACATAGGGATCATAATGTATGTGATATTTGTGTTATATTTCCATTCAGTTAAAACATAGAACTTGTTTTTTTTTCTATCGTTAAAGTGTGATGCAAAATAGTGGTGTGTTATAAATCCTTGATGGATAATTTTAATGTAAATAATAATATTAGTTAAGATCAGTTTTAATTGTCTTAAAGTTTGTATTAAGTATGTGGACGTTGGAAGCCCCAATTTAATTGTATTGTTAGTGTATTGTATTTTATTATAAGACTATATTTTTATTTGCTGTCTTTTATTGGTTGTTTTCTAAAGATTTCAAGCAAGAATGAGGTGACCTTTTTTTGCTTTGTAATGAATTAATGATTAACGATATTTTGTGACTCGCCTACGCCTGTCCGCATAGCAAAGCTATTTTTACTAATAGTTTAGTACACAATTACTTTGCAGCTCTGCTTAAGTTTATTAACACAGTAAAATTAAACTTTTTCTCATACTCAATAAAGTTTAGCGCATAATCGCTAATAAACAAAATAATAACAATGAAAAAGATTAAAATGTGTAGTAAAAACAATAACCCAATACCCAAATTCTCAGTAAGTATATTCTTAACAAAACTGCAACCGTTACTTCAACAAGAAAGGCAGATCGGTAACATCAGTGTTCACGGTTCCCCTAACCGACGCGCCATACAATAAGTAACAAAAATGCGTTTCTATACGCAGCTACTAAAGTATGGGGTATGCGCCGAAAAGAGGAACTGACTCGCTCGTCGTCGCCCTTTTTTTTTTCGTATGGAACCTATTGCTATTGTGCTATATAATGCCCGGGCGGTTCCCAAGAAGTGAAAGGCATGCTTTGCGGTAGGTTAGTTAGGGTAAACGAAATCGTAATAATGAGTCTTTTGGGCAAATAATTTTAAAGCGCATTTGCAATTCCGCAGTGAATAAAAATTATGCCATTCTAGTCTAAACTAGGTATTAAATAAAGAGAAAAGAAAAGCTTGTTTGTAATGAATAAACTCAAAAAATACTTAACCGATTTTAATCATTCTTTCACCTGTAGAAAGCTACATTACAAGCGAGTAACACGGGCTATATTTAATTTTCAAATCCTTACGAAAATTGCAATAATGTAACCGAAGTTATCAAAAATTTGCCTAAAAAGTAAATATTTGGCGTGCGCTGCGAAACTTATTGATGATACTTGCATAAAATAATGTACTTTATGTTTATAGTACCTACTCATCATTACCTATAAAAAACCCCGCGAGGCTATAATGTCTGTCTAACTATTATATAAGTAGTTAAGGGGACGATAACCGACTTTTAATGATTTTATACTGAAGATCACGTCTAAACGAGTAGTGTTAATTCTGTTAATTATTTGAAAAAAATATGTTAAATTAGAGCTTATTCTCAATAACTTAATATTTGAATATTTTAGATTATATTTATATTACTTGAAATTAATTTGTAAAGTTATGTCTAACGCGGATAAAAAAAACTTTTTGTAAAAAAAAATAACCGACTTTCAAAAAAACACTACAAAGTGAAAAATAACTTTAATTTCGGAAGTCGGTGTCTTTGGATCTGTATTTTAGTTTTTTGCCACCGACTTCCGAAATTAAAGTTATTTTTCACTTTGTAGTGTTTTTTTGAAAGTCGGTTATTTTTTTTTACAAAGTTTTTTATTTTTCTCTTTTTAGTGGGTCAGTTTTTAATTTATCCAAGTTACAATAGCCTAAAGTCAACTTCTCATCACCTTTTACAAAATATTGCTTTTCCCGATTCTAGGGCGTTAATTTTTGAGGAGTTCTCCTGGTAAGAACCAGGAGAACAACAAAAAACTGAGAATGGCGCAAAATCTACCAAGCGTATTTTTCTGAAACCTTCATCAATTTAAAGATAATTTAATTATTGATCTTTTACGCGTTTTATTAATATACCTTTTGTTTTGTGTATAATAAATTAATAATGCGTCAAATTGGGGACAGCGCTCCTTGATGGGCGAGTCCTATTACTGCCTGAACGTACGACGCGTTGCGTGAGCACAGTACAGAACACGCAAGCTAACCACTCAAGGTCACTGGCATATATCTGCGTTATAAGTAAATAAAATAAGTCACAATAACGGTTTTTTAATAAATTAGTCAAATGTACTCCTATATAGCTTTTAATAACCCAGGATTAACACATAGGATTTACTATTTTTACGTATAATCCCGGTAGTAGGTACCTACGTTCCCGTGGGATATTTTCCGCCACCCACGCGGTCGACAAAGCCGCGGGCTAAAGCTAGTCAAAAATAATAATAATGGAAGCGGCTGCCTATTAATAAGATAAGCTATGTATCATTTAAACATACCTAATACATCTATTTTATTCGATTTTAATTGAATTGCGGTTCTATTTCCACTTATGCAAATGTGGTTTAAGGAAAATGCTTAAACTAGGTAATTTGTATTTTATTTACGTAAGTATACAAAATGAACCAAAACGACTCTAGTATCATTGTTAAATCATGAGACATTCAAATATTTTATTAAAACCTAAGAAAACTGCATTGACTACGTTCAAATGTGCTTATCATGTTGATATACGAAACTTATCAAGTCGCTTAGGTCAACCATAGGTACTTGAAGTTGGTGCCCGTTTAATCGGTCAGCACAATGATAACTTGATATCAACACGTGTCGCCGACTATTTAATGCATTCTTGCAATAAGTACCGCGTATCATTTTATTCTAATGATGTACACCTAAACTAAGATGGTTTTTAATCATTTATTTAACTATACGTAGGTCTGTATACCTATTGTATTCTCTATAAACTAAGGTAAATGTAGACCTACTTGGTTGTAACAGTAAAACGAAAATCAATAGGCTAAAAATGAGGCCATGACAACCATTGTGTTTCACAAATAACGCCATTTCAAATGTTCATGATGACCAATCTTTGAAATCTAAACTAGAATCTACGCTTGGAATACAATCGGTGAAAAGATTAATCGAAAACCTGCGATATTTTCGTTTGTTACGATTCTGATAAATGATAGCAATGTGTAGGTACCTATTTAATAATATTATCAATTTGGTAACTGGAGATATAACGACTTGTATGAACAAAAAACCAAGCCTCGGAGCTCCACAAACAAATAAAAAAATTGGCATTAAGGATAAGGACTTTGTAACGGTCGACTCGTCTCTACGTGAGAACGGTGCATGCCAAGGACTAAAGTTATATGCTCTGTGCCAAGGACCTAAAAAAAGTTCTCATGCCATGAGTCTATTAATAGGGTTGGTTATCTATTGAATTCTTGGTCCCACAGTACCTTTAATACTTTTATTAAAGGTCCCCTATCTAAATGGTATCGAACATGGGAGATTTATAACAAACTGACTAAGTATATGTCTGGTATAGGGAAAAAATGCATTGATATTAAAATGTACAGCGCATGGCAGTCGGCAGAGCGCGTAAACAAGTTGAAGCGTCGCGTGTCGTCACAAAAACCAGTAAAACCTGATCCGTATCGAATATTAAACCGCGAGTAACAGAGAGGCCACACTTTATTTCCGCTCTTCCATTATTATATTTAGCTGATTCAATGCGGTTTCGAAAGGCGCAAAGCGGCAAAGCTTGGAGTTTTTATATCTGATTATTTATAACAACGAACCTTCGAATCGGAATTTGTCTTGTAAGTAATCTGATTAGGTACCTACTAATAATGCTTAGGATATTTTCAGAAATCATTTACCAAACATCATGTCCATTCAAAACCTCAATTTATTTCCTAACTCATATAATTAGGGATAAAAGTAGAACTATGTCGAAGCACTTAACTACAGTCTGATAACCTACCCAATACCAACCCATGTGGCGTTTTAAGTAAGTAAATAACCTATTAAGCAAATACCCTAGCCATGCCGGTGACAGCAGCAGTAGCGTCACCCGGTGCGAAGGACTGGCTCTGCGGCAACTCCGCGGTCAATCAACCCGACACAAGGTGGTAGCTATGTAAACTCCGTCCTTTTTTGGGAGAGACCTCCGTCCAGCAGTATTTATAATTAGCGATAGGTTACTTAAATTTAAAAATTAACTGATTGTTGAAATAGATTATTCTACTGACCATCGATTTCTGCAACCAAACTCACACAAAAAATTGCAAAACAAAATGTCAAATAACTGCTGTGATTGATTGGACTGAAATAATGATGATCAACAGCCAATCAAATCACTTGACATTGTGTTTATTTTGACGCGTCGCCGTGTCAGAAACAATCATAAGAACTGAGTTTTAGCTTAGGTAATTGAAGCAATTAAGTTAAACCTAGAGGAACAAAACTAAAAATATTAAAAGGGCGTTAAAATGCTCTGCTTCTGTTGGGAATTGTAAAATTATGATGCCTAACTATTTGTGCATAATATGAAGTCCTTTAAATAAATAACAAACTTGACGAGTGGAGACTGCCCATGCCCAATTTTGCCAAGGTCCCTATTTCCTTATGGAGGCCGCTAAAGTTACTGTACCTACCTGCCCTGGCCCAGGGAATTAGGCCTGTCTTAATTACTACATATACGGAGTGTTTCTTTCACACTTTTCTTTAGAACAGTAAATGTTCTCTTTATTTTTCAAGGACGAACAAAGTGTTTATTACGACATTTACGACCGTATTAGGTACATGAAAACATAATTATGAATCTGAATACTATTAGGCCCGGAAGGATAATTATGAAGCAGGTATAAAATCCGTATGGTGCAGCAAAGGTAGAAAGGCCCTTTGAGTTCTTGGAGGAAGTGAGAAATAAGGTCGTACTTTTAAAATTAAGAAACAATTAACTATTATATTTTAGCTCACAAGCTTTGAGAAAGCTCTTCGCTGGCACAATAAATTTAGTCGAGTAGCAGGTAAAAAACGATAATTTAAGCTACCTCGTTACTACCTGCTACTTACAACCATAATCTTATCACCCCGATTTTTGGTCTCATCCTGACCAAAATTCTAGCGAACATTTCAGTACCCCGCTGCGTTTTAGTGTAAGTACCTATACCTACTTACATACCCATTCCAATCAAAAAACCTATATGCTCTAATTGTGTACCTACTTGAATGTGTGTAAACGAGGAGGCCTAGCTGTGTCCCAGCAGTGGGAACAATATAGGCTGATTAAGTAATGCCTAGGAAGTCGTGTTCCACGGGGCGCCTGTGGGGCACATGTCTGTCGTCTGCCACTGTTTTTCAGAGATAATAGTGCAGAGCTAGGCGAGCTGTTTTTACAACTAACCAATTGACTACAGAGGCGTTCTTCCGCCTCTGGTTTGGCACATTGGCTTGTTTGGCGTCTGAAACGGTGGCTCTGATCGCCATAAGGAAGAACCGGCCCTGTGCGTAACAACGATATCTAGATTGAGATTTTATCATGGTGGGGGGGGGGGTAACCACCCCTTCCTACGGCCTTGGGTAAATACATAAGGGCCTACTCTAGGGAGTGCCAATTAACGTAGCTCTGCAACTTGGGCAGTCAACCACTGCTTACTAGATGGCTGACAAGGCAATCTACCCAGTATGAGAACAGCACATTAGGAGTTTCGACCATAAAAGATGAAGGAAATAATGATAACGTACGATTTGTTTGCCTATAGTTTAGAGCTTGAGACTGCAGGCAAACAGCAGCAGCAACACCCACTTGGTAGGCTAAGAAAGTACATATAGCCATATCAGATAAAACAATTGCCTGGCCTGTTCGTTAGGTCATTGTTGCAATGTTACCTGCTTGCTGCCTTGACGCCTTCGATCAGCAATGGACTGGGACAGAGTGAAGTGAATGAATAAGCGAAGTATTGATTCTAATTTTATGAACGGCGATCTGAAATAATATATAATTAATTTAACAGAGTAGTATTTCCTACACACATAACATCGAGTACCTACCTACCCAACTAGCAAAAACGTCGTATAATTCCAGTCTTATAAGCCATCAGTCATCAGTCATTTAACAGTTATATAGTGGTATGTAGCTAACTATTATGTTGTAAAGAAGTAATCTTAAAACTATTCAGTCGCGTGACTGTCATTATCATTTCAGCCGAAATACGTCCACTGCTGGACATAGGCCTCCCCAAAGGGGGGGGGTTGCCATAATCACCAGGCTTGGCAGCCGGGTTGGCGATCATAGTATGGTGTTTTAATGCATAGAGAACGCTGCTGCCCATTCTCTAGTAAGTCCCTTAGTCGCCTTTTACGACACCCATGGAAAGAAATTGGGCGGTGCTATTCTTTACGTCTGGCACCACACAGACACGGGTGACTGTAATGTCTTATTAGTTATTATATAATTGATTAAACGTTTTCAGAACTACCTTATACGACGTCGGATACTAGTACCAGCCATGACGTTTATTGGACAATGTATTGGTCATACTCGTATAAACGTTTCGGTTAAATAAAAGTTTTTCATAAGAAAGCCGTCGTCGTGTGCAGAATCTTAATATAACTTTTATACCAGTAAAACGCCGCTTAAACTTTTGTGTATGACCTTTATATAACAAAGCTATTTTGGTCGTATTTATTTATTTATTAGGGACAAAAAACAGTTACATGCTAAAAATACAAAGAAACACTTAAACTAAGATTTAACATACATGTAACCCACACCATTGTCCACGATTTAACTAAAGGTTAAAAGTGCTAAAGAGAAGTGATGAAAAAGAAAAAGAAAAATAAAACAATAGTCGCTTCCACAATATTGCTGTGTTCTTTAGGTTAGCTTAATTTAACTAAAATACTCGCTAAACAAAATATCCACAGCCATTTTCTTAAATGATTGCTAAGCTAAACAAAATATATCCAGATAAATAAAATGCGTGTTGTAAGAATCAACAAGGCGTCGAAGAGGTGCACGTTCCACCAGCGTTAGTCCTGCATATATCTGTATGGAATAGTTGAGGGACGCGCATCCCCCTACGAATGGAAGACTAATTAAGACGTGTATGCGACTAAAATATTGAATTACAACGGTTACATAACTAAAGTAGACTTTTAAATCATTTAAAGGTCAAACCCACAGTTTAATTAAACCATTCCCATTTTGTTTTGTAATTAATAAAACCGGCCAAGTGCGAGTCAGACTCGCACACGGAGAATTCCGTACCTTAATAAGATCGAGTAAAAACGCGAAAAAAAAAACGTTTCTCCCCTTTAATTACTACCTTTATGGATTTTTTATATTTTTTTTGTTATAGCGGTATTTGTTATAGAAATACACAATCTGTGAAAATTTGAACTGTCTACCTATAACGGTTTATAAGTTACAGCTTGACAGACGGACGTACAAACGGATGGACAGCGGAGGCTTAGTAATAGTGTTCCGTTTGCCACCCTTCGGCTACAAAATCCTTAAAAGTAAGTAATGATTTAGGAACCCTAAAGTCGACTTAACACCTAGGTATCCATATTTAATTTCACGTAGGTAGATCAAGGACTAGGTACAGTCGACTACAAAGAGATGTATACCAGGGGGTTACAAATATATGTACGTTAGTACTATTACATATTCTGTGCATGTACACATTGAAAGAAGTGTACATACTTCGTTACAAATAATTATACATATGCTATTAACGATTTTATGTGTACACTCAATGTGCCAAATTTCTGTATACTTACAGCAAGAAGGACACTGTAGTGTGTACGCTCCGAAACAAATTATGGTATTCACCTTTCGTTACAATAATAATTATGTATGTATACATTCTAATATGATATTTCAGATTTTTTTTCAAAACCAATGGTAACTCTTTGGAGGGTTTAATAGGTAAGTATTAGGTTCTTTGTGTTCTATGATGAATGATGCCACTTAAAAATGTCAAAATATAAATACTGCGTAATATTTATTAGTTCCTCGCCATTATCTGTACGAGGATAGATAACATTTATTAATAACTTTCAAAGGTCCATACATCTCTTTGTAGTCGACTGTACTTATTTAAAGTTCTACTTAAGGCGCAGATATATGCCAGTGACCTTGAGTGGTTAGCTTGATTGTTCTGTACAGCTCACGCAACGCGTCGTACGTTCAGCCAGTAATAGGACTCACCCATCAAGGAGCGCTGTCCCCAATTTGACGCATTATTAATTTATTATACACGAAACAAAAGGTATTTTAATAAAACGCGTATACTAAAAGATCAATAATTAAATTATCTTTAAATTGTTGAAGGTTTCAGAAAAATACGCTTGGTAGATTTTGCGCCATTCTCAGTTTTTAGGGTTCCGTACCCAAAGGGTAAAACGAGAACCCTATTACTAAGGCTCCGCCCGCCGCCGCCGTCTGTCTGTCTGTCTGTCCGTCTGTCACCAAGCTGTATCTCATGAACCGTGATAGTTAGACAGTTGACATTTTTACAGATGATGTATTTCTATTGCCGCTATAACAACAAATACTAAAAAACAGAATAACATAAATATTTAAGGAGGCTCCCATACAACAAACGTGATTTTTTTGCTCGTTTTTGCTCTATATTGATAACGGCAACACATATTTCAAGCGTCTACCACGCTTGAAATATTCACAGAATATTTAGTTAAATATTCACTTTAAAAATAAACAAAATTAATATAAAACAAATATTTAAGGGGGGCTCCCATACAACAAACGTGATTTTTTGCCATTTTTATAGACAATGGTACGGAACCCTTCGTGCGCGAGTCCGACTCGCACTTGACCGATTTTTTATCCGCGTTAGACATAACTTTGCAAATTAATTTCTCTATGTAATATAAACATAATCTAAAATATTGACATAAGTAATAAGTTATTGAGAAAATGCTCTAATTTAACATATTTTTTTTTCAAATCATTTAACACTAGGTACTCGTTTAGACGTGATCTCAGTATAAATCATTAAAAGTCGGTTAACGTCGCCTTAAGTATTAACAGACGATATTTTTTCCTAGGCATTAGTTAGATCCCAAAGGTAAATTGCAATCGTAATTAAAATTTACATCATAAATTACTGTAAACAAGTTAGTACTTAGTAACTTCCTTCCTCTTAAACTCTTCGTACAGACCAATATTATGATGCCATCAGCCCATGACCATGACACATACTTACTTAGTTGTTTTGTAAGTCGTATTCAATATACTTAAATTACGACTAACAAAACCCCTATACGCTCCTAGGATTTAGGTTTGTAGGTACTCTGCCTGTGGAATACCGTACCGTACCCTTAGATAAGATCAATTAGGTAGGTACTTACTTACTTATGTTGTAAGTAAGTACCTCCATCTGCGGTTCATAATTTCCTCTAAATAAGTCATAATTAGCACACTTCATTGTAGAAAGGTAGGTAGGTAATAATTATGTAAGTAGGTATACGGGTACTGTAGGAAGGCGCTAATTCTCGTGGGGACATAGGTATGTCATGTAGCCCATTTTGATATTCTGCAAAAATCCTCTCCATCTTTCGTTTTAATCGGTACGGTACCTACCTAATTTATTTGGGTGTAGGTTTAGTACTTAGTCTACTTAGTACATTGAGCTTAGAAATGAATAATATAGAAAGCAACATTGTGAATTTGTCACAGCTTATCTTCCCAATGCGTCATTCAAAGTTCAATACTATCTTGTACAAGAATGTATTTTAGGTGTATGACTTTATGAACTAAGGACACAACACCCTTATATCTTTGAAAATAAAAACTATTTCTCGAGTTCCCACGAAATATCAAATCGTAAACAAACGTGCTGCCATTCAAGCGCTATGTTTTATTGGCGTCCCTTTCCCGCTAACGTTTACCGCGCTTTTTACGTTTTCGAAATGAACGTTGGCGGCATTTAAAATAGGGCGCGAGTACATTTCGCTAGGAGTCTTGTGTTGAGTGGACTGGGTCATTTTTTGATATACTTCTTTTGTAACTATATGTAAAGTTGTTGTGATAAATACTTATTGTAAGTTTTCTGATCTTAAAATGCAAAAATCTACCCATTTCTATGCGTAATTTCAACAGAATACGACGAAATAAATTACTGAAGCAAATGTTCTAGACCGATAGGTTAAATAGAAAAGCAAGCTTAACTCTCTGGGATAAGGTTTAAATTTATATGAACAACGCAATCGATACGTCACGGATATACGTAGTACACGATGCATTGTAATCGCCGTGCTGTTGGTAGAATCGTATCCACTGGCCAATCACGTTCGACATAGATGTCGCTTTTGTACCGACGCGAGTCGAGCCCAAGCTAGCTTGCTCTGGGAACATTTGCTTCGAGCTCCATACATTTTCTTCTGGGTCTCTACGTCTATAGTTTGGTTGTGCACCAGTTCAAAAATAATTTCAAAATTTTTGCCATCAGGTGAGTTTAATTATTTTTCCAATTAAAGTAAAGTGTTTTAATATGTGTATTCGTGTTTCTTACGGGCGGATTCATTGAAATAATTTTCATTCCACGTTGGAATTCGCATTCAAACATGGCTATAGGCATCGCCGTACTTTCCTTAGTACGCGTGGGTATGGGAAGGACGCCTTATTTCAATAATTAATTTCTCGGATCTTTACTATTAAGCGACAGGAACAGTTCTTCCATAAGTTTTAGATAAATAGTCATCGGATTATTCTGTAATTAGGTCATCTTTAGTTATTGCGTATTTTCAACACAATCCGTGAAAACAAAATGGCTCTTTCGACCCAAGCCTAGGACAGTGAACTCGTTTTAAGTGGAGTACTATTTTTATTGGTAATTGCCTGATATTAGGACTTTTAATAGCAATTTCGATCGTAATAAGCTGGATTTTCGATAATCAATACCGGGAAATATATTTTTTTGTCCAAAAGACGCGTAAGCGCGTTTCCCGCCAAAACGCCGCCCTACTGTGCCATATAGGCAGTGTGAAGGCTAGTTACTTAGCAGATTCTTTAAAGCATGGCCCGCATAACCTGTTGCCATGCATTTTCTCGATAATTTACCATAATTTTCTTTGTTTGCTTGCAGGAAAAAAGTAAAAATGACGGACAAGCCTAAGCGTCCTATGTCAGCTTATATGCTGTGGCTGAACAGCGCGAGAGAATCGATCAAGTCTGAGAATCCCGGCATGAAAGTTACAGACATCGCTAAAAAGGGAGGCGAGCTTTGGAAGGCAATGAAGGACAAGACTGTAAGTAGAAATTCGTCATCCTAACGCATTGTCTTTCTTTAGTCTGTTATGTCCTTGAAAGCTAATATTCTTTTTTCTGTTCAGGAGTGGGAGGAAAAAGCTGCCAAAGCCAAGGAGCAGTATGCGAAAGACCTGGAGTCATACAACGCCAACGGAGGTGGTGGAGAGGGTGGCGGCGGCGGCGGCAAGAAGGCACAGAAGCGAGGGAAGAAGGGCAAGAAAGCGGCACCAGCTGTAAGTATCGCTTCGCCGTACTAATGCTAAACGAACCTTTGTTTGTTATGACTACTTAAGACAAATGCTAACTTATAAATTTTATTATAGAAATCCAAGAAAAAGAAGGAAGAGTCTGAAGATGAGGATGGAGAGGAAGAGGAGGAGGAAAGCGAATGATCTCCCAACACATACGACATTACTGTTCATATTGAATAATTTACTTGGACTTAATTTATTACAAAGTAAAATGGGACTGACTTTCCAAAGTCTGTATGACATTTCACAATTTTTTATTAATATTTTACCGAGTTGAATTTAATGATATTTGGCTCTTGTATCCGATGCATTATAACAATAATTTTGGTCTGCACATGAAATTTGTTGATGTTCAGTGTGTTGTTTATCTACTACTTATGGTTTGTAGTATTAATAGTAATGATAGATGTATGTATGAGCATTGCAGAGTTTGGAAAGTTCTGCCGCTGGCTAGGGTCTAGGTTTCTAAGCCTCAAAAAAAAATAATGTTTAAGTGTTAGCATGTATACACCGGGGAATTGTACAGTTAGCCCTCCCTCGTTAAGTTCGCTGTGACTACTGGATGCTCACTCTAAGATGTGTACCTCAACTGGTTTCATCAAAACTAGTATGTCTGCAATATTACCTGATTTGCTGTATAACATAACATATTTATGTTGAAGCTGTGCTTTGATTTGAATATACCATATTTTTAATTTACTGTGTATTGATAAGTTGTGTGCATTAATTTTGGACATAGAAGTTTTGGTCAAACTATACCAACATGTAAAATTAGAGACTATTTCATGAACGTTTGTGGCGGCTTATTGTTAATCAAACCTACCTCTTCTCATTGTAAATTTCAATGCTGATGATAATGGTACCAAACTCTAAGCTAAGATCCCACTTAGGAAATTGATGTGTATGTTGTATTTTTAGTTAGCTAATAGGTAGGTTTTCGATGTGATTTGTCTCTCAAATTTTACATTTGTGTTATTTTGTAAATGAGAATTAGCATTCCTCATGTCAATACGGAGTTTACATGTTCAATAAAGTAATTTCATATAAAATATTCTATTTTTCAATTTGTCTTTTCATTCTTTTCCTCTTCTAGGTTGTTTCTTCTTCATATACCTACCTATTATTTCTTAATTCTATAGACCTAAACCTGTCGCCCTAAAGCCTTTTTAGTATCAATGTCAACTAAGTGCAAGTCTGGAAAACTGATGCACGTGATACCTCGTGGCAAAGGTTGGTCGAACCTAGGATGTGCCACGTTGGCGTGACATGTACGTTGTTATGATAAATTATGACCTCCAATAGCCATTTTAAATTGCATTTGTTAGCAAAACCAACTCCCAAAGTCCGCAATTTGTTTTATCATACTAAGTTATGAAAGACATTTCCGTTGTCAGTAATAAGACCATTTTATGTGAATCGATATTCTGAAACGCTGGTCTTTTCCAACCGGTCCAGGGTAAAAGGAGACTATTACATAATAGGTACATACACAAATCGGTTTGTTAAAATGATTATCTGACGGTTTTAGGTAGGTACATAACTAATCAATAAGTAGCTGATTAATGATTACAGGGCGATGCGAAAATAAAAGTAGATATTACAACCAGTCGGGCCAATCATAGCCATGCTCTAGTTAATTGATGTCAACCTACGTCATAATTTCTTAGCGTCAGTCGATACCACGCCACGATACAAAGCTTATTAGTTGTATGTTATTTTTGTTAAAATAAGATAATTTTACAATGGGTACAGTCGGTCTGTCACATATTTTCTAATAGTTTTTACTTTTTCAGTTTTGCATTTTTGTCTTGTCTGTTTCTGTGCAGGTTTGTTCGACAGTATAAATAACTGGGCAAGTGCGAGTCGGACTCGCGCACGAAGAGTTCCGTACCTTATCTATAAAAATGGCAAAAAATCACGTTTTTTGGATGGGAGCCCCCTTAAATATTTGTTTTATTTTAATTTAATTATTTATTTTTAAAGTGATTAGATTATACAACTAAATATTCTGTGAATATTTCAAGCGTCTACCTGTTGCCATTATCAACATAGAGCAAAAACAAACAACAAAACACGTTTGTTGTATGTGAGCCCCCTATTTTATTCTGTTTTTTTAGTATTTGTTGTTATAGCGGCTACAGAAATACATCATCTGTGAAAATGTCAACTGTCTAACTATCACGGTTCATGAGATGCAGCCTGGTGACAGACGGCGGGCGGAGCCTTAGTAATAGGGTTCCCGATTTACCCTTTGGGTACGGAACCCTAAAAATTACATAAAAGATTGCCAGCTTTAAGATTTAGAACACGTACACTATTGTGTGTAACGTGCATTATGTTATTGTGTCAAAGTAAAACTGTCAAATTGAGCTGTCAAAGTATGTTTTGACTTGTGATGTTGTCGTAATTGTGTATTGCATGCATCATAATCTGAAATAAATAAACAACAAATACCAGCAAAATCTGTGAACTATCACTTCTTTTATCGGAAGTTACAAATTATAGTTCTATCATCGAATTGAGGAATACATACATTGAGCTCGTAACTGTATTGGGAATTGAACGAAAAGGTATTTGAGGTTATGGTAGTAATGTACAGTCTTAAAAAAATATTTCGTATTACGGAGTTTGTGGTTAGTGCAGGGATGTCGGGGGATGGCAGTGGCGGCGGCGGGTCGGCAGTGGCGCTGGTGACAGGTGGCTACGACCACACAATCAAACTGTGGCAGGCACACAGCGGCGTCTGTCTGCGCACCATGCAACACCCTGATTCTGTATGATTTGTAAACCATATACTTAATTACTTCCTTCTTTAAACTACGAAGAGCTGGGATACCACGTTGTCTTTGTAGTGGTATGCATTGGAAAAAAGATTTACAAATAGATCAGTAAGTAATGCTTGATTCCATGGTTGTAAAATACGAATACTTTCTATTACCGTCTCTATACTTTATTCGTTAAATTCGTTATCCAAATCGAAATGTGTCAAAACAATTTATTACAAAGGAATTGTTTGAAAAGTTACACATAGGTATTACACTCACCTAAAATAACATTACATCAACCCTAGCAGCTAAATTAGTTAGTTGTCACTTGTGGCGTCAAGACAAATCCATGAAGCGATAAAGTCTAAAATTATTGAAATTCAATAACTTACTGAGCAAGTGAAGTGTCCCTTCTTCAACAAATGCTTTCCTCTGTCAGTTTGTTGGTACTCCTCTACAGATAGTAGGTATTTTACAACAGATCTGGATGAAACTTGGTATAAAGGTTTTACGACTTTATAAAAATAACATTTTCATTGGGGATTTTTAATTGGAAGGGTACTTCCCCAAAAAGGAGGCTACTGGATATCTCCACCTTATGAGATCCATTTTCGATGGTTCTTTTTTATTTGAAAGGTAGTAACTTTAAGCTGGCCACATAGAAATTTGGTAAAGATCGGATGAGGATCTTCAGCGTGATGAGCAGAATAGCTCCTCAAAATTTATTATTTACTTTTTGTTTTCCACCAGTGGAATCGGTCCTTTAACTACTAGGTAAGGAGTCATGGAGCATCTGGGACCACCTTCTCATCACAAACTAGACTGCAGCATTACCTTTCCCAGTTAAAACCTATTGGTTAATATTTCCAGCTGGCCCACAAAATATTTACCATGTTGTTAAAAACAATAAAAAGAATATAAAAATAACTTGTTGCAAAAAAGTTTGCTACTGTTCGCAGAATTGCTAGTTTTTATTTAGTAATAAAAAAGTTATTACAATAAAAACTGACAGATTTTTTTTGTGTGTGCTAATAAAAGTTGCTTCTTATTTAACACATTCTGGCAGGGCTTGGAGACCGGTTAATTTGCTATGTAACCTTAACCGTTATTATAAAGGTTTTCTAACATAATTGGTTATTTATTAATTATTTTGTTACAAAATCAATGCTGAACTGAATGTTGTGTTGAAGCAAACTTTGATAACAATTGTATTAAAAATAATTTGTATCTTCGGAAATAAAAAGTAACCGGTTTCAAGCCCTGCGTTTCTCAGACACGACACTAAACGCCCATAGGCGTCATAACAATAAAACTTATATTGTCTCATTCAGTGTCCTTGAAAGCGTTAATAGAATATTCATTCATAGGTGAAGCGCAGATGACAGATTTTTGTGCAAAGGAGTGATTAATGAAAGCTTGTGAGCTAACCAAATGGAATCACATTGGTGTGTGCCGCAGACTCCTTCGCACAAAAAGTCTGTCGTCTGCGCTGCACTTAATGGTGGACATTTGGACCAAGCCCCATACATTTTTGCCCAATGTCCTTGACTTTCAGTTCTGATTTGTCTTTTCAGCAAGTGAATGGGCTGGAGATATCTCCAACAGGTCAGATGGTGGCGGCATGCGGGTATCAACACATTCGCATGTATGACCTGGCCAGTGCCAACCCTGATCCTGTTGTCAACTTTGAGGGCATCACAAAAAATGTTTCCCGAGTTGGCTTTCAAGTGAGTAAAAGTAACGAAATTTACTTTTGAACAAAATTTGAAAATCTTTAGGTTAATATCAACTATATTTAAAATACATATAAAGCGCAGGCCACACCGCCAGCTAGCGGGCGGGCGGGCTAAACTAACTATCATCGTTTCACCTCTTTTCATACTTCGGTTCACACCGCGTTAGCTCGCGGTGTGAACCATGTAAAGAGGTGAAACGATGTTTGCCGCTAGCTGGCGGTGTGGCCTGCGCTTAATAGTTGAGATTAATCTTTCTTTTTAACTCAAATAAGTATTTTCTTTTCTAGTCATACCTACTAGGAAAATAGTGATAAGTTAATGTGCTTTTAGAAAAATGACCAGTGGATGTACACTGGTGGTGAAGACTGGACAGCAAGGATATGGGACCCAAGGTAAAAAGGTATTTTTTATTTATTGCACAACATTGTTTCAAAGCATTCAGATTTAGAACATTTTGTACCCAAAAATTAAAGTTAGAAAAAATACTGTTTGTTTATGGGAAACAACACCATCAACATTTTTTAATATTACAACGAGAGTACATAATTAACCCTTTCGCTGCTATTTAAGTTTGAAAATACGTAAAATCATATTTTGACTAAAATGTTCTCAGTATCTACATAACCATTGCAATTTTGAACTAAGACACGGTTGTTCTCTCGACCCTATTTCAAACTACACCATTTTGAATTGAATTAAACTTGTTCTAAATCATATGAACTGTAGCTAGTTAGCTGTTATAACTGGGCTTCATAATTATTATTATCTTTTTTGATAAAGGGCTTATATCATAATATGGTATCCTTCAAGGAAGCATTCTTGGTCCAGCTATCTTTTAATCTACTTCAAGCAATTGAACAACTCTCAAACCATTAAAAATTACATTTTCTTTGTATGATAAAAATAAGTTGTGCAGGGCGGCGCCACAGTTCCGTTGCACAAAAATATTTCAAGTGCAAGCGCCAGTTAACGCGGTGATGCTTCATCCAGACCAGACTCAGATCATGGTCGGAGATCAGAGCGGCATCATACACATGTGGGATCTCCGGACCGATCAAAATGAACAGTTGGTAAGATTTTTGACTTTAAGAAATTGCAAAAAAATAAGGTTATTGTTGGATTCCATAACAGATAAACTAATCCAAACCAAAAAATACTTTATGAATATGATTGCGATAAAGTCAAAATTGCGACTGCGAAATGAGGAATTGAAAAATCTTCCTTCCTAGATTTTCTCACGTTCGTCTTCAAAGGTTGTTATTATTTCCATAGATACCCGAAGCTGAAGCGTCGATCCAGGACATAGCCATCGACCCGGAAGGCAAAATGATGGCGGCAGTGAACAACAAAGGCAACTGCTACGTGTGGTCGCTAGGCGGCGCCGCCCCGCACCCCGTGCCGCTCAAATATATTGTTGCACATACTAAATATGCGCTTAGGTGCAAGTTCAGCCTTGATTCCACGTGAGTATATTTTTGTAATGCTTTTCTGCCTGCTCTTTTCTCGTGATATTTATTCGGCACAAAAATGGGTTCTCCTTAATTTTGTGCCGTCAGCCGTCACATTACAATACCGCCCCAGGACCGGAAGCTTGCTTGGAAAAGCCTGGGTTCTGGCCTTGGAGGCTCTCCGGCCTCGACTAAGGGGGCTCCTAACCGCATGCTTGGAGAGGGGCCTGTTCCCACTTCGTTGGAAGACGGCGAAACTGGGCCTCATTAAGAAGCCAGGGCGCCCGGCGGACTATCCGTGCGCTTACCGGCCCATCGTGCTGCTCGACGTAGGCAAGCTCTTTGAAAGAGTAATTACAGAGTGCCTTGTCGAGCGGCTGGTGCGGGTGGGGCCGGATTTGGCGGAGAGCCAGTTTGGTTTCCGCAAGGGGCGCTATACGGTGGATGCCATCATGCGCATTCGAGCCCTCACGACGGGGATGCTGTGGCCCGGGGTAGGGTCGTCTTGGCGGTGTCTCTTGACATCGCCAACGCCGTTAATACCCTGCCCTGGAGTTGCATTAGGGAGGCACTCCGGTAACACCCGATGCTGACCTACCTCTGTCGCGTGGTCGAGGCCTATTTGACGGACAGGGCCGTCATCGACCCCGGTCACCAAGGAGAGTGGAACCGGCGAGAGATGTCGTGCGGTGTCCCACAGGGATCTGTCCTGGGGCCCCATCTGTGGGACATCGGCTACGATTGGGTGCTGCGCGCCGACCTACCTAGCGGCGTCAGCGTAGTCTGCTACGCTTTAAAGCGGCTCCTGCCCAATCTAGGGGGTCCAAACGCCTCCTGCCGGAAGCTCTATGTGGGGGTCGTGCGGTCCATGACCCTTTACGGGCCGCCGGTGTGGGCACGTTCTCTGAGGCTGCGACCAGCAGGTTGGACGCGTCCCAAAGGGTCATGTCCATCAGGCTGGTACGGGGTTACCGCACGATCTCCCGTGAGGCGGCGAGCCTCCTTGTCGGACTGCCGCCATGGGATCTGGAGGCAACAGTCTTCCCGCATATCTGGGAGTGGCGCAAGGACGCGAAACGCCGCCGCTCTGGCGGGATCTCATGGTGGCATGGAGAGTACGATTGTCGCAACCCAGCGCTGGGCACGCCATGATTGTGGCGATAAGCCCCCCCTCTTTGAGGGTGGCTAGAGAGGCGCCACGGCATCGTCACCTTCCGCCTGACGCAGGTCCTCACCGGACACGGTTGTTTCGGGAAGTTCCTGTTCAGGATAAAGCGGGCGGAAACGCCCGGGTGTCACCACTGTGTGGATCGCCCGGAGGACACGGTGGAGGTCTGCCCGGCTTGGGCGGAGCACCGCCGTGTCTTCACGGAGGCCATGTCTCGCGTCCGGCCCTGATTCAAGCCATGGTTTGTAGCGAGAGTGCATGGGAGGCCGTCACCTCCTTCTGCGAAGCAGTAATGCTCGCGAAGGAGGAGGCGGAGCGCATGAGGGAGAGGCAAGGTTCGCGCAGGAGACGCCTCGGACGTCGAGAGTCGCTTGCGGATGGTGAGCGATGGGTAGCTCGCCGTCCGATAAGGACCAGGCTCGGGTCGACGGCGCGTTGTATTCCATGCGCGCCTCAAAGAGGTGTCAGCACCTACTGACGGGGTCCGTTAGGGCCAATGCCAATGCAAGTTTGTCCGAAAGGGATATCGTGGCCCTGGCACACAGGCAATGGAAGGAACACGGGTGGGTTTTAGGCCCGGTTTCCACCAAAGCGGAGAAGAGAGATGTTTTGTAAACAACCAATAATATACTGTTATCGTACCATCGTATTGAAATAACGATATCTTATTGGTCGTTTACAAACCATCTCCTCTCCTCTCCGCTCTTCTCTGTTTTGGTGGAAACCGGGCCTAAGTCAGTAAGCTAGCAAGCGTCAAGCTAGATTGATTATAAGAACATTGTGTTATTCTCCCTACAGCATGTTGGTGACGACATCTGGCGACTGTTCGGCGAAGGTGTGGCGCACGAGCGACTGGTCACTGCTACGAGAGCTGCGCAATGATACGCAACGTTGGGTGTGGGACGCTGCCTTTAGCATCGACTCACGATACCTCTTCACTGGTTGGTTGACTTGTATTGTATTGCGTGTTTGCCTATCTTAGTTAGTTATAAAAGCAGAAGCCAAATGGTAATGTTTAGCTTAAGGATTCGCCTTCAGCATTGCGCTGTTGATCCGATTAAAGAAATAGTTACTTATTGAAGACATTTATGTTCATGATGATGATCTCGTGATGAACTGAGCCTATTCATAAATATGCTTCTTACTATATCTTGCAATACAACAAATTTGGAGCAGACATGAAAATAAACGTCATATTTTTAACAGCGACAATTTTGTCTGATGTGAAGACGTTTTGCTTTCCTCAAGGTTCTTCGGACAGTTACGCGCGTCTCTGGGATGTAGAAAAGGGTACACTAGAGAGAGAATACTGTGGACATCAAAAAGCGATCACCGCACTCGCCTTCAGAGATCAAGCCGTTTAGAATAACTAAGAATAGTAATATTAAGAATATTGTACATTCTTCTTTTTTAATGTCGTCATTTCACTGTTTTCTATGTAAGGCAATACTATAGGCGCAAAATGGAGATGTTACGAATTTCACCAGTGTAATTTTTTAAATTGCCTTGATTTGAAAGTGAATATTTTAGTGCCATTGATTTTGTTTACATAAAAGTTTTCCAAAGAGATCAAAATATAATGACGACTATCAACTCTACGTTCCTTTTGTATGAAGTTATTTAAGTAATAACGTAAGCATTTGTATATTTGTAAATATTAGCTCCTGGCGGCCTAAAATGGACGCTTTGGCAGAATCATAATAATTATGAAACTGCGTGCAATTCATATCCTGCAATTCATCTGTTTGACCGTTTGTATGGAGTTTCGTAAAATGGTCCACAAATTATTAATTGCTATACTGAAGTATAATGTCAAATATCAGCTGTCAAACAGATGAATTGCGGAATGTATGAATTGTACGCAGATCATAATATGATTCTGCCAAAGCGTCCATTTTAGGCCCCCTGTTGGTCCGTTTTGCTAACAAAAAGCACTCTCGTATGTCTTGTGCGAGTATAGGTTAAATATTTAGTAGTTAGAATATTTTATACAGATCTGCCATACACAGCGAGATGGCTTGAAAGAGTCCATACATTTCTGCCTTTAAAAAAAGCTAAGCTATAGCACTATTTGACTGATTTGATTGGCTTGAAGGGTTAGAGGCTGTTGAACGATCTACAGGGTCAAATTAAATTAGCTAGCTAAACTCCGCAGACGTTATGGGTATCCATGTCTAAACATGATAAAACAAAAAATTAATTAATTTAAAGACGTTTTTTGAGGGGTCATAGACTCTAGTTTGTGTAGTCACTTGTAATATCAGTTGTTTTTTTTGTAAACTTCACAGACATGATGGGTATATATATCTACACGATAAAAGAAAAGAAAATAGATTTCCCAACTCATAATTCAAGTAACAATACCAACAGCAGTTGTTGACTAGGGAGTGCAATCTTGCAGCAAAATTTCAATCTCGGTATTTGCAAGATTTAAAAGGTCTAATCTCGCAAGATCGGTATTTTGCGAGATCTCGTAAATTTACGAATTATTTTTTTATATTATAAGTATTCTATTGAAACTTGGCTATGTTATTATTCTAGGGGCGAAGTAATGAAATAATATACATACACAAAAAAACTAAATCATTTAAGTATTAAAAAAAATACGGATTATTCTGAAAAAGCTCCTAAGAAAACACAACATATCTAAAGTGCTGTCCGCCAACTGGCTTCGAATGCTACGTGCGCGAAGGGCGTTCTTGTGGGCGGGCTTTCAAAATCATTTGTAACTCTTCATCAAGAGAGAGAGGTGGTAGTGAACATAGAGACATGTTTTCAACATCACCGTCTGCTGGGTCTACTGCAACTTTTTCAATTACATCTGAAGATGTAGAGAAAGAAGCAGGTACGCGGGAATTCAGTTTGCGCGTACACGTGCAATCTTGCAAATCTTGCGAGATCGCGCGCAATTTTGGGTGCAAGATCTCGGTATTTCGAGATCTTGGAATACTCCCTATTGTTGACCCCTAAAAAGAAATCCTTCTTTTATATTTTTATTTTATCGTGTTTAGATATCGATACCCATCAGTTCTCTAGAGTTTCGCTAGCTAATTTAATTTGACCCTGTATAGGTCGCCAGAAGTTAATAACATTATCCTTAACCAATAAGAGATATACAGACTCTAGGATAACGTTTGGTTTGCAAAGGAAATTGTTTGTAAAATTCCGACATTTGCATTTAGTAGAATGGAAGTCGACGCGACGCCCACATAATAATCATATTAAGTAGTGTATGTAAAAACTACAAAGAATAACAGTCATGTTGCGGGCCGAGCACGAGCGTGTCAAGATCAAGACGTTTGTGACAAGATATGATAAATTATGTCATTTCAATTTGTACTAGCATTTTATGACAAAACAGTTTTATAACTCAAACTGTGATAAAATGTGTGATTCAAATCATGTCACAGTAGGCCGTGCTCGCCCTGCGCTGCGTGCGGGCTTTTCGTTATTACACCACACCATGTCCGTGACTACCGCCGCCCCACCAACGCCAATCGCTTCCATATTTGGCAAATAATTAGTGTTCAATTGGTGCTAATTAGTGCTCGAACAACAGAATTGGTGCCTTAGTAGTTTTCGAGATAATCGACTTTGAAGGTGGTCCTGCGGTAGTCACGCTCCCTTCAGCAGGACCACCATGAGCGCAGAAAAAGGGGGGCATGCTACAGCTATTCTAAGTATACAAATAATTAGTGCTCTTAAATGTGATTCATTTCGTAACAAAAAAAGAACTGAAACATTTGTATATACCGAGAAATCAACGATGATAACTTTCGCGCGCTCGTTCAGCAGGACCCCGACTTTGAGTGTTGGTTCCAAGTTTCAGAAGCTAGTCGCTTTCCTCAAACCTACATAGAAAATTAGTGCTCGGCGAAATAAAATTGATACCCAAAATTCAAAATTACTACTCCAGTAGTTTACGAGATATACCATACCATTGGTGGGGTGGCGGTAGTCACGGTGTTAAATTTTCATTTGAAGATTTCTCTATTAAAAACTCTGTGATTTCTTCCCAAATTTATACAAAAATTAGTGCTCCTAAAGAAGTTATAGTGACCAAAAATTCAGATTCCCAAGTGTTGTATTTTACGAGAAATTAGCTTTCATTACTTTTCCATACTAAATGTCCGCATATAACCCGACCAAATTAAGTTGTCAATGGTATTGAGCTGTTTATGAGATGTACACTCGTGCACATAAATTGATGGATGTCGGAATAGTAATAACAACAGTTCAATATCTATAATTTTTATACAAACTGTGTACCTTTACTCAAACTGAAATAAGATTAGACATTTAAATAAACATTTTTTACAGTCCGTTCAGCCGATGTTGACTTCTATTGCTTTGGTGGCATGACAACTGGCAGTTGTAATAAACAGTTGGTATTGTAACCACGTTTTTGCTTTTAATGCCATCCTTATGCCTACGGAATAGAAGTCAAAATTGGTTGAACGGACTGTAAAAAAGTTTATTTAAATTTCTAATCTTATATCAAATGGAGTAAGGTAAGTACATATTAAGAAAACAAATAACGTGTAATGTGATACGTTTGTTAATGACGTGGGTAGGTAGGTACTCCAATAATGATTTTTCTGTATTGTAAGTACCTATTATTTGTCAGCGACAGCGATAGGTATTTCTTATTTATCTCTTTCCTACTAATTTACCGTTGCTGCAAGCAGTACCTAAGTATTAAAAACCAAATTTATTGCATTAAAAAAATCTGTAATTTTGAAGTAGTTTTAATAATGATTAATTTAATGGTATATAATTTAATCATGATTAATTTAATAGTATATAATTTAATAATGATTAATTTAATGGTATATAATTTAAAAATAACTTACTACCAATAGATAATAATTTGATGTAAATGAAATGATGTTTGTTTGTTTTTTGTAATGTTTACTTACTCGAGTTTAGGTTTTCGTATGCACGTGTTTCTGTGACAAATAAAATTATTTTTCTTTCTTTCTAAATATTTGCATGCCGAATGGCAAAATATGGCTGATCTTTGTACAGTACTAACACCTATTGATGTATCATCTACCCACATTTGCGAAAATAAAGTTATTCTTATTCTTCTTATTCTGAAAACTAATTTTCATTCTATACATAATTGTTGTAACTATGCATGAATATCCAAGCTTTTTCTATTCTGTTCTATCGAACCTTTTTGTTAGATATATAACATATTTCTACTTTTGTTTATGGTTCTACCTAGTTACCTACTAGTCGGCCTATCTTAATAGTCTAATCGAGTTGATTGATTTGTGTTAATAAATTTAAGTGCACATTTTATATTGTTGATTTTTAAGTACCTACTTAAAATTCTACTGATTTTACAAACTGTGATCTATAATCAATGAAACTTATTCCATTTATAAATGTATTTTCCGTTAAAAATACACCTACTAATTTATAAATCTTAACCTAGCTTTAATAAATAATAAAGTAGGTATTGAATTGGTAACTAAAAATACACCCAAGGTCCATACACAAATTTCCACTGACATACATAAGTCAGTGGAAATTTGATAAAATCGACTTCAGGTACTGAAAAATACATAACTATTACTTATGCAATACTTTTATACTAACGTTATTGGCAACATATTATTAATGCAATAAATTAGGTTTTTAATACTTAGGTACCTACTGCTTGCAGCAACGTGAAATTAGTAGGAAGGAAATAAATAAGAAATACCTATCGCTCTTATATCCATATAACAACACAAAAGGTAGGTACTTACAATACAGAAAAATAATTATTCGAGTACCTACCTACCCATGTCATTAACAAAGGTATCTCAGGCCATGGGTAACGTGGTTCGGAGCGAGAGTGCATGGGAGGCCGTCACCTCCTTCTGCGAAGCAGTAATGCTTGCGAAGGAGGAGGCGGAACGCGTGAGGGAGAGGCAAGGTTCGCGCCCTCGCGCCCTTAGTCGCCGCAGGAGACGCCTCGGGCGTCGGGAGTCGCAAGCCGATTTTCGGCCACCGTAGGCGCGGGCTTGCGGACGGTGAGCGATGGGTAGCTCACCGTCCGATAAGGACCAGGCCCGGATCGACGGCGCGTTGTATTCCACGCGCGCCTTAAAGAGTTGTCAGCAGCAAATGACGGGATCCGTTAGGGCCAATGCCTGCGGGTGGGTTTTAGTCAGTAAAAGTCTGACACCCAGAGCGGGAGAAGTTATTTGATAATTTCCCACCCAAAAAAAAAAGGCCATGGGTAACGATAGGTTATTTTTTTTAATAAATATGTACCCAAGTTCACAGTTTGTATAAATATTATAGATATTCTATTCTATTCTATTTTTGAATATGGAAAGCAAAGCCGATGTCGACTATTCTGCCAATGTTTAAAGTGAATTGGAAAAGCAAGTGTGCATTGTTGTAATAAAAAATAAAAAAAAATCTTTGATACAACTGTTGAACTTAATGTAGATCTTGTGGGGTTAGTACTGGACTGAAACAAACAAATTATAGATATTGAACTGTTGTTATTACTTTTCCGACATCCATCAATTTATGTGCACGAGTGTACATCTCATAAACAGCTCAATACCATTGACAACTTAATTTAGTCGGGTTATATGCGGACATTTAGTATGAAAAAGTAATGAAAGCTAATTTCTCTTAAAATACAACACTTGGGAATCTGAATTTTTGGTCACTATAACTTCTTTAGGAGCACTAATTTTTGTATAAATTTGGGAAGAAATCACAGAGGTTTTAATAGGGAAATCATCAAATGAAAATTTAACACCGTGACTACCGCCACCCCACCAATGGTATGGTATATCTCGTAAACTACTGGAGTAGTAATTTTGAATTTTGGGTATCAATTTTATTTCGCCGAGCACTAATTTTCTATGTAGGTTTGAGGAAAGCGACTAGCTTCTGAAACTTGGAACCAACACTCAAAGTCGGGGTCCTGCTGAACGAGCGCGCGAAAGTTATCATCGTTGATTTCTCGGTATATACAAATGTTTCAGTTCTTTTTTTGTTACGAAATGAATCACATTTAAGAGCACTAATTATTTGTATACTTACAAAAGCTGTAGCAAGCCCCCTTTTTCAGCGCTCATGGTGGTCCTGCTGAAGGGAGCGTGACTACCGCAGGACCACCTTCAAAGTCGATTATCTCGAAAACTACTAAAGCACCAATTCTGTTGTTCGAGCACTAATTAGCACCAATTGAGCACTAATTATTTACCAAATATGGAAGCGATTGGCGTTGTGGTCCTGCGGTAGTCACGGACATCCACACCTCGTATGTGTTCGATGCATTTACTATGTAAATGAATTATTATAAACTGTAATTAATAATTTTATATAAATAAAATACTATTTATAAATGTTGTTTTTTTCTCTCAATAAATCGAGTTTAGTGCCGATCACAAAAAAATATAGTCTATGATACACATTGAAGCTTAGTTTACGTGTAACCAAGCTAACGGAAAAGTAAATAAACATCACACATATTTTTTTTGAAAATAAAATAAATCATATTTATTCCACGGGTATAATGCACGGTATACAGGGGTGCATGAACACAAACATTATCCTAATAATTGTACATACGATTGCAACATAAAATACACAGTAAGTACGTCTTTAACCGCTCATTATTAATTTATACATATTATACTAATATAATACTGTGCTAATTACACATCTCTTACAAAGTAAACACTGCTATGTTTACGAAATTTCTTATGATTTCATCTTTTATATAATCACAACTTTAAAAAAATGACAGTCACAAAAGTAAACATTGGAATGTTAAATAAATGCTTTTTTTCCGATAATTATAATTCAGTTATAAAATCTCGACTAGAAACAATTATACGTTCAATTACACAATAATAATAATAAAATATTATATATCTCACTCAGTCCCTAAAATAAAGTATTTTCTTTCGCGCGTATTTACTAATGTTTTTCCGAATCGAATTTTAATACATTTCACCGCCACAGAAGCTTATAACACGGTAAATAAATAAGTAAGCATTCAGCGATTGATAATAGAGTATGAACCCGATCGTAAGTATGACACATCGAGCTTAAAGAGAAAATGCCCCTGAATTGTTACACTTACACATCCTAATTATGTGGACGTCCAAGCAAAACGGGTCCCAGGCTTCCAGTTCTCGGCATTTCGGTTCCGAGATATACGCAGTTTTGTACAGTTGGGTGCATTGATGTATAAATAGGAAGATATGGTACGCGCTCCTCGACGTGGACCGCATAAATTAGGGGAAAGAACACAATCGACCTACATTACTCTCGGTTTGCGGAGAATACCCGAATCGTAGTTTTTTTCCGAGTTGTTATGGGTACGTAACAGTGACAATTATTGCTATATCGTTCCCGGTATAGCCCGCGTAATATGCCTCTCTATTTCGGTTGTCGAGCACATGATGCACGACATCGGGTCCATTTAATATTTACGTGATGTTAGAGAGTGGCCTATCTTCCTATTTAATACATCAATGGGTGAAAAAATTTCATTTCGCAGTTTTAATTGATTATTAATCATGTAATAAAATACTTTATAAGATGTTTCTAAGTACCAGTTAATTAGTATAAAGGTACACACGGCTACACATCAAGCAATACATTTCCAGTTTAGGCTGATCTCGCATTGTAAAGGATTTCCGTACAGTGAGAGATCCGCTTATACTGGAAATGTATAGCTTGACGTGTAGCCGTGTGTACCAGTGGTATGTCATATTTGAAAATGCTTTTTCTCAAATCAAGCTTTCTCAGTTACAACTTCAAACTTCAGTTTTAAAATATGTTTTTTTAATCATCATTATCAATTGACTATTCTAGATACCGAATCTAGTCTTAACTCAATACCCCACTAGTCACTACTGGACCCATTTTGCTTGGACGCCTACGTATAATGTTTGGACTTTTTTCTCAGAGATCATTCAGCTAGGCATTAATAGGCAAAATATTGACCAAATTGACTTTTAAAAGTGTCTTAGAAGATCTACATATATAAATATACACTTTTTTCACTGTCGCACAGAGAGATGAGATTCAACAAAGCCGAACTCGATGTGCCATATTAAAATACAGTTACTGTATAATTTTAATTGATTATCGAGTTCTTGTGAACACTAATCATGGTCTAGCGGCAGTTCTTTGACGTCGCCGATCTCGGAGCATGTGTCGTCGTTGTCAGAAGTGTAGGAGATGACGAAGCGCAGGCGGACGGGCGGCGCGGGCGTGGGCCGGCCGATCAACATCACCTGTGTGATGGCCGGCGGCGGCAGGAACGGGTTGTACTGCGGTAGAGTTGTACCTGATGGCGTTAGCAGACGAACTTTGCAACACTGAAAAAGAAAGAACTTGATAAGTAGTGTTTTTTGGGTAGAGATGACCCGCGTAGAGATTAACTATGATAATATAGCCCGCCCCTCCAAAATTCAAAACGTTTGAAAGTATTTACAAAGCGCCACCAAGACTCACAACGCATGTGCGTCATGAGACGGCCGTCAAACAAAAACAAATCCACGGATTTGTTGCTAGACTAGTGGCGTCATTAATCGCTCTTTTTTATTAGTATGGCGCTGCACTGACGTTCTCTATGAAAACGACACGTGCGTTGTCTTGTGCGATCGGCTAGTTATGATTTGTTGGTACTCGTAATCGAGTACTGATTGCACAAAAACTATGAATAAATTCGACGAATACGAAGACGATTACTTACTTAAAAAAACTACATACAAACTCTTTCGTAAGGATGTGACTAACACATTGAAACAGTAATTTGGAGGGGCGAGCCATGTTATCGTAGTATCTCAAAGGCTCCAAGTATTTTAAAGGAAATTTCTAATCCATTGCTTCATTTGTTAAAAAAAATCGTCTGTTTGACAACGTAATTAGGTACGCAATTAATGTTTTTAAACTGTCGAAATGAATGACATTTTGCCATTGTATGTGCGTTACGGAATTACCATGCGGATGGTATAGATAGGGAGGAAATTAATTCTTGAGATGATGGAACAGTCAGTGCCAGATTAACCACGTAGCAAGAGTAGCAATTGCTACGGGCCCCGCGCATCAAACCAGCCAACACCTCCGCCTGAGCGTAATTTTTTGAATGAAACTTATTAAGACGAGGTGTATTAAATTTACTTGATGTCACATAAACGTGAAACAAACGTAACACCTTTTCCGATCATATAGGTACCAAAAACTAATTTTCTTTTACCCTAATTATTTTAACCACTATACAACATTATTTTTAGTATATGTGAAACCTGAATATAGTTTGTTCAGAATAAGGAACTGAATCGATATCAATCATTTTTACACCATGTTATATTTTGTTCCAAAAATATTTAAGTGTGATGGAAATGTTATCCCCATTTAATTACTTACAATACAATCGCCGTACGATTAGGTACCTATTGTCAAATTATTATCAATGAGCGCAAGACGACCCTGGAGGCGCGGGGGCGCCGTTAGCATGTTTTTGTACGGACGACCCGGTAACATAACAACCTTATAACTTTGTGATTTTTCATGATACAGTTTTGAAATTTTGTACATAGATTCTTTACATAAAAATACTAGACACGTGTTTCGGGTTTCGCATATACTAAAAATTATGTTGTATATTTAAGAACCCATAGCAGATCAAGGGCCCTTCGATAGAATTTGCTACGGGCCCCAACAGCACGGCACGGCACTGCTAACAGAGATTTTTGAAAGGAGCAGACATGGGTCGACCTAAGTAAAGACAAGGACAGGAAGAATTACAGATGAACCACTACCTATCATTAATTGTACGGGATTTTTGTTGAAAGACTTGTGGCTAGGTAAAAACAGCCGCACGGGTCAATCCATCAGGTTAAGTTACGCTTGCGGCGGTTGGTCCGTGGTCGGGTGACCATCTTTACATACCAAGACCCCTCCGTGCCTCAGAAAGCACGTTACCCCGTTGGTCCCAGCTGTCATTCGTGGATCTTTGCGGGTCGTCAGAATCCCGATAGTCTGACAACCAGGGGAGACACCCTGGTTGTGTACTCCGAAGCGTTATTCCGAAGTATCGGCCGAATGTTTGGCCGTTTTATAACTTCGATAGTTTCCTTTTTAGACTGTAGCGTCTTTACCCGACTTCAAGTCACATTTTTGGCATTGGCTTAGCTCTTTGACTGTCGTTTGTTTTTTTCTTTCGCCGTAATCAGCCATAGTTAACTGTAGTTAAGAAACAGCCGAACATTCGGCCGATACTTCGAATTTACGTTCGTAGTAGACCCCCTGTATTGCCAAGGGGTATCGTATTACCCAGTAACTGGGTTATGGAGTTCAGATAGGCAGTCGCTCCATGTAAAAAACTGGTATTCAGCTGCATCCGTTTGGACTGAAAGCTGACCGCAACGTAGTTGGGAAAATGCTGGGCAGATTAGTGTGTGTACTGGATTTTCGTTGTTAATATGAATATTCAGTGTATTCCCGTTCGCCATATCCCCGTCACGGGTACAGCGGGACGTGATTAAATTTGTTTCCCGTTGTCCCCATCGTACGAAGTAAACCTTTTTTAAATCGATCGATGGCCCTGTATGGGGCCCCGATCTGGGCGGCTGACCTGACGGCCGGGAGCATCGCAGTCCTGCGCAAACCGCAGAGAGCGATGGCCGTCAGAGTCATCAGGGGTTATCGCACGATCTCCTACGAGGCGGCTTGCGTACTGGCCGGATCCCCGCCATGGGACCTCGAGGCGAAAGTACTCGCGTCACTGTATCGGTGGCGCGAGGAAGCGAGGGCGCGGGGCGAGTGGCTGATGCAGCGACATGTGGAGTTGCGTCGGTCACAGCTTCGCGCAGCCCTGGTGGCGGAATGGCGGGACAGGCTTTCACGCCCTACCGCCGGCCTCGCCACCATCGAGGCGGTCCGGCCAGTGCTCGAACCCTGGCTCGGGAGGAGGCACGGCTCCCTGTCGTTTCGGGTGATGCAGGTGCTCTCGGGGCATGGTTGCTTCGGGAAGTACCTGTGTCGCATAAACAGGGAGCCGGACGCCCGGTGTCGGGGTCGCCGTGCCCCCGTAGAACGGGGACACGGCGAACGGGGACAACGGGAATACACGGAATATTCGATCAAACAATCAAAATAAAGGTTTGTGTTGCGGACAAAAATATAAGTACTACAAAACGTACCTTAGGAACCACAGCCTGAAACCTAAAATCTAGGATTGGTTTCTTATTTTTGTTCGTCGTCGATATTACGATCACGTTAACATCAGGCCTTGGTTTATCTTTACAAAAGTGTAACACTACTGTAAGACCATTTTCTTCTTCAAATATCGTCATAGGAGGAACATTTCCCGACGTTACGTTAGACAGAGACACATCTATGTCTGTCAATGGCTTCACTTCAATTTTAGTCTTCTCTCTCTTTTCTTCTGTAGAATTAGATTCAATGCTTTCTGTTGGAGATGTGTTCTTACATTTGGCGTCGTCTAATGATATACTTAAGTCCAATATGTTGTCTATAGGAGAGTCAGTCGCAGTGCTTAGGTTTACTTGTGAAGTGCTGGGTCCATCTGTAATGTCTACAATGAGATCATCCGGTGGGGAAGGCTTGTTCGCTAGTTTACACGGCTCAGTAGTCGGTTTGGGTTGTTCTTCTGGCTTTTTGGTAAAGAAGTCTAGGTCAAATAAAGCGCCGCCGTTTGTCGACGAAGCGAGCTCGTGTTTGGGTGACGCTAACGCGTTCATTGGTATTTTCTTTGATGTTTTACTGAAACAAATTGTATGTTGTAACTCAATTTACTTTATAAATTGCGTGTTTGAATAAAGTGTATGTATGAAGCTAAGTATTATGTACCCATTAAAAGTTTCGAGACGTTTCACGTGACCAGGTAATGACTGCTTTATAAGTTGTTCGCCGAGTGAGTCCAGCTCATTCCAACCTTCCGCTTTATTTGGTTTATCTCCTAAAAGATCCACGTCTTCTGCAAATAATAAACGAAAATGTTGGATAAAATAATTATTGTCTTTCCCATTTCCCAGTGATGGGACAGCATAAAACTAATATATATATATATATACAATATTAGTTTTTGTTTATACTAAACCCGAAAAGGGGTCATTGTACTCATCATTTTGAACAATTTTTCTATGGGACCAACCTTGAAATCGCGAAAAAAAAATCAGCTGTTCCATACATTTGTGTTCACTTAAATCGACAAAATGCAGAACAGCTGATTTTTATTTCGCGATTTCAAGGTTGGTCCCATAGAATTTTTTTTTCAAAATGATGAGCACAATGACCCCTTTTCGGGTTTAGTATAAACAAAAACTAATGTTGTATATACAATATGTAACAAAAACCCTGTTGTTCCTTCTACCTACGTTTTAAGAATCGGTATACATACGTAATAAAGCAAGTCATTTATTAAAACTGTTCAACAAAATAGTTAAAATAAATATTTAATTATTAATATTTGTAATGCCTTTCTAACATCTTCATTCTTTGATTTTGACTTCTCGACTAGCCAATACTTAATTTTTTTAAATTATAATTCTACCAATGTTGTGCTTGTAGGTTAATGTAGACGTCCCTAAAAGGAACAACAGGGTTTTTGTTACATACTGTATACAGGGTGGAAGGGACATCGACGCGAATCCGTTTACCATGGATTCAGTACATCATTCTTGACCCCCCTGTGTTAAAATTTCTCGTCGGTAATTTAAAAAAAGTGACCGCTTGACCATGGAATAAGTAAAACACTCATGGAATTAGTAAGTACTATATAGTTAAGATTGTAAGAGAGAGGATCTAATTTCGACCAATTATGGGCCACTAGAAAATATTATTTGTTAAAAAAAAATCTTACCACTAGGCATCAAACTAACAGGTTTCAATGGCTCCACAATATTTGATTCGCTTCCACTTGAGAATATGTCACCAAGTTCGTCAATAGCCGTATTTTTAGTAGCAATACTTTTAGTCGTGGCATCATCTCCCTTCCCCACATTTCCTGCGAAGTCCAGTAGGGTGTCACTATTCAACGCTTGTCCTTGTTGCGTGCTTGTTCCTTTGGCATTACCTTTCTTCTTTTCCTTTGTAAGTTTAACATATGCGTCATATTTTATGAAGACTTCGTCTAAAACGTCACTGGCTTGTAGAATATCATCTAGAATGTGCAAATAAATATTAAGATTTAAAATAAGAAATAGCAATGATGTTAGGGTGCAGTTAGCTTTGGTGGTGAATGATACTAGTTCTTTCTCTGTAATACACTGACTGGACAGGTCCACTCAATCTGTGTGGTTCTTTCATCGAAATACCACTTCAGACACCAATCTACATGGTCTTCACATGATCTGACCAAGATTATGTCTGGACATTAAAATTGACCTCTGAGTTCGTTTCGGCCTTCCTTCTCAGAATATTCAGATAGGAAACGCCGACCGTTTTTAAAATATGATTGACGTGTAAAATATTTGTACAAACTTATTTACATAAATAAAATCATTTATCATTTAATATGCAGAAGCTCTGTAGTGCTGGAAACTATAATAATCTGATAAACTATTCGCAAAGATTGTACACTATATTCTATGTTTTTTGAGGTAATAAATGAACACAGTAGCAGCATCATAATTTTGTAGGCATTTTTCTATAGGTTGGTACCAATAGGAAAATGTTGATTTTCGGAACCTCAAACTCTGCCTTACGACTCAGATATATGCCAGTGAACTTGAGTGGTTAGCTTGCGTGTTCTGAACTGAGCTCACGCAACGCGGCGTACGTTCAGCCAGTAATAGAACTCGCCCATCAAGGAGCGCTGTCCCCATTTTGACGCATTATTAATTTATTATACACAAAACAAAAAATATTTTAATAAAACGCGTATACTAAAAGATCAATAATTAAATTATGTTTAAATTGGTGAAGGTTTCAGAAAAATACGCTTGGTAGATTTTGCACCATTCTCGGTTTTTTATCCGCGTTAGACATAACTTTACAAATTAATTTCACTATGTAATATAAACATAATCTAAAATATTCACATCGTCATTGAAAAAATGCTCTAATTTAACATATTTTTTTTTAAATCATTATGACTACTCGTTTAGACGTGATCTTCAGTATAAAATCATTAAAAATCGGTTATCGTCGCCATAAGGTAAAGCGAAAAGACAGGCAAAAACGCGCTAAGGTGTGACAACTGTATGAAGTTTCTAGTAATCTAATAGGTATTAATGTAAAGTAGCATTCGCCTAGTTACTTAGAAAAAAAATATCATCCCCGTTTTACGTGCTAGGGAGGTACCCTAAAAAAATATATTTTTCATGATTTTATTTTACGACTTTTTCAGCCTGAATAATATGTATACCCATGCCAAATTACAGCGTTCTAGGACTAAGCGTCACCGAGCTACGCTGGGGACAGACGGACGGACGGACAGACAGACAAACAGACGGACATGGCTAGGGCTTTTTTAGGGTTCCTTGTTTACTACGGAACCCTAAAAAAGGTACGTCCGGCGCACCCTAACTGTAGCTGTAGGGCTGACACTACTACGAGTCTTGCTGAAAGGTTAATCTTTAATATTTAACCACGTCAAGAACAAGAGTATGGTTGAGGTAAGATCTGCGCTGGGATAAGATCGTACCAATAAACAAAAATCCCCACTTTTTACGTGCTCCCCGTAAAAAAAAAAGCGTGTTGACCACGCACAATGAAGGGTTCAGTAGTTGGGATAAATTTATCCCAAGAATAAGCTTAACATTGTAATTTGTAGTTGAAAATCATGATCCCCCAAACATTCCAACTGCAAATGTAAGTTTGTACGCACAATATTGAGTGATTTACCATGTTATTTTAAGATAACAGACTTCTTATAGATTTTTCTGTAATCTATAAGCAAAGAACTATTTTCTGTATTTTTATCAAAATTGTATGCTCACAAGTTTCGGAGATAAGGGGGGGAATGGTCATTTTTCATCTATTTTCTTAAAAAATTTCAAAAGTATGTATTTTAAAATTATAAAAAAAATATACAAGACCTTTCATTTGATGTGTCACACGGCACAGTCAGTAAAACATTTTTTTTAAATTTTCTAATTTGCCCCCCAAAAGTGACCTCCATATTCAAAATTAGTTTATTTACGAAACACGTCCGTGTTTGGGTCACAGAAGTTCATATGCGTACCAAGTTTAAACTTTATCGGTCCAGAGGATTCAGAGCAAATCAGGTGTGACAGACAGACAGACAGATACACAAGTGATCCTATAAATAAGGGTTCCTTTTTTCCTTTTGAGGTACGGAACCCTAAAAATAGCAACCGTAACTCGGCAAAGTTTGTAGCTATCATTTATTTTCTTCTAAAAAATACGAGCCGTCACGGGACGACTGCCAGATGTGAAACATCGCACTACACACACATTTACACACTACTACATATATACTTTACAGTGGCCGATCACCACGCGGCATGCGTCGTCGCCCCGCCAGCAATCGGTTTTACGTGCGCATATACAATTCAAATTAAATTAGCCAGCGAAACTCCACAGACGTGATGGGTATCGATATCTAAACGCGACACAAAATAATAAAAAAGATTTTAAAAAAAATGGGGTCAACGGAGCGCTGCTAATGTTGTTACTTAAAGTATGAGTTGTTAAAATCTGTTTTCTTTTGTTTTATCATGTTTAAATATCGGTACCCATCACGTCTGTGAAGAATACAGGAAAAAAATAAACAGTTTTTTAAAATGACTATAAAAATAGCGGTTGAAACCCAACAAAAATACTCATCAAATGAATTTCTTTTTGTTTGATCATGTTTAGATTTCGATACCCATCACGTCTGCGGAGTTTCGCTAGTTAATTTAATTTGACCCTGTAGATGTTTCACATAAAAAAAAAGATAGAACACATACAGCGCAATTAGTAGCCAGCACAGTATCAAGGAACAGATAATCTCTCATACAACAGAGCTTCGAGATAACAGCGACGACTCAGGTGCTAAGCTTATCAGCGCCACATACTAAAATGACATGCACTATCTGTGTTCATCTGGATCAGTTTATTAGGTGCCTACATCCGGTATTTGAGCAATTAATTTTCGGTGAGAACAAGGTAGGTATATGAATAGTTTGAACGGAAAAACAGGATAATTGGACTATTTTCCTGTTTTTTTTAAACTTAGTAATACTTTATACTACTCGTATGTAGTCTAAAGCAGCCGTTCCTAAACGTTTAAGGATACGGAACTCTCGACAAATCCCTTTCATTTTATGGAACCATACATACATTCAAAGATAACAAATATGAAGGTATAAACTAAAATAAACTAGCTTCTGCCCGCGACATCGTTCGCGTGGAAGTCGCAAAACACCACAATATACTAAAATAACAGCCACATTTGCCGTCCGCGCTTCGTTACGACTTACGTGCGTTCTGACTTTGTTTTTTCTCATCTCCTAAGGGTCGTAGCGCGGTGTTAAATAGCCTATAACCTTCCTAAAGAATTAGGCTATAAAAAGCAAAATAATTTTTCATATTGACTGGTAGGTAGTTACAGAAAATAGCGCGTTCAAACCAACGAACTATTCAGCTTTTTATATTAGTATTGATTATTTTAAATTTCGGGGCCGCTACGTGTTTTTAGCTATTCCTAAAGTGGATTCCGCGGAACCCAAGAACTCGTCTAAGGCATCTGTCAACGAGAAGCGAGTGCGCGACGGCGACGACCACTCGCTGGTTTGATATACCAAGCGTGAGTCTGTCAACGAGTGTTCTGTCCGTCAAGCGAGCGTCGCTGAGCGAGTACTCTCTTTGATAGCTCGTTTCGCTGCTACAAACGAGTACTCGCCGGCGGCGGTGTGAACAGTCAGCGATTAATATACGAGTATGTATGTCTTTTACTTAGACGGGACAAACAATCTTTTATACGTTTCTTGAGCGACTAAATCGTTGATAGCTTGTCGATTCCTCGTCGGCGATGCGAGAGGTACCTTATAGATAATTATTTACCGCCTGTCAAGCAAAACGCGCACGTGGTAACACATGCGAAACGTGCACGCGGTAACACAAGCGAAACGCGCACGCGGTTACACAAGCGAAACGCGCACACGGTAACACAAGCGAAACGCGCACACGGTAAAACAAGCGAAACGCGCACGTGGTGATTGTGTGTAACAAACAAGCACTACCTACACACATTACAGTGATAGTGATTGGGTGTAACAAACAAGCACTACACACATCACAATGATAGTGATTGGGTGTAACAAACAAGCACTACACACATCACAATGATAGTGATTGGGTGTAACAAACAAGCACTACACACATCACAGTGATAGTGATTGGGTGTAACAAACAAGCACTACACACATCACAGTGATAGTGATTGGGTGTAACAAACAAGCACTACACACATCACAGTGATAGTGATTGGGTGTAACAAACAAGCACTGAACACATCACAATGATAGTGATTGGGTGTAACAAACAAGCACTACACACATTACAATGATAGTGATTGGGTGTAACAAACAAGCACTATACACATCACAGTGATAGTGATTGGGTGTAACAAACAAGCACTACACACATCACAGTGATAGTGATTGGGTGTAACAAACAAGCACTACACACATCACAATGATAGTGATTGGGTGTAACAAACAAGCACTACACACATCACAATGATAGTGACTGGGTGTAACAAACAAGCACTACACACATCACAGCGATAGTGATTGGGTCTAACAAACAAGCACTACACACATCACAGTGATAGTGATTGAGTGTAACAAACAAGCACAACACACATCACAGTGATAGTGATTGGGTGTAACAAACAAGCACTATACACATCACAGTGATAGTGATTGGGTGTAACAAACAAGCACTAGTTACACACATCACAGTGATAATGATTGAGTGTAACAAACAAGCACAACACACATCACAGTGATAGTGATTGGGTATAACAAACAAGCACTACACATATCACAGTGATAGTGATTGGGTGTAACAAACGAGCACTACACACATCACAATGATAGTAATTGGGTGTAACAAACAAGCACTACACACATCACAATGATAGTGATTGGGTGTAACAAACAAGCACTACACACATCACAGTGATAGTGATTGGGTGTAACAAACAAGCACTACACACGTCAGTGATAGTGATTGGGTGTAACAAACAAGCACAACACACATCACAATGATAGTGATTGGGTGTAACAAACAAGCACTACACACATCACAATGATAGTGATTGGGAGTAACAAACAAGCACTACACACTTCACAATGATAGTGATTGGGTGTAACAAAGAAGCACTACACACATCACAGTGATAGTGATTGGGTGTAACAAACAAGCACAACACACATCACAGTGATAGTGATTGGGTGTAACAAACAAGCACTACACATATCACAGCGATAATGATTGGGTGTAACAAACCGGTCCACTCACTGAGACTGTCGTACTGCGTCTCCGCCGAGGCCAGGCGTTGGAGCGCCAGTCTTAGGCCTCCACAGGACACATGTAGTTCATGGATCAGCTGTTCTTCCTCCGGGGACGCGTCTTCAGCGTTAGCGAGTAGTTCGCGCAGGAGCATCGCACTATCTAACGCATTGCCAACTTCTTGGGCACGACGACTACTTTCTTCGTTTCGACGCTCTTCCTGAGAGTGAATGTGGTTCAGTTAGGATATGTCTTGGTTAGAGAATGATAAGTTGGCTGTATCCACTTCAAGCTCATGACCGCTTTGCATACACTCTTAAATATTTGTTGATTATAGGCGACATATTATTATGCATATTTCGACTTAACAGAACGCCAATCAACGAACAGACCGATTGAATGAATTACAACGTGTTTTTCTAAAAGTTGCAAAGCTGCATATAAAGATCATTTTAATAGAAATTTTGTTTATTCTGACTTGTGGTTGGTTCTTATACTTTCTAGACAACTCACAACAATCAAATACCATCCAGGCATGTCTAGTTTCATGCCCATAATCATCTCTTTAAAGCTTAGTTTAGTTAATGATAAGAGGTCTTGCAGTAAGGTCAGTTAGATTAGTTCAATTAACCTTATTAGGCTTACAATAGGAAATAATGTCATAAGGAAGACAGGAATGCTTAAAACCTTTTATGAACAGAGGGTGAACAGTAGTCTGTAATGAAATTAATAGGTACTAATAAGACACATATCACATGACATGTTGCGCCGATGCCAAATAAATGGGATAAGGCAGGAGAATGATGATGAATAAAAGAAATGTACGATTTTTTTTAAACCCATATTTTATTACAAAATAAGGTTTATCTTCAGACCCAGGTTTAAAAAATGGAGCCATTATTGAATTTCGAACTATATTCCGAGTATGGTAAAGTTCCTAAACACAAAACTGACAACTTAGTACAGAACTAAGTTTTCAGTTTTCTATCGGTATTTCAATCACTGTTACATTCTTATTACAAAAACTGGCTCCATGGTTTAAGCCATGTCAAAATATAAATCTTGTTTTGTAATAAGGTGGATAGGGTTCCTGCTCTCTGAAAATTCTAAGAAATAGGAGTTTTATTTTTTTTTAATTTATTTCAAATAGTTGTTACCAGTTTTATATAATACTTATAATAATTTCCTGTTACAGAAACAGGTCTACAAACTTTCATAATGTTATTATTCAATTTCTTATCATTGAGCCTTATTCTCATTCAATAATTCATGTAGCAATATACTTACTTCTCTAACCATAGTTTTGATAAGCCTGTTTGCATGTTGGATGTCCTCAGGCTTTTTGCTCTGTAGTAACTTCTGTAACAATTTAGACTTTTCCTCATCTTCAAATATGGCATCCTTGGACCTGTTCCGTGGAGGCAGCGCATCTTCAGGAGGTAAAGGAGGCGGAGTCTCCTTCACTACCCCCTGATTTTTAAGCATATCATAAGCTACCTTGAATTTGGATTCTTTTGGGTATTCAATTGACCAAGCGTGAAGCAGTTGTAGTACCTAAAATAAAAGTACACAATTTAAAATTGTATTAGAGGAAAAAGAACATGTTTAATTAACATATCATTGATAGTTAATACCAACATAAAATGCCAACTGTGTAAAGATTTACAAGATGTTTTAACACGGTATTATAATATTTAAAGTTATCAAAGCATTAATGCTTTGAGAGAATAAAAATGAATTATTGTTACAGCTTTTAGACTAATAATCTTCTCACTGCTCTTAGTGTATTTCTATATCACTATGGTATCGATAGCTAGCATAGGTTCATATATTTGCAACAAAACATTTAAGAAGTAAAGTTTTATAATAAAAGTGTTCTTACCCTAGTCCGCACTTCAGGGGAAGTTCGATCAGCAAAATACTTAGGTGAAACTAACTTTATCATTTCATTGAGGAATCGGAATTTGCCGACTTCGGCGTGGAAACCGGCATCACAACGTCGCATGCAACGATCTAGCATTGAGAGAGCGAGTAGAGATTCGCGAGCGTTCGGAGTGTGTATGCGGGCTGCCAGGGCCTGGGCCGCCAGCTGCGGGCCCTCCGCAGAGTCCCGCATCACCGCGCAAAACGCTTCTAACGCCGCAGCATCCGGACATGGCAGAGGTTCATGTGTAGCTTTTACTAAGCAAACGAACAAATACATTCTCATTAAGTAGTTAAAACTTTATAAAACATGGGAAATACCATACAAAAAATACTTACAAATTAAAGCTTCCAAACTGATTAACGTCACATTCATTTTTTCCAAGGAGAAACAGTTTTCGAATTTTATAAATAAAATATGTAAAATTTTTGTTCATTTCGTTTCAGATCAAGTTGACATTTTGCAGGTGTTGTGTTGCTAGATTAAAGTCAGGTGGTTCAATCTTAGTACAAAAAACTGGGGAAGTCAGTGGTTACAATGATACTAAATCACGAAGTATATTATAGTCCTTATGCGAACAAGATGAAAGGTGTTCTTTTTTATTTTGTCGGGTTACAACATGATTTGTTGAAAACTATGGCTACAAGATGGCAGTTCTGCACTAATGTTCACTAAAATTCTAACAGATGGCACTAAACAAAATCGAACATTGACAATTTTGTAAGGCTGATTGCTACTAAAATAGTAGATTTTATTATAATTTGTGACAAATACTTATCCATTCCAAAGATATTAATAGTACATAATTTGTAAATAAGACATTTGTTTGTTTTTGGGAAATTATAACAAATATTCCGAAAACGTTTAACAATTTCTGTAATAACTTTACCCCAGTAGAATGCAGCGATGGTAGAATTTCATTGGTGGTCTATTTATCAATAAACTGGTAGCCCCAAACGCAAATGTCTGCCTGCTGATGTCTGACGCTTGCGCCGGTTTCATGCGATATTTTTGTGTTCTTTCTGTGCATTCTATGTTTCGTTGTGCAAATGTGCATTTGATTTTGTCGTTGAGTTGAGCTTTAGTTCCTCCGCCTAATCCATAATAATTGTGACCAGAAAGGAATTTTGTGTGATCTTAAACCAAAACTGAAATAGGACGCTGGTACATAAAGTGTTGTGTTTGAGATAGGACTCTTAATACATCTGTTTTATTGCACCATGTCTTCGGACAAGTACTGCTGTGTTCCAGGGTGCAAGGATAGTGGAGGTATTTCAGATTTAGTTATAGTTATTTCACTTGCGTGTTGAAAGTAAAAACTTTATAATATTGCACAAAGGCGGACAATCTCAGATTGTCATCTTTGGTCAAGTCATATTGATACTGTACCATTTGCACCCATCGTCCCAAAGTTCACCAACATTGTAGCACAGCTATTAGCCTGACTATTGCTTATTAATGGTTGAGATATTGACGGTAGAACAAAATTAGTGATTGTGAACTTGACTTAGTTATTTCCCCATTTTAAGGACTACATTATTTATTTTAGGTATGCGTCAAGTGCTCCATGGGTTCCCAAACCCAGAAAGAGATAGAGAACGCTTCAACACATGGCTGTATGCGATTGGTAGTGACATCTTGGGCTTGGCAAATGAGCGCATATTTAAGTACCGCCGTGTGTGCCGCTCACACTTCGAAGATAAATATCTATGCCGTAACAACAAAATCAGCAACATTGCTGTGCCAACATTAAATATGCCAGGTTTGTATAAATCATCATTGTACATAATGGAATATAATCCACTGTGCTGTGTATGTATTCCTGCAACCTAATTACGTAACACACTTGGAGAAGGAATCGGTTTAATTTTGAAAGATCAACAACATTCATTGCATTATTTATGTTGTTGAGCAGACAAATTTTTCGAAATTATGAAGCAATGGATTATCAATATGCTTCAAAATCATTCAGATTATGATTCTATCAATCATGTTACTCAATTAGGGTGCTGTTTGGATTTATGTTGATGCTGTAGTAATTTGTGGCTCTATTTAGATAATGTTCTTTCTTTCAGCACCATTGTCACTGAAGAGATTTACATCTGGTAATAGAAAGCCATTACAGCAAGTTCTGGAGCTGCCATCAACATCATCAGGTACCTATTTAAACTCTTAAATTTGTAAAAAAACACAATTTAAATATTTTTGATTATATTACTCATGATGTATTTTTCTTCCAGGTCCCACTCTAAATTTTGAATATATGCCACTTACTTCAACGCACATTGGAAAGGATGTAGTACAAAAAGAAAATGTTGGTAAGTATTTCTGATTTCATTAAACATTATTTTAATTTTTGTAGTTTTTTGCGACTTCGTTCACGTGGAAGTCGATAAAATAAAGCCCATGTTACTTGCTGATAATGTAGCTACATCTATGTGAAAGATTTAAAAAAAAATCAGTTATGTATTTTATGAGTTTACAAACAAACATACAAAACAATCTTTTCTCTTTCTATTATTAGTTTAGATAGAGAGCATCATTCATCATGAAGCTTTCTTTCACTGCTATATGAGATTGTTTGAGAAACGGAGGTTAGGAGTTAGGAGGTTCCTCTCTCTGGAGCCCTGACCGCCAGTAGCTTGGACCTTGTTCCCGATACCGGTGGTCTACTATTTTTTATATTTTGAAATGTTTTTATATTTTTTTAATATTCTGATATTTAAAAATATAATTTATATGTATTTTTAGTGAAATAAAGGAGATAATAATAATATTAATTCAATATGTTTTTAAAAAACTGACCAGTTGTTGGCCTTACACTATACTATATAATTATTTATACTGTATAATAAAATGTTGGCTCGCATATTCTAAAAATGAAATAAACTTATATTTCAGATCCGGACACTCCAGTGCATGAGCACATGCCATTTGGAACTCCTCCGATACCCAAGAAAAATATTAAAGAAAATCTTGGTAAGTTTGAAGTGTCCACAAAATAAAACGAGTTTTAATTTAAAAAACTAAACTTATTGAAAATATTATTTGAGTTTTGGCTTCTCCACAGTTGGGTTCAAATCAACTGATATCCAGCAAAAGTTCTGACAACTTCGTATGACGTATCAAGCTATACATTTCCAGTATAAGCTGACTCATTGTACGAAAAGCCTTATACAATGCGAGGTCAGCTAAAACTAGAAAATATAGTTAGATATGTCGTTGTGTTTATGTATATAAATCTTCATTTGCTAATGTAATAATTATTATGAATAATACAACATTGGCGCAACATACATAGTTATGCTATAAAGTCTTACAATTATTAATTGCAGGTCCCGGGCCTTTGATGCAGGAACAAGTTCCATTTTCAAGTACTCTAGAAACAAAAAACCAGCAAATTCTTGGTAAGTTTGATATATTTTATGTAAACAACTTAAGAGGGATGCGCTAAGGTAGCCCGCGAAATTTAAATTTTCTCAAGTTTTTAGGGTTCCGTTCCGTACCTGACGAGGAAAAAACGGAACCCTTATAGGATCACTTCGTTGTCCGTCTGTCAGGCTGTCAAGACCTTTTTTCTCAGGAACACGTGTAGGTATCAAGTTGAAATTAATATCAAATACGTAAGTCCATGGTCCCTTGGAGCTCTAAAAAAATCAAGCTTCTAAGTCAACGCAATAAAAAATACGGTGATTTAAGCCAGATTATTGCGACATATTGCGATACTCGCAAATAAATCAAAACCTACAGGGTACTTCCCGTTGACCTAGAATCATGAAATTTGGCAAGAAGCAAGGTCTTACAGCAAAAATATAGGAAAAGGTCCTAAAATTGTAAATTTGTCTGTCTGTCCGTCTGTCAGTCTGTCAATACCCTTTCTCAGGAACGCGTGTATGTATCAAGTTGAAATTAATATCAAATACGTAGGTCCACGGTCCCTTAGAGCTCTAAAAAAATCAAGCTTATGCGACATTATTGCGACATATTTCGATACTCGCAAATAAATCAATATCTATAGGGTACTTTCCGATGACTAAGAATCATGAAATTTGGCAAGAAGCAAGACTCGCGACCGTAACAAATATGTATTTACAGAATTATAATCATTAGAACTATTAATACATCTCTTTTAGTTAGATTTGTCCTTAAGAGATTTGTTACAAACAAATCTAACTTTGTTTATGTAGCTGTTTGTTAATAGCATAAATAAATAAATAATGTTATTTTGTTTTGGATAAACATCTTTTAGTTTGATTCTTAAAACCAAGTCGCTTGGCTTTTTTTGTGAGTCGTATTTTTTTACTTATAGTATCTTTATACTAGCTGCGCCCCGGGGTTTCACCCGCATAAGTCTCGATCCCTCGATACAAAGTATCCATGTCCTAACCCAGGTCATGATTTACCCATGTGCCAAATTTCATCCAAATTCGTTCAGCCGTTTTGGCGTGAAAGCGAAATAAACAAACTCACTTTCGTATTTATAATATTAGTTAAAAGGATTAAGTACCAACTATTTTAAGGAATGTTACTGAAAATATGTGAAATAATTAACATATTTTTTTTTTCTATTTTACAGGAGAAAAGAGAGTAGTCAGGAAAACTACAAAAAAGGTATTCCTTACAAATGTGGAAAAAGAACTGCATCAAAAACTTGTTGCTGCAAGAATAAAAATAAGCAAAATAAAAAATAAACTAAGAAAACAGTCAGCCAACATAAAAGCAGCAAAAAAAATTGCATCTAGTCCTGCAGTCCTAGATACCTTGGAAAATTGCACAAGTACTGCTAAATTATTAATGCAAATGCAATGGCGGGAGGACCGAAAAAAGGAAAAAGGACGACGTTTTACATTACAGGAAAAAATTGCCGCTTTATCAATTTTCAAGCAAAGTCCCAAAGGGTATCGATTTTTCAGGAAGATTTTTATTTTGCCTGCTCAGCAAACTCTCATAAAATTAATTCAAATGAGTAATCTCAAGCCTGGGATTAACAAAAACATTTTCTCGCAATTAAAAACCAAAGCTAGCCTTATGAAAATAGAACAAAAGCTGTGTGTACTAATGTTTGACGAAGTCTCACTGAAGACCAATATCACATATCAGGAGAGAAAAGATAAAATAACAGGTCTTGTTGACAATGGGCAAGAAAGAAAGGGTGAATTTGCAGATCACGCCCAAGTTTTTATGGTACGCGGTCTAATTTATAATTATAAACAGCCAATTTCGTACACATTTGCATCAAGTGCAACCAAGGGACCCGAGCTGGCGAAACAAATTAAAGCAGTAATAGCAGGCTTGCAAGAAGCAGGGTTGATAGTGGTTGCTTCAGTATGTGACCAGGGCACCAACAATAGACAGGCTCTCAAACTGTTGGTTAATGAGACCAGAGGAATATATTTAAGAAAAGGAGAGGAACCAAAAGAAAACATAATTCTAATAAATGGCCAAGAAATCATACCTCTCTATGACCCCCCACACCTTCTCAAAGGAATTAGAAATAACCTCCTGAATAAAAAATTAGAATACACCACAAAAGAAGGTGTTACCAAAACTGCAAAATGGTCTCATTTACAAAAGCTGTATGATGAAAACCCAGGTTACAAGGGCATTAGATTGATCCCAAAATTAACGGAAAATCACGTCAACCCCGAAAAATTAAATAAAATGAAAGTGAAATTCGCCTCACAAATATTTAGCCGTACTGTGGCATCTAACATGGGATATCTAGCAGGTAATGTTTGGTTTAATTTATTAGTTATGTTTGGTTTAGATTAGCAAAGTGCTAGGCATGATGATGGTGATGACTCAGCCAGTTTAGTTAGGTTAATGAATAGAGAAAAACAATCTGGCTAATTATGTTATTGAAATATGTATATATAAAATGTGTAAGTACTTTAAAATGAATATAAATAAATGCCCATTTCAAATTTCCAAAACGTCATTCAGTTTTTTTATATGTATAATTACATAAAAAGACTATGTACTAAAAGATATATAACATTTAGTATGTATTAGAATTACACATGCACATGCAATAGTATTACATTGCTGTACGCCATTCCCAGCGGTTTTGTCTATGTGGGTGAAAAGGATAATTATAATTTATTTATTGATTGTGACCAATTAAAAATTAACTTTGCTATATTGCACTATAATTATACTATTGAGAGTTAATAATACCCCAAAGATTTATTCTTTATTTTTTATACTGTGCTTGTGGATCACTTAAATGTCAAATACAACAATACCCTTCCTGATTAATAAGTTTGTTGGGATTATTTCCGTTGTTTATTGAATATTGGCATTTAATTGTATTTTTTTTTTCCGTTAATTTCAGATAAGAACATCCTCCCTACAGAGTGCAAGGAAACTGCTGACCTGCTGCTTTTCATGGACAACATATTTGACTCGGTGAATGGCAGTCATATGAAAAATAAAAACGCCAAACCCCTACTTGGCCCAGCTACGCCTAACTCTGTCCACCATAAAACGTGGGTGGAAGGCATAAAAATATTTAAATCCATGAAATTTATAACTTCAGCTGGTAAAGTAGAAACTGTTCCCTCTGTAACCAATTGGGTGTGGACACTAAATGGAATACAAACATTATTGAAAAAAATAAAAGATGATTTTAACGTGTCATCAGTATGGTTGCGGCACCTTAATCAGGACCCGTTGGAAAATTTTTTTGGCGCAGTGAGAAGCCAAGGGTGTCGTAACACTAACCCCACCTGTGATCAGTTTGAATCTGCTTTCGCCACACTGTTAATAAATAATTTAAGTAGTGTCCACACCCGTGGTAACTGTGAAGGAGACTTTTGCGACGCATTGCACTCTCTCATCATTAACGAAAATGCGAAAGCAACGTCGACCTACTCCTCATTTGATTTTTCAAAGGTTTTTGATTTTAATTTTACCCCACTAGAGGTAAAAGAAAGGGATCCCCGTGTTATTGCTCCAATACAATACATGAGCGGATATTTCTTAAAAAAAACCAAATCACAAATTTTTAAATCTTGCGCTGATTGCACTAATGATTTATCATCACAAAATGAAATAGAATACATTAAATATAGGGAATATGCAGGTCGACGATGGCTTTGCACTCCCAGCAAAGAATTAATACAATTAATTTCAAATATGCAAGACATAATAAATGAAATAATGAAAGAAAACATTGAAAAATGCAATTTAAAAGAAATTATTAAAACAGCGATCATTATATTTGTTGATTTTGAATTTATAAAATGTAAAACACATAAAAGTAAATTAACTGATTATTTGATTAAAATTGTCATTCGATGTATGGTATATAACTATTGTAAAAATATTAATAAAATATTAGCTGGGAGAAGGCAGGTTGATGATGATGAGGACAATCTACAGATAAAAGCCAAGAAGTTAAATAAGTGCTATAAAAGACACAAATAAACTTGTTTTGATTAATAAAATGTTTCATTTATAAATCCTTAAAAACCTACAGTACAACCATCCATGAAATTATGATAGTACCTATACATACGTACGTATGGCTTGCACCTACACAGGTGTAGCTATAGTTATAGATAGGATGAGAAAAGATTCATACTAGTGATAACAGATGGCGTTAGGGGCTAAGCATAAGTGGTTGCCCATTTTTACGCCGAAGATTGGTCTCTATGTCAGTATATTAGAATGTACTCTGTGATTAAAGTAGTAGCAAAATAAGAATACACAAGCAAACTTGCATTTTTTTATGTCCTAAAAGTATTCTACAAAATATTAGATATTTTTTAATAAATTGTATCTAAGCTACTAGAAAGAAACATTTAAATATTTTTACTTTATATACAAATTACAAGCAAACAAGGAAGTTATCTGTATGTTCCTTGCAAGCAAAATTGTTGAACGTGTTCGATTTAGGTTAAAAAAGCCAACCAAATAATTGATAGAGAGAAAATAGCTGATGGCTTTTTGTTGATAAGGGAATTTAGGCAGTGGGTTGTCATTACTTTAGCTTCCGTTGAGGCTTAAACAATCAGTTGATTTCGTTGAACTGATTAGATGATTTGGAGAATTCCAGACTACCACCAAACCTTCTATACTCACCCTTATATCTTTAGTGTAATAGATTTACTTAAATAGTTTTTTTTTTATAATGCTAAGCCAACTAAAATTATTATTTTTTTACCCCGCGGAAGAGTCCATACTTCCAATCATGATAGTCGGTCTTTTGTTCTGAGGTCGGTCTAGTCGGGAGTCAGGTAGTACTAGTGGAAACGAAATGGCCCATCATGGGCGGAAGTCGACCACTAGCTATCTAGAGTGGACGGGTGTAAGCGGAATGACCGAATGATCTAATAAAAACGTGACATTGGCTAAAACCATGCGTTATAAAAAGGAAAATGAAGTGGAGTTACGTCATTGAACTAGCAGCATGGTCCCTCCCTGACCCATGTGTCTAATCTATGCCTGACCCTAGCCTAGAAAAAAAAATCAATGGGTTGTCAATTTATAAATGTCACTGTCAAAAGACAATACTCTGGCTAAAAATAATCGAGTAAAAAACACTCAACGCATTTAGGTGTGAACAAAATGGCTATTTTTCGGCTATCCCGATTGGTGGCGCAATCTAAAAGCCTGACGAGACATGAAAACACCGTACAAAGGAGGACCGCCACGACTACCCCGACTGGTGCCATACTCCCCGAGCCAGAGAAGTCTCCGGGTGGTCTTTTTGGCATAATAATGGCTGTAGTGCCAGGCCTACTTATAGGAGCAGCTATTAGTAAAAACATAGCCAATTTCCTAGAAGAGAATGAACTGTTTGTACCATCTGACGACGACGACGATGATGACTAAAAAGCAATTCAGGTACCTACATACTTTTCCTCTTATGCTACGGCTACATTGTCGCGATATGGTGAACTACACTTTCGCGCTCTCTCTCGCACACCGCTCGATGTCTCGCTGTGAATAGACATGGGTCGGATTAGGTTAAAACGATACCTAATCCACCTAATACTAGTATTTAAAAATACCTAATTTATTTACCTAATCCGAATATTTATTCAATACAGCCGCTGGCCTGTTACCGATATTATGTATCGTATGTGGATTGGGTAAGAAATATGTATTTGGCATGGAGTATGGACGTTCCGTTTCTAATATATTGTGGAACAATATCATGGATTATATTTCGTTTTTTATGGGCACACGGTACTTAAAGTCAACGTGATTCACTCTTGTTTTTAACGTCTATTAAAGTGATCAAAATTACTCTTCTTGTGCTAAGATAGCCCGCAAAATTCAAATTTTCTTACGTTCTTTGCATTTTGCAGGTCTGTGTCAGGTTGTTATGTTAATCTATATATGATACGTCCGCGAATCATACTTGGATCAACATAAAACCTATTACTTACCTGCAAATTGCAAAAAACGTAAGAAAATTTGAATTTCGCGGGCTACCTTTAGCGCAAGCTTGCGGCTGCACAACTAGACCAGTGGTATTCTACATAGATGGTGCTGACGGCAGTGCTAATTAAACTTGAAACTTAACCCCCACATTTTAAGGCACGGAATGTCTTCTGTGTAGACTGTGTACGAATATTTTGTGCCATACCTAATCCTCGACGTTTTGGATTAGGTACGGACTCTCATCGAAAAATACCTAATCCAATATTTATGCCTCACGTCTAGCTGTGAAACAGTGAGCGTGCGGAATGTAGTTCGCTTTATCGCGACAACGTAGCCATAGGAATAAAACAAGCGTAAATATTCCTCTAGATTTCAATTTAGTCAATATTTTTATAGCTTCAGTTTCTGTAAAAACTAACTATAGTACCCATATAGAGTGTACCTAATCCTCTACTCTTTCCCGTTATGATTTTGCAAATATTTTTTTTTATGTTTCAGATGATGTAAACTTCATGCGGGTTTAATATAATAATAAAGTAAGACTCACATTTGTTGTTATATTTTTATTATAAGGATTGTTACAAAAACATTAAAATTTTGTGCTCAGCATCAAAATAGCATTGTACACATTACTTAGGAATTTTGTATTAATTTATGGATTTTATTATATTTTAATAGTCTCTTATTTACATGATTTACATAAATACAGTTTGTTATCATTTGATTGTAAGATATAAAACAGCATATTATATACAGCTAAATCAATCAAAATAAATCATGTCATAATTAAATGCATTGTGAACAAAATGCATGTTTCATTTGTCACAGGAGTAACACACAAGGCAATCTTTGCTAATCTAGTCAAAAGTTACTCTCACAAATGTAGCACTAATTGTTTTGTGTAATCTCATCACACCTGTGCTTAATATTTTATAGGTGAATGTTCAATTATATGAGATAATGGCATGATTCAGTCTTTAATTTTTGACAAACCACAACATATTCTAACACTGCAACAATTGCTAATGAAAAGAGATAATGGAGGATAAAGAGATAAAGAATGTATGTCTTGGGGATAGAGAGACTAATGAATTGCTACTTATCTATAGACATATCTATACTAATAATATAGCTGAAGAGTTGTTTTTTTTTGTTTGTTTGAACACTCTAATCTCCAGAACTACCAGTCGGATTTGAAAAATCTTTTTAAAGAAGGCTATAGGCTGTATACGTCACGATAGGACTCTTAGGAGCAGAGCAAAAAGTAAGAAAGAATACAACGCGAAAACCAAGTAAGAGCGCGGGCAGGCGATGCGATGCGGTGGGTCGAAGGAAATTAGTAAATTGATACAAAAGAAGATAGACAAGATATTGAACTTACCAGAAATAGAAAACAGTGATTTCGATTTGAGCAGTGGTAGAATTTGTATCAAAATTATACTCCCTACAATGTCTTTATCTGGAAGCACATAGTGTAGTATGATACAATTTTTTTTTTAATTATTCAACAAGTAATACTCAGTATTATATCAATTACCACAATGTCTGTAAAATATGTTAAAAACTAATTGTTCATCAAAATAGCTTCAGTAGTGTCAACAAAACCAATAAACAGACTTACAAACTAATTCAATACTGTTTCGATGTTTATGATAAACTGATGATTTAAAGACATTATAAACATAACCAATCCATGCAGGCAGTTCCTTGTGATATAAGGAACGTATCTCATGTCTTTTAATTAAAAATTGTGCCTCAATTTCACTTAGTAACTAAAAATCACTCATAGAAAACTAGGTATAGGTATCTAATGGTTACTAGTCATTGGCAAATGCAGATCTTTATGGCGTTTATTCAGGGGGTCGTTTGTGCTCGCCCCAGCCATGGAAGCACTTGGTGAACCGTCGCGACTCTTTGTTCTTCAGTGTCAGGAAGAGTTTGCGCGGCTTGTCGGGCTGCATAGACTTCATGTGTTGGATGTATACCTTGGTAATAGTGAATTAGAAATTAATATTTTTTGTAGAAAGGGTTAAGTTGCTAGTTAAATACTAGAGTTATGTAAATATTTTTTTACCTGTGCAGACTTGTACGCCAGTTTTATCTCCACTTCAGAGCATTTGGCACCGAGCCATAGGAATACTTGGTCGCCATTATCCAAAATCATGATGTCGTCATCGGCGAGGTCGTCCTAGACAAAAAAAAACAATATTTTGTGAGTTCCATCTAGCTGTTACATGTAAAGGTGTTAGCATAGAAAAGAAAATAACAGTTGGTATCGAAGCGAAAGTTCTGCTCTCAAAACGTTCGACATCGCACTATTAGCCTACATCTTCAGGGCGTATGATACGCCCAGTTTAGCTTTTATGTGAAGTATTATGTTTTTCTATGGAATAAGAAGCAAGAAAAATTTTAAGCTTTTGCTTCAATAATATTCTACACATAAAGCACAATAAACCTTATAGAATTAGTTACCTGACAGAAGTCTGTGCATTTCTCGGAGACAGTGAAGTATCCCTTCTCGTTGGAACATCGGAACAGCCTGGTAAAGTTCAGATAGTTCGCATCCGTGTCGTAGGGCTTGCGGCCGCCGATACCTACCCAGAAAAAGTTGTCGGGCTCACTGCCTTCTGTTAGAACCTGTTGTTGAATGGACAAGTTTAATTTGAGTTGTTCTTAGTTTTGTTATAATTAAAATGAATAAGTTTGCTAAAAATGTTGAGGTGGCTAATAAAATAATTAAAACCTTGTGCACAGGTACTCTTTCCTAGTTCAGTCAGTCAGTAGTCGGAACAGTAGGTGGTCTAAAGTATACAATAGAATACAGCTGATGTATATGGTCTGGTCTGTAGTATTAACAGTAATTACCACACTTTTCTTAATATAAATGTTAAGTTCTTAATTACCGAAGAGATATTGATGAAAATAAATAAAGAGGTAACATGGTAACTGAAGAAAAACATAGAGTACATAAATCGATCGTAAGTGCAGCCAGTTTCATAAACTCAGTTTTATTTACCTGCAGGCTGACCCAGGGGTTGTTAAACTTTTCTTCTGCGATTTGCTCAATAAGTCTCGCGGAGTCGGCATCGCTCTTGTTACCGATCCACGCGTATACTATCGCTGATGACGTGTCATTGGCGCCTTCAAGAGGCACGTTTAAGATGTAGCTGTAACAATGAGAGAGGATTAGATACTCTGCCTTATACCTAATAATACGTGATACCTAAATACTGTTTTAAGCTATTGTTATAATGTGTATATCGTAAATGGATTGTCGAATCCCCCGTTTTACATAACCGCTAGCTGTTTCACAAAATAGTTCTAACGGAACTATTTTGTGAAACAGCTAGCGGTTATGTAAATATATAAGCGCAATGTTACGTTTTACGAAACTGCTACCCAAATTTAGACGTATTGTAGAATGGCTTATCTGCAGTAGCATTAAGCGTTTGGTGTGGCTTTTAATGCCGAATCAGTCGCACCAACTAAGCTAGGGCATCCTGACCAGGTTAGGTTAGATCTGTGACCAACCGCGCGAGCCGAGCAAACACTACTTCCAAGTTGCAATTACTTGGCTATTTAATATTTTTAGGACTGACTTACATAAAACTCTGATAACTTTATAGTTGGTAAAAATTATCCTTAAAATTACTGTTTTCACTGAGTTAGGGTCATTTTCACTCATACTACTCGTTTTATTTATTTCTGTTTCGGACGCCATTATTATTGTTATGACACACAGAGCCATGAGCGACAAAATGTAGAACTATAAACTATAATAAAATTTACAATCTGACGTTTCATTTCTCGCTGTTTTACACAACCTCTAATCCTTCGTTATTATTCTAAGCCCTAATCGTTGACCCGCTGCAACTTTAACACGCAGAACTATGTAAAACGTTTATATAGTTCTGCGTGTTAAAGTTCAGTACTTATGGAAAATCGCTAAATGTCGTTCAGCTGTTTTACATAACGCTAGCGGTTATGTAAAACATCTGCGACATGACTGTTGCGTCTGACATGTGTACTGTTGGTGTACTTATTTAATAAATAAATAAAAACCTACGATATGATGACAAAACATTGTTATTGTATTTAACCTCTATCGACCCTGTGAAGTTTCGCCATTTAGCTTCACTATTACCACGGGCAGGGTAAGCCCGTTACGCGAGAGCTACGACCCAAAACTGTAAAAACGAATGTTTACATTTCATCTGGGTTCTCGTTAAACCTTCATCAAAACAGTGTTAGTTCTAGAACGTCGGGAATAGACTCATTCCGTCTTACTAAAAAACAAGATTATATTTTGACATGGCTTAAACCATGGAGCTAGTTTTTGTAATGAGAACGTAACTCTGATTGAAATACCGTTCTTTATACAAAACGGAATACTTAGTTCGGTACTAAGTAGTCAGTTTTGTATTACAACTTTACCATAGACGGAATAAAGTTCGAAATTCAATAATGACTCCATGGTTTAAATTTGGGTGTGAAGATAAACCTTGTTTTGTAATAAGGCCCATAGGGTACAGGTTTATCGGTCCCGATAAGTCAGTACGGGTCGGTACTGATAGGTACCGGTCAAACCAAAAATCATAAGCCCGTATGGCTAGGTACAGGTCGGTACCGACAAAAAAAGCTTGTTTCTTTATAACTGAGCGCTTATGATAACACGGGAATATTATACATGCACCGATCGGTACCGACTGTTTCTTTATGTAAGGATCGTAGCACGTAATATTCTGTAGTTTTTGCATCCATGGAAAAAGGATTGCTTGTGTCTATGTAACTCGTAGTTTAACAGCTCTTCTTAGATGAAGAAGTATACTATTTTATTGGTTAAACCAAATATTTTAAGACGAGCGCTAATCCTGCCGACAAACTGTCACGCAGTTTGGCAGCTTTATAAAATGTGTACAAGTAAGTGTTTGGTCCAAAATAAATGATTTATTTATTTTTTATTTTACTCACCAGAAGGCACTATTGAGCTGCGTGGCGTCAGCCTTAACCTGCACAAGTCTGGTGCACAGCGCAGACCCGTTGCTACGCAGTTCAAACAGCTCCACCGGCTGTCTGTCGCTCTCCTGACAAACAGAAAGTTACATTTAAATAATGTTCTATTTTTTTTTTATAATTAGACCAAAGAACGAGTACAATCACCGTTATTGTATAAGCCAGACAAAGGTGTCGCCACAGTTTTTCCTAAATCGATACCTTAATGCGCAAACCAGCTAACCCCATATGAGCAAATTTTTCAGGAGACACTGAAAACTTTATATTATCTTGTTTAAAACTACTTATGAAAAAATCTAAAATACCGTTGGTGGATAATATCTTAAGCTGTTAAAATGTTAAAAAAAAAACCAAAATCATAATCAAATTCAACATCTTAAATCTTAAAATGTGTTTGACGAAATGTGGAGTTAGCTGGTTTGCGGATTAAGGTATTGAAATGGTCTTTCAAAAGTATCTATTGAGGTTTTCTCAATAATTGGGCATAATCTTTAGGCACACTGCCTGGTGACCCGTAACACAGGTATTTTATGCCTTTTTCGGGCACCAGTCTCTCACAAATGTTAACCCAATTTTTTTAGATTAAGCACTTTCTGTCCAAACCAACATTTGTGATAAGAACAATAAACCAATAAATTACTACTGTAAAATTTGGTATCAACTCGAATATTGTCTTGATCATCATCACACTATGATGTTATATTAATGCTTGCTCCGCATTCCTCCTAGATTTAATTAACGCTCCTGCTCTCTATTAACTCCCTTCTTTTGAAGTTACTTACCGGCTTCTGGTTCCTCTTGCCGTCTCTGATGATGAACCGCCTGTGGAAGTGCGCCATGAACTTCAGGCTCTCCTGCTGCTGGTGTGTCCGCACCACATCCAGCCTCTTACACAGCTGCTTGAACTTGCGCTCCAGGCCGAAGGTGAAGGTCAGCCAGCCCATGTTGGGGGCGCGGCGACCTTGCCAGAAGTACACCACCCAGGTTGCGGCTTCGGAGTCCGTGTCTTCGGGCTCGCAGGGTTTCACGGCGTCAGTTTCGTCTTCGGGCTGTTTGGTAGATAGATTAATAAATTAATTGGGCAATAGATTAATAAATTAATTGGGCGATAGATTAATAGATTACTTAATTAATTAAGTCATCATCATTATTATCATTTCAGCCGAAAGACGTCCACTGCTGGACATAGGCCTCCCCCAAGCACCTCCACTTCGACCGGTTCTGTGCTTCCCGCATCCAGCGGATACCTGCAGCCTTCACAAGATCATCGGTCCACCTTGTGAAGGCCTCCCCTTCGAACGCTACGTCTTCCGGTACGCGGTCGCCACTCCAGAACCTTTCGGCCCCTTCGGCCATCAGTTCTGCGAGCAATGTGCGCTGCCCACTGCCACTTAAGCTTGGTAATTCTTCGGGCTATGTCGGTTACCTTGGTTCGCCTGCGGATCCCTTCATTTCTGATTCGATCACGTAGGGAAACTCCAAGCATAGCCCTCTCCATTGCCCTTTGGGTGACTTTTAGCCTTCTAATAAGGCCCATTGTGAGCGACCACGTTTCTGTACCATAAGTCATCACTGGCAACACGCACTGGTCAAAGACTTTCGTCTTAAGACACTGCGGTATGTGGGACGAGAAGATATTGCGTAGCTTCCCGAACGCTGCCCAGCCGAGTCGGATTCGACGATTGACCTCTTTCTCGAAGTTGGACCTACCTAGCTGGACAGTTTGTCCGAGGTAAACATACTCGTCCACAACTTCCGAGTGTAGCGTCTCCGATCTTCATGAGAGTGGGTATTACATGGTTTCGAGGTCCGGTCCTGGAGTCGGACTGACATAGTGGCGTTTTTGTACAGACACTTCAGCACCTTGATGTACGGATAGTCGATCTGGCACCGTTGAAGAGACTGCAGTACAGCCCATGTCTCGACCGAATCGAAGGCTTTCTCGTAGTCCACAAACGCTAAGCAGAGAGGCAGGTTATACTCTTCGGTCTTCTGTATAACCTGCCGCAGCGTATGTATGTGGTGTACTGTGCTAAAGCCTTTACGGAATCCGGCTTGTTCGAGAGGCTGGAAGACGTCAAACCTGCGCGCGAGACGGTTTGTAATGACTCTTGAAAACAGCTTGTAGACATGGCTCAGAAGTGAGATAGGCCTATAATTCTTAAGGAGGGTATTATCACCCTTCTTAAAGAAAAGGATCACCACACCTCTGTTCCATGCCTGTGGCGTTTTGCCCTCGAGTATGACGGAATCAAACAGCTTCTGGAGGACCTTTACAACGGGTTTTCCGCCGGCCTTCAGGAGCTCGGCCGTAATTCTGTCATCATCCGGCGCCTTGTTGTTTTTGAGCTGCTTCAGAGCCATTCTAATCTCGTACAAGCTGACGTCTGGGATGTCTTCGGTGTAGTGTCGGGTCAATCTAGCTCTTGGGTCGTTTGCCAGATTCGTACCGGGGTTATTTGTTGACGTGTATAACTGTCCATAGAACCTCTCGATCTCCCCCAACAGCTCAGGTTTGCGGATACGATCCTGCCATCATCGGTCTTCAGTTTTGTAAGCTGGCTCTGCCCAATAGACAGATCTCTTGCAAAGACCTTGGAGCCCTTATAACGCTCTATTGCGTCCTTAATGCGGTCTGCATTAAAGCGGCGAAGGTCGCTTTTCAAGGACTTAGAGATCCGTCTATTGAGCTGGCGGTACTTGAGCGCATCGTCTGAAGACTGCAGGATCAACTCGCGCCTCTCCTCCATGAGCTGTATGGTAGGGTCAGAGAGCTTCTTGTTTTTATTGCTACGACGGGTCTTAAAGATCTTAGACCCGACCGTATGGACAGTTTTCACGAACCCGTCATTATAATCGTCCAACTAATTAAGTAGCGATATTGATTTGAGACAGCAATTTGCCCTTTTTTTTTGTTTCAACGAAAGCAATTATCGACGACACGGTTGGCGCAGTGGTTAAGCGATTGACTGCTGCGCTGCGTGTCGCGGGTTCGATTCCCGCACGGAACAAATATTTGTATGACCTACAAGTAGTTGTTCCGGGTCTGGCTGTTTGTGTATGTGAGTTTAAATGTTTGTAAACGCACCCACGATTCAGGAGAAATTCCTAGTGTGGGGCGACGTTTAAAAAAAAAACAATAACATTTATCAGGCAAGTGTAAAAAGCCTAGGTTAGCTCGTTGTTGAACAGTGTCTTAGTGTGAAAATAATTAAGTGCCGATAAATCGATACTTTAAATTCATTTACTCAGAGCAAATAGATAGTTACCACAAGCAAAATAACGGTGAAAATATTGCTCTTCTCGCGTATAACAGCAGATTGTTTGATTATTAATAATTATGTCTTTGAGAACAGTATAAAGTTTGATTAAATATAATGATATTACCCTTTATTTATAAAAGTAATGATAAGCGACTGTTTAACCATACATTTGTGACGTTTAAACGTCTCTTAACTTTAAGTAACGTTTACAGTGCGTTCACTATAAAGTGAATGCATAGCATAAATTAACCATTGACTTGTAAACCTATGGACTTGCCATACCTACAAAATTAGCGTGCATACCTACAAAAATCAGGCACCTAAAATGGCCGCCTTTCGTAGGGTTGTAACTTCGAGTGCGAGAGAGAAAGCAAGCAAGCGTTTGACAGCACATTACCGAGACCACAAAACTTGGCACTAAACATGGCGACCGGTCACGCATAGACATGATTTTGACGTCACACAAAAGTGTTGCCAAATTTAGTCCATGACAAACATTTAGATGTCTCTCTTTTCATATGCAGCTCGTAATTAGTTAAAAAGATTCAACGCTTTATGAAATGTCTGTGTCCGATATAATAGATATTTGTATAACTATTCTTCCTATAGTAGAATATGCCATCTCCATAGTTTTACTACATCAATGAAGTTAACCCCTAAGAGATTGACACTTTACGACGTTTGATTGACGTTTTACTAATACCAAAGAAAAACCCATCGATAACAAAAAAAACATATTTTAGTTTTCTGTCGAAAATGCAAGTCACACGTTTGCATTTTCGACCGAAAAAAAGACCATTTTCGGTCGGACTAGCACTGATCCGGTCAAAAATAGGAAGTAACACTAATATTTCTGCCTATCTAACATTTTACCACGGCAGAATAATCTTATACAATACATAGTTCATGCCGATCCTTACTTCAGCCAGCAGCATACGCACAGAAACACTGTGGAACACGCCCAGCTCGTTGTCAGGCAGGCGCACGAAGTGTCTGCCCACCAGCACGAAGGCATCCATCGCGTCCAGGTGTTATCGGCACTAGAGAATATCTTACCTCAGCCGGCAGCACATATCTGCACAGGAACACGTAACAGTCACAGCTGTGGAACACGCCCAGCTCGTTGTCAGGCACGCGCACGAAGTGTCTGCCCTCCAGCACGTAGGCATCCATCGCCTCCAGGTGTTATCAACACTAGAGAATATCTTACCTCAGCCGGAAGCACATATCTGCACAGGAATACGTAACAGTCACAGCTGTGGAACACGCCCAGCTCGTTATCAGGCAAGCGCACGAAGTGTCTGCCCTCCAGCACGAAGGCTTCCATCGCCTCCAGATCTTCGTTCCACTCGTCTGCGAGGGTCTTGGCTTCGGCAGCACCCATTGCTGGCTGCCGCGGAGTGAAGAGGGCTGAGAGGTCCGCCCTTAGGAAATAAAATAGGTTTAGATATTGTTGTGTAAGTAAGCAACAAATTGTTACAAGAGGACATTTTTATATCAGTATGGAATTGATATATCTGTCCCTTGATATCTTTCACAAGTTTTTTTGTTTATCTGGCAGTATCATTATTATCATTGGACCAATATGAATATTCTTTAATTAAACATCTAAGCCTACCTCTTATAGGGGAATACAAACATGTATTTCATCGATAACTGTAACACCAAGACTCTCTCGCGACCAATGATATTATAGAATTTATCTGATGTTCTAGCTCTGTACTAGCTCCGTTCGTCTTATCTAAACGGAGCTTTAGATGTGAACTGAGTCATCGGTAACGACGACTCGCTCGTGACGTGAAATGCTAACCCAGATATGTTGTGCGCGCAATCGTGAAGATTCGAAAACGTCCTAATTGGGACGTATTGACTTTAGTCTGCAACACGCATGGCGACGACTAATACGCTTAGATGAAGCACCTAAAAAATTCAAAAAATGCCATCGTGTGTATTTATAAAGTGTACCAATTCGGTATGTAAAGTAAAAATTTACCTATGCCGATTCCAAAACCATTTCGAGATTTTAAGCTTCTAAGACTTATTTTTCTATCAATAGGTCTTAAAATTATAAGATCGTATTTATTTTCACAAAAATACTTAAAATCACTTGACTTTTATTTGACCTCTAATTGACGTCACAAAGCAGCCTGAATTTTCTTTATTAAATTGTTCTTTATGTGTCAAGTGTCATGCCAACGTCAAATTTACATGAAGCACTTATTATTATTCTATTAAGATAGGTAAATATGTAAATAGTTTAGTTTTTCACCAGCGGCGGACAGTACAAGTCAAATCACATCGATGTATCGCCTCAGAAAAACTTAACTTACGTTAAAATGAACTTCACAATAAAACAGTCGCCGCCCAGACTTGTACTAAACATTTACTTCCTCGCACCATTTCCTTTTTAAGGTTTCTTTTACTAACAAACAATTTGTGTCGGCTATTTGTTGTGGTGTTTATACTTGACGGTATGAAGAACTTAGCAGAAGTAGTCTTTGAATCCATTCATTTTATTAATATGCCATAACGTTAAACTAAAGTACGGAAATCGCTAAAGTATGAAATGTAAACAAATTAATTGTCAAATTTGACAGTTTGACTCAAAGACTAATATAGTATACTGGCAACTTTGACTTTACTGAATTTTGGTTTTAAATAAGTGTTAAACGTAGCAGAGATCCTAAGCTATTCAGCTACTAGTGACGTCAGTACGAACAATACTTTAAAAAAATATATAAAAATAACTACAGCTTGTAAAAACAAAAAGATGAAATTATGTATTTCAAATACTCTTATCATTAAAATTAAAATTTAAAAAACATACCTGAAAAATACTTTACATACCTAATTATGATACCAAAGTTAATAAAACACAAGGGATCTCATACCACATGTATGTACGCAATATACTTCGATTTATTAATATATTTCAACTATTTTCCTAATATTCTCATATTTGGAGGTTAGAAAAAAGAAATAAATGGAAATTCATTTTTTTGTCGTGAGGACGACAAGGACGCATGCACTCCATTCACAATTTGTTAGTCTGTGATGCCAACATTCGGTGATTGGTGGCCAGAATAATGTTTGTTTACATTCACGCGCAATTGACAACACTAGCTGTCTCTTTTCTTATTGTTGTTTTTATCAAGCCATCTCTTTTCTTTCATTTTTACTTGTAGTGAAATGTAAAATGAATGAAAAGTGGGTATGTGTGCTGCCGCTGCTGCACGGAACACTTTTTTCGGTTGTTTTGTGAGTGTATAACTATCTATTTAATATAATATTATCGGTTGCGACGTATTAAAGTTCAAGAATTAGTTCCATTGTAGTCAGAATCAAAACTGCTAGGTTTTGAGTACAACGAAACAAAATCTGACATGTATGATATTTTTTTTCGAATTTGTACTATAATATTTTGTTTTATTAAAATTAGATCCATATCATAAAATGCCATACTTGGTCTCCTGTTGCTTGGCCCAGCTGGCGAGGTCTGCGCCAGTTCTCGCGACAGACTCGGCCGTGCGCGTGAAGTCCACTGCTATCACTTCCTCCCAACCCAGGAAGTATGTCTTGAATACCTAGCGATAGAAAAGTGATTACGAATTATTTCTATGGGATATTTCACCTTTCAAAATACCCTGATGACCAAAGGATTTTTTTAGGGTTCCGTTCCTCAGAAGGAAAAAACCGGAGCCCTTATAGTATCGGCCGTGTGTCTGTCTGTCGGTCCGTCTGTCATAGCCAATTTGCTCCGAAAATACTGGACTGATTAAGTTTTTTGGTACACATATGAATTTCTAAGAACCAAACACGGACGTGTAACGTAAATAAATTAATTTTGAATATGGGGGTCACGTTTGGGGGGCAAATCAGGAAAAAAAAAGTTTTGCAAACTATCTGTGTGACATATCAAATGAAAAGGCTTGTTATAAGGATTCCAATTATACCTACTGTATATTTTTTTAAAGTTTTAAAATAAATCCTTTAAAAAGGCATCAATACTGAGATAATAGCCGAAATAGATAAACAGAAGAAGAAAAGACATGCTGAGCTGACCCCATACGGATTACCAAAAAGGGTCCAGTAGTGGGGTATTGAGTTAAGACTAGATTCGGTATCTATAATAGTCAATTGATACTATGGATTAACAAATATTCAAACTCTGGCACATTTTTTTTAATCAGATATTTAAAGTGGAAATTCTGTAAAAGTTTGATTTGAGGAAAGGCATTTTCAAATTTGACATGCCGCTGGTACCTTTTTACTAAACCTTTCTCTTAAAATTTCTGGTACTTAGAAACATCATATAAAGTCATTTACTATATTTATGAACTTGTAGATAATTGAGCATTAATTAAAATCGCGAAATGCAATTTTTTCACCCAACTTTATAAAACTGCGTATATCTCGGGAACTATATGGCGAGAACAAGTCCATTTCTGTTTGGACGCCCACATTTCATCTTGTTATGCGTACCTGTGTCTCAGTTCCTTCCTGTAGCCTGGTGACCAGAGCGTGTGGTGGTCGTGCCACCATGTTGAACAGTTCCTGTGCTAACTTCACAGCGGCGGCACGGACTAGGCGAGATGACTTCTTACCGAACCTAATGAAACAACAGTAATTTGTGTGTTCAATGCATCTATAAATTGTTTGTAAAACTTAAAACATTTAAATTAAACCATTTACAGGCTCTTTTGAATAGTCAAGAGTCAGTTAGAATTATGAAGCTAGTTGCCCATTCCAAATCGTAGTAGGCACATAAGGAGAAGAACGGACAAGAAACTCCATGGAGTTGTTGTTATTTATCAAAGATATTTGAAAAAGTAAATGTTTTCAGCTGAAGTTTATAAGATATATAGATTCATATACTTAATTGTAGAGGTACATAAGCACCTCTAAAATTATATGAATCTATATATATTATCTATTAAACTCACTAGTTTTAACAAACTAAATTTTCCAAATCAATTTCATTTCAATTTTTTTTTCTAAATTATTATTTATTTAATTATCATGGGAGACTTACAGCTTAAACAAACAGATACGGGGATACAAGGACAGTACATTAGTTTGAAAGCCAAGTACAGGTCTCTACTTATAAAAATAATAATTATAGAGATGCTACGCATCTAGTGAGCTATTGTTTATTATGCCTGGTGAAGGACATCTATTGTATGCGGAAAGCACTGGATCGGTTCTTGCGGCGATGATAGGAGAGACCTGTATGTCCAACAGTGGATATCTGGTACACATGTTACTGTACGTACCATACAAACACATCGACGTGCGCGTCCAGTATGTACACGTTGCGCGTGGCCAGCACTCCGCGCGCGAGCGGCGTGGCGTCCGGTTGCGGCAGTTCTAAGTAGCCCATACCGAGTTCTACGCGGTATAGACGTGCTGTCGCCCATGAGAATTCATCTGCTACATGTTCCTGAACAAAAAAAATACGTTAAGGACGCTATCACATTTTTCCTCAAATATCAATGCTTTTCAGGTACCATTTTAATGAATTAGGAGTCACAACTGCAAGGATATCATTGTCTCAAATTAAAGGTAATATATTCATCTCCAAAAAACGCCCATAAAAATTGTATAGCCCCATACAAAATTTTCACACAAATATGTTTCAACAATCACAATAAAACCAAAAAATTAAAAAAAAATGGGGTCTGAAAAGGAACCAATATAGCTAAATCCACTGCATAGTTAAACATACAAATAATAAAAAATTGTTGCTTATATAGTCCTCTATACGGCCTACTAAATATTTTGCAAGTAAATAAATAACTTTTTTATTTATGATTAAAATAAGAAGCGCTCTCAAATTTCTCCATACATTTTCTACTCGCGGTTCGTCATTCCGCGCTCAGACGCGCTCGTGAAAGCACTGGTGTAACGATTTTTCGCAAAAAAATATTTACGTACAGAAGTGTGTGCTGTATTGTATACTGTGGGTGGACGAAGTTGATACTTTTTCGGACCGAAATAAAAGTATGATTATTGGAATTTGTTTTAAAAATAAATATATAGTTGTAATTTTTTGTATAAATAATGGTTGTAGATTACGGATAAACATTGTGTAAATAATTATATTATCTTTAATCAAATTGAAATGGCGAAAATATTTTATTTCGAGATAATCGATACATAGTCAATTTTGGGGTTTTTAGGGGTGGTGATTACGTATGACATAATTTTTTAAATCCAAGATGGCGGGTGTATTTTTTTTATAAAAATTCGACATTGTTATCAATTGTGGAGGTGTTGAAGGTGCTGTTTACGAATATACCATCCAATTTTTGATTCATGATGGTGGATGTACATTTTGGTGATAAATCGACTTAGTTGTCAATTCATAAATCTGTCTGTCTGTCTATCTGTCTGTCTGTCTCACCTGGATATCTCAAGAACTACTAATGCTATCAACTTGAAATTTAGAATAGTTTTAGATGACGTTTGCCCAACTATTTTGCAAACGAGAAATCAATTTTAAAAAATATACCTTTTTTGCAAAAGGGACTGAAAGGGGGTCTTAAAAAATTTAAATGGGGCTACTAGGGCATGTGGGGTATCATATGAAAGAGCGCTGTTTGCACCTTCTCAAAAAAAATGTAAGCAGCATAGTTTCCGACTTGATGCAAAATGTAAAAAAAAAAAACGTTTTTATAAAAACAGATTTTTATCTATGCAAACTTCGGAGATAAGGAGGGGCCTTATCTCCGAAGTTTGCATAGATAAAAATCTGAAATTATTCCATGTGATAGAAGTTTATGTAAACATTACAGGAAAAATAATACGATGTCTCTAATTAGCACAGTTTTTCAGAAATCATCAACATCATATACAACCTGTTTTTTTTTATATCCCATAACTCTTGGGTTATATTCTGTAGGTAAAAATAATACTAAAACTCCTAGAATAGGTGGTCCAAAAATGCATCGTTTCGGAGATATCATCAATCATAATTAAATTAGGTCAAAAATTGTCACCAGTATGACGAATCTTTACTTTTGCGAGGTTGCCAAACTTCGCAGTAGTGTAGTAAAATAAAATATGTAGGTATGTTGGTATCGGGGCTTCCCGGCGGCAGCTAGTGAAGGGAAAGCTACCTTGTCGACGTTGTCATATTTCACGTAAGGGTGTTTTACATTAATAATCGTGACTTTGCCGAATTATTTTGTATGAAAAATGAAAAAAAAAAATAACGAAGGATTGGAACATAACTCATATGCCAGTTGATTCTTTGATATGGCCTCAATCATACCCTAGAGTTATGGGATATAAAAAAAACACGTTGTATACGTACGGAACCCTCGGTGCGCGGAGCGCTCTTGACCGTTTTTAGGGTTCCGTACCCAAAGGGTAAAATGGGAACGGGGACTTTAAAAATAAATAATTAAATTAAAATAAAACAAATATTTAAGGGGGGCTCCCATACAACAAACGTGTTTTTTTGCCATTTTTATAGATAATGGTACGGAACCCTTAGGCGTGAGTCCGACTCGCACTTGGCCGTTTTTTTTTTTTTTTCAGGAGCAAGAATGCGCAATAAGAGAATATAAGCCAAAAGGCACAAAAATAATCGAGATTGATTTCCTTTTTGAGCAGCTAATCCTTGTAGGTAGCCACACTTCTCTTTTTGATCGCGGCGTGAAGTATCTCATCATGAATAAAGACGAAAACAAGGGTTAACAAGATGCTTATACAGTGAACATTTAAAGACTGTAGCTTTAACCGTTTGGCTGTAAAACCTGTGTGATAGACGGACACGTGAGTGACAGCAATAGTGCTCCGTTTGGACCCTTCGGGTACTTAACCCTAGAAAGAGCTGGCCTTCATTCTAAATTTGAACTTCTTTGAAACATGAAGTGAAAATATACTTTTTACTACCTACTTTGGTTTTAATTTTTATCAAAAGTACTGAAATCGCGCCCCAGTCTCTGTAAATAAAATACTTACTATTTTCATAACGGAATGATTATTTTTAAATACCACAACGAAAGTCTACGATAAACTCCCAGGCTAGTATTTGATTATGTAATGCTCAAACATTTGCCAGCAAAAATAATATTTACAAGTTACCTACTTACATATTTTCTAACTAATAGTAGCCTGTTGGATAATCGTAGGTGTTCCTTGTAATAGGTCGTTAGTTTGGGTTGTTAGTTTATGTAAAAATATGGTATTTAATCCATATGGCCAGCGCTTGAAATTTTTGGGTACCTACCTACGCTACGTAATGGCTGATGAATTTTAAAAATACTAAAAACATAATTATCACGCAGAAAGTACTTAGTCACAGTTACTAAAATTCGATTGCAAACTTACAACTAAGTTTACTCAATCAATACCAGTAAAATTAAAAAAAATATACCTTCAAGTACCAAGATTAGTTAAGTTACGTATAAAATCGAGCGGTCAGCGGTTTCAATGTGTGCGTGCGCGTAATGTTGTTGTGTTGCGATTCAGATACCTAAACTAGAGCGAGTTCAAAATGTGATAGCGTCCTTAAGGCTCCGTACACGAAAAAAAACCCTTTTTCGTCAATTTCTTATCTAATTGTGAGAAAGCTTGAAATAATTGAAACATTAAGGCCCGTATTACAGAACGTCACTCAATATTCAAGCATTACTTAAAACTAGTTTCAAATGGCTTGAATCTAGTTTTAAGTAATGCTTGAGTATTAAGAGTGTGCATTCAATTTAGCGCAACTCAAAATCTACACGATCTATCGAATGGCACACACTGCGACACACTACAATGGTTTCTCTGTGTGCGTGAGCGCTGAGCCAAGTACGAATCATTTTGATACTTTTAATTATTTAGGATCTATTTAATGTTTTTTATTTTCTAATTGTTGAAATAAAACAAGCGAAGTTTAAAGTAAGTATTTAATTTTAAAATCGCACAGCTCTGATTGGCATTGAGCGACTTTTTCTTGGGTCGATCATCTCAGGCAACAGACATTTATTATAAAAGTCTAATAATTTTGGTTCCATTTTTGTTGTCCAAAATACGTCGTCTCTAGTTATTTTTGTGGTCTTCACTGCAAATTCTTGTCCTGTCCACACCGCAAACAGACAAACATTTTTTTGACTGAAAATAAATGTTATTTTATTTGAAAAAACTTAAATGTCAAAATTAAAATCTACGTAATATGCACGGTCAACCGAACGTCAGACGTTACACTTAAACTATGAAAATCGCCCTTACTGCTACGACATAAAAATGATATTGATTCTCACCTGATGTGGAGCTGACCTTGGATTTGAAAGTACCAGTCGTGGTTGGTATTAACTGACCCATCTATTTTCCAGAACTTAATTTTTTTTTGTATTATGGCCTGTTCAACTTCTATGTTTCGCGCCGAATATGGACATTTCACTTCGACGATCCCTTCTTCGAACAGACCATCAGGTGAAGCTCCCAAGAAAAAATATTTTTCGTCAATGAAGAGTCCGCATTTTTGCACGACGATACCTTCTTGCTGCTCCAGTTGTTTGATAGCATTTTTTTCGTTGGTCTTTCCATATTCGATGGCTGTCACGCTGTTCAAAGAATAGGAGTAAACAAGAGACTTCACCAGTGGCGCAGAACTAATATTAGATCGCCTTTTGCAAACCTAAAAAAGCAATAAATGCGAATAACATCAACATAAATCTTCAAAGATAGTTTTCGTATTTCAGATTAGAAACGTACCTTACTAAACGATGAAGCTGTTAACAGGCATCTTCTTAGCTCTAGCCATAATGCGCTTTCAGCTTGTAAAATTGTGTCTCTTTCTACCTCATGCCGCTTTTCTACCAGACCTTTTAAGTTTTCTAAAAACAATTTTTTTGCAGTTTCAAACTGCTCGGGCGTTAAATCCGGTTTTTGGCATCCCTCGCCATAGTCGTTTCTCTCATTCAGAAAAACAATTTTTTTTTTGGCGTTTGGTCGACTATTACGGTTGCGGTTTCTTCTACAACGTCTCAACTCCAGCAGCTTAATCGATTTTCTGGGGCATTTTTCAAAGTTTGTTTTATACAAACTGTACTGCGCTTTACCGGTATTGAATGCTACAACTGCAGCGTGACACCGTGCTGTATAGGAATTTTTCAATGAAAAATTAATACGTTTGCCACCTACGTGCTTTGCAACAATACTGTTGAATTGTTCGGCTCTATTGTTATTCACATTATAAAGTAAGCTTTTTGAGTTGAGTGCGATTTGGATTGTGTGGACCATTAGTTTTCTGAACAGAGTTTTCGCCAAAGGAACCAGATTTTGCTCTTTTTTCTTTTCATCTGAACAATAATAGTCTTGACATGCGCTATGATCACCCAAAATATGCTTTGGGCTGTTAACTATATCATCCTTTAATTGTATTATTTTATCGGAATTGCTGGTGTTCTGAGCATTGCGAAAGCGAGCTGCAGATCTTACGGCTGTACGAAGTCGAGTAATTCGTTCATGTGTTAATAACTTAATTAATTAATTCTTTCAGAAAGTGGAATAGACGTATCCTTTTGTAGGTGCATAAGTTTGCTACTGTAGTTTCTAAGCAGGTGGTTTGAACATTCAATTTTTTGCACTTGCACATTAGGATACGGCCTACTTTCCAATATTTTTTTATAGGTGCTTGCATCTCCATCTGCTATAAGAGTTTTATATATCAAGTTATGAGTGGTGACTGAAGTTTTAAATCCCGCAACTATGCTTGTTTGTTCCATACTCGTAGAAGATCCTACATGATTTCTAGTGCATTGATGGATAGGTGGCGACTGCTTTTTTAATACAGATCGGGCGCATACTACACAATACTTATTTTTTACCTTCATAAATAAGACTTTCCCAGTTTTAAATCCAATAATTGCAGCTGCTCCAGATGCTGCGGCATAATTATTTCCATAGGATCTTTTAGACCAGCACGCATCAGCCACAATTGAGATCGCAGGAATTCCGTCAATAATATCTCCTCTTTCAATTGCTAGTTCGCCTTCTTCTTTAGCTGCCTGCTTCATACTGGTTTCTGCAGCAACTGCCCACCTATTAGATACGTCACTATGACACTTATTGTAGGTTTTTTGATTTAATTTTGGTAGGTCCATAGCTGTAAATAACTTATTTAAGTTAGTTCGTCCACAGCCAATCAACATTGCGCCAGTCAATGCAGCATGATTTAGAGTCATAACATTGGAGTCATCGGGTGTATTTTCACAAGAATTTATTTTAAATTTTTGGTTGCACATGTTACATTGGAAGTAGATCACCGACTCCAAACCAATAAGCTTCTCTCTTATAATTTGCAAGTTGGTTATTGAACAACCTAAACCCGGATTGTGATCGGATAATGTTTTCATTTGGTCAAAAAAGTGATTGAAGTCAATAATTCTTCGACCTTCAATTCGAAATGGTAAACTGGTTGAAACATTTGGTTCCACACTCTAAAACAAATATAAAAAAATAAGTTATACATAAGGCTTACTGGAAAACAGATACTGTGTCATTTTGTTTTAATAGTTGTTTAAACAACGATTCTAACATTATTATCAATGAATGACACCTACAAATTCGAATTCTTCAATATCGTTCAGTTCCTCTTCAGTACTTTCCGTCGTTTTTTCCGGTATTACGAGATCTTCTATTAATGATGAGAAGATATCCTAAAACAAAGTATAAGGTTAGGTCGGGGAACTCAATATTATATTGCATGCATTACATAGCAATACCAGACAAAAATTTCAATTAGCTAGCAATTATTACTTACATGACCTGTATCATCATATTCATCATAGTTTAATGCATCATTGGATTTACTTGACTGTTCTTCAGTTGATTTTTTTTTTGGTCTGAAAAAATAAACCTACTCGTAAACTCGAATTCAAAATGTTTTTTATTCCAGAAAACCTTACAGACGCTTTTGAATAGTCGCAAATAAGTACATATCATGCGGGCGGAAGCCGCAAGTGCAAGCTAATAATTATAACATAAATATCCCAACCTTTTAGCTCTTGCCTTAGCCATATTTTCTAAATTTTTGCGTTTTTTCTTTCCTATAAATACCTTCGTTTTATTTCCCATTCCGTCTGAAACATAATTTTGTTGTGACTATTAAAATAATGTCATTCATCAAAAAAATATAGGCCGCCAATAACCAAGAAAACGATACCCACGACGAAAAATGTGAACATTTTCGCAGCCGCCATCTTGGATTTTTATTATGGCCAAATAAAAAAAAAAACAAATTAGAAGATAGTCGCAAGTATGAACGCGTTTTTGCCTGACGATTTCTGCTAGTTTACGCCTAAGTTAAAGAAACTCGTTCCAAAATTTCAATTACCCTAATCTCCTACCAAAAACCGCTTAACGCGCCTAAAGAAGTTTTCACTTAATAAAATACTTACCAAATTACTTACGATTACACTATAAAATCTTATCGGTCATAAAAAATAAAATATTTTACTTACCAAAGTATTAAGATTTGATGATCACACTATAAGCTTGCACTATCCTTGTATAAGCACGGCAAAGGTCAACACGGGTCAGGCGGAGCGCTCAGCGACGTGTCCTCTCTCCGGAAGCGCTCGCGGCCGACTGAATTCAATCGTTTTTTTTTTTTTTTTATATGAATGGCATCTCGTAGCAGACCTAGAGAGGTCGTTGCTACTTAACCGTATATTCCTGTGGCTGCCCTAAGGTTTTTAATCTTAAAGCCTCCAGCCAGGGCGCAAATTATATATATTAAAACTAAACGACAGCGCACTAAGGGCACCCCCTGTGGGGTACGGACCTCGGCTCAGGGCGTCGTTGGGGGATCACAAAATTAGTAACAATTTGGGGACGGGATGGATCAACATTTTGATCATGATTATTATTGAATTCAATCGATTCGCACGCAGAGTTTTATAGTAGTTTTAAAATATTTATAGAAAAATAATAGAGATAATTTAGTTGAAATTTTAAATTGTAAATTATAAAAAAGAAGTTCTTCTATTACAGTAAATATTAATTATATTCAATTAAGTAAAATATATTGGTAAAAAGAATTATTTTCTCAACTGTAATTTCCGAAAAATTTCACATTGTTTGGATTTTAATTTCATAAGTATGGAGTCTAAAACAAAAATTCCGTTTAACTAACTATTTCCTTAAGGATCTTAGCAGTTAGTTTAAATTGTTTGGCATATATGTCAGTAATTTCAGATATTTTTAGCTTCGAAATTGACACTGAAAGTGAAATCAAGGAAACCCCTGTTCAGTTATATTGATGGTATTCACAAACAATCTATTAATCTAGCCTAACTAACAAAATAGACAACAATATTTCCTAAAATTGCTATTAATTGATATGTTTGTAAGATAAGTAGTTGATGGATAATCTGGTTTGAAAAATCACGTTTTTGAGCCAAACAGCGCTCGGACCGCGCATACGCTCTTAAGTGACGTTCTGTAATACGGGCCTTAGTCTGTGTAACTAGAAAAGTACAGTTTTCGTGTTGCTAAACCATTCGTGTCAGTCATAGCACCTGTTAATAGTGTTATCAACTTATCATTTTTGCGCTCTCAAAAATGTAGTTTATTTCGCCATTGATTGAAGATATTGCAAATTCATAAAATAAAAATTTGATTTTATCTCAAGGATAGCTGAAGCCCAGTGTTATTTTATTTTTTTTTGATAAGGTTTGCTAAATAATAGGAAAAAATACATTACACGCTGGGTTTTAAAAATAAAAAATATGGATATATGTATTAATTTTTCATGGAAGTTGAAAAAAGTGGTCCCGCCACGTGCAAGTAGACCATATAAGTAATGATGTTTATGGTATTTTTTAATGTTCAAACTCAAATATAGTTTCTTGTAAAAAGATGATCAAACGTCACTCTCGCGTAATTTTCCGGAAAACCTGTTGCGAATGTTTGTAATTTTCCAGGAATTCTTAATTTATTTGAAAAAATCCTTTCCGCCACATGCAAAACAAAGAACTCGACTTTATAAATCACAAATCATTTTGTTTAAATTCTTTTTCCCTTTCTTACAAACAATGAACAAAAACCTTAACGTGAAATTGGAGACGTCATATTTGATTATTCCCGTCTTTTAGCTCGTTACGTGTAGTCAAGCTTAATGCGTATAATTGGCAATCATTTAGGCCCGAAAGACTGACTACTTTGACATGTGATGCCAAATAAGATCGCTTTATACAGGCTGTAAAAGTAACTGCGTGCTAAGGCACGCAGTTACTTTAACACCCTGTATAAATAAAATGAGTTGGTAAAGCTATTTGGCGTTAGCGAAGTGTACACAAATAGTAATTTACAGCAAAATCCCAACAAAACCATATTGGACTTACTTGTGGCACATACGGCATATCTCCCTCATATCCAAGAGTTTCCCAGAAGCTGTTCGGCTCCTTACCGGGCGGCTCAGCGATCAACTCGGCCTTGTTCTTACGCTCTTCTTTGTTTATCTTCTCCGCGAATAATCGGGCTTTGGACTTAAGTGTGTTCTTTGCTTTTTTGCCGTACCTGTAGAAAAGTTGAAGTTTGTTAGAAATAACTGACTATCGATGTATCGCCCAAAGTTGGACATAGGGCTGAAAATAAAGCGGTGAAGTGTTCATTATTAACAAATAATTTGGTAAGTTCAGAAACACTACAAAGGTCTTTCAGAAACACTACAAAGAGCTTTCATAAATTAATATGTTTTCAAATAGCATGCCAATGCCAATTTTTTATGATTGGTTGTTGTTATTTTACATCAGCCAAGTATGTATGTGTGTACACGATTTATTGGTCAGAGAGTTGGAGCAAGTTTTTACCATGGTTTAAACTTCCCCTTCCATAAAAACACTTTAAAAAGTTACAATTCACATTACAACTCTTGAATGAATGAATGAAATGCACCGACCCCAGCGTAGTTAAACCAGTTTCAGATTACTAGTAAAAAAAAAAAACCTTGTCGAATTACGTACCTGAGTCGACCCTAATCTATACTCCATTTGAAATAAGATTAGACATTTAAATAAACTTGTTTACAGTCCGTTCAACCGATTTTTACTTCTATTCCGTAGGCATAAGGATGGCATTAAAAGCAAAAACGTGGTTACAATACCAACTGTTTATTACAGCTGTCATTGGTCATGCCACCAACGCAATAGAAGTCACAATCTATTGAACGGACTGTAAAAACATTTTTTTTTTTAATGTCTAATCTTATTTCAAACGGAGTATAGGGATGTCTAAAAATAGAACACAAAAAACCTTTCATAAAATTGAACTCAAAAACGATTATGGCGCACTATTAGCACTACACATAATATTATTATAAATATTTATTTCGATATTGGTGGACTGTTGAACCATTGCAAAAAAAAAACGAGTGTACTTTAGACCACACGACTGAATAAAACAGAAGTGTATAAACAGCCAGTGTGAATTTAAAAAAAATACCTATGCCGCGGGACGGCCCGCGGCGGTGACGCGGTGTGTTCCATGTTTAAAATTTAAGAGGGCGTACAACGGTCCACTAGACTTCTTGGCGGGAAAGTGAAGCGTCATGTTCAGCAGTTTGTTTAATTTTCCAAAATTTGTGTTTAGCCGAATATTAATGTGTAATAATGGTGGATTATTAACCATTAAGTGTTTGTGAACGTGCATTAATTAGTGTTGGCAAATGAAACAAAACAGTGCAACTTCGCTTCAAGTTCTCTCAAGAAGTCCGCGTGAGGTCTCAGTAAAGTGCCACATCTTTACTGAAACTCAAGGGGAGTGGGCGGGGATATCATCATAATGCATTTATAATTCATTTCATCAATACTATACAAGAACTAAAACGTGACATTGGCTAAATGCACAAACCGTGCGAAACCAGAAGGTCAAAAAAAAAAAAAAAAACGGTCCACTAGCGCCACTCCTTTAAAAAAATATTATCTCGTGACTGAGAAGGCATTATGAATAACGGCTAGTAGGGACCCTCGGTAAGTGTGTCTAGAATTTTCTTATACCTTTTATAAAGTTTCATATTGAGGCACGAAACAACAAAATACGATCTAGACGAATGTGGCCGCTTTTCTTTAGATCGTATTCTGTTGCTTCGTGTCTCAATATACGAAATATAGAAACTTTATAAAACGTATTAGAAAATTCTAGACACACTTACCGAGGGCTACTAGCCGTTATTCATAATTCCTTAAAGGAGTGGCGCTAGTGGACCGTTGTACGCCCTCTTAAACAATACTTCCGTTCGCCTCGCCCGATCAGTTTCCGTAACGCTCTCGTCACGCATTCACCAGCTTACTCGCCAAGTCAAGCGTGCGTAAAGAAGTTTTACTTCAATAAAGCGCCAGTAGAATGATAACTTGTGTTTGTGACTTTGTGTATTTTCTTTTAAACTCACCATAAATAGATAAGCAGGCCGGTATCTAGCACGAACACGAAGCGCGGGTCGAGCGACTCAGCTTGCACTGCGACCGGCTCCAGGTGGATGCTGTTACCGGCGCCGTGCACTCGGTATAGACGAGTGACGTAGTGCTACAGCAATGTATAAACAGAGAGTTGGCAAAAGGCGGAAAAACACTGATTAAAAAGAAGACTTATGCTGCACTGGTATCAAAAATGCGGTGGATGAAGATGTTTATTTTTAACCGACTTACAAAAAGGAGGAAGTTATATGTTTGTCTGTATGTATGTTCACCGATTTCTCAGTCAATTGGGGACCAATTTTGAAAATTCTTTGTTTTTGTTAGATAGTGTATACTCCCGAGGTGGTCCTATTGTCACCAAGTTAGAATCTGATGAAGGGATTTTTATTTTATTTTTATTCATTTTGTTAGGGAAAACAATTACGTCTAAGATTACATTGGAAGCGGGTAAATGTACAATCCACGATGTTTCCACAGATTACCTAGATTAATGATACAGTGAAAACAAATATTCAAGTTAAATAACACAAAGAAGAAGACAGAAAGAGAATAAAATGAAGGGATAACACGAGGTTGAAATCGAGGGAATTCCTAAAATTTTATAGGCACACCTATAGCCATTTCGGTATTTTTTATAATAACTCATGCATTTGCATTCGGAAAGCACAATTTGGTGAAGTGGAACTGATGGTAAAGACCACAGATGGCCACCGTTGCGATTCTATTAGACAATTTAATATGGTTGCATTGTGACGAGCATAAATTGCTCGTCACAATGCATATGGTGAAGTCACTATCAGTTCTAGTTCTTCTGGTTCTTACCAGGAGAACTCCTCAATAATTAACGCCCCTACATCGGCAAAAGCAATATTTTATAAAAAGTGATGAGCAGTTGACAGGCAAAAAAAATTTTACAAAAAAGAACAACCGACTTAAAAAAAAAAAATTTTGGAAATCGGTGGCAAAAACTAAAATACAGATCCAAAGACACCAGACTTCCGAAACGCATCACTTCAGAACAGCTGGACCAATTTGGGAAATTTTGTTTTAAAATATTCGTTGTTTTCCGAATCAGGTTTTTACGGAAAGAAAAAAAAATTAAAGTAGGTATGCGGGAAAATGTTAAAATTCGGGAAAACTGAAAGTGCATTTTGAAGTGAATTTGTGGAATTTTGTATGAATAATTGAAATTTGGACAGACCAACGTCAGTCGGGTCAGCTACTAATAAATAAGTGGCGTACTTACCGGGTCATCGACAGTGAAGAATCCCGAAGGCGTGTGGCTGCCCTGTATGTAGACCGGCGGGATCGGGAACAGCGCCAGGAAGTCGGGCGTCTCGTCCGCCTGCTCGTGGCGCTGCGTGCGCTTGGCGCCCAGCAGGTTGCGCAGGTTAACCGCGTGCATCGCTGCGCAAGCCGCCTTGTCCAACTGCACAACGAATGTTATGGAAATGTTAAGAAGATTGTTGATTGCAGCACAATTGATTTCACATACATAAACTCACGCCTTCTTACCATGGTAGGCAGAAACTATAGAACGCCACTTACTACGCTCCTTACATACTCCTTTTGCTTCGCCTACGTTCATACATCTGGTCATACACGCACGCCGGTTGCGAGTACTACGCACCTGACCTTTCTGAAGAACATCAACAATTTGGTCACTATATGTCCTTCTAGGGCGTCCCCTCCCGGCGTTTCCACTCACCTCTGCTTTATAAATACCTTTTGTTAGTCGTCTTTCACTCATCCTCTCCACATGACCAAACCATCTAAGCATACTCTTTTCAATCTTTGTCACTACATCTTCTTTTAAACTGGATTATTTATTCTTTGATTTCACAGCTGTATTTTTATAAGTTTTTCAATATAAAACATGTAGGAAACTGTTTTCGGAACATTAAACGATGAGAAAAACAATCTTTGAAACTTCATAACAATTAGGTAAAAAAAACTCCATAATTCCTCTATAAAAAGGAATTTTGCGTAGCGTGAACTTAACAAAACATGTTGTTTTAGAGCATTTTTTGTCAGCCAAACGCATGTTCTAAGAATCAATCACCAAGCCGTTTGACTTGTAACTGTTTATTATGATGCTAGATTAGCTAAATTATTGAATGTAAGAAATATTTGTATTATAGTAGATATTTGCACACCTGTTTAGGTAGGATATGGTTTTAAGAACTTGTTTATAATATATGTATCACCTCATGTACCTACCCATATTTAAGCAAATAAATGATTTGATTTGATTTGCTGCTGCTCATTATTCAAAAGAATGGCCAGCAAGCCGAAATAGATAAAATAGTAAGCTCACTTTAAAAATACAATTTTAAACGATCAGCGCTCGTAATATCGTAACGATAGTATCTACTTACGGTCGCTTTCGACCCGATCCAGAAGTGTATATCCCAGGACAGCTGGCCTTGCTCCTCGATGGCCGTCTTCAACACTATGTAGCAATCACCTTCGAAGAACTTCCCGTGTGCCACCTATATCACGAATCATCCAAATTATAACGCATTTCTTTATTTAGTAAACAGACAGATTATTTAGTACTTCAGTATAATTATCTTCAACATCAAATAGATAAAAAAAAACGGTCAAGAGCGAGTCGGACTCGCACACCGAGGGTTCCGTACGTATATATGATATTGTTGATTTCTGAAAAACTGTGCTATTTAGAGACATCGTTTTATTTTTCCTGTAATCTTTACATAAACTTCTATCACATAGAATAATTTCAGGTTTTTATCTATGCAAGCTTCGGAGATAAGGGGGGGAACGGTATTTTTTTTTATATTTTTCGTCAAAAGTCGGAAACTATACTGCCTAAAAAAAAATGTTTGAGAATGTGCAAACAGCGTTCTTTCATATGATCCCCACATGCCCTAGTAGCCCCACTTCAAAATTGTAAGACCCTCTTTTAGTCCCTTTTGCAAAAAATATATATTTTTTTAAATTTCTTTCTTGTTTGCAAAATAGTTGGGAAAACGTCATCTAAAACTATTCTAAATTTCAAGGTGATAGCATCAGTAGTTCTTGAGATATCAAGGTGTGACAGACAGACAGACCGACAGACTTAGTCTAACCATAAGGGCTCCTTTTTACCATTTTGGTACGGAACCCTAAAAAGACGTATCATTTGATATAATCACAAATTATCACGAAAGAAAACAATTTAATTGCGGCTCAAAATAACGCACAAAATCATCCAAAACTACAAAAAGATGAAAATCTAATCATTATTGCACTGCATGTGAATGTATAAAAAACAACATCTGATTTATATTTAAATAAGTATCACGTTACCTCGTCAACAGGCGCAGGTATAAAGTTCTCGATCTCCCACACAGTAAGGCCAGGCGTCTGCCCTGTGTCCTCATCGAAGAACTCCGAGTAGTCTAGTGGGGGCTTCTCTAAACTCTCGTCCCAACGCTTCGGCCTACGACATGATACACATTGTTTTTATTGTTTTGGGTTCACGCGAGAACAATGAGTCAATCCAATCTCCTGACGTAAGGTTCAATAAACAAAATAGCAATGGTATTGAGAAATATAGGACAAGAAAGAAATAGTTACTCTTTTAAATACGGTTAGTACGTACGCACGCCGTGAAGAAAATGTGTATTAGATTATATGGCTAGGAAGGAACTAAACACAGAGGTGACATTATTATTTATACACCGTGCCGCTATAGTGGCGACATTAATTTAACACACGTATATGGTTTCACGTTTTCGCTTTATTAAGATATTTTAATTTAATTAAACGTTATTATTTATTGATTTATTTACAATTTACAAAATTGGCATCTTGGAGCAACCTGTACTTTTAAAGAACTGTAGCGCAGAGGTCATTTCCCGGAGTCACGGATCATAACATCGCATCAATGAAAAGCGAATATCGTGCAAAAGTAGGTGAATTGAAGGAAAGAGAGCGCTATAGCGGAGAACGGGCGGCGCGCGGCGTGCCCTCCACTTATAATTTCTTAGCTAAACATTTTAATTAATTTCGACCGTTCTATTTTGGTTTTCCTAAATAAATACTAACTTGAGTTCCGAGTTCCTCTGTTCTAGCCTCTGGTCGTTGTGCTGCGTATTTACTTGCTCTTGCATACCGCGGAGGATCACCGCAGAATCGCGTTGTTCCGGCTCGGCGCGCCCGCGACGTAAGCGCATCTTGCGCGCGATTGGGTCTGATTTTATACCTGTGCAGGTGGGTCTTTGTTAAACATGACACATTACTTGATTTACAAAATGTCAGTCCTAGGCTCTCTAATAACAGCCTGTCCGAAAGGGATATCGTGGCCCTGGCACACAGGCAACAGAAGGAACACGGGTGGGTTTTAGTCAGTAAAAGTCTGACACGCCCTCCCGCTCCGCCCAGAGCGGGAGAAGTTATTTGATACTTTCCCACCCAAAAAAAAAAAAAGGCTCACTAATAACCAAAATTAATTTTATAGGTTCTGTTCCACCTCTGGATAAACTTCAATAGACTTATCTGGTAAATCATTTCGTAGAAAGTTTTTTAAATTAAGTAACTGCTAGATCTATAACTAGCAATTAATTTTAAAAATCTGTATCGCTATAGTCCCAGAAATTTTAAATCAGGCGCTTAGTTTACTGTACAAAACGTGCCATTGGCACGATTTAAGACTACTTAATGGTACCTTAAAAGCACTACTTTTTTAATAACCTTCCGTTAGGTTTGCCTTTTACCAGAGCTGTCCGAGTTAGCGAAGCGGTGCGCGAAGAAAAGTTACACGAATAGAATATTGCTTCATATTCAAGACGAAACAATTAAATGTGACAGTAGGCTTGTAGAAAATATCGAGTTTTTGTTCGATATGTCGATATTTTTTGACGTTATCTCGAATATCCATATAAAATATCAAGTATCGCATTTGACTGACTAAAACCGCTGGAATTCAGAACTGTAAAAAAAGTAGACTTATCAATGTTTTATTAATTCAAGATTTTACATCAGAAATCTTGTCCTAGTTTGGTGTTATATGTGGATAAAAAACTACACAATAGAAAATCATAAAGTTCAAATACTTTTTAGAAAATTTCACCGATACAACGAAATTTTTTTTCGATATATAATGCAATATTTCTTTTATAAATCTATACGTTTATCGATACTTTTTTGCACTTTTTGCATCCATATGTGACAGTCACAGTTAACTATCTAAAGTTAATACTCACTGCTAGGCGTAGTCGGTTCACTGGTCGCAGCGCCAGCCAATTGCAGTTGAGCTTGCAGCGAAAAGTCAATGTTATAATACTGCACACCAGCGCCCCTGGCTCGCTCTACTGGCTTTGGCGGCATCACCAGATCGGGATTACCGTGAAGTTGCAGACTCTCCAAGTCACTCAGCAGGTGAATGGCATCGGGTAACGTGATGAGCTTGTTGCAGCTTAGGTTTAACTTCTTGAGGGAGCCGCATCTGAGTACAACAGAAAATCTAGTTGTGATGTGTTCGTTAATAAAGCCATGTTTACTCGAACCTTTAAAAATTCTCATTTTGCGCTCCCAAAAATATTATTTAACACTCTAATATTATAATGATTGCGCCTCTTTTTGTGACGCTCAAATAATTCCTATTTTGGGGTCCTAAAAATACTAAATAACCAAGTAGCTGCGACCAATTTGGACATAGACTCGCTGGCCGCTGCCGCGGCACCGCTCGCTACGCGTTCGGTCACCGTTCTCACCTAACCTAACTCGTATGGTCGGGGTACCCTAGCTTAGTTACTGCAAAGAACTGTGAAAAATGGCCAGAAAGTTAAAAATAGGCTAAATTACAAAAAAAAGTGAACCATTAGAAGCGCTAATTTTAGAGGTTCATTAATTTAAAAAGTTTCCATCATGAGCAGGTCAATAAGTTTTCAGAGGATCAAGAAAATATTTCCTGTTAGTAAATCACGTCCAGTTTTAGATTAAGCTCGGCTTTGTAGAGCGTCATCTCTGTTACTCCTACTTATGTATGTGACAGTCTTTTTATAAAGCTTGATGTGTCATATTCGCCAGGATACTTTATGTAGGGACATCAACACTAGCCTAACCACTCTACTGCTGGATAAAGACCTCATAAATCTCACACCAACAAAACAAACTCAATTCAAAGCATTTATTTCAAATAAACCAATTACAGGCACTTTTGAATTGTCGGTCGGTCGGTCAGAAAGATGAAGCTAGTTGCCCACTACAAACCGTAGTAGAACATATGCAGAAGAACGGGAAAGAAACTCCACGACACTCTTTTAAATTAACATACAGTCACAAAATATAGGTTACACCATTCATATTGAGTTTATACATGTGAGAACGATGCAAAACGTCAAAAGTTTCCGTAATACAAAGTAAAAAGAAACATGCGGGGCAGTCTTTGGGGACTGGCGATAGAAGTGAAAACAGTATACTTATAGCTCATGGAAAGCATTCGGTGAGGATGACGCGAGTTCCATGATTTTTGTTCACCCAGAAAGTGCTCAACGCGCCTTCAAAAACAATTAAAAATTCACATAAGCCATGGCAGCTAAGAGATGACCAGTCCCATCCATCTCATATCTAGATCTAACAACACTCTTATCTATAATCTACTTATAATGTTAGATTTTCTGTAATATAATTATTTACACTCCTGTGAAGAAACATATAAAATATTTTGTTTGAAATAAATATCAGTTATGTAGTATACAAAAATAATTTATTAACCACCCATCCTAACGGCCAGAAATTCTTTATTTCTACGAACCATATGATTCCTCATGAGACATCTAACTCATAAAGACTAGCAATAAACTATTCCAGAATGAAAAACATCTCAATTTTTTATGTAGCATGACAGCCATTGAGTGTACGAAATATCTAAATTAATAATCTTACATACAAGAAACGATGCGTGTGTAAGAAGACGATTTATTATTTAAACACGGCTGTTGAAGAATTAATGTGTGCTTCCGTTAATAGATCATCTGTTAACATATTTGTGTCGCATAACTTAGCATTTAATGATAGACGAGTGAATATTGTCAGAAACGCAACGATTTGCAGTGTGAAAGTTTATTTAGTGGTTTTTATTGTTTATTACGGAAGATTGTAAAATATGCATTTTTTTTTTACATAGTTTTGTTGCATTATTTTTATCTCAGTATCAGTTTCTGCGATCGACAACCCGCCTGCCAAGCGTGGCGATTATAGCAAACCTCACCCCCCCCCCTTTTGGGGGAGGCCTATTGGACGTCTTTCGGCTGAAATGATGATGAATGATTTTTATCTCACGAAGCGACACGCGCTTTTTTGGTTTTTACCAAGTGTGTGTGTAAACGCAGGAGCTCTCGATACAGTCCGAGACAACGGCGAAGTCAAAAGTGTGTGTGCACGTGGGTGTTATGTGCTGACGCTACTCGTCTTCACGCACACATTCATAGCGTGTTTGTACATTTGGTTACCACAAGTAAAGCGCGCGTCGCTTCGTGAGATGAAAATACTATAAAATAAGGGTTTTCATGAAAATTCACGCCACCAGTTGGCGCCTCTTTGGCATGAGGTCTTCCATTTCGACATTGAATATAAAATATATGATGACGTTCATCATTCGTTCATCATTCAGTTACGACTAAAGAAAATATAAGCCCTTTGACACTTTTGACAGGTGACGTCTCAGTTCTGCCACCTAGTGAACGTTATGTCAGAAAACCGTCACTCAAAAAATATCTATTTGCAATACACAAACTTGCGTTTGCAGTCGGAGAATTGACCGTGACGTATATTGATGTACCTACGGCAGAACATATTTTCAACTATATACAAAACAAAAAAAAACTAAATATTTTATTTCACACATTTTTTTTTCTACATGGGCACTTATGAAACGTCAGAAGCGCACGGTTCCAATTGATCGTTTCCTATGGAGAAGAGCCGTAAAGAAACTCCACGGTTACTCTTTTAAAATAGTTGGCTTTTACAATGTTTTCAAATTACAGTGTTAATAGGTATGAGAGGACAGTGTAGGCCCGTCAAAAGTACCAGGTACTTACAAAAATAGAAAATGGTCTACAAATATACAGTCTATTAAGCCTACAACGTTCTCACATTAACAAAATATTAAAAGAAAACCGGCCAAGTACGTGTCGGACCACGCACAACGAAGGGTTCCGTAGTTAGGATGAATTCATCTCAAAAACAAACTTAACATTGTAGTTGAAAAACATGCTCTCCCATACATCTATATACGTTACGGTCAATTCTTCAACTGCAAATTTAAGTTGGTCGATGATTACTCGTTAACTTGTAAACCCTACTTAGCTGTGATAGTTTTCCTTTTAATTTCGTTATATATATTACTGCCATTAATTTTTTCACATATCCAAAAACAACCATTTAGCTGGCAGGGGGGGGGACACTTGACTCTAACAAAAAATAGCACTTTAAGGGCGTCCATAGTCTCAGTGACCTCGAGCGTCGAATAGTTTCTTACCCCACCGACCTTTCCGGTCGTTATCTGTATTTACGTAAAATTTGCCATCTACCGGTCCTTGCTAATACTAAAGTTCCCCGTGTGAAGGCTGTGAGCCAACTGCCGCCCGTCGCCCGCGCACGGACCCGCCGCTTGCGTTTGCGTACAAATATACATTGTTTTAACTTTTTCACGTAATATACAATAAAATAAAAAACGGCTAGATGAAAATAAAGAATATATGATTATCTGTTATACAATTAAAAATGGTTTAGCCTGATATAGTATTCACTTATTTATAACGACATTTATTTCAAGAATAGACCTTTACAAAGTTTTAATATTCTCGTTAACTACGCATTTTTTTTTAATTCTAGTTGATGAAAATAAAAAACATATATCAAACTCTTACATAATTTTTTTTTAGATTTTTCATGTAACTTTTAATTGTTGTTATTCTTGGTTGAAATTCACTATTTTATTTATGGATGCCCTTAAAGCTTAATATTACGCAAACGGATCTCAGAATTGAAAAATGTTTGTCACAGACCCACAATATTTTCGAACGGCCTATTCAACGATACCCCACAGCAGGTATTAGACGAGAAAAAAAAATATCATCCCCGTTTTACGTGCAAGGGAGGTACCCTAAAAAAATGTTTTTCATGGTTTTATTTTACGACTTTCTCGGTGTGATTAATATGTACATCCATGCCAAATTACAGCTTTCTAGGACTTAGCGTCTCTGAGCTAAGCCGGGGACAGACGGACGGACGGACGGACAGACAGACAGACAGACGGACATGCCGAAACTATAAGGGTTACTTGTTTACTACGGAACCCTAAAAAACGATATAAAATATTATTTACATAATAAATATTAATAAAAAAGTTACGTTTGTTCTTGGGGTAAGTTCATACCAACTACGGAACCTTTCATTGTGCGTGGTTCGACACGCACTTGGCCTTGCACTGGATCTCTACATTAATGTTAACACAGTGACATCAACATTATTTTTCAATGTCGTCCATTTTTCAATGACCAAACAAATGTGATGATAGACAGTGAATAATGACCAATAATGAGGCATGGTTCTTGACCTCTTTTATTTTTGGAAATGCCCCAAATCATTGTTGAAGTTGACCTACTTTGTGTCATTGAAACATTATTTATTTATTTATAGGGGAACCAACAGCTTTACCATATGGATAACAATTGCTTATCAAACACAAGAGCCAATTACAGGTTCTCACGGGTAAAAAACAGAAAAAAATTGTAGAATAACTATAATTTAAGGTACAATAAACACGGTGTTTATTGTACCTTAAATTATAGTTATTCTTTTCTATCGTCCTTGTTAGTGATCCTAAGATTTCTACTATTTTTTGTACACTTTTAAAAAAGTCGGCATTCAGCTGCGTGCGTGCAGAATAGGCTTTGGTGGTAAATGGGTCAAATGAAAACTCTTTACAAAGAATATTAAAGTCCTTACTCGCTCGCTCTATGTAAGAGTATGGTGGTATGGTGTCGTGGTATGTATTTTTTATTCATGTGATAATTATTTAATGAAAACATTTTTCGCTTTGCTCTTATAGAAAGCCCTAGGGTCGAATTTCCAAACGTAACTTAATTTTAAGTCGTCACGCCGTTGAAACTTCGTGCTGTCTCGGACACTTTGAGTGACACACAGAAAGACTAGAATATCAAAGTTATTGTTATTTGCCAGTTCGGGAAATAATCATTATTTGTATACATACTCACGCCATTATTCCGCAAGGCGACAGAAACTACTTTTTCTTTGTAAAATGATTGCCTACCTGCAAAGTCCTTCAGGAATCATCTCCAGCACATTGTTAGCAGCCGAGAACACCTCCAGACTGCCGAGTTTCCCGATGCCCGAGGGTATGCCTTCGAAGTCCAGCTTATTGTCATCCACATGCAGCCTCCTTAGGTTCTGAAGCTTGCACATAGACGCCGGTAACACAGTCAGGTTGTTTCGGGATAAGTTCAAGCTTTCGAGCTTCTGCCAGTTGTCCATAGCTGGAAGATTTTTAGCTTTATTCATCAATTTAAATTAACATGCCGTGTAATTAAGTAGAATTTCAATTATGTCACGTTAAGAGCATAACAAACACGTAAAGGAATTTATGACGGTTTATCTATGACCCCTTCCCTTGAAAAGAGAAATTAATTTGATCACGACTTCAAGGACCAAAAATTATGCGTTTTACACGATAAGATTAAAAGGGACTTCATTTGATATTCATTTTAGAAACTCACAAATTACTGCATCGCTATTTTGTTCGAGCGGATTCACGAATACAAACTCCTTGTTAAAAAAAAACTACGCGATGCCATAAGTGTTGGATCTGACTGCCAGATACAAACGTGTCGCGTGTCGCAGGTCACTAGCTGACTCTAAGGGATCACTTACATGTACTGTAAGGTCGACCTAGGCCACGGATGGGCGGCGGCAGTCACGACCGGAACATCAATGGTCACATTTACACCGTATCAAGTGTCTGAAAACACGTGTTGGGTTCTGGTTGGTAAAGCTTTTATATGCTCAGTTTTGGACTGGTTTTTATTAACCTCCTTTTTTTCGTTTATCGTACACATCAGCGCAGCGTACGTTAAAGCAAAATATCGTGAAGAAATCTGGTTTTTATAATAATTATAAAATATTTATTTTAGACACACATAAAATTCTGACATAGAAGACGGTATGGAAGGGTTTATGCATTGCTAGATGATAAGATTATTATGTACTAGCTGCGCCTCGCGGTTTCACCCGCGTAAGTCTCGATCCCGTGGGAAAGCCACCCTTAACACATAGGGGTATAAAAAATAGATAGTAGCCGATTCTCAGACCTACTGAATATGCATATAAAATTTCATCAAAATCGGTCAAGCCGTTTCGGAGGAGTATGGTAACTAACATTGTGACACGAGAATTTTATATATAAGATTATATATAGTGTGATATACAGGAAAAGGTTTTAACCAGTGCGCAAATTTTTTTTGGTGGTTCAATATCAGTAACAGAACACATTTCCATTATTTATTCAATCCTTTTTTTTTTTTATCCTACTTTAAATCAGCAAAATATGGACACAATCTATTCGTAATAATATCAATGGGCGCGCGCGGCGGCCGGCGCAAGCGGCGGTGTTGCACGGCTCCCGGGCGGCAGGGGGCGGCAGGGCGCGCCGGGCGCTGTGGCCGACAGTCAGTTCACTCATCGCACGCGCTGTCGTGTGACGTCGCGTCTAATCGCTTTCCCGCGCAAGCGCCGCGCTGCACGTGTGTCGTGCTTGTACCTACCGGTCACGATGTCAGACTTCAGTAACCGAGATGGTGCGAGTGTATGTACTGAGTGGTGAAAGTTTGCGAGCAGCTCGCCGAATGTATGCGACGGAGAGCATACCTCGAATGCGAGCCCATGGAATCCTTAACCCCGCGGTCCCTAATGAAAGGACTATTTTAGCGGCCACTCAAAGGCTGCTTGATCACGGACAGTTCAGAACCCCGAATCATGCACGAGGGTCTGGCAGACCCCGACTGGCGATCGAAATCGAAGAAGCCATCCTAAGTCCGTTAAAGTATGAAGGAAAATTTGGAATTACTCTGCAAATAACTTCAGGTCACGGTCTAAACATAAAAAAGTCTAGTTCGAACCTGATAAAATTAGCGATCAGTACATTGTAACCCACGTAAATACCTACGCCGGCGAATCGAGCGAGCGCACAGCTGATGGGTAGGTACTTTAGCGCGTTACGCTTTGCCGCGCGCCGCCGGGTAGCCATACAACCAATTTTAAAATAAACATCTTTCGTTAACGATATTTTTTGTTTTTTGTACTAAGACGTATCAAAATAAAAAATATATGTTTAATAAAATTCGTTTAAGTTTAATTTGTCAAAATTTGCGCAGTGGATAAAAACTTTTCCTGTATTATGATAAATAATAGGCTGGTAATGCTAATAAAGAGCAGGGCTGCTCCACTAATTTTAGACTAATATTACACTAAAAAAGTTTTTGTCAGCTGATTATTATTATTATTTGTGAACAATTAACGACAGTCCTAGTTATCTTAAAACATCAATTTATTTATATGGAATAGGACATCCATATTAATAAATTGATGTTTTAAGATAAATACACAACAATCCACGACAGTATGTGCGTTATTTGAACTCATAATGCCTTTCAAATGTGTCCCCACAACTACAACTCCACCAAGCTAAGTTTGCACCTCGCTGGAATTAATGTACCTCGCTTAATGTACCTATGTATAATATAATGTTAAAAATAATAAATGCAAAGTAAAATCTAACAAACATTTGTTTACTTTTTTAAAGTCATAGCGAATCCTCTTTTGCAGACCGTACCTAAGCGTGTGACGTAATCGACGCAAAGTGCAAACTTAGCTTGGTCGAGTTTATACGAGTGCTTAGTTAAGCATAATTAAAAAGTCACACGATAAAAAGAGGTTACCGCATCCTACATACACCCAATACATCGTAATATTTAGACAATACTAGCTGCTGCTCGCGGCTTCGCCCGCGTGGGTTTTTCTAAAATAAAAGTAAAGTAAGCCTAAGTTACTCCATATAACATCAGCTATCTGCCAGTGAATGTCCCGTCAAAATCGGTCGAGCCGTTTCGGAGATTTGCCGGAACAAACAGATAGACAGACAAAAATTATAAGTACAGTATATAATCTTTCAAGCATTTAGTAAAAACCTGTTATTTTGAAATTACAAATATTTATACTTCAATTTTATTTATTTGTATACATGTTGCCAATCTCAAGACAAACTTTAAAAAATGTTTGGGGTTCCTATAATTTCACCAATAACCCATGCCCGAAACAGGAATGCTTTGTAATATGTAACACTGAACACACAACTATGCTCTTTGGTGGCAATAAAACGAAATTAATTGAATAGAGCTAAGACAATTAAGTTTTGCTGTACCATTTTACTTTAATGTATAATTAAGCTATTAAACGCATAGTAAAATAGAAAGCATGACTTGCTAGTAATAGCTAATAGACATGCAAACGCACAAGTGAAAACATTATGACTTTATTTATGTGCATTGATTTCAATCTGCATCATAGAATTATGTATACTTACCAATGGAAATTCTGTGCTGATCAATATTTATTCATAAAGAAGTTTTATGCGCCTTACTCATCATCTCATTATTTTTTTACTTATATTTTTTATATTTATAATCTCAGGAGTTTTCAGGCCATGTATTTTTTTTTCTCAATACATTTTTGATGAAGTTAGGTTTTGAATGTTTGACTACTTAGAAAATTTAGGGTTAATAAATATTTATAAGTTATTTTTTATGTATATATTTAGTAGCTGTTTAATCTAAGCAGAAGATTGTTATCACAAAGACAATAGCAAACATTGATATAACTTTAGATTGTGTATACAAAAGAAGTTCCACTACTTGTTTACCAATATTAGATAAGAGAAAATTCAAGATATTTCATACTGGATAATGGTGCCATTACTTATCAAAAACCGGCCAAGTGCGTGTCTGACCACGCACAATGAAGGGTTCCGTAGTTGGAACGAATTTATCCCGAGAGCGAACTTAACATTGTAGTTGAAAAACATGATCCCCCATACATTCCAACTGCAAATGTAAGTTTGTACGCACAATATTGAGTGATTTACCATGTTATTTTAAGATCACAGACTTCTTAGAGGTTTTCCTGTAATCTATATGTAAAGAACTGTATCTTTTTCAACATTTCAGTCTGAGTAGTTTCGGAGATAAGGGGTGGTATGGAATGGTAATTTTTTAATCTATTTTCTTAAATAATTCAAAATGATTTGTTTTAAAATTAAAAAATAAATATTATGAAATACAACACAAGCCCAAGCCCACACAAGCCCTTTCATTTTGATATGTCACACGGTACAGTCAGATTTTTTTTTTAAATTTTCTAATTTGCTCCTTAGGTCTCCTACACATTCAAAATTAATTTATTTACGTAACACCGGACGTGACGTGTTTGGCAGAATTTCATATGTGTACCAAATTTCAACTTAATCGGTCCAGTAGATTCGGAGCAAATCAGCTGTGACAGACGGACAGACAGACAGACACACAAGTGATCCTATAGGGGTTCCTTTTTCCTTTTGAGGTACGGAACCCTAAAAACCACTTTAGGATATTTAATAAAATCAATCATCCTATCCTGCCCATATTATATCAATGTATTTGGAGAAGATTTGTGATCTATAGAAGATCAAAAATGTTGTAACTAGTGAGTATTGTAAAAGTCATGGCCCATCCTTCCTTTTTTATCCGGCTATTCCGCTTATATAAAAAGCAAAAAGCTGGCAAAGACAAAAAAAAGGGTTGAATGTAATTATCAGAGGCTATGTTTGAGTTTTTCAATTATTATACACTAGTTTACGAGTACTTAGTACACTTCATTGACGTGAAATCAAATATTATATTTCGAAAATGCTCATGTTTACAATGAGCATTTTTTTAAAGAAGGTTATCTGAACCTCTTTGTCAATAATCTTGACAGGATTTAGGTTGCTGAAACTATCCTTTTCACATGCCATCAGCACACTGTAAATTATCTCACTAATCACGATTTGGCTCTACATAAAAATGAAGGGAAAATGTACCGGACCGGCCCACCGGGAAAAGTCCCGTTATGCCCTGAGGCCAGACCGACCCTGCTGGTGACTGAAGAGTCAAAAAAACCTTTACTTTTTCAATAGGTAAACCTCTGCCTATCCCTCCGGGGATTACAGGTGTGATGTTATGTGTGTGTGCATGTAAAAAAACTTTCATGTGTTGTGTATGAAGCGTTTTACCTGAAGACACCTCAGTGATCTCATTATCACTGAGATTCAGCCTCTTGAGGCTGAGCAGTGAGTAAAGGGCATCAGGTACTTTGGTCAGGGCGTTCTTAGACAAATCTACATCAGACAGGTTCGACAGGGTGTCCAGAGATGCGGGCAGATTGGCCAGCGTTCTCTGTGTGTTGCGCATGTGAAGCACTTCCAAACTCTGAAGGGAGGGTAATTGCCTGAAAATGAAGGAATATATTGAGCTTCTGGATTTGGTTGAAATTGATGGTAAATTTTACAAAACTGTATGTTTTTAACCACATTTTTGTACTGTTACTGTCATAAGTGGCTATTTATAGATAATATTTTTCATCCTTTACAGTGCTGAATTACAAGTTTTTTTCCCTCTTTAAATTGTTTTCAATTAAATGAGGGAAAAAAATTTTATGTTTCATTCAAAGTTATCTCACCTCAGTTGAAAAACTCCAAGAGGGTTGTCATTAAGTATAAGGGTCTGCAGGTTCGCCAGCCTCCTCGTCTGAGGGGGCAAAGTCTCCAGTAGGTTGTGAGACAGGTCCAGAAACAATAGATCCGTCAGTTGCACAAACAATGTTGGTGGGATGCTCTCAATTCTGAAATAACAGTTACAATGTACAGTTTTCACAATACCAATTTAATTTACATATGAAACCTGCTTGGTTGACATAAATTCTTTATCACTGCATTGGTTTTGTATTTAATTAAGAATATATTAGCAGAAATAAGACTAACACATTCCTACTTGTCTATGTTATTAACAAACCATGGTAATTTTTCAATTTGTTATTTTTGTACATTTATGTTATCAATTAATAAGTATTTCAGAAAAGATGTGCCATTATAAACTTACTTATTATCACTGAGATTTAAAACTAGCAAAGATTTGGCTTTCTCCAGCCCTTCAGGAACCTCTTTCAGTCTATTATGTGACAGATCCAGTGTGGTCAGTTCCTCTAGTCTGAATAGCTCGGCCGGGATCCCAGAGCTCTTCACTCTGTTGTGCCTTACATTCAGTGACCGCAAACATTTTAGCTCAGTTAACTCACCAAACAACTTTTCTAGACCATTCTTCTTCAATGACAGATTTTCCTGTGATTTTAATTAGTAAACATGTCAGTTGAGTTGATGTTATAACTTACCCATTTGTTTTAAATATTTTACAATAAGCTTGTTTAATAAAATATAATGCTTCTCTTCTGGTAGCCAACACTCAAGTTAGTTTCTTAATATTAGATACCAGAAAGGAATGGTGCACTGTTTTGTGCCAGTAAGAATTTAGAATATTTAGAATAAAGTTAATTGATTTCACAAGACCGTTAGGACATTGTTCTTTAAATCATCAACAATATATATAATAATAATATATGTAATATACAAAGTTTTAAATTTGTTTTGTAGTGAAAAGGCCTACTACTTACCAATTTCATTAACTTGCCTAATTCTTCAGGAATATCAGTCAGATTAGTTTTGTCGAGCCGTAGCCATTGAAGACCAGTCATGTACCGAATAGCGTCGGGGAATTTATCATCCTACAATAAAATTAAGAAAAATATTTAGACCCAAATATGAAAGCAAAGGTTAGGGATATGATATCATCCGTAATAGATAGGGCGATGTATCGACAAATTGGCAAAACACTTACGCTGAAATCGTTACAAGTAAAGTCTACACCGCGAACAAATGGCAATAAGCCTGTATTTGCCATGTTTACAACGATTTATCTATGAAAATACATTGGTTCTCAGTAAAAAAAGTTGTCAGGTGAAATGACATTTGAGTTGACATAGTTTACACAGATTATGTATTTTTAGAGTATGACAAATTTTAGGCCACAGATTAAACAAATCCATTAAGGGTCTGTTTCAAGGAAAATATCCTTTAGACAGAAACCCAAAATCCCACATCTCAACCCGTTAGAGATTGTTGTATCATCGTTTGTAGGTATCATCTTCTAACACCGCGGATGTCAAAATACGCAACTTTTCAGGAGAGCAAATATACATCATACAAATTTTGCCTCTAACAACTGTTTAGAGTTAGGTTTATTCAATACTACGAATTATATTTTAAGTATGTATGTATTATAATATGCATGTAGACCTTTGAGTATTTATCCTGATGTAGACACATCCAATTTTAAACAAAATTAGTTTATAATTTTTTTTATAACTTAGGTATGTACACGGTGTTGCCTTACTTTTTTATAAATTTATGGAACTTACGCTAATGCTACATTGTCGCGATAACTGCACTGCACAACAGAAAGCGCGCGAAGTGTAGCCGTAACACGTGTGACACGACACATACATATATAAGCTAAGGTAGCCTGCGAAACTCAAATTTTCTTACGTTTTTTGCAAATTTGCAGGTAACTGGTTGTATGTTGATCTAAATATGATTCACCGCCATAACAAATATGGCTTTACAGAATTATAATCATTAGAATCAGCATTACAACTCTCTAAGTTCAAAAAATCCTACTTAATGATCTTAGCGCATCCCCTTTATGCTGGGGCCACATTATCGCGCTAAGAGGAACTACGATTCGCGCGCTCCCTCTCGCACACAGCTCGACGTCACGCTGTACAACAGAGAGCGCACGAAGTGTAGTTCGCGTTATCGCGACACTGTAGCCGTTGCATTTTGATAACGCCTCACCAGACACCACACCATATTATGCTCACCATTGGTGTGACGAGTTTGATTCGTATAGCGATGCGTAACGATACGTTTTGCGATTCCTATCGAATGACATAATAATGTACGAAACGTATTTCGTTCAAAATTTTACTTCCGCTCTTCCGTGGTGTTACACAAGCGTACGTAACGTAGATGAACGTCCTCTAGCCTTTGTCGAATAATAAAATTTAAAAAAAACTCGTTTTTTGCGTGGAATATGTATTGACTGCTCAGTAATTCAGTATTCCATCCCAACATTTAGGCCGATGCCAGAGCCACATACCTACTGGGTGCTTTGAGTATTTATACTCACTGGGTGCTATATTATGTACTCTCTCATTCTCAAATAATACCCAACTTTCTAAAAAATTTACGTCTGGCGGGTCCATTTCCAGTAGGCTGTTGATCACGATCACGTGTTACTTATTGATTTTTGAGAGCTTTTTAGATCGGTCCTAGATCCTAGCAATGCACCTGCATACTCTCATTTATATAAGTAGTCTATGCTGCATACCACAGACTAAGCTGCATGCATAGATTGTTGTACAGCTATACATACACTACTTCATAGAGGAAAGGAAAGTAATATATTGGCATTGACATAGTATTCCTACCTCAATGTATATTGGGTACACTACTTGTTGGGAGGCGAAGTCATAGATTAATGGCGAAGTTTTAATTATAACCTCCACCGCCAAACGGTGCAATTAAATTTCAGTATTCTAGATAGAACGTAAAGCAGCAGCTTCGTTATTGAGTATATATATATAACTTATTAGATACCTATGATTGCCCCCCTTCAGGTATACAGGTTGGATTTTTGAGATGGGGCAGTAAGGGCCGCTACCTTAACCGTTGTAGCTACAGGAAAACGGTCTTAAGAGACTGAACTTAACTTTTTAAGAAATTTTGATCTGCATTCACAGATTTTGAAAAAAAATGTACAGTCAGCAGGAAAAAGGGCGGTATCTTAAGACAGTTATCCTGTAGCTACAACGGTTAAGGTAGCTGCCCTTACTGCCCCATCTCAAAAATCCACCCTGTATATATAAGTGTATAATCTATGCCTTCAGGGGCCAAATAATAGTCATGGGCGAACATAGACTACTATAGTATTGGACGAATTATGTGACTGCATTTGGTAGATACCCTTCACTTCATGAATGATGGTGTAAATTAAAACAAATGATATATGTATCATATATATCTCAGGCCTTAGTTTTTTTAAGTTTGCATACACTGTCCCACTGCTGAGCAAAAGCTTCCTCCAAATCATTCCAGGTATCCTTTTCCAAAGCCACGCGTACGCGTCTATATCGTCTAGCCACCACTTCTAGGGCCGGCCTCGGCGGCGCCGTCCATCCTCAGGCACCCACGGACCCATACATGCGGCTGACGTGACCCACATAATCCTATTCTAGCTTGACAGACCTTGTTAAATACGATATATATAATACCTCTTTCGTACTCACTTGAGTAAAAAAATAACAGCTTTTGGATTTAATTCATTATAAACTGTATTACTTTTTGCCACATTTTTGTTGATTAACATTCAAATGATTAAAAAATGCATTTTCAACAGTACATTTATTCTAATAACAAAGCATCACCTATAAAATGTTTTTCACAAATCAAATGGCTATCTCACTAACCAATCAATAATTACAAAATTAGACCCATTGACTAACATACCTGCAACCCCTTCAGGAACAGAAAAACATAATAGACATTAGGAGAAAATGCAACTTATTTTTAATACAATTATAATAGTATATTTAAACAGTAATTTGATTATTTTGTAAACATTTAAAATAATTCTGATTAAATGCAATTGGGTATTTAATGTAAGGACTTATGTACAATTCAGTTAATCTCTCTGTTACTATCCCCAATACAAAATACTTCAAATCATGTTTAAAGTAGGTACCTATTTATTTTTTAACTAATACACTAACATTAAAGCATTCAGGGTGATATTTGAATATTTCCTTTATATAATGAAGATGTCAAACAGGTTCCAATGAATGTGCTGTTCAAGTCTGATAACCAATTTACCGGGGCATGGGTGGCATGTTCGGCGGCATAGGGCCTGCCAGGGCTGTGTTGGTCCCTAGCAAGACCTAAAACAAAATGCAATAATTAACAAAATGTAATAAAAAGAACTGCAGCTTTTATCAGGGACAAAGTAGATAATAATTACCTGTTTTTGTTGTGACTTTTCCATTTCAGCCATTTGAGCTCTCTCTACTTCAAATATGACTGGAGCAAACAGTATGACCGATGAACTAGCAACCACCCACATCACCGAGCGTGATAGTCCATAGAGTGATTTAACTCCAGACCTGAACACATCATCACAAACATTATTAAAGATGACCAAATAAGGTGAATCTCTCAGACTGGTCATCCACAGTTCACTTGCTTTAATGAGTAGATAACAAACACTATTACATAGACAACATGTTATCAGTACTATCAAACTGGGATGAATTAAAAATTCTGAAGTGACTTTTTTTTATCCATAATGTTGCATCACAGCTTCTGTCAATCCAGGTAAAGTCATAAAAATAATAATGTTATGTTAACTTACATTGTGTTGGTGGTAACGGTGTAAGTGCATGTTCGAACACACTCTGGGAACATCTCTGTCAGTCCCCATAACCTCTCTGATAAGGTCTCATCGGGTTCCTAAAACGAATATAATTATCACACAAGCCACAAATTAGTACTTAAAGAGACACTTTTATCATAGTAAGACTCACATCATCATATTCTTTGAGTGGTCCAGCAAAAGGCCCTCCTACTCCAGTAGGTGGCCCACTAATAGGTGTCCCCGCACTAGGCGATGATCCTAGCTGTTTAAACAAATTATAATCATTATAACGTCACACTTGTTCTAATTTTCAATATCAGCTATCCGTACATACTGAGGGGGTTATGAAAAAATCTTCGGGTCTCCGCTCTGGGGTATCATCTTTGCTAGCACTCAAAGATTCCATTCCGCTATCACTTAGTTCCTGTTCATCGGTCAATTCCATAAGCATGATATGATTCGACAAATTGTTACGAATTTAATTACACTTCCTAGGTAATTCCTAATGGAATTCTCGTTCCTCGTTCCAATTTGGTTTGATAGCCCCAAAAAATCCGTAACATGCACTGCACAAAAGACGTGATCAGTGTTGCCAGCAATTAAATAGGAATTTAATTTAGGAATGTTTTTATCCTTACATTTTCCTTTTTATTGCGCAATTATTCAAGAAAATACAGGACACTGAAGAAGAGTCTGGTCACAAGCTAGAATAGTGGTTTTACATCCCGTTCCCAGTTTCCTAGTTTGTGGCCAGATAGGCCAGCTAGTGACTTGAGAATGAGAATTCGCTTTTGCGGCGTTCAAAACACTAGGTTTTTGTCAAGTAAATTATGTAAATAACTAAAATAAAAGAACTTACGACTTTTCAATTACAAAGTCAACATAACGCAGTTTGCAGCAGTGTCTACCTACTGCATAAGCTTACTTCTCTTTTTGTCGTGCATAGAATCACCTAAAATGCCTAATATGTATTTCTACAAAATAAGGATATTTATTTTAAATATTTACTTGGCAGTCAACTGGATTACTGCATGTACAAGGATGTTCTGTGGTGGGCATTTCTTGAAATCTGGTGTTGAAATACTACCACCAGCAATATTATTATTTTAAAGATCAATATTTTACATTTGCAAATAACTTTTTACCACTAGTCAAACACTGCTTCAAAAAAATGTTCGACATTTAAAAAATAACAGATTACACAATTTATTGTTGTGTAATCACACAACACAGTCAAATCACACAGTGTGTTGTGAGTATGGACTATGTAATTCCTTAGAATATTAGCTAATAATAAAAATGATGATTATTGTCTCCTTTGCCTTTGTCGCCTTTGTGTTTGTCTAATGTTTGTGGTAATTATTTACTACTTGTGTAATCTTGGACATCGCGATTGACTACCCTATAAACTATTGTAGTCTGTGCGAATGACTGTCAAGTGTCAAGGCATCTTCGTAGTGAAACAATTCCTGAAATCGCCAACGCATTGTGGCTAAAATGTTAGATAATAGATATTGCTATTTGGCTTATGCGATTAATTAGCGCTGGCAATGATAGGTAATACAGACTAATGTACACAATTAGGTGGTGTGTAGTGTAAGTGTAATAAACAGTAAAACAGTTGGATAGCGGGAACGTGGGATCATTGACCACTATTGGGATGAATGGATGATACAGCCAGGATACTGGGCTCTAGAGCCGTTACTGATCGATATTGCAATACAAAAATAGAGCTGCTAAAACCTTAGAGCCTTTGAGTATATTATAATATAGCATGTATATATTACTCTTTGAGTATTAACTCTAAATACTCAAAGATATTACTCCTTTACAATCTCGGCGATTATTGACAACGATCAGACGGGCATTTCCCCAATCTCAGCCTTAGAGCAATCTCAGCAGCTTACCGGTCAAAATCTGTCAAAAATCTGTAATCCTTTTCATCATCATTTCATCATTCCAGCCGAAAGACGTCCACTTCTGGACATAAGCCTCCCCCGATAGGGGGGAGGGGGCGGGGGGCCATAATCGCCATGCTTGTCAGGCGGGTTGGCGATCGTCGCAGTATGGTGTTAAAAATGCATAGAGAACGCTGCTGCCCATTATCTAGTTAGTCCCTTACTCGCCTTTTACGACACCCACGGGAAGAAATGGGAGGGTGCTATTCTTTACGTCCGGTACCCTTTGAGTAATTAATTATACTCAAATACTCAAAGCCCGGAAGGTACCACACGGACATAGTAATCCTTTTGGTAATGTTTAATTTTGACAAGTTATGACAATGTCGCTGAGGTAAGATTACGACTAGATTTTGAAAGTTTACAGGAATTAACCTTCAGTAGCCTTCAGTCTTCAGTTCTAACAAAATACCCGTTTATCATAATCGCCTAAAAATTCAGGGTGTGACTAGTCTAGTTTCATGTTATCTGTGCGATCCAAAATGACAGTTGACTTGACAGCAGTCTTTTTCTGGAATCTGCCCTATTTCGTGCAATTAAATTAAAATTTAATTTATAATACAGTCTAATCTTCGTCCATTTATGATTTTAGGTTCCTGGTATGCTTCAGTTGTGTTATTTTCATATTTAAAAGATTAATTGGAACAAAAACTTTGAGCTGATCCTTATTAGGTTACATTGTATTTTACATGCAGAATTCTTAATTTATGTTAATCAGTGAGTGTGCAGCCAAAATTGGAGAAATCTGCATTTGCACCGTTGAGTTTCCTTCAAATCGTGCTTCAAAGGTATGTATTAGCATAATCTTCACATTACAGGATAATTTAATTGGGCCAATGCAGTTAATTTTGTAAATTATGTATTTGGGTAATTATTTAGTTCCAAATGTTTTCCAAACATTTGCTTTTTAGGATACTCTTTCTATGTACAGTATGTAATTAAAGAATGTTTTGTTAGTGAAGGCATCTTGAGGCCATAATTTGTTTCCTGAATAACTTCTCCAATTTACATGTGTCTCCGGGATCTAACAAAACTAATATATTAAATAGGTAATTCAGTTTTAGTAATACTTTCAAAACAGGGATGATGTACACACTACACACACCCCCCCCCATCCCCCCCACCCCCCTTTAAATTGTTTGCAAAATAGTTGGGCAAACGTCATCTAAAACTATTCTAAATTTCAAGTTGATAGCATAAGTAGTTCTTGAGATACCCAGGTGTGACCGACAGACAGACTTAGTCTCACCATAAGGGTTCCTTTTTACCATTGTTGGTATGGAACCCTAATAACTATACTCTCTGATAGATATAAAAAATAATAATAATAAAAAAAGTTGATGAGTTAAGACATCACTAAACTCAGCAACTTTTTTAAAAAATTTTAAATGGCTTAACTACTACAAAAGACTACGTATTGCTTAAGATACTAATGTTATTGCATTCTTATCATGTTATTTACTGTGTTTCCATATAAGATAGAATAATAGGAAAACAAAATTGCTATAAAACATAATGTTTTTCCTCATAGTTGTGTTACAGGCTTAAATTAGGACAACTTTTAGGAAACAGGCCAACATTTTAGGTAAAAGCACATAATAAAAAATTGTGAGCCATCACGGGACGCCTGGCAGATGTGAAACATCGAAATCAAACAAACAAACATTGTAAAAAGGTCAGGGTCGCGTAGCAGGGTGACCGCGCGCGCGGAGTGAGCGGTGAATTGCCACGCGGCATGCGTCGCCCCGCCGGCAATCGGTTTTACGTGCGCGTATAGATGTTGCACATCAAAAAAATGAGTTGAAGGTTAGCTACCGCTATCAAATTATCTACATTGAAGGGATGGTTCCTTTGTTTACAAATGATAATAATTTATTTATAGCATTGCTAGCTTTTGCCCGCGGCTTCGTGGCTATTGCAGGGGAACGTACTATAGGGATAAATAGTATCCTAGGTCCTAACTCAGGTCATGATCCACCTATGCGCCAAATTTCATCCAAATGTGTACAGCCATTTTAGCGTGAAAAACTGACTTTAGCATTTATAATATGAAAATTTAGGATTAGCTAAGTAATTATTACTAACTTTTCATATTATAAGTTATAACTTACATAAAATAACATATTTCTTAAAATAACTTTAGGGTAGCGCCCCGGGCATCGGGAGTCGCAAGCCGATTTCCGGCCACCGTAGGCGCGGGCCTGCGGACGGTGAGCGATGGGTAGCTCACCATCCGACCAGGCCCGGGTCGACGGCGCGTCTTATTCCACGCGCGCCTCAAAGAGTTGTTAGCACCAACTGACGGGGTCCGCTAGGGCCAATGCCTGCCAGGGTTGCGAGTTTGTCCGAAAGGGATATCATGGCCCTGGCACACAGGCAAATGAAGGAATATGGGTGGGTTTTAGTCAGTAAAAGTCTGACACGCCCTCTCGCTCCGCCCAGAGCGGGAGAAGTTATTTGATAAGATACCACCCAAAAAAAAAAAAAAAAACAAAAAAAAAAGGTACCATATGGTCACTTGTTGTTCCATTTCTCTTATGATGATGATAATAATAAAACTCAGTAAATCAAATGCCTGTGTCTAGACTGTTCAAGAGAGCATGAGCCACATTCCATTTCCTATAGATACAAAACACATTGCTGGTATACGCTTCCTGTTAATACATTTGAATTTCATGCCAATTTTATAAGTGTTATTATGTGTATTCTCGTTCTTAGGGAATGTTATTGACTTGTAGATTTCCATTATTGTTGTGTCCATACAGTTTCCATCTGTATTCTTTAAAAAAAAAACTTAACATGCTTTTGAAGTTGTAATTCAAATATTTCATTAAAATTTATTAGAATTGAACTAGTCCAAAATAGTATTCTAAGAACGTTAAAAGTAAATGCACCTTGGTTTGCTAAGAACGAAATCCGCGCCTATGTACAAATGGCATCAGTAAACGAAATTAAGTGGTACCAAATGACAACACAAGGCACCTCAAACCTTGCATCCAAACCCACAGCTGTCTGGTTTAAGACAGCGGTGGTAAAAAGGCTGAAGAGGAACTACCTTCTATAAGTGGGAGGCGCAGCACTGGCTGCTCCCCCACAACGCCATTTGACCTAGAACGAATTTACTTGTGGTCCGACAACTGATAGCAAATAGAATTTATTAAAAAAACAGAATCAGACAATACTTGACTAAATACTATGGATTCCATAGAAAAATTACCTTTTTCTGGTAATCTGGTGTTTATCCTCAAGGGAAATTTCTTGATAAAATGCAAATATTTGTAATGTAACAGGATTCTACTACCCTATCGAGTTCTCAGGAATCACGGTTATTAAATTTAATTATCAACATGTCACTCACTGCCAGACAAAGGCATGACAGGTTTCAGAAATTTATTGAACATGGCATGTTCAATGAATCTCTGGAACTTTTGTGAAACAAAAATATGCTCATATTTTCGCTAAACTTGTTCCATTCCATTAAAAATAAAACACGTACCTATCTAAAATTACTCACTGAGCTGTCACGGTTGAGATTTAATTACAATATTCATTGCCAACGGGCAGTCGGGAATTATGAGGTTTAATTTCTTTTCATAAAAAAACGTGTTTGTCCCCTTGCCATTACACTATACATAATAAAATAAGCTGTAAAGGTAACTTCTGTTTGTTACCAATCTCCAACTTAGTGGAAGTAATCTTTAAGCTGTTATTTTTATGTAAGTTACCTCGTTTCACTTTGTCTCTGGATTTTTCCAGCTCATATGTTTCAGTTTTATGTAATGTTTTGGCATTGGTGCCAATTTCGATTTCAGTGTTACAAATTATATTTAAATTTCTTATGGCATTCTTTGACAAAAATGTTCACCTTTTGGATTTTTAAATTTTATTATTTACCCCAGCTGGCAATAAAATTAATCTATTTGTGATTCATCAAGTGATAATGAGACGGTTGTTCTGAATGGCTGTTTTTGCCCGACTGCCTCAGAAGGAGGGCTATGTTTTTTTGTCATTCATTTACGTCCATAGTCTATTTTGATTTCTTTGAACACTTTGAACCATTACTCAATACGTTAATTTTGTTTCATCAATTAACGTATGAGTTAATAAACAAGTTCTTTTTAAACAAGCCCCCACCATCTGTCAATGCGTTTCATTCAAGTGCGGACACATACGTCACGAATTCACAATGTCGTCAGGTACGCCTTGGCACTGGTAGTGGTAACTGCACTCGTAAGACTTCCCATGTATTTAAGTCTGATATGATTAGCACAACACTTCCGTATTTAGCACGCAAATAGCTTTTGTTTACTCGATTGTTTATCAGCCTCAAAAATTCAAAATAGACAATCATGCTGTGTCGTGAACTACGTGCTCGGATTGTTTAATTGGGGCTGTGCAGCTCTGTGATCACTGTTCTTCGTGCAAGGCATGGTGATTATAGTCCATTATCTCTAGGAAGTTATCACTCCTACAGACGGCCTTAGTTTTAGTTGACCGTTAATAAGCAGCTATGGGTTAGTTATTAAATACAAAATTCAAATTCTTTCTTAAATAAATATAAATTTATTTTATATTTAAAATATTTATTTATTGAAAAAATCTTAATAAAGGTGATACGTAAAAAATAAATCGTAGCGATAAGAAAGTGACAGAGTCAATTACTTCCCCATGCGAAAAAAGAGAGCGCAACAATGCGCTGGAACCAAAATAAAACAACGTAAGAGCGCCAAACCAAATAAAAATTGTTTAAAAATAAATAATAAACTAAGTATCAAAAATATGTTCAGCCACAGTTTTTAATCACCCAATACGCACATTTTGAATACAATTTTGCAATGAAATTACTTAGGATTTTAGAATTTCAGAAAAAAAATATAAAAAAATAGAGGTCTTATCGGAATTAAATTCTATCGAGGAAATTGAACCAATTGCGTTTTCCTTCAGTCAGAGTATTAATCAAATCAAGTCAATAAACATTTATATCCAAAAATTAAATCCATACCATGCTGTAATAGTGAAATAAATGGTTACGAAAAAGTCCCCAATTTATTTTGATATCGCCTTATGCAGATTGTAGGTAGCCCTCGTCATATCGCAACTTATTTGAGAGCCCTTAAAAATATGTTTCTGTGAACAAAATTAAGTAAATGGATAAAATATACATTTATTTACAGTTGTTAAGTTATGCGTGAGAAGCAGTTATCCCGCAGTATATCTGATGGGCTGGTCACTGTAAACTCTGTTCAATTCCCAATTAAATAAGACGTTAATTTATCATTTTGTATAGCTATGGTCAATATTGCATCTTGATAAAAAATTACGTAATAACACGAGACAGCTACTATCAAGTAGTTAGTAAATGTATCATCTTGTTATCGCATGATGGAACTTTCGCTCGTAGTAATAGAGGTTGTCAAAGGTCCACATGGACCTTGCTAACATATTTATTGCTAACTACTCAGGACTCGTGACGGTCGTTGGTTGGGTCATCCCAGTGTTGTCTGCCTTATATCCGTCCTGTGTCTGGTTTATAGTAGTTTCTTAACTCTTCTTTGTTCAATGGTTGCAAGTGGATGATTTGTTGAATTTGAGTGAACTCGAATTGTTTTAGTGGTCATCTATGTAGCATTTGGGCTAGACAGCATTTTTTACATGGCTAAGTGCACACTACCAGTTACTGCCAATTTAAAGGTCAATGCTTTTTAATTCCTTGCAATTTGGTCATTTGAAACTGTTTCATAGATATTGTTTCTGTTTAAATATTAGTCTATTTGTTACGTGAATCTGTTATGTTTTAATTTGATCGCAATGTGTATAAATTCACCAGTTGATGAAAGTAGGTATTAGAGGAAGTCTAAAAGTGGTATCGGTGACTGAAAAGTTGTCCGGACATCGGTTGTCATGATATGGGCATGTGATGCGGAGGAATGAGGAAAATGAAAAAGACCATAGAAACGATGGATGGACTGTTTGAAAGATGATTTGCCTAAAAAGGGGGTGACTAACGAGATGAAGACTATTAGAGAAGTATGGAAGAAATGGGCATGCGCCCATACCCCAAATAAATTGGATTAGGGCAGGAGTTGGAAATGGGTCCAGGGACGGCGGACTTGGGGACGTCCGCCGTACCCTATCACACTGGACCCGAGGTGGCGGCGTGTAGTGTTCCACGCGCGCCCCTTTTAGACGTCGCGGGGGGGGGGGGGGCAAACACCCCCCCCCATACTTGAGGTGGCCCGCAGAGGCGGGCCGGCACTAGCCGGGGATTGCGGAAGTAATAATAGATCCCAAGATCCCCGGTGCAAGTGTGGGAAGGGAACACTGGGGTGGTTTTTAGTCAGTAAGAGTCTGACAGACCCTTCCACCCGCCCCAGGGTGGAGGACATCCATGAGGAATTTCCACCCCGTGAACAAAAAAAAAAAGGAGTTGACAAGTAAACAACTAATCATATCCGCCCAGTCCTTACTGAAAGACAATGTGCAAGCAGAATGACATTTCCCGCGGTCCAACACTCATGGCTCGAAGCCAAAGCAGCTGCATTCCTGGGACAGTTTCCTCTTTAAGGCCGGTTCAAATAATTATGATGATTCATTTATTGGGAACAATCAATCTATCGCTCTTGTCAACCTCCGATATGTCTGATTTAACTGTTGTATTTTTTTTCAGCATTTTCCTCTGTTTAAGCACTGAGCTATATTTTTGCTGCGTAGGCTCCTACTGCCTACGTTAAACGTATTCATGACTCTGACTTGCCATTTCTAGCATTTTCTCTTATCTAATAGTTCATTGGAGGTCCTAAGATCCTTTATGGATCGCGATCAGAATCTACAAACCGAACTTTTATCCGGATCTACAAAGTTTTTGTTTTCACTTCTCAAACTAAAGCCATCATAACATAAACATTAAGTATTTGATCGTTTTTATTATCCACAAGCAACAATGATTATGGCCCAAAAAGATATCATAATCTGCCAAGTTGATAATTATGGAACAGATTTTAAAGATATGTGACTTTAGATAACTCATTAATTAATGACATATTTTGGAAGATTTATAAGCAGATATATCGATAATACCCATTGAGATGATAATACCGTACATATATATGCTACTGTTTGCCCGTTAACACTATATTATTCGTGATCGTGAGCCTTTTCAGAATGAACAAAAGCCACCATGCTAGCTCGGCTCGAACAATGCCATGGAGAGTGCAGGGTGAGGCTTCCAGAGAGAGCATTCATACCATACCCAGCTCACTCATTGCACGTAGGTTCTTTCCAATTTATATGTAGCTATCTGACATTGAGTGAGATGTAACTAAGAGGAAAATGTATTTGCACAGAGATGATTCGATGATGATATTTGAGACTTGAATCTGATACCAAACGTCATTTATCCTCATTGTGTCTTGACGGACAATCGCTTTGAGTACCGACAATTTTCTCGGAATGAACAATGTAATTTAGCCTTTAATTGCAGCGCGACAATAGCGAGAAATACAAGCATCTCATGAGGCGAAATTAGGTGTTTACAATTAGTTTGAAGGTTGTTAACCCTGTGTTCGACCCGTCCGACTTAATGGCGCAGTAATGGTCATATAAGCGCTCTGTAATTGAATCAATACTCAATATATTTATTGCTTCCACATGTGAACTTAGGTGGTAGGTTTTACAAAATATGATCATTGTGGACCCTGTCGGGCACAGCAACAGTAGTAGAGAGGAAGAGGGCTGTTATTTGACTACTTAGTTGATAGAATAAATATTGTAATTATTTTATAAGAATTTATGTAATTTAAAATTTGTCATTTAAATATTCATTTATATTATAATAGCATTTATTTATTAGAAATTGTTTTAATTTATTCTGTTGTCGTATGACAAAATGAAAAATAATGAAAATATAACTAATTTATTATAACAGGTGCCTGATTTGTATATGATAGGCAAGGAAAACTTCAATATTTTCCTTGCTACACGGAAAATAATAGTGATATCTACTAGTACAGTACTCATGAAGACTTAGTTTTGTGATCATGTTTATCGCAATAATTTAAAATTAAATTATCATTATTTAAATGTACTATGTGTGATAGATAACCCCATTGGTCACGTAATCTCCGCAGTAATTTTCTGGTTTGGACCAAAATTATCCACGATGACTTCATTGTTAGAGCCATTTTTAGTTTTTTCTCTAATACCTACGAAAAAGAACAAGTTTAATTGAAATCAATAACAGACGTCATCCACAACCACAACATATCGGTACAAACAAGTCATATAGTATTGTTTTGTTCCACTTTAATGACTGTTAACGAAACTTATCGAATATGTTGATTCAAGATAACAGCTACAGCGACACTGTTCAGAGATGTTTAGGTGATTCGGTCAATGACTTTGCTATTATTGGTTTTAAGTTATTTTAGAAACGATTCGTTGTTTTCATTCTTGAAACATTCTTGACCGAGTTACAAAAGTTCTTACGTGACGGTCTATAATATAGAGAATTTTATCTATTTCTCTGTGTTATCGGGCCAAAAACAAAAAAAATCCATACGTTTTACTGTTACACAGGGATTGAAAAGGTTCCTAAAATACCGATTAAGAACCGGTATTTAGTGGTACCGTTACTAGAATCCGAACCGGAACAGGGAGTCTACTCCGAAGTGTTAATCCGAAGTATCGGCCGTTTTATAACTTCCATATTTTCCTTTTTTGAATTTGAATCCTTACCCGACTTAAAGTCACATTTTGACTTTGGCTTATCTTTTTGTCTGTGGTTTTGTTTTTAGGGTTCCGTACCCAAAGGGTAAAACGGTAACCCTATTACTAAGGCTCCGCCGTCTGTCTGTCTGTCTGTCCGTCAGTCACCAGGCTGTATCTCATGAACCGTGACAATTGACAGTTGAAATTTTCACAGATGATGTATTTCTGTTGCCGCTATAACAACAAATACTAAAAAACAGAATAAAATAAATATTTAAGGGGGCTCCCATACAACAAACGTGATTTATTTGCTCGTTTTTGCTCTATATTGATAACGGCAACAGGTAGACGCTTGAAATATTCACAGAGTATTTAGTTATATAATCACTTTAAAAATAAATAATTAAATTAAAATAAAACTTACTTTAACAAATATCCAAATCGCTTTATGTGTGCGTATAAAATTTGAGGATTTCCTTCGATTTCCATCAGATTCTGACTTGGTGACAGACAATGGGGCCACCTCGAGAGCATATACTTTCAAACAAAAACAGAATTTTCAAAATCGGTCCAGAATTGACGGAGAAATCGGTGAACACACATAAAAAACATTCTCAGACGAACATAAATTATCCTCTCATAACCTCCAACTTTTTAGAAGTCGGTTAATAAATAAACAAGGAATTATCAATTCCTCCTAAATGATGTTTTAATGGTTTGTTCTTTTTAAACGACTTCCAAAAAGGTTATATTATTAAGTTCAGCTGTATGTTTTTTTCTATTGTGTTTACTGCACACGTACGTCCTTTTGACTTTAATATTAATGCAGGATGTGCCCTTGCCTTTGTGGCTATTATATTATGTGAAAATAAACACATGACGTAAATACTAATCACCGGGAAATACCTGCCATACCTTTTATCGACGTTTTAGCATAACGTTATACCTTTTATTCAGTTAAAATGCACGTTTATTAATTGGAACATGTACCTCTGATTAATTAGTAATCGAAGTCATGTAACATAATTATTCGTGTACTGCACGTTTTAGTTGCATTATCAGATAGGCCAGAATTACAAGTGTTCATTGTTTATAACAGACACTTTACTTTGTGTAAATTATTTGAGAGAAAAAAAGAAAAATAATTTTATTCGTCACAGAAACACGTGCATACGAAAACATAAACTCGAGTAGGTAAACATTACACAAAACACATCTACAATAATCACGAGCACGAAAAAAAAACAAATAGTCGGCAACTGCGCGTCATGACTGTGACAAGAAGGCTTGCACTCAGCGTGATGCTATGCTATGGGGGAACCACAACACAGCGCTGATTTTCAGTGGGTACCCGAAAAATACGTACGGAACTCAAGTTAGGTTTAATGAGTCGAACATATTTAATAGGTAACAAAATCAAATAAACAGTACTTAGAATATAATGCCTATACAACCAATTATAAGAATAAATATGATTAAATAACATAAAAAAATATCCGCTGGCATCATCATCACTACTCTCAAAACGGTGAAAGAAAACATAGTAAGGAAACCGGCATGTCCTAGAACCAAAAAATTCGAAGACATGTGACATCTACCAACCCGCACTGGGCCCGCGTGGTGGATTACGGCCCACTCCCTCTCACAGAGAGGGGGCCTGTGTCCCAGCGGTGAGAATATTATAGGCTGATTATCCTACTAATATTATAAACGCGAAAGTTTGTAAGTATGGATGGATGTTTGTTACTTCTTCACGCTCAAACGACTGGACCGATTTTGATAAAATTTTATATGGAGGTAGTTGACACCCTGGATTAACATATAGGCTACTTTTTATCCCGATATTCCCACGGGATCGAGACTTACGTGGCTTAAACCGCGGGGTGCAGCTAGTTGTTAATAAAAATAATTCAGGAGCTCGTATGCAACGAGCAACAAATTCTATAACGAATTATATAAAAGTATATTAACGATGACACGACGTACCCTTAACTGAACAAGGGTCTGGTAATCGAATGCTGACCTCAGCAACGTTTAGGGAAACATTGTATATAATTATTGATTGATTTGTAGGAAAATTTCAATACATTGTTTTTTACTGGTAATTAAGCTAATCCCACTACAGTGGTCTTTAAATTACCATAATAATAGCAGATTCTAAAGCAAAATAATGGATTAAAACTAAATGGATACCTAACTTATTTAAAACGCAAATAAATTAAGATAAATCCTGAAAAAAATCTATAATAACAATTTTATCTGAAGTATCTTAATTTACTAGATGACGCAAAAGGTATGTTCTTACTAAATACGAATATAATTGTCTTTTGTGGTCCAAACAAAGAACCATTCATCTACAAAGGGTACCTAATTTTCCACAAAGACTTGTAAATAATATACTACTCATGTTAGAGTACGATAATGACCTATTACATATTTATTATCTAACAGACCATTTACGTATGATATATATTGATTAGGCTCATTAGATACAGTACGATTATGGTAAAGAATGAACAAATAATTTCAAGTTTTACCTTTAAAAGCAGGCTATGTACACAAATGGGCTGCCTGCTACGAATATTTTCACCTGGTTTGCGCATAATTTACTCGTGCCACGGTGTAGTGGCATTGTGTGGTAATAATGCCCAGTGGGTAATGATTCATTATTTATCGCGCTTATGTTCCTATGTAAACAAACACTGCGCATTTATTGTTTCTACCTTGTTCGGGCATACTATGTTAGAATTAGGTAGTTAGTAGGTTTGTTCTTTGTTTGTAGCATCTTTAATCAGAAATTGGTTACATAATTATAATATTTACAGACCTGGATGAAATGTTGAATTTTTAAATTGTCCTAAATATTACGAAGGCACAGCATGTAGAGACATTTTTATATATACCGTATTTTTTTAGGTGCGGCATAGTCCCGTAGTAACTACGGCGTCGTACCTACGGCGTAGCAGCGTAGTCCCTACGGCGTAGTCCCTACGGCGTAGTCCCTACGGCGTAGTCCCTACGGCGTATAGTCCCTACGGCGTAGTCGCACGGTCCCTACGTTATAGTCGCGTAGTCCCTGTGGCGTATTCGCGTGGTCTCTACGTCGTAGTCGCGTAGTATCTACGGTATAGTCGTGTGGTCTCTACTTCGTAATCGCATTAGTCCCAAGGAAAGTTCCTTAGGGACACTGCGTCATCAATATAAAATCTTTCCACTTTAACAATTTCTGTTAAATAAATAGGGAATGTTTAAGTTGATGAGGTTTCGCTTCAAGGCCCCTGTCAAACTGCGGTAGCATTACGTGGCAAGCTGTTCAAGGTTCTGAATTTGAAAGGGTCTTGTCATACCAAACCGCTATTGAATAGTTTGTATATTCAATGTAATATGCTGGAAAGTAAAGTTATACTAAAAAAGAGTTAATCAAATGCTTTTTAGGGTTCCGTACCTCAAAAAAACAACGGAACCCTTATAGGATCACTCGTGTGTCTTGTCTGTCTGTCCGTCCGTCTGTCACAGCAGATTTGCTCCGAATCTACTGGACCGATTGAGTTGAAATTTGGTACTCATATGGACCTCTGTGACCAAAACACGAATGTGTAACGTAAATAAACGAATTTTGAATATGGGGTCACTTTTGTGGGCCAAATTAGAAGAAAAAAAACGAAAGTTTTTCAAACTGTACCGTGCGACACTTCAAATGAAAGCGCTCATTGTAAGGATTTCAGATATATTTCTTTTATAATTTTAAACTAAATAATTTTTAAAGTTAATACCGAAAATAGATGAAAATTGACCACCCCCCCCCTTTATCTCTGAAACTACTGAGCATAAAATTTTGAAAAAATACAGAAAATAGTTCTTTACTTATAGATTACAGGAAAACCTGTGAGAAGTCTATGATCTTAGAATAACATAGTAAATCTCTCAATATTGTGCTTACAAACTTACATTTTCAGTTGGAATGTATCAGGGAAAATGTTTCTCAACTGCAATGTTAAGTTTGTACGTAGGATAAATAAAATTAATCCGCACTACGGAACCCTTCATTGTGCGTGGTCCGACCCGCACTTGGCCGGTTTTTTGTTCTATGAATCCATCGATTGTTTATTTATGTTGCGTAATAAATTATTCAATAAAATAAACCACACAATTTTCTTGACCTATCACACGGATTCAACAGCGTCAATTTGAACTTGAACTTCTTAGAACTTTTTGGGCCATTGGATGGATCGTCCTTGTGATATCTAGTGATACTGTATAGTGAAACTGATGGAACCTTTTTTAGGTAAACTTCTTATAGGTATTTCTTCGTGGTTTGGAATTAGTAACTTTTTGTGATTAATTGTTAGCTGTTCGACCATTTTAACACGAAAAACAAGTGTCTACTCTAGTCGTCAACACTAAAGGCTTCTACATACCGGGGCGATTTGTCGCGCGACGCGACGCGACACAAAGGCACCGCTCGTCCCGCGACACGCGGGGGGGCCTTTGTTCCGTGTCGCGTCGCGCGACAAGTCGCGCTGGTATGTAGAAGCCTTTATTCATGGCTCGGCCAACGCGCAAGTGGTGTGATCTAGCCGCATTTAATCATCCACTATAGGTTAACTATATGACGTGCGGAGACGGCAAATTTCATAATCCGCGTGCAAACAACATGCACTTCTAAGTAAATGTTTTGAAATCCCAATCGTCTTGATCGGTTGTAAAACACACCGTTTAAGGCGACGATAACCGAATTTTAATGATTTTATACTGAAGATCACGTCTAAACGAGTAGTGCTGATGATTTGAAAAAAAAATATGTTCAATTAGAGCATTTTCTCAATAATTTAATATGTGAATATTTCAGATTATGTTTATATTACATAGTGAAATTAATTTGTAAAGTTATGTCTAACGCGCATAAAAAACTGAGAATGGCGCAAAAGCGTACCACTACCAAGCGTATTTTTCTGAAACCTTCACCAATTTAAAGATAATTTAATTATTGATCTTTTAGTATACGCGTTTTATTAAAGTACCTTTTGTTTTGTCTATAATAAATTAATAATGCGTCAAATTGGGGACAGCGCTCCTTGATGGGCGAGTCCCATTACTGGCTGAACGTACGACGCGTTGCGTGAGCTCAGTACAGAACACGCAAGCTAACTACTCAAGGTCACTGGCATATATCTCCGTCTTGAAAAGTATCTTTTGCATGTCGAAGTTGTGCTCCATTTCCCACAGGCTGCCGTTACTGTGTAAGCATAGTGCAGTAACAGCTGTTCCGACTCTCAGATACATAGATGTAAATAAAATTTTCCCCCTTCATAGTTTTTTCACGTTGTCACCAGATTGGCTGGCGTGAGTACTTCGCTCTGGTCAGTGCCGTGACGGGCTGTTCCATTGTTTGAATCTTGTCGGAACTATCCAACCGTTGAACAGAGAACTACTCGTTGATTGAATTTGTCGTCCAAACTAGAAACTGTCAGATTTTGCGGGTTTGAATATGTAACAGCGTAGTAATAGTTACTGTTCCTTTACAATAGGATGAACTGACCCGATGAGCGGCCTGCTCTGATCAAGTTTAATGTTTTTAGGGTTCCGTATCCAAAGGGTAAAACGGGAACCCTTTTACTAAGGCTCCGCCGTCTGTCTATCTGTCCGTCTGTCACCAAACTGTATCTCATGAACCGTGATAGCTAGACAGTTGAAATTTTCACAGATGATGTATTTCTGTTGCCGCTATAACAACAAATACTAAAAAATAGAATAAAATAAATATTTAAGGGGGCTCCCATACAACAAACGTGATTTTTTTGCTCGTTTTTGCTCTATAATGATAACGGCAACAGGTAGACGCTTGAAATATTCGCAGAATATGTAGATATATATTGCCTTTAAAAATAAATAATTAAAATAAAACAAATATTTAAAAACACGTTTGTTGTATGGGAGCCCCCATACAACAAACGTGTTTTTTTTGCCATTTTTATAGATAATGGTACGGAACCCTTCGTGCGCGAATCCGACTCGGTTTTTATTATACTTCGTACCTAATTCGGTGTAATTCTCTTCCCAGGCAGTTGCCATCAGAGTGTATTTGTCCACTAAATCATTCGCCGGTCACATGGAACGGCTCCGTAATTTCGGTTTATGACTGTGTAGCTCATGTGACATCATGTGATTTGCATGCCTGACTCCATAACTGTGCTAGCAATTTGTAGGAGGGTTGTAACACGATACTGCTGAGTAATAAACGAATAGGTACTCTTTATTGATCATAAAATTATTAACAGAAAACTAAAATTAGCCTTCGTGGTAAATACTGTATTTTATAATGTTTCAATAATTAGAAAAACATGCTACTTTATCAACGTTTTCTCTAGATTTCTGTAATGTTATTTGCTCTCCACTGCATCGAACACAGGTGGTTATTTGAAGTGTTTGATAGCGTTGGTAATCTGCTATTCGATTACCTATACGTTACAAGATACGTGTTTTATTCTTAGCCGGTTGTTTGCACCACGGCTCAAAGTAATTTTCCATAATTACACGCACACTGTCTAGGTAATTTGTTACGTAGTGCTCGTGCGATTTACTGGTAGTATGCGAAGGCGAATCACATTACTGACCGTTATCCGTTCTCCCTTGCGACTGCTGTTGCTAAGCGCACACTAATCGCCGATGCTGCAGAACATGTCAACTTTTTTAGTCTATTCTTTGCATAACGCACTATGTAAGCAAGACATATAATATGTTTTTGATTGCACAATCGCATGTAGAACTGTTTGATAACTATATTATTTTAAAATCGTGACGTTAAAAATTTGTCTGCGCGATAGCTTCTGTTCAAAGTCATCGTGTATCATCGATCGCTTTGTCAGAGCTTCATATCTGTCTGGCTTTTTGTAGATAGTATCGATAGATAGATGTGAGACAGTGATGCCTGTGAGAGTCGCCCCAGTTGGCTAGACTCCATCGTCTCTTATAACGTTAATAATAATCTCCTGGAGACACGTCCGTCTTAATTAGCTTTATCAATTTTTGCTTCAAACTCAAAACTCAAATCATTTATTTCAATGAAACCAATTACAGGCACTTTTGAATTGTCAAAGAGTCGGTCAGTTAGTCAGAAAGTTGAAGCTATTTGCCCATTCCAAAACGTAGATCTCTATGGAGAAGAATAGGCAAGAAACTCCAAGGACACTCTTTTAAATCAAGATATTACAAAATCCAGGGTACATTATTCTTGTCGCTTCTTTATGTGAGAACAATGTAAAAATATAAATTATTTAAAAAACAATATAAAATATTACAAATAAGCCCTGGCAGATAAGAGAAGACCAGTCACAACTGACGGCGCCCGGTCACGAGCATGACGCGTGGATCAGCACCATCCAGCTCAACCATTTTGTAGGGAACCGAATGATCCAACACACGCGCCACCATCAGCGAGACATTTAAGTGAGCATGACATACTCTTAACTGCCAAACTTTTTTAAGTCAACATACATCATAACATAATAAACGGCTCCATGGTACTCACATTTACAAAAATTGAAAATTCTATTTTGAATAATAAGCTGTATTTTGTATTAAAGTGAGTATTTTCAAGTGTTTAAAATCATTAAAAAAAAATGAGTTCACTTGAAGAAACGAGGCTTCCGGCGACTGGGACCGCAATTAACTAGGACCGCGGTCCCAGTCGCCGGATCCGTAAAAAATAAATATTTTTCTTCCGGCGACTGGGACCACTCATAAATGATAACTGAAATCAAAAAATGTACAGTCAAACGAAAATTTTTTAGATGTAATAATAGAAGAAAAATCCTTTTTGATTTAAAAACATCATTTATTGATATAAAAAAACAGCCTCTGACTACAGTTCTGTTATTTAAAACTTTCATAATAAAAACATACACATAAATCATGCTAATAATAATAATCAAAAAATAACATAAATCGTGCTTATAATAATAATCAACTATTTTTAAACAATTAAAAATCAGAAAGTAATTATTTATCACAAAATCAGCCTTTAAGTGGTAACGTAAATATAATAAAAAAATAACATAAATCACAATAAAAATTATAAACGTAGGTACTATCTATGTCAATCACAATTAGTTTAAAATGGCCGTTATGGCTTCACCCAAAATCAGTCAAGTAAGTAATTATCACAAAATCAGCCTTAACTCTGTTAAAATATAAAAATAATGTTATAAATTTAAAACACCCTTTGACCACTGTTCTGTTATTTAAAATATACTTAACAAAAAGATACACATAAATCATGCTTATAATAATAATCAACAATTTTCAAACAATTAACAATCATTAAGTAATTATTTATCACAAAATCAGTCTTTAAGTAGTACCTTAAATAAAAAAAAACATAAATCACAATTAGTTTAAAATGTATAATCTAATCAGTCAAATTATATAATAACTTAAAACCTACATATACAGTGTGAGTCTTCATAATGTGCACATATCGAAAAGAGTGAAACTAAGCTTAATTTTATCGACGGAAAAAATATAAAAAAAATATTAAACAATTTTTTTTTTTACAAAAAAGGGTCTCTACCTGCTAAAGTAAAGTACGTAGTCGAGTGCAAGGCCTTTCTTTAACAGTTGATAGGAAACGTTGTGATTGAGTTATAAACATGGTATTTTTACTTTTGGAAAGCTGATACGATGGAAAATAATTTAAAGTAATAAAAAAGGGTAGGTAATCAGGACTTTTACTGAGAAATTTTACAATTATTATAAAAATTTATGAAAAAATATCAGATGTTTGTTATAAAATCACCCTAATACTCAATTGAGGGCGAGTTTTTCGTTAGTTTTTATTTTACGAAGACGCCCTATTATTTCCAGTCATTACTGAGTTTGTTTCATCGTGACAGATTGTTTAGTTTAAAAGTTATACCGATTTGTTTACACAGGGGTCACAGCAGCGAACAAAATTTTAAAAATGCTATAAAAATTAAATTAAATTTTTAGATTTTTTTAAACTATTTTTTCCGTCGATAAAATTAAGCTAAGTTTCCCTCATTTCGATATGTGCACATTATGAAGACTCACACTGTAGATCAATTATACCCATATCCGGAGTCAATGTTTATCGTAATCTCTCCAAAAAATGGCCGATACTTATTTTACAATTAAGTAAGTCAGTAACAGAATTATATATTTTTTTCATCTTTGCAATCGAAGAATGCTTCCTCTTCGATATTTGGATACCGTTAGGATTTTTTAATGCTCCAGAATAGTATTTCATATCTTTTATGAGGCCTTCCAGCAACTGGGCAATGTTTGGCTTTGGTTTGATGTACTTTCTAATGTGGCTATTCCATTGCTCGACAGCATTATTTGTTTTGTTTAATTCCCCATAAGTAGTAAATGTACCTGCGAGTGTTGAATTTTCTAGCCATGTTTGTACAAAGTAGTCATTAAAGTTTGTAATTTCTGCACTAATTGGCGACTCTTCCATGACATACAACCAGCCATCGTCGACCATATCTAGTGAGAGATGAGAAAGCGCCGAACATAGCTGAACATGGTCTTTTCCTGGTTGAGTTTTGTCGACGCCCAAGTCCTTCGCTTTACGCCACAAACTTTTTTTGAAGTGATAAAAGCAACCTACTATTTTCACACCAGGGAAAAAATGTTTGACCGCTTGTATTGATGAAACTTCGAAGTCCATGGTCATTACAGCCGGCTCCCATTCGGGTATCTGGCTTTTTATGAGTTCAAAAAGCAACTTATACGTAGACTTCTTCTTATCAGGTAGAAGTGCGTAAGCTACTGGAACAACATTTACGTAGTCTTCATTACTTCCAACATCTGCATGTATAGTATAGAGTTGATAAAATGACTTAATACAAATTTTAAATGTGCCATCAATATAGAAATGATTGCACAGTTTAAAATATTTTTCTTCACTTGCCAACACAATTACGCGCTTTTTTTGCCCTCTATAGTCAGCAAGCAGCAATTTTTGGTACTTTTTTGGTACTTCGACGTCGGCAGCTCTGTGAAAAGTGACTTTTTTTGCTCCAATACCATCGTTTCTTTTTTTGTAGACTCGCTTTTCTATGTTGTGAAATTGTGGTAATTGTGTAACATACTGTAATCCCCATACTTTAAGAACTCCCATATTATTTTCAAACACTTGCGCAACAGGGATATTTATATCCTTTTGAACATCTTCTACACATTTTTGCATTTGGCGGTTCACTTTATCTTTCGCGAGATCAATAGGTTCATGACAATGAGCAGTTTCGTTCAAAATAGTCATCGCATCGACTCTGACTTTTACTGTCGCGTTGCAAAAATTTTTTCTTGCACATCGCCATAGTTTTGAGCCATCTTTTTTTATTCTTTTAAGAATATATTCATAGCCAGCTCTTCGCAAAAGTTCACGTCCTCTTTGTGTGACATCAATATAAAACGACTGTTCACCACGTGAAGTTGAAGGACTTTTTTCATCCATTTTGATAATTCTAAAATCGAAAAAAAAAAAAAACTATCAGACAATCTTAACAAATGACATTTTTTTTTGTGATATTAAAATGTCGCATCAAAGATGAGAAGCAATCTAAAGTAAAAAAAATTGTAACCACGTCGTTTAACCCCCTTATTAGCTTGTTTTGTTTATAAATAAGTTACTAAAAAATTGTTTTACATACCTGAAGAGTATTAAATGAAGTCACTATACACCACCACTTGCATCACACAATTTGCAACAAATATTCAGCGCAGTAACTTACAATGATCTAATATGACACTGTCTGATGCAAAACTTGACTTTCTTAAACTGATAAGCTTCTTGTTCGTGATTGGGCGAGCCAGTCATCGGGCAATGCAAAATTTCTCGTTTATAACAAAAGGGCTACCTGACCTTGAAATCGACAGGCAAAACGGACTCGAGTTAGAGTGTGATAGTATTATACAATGCTATGCCCTTTGTGTGTGTTTTACCTGCCTGTGTGAATTATGTAAAAACGGGCTAGCTTAATCTATTACTAAGCGCATAGGATAAAATCATGTCTAGAACGAGTCCAATGATATTCATATAAATAATTTAGAATTTTTTTCGTTTGACTGTACCGATTTTGGCTTGAATTATAGATTTTTTTAAGTTATCTATGAGTGGTCACAGTCGCCGGAAGAAAAATATTTATTTTTTACGGATCCGGCGACTGGGACCGCGGTCCTAGTTAATTGCGGTCCCAGTCGCCGGAAGCCTCGAAGAAACGAGGCGAAGAAACATTCCGTTCACGTTGTCAAGGTTGTTTCAGTACAAGTTTTTATAATGTGTTAATGAGCAAACGCCTTCGGAAGGATTCGCCGATTAGTGACAAACTTGCTGGTATTTGCAAATTACTCCTGGGCCTGCAGTCTCGACTAGTGATGGGTCGGGGAAATATTCTCGCACGGAGAATGTTCTCCGATCGAGAATATTCTGCAATATTCTGCAATGTTCTTTTTGACGGAGAATTTAGGAGAATTTAAAATTGGAAGTAAAATTTCAAAATTTTATTACAATATATTTTAATTTAAAGGTCTAAAAGTCATCTTCTTTTGTTGTTATTTTATACTTTACTCGAAAAAGGTTATTGTATGAAATTTCGGAGTGGAAATTGCGAATATTTCTTTAGTTAAGGGTGCTATTACAAAAAAAAAGTTTTTCGTCAATTTCTTATCTAATTGTGAGAAAGCTTGAAATAATCCAAAACATTAAGTCTGTGCAACTATAAAAGTACAGTTGTCAGTTACTATTTGAGGTGAAGGAGTAGTCTATCTGTGGCAATTATTAGTTACATTTGGTTTAGTTTAATTTTGCCGCAAAATGTACCGAACTCGCAATCCTGGCAGGCGTTGGCCCTACCGGACCCCGTCAGTTGGTGCTGACATCTCTTTGAGGCGCACGTGGAACAAAACGCGCCGTCGACCCGAGCCCTGGTCCTTATCGGACGGCGAGCTACCCATCGGTCACCGTCCGCAAGCCCGCGCCTACGGTGGCCGGGAATCGGCCTGCAACTCCACGACGCCCGGGGCGTCTCCTGCGGCGACTAGGGGCGTGAGGGCGCGAATTTTGCCTCGCCCTCACGCGTTCCGCCTCCTCCTTCGCGAGCATTACTGATTCGCAGAAGGAGGCATGCACTCTCGCTCCGAACCAGGGCCGGACGCGAGAGATCGCCGCCGCCGATCGCCTCCGTGACGACACGACAGACCTCCAAGTCGAAATTGCTTGATAAGCACGAAAAAATCACAATCTAGGCAAGCAATTTTTGCCGTCTAGAGATTTCGTAAAGCGATCGCTAATTATGTCGAGACTGCAGGGCCTGACATGTGTTCATATTGTCGCTTCACGATATTGTTATCTGTGCCGTACAACAGCTATTATTTGACCGTTTATACACAAATATACTTAGCTAAATCTACTAGGTTATCACAATACAGGGTGTGAATAGATTGCACCAGTACACTATTGTGGTCAGTACTGGGCCTCAAGTCTGCTATTACTATAGTGTCAGAAAAGTCGATCATTGATTTCATAATTGTTGATTTTGACAAGTTTGGTAATCTACTATTATAATGGCGTCATTATGACATTGAAAGAAATTGCATTTATTGGTAATCTCTTACATAATGACAAATGAATGACATTTCTACTAATGGGTTTTATAATAATGGCAAGTAACACAATTCTATTACGAGAGCATTGACCGACCAATGATCGACCATTATGAATTAAGTAGATTACGATCTTTTAGCAAAATGACAATGGGATCGTGTTGGAATGACTGAATTTATAAAAATAGCAGATTTGGGCCCCAGGATAGTTGTCGAGATAAAGCAATTTTTAAAGATTTCTATAATATAGTCCTCTTAGTCGAAAGGTCGAAAATCCGAAACAACCTACTTCCGAATCTTCGTCGAATTTGTTGCATATAAGCTCTAGCATAATTTCTAACAAAGAATAGATGTATAAAATTCTAGGAAAATTAAGTACTGTTAGTACTTAATAATCATTCTAATTAAAAAAACAACAGCGTAGCGAATTCGGTGTACCAACCACTGTTGATAAGACGTGCAATGTAAACTTAATGACTGCATGATTAATCTTACATGAGCTTGGCTTGTAGCTATTATTGTTATGATGACAAGTCTAATTGTGACAAGTATGGTGACTTTAATGTTGTTACTTACTGTTGACTCGTGTCGCTAAGATTAAGACAAGGATTTGTTACACGACTGCCCAAAAAGGAGTATAATGTGTTTAGGGTTCATGTATGTATGTATGTGAGTTTATTTGTGCCACCTTAACTTCCAAATGCCTGAACAGATATAGATCTATGGGGTATCGTTATAATCCTTACATGATGTAAGGATTACCTATGGATTAGATGTACCTATGGGGTATCGTTATAATCCTTACATGATGTAAGGATTATAACGATACCCCATGTACATCTATATCTGTTCAGGCATTTGAAAGTTAAGGTGGCACAAATAAACTCACATACATGAACTCTAAACACATTATACTCCTTTTTGGGCAGTCGTGTAACAAATCCTTGTCATCATCCCGAGTGACATAGGCTTTAAATATTTTTTTTAAATATCAATATGGCGGCAGTATGGCTCCATTTTCAATAGTGAAAAGAAAAACTTCATTTATTACTTTGTGACCTTCAATTGTATAAAATTGATGAGCACATGCCAAAACTATAAAATTTATGCCAATAAATTTTACACAGGTAAGGGGGGTTTTTTTTTTTTTTGTGGGAAATTATGAAATAACTTCTCCCACTCTGGGCGGACTTAGACTTTTACTGACTAAAACCCACCGTGTTCCTTCAAATGCCTGTGTGCCAGGGCCACGATATCCCTTTCGGACAAAATCGCAACCGTGGCAGGATAGGTAGGGGGGTGTACATGCAAAACAAACATTGCATCCCCACGCCATCCTCGCCTCGCCTCGCTGTGAGAGTATAAAACCACCGCTAGTGTTTAAAATAAAACCACCACCATTTAGCATTACATGTTTTATAAAATTCCTAGAGTGCGGCAACGAAAAAAAAAAAAACTTAAAATGTATAAAATTAAAATAAATAATTTAAAAAAAACACGACTGCTCTGCCAAAAAACGAACTAAAAAGTAAAAAACCGGCCAAGTGCGAGTCGGACTCGCGCACAAAGGGTTCCGTACCATTATCTATAAAAACGGCAAAAAAATCACGGTTGTTGTATTAAATATTTATTTTATTCTGATTTTTTGTATTTGTTGCTTAGTAGTATTTCAACTGTCTAACTATCACGGTTCATGAGATACAGCCTGGTGACAGACGGACAGACAGACAGACGGCGTGCGCCGGTAGGACATTTTCTATGAAAATTTCAAGGAAATTTTCTACCGGTGTCGCGTCGCGCGAAAAGCGCGCCCGTATGTAGAAGCCTTAACGCGCACGATTTTTTTTAAGCCGTTTTGTTGTGGTCTGCCGCAGATCTGCATAGTGACAGCAGTCTTTTATTTACACTTACACATTTAGTCTTTCAAGGGAAGAATTTCTCGGAGTTGAGCTTTCTTAGGTATAATTTATGTAGTGGCACGGATACCATTAAAGCGTTGGCATCCCGACGCACATGCAGCTCTAACGTGTTGGTAATAGCCACATCAATAATGTCACCGTCCTCGTTATCCACCTTCCGTGGCTGTGTTCCATGTGTCTGCTGTTCACCGCACACGTGCATTCATGAATTCCATCAAAACTTCGTAATTTTAACACACTATTTCTACAAACTATTTTCGTTTAAAGACTAAGGCTAGGATACACCCTCGACTATGTCTATTGACGTTCAGCGTTCAAGGTGAACTATTTTGTCGTCTACCACGCGGTGCGTCATATCTGTGGAATTCCGGACATCGAATTTTAATCTCCAATATTTTTGTTTACGATGACAAACTTACAAATTTACGATATACTGAACTATTTTCATCTCGATACATTACTATTATATTATCGACCTGGCGCCGGCCAACGATCGCTATTTATTACTTTTCTTTGGAAAAAAGCCAAGTGTCGGTCGACATCAGCAAACCATCGACATATGCCAAAAGAAAGCCAAAGTTCGACGGCATGCGTGCAGAATATAGTACAAGCACTTCAATCATGTAAAGGTGGCCTCACACGTAACTGCAAGCATGACAAGCCTGAATGAATAATCATTTTGTGCAAGCGTGCACAACTTCCCTATAGACTACACATCTGTACAAGCAAGCTCTAGTAGCATCAGTTTTTACTTGGGCGATTGACGATGACGACGCGCTAGCTTTTGTTTAGTCGACAAATGTCATTCTAGAAATTTCAGATGCGATTAAAACGCCAGATTTTAAGAATGCCAGATTATACAAATGCCAGATTCTATAAATGCCAGATTCTACAAATGTCAGATTCTATAAATGCCAGATTCTAATAATGCAAGATTCTATAAATGCCAGATTCTACAAATGTCAGATTCTATAAATGCCAGATTCTAATAATGCAAGATTCTATAAATGCCAGATGCTATTAATGTCAGATTTTCATTCACAATTATTCAATGCAATTTTTTTTAAATGATCCCTTAGAAATGGAAATTTTATTAGATATGGTGTTTGTCAATGTTGCCAAAATTATAAGGAAATAAAAAAGACAGTTATTAGGAAATGATTTAATAACAAAATAAGTATGGAAAAACACAAAATTACAGTCATCGTCGTAAAAATGTCTATCAGTTTAGTTAAAAAATATTGTTCTTGTATTAGAAAAACAAACATAATTGATCTATAACAATAATCAAAGTCATCAATTCGTAAAAAAACTTTCACTTCCATCACAAAAAATAATCATTGTTCTTATTACAAAATAAACATTACTTAATAAAAATCATCTTAAAAAAAAACAACAATACCATCAGAAAAAAACATTACTGGTCTTATTACAAAATAAACATTAATAAAAATCATCGTAAAGAAAAACATCACTTCCATAAGAAAAAAAAATGATTGCTCTTATTCCAAAATAATTATTAATAAAAATCATCGTAAAAATAACTTCTACTGCTATCAGAAATACATTTTACAGTAGCAGTTGTATGTATATTTAAATAACAAAAATCTGACATTAATAGAATCTGGCATTTATAGAATCTTGCATTAATAGAATCTGGCATTTATAGAATCTGACATTTGTAGAATCTGGCGTTATAGATTCTGACATTTGTAGAATCTGGCATTTGTATAATCTGGCATTCATAGAATCTGGCGTTTTAATAGCATGTGACATTTCTAGAATCTGACATTTGTCGACTAAACCCTTGCTTTTAGCTGCATTTATTTTAATTAAAAAAAGAAAAAATCTATGTATGTATACGCGTATGATCATGTGTGCGCAAGCGTGGCTCGTTCAAGCCGCATAATGAAAATTCTATCAATCTTCATGCTGCTTGCACAAACAAGATGGTTGCACAAAATCATCATACAGACGCTCAAGCACGCTTGCACGAAATGCTTGTTCATGCAGGCTTGTCATGCTTGCAGTTACGTGTGTGGCCACCTTTATACTTATCGATACACCCAAACACTCCTAAATCATGACACGTAGAACAACAACTAGACAATAACATTTCTGGCTCCTTCTGGCCATCATACAGAATCCGCTATCATACTATTGTCGCACGGATTCTCTTAATCATTATATAATGCATATCTCATTATTATGGCATTTTTGCATAAGTAAAGTAACCCCATTTATTATCATAATCCCTGGATATATAAGAAATCTGATATTGTTATGGATTTCCATTGCTTAACAAGAATTCACAAGAGCAACAAAGAATTATAGTTTCATAAATATTGAATGAATTGTGAACATGATATAATTATGGGAATTAAAAATGTTTTCGTCTCTTAAGCAGTATTACGCAGTGACAAATGCGAAAGAGAAAATGAGCCTGTTTATTTAAAGATGTCCCTAAAATTATATGTACTTATATTTTTGTTCGACGCCTAATTACGAAAAATATTAGCGGTGAAGGTTATGTGATAATTAACAGAGTCGAATTGAAAATGCCAATATTAGGTACACACATACCTGCAAGACGTTATGATTCACATTATTATTACGATAAATAACGATAACATTATAAATGTTATCAGTATTAATAAAATCATACGTTGTTGTGTATGCCTCCATCCACAAAGTTCTCAGGTAAATTTTTCCACTGAGCTATTATGTCAGAAAAAAGGCTGTTTAGAAGCACTTTTACGAATTTATCCAGGCAAACACGAGCGATTTATTGTTATTACGGAAATAGGACCATGCAAAAACGAGCCAAATATTTACGTTCAAATGCGTAGCGGCGGGCGCGGTGTAAATGAAGATACGTAAATTTTCGCAATACGCCAGTTTTCAGAGTTACTGAAATAGCTGAATATTGCCACATGTGCCGTACTGACGCACGAGTTATGATAACAAGCAATTCCGTTGACTAAAACAAAATATGTCCGCATTTTCAGACCCCCTAATTTATGCTGAAGATTAATTTAGTCATATTTTAATCACATGGATTGCAATGTTTCTATAGATAAGAAAAGAGCTCAAACTCAAACCATGTTAAGGCTTCTACAGACCGGCGCGACTCGCGACGCGACATAAAGGCACCGCTCGTCGCGCTACACGCGGGGCCTTTGTGGCGCGTCGCGTGTCGCGCCGGTCTGTAGAAGCCTTTATTACAAAACAAGATTTATATTTTGACATGGCTTAACCATGGAGCTAGTTTTTGTAATGAGACCGTAACTCTGATTGAAACACCGTTCTTTATACAAAACTGAATACTTAGTTCGGTACTAAGTTGTCAGTTTTGTATTAGGAACTTTACCATAGATGGAATAAAGTTCGAAATTCAATAATGGCTCCATGGTTTAAACTTGGGTCTGAAGATAAACCTTGTTTTGTAATAAGGCCCAATGCATTTATTTCAATTAAACCACTTACAAGCACTTTTCAATTGTCAAGGAGTCTGACAGTTAGAAATATGGAGCTAGTTGCCCATTCCAAAGAGTATATGATTGTGTATGATCGCACCTTCTAGAAGACGTCACCATTTTGCTCTATGCCTCTATTTCATGTTGATATAGTCTTTAATCCCTATCGTAATTTTTATAGAGCAGTATAATACCTACAGTTAATGGTTGCGTATTTCTGTTATGTTAGCGGGCAAATATGTGAATCGGTCAGAATGAAAGAGATGTAACAGTGAACGTAGGTAAGGTTGCCTTTGTGTTTATTGGGCGACGCATCGTCTGTGGGGCGAGGGCGCATGGGTAGGAGTACGTGGGAGCTGCGAGTGGTGTCGTGACGTCATCGCCTGCGTGACGCCTACCCCCTACGCACCCCGCGGTCAAGGCCTAGCAGTACTTCGACCCTCCAATACACTTGACATTGGGTGGACAAGCCAATCACGTCTTCGGTTAAGGTGATTAGAAAATAACTACCTAAGTGTGTTATTTATGTACATATTAAGGTGAAATTCGATACCAATTAGTTTAATTGCTTCTGTGAATTGCTGAACTTTTATAAAAAACTAGAGCTCTATACATACTAGGTACTCTATACTCTATACATACAAATTCTAAACATTTTTCTCGGTAATGTTAACGATAACGTCTATTTTATAACCATTGCTTGCAGCTTAATTAGGGCTTATGTTTTCTACGTATTCTACGCTGAACAAAATACAGGTTCTCTCACTATTCTAGGCTCGTAGAGACTGACGCGATATCGCGGGCGTGACAGGAAGCGCGACCCTTGTCGCGCCCGCGATATCGCACCAGTCTGTACGAGCCTTTAATGTAAATGCCAAATTTTAGATGTTAGTTAGTAGGTAATGCTCGCCGTTATATCTATCAATTTGGATGAAAATACGTTGCGTAGAATGTATGAATCATGGGTTAGCTCAGAAACTGGAGGTTGTTATTTCAGCTAGCATTGATATAAAGAACTAGCTTCTACCCGCGACTTCGCCCGCTTTTCCCCGACACAACGCGTCGCATCGCATCGCCCGCCCGCGCTATTTATTACCTACTTCGCTTAGCGTTTTTTCTGATTTTTTTCTGTTTGCTCGGCTCCTCTGGGTCGGAGCGTGATGTTAATAAACGTATTTTCTTTCTTTTCTTTCTTTATGTTAAATAACCTTCCTCAAGAATTGGGCTATTATATGCGAAAATATTTTTTCAAAGCCGACTGGCAGTTTCAGAGATTAGCGCGTTCAAACAAATTCTTCAACTATTTAATATAGAGATGGGTTGTAACAGGTTGAACACGATATCTGTTATCTGTTACACAAAAATAACATATCCAAATATCTGTTATTAATTATCAACCTGTTATTTTTGAATGGACGATAAATATGTATTTAAATCTCAATTGAATAATTTCTTTATTTCCTTTCGTTTAAAGTCGAAAAATGTATCCGAAGTATTCACTAGGAATGACGGGGTAATGTGAAATTACAGAATTAAGTTTATTTATTTCAAAAAATTGTCATCCGGTTAGACTGGAAGCCTACCTTGCTATATTCCTTCGTTTGTGAGTATGTATGTAAGGTAAACGGTAACAGCCCGAGTCCCCACTCGGACTGTTACTGTTTGCCTAACAGCCGTGGTTATTACCACGGCTGTTAGGCAAACAGTTACATTGGTAGGAGCAATTGTTATTTTTAAATATCTGTTACGATACATATTATGCCCACCCCTAATTTAGTAACAAGCGATGACAATATAGTCCCGTAGCAAAGTTTTGCGTAAACATAAGCAACATTGTTTTGTTTGGCTCACATACTTTCCTACCGCTACGTATTGTTATGCATAAAACACCATGTAGACATCTCTTGATACTTATAAAAGGTATAACAAAGATAAAGCTTTATCTTACTTTAATCTAATATTTAAGTAAAGATTATCTAATGTCTAAAAATAAAAACCTTGTTAGGAACAAAATTGTTAGGAGAAAACGTACCGTTTCAAATTATTTCGTCAACGTAAATGGAATTGTTGGCACTAATCTCATAAAAAATAACATAATTTTATTTAAGTGATTGATTGATCACGTTCTCTATGCATCTTAACACCATACTTTATCGCCAACCCGCCTGCCAAGCGTGGCGATTATGGCAAACCCCCACTTTGGGGGAGGCCTATATCCAGCAGTGGACGTCTTTCGGCTGCAATGATGATGATCACGAAAACAACGTTTCGATTTTTCAAATGATCAATTTGAAAAATGAAAAGAGATTTTAAAACTTTGTTTTCGTGAAAAAATACTGGCATTAAACTTCGTGCCATGTCTTCAACCCGGCAACGTGCAGTGAATCTTTTTGAAACTTTGTCAAGATTAATTCATGTATTGGTCGAAATTTACATAATGATCGCTTTTTTCTCTCAAGATTTGACAGAAAACGTGACTTCCCGAATAGTATGTTAGCACATGTAAGAAACCGAAATAAAATAAGTGATAATTTGACTAATTGAGATGTGTGACTTTAGTGCGTGAAATCTATTAAAAAAAACGCTAAAACGCTTGTTAGAGTGTTGAATTTGCAGTGAAATGCTTCTAGGATCATACTGTAGTTCCGGTAAGGCAATGACTCATTAGATAATTATGTAAGTACAATTCTATAAATATTTTTAGTCAATGATTCACCGTCATATTCTCAAGAAAAGCTTTGATAAGTACCTATCTACCGATATAGATAATTTAAGTGTTTTGTTTATAGGAGTTGGTAAATTTTATGCAGCTGTTATTTGGCATGTACAAAATGTGTAACCGGCATGGTCGGAATTTGCCATTAATTATTTTCCTAATAATTTATGTGGTACGTGATAACTGTGATAAGTAATTGTGTATCGGTGACGTAGTCTAATAGCACATGAATTAGCTGATGTTCTCTAAATCGCAATAAATACCTTTAATTTTGAGAACTATACATACACAAATAAAAAGCAAAGGTACACAAACAAGTCAAGATGTTTAGGCCCGGCGCCCATTGGCGGCACGGCATGGCAAGGTAGTTTTAGACGACGAATAAAAATATAACTTAATCGTATGGAAATAAAGTTGAAATTTCAATGTTAACGGTCGTAAGTCTTGTACAAAAACAATACTGCGGTATGTACTTACGACCGTTAACATTGAAATTTCAACTTTATTTCCATACTGTTAAGTTATATTTTTATTCGTCGCCTAAAAATACCTTGCCATGCTGTGCCGCCAATGGGTACCGCGTGCCGGGCCTGACACGGCAAAGTAAGTTTGAAAATCTTCTCGACAACCAGCACCTTAATTGCGTAACACACTATCAAATCAATCACAATCTGAATGTTTTTGAAGGATATTGCTAGTTCATTGCTTCTTATGTTCGAAAAATTTGTCAGCTCAACAACGTAAATAACCCATAATATAAGTTGTTGAACTGTCAAATGAAAACCATGGCGTAGCTATTGTGCTTGCTGCTAATGACGTAACGCACCACGCGTTACGTCATTAGCAGCAAGCACAATAGCAATAACAGTTTCAGTTTGTATTATGTTTCTTACCTAATACCTACCTACCTACTTCGTTCTGTATTTGTCGTCAAATCCCAAATTAACATGAGTCGGCCGGACTTGTAATGGCTCTTCCGCTTAGATCGGGGCACATTCCAATGAACACTTTTGCGTTTCTCATGGGTAAAGTTGCTTCAACAAATTGTCCGAAGTGTAATAAATAGTGGAAGACACTTACCATATACTGATTGATGGAGAGCGTCCGGAACGAGGCCGAAAGAGCCACATTGTTATCGAAGCCACTGGATGTTGGAAGTTGTAATAGCATTCTTGCTCAATTCTTGTCAAAGGATGCAAGACTCATAAAATTAAATAAGGTAGCAAAAATAGGATTTAGATCATAAAGAATATTTTTTGTACCAATGAGGGTGGCATAATTAGTTTACGATTAAACCCTCTCTATATAAAAAAATAATAAAAAAATACGTAAATATAGTCCGCTCAATTAGCAACAGCCAATATCTAACAAAGCTATTATATTGAGACTAAATGCATGGCCATCAGAGATACTTGGTGTCGTTCTGGAGAGTATAAACTCAGGCCCTCTTATTACAAAACAAGGTTTATCTTCAGACCCAGGTATAAAACATGGAGCCATTATTGAATTTCGAACTTTATTCCGACTACGGTAAAGTTCCTAAACACAAAACTGGCAACTTAGTACCGAACTAAGTTTTCAGTTTTGTATAAAGAACGGTATTTCAATCACAGTTACGTTCATATTACAAAAACTGGCTTTATGGTTTAAGCCATGTCAAAATATAGACCTTGTTTTGTAATAAGGCGGAGGGGGCTCTACTCCGAAGCGTTAATCCGAAGTATCGGCCGAATGTTCGCTTGTTGACTTTGATCCTTACCCTACTTAAAGTCACATTTTTGACTTTGGCTTATCTCTTTGACTGTCGTTTGTTTTTTTTTTTGCCGTAGTCAGCCATAGTTAGCCGTAGTCAAGCAACGGCCGAACATTCTGCCGATACTTCAGATTTATGTTCGGAGTAGACCCCCAGGCTACCGGTTATAATCGTTGCATAGAAGGAACAAAAAGAAATTGGTTTTGATGTCGACAGGACCAGTTTTTATAAAGAACCAGTCAAACCTAAAAGCCTCCATATCCATACCTATACATACCGTAGATTTCGTTTGACTATGGTTTGACTACATAACTCATGCATACCTTCATATTGCGGAAAATTCGATTACATTCAGCGGTATATGAACCGCAAAGTTGTGGAAAATGCTCTCATAATAAAGTAACCTTATTCCCGAAATTCCTTGGTTCTCATAAGGGAGTGCGGCGTCCTCGGAACGTCTCGGCACAGCGGTCTGACCTTGAAGTTGATTTATCGGGAGACGGGAATCGCACTGCGGCAATCCCGGAGCAACCTTGAGACGGTGTGAATGAAGCTTTTGTGGATCTTCCTCAAGTTTTACTTAAATATTGTTAAGAACTCTTATGCAGGTCTTCTCTAATTGGGGACAAACAAAAACTAATGCATTTGTTCGTTGCCCTTTAAGGCTTTAATATTGGATAGAGAGCAGAGTGTGGGAGGCATACTAAGGGGTGTATATTGCGTGGGTATTCCGGTCTAAGCGTAGGCGTTAGGTGGGCGTTGCCTGCTTCGCTTTAAATCCCTTATAAATGGTATCTGTGCCTCTGTTACATAATCGTGTTTTGGTTGGTTTTGTGTCTAGTAATCACAGTGCCTCTAAGCAAACTAAAATTCATTTTAAAAAGCAAACATGTTAAATCTTTCGTGTCTTTAATTTATTCTGATAATGCCCGATACATACATCGCTTTAGCTTAAGCCACATCATAATAATATAAGAATCATCGTTTAGTGAACTTCAAATAATAATTCCATAAATGAACCAAGCTCTGACACCCCAAGTCCACAACTCTTCAGTACTTACCTATATTATTTTACTCGTGCTATGTTGCTCTTAAATTTTTAAGCATTCCACTGATATGTTTCTGTCCCTACCCTACCCGAAAGATAAGTAGTCCACAAACACATGCACCTGCGTCATTGTCTCTTATAAAATATTCAGACTTTATTCGACGGCTCGCCTACCTTGCCTTTTACACGCGATGCTCGTCTAAACTTAGCCTGTAATAGCGGGACTCGACCATTAACATATTAAACATATTCACTTCATCATCATGCCGCTAGTCTCAGGTCCGTCAATATTATTAAGTCCCAGGTGAAGTGGCCCATGGTCGAGGAACGGATGTGCGCATGCCTAACCTATATCACCCGAAATTCTTCATTGTTGCGGAAGTCGGTAAACTTGAGGATAAATTATGGTTGATTTAACCTTGACCTTAGCTTATGACCTCATATGTCCATGTTAAAGTCTCCGAATGAATTGAAGAAATATTTAATAAAGCAATTTAAACTAGAAGTTTATTTGTGTAGGGACTCTTTTACGAAATGGACAGCCGAAGTTCAATGTCTCGCCATAGGGTGTGCCAGGCCATCTTTTTATAGGGATACCTTGGGGATATTAAAGAATTTTGATATTGTAAAATGTTGACAATAACAAACTATGTCTTGTAAATTATGAATACCGTGCGATAGGATTAAGGAAGAATCGCCCTGCGGATACTATGACATTTCAAGTGGCTATGTAAGTACTCGTCTAATGCTTAACGATTGATCTTAGTTATTTGACCTTCGGATCAACACGTGCGACGACCAAAATTAGTGACCGACCAAAAATGGATTTTCAGCCGAAAACGAAAAAGAAGCTTTGGAGAGTCTTATTTATCGGCGTAAAACGACGCCGAAAATGATTTGACATTAAAAAAATATTAATATTTCCGCTGTGCACTGAAATATTGTTATTTTTTTTTACACCTAGTGAAAGAAAGAGCAAATAAAGGCTTTTAAAGAAATAAAACACGATAACTCAATAATCACAGATTTCACAAACATTAGTCAATTTGAGTGAAAATTTTTCAATACCTACATATCTAATGCCTGTATAGGCATGTCGGAAATAAAAACAAAAGTCAAGAACAAATAAATTCCTAACCCATTCATTTATGCACGTGAAGAAAAAACACAACATAACCTCGCTTCTCAACTACAAAACAAAATCGCGTCCGTTGAGTGAAACCACGAGCGCACCCGATACACCCCGAAGTTAGCCGAACGTCACCTGATATTGGCTGATATTGCCGAGCTTTACGAAGTAGGCCGAATAACCCGCAACTATTCACGAACTTCTGATTTTCGGCTTTGCCGAAGCTTCGGCTGGTTTATGGCCGAATCACGATTTTTTGGCCGAAAACGAAGCTTCGGTCGGTCACTACTTTAAATATGTAACTGTATTACTGTACCCGAACAACACGCATTTATTTTCATGTTTATAAACTGTTGGGATTTTCTACATAATCCGAAGTGAAAACGGATAATACTTACATCATTTGATAAAACAACAGCAAAATTGAATTTGTTATTCTATGACATTAAGAAACAAAATATTATTTATTTGCCCTTTGATTATATATTATAATGTCTAGATAGACATAATTTATATCTTTGTAATTGCCTTTGATAACGTAAGAGTGTAAAGGCTTCTACATACCGGGGCGACTGGTCGCGCGACGCGACGCGACACAAAGGCCCCGCGTGTCGCGGGACGAGCGGTGCCTTTGTGTCGCGTCGCGTCGCGCGACAAGTCGCCCCGGTGTGTAGAAGCCTTAAGACGTAAGTAGGTACTTCATATATTTCGTAAATTTAGTTCGTATATTTTATATTTCGTATATTTTTTACACGACTGCCCAAAAAGGAGTGTAATGTGTTTAGGGACTTTAGGGTTCATCATTGTATGTATGTATCTATGTGAGTCTCTTTGTGCCACCATAACTTTTAAATAGCTGCACAGATTTAGATGTATTGGGTATCGTTAGAATCGAATTCGAAAAATTATCATTGCAGTTGGGGGACCTCTTAGATTAAAGAGTGTTCCACAGAACGGTGGTCCCTGACAGCAATGATAATTAATTACATTTATTGTTTAGTCAGCGATTAAATGAGTGACCTTCGCTTTGTTTAAACAGATTAACTAATACAACTTGTTTTTGACTTTTTAGGGCAGTCGTGTTTTTTTTTTCTCTTCTCTCTTTTATAAATGTACACAATGATAGTGAAGTTATGTATAGTAGTGATTAATATTAGATACTGAAATGGAATCGAGAATAAGTGAAAGCTATTTATTCGATTTTGTACCGAAGGACCAAATAAGGACTACGGTTGCTATGCTTTAATAATTTGCGATTTACATGCTATTTCAATGTCAAATGCTGTTGATATTCGTGGATTCAATCCGTAACAATAAATGTGTGGTGAGGTGCCCGGTACCGCCTTTACCAATAAACTTTGTATCATAAGAATGACACTTCATATACATAAATATACTAGACCACACGAAATAGGGATAGTCTTGTCTACCATTTAATTATACACCTAATATTGTTCATAGACAGGACTGAAAAGAACAGGGATAAAGTAATAGCATTACCTAATACATCAACAATAAATCAACATCGAATAAAAGGCATAGACTAACGCGACCGGCAATCAAACGGTCATCCATAAGTCTGACACGACATTAAATATATCATAGCTCACCATATTTCCGGGAATTTCAGATTTATTTTTGTATTCAGCTGTTTGTTTCTCAATCGTAAACTGATTGACAAATTATTCTCGTACTTACCTTCATCGTAAGTTTCCATGCTTCCTGATCAGTCTGTTTGGTCTAAGATACCAATTAATATTTCAATCGTCTATCAGTTTATTTGGTCAACAAGACCTTCAGCTATTTTCACAAAATCCTAACTTTGATCGGTATGACCAGTTCTATTTGAAGACTTGAAACCAGTAGCATAGAACAAACATTTGTAATAAACTGGACATTGAAAATAGGATTTCTGGTGAAGTGTATATTTATGTCACCGTAAGATTGTGAGAACTGGTTGTTATTATACATATATTACAAATTTTGTGTCACCATATAATTATGAACTTCGTTAGTTTATAAATTTATAATCTATCGGTATTATTTCCGTTAAATTATAAACTGTCGAAAAATTGTGAACTGGGTTACGTAAACGCGGTAATGGCACGCGAGCCGAGCGAGCAAAGAGAGAAGTGCCGCGGCAGCGTCTGGAAAGCGCTACTTCCAAGTTGCTGGCAGTTTATTTAATATTAGCGCTTGCTAACTTGATACCAGCACCCTAATTGCGTAACACAGTTTGAATCGTAATCGGAATGATTTTGAACTATATTGCTAATACATTGCTTCATAAGTTAGAAAAAATTGTCTGCTCAACAACGTTAATAACGCATTTTATGTTGTTGAACTGTCAAAATGAAACCGATTCCTACTGATAGTGTGTTACGCAATTAGCACACAGTTCACAATTTGTCGGTTTCCCATGGATAGAATATGAAAATCTACATCTCATCTACTATCGAAAACTAATGCGTTAAATGGTAAATGGTTTGTTGCTGTTCACAATTTTTCTACAGTATATAATCTAACGGAAGTAATACCGATAGATTATAAACTAACGAAGTTCATAATTATATGGTGACACAATATTTGTAAATTTTCATGTGTAAATTGTGTGTTTGAAACAGGGTTGCTATACAAGCGAACCACTTTAAAATCAATGTATGTATGACGTGCGGTTTGCTTTTGAGATCCAGAATTCCAGACGATGTTATCGGAAATTACAAAACTGTCGGTACGTTTGAGTTGAGATAATTGTTTTTGTAAATTCTTAGTTTTATGCTTATTTTCCATCGTATACGCTTACAAAACTGTATGTAGACTGTAGAGTCGCGTCTTTTTCCTGGAATGAGCAGATCATAAGCGTATCATTGTAGTATGGGATCTAAAGCACCTTAAGAATTAATATTGCCAAAGAAACAGATATATGCCGCTGGTCATGCCTATGATTTTACATTAGGGACCATTGTTTTCTTGAAAATGTCGTGGTAATTTGTTGCCTGTGTCTGAAATCTCTTTAGGCTAGAGAAAATACACTTAAGAAGTATTGTGACGCACACTTTTCTTGGAAACTTCTTCACGAATGAATCAGAAAATTTCGCAACAAATACAATAAAGTCGCAACAATGAAGAACTGCTATAACTGTAATAAATAATTTAGGATTTCGTGTAGCTCCTGACGGCCTTTTTTTGTCTTTCTCCCGCGAATTTAAGCGTACGTATTTCTGGGAAGTTTAATTTTGTGTAACCACTGTTTGAGCTAAGAATGAATCGTTTGTATCGTGTGGACATACTTTAATTAGCACTGCTGCGGGGTGTGCTTTGGAAAATTGCCAAAATGTTTGGGAGAATTCACCCGCGGTTGGATTTTTGTCAGCAGTTTTGAGAAACAGTGCAGGCGGCCTCTGAAACGTGCTTTGTCCACCAGATGCATGACGTTAAATATAATGATTATCAAAATAATCCACGTCCAGTCGAAATGTGCTGGTTGCCATTGAAAATTGTTCGTTTATCATAAGTTATTGGACGATTATAACGATTAAGGGAATGCAATGATACAAGACGTGTGAAATCATTTTGTAATCTGGATTATGTCTCCTATTTGGCCGTGAAACATATAGCGTATTATCGTACATTCTTCTAATGTTTCATATACCTTAGTCTGTCGCAAAAGTGGTCGATAGAAAACAATGTTTATTATGTTTAGTTGTTACGATTTAGGTTCAATTTAGTAATTCGCTGGTCAGTCATTCATGATGTCACGTTGATAAGGGTGCCGCTCCGTATAGTTTGCACGCGATCTATATTTGGTGTTTCGCCGATAAGGTGAAGGTTAATGAGACATTTGGTATTATTTGATAAATTAAATTGTGATTGTTTTAGGATTAATACAAAAGATGCTAATTTCGCATTAACGCTTTACTCAAATACCACGAAAAGAACAAAGAGATTCTGCAATATTATTGGATTTGTTATCTTGGCCCATGATTTGTAGTGGAAATTTTAACCACTTAATCCGAGTTGAACCGCCCGTTATCATTGTTATTATGGTAAAGATAATACTTATAATCTTAGCTGAGCTAATAGGTTGTATTGTGAAATATAAGCTTCTATAGTATGTGTTAATACCAGGTGAAGGATTTACTGTTTCTCCAATATTGGCTCAGTTGCACAGTCATGAAATTTTAACTACTTGTCGTGTTAGATGTTAGTACAAACATTTGTTGTTAGTAAACTAACTTTTAATTCGATTTTCAAATTGTTATATAATTGCATAACGCGGTGACTTGGGACTTACTAGAGAATGGGCAGCGTTCTCTATGCATTTTAACACCATACTGCGATCGCCAAACCGTCTGCCAAGCGTGGCGCTTATGGCAACCACCCACCTTTTGAGAGAGGCCTATGTCCAGCAGTGGACGTCTTTTGGCTGAAATGATGATGATGATGAGAAGAATTGCATAAGGTACATAATATTTGCATACCAGACTATTAGCTTTTGCAGAAATAATATGTTTCTGCTTCGATCCTTCATTTTAGTTCTTTACTTACGCGCCAACTCTTACGGCCCTTGGCTTTTGTTTACTTTGCCTATATTGAATGGTGTCCCAACTCTCAGCCCTCCGTTTGTTTGTCTCGTCGCTGTTGTATTATCGTTGTACAATCTCTTGATAAGCTTTCATTCAGAAAGCTTGAATTTGAACAACCAACAAAATTCTATCTTTGTTTAGCCTAAAATATAACAATACTGAGTTGAGATCATCAATCAATGGATACAATAATACGATCGGACAAAGTTTTTCAAGTTACATTTGCAATATGTCACAAAAGAGTATATACACAGTTGTTATCTTATCTGTTAAGTAATGTGCCCACGGTAATCTGTGCTCTAGAGAGGCACTGTGAAGTGAAGCATTTGTGAATTGTGAACCATACGATGTTGGTGTCAGGTGCGCGACGGACGTCCTACCCGGGCGCGGGAGCTCACAGCTCCGACCTAAGCTTTGCGACTACTAATTCTGCACGATTTGACGAGGTAAGACAACATTTTCGACCAAAAGCTTTGGTACGGATAAATTCTCGAATCGATATTGGCACAAATTTTTTATAATATGGATGATTAAATGTTGGCTGATGCAATAAAAGTTGTGTATGTATTTTATGGTAATTTTCTACAGGAATTGGAAAATACAGACTGCATGTAAAACGTTGTTTGGTGCTATATATTTATTGAACTTATGGAATAAATCTACTTAGTTGATGGTTTGATTTAGGATTACATTTTGTATTTATTGTACAAAAAATAGTGCACAATTTTATTGATAACAGCAGTGGTTTCGCTACTAAATAAATTGTGAGCTAGAAAATGTTGATGTCATATCTGAATCTGCTTCTACCTTGGCTGAAATTCGTTTAGCGTAGTTTGGGATTTATAATCCTTATTGTTTGGAAGCCGAGTCGAGTGACATTTCAGAGCGGGCTTACACAAAGGCATGTCCTAAAGCCAGGGGTTGGTGCAGTGACAGATAGCGCCAGGCTAATTATTGTGACTTGACCTTTATCGAAAGAGAAAGCGTTTTATCATTAAAACTGTCATTCAATGTGCCATTGTGTACTTAGAAAGGGATAAATTCAAGCACTTTGTCTCCCTAAGAGAAGCTTACCACACCTTGTATATTGGATATGTGAATTGAAACAATTATGTATTTGATTGTTTCATAATTTTTGACATGAAAATTTTCTCCATTTTCATCACTATCTTATCTTACTGGATAAATCAGATTCTTGGCGTACGCCATGTGCATAAAAAACTAAAAAAAAATATTCATCCAATATTTTTGTAAGTAAACATATTTCACAGATAAGTTAGAGCGGTTTGGTTAGAAATAAAAACTTTAAAATTGTTTTGGTTTGCTAAAAACCAAACGTTTGTAGCTTAATGTATGCTTAAAGCAAAACAAACGTTTTGATCAAGTGAAAACTGGTTTAATAATAATCTTAATCATCCCAATCTAATGTTTTATACGTTATTATTACTGGCACTTCTTAATTGAAGGACACGATAAATTCGTCTCGTTGTAAGTTCTTTTATACTGATACAGTAAGTGGTCTTTATGCTTTTCGAATTGCGTCTGAGCAGATTGATAAAGTACAACGTCAATGCTCCATTACAGCTCTGAACTGCTCTGAATGAACACTGACCGAAGAAATAATCTTCCTTTCTAACGCCGAGACACGTTATTGATTTTTCATATCTCTTTTAATCTACGACTTTGCGAATGCAAGCTTCCTGTTGCAGTTGGGTTATTTGTGAGGAGATAAAAATATCTTGTTAAAAGTAGTTCTCGATGCGTATGCGAGTTCTAATGCGTAGTTTCGTTTAGGTCAAACATCTGGTATTTAAATGGTACGAATGTACCGTGATCTAAACTCGGGACCGGGACTGACACGGAACCAGGTTATAAAATATAACAATAGAGTTTTGAATTTGACAATGAAACTGCCACGATTTTATCTGGGCATCATTTTCCACCAAAATCTGACTCTGTTATTTTTAATTTAATCTGCTTTTACACATGCTATCCTCCGGGACGTGGTTATTATTATTTTATTGCGTCAGTAACCGGCGCCAGAGTGTAAACTCTTGCAAATTTTGGCAGTTTCATGTGGGTGCTAAATAGCAGGTTTTGTGTCTTCATTTACTCTAATATTCTGAGAATTAGCTTCCATAATATCTTTAGATGTTTGTTTATTACGCATGTGTACTTTCATTATATTCTGCCTCCCAAGATACAGGATTTTCCTATTTTGGGGGGTAGGTACATATTCTTATTGGACTTTCGACCTCATTGCAGTCTTTACCTACCTTTTGTATCCAATCTCTGTGTAATTTTACTCAAGTCTGTTTATCCTTCTGTGTTATTGTCAAAGTTTATGTTTTGTGAATAAATAACAAAATATATATTATTATTAGATATATTACATTACAAGGTTCATAAAAATTGCAATGATCAAGTAGTTTCAACTATTGCATTATGTTAGAAAATTTAACTTTCCTTTGGTTTTTTCTTCATGGGAATATTATCGTGATCTGATCGGCATACGTTTGTACGTTTTAATAATGGTGTAACTGTATCCAGTGTTATGAGCAGATAACAGTTGTCTTTCGTATGCAGCGTAAAGCTGATATACGATATGATGGCTTTATTTTCTAGGAAATCTTTTTATGGTTTGTGAGCAATTTAAACTCGCACGCTGCTTTGCTTAGTTCTCACGGGTTCATTCCCATATTATCTGGATTAGCACAATCCAGATAATATGGGAATGAACCCGTACAAGCTCTCGGATGTTTGTAATCATTATGTCAGCTTCGTATTTTGTTTCAAATGTCTACCATTGATTGGGGCTCTAAAGATACATACTATAGCAATATCTGAGATACTTTTACTCTAGGACATTAGCATGAGAAAATAAATAAATCCGTTTTAATTGTCGAATTCACGAACTATTAGCAAGTATGAAGTAGGTACATAAATAAAAATAGCTTATTGTAGATCATAGGTGTTGTTTGATGAATAATAATCACCTAAGTGGCTGCAGTCCTGTTATACATACTGTATGCATTTGTTATTGCGTTACATCGGTCATCGGAACAAACAGTAGCTTTTCTGTCCAAATCACTATATTGTAATGTTACAGGGGTCAAATGGGGTTCGTTTACACGGCCCGGTAGTGGTCGAACAGGTACCTCCAGACGAGCTCCCGTGGCGAGACAATGCCGTCCCCTGTTGTTCCGGCTAGGTCGGGTATCCCTCGCGTCAATGTGTGCGGCCTCTGTTTACAGATACGGCACACAGCGGCCTGCTGCGCAACATTGATTCGTGGTTCGCGCTTCGCCCGCTATGGCCGCCAGCTATCGCCTCTCAGTCACTAGTGCGCAACGCTAAGAGAAACAAGTGTTCGCGCTTCACAGCGCTACTTTTATTTTTGCGTTAAATTTTTCGTGCAAGTCTACGCTTCAACAAAGAAAACCTGTTTTAAATTGCCCATATATACTTTGGTGAACACGAAAGAGTAGAGAATCATTTCTAAACCGTGTTATAGCGCTTCGCTCTCTACCTAGTTCGGTTCCTGTGTGTTGAGTAATATTCTGTGTCAGTTGTAGTGGTTTTGCTTGTGATAGAGTCGGACAATTTCATCGCGAACGTGTTCCAAATTGGGATTTCACCACGAGCGGGCTCAAGGAAGTTTATAGCCTAGTAAGTTAATCGACGACATACACGCGACTTAAACTGTAATTTAATTTGTCGATTGTGTTTTGACTTTCTTTTTTTCTTGTTGTGTTTCCACCCGCCTGATTTACAATTTTATTTATGCTGAATTAGTAATAAGGATTGTAACTGGTATGGATATATCTGGAGACACTGTGATCCATCCAACTTGAAAAGTCATTGAGGGATTGCTGGGCGAATCATATTGTGTTGTTTTATTGGTTGTACAAGCACAAGAACGAGTAGATGCGCCGTGGTATCGCGTGACGACACAGTACCGCGTCGCGCCACCACCACGTCCAACGTCACGGTCCCACTACACGCTCTAGAGCGCCACTTATCTCGAATGGTGACGGTGTGCTAGTAAACGAATCAATTTGTTTCATGGTTAAAATTTGACTTTTAAATTTCAATACCATTGTACATTCGATAAATCTACTCGCATTAACACGATTTCGACTGCTATCAAATCAAATATTTGTTATACTCATAATATAACTGCAGAAATCAATGAACATTTGATGAGTAAACAGACACTTCACAACAGTATAGGAACCGGACGTGTGTAGAGATTTAAATCTGCACTTGATTTGGATGTTTCCGCTCTGTTATAGACTAATTTGTGTTTGGTTGCCATGTAAATTACTACTTACATGTAAAATCAAGCTAATCCATTTATGTCCATAATGTACCTATTTATTCAACTTTACTCCAGCACATATTTGCTGTTTTGGTCAATATTAGAATAAAGTGTTCGGATAAACGCGTTATTTAAGAATTTTTTAGTTTCTTAACAAATACAAAACATTGTTTTTCTATATATCTGGCAAAAGAAGCTAACTAAAGAAAGCGTTTAATATCTTGTTGGATGCTTTAAATAATGACCTGAGTAAATTTTGAAAACCGCGGTTTGGTCGTTGTTAAATCAAACAAAAACACAAAGTATATCCTAATATTAATGATGAGCTACAAGTTGGAAGACTTCATCGAGAAGTGTTGTTAAACTAGCATCTGCTAGGTGATGGGTTGCCAAATTGTGTCCATTTAGTGACACTGTATCTTAAGTTTTATCAACTCCATTTATGCCTAGTGTAGTTGGCATCTGCAATAGATTCACCATGACAACGTAGAACTTTATCATCTAGTAGGTTTGACTAGCCTCATTTCTGATACCTGTGGTTAGAAGTGGGAAGCTCTTTATTAGTAGCGTCATGACATATTGGAACTCTATCATCTTATTTTTTTTTTTTTAAACTTTGCCCCACACTAGGAATTTCTCCTGTATCGTGGGTGCGTTTACAAACATTTAAATTCACATACACAAACAGCCAGACCCGAAACAACTACTTGTAGGTCATACAAATATTTGTTCCGTGCGGGAATCGAACCCGGGACACGCAGCGCAGCAGTCAATCAGTTGTCAGTTCTTGACTCCCATTTATATCCCACTTGCTTTTGCCCGCGGCTTCGCCCGCGTGGAGGTCGGAAATTATCCCACGGGAATGTACTACCGGGATAAAAAGGCCTATCCTATCCTAGTCATGGTTTACCCATGTGCCACATTTCATGCAAATCCGTTCAGCCGTTGTAGCGTGAAAGCGTTACAAACAAACAAATCAACTCACTCACTGTCGCATATATAATATTTAAAGTTTAAAGTTGGAAGTAGAAGCTTGATGTTAGTTTTTGACTACTACCCGCTGTGGTGCCCTGACATTATCAGCGTCATGATATATTAGGGCTCGTATCATCTGTTTGGTTTCTACTAGCGCCTTTATGACACATGTGGTTTGAAGTAGTGCCTTTTATTTATTTTTTTGGGTGGGATTTATCAAATAACTTCTCCTGCTCTCACATCTCTTTGAGGCGCGCGTGGAACACAACGCGCCGCCGACCCGGGCCGGGTCCTTATCGGACGGCTAGCTACTCATCGCTCACCGTCCGCAAGCCCGCGCCTATGGTGGCCGGGAATCGGCCTGCGACTCCCGATTGAAGTAGTGCCTAGTTAGTCAATAGCAGTAGCAATTTGGCCCCCTGTAATTTAAAATACGAGCCTTAGCAGTATTTAAAGTTGCATCGACATATCTTGAGACTCTACCATTTTTCATTTTTGTCCCCTTATCTACTCCACTGATGTAAAAAAAACTAACTATGAACCCTAGTAATAAGCCAGAGTTTGTTTAGAGAAGAAAAAAATAAAGATTATATAAGTTTGTAATCAACTTATAAATTATCTGAGCCATTATTGCCTTATAGGTTTCACAAGGCCGACGTTTACGTAAAATTGTTTTGCTCATCTCGGTGTGACCTGTCACTGTATGTGTTAAATATTACGTTTATTGTGAACCATTGTTATGGGTTTCTGTTTTGATAAATTTTATACCGTTTTTATAGCTGCCTGAAACTGCTTCCACACTTTCAGGGTTATTGTGAGTTCCAGTTATTTTGTAAATTCTGGAAGCGAGCTTTCATATTACAATTTGTTCAATTTGCTTTTTATTATTATCTACTAAATAGGTAATATCGTCGTTGCAAATTTACAATCTCCTATGAGTATAAAGTAACTTTTCGAGAGAAAAAAATAGAAAATTTCCTAGCACAAAATAGGCGCAAATTGTAGTGCTCGGCAAAATATTACAAAAAATATTATATTTAGTGGACATCAGACATACAGGACATTTTGATTTACATTTAAATGTAGGCTGACACTTTAGATTAAAAGCAATATATATAATCGAATTAGGTATGTAAAGTATTTTTCAGGTATGTTTTTTATATTTTTATTTTAATGATAAGAGTATTAGAAACACATAATTTCATCTTTTTGTTTTTACAAGCTGTAGTTATTTTTATATATTTTTTTAAAGTATTGTTCGTACTGACGTCACTAGTAGCTGAATAGCTTAGGATCTTTGCCACGTTTAACACTTATTTAAAACCAAAATTCAGTAAAGTCAAACTGTAAATTTGTCAATTAATTTGTTTACATTTCATACTTTAGCGATTTCCGTACTTTAGTTTAAAGTTATGGCATATTAATAAAATGAATGGACTCAAAGACTACTTCTGCTAAGTTCTTCATACCGTCAAGTATAAACACCACAACAAATAGCCGACACAAATTGATTGTTAGTAAAAGAAACCTTAAAAAAACCGGCCAAGTGCATGTCGGACCACGCACAATGAAGGGTTCCGTACTTGGGATGAATTTATCCCAAAAACAAACTTAACATCGTAGTTGAAAAACATGCTCTCCCATACATCGATATACGTTACGGTCAATTCTCCAACTGCAAATTTATGTTGGTCGACTATTACTCGTTAACTTGTGAAGCCTACTTAGCTGTGATAGTTTTCCTTTTAATTTCGTTATATATACTATTACCATGAATTTTTTCACATATCCAAAACCAACCATTTAGCTGGCAGGGGGGGGGGACACTTGACTCTAACAAAAAATAGCACTTTAAAGCTTAATATTACGCAAACGGATCCCTTAATTGAAAAATGGTTTTGCCAAACCCACAATATTTTTGAACGGCCTATCCAACGATACCCCACACCATGGAATAGACGAGAAAAAAAAATATCATCCCCATTTCACGTGTAAGGGAGGTACCCTAAAAAAAATGTTTTTCATAATTTTATTTTACCATTTTTTCGGCATGACTAATATGTATACCCATGCCAAATTACAGCTTTCTAGGACTAAGCGTCTCTGAGCTAAGCTGGGGACAGACGGACGGACGGACAGACAGACAGACAGACAGACGGACATGGCGAAACTATAAGGGTTCCCTGTTTACTACGGAACCCTAAAAAGGAAATGGTGCGAAGAAGTAAATGTTTAGTACAAGTCTGGGCGGCGACTGTTTTATTGTGAAGATCATTTTAACGTAAGTTAAGTTTTTCTGAGGCGATACGTCGATGTGATTTGACTTGTACTGTCCGCCGCTGGTGAAAAACTACACTGTTTACATATTTACCTATCTGAATAGAATAATAATAAGTGCTTCATGTAAATTTGACGTTGGCATGACACTTGACACATAAGGAACAACTTAATTACAAGAGGCACTGAAAGTTTCCTATTCAGGCTGCTTTGTGACGTCATTTAGAGGTCAAATAAAAGTCAAGTGATTTTAATTATTTTTGTGAAAATAAATACGATCTTATAATTTTAGACCTATTAATAGAAAAATAAGTCTTAGAAGCTTAAAATCTCGAAATGGTTTTGGAATGATAGGTTAATTTTTACTTTACATACCGAATTAATCATTTACATGGAACTTTTTGCTAAGTATGGGTGGGTATTCAAAATCGCTTTTCAAATATCTGCTAAACTCATTTTTGTCAAAAATGTCAAATAGGAGATTTTAAATTTGCAATGACGATAAATGCATGTGACATGTACTTCTCTGTTGCATTAGCGTTGAAGACTCATTAGTCTCATTTTTTCATACACTGTTATTGAATTTTCGTACAAGGTTAATTTGTCAGTTAGAAATAAAACCTGTCGAATTTGTAGAACCAGTTGAACTTTGCATGACTATTAAAATTTTCTCGGAGTTTGTCATTGTTTCGAGTAATTTCTAAATGAATGCGCGCGTCGATGGCCTATGATTTATTAGTAAATCCCTTTGTCTGTTCTGATACGCCTGTATTGTTTTTTTCTTTTTGATAGAGCAAGACTCGTCGAAAGTGTAAGGTCTTGTGTTGCTGTATGTAGTGCTAGGTTTGGATTGATAGCATACAGTGAAAGTGTCGATGCGAGCTCGACCTGCGCCGGCGCAGCACTCGGCTCCGTCGTGTGTCGTAAGGCTGCGTGCTCCGAGTGGCTCTAGAAAGCTCTGTGGAATTTTCCATCGAAACAACAGAGCCTGCTGCTTTGTTCTGTTTCGATTTCATAACAAAATCTACGGCACTGACACTGAATATTGCATTATCGTTTCCTGCTTGTACTAAGTATGATAATTTTTAATGCACTTCCCAAGTGCAATTTGATCATTAAGTTTATAAACAAGCGGAAACAAATGCAAATGTTTAGAATAACAAACTTTATCAATCCGTCCCGCTTTCATGTATCGTGAATTCGTGATACGTGTTGTTATGTAGAGGAGATACTACTACTATCTATCTTAGAATGTCCAGAGCATCAATCAATCACGTTGAAGTAATTAAAGCTGGCACGCTGGATGCAGTTGGCGTGGCACACTGCACCAGGCGCGTGGTGGCCCACGTGACGACTCGGATGTAATCGCACTGAACCATTCCCGTCCACAAATTGACGAACAATCAGCTCCACATCTACTTATTGTACTAATTGTGATAGTTAATTGTGTGTGGGAGTGTAAAACCATTTAACATTAACAATCAAGATCAAGTACATAAGCATTACAGATGTAAACCATCTGCAGATCATTATGTAATCGTTTGTTTGTTAGTGGTTCATAGTTTTTTGTCGCGGTAGTCGGGTCAAGCTCAAGGCACATGATATACTTGTACCACGCGTAGGCGCACACGTGAAATGGTTTTTCTAGTGGCAAAGGGAGAGAAGCGTCTATTTCCTTCGCGCTTTTTATGTACCCGCTTTGTTTATTGTGTAACTGGGAGAAAATTATCGATAAATGCCGAGGTAGAGTCCGCAGTAGGGATGCAATAAGTACCAAAAATCATCGATATACCTATAAAAGTATCGGTATATTTATATCGTACCGATATTTAAAAAAAAATTATATCGATTTCGATATATCGAAAAAAAACATTGATATTATATCGATATCGTACTTTAAGAAATTCTATTGTGTTTTATTCATATAGATACCAACCAAGAACATTATTTCTGATGTACAATCATAAATTTATGAAACATTTATAAAAATAAGTCTACTTTTTACGCCTCTGAATTCCAGCGGTTTTAGTCAGCAACAACAGTGTTCCTATTGGAAATATAATCGTATTTGATACATTTTCGATACTTGATATTATACATCGATTTATCGATGTTTCGAAATAATAGATATTGCCTAATAATATCGATATATCGAACAAAAATTATCGATGTATCGATATAACGATTTTTTTTCTACAAGCCTAGTCCGCAGTTCACATGGATTTCATTCATAAGGTAGCTAGTGCAACTCACTACTTACTAGTGCGACAAATTAAAAAAGAAATTTCCGTGAATGAAAATGATGAGTCAGTCGTTTGGCTCGATTGGCTTGTTTTCATTCAAACCGACATCGTCCCGATCCTCGCCAAGTATGACGATGATGGACGAGCCTTCTTTATCGTAATTTCACAGCTGTTTCTTGAAGCAAAAACTGTTTTACAATAAAAATAAGTATAAAAGCAAGACCTGTACCCTAATTGCGTAATACAGTTTGAATCGGAATGATTTTGAAGTATATTGCTAATCCATTGCTTCTTATGGTAGAAAAAAATGTTTGCTCAACAACGTAAATAACGCAATGAATGTTGTTGAACTGTCAAATTGAAACCGATTCCTACTGGTTGTGTGTTACGCAATTAGCCCTCTGTCTTGTTTACGATACCGTAGATATTTTACACAAGTTCGTGAACGATGTGCTGAAAGACAAACAACGCTCAAAAACTTGAATGTGTTACAGATAAGTTTAGTACTTCAGAATCTTTTTACAAAGTGGAAGCTCTATTCAGAACTCTAAAATAAATTATTTGCGATGTTCAGAAAATCAATGAGGCTAAATGTGGACTGTCTGTGGGGTACTTGAGGCTGCTCGCTCTGACAGAATCAATAATGCTTCATTCCGGTAATGCTATTAATAAAATCGAACGGATATAAATATCGGTCGCGTATCGACGGTCACCGGCCACGGATGGTAACAGGTTCACAATTAGATATAATAATCTAGAATCACTGTTGGCAAATGACTGCGGTGTAGCACTTTGTCGCATTCCATTATCTCGTGATCACATTCAAATATAATATTATAACAGTCGTTTTTAGGGTTCCGTAGTCAAAAAGGAATCCTTATAGTAGCCGTGTCCGTCTGTCTGTCCCCGGCTTAGCTCACAGACTCTTAGTACTAGAAAGCTGTAATTTGGCATGGGTATACAATATACATATTAATCTCCCCGACAAAGTGCCTCCCCGGCCGTTCAAAAATATTGAGGGTTTGTGGAGACCATTTTTCGATCCACGGATCCGTTTGCGTAATAATAAGCTTTAAAGTGCAAATTTTTGTTAGAGTCGGTGTGTCTTAGCTAAATGGTTGTTTTTGGGTATGTGGATAAATTCATGGCAGTAGTATATATAACGAATTTCAAACGAAAACTATGACAGCTAATTAGGCTTTACAAGTTAACGAATAATAGTCGACCAACTTAAATTTGTAGTTGGAGAATTGACAGTGACGTAATTGATAGTTTACAAGCTATAAGTGTTTTCTTTAAATTCTTCAGTGCAGAAATAATTTTGGACATTGTTATGAAATTTGTTGGGTTTTTATCTAGAATCGAAAACATTATTTGTAGTCGCATACTGGCGTAGACTAGTGACCTGAATTCGCCAGTGCAAGTACATGGCGGCCCCTAACTTTCTAGGTTATCCCGGTTGTTTGCTGTCATTACTGCAAAATTAAATAGGTGCCGCCACGGAGGACAGAATCTTTCTATCCTCCGTGGGGCCGAAGCCGAACGCAGGTTCGTACTTACCTGGCATAGGGGATACCGTGATCAATAAGGCGGTTCCCCCAGGGCGAGGCGTTCCCATTGCACTGCGGTTGGGTTGACCCCTGCGATTATCCCTAATGTGGATAACTCGGATGCGTTATTTTTGGTAGTCGTGACTGCGTACGCGCCGTCCCCCTCTCCTGCCACAGTTACGCCTGTCCGAAAGGGATATCGTGGCCCTGGCACACAGGCGTTTGAAGGAACACGGTGGGTTTTAGTCAGTAAAAGTCTGACACGCCCTCCCGCTCCGCCCAGGAGCGGGAGAAGTTATTTGATAATTTCCCACAAAAATAAAAGTTCCTTAAACTGATTTGACTGAAAATGCTAAAATCTTATCTAACCAATAGATTTCAGATAGTTAAAATGGACGGTTTTGAGAGTAGTACATTGCCGATCACATACGGAGTCCCACAAGGGTCTATATTGGGGCCGCTATTGTTCTTGATTTACATAAATAGCATCACAGAACTAAATCTGCATGGTCATATAACTTTATATGCAGATGATACGTGCTTATTTTATTTCGGAGCCAACATGCACGACATTATTTCAAAAGCCCAAGAAGATCTCAATGTCCTATTCGAATGGTTCAAATATAATTTACTAACCATAAATATTTCCAAAACTTGTTACGTTGTCTTTAGAGCTAAGAATAAAAAAAATCCGCAGTACGACACACTAACTATTGATAACATCCCACTAGATCAAAAAACCTGCGAAAAGTATCTTGGCTTGAGAATAGATCATCACTTAACATGGCACAATCAAATAGACCATATTAAAAATAAACTATCATCACTTACAGGATCACTTCACAGTATAAACCAGTGCATACCTAAAAAGTACGTTATACTATTTATAATTCTCTTATTAAGTCGCATCTGTTATATCTCATAGAAATTTGGGGAAGTGCCGGAAAAACGAAGTTGCAAGAATTACAAAGAGTACAAAATAAGCTCATAAAGATATTGTTTCGCTATCCATACCTAACACCAACTTGTAAAATTTTTGAGGAAACAAAACTTATGAATATCAAACAACTCTATACATATAATACTTGCGTTCTCATTAGGAAAATTATGGACAGAACCATCCACACTAACTTATCATTTACAACAAAATCTCAAATTACTAAACGCAGTCTTCGTCGACCAAGTCTACTTGTTTTGCCAAGAATACGCAAAAAAATATCACTTATGAAGGAGCACAACTATTTAATAATTTACCCACTTATATAAAAGTGTGTTGGCTCTCTCAGCAGTTTTAAGTCTCTGCTATCTAAACACATAACTGAAAACGGCCTTGACTAAAGTCCTCCAATGTTCTTTATCCAATGTTTTCCTCCAATGTTTTTCGTTGAGAGTTGAACTGCTGAATGAGCATAGAATAATATATAATTATAATACTATAACTACATATACTTTGGTGACGGTTACCTAACATAAGTTTACTGAATGTTTCTTGTCTGTGCTCATGTAAGTGGCGTTTTTTGTCTTTTATGAGAATAAATGATATAAACTTATTTACATAATTTTGTCAATACAAACTAACATGCTAGCGTTGTTACCTACATAAGCAATGTTATTACATTGCAATAACACTGTCATACATAACCAAGTAAAATGGAGTATTTAAATTCGGTAGGAATACAATGTTTGAATTAAACTCGAATAAATTGGGGCCTCTGGAAATAATGTTGTCAACCCGCAAGAAGATAATTATCAATTATATACAGAAATATACGGCTTGATGCCCAGAATTCTTGAATTCTTGCAGCGTTTGTTCACGTCAGGGTGACTAGAAAACAACATTTTGATAAACAAAAGGGCATATTTAACAATATTCTCAACCTTGAAGAGTCGCTGTTATCAATGATGACTGTATCGTTTGCCACCCCGCCACGCATATCTTGGTAAAAACTTGGTAAAAATATTTTGTAAGTAAACCTGTTTGCTGTCCTCATACAATTGTAATAAGAATATTTTCATAATATATTGATTTTGAAATATCAAATATGCTACGAGTATCATTCTACGTGGATAATTCGTTTAGTCTAAAGGTAACTTCGTTTAATGCTTCATTTGATTTAATTACCGAATTATCTACTTCGAGTACCTACGGTACCTAAAAACATTGTTGATTGGTTGTTGACTTCTTCCTTATTCCTTAAAGTTCTTTGGTAAATACAATTACATTCATCGCAGCATTGTCATCGTTTTTTCATAAACCATTACCGGACGACGTATTCATCCAGGCTATGAGTTAACAGGCCGTGTGATTAGATCGGTCGGACATGACGCCTGCGCATAACGTTCTATTCCCATTAACGTTACGTAATAACCCGTAATAGTTACAATAACTGTTGCTCCGGTTGTCTGTGGTCTACTACTACTCGCGTAAATTTAACTATCTGTGTCGAAACAACGGCTCCTCGTCTTCACAAAACCGGTCCCATCCGGTTCTCAGCATACATGACCTTATTGTCTTGCGTTTACAAACATTCGCTTTTCGTCACATTTAAAATTCTATCGAGCTTCGAGCATGCCTAGCGTTGACACGCTAAAGGATTCGATACAGTACATACGCATACAATATTCCTCTTATCAAGAGTTTGAAGGTCCCGTGGATAATAATGTAGGCGTGGACAAATAATTCAAGTCTCGTACCTAAATCTGTATCTATTTTTAACTGACAGCTACCTATTATTACGTAAGAAAGACTCCATGTCAGATTATTTCGGTTCAGAGTTCTGGCAAACTACCGATGTTGTTTGTAACCATATGATTTTATGATGTGTATTTTTTGGGTACCTACTCTATTTCAGTATTTCCCGGAGATGTGACGTGTTGTCCTCTTAGTGGTAGGTGGTTCGTCGACGAACGTCGGACTATCGGAGAGGCGGGGCGTGCGCGTCATACAAATAGACCCGAGAACAGATGCGCCGCGGTTTCGCTTCTAATTTGGTGACGCCGCAGGCGGCCGCGCTGGCAAGCTTCGGTCGGGCTACGCAATGTCGACGACGCGACGTGACAGCGAGTATCGAAAGAAGTCACGCTACCCGTGCGTCACAATAAACATCGATGAAATAAACAAAGAATATGGTAAACACGTCAATGTTTACATTGAACATGAACCAGAAAGAACACGCGTGCTCAAGAGCAGATGTTAAATGTAGCTGTTATTTTTGTTTAACAAAATTAAAGAGGCAACAGATGTAACAAACGCATTTATAACTGAGGCATCTGGAGGTCAAGCCCACATCGTAGAAATCTCTGGATGGCTTTGTCGTGCCCTTAACACACAAAGCGTGCCAGCCACGAGAGATAATAAGCTGTCGGGCCGCGGGCTGCCCGGGCGGTTGCCGACTTGTTTAGTTGCTAGTCGTCGTTTAAAAAGCATTCGAAGGCCCCGGTCTACCATTCTGACATTTACTGATTGTAACTAGTCGTGGCCACTTGCATCTCGCACTGCCACAAACTGCTTCTTGTTCCTTTGTCTCACTGGCAATGAATGAAACAATCGTTTTGAACTCTAAATGAACTCTCGTCTATCAATTCATTTGGTTTCATAAATAACTTGGAGGTCTTAGTGGTCTTTAAACTTTATTCACCGCTGTTATTGCAAAGTTAGCGCTATATGAGCGAAGCATCGGGGAGGGTTTCGTAGCTAACAAATTATTGAGGTCAGTTATATTAAGATGTTTGCAGTGATCACGAACTCTGTGAAGGATTTTAGTTCTGCTAAGATATTATTATTATTATAACAAGCCCGTATTTTCCCCTGCGAGCTGCGGGGCAAACGCCTCCCTAGCCTTACTATCCTTCCACTTCTTCAAAGATGTTGAAGATTCTGTGCTCGATTTGCTGTACAATGTTGAATTAGTTTAATACACAGAACACAGTAGATTATTTCCATCCGGATCACAATGTTGAATTTGCAAAATGTTGAATCCTAAATGTTGAATTTGCAAAATGTTGAATCCTTAATGTTGAATTTGCAAAATGTTGAATCCTAAATGTTGAATTTGCAAAATGTTGAATCCCAAAATGTTGACCATATGGGTTAGGTTAGGTTAGAACGGTGACATACCGCGCGCGAGCCGAGCGAGCGCAGCGAGCGGTTTCGCGGCAGCGGCCGGCGAGCGCTACATCCAAGTTGGTCGCAGTTACTTGGCTATTTAGTAAGAATTATATTTTTGTACTTTGCAAATTCAACATTTTGGTACGAGTATTCAACATTTCGCGAATTCAACATTTTGCGAATTCAACATTTTGCAAATTCAACATTGTAGTCCAGAAGGGAGGGGGGGGTGAGATTATTTAATAGGTATATTATCTTAGTGGGTGAATTAGCTGTCATAAGTCTATTCTAGCCTGGACGTAACAAGCAGGTGTCGCAATTTTTTGTTAATTTTTATGGAAATGTTTCATGTTACATATGTAATTAATTAGGAAATCATTACAGTTGCATCAACATTTAAGTTCGTTCGATCGAACTAGATTTTATTTCTATGGCTACGTTTCTTAGCCATAAAAGGAAACATGTTTTATGTTAAGTGCACAGTTATATAAAAGTGTCGCAATATTTTATAAGGCAGTAGATACATAGCAACTCTTTTGTACGGTATTCCCCCATTTGTGAAATTAATATGTGCATTACATGACGAACATTGCGTTATACATACATACCAAGACCGCGGCATAGACATATTAAGTGCGACACTTGAATGACATGTGTAAATAATCTATTAAATGCTTTAAACGTGGGGTAAATTATAGTGTACGATAGATCTATAATAGACATTTATTTGAAGCATAACATGATTAACCGACATCATTCGGTTCTATGATTAGTTACGTAAGACCGACCATAAGGTCAGTTCTTGTCATTTAGTAACTTTTTTTGTATGTTTTGTGGTCAGGGATTTCCGTTGAGGGGGGAATGGCTCACATCACCTCATGTTTGCACGCACTTATCAATGTTAAGTGCGTTGTAGTCATGTGTTTTAGCCCACTGGATTATTTCAAAAATTACCTATCCACATACGGTCATTTCCCGTCTAGTTTCAATTTGTCTTGTTATTTTGTTACTTTTTTGTGTTTTGTGGTTAGGGATTTCCGCTGAGAGGAATCGCTCACATCACCTTATATTTGCACGGACTTATCAATGTTAAGTGCGTTGTAGTCGTGTGTTTTAGCCCACTGGATTATTTTAAACATTACCTATCCACATACGGTCATTTCCCCGTCTAGTTTCTGTTTGAAGATGTAATCTTGGGAAAATATTTCATCCTGGAATCTTCCATAATTCTTGCTTTTACCCGCGTACGCAATCTCATCTTGTTACTCAACCTGATTAACTTGCATTAGCAGCGCTAGAAGCTAGCCTTTGTCTCTGCATTTGGCTCTTTCCAACTATATCAGCTGGTTTGCTCGAATTTCTTATTCATAAGCAGTGTTTGTTGTTAAGGTGGACAGCGGCGGCGGTGGCTCGGCCGAAGTGATGGTGTACTCTCTCGGCTGGGGCATGGGGGAGCCGGAGCGGCGCGGCGCGGACCGCAAGCGCGGCCAGCCGGCGTCCGTCAGCGTGGTACATACGCCGCTCTCGCCTGACGAAGGACATGAGGTGGACGTGCTGCCCCTACACAATCAGGTACTGTTATACAAAATCTTATAGTAAAAACACCTTTTCATCCCATCTATTCGAAAAGAGCAGAAGGGTTCCTCGATGATAGCGAGCAAAATGGGTCATTGTGGCGCAATTAATAACAGTGACGAAATGACTTTTGAATTTGGAAGACTATTTAATTAAAATTTTGAACGCAATTCGCTTCGATAAAGTCTTGGCTGGTAATAAAAAAAGCGCGCCTAGAGTAGCAATTTGCGGAGCAAGCACAACCTGCATGCATAGGACCTTAACTAAAAGGAAGCTGGTAATGTTAAATAATATATTTTTCTACGTAAATACGGATAAATATTATATTAATAAGAAATAACCATTTTGGACAATAACCTCCGTATGGCTACGTCGTAGCCGCGTAGCGATTTCGTAGCACTCAAAATGGGATGCTGAGTTGCTGACAAGTTCGATGTCTATTCCACAATTTTTTGGTCACCATTCGAGCTTAATTTGTTGAATGTTCTCTTCCATTTTTGGTTCTGATTTTTGACTTTCATTGCAACTCAGTTGAACTCAGTATGCTACATATGACATCCCATCTATCTAAGAGTATTTCATAGTACCTACCTATTAAAATGGTTATGAAATCCAACCAAGAATCCATCTGTCAAACTTGGAAGTTTCTTCGGAACATCTATCACCTCGCGTTGGTTCCTTCACAGGAACTTCCAGGTTATAAGTATATTAATAATAATAAACTACTGTAAACTGTCAAAGTGTTTACGGTATGATTGATGATGATCTTACTAAAAGTCTGTAGGCAATAATTTTTCGCTTAGCGCGAACTTTCCTTCTTAGGAAGCCATTTGTTATGATACGATTTTTCTTATTCGCTAATGGACATCATAATAATGTGACGATGATACGTTTCGTTGATTCATCATCATCATTTCAGCCGAAAGACGTTCACGGCTGGACATAGCCCCCCCCTGGTTTGCCATAATCGCCACGCTTGGCAGGCGGGTTGGATTCGTCATGCTCACCTAAATGTCTCGCTGATGGTGGCGCGTGTGTTGGAACATTCGGTTAATCCCTACAAAATGGTTGAGCTGAATGGTGCTGATCCACGAGTCATTTTCGTGAACGGGCGCCGTCACTTGAGACTAGTCATCTCTTAACTGCCAGGGCTAATTTGTAATCTTTGAATCTTATATTTTGAATTGTTTTTATACAATTTATTTTTTACATTGTTCACACATATAGAAGCGACAAGAATAATGTACCCAGGATTTTGTAATATCTTGATTTAAAAGAGTGTCCTTGGAGTTTCTTGGCTGTTCTTCTCCATAGATATCTATGTTTTGGAATGAGCAAATAGCTTCAATTTTCTGACTAACTGACCGACTCTTTGACAATTCAAAAGTGCTTGTAATTGGTTTAATTGAAATAAATGTTTTGAGTTGATTACCAACATTTACTTCCTTTTGTTTATAACAGTTTGCCGAAGCATCATCTACAATAATCCTTTGTTACGATTAAGCTCGAAATAGACTGGACCACACCCCTAAAGTATTCATTAAACAGTCTGCATAATTCATTATTGACTCAAACTTTGTTTAACTTGAGCTTAGTCTGAACCATACAAACTCCAACCATTTATGTTCAGTTATATTTAACTTTTGCTCGCAAGCACAGTTCAAGTGCGGTTATATTATTTAGCCTTAAACCTATAAATAGAAGCTTTAGCACTTTCAAGTATACATATCGAGATGTGGAGGATATTATTGTCAACAATAATAAAGTACTCATTGTTTGTCAAAAGCCGACTGAACTTTAGAGTTTGTTACCGAGTAAAATTCGTTTTTCAATTTTAGCTTTAATAACAGGGTGTTATCAGATATATGACAATAATTTAATCGTCGGGTCTCGGGTCCATAATCCCCAAAAAGGTATCGTACACAAATACTCCGACGATAACGGTATTAATAACTGTCAGAGCTTTGGTAGGCGAGCGTTTTTTCTAAGAACGGGTAGAGAACTGTAGAATACGAAGCTGCGGTGGTTTGTGGAGTAATGAGTTGATATATCATTAATAGTGATCATTATATTGTGGTGTGAAGTGCAATGTGCACTGTCCGGAACATGGCGGAACGGTATGAGCAAGGAGTATTCATTACTCACGTGTCTATGGCGACAGGCTGCCTGCCGAGCACTCACTGCTCTACCATTGTCTTTGAATTTATGGTCTGCCTATATTATTTTTGCATAAACTTTTAAGATGCATGCATTTGGACTGGCAGGTCAAACAAGGTTCACAGTTGCCATGCAACTTATGTGCGTTCTAAAACTTGCGACTGACTGGTCGGTCTCCTTTTTTACCTTGTTGCTTATATGCAAATCAGAATGTGCATGATGCAACAACCCGCTGACCGCTAATATATCTGTGGTCTGCTTGTAATCGTCTAGACAGGTATCACGTATGCACACGAATAATATAATGGTAGTATGTTACGGTGCGGGGCGGCCCGGGCGGGTGGGTGCTCGCGCCGCGCCCAGGTGCTGCGCGAGCCCCGGCGGGTCAATGGCATCACCCGCCATACTTTTTTACACTATTTCTCACTCGCAAGTAATTCGATCGAATGCATGCTGTACTGGGGTCCTAAAATGGACGCTTCGCAGAATCATAGTAGGATCTACGTACAATGCATACATCCCGAAACTCATCTGTTTGACAGCTGCTATTTGACATTATAGTTCATTATAGCAATTCTTAATTTGTGGACCCTTTTACGAAACTCCATACAAAACTGTCAAACAGATGAATTGCGGGATATGAATTGTACGCAGATCATAATTATGATTCTGCCAAAGCGTCCATTTTAGGCACCCAGACTGCAACATGCTTCACGTGCTGTATTACTTACCTATGTGTGAACAACGCGATACCATTTTGAGCTCAAGTTTTATACGCAGTATTGTGAATAAAAATATTGTATGACACAAAACAATACCAAATTTGAATCGTTATTATCAGATAAAGACACATTCAACTCTGGTGACAGTGACATGTACGTAAATACATAGATCATGACTCACACAATGTAAATATATGACGTACAAGGTTGTCAATGTTTAGGTGAAAGAGCAGCGTATTGGTAATGATAAATAAGACAGTTCAATACTTTGTAGGGTTTTAAACTTTATAGTCAATTGCATTGTAAGGATTGTGAGTAAAATTATCTACATATTCAATTACACATTGTAAAACCTTATTCATATTTCACGGTAGAGTACACATAAACTGTCTTCAGGTAATTTCGACTCGGACTTTAAATAATTTTTAACGTTTGCCATGGTCATGAACGCATGACAATGAAAATATAGCTGTTCAATCGTGTGTCGATTGAATTAGAAGAGTAAAACAAAGCGTTGCTACTGCCATAGATGGTAAACAACAACGCTATGTATGTGCGTGCAGTAGGAACTCTGCAGTTTTCACTAATTGAATTATTAATTGTAAATATTTGTGTGCAGGTGGGGGGCCACACCAGACTGCTGGTGCTAAACGACAGTACCGTCATCAAGCCGCTCAATATTCGCGAGTTGCATTTCTACCAAAACATTCCTGAAGATATCCAGAACTTCGTACCCAGATACAAAGGTGAGCATCAAACTCCTTTGCCGCCTAAAACACTATTCAATATGGCCGCCCAGTACGCTTTTACGATTCGCTGAATGCATCATGTTCATTCATTGCATCTTACATTATTTTCTTTAATTATAATGATATTATCCGTTTTTGTTGTTATATATCAAATTGTGTTGTTTAATGTGTTTGCATTTAAAGCACCAAGGAAGTTATTGATATAATATAATTATTAAATATAATTGTTATCTGTTTTCCACAGCCTTGTGACTATCGTGTTTACGACACATGGGTGGTATCGAATTAGCGGCTGTTATTACGATGGTTTCGAAACGGTATAATACGTGTTCGTCGTTGTTTTGATCGATTTCTATGTATAATTATAATTTTTTTATCTCTTGCGTCATTCGATACTTAAGATTATCTAATGTAATCGTAATTCGATTCATAAAGCTGTGAATTATGAGTTTACGAGAGTAGACAACAGATATTGACTTTCCTTATTGCTTGATGTTCGTAACCATCATTTTCAAAGTGAGTTATGAGTATGAGAGAGACGCGTGTATGTCGAATAATGCAAACCCGCCGACCGCACTATAAACAATTTTAATATCCACAGTATCGTACGTCGTACCTTTGTTACAATTATTTATGGCATACAGCTATTATTGATATTTACTTTAATTGCTAATGTGTCTTATTATAACTGACTATACTCATGCAAACTACAAAGCAGGCTCTTAGGTAAGTATTACTATGGTACTATTACTTATGAATAAAGAAATGATTATTTTGTAACTGTTTTCGATTAATAATTTACTGTGTACTTCTTTGAAACCTTATGCTTATTTTTATGATATTGTGGATAAAAACTACACAAAAAAATCAACCAAGTACCTGGTATTGTTTGCCAAAATCAGGCCACGAATGTAATAATAACAATACCACAGCTGTTACCTGGCTTAATATAAGCTATGCCGTCGGTGCACGATATGGCAATATTATTGTGTTATATTTTGACCAACATTGTTGAAACGTAACTAAGTAACCTTAGCTCGTTAAACACATATTGCTCACATTGTGCATCCAATACATTTGAACTTTTACTTATGTTACTGCTTTTTTGAATTTAAATATCCAAGAATCCTATGTAGCTATACATGTGAAGAGATAATGTGAAACCGTAATAGTTATTTGTGTATTTATTTTTATTTCGTTTTATTTTGCTGGGCAACCTTGATAATTGACCTTAGTCTACGTAACACGAAATATTGAGTATTATTCACATTTTGTGCAATGAAACAGCTGAAATGCTGTTTGGTTTGGTGTTGTATTTGTTAGTTGCACTAGTAGACGTGAGAATACTTGGTAACAACAAGTAAAAGTTCAGTGTAAAGCGAACGCCGTTGGGTTGTGTCCGGCGTGGCATGAGGTAGAAGGCGGCGGGTTTGAGTGCGAGCGCGCGCGCGGGTGCGGGAGCGGCAAGCCTGGGGTCAGGACCACAATATTAGTTTCCTTGTTGTCGCAAGGGCTGCGGCGCTGCGGCGGGCGGAGCGACGCCGGCGGCGCATCACACTACCGCCCCTAATAGCGCCCTAGCGGTAATTTTACATTTTGGGTTTGTAAACCTTTACTTAAAAACTACACCCACATCATACTTATACATACACGCATACACACCTACATGCATTGTCTACTTACAACAATATAAATTGTTTGATCACATACACGATTACCTATTCAGTTACACGTTACACGAGACACGATACAAAAGATATACAAACCCTGTTTAAAAACAAAGTAACTTATCACTTCCTCATCAAATAACGCTGCCAACTTGCACTAAGTATAGTAAGTTAATATTGAATTTACGAACGTAGATAGTGGATAAAGTAACTCATTCAATGTCCTAAACACGAACCAGTGCCACACTGGCCAGCTCCGGGTCGGAACCCGACTGGGCATGTTCTGAGTTTTCAAATCTCCTATCGTTGCACAAACTTCATCCATTTATTAAACGACAGTGAATAGTATGATCTTTTTGATTTTTAGTTAACGACCCTTGTTTTTCAATATTCTATTGGAAGCAAACTGATAATGTTTGTTGAGATCAATGTTTATAATAGTTGTGGTGTGTGCGTGTGTGCTAGCGGACACTAGTATTGATGGCGAGGCTGTTTGTTTCAGGCGTGATGCAGGCGTCTAACTCGGGAGGGCCCAAATTGGACAAGCGGTACTCTCCATGTTTCCGCGACGAGAACGGGCGCAAGGCGTCGCTGGGCGGAAAGCGCAAGCGCGACGACGTGTTCAAGTGCGTATCCGCGCGACACGCGGCCGACAGACCTCCTCGACACTTGTCATGTGTCCTTTATCATATTTCAGAAGCTTTGACGTAGCCGGCCCGCCGCCGACGTCGCCATTAATTCATTCGATCGCATACTTACATGACTATCCCACTAACGCGTGAGTGATGCACGACCATTCACGCTGCGAGCCTCCGATGACTTGCGTCGTGGAGTCGTGGTAATGATATCTATAATTTGATTGAAATGTAACAATATAACAGATAACAATAAGTCTGTGTTTCATTAGCTCCTGTACTATATGTCAACCGAAGCTTGTGTCCCCGTGACGGAATAATACAACTTTGCTTTTCTAATTACAGATTCAAGGTTCATAGAAATGGCAATGCAAGCGAGGTGCTTAAAAGCATTGCGCACATGGACAATTCAAATAAGCAGTGTAAGTGTCACTATATCTATTTAATTAAACCAATTCATCCTTGTAAATCGGAACATGAATTATCTAATATGCTAACCGACAGTTATCGATGATGCAGATTTCCTGATGATGGAGAATATAACGTCTTCGTACCGGCGGCCGTGCGTGTTGGATCTGAAGATGGGCACGCGGCAACACGGCGACGACGCCACGGCCGAGAAGCGCAGCAAGCAGATCGCCAAGTGCGCGGCTTCTACCTCCGCCACGCTCGGCGTGCGCCTGTGCGGCATGCAGGTGCGATATGGAGGACGCAGACGTATCTCATCATCATCATTGTCAGCTGGAATGAGCCACATTCATGCAACGGCTGACACTCATTTCATTCATTTATGCGATCTTGAATCGGTGGGAAAATATATATCACAAAGTCGACATCTTTAAATGCACATTTTAGTTGTAGCCTATTCAACACATTTTATAGAGATATTTATTTTCATATAGATATTTTCGAAAAAAAATGACTCCATATTTCCTAGGTGTCAGGTTTGGTGTAGTACAAAAACATAATCGCAGTGACGGGAAGAATATTCAATTAAATTCAACAATAATTTATTCTCTCTTCACATGCTTCAATATGTGATTGTCGGCTCGGTGATCGGTAATTTTTCATCTTGTATACTTTGCGTGTTCGAGTACTTATTCATATATTTGTATGTGCAGGTGTACGTGCCCGAGACAGGCGCTTGCGTGCGGCGCGACAAGTACTGGGGCCGCGCGCTGTCGGAGAGCGGCCTGCGCGAGGCGCTGCGCGACTTCTTCGCGGCCGGGCCCGGCCTGCGCGCGCGCGTCGTGCGACACGTGCTGCGCGAGCTGGACGCGCTGCGCCGCGCCATCGCCAAGCAGACCAGCTATAGGTTCTACTCCTGGTTAGTACTCATCGACAATGTTATGCGTTGATATACCTTACCTTGATCTTTCCTGCTTGTAAAGTTTCACCCTAACCGTCAAACTAACTTATGATGATATGTTTGCGATCGCAGCTCACTGCTGATAGTGTACGAAGGCGACGTGGCCACCGAACTGTCCGAGGAGCCGAGCGGCGTGACCAGCGAGTACGACGCCGACGCGTCCAGCAGCTCCGCCGAGCTGGCGCCGTCGCCCGGCCACTTCGACATGTCCACCCTGCACGACGAGATCTCCACCGAGGGCGAGCGCGAGGCGCGCGGCGGGCGCGAACCCTTTCAGCCGCACTCCGAGGAGACCATGGGCGGCTACGAGGACGGCGAGCTGGCCGGCCACTCGCCGCGCCGCCAGCCGCCCAGCCCCGACTCTGCCGACAGCTGGATGGCCTACTCGTCCACCAGCAGCGAGTCGTGGCGCGGCGAGCCGGCCGCCGCGGCCGAGGCGCGCGGCAAGCGGGCGCGCACGCGCACGCCGCGCGAGCCGCGCCCGGCGCGTGCCGAGCGCGTGGACATCCGCATGATCGACTTCGCGCACACGGCCTTCGCGGGCGCCGACGCCGAGTCCCCGCTGGCCACCAACACGCCGCACCACGGACCCGACTGCGGCTTCCTCACCGGCGTGGACAGCCTCAAGCGCCTGCTCACGGAGATCCTGCCGCCGCAGCCCTACAGTTAATGAGGCACCGACCGGGCCGCGGGGCCTCTCCCTAGAAAAAAACGTTAAAAATAACCTCCTTTCGGACGAAATTCTGAGAGAGCTGTGATCGCGTCGGACGCTTGACGTCGGAGCGGCGCCCTCGCGCGCGCTCCGCAGTGGAAATCTTTCGGAAGTACGTTTAGTTCGCCGATGGTGAGTTTCGATGTTGTTGAAATGTATATTATATTTGAATGTAAAAACTATTTTCCTCAAAAATTTACCGTTCGACTGATGTAACTTTAAAATTAGACAAATTACTAACAGGTCGCTGTGTATTTACATAAAAAGGATAGAGGTACGCAGGGTATTTTCCATTTGTACGTTTCGTGGCTGCCAAAGCGCGATTTAAGTAACGATTTCTTTTTATGTAATTGCATAGTGATATCGCACTTAGTGAATGTTGGCGGTACAAACTATGTTAATTTAACGTTTAAAACTATTATAATTTGATGTGGGACCCAGTAGGTATTCTTAAAACGTGTATTTATAAGTATTACTGTTAAGTTATTCCAGATTGACGTGCTTTGAGTTGTTCTCCTAGCGTAATGATTGAATTCTGTGCGAGTGCTTAATCAATGTGTACCTTCAAATTGACATTAGACATTCCCTGCCACTGTTGATGAGCATTGTTCTATGTTGTAACAGTAATCTTACATGAAAGTGCGTGTCTGTCTCTTCACTGTATACTTTGTATTTTCCATTTGAAGCTCACATTAGATTTGATGTTTACATGTAATTAAATGATATTGTATTCCGTGCTGGTTCAGGTACAGGTTTGCACTATTCAGCCCAGTTAGTGAAGCCAAAGTAATATAATAATACTTACACTTAGACCAGAAAATGGTCTCCATAGTAGAAAATATAAATTGATTAATATTGGTGTTTAGAATTTAAATAATCCATTAAGTGTCGAATCAAAGTTTGCGATGAGTTATATAAATCATTTTAAGTTAATTGGATGTGTGAATTGTGTTTAAATATTCTAGATACACTTAGTTAAAATGTAACATCTGAAACGTGTTCTTGCACATGTGACGTACATGTGGCGCACATCTTAAGACAAAAGCAATGATATTTAGCCTTACAGTATTATAAAGTAGCTGCCAGAGTTAGTAGAGCATGACCATATCGATCGGTTGCGGTATAAGAGACGAAGTTTGTTAGTGGATGTGTTCTGCATGTGGAAATGTGTAACAGGGTGCCAGTTCGCAACTACGATGCCGGAGGTTGTAAATGAATCTAGAAATTAGTCTCCATGTGTAATGTTGCGATGAGTATTCAAAGTGGGTCAGTGTAATCGGCTAGTTTCGCGCACGGGCGATGCATGTGTGCACTAGCCACACCAGCGCTAGCCAACATTCCTTCGTGCTGCATTCGTCATTGTTTGTCCTTTTAATTTTTTTATTTTTTATTAGTGGGATAAATTTTTGAAAAGTACCTGGTTTAATTAGGATGCTAGGTTGTATTGCAAATTATCATTTTATGTCTGTTATTTTAAATAACTGTATGACACTATTTTGTTAAATAAATTTTAGGTATTATTTGTTTGTTTCATTTGAAATGTTATACCAAAACATACATCGCCTGTATTCCTTACGTCTAGTTCAGTGTTTGACTCTGCATCACCCCAAAGGTCAACGCAGAGGGTTACGAGCCTGTCCGAAAGGGTTATCGTGGCCCTGGCACACAGGCATTTGAAGGAACACGGGTGGAGTTTTTTGATAATGTCCCACCAAAAAAAAAAAAGGCATGGCATGGCGTTTTCTATCTCTACTCTACTGTGAAATAGAAATCGCTTGTCTACACTACTCGAAATCTCTTCTTTAAGAGCACGGCGCGACCCGTAGACTCGCGTTTCTTCGTAGACAGTGACTTGTCCATAGCAACGGGGTATTCGCTAGTGGTGTATTTTACTACATTGTTCTGAGATTACTACCCAATTTTACCGTATTTTTGCGTTTCGTTCTCAAACAAATCTAAGTAGCAGTGTTTTTAACGAATCTTTCTTCAATAACAAAACGCAAATGGTCTATTTTGATGTTGTAAATATTGATTTATGGCTCACAAAAATCTATTAAATTATTTACAGAAGTTTTGGGCGACAAGTCCTGGCCGAGATCCTCGCATAAACATTGCACCATCTCCTTGCTTATTTTAAAATTCTACAGGAACTCACTTCCCGGGAGATCAAATTCTCCCAAGCAAGCAAAGCAAGCTCTTTAATAGTATTACTTTCCCATCTTCGGTGAAGTTTTTCTAAACAAAAACTTAAACATGAACCCTGAAAACAACACTCCTTACATAAAAAGCGTGATTTGAACCCAACATGCATTTCAGCCTTATAAATGATAAAAGTAAAACCGGCCAAGTGCGTGTCGGACCACGCACAATGAAGGGTTCCGTAGTTAGGATGAATTTATCCTAAAAACAAATAGCATTGTAGTTGAAAAACATGCTCTCCCAAATTACAGCTTTCTAGGACTAAGCGTCTCCAAGCTAAGCCCGGGCAGATGGACGGACGGACAGACAGAAAGACGGACATGGCAAAACTTTATGGGTTCCTTGTTTACTACGGGACCCTAAAAAACCAACGCCTAAAATTACTCGCCCAATAAAAGTAAAAAAAAGTTAAATTGTTTATTTCAAATAGGTCCGTAAAAGGCACTTTTGAACGTCAATATTTACAAAAAATAGAATTGATTCTAATTGCCCCTTCCAAAAGGAGGTTTCGTATTGAGAAGATTGGGCAAGAAACTCCACCGTTACTCTTTTAAAATCTTGTACAATATTTTATATAGGTACATTAATTATATGTGAAGACGATGCACCTAGAATAAAATTACTATACCACAGTAGGTAATTAAAAGAGATAAGAATGAAGAAATGACAGATAAATTAATTATGTAATGGATACATGGTACTCACATATTTCCAAAAAAAAAAAGTTTCCTAAAAAATAACAATATCAGTGTGAGTTAAGCCAATCACAGAATTTTAAATAAATGTCATAAAAATAATAAATTAAATTATTAAAAAAAAGCAGCCTGTTTGATTTTGTCTAGACTCTAGATTGTCCTATGGAGAGCTGGACCAGTATGTTTCCAAGCATTCTTATCTTGGATATAATCCTCTAATTTGTATTATGCTTGTTTACAAAGAGTTCTTTTAATGAGTTTTAAATTTTCTTATATTTATTTGCAATATATCACAAGGTATTTTATTGTAACATTTAACACAGTAGTAAAAGATGTATGTGATGTTCTTACTTAGATATAGCAAGCAAGATTAGAATAGCTAGGATTAAACTACTCTCTTAGAAAAGACAACTAACGAATCTTTGTCGGTATTTTTTTGTAATAGACTATTTTGGAAGAAAGGCTTCTATTTTATCCCAAACTGTCCTAATCGGAGAAACATTGTGCGTCGTGCCACAGTAATAGTCGTTAGTACTATTATTTACTGTGGCACGACGTACAATTTTTCTCTACAATAATCGTGCTCGACGTTGTAGACAGTTGTCTAGGGTAGAGAAGACAAGTCTCTTCACATTTTATTTTCTAATCGCCGTGCTAAGGACTGTTTTTTTTTTTTGGACGGTTTGTGCATTTAGCCAATGTCACGTTTTAGTTCTTGTATAATATTGATGAAATGAATTATAAATGCATGATGATGATATCACCGCCCACTCCCCTTGAGTTTCAGTAAAGATGTGGCACTTTACTGAGACCTCACGCGGACTTCTTGAGAGAACTTGAAGCGAAGTTGCACTGTTTTGTTTCATTTGCCTACACTAATGCACGTTCACAAACACTTAATGGTTAATAATCCACCATTATTTTATTACACATTAATATTCGGTTAAACACAAATTTTGGAAAATTAAACAAACTGCTGAACATGACGCTGCACTTTCCCGCCAAGAAGTCCTGGTCCTTAGGGACTGTTGTCTACACAGAAACGTAATTTTTGTCTATTCTTCCGTCGACAAAACGCTTCTCTACGGTTCTCGTGCTAAGCCTGCAGGCAGGGCCGGATTTAGAGGTGTGGATGCCCTGGGGCAACCAAGAAGTGGAGGTCCCAAAAATGTATTTAGAACAGACAAAAAAAAAAACTACTTAAAAAGGTACCTTGTGAATGTGAACATTTTTTTCTTTGATACACAATAAATCTGCCTGCCTTTCCCCAACTATGTTGGGGTCGGCTTCCAGTCTAACCGGATGCAGCTGAATATCAGTATTTACATGGAACAACCTCCTATCTGACCCCCACAATACGGTACCCCTTGGTAAGACTGATTGTCAGACTTTTGGGATTTTTTTTCTTTGATACGCAAGGAGACTCGTTGAACGTCCCAGCGTCGAATAAAAACAATTCAATGAATGAACTGTTTACGATGCAAGTTAAGTCGTTGACGAATTTAACTAGTTGATCGACTAGTTGACGAATGTTAATCAACGTTGACGTTTCGTTAACGGAAAAACCGTCAACGACCCATACCTACAAAGGATGTATTTTCTTTCTTATCTAAAAAAATCAAATTGTGGAGGCCCTTTCTTTGTGGAATCCCCAGGGCTAGAGCCTCTGTTGCCCTGCCCTAAATCCGGCCCTGCCTGCAGGTAGAAAATGCCTAAGACATTAAGGCTCAGCGCAGTCAGCGAGGAATAATCCCCGCGCAGTCTCGGGCATTTTCTTTACGGATCGCATATATAATTCCCGCGTATCTTCGAGGACGCGCGAGCATTTTTTGTCAGGTTCAAGCATTTGTATGCACTTTATTGTAATAATTTTAAAGTGTATTTTCAAGTGCGTTAATAAAATTCTCTCCGATGCTCTCCGTTCTGTCTGCGCTGAGCCCTGTACATTGAGAGTAAGGGTGTTTTTAACGTGCGGATTTGATCACGCATGCGAGATTTGCATGAAGAAAATTTCATGCAGCGTGAAACACGCTAGCCTGCGATCTAATATTCTGCGGGCTGCTATGCGTTGTGGTTAATCCCTAAATAGTAAATAAAATGATTTATAATTTGTAAATTACTTATCAAAGAAAAACTTATTCCCATAACATTATCACCATAGTAAATTTTTACAATACAAATTTACTATGGTAATGAATGAAAGGGACTAAAATGAGGCAGTATGGTCATCATCATTCATCATTTCAGCCGAAAGACGTCCACTGCTGGACATACGCCTCCCCTAATGGGGGGTTTGCCATAATCGCCACGCTTGGCAGGCGGGTCGGCGATCGCAGTATGGGGTTAAAAATGCATAGAGAACGGTGCTGCCCATTCTCTAGTAAGTCCCTTAATCGCCTTTTACGACACCCACGCTTTGAGTTGAGTATTTATCATCAATACTCAAAGCACCCAGGGAAAGAATTAAGGCGGTGCTATTCTTTACGTCCGGCACTGCACCACACAGACTAGGGCACTATGGTATAGGCATGGAATTAGGAGCCCGTATTTAAAAAAAAAAGCCAAAAAAACGAAGTATTTCCCGCCATTTTGCTCATTCGGTGAGACGCGGTATTTTTATGACTTACGAAAGTTTTGCAATTTTCAGTTTTCACACAATTTATGTATTATATTATTAATAAAACATGGAAGAAGTAAACGATGGTTACGACGGTTTGGAAAAAATATCTAGTGAAGTTGATGAATCTCAAATAAAGCTCATTCTTTCGAGCCAATGCATCAAAGGTAAGACAGCAGTGGTTTTACTATAGGATAGGTGTTTTGTTCTGAAAAATCCAGTAAAGGAACCAACCTTATGCTTTGTGTGTATTCCCCCAAGATTTCAAAAGGTAGCCATTACAGTAGAACAATGTACGATACTTACTGGTTTTAGTCGTGGTCACCAGACTTACAACTGAATTGCCAAACGCATACGCATGTCTAGTCAACTGCTGTGATTGGTTGACTGAATTATCAACAGCTTTTACTGATCATGAGTTAAATTTGGAGTGGACACGTCGTTGATTTTCCTTCAGGAAACCGGGTGTTACTGTTACAAAATATCTAATCGTCAAATAAATAAAAAGAAACGCTTGGCTGATGGATCGGTGATCGCAGTTTGTTTTTATTAGATACCTCTAAAATAATACCTACCGGCCTATTACTGTCCCACTACACGGTAAATGCCTTCAGTGGCTCTTCTCATACAGAGACATGAGCGTGTGCATTCAACGCCACACTTGCTCAAAACGGGTTGGCGATTTCAGATTTATGTAATACCTACGTCGCGTCGGTTTCCTTACGAATTTTTTTTATGGCTTCGTGCGGTTTGCACATTTAGCCAGTGTTAAGTACTGTACTGGTACTGTTAATTATTGATGAAATGAATTATATAATATCTATAATACAATATTATATAATACATGATAGATGATATCCCCCCGCCCGCCCGCTCCCCTTGAGTTTCAGTAAAGATGTGGCCACAGATTAAGTAGTACTGATGTGGCACTTTACTGAGGCCTCACGCGAACTTCTTGAGAGAACTTGAAGTGATGTTGCACGGATGTTGCACTGTTTAGTTTCATTTGCCTACACTAATGCACGTTCACGAACACTTACGGCCGAACCCAATAACTTATTTTCAGTTAAAGACAGATCGCTATTGATGATAGACAGTATAATTATATCTTGCTCGGATGGCGTCTCACAGTCATTGATAAAGGCTATCTATCTAACGAAAACAATAAGTAGGTTTCTCTACTTCGCCCTCCCGTGCGTTCCATTACAACCAAAATCACTTTAAAAAACAACATGTGTAATTAGGGTTATATTAAAACTTCTTTGTTTCTTACTTCTAAATAAGTTACTGGATTAAGATATAATTCTGTAGAGCCATATTTGTTATGGCCTCGAATCAAAATACAACCTGTTACTGACCTGCAAATTGCAAAAAACGTAATAAAATTTGAATTTCGCGGGCTACTTTAGCGCATGAATGTAATTTTTTTTTTTACTTAAGTATTTGATATTAAATTCATGTTGGAATGGTGCTTGCACGGGGGGTGTTAGTAAGGGGGGGGGGTTACATTTCTGTTATTTTTTGCCTAGGGCGCACCGTTTTCGAGATTTTGAATTTAATTTTTTTTTTATTACTTTAAATAAAAAAAAAACATCTATGATCATTATTGCAAGTACTAAAGAGTTCATTTTAGCTTGGCTACTTTACGTTTATCCCTGCAATTCGGGGAATAGCCAAATCTGCCATCTGTAGTACTGTCCTGTCAAACAAATCGTATATTGGGACGCATACTTTGGCATTTTCATACAAAGAGATATCTGTTGTATGACCCCCTTCCATCAGTAGATAGCGTGGGCCGGTATGATTCATAGATTATTGGGACGTTAAAACCATCGATAGATATATTTTTATATCTCCAGTAGGCCGAAACTGGTGATATATAGGTTATTGGGTTCGGCCGTTAATGGTTAATAATCCACCAAATATTCGGCTAAACACAAATTTTAGAAAATAAAACTGCTAAACATGACGCTTCACTTTCCCGCCATGAACACGAGGTTGCTGACCATTGCTTTACTTAGTCCTTGGTAACCCTTTACGGTGTCTGTGGTGAGGGGCTGGGTTATTTTGCAGCACCAAGATTAACACAACGCTGGTTTTAGCTCAAGCATTTTTGCTTGACAAGCTGAAGAAGCAGGCTGAACGACACAAAGAAACCTGTGGATTCATTAGCAGCGCTAATTTGAAACTTGAGGCAGACATTAAACAGGCTGAGCAAGAGATAAACAGGTTGGTATGATCTTAAGACGTTTTTGAAGGTTGATACTTTGGATATGAAGAAAATATTTAATTTAAGTGTCATTATGGTACAGTAGGCTGCTAATCGGTGGTAACAAAACCAGTTGCTGCTGCTGGTCTTTTATTCTATTGAAAATTTGAAACTCAGTAGAAGTCTAGACCAATGAGACATCATCCATCATAACACATCACATAATCAGCACATCATCGCATCATCTCATTGGTCTACATTTCTATCTACAAGGACATATTTTATATAGGTAACCTACTTAACTAGACCTATCCCCTCACCAGCTGCTATCATAATCTCTGGTAACCTAGCTCTTCAGTATTATGATCAAATAATCTTTAGTCGTAGATTAGATAAAAAAGTAAAGTAGAGATCATAGAATAGATTAGTCAGCACAGTGCCTAGTATTGATTTCAAATAACTTTAAAAACAACAGATTTAAAAAAACCATTACAAAGCGAAAAATAACTTTAATTTCAGAATTCGGTGTTTTTGGTTTTGTATTTTCGTTTTTTGCCACATAATAGGGGTAAGTTAAAGTGACATTAATTCGCAAAGTTACATTTTCAGCTTTACTTATGCGAATTAATGTAACCTTGAATGCCTATTTTGACCGGGCTACTACTTCGAAGTCGGTTGTTTTTTTTTTTTGTAAAAAGTTAGGTTATTCACTTAAAAATCTACATAAAAAAAAACAAAACAACCGACTTCCACACACAGAACCTCCTCCTTTTTTGAAGTCGGTTAAAAAAGGCATCTGAAGTTCGTGAAGAGACGTTTTAGGTAGACTGGGATTAGGTTATTATCGTCTTTCAGTAAACAATTTAAAGTAAATTGTAGAATTTAACGAGTCTGGAAATAAATGCCTTAGTTTGTAGGTATTTAAATCCTAACCCCCTTATAAAATCATAATTAGTTTGCTTTAGGATCAACGAGCGAAGAAAGGTAACCACGTAGGTTGATACGGGTAAAGGCTCCCGCAGACAGACGCGATGCGACGGTGAGACGCGATTCTGGTAGAACAATTTCCATGAAGTTTTCTTTTATTTATTGTTCTACTAAAATACTAAAGTCGCATTTCGCCTGTCTTCGGGAGCCTTAAGAATAAATAGATGTAAGTACTACATAGTCTGTGATATAGATAACTAGTCTAGCGTTGGTATCTATCGTAGGTACAGTCAACCAAACGTAAGCAGCCAAACAGGTAATGGTTAATTCGGTCTGTATATCATATTAGGTTGGGGAAAAAGTCTTTTCGCATTATAATAAGTGTATGAACTTGTAATAAAATCTCTTTGGCTATACTATTTGTATCTGGCTGATTTTGGTATCATTGAAAGTTTAAATTTTAAAGAACATAATTCCAAATTCAAATTAGGAAAATGTGTGGTTTTCATTTGTTTTTCGTACTGTCAAGATGAGTGAATCTAATGAAGAAATTCGATATATTTTAAAATTTTATTACAAAAAGCATGCAAAAAAGGCAAGCCGCGAAAAAAAATTGCTATGTTTATGGACCTAGTGTAGTGTCTGTGAGAGTAGCACAAATTTGGTTTAAGCGTTTTCAATCCGGAAATTTTGATGTCAAAGATGCACGGCGCTCTGGTCGCCCTATTACGGATAAAATGGATGTCATTGAAAAAGTGGAGCAAGATCGGCATATCAGTAGTTACGACGCAGCTGAAGAACTTGGAATTGACCACAAAACAGTTTTGGCACATTTGAAAAAAACTGGGTACCTACACAAAAAAGCTCGATATTTGGGTACCTCACGAGCTCACTGAAAGAAACCTAATGAACGTAATGAAACCGACCCATTTTTGAAGAAGCTGATAACTGGTGATGAAATGTGGATCACATTCGACAAGAACGTGCGAAAAAAGGTCGTGGTCAAAGGCCGGTCAGGCTTCACAGACTGTGGCGAAACCCGGGTTAACTCGCAACAAGGTGATGCTGTGCGTGTGGTGGGATTGGAAGGGCATTATTCATTATGAGCTGTTACCACCAGGCAGGACCATCGATTCTGAACTCTACTGCGAACAACTGGTGAGATTAAAGCAAGAAGTTGAGAGAAAGCGGCCGGAATTAATCAACAGAAGGGGTGTGGTTTTTCATCAAGATAACGCTAGACCTCCCACATCTTTAGCCACTCAGCAAAAATTAATAGAGTTTGGCTGGGAGGTGTTAATGCATCCGCCGTATAGTCCTGACCTTGCACCTTCAGATTTCCACCTGTTTCGGTCTCTTCAGAATTCTTTAGGCAGTATCAGGTTAACATTACGAGAGGACTGCCAAAACCACTTGTCGCGGTATTTTGATCAGAAGTCCCAAAATCTCTACAGTTGCAAAAAGTTATCGAAGAAAATGGTATCTACATACCTACTTTAGTTAAATGTAAATGTTTTGAATTTTCTTAAAAAATGCGAAGAAACTTTTTCCCCAACCAATTATTATCATAACTTTGATTTGGCCAAGATAAACTTTGCTATTGAGTGTATTTATAAATTCAAATCGTCCCAGAATTCAAAACATGTAGTTTTTCAGATACGGTCTTCAGGGCTGCTTAAGTTTAGAATTTCAAAATCCATTTAGTATAAAATTAGTCTTAAGTATGTCCATGATAAGTGCTTGCTACTAAGTACTACAAGGTAACTCGAAACACCCTGCCAGGGTTACGAGCCTGTCCGAAAGGGATATCGTGGCCCTAGCACACAGGCATTTGAAGGAACACGGTGGGTTTTATTCAGTAAAAGTCTGACACTGAATATTTATGTACCTACAATCTACATGTACAGTCGAGTTCACTAATATATTGGCAGTGACAATGTTTCAAAATATTGTAAGCGGTAAAATGATCATATAGTTCTATACAAACTTAGACATCAATAAAATGTTATCATATAACTGTTAAGTATGTTACGTTAGTGCATTCAAAAATATCTGACTACGCTTCGGAACATAAATATCTAAATACTTAGAGATTTCAATATATTTGGTGCAACCTAGGATTCGTAAATATCCATACAGCTTTGAATATTCAACTAAATGCCCTTTACTATTAAATTTATTTTTGCTTGACAGAGCAGAAGTACGAGTAATAATGCAATGTTGCCGTTCGTAATAGGACTGTATCAATCTGACAACGTTGTGTAGTACTTAACTGTAATAATTGATTACGGCTCCCTCTGAGTCATCGGGTGGTGAGCCGGACGTCGCTGGCAGGTCCAAGGCGAAAGGAGTGGCCAGCAGCTTCGAGGAGGTCGTGGTAGCCGCAATCAGGGGTGTGGCCTTGAAGAGAATTCAGTCCTCTAAAGACAAAGTCATGCCCGCTGCCACGGCCTCCATTATGGCGGCAGCGAGGGCCCTTCAGGTCGGGCCTCCGTCGGACGCAATATCCGAGATCCGGGCGGAGGACGGTCGCTTGGCAGCCGCCATGGAGCTTTTCCGAAAGGAGAATGAGGAATTCCGAGCGGACCTGGCCCGGTTTCGAGGAGCTGGCCCCAGGGGGGAGCGCAGCATGGGCAGGGCCTGTCCTTGCCAGCGGAGGACCGGGTTTTGACCCTGGTGCGGCAGGAGCTGACTGCTTTTAACAGCCGGTTTTCCGTACTGGAGGGTATTGTCCTGCGCCCCCCGCTAGCGGCGAGTAAATGTGTATCCTATTGTATTCTTGTATACAAGATTACAATAGGATATACTTCTGTAAAGAGATTGTTCAAAGAATTTAAGACAGCAAATCGAGTCATGTCAAATTGTCAAGATATTTTTCATCAAAACATTGCATAGATATTTGTGATCCTAATTTTGCGCTAAATAATATGAACAAGGGATTGCGCACAATTTTTAGTCTTTGTCTGTAGCAATATTATTGATATAATGTAGTCACATATTTATGATGTCACGGATTGTTTACAATTTATTGTAAGGCAAAGCTGTTTAGTGTTTTATGAAACTTACCATTGCTTATATATTTTTGATTAATGAACATGCTCATATATTAAAGAACTCGACTGTGATATTTCAACTTAATCGGTCCAGTAGATTCGAAGTAAATCTGCTGTGACAGACGGACACACGAGTGATCCTATATGGGTTCCATTTTTTCCTTTCGAGATATAGAACGATAAAAAGGAAGGATACACCAATGAGTTTATCTGTAAAGTAGTTTGAAGCCCTTCTTAACTTATTCTGTAAACCTGTGCCCACTTTTGCTTAACTCTTGTCTTGGCGGATATTTTCAAGATATCTTGTGGGTCTAATTATGGTTTCAACCAAGTAATTATTTTTAGTGTGTTGTTTTTAGTATTATTTTTTATTATTTGTAGTTTTTTTATGTTTTTTTTTTTAATAAGATATGATAGTGCTACTTGGGTAGCAATAAATGCGGTTTTCGTAGAACAAATGTTCTAATGACGTGCGGTTGGTCGTACTACCAATTTAACTGGGTTCGGTGGCCCGGCTGCTAGTTAGACGTGAGAATTAGCGACGGCTACGACTTGAGAATGTTGCCGGTTAGGTACATCATGTTATACCTGACACCGAACACTGGCTGCTGTTGCCGGTTATCTTAGGTTTAATAATCAACCAGCTGAGAAGATGGTGTGACAATTTTTGCTGGGGATCACTCGACTATAATATTAGTACTGCATTGATTGTGTTTAAAGACTATATTCTAGACTTCTGTTCAAATTAGGGACCGTACAACCCCGGTTAAGGGTTAAGCCTTTCGAAATGGTAAACCATTCAATGGGTTACCTTTATCATGATGTAACCCATTGAAAGGGTTTTATGCTAGAAACTCATTGAAAGGGTTTTATGCTAGAAACCCATTGAAAGGGTTACCTGATAACCCATTGAATGGGTTTTATACTTGAAACCCAGTGAAAGGGTTACATGATAACCCATTCAATGGGTTCTATACCTACTTGAAACCCAGAAACATGAAAAAATCATAATATTATGTTATTTCGATATCCGCCCAGCACGCGTAGCATGACCAATTCTATCTCTATTCTACCCAGGGACCATTTTGGTTACCATTTTAGAAAAACCCTATTGAAAACCCTTTCCATTGAAAGGGTTTTCGATAGGGTTTTCAATTGGGTTTTTCTAAGCAGTTAATCAAAAACCTATACGGTGCGATGTGGGTAATTTTGAATGGCTTAAATTAAGCCGTTCAAAAGGGTTTCCCACACCATATGGGTTTTTGATTAACTGCTTAAAAAAACCCAATTGAAAACCCTTTCAATGGGTAACCAGTGGTCCCTGGTTCAAATACTTTACCTTCAGTTTATTTCAGTATGCTAATAGCTCAAGAAACTATTAAATCGGCCAATGTGGAAATGAAAAAAGAATGGCTAGTAGCTAAAGAACGGAAGACAGACATTTCAGAGCGCACTGAGGAGGGCACAAAGAGATACCAAGACCTATGGCTAGGATGTAAAGCTAGATATGAAAGTATACCTTTCGTACAAAAGCTACTTCGTGCCACAAAAAAGGTACAGGCACAAAATAATGATATCGACGGTCTTGATAAGCAAATAATATCGCTTTACGAATTGATGAAAACGCGACGTGAAGCTTGTATCGATTTAGATAGAAAACGCTGCATAGAACTAGCAAATTTCATGGTTTATGAAATGCCAAACACTATGAAGATTATAACAGAGAAATCTGAGAATATTAATGATATGACAAGACAAATCAGAGAAAGTATTGAAGAGCAAAATACCGTGAGTGATGCTGCAGTAATAAAAGCCGTAGAACCACAGAACATAGAAATAATTGAAAACAAGAACAAGGACGCAGTAAAAGATGATGATGATCTAAATAAAAGCGATGAAGATTCTTTGGTATTTCACATTATTATTCTAATGATGGTATGTATACCTTTGTATTTGTTCTTATGGAATGGTTTTTCCTTTCTTCCAGATACCAAAGCTAGAGCTCACTAATTTCGATCTTGATATTATAGATGTCAATTTAGAAAGGGTAAGTTTTAACAGAATAATTTTTTTATTTGAAATTAAATTCCACTAATACAGCATTTTAAAACTCAATAGGCAAAGATGAAGAACGATGAATTACCCAATTCTATACTATTAACGACAGATCCTATAAATCATTTGGTGAATAATAAAGTTGATCAGTACCATGACGATGGAAAAGCTTATGAATATGTGATTTCTCCATATTTTAATTCCTATAAAGAAAAGGAATCGCACAACTTCTCTAAAAGGAAATTGATTAATATTATTGAAGATTTACATATAAATAATGACGAAGTATATAACATTGTAAAGAAAGTAAATCCAGAACATCTTCGAAAAATTAATGAGATTTCCGTGGGTATAACTGAAAACGTTAAAGAGAAATCAAAAAAAATTAAGGTAATATACCTAAGGATGTACCTATTTCGTACACCCTCATCATCATCATCATTACAGCCGAAAGACGTCCGCTGCTGGACATAGGCCTCCCAAAGGGGGGGTTTGCCATAATTGCCACGCTTGGCAGGTGGGTTGGCGATCGCAGTATAGTCTTAAAATGCATAGAGAACGCTGCTGCCCATTCTCTAGTAAGTCCCCTAGTCGCCTTTTACGACACCCATTGGAAGAAATGGGGCGGTGCTATTATTTACGTCCGGCACCACGACTTTTCTTTTTTCGTAAACCCTGCTTTTTATCAATTTTCTGAAAGTTGCGGCACTGGTGACTGAAAATTTATGTGGAAATCGGTTGTCATGGTATAGGTATACAAGATGTAAGTAACATAACTAACGCATAATCTCTTAAGGGGTTAACATTTATTTTCGCATAACTCGTCAGAATGTAGGGGACAGCAGATTTATCTTTTCGCGTTTTCAGGTTTGGTCCCATAGTAAAAGTTGTACATAATTATGAGTACAATGACCCCTTACGAGGTTGTGCGTTATTTATGTTACACCTTGTATAATGCGGAGGAATGAGGAAAATGTCGTGAAGAGAGTTTTGATGTGGATTTCTTTATGAGTAGGGAAGACCGGATGAAACGATGGATTGACTGTGTGAACGATGATATAGCTAGAAAGAAGGTGACTACCGAGATGGTCTAATAGAGAAGTATGTGACAAAAATACATGTTGCGCCGACCAAGATGATGATGATGATTGCGACTTTTTAAAGTTAATTTTGCTGTTTCTTAACTCTATTTTAATCTTTATAGGGTACGCCGATAGAGAGTGATACTATTGAAGAGGTAGATATGACATGCTCCAATGTAGATGTTATAATACCTCCTACTCAATTTCTGGATATAACATTGCCGGTAACTTGTAAATTAATTTTTATTATATAGCAGATATTTTGAATATTGTCGGGTGTACCTCCACTCCAGTTTACCTCGCAATGTAGGTATAGGCTTTCCATCAGTATACTGGAAATGTACCTATAGCTTCATGAGTCGTTGTGACAGTCATGCGTAATATTCATCTCTGCCTACACCTTCGGAATATACAGAGGTAAATGGTATGTTTCATAGATATTGACAACTTAACACTGTTCAGAGTTCTCAGGATAGTTTACTTAAGAAGAGAGTATCGTTTGATATACCTTCATCAATACAAATAAACGAAATAATAGAAGATGTGGACAAACAAAACGATATTGAGGAAAATGAAGCAGCAAATCAAACTATAAGCAGTCAGCTAGACGCGAGCTCAGCGAGCGAGGACAATTACGTGAAGATACAAGATATGATACTCAAAAAGCATAATTTGGATCTTTCGCCCCAATTTGTATATGGCAAGAACCCTGTATTGCAAAAGGTAAAATGTTGGAAGAATAAGCAAAAGAATAAAAAAAAGTTAATTAAAAATACAAAAATAAGTAAATGCAGTCGGAGGCATTTGTATTTTTAAGGCGTTCGTAACATCTTAGATGCCTCCGACTGCATTTATTTATTTTTGGTACCACTTAAAGGATACTCGTTTTCTTTTCATCTTGTTTCCATCTTTTCAGTTCATGTTTTTGCAGTCGGGTTTTTTGTTTTTTTTATTAACTTTTTTTATTTTATACTTTTTAGTTAGGATTATAAGACGGTAAATTAGGTTATATACTCACTTATAATCGGGTGATAACGACATCTTAGTTACTTACTCCAAAAATTCGGGATATATTTTTTTTCATTTCTCATTTAAATTACTTTTAAACATATAATAAGTATATATTTTTGTAATCACCTTTTAAAACCCTTCATTGATACCCCACTCGATAGGCTTGGGAGGTATACGACTAACCTTTTGGCGCCAAAATCCATCATTTTGATTTTTAATAATTTGAATATACCTATGGCACTCGCGCAATAAAGACGAATCTAACGACATATCAAAATCGGTTCAGCCGTTTAGTAGTTACGAGGGAACATAGGGACATACATACAGGTCAAACACATGACCCTCCTTTTTGGCTTAGCCACAGTCGGGTAAAAACGTAGGTACATCTAATAATTCTTCTTCTAAAAATAATGAATGATATCAAAATAATGTTTTGCAGAGGGATGATGAGAAAATCGTAACATCAAAATTTTTTGTCAGTGAAAATTTGCAAGTGAAGACTGATGAAGTTCCTGATAATAAAATGGACATGGATGAAGAACCCAGGGTCCCAGAACCTGAAGAAAAACTAAAAGGACAGAAGTTAGAAGTGTTGAGTCTTAAAGACAATAAGCCGATGGATGTTGATGAAATGATAATTTCTAGTCCCGAAGAGAAAAAGGTACCTACTGAGAATGACAAAATCGTTTTAAAAAAATTGTTAGCCAGGGTTTTGGTTAAAAAAATATTTTTGAAAGTTGATAATGGTCTGGGCCAATTTAACAAAATTATATTGTGTACGTTTTCAGAAACATGAAGAATCTGAGAAACCAGTGTCTGGATTACTATTTACTCATGGGACACAGGCAATTCCAGATTCATTGAATGCATCAATGAGCACTACTGGTTATGATGATTCAGACTTCCCACATTGCATAGGTGGGTTAGGTGCAGTAAGCTAAATAATTGTCATTTTGAATGTGGTTTAAAAAAAATATGTTTCCAGATTCAAGTCTCCTTCTTTCACCTAAAGCTGATATACCCATGACTGGTGACAATCTTGATGTGCAAAGCCAAGAAGTTCCTAATTTTCTTTCAGGTATTTATAGCTTCAAATGCTTCGATAAATTAATCCATTTCAAACTACTACCATGTCATTAAATGTATAGTGCCATGTAAAATATACTGTTTTTTTGTAGGATTTCGAAAGACAGGCTTATCCTTTTTTGGAGGAGGAAGCGCAGTATCATCAGAGCCCAAGCCAGATACCAGTGCTCCGAATGATGGAAATAGCTTTAGTTTTAATTTTGGTGGAGAGAAGCAAAATAGAGGTGGTTTGTTTAGTTTGTTCAATTAATTAATTTTTCATTTTGTTACTTGTTTTCCAATAAACAGTTTGCATTATAGAATATTATTTTTATTTTTTACCATAAAAATGTACAGCTTCATTGATGTAACTGGCAAGCTCTTACAGCTATTAATTGCAGAAGTATAAACAGAGGAGCAAAAACCTCACTGTATTCTATAGCGGAGTCACCTTGTAGTTTTCTACACAGTAAGAATTTAAATACAAATGTCAGACCTAGAAATATAGCACTCCAAGATGCTCTATACAAGGAGGCTTTGTATGAACTTTCTAAATTCATTCTTATACATACTATACAGCAAAAATATGCATTCATTGCATCACTTACAAATAATGGTGCAAATACTGTCCACCAAGCGCTGTACACAACACCATCTATTTTCAAAGCTAATAACACTGAGAATATTGTTATAGTTATTAGGTTTATCCATATTTCAAACACTGTAAGTCCAATCCACTGCACAATTTCGTTCAATGTGAAAAACATGTTTATTGGTTGGCCCCAAGCATTGCGTTTCTGAATATCCGTATGTGAATTGAAGATGAACACCTCACTTGTGAATCAAAGTCTAGCTCTTCTGTCAGTGGCTCCAGATCATCTGTGGAATTATATTAATTTGTAATAGTTGTCTAGTTGATGATCAATAACTCAAGCTGTGACAAGAGGCATTGCACAATATTTTTTACATCTGAGATTCTGAGTAACAGGATATTACTCCAGACAACCCACACTTTCTACTTTCTCGCGACTGAAGGATATTAAACTCACCAACACAGTCAACAGTTCCAGTGTTTACTTCAATCTGACATGTGCCAGAAAACAATATTTCTAGTTGGAGTGCTAGGTTGCAGCACCTTTGTATTGCAGCTCCTAAACCATGTAGAATGATTTCCTTTTCGCCTCTGGTTAAAAGATCGCAGCACTTATCTAGTTGTGCCTAAAATAATAATGTTTAGTATTAGAAAACACTAGATCACCACTAGTTCTATGAACCTTTATAAATAGCGTCTATTACTTTGAAATTAGTCTTCTTTGTGATGAATATTACATTATCACCATCCACAGGCTTCAATGGTAGACGCTTCTTTAGAGCATAATTCTTATTTGGATGTCGTTTTGGTCTTTTCTTAGAATCTTCTTTCTTCTGTTGAGTGTTTTCATCTGCCATTATTTCACAAGTGGCAAGTGGCGAAACAAAATGTCAAATGAAGATGATGTTTTAATCATTTTGACAGATTAGAGATTTTATAGATCGGATACTCGATCGGTTAAATAATGTCTGTGGCTGTGCCACAAACTTGTATCGATATCTTTAACTGATCATGACGATCATGATCATAAAAAATCCAAAAACGAAAACCATCCAAAAGAGCAAGCTGGTTTGTGTAGTAAATTTTCAACCATAGGTACATGTTCTCAGTTTCTCAGACAAGTTTTACAAAAATATAAAGAACTAGCACATCGCCCGCGACTTCGACCGCGTAGATTCCCCATTTTATCCCATTAAATCAAATTAATAAATTTAATTTTGAGTTAACCAAGACACGTAGTAACCTCCCCTGTAAAATTGACCAAGTCAATATCACCCCGGTATGGGTACATTTTTATAAAACCCTGATACACGTTATTCTTTATTTTTGATCATAAGTACCTACTGAGTTTCGAGTTAATCGGACCGCACGTTAAAATTCTTCCATACTGATACGAGAGAAGGTGAAACAAATAGGAAAACCATTAGAGATATATGGTTTTATTGCATAAAAATTGCAGATGGTATGACAGCTGTGACAGAGAATATTTACCTACTTTCTTTTAATAAATTACATGGTAAACATAAACAATAGAAAATAGTATTTACACCACATTCACCCCCGCGTCAGAGAACGTAATCCTGAAGACGAGCTGGTGCTCTCTTCTCTCTTGTGGAATGCCGAGTTGCTGTAATTTCGTGTTGCTGAGAGTTCTCATCTGTTGTTAATTCTTGAACCTGAGTAGCAGGTATCTCCGCTCCATCCTCGGCATCCTCATAGCGATCTTCTGATTCAGATTGATCACTCTCTACTGACGTCTGCGGAAGAGGTGCTAGCTGTCTGTTCGATATGGTAGTTTCACGGCCATCCGGTAATCTTACGTGAGAATAAGATGGATTAGATTCCAAAAGCTCCACTTCTTCCACCTCAGAATCGTATTTTGATGTTCTATGATTTTCACGCATCAATACAGGTCCTGGCTCCAAAAGCCATGTTGGCATCGATTCCCCATTTGCAGACCGTCGTGTGTGTCTTAAAAAAATTTCATGAGGTGTGGCGTTAGTGGATGTGCACATCAGTGAGCGAATTGAATGGAGAGCGTATGGTAAGACTTGCTCCCAGCTAGCTGTTTCAAGATCTTTGGTTCTCAAGCATAGCTTTATTATTTTCCATAAAGTACCGTTTAGACGCTCTACTTGACCATTTCCTTGTGGATTATAAGGAGTGGTTCTACTACATGCGATTCCATTTGTTACCAAATAGTTCCGTAATTCGTTAGACATGAAGGCTGCTCCTCGATCTGAATGGATATATTGTGGAACACCATAAGTATGGAATAAGTCCTGCAAGCATTTAATAACAGTGCCAGCAGACACATCTTTCGATGGGTAGGCAAATGGGAATCTTGAATATTCATCTATAATTGTCAAGATGTAGCGATTTTGGGTACTGGTAGGTAGAGGTCCTTTAAAGTCGATGTTGTCTTTCGAATGGAGTGGTTGCTTTTATGAGTGTTCCCTGCTTTTTAACAAACCTAGGTTTGATTTCTGCGCAAATACGACAGCCAGATGTCATCTTCTTGATATCATCTACAGAGTAGGTAAGGCAGATTTTTAGACCGTACCCAATGAAACATTCGTACGATACCGGGATGTCCCAAGATGTTGTGTAACTCATTCAGTTTTTCCGTGGTCATACTTGAGCACACTCGGGAGAGGGTATCAGCCGTAATATTATCTTTACCAGGACGGTACATTATATCATATTTATAATTTGATAACTCAAGACGCCACCTCTCTATCTTCTCATTTTTGATCTTGCTGTTATGGGATTGGTTGAACATGAAAGATACAGATCGCTGGTCAGTTATTAATAAAAAATGTCTACCAATGAGGTAGTGCCGCCATTTTCTTAAAGATTCGCCAATAGCGCTTGCTTCTTTTTCTATTGAGGAATGTCGGCGTTAGGAAATGTTAAGTGAACGTGAGAAAAAAGCTACTGGGCGGCCGTTCTGAGACAAGGAAGCTGCAATAGAGTGTTCCGAAGCATCAGTTTCAACGGTGAATATCTCGTTCTGATTTATGACGGTTAAGGCTGATTTCATTGTATCTGTTTTTTAGTTTTTGAAAAGAACCGACAGCGTCCTTTTCGAGGGGAAATTCAGAAACTTTAGTCAAAAGGCTGATCTTTTCAGAGAAATTTCTAATCCATTTTGAGTAATGGGCAAACATGCCTAGTGTCCTTTTAAGTGATCGCGAGTCGGTTGGAATGGGTAAGTTCATTAGAGGACTAAGGCGGTCATCATCTGGTCGAATGATATTCTTTTCAATTTTGTAACCCAACAATTTTATGGAATCTTGCCCGTATATGCACTTTTCTTTACTAAGAGTGAGACTGTATTTTGCCACAACCTCCCTGAATCGAGACAAATTCTGATCATGCTCCGCTGCTGTTTTGCCACAAATTGTGACGTCATCCAAATACGAATAAGTACCGGTCAGTTTTTCTTTATTGATAATATAATGAAGTGTTCTTTGGAATGCAGCGACCCCGTTTGTGACTCCAAATGGTATACGTGTAAATTGGCATAAGTTGCCGCATGCTTCAAAAGCTGTATACTTTTTCTCAGTCGGCAAGATAGGTACCTGATGATATGCACTTCGTAAATCAATTTGGCTGAAGAAGTTGTATTGTGCTACCTTCGATACGATCGATTCTATGTTTGGCAAAGGGTACGCATCCAGTTCAGTAAATTTGTTGATCGTTAACGAGTAATCAATGACAAGACGTTTGCGATGCGTTGTGCCTCCAGTGACCAAGACTTGAGCTCGCCATGGCGAGTTACTAAGTTCGATTACCCGATCTTTTAAGAGTTTACTGATTTCGTCTCTTATGAATTGATTATCAGCTTCAGAATGTTTTCTTGACTTTATAGCAATGGGTTTAATATTATTTGAAAGATTACTGAAAAGTGATACAGCAGGCACCGTAGCTTCCATGACGTTACATATCTTAAGGGGTTTTGCCGTGCCTCCGAATTTGATTTCTACTGATGAATGATCGCTTAGAATGTCATGACCAATTATCACATCAGCACAAAGATCTTCCAAGACGTAAAGAGGCTTTTCCTTGTAGATGTGCTCGCCTAGCTTGATTGTTGCGTAGTAAAATCCGTCTACGAGTGAAGTGCGTTTATTTGAAGCTAGTGTTACCTTTTCTTTCCATGGATGGCGTTTCAAGTTTAGCAATAGAGCGAAGTTCTTGTCGATAAAGCTTGTAGAACTCCCACTGTCAATCAAGGCATCAGCTTTATAGTTATTGACGGTGATTGAAACTGTAGTCTTATGTAAACTCGCTGGAGATGCTGCTGAAATAGCTGTTACTTCTGGTTCCTTTGGTTGTGTAACAGCGTTGTTAACTGGCTTATCTGCGGCGTTTCCACTTCTGCATACTTTGGCGAAATGGCCTTTCTTTCCGCAGTTTTGGCAAGTTGCGTGAAAAGCCGGGCATTTTATTCTCTAATGAATATTTCCCCCGCAGAAGAAGCAGCGTCTACGTGATGGAGCCGCGGCCAGATTGGAACTATTTCCTGCGTCATCTGTGTTTTCAATATGGTAGAGTTCCTTTGCAGTTTGGAACTCATTAGAATTTTTTTCAGCCATTTCGAGGGACATGGCCTGATTGCACGCTTCTTCTAGGCTTATTTCTAAATTTTCAAGTAGCCTTTGACGAATTTTTTGAGAACTTAAGCCCGCAATGAAAGCGTCACGGACATATTCGTTTCGATATTCTTCAGCAGTGACAGATTTGAAAGAGCACTCAAAAGCTAGTTGTTGTAACGTGCGTATATAGTCCGCCACTGTTTCTTCAGGTTTTTGTTTGGTTGAAGACAGTACATACCGAGCGTGGATTTCATTCTTAGATTTCAGATAAATTTTATCTAAAAGGCGTAAAGCGTTCGCATATTCTTTTGTTTCTCTGATGAACGAATAAACGTTAGGAGACACATTATTGAAAAGAATTTTTAGCTTTGTTCCATCTGAAATTTTAGCTTCCTCCGTTTCTTCTGAAAGATAGTTTAAAAATGTTTCTTTCCAATGTCGATACCTTAATTCGGCGGTTGGAGTCCCAGGATCCACGTCGAACTTCTCAGGTCTGAGCAGTCGCGCAATAGATGTCATTGCCTTTCTTCACTGCGTTTTTTTTATGCAATAAATTGATACGAGAGAAGGTGAAACAAATAGGAAAACCATTAGAGATATATGGTTTTATTGCATAAAAATTGCAGATGGTATGACAGCTGTGACAGAGAATATTTACCTACTTTATTTTAATAAATTACATGGTAAACATAAACAATAGAAAATAGTATTTACACCACACATACAAACTTTGACACCGTTTAGGGGTATTTCAGAAAAACAAAAGTTAACAAACTTCATAATTTATTTAGATAAGTACCTAAGTACCTATTCGTGCCAAATTTCAAGTTTATAAAATCAAGGAATAAAATTTAAAATCCTTTCAAATCATAAAAATACTTTCACCCCTTTCAATTGGTCTAATTTCCAGAAACCCCTTCGTAATGCTCCCTTACATTATATAAGAAACCCGAGTACAAAATATACATAAAGGTACAATTAAAGAATGCAAGGACATTTACTTATGATTACTCAAGAACGTATTACACAAGGAGTAGGTACTGCAGAAGTCAGGCTGGAAACAACAGGTACGGCAATTTTTTTTTTTTTTTAACTTCTCGCACACAATAATGTACAAAGGCGGACTAATGCCTTAGGCATTCTCTACCAGTAACCAGTCAACCAAAGGTGGTGAAGAGATAAGATGGCGGGTGATTATCTACTTATATTTATGATATAGGTAGGTAAAGAATATCTCACCTAAGTTATTCTCAGCAGTTCTCGAGAAGATCTCTATTCAGAAATCTAGAATGGAATAAAAATTGACTCAACATAAACCGCGAAAACACGCTGTGCAGACTTGCAGACGATCTAATTCTGTTTTCTGAGTGTAAAAAAGTACTTAAAACACAAAAATGGCAATGGACAGGACTTGTGTTAATAAGAGAGGAAAATGAGAAATGGACCAAATTATAAATAACTGAGTGGTACCCAAGGGATGGAAAAAGGAGCAAAGGACGACAAGCAAAGTGTTGGAAAGACGAAATCAAAAGAGCTGGTCAAAAGTGGATTCAGAGGGCGATAGACTAGAGAGATAAGGAAATAATTAGATGAGGCCTTTTGGCGATATCAAAAGAGTGTAACGAACGAGATTTGTATGGAAATAATTTTCAGTAAATCTTTTAAAAACATTGTAAAATCAACTTTATATAATAATATATGCTTACCTATTTTTTTATATTTTTTACCCGACTACGGCGAAGCAAAAAGAAGGGTTAAGATTTTGACCGGTACGTATGTATGTATGTTCATCTGTTCCCTCATTAGTTATAAACTGCTTGTCATATGGGGTATTGTTACAAGCGTCTTGATCGTCCGCTGGTTATAGGCTATGTGAGGTTACATTAAATTCAATATGGCGCCCTCTAGCGGACATAAAGTCAAAGCCTAAAAAGAAAAAAATGTTTATTCATGCCGTGTTGGGTATCAAATGAAAGGCCTTAATTAGCACATTTCAAAAATATATATATTGTCAGCTTTTGTTCATGCCTTTGCTTGCAAGCACCCAATAATAAGGTATAATTTCTATAAAATCACAAGCAACAACAAACATATTTTCTCTCCAAACCTACACAAAATACATAATTATATTATAATAAATACGTATTTCAATGTGGCCTATTTATAAAAAATAAAACAAAACGTGTAATAATAATGACATAAGCTGGGAGTGCCTCCACGCGGTGAAGGCGGTAACAGTAATATTACTGGCTAATGTAATCCAAAATATACACATCTGTATGAGGAATATATGAGGCACGTCTTCTTACTGGCACAGGGCTTTTACAGACCTGATGGATGTTACCATTAATCCTTACTTGGGCAGTTACTGTGCACAAGTTGCAAGGTTGCACTCTAGTTATAGCGATAATTGATTTAGGGAAGTCACTCTTCGCTAAGGGACAGGCCTATGTTGCCCTCAGCAGACTCAGATCCTTAGACGGATTATTTATTTGTTCCTTGGATCATAAATAATTGCTGATTGGTAAGTATATTACATAAGTACATAAAAAAAACATTAAACCTAATGAATGAATGAATGAGGTGCAATCGGATAAACCTAAACAAAAAAAAAAATTAAAGCGTCTCTGGAAATACTATATCACAAAATTAAAACCCCAAAATAATTTAAATAAAAAATAAGTTCTTATACTAAAACCCGACTACTTACTGAAAAGTCACGCTCTAAAAAGTATGAAACAAGAAAATATTCTCATCTGAAATTATAATGTACAAACTATTCAATATGTATCGTTTATTATAAAAACAACTTACACGTATTATATTTTAATGTATTTAATACATATTCATAGTGATGATCAGGGGGCCTAAAATGGACGCTTTAGCAGAATCATACTATGATCTGCGTACAATTCATAACCCGCAATTCATCTGTTTGACAGTTTTTATGGAGTTTCGTAAAATAGTCCACAAAATAAGAATTGCTTTATTGAAGTCTAATAACAAATAGCAGCTGTCAAACAGATGAATTGCGGGATGTATGAATTGTACGCAGATCATATTATGATTCTGCCAAAGCGTCCATTTTAGGCCCCCAGAAGAGAGCCGTGGTCGTATGCCACCTAAACTATCAAAACAACACATTCTAACAGTAGTAAAGCCGGGTCTGCTGCGCCATATTTACGTGTATGCGTACATGTTTCGGAACATGTTCTATGCATCTCAGCTTTGTCCAGCCCGTCCGCTGCGACTAAAGAGTGTTTTTGTTTGATGTTATGTTTTTGCTACTAAAATCTCATTTCAACAATGAGTTCCGACGAGGAAGACGTGTCTGCTGTTCTAGCAATAGTAAACTTAGTTTTACAAATAAATAATATAAATTATAGATTCCGTGTTCTACCGTACCTGCGACCACGTTCGTTCAGTATAAAATTTATCAAGAGTTGAAAGTTGAACACAAATTCAGTAAAAAAAAAATGAATACTTTCATTTTTAGGGTTCCGTATTCAACAAGGAACCCTTATAGTTTCGCCATGTCCGTCTGTCTGTCTCCAGCTTAGCTCAGAGGCTCTTAGTACTAGAAAGCTATAATTCGGCATGGTATGTACATACGGCTACATATCAAGCTATACATTTCCAGTATAAGCTCACCTCTCATTGTACGGAAATCCTATACAATGCGAGATCAGCTTATACTGGAAATGTACCTATAGCTTGATATGTAGCCGTGTGTACAAATTAATCACGCCGACAAAGCGGTAAAATAAAATCACGGCAGTAGTTTGTAACGAAATTAAGGAAAACTATCACAGTTAAGTAGGCGTACAAGTTGACGATTAGTAGTCGACCAACTTACATTTGCAGTTGGAAAATTGACCGTGACGTACTTATATCGATGTATAGGATGTACATACGTTAAGTTTGATTTTGGGATATATTCATCCCAACTACGGAACCCTTCATTGTGCGTGGTTCGATACGCAGTTGGCCGGTTTTTGTAATTCCAATCGTTTTTGATAATAATTATCTCCAAAAAGGCGTCTTACCTTTTATATTTATTTTAGTCTATTGATGTAGCATCCCTTAAGTAAGTACTTATACAATATTTAAATAATTTCCTGGCTCCTGAATATTAACTTTTCTGGAGCCAATCATGCCTCATTGATGTACCTAGATATTTTGTTATTATTTTGGTTGCTTTCCCAGTACTCTAATCTCATAGTATGTAGCCGCCAATCAACATCGTGATTCACCCGACGGTACTCCTCTGCCTCAGGCATACACACAAACGCCAACGGAGCACTCCTCTGTCCTCGTCGGGGGTCCACAGCCTCACTTGCGACCAAAGAGGGGCAATCGAACGAGCAGTATTATGAACTATCTCGAACTATGAATGAACATCCTCTGTGTTCATGTCGTTTGCGTTGTTTTGTGGATCTTGATAAAAAAAATATGTCAAAAATATTAGGTTGGTTTATCATGTCATGCTGTCATGCACTGTCTGGAGCAGGGACTATAAAAGCTTCAGTAAAGTGATTTATTTATTCTAAATCGGTTTTTAGGTTAACGGAAAATTTATAATGTAGGTGACGGTGTTTCGTATTAAAATTTGTACAATTAGGTCCACAAATTCCTCGTAAACCAATGGTATCTTTATAAAATGGGGGGAGTGTGTAGTTCCTTAAGTTCGTTCGTCTCAATCACCTTAGATGCTCTTGAAAGGTACTTTAGCACTGTTTAACTGTTAATTAAGTAAATAGGTGTTATAATTTGAACTTTCTTATTCATTGATCTACTGCTTAGCGGTCTCAAACTTCGATGGCGATTGGATAGTCTTGGATTCGTCTCCAAGAATTTTGCAGTTATTATTCACTAAATACTTTGAGTGCCTATACACCTCGTGTGAAAGCAATGTTTCAAAAAGTAGAGGAATCAAGAGGGACATTAAAAAGCCTTTTAATTTTGCAGAGTATCACTATGCACGGTATGTGCAGCGTTGACGTGTTGTGTGTTGTTCACTATAATATCTGTAATGGTTATGGGAGTCGGAATCGGCTACCATTACTGTTTTGTGCAAAACTCCGTGGAAGCTATGGGTACGTAGAACTGTTCCACGTTAAATTAAAATTTAAACGTAACCGTCATCCGTGAATTTAATCGGGGTTTCCTTTTCAACTGAAGCCCATAATCATAAATACACGATCGGGGTTGTCCAAAAGAAACGGTTGACGTAAATCTGTTCCATGTTAAATTAAAATTTAAACGGAACCGTCATCCGTGGATTTAATCGGGGTTTCCTTCTCAACTGAAGCCATCATAAATACACGATGAGTTCGAGAACTCAACCGTTTCTTTTGGACAACCCCGATAAAACCAGAGTCAAGTTAGAATTTGTTTCCAACTTTACTCACGTATATTTTATCGGGATCTGCACCCTCATTGCGTACACATTTTGAATCAGAATCGGAATGATTTTTGCTTCCTAAGTTCGAAAAATTTGTCTACTCAACAACGTAATTAACGGAATGAATGTTGTTGAACTGTCAAATTGAAACCGATTCCTACTGATAGTGTGTTACGCAAGCTGGTCCCGCTGGTCCCAGAAATACATATAACGTATTTTAACATGTTTTGCCCGCATAGAAGTCGGAAATGATCCCACGGGAATGTACTACCGCGATGAAAGTTAGGTAGGTATGTCCTAACCCGTCATGATTGATGATGGTCAGCTGTGTGATACAAATCCGTTCAGTCGTTTAGGCGCGAAAAGGGTATACATATGGGTACTTATATGCATTCATAGGTAGTTTATGGATGTTTCCATTGCATAGTTTTTAGTTTAAAATGAAAAGTCTAGATATCACAATGCGTTGCACACGTTGCGTACCTACGTGGGGCGCGTCACACGCCACAGACGGCACTAATCTCCGATTTTGTTGAAATTTCGCGAGGTGATTGTACCCAAATTGTTCTATTTAGTACCTCTATTGAAAATAATTGTACCTCTTGGGTTTTGCCAAAAAATGAAAAACAAGAAGGACCGTCTGTGGCGTATACGCCACGGACGGCCCATTTTCTTCGGTAGAAGTTTGAGATGCACAATATACATCAAAGAATTGTACCTAAATAAAAACCTACGAATTCTAAATATTAACCCGATAGCGCGCACCAAACGGCCGCAATATTAAATTGAAAATGGTGAAAAATTAACCTAAAAACGCAGCACCCAGAAAAAAGGTCTTTTGGTGTGATTATTTCATCCTAAAGAATTGTACCCATTTCACACTTCACAAAAACGTAATTATGTTACAGAAACATGCAATACTTTAGGAGAAAACAGCAAATCAAAATCAAACTCACCATTACCAACACAGACCTAGCCATCTTTGTAATACCTAGATGTGACAATCAAATTCGATGTACTGAACTATCTTGTTTGTTGTGGTGGTTATATTTTAAACGCAATCCCCCTTATTACAAAACAAGGTTTATCTTCAGACCCAGGTTTAAAACATGGAGCTATTATTGAATTTCGAACTTTATTCCGACTATGGTAAAGTTCCTAAACACAAAACTGACAACTTAGTACCGAACTAAGTTTTCAGTTTTGTATAAAGAACGGTATTTCAATCACTGTTACGTTCTTATTACAAAAACTGGCTCCATGGTTTAAGTCATGTCAAAATATAAATCTTGTTTTATAATAAGGCGGTATAAGTTTACACAACTGTTATCAGGATAAGGGCAAACTGTATTGACTTATTATATATATATATATTATATATATAGTAACAAGGAATATATTACTTTGTTAACAAAATGATTTATCACAACAAATTATTTTTTCGTTCCGTCACCTTCTATCAAACTCAAACTCAAAGCATTTATTTCAATTAAACCATTGCCATCACTCTTAAGGCTACTATGGTTATTCTGGCCCATAGAGCACGGAATTGCTGCGCGCCGCCGCCGCCGCCGGTACGACTGAAGACGGCATCGGCAGTACTAATAATATTCTTACCGCGCTGCAACATCAGACCAGCTCCATAGTACCTACCATATAGATGTGTCTATGTATTACATTGTCACCGAAGATAAATAGGTTAGGTGTGCCAGATTTCAGCTCAAACGGATAGCAAGTGCTTGAAAACTGTCTTATAAAATAACAGGAGGGACGAAGCAAGTAGAAGCTTCTAATAATAGTTTAAATAACTAAGCTGAACTTTCTTGATCGAAGGGAAACTGTATAAAATATTCTTTAGAAGTATTGGCCGTTTTCCATAGCACGGCTACTTTTATAATTTCTTCCTTTCAAGGACGTACTGATACGAAAGGCAGTGTGATACTACACTAAATTGATCTCAAGTGATAATTTTATTTATCTGCTGATAACACGTGAGTTAAGCGACCCAAAGCAATCAGATTTTGCATTGACTGCTCTTAAAAGTTATAGGCCGCAACATTGTTTGTGGCAATCGCACGCTATTAAAGACTACTTATTAATTTCAAAGCGTTATGTTTTATCCGCCCCCATATCAGGCACTATCTGGTTAAAGATCTGACACCTTCCGTTTGGTAGCCGGATCAGTCCGGTTTCTATTCCGCACCAATATGGGTCATGATCTGCATTTTCCGCGATTCATATCAGGGATCTGTCCGGTTCAAGTTCTTTCCAGATGGTATCTGACATTGTCCGGTTCCCATCCAGAAAACAGTCAGGTGCCGCATTCGAAGCTATCTGAAACTTACCTAACTTATTACTTACATAACTTATTAAGTTATAACCCATAGCAACATCACCATAATATAATTATTATACCTATTCCAGAGAATACCTAATTCAGCTTGCAATATTAAAATAACTGTAAAAAAAAAGTAAAAACACAACCCTGTCCGACTTCATTCAAGTTATTAAGTTAGATTTGTTCCATTGAATCACCTTTTCATGAAATCATATCATTGGGGAACAAAAATCTAACTGAGAGAGATGTATATGATTTGAACTATAATAATTCTGTAAATACATATTATATGTTATAGTCGCGAATCGTATTTTGATTAAGATAAAACCTGACACAGACATGCAAATTGCAAAAAACGTAATAAAATTTGAATTTCGCGGGCTACAGCTGCGGATTCACCAGAGGGATGCGCTAAGGGTGCCCACGAAATTCAAATTTATATATATATATATATAAATTTGAATTTCGCTATAATTATTATGAAATGTAGGTATAATAAGCACGCGATTGCCACAATCTATGTAGTGGCCATAAAACTTTTAAGAGCAGTCAATGCAAAATCTGGTTACTTTGGGTCGCTTGACTTACGTGATGACAGCAGATAAATAAAATTATCACTTGAGATCAATTTAGTGTAGTTTCACACTGCCTTTTGTATCAGTACTGCCTTAAAAGGAAGAAATTATAAAATTAGCTGTGCTGTGCAAAAAGACCAATACTTCTAAAGAATATTTTATACAGTTTCCCTTCGATCAAGTCTTCGGGCAAGTTTAGCTTAGTTTTTAGGGTTCCGTACCTCGAAAAAAAAAAGGAACCCTTATAGGATCACTCGTGTGTCTGTCCGTGTGTCACAGCTGATTTTCTCCGAATCTACTGGACCGATTAAGTTGAAATGGGGTACACACATGAAATTCTGTGACCCAAACACGGACGTGTTACGTAAATAAATTAATTTTGAATATGGAGGTCACTTTTGGGGGGCAAATTAGAAAAAGAAAAAAAAAAGTTTTGCCGACTGTACCGTGTGACATATCAAATGAAAGGGCTTGTTTTAAGAATTTTATGTATATTTTCTTTATAATTTTAAAATAGTACTTTTGAAATTATTTAAGAAAATAGATGAAAAATGACCATTATCTCCGAAACTACTGAGCCTAAAATTATGATAAAAATACAGAAAAACCTATAAGAAAGAAATAAAGAAAAACCATTTATTGGGACTCGCACAGATCACAAATTAAATAAAACACACTCATAGAAACCAAAAAAAGAACAAAACCAAAAATAAAACCAAGTAAACAAAAATAAAATAAAAACAAAGGCCTGTACGAGGCCAAAAGGCCCATATCTCATAAGAAGTCTGTGGTCTTAAAAAAACATGGTAAATCACTCAATATTGTGCGTACAAACTTACATTTGCAGTTGGAATGTATGGGGATCATGTTTTTCAACAACAACGTTAATTTTGTTTGGATAAATTCATCCCAACTACGGAACCCTACATTGTGCGTGGTCCGACACGTACCTGGCCGGTTTTTTTTTAAAATTATTATTAGAAGCTTCTACTTGCTTCGGCCCTCCTGTTATTTTATAAGACAGTTTTCAAGCACTTGCTATCCGTTTGAGCTGAAATCTGGCACACCTAATCTATTTATCTTTGGTGCCAATGTAATACATAGATACATCTGGTAGGTACTATGGGGCTGGTCTGATGTTGCAGCGCGGTAAGAATATTATTATAACTGCCGATGCCGTCTCCTCTCCAGTCGTACCAGCGCGCAACAATTCCGTGCTCTGTAAGTGACGGAACGAAAAAATAATTTGTTGTGATAAATAATTTAGTCAACCAAATAATATATTGCTTGTTATTAATAAATCAATACAGGTTGCCCTTAAATCCTGTTAACAGTTGTGTAAATTTATTGCTTTTAAAATAATACCACCACAACAAACAAGATAGTTCAGTACATCGAATTTGATTGTCACATCTAGGTATTACAAAGATGGCTAGGTCTGTGTTGGTGATGGTGAGTTTGATTTTGATTTGCTGTTTTCTCCTAAAGTATTGCATGTTTCTGTAACATAATTACGTTTTTGTGAAGCGTGAAATGGGTACAATTCTTTAGGATGAAATAATCACACCAAAAGACCATTTTTCTGGGTGCTGCGTTTTTAGGTTAATTTTTCACCATATTCAATTTAATATTGCGGCCGTTTGGTGCGCGCTATCGTGTTAATATTTAGAATTCGTAGGTTTTTATTTAGGTTCAATTCTTTGATGTATAATGTGCATCTCAAACTTCTACCGAAGAAAATGGGCCGTCCGTGGCGTTTACGCCACAGACGGTCCTTCTTGTTTTTCATTTTTTAGCAAAACCCAAGAGGTACAATTATTTTCAATAGAGGTACTAAATAGAACAATTTGGGTACAATCCCCTCGCGAAATTTCAACAAAATCGAAGATTAGTGCCGTCTGTGGCGTGTGACGCCGTGGGGCTAGTTTGTTTCTACCTTCAACCGCACCTCATGAATGTCACGATTAAGTTGGTTATCAATTATTTTTTAAAACCTATTTTCTAGTTAGGTATCTACTTATTATTGTTTTACAGCGAAAGCTGCGAAAGCGGCAGGAGCTTTGCGTTCGGGAGGGAACGAGCCAGGACGTCAGGGCCACTCCGGCAGCGTGATGCGCTCTGTGGACAGAGCGATGCAGCGAGGGTTTGCGCACCGCCTGGCGCGACGCGAAGCAGAATCGCCGCTAGCGAGCAATAACCTCACACTCGGCAGCAACTTTAGAGACACCAACAACATAAAAAACTTTACAGACACCAACAACCTCACAGTCATAAACGTTCTAACTCCTTTCAATTTAACAATGTTCAACCGGTTAAACACATTTAATTTCACTGTCTTCTGAATGTCGTGTTTTGAAGAAATCTGAAAGCGTAGGTTTTTCATAAATACAATTTGTTTTAATATGAAATACTTTATTAATTTATAAACACATAATATATTATATAAAATTATATAAAGAATAGATAAACTGAAGGTATAATCTATCTAATCCAGCATAACTTGATTACGCATGTAGGTAATAATGATCTTTAAGTCAAGTTTCCCAAATGTTCCAACTAAAACGAACACTTGGTAAATTTATTTGTGTCGCAGAAAGAAGGACACGAATGTTGTTCATATCAAAGGTATTGTTTTGGCCTGTGTGCCGTTCAGAGACCGCAAGGGCCGCAAGAAGGGCTCGGCTGTCGAGGTGTTGTTGCGTGAGCGACGGAAGCGGCCGATGAGTCTGCGTGCCAACTCGCGCTCGTGCGGCGATAGCTCGGGTTCCTTGGGAGGCCTGGTGAATTTATTAAATACACCGTTAATATTGAAAATGGCCACCAAACAAAAGGCAATGGTTAAGGGCGAATTTCACCAATGAAACAACGTGATCAGCAAATCTAAAGCGCGTTCAAGAGCTATGTCAAAAGACACTGGCAGCTTGAAAATCACGAATCATGAACATTTTATACTCAAGCATTTGAAAATGCGGTTTACTGTGCGTTCATTATAACCTCAGAACAATGAAAAGATTATAACTTACGCGTGACGCGATTGGTAGCACTGAATTTTATAGTCATGTGATTGGTAGTTCTTTTCGTCAGTCGCTATTTTACAAAATTCTGTGAGATTCTACCAATCGTGTCACGCGTCAAGTTATAGTGAACGCACTGTAGATGTGCTGATCGAGTTCCGTTTCATTAGGGAAATTTGCCTTAAATGTGATTTGTAATACTTTTACTTAATTAATAATTCTACCTTTGGTTAGAACGTAATGAGAACAGTTACATGGTACCTAAATAAACTCGTGGTGAAAACCGTGCTGAACGTTTCTAACCTTTCAGTTTCTAGTAGAACAATTGGTGTTTCCGATTGCTCAATAAATATCTGCTCTCCTGGCTTTCTGGTTCGGTACACCTCTGAAATGTAAAATTACTTTCAGTTCATCAATTAGAACATAACTCCTTAAAATAAGTATCGTAAGTCCTCTGTGGTATACCTATGCTAACGGATGCTTAATAAAATTCATCGCGTTCCGAAATTCGGTTTAGGTACCTAAAACTCGACGAGAATTCTGTTATAGAGGTTGAAAAATTCAAATCAGTAGGTAGCTGCCTGCAGTAAGCTTGCTACAACAGTACGTACCAAGTAGCGGGTGCGGTGCATGTTCGACCTCTGATCTGTTGACTGCAAGCAGACGCACTACCGGCCTGTTCTCGGGCCCAGCTCGCAACAGCGTCGGCTCCGTCGTCGATCTGGACGACACTGTGTGAAAACAAGATGGTGAGATGCTGGCAGAATTGACACAAAAAAGAAATGAACCAGTGAAATAGATCCCTATAGGTCCATGGCAGATAAGTAGGTGTGTGTCTAACCACACATATCAAGGTTAGGACCTACATGACTCCCAAGCCATTCGAACTGCGTTACGCCAGGGTCGGGAAATTTTTGCTTTTGTAATAAATTTGTTGACACATGCATGGCCACTTGTACAAGCTTTGGGTCAGACTGCATGTAACTCTTCGGACCCGAAGCCCGGAAGGCCTTGAAACGGAAAAGTGTCAATTGAGCTTTATACCTACTGATGAATAATTTTATCTATTATGCGAGGAAGTACTTACTAGCAAACGATGCAAGTTCTTTTTGGGCGTAATGGTATCCCACTGAGATACCATACACCATCAGCATGACGATAGTAAACATCAGAAGCATCAGTAGGAAAGCGCAGCAGGTCCACGTTAGAACTCTGGTAGTGGCAACATATGTTAGATGGGTGCAAAACTTGATGAAAAAAAAAAAAAAAAAAAACAAAAAAAAAAAAAAAAAAAAACTATAACTGACGATGCTAAAACCAGAGTGATCTAGGGCACAAAAATATGTTTCTGAGAAAATTGAGGAAATGCGTTAAGCATTATTGTTGGAAACGTATGAGCTGTATATTCAATTTTTTCAATTTAATATACTTCTAATGAGTTTTAAATAAAAAACGAATAGGTTTTATCAATATGTTTTATTTAATAAAGCGGATATTCAAAGACTTATGAAAAATAACACACTTAGATCACTAAACTGAACAAATTCTATAGTGAGATAATGTGATCCCTCAAGTAATAAAGTACTGGGAGGCACTTAGATCGGTGTGGTCTGAAAGAATTATGTTTTTTCTACCTCCTTGGGTAACAAACTCATTTTTGGTAAAAATGTCACTTAGATCACTCTGGTTTTAGCGTCGTCAACTGATGTTTAAAACACGAAATATAGCAAACACTACCTACTACCGCTGCAGATATAGGCTTGCGTGCAGATAAAGAAAAGCAAAGGCATGAAATGCATTCACAAAGTAGGTACATTTTATACACTGAGAAATGCAACAAAGCAATCAAGGAATGAGGCACAGCTCGATCAGTGAACGTTGCGTGTGAGCGCTGAGTAGTGACAAATGAAAACTATCGGTCTATCGACATTTCGCGCGAATACGTGCAGTTGATGGTCACTATGTGGCGCTCCATATACCTGCATACATCGCAAGCATTAAAACATGCAGTTTATAAGCGTCGTCCGAAGGTTTAGCTGTACTTCAGGCCTTATAGAAACGAGGCGCTTTATAATTATATGTAGCTGAGATAATAAAGAGAAATGCAGGATTTACCTTTCGACACAAAATGTCATAGAACAGAACACGGATTGTATTATCCCCATTTTTCTTTTTTAGTTGTTATCCTGTTAAAGTAGACATGAATTAGTCGTGTAAATGAACGAGTCATACTCATACCAGCTGTACCTAACATTATACATTTATGAACTGTTCTCAAATAGCTAGTGTGTTTGCGCACTCAGGGAGCACAGATAATTTAGTTACTTTATCTTTACTCTTGTAGAATGCTTGTAGATCCTTATAAGCTAGGACTCCAGTTATTTCTAAATTCATTTAAATCTTTTTTCTCTTCACACAAATAGCAAATCGTTGTAATACCATAATATAAAGTAAAAGAATATATTATTATGAATCCATACCACTCAAAACGTCTAAAAAGTATACGAACTAGAAAGTTTCTTTGATAACATCATTCATTATAAAACTGCTATAGAAATATAAAATAGCACTCCAAAACCGAGCCAAAATCTTATAAAACTGTTGAATGAATTCCATGTGAATTCTCAAAAACGTCAGTGTCAAGAGAAAAAAGATTTAAGAACGTTTTGGAATTGGTATTCTTTATGGCCACATAACGAAGCCGCTCTTCAAAGCAGAAACCTGACACACCATCTTTTGACGCGGTAGGGCTGTAGGGCAAATCTACGCAATTCAAATCTTTGCTCCAAATTGGAATGTTCGATGTCCGTATCAATCTTAGGTAGGTACCTATGGATTGAAGGCTCGCTTCCGGTTGTGGTACGGTCATGGTCGGAAGCGTAAACGCGTGGGATGCTGTCGCCTTTTTTTTTGCAAAAGAGGAAGCGAAGAAGGAGAAAGAGCAGATCACTAACTGCACCCGCACCTGAAGAAGAGCTGGGCGTCGAAGGGCGCTTAACGAATTCCGCCCACGATAGGGAGGGGCCTGCGGGCGGCGATATTGGGGCTGTGTCATCGCTCGAACAGTCAGGCTCAACGAGCTAGCTCGCAGTGTTCCATGCGCGACTTTATGGGAGGACGTGCTGTTGTTATACCGTAACTTTGTAGGGATTGATGCTGGAACACTATCTCGTCGGCGCTGCAGCTAATAACCTACATGAGGGCTTGAGACGCCAGTTTTGTTCAGCGCAGTTGAAGTTAAACCATCTTAGCGCGGACGGATCTGCCTATGGGTCTCACATGTTATAATGTCCTGAAATATAACATCGTGAAGTGAATATTTTTTTTTTAAAGCCAAACGCGTGGAGACCTAAAACAAATTGGTGGCAGCGTGGATTTTGAAAATTGCCTATCAGATCTCCTAGCCGCTACTGCACGTAGCACAGTGGCCAAACTAGACCTAAAACTCTTTGTTTAAATTCGTCAAATCATTTGACGGCGACCTTAAGAAGATGGCTGGGTCAGACTGGATGCGGAAGTTAGAGGACAGGGTGTTGTGGCGCAGCCTGGGAGAAGCCTATGTCTAGCAGTGGACTGCGATAGGCTGAGTTGATTGTTGATTGATTTGACGGCAGCCGGGAAACTGTTAACTCATTTAATAAAACTTGTAATATCGCATCTCGTTCTGGATGGCTAAACGCCCATAGGCGTCATAACAATAAAACGTTATATTGTGTCTCGTTCAGTGTCCATATGTTGCATATAATCATTGGAGCCATGGCTGCCCATTTTAACGAAATGGAGTCCCGCGATGGTGCCGCACAGGACGAAGCATAATTACCGGCACCCAACAACAAAAAAACATTTCATAGGACAAACAAACAGGGTAACCAGCCCCAAACGGAAGGTCCTACCATTAACATATCCTAGGTCAAACGACAACGTAATCAGCCACGAATCGACAGTCACGGAACTTAAAATCCAGGAGTCTCGCCAGCATCCAACGAGACCAGTACTAAGATATACGAAGTAAATGTAGACACAAGAAGTACTTTTAAACTCACAAGTGTCAGATACCCCCTTATCTTTTTTAGTGGATTCAGGCTCCGTCATACGCCTATTAAAACTATCCAATATCAAGGAAAATCAACGACTGGTGAAAGAACCAATCAAACTTAAGGGCATTGACCCTGGTGACTAGCCGATCCAAACCGAAAACCATTTCCAATTAAAATAAAATGATAATAAAGTCATACGAGTACCATTCCAATTTCGTGTGATTAAAGACCGGTCGTTATTTCTCCTGACAAAGTTTATTTTGGTATATTATGTATGCATGTATCTATCTATGTATTTGTATTTATTTATGCTTGTATTTTATAGTTATTTCCGAGCTATCTATCCCGTACGTTGCACCTGCCATGTTTTGTCTCTGCATCACCCTAAGGTTGACTGGTAGAAAATGCCTCAGGCATTAAGTCCGCCTTTCTACAGTGTATTTTTTTACTTGTGCATAAAGTTTTAATAAATAATTAAATAAAGACAGAAGTTAGCCTTATGATGGTACTCTACGATCAGATTTTTTAACCTATTTCGACTGTAACATCGATTACAAAACCGATACCCACACCATGGGAGAATGTGAAGTTAAACTATGCTTCTTCGACTCATTATATATTTTCCCGCCACATACGGAATCTGTTATTGAGTGTTCAGTACAGGATACCGACCTACAAGAAGGTATCATTATGGATCAACACTTATCAAGATGTGTCCTCATATCTATGCAAATTTAACGATAACCAATACTTCAGGACCGTTCATAAAAAAAATATCCCAATTTTAAACTCGCAATCAAACCCTTACATGCTGCCCTTAAGGTCAGCATGAACATTTAAGAAACATCCAATCGAACCATACAAATCATAAATTCGAATGATACGACACGAACTGATCATCTAAATCAAGAAGAGTCTGAAACCCTCACAGAACTTTGTTCCCAATATTCCGATATTTTTCATAAACCAGATGATCAGTTAACTCACACTACAGCCCTCAATCATCAAATCAAAACGAGTAGCGATATCCCTAGTCATACAAAGTCGTATCGATTTCCGGAATTTCGTAAGAAGAAAGACGCGACTTAAGAAGTTAAGACAGTAAAATGCTGTCAATTCAAAACACTATATAGTCGTCATCCTCACCCTGGAGCTCGCCAATTTGGATAGTTCCTAAAAAGGCAGACACTCAATGGCAAAGATAATGGAGTATAGTAATCGATTATAGGAAATAAAACGACGTCACTTAGCCTACACCACCTTCCACAAATATCCGAGACCTTGATCAATTAGAAAGAAAGAAGAAAGAAAAATGCGTTTATTGGCATTACAGCAAAAAAATACACCATAAAACTATAAAAATCAGAAAACAATTATTATAATGCCAAAAGGGCCTCAGCTCAGCATATAGGAAGGAGTACATATTTCACGATCTTGGATCTCACATCAGGCTTCCATCAAATTCTCATTTCTCTTGATGATGCATCCAAAACCACATTTTCCGTACCTCAAGGTCACTTCTAATTTACACGAATGCCGTTCGGCTTAAAAACCGCACTTTCCACCTTCCAAAGACTAATGAATTGCCTTGCTGGTCTACAAGGTACAAGATGCTTTGTCTACTTGGATGATATCGTGATCTATTCAAACGACCTAAACTCAGACGTCGCTAATTTGAAAGCCGTATTCGACAGACTACGTAAATTCAATTTAAAGTTGCAGCCAGAAAAGAAGTCGCGTACTTAGGGCACATAATCAACGAAAACGGCATCAAACCAAATCAGGATAAAATTCGTGTGGTGAGTGGCGACAGAGTATCGAGTCACTCAATCTCCGAAAGACATAAAAGTCTTTCCTAGGTTTAGTATTCTATTATACGAGTAGAAGGTTTATAGCAGACTTTGCCAAATTGACCTTTCACCTCCATGCTAATAAAAAACGACGTCGCCTTCGAGTGGCAGAATGAGCAACAATTTGCTTTTGAATTCTTTAATAAGTCCAAGCCCGGTTCCGTTTCCAGTCCTCGCATATCCAGACTTCACGCAACCTTTCATTCTATCCTGTGACGCGTCAAATTAATATAACGCGATATCCGCAATCTTATCCCAGGCTCCAGTAGGACAAGACGGTGTTATTTCATATGCATCCCGCACGCTTAATAAAGCAGAGTGCATTTATATATACAGCACCAAAACATTCAGACTGTATCTCTACGGTCATCGGTTTAAAATCCTTACAGACCATAAACTTTTACAATGGCTATTTAATTGTAAATACCCTGGATCTAGACTTGTCCGTTGGCGCTTATTTGAATACGACATTCAGTATAAAAAGGAAAGGTTAACGCTAACGCCCTATCCAGTTTTCTGGTAAATCCTGTTCAACAAATGTATCCTGTAATTTCTAATCCTTTTGGTAAAGAATCCACCCAAGAGCTAGATAGAGACCCAATGGATTTACTGATAGACCAACCTTCGTTCAATCCTGATGCAGATATTCAAACTTTTCCGAATCTTTTCGATCCAACCGAAGACCTCTTGCCATTACCCGATATGAACTTGGATGTGGCAAAAGAAGCATGAAAGTAGAATAAATGCTGTGGAAATGCGTTCCTTGCGAAGCATGTCTGGCGTTACTATGAATGATAGGCTGAAAAATGAGGTGATAAGGCAACGGTGCCGTTTAAAAGAAGATGTAGTGACAAAGATTGAAAAGAGTATGCTTAGATGGTTTGGTCATGTGGAGAGGATGAGTGAAAAGCGTCACAGATCAGAGAAGAAATCGAGAATTAAACAATCACATTACCTGATCCTGTATTGGACGAATCAATAGCTCCCGATCCCCAACTTGGTCATAGTCCCAGACCGTCGACAAGTGCAAGTCCCAATACCCCTGTCGATATCTATGGATAATAAGATAAATCGATTGATCAGATTCGGATGTCTTTCACGTCAACGATAGTCTAGCTGTTCTTTCGAAATGGTCCGCAGCTAATAATTTTTTACTTAATGCGAACAAAACAAAATGTCTTAAGTTCTCATTACCAAACGTACCCAAAGTGGGTCTAAATTTAAAACTTGATGGCAAGAAACTAGATGCTATTTCGGAAACTGTATTTCTTGGAATTACTCTAGATACCAAATTGCAATGGGGTGCCCACATTAGAGCTCTTTCAGGTAGATTAAGTTCAGCTGCATAGGCAGTAAGAAAAATAAGGCAGTTGACAGATACAGCCACAGCTAGGTTAGTATACTTTGCTTATTTCCACAGTATTATGTCTTATGGCGTTTTGCTGTGGGGATCGGCAGCCGACGTAGATTCAATTTTCATTTTACAAAAGAGGGCAATCCGTGCGGTCTATAGAATGGGTCCTCGTGAGTCCCTTAGAAACAAATTCAAAGAAATTGACATCAATTTCTTTGAATTTGTGCAGGGAAGGCAGAGTTAGTACATACTAACTCTGCCTTCTCTTTATATCTTAGAAAGTATTTTATATGTTCGCAAAAACTTAGGCCTTTTTAAAATAAAAAGCGATTTCCATAATATAAATACACGTAGTAAACATGAAATTGTGATACCCAAATTTAGATTAACTAAAACAAGCAAGTCATTTCTTATAAACAGTATCCGCTTTTATAACAAGTTGCCAAAGTCAGTTACAGAACTTAGCGATGGAAAATTCAAAACCCACATCAAACACACGTTTCATCAAAAAAGCATATTATAAGATTAAAGACTACGTTGAAGACAAGGAAGTTTGGCATTTATTCCTTCTGCACATGTGGCTTCCCTGGTACCTCATTAACAGCAAAAATATGTAAATGTCTTTTAACAGCTCCCAAGTTGCGATGTTTATGTTATTTATTTTTTACATACTTCCTTGACATAATCGATGTTTTTTTTTTTTAACTTTTAAATTTTAATTTTAACAAGGTTCTAACTTTTATTATTTTAATCATATTTTATATGTTTTTTTGTTAATGTGAGGACGTTGTAGGCTTAATAGACTGTAGATCTGTAGACCATTTTTTATTTTGTTAAGTACCTGGTACTTTTAACGGGCCTACGCTGTCTTCTCATACTTATTAACACTGTAATTTGGAAACATTGAAAAGCCAATTTTTTTTAAAAGAGTAACCGTGGAGTTTCTTGCCGGCTCTTCTCCATAGGAAACGACCTTTGGAACCGTGCACCTAGCTTCTGACGTTTCATAAGTGCCCATGTAGGCTTAGGTGAAATCAAAATATTTTTGATTTGATTTGAAATCATTTAACACTGAAATTGTAGAACACAATGAAAGCCTTTTAAAATGTCCTGCAAAAGTAATTCTAGTTCCAACGTCTATTGATCCGGACGAATCTAATCCACTCTGAGAAAGAGCTTTTCTCGTCCGTGAAAATATAGATTAATAATAAAATATATTACCTTTTGTTTACCAAACTCCATTTGGAAGAAGCCTCCTATCCGGAAATTTTCGAAACTCTGAAAAGAATAAGAAATTAATCATTAATAATTGGAAGCGTTAATGAAACTAGCACATCCGATTTGAAAAGCATTAATTTGTTATTGTTTATAATATGCTTACTTACCTTTTCCACGACACACAAATCAAGGTCAAGTATTTAACCATCGTAGCGGACGGATCTGCCTTTATGGGTATCCCGCGTTCCTAGTTTAATTATCCGGAATTATAACATCCTGAAGCGCATTTTATTTTTGAGCCAATCGTGTGGTGACCTATAATAGTGCGGTCGCGGTATCGGCCGCACTTGGTGACAGGTCCCGCTAGACATGATACCAGTCTCATAGATGCCTCAAGTCTTAAGGCGACGATAACCGACTTTTAATGATTTCATACTGAAGATCACGTCTAAACGAGTAGTGTTAACACTACTCGAAAATAAATTTGAAAAAAAAAAATGTTAAATTAGAGCATTTTATCCGCGTTAGACATAACTTTACAAATTAATTTCACTATGTAATATAAACATAATCTAAAATATCCACATATTCAATTATTGAGAAAATGCTCTAATTTAACATATATTTTTTTCAAATCACAACACTCCTTGATGGGCGAGTCATATTACTGGCTGAACGTACGACGCGTTGCGTGAGCTCAGTACAGAACACGCAAGCTAACAACTCAAGGTCACTGGCATATATCTCCCGTCTTAATTAAAGCACTTTCAAGAACCGTTATATTTTATATTTCTTTATACTTTTCTTTAACCTGACTCCTGAACTATACGCGAGACGATGGTATTAACGATTGGGAAAAAAAATGTCGCTTTCGTCAACACTGTTAACCAGTAGAACGCATTATTCCCAATAGTTAATTAATAGTGTTAACCACGGAGTATTAACCAGCGGGAAGTACCCCTTAGAGCTTATCTACTATGCGTCTTCAATATTGGTATAGAGAGATTTACTAGCGGGGTATTCACGGGCGGAGTTGACTACCAAAATAAAAAATATGTTTGTGGCCAATAGGGTATGGAATGGCGGTGCCTCGTGTGCGAGATGCGGGACATTTCTGTATTGCATGCCATAGGGCCCACATGCAGGGAACCGTTTTCATTAGTCGATAGGGAACGATTGCGGTATACGGAGAACCTGCAGCGCAAGTGTGGCACTTACTTTGAAGGCTCATTTTCATTGGTCGCTACGCCCGCTACGGGGATTCCCCGTAGACAGGGTACCGACCGCGTTATCGACTTATGACTTTTTCATTATGCATTACTCCTCCTGCAGGAAGTTCCCGCATGCGTATAGCGACCGAATTATAGACATGATGAAAATGAGTCATAAATTCCCATCCTATTAACGGAATGCTGTAACGGAATTCGGCACGCTGTTTAGCTAGCTCTAGTAAATGGTCAAAGAAATCGCTCCAAACTCCGGACCATAACTAGCTACCTTTTTTTTAAAACCGCTTCTTGGATTACCGCTGTTATACAACATGTCGTATGGGACCAAACCAGAAATCGCGAAAAAAAATCAGCTGGTTCCTACATTTTGACGAGTTATTCCAACTTAAATGTAGGGAAAGCTGATTAATTTTTTCGTGATTTCAGGTTTGGTCCCATAGTAAAAGTTATTCATAATGATGAGCAGAATAACTCCTTAACAGGTTGTGCGTTAATTCTGGGACATGTATAATAATGTAGATAAAAGCGGAAATCTACTAAACGTAGAAATAAACTAAAAAAACGTATTGAAATAATATAGAAACATTTTATATAACAACTTGTTTATTAAAAATACAAATTACAACAGTCTCAGTAGAAAGGCACTCATAAAGTCACAACACAACCAACATAATATACAAAATCTAATAAATTGATATAAATTATTGCTTTTCGTCTAATAATATACTTCGTTATAATTTATGCAGTTTAAATACAAAATAATATGTGTACTTTTTCAAGTAAATAATTTGAGTTATAATTTATTATTGCTATTTATCAATAGTCGAATCAAGAAAGAAATTATAGTTTCGATATCGAGTTAATATCATCAGGATATTTTCTAGTCAAAATCAAAATGTAAATATTTACATAAATAAAGAAAAACACTATGTTCTTTAACAATACGTATCAAATATATAAAAAATACAATATCGTTTGACGAGTAAAAAAAAAATATCATTAGTCTACTTTAAAATAGTAAATGGGTCGTAGCAAAGCTGTACTTATTTGTATAATTACTAATAGTATAAAACAAAGTCGCTTCCCGCTTCCTGTCTGTCCCTATGTATGCTTAGATCTTTAAAACTACGCAACGGATTTTGATGCGGTTTTTTTAATAGATATAGTGATTCAAGAGAAAGGTTTATTTATAATTCAACATAATTTCCAACGTCATAGTCACTCAATACGCGGGCGAAGTAGCGGGCAGAAGCTAGTAATTTAATAATTCGTAAAATGCTGGAATCGGCTTGTAAATACCTTTATTCCATTTATACAACATTAGTTTTTGTTTATACTAAACCCGAAAAGGGGAAATATTATATTTCAGGGTATTTAGCTTTTTACATTTTGAGGTTAATTTCTGTTGCTGGTCAGTTGCATACTACCAGGTGAGATGTCAGATGTCATCTCAAACGACTAATGTAAGGCTCGCTCGTTTTTTTTGTGTGTAAACAAAATAAAACGAATTGTTTAAATTACTGTACTTTAGAGTTATTTTTTAATGTAAAATGGTAAATAGATTAAATTGTTTTGTATATTTTATTGTGAAATAACGGAGTTTATTATTCGTTTATATCGAAATAACGAAAGGGTGATAACCGTTATATTTCTAATGTTATAATAAATGAAGTATACATATAAGCAAAGCCTAAGGTGTTGTTAAACAATATGGTAACAAGGCTACCTCACCTACATCATTATAAAAAGTTATGAAAACTTAAAATCATTTTCAGATTAAGACGCTGACAACAGGTAAACCGCTGTCACTGTCAGACTGCATACAAAAGAAAGAGAAGCGCGATGACAACGCTTGTAATTTATTGCAAAATATGAAGCAATTATTTATTTACTCAAAAATGAGTTAAGTAATTGAAAATAAAAAACAACCAACTTCTGCATACAAATAAGACGTTCTTGTTATTAATTTAATACCAACCGTAGGTAGATATTTGATACAGATATTTTGGATTGAGACTCAAAGTAAAGGGTTAGTTTACCGTTATTTTGTATCGATTTTTTTTAATAAACATGTTTTGGTAACAACCAAGTTCTGAGAAATATGTTCAAGAATAACATATATTATTTTCCGCCACCACAAACTATATAGACTGACAATTTTTTGTTTGAGAGAAGTCTACTTTTATAATTTGCCTCTTGTCAGCGCCTTAAGTATGAATTAGAGGACGGATCTCAAAATAAGTTAAATAATAAATTGACTTACTGAATATTAGACTTTTCTGTGTATTTGATGTGTTGCTGATTTTCAGTAATAAATAAAAACAATCTAATAAACTAATTACTCGAAATTGAAAGATTTTTAAATCTCCGACTACTTAGCTTTCAAAAAATCTATCATTTAAAATACAGCGCGAAGCATGAACTAAATATTCAATGAGCCTATTCAACAGGTATTCTTCCAAACCAGGGGATAATCACACTATTTTGGTATAAATTCTTAGCAAAATATTATAAATTAATATGTACAGTCAAACAAGCTATTTGGTAACCAGGTAAAAATATTCAGCTTTCCACTACACTGCTATTGTGTGCGTAAAACAACTTTTCAAATTTATGCATACATATGATAGTGATGTAAAATGATTTAATTGTCAGGACACTCAACATATTATTATTTTAAAACGATTCGTAAGTTAGCTGCATATAAAGTATACCAAATAGCTTGTTCGATAATTTCAATTTACAACCAATCCGATTCTATTTTAAAACTGATATCAGACGCTTCGCAGACAAAATTATAAAGGAAGTTTATCTGCATTTGGTAGGCGAGTGAAAGATGCCGAGTGCCGAAATCCAACACTGTTGGATCGGTTCACTAATGAATATTTCACCTTTGATTTATTTTGTGATCACAACGTGTGAAAGATACCTCATGAAAGGCAAGAATGAACAAAAAGTGAAGCATCTAATATTGGCTTAAGTGATGCGTTTTCTATCCGCTAAATGGAATTGCGACATTATGAATGACACAATGATTTGAACACACTGAATTCGATGCAGTAATCATTGAAAGAGCGTTCGGAAATTCGCTTTTTAATTGTTTACGAATATGTGCTTACGTAGAACGCAGTGATTCGCACTCTTGAGGTTTCAACAACTGACTGGCTTGCCGGGTCACAGAGGCGTAAACAAATTAAGTGTTAATTCAATTAAGAAGTAGTAACTTCAGTCTGCTTTTCTGTTTTTCGCAGCGACATCAATGTTCGGAACGCAACAGCTACTCTGTAACTATGATGCTTGATAAATCAGACGGTTTATCAATAAGCACACAAATTGGCACAAAACAGTAGATGTTTGACTATTAAAATTATTGAAAAGCGTATTGAAAAGGCAAATAACGTATTAAAAAGAAACCAACGTGCGGAAAGAAACGAAAATAAGTATATAGCGTAGCGTAGCGTGTGTAGTGTATGTAGTATATTTTGCGCTCTCAAATATAAAGTTAAACACCCTATTGATTTGTTTACTCCATTCAACTTAACCAATAATACTCGCTCAACAAGACCAATAAAATGCAAAGCCATAATTTCAGATTAGCAAAAAACGCCAATTATTTTAACTAAAACACAATGATATTATATTAAACAGAAATGTTATACACTCACAAAACAACCGAAAAAAGGCAGCACACATACCCACTTTTCATTCATTTTACATTTCACTACAAGTAAAAATGGTAGAAAAGAGATGGCTTGATAAAAACAACAAGAAAAAAGAGACAGCTAGTGTTGTCAATTGTGAAGAAAGTAAACAAACATTATTCTGGCCACCAATCACCGAATGTTGGCATCACAGACTAACAAATACGTCCCAATTAGGACGTTTTCAAGTCTTCACGATTGCGCGCTCAAAACATAACTTTTTAATATAATATCATTGCTAAAACATACATTTTTATAATCATCCGTTATTACGAATTAACAACCATTTGGCACGGCATATTTTCAACAGTAACAACGTCTGCAACACAGATCTCTGTAGCAGTAACACGATACTTGCTTCGGACTCTATAAAATCGCCTGCAACACGCTACACCCTCCGCAGCTGTAACAGTACTTGCAACATGTAACGCTACGTCAGTGTTTGGCATACAAAAGCTCCCATAGCGGCAGCTCCTGTAACGCGGTCTGTAACTCGTGCTGTATCTGCGCGGACACGGCGGGTGCGGCCAGCGCAGTGGCAGCGCCCCGCAACCACGCGCACACGAGGTTTGAGGCACCGTTTAATGGACCTAGACCGGTTACGTGTAAATCTGCGCAACTGGGAAAAAGGGCAGCGGTTAAACACGAACGTAAGTACTTCGAACTAAATAATTTGGGAATGCTAGAGGGATAATCAGTGTTATAAGTTTATGGGTCTGTGCTGTCTTTTTAGGAGATAAAAAAAAAGTTCAATGTATTTTATTGTTTTTTATAACATATAAAACTAAAACCCTCGAGAAACATGTATGCGTCTGAGGGGCGAATGTTTATGAATAGTGTATCTACCAAGTATGTTTATGAATCTAGTGTTAACAGAAAAAGTAGATCCGCAGAATTGTTTTTGACATGTATATAATAAAAACTGGTACATTTCAAAAATCAGTGATTGTCTCTAGTCGTCATCATTCAGACATATTCAGATAGCGCAGCCCGGATTTAAAAATAATTGTCTGTAGGTCGTTTTTGTTGTCGAAGTAAATGAAATGAAATCGTTTATTCTGAAAATAGGATATCAGAATCATTTTTACACGTTATATTAAAAATTTAAAAATAAGCTAGATGTAGTCGACATTTCCTATCTGACTACTACTGAGAAGAAATGGCGAAACAAACTCAGGGGTCAAAGTCTCTTTTAAAGTCCAGACATAATCTTGGTCAGATCATGAGAGTACCATGTAGATCCGTGTCTGAAATGGTCTTTTGAGGAAAGAACCACACAAATTTGAGTGGACCTGTCCAATCAGTGCAAGCATTTGTCAGTAATCGTGCAGTTCAACTCAAGACTTAAGATCAAGGCTCAACGACTCGACGAACAATACCAAAGAAAGGACATTTGGGTAGGCCGCTTAAAGTGCTCAAAATGCCAGCCCATCATTAAAACTACCTGAGAAAAATAAAAAAAAAAGGAAAATATTGAAAAAAAAAAAATAACCCACATATTATTATGCTCAACGCTAAATAAATAAATAAATAATCATTTTATTTCAAGTATCATAGACTCATAACTTAAATATTTATATACACTCAGTCACATTACATAATCAAATACATTGAAGGGATGATAACCGACTTTTAATGATTTTATACTGAAGAACACGTGTAAAGGAGTAGTGTTAATGATTTGAAAAAAAAAAATATGATAAATTAGAGCATTTTCTCTTAACTTAATATGTGAATATTTTAGATTATGTTTATATTACATAGTGAAATTAATTTGTAAAGTTATGTCTAACGCGGATAAAAAACTGAGAATGACGCAAAATCTACCAAGCGTATTTTTCTGAAACCTTCACCAATTTAAAGGTAATTTAATTATTTATCTTTATGTATACGCATTTTATTAAAATACCTTTTGTTTTGTGTATAATAAATTAATAATGCGTCATATTGGGGACAGCGTTCCTTTATGGGAGAGTCCTATTACTGGCTGAACGTACGACGCGTTGCGTGAGCTCATTACAGAACACGCAAGCTAACCACTCGAGGTCACTGGCATATATCTACGTCTTAAGAGGTAATATCATAGACGATGTATTGTTAAGATTGTTGTGCTGCTGGTGAGTAACGGAGCGGTTTTAGCAACTCATCCAACTGATATTATAAATGCGAAACTGTGTTTGTTTGTTTTTTACGCTTCCACGCTAAAAAAGGGTAAACGGATTTGGATGAAAGGACAATGACCAAATCACTAGGAAAGTGGTGCATTTGGTTTTATACCGCTGCCATCGTTGAAGCCTTAGTCAGTATTGGAAAAACCATCACAAAGATGATAAACGATTTTTCTACAAATGCAGTCGCAATGATATATTTAAAATTCAATTTGTATGTAAAAAATAAGCTCTAGCTGTTCAAACCTGCTTTTAGATGATAAATTATTATCTTTCTCTCTTCTCTCTGAACTCTGTTCAGACTGATGTTAGGTTATGTTACCGCTTATTAACTTTTGTTCGTCATATTATTTATAATGTCAAATTGACAGCCATGAAAAAAAAAATTGCAGACATAGATCAGTTTAGTTGCAGCTGATTTGACTAAATATGTACTTACTCCATGTTCTGCACTCGCAGGTGGTCTAGTTGCGCGTAGGGCTCCCAGTGGCAGAGCCCCACAGTGAGCGCGAGGTGCAGCGAGTGTCGCTGTAGCGCGGCAGTCGCGCGGCCTCCGCACGACACGCCCATCGCACGGATGCGGTAGTCGTCGTAGCCAATCTGTTGTTACACAACCAATTATCAGGGAAACATAGAAGTTCTAGCTTAGAAAAGACTTAGTTTTTTTTTTAATGGTATTCGTGCCCGCATGTCTTTTTCAACAATTTTAAATTAAGATGCGTTCTCCGTTGGTTTCATACTCTGTGGTGCTTCGCATTAGCCTATACGTAGTATTAAATAAAGTCGCTTTTCGTGTATTTCTGTCCTCATGTATACAACATTATTTTTAGTATATGCGAAACCTGAAACACGTGTCTAGTATTTTTATGTAAAGAATCTATGTACCTATCTATGTATGTAACTATCCTTACAAATTATAAAACAAAGTCGGGAGGATTTTGTTTTATAATTTGTAAGGATAGTCCTCCCACCGCGTTTGTCTGTCTGAACGCGTGAAACTCAAAACTACTGAACGGATTTTCAAACGGTTTTAACCAATGGACGGAGTGATTAACGAGGAAGGTTTAAGTGTATAATTAATTGAGGTTTTGTTTAAATTGACTGAAATATGACGATTATTGTTGAAGATGTCGGAAAAAACGTGCCGACTTGGGAGCTTTACTGGCGTGGCTTTACCGTACGAGATACATAAAAATGATGTTCTACAGGATTGTACACCTTAAAAGGATCAACAAAAAAATCCGTGATAGCATATTATGTCTATCTTCTAAGGACGACCCACAGTAACCATTTTCATCTTTCAGAATTTGATAAAGAAATTATAGTTATTTCCGAAGCTATTGTAACCGGTATTATATTAATCCTTATCCAATAAAATATGTTATTTAAATTGGGCATTTAATTTGGATTAAAATGTACCTTTACGTCATAATTATCATTTAAATGAATACTTAAAAAAATATTCATCATTACAGCCGGAAGACGTCCACTGCTGGACATAGGCCTCCCCCAAAGGGAGGGTTTGCCATAATCGCCACGCTTGGCAGGCGGGTTGGCAATCGCAGAATGGTGTTAAAATGCATAGAGAACGCTGCTGCCCATTCTCTAGTAAGTCCCTTAGTCGCCTTTTACGACACCCACGGGAAAAAATGGGGCGGTGCTATTCTTTACGTCCGGCACCACGCGGACAAAAAAATATTACAGATTCAAAATTACGCGTAATAAAATAATTATGGTTGACGGCGGCGCAAGGCCTTTTAATCCCAGTAAGTACGTTCCCGTGGGATATTTTCCGACATCCACGCGGACGAAGCCGCGGGCAAACAATCTAATAAAATGTTAAAACTACGGGAAACGAAATGGGCAATGTTCATGTTCTTTAGCTTTTCGCTATGTAGTTGTTTATGCCCTATAAATAAGTGATCAAGTTTTTTTTTTCATATTATTTTAATGGCCTGGTTGCTGGGACCTTTTAGCCAAGTCTTTATTTAGTTACAAACTTTGTTTGTATTGATGAAATGAATTATATTCAATGCATGGTGATGTTATCCCCGCCCACTCCCCTAGAGTTTCAGTAAAAATGTGGCGGTTTACTGAGACCTCACGCGGACTTCTTGAGAGAACTCGAAAGTGATATTGCACTGTTTTGTTTCATTTGCCTACACTAATGCACGTTCACCAACACTTAATGGTTAATAATCCACCATTATTACATATTAATATTCAGCTAAACACAAATTATAGAACATAAAACAAAACTGCTAAACATGTCACTTCACTTTCCCGCCAAGAACTCTCGTGATCAAGAAAAGGCAATATCGTAATGATAGTAAAGAAGACTTACTTGCAAATCCTTTATCCTCAAAGTAACGTAGAAGCTGGTCTTCATAGGGAATGGTCGGGTGATGCTGACGTCACTTATCCTGTTTATGGTCGCCAGGTTCTTCACCCACCCCGTGTCCGTCTCGAACTTGCCGATAAACGATAGTGATCCTACCTGGAACGTGATAAGGTTTTTATTTCAGTACACTAGTGGCACACCAAAGTAATCTGTATTTGTGCACCACGTCTGCCGGCGGTATCGTCACAAGTAGACTTATTTTTCCGACGATATCAACGCAATTTGAGTGCTAAGAGAATGACAATAAGATTCAAAATCATTACGGCTGCTAAAATACTTTGCCATGTCGCGCCGTATCGCTGGTGAGCTCTGGCTTTTCACACCTTTTTTGACATTCTCTTCAGACGCATTTCATAGATAATGGGTGGTTCTAGGGCTGAGCAATTAACTTCTGTGCTACATAACACGCGTTTACTGCCTAATACTTATTTTAATATTTAGTGATTTACTAGCTGCGCCCGGTTTACACGCATAACCCTCGATTCCGTGGGAATATCCGGGAAAAAAGTATCCTATATCATAATCCAGGTCATGGTCTACCCATGTGCCAAATTTCATAAAAATCCGTTCAGCCGTTTTAGTGTGAAAGCGTAACAAACAAATAAAGTCAATTTCGCATCTATAATATTATTATACAGGGTGTTTGGAAGCTAGGTGCAGTGAGTGCAAAGCCTTAAGGGGGTGATAGTTAACACCATTTGGAACATTTTTTGCAAGTATTCTAAGACTTGAAAAGTGTCTAGTATTTTTTTCAATAACACAGATGCTTGGAACTTGGTTGATTAGATTAGGTGCAAATTAGATTAACGACGAAAAATAACATATTAGTTTTAACTGTTGGCAATGAAGTAACAAATTCAGATAAACGTACTTCGTCTAAGACATGTATGGCTCAAAATGCTCTAAATGGAGCCAACTATCAACCCCTTAAGGCTTAGCACCCAGCTTCCAAAGACCCTGTATAATAAATCTCTTATATAAAATTCTCGTGTCACAATGTTAGTTACCATACTCCTCCGAAACGGCTTGACCGATTTTGATGAAATTTTATATGTATATTCAGTAGATCTGAGAATCGGCTACTATCTATTTTTTATACCCCTAAGTGTTAAGGGTGGCTTTCCCACGGGATCGAGAGTTACGCGGGTGAAACCGCGGGGCGCAGCTAGTAATAATATATAATTAGTTACGATAAGATTATTTGTTGCGGGATAAATATACAACATGTCCCAGAATTACCCCACAATCTCTTAAAAATGGGTCAAATAGATGATGGAACCAAACCTGAAATCGCGAAAAAAAATCAGCTGTTCCATACATTTTGACGAGTTATGAGAGCATAAATGTAGGGAACAATTGATTTTTTTTTCCGCGATTTTAGATTTGGTTCTATAGTAAAAGTTGTTCATAATGATGAGTACAATGACCCGTTAAGAGGTTGTGCGTTAATTCTGGGACATGTTGTCGAAGCTTTGACCCCTGAGTTTGTTTCGCCATTTTTTCTCAGGGGTAGTCAGATAGGAAATGTCGGCTACATGTAGATTATTAAAAAATAAAAATATAAGACGGTTAAAAGTTATTCTAATATCCTATTTACAGAATAAACGATTTCATTTCATTTCATTTGATAGTCTGTGAGAAAAGCTCTCTGTATCAATTTTTAACTGTAGTTTTGGCCCATATATGTACTGTAAGTTTAACATGCCCTTTCTCACCTTATGCATAAAGGTGGCATGCAGCGGCGGTAGCTGCAGCACCTCACGACAGCTCTGCAGCAGTGTGCGTCGCATGTTGATGAGGATCATGTCCACTATCTTGTTGCCGTTCTGCGATAGGTTGTCGATCATACCGCTAGAACGAAGGAATTTTGTTGTTATTATTATTATAAAGCATAGTTAAATTATCTATCTACCCCCTTATTACAAAACAAGGGTTATCTTCAGACCCAGTTTTAAAACATGGAGCCATTATTGAATTTAGAACTTTATTCCGACTATGGTAAAGTTCTTAAACACAAAACTGACAACTTACTATAACCCCCTTATTACAAAACAAGGGTTATCTTCAGACCCAGGTTTAAAACATGGAGCCATTATTGAATATCGAACTTTATTCCGACTATGAAGTTCCTAAACACAAACGGTATTTCAATCACTGTTACGTTCTTATTACAAAAACTAGCTGCATGGTTTGAACCATGTCAAAATAAAAATCTTGTTTTGTAATAAGGCGGCTAGAGTCTGACTAACGAAAGCTGTCAAAGAAAAAAAAAACGGCAATTTAAAAAAATCAAGAGCTGTGTGCCCTTTCTGCCATGAAGAGTGTTTTTAGGGTTTCTTCCGAAGTACTAGACCTATACAAGTATACAGGGGGTCTATTCTGAAGCGATAATCCGAAGTATTGGCCGAATGTTTAGACTTCAAAAGTTTCCTTTTTTGACTTTGAGTCCTTACCCGACTTGACTTGACCTCACATTTTTGACTTTGACTTATCTCCTTGACAGTCTTTTTATTATTTTTCTTTTGCCGTAGTCAGGAAACGGCCGAACATTCAGCCGATACTTCGGATTTATCTTCGGAGTAGATTCCCAGGACATTACAGAATGTTTTTCCTTTTTTTTGTTATAATGTGAAAAGCCAAGTTCGGAGCTAAGGCCTTTATGTTAGTCATGTCATGCGCCCGATGGGATTTCCAATCGGCAAAATGTCGAGCTTGTATTTAAACTTCCATCCAATTAAAAATGTATACCCAAATTAACCCCTTTAAAGACGCAGAAATATGCCAGTGACCTTGAGTAGTTAGCTTGCGTGTTCTGTACTGGGAGCCTAAAATGGACGCTTTGGCAGAATCATGCGTGCAATTCATACAGCCCGCAATTCATCTGTTTGACAGCTGCTATTTAACATTAGACTTCACTATATTAATTCTTAATTTGTGGACCATTTTACGAAACTGTCAAACAGATGAATTGCGGGATATGAATTGTACGCAGATCATAATATGATTCTGCGAAAGCGTCCATTTTAGGCCCCCTGAGCTCACGCAACGCGTCGTAAGTTCAGCCAGTAATAGGACTCGCCCATCAAGGAGCGCTGTCCCTAATTTGACACATTATTAATTTATTATACACAAAACAAAAGGTATTTTAATAAAACGCGTATACTAAAAGATCAATAATTAAATTATCTTTAAATTTGTGAAGGTTTCAGAAAACTACGCTTGGTAGATTTTGCGCCATTCTCAGTTTTTTATCCGCGTTAGACATAACTTTACAAATTAATTTCACTATGTAATATAAACATAATCTAAAATATTCAGATATTAAGTTATGGAGAAAATGCTCTAATTTACCATATATTTTTTTCAAATCATTAACACTACTCGTTTAGACGTGATCTTCAGTATAAAATTATTAAAAGTCGGTTATCGTCCCCTTAAGGGATGAATTTCCAAAAAACCTCCCTTAGTGCTCACCTTTGTTAACAAAAGAAATTCTTGGTGCCAAATTTCATGCTTCTAGACCCAGCAGTTTACGTTGTACGTTGTCAGTCAGTGAATAAATGAATGAATTTAAGATTTTTATGAAGTAGATTACCTGTAAGCCTCCATCAGCGAGGGGTTGCAGCACATGACCTCTGACACGCTGGTCGCTTGACGCAGCACCAGCGCTAGATGCCGCTGAAGCTTCTCTCGAAGGAGTGCGAATAGCGGCATTGAAACCGCTGCCGTTAGAGGAAGGTCATCTGAAGAGAGATACAAGAGCTTCACTCAGATTTTTGTACAGTTAGGGCATGAAAATTTAGAATCTGTTATCAACAACGCCTAAATCAATTTTTCTTTTAAGATGTTCATAGTCCGCAAGTTATTTACCAGCGCTGTTGCCAAAGCAGTACGCTGAGCGAGCGGTGCCGGTGCTGAATTGCGCGGATAAGAATGTTGCGCTTACACACTTTAAATTCAAAAGGATGGCTATTGATTCTTTAAAATAGCCATCTTATACCTATTATTCTATTATTATTATCCAAAATACGTACGAGTACTTCTTGTTTGTTTTTTTTTGTAAAATCTACGCACGTATTATATATCTAAGCATAGACCATTATTTCGTGGACATTGGTGTGGGTTACACTTTTACCTAGTTTTTAATTTATTCTGTCACACTTATATTGTAATGTGTGATAATATGTAATAAGTATGATTGTAATATGTCCCAATAAAAAAAAAAATAAGAAGCCAAGTTCCTAAACTTTTTGTTTTTCAAATCTTTTCCTTACGGTATAGTCTCTCCACTTCTTCATTTCTTTAAATTTAGTTTTTATAAAGTCAATGAACTGACCATTGAGTGTTTAACAATGTGTTTTTGGATAATTACTTAATTAGTTTACCAAAGAACATTATTGACAAGTAAAAAGGATAATGGATAGGTACTGAATCAATTGAACATAAATTATGGGATAACGTGGATTTTTGTACAATATGAAAAGATTAAAATAAAACCTAAACACGTTTTACACAACTCGTTTCTTATCTACGCGCCGAACAATTAACTTCTAATGTTGCACACAGTTATCAAGCGTGTAAGGCGATAACTATCCATTTACATACAAATACAGGTGTCGGGCTAATGCAGGAATCTTAACTTTTCTATAGTTAGCTCAGAGGTTATAAAACTAAAAATAAATTGTAACGTGAAAATGGAGGCGGCCTACGTCTTACTTTTCTAACCAAGGCAGGCGCTTTACTTTGTGTAAATGATTTCATCACCACTGATCTCAAAACGGTGAAGGAAAACATTGTGAGGAAACCGGCATGTCTTAGAATCAACAGTTCGACGACATGTGACATCTACCAATCCGCACTGGGTCCTCGTAGTAGATTACAGCACACTCCCTCTCGAAGAGAGGAGGCCTGTGTCCCAGCAGTGAAAACATTATAGGTTGATTGTTTAATGTAAGTCGTCCGTGCAATAAATTTCGCAAATTTTGAAGCTTTGAATCGGCTATAGTCGCAAGTCGCAGTAGCTCAAAAGAGAGTGTATTTGGATTCGATTGGATTCTCTGGAAACTAAAACTGAAATAAATTTACTTTTTGATTGATACAGCAAAAGGCTTAAGTATACTACAGATTACCAGATAAATCACTTAAGTACTTACGCGCGCTAACTACCTACAGGCCGCCGGGTCGCACGCGACCCATTTCTCAGTGGGTTGCCAAAAGCCGCGGCGGGGGCGGTGGCGGCGCGCAGATACAAAGCAAAACTCATTTTACGCTTGTAAGGTTAGGTACATTTTCGTTCGCAGCGTATAGCAAATCGAAGGTGTAGGCTATTAAAGCAGTAGGTATTGATAAATTTTGTATGGAGTGATTTATCTGGTAATCTGTGACCATACTATAGAAATACTAGGATTGAGGGTACTTACCTATATGTTTAGCCAGCTGCTCAGTCGTTGCGAACTCATAGCCACCATTCTTTTGGGGCGACGGCCAAGATAGCTAAAAGAGTAATCATTATTTAATAATATTTTTGTAGAAGGGGAAAGAGTAGGTAGGTATTCGATACTGGACAGGGATAAGCGCTATTTAATTTAAAAAAAAATTGTTTGTTTAATTTTTTTTTAATAAATGTATTGAATAAGATCAATGTATTTTTGATCTCAAGGGTAGCTAAATCAATCACAGGTCCATGATACTAGTATGATGACTATAATAGCGCCTTTATTTCGTAGCAGTAAGGGGGTTTTCGGAGTTTAAGTGTTGTAGGTACTAACAACCAACAACGTCCAGTTCACCAATAAAGGAAAAATAAAAAAAGCCGGCTAAGTGGGTGTCGGACTACGCACAATGAAGGATTCCATAGTTGGGATGAATTTATCCCAAAAACAAACTTAACATTGTAGTTGGAAAACATGTTCTCCCATACATCAATATAATTATGTCACGGTCAATTCTCAAACTGCAAATGTAAGTTTGAAATCGCGAAAAAGAAATTGCCAAACTTCAAATGAACGATTTTCGCGCGCGTGTGAGACCTTGTTTCTTGCCAAACTAGGTCAACGGGAAGTACCCTATAGGTTTTGATTTTTTTATTGCGTTGTCTTAGAAGCTTGATTTTTTTTGTACTCCAAGGGACCGTATGGACCTACGTATTTGATATTAATATCAATTTGATATTTCCACCCGTTCCTGAGAAAAAGGGTCTTGACAGACTGACAATGAAGTGATCCTTTAAGGGTTCAGTATTTTCTTTTTGAGGTATGGAAACCTAAAAAACGAATAAGATTACCTTTACTAGTACTTCATCATGTGTGAACTCAATCCCGGGGTTGATGAATGAGAATGCATCATCTTCCAGCGATAAGCCCACTCTGACATCTGCGATCATGTTCGATAATGATATTCTAGAATAGTACACAGTTTTTATTCATTAATTATTATTATCTATTTGGTAACTACTTTGATTTCAATCTTATGCCATTAGTTACCTACCTTATTAACCACTATGCACAGACCTGTATCATAAATGATGATTTATTGTAATATTTATTTTACCTTTTTTAGAACATAGAATAATTATAATTAAGGCAAATAGAATTGTTGGAGAGATGAATTAATATTTTCGACGCAAAGTGCTGGTACAAAAAGAGTTGTTAGTTTGGATTTTTACTAGTATTACAGGCTATGTAACAGCATCATGCCATGATATGATAATTCTAAATAAATGATTAACAAATCATCTTGTGTTGTATTTTGAGTGATTTATTTTATTGCCTAAGGAGAACATTACAGAAATTCTTACTATATCATAATAACACAATGATGTAAGCAGTTGCTGTTTAACAAATAAATTTCTATTTATAGCCTTTCTTGTGTCTGTTTACAATATGATTGTCTCATAAATATAAATAGTTTTCACAATAAATATATTTCTTTATGTTACTGATTGTACTGGAAGGTCATAAATCATAATATAACTATTGTTATAGAATGAAATGTATGCTTATTCTGTATAAGGAGCACATATTTTGAAAAAATAGAAAGAATTATGGCTAAATGTGGGTTTACAGTAGGGTACACCTCAGCCTAAACCCTTCAGTGCATAATAACAATTTCATCCAAATGAAAAATGTGGAATGTGGCAGCATCTTAATATCCTTTAAATATCTGTATTTTTTTAATAAATAATAGGAATTATAAATATTAGTAGTTTACTTACAAAACATGTCCCTCAGCCAAGACAGGTATGAGATTATACATGTTTTCATTAAATGCACTGTACAGTCCTTTTACATTGACTTCTCCGAGCGAACACCGTAAAGTGAGGCTCATTGACTTTAAATCTAATTCCACTGCTTGCATGTGGAATGTTGGTGGCTTGACCAGTTCTAAGCGGGAGAGGTTCCTGAAAGGTTAACAAGTTAACATGCATGTTGTTTTGACAATATTATAATCATTTTAATTTGAAACAAATATGAACTTAGAATCAATGTTTTTTTATTCAACTGGATAGGAAACAGGCCTGTGCCTATTTCCGGATAGGAAACAGGCCTGTGCCTATTTCCTCTACAGTGTAGAGGCTATTCCACGAAATAATGTCATCAATTGAATGCAAGAAATAACCATATTTACACTTGAGTGTTCTTAGCGAAGTATGAAGTATCCCCGAGGGTGTCAGGTTTGATTTGTTCGCCATTCTTCGTCTGCTGTAGCGCCACATTCGTGAAACTCTATATAGATTGTTAGGATATTAGTCCACAATAAACTTAAAGAAAAGGACTAAGGTAAGTATGTTCCATTTAGGTGTTTATTTACCCTTTTAATAACATCTTGCAAGTTTGGTTGGACTTTCGTCAAGAGGTCGTCTAATTCCTGGTCTATATCCACAATTTCTTCTTTAGACATTTTGCTAAATACATTACCTTACCTTTATAAAGAACGCTCGAATTTTGTAACTTTAGATAAATAACACTATCACCGAAAACGAAACATATTGCAGCTGACATGCGAGTGACACACAGACATAAAACACAACTATTCAAGAGCACATAGACAAATCTTGTGACAGCTGACAGGAAATTGTTGTCATTTTTTTTTTTTTTTTTTTCCTTCTGGCTTCGCACGGTTTGTGCATTTAGCCAATGTCACGTTTTAGTTCTTGTAAAATATTGATGAAATGAATTATAAATGCATGATGATGATATCCCCGCCCACTCCCCTTGAGTTTCAGTAAAGATGTGGCGCTTTACTGAGACCTCACGCGGACTTCTTGAGAGAACTTGAAGCGAAGAAGCACTGTTTTGTTTAATTTGCCTACACTAATGCACGTTCACAAACACTTAATGGTTAATAATCCACCATTATTACACATTAAGGCGCTCACAAGAGGCAAATGATAAAAGTAGGCTTGTCATAAACAAAAATTGCCAAATCTATATCGTTTGTGGTAACGAAAAAAATATAATTATGTTATTCTTGAACATATTTCTCAGAACTTGGTTGCTACCAAAACACGTTTAGAAAAACTTAAATAAATTACAAGCGTTGTGTCATCGCGCTTCTCTTTCTTTTGTATGCAGTCTGACAGTGACCGCGGTTTAGCTGTTGTCAGTGTCTTAATATATACCTACGTTAACAATTGCGTGCATGCAGTCGTGTGAGGATGGTGTGAGGCAGAGTGAGACCTGCTCCACCCTAATAACGTAACGCACTCAATCACAATCCGAATGATTTTGACGTATATTGCTAATCCATTGCTTCATATTATGTTCGAAAAATTTGTCAGCTCAACAACGTAAATAACGCAGTGAATGCTGTTGAACTGTTAAAATGAAACCCATTGCTACTGATAGTAGAGATTAAGGCACGCCTCTCCAAAATTCAAAATGTTTCAAAGTATTTGTGAAAGTATTTGTAAGTATTTGTACGCATGTGTGCGTAATACGACGGTCGTCAAACAAAAACAAATCACGGATTTGTAGCTCGACTAGTGGCGTCATTAATCGCTCATTATTTTAAATAAGGCGCTGCACTGACGTATACTGACGTAACTGTGAAAACGACACGTGCGTTATTGTCTTGCGCGATCGGCTATTATCTAATGTAAGCTAATATAGCTAAATATTAGCTGACCAACAAATCTGGTAATCAGTGGGGTCAGTGGGATATTACGAGTACCTACTTACAACTACATAAAAACTCTTTCGTAAGGGTAGTGACTTTAAACATTGAAACAGTAATTTGGAGGGGCGAGTCATGTTATCGTATAAATCTGAGACCCCTTTGGTCAAGGGTGCAAGCAGTGTTAGGGTTGAAGAAGATTGTAGATAATAATTCAGAGGAAGTATTTCGCCGATTTCACTAAGTAAAACAATTGGGAAATACTGTAATTTGACATTTAATTAAAACTTTATAGGTGTTAGTTTAGTTCTTATTACCTACGTCTTGTTTTCTGTTGTAACTTTTCTTGCTCTTTCCTTTATATTTTTTTAGTTCTGTTTGAGTTTTCTTCATAATATTTATATTTGATGGTTTCATGAGTGTTATCGGATACTTCGTAGAACGACGCTGTGGGTCAGTCTTACCCCTTAACATGTCTTTAAGTTCCGAAGTGTCAGCCGCATGCGAATCAGAAAATTTATTTTGTTTTGGTCCTTTCTTTCCTTTAATTTGGCCTGGTATGAATGGTTCTAAAAAATAATGTTTAATTAAAGTTGTGTAATATTTGTGGTAGAGATTGCGGATTCTGGTTGTTAAGGGACTAACCACACTTATTCAGCTCTGTTCAGCTTTTGTCCGAAGAAAACAACGATTTTGTACGCATCAGTTTACCTTTCCGCGTCGAATGGATGCGTCCCCTACGCATCTCCATTCAAAATCGTTGATATCATTGGAAAAAAGCTGAACAGAGCTGAATAAGTGTGGTTAGTCCCTAATTCGGTGCATTCCTTCTATGGGTTACTCCCCTACGCATCTCCATTCAAAATCGTTGATATCGTTGGAAAAAAGCTGAACAGAGCTGAATAAGTGTGGTTAGTCCCTAATTCGGTGCATTCCTTCTATGGGTTACTCCCCTACGCATCTCCATACAAAATCGTTGATATCGTTGGAAAAAAGCTGAACAGAGCTGAATAAGTGTGGTTAGTCCCTAATTCGGTGCAGTCCTTCTATGGGTTACTCCCCTACGCATCTCCATACAAAATCGTTGATATAGTTGGAAAAAAGCTGAACAGAGCTGAATAAGTGTGGTTAGTCCCTAATTCGATGAATTCCTTCTATGGGTTATAGGTACTCATTGGTTTTAATGAGAACCAACTATTAAAATCTGCAATAAGTTTGACCCGATAACTTGGGGTCGAACTGGGTGGGTTGTTAGGTAAGTATTCCTGTTACAGTACTTTTTATTTTATTCTGCCTTTCTACCAATAACTGTAAAATCTACGTCGGACGAATCAAATACTTTTCTGATAGCACATCGTCTGTAAACTAAAAAAAATTACTCGTAGCTTCGAAACAAAAAAGAGTCGTGTACCTAAGTAAATCATTGTGGTTTGAAAATATTTTTAAACTTCTCTTGCATAGTCAAGGCAGCTAGATTACTGAAAATAAACATCCGTACTTCACAAATTACAGGATCAACTTCCTTGTTTTCCTAAAATGGTTTATCTTATTTAGTCACATTCATTTTAGATGGGAAGTTTTTTTGCGGTACAAACAAAGGGTATATTCCCCTACATCCACCATAAAGTAACTGTGTAAAGTTCGTTTTTTAATCCCAGTTAGCAACAGGCCATTAGAATATTTATAAAAATAAACCCAAATACTAATTTGACAGGTGCAAATGACAAAATCCAAATTGAAAAAAGGAACACCAATCATTTGAAATGTCAAATTAGTCTCTTGGATTCAAAAACGAACTAGGTACCTAAAGCAGAAAAAACCTTACGCCGTTTATCCATCGCTACGTCAACGACAACGAGATGACGGGCGCCGAAGTAGCGATAGGTACATACAGTTACTATGGCGGCGTGTCCATCGCACGTCCGTCGACGGGACGTCACGTTCTCGAATCTCGTTTCTCTCTTTCTTGATTTTTGATGGTGGTGGTGGACTGGTGGTGGACCAACGTTGTAAGACCATATAGGTAAACCGAAAGTACCTAAATAGGTAGCAATGACAAAGTAAAACTTGCTTACCACAACGAGGTAGAGATTTAAGCATTACTACGCCGTGGATCAGGGTATTGGACATGGTAGCCACGATCTGATGTTCCAGCAAGTGCTTAAAGTTCGATATCATTATATTAGCGGCACCTTCTACTGTCAGAGATTCTGGCCTAGAAAAAAATTATGAAAGATAAAACAATGCTGATGCTTTTCTCGTTGACAATGTGGCGAAGCCCAGGGTCGTCCGATATGTTTGCAGTTCGTTGGTCAAGTGCGCACTGGCAATATTTATTTATTAAATTTTCTCTCGTGCACATCACACATTTTACGATGGATATCTAATATTAATGTTGGTTTGCACTTTGCTGTTGAGTTTCTTTTAGTAAATATCACCAGAGAACAGAGGGGTAAGAAAACACAGCATAGAGTAAGCAGTTTTACAATCAATTTCAGTAAAATGATATGTCAAGATCAGGATGTCGATTAGATGTCCAATTGTCTATAAAAGGTGTATCTATTCATACACGAAATCTTTTAAGGGGTCATTGTACTCATCATTATGAACAACTTTTACTATGGGATCAAACCTGGAATCGAGAAAAAAAATTAGCTGTTCCCTACATTTTGACGAGTTATGAGAACATAAATTTAGGGAACAGCTGATTTTTTTTTGCGATTTCTGGTTTGGTCCCATAGTAAAAGTTGTTCATAATGAGATTTCGTGTATGAATAGATACACCATATATAACAGTAACAGAAAAAAATTATATGCTCCCACGTAACCCTTGTCTCTGATAGCACTTAGATCGTTTGCCTGCCCAGGGGCCTTGTTGATTTGAAAGGTAATTTGAAATTACTTCATCTGGTCCAGGAATTCGATGTCCAAGTCAATAGTTTCAGGGTCGGAGACCATGGCCAGGGCCAGATGCGCCGTGAGCTCGTTAGCCGTCAGCGTCAGTACGCCAGTCAAGGGCGGCACCCCTGTTGGTAACCATGATTCGTACTTGTAAACCACCTGAAAAAAAGAGTGGCTTTACGTCCTATCTACAGGTCAGCCAAGCGCAGTTTATTGCTGGACGTCGCAGATTGCGGCGGGCCGCGCCTTTAGGCGGATATAAAAATGATCTAATCTGAAAATAGTCAAAAATTTGGTTTTTTAAAGCAGTATATCTCTTAAACCGTAAATATTTTTTCCAAAACAAAAACAGTGTGATATTTTCAAGTCTTTTGCGCAAAAAAAAAAACAAAACAAAAACAAAAAAAATACGGTGAGGGAACTCAAAACATAAATAAACATAATTTAATACATCAAAAAAATCTTCAAAAAAGACAACTCTTAATTATTTTTAAAAGCATTTTATCCCTTCGTTAACAGTTATAATAATACCATAAAATTGCAAATGCCCAAACTGCATCCGGTGATGGATTAATTTTTTTTTATTAGTTAATATCGGCCGTTAGTTCAATATTGATCGTTTAATATTGTCTTTTGGCTGAAATGATGATGATGATGATGAGCGTTAATATCTAATTTTATATGATTTAATTTGCATTTTACGCCATACGTTGTGTCATCGCGCATCTCTTTCTTTCAAATGCAATCTGACAGTGACAGCGGTTTACCTGTTGTCGGCGTCTAAAGAGGCCGCGCGAGCTATGAGAAAAATAAGTTTTCTATAGAAATGTTAAATTCCTTATATCTCGTCTTTATATCATTGTCCTTTCAAAATATATATTTAGGAACATAAATATTCTGTAATCCAATCGAAATAAATACACACTACCTTGATTTACAAATTATTTTGGTATTACGTTTGTATGAACTACGCATGCTACGCCGGCGCACGCAGCCCTAAAATCACTTTCGTAAATTTTCTATGAATCAACGTACACTACAGGTAGGGCGCGCTTTTTTGTATGAAAATGCGTTGCGTTGCGGCCCGTTGCGGCTGTAATGGACGCTGGGCTTTAAGCTACCTAAACTCATTCATTCACTGACGAACAAGAACAACATACAGCCTAAACCGCTGTGTCTAACTAAAAGCATGAAAATTTGCGCAAGAGTTTCTTATACAAGATGTAACATAAATAACGCACAACCTCTTTCTCTCTTTAAGGGGTCATTGTACTCATCATTATGAACAACTTTTACTATGGGACCAAACCTGAAATTGCGAAAAAAATCAGCTGTTCCCTACATTTTGACGAGTTATGCTTATGAGAACATAAATGCAGGGACAGCTGATACGAGTATGTTCTTTTGAAAATGGACCCCTTAAAAGGGTTAAATAAAGTTTATTTTTGTATGCACGTGTTTCTGTGACAAATAAATTTATTTTTCTTTATTTCTGTCTATTGAAGTTCGTCATTTTTGCTGAAGAGAAATCCTATCGAGCACACGGCTTGATATATAATGTCACCGTAAGATCGGGAGCACCGTTAGTTTATAAACTATCGAAAAATTGTTAAGTGTTATAAATAAATAACGCATTCATTTTCGGTCATACACGTAATCATTGTTTTCGGTAGTTTCTAAGGAGATGGATAACAGTCCCATACAAGTTTGGCCCCGAAAAGAACACAAATAAAACAAAATGTATGATGAAACTATATAGTCTTTCATAGCCCTGTATATTTGTGTTCGTCGTAAAACTTTGCGAAGAGACATAAAATTGTTCACAAATCTGATGAGTTCCTGACAAATTTTCATTTTAGAAATGTCAACATATTCACGCAAGCCACGGATATAATCTCGCTAGATAGATTATAAACTAAAGACGTTCATAATCATACGGTGCCATATACATGTAAATTAGTTTACTGTAACAAAACTCTCCGCCTTCCGGATCCATTCCGCCTCTCTTCGAGCTTCAACTTTCTGACTCACTAATTTACTCTCTCAAAAGTAGGGTAGGTACTTAACCTGTAAATGTTTTATTTGAAATAATTGCTATGACTTTGATTCCTTTCCAACTGCTAGTTTCAGGTCATCGATCAATCTGGATTATAAAGCGTGTTCTTCAAATGCTGTCTGTACCTATTATAAATCAGAATGGGTATTAATTAATTATTATTAATTACCTTCAAGTTACTGAATCCTACTAAGGTGTCGACCTTGCGCACTTTGTCCTTTTTGTATCCGGTAGCTACAGATCGTCTGTACATGCTGTCCAGTCCGTTGAGGACACCTCCGTAGAGTTTTACTTGCTGCCAATGAAAATAAGGTTACTCTTGAAATATTTTAAGGCGATACAAAATTGCTTTTTACCATAGAGACGTACGTAAAGTTATCTTTAATCATTTAATTCAAGTTACAAGACTCATAGTTTTAGTAACTAAATACTTACATACTATATTATTAAAACATTAACACAGAAACAATTCGTGACATCACTGCTGCAAGGTGACAGGCCCCGCCGATACCTTGCAGCAGTGACTCACATACGCACAATCTAGCCTACTTGCTACCATAAACAGGATGCTGTTGGAAAAAAACATGTTTTGGATCATCATCACCTACCTATTCAAATCTTGACACACTCAAAAAATATAATTATATAGCCTTTTAAAATACCTACCAGCCTCTGACTAGGTAAGGCAATAAACTTCAGAGGCCTTCTCTCCCACACCTTCTTATTCCTGTTCGTATCAGACTACTTTTAAATTATAATAAGTTACAAAATAATCAAAATATTATTAATAATAATAATAAGTTACTAACAGTTAGCTATTATTATTATTATTTAGTTATAGCCTCATTCCATTAAAGATGTGTAACGGGCCTTTACGAGTTGCCTTCGGCCCCTCGTACGCCTTCCAAAGGTCCCGAGTTATGTCAGGTTATGATAATAGTTAAGTACACTATCGCAATAGGTTTTGTAATGATAGATGTAAGAGGGAAAACAAACAAATAAATATAAATTAAACGTAATTGGGACCATTGATGTATTAAATAGGAAGATAGGCCACTCTCTAACATCACGTAAATATTAATTGGACCCGATGTCGTGCGTCATGTGCTCGACAACCGAAATAGATAGACATATTACGCGGGCTATAGCGGGAACGAGATCTCAATAATTGTCACTGTTACGTACTCATAACAACTCACAAACAAACTACGATTCGGGTATTCCTCGCAAACCGGTAGGTCAATTGTGTCCTTTCCCCTGATTTATGCGGTCCACATCAAGGAGCGCGTACCGTATCTTCCTATTTAATATAATCAATGATTGGGACGAATAAATATCGACAGTTTTGTGATCATACCAGGCCATAGATGGACTTGAAGGTAAACGTGGGCAATGATATACTGTCGGCGTTCAGAAGACGTATTCTCGTAGCTATTGCGTGGATGGAGTTGTCTGTGAACTCTTCTAGAGCTGTTCCTTTTACCTTATCGTACTTTCTAAAAAAAAAAATTGTTTAACTGTAAACTGTAAATCTCAAAATAATTTTGTAAATCATTAGAATCGAGATTATTAGAGGTTTTAGAATCTGAATAAATCATAATTTTTTTTTAGATTAAGGATGAATGGAATAAAAGAAGGTAAATACTAAAACACTACTGTATTGTCCCAAAGGTACTTAAAGGTAAAACAAATCGGCAATGAGCATAATAGACGGATGGTGTGGAATTGAAGTGAGTGACGCGACCTTTGTTGGCTGTAAGGAGAACGCCTGGCTGATAGCTCGACGCAAACTGAACTAATTATTATGAGTTGAAATTAATGTGTGGCGTAAACTGCTGAGTTGCAGAATGTGCGGGTGCACCTTATAGAATCTAAATGAAAACAATTTAAGTAAACTAAGAATAACCTATAGAAAAGATTATTCAAGTTTTTCAGTCGAAATCGTTTGAAAGTCACTCTTATAATAGGTTAGAATTTTATATTTTTTAATATTATTATTTTCTCTCCATCAGAGCACCCGCCATCTCATCTCTTCACCACACTTGGTTGACTGGTAGAGAATGCCTAAGGCATAAATCCGCCTTTGTATCATAATGTGTGCGAGAAGTTTAAATAAATAAATAAATATTCCGACAAAATAATAGGACCATTGAATCCACTTTTCCAAAACATGATTTTGTGTGACGACAGTCGACAACCAAGTTTAAAAATATATACAACATGTCCCAGAGTTAACGCACAACCTCTTAAGGGGTCACTGTACTCATCATTATGAGCTACTTTTACTATGGGACTAAATCGAAAAAATTTGCTGTGTCATACATCTATGTTCTTCTAACTCGTCAAAATGTGGGGAACAGCTGATTTTTTTTTCGCGATTTCAGATTTGGTCCCATAGTTTTTTTTTTAAAGAGCATTGCCCCACACTAGGATTTTCTCCTGTATCGTGGGTGCGCTTACAAACATTTAAACTCACATACACAAACAGCCAGACCCGGAACAACTACTTGCAGGTCATACAAATATTTGTTCCGTGCGGGAATCGAACCCGCGACACGCAGCGCAGCAGTCAATCGCTTAACCACTGCGCCAACCGTGCAGTCAAAATAATAGTAAAAGTTGTTCATAATGATGAGTACAATGACCCCTTAGGAGGTTGTGCGTTATTTATGTTACGTCTTGTATTTAAATAAACATACGCTAGCTTTTCCATATTGGGTATTCCATGCATTTCCGCGTAGATCATGTAGTCATTGAAGTAATCTTTTATCCATTTGTCCAGGTCTGTTTTCAGTTTAGACAGGAAACTGCCTGAAAAATACACCTTATATGTTGGCTAAGAACAAATTTCAGAGTAATTACCTCCTACGTTATGGGTTTAAGACCAGAGTTCGAATCGGAAACAAAACTTAAGGCGCAACTAGTCGATACTTTTTTCATACAAATTTCGGGGGGGTTTTACTCCACTGTTACACATTGTACATCTAAAGTAAAACATGATATCGTTTTGTCTTATTATTAATTTTGTCTGTACAGAAGCAGAATAGTAAAAAACAAAGGCATTAAAAAGTTATGAGCCAACAAAGATTCGTTTTTCCTGCTAATTTTAACGCAACTTTGGGCGTAAATAAGTAATAAAAGAAGTATAAAATCTCAAAAACAAAGCTCGTTCCGACAAAGCTGAATTGTCGAAGATTATAATAAACTTTATTCGTAATTGATTTATGCAGTAGTTTTTTCATAAAACCCCACCTTCCAAAGGAGTTTTCGTATATTTTTACGCGCGCGGTTTAGTATGAATCGTCGTGCACTGTGTTTGTGTGACTAGACGTTATGCGTGTAGACTAGCTTCTAACTGCTCATCACTGGTGCTATCTCTGTCAGACACGATGCTAGGTGAGACAGCGTGCTTTTTGGCCGCGCCCGACTTCGACGACCCGAGTTCGAGCCCGCGACTAGTTGGCTCTTAAATCATTTTCGGGAGTAAGACTCCAGGCAGTCTAAATCAAATTTCCACGCAAGCTCCGCTCGAGCACGAAACTAAAAAGACTCTCAATTCTTATTTCGTTTATAACTAAAGTAACCATTGATCTAGAGAAAAAATATCTGGTGGCTGGATAATAAACCATATTTTCTTGCTGTGAATATTTATTTTAGACATAAAAGCCGAACCATCTTGTTTGTTTTTATAATTATCCTTAAAAAAGACGTGATTTTCGAATAAAAAATGTATCGACCGAAAATATTACAATTAGAAGAAGGAAAGATCCGATAAACCATGTACTAAAGTTTAATTTTGATTTTAGGTGTAACTGTTTCAGAATATTCATGCAAATTAACATAAAAATAATTGTAATTGCGTAACACTATCAGTACCAATTTCATTTTTCATTTTCATTTATTTATTCATTAACAATTAACATTGTGTTGAACATTACATATTAAAATATAATTTTGACTGTTCAACAAAATTCATTGCGTTATTTACGTTGTTAAGCAGACAATTTTTTCGAATATATGCAGCAATGGATTAGCAATGTACTTCAAAATCATTCAGATTGTGGTTGATAGTGTGTTACGCAATTAAGGTGCTGTTCTTGCTGCCACTTGGTACAATTTGACGACCATCTCTTCTAAGCGGTATTTTTCGTTAATCTGGGTAGTAATTTTATGATCAACTAGCTGCGCCCCGCGGTTTCAACCGCGTAAGTCTCGACCCCGTGTTAATATCGGGATAAAAGTAGCGTATGTCTTAATCCAGGGAGCTACCTCCATTTTATCAAAATTGGTCCAGCCGTTTGAGCGTTAAGAAGTAACAAACATACACACACACTCACTCACAAACGTTTGCCTTTATAATATTAGTGTGATAGTCAACCTGGTTATTTGCTATATCACTCTAAAGGCGTGTACGCACGAACGAACAAAACGTGTTAAACACGAACATCGAACACGAAACATTTGGTTCGTACACAGGGCTACAAGCTATACATTTCCAGTATAGGCTGATCTCGCATTGTGTAGGATTTCCGTACAATGAGAGGGCAGCGCGGACGTAAATAAGCAAACCGAACACGAACACCATACGAACACAGTTCGACTTGTGTTTACGCTGAACTACCCCGATCTCTTTAGTAGCCATGGATTCGCCGTTGGAAGTGGTGAGCTGTTGGATAGGTGGCTGAGAATTGATGCCGGCGCCGCGCCCTCACACCTTGAGTTCGATACGAACAATTGTTGCATCAAATTTCTCCGAACATCGTCCACACAGAAAAATGAAATTGGATCACCACGAAAATTTTTGACAAACATAGTGTTTGATGTTCGTTAGTGTTTAATACGCCATGCGAACAAAATGTTCGATGTTCGTTTTCACCATGTTCTTGTTCGTTCATGCGTACACGCCTTAAGGTTGAATGTCTCTTGCAGGTTATTTAAGGTAAGTTCTATTTTTGTTTGTGAAAGTTAGATAGTGTCAACCCTAGTGAAGTTTCAATTTCCTGGGAATTATTGTCAAACGTGGTAGACGTTCGTATACCTACCTAGCGTTCGCGTTACATTTTTGTGCTTCAACATCCAAGTGGATAGGAATGCCAGCATTATTTTGTAAGAATATTTTAATTTAAAAGAGTGTCCGTGAAGTTTCTTGGCCGTTCTTCTCCATAGGAACCTACTACGGTTTGGAATGGGCAACGGCTCAGTCGCAAAATTACCTCTTCGCAAAATGTCTACCGGACGCAAATTGTCTATTTCTCAGAATGTCTCTTTCGAAAAATGACCACTTCGCAAAATGTCCCTTTCGAAAAACACTATGACTACTCAGGCCCGAAAGAGATGTGGGTATGTAACACCAACGAATCAAAGACTGATTCGGAACCAGAGTCGTTGTTATTTCACGAGACATTACAGAAAGAGACATTCAGAGAAATTTACATTTTACGAAAGGGAAACTTTGTGGAGAAGTCATTTTGCAAAATGGACTTTTTGCGTCCGATAGACATTTTGCGAAGTGGTCATTTTGCAACTGAGCCATGTTTTGAGTTTGAGCACAGTGATTAATTCAAAATAAAAGGTAGGAATGTATTAAGACGATATTTAAAAATGTATAGTCACCCAAGTTTTCCTTTTCCACTTTTATTGCTGAACTTTCAATAGCTTGGTTTATGTACTGTAATTCAAGATATAGTTGTTAAAACACCAACTCAGATACAGTTGTGGAGAAAATATATCTCTAATGTAAAAAAAAAGTATACAGCATGCCGCTTTAAGGCCGACATTAATTTAATACACCTATACGGTTTCGCGTTTTGTTTTAACGAATATATTTTAATTTATTTAAACGTTATTATTCATTGCTTTATTAACAATTTTCTTAAATAGCATTTTGAAGCAACTTGTAAACTGTAGCGCAGCGGTCATTTGCCGGGGTCACGGATAATAACATCGCATCAATGAAGTTAGAATGAATAACGTGCTTAAAGCAGGCAAATTGAAGGAAAGAGAGAGCTGTACGTTTTATTTTTTTTTATTACTGGCCACTAGCACTACCCATGTGTTAAATTAATGTCGCCATTGTAGCGGCACGTTGTCTAAAAGTCTTTTAAAACATAGAAAAGATTGAATACCGTCATCAAGATATCGTCGACGAAAATCTCTGAGCTGACCAGTTCTATCAGAAGTCTGTCTTTAATCAACCTGTACCGACCTTCCATCTTGTATTTCACGTCTTTTAACAGAAATCTGAAATACCACAGTAACTCAAACTCTGGAAAAAGTATACATATAATGTGTAACGCAATTGAACAACTGAAAACATGAATAGGGGGGTTACGGAAGTTACCTATCTACATCATGTCCCAGAATTAACGCACAACCTCTTAAGGGGTCATTGTACTCATCATTATGAACAACTTTTACTGTGGGACCAAACCTGAAATCGCGAAAAAAAAATCTGCTGTTCCGAAGAATTTAAGTTCTCGGATCATAACTCGTCAAAATGATTTCAGGTTTGGTCCCATAGTAAAAGTTGTTCATAATGATGAGTACAATAACCCCTTAAGAGGTTGTGCGTTAATTCCGGGACATGATGTATATGTGGGCGTTCAAGCAAAAAGGTCCAGTAAAAACTGGCACATGTTTTTTTAATCAGACAATGAAACTCTGAAAAAGCTTGATTTGAGAAACAGCATTATCAAATTGGATATGCACGCAATGCAAACATGGCCATTCGTATCTTTTTGTTAAACTTTTCTCTTAAAATTTTTGGTACTTATAAACATCATATAAAGTCAGTTACTTTATGAACTTGTAGATAATTGGAAATTAATAATAATAATAATCAATTAAAATCGGAAATGCATTTTTTTTACCCAACTTTACAAAACTGCGTGTAATATATGCTCGTATGGTGCGATATCGTGGGCGCGACAGGCAGCGACAAAGAAATTGGTACTAGTGTCGCCTGGCACCCGCGATATCACGCCAGTCTGCAGGAGCCTTATCTCGGAAACGAAATGCCAAGAACTGGACCTTTCTGCTGGGACGCCTACGTACATTTACAAATGTAATTAAAATTTAATCATATTTTGTTTGTAAAAATACGGATTTCGGAAATGTTCTTATGAGCCTGTAAAAAAGGGAGTCTTGTACTTACTCAACTTGTCCGAAAGTTGGTGCGTATATGAGGATGGAGGGATCCTCTTCAGTTAGGGACCGTTCATAGGCTCCCTTCAGATGCAGGTCGTTCAGCGCCAAGTTGATCCTGACCATCATGTTGGAGAGATCGTTGTTCAACCAATTCACGCGGAAATACGTGTTGTTCCGAAGCTTCATGCGGTGGAAGAACCTGAATGGGGATTGAGTACCTCTTAGGAAAGTTTCCTCTTAGACAATTTCCTCTTAGACAATTAGTTCTGCCAAAAACCTGCCAAGTGCGTGTCGGACCACGCACAATAAAGGGTTCCGTAGTTGGGATGAATTTATCGCAAGAACAAACTTAACATTGTAGTTGAAAAACATGATCCCCATACATTCCAACTGCAAATGTACGCACAATATTGAGTGATTTACCATGCTATTTTAAGACCACAGACTTCTTATAAGTTTTCCTGTAATCTATGAGTAAAGAACTATTTTCTGTATTTTTATAAAAATTTTAGGCTCAGTAGTTTCGGAGATAAGGGGGAGGGATGGTCATTTTTCATCTAAGTTCTTAAATAATTTCAAAATGATGTATTTTAAAATTATAAAAAAAATATTTATTAAATCCTTAAAACAAGCCACAAGTCACACGGTACAGTCAGCAAAACTTAATTTTTTAATTTTATAATTTTCCCCCCAAAAGTGACCTCCATATTCAAAATTAATTTATTTACGTAACACGTCCGTGTTTGGGTCACAGAAGTTCATATGTGTATCAAATTTCAACATAATCGGTCCAGTAGATTCGGAGCAAATCAGCTGTGACAGACGGACAGACAGACACACGAGTGATCCTATAAGGGTTTCCTTTTGAGGTACGGAATCCTTAAAAGGTCGAAACGTTTTCTCCTACTGAGCAAGTGAGCATAGGGTTAATTCGATCGACCGATTCATGGAACTGACACCGTAACCGTAACAGGGACCGTACAACCACGGTTAAGGGTTAAGCCTTTCGAAGGGGTAACCCATTCAATGGGTTACCTTTATCATGGTGTAACCCATTGAAAGGGTTTTATACTAGAAACCCATTGAAAGGGTTACATGATAACCCATTGAATGGGTTTTATACTTGAAACCCAGTGAAAGGGTTACCTGATAACCCATTTCAATGGGTTCTATATTTTATTCTTCTATATTATACCTACCCTGTTCTGTACTTGAAACCCAGTAACATGAAAAAACATAATATTACGTTATTTCGATATCCGCCCAGCACGCGTAGCATAACCAATTCTATCTCTATTCTACCCAGGGACCATTTTGGTTACCATTTTAGAAAAACCCTATCGAAAACCCTTTCAATGTAAAGGGTTTTCGATAGGGTTTTTCTAAGCAGTTAATCAAAAACCCATACAGTGTGGGTAGTTTTGAATGGCTTAAATTAAGCCGTTCAAAAGGGTTACCCATACCGTATGGGTTTTTATCGAAAACCCTTTCAATGGGTTACCAAAATTTAATTTAAGCCGTTCATAAGGGATACCCTTATCGTATGGGTTTTTGTTTAACCGCTTAGAAAAACCCTATCGAAAACCCTTTCAATGGGTAACCAAAATGGTCCCTGAACCATAACATAAAAACCGTCCAAGTACGTGTGGGAGCCACGCACAATGGAAGGTTCCGTAGTTGTGATCAATTTGGCCCAACAACAAACCTAATATTGTAATTGAAAAACATGTTCTTCCAACTGCTAATGTAAGTCGGTCGACTATAATAGTCGTTAACTTGTAAAGCCTACCTAGCAGTTTTCGTTTTAACTTCGTTTTATTATATACTGCTGCCGTGAATTTTTTCACATATCTAAAAACAACCATTTAGCTTGCAGGACCCAAACACTTGACTCTAACAAGATAAGAAAAAAAAACATCCCCACTTTACGTGCAAGAGAGGTACCTACCCAAAAAAAAACATTTTCATCAAGATTTTATTTTACCACTTTGTCGGCATGATTAATGCCCATGCCAAATTACAGCTTTCTAGTACCTACTAAGAGCCTCTGAGCTAAGCCGCGGACAGACATATCTACGGGCATGGCGAAACTATAAGGGTTCCTTGTTGATTACGGAACCCTAAAAATGAGCTTTTATTCCTGTAAGGGTTTGGAGAGGTATGTAGTAGGTAACTACTCTTTTTTCCCAATTATATTGTCAGTTCCGTGAATCGGTCGATCGAATTAACCCTATGCTCACTTGCTCAGTAGGAGAAAACGTTTCGACCTTTTTTGCTGAATAAATCCCACAGAACTTGTCTAAGAGGAAACTTGTCTAAGAAAAACCGGCCAAGTGCGTGTTGGACCACGCACAATGAAGGGTTCCGTAGTGGGGATTAATTATCCTACGAACAAACTTAACATTGCAGTTGAAAAACATGTTCCCTCATACATTCCAACTGCAAATGTAAGTTTATACGCACAATATTGACAGATTTACCATGCTATTTTAAGATCATACACTTCTTATAGGATTTCCTGTAATCTATAAGTAAAGAACAATTTTCTGTATTATTTTCAAAATTTTTGGCTCAGTAGTTTTGGAGATAAGGGGGGGGGGGAATTTTCTGATTTGCCCCCTAAAAGTGACCCCCATATTCAAAATTCATTTATTTACGTTAGGCCTTTGCCCAGCAGTGGGACGGCGTAGGCTAAAAAAAAAAAAAAGCACGTCCGAGTTTGGGTCACAGAAGTCTATACGTGTACAAAACTTTTTTACAAAAAAAAACAACCGACTTCCAACAAAAACACAAAAAAGTGAAAAATAACTTTAATTTCGGAAGCACATAACATAACATCACGCCTTGTTTCCTCGAAGGGTAGGGCAGAGGTGTACTTGTAGTACACCCATATTTAATATTATATTTAATTTAATTTTGGAAGTCGGTGTCTTTGGTTTTGTATTTTCGTTTATGGCCACCGACTTCCGAAATTTTCACTTTTTAGTGGTACCTACCCCACACCAATTCGTATACTACTACTTGCTATGAAAACAACAGAGACAGGAAGTTTTATTTTACACCCCTTAAGGGGTTAAATCTTCAAAAATCTGTTTTTAGCGGTTACCTAATAACTATCTGTGTGCCAATAGCCCAATCAATTCAGTGATTTGAGCTTTGTGTTGATAGATCAGTCAGTAAGTCAGTCACTGTTTCCTTTTGTATGTATTAAATCCATAGTGTAATTCGACATGTTACGACGACCCCAAATAAATTGGGATTAGGGCAGGAGACTGCCGATGAAGTATTCAGGCTAAGTTTCAAGTTAATAGATCAACGAAAGAAGATTTTTTTCATACAAACTGTATCCACCCCCCTTTACACCCCCAAAGAGGTTAATTTTTAAAGTGGTTTGCGACTTTTCCATTATTTGACATAGAGGTTATACCAATTTTCGAGTTAATCAAGCCACGTAGTAAAATCCTCTCTTGTAAAATTGACTACCCCTTTTCACCCCGTTATGGGTAGATTTTCGAAAAACCCTGATACAAGTTATTCTTCATTTTTGGTCTTAAGTATAAATACTGAGTTTCGAGTTGATTGGACCGCGCGTTAAAATTCTTCTATACAAGCTTTGACATCCCATCCGTTGAAGATAAGTTAACAAAAAAATATAAACTTTATAATTTACTTACGTAAGTATTCGTCCAAGTTTCAAGTTTATTAACCCTAGGAATAAGATTTTTCATGCAAACAAAACCCTCCGTTTTCCACCCTTAAAGGTCAAATTTCCAAAAACCCCTTCTTAGCGGATGTTTACGTGCCAAATTTCAGGCCAATCTGTTCAGTGGTTTGAGCTGTGTTGATAGACCAATCAGTCACGGTTTCCTTTTATATGTACATATGGCTAGATATATATGTATTGAGAACCTCCTACTTTTTTGTAGTCGGTTAAAAATCATTTATAGCCAGAGTGCATGTCTTGACAATTCCAATAAGACCAAACACGGGTAGGATACATTGTTTTTTAACGGAGTTCCAGTGCCTACCATCCGGCTTCATCATCAGATCAGTTTGATGGTACCATTTTGATCAGAACTATTTATTTAAATTTGCTTCGCTTAACTATCTTAATCCAGATATCTCATCGCCACCCGTGAATTACGTATCACTGAGAAGTTCCGGTGGCCATCTGTGGCCTTCTTCATCTGTTCCACTTCACCAAATTATACTTTCTGAATGCAAATGATTGACTTGTTGATGAAAATATAAAAATTGCTATAGGTATGCCTATAATATTTGAGGAGTTCCCTCAATTACTCATGGATCCCAAGATCAGAACTGGATTTTGAAAAAAATGGGACCAATCTGGAAGTATATCCTTTCAATTAAAAAAATAATTTTCCAAATCGGTTCATAAACGACGGAGTTCTGAGGTAACAAACATTAAAAAAAAAAAAATACAAAAAAAAAAAAATACAGACGACTTGAGAACCTCCTCCTTTTTGTGAAGTCGGTTAAAAATTTCAACGTAATCGGTTCAGTAGATTCGGAGCAAATCGGCTGTGACAGACGGACAGACAGACAGACACACGAGTGATCCTATAAGGGTTCGTCTTTTCCTTTTGAGGTACGGAACCCTAAAAATTGTCTAAGAGGCCTCTGCGACTTGGCTTCGGCCCCTCGTACGCCTTCCAAAGGTCTGGGACCCCAGGGTCGCGAGATAGGTCAAAAAACATATAAAAATAATATATTCTTTAATTCGGACTACACATACAAGTACACAGCGACGTAATGACGGAGCCAGTATTTATAGAGAAATTCATATTTCTATAGAAAATACCACCTTTTTCAAGAACTCATTATCCGCATGAATTTCCTCGCAGTAAGTGTTTAATACTACGTCCCACGCACAACTGAAGAGATCACGTAAAATTCCTGGCATATGAATTTCTACCGATATGACGTTCAGCTGATAAAAGATGTAGGTCGTGTTCATGCAGGTCGTTTACTTATCTTACTGGGATAATCTCATGTTCGACGATTTTCGAAAAGCTTGTAGTAGGTATACATGTACACACGGCTACACAACAAGCTATACAAATCCAGTTTAGGCTGATCTCGCATTGTATAGAATATTGTTACAATAAGAGGCCAGCATATACTGGAAATATATGCTGGCCCGTTTGGTACCAGACGTAAAGAATAGCACCATCCCATTTCTTCCCGTGGGTGTCGTAAAAGGCAACTAAGGGACTTACTAGAGAGTGGGCAGCAGCGTTCTCTATGCATTTTAACACCATACTGCGATCGCCAACCCACCTTCCAAGCGTGGCGATTATGGCAAAACCTAGGGGAGACCTATGTCTTTTCGGCTGAAATGATGATGATGATGATGATATACTGGAAATGTATACAATGTGTAACTGAATTGATACACATTATGAAAGTAGTTTGTTCAGAATTGTTTACTGAATCAATTTCTGTAATTTTTAATATAGCTACGTAATTTCTTATCCCAAAAATAATAAAAACTACGTAAATTACAGTCCCACTTTCACTGTACAGTCAAAACAAACCAAAATGGACGAAGAACCTACGACTGTGTGTGTGCATAGATTTGTAATGTGACCACAATTTTCTCCTACAATCAGTACCTAGGTATAACTAATTTAATTAATAAACAATGTTTTATACATAAATATAAAAAAATCAGTGTATGTATTATGATTATAACATCATTATCTAACTCTCTATCTTGGGGTGTTTGGTGGTGTGCGTTAATTCCAGGATATGTTGTTTACGGTTGGTGACTGTTAAAATTACGTAGGCAACACTTCACCCTTGGTTGAATTTTTACTAATGTGCAACGAGATTAAAAACTAGCAAAAAAGTTGCCACTTTTTTTCTTAAAAAAAAAAAAAAATCAGGTGAAACCCATTTTACACAAAATAAAATTTCACAATACTGCAACAGAATAAAAATAAAATATCAAACGCAATTAAAATAAACGCATGAGATTAAAATAAATTGTATAAATAAAAAAATAAAAATCTTAAAAACAATCAGATTAACTAGTAAATATAGTCCACTCCAATATGGTCACTTATGACTATATATGTCTGTTACAGCATTGTCGTATGTAGGGCAGTCAAAACGCTCAGTGATCATAGCCAGGACAGTATTGGAGCTGGCCCGCATCCTGCGCACTAAGGACACGCACCGTTTGCGCATGGTCATGGTTTTAAGACATAAGCTAACGGTGTCAGCCACGGAAATTCTATACAATGCGAGATCAGCCAAAACTGGATATGTATAACTTGATATGTAGCTGTGTGTATATAATAAAGAGCATTCTTATTCATATAAATGATCGCGTACTCGCGTAGTCCCGCGGCAATTTACATGGGGTATGAGTCCAGCTTGCCCAAATTGCGTGCCTTGTTATTGGAGCAAAGTACGGACTTGTAGCCTTGTTATGTAAACTTACAGGACAGATTCGGGCATCCTCAGCATACAAAAGCCGCCGAGGTTCATACCCGACGGAATCATCCACGTCTGGTGATGATGCGCGAACGACTCCCGGAGTGCCACCCCTCTTGATCGTTTGAACCCCTGAATATAAAATAAGACTGCGTTACACGTTTACACAACAAAAAACAAGTAGGTACTTATTATTTCTTTCAGGAGCCTCGTAGACTAATACACTCGTTAATAAAAAAGTCAATTAAGTTTATCGTGAAAGCGTTAAAATTTCGAAAATTTTAGGCAAGTAACTATTTACTGAGGCTTAAGTACCAGAAGAGTCAGAGATCGCAAAAACCTTTTCCCATACATTTCGTGGGAAATGAGGCTCCAACTTACTTTTTAGGGTTCCGTACCTCAAAAGGTAAAAACGAAACCCTTATATGATCACTTCGTTATCAATAACGCAATATATATTGTCTTTGGTCCCTGGCTCTGACATCTGGCAATGCACAAGATTGTCTTTAATCCGATTGGAATACAGAATATCTAGGTTCCCAAATATATATTTTGAATGGACACTGATTTAAACAAGAGTTATGAGAAAAATAAGTTATCTATAGAAATTTTAAATTCCTCACATCTCGTCTTTATATCATTGTCCTTTCAAAATATATATTTGGAAACATAGATATTCCGTAATCCAATCGAAATAAATACACACTACCTTAAGAATATGTTTGATTTACAAATTATTTTGGTATTACGTTTGTATGAACCACGCATGCTACGCCGGCCCCTTAACAAGTTAATGCCCACCTATACATAAAGTAAACTTACATCAATCATTGATTGATCAAAATCGGTTTCCATCAGCGATTCTTGGACTTGATTTCGAACATTGGCATAGCGGGCTGTAAATTAAAATAACTGTTGAGTTGAGAAGAAAGAAAGTATTATGAGATAAGGAGATAATAAATAAAAGTTTATTCAGGTAAAACGGTAAAATACTAAAAAAAACCGCTTAAATCTACGTAAAATTCTATTGTGTTATGTGCCTGAACTAGGTTATCCTGTGTTTCAGGCGAGGCAAGGTATAATATTTCTAAATAATCACATTAATTATAAAAATCTAGTCATCGAATAGGTATTTAAAAAGGTGTAAATAGTACAAAAAAGTCGTACCCTATCCTATCCTTCCTATTGTAGTAATGTAGGATGTGTTTATTAATGATTTTTATGGCATCAATGATTCACAGCAATGGTGGCCCAGTGGTAACGGCCTCGAGTTACGAGTGGGTTATGGTCGTGGGTTCGAACCCGCTTTACTTTGTGTAAATTATTTTCATCACCACTGCTCTCAAAACGGTGAAGGAAAACATCGTGAGGAAACCGGCATGTCCTTTAGTTTTACTAAACATTCGAAGACTTGTGACATCCACCAACCCGCACTGGGCCCATGTTTTGGATTATGGCCCAATCCCTGTCTCAGAGGAGAGGAGACCTGTGTCCCAGCAGTGGGAACATTATAGGCTGATTATGTATGTGTCATGTAATGATTCACAACAAACTGCCAGATGATATATAAAAGTTATCAATATGCCACAATGAAGAAACTACACAAAGAAGGTAGATTTTTTTATTCGGGTTAATTCCCGAAGCCCCAAAAATGCCCCACTAAAAATTGTGGCGTCTATTAATGAAATGCCTATTGATTTGTGCCCTCAACTGGTGAGCACCTTAATGACAGAACGGTCAAGTCTGGCCAAGGAATATACTACTCTCTAACGAGAGAGTCTGGCAAACGAAAGCATGTCCTGAGAAAACGCGGCAAATTCAAAAAGTCTTTATGTGGTATTACTACCTATATTTTAATATGCAATATTTTCGTTATATTATTTGGGTATTTCACAGTAATTTGAGTTTTATTTTGGGTGAATAACTACGAAAATTTAGGTTTTGGGACAATCTAAAGTTATAATTTTTATCCTGATGGTTGATGGTATCTGCTAAAAGTGAAACAAAACGCAAACGCATTGGCAGTAATTTTGTGTTTTTTTTTATGTCAATAACAACGCAATGAGAATTTAGGATGCAAGAGCGAGGCTAGCGAGCTTGAGACTTGGATGCCCCAAGTCCTCTCGTTAGAGAGTAGTATATTCCTTGCCCAAGTCTCAGAGCGATCGAAGCGAGCGAACAAAGACCCCGCCATCCCCTTCGAACCTAACCTGTCTGAGTCGGGGTGGCCCAAGTCCCGACACATCCCGACTTAGTAAAAAGGAAATGAGAACTTAGAATGCAAGAGCGAGCGCAGCGATCTTGGGACTTGGGGACCACGAAAAGTAAAGCGCGCCTGGGTTCGAACTCATCACTAACTCGTAAGTCAGGGCCTTATCTTGTCCTTTATGAAATATATATTGTAACTAAGCTCACAAATGAATCCAAAGTCTATTTAAATTGTTAGGATAGATCTATGATTACATTACCATAGACTTATGATAGTATTATGTCTAAAAATCAGCTTTTCCCTACATGTATGTTAAAATAACTCGTCAAAATGTAGATCCCTACATTTTGACGAGTTATTTTAACATAAATGTAGCTGATTTTTATTTGGTGATTTTAGGTTTGGTCCCATAGTAACAGTTGTTCATAATGATGAGTACAATGACCCCTTAAGAGGTTGTGCGTTAATTCCGGGACATGTTGTATATCCATTCACCCCGGTGATAGAACCATTATACGTTACCGTCAATATCGTCCATAATCTTGAAGTGCTCTGCCGCGTTGAGACTCATCCAGCAGTTGGATGTAGGAACTTCGGAATCAAAATCAGTATGGCCATTGTCACCGGTGCCGTCGATCGTATTCTCTGTGAACAATATAAGGTAATAGTAGAAACAATAGTCTATTTAATCATTAAAATAATGAGCGAAGGTAGTCTTAGGAGAAAGACCACGAGCGCTATCTATGACAGCGAAGGTGTGAATGAATGAATGAATGAAATGCGTACCTCAGCGTGGTTAAACCAGACTCGATTACTCGAATGAGCTCAAAGATTCACACTAGCCCCTGGAGCCTCATGTTTCATAGGACAGAGACCATTGTATAACAAAGAGTAGACTGAGGCGCGCGATAATGGTAAGGAAGACAAGCCCTTGGCATATGGAAAATATATTAGAGCCGTACCTGATATGCATCCTAATCTATGACAGCGAAGGTGTGACCATGAAAATTATATTATTTGCCCAAAGAGTTTTGTTTCTTGGTTAGGTATAATTAATTACGAATTATAAATAATGAGACGCGGTGAATTATTACAAGCGATATCCTAAGTCTATATTTTGGTAAAAAAGAACAAATAGAAACTTATAATGTAACTTAGTTGCCTTAAAAATTAATGTAACTTAGTTGCCTTAGAATTCATAGTCTACATTGCGAGATGGAGAAATGTAAAGGTTCAAGGAATCTTACCTTCGTCCATAGACTCGTCCTCAAACTCGTCTTCACTTGAGCCTAACACTAAAATATAGAAAAAAACAAAAATAAATAATAGAAGTACGTCTTTCATATTTATTATCTTCACTAGCTTCAGAGTTTTATAATTTCTCACTTCGTTGGTCAAATCATTTAGTTTTCTTATCTACAAACGACTTTCTTTCAGTCATAAATCAGCCATTCCAATTAAAATGTTTCGTAACTTTATAATTTAATTATCAATGATAATTTTTATGTAAAAGGTTTGTGAAATTCAAAACCAATTTACCTAAGAGTAAACGTTGGAGATGTATTGTCTGTTTTTTTTATTTGCAAGCTTTTTTTTATGTGAAGTTAGCGCTAAAGCTGAACCAATTCATAGGATAATTAAAGATTATTTTAATAGTGGTATGATTTTTTTTGCAATTTGTAACCGACTATTAAGTTTATTTTTCATAACCTAAAAACAAATATTTTACAGAGTCCGTCCGAAGATTCAGGAAGGAATGGGAGAATCACAGGAAACCTATGGAACATGCAATATTAACAGTAAGTGTATAAATAAAAAATTTTTTGAAGACAACGCATACAACATGATTAAAGCGACGACGACGACGGCACGGTTGGCGCAGTGGTTAAGCGATTGACTGCTGCACTGCGTGTCGCGGGTTCGATTCCCGCCCGCAGCAAATATTTGTATGACCTACAAGTAGTTGTTTCGGGTCTGGCTGTTTGTGTTTGTGAGTTTAAATGTTTGTAAACGCACCCACGATACAGGATAAATTTCTAATGTGGGGCAACGTTATTTAACTAAAAAAAAAAAAGAAAAAGAAAACACTAGTTTTTTGTTATGCAAGGCTGCAAAGTTGATTTTTGGCGTGAGTACTTGTATGGGATCCTGGGCATAGCGAGGGTTTCAAAGGTACGAGATGCAGAATAACTTTAATATTATATTTAATTAAATTTCGAAAGTCGGTGGCCATAAACGAAAATACAAAACCAAAGACACCGACTTCCGAAATTAAATTAAATATTCAATGTTTTTTATCCGCGTTAGACATAACTTTACAAATTAATTTCACTATGTAATATAGAAATAATCTAAAATATTCACATATAATAAATTAATTAAATATTAATTATTATTATTATTACTACATTTAATTAAATATTATATTAAATGTGGGTGTACTACAGGTACACCTCTGCCCTACCCTTCGAGGAAACAAGGCGTGATGTTATGTTATGTGCTTCCGAAATTAAAGTTATTTTTCACTTTTTAGTGTTTTTGTTGGAAGTCGGTTGTTTTTTTTGTAAAAAAGGTTTTTATTTTTCACTTGTTAGTGGTACCTACCCCACACCAATTCGTATACTACTACTTGCTATGAAAACAACAGAGACATGAAGTTTTATTTTACACCCCTTAAGGGGTTAAATCTTCAAAAATCTGTTTTTAGCGGTTACCTACGTCATAATAACTATCTGTGTGCCAAATAGCCCAATCAATTCAGTGATTTGAGCTTTGTGTTGATAGATCAGTCAGTAAGTCAGTCACTAATTCCTTTTGTATGTATTAAATCTATAGTGTAATTCGACATGTTACGACGACCCCAAATAAATTGGGATTAGGGCAGGAGACTGATGATGAAGTATTCAGGCTAAGTTTCAAGTTAATAGATCAACGAAAGAAGATTTTCTTCATACAAACTGTATCCATCCCCTTTTACCCCCACAGAGGTTAATTTTTAAAGTGGTTTGCGACTTTTCCATTATTTGATATAGAGGTTATACCAATTTTCGAGTTAGTCAAGCCACGTAGTAAAATCCTCTCTTGTAAAATTGACTACCCCTTTTCACCCCGTTAAGAGTAGCTTTTCGAAAAACCCTGATACAAGTTATTCTTCATTTTTGGTCTTAAGTATAAATACTGAGTTTCGAGTTGATCGGACCGCGCGTTAAAATTCTTCTATACAAGCTTTGACATCCCATCCGTTGAAGTTAACAAAAAAATATAAACTTTATAATTTACTTACGTAAGTATTCGTCCAAGTTTCAAGTTTATTAACCCTAGGAATAAGATTTTTTATGCAAACAAAACCCCCCGTTTTCCACCCTTAAAGGTCAAATTTCCAAAAACCCCTTCGTAGCGGATGTCTACGTGCCAAATTTCAGGCCAATCTGTTCAGTGGTTTGAGCTGTGTTGATAGACCAATCAGTTACGGTTTCCTTTTATATGTACATATGGCTAGATATATACAACCTGTTTTTTTTATATCCCATAACTCTAGGGTTATATTCTGTAGGTAAAAATAATACTAAAACTCCTAGAATAGGTGGTCCAAAAATGCATCGTTTCGGATATATCATCAATCATAATTAAATTAGGTCAAAAATTTTCACCAGTATGACGAATCTTTACTTTTGCGAGGTTGCCAAACTTCGCAGTAGTGTAGTAAAATAAATAGTAAAATAAAATATGTAGGTATGTTGGTATCGGGGCTTCCCGGTGGCAGCTAGTGAAGGGAAAGCTACCTTGTCGACGTTGTCATATTTCACGTAAGGGTGTTTTACATTAATAATCGTGACTTTGCCGAATTATTTTGTATGAAAAATGAAAAAAAAAAATAACGAAGGATTGGAACATAACTCATACTCATATGCCAGTTGATTCTTTGATATGGCCTCAATCATACCCTAGAGTTATGGGATAAAAAAAAAACACGTTGTATATATTGAGAACCTCCTCCTTTTTTGTAGTCGGTTAAAAATCATTTATAGCCAGAGTGCATCTCATGACAATTCCAATAAGACCAAACACGGGTAGGATACATTGTTTTTTAACGGAGTTCCAGTGCCTACCATCCGGCTTCATCATCAGATCAGTTTGATGGTACCATTTTGATCAGAACTATTTATTTAAATTTGCTTCGCTTAACTATCTTAATTCAGATATCTCATCGCCACCCGTGAATTACGTATCACTGAGAAGTTCCGGTGGCCATCTGTAGCCTTCTTCATCTGTTCCACTTCACCAAATTATACTTTCTGAATGCAAATGATTGACTTGTTGATGAAAATATAAAAATTACTATAGGTATGCCTATAATATTTGAGGAGTTCCCTCAATTACTCATGGATCCCAACATCAGAACTGGATTTTGAAAAAAATGGGACCAATCTGGAAGTATATCCTTTCAATTAAAAAAATAATTTTCCAAATCGGTTCATAAACGACGGAGTTCTGAGGTAACAAACATTAAAAAAAAAAAAAAAAAACAAAAAAAAAAAAATACAGACGACTTGAGAACCTCCTCCTTTTTGTGAAGTCGGTTAAAAAAAAACCTTTCCACGCTAGCGGATAAAATGCACTTTCGCACTCAGATTTCGAATACGATAGACAGAATCTTTCCAAGATTGTAAGGTGAAAAAAAAATAGTACACTTGTAATCTTGGATGTACATAGTATCTACAGCAAGTTATACTATGTACGTACATTATATAAAAATTAATAATAATTCACTTTTTTCCAGGCTATAACAGAAACCGTTGGCTTACCTGGAATGAACGTGTATATCAAGAAATTTAAAGAAAAACTAGCTACTGGATTCTTCCACAATGATAATCAAGTCAGACTGTTAGTATGGTCTGTTCCAAATGTATCTGATAAAACAAACCTTGTTCAGGTTAAATTATTACTACTACTACACAACATATAAAAAAATAAAATTATGTTTATTTATCTCCACAAATTACATCATAAATTAGTACGTTCATACATTGCGTACTTGCGCATCGGGCCGTCAATACCACAAGCTAAGGCCACCAAAGTCACGGGCTTTTTATTTATATGATTGTGTTTAAAAGAGACCGCCTGTCAGTCTCTAAATAAATTGAGAAAAAAACTCACTTTACTTCCAGAATATTAAGCGACTTAAACCTAGATGATATACCTCGTTGTTGGCTGCCCGAGGTGCAGTTATCCCTGGCTTCCAACGTGCTGAAGATCCAAACATCCTTTAGTAAAATGATCATACATGCTGACTACACGCTGGTTCGGAACAAGTCTGATATTATCTACGAGGCGAAGGACCAGGATCAATTCCAGTCATCACCTTTTCTGTTTGAACAAGTTCATGATGTTGGAAAAGTTGCGTAAGTGAACGAGATCATTTCACCCTGAATATGATAAATTATTTATTTATGTTAAGGCGGAAACATACTTACGTGTCGTGTCGTGTCGTGACGTGGGAGAACCAATCAAACGAATCTATTCAGGACTACGTCAAATCACAACCGAGTTTTGTTTGGCTAACACTGCGTCAGAAGGCGTCACGACACGACACGACACGTTAGTATGTTTCCGCTTTTTGTAGATCTATACAGTAGTAGATTATTATACAAGGGGCTAAAATTACCCATTGTATCAAAATCAAAATCAAAAGTCATTTATTCAAACTAGGCTGAGAATCAGCACTTTTCGAACGTCAAAAATTACATGAGACAGTCCCCCAAAAACGCCCACCCTTCACCACTTCCTAGTGCTTTAGCTGGGAAGAAGAAGTGGCGCAACAAACTCCCCAGCAGCACAGTTATACAATACAATATAAAATAATTTGCATTACGCAACACAAAACGTTAAATTAAATTATTTGCCTTATGTTAGCTAGCACACACCATTATACAAATATATATATATATATATATATATAATAATCGTCGAAAACTATACTCAAGCAGAAATAACGTAAACAAAACGTATCTAAATAAAAGCCTCCAGGCATAATGGACGTGCCCGCTTAAATAAAGCTACAGCTATAACTCGAAGTCACAAATGATAAACTAGCACCATCGAAGTAAAATAAAAACAGTTAATTATTAATAACAATAACAAAACCATGGTCAGCAAGACGACCAGTCACCACAAGCAGCACCCGTTCACGAGCATAACGCAAAGATTAGCCATCACCCCCCTCGCCATATTTGAGGGAAGGAGGCAACCCGACCCCCGACGCTACCGCAAGCAGTGACATCTAAGGGAGCATGACGAACTTGCTGCCGGTTGCTCAGGCAAGAATAAAGTGATCAATTTGTTAAGGTCGCTAGCTAACCACTTATTGCAATACAACTCATAAAAGAACATTGTAATGAGTAGATTTTGTCACTAATAAATTAAAATAAATTGACTTAGACAGTCAAATAAAATAAACAAATATAGGAACTCATATAGCCTGTTAGTAGGGAATCTATCTGCAGAAAGAACATGAACATTGTCTTGAGTTAATCACAGCGACCAACTGTTCTTATCGTTTAAGTAGTCGTTGATAGAATAGTATGCCTTTGAACAAAGATTGGATTTAACAACAAAGATTGGATGCGAGGTAGGTTTATTCCCGAGCTATAACGAGGGAGTAAATAGAAACCGAGTTATAATGGGTTTTTAGCGCCGTGTGTTACCTTCTACTTTTCACTGCGATTATTGCGAGAAAATAAAATAACCTAATTCATTACACCTTGACGGCAACAGATTGAAAATTATTTCTTTTCCTTTCTCTTCCACCTGCAAATACGGGTCTACATTCTCACTAGATGATGACATTTTCACTGTTGTAAAATAAATTACGGTCACCAATTCAATTTGTAATAAGAGTAAAGTGTTCGATTCCCGGGGCGGGTTTTCATTAGGAATATCTCAATAGCAGCCAGTATAGGTAATAGTACCTACACCCCAAAAATAGTCTTCCCAAAAATGGTATTCCCCAAAAATGGTATTCCCCAAAAACCTATGGGTGTGATTTCCCTCCGTTCTTGTTCTCTATAATCATTCTGTGTTCTTTCAGGATAACGATAGAAGATTGCAAATTATCAGGTTTTATAATGACGACGTTAAACGGAGACTCAGTTAACCTGGGATACGACCACTTCAAATTTTTAAACTGCCAATATACTGTTGAGGTAAATATTCATCTATTCTTTTTTAGGGTTCCGTACCCAAAGGGTAAAACGGGAACCCTGTTACTAAGGCTCCGCCGTCTGTCTGCCTGTCCGTCTGTCACCAGGCTGTATCTCATGAACCGTGACAGTTAGACAGTTGAAATTTTCACAGATGATGTATTTCTGTTACCGCTATAACAACAAATACAAAAAAAAACAGGATAAAATAAATATTTAAGGGGCTCCCATACAACAAACGTGATTTTTTTGCTCGTTTTTGCTCTATATTGATAACGGCAACAGGTAGACGCTTGAAATATTCATAGAATATTTAGATATATATTCACTTTAAAAATAAATAATTAAATTAAAATAAAACAAATATTTAAGGGGGGCTCCCATACAATAAACGTGTTTTTTTTTTGGCATTTTTATAGATAATGGTACGGAACCCTTCGTGCGCGAGTCCGACTCGCACATGGCCGGTTTTTTATAGTTTCTTTTATTATTTACATTCAACTCTTTCAATTATCTAAGCACAGTTTTAAAAATAAGGATCTAATAACGGAGAAGCTCGTGGCTAAGTTATAACAGCCACATAGGTCGATCCATCAGGTTTGCTACGCTTGCCGGGGTTGGTCCGTGGATACCATCCATTCATGGATCTTTGACAGTCATTCGGGATCGTCAGAAGCCCAAAAGTCTGACAACCAGTCTTACCAAAGGGTATCGTGTTACCCAGTAACTGGGTTGTGGAGGTCAGATAGGCAGTCGCTCCATGTAAAATACTGGTAGTCAGCTACATCCGGTTAGACTGGAAGCTGACCCCATGCAACATAGTTGGGAAAAGGCGGGCAGATTGTGTTTTAAAAATAATGTTCAAATAAAGTTGAATCAAGTTGAATAGCACACAATACATGTCTGTATTTTTAAAGAGTAGGTTTTAAGGGTTGGGCAGAGGTGGGTATACTACAGGTACACCTCTGCCCAACCCTTCGAGGAAACAAGGCGTGATTATGTTATGTGCTTCCGTAATTAAAGTTATTTTGCACTTTTTAGTGTTCTTGTTGGAAGTCGTTTGTTTTTTTTGTAAAAAAGTTTTTATTTTTCACTTTTTAGTGGTACCTACCCCACACCAATTCGTATACTACTAGCTATGAAAACAACAGTAACAGGAAGTTTTATAACATCATCAACATACACCAAGTGGATTAAATACGTATTATTGAAGAGTTAGCTGTAAATCTGTAATGTATATGAGACCGCGCAAGCTTCCTGCTCTACCAAATAAAAGAATTATAAAAATCAGTTCATAAACAAATAAGTTATGCCTGAACATATATAATACTAGCTTTTGCCTGCGGCTTCACCCGCGTAGATGTCAGAAAAAATCTCACGGGATCCGGGATTTATAAGTACCGACCCTACATAAAAGGACCCCTAGTGCAAAATTTTACGTCGCTCCCAGTAGTTTGGGTTGTGCGTTGATACGTCAGTCAGTCAATCAGTCGGTCAGTTTCTCCATTTATTTATACAGATAGATTTGTTATTTAAGCCAATACTCGTATAAAATAATAATAAATTAGGACATATTAGTTTTTTTTTGTTCTTCGAGTGTAATATTTCAAAATTGTTGACCTTTAGAAGAACAACGTCCTGACAAACCTTGAAAATGACACCATATTGATTTGTAGCCTATTTACCTTTTTACACCTCCAGAAGAGGCTGTTTTTTTTAAAACATGAAACACGTTTTATTTATTTGTTGACACGAGTAACCCTGCGAATTGTCGAATTGATACAATTGATATGATTTCTCCATACAAGTTGTGAAACCCCGTTACACCCCTTTAGGGGTTGATTTTCAAAATTCTGTTGTCAGCGGTTACCTACGTCATAATAACTATCTGTGTGCCAAATTTTAGGCCAATCCATTCAATGATTTGAGTTTTGGGTTGATAGATCAGTCAGTAAGTCAGTCACTGTTTCCTTTTGTATGTATTAAATCTATAGTGTAATTCGACATGTTACGAGGACCCGGAATAAATTGGGATTAGGGCAGGAGACTGGTGATGAAGAATTCAGTCTAAGTTTCAAGTTAATAGATCAACGAAAGAAGATTTTTTCATACAAACTGTATCCATCCCCCCTTTACACCCCCAAAGAGGTTAATTTTTAAAGTGGTTGGCGACTTTTCCATTATTTGACTTAAAGGTTATACCAATTATCGAGTTAATCAAGCCACGTAGTAAAATCCTCTCTTCTAAAACTGACTAAGTACCCCTTTTCACCCCGTTATGGGTAGATTTTAGAAAAACCCTGATACAAGTTATTTTTCATTTTTGGTTTTAAGTATAAATACTGAGTGTGAGTTGATCGGACTACGCTTTATAATTCTTCTATACAAGCTTTGACATCCCATCCATTGAAGTTAAGATAACAAAAAAATACAAACTTTATATTTTATTTACGTAAGTGTTCGTCCAAGTTTCAAGTTTATTAACTCTAGGAATAAGATTTTTCATGCAAACAAAACCCCCCGTTTTCCCCTCTTTAAAGGTCAAATTTCCAAAAACCCCTTCTTAGCGGATGCCTACGTCATAATAACTATCTGTGTGCCAAATTTTAGCCCAATCCATTCAATGATTTGAGTTTTGGGTTGATAGATCAGTCAGTAAGTCAGTCACTGTTTCCTTTTGTATGTATTAAATCTATAGTGTAATTCGACATGTTACGACGACCCGGCATAAATTAGGATTAGGGCAGGAGACTGATGATGAAGAATTCAGTCTAAGTTTCAAGTTAATAGATCAACGAAAGAAGATTTTTTCATACAAACTGTATCCATCCCCCTTTTACACCCCCAAAGAGATTAATTTTTAAAGTGGTTTGCGACTTTTCCATTATTTGACTTAAAGGTTATACCTACCAATTATCGAGTTAATCAAGCCACGTAGTAAAATCCTCTCTTCTAAAACTGACCAAGTACCCCTTTTCACCCTGTTATGGGTAGATTTTAGAAAAACCCTGATACAAGTTATTCTTCATTTTTGGTTTTAAGTATAAATACTGAGTGTGAGTTGATCGGACCACGCTTTATAATTCTTCTATACAAGCTTTGACATCCCATCCATTGAAGTTAAGATAACAAAAAAATACAAACTTTATATTTTATTTACGTAAGTGTTCGTCCAAGTTTCAAGTTTATTAACTCTAGGAATAAGATTTTTCATGCAAACAAAACCCCCCGTTTTCCCCTCTTTAAAGGTCAAATTTCCAAAAACCCCTTCTTAGCGGATGCCTACGTGCCGAATTTCAGCCCAATCTGTCAGTGGTTTGAGCTGTGTTGATAGACCAATCATCACGGTTTCCTTTTTTTTGTTTTTTTAAAAATCGTTGCCCCACACTAGGAATTTCTCCAGTATTGTGGGTGCGTTTACAAACATTCACATACACAAACAGCCAGACCCGAAACAACTACTTGTAGGTCATACAAATATTTGTTCCGTGCGGTGGGAATCGAACCCGCGACACGCAGAGCAGCAGTCAATCGCTTAACTAACTGCGCCAACCGTGCCGTCAACTGTGTATATAAGACCTCTAGAAGACTCCTCCTTTTTTGAAGTCGGTTAAAAATCATTTATAGCCAGAGTGCATCTCATGACAATTCCAACAAGACCAAACACGGGTAGGATAGATTGTTTTATAACCGAGTTCCAGTGCCTACCTTCCGGCTTCATCATCAGATCAGTTTCGATCATCAGATCAAATTTGCTTCGCTTAACTATCTTAATCCAGATATCTCATCGCCACCCGTGAAATACTTATCATTGAGAAATTCCGGTGGCTATCTGTGGCCTTCTTCATCTGTTCCACTTCACCAAATTATACTTTCTGAATGCAAATGATTGACTTGTTGATGAAAATATAAAAATCGTTATATGTATGCCTATAATATTTGAGGAGTTCCCTCAATTACTCATGGATCCCAACATCAGAACTGGATTTTGATAAAAATGGGACCAATCTGAAAGTATATCCTTTCGAATAAAAAAAGAATTTTCCAAATCGGTTCATAAACGACGGAGTTCTGAGGTAACAAACATTAAAAAAAAAAAAAAAAACAAAAAAAAAAAAATACAGACGACTTGAGAACCTCCTCCTTTTTGTGAAGTCGGTTAAAAATGATAATACATCCCATGTTCAATACTTGTGCTCTGCCCACAGTAAAAATCTCCGTTCCACCAACAATGGTATTCTACGATGTCCTTCTCACCGCTCTGGTTTCATTCACTCTAAGAGGTTGGCAGAATCATCCCAGCGTTGATTCGTTTTCTCCTCCACCAATCGTTATTTCTCCTGACACTTTTTATTTTGTTTATAAGTATGTATGTATGTATTAGTATATATTTTTGATTTTCGAGTTATCTATCCCCTATGTTGCACCTACCGTGTTTTGTCTCTGCATCACCCTAAGGTTGACTGGTAGAAAATGCCTCAGGCATTAAATCCGCCTTTGTACAGTATTTTTTTTACTTGTGCATGAAGTTTTAATAAATAAATAAATACATAATGTCATCGAGTGAAAGTTGAGAATATTTCATTGATGTATTAAATAGGAAGATAGGCCACTCTCTAACATCACGTAAAATGGACCCGATGTCGTGTGTCATGTGCTCGACAACCGAAATAGATAGACATATTACGCGGGCTATAGCGGGAACGAGATCGCAATAATGGTCACTGTTACGTACCCATAAAGACTCGCAAACAAACTACGATTCGGGTATTCCCCGCAAACCGGGAGTAATGTAGGTCGATTGTGTCCTTTCCCCTAATTTATGCGGTCCACATCGAGGAGCGCGTACCATATCTTCCTATATAATACATCAATGGAATATTTGAATATAATATTGTATCAATAAACCTTTATTAGCTGGGTGAGGTTACACAGCTGCAGATTATTTCTAACTAGCCTCTGCCCGCGACTTCGTTTGCGTGTTTCTTGTTTTAACATAAAATATATCCAATGACACTCGGCAATACTGTAGCTACACATTAGTGAAAGAATTTTCGGAGTCGGATCAGTAGTTCCGAAGATTACCCCCTACAACCAAGGCCGTCAAAAACACTTTTCTGTTATGATTTTATATTATTTTTACTATTGCTATTCGGTACAAATCAAATACATGTTATTAACGGTTTTAAGAAGTAGAACTTAGGTAGGTACTTTATTAAATAAAATCCTGCAGGTTTGTATTACTAAAAAAAAAAAAGTGCGTTATTGAGTGCAAGTGTTCAATCAGCCTTCCGGAGCCCCGTGTGCCCTTATGGTAAAGACGGTACTGCCTTGTAGGCAGTACCCTCACAAACATTACCTCTTTATAATATTAGTATATATAGATGAACAACAATGTCTATTTTAGAGAGACAAAAGACGCATGAGAGAGAGTTTAAAAAAAAAACATACACGGCTGGAATCTAACCAGCGGGGTCATTGCGTAACACACTTACAGTAGCAATAGGTTTAATTTTGACAGTTCAACAACTGACTGTTGATAAGAGCATTTACACTTTACAGCATTTCATACAAACTTTCAAGCCCTTGTTTTTCGAAATGACTGTACCGATTTTAATGAAACATCATACTGTTATACCCTAACTTAGTAGGGGTTAATGCTGGATCAGCACCTCGTCGGCGCTGCCAGCTAGTAATCTTCCTGACGGCTAGAGTCGCCATGTTTGTCAGACCAGTTGAAGTTCAACCATCTTAGCGGTCGGTTCTGCCCATGGGTCTCTCGCGTACTTAACTTAAATATCCTGAATTGTAATATCCTGAAATATAAAGTCCTGAAATCAATAATTCTTTTTTTAAAAAGCCAATTACGCGGAGACCTATAACAATTGGTGGCAGCGGTGGGATACGAAAATCCCCAGTGTTCTTAAAAATATTAACTCGCCAGTGCACCAGCTAATATCCAGTGCATAGTGAAACGCCTAAAACCATACATAAAATTACCATCCAAGTGTGTGAAAGTGTAGTTAAAACATCCTGTAAAATCAAAAGTGTACCTAGTGAACGTGAACTGTGCTCTGTCTGTTAAACCCTGGAAAATAACGTTAAATGTGAACATTTACTTACCTTCAATTATCCTGAGTCACGTCGCGTAACCGCTATCTTAAATATCCTGCAAAATCCAGTGCGTAGTGAACGTGGACTTTAACCTGATGTACCTTGAAAATAATAAATAAGTGAACGTCTACCTACCGTCAGTTATCCTGAGCATCGCGTCGCGTAACTGCTATTCCTGCAAATTTAATCCTGCATCCAAAGCCGAGTTCAATGCCAAATAATTGACCGTATTATTCAAGACCCGACGACGAGTCGAACTCCAGCCGCAGAGACGCTGCTTATCGCAACGGAATGTTCCTGTTCGCCATAACATCCGTCGCCCACGCATTGCTAGTACTGTGAGTCTTTGGTCATTGTTTAGTCTAAGGCTGAGATTTTATTTAACTCTATACAAGGTTATTTACTTGCGACTTATTATCCGAATTTATTTACTGTAATTACTGTTGTAAAACCTTATGTTACCGTGACCCGTTTTCTTTCATTTATGGTTAAACGACATAATTATGCCAATAGTTGCTAAAACAGAAGAAAGTAAATTAAAACTTGATATCCCAACTTCAGAACAATCCCGAAGTGACTCAGAAAAATCGCCTATCAGATCTCCTAGTCCCAGGGTCACAAGGGCTGCTATTGCACGTAGCGCAATGGCCGAACTAGACTTAAACACTTTGTTTAAATTCGTCAAATCATTTGACGGCAGCCGAGAAACTGTCAACTCGTTTATTATAAATTGTAATAACGCGTATGATCTTGCATCAGAACCACAAAGACCAATCCTTTTTAAATACATCCTCAGCCAGTTGGGTGGAAAAGCGGAAATTGCCTGTTCCATAAAATAATTCACATCATGGGAACAACTCCGGGAATTTTTAAAAGCACAATTTAGTGAGCGAAAACATTACGCTCACCTTCTCACTGACCTTCAGGAGAGCAGGCAAAGTCCGCAGGATAATGTAAGCCAATTTTCGCTTCGCGTGGAGACCTGCCTCTCACAATTGTTAACAGAAATATCCTTATCTAATACTAAGGCAAAAGAATTGCCCGGTCGTACTGCAGCTATGAAGGATTTAGCCCTCCATCATTTTCTAATGGGATTACACCCCCGTATATCAAACATTGTGAGGTGTAGATCTCCCAAAACATTAAACGAAGCCATTAATTTAGCGATTTCGGAAGAACGCATTCAACAAAGCCTGTATAAGCGTCCACAGGTTGAACAAAAGTTCGTTAATAATAACAAACCAAAACCAGGGCCATCAAAACCAAACTCGCTCACACAATCCACTTCGTCAAATCCGAGTAAAACCGACGCATTGTTTTGCCGGTATTGTAAAACTGCTGGTCACGAAATCAAAGATTGTAAAAAACGCGAATTCTATAATAACAAATTTCAATTCAAACCAAATAATAATAATAAAGTCAGCCATATCCGCGAAACATCCAACGACGAACCAACGGATGATTTCTCTTTACCCTATATCCATGGCTCCAATGATTTAAACGAAATGGAGTCTCGCGAGGGTGCCGCACGGGACGAAGCATAATCACCGGCACCCAACAACAAAAACTTATTCATAGGGCCAACCAACAGGGTAACCAGCCCCAAAACGACAGTCCTAATCCTAATCCTCATCCAAGCAAGGTCAACCGACAGGGTAACCAGCCCCAAACAGACGACCTTAACTTAGATCCATCACGGACCAACCGACAGGGTAACCAGCCCCAAACTGACAGTCCTAATCCTCATCCAAGGAAGGTCAACCGACTGGGTAACCAGCCCCGAACTGACGACCTTCACTTAGATTCTTCACGGACCAATCGACAGGGTAACCAGCCCCAAGCAGACGGTCCTATCATTAACATATCCAAGGTCAAACGACAGCGTAATCAGTGCCGAATCGACAGTTATATAATCAAAATTCAGGAGTCTCGCCAGTATCCAACGAAACCAATAACAAGATATATGAAATAAATCTAGATACATCCAAGAGGTTCCTACCACATGTAGTTTTAAACTCACAAGTTTCAAATATCCCTTTATCCCTATTAGTCGATTCAGGCTCCGTCATATGCCTATTGAAATTATCCAGTATTAAGGAAACTCAACGACTGGTGAAAGAACCAATCAAGCTTAAGGGTATTGACCCGGGTGACGAACCGACTCAAACTGAAGGCCATTTCCAATTAAAATTAAAATTAAACGATAGTAAAGTCACGCCATTCAAATTTCATGTCATTAAAGATATAAGTTTGCCTTATGATGGTATTATAGGATCAGATTTCTTGACCTTTTTCGGCTGTAAAATCGATTATACAACCGATACCCTCAAAATGGGAGAATCCGAAGTTAAACTATACTTCTATGATCCATTCTATATTATCCCGCCACGTACTGAAAGTGTTATTGAGTGTTCAGTACAGGATACCGATCTAAAAGAAGGTATCATTATGGATCAACACCTATCGAAATGTGTCCTAATATCTAATTGTATAGTAAAGGTCAAAGATAACCATCGTGTTAATTTAACGATAGCCAATACTTCAGGGTTGTTCATAAAAATCGATCCCAATTTAAAACTAGCAATCAAGCCCTTACATGCTGCCCTTCAGGTCAACATGAATATCCAAGAAACATCAAATCGAACCTTTGACCCTACGAACTGATCATCTAAATCAAGAAGAGGCTGAAGCCCTCACAGAGCTTTGCTCCCAATATTCTGATATTTTTCATCTACCAGATGATCAGTTAACTCATACTACAGCCCTCAACCATCAAATCAAAACTAGCAGCGATATCCCTATCCATACAAAATCGTACCGATTTCCAGAATGTCACAAGAAGGAAGTCGAAACTCAAATCAGTAAAATGTTGAGTCAAAATATTATAGAGTCGTCATCTTCACCCTGGAGCTCACCAATTTGGATAGTTCCCAAAAAAGCAGACTCTCAAGGGCAAAGAAAATGGAGAATACTAATTGACTATAGGAAGTTGAATGACGTCACTATCGGTGAAACATATCCTATACCACAAATATCCGAGATCCTTGATCAATTAGGAAGTAGCAAATACTTTACGACTTTAGATCTCACATCCGGCTTCCATCAAATACTTATCTCTCCTGATGATGCGCCTAAAACAGCATTTTCCGTACCTCAGGGTCACTTTCAGTTTACGCGAATGCCATTCGGATTAAAAAATGCACCTTCCACTTTCCAAAGACTAATGAATAATTCCCTCACTGGTCTACAAGGTACAAGATGTTTTGTCTATTTAGATGACATCGTGATCTATTCAAATAACTTAAACTCACACGTTGATAATCTGAAAGCCGTATTCGGCAGACTCCGTAAATTCAATTTAAAGTTACAGCCCGAAAAGTGCGAATTTCTCCGCAAAGAAGTCGCCTACTTAGGGCACATTATCAACGAGAACGGCGTCCAACCCAATCCCGATAAAGTTCGTGTCGTGACAGATTATCCAGTCCCTCAATCTCCAAGAGACATAAAGTCTTTCCTCGGTTTAGTATCCTATTATAGAAGGTTTATACCCGACTTTGCCAAGTTGGCTAAACCTTTGACCTCCTTGCTAAAAAAGGACGTCGCCTTCGAGTGTCGGAATGAGCAACAACTTGCTTTTGAATCCTTAAAGTCCAGGCTCGTTTCTGCCCCAGTCCTTGCGTATCCAGATTTCACGCAACCTTTCCTTCTAACCTGTGACGCCTCAAACTATGCAATATCCGCAATTTTATCCCAGGGCCAAATAGGACAAGACCGTCCTATTGCATATGCATCCCGCACGCTTAATAAAGCTGAATGCAATTATAGCGTCACGGAAAAAGAATGCCTCGCCATTATCTTCGGCACCAAAACATTCAGACCGTACCTCTACGGTCACCGGTTTAAAATCCTTACGGACCATAAACCATTACAATGGCTATTCAACTGTAAAGACCCAGGATCTAGACTTGTCCGTTGGCGCTTAAAATTAGAGGAATTTGAAAACGATATCCAGTATAAAAAGGGAAAAGTTAACGCTAACGCTGACGCCCTATCTCGTTATCCGGTAAATCCTGTCCAACAAACGGATCCTGTAATCCCTAACCCTATTGGTGAAGAAGAATCCAACCAAGAGTTAGATAGAGACCTAATGGATTTACTGATAGACCCACCTTCGTTCAATGCTGATGCAGATATCCAAACTTCTCCGAATCTTCTCGATCCAACCGGTCACCGCTCTTGCCGTTATCCGATATAAACTTACCATCTAACGTCCCAGATACCCTTAGAGAAGAAATCGAGAATGAAACAATCACATTACCTGATCCCGTATTGGACGAACCTATAGCTTTCGATCCCCAACTTGGTCATAGTCCCAGGCCATCGACAAGTGCAAGTCCAAATACTCCTGTCGATGATTATCCCACATTCCTGAAATCTATGGCTAATAAAGATAAATCATTTAACACTGAAATTGTAGAACACAATGAAAGCCTTTTAAAATGTCATGCAAAAGTAATTCTGGTTCCCACGTCAATTGACCTGGATGAATCTAATCCTTATATCCAAGACATATTAATTGATCCCGAAATTAGCACTAGAATACATGATTCCGAGAAAGAGCTTTTCTCGTCCTTGAAAATAGAAGTTAATAATAAAATATATTACCTGTTGTTTATCAAGGTTCATTACTTTGATGAAGCCTCCTATCCGGAAGTTTTCGAAACCCTGAAAAGAATAAGAAATGAATTATTAATATTTGGAAATGTTAATGAAATCGGCATATCTGATTTAAAAAATCCGTTTGAGAAACATTCATTTGTTAAAGTTTATAATATCCTTACTTACCTTTTCCACGACACGCAAATCAAGGTCAATGTGTTTCATAACAACATTATATATCCTGCTCCAACTGAAATTAAAAAGATCCTACACGATAATCATGATATCCCTATAGCGGGTCATTTAGGCTCATCACGAATGTATAACAGGATAAAACAAACGTATTATTGGAAAGGTATGCGTAGCGATATAGAATCATACGTAAAACAATATAAGTCGTGCCAAGAAAATAAAGCACTTAGAAAAATTAATCGCGCTCCTATGCAAATTACTAGTACTTCAACCGAACCGTGCCAACGAATTGCTCTGGACATCGTAGGTCCGCTCCCCGAAGCAGGTCCTGCAAAATTAAAATATATATTAACAATCCAAGATGATCTTACCAAGTTCTCTTCTGCGTATCCCATTCGTAGTACTACAGCAGAAGAAACAAGCGAGTGTTTGCTCCATTATATATCTATATTCGGCATCCCCAAAATGATTCTCACCGACCAGGGTACCAACTTCACGTCAGAACTCTTTAAGAAAACATGTGAATTCCTTAAAATAAAAAAATTGTGGTCCTCACCCTATCATCCACAAACCCAAGGTGCCCTGGAACGAAGCCATTCTACTCTTAAAGAATACCTCAAGTCTTATATTAACAATGAACAATCAAATTGGCCTCGTTACATATACACAGCCATGCTCGCTTACAATACTGCCGTTCATTCCACGACTCACTTTACACCTTATGAACTAATGTTCGGTAGCAAACCATTCATCCCTAACTCTATTTATTATGAATCCCCAGGAGCTACTTACCCCGAGTATGTTCGTATGTTACAGAACCGTTTAAAATATTCACGTGAAAAAGCATTAGATTTCATGAGGAAATCCAAGGAATCCTCCAAGTCTTATTACGATAACCATACTCGCTCAGTCAGTTACAAAGTCGGTGAATTCGTATATCTCAAAAATCATTTGAGATTACGTAAAGCTCTCTCTCCACTCTGGAAAGGTCCTTATAAAATAGTAAAGGTTAATAGTAATAATACGCTTACCTTGCTTATTAATGGGCGTCATGTCACCCATCATTTTGATGAGGTGAAGCCAGCCGATGTAGGAAGTAACCCATAGTATCTTAAATAGCTATAGGTCTAGGCTTAAGTATTAATACATAAAGTAGGTATAGTTACTATATAAGTAATCATATATATATTCCTTTAACGTAGCTATTAATTTGCAGAACTCCGAGTCAGGCTCGAAGCCAACAAGACTACTCGTATTATGTCCAGCAGATAGAGTCAAGCCCTGGCCTCTATTTCGATTACCTCGGCACACTGAAAATCAGCAGTGGACAGTTGAACGTGTTGATGCCCTTAGATATTTCGCACATCGGACCTCATATTGAAAATATAAACTCCGCTCTTAATACTACTAAACGTCTATGTAAAAGAATTGGTCTAATAGAACATAGTTGTAATAACATAATAGAACCCTTATATGCTCGCTACAGCGACATGTACAAAGAGTTTTTGTCTATTTCACACATGTTAGAAAAACGGTTAAAACGCGCTTGGGTAGGAGGACTAGGTACTGTGATTAAACAAATATTTGGTAATCTGGACGAAAACGATGGTCTCAGGTTTAATGATGCTATAAATGTACTACAGAATAATGAGAAGAAGTTGGTTTCATTAATGAAGGAAAATATTTTAGTAACTACATCGACAATTTCATCATATAATAACTCAATTAATAAAATTAAAATTAATGAAATCAACCTAAACGAAGCTATCGACAAACTCTCGACCAATTTAATAACTATAACTAACGAAACAAATGAATTAATGCAACGATTAGAAATTGTTCATATACTTAACAATCTAGAAGTGTCAATCTTAGTCATGTCATTCCAACTGGAAGACATAACAAATGCAGTCCTATTTAGTAACCAAAATATTGTACACCCATCGATGATTACGTCACAGCAATTGTTCCGGGAGCTTGCCGATAACTATCAATACTTACCTAATGATTTGAAGCTACCTGTTAATTTAGATTTAAGTTCTATTCATTTAATCTTGAATGTATCTAGAGTAGTTAGTTATTATACTAGTAATAAGATATTTTTCGTGTTACAAATACCCTTAGTGTCCATCAAAGAATATGTATTATTTCATAACATTGCTCTGCCTAATCCTCATGATTTAAGTAAGCCTAATACTTTTAGTTTAATTTTACCCAGTTCCAAATACATTGCAATGACCAAAGACAAAACCCAATACAGCACTTTAAACGATTTGGAAAATTGCATAATTATCACTGCGGGAAACTATGTGTGCGACATATCAACCGTGTATGCGTCAGATATCAGACCTATATGTGAAAGTGAATATATGTCAAAAGTGATCAGTGAAACTCCAAAATTTTGTGAAACTAAATTTATTTATGGTAATTTAGATATTTGGAAACCCATAGCAAATAATAAATGGATTTACATACAGTCAGTGTCTAATAGAGTTTCAATAGAATGCCGAAATTCAACATTATTTGAAATTAATATTTTAGGTACCGGAATACTATCCACACACTCACACACAATCCCTCAAAATTGCATAGGTTATTGTAAGGGCACCACTTTGGTCCCAAAATATATAACGTTAAATATATCTATACCCATTGCCTATCCTGACTTTAACTTATTAAATGACACTTGCTGTAATGTAATGAGATTAAACCAATCAATTAACAATGTATCCCCTATTAAATTACTAAACACTGATCTAGACGACCTGAAGTTTAATAAGCATATCTTTCTAAAACAATTAAGTAATATAGACAACGTCCTTGACAGTCAACCACACATCTTAAAATATGGGATGCATTACTCTATTGTCACTGTGTTAATTACATTCCTTATAATAGCATATGTATGTTTTAAAGTTTATAAATGTATACGACCCGGCAGCAGAACCCCAATTAAAGTATCTTTCTCATCAAAACCGGAATCAATTTGTAAAATGAATACTGAAAACAGTAATTCCGATATTGAGGAAACCTCCCATCCAGCTATCAGAACCAAAGTTTAAAACACTTATTGCTTTGATTTTACACTTATATAATTAAATCAAAGTTATTTCTTAAGGGGGGAGGTGTTATACCCTAACTTAGTAGGGGTTAATGCTGGATCAGCACCTCGTCGGCGCTGCCAGCTAGTAATCTTCCTGACGGCTAGAGTCGCCATGTTTGTCAGACCAGTTGAAGTTCAACCATCTTAGCGGTCGGTTCTGCCCATGGGTCTCTCGCGTACTTAACTTAAATATCCTGAATTGTAATATCCTGAAATATAACGTCCTGAAATCAATAATTCTTTTTTTTAAAAGCCAATTACGCGGAGACCTATAACAATACGCAGCAGGATACAAAGGTCTAAAAAGTTAGTAAGGACATTTTCGAAAAATACTGTTACGGCCAAATTAGACCGTTTTTAAATTTTCCATTCAAACAGAGATTTCCAGTTATCTGTTTTAAAAAAAGACATTTCGAAAATGTTCTTCACTAACTTTTTAGACCTTGAAGCGTATGAAGTTTCATTAAAATCTGTTCAGTCATTTCGAAAAACAAGGGCTTGAAAGTTTGTATGAAATGCTGTAAAGTGTAAACGCTCTTAACAGCAGTCAGTATTTGAACTGTCAAAATGAAACATATTGCTACTGTAAGTGTGTTACGCAATCACCCCGCTGGTTAGATTCCAGAGCCGTGTATGTTTTTTTTAAACTCTCTCTGATGCGTCTCTTGTCTCTCTAAAATAGACATTGTTGTTCATCTATACTAATATTATAAAGAGATACCTAAAGTGTTTGAGGTTGTAGGGAGTAATCTTCTTCTTAATGAAATGCCGTAAGGTGTAAACGCTCTTAAGAAGACAAATTTTTGGAACATATGAAGCAATGGATTAGCGATATACTTTCAGGTTGTGATTGATAATGTGTTACACAATTAGAGTGTCAGTCATTTTTCTCCAATAAACTAAAATTTCATTGTAGTCATCATTACAGCCGAAAGACGGTATGCCATAATCGCCACGCTTGGCAAGCGGGCTGGCGATCGCAGTATGGTGTTAAAATGCGACACCCACGGGAAGAAAGAGGATGGTGCTAAGTATTCTTTACGTCCGGCACCACTCGGTACCTTTGTAGTAGCGAATGGTAATGCAATTTGTCTTGTAGATTTACAGGCCTGGCGAAGAATCTCCCCCAGTCATCGCGAAATATAATCTGTATAGAGAGGACGAGCATGGTAAGACTGCTGTACCTTAATAATTTCTTTATGGTTTCTTAGAAAATGTTGATAAATAGATAGGCACAGCTACCTTGTTGGAATTGAAGTCAGCCCTCCAATATATTCTAGTTTGAGATAGGTAGAAGGTAACACCGGCCGCCGTCCATGACAACAAGTCAAACTCCATGGTCATATTGTCATATATCCTTAAATTTGACCTGTTCCATCTAGCGTTGGATTATCATAATGGTTTGCTTCGAATTTCTTTCAGGGTTGGCCCTTATCCACTTACTGATGAAGCCGTTACTAACCGAAGAGCTGGTGCCGAAGCTACAAGCCACCATGTTTAGCTTCGTCAACACTTCGGCACTTTTCGGCAACACGCTCCAGGAGTATCGGTAAGTATAATGTTTAGGACTTCAGGCCAGGTCCTGACCAAAAAGATGGTCGCGTCACTATTTGTTCGGCGAATCCGAAGGACGCGGGGTCATAGTGCAACATGTATGAGTACGCGATCAAAAGGAAACCCTTGACCCAGCCGCGTAATGAGAGCCTCCTGAGTAGAGAATACAATCCCGAGCATGCTTTTAATTTCCGGGACTACGGGATTTTTTATGCGTAATCCCGGGATCCCGGGGCTATCCCGGGATTAGACTATGTCGTTTCTAATTGAGCTCAAATGAAAAAAAAAACTTGAGTAATTTCTTAAAATATGTTTTTAATATCGCTGCACAACACAAATCACAATAAAGTAAGAAAATAAAATACACAGAACAAACAAAACTGTCAAGAAACCAAAAAGACAACACAAAAAACTATTTAGAATTTCGAAAATACAATCGCAGGAATATCAAAGAATTCAATGTTTGAAAATTGTCTTCGCAAGATAATTTTCAGCTGTCAAACTTCCATAAATAGGAACAAGTCCTAAGTTCATAATTATTTTATATGAATGAACGTCGACAGCCATGTATCGTTTATTTAAGTTTGAAGTTCACTTGTCGAAACAAATACTAAATCTTTGACCTGCACCTTTCAAATGTTTCAATTCTGCAGTTACTTGCTTTCTGATTTTTCACTGCAATTCATAACACGTTTTCGAATGGTGACGGCTGACTTTGGTAAATCCGTGTATTTTGCTAAGAGCAATTTTCTCAAGTCATATGAAGTTATGAATACGCTGAATGGAAAACCATCTAACTCAATCATTCTTGCCAAAACACCATCCAGGCTATCGTCGGCACTTAGCGACTACGGAATGCAAACTAGACCTTTTTGTGGCAATCCCAAAAATCCCGAGATAAGCCAAGTACAGTCCCGGGATTTTCGGCGCCAGAAAACTGCCGGGATCCCGGGATTGTATTCTCTACTCCTGAGGAGTTGTGTGTTATTAATTATTATTATCGTTCTATTTTGTTAAAACATTTTTAATTAATTGAAAAAAAAAAACTTTATTGCAGCCCACATGATCCATAAAAAAAAAACACAAAAAAAAATACAATAAAATGGCATACAAACAAACTCATGCCTTTCTTTATTTACGCGGCTATTTCCAACCACCCGCTTGTAGGTCTTGGTAACATAAAACCTATCAGCAAGGTCCTTAACTTCTGTTTCTATTTGTTGTTGTTTCTGTTTGTTTTTAGAGGGGTTCCGTAGTAAACAAGGAACCCTTATAGTTTCGCCATGTCCGTCTGTCTGTCTGTCCGTCCCTCCGTCTGTCCCCCGGCTTAGCTCGAAGACGCTTAGTCCTAGAAAGCTGTAATTTGGCATGAGTATACATATTAATCACGCCGAGAAAGTCGTAAAATAAAACCATGAAAAACATTTTTTAGGCCCTTGCACGTAAAACGGGGATGATTTTTTTTTTCTCATCTAGTACATGGTGTGGGATATCGTTGGATAGGCCGTTTAATATATTGTAGGTCTGTCGAAGACATTTTTCAATTCTGCGTAATATTAAGCTTTAAAGTGCTACTTTTTGTTAGAGTCAAGTGTCCCCCCCCCCCTGCCAGCTAAATGGTTGGTTTTGGATGTGTGAAAAAATTCATGGTAGTAGTATATATATATATAACGAAATTAAAAGGAAAACTATCACAGCTGAGCTGGGTTTACAAGTTAACGAGTAATAGTCGACCAACTTACATTTACAGTTGAGGAATTGACCGTAAGGTATATCGATATATGGGAGAACATGTTTTTTAACTACAGTGTTAAGTTTGTTTTTGGGATAAATTCATCCTAACTACGGAACCCTTCATTGTGCGTGGTCCGACACGCACTTGGCCGGTTTTGTTAATATTGCGTTGAGCGATTTTTGGTAGGGGAAAAACTTATGGGTTGGACATTTAGTTTTTGACAATTGACCACGTGAAAAGTTTAATCTGTGTATACTGTGCATTGTTTCAATTGTGTTTTAGATAATCATTATTTGAATTAAGTGAAAACTTTTTTGACAGTTCCCATGACCACCGATGTTTTTTTTTTTTTTTAATTACAGAGAAAACCAGGAAATAGTGTTTCAGGCAACAGCACAACATCTTACAGAATTGATAAGGAACCTGAACAGGATTACAGTTAAAAAGAACCACGGAGCTATTGAGATGGAAGACTACGTTATCCACTGGGATGATGGGAGGGTAAGCATGGCGAGATTCTAGGACACCATGTAATCATGTATGTATGTATGTGTGTTGTATGTTGTGTGTAGGGTTACCAACTTTTTGTACAAGGAATAAAGTATAAATTATGGTCAAAGTGGGAAAATAAACAGTATCTAGAGTATTCAAAAAAAAGATACATAATTCATTAATGCTAATCGCGCAACTCATCAACTAAGCACCAATTTTAAAGACTTTGTAAGCCTCACCAAATAGACGAGAAGAAATCTTTTATTAGGTAAATGTATTGAACCTCTATTTTTGTCGTCTTACCACTTACCAATTATCACTGAAAACACATTCTGTGAATACTGAGGTGGCAGAACTAATTAGCATACTGTATCTAAAAGGTATTCTGATAGCAATTATGTATTTACGATACCTACTAAGTACCGAAAATTCGAGACATTAACACTTGCATTCTGAAGCTAAGGCTAGCTGAATCACTGCGTCCATGCCCAGGTGCATGCACGATATTCTACGTCGTAGATGAAACTTATAATTTAGGTATAGCTCTGAATATCAGTTAGAACAGCATAATTCATATAATTTATTTTTGTTGAACAGTAAACAGTATTTTAGAGTGAAAAACAGTATAATACTGTTTTTACCAGTATGGTTGGCAACCCTAGTTGTGTGTGTGTGTGTGTTGTGTGTATATCTTTATTTATTTGTATTTAAATATAATAAGGCCCGCCCTTCAGTTGCGCCTTGCAGGTCGGATCTTAGAAAGTTTTCTCAAGTCCCCTCCCCACACTGACTTCTACTCCTTTACTGAGCACATGGTTCGGTTGTGGAATTCACTTCCACCTGACATTAGGGGCTGCCAAACTGTTGCAGTATTTAAAAGAAAAGTGAAAGAAGATTATCTTTCCACTTCGTCATAGTTGCGTATGTATTTATTATTTTAATTTCATTATAACTATTAATATTCTAGTGCTAGTAAAGCATAGCATGCTATGATAGTGTTAGGTAAAATCAGGGATATTAATTCTTGTTTAGCAAATTGACTACCTACTTAAGTTGTCCGTATATTCAAATCACAACTGTAATTCTTGTGTGAAATGGCTATACCACGGCAAATTGAAGTAGGGTCTCAATTTGCTTAATAATTAATTTCCCTGACTGTACCTATTAAAAGATTGCACTTTTGCTACGCCGTAGCAAGTCTTGTATAACTGGCACGATCGATGATGTCACGGCTACGCAGGTACCGCTACGCGAGGTGTGTTCAAAGTATTATGCTATGTCAATATCATAGGCACATGTTCACTTCTGAATAAGCCTCTTTTAGGTCGCTTTATTAATATTCGATTGTGGTAATTTGTTATTAGCTTGTAGCAGAAAGCTATTAGAAAAAAAAAATTAACACAGACCAAAGGGCACACAACATATTATTCTGCAAAGTAAAACAAAAAAGTGGACCTATTCGGCTTTTGTGAAACCTTTTTTGCCGTAATACTTAAGGATACTTACAATTTTATTTATTTATTTTAACAATGATTTACTTACACCGTTACAATTTGAATATAATATTCTACTTAAATCTAAGCTTAGTATAACAATTTCTTGTAGCACCGCATGTCCCATAAATATAATAATTGTGCCACAAGCAATAAACTATAAAATTAATTACTAAGTAGGAAACAACAAAAGGAACAAGCTCAAAGTAACGTTAGATAATAACGTCTTATTACAAAACATTGTTTATATTTTGACATGGCTTAAACCATGGAGCCAGTTTTTTAGAACGTAACTGTGATTGAAATATCGCTCTTTATACAAAACTGAAAACTTAGTTCGGTACTAAGTTGTCAGTTTTGTATTAAGAACTTTACCATAGACGGAATAAAGTTCGAAATTCAATAATGGCTCCATAGTTTAAACCTGGGTCTGAAGATAAACCTTGTTTTGTAATAAGACGGTAATAAAAAATCAAACAAAATAAAAATTGGCCTATAACAAAAAACATACATAACTTAACCAGCCTATATTGTTCCCACTGCTGGGACACAGGCCGTGAGAGGGAGTGGGCCGTAATCCACCACGCGAGCCCAGTGCGGGTTGGTAGATGTCACATGTCGTCGAATGTTGGTCAACCTATAACAGAAACACCAATTCATGAAAGTTTTTACATCATTTTAGATAAAATCTAGCGACAAAAATCGGAATAGCGCTGGTGAGTCGCTGAAGTTAATGGATATGGTATTGACTGGCCTGGACACGATGTACTCGGCACACTGCGGTGGGCCCTTCAAGATGGAAACTATCATGGTGGCGGATGAGATACGGTTCAGCTCTCTTCAGGTAAACCATCCCTCAGTAGGCATCACTTAATATCATCAATAACACAAATAACAAAATCACTTATTATTTTTCTTTATCTATGATGTACCGGCACAGCGTCCTATTGATTGTTTGCTGCACCGTACGACGTCATTACGTCAGCGCCGGCTGTCGCTGAAAACCAGCGCTGGGGCTCTGTCTTGCATAGGGTCGCAGTATAATGCTGAGCGATAGCCGTTTTGCGTGGATATGACGCATGTTTCCCCCAACCTTTTCTTATTTTTGTGTTTATGTTTTTTTTTTGCGTCATGTTTACCGCAAATAAACGTATTTTCTTTCTTCTTTCTTTTTCTTACTTAATATCACAAAATATCTCCTGCTCTTAATCCAATTTATTTGGGGTTGGCGCAACATGTCCCTTTCTTGCATATTTCTCTATTACTCGCCATCTCGGTAGTCACCCCCTTTTTAGTCATATCATCTTTCAAACAGTCCATCCAACGTTTCTTTGGTCTTCCCCTACTCTTATAGCCATCGACATCCATACTCAAAACTTTCCTCACGACATTTTCCTCATTCCTCCGCATCACCCATACCATGACAACCAATTTCCACACAACTTTTCAGTCACCGGTGCCAGTTTCAGACTTCCTCTTAGGTACTCATTTCTTATTCTATTCATTGGTGTCACACCACCCATCCCTCTTAGCATTCTCATCTCAGCTACTTGCAATTGCCTTTCATTTATCCCTTTTGTGGGCCAAATTCTGAACATTCTGATTCATACAAGAAAGCAGGTAATTCATCATTTAATATCACTCCTTATTGCCTTCACCTCAGCTGGGTTACAGGTTGGGCTTACAGTAACTGAAGTTTTAATTCTTTCACCATACAATGACCTTAGCTCGCAGGATACCAAATTTTACTTCCATACTATTTTCAAAGGTTAGGATCAGACACTGACTGCGCTCTAGTGGCACGGAGTTATCATACAGTGAAAATACTGTGGCTTGTTTGAGAACTTTTAGAATGATAATTATAATAAATGATTTTAGTTCTGTAAGTAGTTTTGTACACACGGCTACACATTAAGCTATAAAGTTCCAGTATACGCTGACCTCTCACTGTATGGAAATCCTATACAAAGCCAGATCAGCTTATACTGGAAATGTATAGCTTGATCTGTAGCCGTCTGTACAAAACACTTAACCTCTTCAAAGTTAGAGTGAACAGGCTTCTTCTGGGTAAGCTCACTCCATCGTCGACTTTGTCTCTGTCACCTCTGCCCTCCTAGACTAAGATCAAGAGCAAACCCATCCTAAATAAAAAAAAATAAAAAAAAACTTTACACATCAATCATATTTAAAAAAAATAAACTAGATGAGGTCGGCGTTTTATATCTGACTACTCTGAGAAGAAAGGCCGAAACAAACTCAGAGATCACAGTCTCTTTTAAAGTCCAAAAATAATCTTGGTCAGATCATGTGGAGGCAATGTAGATTGGTGTCTGAAATGGTCTTTTGAGGAAAGATCCGCACAGATTGAGTGGACCTGACCAGTCAGTGAACGCATTTGTCAGTTATCGTGCAGCTCAACTCAGAACATAGGAGCTCAAGGATTCGATGAACAATACCAAAGAAAAGACATTAGGGTAGGCCGCATAAATTACTCAAACTGCCAGACCAAGATTATACTTTACGAAGTAAATGAAGTTAAATACATTTTAAATTGCTAGATATAATTATGTCGATTAATAATTACTAATTCCATGGTCGACCGTCGTGTCGTCGCGACGTCGTGGGACGTTGCAGGCGACATAAATATGTGCTTCATAAAACGAAAACAATGAAAGTCAAAGTCAAATTGTTTGTTTCAAATAGGCCCATATAAGGCACTTTTGAACGTCAATATTTACAAAAAATAGAATTGATTCTAGTTGCCCCTTCCAAAATGTAGTTTCGTATGGAGAAGAATGGCCAAGAAACTCCACCGGTACTCTTTTAAAATCTTGTACAATATTTTGTATAGGTACATTAATTATATAATTATATGTGAAGACGATGCACCTAGAATAAAATTACTATAACACAATAGGTAAAAAAAAGAGTTAACAATGAAGCAATGACAGATAAATTAATTATGTGATAGATACATGGTACTCACATATTTACAAAAATTATAAAACAAAAATATACGGTTTCCTAAAAAATAACAATATCAGTGTGAGTTAAGGTAATCACAGAATTGAAAATATTTGTCATAAAAATAATAAATTAAACAATTAAAAAAGCAGCCTGTTTTATTTTGTCTAGACTCTAGATTGTCTCTAGAGCTGGACCAGCATGTTTCCAAGCATTCTTATCTTGGATATAATCCTCTAATTTGTAATATGCTTGTTTACAAAGAGTTCTTTTAATATGAGTTTTAAATAAAAAGAGAATTTTTACTTTTTCTCTTGAAAGGAGTCCTTTAATTCTAGAGGAGCCCGTATCTATTTTAGGTCCGAGGGAAATTAGAAGTGAAATCAACATGGTCGGACACATTTTCATTCGCGGCTGAAATAAGTGACATGGTGGTGGACCTTCAAATGGGACAGTCGCAGGGTGACAAAGGAAATAGCGAACAGTCTAAGAAACATCCTGGATTTAAGAGGTTCGAGGTAACAGGATTGAGGTAATTTGCTTATCACTTTTGTTTCCTCTAATAAGAAGTGAGTTTGTGTGTCGTTAGGTTAGTTTTTAGGGTTCCGTACCTAAAGGGTGCCAACGGAACCCAATTGCGTCCGCCGTCTGTCACAGGGCTGTAGTTTTGAACCATAATAGGTAGACACTTGACATTTTTGACGTAATGTGTGTCTAACTATGGCTGCTGTAACAACAAATAAAATGAAGTTAAAAATGAATTACCACACAAGAAACGTGATTTATTGTAAATATTGTACGGTGGTACGGAACCCTTCGTGTGCGAGTCCGACTCGCACTTGGCCAGTTTTTTTTAAGTTTTCGCGATACGCCACTACAATGCCAATATTGTGATACCATTTTATAATTAGATAGACACATCTGGCGCATGCAGCGGGCCGAGCACGGGCTGCCCAAGACGTTTGTGACAAGACATGATAAATTATGTCATGTCAATTTGTACTAGCATTTTATGACAAAACAGTTTTATCGCTCAAATTGTGATAAAATGTGTGACTCACGTCATGTCACAATAGGCCATGCTCGCCCCGCAGCACTATGTCCCACCAGTCACACCAATGTAATTGTATAGCCATTTCGCAAAATTGGGTACTTTTAATGACAATTCTATGATAATTTCTAGCGACCTGTCTCTGTTTTGCACGGGCAATGTCGAAACAACGCGATTTTTGTGTTACATCTAAGTTCTGTGTAATATTGATGTATTACATAAACCTTCTGGAATAAATGCTCCAGGTAATCGTGATAACCGCATTTAGTCCATTGTGTAGTTTAGAACTAGAACATCTAAAGGCGGCTTCCCATGGTCCGTGATATTGCGGATTATCACGCACGGCCGACGACCACGGACCGCACACCAACACTCTTGCATCGGTGCGTGTCGGTCAATGTGTGTCTTCACATTGGATCTATTTTCATTCCAAAATGCAAAGTGAAAGAGAACTCGGTAAAGAGCTCGCACTGCACCTTTGAAGTTACCGACTCGCCGCGGATCGAACGCACCACGCGATGGACGTGTCTGCGTTACCACGGACGATACTCTTCCCATGGTGCGTCGTCGGGGCGGGCTGGTTTGCGTCCGTCCGCAATATCACGCATCGTGGGAAGCCAGCTTAAGCGACTTTTTATGCTATATATAGATATAGAAATAGAGTAGATATGTGTCATAAAGCTGATCTGATGATGAAAACATAAGGGGATCAATTACTGGAAGATTTTCATGAATTAATATTTTTGTTTCTTGACATATTACTAATTATAATTTTTCAGAAGTATGACATTCACGGTTCCTACACTTATATTCGGCTCGGCAGAGAGTCTAGTAAGTGGTTATTTGTTGAGCGAACTGCCGAAGGTGTTAAGGTCTCACTTGTCGGCCATTTTCTCTGAAGCGCTAAGAAAGGATTCTAAGACAAAAGCTTTTCCTGTTAGTAAAGGTTAGTATCCTTATGTCAGCGGTAAGACTTTTATTTTCACTAATACCTACTAGCGACCCGCCCCTGCATTACACCGTTTTTACGACTTGACAAAACAATGGATTTACACAAATCTTTCGGAATAAATTCTCTAAATAATGATGAGAACTGCACCAAAATCCGTTGAGCAGTTTATGAACAACGCGGTCACACAGACAGACACACACAAAAGTGACATAATTTTATATTATGTATAGAATATAAAGATAGATAAATACACATATTCTAGCTAAAGATCTATGAATGTACCTAATGAGCTTAGATCTTGTGTCCAGCTTTTTGGTAATCAAACAAATAAATATGATTTCAGAAATGATTAATGATAGTGGTGATAATTCTGACGAGACAGATCTAACATCAGACTCAATGCCACTTATAGAATATAAAGATACACATAGCTCAAAATCTATGAAAATACCTAATGAGCTTAGATCGCGTGTTCATCATCATCATCATTTCAGCCGAAAGACGTCCACTGCTGGACATAGACCTCCCCAAAAAGGGAGGGGGGATTTGCCATAATCGCCACGCTTGACAGGCGGGCTGGCGATCGCAGTATGGTTTTAAAAATGCATACAGAACACTGCTGCCAATTCTCTAGTAAATGCCTTAGTCGCCTTTTACGACACCCACGGGAAGAAATGGGATGGTGCTATTCTTTACGTCTGGCACAAAACGGATCTTGTGTTCAGCTTTTTGGTAATCAAAAAAATAAATATGATTTCAGAAATGATTCATGATAGTGGTGATAATTATTCTGACGAGACAAATCCAACATCAGACTTAATGCCACTCACTGACTCGGAAGATCGAGAGTATCAAGAATTAAAAGGCAAACAAGAACGGGATATTTTCAAAAAAAATAAAAACCGCTTCAGGAGTGTCAATCGGCCGCGTCGCCTGCGTCGCTACGGAAGCGGCAAGCGAGTGGCCGACAATCAAATAAGGAAGAAATAATTTACAAACTGGATATGTATTAAAAGAAAATATTTTACTGTAATCTTTTGAAGATAAGTCTTTGTCCAATTGATTTTATTATCATCATCTGCCTAGCCTTTTCCTTGTAGGGGTTGGCTTCAAGTCTAACCGGATGCAGCTGGATACCAGTATTTTACATGGAGCGACTGCCTATCTGACCTGATCCGATGATCTATCTGATACTCCTCGGTAAGACTGGTTGTTAGACTTTCGGGCTTCTGACCCGTAACGACTGTTAAAGATCCACGAATGACAGCCGGGATCCTGCTTAACGTGCTTTCCGAGGCACGGCGGGTTCTTGATATGTAAAGATGGTCACCCATCCACGGACCAACCGTGGCAAGCGTACCTTACCCTGATCGGACGACCCGTGCGGCTGTTTTTACTTAGCCACAAGCCCCTTGATTTTATTATGTTGTTAATTACTAGGGAAATATTTTTTGTACTAAATTGCTAGGCAACATCGCGGCAGACTAAGAAGAGGAAGATGGAGGGACGAACTGGACTCCTACCGAAGGGACTAGCCCACAATGGCAGACGATTGACGTGTGTGAAAAAGGTAGAGGGACGCTTCTTCTCAGCAGTGGAACATTACGTACTGAATAGATGACAGTAGAACTGGCTTGCAGTTTGTAGGGTACGTAAATGATAAAAGATATATAATTTGTATATTTCTTTCTTCATCTTAGCGTGTCGATGGTAAAATAACACCATAAAATATATATATTTTATTTCAAAATCAAAAATCAAAATCAAAATATTGTACCTATTGCACATAAATACGTCAGAAGATAGGTGCACGGTTCCAATTGGTCGTTTCCTATGGAGAAGAGCCGGCAAGAAACTGTTACTCTTTTACTGTTTACTGTCAATGGGTAATCTTTTAAAAATAATTGGCTTTTACAATGTTTTCAAATTACAGTTTTAATAGGTATGAGAAGACAGTGTAGGCCCGTCCAAAGTCAATAATATTTTTATAGGGAATAATAAAAAAAAAATCACGACTAAAAACAAGTTGTATTAGTTAATCTGTATATACAAAGCGAAAGCTGTCACTCATTTACTCGCTGACTAAAGAGATAAATAAAATTATCATTGCTGACGGGGGATCGTTCTGTGAGAGACCGCAAATCGGCAAACGTTAGGTAAGACGCCTTTAGGCTAGGTGGAGCAACGACGATCTTCACAGGGTGACGGGTAGCAGTTGTATGAGAGTTGGTGACGTGCAATTGGAGAAGCCTATGTCCAGCAGTGAACTGCTCTACAGCAGTTCACTGCTGGACATAGGCTTCTCTCTCTACGCTGATGATGACACATTTTGTATGACAAGTCTGTGAATAACACTCAATCGAGAGAACTGCTGTGTCGAATAGACTCCTAGTTCAAAATTGCAATTATTCTCGCTCGAAACATTTAAGTCAAAATATGATTTATATTATTTACAAACTTAAATAGCAACGGAAGGGTTAATTGTATACTCTCGTTGTAATAGTAAAAACAATTGAGGTGAATTGTTTGCCAAAAGAAAACCGTTTTATGCCGACTCTTTAATTTTTTGGTACAAAATGTTCGAAGCCTGAATGATGTCTTTTCGCAGCATGATAACCAGTTTTAAGATCACTACATAGTATAAAACAAAGTCGCTTCCCGCTTCCTGTCTGTTGTATGTATGCTTAGGTCTTTAAAACTACGCAACGGATTTTGATGCGGTTTTTTTAATAGATGGTGTGATTCAAGAGGAAGGTTTATATGTTTAGAAAAAGCCAGGCGGGCGTAGCCGCGGGCAGCAGCTAGTAAAAAATAAAAGAGTTCTACAGCTGAATAGCCGACCATCAATGGACTCGAATATAATGAAGTGCCTCAGTACCATACATATATTGATAATATTACAGGAACGGTTTCAAACTCAAACTCAAAGCATTTATTTCAATAAAACTAATTACAGGTACTTTCGAATTGTCATACAGTCGATCAGTTAGTCAGAAAGTTGAACCTATTTGCCCATTCCAAAACGTAGATCTCTATGGAGAAGAACAGGCAAGACAAGGACATTCTTTTAAATCAAGATATTACAAAATCCTGGGTACATTATTCTTGTTGCTTCTATAATATATGAGAACAATGTAAAAAGATAAATTAATGTAAAAAGATAAAAGATTACAAATAAACCCTGGCAGTTAAGAGATAACCAGTCTCAACTGACGGCGCCAGTTCACGAACATGACGCGTGTATCAACACCATCCAGATCAATCATTTTGTGGGGAACCGAATGATCCAACACACGCGCCACCATCAGCGAGACATTTAAGTGAGCATGAGCTTGTTGTGGCCGTCTTGTGTGTTTAGGATCGCTTACACCGTGCGTTCATGCAATTACCTGCGATAGCTATACCGCCATTAACGAGCCTTTTTTACCTGCTATTGAGCAAAGTGAGAGCATTTTATAGTAGAGTACATGTAGTGTAGGGCCCTAATTGATGCTGAGTTGGCGGTGTGTAAAATAAGGTTACAATTATTTTAATCTGGTAGCCCGTGAAATTCAATTTTCAGTGTCAGGTTGTATCTTGATCAAAATATGATTCGCGACCATTACAAATATGTATTTACAGAATTATAACCTTTGTTCCCGTTGAGTTACACCATTTTGTGTTACACTGTTACCCATTGGGGACAAAATTACCGATTTGTAACACTGTTGTAACTCAATGCCACGTTTTTTTTCCCATCAATTTACACTGCAACCTACATACATACCGGGAACAAAATGTCCCAAAGAGTTATAGAACTAAGCCTAACCTACACTAACAATTTTTTGTTATAATTAACCTTGTCTAACTAGTAACTACTTAGTTCGGTTCTATACTTAATCTAGTCGTTTCTGGTGTAGGAGGTCACAGTTTTAACCTAACCTAACCATTTTTTTAAAAGTAATTAACCTACTCTAACTAGTTTCATAAATAACCTTGTATTAAGTCAAGATGTATTTCAACAATGCTTTAACCCAAGAAGGTGTTACTTAACGGGAACACAGCGTTCTGTTGAGTTACAGTGTTACTAATCGGTAATTTTTTCCCAATGGGTCACAGTGTAACACAAAATGGTGTAACTCAACGGGAACAAACTAATTATAATCATTAGAATCATTAATAGATATATGATTTGGTTACATGATGATTAGTATGTGTGTATGTATGGTATATTCTCTTAGTATTTGTTTTATTTTATTATGTGAATTGGTTTTTTTATGAAGAAGTGAAATTAAGTGATTTGTCATCCGAAGGATTAGGCTGAATAAGTATTACGACCTTTATCACTAACGGCTGGGTTTACTGGCATTTGTGGGCTTCTTGGCGGGAAAGTGAAGCGTCATGTTCAGCAGTTTTGTTTTATTTACTAAAATGTGTGTTTAGCCGAATATTAATGTGTAATAATGGTAGATTATTTACTAACGTGCATTAGTGTAGGCAAATGAAACAAAACAGTGCAACCTCGCTTCAAGTTTTCTCAAGAAGTCTGCGTGAGGTCTCAGTAAAGTGCCGCATCTTTACTGAAACCGGGGAGTGGGAGGGATATCATCATCATGCATTGAATATAATTCATTTCATCAATATTTAAACAAGTTTTGAAATTAAATAAAGACTTGGCTAAAAGGTCCCAGCAACAAGGCCATTAAAATATTATTAAAAAAAACTGGCATTTGTCAGCGATAACTCCAAATTCGGGTAACTGCTGAACATTCGACTCTTCAACAAGTTGATCGACTTCAGAAACGTACCCAGGGTCTGGTTTATAGCATCAGCACTAGCAACCTCATTGAAATATGAAGCAAACAAATAAATTATCATTACTTTTATTGTATTTTTAAACGTGTCACAAGAAGAATGTGCTAAGTTATTGCACACTATCATCTTGTATAAGATTAGATCCGTCCTTTACCCCCATGGGCGATCTATACAGGCTTGTACACAATGTTGTCCTCATCTACATCGTCTGGGTCGTCGGGGATAACCGCACGCGAAGTCGTCCCCCACACTCGCATCGGCATATAACTGGAGGAACAATATAAGTATATGAATTAGTGAGTAGTTATGAAGAGCAGTGGTGGCCCAGTGGTACCTGCTGCGACTTACAAGTTGTTGGTCGTAGGTTCGAACCCAGACAGGCGAGGTGGTTTTATTTCATTTTTGCGAAAATGTCGCGTTTTTTTTCTCCGAAATTGGAGTCCACCATTTTCCGAAAAATCCTAAAATTATAAGATTGTCGCTTAAGCTATTCGTAGAGATTTTTTCAGACAACAGAGTTCCAGGTTATCAATCAATCTGATTCTAGTCTAACCGGATGCAGCAGAATATCAGTATTTTACATGAAGCGACTGCCTATCTGACCTCCACCCAGACCCACAACCCAGTAACTGGGTAATATGATACCCCTTGGTAAGAGGTATAATAGCTATCATATCCTCATATCAGTAACAGAGTTCGAGGTTATATCAGAAACATTTTGAGGAAATATTTAAAATTCTGACACTTTCCATATCAAATAGGTACATGATTTAATGAAATTTGAATCTGTGAAATCAGCGAAAATAACGGAGTAGTGAATTTAAACCATACTCATGATTGAACACGATACATGCATGAACGAAATGTCTAATTTATAGTAGGCCCTAGGTCGTAGGGTCCGAGCTATGGTCACACCCATAGAAATATAAAAAACAGTATCTATTGTCACACCATATACAATTAGCTTTTACAGACCTTCCCCATTGAGATCACAGCACAGTGTTGTATCTTCTAGATTCTCGAAATCTAGCCGTACACTTTTTAGAATCTAGCCGTACACTTTTTAGAATCTAGCCGTACGCTTTTTAGAATCTAACCGTACACTTATTAGAATCTTGCCTTACCTTTCATGGATGTCATCAGGTATATTCTCCTTCGCCAGTTCCTTAGGACTGATGATGGATATCGACTGTGGTCCCGTACTGCGGGTGGGAAACAAAGTTTCCGGCCTCTCAATGTGCTTGTTAATAATCGTGTGGTCTTGCAAAGGCTGGAAGTTCCTCATCATGATTTTTGAAGAACCGCTTCGCCAGGACACAGTGGGCATTAGAGGATTGGGAATTATTGATATGATTGGAGCATTGGGTGTGGGCTTCAAATGAAATTCTCTAGGTGGCACCTGAAATGTATCAAGAAAAAGTTTTAATTACAAAGTAGGTAGTACAAGCAAAGATAATGCAAGCGTATTGTAAATGTATTAGAGGAAATTGTTAAAGCGTTCGCCATAATCTAGGATAGTGATGCTGCGTCTACGCATGTCCCAAGAGGACATCGTGTTCAGTGAGATGAATTTCAAATTCACACGGAGTCTTCCGTGGAGTTTCTTGCCGGCTCTTTTCCGTAGGAAACGACCAATTGGAACCGTGCACCTAGCTTCTGACGTTTCATAACTGCCCATGTAGGCTTATTGGAAATAAAAATATTTTTTATTTTATTTGATTTTCTAGTTCTCTGTACCAGCATTAACCCCTCCCTTCACCACCCTTACTTCAGGTTTTAACCGACTTCCAAAAAGGAGGGGGTTGTATGTTCGTCTGTATGTTTTTTTTTAATGTATGTTCATCGATATTTTCGTCAATTGTGAACCGATTTTGAAAATTGATTTGTTTGAAAGGGTATACTCCTAAGGTTACACATAAATTGTTAAATACGAGAGAGAGATGATGAGTGGTTTTTGAGTTAGCTTCAATAATACGTATTTAATCCACTTTGTGTTGATGATATTATTATAAGTTCCTTTCACTGTTGTTTACAGAACAAGTAGTGGAATACGGATTTGTGTGGGGTAGGTACCACAACTAAGAAGTGAAAAATAAAAAACACTTTTACAACAAAAATAAAAAACCGTCGACTTCCAAAAAAACACTAGGGTACAAAGAATAAAATAACTTTAACTTCGGAAGTTGGTGGTAAAAACGATAATACAAACCAAAGACACCGACTTTTTGATACAAGTGGGCAGCAGAAGAATGTTTGTTATTGCATTCGAGGTGGAATTAACACCCGAGCCGTAGGCGAGGTTGTTTTTGAGCCGAGAACTGCAATAACAAATGTCCACGTGTATCCAACGACGTTTTTCAATACACTTGTGAAGAAAAAGAAGAAATAAAATAAAATAACGAAAAATATTTTTGGCATGAATTATTAGGAAACTATGATTTAATTTTCTTTTTTTTCCGCTTTCGCCAGGTTGCAGCCTAATATGAATAATAGAAAATTCAAATATTAACGCCGCCGCGCCGTAAAGACGCATCATTGCCGAGATTAAAAAAAAACCACCTCGGAATAGAGAGGACCGTCTCTGGCGCGAGACGGCGGCGGGCGGCGGTGTGAATAGAGCCATTAAATCAATTTGGACTAAGTATAGGTATAAGTTATCTATGGCAATTTTTATTCCCGCACTCGTGTTGGAAAATAAAAAATCGCACGCGTGTGAAATACATTGCACTATGAACCTAATCGTAGTGCGATATGAACCAGTTTTCGAGGAAGTGTATTGAAAAGTTATTTTTCACTTTGTAGCGTTTTTTTGGAAGTCGTTTCTTTTTATAAATTGATAACGGGCGCAGTGAAAATACTTAATACGCTAAGGTAGCCCGCGAAAATCCAATTTTCTTTAGTTCTTTTGCAATTTACAGGTAAATGTTAGGTTGTACGTTATTTGAATTTGATTCGTGACCGTAATAAATTCGTAATTATTTACATTATTTTAATCTTTAAGGCTTCTACAGACCAGGGCGACTCGCGACGCGACACAAAGGCACCGCTCGTCACGCGACACGCGGGGCATGTGTCGCGTCGCGTGTCTCGCCAGTATGTAGAAGCCTTTAGAATCAGCATTACAACTTGGTCTCAAATGTCATGAAATAGTAATTATCGTAAATAGTGTAATATGAACTTAGAGTGTTGTATTGATTATTGGCAATAGTAGTAATAGTTGGCAAGTAGTAATAGTAATAATTGGCAATAGTAGTAATAGTGTAATATGAACTTAGAGTGTTGTATTGAACATTAGCAGAAGCTTCCTCTGACCTGAACAGGCGATTCTCGGTCTCGATCAGCGTTGGGTTGTGGCGCCTCAGACTCTCCATCCTCCGCGTTCTTGGGTGGATTGTACCTGGTCAGGATCTCGGCATACTTCCTCGTGTCCTGTGTCTTTAACCACGTGTCAGCCAGCGGTTTGCTCTCCGCTGGTGGCTTCTGGTCTTCGTAGTCAGTCGAGGTGTTTGTAGCGAACACTAGAAGAGGCAGGGTTAAACTGCAATGGCAAAGGTGCGGTATAAAAACACTAACCGCCTTATTACAAAACAATATTTATATTTGACATGGCTTAAACCATGGAGCCAGTTTTTGTAATAAGAACGTAACAGTGATTGAAATACGGTTCTTTTTACAAAACTGAAAACTTAGTTCGGTACTAAGTTGTCAGTTTTGTGTTTAGGAACTTTACCATAGTCGTAATAAAGTTCGATATTCAATAATGGCTCCATGTTTTAAACCTGGGTCTGAAGATAAACCTTGTTTTGGAATAAGGGGGTTTGTATTTGAAAACTTGCGTTGATTCATGTATACATAATTGGGTCTATTTAGCTCCCGAATTCTACAGTGCCTTTCTGCATATTCATTTGAATGAAATTAAATGTTCCAGATTTAGTGGGATCGTTTTATACTTGCAATGGATTGGCTTATCATCAGTTGAGGTAGTCCTCGGATCGCTTATCGTAAAAAGGTAGTTGGTATAAGTTCCGAGTAGATAAGTACATACATACATACATAAACTCACGCCTTCTTACCATGGGGGTAGGCAGAAACTATAGAACGCCACCTGCTACGCACCTTAAATATTCCTTTTGCTTCGCCTACGTTCATACATCTGGTCATACACGCACGCCGGTTGCGAGTACTACGCACCTGACCTTTCTGAAGAACATCACCAATTTGGTCACTATATGTCCTTCTAGGGCGTCCCCTCCCGGCGTTTCCACTCACCTCTGCTTTATAAATACCTTTTGTTAGTCGCCTTTCACTCATCTTCTCCACATGACCAAACCATCTAAGCATACTCTTTGAAAACAGTACCTATGCTTAGATGGTTCGGTCATGTTCTTTGATCTTTGTCACTGCATCTTCTTTTAAACCGCACCGTTGCCTTATCACCTCATTTTTTAGCCTATCATTCATAGTCACGCCAGACATGCTTCGCAAGGAACGCATTTCCACAGCATTTATTCAGTATTTATTTTTTTGTAGATATAAGTACACTGAAAAAAATGCGAGCTAACTAAGATACATACATAGTTGGCATTAAAATTTTTGGAATCATTATTTATTTATTTACTATAAACAAGATAGCATATTTGCCAGAATAAATTCATTTAATTTATATCGACAATGTGACATGTATCACCGGTCTTTGTTACATCATACATGCTTTGTTTGATTTTACTACTTCACTTTTTTAAATCAAATAATAATTTTAGTTGATGGTAACAAGCAGCTTGTTAGCATTATATCATTCTTAAACTGACCAACATTTGAGTTAAATTAAATAACTACCCGTAATTAAACTAATTAATTACTTAGTAGACGGAACTATGATAATTTAACAAAGTTCTCCTAGCTTCAGAAGTCAAGATCTTGTTAGGCTCGTATGGAGTCAACATGCGTGATACTGATCATATTAGGCAAGATTTTTGTAAAATCAAACACTTTTCTTTTTCAGTGTAGGTACTGTTTTAAGAAAGTGTATAAACATCACCAAAAATACAGCGATTCAAGGTGCAATTTTTACCAGAGCATTGCACACTGGAAGAAGTTGATGAATGTAACTATTGTTTACATTACGTGCAGCTGTGGTATACTTACTATCCTCCGCTTCACCGCCACTTCTCCTCATCTTGAGATTCGGTTTGTCGTAGAACTGCCCGCGTCGCATGAATACCGTCACATCAGACCCTGAAAGGAAGAAGGTACACAATGCTGTAGTTTCGTGTTAAAACTTATTTGATTTTGATTAAACAAATTCAGGCAATTCTGTACTCAGTACAGGGACTCGGGCCTCCTCTCCGTGAGGAAGTGTGGGCCGTACCTACCAAACGTATTAAGTATTTCAAGTGAGTTTTATAAAAGAACCATGGGTTTTAACTGAAAAAAGTCTATGACAATATAAATCTTTTTAGAGCGATACAGGTTGATTGGTTAAAATGTAATGTAAACGAAACAAAACGACAGCCCGAGAAGTTATTGACCGAAAACGTGGTCATGAAAATTGAATGCAGAATTGCAGATACAATTGCATTCAATTTGCAGTTTCAATGCGCGACTAGTCTGTCCCTAAATAGTAGGTAATGGTCTGAAAATAAAAGCTATTTAATGCGAGCCTGATAATAAAACGGCTCAATTTATGCAACAAAAGCCTTTATAAATCGACTAGCTTTAGCTTGTGGTTTCGCCCGCGTGGAGGTGTAAACCCTGACAGGCACTTTACTTTGTGTAAATTATTTCATCACCACCGGGCCTCAAGTCTGCTATTACAATAGTGTCAGAATGGTCGATCATTGATTTCATAATTGTTGATTTTGACAAGTTTGGTAATCTACTATTATAATGGCGTCATTATGACTTTCCAATAGTCGGCCACTGACACTACATTGAAAGAATAGTAGATTATTAACCAAGAAGATAAAGCAGTGTCTTCTGTAGCGAGGGATTTAAGTTCACCCAAGACTAAGACAGCTTTATCACCGAGAAAAATACTCTACTTTTCGTACCATTTGCGAAAAAATTAACACAATAATAATATGAGATAAGCATTTATTAAAAATAGAGAAGAAAAGTAAAAGTTAACATTCGAAACATTGGTCCAATTATTGATAGAGAGAGAGTTACATTTTTGTTTGGTACATTTATTGTTGATGAGTTGATTTGAGTATTTCTCTGTTCTTGCGTCTGAGGAACTTGCGTTTCATTGTAGATAGTATACGTCGGAGATAGTGGTGGTGGTGCATCGTGAGTTACGGACGAAGATAAGATTCCGGAAGTTGATGGTTGTGGCTCTGATGGATTAAGTTTTATATTTTTGTTAATTTGACTGCTTAATATGGTTTTATTCGCCATTGAGCTTTCGATATAACCCTCAGCTACTCTATCAGAGCTCCAACCACCGTGTCTTTATATTGACGTAATATCCGCCCCTGAATTCGCCAAGAAAGTCGCCGAAGTTCTTCTAAAGCTGTGACCGGTGTAGAGATCAACATCTTTAAGTTTTAAATATTAAGCAATTTCCTTTGGCATATTGCTAATTTTATTTTTGCCGATGGCTTGTCGAGTACATTTCCCATTCCGATAGTTTATAAAAAATCTATTGTTTTCCATGTTGGTGGGACGTAATGCTTGGTATTTATGAATGATTTTAGTATATTGTCCTTGTACAATGAATGACCGATTCTTCTTTGTCTTAGTTTCCTTTACATTAATCAGCAGTAACTCATTGGAATGATTTTCAACGTCCTCCACCTTTAAGTTTACAAGTTCACATCCGCGGCAAGCACCATTGAGTCCAAAAATTAAGGCCACCTATAACAAAGATAAAAAACAGGTAAATATATAGAATAATTACCATTACTAAGATACGAAATATTCATAGTTAAATCAAGTATACTTACTTTTGTGGCCAGAAAAATTTCGTCAGGAGCTTCATTAAGAAAATTTTCCACATTTTGAGTCGTAAAAATTTTAGACTTCTTTGCGCAATGCCCTTCTGATTTTCTTTTTAAAAAAGCCAGTAATTTCGTGAATCTATTTATTTCAATGCTGTCTTTGATGCTTATTGTAGCTTTCAGTTTTGAGTATATGCACCAAAGTATATTCGGATTCTTTGTCTTGGATAAATAATCAAAATAGACAAGAAGTACTGATTCTGAAATTGATAGGCCTTTCACACTTCTCCACGTTGAAAATTCTTCATAAGTTTTTAAATAATTTTCCTTGGATTTTGTTGGAAGCAAATTATTTATAATTACGGCAGCATTTGCACTGATGGAATCCGACAATTCACTGTCACTGTCGCTTTGATTTAAAATCGTAACGTATTTTTAGAACATTAACTTATTTATAAAAATAAATTAAAATAAACTTAACGTTTATGTATTTGAAGAAAACAAAAACCCGGCGGCATATTCCTAGACTAATATTTTTTTGTCGGAAAAGCAAAGGCATCAAGCTCATACGGCCTCGTCGGTTTTCGTAATTTTATTTAATAATCATAACTGCATAATAAATGCGTATTCCTTTTTCAAAAAGATGTATAATGTATATAATATATATACAAACTCAATGGTGTAAACACAGATGTAGATCAATGTAAATTTCGGTAAGTATTCCAAATTTAAATCACATTCTCCCCCTAGAGGATGAATGAAATTCAGTACAATTTTCTTTCCCTGTTTTTAACAGATTAAAAATTACTATTGTTATGTTCGCTTTATGTGGCATAGAATGTCACTTTTTTGAGCAAGTGGTACGAAAATTGCATTTATTGGTTATCTCGTACATAATGACAAATGAAAGACATTTCTACTAATGGGTTTTATAATAATGGCAATACGACAATGCCATTATAATAACACAATTCTATTACGAGAACATTGACCGACCAATGATCGAACGACCATTATGAATTTAGCAGATTACGAACTTTTAGCAAAATGACAATGGCATGACAATGGGATCGTGTTGGAATGACTGAATTTATAAAAATAGCAGACTTTGGCCCCTGCTCTCAAAACGGTGAAGGAAAACATCGAGAGGAAACCGGCATGTCCTAGAACCAATAAATATAAGACATGTGACATCCACCAACCCGCACTGGGCCCGCGTGGTGGATTACGGCCCACTCTCGCACACAGAGAGGAGGCCTGTGTCCCAGCAGTGGGAACGTATAAGCTGATAATGTATAGGAACATACGTGTAAATGTGATAAACTCAGCCATGGAGTAGTTGTACCCATAGGCGATGCCAGCTATCGTGGCGATGGTCAGGCCGAAGCAGATTGCGAAGCAGAGGATGCACGCTAACCCAAAGGTGATTAACCTGGAGACAATGAATTAACTGTTAAAAATTACGGCTCAGTTTTTACAAAGGGTAGGCAGTAGTGAACATTGTGCCTAGTAGAGATTAACTACGAGAATATGGCACGAAGTAATTGTGAAAGTATTTACAAAGCGCCACCAAGACTCACAACGCATGTGTGCGTAATGAGACGGCCGTCAAACAAAAACAAATCACGGATTTGTTGCTCGACTAGTGGCGTCATTAATCGCTCATCATAGTATTACGCTGCAGTGACGTACTCTATGAATATGATACGTGCGTTGTCTTGCCCGATCGGCTAGTTATGATTAGTTGACCAACAAATCTGGTAATAAGTGAGATATTACGAGTACTGATTGCACAAAAACTATGAATAAATTCGACGAATACGAAGACGAATACTTACAACTACATACAAACTCTTTCGTAAGGATGTGACTACACGTTGGAACAGTAATTGGGAGGGGCGTGCCATGTTATCGTAGTTTATCTCTACAGTCAGTGCCCTGCATAAGTCGACCCCTTAATTACTCCTCTTCTTCTTTGTAAAAGGGGTCATGTAATGCAGAGCACTGACCGTAGGAACGCGGGAAGAAAATTCGATCGGCTTTTGAATCGAAAGGTGTGGAGGCCATTCCGCAACGTGATTTGGATGAACTCATATTGAGTAGGCCGAATCGCAGCGATTGTGTTATACGCGTTAACGGCGGAAATACAGACTACTAATTGTTTATTTTGCGCAATAAAAACCAGTAAAATCTTTTATTTTTTATCTTTTTATCACAATTTAATGTCAGGATTAACTAAGGCGAAAAATCCCGCGTAAGCAAAAATCGCGAAGTCTTTAATAATGCAAGAGCAGAGAGTACTTTGTCAATGTATCTACACATACTAAAACTTTTTATTTAGTCTTATCGTTAATCTAAATATTCGTTTTTATTTTATTTCATTAAGGCAATAAAATATACACTGGATGCGGAAGGCGGAGGACAGGGTGTTGTGGCGCAGCCTGGGAGAGGCATGTCCAGCTGTGGACTGCTATAGGCTGAGTTGATTGATTGATTGAATAAAATATATTTAAAAGTACTGTGATGTAACATTTGCTTCGGGCGTTCGTGCTAGGAGGCCCATAAGACGTAACCATCACCTGATAATGATTATGTTTTGAGGTTTGAAAAACTTTGGGGCTAAACCTATATTCTGATACATGGCTATTTTGAGATTTCCGAAATAAAAGGGGGGAATGTCGGAAATCGCAAAATAGCCATTTGGTAATTAAGTATGTAAAATACATTTGGTAATTAAGTATGTAAAATAGTTTTATGAGTGTTCATGAGATGGTAACATTGTAGTTTGTAAGTAAGATACTGAGGTCTTTAACCTCCAGTCCTGGAGACGAATGGATGACGTAACAATAACCATCGATCTTTTGAAGTACAACAGGAAAACAAAGTACCACTTCCCACCCAATTTTGTAGGCTTCACAATTTTCTTTGTGATATTTTCTGTGTTAAAAACGATTATTATGAAATCCTTTTTCAACGCTTTCCCGTCCGTAATGAATAGTGGGTGTACTGAGGCGTGCAGGTTTCTGGGAAAAGCCTACGTTAATTTATAGTTAAAAACAGCAATAATTAGAAGTTGTCCGGTCAGACGTTGAAGTCAGATACGAAAAGAAGAAAAATTAAAAACTGAATTTTTTGTGAAGTCAATATTGAGATATTTGCCCGTTAAGGCTTCTACATACTGGCGCAACACGCGACGCGACACAAAGGCTCCACATGTGGCGTGACGAGCGGTGCCTTTGTGTCACGTCGCGAGTCGCGCTGGTCTGTAGAAGCCTTTATGTTACGGTAGATAGACAAGCAGCGCAAAATCGTTTAGTAAATAAGTACTTATTATATTCTGGTTTCGGAAAGTACTAACTAACTTGGAACGACAACATCCAACGCCACGGCCTCCTATAATGTTCTCTTAAAATAAAACCGGCCGAGTGCATGTCGGACCACGCACGTTGAAGGGTTCCGTAGTTGGAATTAATTTATTTAAAAAACAAACTTAATATGGTAGTTGAAAAACATGTTCTCCCATACATCGATACACGTCACGGTCGATTCTCCAACTGCAAATGTAAGTTGAATATTACTCGTTAACTTGTAAAGCCTACTTAGCTGTGATAGTTTTCCTTTTAATTTTGTTATAGGTTTATACTGCCATGAATTTTTTCACATATCCAGAAACAACCATTTAGCTGGCAGGCTTGACTCTAACAAAAACGAGCACTTTAAAGCTTAATATTACGCAAACGAATCCCTGAATCGAAAAATTATTTTCACTCACAATATTTTTGAACGGCCTATCCAACGATACCCCACACAATGGGATAGACCAGAAAAAAAAACATCCTCATTTTACGTCCAGGGGAGGCAACTTATCTACAATTTTTTTATCATGTTTTTATTTTACTACTTTGTCGGCGTGATTAATAATATACCCATGCCGAATTACAGCTTTCTAGTACTAAAAGTCTCTGAGCTAAGCCCCCACAGACAGACAGACGGGCATGGCGAACCTGTAAAGGTTCCTTCACTGAAAGAAATAATTAGCCGAACTAATTAAGTTATTTCAAAAATAACTTAGCTTTAGTTATACGGTAATAAACTTTGCTTACATTTAACAAAACTGTTTTTAGGGTTCCGCACCAAAATGGTAAAAAGGAACCCTTATGGTGAGACTAAGTCTGTCTATCTATCTGTCTGTCACACCTGGATATCTCAAGAACTACTAATGCTATCAACTTGGAATTTAGAATAGTTTTAGATGACGTTTGCCCAACTATTTAGCAAACAAGATTTTTTTATTTAAATATATATTTTTTGCAAAAGGGACTGAAAGGGGGGGTCTTAAAAATTTGAAGTGGGGCTACTAGGGCATGTGGGGTGTTATCATATGAAAGAACGCTGTTTGCACATTCTCAAACAGTTTTTTTAGGCGGCATATTTTCCGACTTTTGATGAAAAATGTAAAAAAAAATACCATTCCCCCCCATTATCTCCGAAGTTTGCATATATAAAAATCTGAAATTATTCTAGGTATGTGATAGAAGTTTATGTAAATATTACAGGAAAAATAAAACGATGTCTCTAAATAGCACAGTTTTTCAGAAGTCATCAACATCATTTATACGTACGGAACCCTCGGTGCGCGAGTCCGACTCGCTCTTGACCGGTTTTTTTTAATAGATGATGAATGGTCACAGGGAAAATGACTCTTTACTACAGTTAGCCACCGTATTGATTGTTTAATTAGAGGGGCTCGGAGCTAAATGATAACAGCTAAAGTTAAGAGGAGGCTCCTTCCCTATTTTTGTGTTAATTTGTATCAATATTCTGAAACAGTCAGACATACATACAATCAAAATGATGAATTATGATTTATTGGATCTTTTTCTTTCTATGTTGAAGACAGTTACGTTATTGTAATATTTTCGCTCGATACATTTTTTATTTGAAAATCATGTCTTTTGTAAGGATAATTATAAAAACAAACATCGGCTTCTAGGTCTAAAATAAATATTCACAACAAGAAAATATAGTTTATAACCCAGCCACCAGATATTTTTTCTCTAAATCAATTATTACTTTAGTTATAAACGAAATAAGAACTATAGGAACACAATCACAGAGCGCATGCGATATTCAACTTTATTACTGATGTGTTAGCGTTTAGCACATGACGGAGTGGCGGGGAGCATGGGGGCGGAGCTTGCGTCGAAATTTGATTTAGACTGCCTGGTCTTAAGCCACACTTGCTGCATTCGGTTCGTGGACAGGTGACCACCCATTAAATATCAAGACCCCTCCGTGCCTAGTAAAGCACGTTAAGCCGTTAGTACCGGCTGTCATTCGTAGATCTTTAAGATGGACATATATGCCAGTGACCTTGAGTGGTTAGCTTGCGTGTTCTGTATTGAGCTCACGCAACGCGTCGTACGTTCAGCCAGTAAGAGGACTCGCCCATCAAGGAGCGCAGTCTCCAATTTAACGCATAATTAATTTATTATACACAAACCAAAAGGTATTTTAATAAAAAGCGTATATTGAAAGATCAATAATTAAATTATTTTTAAATTGGTGAAGGTTTCAGAAAAATACGCTTGGTAGAGTTTGCGCCATTTGCAGTTTTTTACCCGCGTTAGACATTACTTTACAAATTAATTTCACTATGTAATATAAACATAATCCAAAATATTCACATATATATTAAGTTATTGAGAAAATGCTCTAATTTAACATATTTTTTTTTTAAATCATTAACACTACTCGTTTAGACGTGATCTTCAGTATAAAATCATTAAAAGTCGGTTATCGTCGCCTTAACAGTTGTTACGGGTTGTCAAAAGCCCAAAAGTCTGACAACCAGTCTTACCAAACGGTATCGTGTTACCCAGTAACTGGGTTGTGGAGGTCAGATAGGCGGTCGCTCCATGTAAAGTACTGGTATTCAGCAGCATCCGGTTACACTGGAATCCGACCCCAACATAGTTAGGAAAAGGCGGGCAGATTTATTGATTAGCGAACTGGACGAAGTTGCTAGTGACACCCTTGCCAAAGCTTTCTTTGGTCTACGTTCTCGACCTGCTATGCATATTTTTATCACAGCAATAAAATTCATAGACCATAGAAATACGTGCAAAAGGTTTAATTTATATTTTCAGGTGAATGTCCAAAAATCATTATTCCTACCACGACGAGTCTCCTCGGTTCACGAACCGAGGGTAGTTAAAGTTATGTTCCCAATCCGTCAAAGTGCTACAAGACTATTCATTTAAATCCCGAAGGTAGTCGGGTGGTTATATTATCATAGGTTTTAGTATTCTAGTCTCACTGAGGCCGGTCCAGATTTGTGTTTTTCTCGTCTGGTCTTACAATTTCTATCCAGCGTGTTTTAGAAAGGTGTGGACAATTTTAAGGGTGTGGTACAGACCACATTCTCCATGGGACCAACATTGTAATCGGGGAAACATAATCAGTATGTGTCACACCTTTTTGATACATGCTGTATTTTGTGTTAGTGCTGTATTGTCGACAGTAGCCGGATGCTAATGTGGCCCATCAAGTTACAGAAATAGATGATGCTCAATTATTTTTTTTGATACATGCTGTATTTTGTGTTGTTGCTGTATTGTCTGAGATACAGTAGCCGGATGCTAATATGGTCCATCGAGTTACAGAAATAGATGATGTCGAGCTTTCTCGAAAGCTAAGGTTCCCTAGAAGAGCGGTTCCGTTATAATTATTATTACGGCTGACATGAAAATCTGTCATTTTCACTAGTATTTGACATTAGGGTGAGTTTTTTGCAATTTGCAGGTTAGTGTCAGGTTTTATCTTGATCAAAATATGATTCGCGACAATAACAGATATCTATTTACAAAATTATTATCATTATAATCATTAATACATCTCTCTAAGTTAGGTTTGTTCCCCAATGTCAAGATTTCATGAAAAATTCATTCAATGGAACAAATCTAAAACACAGCTCGGTAAAATTTTTAAGCGGCAATTTTAGGACAAGTTACTACAATGCTGTGGTGTGTCAAAATATTTTAACGGGAATTTGAGGACAAGTTACTACAATGCTGAGGTGTGTCAAAATATTTTAAGGGTCAATTTTAGGACAAGTTACTACAATGCTGTGGTGAGTCAAAATATTTTAACGGGCATTTTGAGGACAAGTTACTACAATGCCCCTTAAAATATTTTGACACACCTCGTGTCAAAATATTTTAAGGGGCAATTTGAGGACAAGTTACTACAATGCTGAGGTGTGTCAAAATATTTTAAGGAGGCTATTTGAGGACAAGTTACTACTATGGTGAGGTGTGTCAAAATATTTTAAGGGGCAATTTTAGGACAAGTTACTACAATGCTGTGGTGTGCTAAAATACGGCTAATGATAGGTTCCGTGTCTATGCTTCTAAGCTAAGTCTTAACGTTTAATTAGAATTTATAACTGAAAAAACCGGCCAAGAGCGTGTCGGACCACACACAATGAAATTCCGTAGTTGGGATGAAATTATCCCAAGAACAAACTTGACATTGTTGTTGAAAGAAATGTTGGGATCATACATTCCAACTGTAAATGTTTGTACGGACAATATTGAGTGATTTACCATATTATTTTAAGACCATAGACTTCCTATAGCTTTTCCTGTAATCTATAAGTAAAGAACTATTATCTGTATTTTTTCAAAATTTTAGGGTCAGTTGTTTCGGAGATTTTAATTGTAATGTATTTTCTTAAATAACTTTAAAAGATTTTATTTTAAAACGATTAAAAAATATATCTGAAATCCTTACAACAAGTCCTTTCATTTGATATGTCACATGGTACCGTTTTTAAAACAAATTTTTTAATTTTCGAATTTGCCTAAAAACGTATTCAAAATTTATTTATTTACGTTACACGTCCGTGTTTGGGTCACAGAAATTCATATGTGGATGAAATGCATATATGTATTTGGAGTAAATTGCTGTGACAGACGGACAGACAGACATACGAGTGATCCTATAAGGGTTTAGTTTTTTTCCTTTTGAGGTACGAAACCATAAAAAGTTTCTACACAAAATTACCTAAAATTGAAGAAGACTGTTCCAAGTGTTTTCATTTCTTGAATCATCCTCATAAAAAGTTGTTTCAAATTTATAACCTTCAACGTTAATTAGGAAAAAACAATTAAGTGTCTCTGCTTAACAGTTTCTTAGCGGTTTTCCACAAATGACTGAAACTTTTACATTCATTTAGAAGAACTTAAATTGCAACCAGCGTCTCGACGCCAGAGACAACATTATTTGCACTGCGTTAAGGGATCTTTAGCGAAGAGGGAAAATACTCTTTAGAAAACTCATTCCTTTAGAAATGAGATTGTTTTTAAGTACTGTTCGTCGGTTGGGGAAAAACTCTCGGGAAAATAGGAACATAGGTGTTAAGCCGTGGCCAGGTACTTAAATTGCACAATGATTATTAAATCGCCCAAACTCAAACTCAAAGCTTTTATTTCAATTAAACCATTTACAGGCACTTTTGAATTGTCAAGAAGTCGGTCAGTTACAAATATGAAGCTAGTTGCCCATTCCAAATAGTAGGTTCCTATGGAGAAGAACGGGCAGGAAACTCCACGGACACTCTTTTAAATTAAAATATTGATACAAAGTATTGGTTACATCATTCATATTGAAATTATACATGTGAGAACGATGCAAAACGTCAGAAGCGTCCGTGATAAAAAAATTAAAAACAAAAGGAAACAATTCAAAACTAAAATAATTAAAAATAAGCCATGGCAGCTAAGAGATGACCAGTCCCAACTGACAGCGCCCGTTTACAAACATGACGCATGCATGGATCAGCACCATTCAGCTCAACCGTTTTGAAGGGAGCTAAATGATCCAACACACACGCCACCATCAGCGAGACATCTGAGTGAGCATGACATACTCTCAGCCGCCAGGGCACATTCAAGTCGCACTCGTGAAACCGGGAATCGCACTGGCGAAATGTGGGTGTACTATAGGTACACCGCTGCCTAACCCTTCCGGGATTACAGGCGCGATGTTATGTTATGTATGTTTATTATTCAATAATCATTTTGCAATTTAAGGCTGGCCACGGCTTAAGGCTTCTACATACCGGCGCGACTTGTCGCGCGACGCGACGCGGCACAAAGGCCTCGCGTGTCGCGGGACGAGCGGTACCTTTGAGTCGCGTCGCGTCGCGCGACTACTCGCCCCGGTATGTAAAAGCCTTTAACATAGCTACGTAACGACGTACGCAACGAGGCCTACGGCTTAACACGTACGTAAATGGAAATTTTCCATAATGGAGTGTACGTAAAAAATAATTCAGTAGCTCTAATATTTTCTTTTAAACACGTTTCATAAAAATATACAAGCATAGCTATCATTTAATTTATAAAATATTTTGGTAGGATTATTAATCACGACTTTTGTAGTTAAAATAATAAAGACTCATTTTTCACAGATGTCATTGCCATATATATAAAAAAATAACCCGCTCATTTGAAAAACAATCAGCTTTTATCGAGATTACTCACCAGACACACCGCCTTATTACAAAACAAGATTTATATTTTGACATGGCTTAAACCATGGAGCCAGTTTTTGTAATAAGAACGTAACAGTGATTGAAATATTGTTCTTTATACAAAACTGAAAATTTAGTTCGGCACTAAGTTGTCAGTTTTGTGTTTAGGAACTTTACCATAGTCGGAATAAAGTTCGAAATTCAATAATGACTCCATGTTTTAAACCTGGGTCTGAATATAAACGTTGTTTTGTAATAAGGGGGATACAGTTTTCCCTTGATGACGTTGCCAGACAATACATTTTAATTTAAAGTATTCAGTAGGTATCACACAATTCCATCAAGTTAATAATTTACTGGCTAACAGCTGCCATACGGATCTTGGTGGCGCACAATTTGACTTAGCTCGCGCAGTTAAGTTTACTGATTAATTTCATACGACTGGTTTGGCCAACGATTACATAACCGTCGCATTTTACGTTTGCGTTTCGAGGCTATGTTTAGACGCTGAAACCCCAGAGAGTGGAGTTACATAAATGATTAAAAGGTTGAATTTTTCCTTCTCATCAAAGTGTTAAACGAGCATACGTAGGTCGTACCTACGAATTGTCTGCCCAAAAGTTTCTTTAGCACAACATCCGTGCAAGTTTTGGAAGGAGAAGCATTTGTAAACACATCTATATTCCATTTGAAATAAGATTTCTTTAGGCACGCTTGACTTGGGGAGTAAGCTGGTTAATGCATGACGAGAGCGTTACGGAAGTGACGAGACCGTTATGGAAGTATAATTAGTATTAATATTGAAGTAAAACTTCATTACGCACGCTTGACTTGGGGAGTAAGCTGGTGAATGCGTGACGAGAATGTTACGGAAAGAGGCTACGGAAGTTGTTTAAATTTTAAACATGAAACACACCGCGTCACCGCCGCGGGCCGTCCCGCTTAATAGTTATTTTTTTAAATTCACACTGGCTGTTTATACACTCACAAGACCGCAGTTTTTTTGAAGTGCAACTTATTTTGCTAGCGAACGGTGATTTCTGTTTTGCTTCAGACTTGTGGTCCAGAGCACACTCGTTATTTTTTTCAGTCCGTTCAACCGATTTTGAGTTCTATTCCATAGGCTTATAATGGATGGCATTAAAAGCGAAAACGTGGTAACAACACCAACTATTTATTACAGCTGGCATTTGTCATGCCACCAACGCAATAGAAGTCAAAATCAGTTGAACGGACTGTAAAAAAGGTTACCCGACTACGGCGAAGCAAAAAGGAGGGTTATGATTTTGACCGGTATGTATGTATGTATGTTCATCTGTTCCCTCATTACTTCTAAACTGCTACATTGAATTTAATATGGCGCCCTCTAGCGGACATAAAGTCAAAGCCAAAAAAATAAAAGTTGTTTATTCATGCCGTGTTGGGTATCAAATGAAAGGCCTTAATTAGCACATTTCAAAAATATATATATTTTCAGCTGTTGCTCATGGATTTGCTTGCATGCACCCAATAATTAGGTATAATTTCAAAAAAATCATATGCAACAACAAACATATTTTCTCTCCAAACCTACACAAAATACATAATTATATTATAATAAATACGTATTTCAATGTAGCCCATTAAAAAAAAAACCGGTCAAGAGCGAGTCGGACTCGCGCACGAATATATGATGATGAAATTTCTGAAAAACTGTGAAAATAAACAACTCACACGTAATACATTTTAATGTATTTAATACATAACCAGTCAATCGCTTAACCACTGCGCCAACCGTGCCGTCATATATCACTATGAATATGTATTAAATACATTAAAATGTATTACGTGTAAGTTGTTTATTTAATAGACAATAAATATTGAATAGCTTGTACATAATAATTTCAGATGAGAATATTTTCTTGTTTCATACTTTTTAGAGCGTGATTTTTCAGTAGTCGGGTTTTAGTTTTTGAACTTATTTTTTATTAGTACTAGGATAATGACCAGGTTTAAACCATGACTAAATAAAACGTTATTATAAAATGAAGTTTATCACTAGCTCATGAACTATCAATCGAAAAACAAAAACTTGTTTTGATTTATGATTAGATTCATAATTATTTAAGCATTTCAAGTGTTATTATAATATCAATATTTAGAGAAACAGAACGTTGTTTCAAATAAAGCCGCTATGAACGAAAGAAAGAATGCCATTTTTGTTTCTTATCTGTGGATATTATTTAAACCATGAACTTTCTCTTACCGTCTCTTCTTCTTTAATAATGAATTAAGTATGTTATAATTTAGTATTTTTTAATATTATTGTTTCCTCTCAATCAGAGCACCCGCCATCTTATCTCTTCACCTTCCTTGGTTGACTAGTAGAGAATGCCTAAAGCATTAAGTCCGCCTTTGTACCTTATTGTGTGCGAGAAGTTTAAATAAATAAATAAATAATCCTTCTTTGGTACTAACTGATCCTCGAATATTCTTAGTTTTGTAATCAGAACACATTTGAGTCTAGTATTAACTTTAATACCGTAGCAATCCTAGACCGTATTGGTTTAAACCAGTACTTAAGCATTTTTTGGTAATAAGACGGTTAGTGTTGTTACGTTATTAGGCACGTGTTTACAAAAGTTTTACGAAACTTTTGTAAACACGTGCCTAATGAAATCGAAATAACATAACATAACACCTCGCCAGTAATGCCCGAAGGGTTAATGATCCCTACTCAAATCTCCTCCTGATCAGAAGGTCTAAGTAGCTAAATGTCCAACAGTGCGAAACGTCTAATGAGCAGTATGGCTAATTAGAAAATGTCCATGTAGCAAAACGTCCAACTATCAGATGGTCTATATAGCAGAACATCTATTTGGCAAAAGGCATATTTAAAATGTGTACACTCATGATAGAAAGTAAATGTCATTTGTAAATTACATTAAATTTATTTGTTAAAAAAATATCTAGGGTTTAAAACCTAGTAGCCTCTTAAATATTATTAGGATATTAGGCGCACAAATTTCTCTGCATTTATTCACCTAATAACCTAATATGGCTAAGGTTTATCAAAAATTCAAAGGGACTAAGTATTTGACCCTCAAGCTTTTGCAGCTCTCTTTTATATTTGGCATTAACCATTATATCGATCGTTCTTCTCTTATTTCCTACAAATATCATAATTATTCTTGTATTTGCGATCTTGCCAAAGCGCTTCTTTTCTAAGAGCTTTGAGGAATAGAAGCAGCTTAGGGTTGGCTTTGATTTTATAATCGTGTTTAGCCACCTTTTTTTTCACGGGCTGGAAAATCCTCATGGATGTCCTCCGCCCTGGGGCGGGCGGAGGGGTCTGTCAGACTCTTACTGACTAAAAACCACTCCAGTGTTTCCCTCCCACACTTGCACCGGGGATCTTGGGGATCTATTATTACTTCCGCAATCCCCGGCTAGTGCCGGCCCGCATCTGCGGGCCACCTCAAGTCTGGGGGGGAGATGAGGTGTTTGACCCCCCCCGCGACGTCGGAAAGGGGCGCGCGTGGAACACTACGCGCCACCACCTCGGGTCCAGTGTGATAGGGGGCGGCGGACTTTCCCAAGTCCACCGTCCCTGTAACCATTTAGGGGGGCCGGAATAGGGCGTTATCAGCCCTCTGCCGACGCCCAGTGCGCCTGCTGCGGGCTGGGTGAGCGGACGAGATCTCCCGCTCCCTTTCCTCAGCCTCTGCGACACGACTGTTTCGCAGAAGGACACCACCGTGTCCCAGGACTCCTCACTGCCGACCATCGACTCGACCACGGCCGGCAGCGATAGGTCACTGCCTACTCCTGAGATGAGGGCACGGCGTGGCTCCTCCCAAGCGCCACACTCTGCCAGCGTATGCCGCGCCGTGTCCTCCCGGCAGTCGACGCAGTGGTGACACCGGGCGTCCGGCTCCCTGTTTATGCGACACAGTTACTTCCCGAAGCAACCATGCCCTGAGAGCACCTGCGTCACCCGAAACGACAGGGAGCCGTGCCTCCTCCCGTGCCAGGGTTCTAGTACCGGCCGCACCGCCTCGATGGTGACGAGGCCGGTGGTAGGGCGCGAAAGCCTGTCCCGCCATTCCGCCACCAGGGCTGCGCGAAGCTGTGATCGACGCATCTCCACATGTCGCTGCATCAGCCACTCGCCCCGCGCCCTCGCTTCCTCGCGCCACCGATACAGTGACGCAAGTACCTTCGCCTCGAGGTCCCATGGTGGGGATCCGGCCAGTACACAAGCCGCTTCGTAGGAGATCGCGCGATATCCCGTGATGACTCTGACGGCTATCGCTCTCTGCAGCTTTCGCAGGACTGCGATGGTCAGTCGCCCAGGTGTTTAGCCGCCTGTGCCAACCTTCAAGTGTATTATTTGTGCGAAAATTATTATTGCTAGGACAGTTTATTGTACTCGTATCTGCCAGAGACTGGAGCCATTGTCTTTTAAAGTAATTTAAAAAAGCAACCATTTCTTCTCTTTTTGAGGCCTTTCCAACAATGCAAGTCCAACATTCCGTAATGTCTGAAGAAGGTAGCAGAAGTAAATTGGAACATACTTTGACATTGTTTCTGCAATCTGTGTTTGTAGGAAGGCCCAATGTTGACACCATTAAAAAGTTATACATTTAAACGCTACGAGTACATAGACCAAAGAGTCTATATGTACAGTCGCCAGCACATCAAGTTACCCCACTTTGACCTTGAACGCGTTATGAGCAACAACAGCGAGAATCGTACGAAAGAGATACATAGCTTTTTGTCTGTTCTTACTTGTTATGTTTCGTGCTGCAGTGCGTACGTGAGGGTGTGTGCGTACGCGCGTCGTGGTGTAGAATAAGATACTGTGCGATAAGAAACAGCGTGGTTGAATACTGAATCCTTGAATCGAATAGAAATAATGGCATGGTAATAAAAACAGGCGGCCCGCGCAATGCCTAAAATATCTATGAAAGCTTATACTTGAATCAATATTTTTTATTTAAATTATCTTTTACTTAATCGTTCATTCTTAAATATTTGTTGGAAAGTTACATAAAAGTATTAAGTTGGTATTGTCTACTCTTATTACATTTAAACAGATCTCGATGAATATTCTTAAGTAGACAGGTATAATCTGATGTGAGAAAAACATTTTTTATTTTATTTATTTCAAACAGGTTCTAATTACCTTTTCTGAGTTTTGTTACCTACTTATTGGCGGGTTGGCGGTCACTTAGTGTTTTCGTGCGTTCCTTGCTCTTCTATTCTAAGTATTTTTACGAAATTTTATGTCGAAAACCCAATACACAATGTGCTTGAAATTTTGAAAAAATATGGATACCTACCCCATGACGAACGTGTGTGAAGTTAAGTTAATTAATTACTTATACCTACAAAAAGCCTTTTGTAATCCGCCGTTCGGCGACACTGTTAAAAAAAAAAGTTGAACTTAGGAACGGAATTATCTATACCTACCGGAGTTTGCTTATACATGCGAGTTCAACCTTATTGCGCTAGTAATAAGATACGATTTCAAAGGTTAAGAATTTTCAAATAAAATTCTAATCTATTATTACTTATTATCGTTACTTCCTAAATATGTTACTTAGACTAAAGCTGAAGAGTTTGTTTGTTTGGTTAAACGCGGTAATCTCAGGAAGTACTGGTTCGAATTGAAAAAATCTTTTTGTGTTGGATAGTGCATTTATTTCAGAAGGCCATATAACATCACGCTACAACCAAAACCAATAGGAGCGGAGCATCAATGAAAAATGTTGCAGAATCGGATAAAACTATTCCTTTTAAGAGGCCGGATAGATGCGTACTCGTAGTTCATACAAACGTAATACCAAAATAATTTGTAAATCAAACATATTCTTACGGTAGTGTGTCTTTATTCCGATTGGAATACAGAATATCTAGGTTCCTAAATATACAGGAAAAGTTTTTAACCAGTGCGCAATTTTTTTTTGGTGGTTCAATATCAGTAATAGAACACATTTCCATTATTTATTCAATACTTTTTTTTAATTTTTTATCCTACTTTAAATCAGCAAAATATGGACACCGTATCTATTCGTAATAATATCAATGGGCGCGCGCGGCGGCCGGCGCAAGCGGCGGTGTTGCACGGCTCCCGGGCGGCAGGGGGCGGCAGGGGGCGGCAGGGCGCGCCGGGCGCGCCGGCCGACAGTTCATGAGTTCACTCATCGCACGCGCTGTCGTGTGACGTCGCGTCTAATCGCTTTCCCGCGCAAGCGCCGCGCTGCACGTGTGTCGTGCTTGTACCTACCGGTCACGATGTCGGACTTCAGTAACCGAGATGGTGCGAGTGTATGTACTGAGTGGTGAAAGTTTGCGAGCAGCTCGCCGAATGTATGCGACGGAGAGCATACCTCGAATGCGAGCCCATGGAATCCTTAACCCCACGGTCCCTAATGAAAGGACTATTTTAGCGGCCACTCAAAGGCTGCTTGATCACGGACAGTTCAGAACCCCGAATCATGCACGAGGGTCTGGCAGACCCCGATTGGCGATCGAAATCGAAGAAGCCATCCTAAGCCCGTTAAAGTATGAAGGAAAATTTGGAATTACTCTGCAATTAACTTCAGGTCACGGTCTAAACATAAAAAAGTCTAGTTCGAACCTGATAAAATTAGCGATCAGTACATTGTAACCCACGTAAATACCTACGCCGGCGAATCGAGCTAGCGCACAGCTGATAGGTAGGTACTTTTGCGCGTACCGCTTCGCCGCGCGCCGCCGGGTAGCCATACAACCACTTTTAAAGTAAACATCTTTCGTTAACGATATTTTTTGTTTTTTGTACTAAGACTTATCAAAATAAAAAATATATTTTTAATAAAATTCGTTTAAGTTTAATTTGTCAAAATTTGCGCAGTGGATAAAAACTTTTCCTGTATATTTTGAATGGACACTGATTAAACAAGAGTTATGAGAAAAATAAGTTTAAATTCCTCATATCTCATCTTTATATCATTTTCCTTTCAAAATATGTATTTGGGAAAATAGATATTCTGTAATCCAATCGAAATAAATACACACTACCTTAAGGGGCCGGCGTAGCATGCGTAGTTCATACAAACGTAATACCAAAATATTTAGTAAATCAAACATATTCTGAAGCTAGTGTGTATTTATTTCTATCTATATTATATATGTTATAAGAGGATATGATACGAGATATGAGAAATTTAATATTTCTATAGAAAACTTATTTTTCTCATAACTCTTGTTTAAATCAGTGTCCATTCAAAATATATTTAGGAACATAGATATTCTTTATTCCAATCGTAATAAAGACACTGTTTGATTTACAAATTATTTTGGTATTACGTTTGTATGAACTACGCATGCTACGGCCCGGCCCCGTTGCGTACGCTGTGTAAACGGTTAAAGCTACGCAAAAATCATGTATAACGGAATTGCTTCCCTTTAAAAACTATATTACGAGAATATGAGTTTGTTTGTTACGCATCATAATGAAATGTTGCACGTAACACGTTGTCAGGGGTACAGAAAAGGACATGGGTTCCCTTATGAACCTATTAATATGAGAACTCGGGTGAAGCCGCCTTTAATGCGAAAGTGAGTTTGTTTATTTGTTACGCTTTCAGTTTTGCAGCACGCAGTGACGTAGTTAAAATATTTTATTTCACTTATGCCTACATTGGCACTTATAAAACGTCAGAAGCTAGGTGCATGGTTCCAATTGGTGGTTTCCTATGGAGAAGAGCCGGCAAGAAACTCCACAAAACCAAACTAAGTATACAAGATTAAAGGAAAAATTCTCAAGAATATAACAATGGTGCGAAAAGAAGTTTAAAATTTTAATTTACGGTATTAACTATTAAATTATCTTTGTCACGTTATTAGAAGAATTATCCATATTAATATTATAAATGCGAAAGTAACTTTGACTGTCTCTTACGCCTTCGCGGCCTAACCGCTGGGCAATTGTGATGAAAAATATGGAGATAGTTTGAATCCTGGGGAAGGACATGGAGGAAGGTTTCTTGGCAGGGCGGTCTCTCCGGCGTCCTTCAGGCGCCTCCTGACCATAGAAATCTAAAACAAAAAGAAATTTTGTCAATTTCAATACTTACTGATTCTTTATTACAACAAATTGTACGGGCCAACTTATAGTTAGATGTACAGTTAGATGGTTAAAAATTATTCTTCAAAATATAAACTTATACAAATAAACAAACTGTCGAATTGAGAACCTTTGTTGAGGTGGTTTGTAAAGAATTGAAGGAAGATTTATCAAATAGTTTTTTTTTTCTCTTTTTTTTTTAAAAAACGTTGCCCCATACTAAGAATTTCTCCTGTATTGTGGGTGCGTTTACAAACATTTAAACTCACATAAACAAACGGCCAGACCCGGAACAACTACTTGTAGATCATACAAATATTTGTTCAGTGCGGGAATCGAACCCGCGACACGCAGCGCAGCAGTCAATCGCTTAACCACTGCGCCAACGCCAACCGTGTCGTCAAATAGTAATAACATTCACAGAGTCTGGCCACGCGGCGCACGTAAAACCGGTTTGAGTGAGCGCCGCGCGGCCCTTCCAACTACATTCGTCTAGTAGGTAGTAGTTTGTTTTGTGTAGTAGGTATTTTTTTTACACTTTTTAAGAAAACCATGTTTAATGTAAGTGATGAATAATTTAAGGTGATAAAGGCTCGTCCTCGTACCGACTCGCGCAATGTCGCGGTCGCGACAGGCACCGACAAAGACAATTTCTTTGTCGGTGGCTGTCGCGCCCGCGATATCGCGTGAGTCCGTACGAGCGTTAAGTGTGATTACAAGCTACACATTCACATCCGATTCTGATTTCTATGCCATACGCATAAGGGTGGCATTAAAAGCATAAACGTGGTTACAATATCAACTGTTTATTACAGGTGCCATTTGTCATGCCACCAACGCAATAGAAATCAAAATCGGTTGAACGGACTGTAAAAAAGGTTTATTTAAACGTCTTATCTTATTTCAAATGGAGTTTATGTTAACTCTGAATTTAAGCTTGCACGGTGACTCTACATTGAAAGGCTTCTACAGACCGGCGCGACACAAAGGCCCCGCGTGTCGCGCGACAAGCGGTGCTTTTGTGTTGAGTTGCGAGTCGCGCCGGTCTGTAGAAGCCTTAAAAAACTAACAATATCGGGACGGGAACTCACCAAGAAAAAACAAAGAAGATACCTACTTAACTATCCCTTCTGTTAACTTAATTCGATAGTTCTATAGATAAACACCATTGAAGTCTTTGTTTATTTTAATTATTAATTATCATTACAAAAAAATATTACTCACCGTTAAGCCGAAAAATATCTATTACTTGGCATCCACTCCATCGCAGCGATATGATGAGCTCCCTTTCAATTTGCGTCAATTGAGGCGCCTTAATATTTAACCGCACTTATTTATTTTATTACAATTCAACTGTCACTAATAATGAGACACAATTACTTTTTCTATTGTTACCGATCTCTATGAGATGTTACGACTCCAATCCAAATTCCAACTGAATTCAACTGACTGACCGACTGACGTAAAAATTAAATGGTAAATGGATAAACGTCAAACGAACGATGTGATGAATGACGAGTGAATTTCGTTGAATTTCGTGAAGGTTCGGGAAAACTCGGGTGCGGCGGCGGCCGCGCAGTGGCGCGTGGGTGTGGCTTATTCCTAGTGAGACATGATAATTGGCTCTCAATTACTAGTATGTGCAACCATTGGGCAATTTTAGAAACTTAGCAAACTCCACCAATCATGCCAAAGATACTTTCTTTCTAACACTCGATGGCGCGTCGTAGTTATAGATATGTATAGGGTTTACGTTGGTGTGCTGCCGTCTGTACATAATTATAATGGCGTGTCCGTTTCCCTCCCGATGCAATGTTGAATTTTGTGCCTGAATATCCAGACATTTTGAGAATTTGACGATTTGCTAAATAGATGTTCTGCTATACAGACCATCAGACAGTTTGACGTTTTGCTACATGGACATTTTGTTTATTATACTTACTGCTCATTAGACGCTTTGCGCTGTTGGACATTTAGCTACTTAGACCTTCTGATCAGGAGAGCTCAAATCAGTGGAAGAGAAAAGCCAGGAAATAATGAATGAAAGCCTTATCAATCATGACCAACCAACAACGAACTGCAGACTATTGATTAATACGGGCCTTTTGTGAATGGATGGATCATACTCATAGATGCTAAGCAAAAGTACCTATTGGCAAACGCAGTCTGGCGTTATACGAGCGTCATGCACCGCTGACGATGTATAGGCTAGTTAGCTTCACGGCTATTGCAGTCTTTGTCGATACTGTTCTATTATCTTTTCCGGTTTCTGAAAGCCAATTCAATGGCTACTACTACATACATGGCATAAACTCACGCCTTCTCATGGGGTTAGGCAAGAACTACATCGGCTACTAAAACCAAATCAACGGCTACTACTAGAGACATAGGTACATAAAAAAAATAATTTAAAAAATCAAAAACCCGACTGCGTAAAAACTGAACTTAAAAAAGATGGAAACCAGATTTACATAAATTAATACTATAAACAATCTCATGCAGTCGGAGGCATCTTCCTGACAATAACGACCTATTGCCTACCTAACTTTTTTATTATATACTTTTTAGGTTATATACTCACTTATAATCGAGTGATGACGACCTCTTACTCACTCACTCCATAAGTTCGGGATATTGTTTTTATCATTTCTCATTTAAATTACTTTTAAACATATAATTAGTATATATTTTTGTAGTCACCTTTTAAAACCCTTCATTTTGATACCCCACTCGATACAACACACTTTTTGTTGCCAAAAATCCGCCATTAAATATTTTTTTAATTTAAATGTACCCTATGACACTCGCGCAATAAAGACGAATCTAAAGACATATCATTCATCAAAATCGGTTCAGCCGTTTAGCAGTTACGAGGGAACATAGGGACAGACATACATACATATATACATACATACAGGTCTCAGGCTCACGCCTTCTTCCCATGTGGGTAGGCAGGAACTACAGAACTGCTACTAAAAGCCAATTCAATAACTACTACCTACAAATGACAACATGTAGATAACAGTGGTAACAATTTTACATTGACAGCGCCTTTATGTCACAGCGGTAAGGGTGATTTCCGTAGTGCAACTGTTACCATTGATGTTCAGTTGAAAAATGTAAACGTACAGTCGGCAAATGAGGATATAATTTATTATCGACAAATGAGAATGTACCTACTCATGAATGTTCTTATTTGTCGTTATTTTATCATCCAATCTAGCTCACATGATTTAGAAAAGCAGATTTACTAATCGGCGATTTGGTTAGTACCTGCCCAAGCGACTTCTTTCTTTCTATTACAGGAGCTGGATACAGTATTTTATACAACGAGTAGGTAACAATTATTCCATTTTAAACAGCCGAATTTTTATTTAGAAGTTTTTTTTTCCTGTAGGCACCTACCGTTAAGCCTCGTAAAAGTCAATGCCCGTATTTTCACTAGCCATTTATTCCGTTACCTTTTAAAATGCCAAAAAGATTATACTGGGCTTATATTTTGCATTCCGTTTGAGCTCTTAGGAAGTATTTTACCAGTATTTTGTCTCAGCTCTAATGTCTATTTAATACTTTAGATGATTTTAAAAATGTTCTCACGAATCCTGAGAGATAATAACGTTACTACTGATGGTCGTGAAGATTGTGATAAAATTAGCTGATGGTTAGATTATGTTATAATAAACAGTTTTGTAAATCATTGTGAAATACCAACGACGAAGAGTGTAGTAACTAAATGACAAACGATAATATATACATTGTTGTGACGTATTGCGTTCAACGCTCATGCCTACTTAGTAATAGCTATTTAAATGTCATATAGATTATTTAATAGGCATGTCTTCAAACGAAGCTAGTCGCTCAATACACTTGTAGTAAAACACACGTCTTTTTCTTATTAAAATCCTATACAAAGCAAAGTGAACCTTATAACACCCAACATACATGATGGATGTTCGAGCGGTTGAGACACCACGTCTGTTTTATGGATTTGTGAGACATTTACTTGCACTTCCACATAGCAGAGCTAATGTTGAGAGACTGTTCTCCTCTGTTAATAACATGAAGACATGGCAGAGAAACCGACTGTGCACTGAAACACTAGAGGGTTTGCTGCATACTAGAAGGTTTATTGCAAAAAATGAAGATCCAAGTTCAGAACACTATGTTGTTTAATAAAAATATATGTACAAAACATCACCAATAAAAGAATAAAACCTCTTTAGAACAGAAAACCTTTTTATTTACTTGAATTATTAATTCTGAAAATGTATTGAATTAGGGCGGTAGATCTACCAATTTTTCATTTCAAATCTGCCTATTTCTACCATGTTTCTACCTATTTTTGAAATGCCATCTACCGATTTTCTAAAATCAGGTGTGACAACACTGCCTGTGGAATCGTCATCTGTTGGTCCTCCTTCATGGGCGTGTACGTGCAGGTGTTCGAAAATGAATACTCGCAAAATAACGCACTTAATTTACTAATAAATGTCACAACAAAATTTAATTATAAAAAAATAAGGATTACAATGATAGTTAGTTTGTTACTGATTAAGTCAATTCACAATATTTTTTATGCTTTCATTTAGAGCCAATAGATTTGCGCGTATGCACCGCGTAACGATCGTATCAAAAGAGTGATCCACAGATTAGGTAGTACTGAGTGATCCTTCCACCGCCATGACACTCACAACCCCATTCGGTGTTTCCCGTTCTAAATAAAAATACTACCAAAGAAATAAGTTCTAAACCACAGAGTAAAAATAATCGATTACAACTTTAAAAAAGCCGGTGTCACCACAATGTGTTTGAAAATGTTTCATGAATTTCACTCACGCATAAAGGCTTCTATATACCGGGGCGACTAGACGCGCGACGCGACGCGACACAAAGGCACCGCTCGTCCCGCGACACGCGGGGCCTTTGTGCCGTGTCGCGTCGCGCGACTAGTCGCGCTGATATGTAGAAGCCTTAAATCGACTAAATCATTGCGCGCCGTCATACATATTGAAGGTTGCAGTAAAGTCAATGACCAGTTGTAGACGGAAAAAGGTTGAAATATGATCATCATCAGATGCTGCTAAGTCACATTAGTCCAGGGCCAATGTGTACCACTGGTTGTTTGTTTTGTTCAGCTCATCCCGCCATCTTCTACGGGGTCTGCCGCGATGCCTTCTAGCTGTCTCACGGTTCTATATAGTGACCATTTTGGTCCACAACTTATTGGGCATGCGGCAGACGAGGTCAGTTCAGTCCCACTTCAACTTTGCAGCTCTGTAAAGTAACGTTACAATAAAAAAAAACTGGTCAAGAGCGAGTCGGAGTCGCGCACCGTGGGTTCCGTACGAAGTTGATCATTTCTGAAAAACTGTGCTATTTAGAGACATCGTTTTATTTTTCCTGTAATCTTTACATAAACTTCTATCACAAAGAATAATTTCAGGTTTTTATCTATGCAAACTTCGGAGATAAGGGGGGCTGGTTTTTTTTTACATTTCATCAAAAGTCGGAAACTATGCAGCCAAAAAAAAAAGTTGTTTGAGAATGTGCAAACAGCGTTCTTTCAAATGATACCCACATGCCCTAGTAGCTCCACTTCACATTTTTAAGACCCCCTTTCAGTCCCTTTTGCAAAAACGGTATATTTATTTAAATTTCTTTCTTGTTTGCAAAATAGTTAGCAAACGTCATCTAAAACGATACTAAATTTCAAGTTGATAGCATTGAGTCATATACGGAGGCCCATGGGCTCAGTTACAATGCTAAAAAGAGTGAATTTATAATCATCAAAGCCGGTACCAAATGTTACTCATATGTACCTCCTGTCTCTCTTTGCGCCACATTTCAAGTACTTGGGCCACTGGGTCTCTGACGACATGTGTGACAATCTGGACATTGAGAGGGAGCGCAGGGCGCTGTCTGTCCGGTGTAATATGTTGGCGCGCAGGTTTGCGCGATGTTATTTAAGGCATATTGTCAGTCGTTTTACACGTGCAGCCTGTGGGCCAACTTTACGCAGCGGGCGTACAGCGCACTGCGCGTGCAGTACAACAATGCCTTCAGGATATTGTTGGGGCTTCTGCGGTTTTGTAGTGCTTCGACTATGTTTGCTGAAGCGCGGACCGATGATTTTTTCGCGATCATGAGGAAGCGGAGCGCTTCACTATTAAGTCGCCTGCGAAGCAGCTCGAATAGTCTCCGAGGGTGTTGTCCGAGCGGTGGGACCTATCCCTGATACAGAGGTGGATGCAGCTTCATGTTAGCGCTTCTCGTATTATTTGACATGAGTTTATGTATTGTTTAGGTTTAATTCCGTTATTGATTGTTTTAATGTGTAATATTTTAATTTGATTGTGACATCTATGTAATTTTAATGTGTATGTGTAATTTAATTATTGTTGATTATTTGATTGTAATGTGTTTAATTGGATTTTAATTTTTATATAATGTATGGACTATGTCTGAAATAAATGAATAAATGAATGAATTAATTAATTAGTAGTTCTTGAGATATCCAGGTGACAGACAAACAGACTTAGTCTCACCATAAGGATTCTTTTTTACCATTTTGGTACGGAACCCTAAAAATACAGTACTAAGAATACAAGTATTAGGTAATGCATTTATCAAAACGAGACAGAAACTCTTTAACCTAACGTAGTGACGCCAAAATAAACACAACGGAACACAATAATAAAAAATAATTCATGAAAAATAAATAATTATAAAAATAAAATAAATAAATAAATTATGATTATGTCATATCTCTGCGTATTTAACTGTTTGTAAATAAATATTAAAATTAATAATAGTTATCCCACTTCACAACATCGTGTATTCCCGTTGTCCCCGTACGCCGTGTCGGTTTTACGGGGACAGCGGTACTTCAATTAAATATTTAAAAATACTTCCCGTTGTCCCCGTGGTTTGGTTTTACATTAAAAAATATGTTTCTGGCAAACGCCGGCCGCTGCCGCGGCACCGCTCGCTTCGCTCGTTCGGCTCGTGCGTTGTGTGGTCACAGTTCTAACCTAACCTAACCTAGCTGTTTCGATCTAAAAAAGGTTTACTTCGTACGATAAGGGGACAACGGGAATACACTCACAAAATTTGCTTCTAAACATTAATAAAATTGGCAAACTTTTTCCGAAGTCAATTTATGGTGGACGTGCAGAAAGACTTCCGACTTTTGGGAACTTTCCCCGTGGGATTGAGACAACGGCCTCCTGAAATACGTGAAAAGGGTCCTTTAGCGCCCGTCCCTATTACAACCAGGCCCCAGAGGTGGTCTTAACATTAGTAATTATACTAATGTTAAGACCGATAACTACCCGTGTGCCCGAAAAGGACCTTTGAGCTTATTTGTCTTTCCGATTTTGCTACTTCATTTTGTGGCTTTTTGCCCAGTTCAAGTCACGTGTTTTATTGTTCCTAAAATGCTTTTCTATGTAAACACACAGTCAAGTATTGTCTATGTAAATACATAGACAAGCATTGTAAGGAACAAAAATATACGTAATTTGAACTAGCACTTTTTTTTTTTCATTTAATTGGTTGCTTAAGATGGTAGAAAAAAGGACAAAAGTTTTGAAAGAATCTATAGATTGAATATACAGGGTCAAATAAATTACTCTGCATAAGTAATGGTTATCGATATACACGACAAAATAAAAAGATTTGATGATTATAATCATAAATCAAAATACATACCTACACTGATTTTTTACTATCTTAATATAGACCTTAATAATATATAATTCTTAATATCTTCTTATATATAACATTCTCGTGTCACAATGTTAGTTACCATACTCTTCCGAAACGGCTTGAGCGATTTTTATGAAATTTTATATGTATATTCAGTAGGTATGAGAATCGGCTACTATCTATTTTTTATCCCACGGGATCGAGAATTACGCGGGTGAAACCGCGGGGCGCAGCTAGTAATAATATATAATTTTTTTGTACGTGTGTTTGTCATAACTTCTCCTAAACGGCTGGACCGATTTGGTTTAAATTTTGTATTTATATTTCAATGGGTTTCTGGATGGTTTGAAAACAAAATTGGACCCGGTAGGTGGCGCTGCTGTCGGTATAAGGCGGTATGAAGTTAGCTGGGTCAGCTAGTGTATAAAAAATCGTTTATTTATTAAATTATATAAACTGATTGTAGGAGAGAATTTTGGTCACATTACAAACATTTTGGTTTGTTTTGACTGTACAGCTGAAGTGTAACTGTTATTTAGGTAGTTTTTGAGATACAAATTACCTATACAAAAAATGACAGAAATCGATTCCGTCAACGGTTCTGAACAAACTACTTTCATAGTTTGCATTAATTCAGTTACACATTGTTACAAATATAATGCTGTAGAAACTTCAAAAATTTTCCCTGGTTATTTTATTTGGTAATTTTAATTTCCAGTGCTCGTTCAAAATAATTGCTTTTTCTTTCTTTAATAGAACAGTTAAAAAGTGTTAAGTTTTTCCCATCTTATTAAACGGCAACGCGGAGTTCTCAAGGGACGGTCTGACAAATAAGTCAGTTTATCTAGGATTTTCGTTTTAGTTTTGACTAGATATGTGTCTTTGCACTGAATTTACTATTTATTTTATTGGTTCACCAACAACTGTTTACACAGGTTATATGCTAAAGGTAACATGCAAAAGTGTGTATGCAACAGTGCAACAATCACTTACAGGCAAACTCCGCATGCCTGAAGAAGTTGCACAAAAAATGATTATTAGACTAGTTTTAAATTACTTATCTAAAACTGCAGATAATTAATAAAACGATATAATGACATGCAACGATATAAAGTATTAATATTATAACGTAAAAAACACACTTATGTTAAATCTTTTTCTTTCAACTACGTAGTAATGTTATCATTCATCACTATAAAACCGATCACAAAGCACGCATTTTTTGCTTAGAACCAAAACAGTGCAGAAATGTTGTATGAAATCTCATTGTTGCACTGAAAAACAGTGCAACAATGAGATTTCATACAACATTTCATTTCACTTCTGCACTGTTTTTATTTCGATATAAATTTACCACAGAGGTTGAATGTCTCCCATTAAGTTTAATATAAAATGTATGCATTAGATCAAAAATATACTGACTGAAAATAAAAATCGGCTGAATATAACCGACTTAGTCAAAAACTTTGTTTTTATCAACTTGAGTTTTTATTTTGAGTAGGTATATTTTATCACGGTAGGTAGATTGGTAGTTGAAAGGAAATTAGATTACGCACCTTGCTAAAGTGAGTAATTAATACACTCGTGCTAATTTAGTGCCCTCGCATATGCTTGAGCACCAACATAACACTCGTGCACTTTGCGCTCGGTGCAACAATCTACTATTGTACCCACTATAAATGTATGCAAATAAATGATTTTGATTTGATTTGATTTTATAGAGGGAGTTATCAAACCTTTGTATAAGGTCTAGAGCCCATGCGACGCAACTGCATAAGTAGCACATAACACCTTTTCAATCAGCTCAGTTGGTCTGACGTCACCATCACTCCAGTTATGTACTCTTGTCTCCCGATGTCTGAAAGAAAGAATGAAAGAAATATATTTATTTGGCACAGTAGGTACCGTAGGTATGCTAGGAACCTGCCAGGGTTACGAGTCTGTCCGAAAGGGATATCGTGGCCCTGGCACACAGGCATTTGATGGAACACGGTGGGTTTTAGTCAGTAAAAGTCTGACACGCCCTCCCGCTCCGAGCGGGAGAAGTTACTTGATAATTTACCATCCACAAAAAAAAAAAAGGTATGGTAGGAACACATTTGAACAACATTAAAAACTGTCATCACCTGCCTAGTATTTTCCTAACAATGTAGAGGTCAGCTTCCTGTCTAACCGGATGCGTTGAATGATGAAGAGGAGAAGAAAAAAAAGAGTGTGCTTTAGACCACACGACTGAAGTAAAACTTACAAATAGTAATAGGTAGTAATTATACTTACTTAAAACAATAGGCCTGCACTGTGTCTTAGATATAAGAAACGCAACTGGCTATGAGAGAAAGAAAATGTGCACCTCTCTCTCTTGCCTCTACAGTAATATACGAAACATAACTCTCTCTCTTTCTATCTTCACTAACTTATATCTCCCTCTCAACTTCCGTTCGCTCGCTTCCGTACGCTCTCGTCACGCATTCACCAGCTTACTCCCCAAGTCAAGCTTGCATAAAAAAGTTTTACTTTAAAAAAAAAACCGCGCGTATTTATATGTTCTATGAATTTTATTGCTGTGATAAAAATATAAATAGTAGCTCAGAGAACGTAGACCAAAGACAAGCTTTGGCGAAGGTGTGACTAGCAACTTCGTCCAGTCTGCTAATCAATCAATCATTCTGCCTAGCCTTTTCCCAACTGAATACCAGTATTTTACATGGAGCGACTGTCTATCTGACCTCCACAACCCAGTTGCTGGGTAACACTGGTTCTGTGCACTGGTAACACTGCCATAATCGCCACGCTTGGCAGGCGGGTTGGCGATCGCTGTATGGTGTTAAAATGCATAGAGAACGCTGCTGCCCATTCTCTAGTAAGTCCCTTAGTCGCCTGTTACGACACCCACGGGAAGAAATAGGATTACACACCCCTTGGTTGTCAGACTTTTAGGTTTTTGACGACCCGTAACAACTGTCAAAAATTCACGAATGACAGCCGGGACCAACGGCTTAACGTGCTTTCCGAGGTACGGAGGAGTCTTGATATTTAATGGATGGTCACCCATCCATGAACTGACCGCGGCATGCGTAGCTTGCTACGCGGGTTTACCTTCAATAAACCCGCGTAGCTGTTATTATTTAGCCAAAAGTCAATTAAAAACCGACCAAGTGCGAGTCGGACTCACGCACGATGGGTTCCGTACCATCATCTATAAAAATGGCAAAAAATGACGTTTGTTGTATGGGAGCCCCCCTCAAAGATTTGTTTTATTTTATTTTAATTATTTATTTTTAATGTGAATATTTTAACTAAATATTCTGTGAATATTTCAAGCGTCTACCTGTTGCCGTTCATCAATAACGAGCAAAAAAAAATCACGTTGTTTGTATGGGAGCCCCCTTAAATATTTTTTTTTTTAGTATTTTTTGTTATAGCGACAACAAAAATACATCATCTGGGAAAATATCAACTGTCTAGCTATGGTCTAACTACTACACGGTTTATGAGATACAGCCTGGTGACAGATTGACAGACAGACAGACAACGGAGCCTTAGTAATGGGGTTCCCGTTTTACCCTTTGGGTACGGAACCCTAAAAACTACATATAACATAACATCACGCCTGTTATCCCCGAAGGGTTAGGCAGAGGTGTACCTATAGTATACCCACATTTCGCCAGTTATGTTATAGTCCCATGTTAAAGGGGCGAGCCTATTGCCATCAACCGGGCACAAATCCAGACTCCGGGCTAAGAAATTCCTAATGGAAAATCCCAATAACACTTTGCCCGACCCGGGAATCGAACCCAGGACCTCATGCTCACCAGTAGCGCTTGCAACAACACTAGACCAACGAGGCAGTAAAAGCGAGGCAATTAAAAACTAACATAATATAAAATAAAAATTAAACTAACATATTATAAAATAAAAAGTAACATAGGATTCATCATCACCATTATCATTTCAGCCAAAAGACGTCCACTGCTGGACATAGGCCTCCCCCAAAGGGGGGGTTGCCATAATCGCCATGCTTGGCAGGTGCGTTGGCGATCGCAGTATGGTGTTAAAACGCATAGAGAACGCTGCTGCCCATTCTCTAGTAAGTCCCTTAGTCGCCTTTTACGACACCCACGGAAAGAAGGAAGAGTTCTACAAAAATATTATCTCTCATTGTGTCCATAGAAAATGTTTTTTTTTGTTTTGTAATTTGTGAGATTTTTGATCTGAACTGTATGTATTTATTTTAATTTATAGATAACTTAGCACAATTTATTAAGATACTTATAGCACATTCATTTTAAAAATTTATAATTCATTGCTAGACGAGAACTACCGCCGACAAACTGTTATGCAGTTTGGCAGACTTTATGTATGTTATTGTTAATACAGATTTTGAATAAATAAATAATAAGAAATAGGGACGTAGGATTACACAAACATTTTTACACCTTTAATTATTTTGTAAGCGTTCTTTAATGTTATTATGGTAATTACTTAAGCCCGTGTATCCTCTGTGAGGATCGCACTCCTTAGTCTTATATGTACATAATTATGTATGTAGGTACCGTAACCGGTCGTGAGGGAATAATTTGCTTTTTAAGATATGCAAATATAACAATCTCAATTATTTCTACAATGTTTACGTACGATGATCCATTCGAGTTTCTGTTTTCTCTATATTTTTGTTTCCAACATTTACCTATGTTCCCGTGCAGTGGACCTCAAGGTACGTGCTCTTGTCGAAACACATTGCTGATGTTTGGAACTTTACATTCTTAAGAGGCCGGCTGCGGAGGCCGGCGGATGGATGCGTAGTTCATACAAATGTAATACCAAAATAATATGTAAAACAAACATATTTTTAAGGTAGTGTGTCTTTATTCCGATAGGAATACAGATTATCTAGGTTCCCAAATATATATTTTAAATGGACACTGATTTAAACAAGAGTTATGAGAAAAATAAGTTTTTTATAGAAATTTTAAATTCCTCATATTATTATCTCGTCTTTATATTATTGTCAAAATATATATTTGGGAACATAGATATTCTGTAATCCAATCGAAAGAAATACACACTACCTTAAGAATATGTTTCATTTACAAATTATTTTGGTATTACGTTTGTATGAACTACGCATTCTACGCCAGCTCCTTAAGGCTTCACCTAAAACCGTATTTGGTATATTTTGAGAATCCTAAATAGGATTCTCAAATGGTTAAACCAAATGGTTAAACATAATTATATAACTCGGCGAAATGACTCACAAAATTAACTAAAATCACAATAAAGTTGTCTATGTCCTTAAATCCAGCAATTATTCTAAGTGAATCTTAAAACGTATAAAAGTAGCCAATGATACTTACACGTAATGGTCCATAAAATAAACAAATACGGCTATAAAATCGACTCAGACGCTTAATCGCTTACGAAATTACCAAGGCGACTTACTTCGTAGGATTTGCCAAATACGGTTTTAGGGAATGCAAAGTTCCAAACATCCGCAATGTGTTATGACACAAGCACGACGTGACTTGAGGTCCACCGCTTAGTTAGTGACAAAAATTTAAATAAATCATGCATGGAGGCCCTGAGCGTTGTTTGCTTGTAAAATAACTCATTTGGTATGCTCCTGCGGCCTAAACGGTTACTTTTGTTTGTGCCCCTCCCTATTTGAATAACGACTTGGAACCAATGATAGGATAAGGTAATAAATAACCTTTAGATGCGTTACCCGCGCTCAATAATGGCAAAGTAAAAGCAAGGCAATTGCCCGACTTGAAATTAGTCACGCGCCATCCAGTGACGCGGCTACACGTCACAATCACTCGCAATTCTCAGCAATTATTTGTGAAGAAAATGCCTTCCCGTGACTATACACTATGTACAAATTACACTATACTATCTGTGTACAGAAAAACGTCTCATTTCATGCATAAGTACTTATTGTATTTTTTTATTAAAAGAAAACGTTTTGTTTTGTACTTGTACAGCCAGTCAGCCATTTTTCCTGACTGCTGCGACCCACGCGTACGCGCCAATGAACATGCAGCAGCTAGTGACGTAACTAAATAATTATGTATGTTTATCTCTTTCTAACAACAGTTATCAGTATAGGTCTTTCCTTTTCTTCACGCACTGTATGATTGTACGCAAGTAGTAGCTACATTCATGGCTTACGCTGTTTTTGAGTGCACTAATGTTCGTGTATGACGCGTCTATTTTAATACGTCATTGCTTGGAACAAATTTTTGAAGCAAAGGTAAAAAAATTACCGCTTCCTAACTTTTTACCAAGCTATCTCATACTTATCGCAGGCGCTTGTTAAAGCTAATTAACCACGAGGACACATTATTCATAAAGTTTCTTCTCCAGTAAAATTTGTCGCAAAAAATGCAAATTTATTTTCTCGTTAACACATTTTAACAGGACGACGTGACTGCGTCGTTTTCTTCGTGATATATTTTAATGGCGACACAAATACAACTTACCAAACTCATGGAAATAATATTCATTTATAAATAAAATTATAGTATCACACAAAACTTGAGAATATAACGCTTATTAAAAATTTAATAAGACGCTCGGGTAACTTCAAAAATGTCGTGGGATGTCATGCTAGACGTTACAATAAAAAAGCTAAAAATATGCGTTCAAGAAATGGATATTTGTTTCTCGAGAAAAAAGGTTTAAAACCCCGAATAAATTCGGTACTGAAGGAAAAGAAAAATAAATTACAGGGCAAGAACAGGGCCATCTGTGAGATGAAACTTTAATTTGTAGACGATAATCGAAAAAGAAGAAATACAAATTGATTTTAAAAGAAAAAATCGTACATTTCTTTCTTTAAAAAATATTCGTCGCTGAACTTTTATACGTCAACAATAATTTACAGTTTATACCGGATTTTTCTCAGGAGTAGTCAGATAGAAAATGTCGACTCCATTTAGTTTTTTTTTTTTATTGTGATGTGTAAGTGATCCCGATATCCTATTTTCAGAATAAACAATTTAATTTAATTTCAGTGGAGCTGAAACAAATCGTTCACTAGTACATTTTAAGAACAATATTAAGTTATCTACGCACATGATGCATTTAAATATTTACGTTCAATTCTAATTAAATATTTCAAAACAAAAACATGGATGTGAAATTTTGTAGTAGAAACAATAGTTTGTTCCCGTCGTAGTGTTTCAGTCCAGTCGCACTCGGCGGTTCACAGAGGGCGGACGTACCGCCCGCCCAGCGCCGCGGCACACTTTCGCGGGAATGTGACGCTACCGTAATATAAAATAAAAGAAGTTTTACCTTATTCATTAAAAAAGTGAACTAAACTGTGTGAAGTGTGACTTTGTGTGTACAAAACTAAAAGTGTGGAGTTTGCTGGATTTTCTCAGTTCATCTTCTTAAGGTAATTTTTAGTTCCTGGCTCGCTTCCCCTCGTTTTCAGCCGTCAAACTGTCGACACAGCGTTATGGCCTTAATGGAGACCAGTAAATAATAAATTGGCTGCTGAAATGGAAAGCCACTTCATCAATTAGACGTAATGGGTATTAAAAATGATGGGAGGAACGGCTACAGAAGGTATTTTAGGGAACTTGTGAAAGTTCGAGCACCTAATTTATTGTTTCTGCCAAGATATTGTTTAGTAAAGTATAAAATATTTTTCCATAAAACATGAAAATATTCTTGGCGCAAAAAACACGTTACGTTATTTTCGGTTGATTAAACGGAATGATCGTTAAATACTTTTTGATTCTGGGGACCGCGTAGTGTTGCCGAAAATGACGATGAATAAAACATTCGACATCTCAAGACAAACCTACAATTTTCTCGACTTTTCTTATACTTAGAGCATGTAATATACATATCTTATCGCTAAGACCCGAGCAGGCTAGGCAGCAGAAAACATCGAAAAATCTCTTGTTTTTAATCAGGCTTTTTTAGTTTCCATAGATTTCGGAAGCGAACGATGGGAAGGTGCATGCCACGAATCAGTTCTTAACAAGTAATATTAAGTGTAATGTATTTAAACGAAAAACGCTATTTCTTATAATTAAGCGAAATTAAACGTTTGCATTTGCGTAGGGCAAATGCAAACGTTTAATTTCGCTTAATTATAAGAAACAAACAACTGTTTGTTTCTAAAACTAAAAATAAGCGGAATATAATGGATACACAAAAAACAAAAGTAAATAGAAATCAGAACAAAGGTACAAATTGCACCTGAACATTTTAATATTTTATTTAAAATGTACAACTTGGCTAGATGTTTCTTGTTGTTGTTTTCGCCATTTTCCTGTGCCCCTCATTATTTTTTCTCGAGTTTCAAGACAATTTGTTATTCTCCATGTTTCCCGGACACTAGGTTTAATTGGCCCATTTAGCAGAAGTGAAATATTCTATGTAGGTATTGGCACAGACTTATTAGAAAAGTACATCATACAGTTTTCCAGTGCTAGCTACTTTATAATTATAAAGGGGATTTTTGTTCCATGAGTTTTAGAAAAATTTAAGAGAAAAAAGTCTTCAAACAAGCTACAAAAGCTAATACTTAATTAATTTTGCGGCGGACGATGAAAAATTTAATTTTATTATTACCATAAGTTTTAAGTTTCAATAATATCGTGGCTTACGAGCTTTAGTTAAAGTTAGACGATGCTGGACTTGGTTATTACGATGGAAGCATTACCTTTTTATAGATATTTCTGTAATAATCTTTTTTACCCTACCTTAAACACTGCATAGGTCGAATAATCCTCGTTTTACCTACATCATCATCATAATTGCAGTCGAAAGGCGTCCACTGCTCGACATTGGCCTCCCCCAAAAGGAGGGGGGGGATTGCCATAATCGCCACGCTTGGCAGACGGGTTGGCGATCGCAGTATCGTGTTAAAATGCATAGAGAACGCTGCTGCCCATTCTTTAGTAAGTCCCTTAGTCGCCTTTTACGACACCCACGGGAAGAAATAGAGTGGTGCTGTTCTTTACGTCCGGCACCACTAGTGGTCGCCCGCTGATCGAAATTAGACCCCCTCTACTTACAATATATAAAGTACTTACTAACTCCATGACTACAAAAATTCCATGCAATTAAAAAGTACTTACTTATTTCATGTTCAAGCTGTCACTTCCTGGTACACACTTCCGTCACCTTTCACGAAACCACTCCCCTTCGAAGACATGTGATGTGACATCTATCAACCCGCACTGGGCCCGCGTGGTAGTTTACAGCTCACTCCCTCCCGAAGTGAGGAGTTCTGTGTCCCAGCAGTGGGAACATTATAGGCTGATTATACTCACACAAAGAGCGAGAGGAAAGATCTTATACATCAATAAATCTATACTCCGTTGGTTTAGAATTTTAGATAGTTAAATAAAGGTAAAGTAACAAAAAAAAAACACGTGACGAGAGAGCTGTCAAGTAACCGACTAAACGTAATACGTCTCACTTCAGTTGTCATGCTACGTCACAATTGTACTCTTCAATTTAGCAATGTTTTATTTCTTTGACGTTTAGAGAACCTGTCTTTTTGGGCTCTTTATAATAGACAGATTACAAAATATTATAGCATTAATATAAATCTAACTAAAAAATTGTGCTCAAGCAGTTACATGAAGTAGTTTAAGAACGAAGTACGAAGAGTAGTTTAAGAAAAATTTATAAATTTTAACTTACAGTAATAAAAGAGGAAACTATCGTAAAAATTCAAAATTAATTTAATTTGGTTATAATAAGTTACAACGTAGTTTTAAACAAAATGTTATCTATAAAAATCCTTTTTATGAGTATAGCATCAAATCACTCTTAAAGCAAAGTTATTGACACAAGCGCGCTCTAGCGCAGTTATACGATAGTAAAGTCAAACGAACGTACTACCCGCTGATATTAATCACTTCATGTAATTAATTAGGGCGCTACCACGTTACGGACTTATTGGCTACAAATGTGGGTAGTTATAAGGTTCGGTCGCTTGGCGTGGGAACAATTGTTTGATTCGGGTAGGGATAGACTCTTCAGCTCTTGTTAGTTTTATAGAGCCATGAGGAACAGGGTATATAGTTCACTCATCCTCCCTCCATAGAAAAGGGAGAATCCTACTACCAGACGGGTGTTGTGCCACTGCCCAATGATTGATGTCGGGACGTTGTATTTAAACTAGTCGCGCGGTAAACTCTGCTTGCGCGATGCAGGATTTGCGTGACGTCAGTGTGACGTGTAGTTCGCATGTGGCTATGCTTATGCCGCCACAAGGTAATAAAGGAGATTCATTTTGGCTAGTGGTGATTGTTATCACCGCCGCACAGTTCGATCGATCAGGGTAAGATACGCTTGCCGCGGTTAGTCCGTGGATGGGAGACCACCTTTACATACCAAGACCCCTCCGTGTCTCGGAGAGCACTTTAACGGCCGAACCCAATAACTTATTTTCAGTTAAAGACAGATCGCTATTGATGATAGACAGTATAATTATATCTATGCTCGGATGGCGTCTCACAATCATTGATAAAGGCTATCTATCTAAAGAAAACAATAAGTAGGTTTCTCTACTTCGCCCTCCCGTGCGTTCCATTACAACAAACATCACTTTAAAAAACAACATGTGTAATTAGGGTTAAATTCAAACTTCTTTGTTTCTTACTTCTATTCTATCTAATTCTGTAGAGCCATATTTGTTATGGCCGCGAATCAAAATACAAACAAAACAAGCAAAAAACGTAATAAAATTTTAATTTCGCGGGCTATCTTAGCGCATTAATGTTATTTTTTTTAACTTAAATTCATGTTGGAATGGTGCTTGCACGGGGGGTGTCAGTAAGGGGGGGGGGGAGGTTAAATTTCTGTTATTTTTTGCCTAGGGCGCACCGTTTTCGAGATATTTGAATTTCAATTTATTTTTATTACTTTAAATAAAAAAAAAACATCTATGATCATTATTGCTAGTACTAAAGAGTTCATTTTAGCTTGGCTACTTTACGTTTATCCCTGTAATTTGGGGAATAGCCAAATCTGCCATCTGTAGTACTGTCCTGTCAAACAAATCGTATATTGGGACGCATACTTTGGCATTTTCATACAAAGAGATATCTGTTGTAGGCGATACACCCTCCCATCAGTAGATAGCGTGGGCCGGTATGATTCCTAGATTATTGGGACGTTAAAACCATCGATAGATATATTTTTATATCTCCAGTAGGCCGAAACTGGTGATATATAGGTTATTGGGTTCGGCCGTAAGCCGTTGATACCGGCTGTCTTTCGTGAATCTTTAACAATCGTTACGGGTCGTTAGAAGCCCGAAAGTCGGACAACATATGTTGGAAAAATTTGTCTGCTCAACAAGGTAAATAACGCAATGAATGTTGTTGAACTGTCAAAATGAAACCGATTCCTACTGATAGTGTGTTACGCAATTTTGGGAGCTGTTTTGGGATTTTTTAAACGATTCTACAAAAGGCCGAAGGTTCTCAATTCGTCGAAACATTTTATTTTCAAACCATAAATAAATTTATATTCTGGCATTCGGCAGTCTCAGTATACAACATTATTTTTAGTGTTTATGCGAAACCTGAATATAGTTTGTTCAGAATAAGGAACTGAATCGATTGTAATAATTTTTACACCATGTTAAATTTTGTCCCAAAAATATTTAAGTGCGATGGAAAAAGTTATCACCATTTAATTACTTACAATACAATCGCCGTACCGTTAGGTACCTACTGCCAAATTATTATCAATGAGCGCAAGACGACCCTGGAGGCGCGGGGACGCCGCCGGCTCCGCCGCCGCGCCGCCGCGACTTTAGCATGTTTTCGTACGGACAACCTGTACCCCAAGTGTAAGTTTGCATGAGAGTAAACGTAACTATTTCGTTTGCGTTAAAATTTGACCGATAGATCATAATGCTAAGAATATAAGGGTGAGAATAAAAATCTTAACGCAAACGCGCTAGTTACGTTTACTCACTTGCAAACTTACTCTCGGGGTACTGGTAACCTTATAACTTCGTGATTTTTCGTGATACAGTTTTGAAATTTTGTACATAGATTATTTACATAAAAATACTAGACACGTGTTTCGGGTTTCGTATATACTAAAACTAATATTGTATATTTTTATATATATTATACAGTTTTTATATTAATATGTTCAGCAAAAAGGTCCAAGATAATTTCAGAAGGTTTTGTCAATAATATGGTAATATGTATTTTGTTATTAAAGAATAGCTTTGGGCCGCCAGCGATTTCATTAACTATATCAGGCCTGGCATGTCAAGAATTTATATTTATAATATTTACACATACCTTATGTACTAGCAGGAAACATGTTTTGACCGTTGCAAACTTCCCCCACACATTATTTCACGCATTTTTCCACTTCTCTTTTGTTAAGTTGTTCCAAAAAGGTATTAACAAAGCAGAGGTGAGTGGAAACGCCGGAAGGGGACGCCCTAGGAGGACATATTATAGTGACCTAATTGGTGATGTTCTTCAGAAAGGTCAGGTGCGTAGTACTCGCAACCGGCGTGCGTGTATGACCAGATGTAAATATGAACGTATTATACGAAGCAAAACGAGTATGTAAGGAGCGTATAGCAGGTGGCGTTCTATAGTTTCTGCCTACCCCCATGGGAAGAAAGCGTGAGTTTATGTGTGTTTTATGTTATGCCCTATCCTTTCACATTTACTAAATAACTAATTATGTTTACATACCATGGGACCTCGGTGATCTGCTATACAGGTATTCCAAGTGCAGACACTAGTCTCACAAACGAATGTCACTATATTTCTATGGTCACGTAGTTTTTAAGCTTGTGTAAATACATAATGATGTCATTGTGTGTGGAAAAATTGAATTGCTACTTTTTGTAGTTTAAGGACAGTAAAGGTTGAAATAAATGGGTACCAACGGGTTCCAAGCACTCCAAACAGATATCCACGAAGTTCGTTATTTACGATGAATGATGATGTTTTACTATCCCTGAAAAGATTTAAGTATACACCGACAAGAATATTCACTTCATTGTCTACAATTTGTATTCCATAATTTACTGTATCTTTACATACAGAGACCCCTCCGTGCCTCGGAAAGCACGTTAAGCAACTAACCACACTTATTCAGCTCTGTTCAGCTTTTTTCCATAGAAAACAACCCACAGGGCCGGGCCGGCACTAGCCGGGTATCCCGGAAGTCGCACTAGATCCCATGATCCCCGGTGCAAGTGTGGGAAGGGAACTCCGGGGTGGTTTTTAGTCAGTAAGGGTCTGACAGACCCCTCCGCCCGCCCCAGGGCGGAGGACATCCATGAATATTTTCCACAACAAAAAAAAGGTAGAACTGAGACCAACCGCGCGAGAGCCGAGCGTACTGCCAATTTGGTCACAGCTATGAGGATGAAGAGTAAAAGACACTATTTAGTATTAGCGCAAGGTGCGTAAAGGGTCCCCGATACGATAAATTGGAATTGTCAATTTTTACGTGATTGATACACATTGATGCGCAAATTGATCGTCTACCAAATCCAATTGACTCGCGATAGACAATATAACTTCAATACAAATGATCAATTGCAATGATGACAATTGACCAATTGCAATTTATCGTTACGGGGACCCCTTACGCCACAAGTAAACTTGATACCAGTTCGCAATTTTTCGTTTTCCCATGAATAGATTATAAACTATCGAAAAACATTGCGTGTTCTAATATTATTGTAGTTGGTGAAATGTGGCAATTATTATGTTGATGTATTAATAGAAGTTATTTATCGAGTAAATAATGATATCTGCATATAAAATGTGACATCTCGTGGCGTGCATTCCATGTAGCGTGCATGATTAACGATAGGGTTGCTTGGATTATGTGTTTAATTCTGTACAGGTGACACAACAGCTTTCAAAACAAATACATTAGTATTATTTGTCCTATAATTTTACGGCAGAAGCTTTTTTAATCCCATTTATCACCATAGCTACGTAGAGTACCTACTCGACGTAGCTATGGTGATAAAAGGGATTATGAAAAGCTGCTTAAGAGCGTTTGCGACTTACGGCATTTCATAAAAACTTTCAAGCCCTTGTTTATCGAAATGACAGAACCGATTTTAATGAAACTTCATACACATAAGTAGGATACAAAGGTCTAAAAAGTTAGTTCAGAACATTTTCGAAAATCTGGAAATCTCTGTTTCTAAGGAAACTTTAAAAATGAAGATTAATTAAAATCGGTTCAGCCATTTCGAAAAACAAGGACTTGTAAGTTTGTATGAAATGCCGTACGTTGTAAACGCTCCTAAGGCAGAAGCTTTTCCTAATCATATTTATCACCATAGCTACGTAGAGCACCTACTCTAAGTAGCTAACCAAAATTTTCCGCCCCTGCCCCCCCCCCCCTCTATTGCTTAGTTGTTAGGACTGCATACTTCTAGCTGGGGATCGCAGAAGTCTAGCCGGGAAATAAATATTGATTTCACAATTTTCTTTATTGCACCTACCACTGCTTGTCTCTGCATCACCCTAAGGTTGACTGGTAGAAAATGCCTATGGCATTAAGTCCGCTTCTGTACATTTAAACTTCGATAAACCCAGGTCGGAATCAACTAGCTCTCTTTTGCAGTCTGTTGTAACTAGGAACACCCATATACGCGCGCACTCAACTTACACCCAATATTTATTAGAATATTGCCCAACTCCGGAGCCGTTGCAATCTTTCTCCGAATTTCAGTAGTTAATCTACCTAATGGACAAAACAATATTCGTTTAAAATTGTAGGATAAACCAACACCCCTACTTTCATCCTAAAAAATGTGCCTTCTTATTCGTCTTGGAGGTTCGATTTCAGTTTCCGTTCGTAAAATAAACTTTAGTTTCATAATTTGAATACTTTACAAGCTTATTTAACTTCACATGATGTATATTTATATGGAACTCTAATGTACTTTTTTGACGTCAAATCTTGCAATTCTATTTTGAACAACTCCCACTTGTCACACTGCTTTGATATTTTTCTTTACACTTAATCGTTTGTAATGACGTATGACAGAAAAATTACCGCCAAATTTCGATATAGTTTTTATTTTTCTGATAGTCTATAGTCTATGTCCGCTTATTACGTTGCATTCAAAAACGTACAGCTGTCAAATAATCTTTATGCCGCCAAAAAATAAATTGTTGCCATTTGTCCACTGTATGCATTTAAGGGTTAAGTACTATATAGTCCCGATGACCATACGGTTATCTCAGTACCATAGTGGTATTCAGCATCTGGTTAGACTGGAAGAAAACCCCAACATAGAATAGGCATACATTTAAGTTTGTTAAATCTATTGGTACTTATATATCAAAACTAATATATTTTATTATATCAATACTTTATTTCACATAAACCTACATGGGCACTCATGAAACGTCAGAAGCTAGGTGCACGGTTCCAATTGGTCGTTTCCTATGGAGAAGAAACTCCACGGTTACTCTTTTACACATAATTGCCTTTTACATTTTTTTCAAATTACAGTGTTAATAGGTATGGGAGGACAGTGTAGGCCTGTCAACAAGTACCAGAAACTAACAAAATAAAAAATGGTCTAAAAATCTACAGTCTATTAAGCCGACAACGTTCCCACTTTCACAAAATAAAGAAGAATCTATACAAAATATTGTTAAAATAATCAAAATAAAAACCTATATAAACCCAAATAACATGATTGCCGTTACAACTATAACAAATCTGAATTAATATCCTATCCACAAAAGCCACTAATAATTATTTGAAATTAAATTGACACTTCTGAAAATTGACTATGTTAAATGTTACAACAAAATACCTTGTGATATATTGCAATTAAATGAAAGATAATTTAAAACTCATATTAAAGTACACTTTGTGCATAAAAAACTAGCATACTTATCCAAGATAAGAATGCTTGGAAACATGCTGGTCCAGTTCCATAGGACAATCTAGAATCTAGAGTCTAGACAAAATCAAACTGGTTGCTATTTTAATTGTATAATTTGTTATTTTTATGACATTTATTTTACATTCTGTGATTACCTTAACTCACACACTGATATAATTTTTTTTAGGAAAACGAATTGTTTATTTTTATATTTTACACGGTTCGTAAATATGCGAGCACCATGTATCTCTATCACATATTAATTTATCTGTCATTGCTTCATTCTTTTTACCTACTGTGGTATAGTAATTTTATTTGAGGTGCATCGTCTTCACATATTATAATTATTATATATTTAATGTACCTAAAAAGAGTAAAGGCTTCTACATACCGGGGCGACTTGTCGCGCGACGCGACGCGACACAAAGGCACCGCTCCTCCCGCGACGCGCGGGGCCTTTGTGCCGTGCCGTGTCGCGTCGCGCGACAAGTCGCGCTGGTATGTAGAAGCCTTAACGGTGGAGTTTCTTGCCCATTATTCTCCATACGAAGCTACCTTTTGGAAGGGGGGACTAGAATAAATTCTATTTTTTTTTGTATTTTTTAACGTTCAAAAGTGCCATTTATGCGCCTATTTGAAATAAATAATTTGACTTTGATTGGACATAAACTCACGCCTTCTCCCATTGGGGTAAGCAGAAACTATAGAACGCCACCTGCTACGCACCTTACATACTTTTTTTGCTTCGTTTACGTTCATACATCTGGTCATACACGCACGCCGGTTGCGAGTACCACGCACCTGTCCTTTCTGAAGAACATCACCAATTAGGTCACTATATGTCCTCCTAGGGCGTCCCCTCCCGGCGTTTCCACTCACATCTGCCTTAAAAAAATATGAAATTAAAATGTTAGGTATATAATGTTATAGCAACAGTAACATTGACTAAGCTATCGTTGTATCGTACACACGGCTACACATCAAACTATAATTTCCAGTTTAGGCTGATCTCGAATTGTTTAGGATTTCCGTATAATGAGAGGTCAGCTTATACTGGAAATTATAGCTTGATGTGTAGCCGTATGTACCTGAGTAGGCAGGTACATTCCATCCACTGCCACTTGCCCGCTGAGCCGGTCCATTTAACATGCCTCGAATTCTGTTTACAGTATAAAATGAAATATTCAAAATTCCTGCATACTTTATTACATAGGAGTCTACAAACATTGCCTTGTAAATGTGACTTATGTATTCATAAAAGGGTGCTCAGAGCTGTTCAGTGGTTACATATTAGCCGGTTAATAAGCCTGCGTCGCGCCACATGTTAATGTTTTAGACAAAAGATTCGTACTTATTACAGAAATAGAATAGGGAATGTGCACGTAATTCAAAAACTTATCCATTATTTTAATATACATTGTGTAGGAGTCAAGAAACAAATTCCAATTTTTTTTTACATTTTTTAATGCATTACTTATTTCACAATTAATTAATTTAAGCTGCGTTTTTTTTGGTGGAACGAAACGCAAACTCAAAACGCGTCCTCTTCGAAAATGCCAGGAGTGACGAAAAATAGTATGTGAATCAAATCTCTTCTTTGCTAAAATTGCTTCTTGCTTGAAATCTCACTAAGTTAAATAAGTAAGTGCGATGTCTGCTTGAATAAAGCATTAACAATAACTTAGGGCGAATTTCACCAATGAAACTGAACGCGATCAGCACAGTCAACCCGAGTTCAAGAGCTGTCAGTGTCAATATTCCAAAGAAAATAATGACACTGACAGCTCTTAAACGTGGTTTAAGTGCTGATCGCGTTCAGTTTGATTGGTGAAATTGACACTATGATTTGGGGCTAAAAAACAGATGTAAACAAAGCAGTTTCGTGGATCATGACGTCACATCATGACGGAGACAGAAACGGACGTTTGAACTGTAGCAGAACATTTTTGGAGTTTCATATTTTTTTTGTGCATCAACCAGTCGTTCAATTTAACTTTCAATACTTTTCTTGGGTTTATATTACAGTCTCCTATTGATTTAGATGGAAAAAAAATACATGCTTACTCCCTATTCGTATAAGCGGCGAAAGTGTTCGCGTCTACGAATCTTGTAAGGCCAACGACCTGGCTATCTGGACCTACTACCTATACATGAACATTTACACGTTTAGTAGGTACTGTATCACATTATCTACAAAATAAAACAAGTGAGCCTTACAGTTTAGTCACATAAGTTATGTAACATCTGACACTTCACCTTGTTGATAAGCAACTGAGTAGCAACAAAAATTAACCTCAAAATTTAAAAAATAATATTTATTCGAATAATTATTCATTACAGCGCTCACTGATCAAAATTCAACCCCCTCTACTTACAATCTTACTAATTCCATGAGTAGGTACAGTAATTAATTCCATGCTAATTATAAAGTACTTACTGATTCAATGCTATTAAAAAGTACTTACTTATTCCATGCTCAAGCTGTCACTTCCTGTTATACACTTCCGGCCCATTTTCACGAAATCACTCCCACAGAAAGCGAGAGGGAAGATGTCACAAAAATAAATAAAATCATTTGAAATAAATAAAAAACCATTTTAATTTGGACAGCTACAAGATCCATAAAATGAAATGAATATTACACATAAAAAAAAACATAATCATTCATTGTGATCATACATAATAAATTGCTTGATATATTTATGATAATATATATTTTGGCTGGATATTTTTATAACGTTTTTTACAATTTGACCTTTACAATTTTTTTGTTGACATTTTAATTTTTGTAGATTCTGACATTGTATATTTTATTTTCACAATTTTTCATTAATTAATTATATATTTTTTATAAAAAAAACAAGATTTATATTTTGACATGGCTTAAACCATGCAGCCAGTTTTTGTAATAAGAACTTAACAGTGATTGAAATATCGTTTTTTAAACAAAACTGAAAACTTAGTTCGGTACTAAGTTGTCAGTTTTGTGTTTAGGAACTTTACCATAGTCGGATTAAAGTTCGAAATTCAATAATGGCTCCATGTTTTAAACCTGGGTCTGAAGATAAACCTTGTTTTGTAATAAGGGGGTTAAGTTTTAAATTTTGATGATTTGGATGTGTGAGAGTGTAGGGCTATGGTCTACGAGTATTTCTATTAATTTATGTTTGGGTGTTATTTACCTGAAAAAATAAATAAAATATTATTATTATTTATAAATTGAGGCAGCCCCAGCAAGTTACAATAGTACTTCTGTTGGAGCTGTCCTGAACAATTTAGCAGATCTGGATGTGGGGTGTGCACGTGCGTGTGGGTATCTCTTAAACATCCGTAACTAGGCCAAAACTTATACGGTAAACGGACCGATCAGCGCATGTTTAAAGCAAATGGTTCTAACTGAGGGGCTGACTAATAACATCCGCACAGGTCGATTGATCAGGTTAATCTACGCTTGCCGGGGTCGGTTCGTCGATGGGTGACCATCTTTACATACCAAGACCCCTCCGTGCCTCAGAAAGCACGATAAGCCGTTGGTCCCGGCTGTTATTTGTAGATCTTTGACAGTTGTTACAGGTCGTCAGAAGCCGTGTTACCCAGTAACTGGGTTGTGAACGTCTGATTGGCAGTCGCTCCATGGAAAATAAATAAAATTTAGCTGCATCTGGTCAGACTGGAAGGCAACCCCAACATAGCTGGGAAAAGACCATGGTGGCCATGTGGGTCCCCAAAAGACCCAGGAATTCCATACTTTAGATTCAAATTTCTCAAGTACTCATAGGTAGAGGTATATCAGAAAACATAAATATATTCTTTACAACAGGTGAGTTTCTACTTCTCAGTTAATATACAAAGATATAACAAGCACGCACATACTTAGGATGGGTTATTGTACATTCGCCACAAAGTAAATTCGTCACATTATTGTACACTCCATACATTAAAAGTGTATTCGCCACTTGCATTAAAAATATGTGTAAATTCGTCACAACCAGAAGTCTTAATTGTAGGTACGTACATCATTTTTGCATAAAATACTGGTAGCAAGCAAAGTTATTGGTTTTTAAATAAATAAATAACGTTTTTATTCTACTTAGTGTTTGATTTTTCTGCTGTCTGTGCGGAAATAAATAATTTGACGAATTTACAATAATCAACATTAATATACTGTGACGAATTTACTTCATGAAAATAGAACTGTGGCAAATTTACACATACTTTTTTCCGTGGCGAACTTACTTTGTGGCGAATTTACAATAACTCTTTAGGATTACGTAACGGAATTCCTATAACTCAAGGGTTAAATTTGCAAAAAAACTGAAGCACGTCTTATACAACATTATTTTTAGTATATGCGAAACCTGAAAATAGTTTGTTCAGAATAAGGAACTGAATCGATTTCAATAATTTTTACACCATGTTATATTTTGTCCCAAAAATATTTAAGTGTGGTGGAAAATGTTATCACCATTTAATTACTTACAATACAATCGCCGTACGGTTAGGTACCTACTGCCAAATTATTATCAATGAGCGCAAGACGACCCTGGAGGCGCGGGGGCGCCGTTAGCATGTTTTTGTACGGACAACCCGGTAACATAACATCCTTATAACTTTGTGATTTTTCATAATAAAGCTTTAAAATACTAGACACGTGTTTCGGGTTTCGCATATACTAAAACTAATATTGTATATTTAATGACCGAAAAGCTAAATACCTATCAAATTTCATGCGTTTTAAAACTTGAAGTTAATTCGAAAAGTTAAGCCATTAATTGCCGAATTTCTATAGCTCCGAACCTTGTCAGAATGGCCCCCTTTAAATGAAATCCTAGATCCGCCCCTGTCCGGTCAGGCCAAACTGACGCAGGGTTGCCAGCTATTTGTCTAGCATAACATGTAGTAAGTATGTACCTATGGTAGTTACAAATGACCTAAAAACAGGATAACGTTGCCGAATACTAATTCATTAGCTTTCTATAAAACCAAGTGTGCTTTTAAAATGACGTAACTCATGTTTCAAACAATAATACGGTCTGTTTGCTTATTAATCTACCATTTTATTAATGTCCAATAGGTTATTGAAAACTACTTAGATTTCCGAGTTGATTAAACGATTAATTTTAATGTGTATTCATGATTGTAAATGGTAAATATTATAAGGCAGATTTAAGTGCCATCAAATTTAACTGAACATAAATTCATAATGGTTAATGGTAATTGTAATGCTGATGTAACATAGCATAACATCACGCCTATAATCCCCGAAGGGTTAGGCAGAGGTGTATCGCCTATAGCACACCCACATTTAGCCAGTTATGTTTAAGTCCCATGTAATTGGGGGCGAGCCTATTGCCATCAACTGGGAACAAATCCAGACTCCGGGCTGCTACTGAGATATGCATGCATGCTATAAACCTTGAACTTGAACTTCTTTGGCGACGGAATTCTTTTGGAAAACGAAATATTTGACGGAGCCCTAAAATAATGAAAACTGGTTTTAAGGCTCGTACAGACTGGTGCGATATCGCAGGCGCGACAGAAAGCGACAAAGAAATTGTGCTACTAAAGTCTCGTCGCGCCCGCGATATCGCGCCAGTCTGCCCTAGCCCTTTATGTGTATTCTTTACGAATAACCAGATTACTTGACGTTTTTTTGCATTTTTTTTTACTTTATGTTGGAACATTTAGATTGATTTTATTTTACTCAAGTTGCAGAGTAAAATAAAATATATAGTAGTACCCCTTAAGTGTTTTTTTTTCACTATGACTATTATTTTGTCGGAGCCCCCACAGGGGCTTTACGGAGCCCTAGGGCTCCGCGGAGCATACTTTGAGTATGGCTGCTGTAAACAGTACTAATAAACGATAATCATTGAAAATTTCTCAATTCGATGTTTTGTTCAAATTAAGACTCAGATATATGCCAGTGACCTTGCTTAGTTAGCTTGCATGTTCTGTACTGATCTCACGCAACGCGTCGTACGTTCAGCCAGTAATAGGACTCGCCCATCAAGGAGCGCTGTCCTCAATTTGACGCATTATTAATTTATTATACACAAAACAAAAGGTATTTTAATAAAACTCGTACACTAAAAGATCTATAATTAAATTATCATTTAATCAGTGAAGTTTTCAGAAAAATACGCTTGGTAGATTTTGCGCCATTCTCAGTTTTTTATCCGCGTTTTTATAACTTTACAAATTAATTTCACTATGTAATATAATATAAACATAATCTAAAATATTCACATATTAAGTTATTGAGAACATGCTCTAATTTAACATATATTTTTTTCAAATCATTACACTACTCGTTTAGACGTGATTTTCAGTATAAAATCATTAAAAGTCGGTTATCGTCGCCTTAAGAAAGAAATATTGAATATTCTTTAAGTTTCAGTATTTCTCTTTGCGATTGTTAGGCTCGCTAAGGATTCTATGGCGTAAAGGAAAGTTTCGTACATTGCTCATGGAAAATCAGAGTAATCGAGAGTAGATAAACCATCGTCGACGATACGATAATGTCGGTCTTGTGAAATTATAGCGGTTTTACTTAAGACGGATAATGTTTTCAACGGTAAAATTTTCCCTTCTTACCTACCGCTCTTATAGGTTTTTCTGAAAGAATAGTTTTTGTATTATTATATTATATTCTAAGTACTGTTTATTTTATTTAACTTTATCACCTATTTTTGTCTAATCAGTAAAACTCTCTAACCCTGACTTGGTGTCCGTACGTCGTTTTCAGGTGACCTCTGAAAATGAGCGCTGTGTTGATGAGTCCCTCATAGCACAGCATCATGCTGAGTGGAAGCCTTCTTGTCACAGTTACGGCGTGCAGCAAACTTATAGGGCCTTATTACAAAACAAGATTTATATTTTGACATGGCTTAAACCATGGAGCTAGTTTTTGTAATAAGAACGTAACAGTGATTCAAATACTGTTCTTTATACAAAACTGAAAACTTAGTTCGGTACTAAGCTGTCAGTTTTCTGTTTAGGAACTTTACCATAGTCGGAATAAAGCTCGAAATTCAATAATGGCTCCATGTTTTAAACCTGCGTCTGAAGATAAACCTTGTTTTGTAATAAGGGGGATAACGTTTAAGGTTGTGAATGGCTTTTGGCAATTTTTTTCGTATTTTTACTTCTGGATAATAATTAATTCCATCATTTAAAAGCTAATAGTCTTAAAATATGTAGGTACTATTGACTCCTTTGTAATATAGTGTATTTTGTTAATTTTTATTTTGTTCTTTTTTTTTTTAAAGTGTGTCTTGTTTGTGCAGAATACACCTTTTTTTTTTCTTTCAGCTGCCGACTATTTATGTTTATTTCTTTTTTATGTTCTGTCATCATCATCTGCCTGCCTTTTCCCAGCCTGCCTTTTATCCTTTGTTGGGGTCGGCTTCCCGTCTCACCGGATGTACTTAGCTGAATACCAGTATTTCACATGGAGCGACTGCCTATCTGACCTCCGCAACCCAGTTACTGGGTAACACGATACCCCTTGGTAAGACTGGTTGTCCGACTTTCGGGCTTCTGACGTCCCGTGACCCGTAACGACTTTTTTATGTTCTGTGTTCATAAGTAAAAATCTTCTTGTTTTATGTTTTTTATTAGAATTATCATATCTTTTTGTATGCACGAGTTTCTGTGACAAATACAATCAATTTTGCTTTCTTACTTGCTTTTACTTAGAGGCAATATCGTGTTGCTCTGGTAGCAATCTAAGTTCTACGTTAAACTGGAAATATTGTTGCTCTGGACAGTCAAAACCATATACCTACAAGTTACCTTTTTATTGATAGTACCTTTTATTATCAATTGTAATAATGAATAATTATTTTTTCACCACGAGGGGTTGCATCATTGCAAAAATGTGATACCGGAGTGGTTAAAACCTCTAATATACGAGTAATTATGAAGTAACAGAGCGCTTTCTAGTTAGACTTACATGAATACTTATTTTATTTATCATAATGTGATACATCCCACCTTGTGATTACATAGTAATATTTTTCAACTTTGATCAAGTCAAGTCAAATTATTTATTTCAAATAGGCACTTATGAGGCACTTTTGAACGTCAAAATCGCACAATCAAAAGTGCACTATCAGCAAACACGTAAACTCACACATGAACACACACACGTACACACAAACACACATTAACACATACACATACTCACAATTACACACTACACAGAGCTGCTAATTACTATACAAGTCATTGTATCTCTTTGTTCTTAAAAATCAGTTCTTAATTTATTTTATTTTAGTTTTTAGTTTTAATGTTTATAAAGTCTCAATATTGTTAACTATAAATTAAGGGAAGGAGCGAGACAACCCAAGTATTATTTATTACTTACTGGGGCTGTTTCATTCACATTTGAAAATGTAACCGTTTGAGACACAATAAATAATTTAGTTTTTTTTAAATATATTTATAGATATATTAATAGGTATAGATAAGTGTCTATGCTTTATGTATGTATGTATTTATTGTTTATGTAAATGGTACACCACTGACTATCTGCAGTATTGACTCTCCTTCTCCCTTTAATCCATGCATAAAATATCACTTTTAGCGTTAAGACCACCCATTGTGTCAGTCACCTTACCTACTCGTATATAAAATTTCTACATTTTTATCTGTAATTTTTATGGTGTTCATTTTAAAGAGTATTCTATTCTATATTTCAGTTGGCATCTTTTTTATCCCTAAAGGACCTTTATTTCCCAGATGTTCTGCAACAAATCTCCGTTAAGACAGATATAAAGCTGCGAGCATCAGCAGAGAATTCTTAATAAGGTAGCGAAGACAATATAGATCACCATCTTTTTTCAGGCTATGGAAGAAAAAATATACATTTGCAGGGATTGTGAATAAAATTCGAATAAAAACAGAATGATTTGCTATTCTGCTGCTACTTTGTTAATTTAAATCGATTGGATACATTTTAAATAACTGACCACCCAATGTACAAAATTGTTGGTAGTAAATTAATGGCACCGCGCTCCATGTGGGTCGGACGTAAAGAATAGAATCATCCCATTTCTTCCCATGTGTGTCGTAAAAGGCGACTAAGGGACTTACTAGAGAATGGGCACCAGCGTTCTCTATGCATTTAAAAAAATACTGCGATCGCCAACCCGCCTGCCAAGTATGGGAATTACGGCAACCCCCCCTCCTTTTGGGGGAGGCGTTTGTACGTTAGCGTTAAATGCATTTAGTGATTTGGGCTGTAGATTAATCTGAGTAAAATATTCTCCGCCTTCAGTGGACGTCATTCGGCTGGAATGATGAAAGAAATGGCACAGTTTTACAACTCAAATCACTAAATACATTTAGCATTACACAAATAGTTATATTTAAAATAAATAATTGAATAATAGCTTTATTCAGTTAAAAAACACGGTACATCATTAAAAAAAAATAGTAGGCTACTTATGAGCCATAAGTGATAGATTTTTACAAATTTCCTGAACCCCACACTAGCATTCCCTGTGTTATGGGGTCCTGTCTCTTCCCAAGTAACGCAAACATTTTTATATAAATATAGGTGAAGTAATTAATTTGAAAAAAACAAAAGAAACATAATAATTAAAACAATAAGTACAGTGTAAATGTATAACAAAGTTAACTGACAAAAATGATTATGTTGTAAAGACGGTTTGATGGCTTTTGGGTGTGAGTGTGTGTGGTGTGTGTGGCGTGTGGGGTGTGTGGGTTGGTGCTGTGATGTTATGTTTTTTTAATAATATATTTTTATTTTATTGATTATGTCAGATATTACGCCTTCTGTCAATCTTCGAAGTTTACAGAGACAGAATAATGTTTTAAATACATAAAATCATAACAAATAATATCACACAGCTATATCACACCTTTGGTTCACACCTTTATTTAAGGGTTAGGCAGAGGTGTACCTATAGTACACCCACATTTCGCCAGTTATGTTTAAGTACCATGTTAAATAAAACAATTACATTTATATCTGTAACTTTTATGATGTACTTAATAAAGAGTATTCTAAATACGTTTAGCGTTAAATGCATTTAGTGATTTGGGCTGTAGATTAATCTGAGTAAAATATTCTCCGCCTTCAAGAGTTAGCTCTTGTCAGACGTCTTTGATTTAGTTCTTTTTACTAACACGCATTTAACAAGGTGACCAATCACTAACCGATCCCTCAAACAATAATGAAAGCGGAATGGCTTATTAGGTCCAAGCCAATGATCGGAAAAAGTGAAATAAAATACCTAAAGTTCGAAAAAGAACAGACAAGGTGGAGACTTCCTTACGACAAAATTTTATTTTCGGAATATTTATTATTTATATATTAATGTTGTTTTTTTTTTTTACTTAAATTCGTGTTGGCATGGTGCTTGCACGGGGCTGACACAGGGGTGGTAACATTTCTGTAATTTTTGCCTAGGACGCACCGTTTTCGAGGTACTTGAATTTCACTCATTTGAAATTCAATTATCTCGAAAACGGTATAAATTAATATACATAAAAATAACAAATATGCCATATAAGGTGAGGTTATATATTATGTCATATGGCTTTGTATTTTACTGTGTGTACATAAATAATAAAATAAATAAATAAATATTCCAAAATAATTGGCTTCCCGAAATACCCCCATGTATGTTCATCGATTATTTATAGTTTAGTAGCTAGACGGTAGCTGGACGCTAGTAGACGGTTTTTAATATTTTTAGGGAAATTCTTACTTGACATCAGACTTTTTTATTTTTCTCCTTCTATGGCGCATTAAAAAAAAATGTGTTTATTAAGCATTAAATTATGGTATATGATCGATAAACAATATTATCTGTCTAAACATCACCCGCTCCGTTTGGTGCCGGACGTAAAAAATAGCATCATCCCATTTCTTCCCGTGGGTGTCGTAAAAGGTGACTAAGGGACTTACTGGAGAATGGGCAGCAGCGTTCTCTATTCATTTTAACACCATACTGCGATCGCCAACCCGCCTGCCAAGCGTGGCGATTATGGCAACCCCCCCCTGTCTTTGGAGAAGGCCTATGGTCAGCAGTGGACGTCTTTCGGCTGGAATGATGATGATGATGAAACATCCCCCAAAGTGACTAAAATGTATCTCAAAGGGAACTGAAAAAGCTGGAAGAATCTATATATTATATTTTTTATTACGGACTACAAATACAAGTACACACAATCCATATAGTATTAGTAACAATGACTTAAAAACTATGTTAGTAAACTTTTACAATCTAAAACAGCTAATATCGACGTGGCCCAACACGCGTTGGCACGTCCCTCCGTACCCAGTGCCTTACGAAGGGACTATCCATTTTGTCTAATAATGTTTTTAGGATGTTGTTGGAGAAAAAAAAAAAATTATTAAAATAATAACATCACGCTCGCCTTAGGAGCAAAAAGAAAACAGCTAAGTGAAAACGAAGTTATTATTTATAAATAATCAAATTTCATTTAAATTAAACAGCGGGTGAAACCGCGGAGCACAGCTAGTTTCATTATAAGTATCTATTGCAATCTGTTGAAAAGGTATTCCAACTTTTGCTGCTTGAGAAACCGTAGTAAGAACAAAGATATTGATTTTCTTCCTCAACTCGTTTTCATCAATGATCTGAAACTAAGAAAAAAAAAACCGGTCAAGAGCGAGTCGGACTCGCGCACCGAGGGTTCCGGTACGTACATATGATGCTGATCATTTCTGAAAAACTGTGCTATTTAGAGACAGTTTTATTTTTCCTGTAATCTTTACAGATTTTTATCTATGCAAACTTCGGAGATAAGGGGGGGGAACGGTATTTTTTTTTACATTTTTCATCACAAGTCGGAAACTATGCTGCCTAAAATAAAAATAAAAAATGTTTGGGAATGTGCAAACAGCGTTCTTTCATATGATACCCCACATGCTCTAGTAGCCCCACTTCAAATTTTGAAGACCCCCTTTCAGTCCCTTTTGCAAAAAAATTTTTTTTTTTAAGTTTCTTTCTTGTTTGCAAAATAGTTGGGCAAACGACATATAAAACCATTCTAAATTTCAAGTTGATATCATTAGTAGTTCTTGTTGATATCGAGGTGTGACAGACAGACAGACAGACTTAGTCTCACCATAAGGGTTCCTTTTTACCATTTTGGTACGGAACCCTAACAAACAATGTTTTTTGTTATGCTGCAGAATCCAGGTAAAATGGAGTAGGGCTTGGGAGCTGTCATCAACACTTTTCTTTTTTTTTTTTTTTTTCCTTCTGGCTTCGCACGGTTTGTGCATTTAGCCAATGTCAAGTTTTAGTTCTTGTATAATATTGATGAAATTAATTATAAATGCATGATGATGATATCCCCGCCCACTCCCCTTGAGTTTCAGTAAAGATGTGGCACTTTACTGAGTCCTCACGCGGACTTCTTGAGAGAACTTGAAGCGAAGTTGCACTGTTTTGTTTCATTTGCCTACACTAATGCACGTTCACAAACACTTAATGGTTAATAATCCACCATTATTACACATTAATATTCGGTTAAACACAAATTTTGGAAAATTAAACAAACTGCTGAACATGACGCTTCACTTTCCCGCCAAGAAGTCCGCAACACTTTTCTTGCAATCATTATTTATCCGAGTAATAGAGCAAGGATCAATTCAATCTTTCCGTTTAGTAGGTAGGTACCTGCATCGGTTTATTTTCTTATTTACTTAAGTTTCGATCGGTTTTGAAACCTTTGAAAACGAACTTTTATTTACCTTCAATAATTATTTACGTATAATTAATCAAAACCAATCAGATTGCCCAGTGGTAACGGCCCCGACTTACGAGTTGTAGGTCATTAAATAAATATAATTAAAAAAAGTGTAAATATTTTTTTTTATCATTAAATTAAATTTAAATATTTAATAAAATAATAATGTAAAAGTCTAAACTGTACATTGAAGATTTTTTACAAAAAAAATATTGCTACGAGGTGTGGCCGTGTGGGGAACGAGTCCGATGCTGAAGATATAGTTAGGTATTAGAATTTTTGTCCATTTGTCTGTTTGCCTGGATGTATGTTCCGAATTGGCCCAAAAATGGCTGAACGGATTTGGATTAAATTTGGCACACAGATAGTTTATAATCTGGATTAACACAGAGGGTACTTTTAATCCCGGGCGGTGGCACGTTCCCGTGGGATATTTTCGGACATCCACGCGGACAAAGCCGCGGGCAAAAGCAAGTACTTACACAACAATCTGATCATAAGATACAGGCATATTCGTTGAAATGGAAACTTCAAATCTTCCTTAACAACATTCACGGTTACCGGTATAGTAACTGGTAACTAAGTTATCATCAAAAAGCTGGCAACCCAACGTACGAGTATATTACGTGAAATATTTGTTTATCGATATTCCACATCAGTTGGGTGGATAACTCGATTTTATGTGATACTGAGGAGTTGGCTTGTTATGGCCGATGCCCACAATGCGTTGCGGCGGCGGCGTGGCGCCCGCCGGAACGGTGTCGCTGCGGCGTCCTACATACAAATATCCATGGTATGCCACACAGGCGTCCACCGCACGTACACTGGACTTGCAACCCGCGAGACGACGCGGGGAGGGGTGTACGCGTTGCGACACCGGAGCGGCACCGCTCAGTTGTTTGCGGCAGAAGGGTGAAATCTATGTGGTGCGGCGCCGCAACGCATCGTCTGCACAAAATTTATTTAACATATCATCTGCTGACGGTACTTTTAAGCTAAAGTGACTTTAGTTTAAAAGTTTTAAACGTTGCCCCACACTAGGAATTTCTCCTGTATTATGGGTGCGTTTACAAGCATTTAAATTCACATACACAAACAGCCAGACCCGGAACATACAAATATTTGTTCCGTGCGGGAATCGAACCAGCGACACGCAGCAAAGCAGTCACTGGCTTAACTAACTGCGCCAACCGTGTCGTCAATTATTGAGTTTATCAAGATAAAATAAATCGGGGCCCTGCGGGTTGGGGGACTCCGGGATCGGGGTACTCAGGGAATAACCCGTCTGCACAGGCTCTTACTTGTAAGCTAAATGTTTCCGCAGGTTTGTTTAATTTGCCAGTAGTGTATATTGTAAATACCTACTTCTGGTATCGGTAGGATTACAAAATCAACTACTTTATGTCAGAGAGTGACTATTCTAATGCACGTGCACTTAACAGCACGCAATAGCGTAGCAGTATTTTGTAAAAGGTTATGAGCAGTTGACATTAGGCTATAATCGTAGCTTAGATAAATTACAAACTAAAATACAGATCCAAAAGGATCTGAGTTTTAGTTTTATTGTCACCGAATTCCGAAATTAAAGTTATTTTTCAGTTTGTAGTGTTTGTTTTGGAAGGCGGTCGTTTTTTTTTTTGTAAAAAGTTTCTCATTTTTCACTTTTTATTGGGTCAGTTTGTAGTTTATCTAAGTTACAATAGCCTAATGTCTGTTCATCACCCTTTACAAAATATTGCTTATCGCTTATGCAGAATCGTTAATTGTTGAGGAGTTCTCCTGGTAAAAACCAAGAGAACTGGATCTGATGGTGAAGTCACCATCAGGTCCACTTCACCATATGAATTGTGACGAGTATGAATTGCTTAGCAACCATATTAAACTACTTATCGAACGCAACCCGTGAAAGAAATACTTATTATGAAGTAGTTCCGGTGGCCATCTGTGGTCTTCATCATCAGCTCCACTTCACTAAATGGTGCTTTCCGAGCGCAAATATACTAGTTACTATAAAAAAAATACCGGAATCTTTATAGGTACAGAATAAAACCTATAAAATTACAGGACTTCCCTCGATTTCCATGAAATCCCATCAACAGATTCTGACTTGGTGACAATGGGACCGCCTCAAGAGCATACCCTTTTAAACAAAAAAATAATTTTCAAAATCACAATATCAAGAACTTAGCCTTATAAACAAATGTACTCTGTTAACTTAGGCCTCTCAAGTGTCAACGTCATTTTTGCAAAAAAACTGACAGACGTCAATGAGGTGGTCTCGCGGAAATCGGGAACGTGTTATTAAATAAATAAGAAAAAAGAAACACATACAGACACCCCTCCTCCTCCTCCACCCTTCCTCCTCCACCCTTCCTCCCCTCCTCCTCCAAAAAGAATAAAAGAAATATCATGCTTTCGCGCTTTGAGGAACCATTTATAAAAAGGATCATTAATTTTTCGAGGTCGATAAATCTAGGTTCAAGTACCATTTGTTATCATCTAGAAAGGGCCCCATTCATGTCAATTATACGGCTCAAAGTGTCGACGTCCTTCACGTTGATTACTTTCAAGGTTAAAAAGTTCAGCAATATGTACAGGGTCAAATTAATTAAGCTAGCGAAACTCCACAGAAGTGATAGCACATCAAAATAATGATAAAAGAAAACAATAATAATTTGATTTTTTTTTTGGGGTCGTCAACCGACGTAATGTAGTAAAAAAACAGTGTTTTTTGGTGTTTTCACAGACGTGATGTATATGATAAAGTATAGTGTAGTATAGTAGTTAATAAATAACTGTTTTTCTCAACTCGTACTTCGAATTAATAACACTGCCACCTGTCGTTGACACCAAAAAATATCATAAAATCTTTTTATTTTTTCGTGTTTAGATATCAATACCCATCACGTCTGCAGAGTTTCGCTAGCTGATTTAAGTTCATTCTGTTCTTTTATGGTTTCTTGCGCAAGAACAAAATAAAATAAATAAAAATAAATCAATTATTTATATCAGAAAACAATATTCCAAGTAAAATTGGAACACCAGAAAATAGAAATTAATCTGCCGATTGATTCTGTAAAAATCTCTGACCGTGAAGTGAGCTGTCAAAGTGTATCATTGTATCATAAACACCAGAAAAGTAATCGAAAGTAATCTGCCGATTCATTCTGTAAAAATCTCTGACTGTAATGAGCTGTCAAAGTGTATCATTGTATCATAAACACCAGAAAATAGAAAGTAATCTGCCGATTCATTCTGAAAAAATCTCTGACTTTGTAATGAGCTGTCAAAGTGGATCATTGTATCTTAAACACCAGAAAATAGAAAGTAATCTGCCGATTGATTCTGTAAAAATCTCTGACCTTGAAGTGAGCTGTCAAAGTGGACCATTGTATCATAAACACCAGAAAATAGAAAGTAATCTGCTGATTGATTTTCTGTAAAAAATCTCTGACCATGAAGTGAGCTGTCATTCTAGTAAGAAATTGACACTATTGACAGGTCACTTCAAGCTAACTTCACCTATGTTTTCACGGTGAGATTTTTGCAGAACAGACCGGCTGGCTATTAAGGTTAAGAGCCCTCTTACATTTTGGCGCTGCGCTAAGTTAGCTATTTTATTTTTTATATATTTACACTATATTTATATTTTAATTACACAACGATAGTATCGCCACAACAAAGAGCGCGAAATCCATTGACATAGGTCCGTCATCGACAAGCGTTCGTGCGATATTGAGCGCAATTGTATTGCTGTCGCGCTCGCGCATTTTAAGGTCCTTCTAATGTGCGAGTGCGACGGCAATACAATTGCGCGCGAGAGATAGAGATAAGTAATAAGGTGTCATTGTACGAAATTATTTCTGCTTCGCGCCCGGACTTTAGTGTAAAATAAGTTGAGTAACATTAGATTAAAATCTTATAAATAAGTTAATGAACTTTGCAAACTTTTCATTGACCTAAAGCTTCACTTTTTGCAATATTACCGTTCACGTTTTCTTTAACCTCGACCCTTTTTTCGTAGATAACCTAATTGGGGTGAAATAACGGAGTCATGGTTGGTAAATGTATATTTCCGGTTCGTGACTTTAGCAATAAATATAGAAAACCTTTGTTTTGTCATAGTTTCTTATAGTTCTAATAAATATTATAGGTTTTATGTTGCTAGGAGACTACTTGTGAAGAAAGTTTTAAGTTTATTGTGGACTAGCTTCTGCCCGCGACATCGTTCGCGTGAAAGTCGTAAGACACCACAATATACTAAAATAATAGCCACATTTTTATACAACTTCCCTGTACACTACGTTACGCTTTCTCTCTAAAACGGATTTGGATGAAATTCGGCACATGGGTAGACCTTAACCTGGGTTAGGATAAAGGATTCTTTTTATCCCGATATTCCCACGGGATCATGACTTATGCGGTGAAACCGAGGGACGCAGCTAGTATATAATAAAACCCTCAATAGTCAGTTTCGCTAAAATTAATCAGAAGAATACAGTTATTTTTGAGAAAATAATTTGTTTCCTTTCCTCATATTGCAAATAAAACAACCACTGCAGCGGGCCGAGCATGGGCGTGCCCAAGACGTTTGTGACAAGACATGAGAAATTATGTCATGTCATATTGTACTAGCATTTTATGACAAAACAGTTTCATCGCTCAAACTGTGATAAAATGTGTGACTCAAGTCAGGTCACAGTAGGCCGTGCTCGCCCCGCAGAGAAACTCCTTGTAAAGAAGATATTTCACGAAACAAGAGATCCAAAACTTTTTAGTTTGTGCGTACGTTAAACTTTGTTATAAATAAAGATGAGGCCGAAAATAACTACTTCAAAGGAAGTTTTGCCAACCGTTATGAGAACTAAAATGATTCAGAAGCTTTTCAAGTCCATGAAGAAAGGTAAATAAACTAGCTGTTCGCTAGAGATTGGTAACAACATGTGGCTACGACTATAAACTAGGTACTTTATTAACAACAAACATTGTTTTGGAGATGTGCACACACTGTGAGATAGTTGAGAACTGTTTAAGGCGACGATAACCGACTTTTAATAATTTTATACTGAAGATCACGTCTAAACGAGTAATGTTAATGATTTGAAAACAATATATGTTAAATTAGAGCGTTTTCTCAATAACTTAGTATGTGAATATTTAAGATTATGTTTATATTACATAGTGAAATTAATTTGTAAAGATAAGTCTAACGTGGATACAAACTGAGAATGGCGCAAAATCTACCAAGCGTATTTTTCTGAAACCTTCACCAATTTAAAGATAATTTAAGTATTGATCTTTTGGTATACGCGATTTATTAAAATACCTTTTGTTTTGTGTATAATAAAATAATAATGCGTCAAATTGGGGACAGCGCTCCTTGATGGGCGAGTCCTATTACTGGCTGAACGTACGACGCGTTGCGTGAGCTCAGTACAGAACACGCAAGCTAATCACTCACGGTCACTGGCATATATCTGCGTCTTAAGTTATATTATACAGGCATGAGTCGCATGTGGCGAAGTAAATGCCGCCACATCACACCCGTCTCCCCTCCGGAGACCGGAGGTCGATAGTGGGCTGAGTCGTGTATCTCGCGATGCTTGCCAGGGCCAGTTGAGGTTCCAGTGAGTCGGAACCGGGTGTCGTGTAGTTCGCAGTGAGTCGGAACTGTCAAAATCAAAATCAAAATATTTTATTTCACAATAAACCTACATGGGCACTTATGAAACGTCAGAAACTAGGTGCACGGTTCCAATTGGTCGTTTCTTATGGAGAAGAGCCGGCAAGAAACTCCAATGTTTTCAAGTTACAGTGTTAATAGGTATGGGAGGACAGTGTAGGTCCGTCAACAAGTACCAAGTATTTAACAAAATAGAAGTTGGTTTACAAAGCTACTGTCTAGTAAGCCTACAAAGTTCTCACATTCAGAAATTAAAAAAGAATCTTACAACTGTAACAAATCTGTATTAATATTCTGTCCACAAGTAACTAATAAATATTTTATATTCAAATTGTTGGTTATGTCAAGTAGTTATGTCACGATATGCAAAAAAAAAGCATCGTAATTTAGGAGCAGTTAATAGACATTTACATAGTTATGCCGTTAATGAGATACCAGGAAAGCCACATGAGCAGAAGGAATTATTGCCAAACTTCCTTGTCTTCAACGTAGTCCTTAATCTTATAATATGCTTTTTTAATTACGACACGTTTGATGTGGGTTTTGAACTTTCCATAGCTAAGTTCTATAACTGACTTTGGCAACTTGTTATACTAGACGAGGATACAGTTTATAAGAAATGACTTGCTTGTTTTAGTTAATCTAAATTTGGGAATCACAATTGTCCGCGGAGATTTCCTAGTGAGTCCGGGTGGCGCTGCGTTATGCTCCAGTGGGTCGGATGTGGTATATAGCACCGGGTTGAGGCTGACCGCTGGCCTCGACCAGGAGAGGGTTTATGGGCTCTACTTGTTGACCGGCCGAAAGTGCAGTGTGCTGTGCCAAAGTTGCTGATGAGGCTGTGGGTGATGACCAGGTATGCACGGTTGCTGCATGCTGGTGGTCAGGATACCTGTTGAAGCCGTGGGTGCTGGCTGGCTGTGTTACCTACTGGACGCTCGAAAGTTCAAAGAAGTGCTGATGATGACGTCAGGCTGTGCATGAAGGCTGCGCTGACGTGCATACACGGGGTCACCAATATAGAGGCATGAGGAACAGGGTGTAAAGTTCACTCATCCTCTATAGAAAAAGATCCTCTGACCAGACGTGTGTTGTATCTGGTTGGCAACTGCCCCTTCGACCATATTTTACACCAAGGACCATATATAAGTTTACACCAAGTTTTTTGGGGGTGGCAAATAGGCTCAAGAACTGTTTTAAGGTCCAAAAGCAGTTAAAGAAAATAAAGATGAGTTATGATGACCCTCGTGACACCGCGTGTCGGTGCGGCGCCGCCACCGTTTCGCAGAGCTGTGGCAGGTGTATCTGTGTATTAGGCAGACACAGATAATGGACAATGACCCCTCATAGTGCAGTGACGCGTTTGTTATGATTTAAATTTAATAAACAATAGAAAATAAAAAAAAAATCAAACATTTTGAAAGTTATTCTTTTTGAGCTGATATTTTGTACAGAGATTCTGAACCAGACGCATTCTTCACCCTGTTTGTATGGACATATACCCTTTCCGTAACACGCTGTATATTCAGGCACGTTATGAACCATATTTCACACGTCTTTTCATAAGACTATCAAGGTTAGATCCCCACATTCTGTATGACCTTTCATAAGTTTTGGCAGTCCCACAATAAGCTTTGTTGTAAAGAAGCATGTTTAGTGTCTAAATACTGCCAACTTTGTAAAACTAAATCATTTTAGTAATACCTAATTATACAGTATGAAAGGGACACAATGTTTATTTACGATTAAGACAATGTTGAAGTTTATTTCTATTTACTGAATTGTGCTTTGTGTTAGGCCGCTTGTAGACGCCCGTTTTTTTTCATCGGACCACGGACCGTGTTTTTCATATTTATATGTGTTGGACACCGCTCGACCGTCCGGTGCATGTACACACATTCATTATGAGCCATACAACACTGCGAGTCCGGCAAAATAAACGTTTCGATGTCCGGTGAAAACAACAGACGTCTACAAGCGGGCTTATGGAGATTTCAGGATGTTCTACTAGAATATAAATTAGTAGTTTTTGCCAGCGGCTTCGCCCGCGTTAATATCGAAAATTATCCTACGGAGCCGTGCTACCGGCGTATCCTATATCCTTCTCCAAATCATGGTCTACCCATGTGCCAAATTTCATCCCAATTCGTAAAGCCGTTTTAGCGTGAAAGCGTAACAGACAAACAAATTCACTTTCGCATTTATTTTTATTAGCTAGGATGTAATACCACAGATTACCAGATAAATCATTCCATACAATGTTTTCAATACCTACTACTATAATAGCGTACACCTTCGAGTCACTGACGCTGCGAACGAAAATATACCTAACCTTACAAGCGTAAACAGGGTTTTGCTTTGTAGCTGCGCACCGCCGCGTAAATATATGCATACTACGCGCCTCGCGGCAACCCACTGAGAATTGGGTCGCGTGCGACCCGGTGGCCGGTAGGTAGTTAGCGCGCGTAAGTACATGGAGTGATTTATTTGGTAATCTGAGGTAATACTAGGGACCACCCCCTCCTCCGTTTTGAAAATTGATTGAATCAACAAAAAAAAGAATTGTATAATAAACGGTGTATTACAAAATGTCTAGCCGAAATAAATAAAGGCGCTTTTTTCTATTACGGCTGATTGACATTCAGCCAAAATGTCGTAATGATACGATCACCAAAACGTCGGCCAACCTTTAGCCCTTATCGCCACTAGTGGAACCCCGACTAAATGGGTTAGGTTAGGTTAGAACTGTGGCTGGCAGTGAGGAGTCCTGGGACGCGATGGTGTGGGGGCTGCGGAAAGGGAGCGGGAGATCTCGTCCACTCACCCGGCCCGCAGCAGGTGCACTGGGCGTCGGCAGAGGGCTGACAACGCCCTCTTCCGGCCCCCCTAAATGGGTCCAGGGACGGCGGACTTGGGGACGTCCGCCGCCTCCTATCACACTGGACCCGAGATGGCGGCGCGTAGTGTTCCACGCGCGCCCCTTCAGACGTCGCGGGGGGGTCAGACACCTCACCCCCCCCAGACTTGAGGTGGCCCGCAGAGGACACTAGCCGGGGATTGCGGAAGTAATAACCGATCCCAAGATCCCCGGTGCAAGTGTGGGAAGGGAACACTGGGGTGGTTTTTAGTCAGTAAGAGTCTGACAGACCCCTCTGCCCGCCCCAGGGCGGAGGACATCCATGAGGATTATCCACCCCGTGAACAAAAAAAAGACGGTTTTAACGTCCCAAATAATCTATCAGACATTATGGAATGTTGCCGGCCCACGCTATCTATTGATGGGAGGGTGTATCGCTTACTACGGATAGCTATTTGTATGAAAAGCCTCTCCAGGTCTCTTGTGCTCTCCTTCACTATTTGTTCAGTAAAATGCAATACAATCTTGTATCATATTTAAAATAAATTATATCTTTATCCAGTAATTTATTTAGAATTAAGAAATAAAGAAGTTTTATAATAAGGCTTTTTTATACAGGTTGATTTTAGGGTTCCGTACCAAAATGGTATAAAGGAACCCTTATGGTGAGACCATGTCTGTCTGTCACACCTGGATATTTCAAGAACTACTAATGCTATCAACTTGAAATTTAGAATTGTTTTAGAAAGAAAAAAGAAATTTAAAAAAATATATCTTTTTTGCAAAAGGGACTGAAAGGGGAAAAATTTTAAGTGGGGCTAGTAAGGCATGTGGGGTATCATATGAAAGAACGCTGTTTGCACATTCTCAAACAATATATATTTTTTTTAAGCAGCAATAGTTTCCGACTTTTGATGAAAAATGTAAAAAAAAATACCGTCCCCCCCCCTTATCTCCGAAGTTTGCATAGACAAAAATCTGAAATTATTTTATGTGATAGAAGTGTTTGTAAAGATAACAGGAAAAATAAAACGATGTCTCTGAATAACAAAGTTTTTCAGAAATCATCAACATCATAAGTATATACGTACGGAACCCTCGGTGCGCGAGTCCGACTCGCTCTTGACAGGTTTTTTTTTTTGTTAAGTACTTGGTACTTGTTGACGGGCCTACACTGTCCTCCCATACCTATTAACACTGTAATTTAAAAACATTGTAAAAAGCCCATTATTTTTAAAAGAATAACCGTGGAGTTTCTAGCCGGCTCTTCTCCATAGGAAACAACCAATTGGATCCGTGCATCTAGCTTCTGACGTTTCATAAGTGCCCATGTAGGTTTATGTGAAATAAAATAATTTGATTTTGTTGGTAGCATGACAATGATCGCTGTAATAAATAGTTGGTATTGTTACCACGTTTTTGCTTTTAATGCCATTCTTATACATACGGAATAGAAGTCAAAATCGGTTGAACGGACAGTAAAAACCGACTATTTAAATGTCTAATCTTATTTCAAATGGAGTATAGTCTCTGCTGAGATTGGCCGTCATGGCCGAAATTCGGTCTGGAGGACTGTTATACCGCTGCAATAACTCGCCCACTTCACATAGGACACATATGAAACAGAGACACTTCTGAATTCTCGTGCTACAGAAACTAAAATACTTTGTCTCTATTAATGAATGGGAACAGTGCATCTACTATTTGACAGATCGCTCTGGCATGATGCCAAAGTGGCAGTTTGGACGTCCTAACTCAGGGATGGTGAACACTTTTGCATCTGCGTGCCATTTTGAATAAAAAATTGGCCAAGGCGTGACACAAACATATCCGAGAAAAGTACGTAAAGCGAATTAAAAAAAAAACTCACATAAAATCCTATAATAAGGTCAATTTGTAACATAAGTACCTATATATAGTTACATAACATGAAATTAAACATAATATTGTTATTAATTTATTCATAAAAACTTTATGCACTAGTAAAATAAAAAAACTGTACCAAGGCGGACGGACTTAATGCCTGAGGCATTTTTTACCCGTCTACTTTAGAGTGATGCAGAGACAAAACATGGGAGGTGCAATATAGGGGATAGATATCTCGAAAATCAAAAACATATAGAAGAAATAACGATTGGTAGAGGAGAAAACTCTGTTATCAGTGTAGATCAGTTGGTATTATAAAAATGAAAATTAATGTTGTAAGTATTATATTTTGATTTCATTCAACTATCAATACCCATCGGGTTCTTAAGTTTCGTCAATAATAAATATATGTTTTGCATTAGTCCTTTATGTAGGTGAGACCCTTGGGGAATTTGTTAACCTATCATCCGGCGCGAGCTGGCAACGTCACATTTCTACAGGGTTTTCGTGATTAGTTTGTAAAATTTTAATCAAATTACTTTTTTTTCAGCGAAGCACTAGATCGTTATTATTTTGTATAAGTGTGTATGCTGTTTTTTGGCAGTTATATTAGTTTTGGTATTTCCTCATGAAAATGTCCATATTGTCAATTATCTTTTATTTGCAGTATTACGATTAAACATTTACTCTATCTTTTAATCAATAGTGAAATCAGTTTTTATATAACTTACCGCATCCGTGATCGAGTGCATAATCCTAAATAAAGGTAACCGTTTCCGAAGGGGTGGAGACCTGGTGTCCTGAAATACAGCCCTTACAGCCTAGCTTAGGCACCAGTCTCCCACAGTATAACTTCTAAAACTATTATGTATGGATATTTTGAAAATGTACTATATATTGTGGTGAGATATAAATCTTTATCTTATCTATGTAAATGTTAAAATTAATTATAAAATAGAACGATCTAGTACTTGGCTGAAAAAAGTTGTACCTTCATTTAAATTTAATAAAATAATCACCCTCTAGAAATGCGACGTTGCCAGCTCGCGCGGGATGAACGCTCATAAACACGATTTTCTTATGGCTGTTGATTTTCTATGTGGACCCATTTCTCGGGAGTAAATTTTCTCTTAAATATCTGTTGGTTGTCAAGGGTCTATTGTATTTTGATTTCACACAACTATCAATGTCCATAATTCTCCAATACGTGGCATCCATGCACGCTTTAGGTTCACGATCCCTGTCCAAGCTATATCCCGTAAAATCCCGCTGTACTAGAGACTCAATCTTGGGATCTCCCGCGGCGCAAGTCCAAGTAGGTCAAGCGACGTATTAGGGAAAAAGGGTAAGAACTTTGATTGCCGTTATTACGGTGATGGCAGTAAATCACATGTGCATGTGCTAATACATTTCAAAATCAAATCACAATATTTTATTTCTTAATCTACATGGGCACTAATGAAACGTCAGAAGCTAGGTGCACGGTTCGAACTGGTCGTGTCTTATGGAGAAGAGCCGACAAGAAACTCCACGGTTACTCTTTTAAAAAATAATTGGCCTTTACAATGTTTTCAAATTACAGTATTAATAGGTATGGTCCATTAACAAGTACCAGATACTTAACAAAATAGAAAATGGTCTAGAAATGTATAGTCTACTATGCCTACAACGTTCTTACATTCACAAATTATTTAAAAAAATCTATAAGTATGAAATATTATTAAAATAATAATTTCGTGGCGTCGAATGTGCGTTGAGCGCACACCTTCTGTCTCGACTGCCTTTCAAAGCTGTCAGTTTCTATACGTCATTTGTGTCGCAGTACCAGTAAACGGTGGCACGCTTGGTTTCTATGGAAAGTATTGACAATGGCGTCCTCTAACAGCAGCCGCTGAGACGTTTTCGTGCTCTGTAGATCCTACACACTTATTTTATACTAGCTGCACCCCGCAGTTTCAAGGCTTCTACAGAGCCTTTTACTCGCATAAGTCTCGATCCCGTGGGAATATCGGCATAAAAGGTATACTATATCCTAACCCAGTTTAGCGTGAAAGCGTAACAAACAAACAGACAAGCAAACTAACTTTCGCATTTACCTTTTTTTTAATTTTTTTTTATAATATTGGTTAGGAAGTGAGGTGGCTCATTCGCAAAACGTCTACTTCGCAAAATGTCTCTTGGGCTCATTCGCAAAATGTCTACTTCGCAATATAATATAATATATCGCTTATATCTCCCTGGTCGTAAAATGTATCTTTCTCATAATGTCTCTTTCGCAGAATGTCGCTTCTGAGAAAGTCTGCGACAGTCTGCGAAAGCACCGTTCTGCGAAAGAGATATTTTTTCGACCAGGAGACATTTTGCGAAGTAGACGTTTTTAGGATTTTGGCTTTGCGAAAATATTGATATTTTAGAAGTCATTGTCATTTTTGTTTACCGAACATGTACGTTTTAATTACCAATAGTATATTGTCATTACCACCCCCACCCGGCTTGGCAGAGGGATTAATGATCGCATTAATTCTAGTCATTAGCAGACAGAACATTGCTGCCCATTGATTTAAAATCATAGCATTATTACAGAGAGTGCTCTGCGACATTATTTCAAAGCGATATCGATTTGTAATTCTGACTCGATATCAATGCCAAGCTGTAATAATATAGCAGCGGTGAAGTTTTATTATCAACGGCCCTTACAGAACATACTGAGAATTCCAGAACGAAATATACAGGAAATGTTCATTCTGAACCTTATTTGCTGGAAAATATGACTCATTTTTGAAAGCACAGCAAAGTTGGAAGGAGTGTCTTAGCGACAAGGTACTGAGTATAAAAGTTGCATGCTATAAGTGCAAACACTATTTACCTGAATATGGCTTTTAGAAGTTGCCAGTGGCTTATTCAGATAGTCAGATACATCTGTGTTTGCCTTTAATTTCCAAACAAGATCCGAGATACTCTGGTTCAGCGACATTCAAAGTTTCTTCTTCGGTTTGTATACAAGTTGTTATGTACGTAAAGCGAGTTTTCGAAGAGGAAATATTTTGATAATAACTTATGTAATAAGAGCTATACAGGTTCAAATAGGTGGTGCCGGACGTAAACAATAGCACCACCCCATTTTTCTTCGATTGTTCACCCCATTTGTCGTAAAAAGCGACTAAGGGACTAGAGAATGGGCAGCAACGTTCTCTATGCATTATAACACCATACTGCGATCGCCAACCCGCCTGCCAAGCGTGGTGATTATGGCAAACCCCCCCTTGCTTGGGGAGGCCTATGTCCAGCAGTAGACGTCTTCCGGCTGAAATGATGATGATGATGATGAGGTTCAAATTAAGTTAGCTAGCAAAACTCCGCAGAGGTTATGGATATGTAAACATGATAAAACAAAAAATAAATTAATTTAAGGATTTTTTTTCTGGGGTCTAAGGCTGCCTGTCCACCGGAGTGAAGCGAGGCTGCGGTGCGGAGAAATATGAACCAATAGGATTGCAAATCCCTGTCCACTTGCAATCTTATGTTTCTCAGCTCGGCAGCTCTCGGCGGAGAGGCAGCCTTAGGGCGAATTTCACCAATGAAAACTGAACGCGATCAGCACATAAACTACGTTTAAGAGCTGTCACTGTCATTATTTTCTTTGTAATATTGACACTGACAGCTCTTGAACTCGGTTTAGATGTGCTGATCGCGGTCAGTTTGATTGGCGAAATTGGCACTTAGACTGCAGTTTGTGTAGTCACTTGAAATATCTATCTATATATATAAAAGAGAAGTCCACTCACTGACCACTCATCACGAAATCTCGGAAACTACTGGGCCGCACACTGGTCCCAAATGATAAAAAAGGGGACATTAAGAAATTTTTGACAAAAGGTCAACCGATTCAGCTTATTTTTTTTTTGTAGACAGCTGATGCAATTACAAATCACTTTTGTACATTGAGTTTTTGCCAAAAAAGCCGTATTTTCAGAGAAAAAAAATATTCAAATATTTTTTGTATGAAAGAAATCCTAATTTTGTCTTTATCTTCCAAGATTCAAACGTATTCAAAATAAAACTTAAAGCAGCTTGTAGAGATGCTAATTGCTCACTACTTTGTCATAGACACTCTTCTGCGATTTTGTGCTCCTTTTGAGTTACATGCACTTTAAATATTTTTTGTATGAAAAAATCCTAATTTTGTCTTTATCTTCCAAGATTCAAACGTATTCAAAATAAAACTTAGCGCAGCTTGTAGAGGGGTTAATTGTTCATCACTTTGCCATAGACACTCAATTGCGATTTTGTGCTCCTTTTCAGTTACAGGCACTTTAAATTTTTCGTTGTCGGATGAGCTTTACTAGTTTTTTGTAGACAGCTGATACAATTACAAGTAACTTTTAAAGATGTATTTTTTGTTAAATAAGCCGTATTTTCAGAGTTAAAAAATTAATTCAGGCGGATTAGAAATAATCTTGTTAAAGATAGACTAAGATGTAATAACATTTTCTTCATTAATAAGTAACTCTTATAAATGTCTTTCTATTAAAAAAAGTCTTATTTTAAATATATCAAATAAACAACTTGGATATCTCAAAACGTGTACAGACATCTCGGCAGTTAAATCTAGAACTGCCTGTAACTTAATTTTAGCTCCTGACTCCGATATCACAATATCTTCTTTTGCTGGATAGCATTCTTTCTTCTTCAACAGTAACTTCTGGTAAGATAGAAAAGCCGCTGTGCCATTTGTACTTAAAATGGACCTCAAAGTTAGATATTGCCATTTTGATAAACTCAATGCTGTGGCAAGAGCTAAGGTGTCTTCCTCGGAAATCGATTTATCAGAAGCTTTATATAAAAAGTCACTTACTTCTTGCACCTTTTCTGGCTTATTTGAGAGGCACTTAATAACTTTAGAACAAACAGTGCGCCCGTTTTCATTAAGTTTAGCAATAAGAGCATAGAACAGCTCTTCTTCGGAATGCTCCAAAAGAGACAAAGAACGTCTTTTCTTCTGCTTATTTGTTAAATCTTCAAATGGTCGTTTATTTCTAGTTCTGGGAGTATTTGTGGTAGCTTCTGATGTAGATGCACCCGCTTCCTCTTCGTACGATAAATTATGCTCTTCTACGTCTACTGAAATGTCCTCTATGGTATATTCTGGATCAAACAACATAGGAAAATTCACAGAAGTTAAAGTTGGCCACAAAATTTTAGACTCCAACCACTCCTTGTTTTTAACACCAAATCTTTCGTTTCTACCTGAATTGTCCCATCTTCTAGCTAGGTTTGACGTATAATTTTGGCAAAACTTTTTGATAATACTGAGCTCTTCGTTTGGAATTTCACTTGAAATACGATTTATAATGGTTTGACACAGTAAATCACTATTTTTAAGGCACCCACTATTACTCAAAAAAGAAAAAATGTCTAAATTAGTCACAAATGTAGTCATTTTGATACAAAAATGTTACAGGCAAATAAATAAAAGTTACAATGTGGTGATAGTTGATAAAAAATTGTGTTGTTTTTACGAGCACAAGACGCGTAATGAACAAAAACGGGTTCCGCTTGCCCTTATACTATTGATATATGACTCATTACCCAACTATCCCGTTACTTAATGGGGTAGTTAGATAATGGCTCATTACCTAACTACCTCATTACTTAATGGGGTAGTTAGATAATGAGCCAAATATTCTTGCAATTTGGATGAGTCACGAGAAAATAAAACATACTAAGATGTGCTCCTACATAAATACCGCAAAACTACAAAGGGAATTTTTAATTGCAATTTATATACCTATTCATCATTCAGCGTTTTCGACGCGTTCGACTAGATGACCAAATAGAGCCGAAATCGTCACTTATAGGGTAATTAAGCAATGACTATACAAAAAAAAATTTACATACGAGTCACACAATAACTTACCTGTACATAAACATGTCTGAACACGTTTTGAGATTTCCTTGTTTGTTTATTTGATACTGATAATTTCATATATTTGTAAGAGTTACTCTACAAGCTGCGCTAAGTTTTATTTTGAATACGTTTGAATCTTGGAAGATAAAGACAAAATTAGAATTTTTTTATACAAAAAATATTTAAAGTGCCTGTAACTCAAAAGGAGCACAAAATCGCAGAAGAGTGTCTATGACAAAGTGGTGAGCAATTAGCACCTCTACAAGCTGCGCTAAGTTTTATTTTGAATACGTTTGAATCTTGGAAGATAAAGACAAAATTAGGATTTCTTTCATACAAAAAATATTTCAATATTTTTTTTCTCTGAAAATACGGCTTATTTGGCAAAAACTCAATGTATAAAAGTGATTTGTAATTGCATCAGCTGTTTACAAAAAAAAAATCAGCCGAATCCGTTGACCTTCTGTCAAAAATTTCTTAATGTCCACTTTTTTATCATTCGGGACCAGTGTGGGCCGTGAGGTCTAAAATTTGGCACAAGCACTCTCTATGGGGTGCAGGCGCGCACTAAGAAACGATTTTTATAAATTCGCACCTTAAGCGGTTGAAAAGGGGTGTCAAAGTTTGTATGAAAGTCCTATGTTTTTAAAGTTAGAGACATGAATGTTGGCCTGATTGTTCCTATCGACTTCTAGGTGCTCACTAAGAAAGGATTTTACGAAATTCGGCGCTTAAGGGTGAAAATAAGGGTTTTTAATGTTTGTATGAAAAATGTACCAAATCCAGGTAAGATCCAAATTGAATCTTACGGCAACGAGTTATTGCATACTTTACATTGAAATTAGAATTCGGAGGCCGATAAAGATCTAAATTGAATTTTACGACAACGCGTTAATGCATATTTTACATTGAAATAAGAATTTTTGGAAGTTTCTTGAGGTTTATATTTAGTTTTTTTTTCTAGGTGGCCAGTGTGTTTCAGTGCAGGCGTGATAACGTTCTAAAGTTTTTATACCAGTTCTAGGTGGCCAGTATTTTTCACTATGCAGGCATCTGCTAAAAGATAATGAAATGAGGTTCTAATTGGTATTCGGGTAATTTGAACGTTGCATTTATAGCATTAAAGTCGAGAATGCCAAGGGGAAAACTTCACAATGTCTAACCTTAATCGCGGCTTGCAAGCCGATCGTATCAAAAAACGAAGTCATGTATCAATCACAGAATACAAACCTAACCGATACACGTTCAAGCTATAGTTACCGAAATTTCTGTTCTGCGATATTTTTTTATTACTTACCACTAATTTGCTTTGAAATACTTTTCATCATCGTTGTTTGGTTTTCGTTTTGGTTTTTTTCGCTTCCTAATTTTAAATTGGAGGATAATAATGGTGTTTTTACCTATTGCCGGGTTGGAATTTTGTTATTTCTATTTCTTTGCGAATTACTTATTGTGTAGGTATTTCACACTGTGGTATTACTATAATAGTTTTTAGTATTAGTCGTTCTTACTAGAAAAAGTGTCCTTGAATACCTACGTGCGTATATTAATTTTATTGCTTAGTACCTTTGGTTTAGGCTGGTGTTGTAAGGGTTGGAAAAAGGCGGGAGAACTATTCCCATTTTAAATGGATGTCAGCACCAACTGACGGGGTCCGAAAGGGCCAATGCCTGCCAGGGTTATGAGCCTGTCCGAAAGGGATATCGTGGCCCTAGCACACAGGCATTTGAAGGAACACGGGTGGGTTTTAGTCAGTAAAACTCTGACACGCATCAAAATGACCTTCATTGAAATTTCCTGAGAATCAGATTATTTTTACTCCCTGTTGTGCGTCCCCAAAACCAGCAATAAAAATACCATCTTGAAACACCTGGAACTCAAATGGGAATAGTTCTCCCGCTGCCATGAGTTCACAGGTGGTTCCGTAGGTGCCATTACAAGACATTTCAGCGACGTATTCACGCTTTGAACCATAAACAGCTCCTCCTGACCGATCCTGGGTGAAAGGTTGGAATATTTCCCAGTTTTTAGACACGTGGCGCACAATGCTGTCTCGAATTTGAGAAGACAATGACATGGCCACGTTACTGTTCACCAAATTGGAGAGAGATGAAAATAAGCATGCGCCATCGCCAGGGATATTTACTATTTGGCAAAGAATTTGCATGCCACAATTGTGGCGATAAGTCCCCTCTATGAGGAGTGGCTAGAGAGGCGCCACGGCTTCTTCACCTTCCGCCTGACGCACGTCCTCACCGGACACGGTTGTTTCGGGAGGTTCCTATTCAGAATAAAGCGGGAGGAAACGCCCGGGTGTCACCACTGTGTGGATCGCCCGGAGGACAGGGTGGAGCATACAGTTGAGGTCTGCCCTGCTTGGGCGGAGCACCGCCATGTCCTCACGGAGGCGATCGGCGGCGGCGATCTCTCGCATCTGGCCCTGGTTCAGGCCATGATTCGGAGCGAGAGTGCACGGGAGGCCGTCACCTCCTTTTGCAAAGCAGTAATGCATGCGAAGGAGGAGGCGGAACGCGTGAGGGTGAGGCAGGGTTCGCGCCCTCACGCCCTTAGTCACCGCAGGAGACGCCCTGGGCATCGGGAATCGCAGGCCGATTCCCGGCCACCGTGGGCGCGGGCTTGCGGACGGTGAGCGATGGGTAGCTCGCCGTCCGATAAGGACCAAACCCAGGTCGACGGCGCGTTGTGTTCCACGCGCGCCTCAAAGAGATGTCAGCACCAATTGACGGGGTCCGAAAGGGCTAATGCCTGCCAGGGTTACGAGCCTGTACGGAAGGGATATCGTGGCCCTGGCACACAGGCATTTGAAGGAACACGGGTGGGTTTTAGTCAGAAACAGTCGACACGCCCTCCCCGCTCCGGCCAGAGCGGGAGAAGTTATTTGATAATTTACCACCCAAAAAAAAAACGGCAGCGGCAGAACTATTCTCATTTGAGTTCCAGGTGTTTCAGGATGGTATTTTTATTGCTGGTTTTGGGGAAGCACGGCAAGGAGTCAAAATAATTCGATTCTCAGGAAACTTTAATGAAGGTCATTTTGGTATTTTAATTCCGTTGGCTAATTTAAATAATAAAAAAACCGGCCAAGTGCAGGTCGGACTCGCCCACGAAGGGTACCGTACCATTATCTAGCAAAAACGAGCAAAAAAATCACGTTTGTTGTATGGGAGCCCCCTTAAATATTTTTTTTATTCTGTTTTTTAGTATTAGCTGTTATATCGGCAACAGAAATACATCATCTGTGAAAATTTCAACTGTCTAACTATCACGGTTCATGAGATACAGCCTGGTGACAGACGGACAAACGGCGGAGCCTTAGTAATAGGGTTCCCGTTTTACCCTTTAGGTACGGAACTCTAAAAATATCTTTTGACCCCTCACGCCGGCAAAATTGAAGAATCACCGACCGTCACCGACTCAGCGGTAAATGTGCAGTTGAATTCACAATCCCAGTCCCAATTCACTGCTATTGATTTTGTCGAGAAGTCGCTTGCCTATAGTGAGCAACCGGAATGCGAGTAATTTTTTTTTAAGAATATTGCTAAACCGTTGCTTCATCTACATATATTAATATTTTATAGTTTGTGAGGTTGTAGGGGTAATCTCTGGATCTACTGAACCGATTTTGAAAAATCTTTTACCCATTGAAAGCCACGTTATTATTTTGTGAGTGTCATAATCATAACATAAGGCCATAATTTAATCCGAAAAATGAAAAGACGGTAAAATGTTTACCGCCCAACGAAGTGGGCACGGGTCAGCTAGTATTTTATATGTGTAAATTTTACAGATGTGTTGGGCATCGATATTTAAACACGATATAAACATAAGAATAATAGATTGTTATACAAGGGTCGAAAGGAATTGGTGATTTTCATCCGTGTTAAACACTCTACTTTTCATTTCGAATATCGTAATCATCATCATCACTGCCGAAAGACGTCCACTGCTGGACATAGGCCTCTCCCAAAGGGGGGGTTTGCCATAATCACCACGCTTGGCAGGCGGGTTGGCGATCGCAGTATGGTGTTAAAATGCATAGAGAAAGCTGCTGCTGGTTAATAGGTTCAGTTAGAGAAATTAAAGTGTCCGCACTAATAAATAAAAATTGTATAATTGTGTTCTGTTCCCACAGACAAACCGTGAAAACGGTTTTACGGGGCAAAGTCCTTAGGTTAAGTTTTTTTGGAAACGTATTTAATAAATAAATAAATAATAATAATTCTCTAGTAAATCCCTTAGTCGCCTTTTACGACACCCACGGGAAGAAATAGGGCGGTGCTATTCTTTACGTCCGGCACCACACGGACAAGACAGACATTTCGAATATATGGAAAGTAAAAAAAAATAGTTTTTCTAAAATATTTTACTTTCTTGCATGCTGCTCACCACTTCATAAAATCATTGTAAGTATTTAAATACCTTTCCTTTGAAATTTCTCGCAAAAGATTTTCCATTACTTTGCCTCGTCTTTAACCGAATCTCATGGGGTCAACATTTCAGAATCGCTAAAACTCATTTTTAATCAAATATTAGTCTTTATAAAAACAGCTTACAGTATTCCGCCAAAATATATAGTCTTTTTTAATTTTTTTATATGAATCTTAAATTTGTTTTTGTATATGCTAAAAATTTATGGCAGTAGTATATTTATAAATAAACTACTGCCATGAATTTAAATGGAAAACTATCATAGCTAAGTAGGCTTTACAAGGTAACATATAATAGTCGACCATCTTACATTTGCAGTTGGAGAATCGACCGTGACGTATATCGATGTATGGGAAAACATGTTTTTTAACTACAATGTTAAGTTTGTTTTTGGGATAAATTTATCCCAGCTACGGAACCCTTCATTGTGCGTGGTCCGGACTGGTCCGACATGAACTTGGCCGGTTTTTATTATAGCCACCACTGCGGCCGTTATGTTACGGCTACCACTCTTCTAAGTACCGTAGCGGAAGACGGAGATTTTCTAAAAACTAGAACAACCTCCGGCCCCCTTCTATTATCGGACATCTATACGCACTGCAGGTTACCATCCCTTCCTGGTTGCTATTCCACCATTTCGCACTAAGCGTTTCCAAATGTCTTTTATAATGCGCACTGCAAAAGAGTGGAACTCTCTGCCTGCGTCTGTGTTTCCAAACGCATACAACCCTAATCTCTTCAAAGTTAGAGTGAACAGGCTTCTTCTGGGTAAGCTCACTCCATCGTCGACTTTGTCTCTGTCACCTCTGCCCTAGACTAAGGTCAAGAGTAAACCCATCCTAAATAAATAAATAAAAAACAAATAAGTCAGCCAGTTGAGTACCGCTGGTTTGGTATAGATTTAAAGATATTTATTTCTCATAAGAACTTATGAATAACAAACAGTTCACTTATAATGAGATACAAAGTTTCTTCATAATACAATATTTGCCTCTGGGGCGATGGTGACGTTATAGGGTACATACGTGTTTTGTGAGTTTCCTCTTAAATAAGTTATGATTATGTCTTCCGGTAAATCATTGAACAGTTGTGCTCCCCTCCACTAATACTGTTTTTTTGCCGTAATTAGTCCGTGCACGTGCACTCATTAGTTGGAATTTGTTTTTACTTCTTGTGTTGTATGTTATTGTTTTTTTATGTAGTTGTATGTTTGATTGTACAGAGTTCGTGGTGATTTTTTTTATGAGAATGCAGGTGTAATATATATGTAAAGCTGTGTGAGGTTTAGTAGTTTAGTTTTTTTGTTGGTTTATAGATAGTGGTAGTGAAATAGTACTTTAATAATTTTGTTCTGTATTCTTTTAGTGGATATGTGGAGTGGTATGGTTATAGTTACCTCACTACCGCAGTCATGTCTAAATCTGACTGACAGACTCCTACTACAGAGCAGATAATTATAATCTAACCTTCAGACCATATTAATGAGGTAAACGTATTGATTGATTTATTACTTCCTCTCTGTATTTTTAATTCCACGGATTGGGCGATCAACTCATTGTTTTATGGGGCAATTTATATTGATAATGTTGATTAAATAAATTAAATGTGCATTTTTTAAGAGACCATGAATTTAATTCAAAGAATGAGTTGGATGTAGGCCATTTATTCTTAAAATCGATGGAATAATCTACACTGAACCGATTTTGATGGAATTTTGTAGAGAGGTACATCAAATAGGGAAAAAGATTAATAAATATTGGTTCACTAAGCCGACTTCATATTCAATTTTCCGCCATTTTTGTAAACACTTACAAAATCTTGCCTCTCCATATCCTATAAGCACTTCTGAAATAGCAATGATATTATATTGATGTATTCGTACTTCCGCCGGAAGGGACGTTAATACGCGGCACGTGTGTTATGATGTGCCATGTTTACGTATAGGTATAATATTCATTTATTTATGTCGCCCTAAATAATCGTGCTTCCATATTAAAATACGTCAATTATTAGCTTAAATTGTCACTGGGTTGTTTCCGTTACATCACACAAGACAACTGGTTTAGAAGAACCACTGTAAAATCCTAACTAAAATTATAAATGTGAAAGTGATTTTGTTTGTTTGTAAGTTACGCTTAAGCGCTAAAATGGCTAAAGGGATTTGAATGTAATTTGGCACATGGGTAGACTATGACATGGAAAAGGACGTATTTTTCATCCTGGATCCGGAAAAGACACTGGATATTTTAAAATAGAATTGACATAACGAAAGCACACACGTTCGCGTACACACACACCTCTTGCCTACACTACACTCACCACACACATTCACCCCCTATACCTAAACTACACACTCCACACACATGCACACCCTACATCCACGCTACACACACCACACACATTCACTTATATCACTCACCCGTCAAGTTTTAGACTTAATTACCTCTTTTCATAGTCTAAGTTATTTAATTTACTGTTTTCACCTAATTTACCATGGGTGAGACTGTTTTCCAAGATGCAGGTTTTTACCTAGTTGGAAATTCAGGAGTTCATATATTTTTAGCTGTCTACTCACTTCCATAATCTGTATCCTAGTTCATAGGAATATAACTGTATTATGCTATATTTTATTGAGTCCAAATAAACGTTATTATTATTAACGCAGATGAAGTCGCGGGCAACAGCTAGTAATAAATATTTGCTAATAAACCATGAGACAAAAATTACGAGCGGATATTTGCCATCCACATTTCGCTAATAGCCAATGATACAAAAATATCCCGGCTTCTACGTATTACCCCAAAAGTGAGCTTTTTTGGGGTAATAGAAGCCGTTAAACCGCTTTGTAGTAAACCTGCCCATACGAATATTATCACAGCAGCAAACAAAGATTTATGAAAAAGAAAAGAATTCACCTCCAAAATAAAGGAGAGAGAGGGGGGTGAGATAATGACGTCACGCTTAACTAGCTGCTCGAAAACTGCGCCAATGTCCATTTTCAGGGTCACCAGTGTAGAGGTATGAGGAACAGGGTGTAGTTCACTTATCCTCCATAGAAAAGGGAGGATCCTTCCGACCAGACGGGTGTTTTGTATGGTGGGCAACTGCCCGACGGTTGATGTCGGGACGTTGTATACAGCATGTTACGGAAAGGGTATATCCATACAAACCGGGTGAAGAGTGCGTCTGGTTCAAAATCTCTGTACGTTCAGCTCAAAAAAAATAACTTTAAAAATGTTTGTTTTTTTTTTAGTTTATTAAATTTAAATCGTAACAAACGTGCCACCGCACTACGTGGATGATTATTGCACACACACCTGCCACAGCTCTGCAACACGGCGGCGCACCGACACGCGGCTGCGCGGGCGTAGAGTTGGGTAGCACACTCTTTTAGAATGAGGATCGTGCGAGGCACTCTTTTTACAAAATCTGCTAGCACACTGTGCTACCACGAATGAGGCGAGGCTGCGGTGGCCTGTGAGCACGTACGTGCTGTGAGTGTGCGAGTGTGTCAACAAGTCGCGTGACTCGCCGCGCGGTTTGCTAGTTGTGTCGTGTTGCGTTGTCGTCACTACACACCACACTCACGGGTCGCGAGTGTGGTGCGTATTGACGACAACGCGGCACGGCACACATACTCAATCGAGTAGGCACACAAGGTGACTAGTCGGTTAAGCGCGTCACACAGCTCGCACGACTGATGATGAGTGAAAGAGAAATGCGAATAGTTACAAATGTTCTGTTTAGCTAATATGTGCCGTGTGGTGTGCTAGCCCATCAAAATAAAAAGAGTAAGTGACTCTTTTTATCCAAGTGAGTAGCTACAACTGTGCTAGCACATGTGCTGAGTTACCCAACACTACGCAGGCGGCACGATCGGCGGGCGGCGGGACCAAACGAATCGATTAAAATGTGTACCGATCAGCTGACTTTGTCTAGTGCTGTGTAGAATTCAATTGGAAACATTTGATTTTTATTAGTTAAATGATTCTTAACTTTATAATTATGTAGGTTTAGTTTGTTATCACCAAAAGAATCCGTGCCTTTGATATGTATATACCCTTTCTTTCCGTAATACGCTGTATATGCCAGTCGCGCGGTAAACTCTGCTTGCGCGATGCAGGATTTTTGGGTGACGTCATTGTGATGCATAGTTTGAATGTGGCGATCTAAATGCCGCCACAGAAAAGATACAGTAACTTCTAACTTGTTGAGTTCTCGAAAATAAAAATAACAATCTACTCACGAAACGTTTGACAACATAATGTTATTTATTTACCCCTGAAACTTTGAAAAGTATTGTAGGGGAGTGTCAGAAGGAGTGGCTCTTCTTCACATTTGTCTGTGTTATGTATGAGTGCAACAGCCAAGGACGGTGGTAACGACTTGAGTCTCGAGTCATTAGAGCAAAGTCGTGCCCTTCAAGTGGCGGTGGCACGGGTTGCACGAAGTGTCTTTCTTTAATGTTTTATTTTTGAATTTCATATTTATCATACTTGTGGATATTTTTTGGGACATGAGAAAAGGGACGAGGCACAAATAATCATGTAGCTTATAATGTTCCCACTGCTGGGACACAAGCCTCCTCTCTGTGAGAGGGAGTAGGCCATAATCCACCACGCGGGCCCAGTGCGGGTTGGTATTTTGGTAGATTTTTTTTATTTTGTTTATTCAAATATATAGGGCTTTGTCGCACATGCGATTATTTGCCGCCCTGGTTGGTTTAACAAAATCATACTTTTATAACCTTAGCATAGCTAATTTGTAAAGTACTCTAGCTGCATCAGAAAGTGGCACAGCTAGAGCACTATTACAGTAGCCTATCTCTCTCTAAGTTATTCCTAAATTCCATCATCAACAACAATTCAATTCAATTCAATTGATGAACATCATCAACGGAATGAATTCAAAAATCACACTTATTCGAGGTTAATTTTGCTATTAAGTATAGGAATTTATTACAAGGGATGTGTCCGGAACGAAGTCTCAGTGCGATAACAGTATCACATCTGTTCAACAGCTGATTATCTATCCACGGTGAGTTCAAGGGATGAGGTTGGATCGTTTTGTACCAGATTCCTTTTTCTAGTGATCTTTTATTGAAGTACTCCTTCCAAAGCTAATAACAATCCTGTTTGATAGTAGATAGAAAGTTAGTAAAGTAAGGTATACTTTGGTAGATGTCACATGTCTTCGAACTTTTAGTTGTAAGACATGCCGGTTTCCTCCTTCCTTCACCGTTTTGAGAGCAGTGGTGATGAAATGATTTACACAAAGTAAAGCGCTTGTCTGGTTGAACCCACGTCCTACTTCTCGAAAATCGAGGCAGTTACCACTGGGCCACCAGTGCTCCTAAAATCCAGTATTTAACATAGAAGTGGTTAATCTGTCATCTCCTCCTCCTCATTCAACTGCATGCGGTTAGACTAGTAGCCGACCCCAACACAGTTAGGAAAAGGCAGGCAGATGACAATGCTTGTGATGATTCAGAAACTTCTTAAGGGACTCTATACTACCTCAGCGCCACCTCAATCCTTATCTCCCTCGCACAAGTATCTGGCGGTCACGCGAGCAAGCGAGACAGGGTGGCAGGGAGAAGACTCCAAGGCACCGATATTTTAGTTTATTTCTCTTTACCGTGAAAACAATGGTAATTAAAAAAAATAACATAAGACCTGCTTTATAGTTAGTTTATCTAATTCGAAGAAGTTTTTGAATACCAGCGGTTTGTTGTTCGGTTTGGATGTAACTTTGGATTTTTTTTTCTATGAAGTTTTTATGGAATCGTGTTTTCGTCAAACATAGTACTTAACATTGATCTTCAACTTTACCATATATTTATTTCAAAATGAATGCTGCAGTATTTTCTACACAAAGGAGGATCACGCTAAGCCTTTTGAGGTAGTATAGGCTCTTAAATAGTGTTAATAATGGTAAGAATGGGATGTATTTTTCAAACTATTTATAAATAAATCTATTTAAGGCTGCGTGCACAAAAATAAAAACAGCTTTTCGTCGATTTCTTATCTAATTGTGGGAAGGCTTGAAATAATTGAAACTTTCGTGGTGCTAAACCATTCGTGTCAGTCTCAGCAACTGTTAATAGTTTCATCACTTTTGCGCTCTCGAAAATATAGTTTATTTCGCCGTTGATTTAATGAAGATATTGTACATAAAATAAAATTTTATCACAAGGATAGCTGAAGCCCAGTGTGTGATTTTTAAATTTCTAGATATGGTTTGTTAAATAATAGGAAAAAACAACATTACCGACTGGGTTTATAAAAAATATAGGTTTTTCTAACATTATTTTTCTGCTATATTTTGTATCAAAGTTGAAAAAAGTGCTTGAAGAGATAGAGTTGAACATTTGTCTGCTTACATATAATATTTTTTTTAAATAACGAAATTTATGTTATTATAGTTATTGAAGAAAAAAGTTTCTAAAGTCAACACGATATCGTCAATTTTGTGTGAAGAGGCAACGGAAATTATTTTTTACAATAATAAAAACCAACATTTTTAAATAAAAAATTGCTACTATTTAGAGATGAAGGAGTAATCTATCTGTGACAATTTTAATATTAGTTACATTTGGTTTACTTAGTTTAATTTTGCCGCAAACTGCACCGAACTGCAAATTTTTGTCCGATTTGCAAATGTGTAATTTAGTACCTAGTGTAAATTATTTAGAATTAAGTAGTATTATTAGTATAAATATAATAAACTGATACCCCCTTATTCCAAAACAAGGTTTATCTTCAGACCCAGGTTCAAAACAAGGAGACATTATTGAATTTCGAACTTTATTCCGACTATGGTAAAGTTCCTAAACACAAAACTGTCAACTTAGTGCCGAACTAAGTTTTCAGTTTTGTTTAAAGAACGGTATTTCAATCACTGTTACGTTCTTATTACAAAAACTGGCTCCATGGTTTAAGCCATGTCAAAATATAAATCTTGTTTTGTAATAAGACGGATATAGTTTTAAAAATAAGTAACTATTATGTTCAATAAAAAAGGTATCAATTTACCATTTGCATTTTTTGTATAAAGCCGATAATACAGTCGAAAGCATAAGAAAAGAAAACTTGCATATTCTGTTTAAGTATCCAAAACATTTTGTGAGTTTGTGAATAAATGTCGTGACTTGGGTAACGTCTTCTGGCGCGTGTCACTGTGACGTGACAGTTTGTTAACTTTCAGTTGTTAATTTTCCTTAAAACCCAATATACGCTGTTTGCAGTTTCTTTTAGAAACAACGCTTGTGTACACACGGCTACACATCAAGCTATAAATTTCCAGTATAAGCTGATCTCACATTGTGTAGGATTTCCGTACAATGAGAGGTCAGCGTATACTGGAAATGTATAGCTTGATGTGTAGCCGTGTGTACTATGGATGCTTCAAGTTAGATTTTTCTTTACTTCCCTCTTTATAATTGGTCAACTGGTCTTAAGCCTGCTAGTAACAGATACAACTATCAGTGTTGGGTTTACATAGACGACATATTATCATATTACAAATTTATAATTATAAGAGGAAAAGTAAAAAAAAAACAAAGAAACAGAAGAAGGAAATTATGTGATAAGGCAACGGTGTGGTTTAAAAGAAGATGTACTTAGTGACAAAAAATTAAAAGAGTACGCTTAGGTGGTTAGTTATGTTGAGAGAATGAATGAAATGCGACTAATACAAGGCAGAAGTGAGCGGAAACGCTGGAAGGGGACGCCCTAGCTAGAAGGACATAAATAGTGACCTAATTGGTGATGTTCTTCAGAAAGGTCAGGTGCGTAGTACTCGCAACCGGCGTGCGTGTGGTATGAACGTAAACGAAGCAAAAGGAGTACGTAAGGAGCGTAGGAGGTAGCGTTCTTTAGTTTCTGCCTACCCCCATGGAAAGAAAGCGTGAGTTTATGTATGAATGTATGTAAAAATGTTACGAATTTATTTTTGCAAATCTTTACTTTTAAATATGGTGTATCTAGTCATACACGAAATCTCTTAAGGGGGTCATTGTACTCATCATTATGAACAACTTTTACTATGGGACCAAACCTGAAATCACGAAAAAAAATCAGCTGTTCCCTACATTTATGTTCGCATTTTCGTTCGAACAGCTGATTTTTTTTTTGCGTTTTCAAGTTTTATCCCATAGTAAAAGTTGTTCATAATGATGAGTAGATTTCGTGTATGAATAGATACATCTTTTATAGCGTTTGATTACCTTTTTAATCCTATTTAATCTACCAGTTTTACGGCTAAATCTGCTTGCCGCATGTTTACAGGTTTAAGGAAACTTTTTCCTCTACAAGTACAGTTAGATGGGTTTACGACGTGAGAGTGTAGTGAAGAGTGTCGATCCGTTGCTCTTATGTGTGTTGGCAGTGACGGTCCGACCTTGGTAAACACGGCTACACATCAAGCTATACGTTTCCAGTTTACGCTGACTTCTCATTGTAAGGAAATCCTATACAATGCGAGATCAGCTTATACTGGAAATGTATAGCTTGATCTGTAGCCGTGCGTACATTGACATCGATTCAACTCCGGTCGACATTAGGCTAGATTAAACGTGTTACTATACTTCCGACTTCCCTTACTATAATATCATCATTCATCAAGCTCGCTTCCACCTTCGGTCTGTTCATCACTTACTTACTTACATCAGGGGCCCAAGTCTGCTATTTTTATAAATTCTGTCATTCCAACACAATCCCCTTGTCATGCCATTGTCATTTTGCTAAAAGTTTGTAATCTGCTAAATTCATAATGGTCGATCATTGGTCGGTCAATGTTCTCGTAATAGAATTGTGTTATTATAATGTCATTGTCGTATTGCCATTATTATAAAACCCATTAGTAGTAAAATTTAATTCATTTGTCATTATGTACGAGATTACCAATAAATGCAATTTCTTTCAATGTAGTGTCAGTGGCCGACCATTGGAAAGTCATAATGACGCCATTATAATAGTAGATTACCAAACTTGTCAAAATCAACAATTATGAAATCAATGATCGACCATTCTGACACTCTTGTAATAGCAGACTTGAGGCCCAGGTGAGATGAAGGTCAAGAGCTTCACCGTTGTGGTTAACAAAAAAAACATTGCATCTATATGTCACGAAAAATACTTTTTAAATATCATCATCACCTCACATTTCAGCCAAAAGACGTCCACTACTGGACATAGGCCCCCCCCGTCTATCTTACGTCAGCTGAGCGACTGCCTATCTGACGTCCTCAACCCAGTTACTGGGTAATACGATACCTACCCCTTGGTAAGACTGGTTGTCAGACTTTCGGGCTTCTGACGACCCGTAACGAGTGTCTATCTGACGTCAGCTGAGCGACTGCCTATCTGACGTCCTCAACCCAGTAACTGGGTAATAAGATACCTACCCCTTGGTAAGACTGGTTGTCAGACTTTCGGGCTTCTGACGACCCGTAACGACTGTCTATCTGACGTCAGCTGAGCGACTGCCTATCTGACGTCCTCAACCCAGTTACTGGGTAATACGATACCTACCCCTTGGTAAGACTGGTTGTCAGACTTTCGGGCTTCTGACGACCCGTAACGACTGTCTATCTGACGTCAGCTGAGTGACTGCCTATCTGACGTCCTCAACCCAGTTACTGGGTAATACGATACCCCTTGGTAAGACTGGTTGTCAGACTTTCGGGCTTCAAAAATCTATGAATGATAGCCGGGATCAGGTTGCTCGGGATCAGCTTAACGTGCTTTCCGAGGCACGGAGAAGTCTCGGTATGTAAAGATGGTCACCCATCCACGGACCAACCCCGGCGAGCGTAGCTTAACCTGATGGATCGACCCTTGAGACTGTTATTACTTAGCTACCAACTCCTCGCCACCAATTCCTTCATGAATGTAGGTCACAAAAGTGATATTGTATTTCGTATCAGTAAGGCGTGTCGAGAAAAACAATTCCCACAAATACTTTTTATAGAATAGAATATAATAGAATTATCTTTATTTAAGTATCTTAGACTCAAAGATGATTAGTAAGACTTACAACTATATTAGTAAGAACTGACACTTCACAAAACAAACAAATGGAAGCGGATCACCGTTGTGGCAACCCATGTGAGATGGCACAACAGCGACCCACGAAAACACAGTCTAGACGACTTGAAATCATGCTTAGGATACTGTTGGAGCTGCCCCACACCCTGCGCACCATGGAAGCGCACCTTTTGCGCATGGTTGTGTGGAAAAAATCTACATGCGCATCCGCAAACATCCCCGACGCACTACAGAAGCGGGGCAGCCCCACCAGCATCCTAAACGCGTTATTATACTGAACGCGGAGAGCGTTCTACGATCTTTGCGTATATCTAGCCCACAGGCTACTGGTGTAAAAAGCTCGAAAGAGCGCTATCTTTACGGGAAGTGAGCATCGTGCAAACCTACGAGCTAGCATGTTCGCTCTAACCGACAACGCTCTCCGCTCCCGTTCAATGTCGTCATCGTCTTTGAGATTGGGGGTTATTAGATGACCTAGATACTTAAACTTATGGACCCTTTTTAAAGGCACCATAAAGTAAAACAGATGGTTCCTTATTAGGGCTCTTACCCCCTCAAAGACCATGATCTCTGACTTCTTGACGTTATATGCCAGGCCATATAACCTAGCATACACCTCACACTGGGCAACCAGTTTTCTCAACCCACAGATTGACGCGCTCATATAGTATACGAGCTACCTTTATAATATTCCTGGCTAGGGTTCATAGAAACCCGACTTAATAATATTTTTATAAAGTAAATAGGAAATCGGAGATTATCCTGAATAATAAAGTCGGAAATAATGGACCATTAGGTAGTAATACTCCATTATCACGTTACTATTTACATCGCTACACTTTGTTTGAATAGTGTGTATACTCGTCAAGTGACAAGGCCATTCACAGTTTCATTAAAAATTCGGGTGGCCTCGACCAAAGGGGGTCTACTCCGGTCCGAACATAAATCCGAAGTATCGGCCGAATCATCGGCCGTTGCTTGACGACGGCTAACAATGGCTGACTACGGCGAAAAAAAAAAACGACAGTCAAAGAGATAAGCCAAAGTCAAAAATGATTTAAGTCAGTTAAGGATTCAAAGTCAAAAAAGGAAACTATGGAAGTTATAAAACAGCCGAACATTCGGCCGATACTTCGGTTTAACGCTTCGCAGTAGACCCCCTGGACTTTAACAGTGGGGTTACCATTGTTGACTGAATAGTAGTAGGTATCTACTCTACTAACATTTACGGGAAATGAATCTACGGGAGGCTATCAGAGGCCATAGTTCAGTTTTGATCGAGTACTACGTCGCTTAACCTTCCTGTCGACAGATCGATTGACGACATTTTATTGCAAGGAAATATAATAACGGCAACGTTTTATGAACACTAGTTTCTTTACTTCAAGATTTATATAAACAGTATATTGTATAATGTTTTGCTAAACCTCCGAATCGAAATCAGCCGCATGGAAGCCGCATCTAAAACTAATGAAGCTACCAGCTTCATTCATGAATATTTAGAACAATGACAAAACAGATTTAGTCAAATCAAAGGCTACACCATATCCTAACTATAATAGTGTTTTAAACAATGAAGCTAACTGACAGATTCATTCAATTAGCGTTTTCCCTGAAACTGCTGATAAAGCTGTCATATAACAGTCACGTTCATTTTAATCGGAGTACCAAGAATTCATAATCTAGCTTTATGAAATAGCTTCATTAAGTTTAATTTTACTTTGGCTTAGAGAGCCTTTTGATTAAAGTTGAAAAGGCTATTACATTCTTCGAGTCCAGCAACAACTTCGGTTACAGAAAAGACAAATTTTATATTCATAAAGTTTCTCAACTCTTCCAAATTAGTTGACAACCACATGAAAATTGTTTTAGGACTTTGATTTATGACTTGGTAAAAATAGACTCTTCAACAAAATTAAATAAATTGTCTTACTCCATTAAATCACCTTTGTACGTATGTTTCTGTTCCTTTCTTCTTGTCTGTATATTATATATGTGTGTACATTAACTGTTAAATAAATAAATGTATTGTTTATTACTCAACTCTATCAAAAAAAAACCAACTGCGTTAAGGTAATATTATCATGTAGATATTTAAACTGTTCGAATCAAGTTTCATAAGATTTTCCGAGTATATCCTTTTTAACCGACTCCATAAAAAGGAGGAGGTTGTCACGGTTGTATTTTTTTTAGAGTTCCGTATTCAACAAGGACCCTTGTAGATTCACCATGTCCGTCTGTCTGTCTGTCCCTGGCTTAGTGACTCTGACAGAGACTTATTAATAACGCCGACAGAGGGGTAAAATAAAATATTGAAAAAAAAAATTACACGTAAAGTGGGGATGATTTTTTTTCTTATCTGCCCCATGATGTGGGGTATCGTTAGATAGGCCGTTCAAAAATATTGAGGGTTTGTAAAGACCATTTTTCGATTGAGGGATCCGTTTGCGTAATATTAAGCATTAAAGTGCTAAATTTTGTCAAGTGTCTCCCCTGCCAGCTAAATGGTTGTTTTTGGATATATGAAAAAAATCATGGCATTAGAACTTATAACGAAATTAGAAGGAAAACTATTACAGCTAAGTAGGCTTTACAATTTAACGAGTAATAGTCGACCAACTTACATTTGCAGTTGGAAAATTGACGGTGACTTATCATCGATGTATGGGAGAACATGTTTTTCAACTACAATGTTAAGTTTGTTTTTTGGATAAATTCATCCCAACTACGGAACCCTTCATTTTGCGTGGTCTGACATGCACTTGGCCGGTTTTTTAACTGTATATGTAAACTTTGAGTTTTGTTTTTTGTCTGAAGTTATGGATTATTTAATGGGTTTCCTCTGGAGGCCTTCAAGGAGTCTTTTAAAACATAATTGCCAGTTTATATAATTGCTTTTCTAGTGAAATCGGCTTACGTAATTTTGCTCATACCTAAGTTTTGGCTTGAATATCTTCAAACGGCAGCTAAGTTGCATGTGTAAATTAGTCCCAAGGGTCTACTGCGACCCATTTAAATGCTTAACTCGTATTGAGGCCCTATGCTGCAATCCGTTCATATTTATCTACTAAAATAAAATATTTACGAACCTTTCTTGTTTTTCTACAAACGTTAAAAGACAGTAGATGCACACTCTCTTCTATATTAAGCTCACGTATGAGTTAATTCATTAGATTCAAGTAAAAGTAATGTATTCATGTTCGATCCAAGTCTAAGTAAAAGTAGAAAACACAATATACTCGACCTTTGACCACGCGTGACTGCTTCAATGGTTACCCATGCAAAATTCAAGTCCCCTTGACACGCGAACACTAAGTCTGAGGTTTACTAACAATGTTTTGAACTATACCCATCAATTCAGATAATTTTAGTAAACAAAGAAATGTCACTGTCAAAATGACAGGACAGTGCTGCAAAACAATTTATCATATATCAAACTTAACAAAAACACAACAGAAACAAGGAAATATAACAACTAACAACAAAATGAAACACTTAACACGATGATAACAAAGCACAATTAACAAACACGCAGCGAATAATATGATCGGAGAAAAGAAAACGAACGTATTGAAAAGACGCGAGTTTGCAAATTATGTCAAATGAAATTTGAGAATGTTGGGAACTCGTGTAGTGTTACCAGTATCATAATATTTTTTATACCACAAAATTTTCATTTTTTAATAACTTTGTTTAAAACCGAAAACTTATAAAAATTAACACGGTATGATAATTGTTTAATTATTATTTCTAAAATCAGTACATAAAAGCCAATATAGCCTTGTTTTTCGCCATTTTATGTGAATTACCATTATGACGATATTTTTTTGATCTGTTGACCTTTGTTTACATAAATTATCTGAATTGATGACTTAGGGTATAGACACGGCATTTGACACACCCATGCAGTCGATTTCCTTTATTATTGCTTAAGGAATCGTCGTTTTTTGTAATAATTTATATTTTCTTTTATTTTTATTAGGTATTTCTTTGATGAATAGGTTCAAAGTGTTTTTAAAATAGTCACTAACATCAGAGATAACTGTTGTAACAGTTGTTCCGCAAGGCAGCTTATTAAGTTCTCTATTTTTTTTGGCTTTTGTGATAATTTTTATGACGATATATTATATCGGTGGTCTTGAGTTGATTAATTGGTATCAACCATCCGATATACATAAAATATTAAAGGTAAACTAGGTAATACAGTGGTATTAAATTTAAGCATTTATATCTGTAACTTTTATGGTGTACATAATAAAGAGTATTCTATTCTATTCTATTATATAGTTAATTATAGTATAAGAGGTATATCAAGTGCCCTTGCTTATTGATTGAAGCGACCCTTCATAGAAATTTTCGAGGTGGTGTGATATAAGTTTAAGTTCAAGTTCAAGTTTAGACCGAAATGGATACATAAGTTTATAAGTGGTTTTAATTAACAAAAAAGTGATCAATGGGAATCAGGCAGTGTGATAGGTAGCGTTCATTTATTTAACATCATGGAATTTTAAATTAATTTAGTAGTAGCTATGAGTAGTAGGTACATTTATAAAGCTCATGCCTTTTTTACATTTTTGCTTCATGAAATATATTTACATAATACATATATGTATTTAAATATTTATTTAATATATATGCTAACAGTTTTAAAATAATAATATGTACAATTGTATAAAAACGGAAGGGAAAGCATTAAAAAATTCGTCCGCATCGCTCTCAACCGGAAAAATGCCCAAAAGCCTGGCAGCATTTCCACGTTGTATGGCAATGCTGGTTTTTCATGCAAATTGACTATAATTAATTTATTGAATGAATAATCTACTCAAATGAAATGTGTTAATTTATTATTTCAAACTAATTTTCAATGATTTAACTAATCTACACCGAAATAAATTATAAAGAGCTTTACGTATTGTAATTTCCAGTTAAACATGATTAAGATTTTTATTAATTTTCGAGCTTATCTCTTGGTAATTGCCCGATAAAATTAAGCTAAGTGCTCGTTCCATCCGATAATGAAAACATAACTGTCATCATTCATCAGTTCTTATTACCATAATGTAAAATATTTATTTCACATCGCTTTTGTTTACATTCGACAAACGCAGAAGAACATCTTTCCTGTACAGAACTCAATCTTTACTAACATTCGACAAACGCAGAAGAACATCTTTCCTGTACATAACTCAATCTTTACTATAAGCAAACAATCGGCTTCCAGTCTAACCGGATGCAGCTGAGACGTCCATAACCCAGTTCCTGGGTACCTACACGATACCCCATAAGCCTGGTTGGTGGAAGCCTGGTTGTCTGACTTTTGGGCTTCCGACTACCCGTAACGACTGTGAACAATCTACGAATGATAGCAGGGACCAACGGCTTATCATGCTTTCCTAGGCATGAAGGGGTCGAGCGATATCTAATGGATGATCACCCATCTACGGACAGACCGCGGGAAGCGTAGCGTAACCTGATGGATAGACCCGTGAGACGTTGGTATTGTTGATCGAAGCGTGGGACTGTTATTTTTTAGCCACGAGGCTCTCCTCGCAATCTTACTTTACTGTATGCATTTAATACTCATCATTCTCCTGCCCTTATCCCAATTCATTTGTGGTCGGCGCAACATGACTCTCTTTCTTCCATACTTCGCTATTAGTCGTCATCGCGGTAGTCACTCCCTTTTATAGTCATATCATCTTTCACACAGTCCATCCATCGATTCTTTGGTCTTCCCCTACTCTTATAGCCATCGACATTCATACTCAAAACTTTCCTCACGATATTTTCCGCATCACATGCCCATACCATGACAAGCGATTTCCGCACAACTTTTCAGTCACCGCTGCCACTTTCAGTCTTCCTCATATGTACTCATTTCTTATTCTATCCATTCGTGTCACACCACACATTCCTCTTAGCATTCTCATCTCAGCTACATGCTATTGCCTTTTATTCATCCCTAGTATGCATTTATTACTAAATTCCTCAATAGGTTCTTCTGTGGTTAGATGACTAAAAAATCCACACTCCAAATCCATTCATGCTTCAGAATTTGGTAGTCAAAAACACATACATGTGACGGCGCAGCAAGTGGCGCCGTCTATTTTTGTTATGAAGTTACTGGAATCACCGAAAAGGTCGTATAGGAATGACACTGGCTGCTGACAGTCACTCTAGCAGAGCGTCGCATCGATAGTTATGTGCGGCTGTCTTCTGATGATTGAAGAAGATGTCAGGAAGAGTCGCTGTCGTACCACGTCCACGACGAACTGCTATATTCCGGCCATTCCGGCACAATCCTGATGATATTGAAGCTGCTGAACCACTAATACGATGATCACGTCTGGTAAAGGCTATCCTGCGCCGTACATATTTTAACTGTAAAACTTGATCTAATTATAGGAAATTGGTATCCAGGCGTACTTGTGTTCCGAAGCTCACTGGTGCTCCTTTTATGTTCAAAGAAAGTGCAACTGGTTAAATTGAAAGCCTGGTAAAAAGCTGGGCTAGGATATCCATTGCCGCATTTTAACCGCCTCTGTGTTCTAGTGGTAAGCCACTTGTCTCAGAACCAGAGGTCCTGGGTTCGGTTCCCAGTGGGGCCAACATTTTCTGCTCGGTTTGGTTGGTGATAGGGCTTGTTGTAGTCCGCCTGGTTAGCTCCCATCATCTTATATAAGTCTGTCGCCATAACAACAATGTTAACAGCATTGTTGTGTTTCAGCAGTTAGAGGTAAGATAGCCAGTTCCTCTGTGGTTGAGGATTCCGGGTGAAGTTCGCTTCCACCTTCGGTCTGATCATCACTTACCATCACGTGAGATGAAGGCCAAGAGCTTCCCCGTTGTGGTTAAAAAAAAAACATTGCCTTTATATGTCACGAAAAAAGAATATAATACTTTTTAAATATAGAAAAATGAAGAAAACAAATTTATTGAACGAACGAATGAAAGAATGAATTATTGATGATGATTGATGATGATGAATGTGGAGTTTTATTGCCGACGAAAATAAACTGCCAAACTGTAGGCTCACGTTCAAATGTTCAATACTCTACATATTTGTATAACGAAAATAGTACTTACTACTGTTATAGACCCTTTTATTGATCTTCTGGCTTTACTAAATAAAAGTTATGTTGGTAGTGAGTTGTTGTATACAGGTTTTTATTGTAAATCAATGCAAAGTTACGAAACTTGGTTGTTTTTGTCAAAAACTACTGTCAGCTTAATAAAAAGAATTGTAAAAGTTTGGTTAAACTCGGTAAAGGAGTATCGACTGACTTGTTTGAATGATATTTTTTAGTAGGAAATATTTGCTATAATCAAAGCCGGTCGCAGTTACTTGGGTATTTATGATAATCTATACTAATATTATAAAGAGGTAAAGTTTGTGAGGTTGTAATCTTCGGAACTATTGATCCGATTTTTAAAATTCTTTCACTAATGGGAAGCTACTGTATTGCTGAGTGTTATCGGATATATTTTATGTTAAGAAATTTTACGCGGACGAAGTCGCGGGCAGAAGCTAGTTTAATAATATTTTTAGGAATGTAATATATTAAATAATATCAACATCTGCCTAGCCTTTTCCCAACTATGCTGAGGTCGGCTTCCAGTCTGTTTTAGTCCTAGGACATGCCGGTTTTCTACCGGCAACCGGAAACCGGCACCGTTCACCGTTTTGAGAGCAGTGATGATGAAATAATTTACATAAAGTAAAGCGCCTGTCTGGGTTCGGGCCCACGACCTTATTACTCGTAAGTCAAGGCCGTTACCACTGGGCCACCTCTGCTCTAGGAAAGTAAAATGGGAATTATTTAACGTTAAGGGGGGGGGGGTTAGGTGTTAAGGGGTTTTAGGTTAAGTAGGGTTCGATTACGTGCCTAATTACCGCTTGGTGCCGGACGTAAAGAATAGCACCATCCCATTTCTTCCCGTGGGTGTCGTAAAAGGCAACTAAGGGACTTACTAGAGAATGGGCAGCAGCGTTCTTTATGCATTGTAACACCATACTGCGATCGCCAACCCGCCTGCCAAACGTGGCGATTATGGCAAACCCTTTGGGGGAGGCCTATGTCCAGCAGTGGACGTCTTTCGGCAGAAATGATGATGATGATGACATGGCTAATTATTTTAATTATATATTTTGTTTAAAAGGAACATGTGCTGTTTTTCACTAAGGTAAACACCTAGGCATTATGTAATGAAGTCTGTCTATCAATCATTACGAAAGCAGTTCTAGACGAAGTCCCTGAAGCCTGAAACTAGAGACTAGCAATACTCTTTGAAAATGAGAATCGTACGCATGTGGCAGTCTTTTTACAAAGTGTGCCTGGACACTATGCTACCACAAATGAGGCAAGGCTGTGGTCTGTGAGCACGTACGTGCTGTGAGTGTGTTAGTGAGTCGCGTGACTCACCGACTCGCCGCGCGAGTCGTGAGTGTTGACGACAACGCGACACGGCACACCGGGCACACAGACGCAGTAGTGTAGGCATACGCTGTGACGCATCACACAGATCACACGAATCACACGATTGATGATGACGGAAAGAGAAATAAGAATAGTTACAAATGTTCTGTGTGCCTTGTGGTGTTCTGCTAGCATATCAAAATAGAAAGAGTGAGTGAATCTTTTTATCCAAGTGAGTTACAACTGTGCTAGCATATATACTGAGTTACCCAACGCTACCTGAAACCAAAGGCACCACTCGGGTTTATCAATTAGAAATTTAACTAGACTCCTAATCCCTTGTAGTTTCATTTGTATCCTCGACGGGTCACTAAATAATGTCAGATTTATGTTCGGTAAACTTTTGGGTGTGTTTTATGAGGTTTGTCTATTTTTAGCCAGAAATATTATGATGAAGCAATTATTATTTAATATTCTGGGGTGGAAGCCGTGGAAGGGTCTTTTTATTAAAATAACTATACGTTTATTACCGAATATTTCGGGTATTTCGTTCATAGATTTTTTGTTCCGATTTTAATCATTTTTGTGAAATGGTAGAGGAGTGATCTAACAAATAGGAAAGGTGGATTAGTTTAAGAGGATAAATAAATAATTTAAAAATGATAAAAATTGATACTTACCAAAACATTGATGAAATAAATTTTGGTAAATAGATATTTTATCACTTTTGTGAAATGAATGGAGCATATTAATGCATAGGAAAGGTTGATTTTTCAATTTGGTTACAGTCAAATGAAATGAATTTTCTCTGTATTCGATTGTAAATCGTCTCACATGTACTTATTTCCTTAAAAAATGCGTGGATTTCACGACTGAACGAATGGCACTATGTCCCATTATGCCAAGCTTTTGGATTTGAATAAGCAATGAGATGGATTGGTGTATAAGATATTTGTGCGACTGTACTCGACCGTTCAGAGTGAACGAATGGCAGCGGTATTTGATTCGATGTCCCGCGTTTCATCGACATTCCTTCCGTTGCCTGCATTTTATTAACGATCTTGGAATTTTTATCGTTGTATGTTCTTGAAGGACGTTATTGGTGTAATAGATGTTCTGCTATTTCGAATTAGATGCACTTTAATCTAAGCTAATTTATTTTATAGCTTTTCAGACACCACTTTTAAATCAAGTTCCTAGTCACCTCTGTCTGCATGGTCTGGCTAATCTCAGAAACTCTTAATTTTACCCATTAATGCTTTCTGACGTTTTCCTGCACTGTATTACTGGTACCTTAAATTACCGGATGATTCTGAACGTGCAACCTGTAGGTTAGAAGCGTAAAGTCTTCGTAATGGCAAAGCTCAGAGATTTTCATTAACTCCTACGTGACGTTATAAATCTTGTTCGCGCCGTATTTACAATTGACTGAAACATTAAACGGTTTTCCTTAATCGTGTTTCGAGTGAGGGAAATGAAAAATAGAACAAATAAATGTGGTGTATCTACCATTATCCAGGGCAATGAGTTGCCCGTTATAGTGAGATATTTTAGATATTAAGAGGCGATGGGTGCGTAGTTCATACAAACGTAATACCAAAATAATTTGTAAATCAAACAAATTCTTAAGGTAGTGTGTCTTTATTCCGATTGGAATACAGAATATCTAGGTTCCCAAATATATATTTTGAATGGACACTGATTTAAACAAAAGTAATGAGAAAAATAAGTTTTCTATAAAAAAATTAAATTCCTCATATCTCGTCTTTATATCATTGTCCTTTCAAAATATATATTTGGAAACATAGATATTCTGTAATCCAATAGAAATAAATACACACTACCTTAAGAATTTGTTTGATTTACAAATTATTTTGGTATTACAGTTAAAAATAGTTCCCAAGAGTTTTTTTAAGGCTTCTGTGAGTAAATGGCTGAAAACTCTGGATTATGAAGCAACTGAACATACACATTATCTCACATAAAATTACATACGCTACCAGTGGCGAAAGCACCGTATAACACGATTCCTACCGGCTTCCCTTAAGAAATTCAGAACACAACCACTACGAGTATTTCGTCATTGAAAAATGGCATAGTCAAAATGTCGATGGTTTAATAATGCTAAATAATATAATTACACTGTATGTATTTAATACACCATAAAATTAAAATATTACAAAGCGAATACATTACATTTTTGTCTTTATATCCCAACAACAAAACATTTTGCTCTAAAATAACTCGTACGCGTGTCCGGCTTGCCGAGAGTTCAATTTCTTCGACGTCATGACGAGTTTATTTTGTATAGACAGGATTTTGTTTTGCACCAGCTTACCTTTCTCATAAAATCACCCTTCGCCACTGTACGCTACACCTACACAATTCAACTCACACTTACGCACACAACACACAGTCAACTCGAAAGTTTGAATTATCGTTATGTTGTTTTGTATTATTTATTTATTTTTTACTTTCATATATTGTAAATTCTTTTCTGTTTCATAAATCCATCCAATGTAAGCTTGTACATTATGAAGCGTCGTGGGGTCCTGGTGACTTGTACTACAGGCGTTGCTTGCAATGCCTATTTCAAGCACTAGTCTCTCACAAATGTAAACTTATCCTTAAGCTAGTTTAAGCAATACTAACTGTACATTTGTGAAGAGAAAATAAATATACTTATAATAAGTTTACGTCAGAAATTCATATAAATATTACGTTATCAGGGATAGTTGTGGTTTCAGCTCGGCCGCGAATGCTGCGCGCAGCGTCCGAAACAACAGCAAATATAAATTGTATCGTCATTATGATGTTTTAATAAATAATGTAATTTAATATTTAAAATATATAATATTTATTCCCAAAATATAACATAATTATTGACATTATCTATAACTAAAAAAATATAGTTTTTTTTTTAATAACTAAAATATATTATTAAAAGGAGTCCCTTTAGGCAAGGTTCCGAAGATACTGGCAGCGTTCCCCCTTTGAATAACTAGACTAATTCTTTGTCCGAGGTAGCTGCCAGCTCTTCGGTCTGCTGTGATGTCGACTAACCTTTTTGTTATTTCCTTAAAAAGCCCTGTAACGCTAGGACCCCACGGACCAAGGGTCTCGACACCGAATGGGACAAAATCATATTCGGAGCCTAGACCCCTGTATTTGGATGCTTTAGCTTTAGCTAATCATTTAATATTTCTATGATTTAAATCCGTGTGCTTAAACTTTTTTGTCAAGTAAGGATGGCAAATTATTAAATACTTATCTTTTAAAAGTTGTGTTTTGTGTCACACCCTCGTGGCCTGAAGGTATTTGATAAAAATAAGACATATCTCAAAAAATTGTTGGCGTCGCAATGCAATAGTTAAATGATTGAGTACTAATTAAAAGAACGAAAGTATTACACTAATATTATTATAACGGCGAAAGTTTGTGAGTGTATGTTTTTTACTTCTTCAAGCTCAAACGGCTGGACCAATTTTGATAAAATTTTGTATGGAGGTAGCTGACACCGATTAACATATACGCTAATTTTTATCCCGATATTCCCATGGGATCGAGACATAAGCGGGTGAAACCGCAAGGCGCAGCTAGTACTTAATTTATAATCGGTTTACAATGTCTAGTTTTACATAGAGGGCGGGGGCTTCAACAAAGTTTAAATGTAAGATAAAGCGCAAAAATCTCTTCAAAAAAGGCTTCTACAGACCGGCGTGACACGTGACGTGACACAAAGGCCCCGCGTGTCGCGCGACGAGCGGTGCCTTTGTGTCGCGTCGCGAGTGGCGCCGCCGGTCTGTAGAAAAGCCTTAAAGAAATCCGAAGAAATAAGAGATCTGATTCCTGCCCTACACAAAACACTATTCCGTTCAGTCTCACCAAGGAGTATCGTGTTACCCAGTAACTGGGCTGTGGAGATCAGATAGACAGTCTGGAAGCCGACCACAACATAGTTGGGAAAAAGCTAATTAGGCTCAAAGAGGTAAAGAGGTGGAACGCATTATTATATGCGTGCCTTAATATGCTGAGAACAGGTAAACCGCTGTCACTGTCAGATTGCATACAAAAGAAAGAGATGCGCGATGACATAACGTATGGCGTAAAAATGCAAATAAAATATACTTTTAATTATAATTATAACCGTAAACGAAGGGATAAACTGCTTTTAAAAATAATTAAGAGTTGTCTTTGAAGATTTTTTTGATGTATAAAATTATGTTTAATTATGTTTTGAGTTCCATCACCATATGCACAAAAGACTTGAAAATATGATACTGTTTTTGTTATGGAAAAAAATATTTACGGTTTAAGAGATACACTGCTTTAAAAACCACCTTTTTGACCATTTTCAAGAAATATCCGCCTTAGGGCCTGTGCGCACCACGTTTTTAAACGCACCATTGACGCGCGTTTTAGAAACGTGCGTCGACGGCGCGCTTTTATCCTAAAGAACAGACTGACTCGCGTGCGTATCGCGTAGGTATCGCTACAAACGCGCGTCAACGGCGCGTTTAAAAAACGTGGTGTGCACAGGCCCTTAAAGGGTAGACGTGCGGTCGTGCGATTGGCGGCACTCGGTGGTGAGGCCCGCTAGGCATGGCGGGCTGATACCAGTCGGGGGTGCGGCGAATGTACAAGTATCTCCCAGACCCCCGACTCATGGTACTAGAAGAAACAGTGGGTTTTAATCTCCTACATAAGCCTCCGTTCTTCCCAGACGGAAGGTATCCAATGAGAACATCACCACGAAAAAAAAAAGTGTTAATTTGATTCACAATAGAAAGATGAAAGCGTTTTCAAGGTATCATAAACTGCAAATAAATATTTAAACGCTTGTATTCCGATTCACTGAATGCATTTGCAATTCAGGCCGCTAGACGGTGGTTATAATATTAGGCCAAGGTTGCGCCAAATCGTCGATACAGCTTGTATGGTAGAACCCTCTATAGATTGCGCACTAAAGACTTGGTTGAGTTAAAAATAAACCTACTAGAGGAAATTATTAAATTAAACTTTCTTATCGGAGTTTTTTTTTACATTTTTGTGCACAAGTCAAAAAATACTGTTCAAAAGCAGCATTTTCTACCAGTCAACCTTAAGTTGATGCAGAGAGAAAACATCAGTGACCTATCGCTGCCAGCCGTGGTCGAGTCGATGGCCGGCAGTGAGGAGTCCTGGGACGCGGTGGTGTCCTTCTGCGAAACAGTCGTGTCGCAGAAGGAGGCTGCGGAAAGGGAGCGGGAGATCTCGTCCGCTCACCCGGCCCGCAGCAGGCACACCGGGCGTCGGCGGAGGGCCGATAACGCCCTCTTCCAGCCCCCATAAATGGGTCCAGGGACGGCGGACTTGGGGACGTCCGCCGCCCCCTATCACATCGGACCCGAGGTGGTGGCGCGTAGTGTTCCACGCGCGCCCCTATCAGTCGTCGCGGGGGGGGTCAGACACCTCACCCCTCCCAGACTTGAGGTGGCCCGCAGAGGCGGGCCGGCACTAGCCGGGGATTGCGGAAGTAATAACAGATCCCAAGATCCCCGATGCAAGTGTGGGATTGGAACACTGGGGTGGTTTTTAGTCAGTAAGAGTCTGACAGACCCCTCCGCCCGCCCCAGGGCGGAGGACATCCATGAGGATTTTCAACCCCGTGAACAAAAAAAAAAAAAAGGGAGAAAACATGGCAGGTGCAACATACGGACTAAATAACTTGGAAGTAACTGTAACATATAAGCATAAATAATAATACATAACTTGCTTTGAAATATAAACTTGTGGATTCTGAGGTACCGTATTACAAGTATGTGCCCGACCCAGTTCTCGAAAAAGACCATGTCACGTTGTACTGGGATCGGTCTATCATCACTGACAGGACTATTGTCGCCAACAAGCCTGATATAGTGGTGATAGATCGATTAGCGCGCCGCGCAATGATTATCGATGTTACCATTCCACATGACGAGAACCTCGTGAAAGCTGAGAAAGAGAAACAAATTAAATATCTCGACTTAGCACACGAGGTTGTTGACATGTGGAATGTGAGCTCGGCTATCATTGTGCCGATTGTCGTCTCAGCCAATGGCCTGATGGCCGAGAGCCTCGATCAACATCTCTCGAGGCTCTCCTTAGGTGGTTGGATCAAGGGCCTGATCCAGAAGGCAGTACTCCTCGATACGGCTCGCATCGTGAGGAGGTTCCTATCTCTGGAGCCCTAACCACCGGTAGCTTGGACCCTGCTCCCGCTACCGGCGGACAACTATTTTTAAATGTTTTTATATACTTTTTTGATATTCTAATATTTAAAAATATAATTTATATGTAAATCACTAAATAATAATGTACACTCTCACCATAAAATTCACCACACGCTGCATTTACTTGAATGTAGCTAAAAACCAGCCTAAGAGCTGAGAAAAAAACACTCCCGATAATAATACTATGTTTATCGATTCAAAAAATACATAGACACGAGTTGCATACTAGTTATATGCTAAGACTTAATCAACTAACAATGGACACAAGTGGAAAAAAATAAAATAATTGTCTATAAAAACAAAAAATTTAATCCTGTCTCATATTATACTAGGGGTGGCCTATATCTTAGGAGACAGTGATTCGACCAAGCTGAAGTGCAATGATGGATTAGGTTTCGAGTGTCGATGCTAATTCTACCATGAAACAAAAATGTGAACATGAAAGGATGGATGCAGGTGTGGAGAAAAAGTGGAGGTGTGAATGGGAAAATGGTGTGTGTGTTCGTAAGTGTAATGTTAGTTGTGTTGTATTGGTGTGTGTTGTGTGTTATGAGGTGTATGTTTGTGTGTAGTGTTTTGTGTTCCTATTTAATAGTGATTTGTTAAACGATGTATGCCAGTAGAGATTCGATATTATTTTTATTATTTTCGATATAGTTAGAGCCAGTCTGTAATTTTAGATTTGATAATGCAGCCCAATTAAACCAAACACCCTAATTCGAATATTATGTTATAATCATAGGTATGCATGTGGTATGCATACCTAGTTATGCATACCAGGCATCAGTTCTCAGCAGTAAATGTCAACACCTCACTTAACACCCTGTTTCTAACACCTTGTATTTATTATGGAGTTAAATAGCCATGTCACCGATCCCAATTGCTACACATCTCTTTCGACACCTTTTTCTAACACTTAAGTTAACGTTAATCTGAACGAGCCTGGTAGTCCATTCCAGAAATATGCTGTCATTGTTTTGTTTAACTTTTGCTTAAAAAATATGTACCAATAGTTCGTAAGCCATTCCGTTTGTATCACTCTAATCGAGCACACCTCCTAATTGCTGTAATATATACACACATACATAAACTCACGCCTTCTTCCCATGGGGGTAGGCAGAAATTATAGAACGCCACTTGCTACGCTCCTTACATACTCCTTTTGCTTCACCTACATTCATACATGCCATTTAGTCATACACGCACGCCGGTTGCGAGTACTACGCACCTGACCTTTTTGATGAACATCACCAATTTGGTCACTATAGGTCCTTCTAGGGCTTCCCGGAATATATGAATGATAGGCTGAAAAATGAGGTGATAGACAACGGTGCAGTTTAAAAGAAGAGTAGTGACAAAGATTGAAAAAAGTATGCTTAGATGGTTTGGTCATGTGGAGAGGATGAGTGAAAGGCGACTAACAAAAGGTATTTATAAAGCAGAGGTGAGTGGAAACGCCGGGATTCGCTGATTTTCTTGATTAGATAAATTAGAGAGGTAGTAACCCCCTCGGGTTAAGTCTAACTACTTGGCGAGATTTTACGATCGATATTGTGCAGACTTCGCATAAAATCGATATACATTATATACTTACTTAAGACGCTGACAACAGGTAAGCCGCTGTCACTGTCAGCCTGCAAACAAAAGAAAGAGAAGCGCGATGACACAACGCTTGTAATTTATTGCAACTTTTGAAGCAATTATTTATTTATTCAAAAATGAGTTGAGTAATCGAAAATAAAAAACAACCAAGTTCTGCATGCAAATAAGACGTTCTTGTTAGTAATACAAATAATTACCAACCGTACGTTGATATTTAATACAGATATTTTGGATTGAAACTCAAAGTAAATGGTTAGTTTACCGTTAATTTGTATCGAGATTTTTTTTCTAAACGTGTCTTGGTAACAACCAAGTTCTGAGAAATATGTTCAAGAATAATATAAGTATATTTTATTCCGCTACCACAAACTATATAGATTTGGGATTATTTTTGTTTAAGACAAGCTTACTTTTATCTTTTGCCTCTTGTCAGCGCCTTAAGCCCTGAAGTGTAATTAGATAGGTAGAGGGCGTACAACGGTACACTAGCGCCACTCCTTTAAAAAAGTATTATCTCGTGACTGAGAAGGAATTATGAATAACGGGTAGTAGGGACCCTCGGTAAGTGTGTCTAGAATTTTCTAATACATTTTATAAAGTTTCATATTGAGACACGACGCAACAAAATACGATCTAGAGGAATGTGGCCGCTTTTTGTAGATCGTATGTTGTTGCGCTAATGTACGGTGTTCCTTTGTTTCGCAGACAAACATTTCATAGAATTTTGTTTCCTAGAAAATGTTTGTTTGAGCGTGCCGCGGCAGCGGCCGCCGAGCGCCAGATCCCCTCTATTGTTTAGGCGTTTGGTGAAATGAAAATATGGTAGTTAAAACTGTGGTTTATTGAATGTTCATATCTGCGTCAGATACCAACTACTGTTATTGAATAATTTGGGTTAGGTTAGGTTAGAACAGTGACCATTAACGCGTGAAGGCGAGCGAGCGAGCGGAGCGAGCGTGCCGCGGGAGTGGCCGCCGAGCTCTAGATCCCCTCTATTGTTTAGGCGTTTGGTAAAATTAAAATATGGTAATTAAAACAGCGGTATAATGAATGTTCGGAAACATAATATTTCGAACAAATGTTATTTCGTCGAAACAGTTAATACGTGCAATGAAGTCACTATTCATGAGAATAACAAGATTGTTTTCCTGCAACCCGCATTGTTTTTGTGAACGCAGTGTTGTAATTTTTTATGAGGGTATGCATTTTGTCAAAGTTACGAACTGAAACGTTTAGAAACTGTGAGTCGATAGAATGTTCTTCTTGGTAATAAGTTTGATATTAACTAAGCATTATGAGGATAGAGAATATTTGATTTGTTATTTGCTATGAAATGAATATTAAAACATAAAATTTTATGTGTAACAAAAATCATTGATTTAAATTTCTTCAAAGTAAGTATTCTGCATATTGATTATTCTATGAAATGATAATATGAGATTTTTTTTATGTGAAACGAAATTCTATGGAACTATTTTCTATAAAACAACGTACAACCCTAGCGTACCGTTGTACACACGGCTACACATCAAGCTATAAATTTCCAGTATAAGCTGATCTAGCATTGTGTAGGTTTTCCGTACAATGAGATGTCAGCGTATACTGGTAATGTATAGCTTGATGTGTAGCCGTCTGTACGCCCCCTTAACCTATCAACCATGGTCATTACCTTTAGTAGATTTATTTCGTAAAGTAATTAAAATTAGAACCTATTTATTTGTAAAAGTCATCATCATCATCTGCCCGCCTTTTCCCAACCATGTTGGGGTCAGCTTCCAGTCTAACCGGATGCAGCTGAATACCAGTATTTTACATGGAGCGACTGCCTATCTGACCTCCACAACCCAGTTACTGGGTAACAAGATATACTTTGGTAAGACTGTTGCCAGACTTTCAGGCTTTTAGCGACCTGTAACAACTGTCAACCAAAGTACAGCTGGGACAAAGGTTTTTAGGTTGAGCTGCACGATTACTGACAGATGCGTGCACTGACTGGATAGGTCCACTCCATCTGTGTGGTTCTTTCCTCAAAAGACAATTAGAGACACCAACCAACATGGTCTTCACATGATCTGACCAAGATTATGGCTGGTCTTTAAAAGAGACTCTGAGTGTGTTTCGGCCTTCCTTCTCAGAGTAGTCAGATAGAAAACGCTGACCGCATATGATTGACGTGTAATAGTTATTTATGATGTTAGTGCGGTAAGTTGGTTTTTACAAACGACTAGACGAAATAGTCACGAGTTTGTAAATACCAATTTCCGCGCGTGTGTCATACAACGTTATTCAACACATTTGCGAGAAAACAGTACACAAGGGAGGGGGGCGGTAAAACATTTACTTAGGTGAGAGTACCTATTTTACCACCCGTTCCGTTGTATGGTGCGTAACTTTTAACTTTCGAACAATATACAGGCTTCGTAAATGAATTTTTCGAGCAAATGTCATGAAAAAGTATTTTATACAAACCTACTTACAGAAAATAAAATCAATTCATTAACGTGCTTTCCGAGGCATGGAGGGTCTTGGTATGTAAATATGATCACCCATCCACGGACCAACCGTGGTAACCGTAGCTTAACCTGATCGATCGAGCCTTTCGGCTGTTATTATTTAGCCACAAGTCAAGCAAGGTTTATTTCCAAAGTATCTGGATAAAACATTATCCTTTATTACATCTTTACACATAAGGAAATCTCAGGAGAGAATGTACTGTTTACAGCATTGAATATGTATTAAAATGAGTAATGTAATATTACCAACAGCTCCCTTGAGCAGACCCTGGCTATAAACAAAGTCTTCGTATTCAGTTGCTTGAATATTTAGGGCCTGTTTACTGTACCCAAATCGCCGAGGAGAAAATTTTGCGTGAAAATCGTTGTTTTTTCGCGCATAACAACTTTGGGTCGTTCGCCAGCTGTATTGGCTCTCGTGGGTAATAAAATTATTTTGTATGTGTTCTTTGCACATGGACGTTTTATTACACGACTGCCCAAAATGGAGTGTAATGTGTTTAGGGTTCATGTAATATGTATGTATCTAAGTGAGTCTCTTTGTGCTACCATAAATTTTAAATGCCCGAACAGAGTTAGATGTATGGGGTATCGTTAGAATCCTTGCATCAATCCCAAGTGACATGGGTAAAAATAATTTGAAAAAAATCAATATGGCGGCAAGATGCCATTTTCGGATGTGAAACAAAAAACTTCAATGATTACAATATTATGGGTATCAAATTGAAGGTCAAGACCAAAAACGCCAAAGAAGGTAAATGCCAAAACTATAAAATTTACTGACATCAATTTTACATAAAAACAAACATTTCATCCCCACGCCCTCCATGCCTCGCCTCGCCGCCGCGAGAGTTTATAAACAACCTTGAGTGCTTATAATAAAAATACGCCTCTGTACATTTGTGTGCTTAACCTTAAAGTTTTAAATAAATAAAATCGTGACACTACAAATTGACAGGTACATTGTACAGGTACGTTTTCTGAACCATTTGTTTACATAATTCCATCAGATACTTTTGAAGAAGAGACCATACATATTTAGGATATATTTCATTTCGAGTGTGTCGTTGACGGATTGAATTGAAAGCGTGTTATAGACAGTTCTATTATTGATAACTGTCCATTTGCCGATACTACAAAGGACAATAATTGTTAGATTTTCATGCTTTTGTGTAGATATTATTGTTACACTAGCTGCGTCCCGCGGTTTTACCCGCATAAGGGTCGATCCCGTAGGAATATAGGGATAAAAAGTAGCCTATATGTTAATTTAGGGTGTCAGCTACCTCGATTCAAAATTTTATCAAAATTGGTCCAGCCGTTTTTACGTGAAAGAGTAACAAACATCCATCCCAACTTTCGCGTTTATAATATTAGTAGTATAAAAAATCTATTCGATTTCTGTTCAATCATCGAAAACTTAAAATATGTATTAAATGACTTCTAGGTGATAGCAAAAAAAAAAAAAAAAATCCCCTGAGGGTGTTGAATGAGGGTTGAAAGTCTTATGAAAACAAAGTAGTTAGCATCAGGTGTTGGTAATATTACTCAAATAAATAAACCATAAAAATGTCTTATTTTTGTTTATCAAATTAGTGTGCAAATTGCATGATTTATATTTTTATTTTTGCAATTGAAAAATAGCACGTTTCACATTTCAATTGGTAGGTACGTTTCTATGAATTTTTCTTTTCATTAAATTCCATTGAGGGAGAAAATTATGCGTGTCACGCAGTGTACTTTAGAGGCGAGATTTTATTCAAGTTGCTAGTAATAGTGAAAAGCCATTAGGTTCTATAGCTAGTTATTTTTATTAAGGCACTGACAAGAGGCAAATGATAAAAGTAGGCTTCTTTTAAACAAAAAAATTGTTAAATCTATATATTTTGTGGTAGCGAAATAAATATACGTTATTCTTGAACATATCTTAATTGCCGACTGAATCCTGAAAAACATCTTTAAGGCGCTGAAAAGAGGCAAATGGTAAAAAAGCTTGTGTTAAACAAAAAAATGGGCAAATCTATATAGTTTGTGGTAGCGGAAAAAATATATTTGTTGTTCTTAAACATATTTCTCAGAACTTGGTTGTTACCATAACATGTTTTGGAAAAAAATCTCGATACAAATTAATGGTAAACTAACCCTTTACTTTGAGTTTCAATCCAAAATATCTGTATCAACGTACGGTTGGTAGTTAATTAATAACAAGAACGTCTTATTTGTATGCAGAACTTGGTTGTTTTTATTTTCGATTACTCAACTCATTTTTGAGGAAATAAATAATTGCTGCATATGTGTCATCGCGCTTCTCTTTCTTTTGTATGCAGTCTGACAGTGACAACGGTTTACCTGTTGTCAGCGTGTTAAGAGTACATAAGAGCTGATAATGTACTTACTTCAAACTACGTCGTTATTCTGGAGGAAAAGCTGAGTAGAAATCGGTTTTAAATAGCTCGAGATTTCTTTTATACTTCCAATTTTCAGTTTTCCTACTTCGGCCAGTTTTTGGTTAGAGAACTTTTATTATAGACTAGCTCTTGCCCGCGACTTCACCCGTGTAGATTTTATTTTATAACATCAGCTATCTGCCAATGAAAGTCCCGTCAAAATCGGTCCAGCCGTTTCGGAGATTAACCGTAGATTGAACGTAGCCGAAGCAAAACGAGTATTTAAGGAACGTAGCAGGTGGGGTTCTATAGTTTCTGCCTACCCCCATGGGAAGAAGGCGTGAGTTTATATATGTGTGTATGTGTAGACACACGCGAAAATATAAAAAAAAATGTTTTTTTGTTATATGTACTTACCATACTTTCATATGCATTTAGTAAAAATCTGTTATTTTGACCTATCAAACAGACACTTTGTATACAAATAAATAAAATTAATGTGTCTGTAAATTACTAATTGTAAATTAAATGCGTTCCTGTATGTACCAATATTTTTCTCAGACCATGTCTCAAGTTCTGAAAAAATAGGTATACCTATGATTGTCAATCGGTATCATCTTAAAATACTCAGATATTTAGAGCTCTGAGTTGAAATAAGCTGATCTCAAAACCATAAAGGACGCAATCAGGGAACTGATTATTCAGCAGAACTTTTCCCTCGTGGAGCGGAATCTATTTCCTTCAGTAATGGGTTTCCTTAATCGTCTGTAGCTGTACCTTATCAAGCTGCCTTTAGGTCGGCTACTTACGCATAACTTACGTATTAACGTCAGGCTAAAGAAACGATACTGACTTGGGCGGTACTTAGGGTCATTTTGAGGTTTAAAATTTTCAATAAAACAAAAAAAAAATATTCAAGTATAAAGTAAAATTATGATTTAGATTAATTACAATCAGGGAAAATTTTAATTCTAACTGTAATGTAGACCTGCCTGAACTAGGGTTACATCAAACATTTAAAATGAAGACAACAATAGGTTTATTACTAAGCTAAATTAAAAAGAAGACATAATATTTTCAATGACTTACGGCCGAACCCAATAACTTATAAATCACCAGTTTCGGCCTACTGGAGATACAACAATATATCTATCGATGGTTTTAACGTCCCAATAATCTAGGAATCATACCGGCCCACGCTATCTACTGATGGGAGGGTGTATCGCCTACAACAGATATAATATATCTTTGTATGAAAATGCCAAAAGTATGCGTCCCAATATACGATTTGTTTGACAGGACAGTACTACAGATGGCAGATTTGGCTATTCCCCGAATTGCAGGGATAAACGTAAAGTAGCCAAGCTAAAATTAACTCTTTAGTACTTGCAATAATGATCATAGATGTTTTTTTTTTATTTAAAGAAAAAAAATAAAAAAAATCTCGAAAACAGTGCGCCCTAGGCAAAAAATAACAGAAATTTAACCCCCCTTACTAACTCCCCCCGTGCAAGCACCATACCAACATGAGTTTAAGTAAAAAAAAAAACATTAATGCGCTAAGGTAGCCCGCGAAATTCAAGTTTTATTACGTTTTTTTGCAATTTGCAGGTCAGTAACAGGTTGTATTTTGATTCGCGGCCATAACAAATATGGCTCTACAGAATTATATCTGACGGAAGCCATACTATTTAACAGCTGCGAGAGGCAGCGACTAGATGGCGCTAGTGGAACGTGCACCATAGACAAATCATTCATTCTATCGGATGTTTGACTTAGAAGACTTGAAGTCAATTGAGTGAAATATTGTAACGTTACCCCCCACTAGTGGATCGCCTTTATAAGGAGGTGCGCTATTGAGTCGGTACGCATTTTGAACGGATGCGTCTTGGTGCACGGACCACTGTCTCTCGACAGTCAGTACTGCCCGGTTATTGGATATGGAACGCTGTCTCCGACAAATTAGTACTATCCTTATTGCGATGGGTGCATGGATCACTGTCCCTGACAGTCAGTACTGCCCTATGTGACCGCCACTACCATTATTAGTTATTTAATTAATTCTATTTAATTTCTATATTCTCTCGATTTAAAAAACTGATTGTTCGATTGAAATATATTTCTGTATTGCCATATCTGAGTATTACTTCTGATGTCTGAACCTATCCCGACATATCTTAATCCAGTAACTTATTTAGAAGTAAGAAACAAAGAAGTTTTAATATAACCCTAATTACACATGTTGTTTTTTAAAGTGATGTTGATTGTAATGGAACGCACGGGAGAGCGAAGTAGAGAAACCTACTTATTGTTTTCGTTAGATAGATAGCCTTTATCAATGATTGTGAGATGCCATTCGAGCATAGATATAATTATACTGTCTATCATCAATAGCGATCTGTCTTTAACTGAAAATAAGTAATTGGGTTCGGCCGTTAAAGAGTAACTCTTTGGGTAAATATTTTTTTTTAAACTAGATTATGTAAGATAATATTATGTTTAAATAAATTAACAAATAATATTAAAGATTAAAGAAGATAAAATAGACATTATTATTAATTAGGTAAAGGAACAGACTTATATTAGAGTAGGACGAAAAAGTTATTATTTTAAAATTTCAAGTAGTTTTTCCGTGTCTGCGTAATTGAGTTTTGACAAATATTCCTGTACTAGTAAGTTACACCTATTATAACTTAAACTATAAATCTTAAGCACTCTGTTAAACTTGTTATACCAATAAATAAAATCGATTAGTAAAAGCATGTTTAGTCTGAGAGTTTTAAATAAATAAATAAAATAAAAGCCATTTATTCAGACCATTGAAACTTATGCTACTAAAATAAAATTATTGACAAGTTGTAAAAAAAAAATAAAGTTGAAAAGTAAAATTAAAATAATTCTATTACTGACACCGGCTGTTTTAGTCTGTGTGCCCATTGGCAAAGGCCTCCTCCATTTCCTTCCATTTCTCTCTATCGACTACTATTCGAGTCCATAATTTTCCTGCCGTGATTTCCATCTCGTCGTTCCAGCGTTTTCTCTGCCTTCCTCTAAGAGTCTGAGAGTTAGCACAAGCCAAATCTTTTCTACATAAAAATTATAATTATGATTTTTCATCAATCTATAGCCTCACGAGTGACGAAACTGAAATATGCGTCTTGGTCAGTCAGTCAGTCAACAAGCTTGCTGACTGGCTAATATTACGAAGGCATGAACTATTGGCATAAACCTATTTTCTTAGTTCACGCCCATCCGAAAGGAGTTGTTTATACGTTATCTTTTTACAAAGGACAACCCAAAATGTTAATGTGTCCCAGTACACATCACACATATCACCTTCGCACGTCATTGGCTTGAAAACTGACAACTTGCCAAAAGGAAAATTAAATAAATTACACTTTTCGTATTTAAGAACATACTGTACCTATACGTAGCTAAACCAATACAGAAACCTCCTTTATCTAGACTTTCCGTCCAGCCGGTCCTTCATTTAAAAAGCCTTCAGAGTTGTTTTAAAACGAAAAGCCATTTAAAAAAAAGAATTGCAGTCTTCCTTTTCCGTTTCCAGATACAATTTTGGCAAAAACTGGTTGTTTTAAAGTTAGGAGGTCGGGTCCACATGGCATACTGCCAACGGAGCTGACCGGAATCTCCGCTGCACAGCGTTGATTATTATTTACGTTACGAAGACTCCTCGTATTTGAAATATGGGAAATAGCTCTTGATTTATGCCTTTAATATTATGATAGGTATTAGGTCCGTGTAAAAATACTCCACATGCGAACGACGCATCACACTGACGTCACGCAAAATCCTGCATCGCACAAGCAGAGTTTACCGCGCAACTAGGATATATACAACGTCCCGACATCAATCGTTGGGCAGTTGCCCACCAGACACAACATCCATCTGGTTGGAGGATCCTCCCTTTTCTATGGAGGATGAGTGAACTTTACACCCTGTTCCTCATACCACTATAGATACCTATTTACTTCAGTAGTTTAACATTCTAAACGCCTTTTTTTTTTTTTTTGGTGGGAAATTATGAAATAACTCTGGGCGGAGCGGGAGGGCGTGTCAGACTTTTACTGACTAAAACCCACCCGTATTCCTTCATTTGCCTGTGTGCCAGGGCCACGATATCCCTTTCGGACAAACTCGCAACCCTGGCAGGCATTGGCCCTAACGGACCCCGTCAGTTGCTGCTGACAACTCTTTGAGGCGCGCGTGGAATACAACGCGCCGTTGACCCGGGCCTGGTCCTTATCGGACGGTGAACTACCCATCGCTCACCGTCCGCAAGCCCGCGCCTACGGTGGCCGGAAATCGGCTTGCGACTCCCGACGCCCGGGGCGTCTCCTGCGGCGACTAGGGGCGTGAGGGCGCGAACCTTGCCTCTCCCTCACGCGTTCCGCCTCTTCCTTCGCAAGCATTACTGCTTCGCAGAAGGAGGTGACGGCCTCCCATGCACTCACGCTCCGAACCATGGCCCGAACCAGGGCCGGACTTACCGCCACAATTGTGGCGTGCCCAGCGCTGGGTTGCGACAATCGCACTCTCCATGCCGCCATGAGATCCCGCCGGAGCTCTGTCCGCTGTGCCGTGATTTCTCGCGGCAGCGGAGTTTCACCCCGGCGTTTCGCCTCCTCGCGCCACTCCCAGATTTGCGCAAGGACTTTTGCCTCCAGATCCCATGGCGGTAGTCCGGCAAGGAGGCCCGCCGCCTCACGGGAGACCGTGCGGTAAATAATGGTAATTAAAAAAAAAACAATAACATAAAACCTGCTTTATAGTTAGTTCAGTTAATTTGCAAAGTTTCTTTATCTAATTTGAAGTACTCGTAGCTATTTTTGGATTCCAACGGTTTATTGTTCTGTTTGGAGGTAACTTTGTTTTTTTTTTCTATGAAGAAAATTTTATGGGATCGTGGTTTCGTCAAACATTAATCCTCAACTTTACCATATATTTATTTCAAAATTAATTCTGCAGTATTTTCGACATAACGGAGGATCATGCTAAGCTATTTGAGGTAGTATAGGCTCTTAAGGTGGCACCGTCACAGTCTGTAATTTATTCAGTAAGTCGACTCTCTTTTAGGAAGCCGCATTGAAATCATTGTCTACCGGATGCGAAAGGCGAGCCACTTGTTTTAATCCTATAATCGTCTCCAGCAGGCTTAGCACGAGAACCTTAGAGAAGCGTTTTGTCAACGGAAAAGTAGACAAAAATTAAGTTTCCGTGTAGACAGTAGAACGTTTTCGGTAGACAAGCGATTTCTTGAATAGAAAGCGCCATGCTTAGCCTGTTGCTACGCCGTGTCTTTGAATTCTTAATCTAATTTTAATGGTAAGCACCATTTTTATTGTTCACTTTCTTGTTTATTTTAAGATCTAGCAAGTTAATACAATAATTTCTTGAGAGTTTAATGTTGATGTATGTTCCTTGGACAAGTCCGTCAATGACGAATGCTTTTTGAAGTAAAACTTCTTTACGTACGCTTGACTCGGGGAGTAAGCTGGTAATGCGTAACGAGAGCGTTACGGAAAGAGGCAAACGGAAGTTGTTTAAATATTAAACATGGAACCAATGACGTATTATATTTATAATACGCGTCATAAACGAACATTAGTGCACTCAAAAACAGCGTAAGCCATGATTGTAGCTACATACTTGCATACAATCATACAGCGCGTGAAGAAAAGGAAAGACCTATACCGATATCTGTTGTGAGAAAGAGATGAACATACATATTTAGTTAGGTACGTCACTAGCTGCTGCATGTTCATTGGGGCGTAATTATAGTAAATGTCAGACAATTGCCTGGCATTTACTTTGCCATTATTGAGAGCAGGTAACTCAAACTCAAAGCATTTATTTCAAATAAACCAATTACAGGCACTTTTGAATTGTCAAGGAACGCATCTAAAGGTAATAAATACATACATAATTGCATGGAACACACCGCGTCACCGCCGCGGGCCGTCCCGCTTAATAGGTATTTTTTAAATTCACACTAGCTGTTTATACACTCACAAGACCGCAGCTTTTTTGAAGTAAAACTTCTTTTGCAAGCGAACGGTGATTTCTGTGTACTTCAGTCCTTTGAGTATAAATACTCAAAGACTTCAGTCATGTGGTCTATAGCACTCGTTTTTACTGTGTTAGGTTTGTCATCCGGGTCAGGGTGTGGGCCGTCTTTATTAGCCGCTCCCCTTTAAAGGGTGAAACAAATGATCTGTATACAATGTAACATTTTTCCATTTTTTCCTGCGAACGTAAATAGAAAGCACCATAGTACTTACGCAACGTCTGTATTATTTTCAAGCCTTTTTCATAAACGCTCACCATTGTAACCTTTTACGCTCATTTACAAGTCACATTTTCTTAACAAAATTTTAAACCAAACCTTTTCTTTTTCACTTGATGGTTTCCTCTGATTGTTTGAAAGTTAGCGGTAATAAGCAGGCCTAATGATTTGATTTGATTCACGTCTTTCTTACAGCCGTCTAGTATATTTCAACGAAGTTAGCGACTCACTTTTGGTGATAGCTCCGGGCTAACACTCGGCCCTCGCTTTGGCCGAATTGGACCGAGGTCTCTTTGTAAATAGAAACGGTGGCTTTTGTGTGTTCATTGAGTTCTGTGTTGAGGGGTAAGAAATTAGAGCAGCTTAGACCAGGGCTTAGTATCACTGGTATGCAGCTGCAATGCAAATGCCGATTAGATAGGAAGCTTACCCCAACCCTGTTGGGGTAAGGCTAGGCAGATAATGAGACCTGAGTGTGAATTTACAAGAGAATTTTTCTTTTTGATTTATTGTTGAGTAGGAACGAACTATTTGAGGATCAGTCAAGCCTTGGTCAAATATTAGCCAGTCAGCAAGATAGAAAGAAAAGAAAAGTAAGAATACAGTTTATTTAGACACCGTTCGTGAAACACAAAATACAAGCAACACAAAAACAGTAAAAATAATGTTTTAACAACAATGATTATGTGCCTCACGGCTGCGCCAAAAAGGTTCATTTCAGCATTAATGCCAGACAGATGCTGTCTGACGCTGGTTTTCTAATGAACCGTTAGGGACAAGTGACTGAAAGTGCAACAGTTTCAACATACTTACCTTATACATATTTTTATACTTAATAGATAAAAAAATATATAAATATAATTTACAAAACCAAAATACAATAATAATAATGAAAACTATGATAAAAAAAAAAATATATATAATACCTATATATTTTGACATAAATAGTTCATAATAAATAGCGGGGCTGATAGCCCAGAGCGCGTCGAACGTCCGTTTAGATAGGGTCACAGGAGACCATTTCAATGCACTTTACCGTAGGAGGAAGTATGTAAGAGCCGCGGCATTTTGACTTGTGTTTAAAATGAGATATTGTAATTCACCCCAACATCAACAATCTTTTAACGTTATTTCAACCCTGTAAACTTTTTCGCCCCCAATAGGCCCCCTATTACATGGGACTTAAACTTAACTGGCGAAATGTGGGTGTACTATAGGTACATCTCTGCCTAACTCTTCTGGGATCAGGGGGGACAGGCGTGATGTTATGTATATACTTGTTTCTTTTTCTCAGTTAGTTTTAATGATGGTCTGGCATTTTGAGCACTTTATGCGGCCTACCCAAATGTCCTTTCTTTGGTATTGTTCGTCGAGTCGTTGAGCTCCTTAAGTCTTGAGTTGAGCTGCACGATTACTGACAAATGCTTGCACTGATTGGACAGGTCCACTCAAATTTGTGTGGTTCTTTCCCCAAAAGACCATTTCAGACACGGATCTACATGGTCCGACAAAGATTATGTCTGGACTTTAAAAGAGACTTTGACCCCTTAGTTTGTTTCGCCATTTCTTCTCTAGCTATGAAATGACGGCTACAGCTAGATTATTTAAAAAAAAAAGTTATATGACATGTAAAAGTGATTCTAATATCCTATTTACAGAATAAACGATTTCATTTCATTTCATTTCCAATACCAACCCCGGAATTCAGTAAATATTCAAAAACAGATTCCAAGCAAGTATGAAATTAGCATCAGTTTCTTTTTAATCTTGCACTAAAGAGTAATTCTCAAAGAACATCGGCCACTTTTATAATAAACTAGTAACCCTGCCCTGTCTTCGCACGTGTAGCAGAGCAATTATATTTTATTTCTCTTTTTTTTTAAAAAAACGTTGCCCCATACTAAGAATTGTGGGTGTGTTTACAAACATTTAAACTCATATACACAAACAGCCAGACCCGGAACAACTACTTGTAGATCATACAAATATTTTTTCAGTGCGGGAATCGAACCCGCGACACGCAGCGCAGCAGTCAATCGCTTAACCACTGCGCCAACGCCAGCCGTGTCGTCAAATAGTAATAACATTCACTGAGTCTGGCCACGCGGCGCGCGTAAAACCGGTTTGAGTGAGCGCCGAGCGGCCTTTCCAACTACATTTGTCTAGTAGGTAGTAGTTTGTTTAGTGTAGTAGGTATTTTTTTTACACTTTTTAAGAAAACCATGTTTAATGTAAGTGATGAATAAGTTAAGGTGATAAAGGCTCGTCCTCATACCAACTCGCGCAATATCGCGGTCGCGACAGGCACCGACAAAGACAATTTCTTTGTCGTTGTCTGTTGCGCCCGCAATATCGCGTGAGTCTGTACGAGCCTTAAGTGTGATTACAAGCTACACATTCACATCCGATTCTGACTTCTATGCCATACGCATAAGGGTGGCATTAAAAGCATAAACGTGGTTACAATACCAACTGTTTATTACAGGTGCCATTTGTCATGCCAACAAGGCAATAGAAATTAAAATCGGTTGAACGGACTGTAAAAAAGGTTTATTTAAACGTCTTATCTTATTTCAAATGGAGTTTATGTATAACTCTGAATTTAAGCTTGCACGGTTACTCTACATTGAAAGGCTTCTACAGACCGGCGCGACACAAAGGCCCCGCGTGTCGCGCGACGAGCGGTGATTTTGTTTTGAGTCGCGAGTCGCGCCGGTCAGTAGAAGCCTTAAAAAACTAACAATATCGGGAACTCACCAAGAAAAAAACACAAAGAAGATACCTACTTAACTATCCCTTCTGTTAACTTAATTCGATAGTTCTATAGATAAACACCATTGAAACATTTTTTCAATATTAGTCTTTGTTTATTTTAATTAATAATTATCATAACAAAAAAATATTACTCACCGTTAAGCCGACAAATATCTATTACTCGGCATCCACTCCATCGCAGTGCTATGATGAGCTCCCATTTCAATTTGCGTCAATTGAGGCGCCTTAATATTTAACCGCACTTATTTATTTTATTACAAGTCAACTGTCACTAATAATGAGACACAATTACTTTTTCTATTGTTACCGATCTCTATGAGATTTCTCGGCATCCACACCACGGTACGACTCCAATCCAAAGTCCAACTGAGTTCAACTGACTGACCGACTGACGTAAAAATTAAATGGTAAATGGATAAACGTCAATCGAACGATGTGATGAATGACGAGTGAATTTCGTTGAATTTCGTGAAGGTTCGGGAAAACTCGGGTGCGGCGGCGGCCGCGCAGGGGCGCGTGGGTGTGGCTTATTCCTAGTGAGACATGATAATTGGCTCCCAATTATTAGTATGTGCAACCATTGGGCAATTTTAGAAACTTAGCAAACTTCACCAATCATGCCAAAGATACTTTCTTTCTAACACTCGATGGCGCGTCGTAGTTATAGATATGTATAGGGTTTACTTGATGTGTTGCCGTCTGTACCAACATTTACGGCAAATAAATAGATTTGATTTGATTTGATTTCCCATACCTATACTAAAAATAATGTAGTATAAATCTGGAAAAAATATTGGTCTAATCATTGTTCATTTTCCGTTGCTCACAATTTTAAATAACGAACCTCGTTTTTCCAAGATGTCATTTGGTTATTTAAATAAGATATTGTGCTGTTATAAATTTTGTATTGTTGGCGAAATGTGGGTGTTTACGTATGTATAATGAGTACACCTCTGCCTAACCCTTGGGGGAAACATGGTGTGTGTTATGTTATGTTTATATTGTAATAGTCTTGTTATGTTGTAGGGTCCGTAGGACTCCAGAAGGACGTGGCGTGGGATTAACTGTGGGTGTGTCGGAAAATAAAAGTAAAGGAATATTTGAGTCTGAGAATTTGTTGCCTCTGGCACATCCATGAAGAGTGGACTTTACGTGGATGTCCACAAAAGTGAAGGAACGTGGCCCTTACTTTTGTGTTAAATGCCGCGTTCCTAGTAGGAATTTGTGCTCAGTTGCACAAACACACATTTCCAAATGTTTACCGTACGCAAAATTTCCATTTCTCAGAATGTCTCTCGCAAAATGACTACTTCGTAAAATTTACCTTTTTTCCAATGAATGTATATTGGAAAAAGAGACATTTTCGTATCAGTACAAAATCGGTCAAGTGCGAGTCGGATTCGCGCACAGAGGGTCAATCTTTTATTCAGATAGATAGGTAGGTAGGTAGGTAAATTTATAAACTCAAATAAAAATAAAGGTTAGAAATTGAATCGCTTGCGAGATTTCTTTACTTTGGTGTTGGTTTTTATGGTGGTTCCCGAAAGTCAATGAATATCATTACGATAATTACGATGTTGAGAAGACAAATTTTTCAAACAATGAAGCAATAGATTAGCAACAAACTTCAAAATCATTTAGATAATTATGTATTCAAACTGTGTTACGCAATTGGATTAGATCAACTGTTATATAAATACTAATAACTATAATAGGCAATTAGTGTAAATGTTTAAATAACAACTCGATCCTGACGAACCGCAACCTCAAAGCATAGCCCGCCTTGACAGAATAGCAGGTGATACGACGATCGTATGTCGCGCAAGGGCGACTAGAATCAATTCTATTTTTTTGTAAATTTTGACGTCCAAAAGTGCCTTTTTGAAATAAATAATATGACAAGAACTTTGAACCAAAAATGACTTGCCGGTCTCGAACTCCAAGGATTCTATGCGGCTGGTAAAAGCAAACCAGAAGCACGCAAGCCTGGTGAATAGTCTTTTCAACTGGTTTTACACCAAATTCGAAGAATTTCTTACACCATTTGTGCAAAACTCCACAATATAACTTGGTTGGCTGCAGATAACAGAATTTAACTTGATTAGGAATCAAGGCAAGGTATAATCAATAAAAATAGATAAGTTACAGAAGGTTACAAGTCCAAAATTTATAAAATTGACTGGATTAAATTCCAATTTTTCTGCGACTCAAGTTTTTTTTAATAACAAATTGACAGTTTTCTTTACGTCTTAATCAAATTTAAAAAATAGAAAATGGATGGCCAGTTAAATAAACTAAAAAATACATTGATCGGTTGAGACCTTGAGACCGAAGAGGTCACGCTGTAGTAGGTATCCTATACCCCTCTGTTCCTTCCTAATATAGGCATAATATTATGTTAAAAAGGGGTAAGCAGTAGACTTAGGTACTTCCGCGCAACGCCCACATCTCGTACTGTAAACAAACTGTGACTAATAAAGTTTCAGATTGTGTTGGTAATTTTATGATCAGTTTATGGAGTTTATTCATAGCCCGTTTTCCGCACACACTAAGGACGCGAGTAGGCGTTTAATAATATGTGGTAATCATGGTCACAGGAAAGTAATAAAATATGCAATGTAACACCGTGCCGTAACGATGGCTGATCGATCGATGGCCGAAATTTTAATGATCGTCTGACCTTGGCTGTGGTTCTATTTCAATTCAGGCACCTGTATTGTACCTACTATTTTATTATTCCAATCACAGAAAAATCGAAATAGTTCCCATGATCCAGTAGGTACAGACTGCCTACTCTATAGCCTAATGGTTAAAAGCTTAACCTTGAAGTCGATCGCCGAATGGGCTCACAAATTATCGTGATTAATAATTCAAGCATTTATTTAGCTTAGTAAATGGGGTCCGGAATACTGGAAATGTTATGTTTGTATGCAAAAGTGCCTTTTATGTGCCTATTTTAAATAAATAATTTGACTTTGACTTTGCTATTAATTACCACACTTGAAACTCTTTTTATCGTAGGTTTGCCGGCTTATTCTGTAAAAAACTCACCGTACAAAAGGTAGGTGAAGTCAGCTGTCATTCCACCTCATTGAGGTAGCAATACTATGGAGATGGCATATTCTACTATAATCTATAATGACGAATAGTTATACAACGACGAATTGTATACAACATTAGTTTTTAACCGACTTCCAAAAAGGAGGAGGTTCTCAATTCGGCTGTATGTTTTTTTTTTTTTGTATGTTTGTTACGCGATTACGCCGTCAATTATGAACCGATTTTGAAAATTCTTTTTTTGTTTGAAAGGGTATACTCCCGACGTGGTTCAATTGCCAAATCAGAATCTCATGAGGGGATCTAATGGAAATCGAGGGAAACCCTCAAATTTTATATGCAAACCTATAGCGATTTGGGTATTTTTTATAGTTACTCGTGCATTTGCTCACGGAAAGCACCATTTGGTGAAGTGGAACTGATGATGGAGACCACAGATGGCCACCGGAACAATATAATAATGAGTACTTATTTAACGGGTTGCGATTAAGCAATTTATGCTCGTCACTATGCATATGGTGAGTGGCAATTAACCTGGTTCTTCCCAGGAGAACTCCTCAACAATCAACGTTCCAGCATCGGGAAAAGCAATATTTCGTAAAAGGTGATGAGCAGTTAACATTAGGCTATTGTAACTTAGATAAATTCAAAACTGACCCACTAAAAAGTGAAAAATAAAACACTTTTTACAAAAAAATAATAACCGACTACCAAAAATAACACTACAAAGTGAAAAATAACTTAGTCGGTTATTATTTTTTTGTAAAAAGTGTTTATTGTTTATACTAAACCCGAAAAGGGGTTGTACTCATCATTTATTTCTATGGGATCAACCTTGAAATCACGAAAAAAAAATTAGCTGTCATTTGTGACATTTTGTCGATTTAAGTGAACAATGTATCAATTCTCTCCAGACTTCTTGGCGGGAAAGTGAAGCGTTATGTTCAGCAGTTTGTTTAATTTTCCAAAATTAGTGTTTAGCCGAATATTAATGTGTAATAATGGTGGATTATTAACCATTAAGTGTTTGTGAACGTGCATTAGTGTAGGCAAATGAAACAAAACAGTGCAACTTCGCTTCAAGTTCTCCCAAGAAGTCCGCGTAAAGTGCCACATCTTTACTGAAACTCAAGGGGAGTGGGCGGGGATATCATCATCATGCATTTATAATTAATTTCATCAATACACAAGAACACACACAAGAACTAAAACTTGACATTGGCTAAATGCACAAACCGTGCGAAGCCAGAAGGAAAAAAAAAAAAAATTCTCTCCAATCAATGAAACAAATTTTATTGCAGGCGGTTGTGAGATTGTATTTAGAAGGTAATCTTCGTAATTAGTAGTCCTATTCCGAAATTTTTTTCACTAATAAGAAGTTAAAGTATTGCCGAGTGTCATAGGCTCATAGCATAAATTTTATGTTAAAAAAGAAATGTCACGTGGGTCTGAAGCTAATAGATAATAATGTTGTTTTCAATATTTATTTTTTTGTATCAGATTAGAATACTAGATAGTTTGATACAAAAAAAAATACAGATAGACAGATGTCTATTGCTGCAAAAGACCAGTAATATTCGGAAACAAAACCTACAGATATTAGGCATTTCATAACTACGATTTGGGTTTTGTCCTAGGTTGGGCGACTCATCCAATAAGAACAAAACTTTGGGCCTCTTGAATTCCAGTTTCCGAGCGTCGTCAACAATTTTTGTTCTGAACGGGTAAGTTCTACAACACCGACATTATTAAACCTTTTCTGGTATTATGTATAATAAGACATGCCAAATTCGTTAATCGTATTTGGAAGAAAGGGCCGTTTTCTGCGCGTAGGCATTCTATTCATTGTCATCCACACGGCGGAATATTTGTCGTTTTTCTTTTGGTTTTTACACCTCCGTATGAGCATTATAGTCCTTGCAATAAACGCGCACGCGTGTGACTCTTATGCCATAGTTATAAAGTATAAACTACAATGATTAAACACGCGTTTGTGAAATATTCAAAAAATCACCGACGTCAATTGAGGTTATAAAATTAACCTTTTATTGTCATATGAAAAATTTAAATATGAGGTTTAAGTATTGGAATAATAAAATTAAAGCACTGACATTTTTAGTGACACTACTAATTGGCATCCACGGGACTTTTTCTGATTTATTTGATAACATTTTCATCAGATACATACTTTTGAAACAGACTATAACAGCTTTACGAGCACGACGCCGACGTTAAAAGCGTCTATTTATGCCTCATAGTACCCATTAGCGGTCCTCTTACCGAGCAAATATTGTACCCCTTTTATTAACGAGCAGTGAACGTCGAACAAGCAATGAAGTCGTTCATTTTGTTCCTTCGCGTGTTGAGGACCCATGCACTTCATTTGCCACCATTAGGGGCTTCGATCAATAATTATTGATCGAAGATTAGGGGTATTAAATTAGCTAAGATTAGATTTTTATTAGAAGTTACGTTCTTTGACTTTATATTGCGGTCTGATTGAATGTTTTGAAGCTTATTTTAAGAAACCATTTACATATGTAGTAACAAGAGAGAGGGTATGTCTGTATTACACCGGGGGCCCGCAATGGCCCGGCTTCCCCTACTAACATTATCCCCAAAATATACTATTTACTGTTGGTAACGGAAGACGAGGTGACATCTTAAATAAGTCAGGCGATCAGCTGTCAACCAATGGAAGGTTATAAAAGGAGGCGCGTGGTGCGGTGTGCGGCAACGGTCTCTTTTTGCTTGGATGGCGCTCGGAACGGACGTGCTACCTTTTTTTTTGTGTGGGAATTTTTCAAATAACTTCTCCCGCTCTGGGCGGAGCGGGAGGGCGTGTCAGACTTATACTGACTAAAACCCACCCATGTTCCTTCCGTTGCCTGTGTGCCAGGGCTACGATATCCTTTCGGACAAACTCGAAACCCTGGCAGGCATTGGCCCTAACGGACCCCGTCAGTTGGTCCTGACATCTCTTTGAGGCACACGTGGAACACAAGGCTCCGCCCTCTGTCTGTCTGTCTGTCCGTCTGTCTGTCCATCTGTCACCAGGCTGTATCTCATGAACCGTGATAGCTAGATAGTTGAAATTTTCACAGATGATGTATTTCGTTTGCCGCTATAACAAAAAATACTAAACAATAGAATAAAATAAATATTTAAGGGGGCTCCCATACAACAAACGTGATTTTTTTGCTCGTTTTTGCTCTATACCTATTGATAACGGCAACAGGTAGACGCTTGAAATATTCACAGAATATGTAGATATATATTGACTTGAAAAATAAATAATTAAATTAAAATAAAACAAATATTTAAGGGGGGCTCCCATACAACAAACCTGTTTTTTGCCATTTTTATAGATAATGGTACCTTCTCCTTTAGGGAACCCTTCGCGCGCGAGTCCGACTCGCACTTGGCCGGTTTTTTTTAAATTAGAATTGTTAGGTAAAAGTGTTTTTTTGGCCACTTTTGTAGCATATACCAGTCATTGGGTTACCCACGATTACAATTGGATGCTTTTGAGCTGAATACTCGTAGTTTCATCTTGTCCATTTTCGATTCTAGGCATTTTGTTCTACAATTTTTTTAAAAATTTAATACGGCTCTTGGTATCCTTTGGGGCATGCATTTTTTTTTGTTTTGTCTATGTATCTACCTTTAAATGCATACATTATATTAATCTATGGTTTATCATAGATTTTTTTATGGTGAATTTGGCGCACCTGGTTTTCAACACCTGAGCTTTTACTCCTTGTTAAACGAAAATTAATATCTTGTGGTAGTGTAGTATGATTTTTTTGAAGCCACAGACTGGTACGTAGTCAATTAGACAACAAAAGCAAATCTATTCAAATAACGTGTCCTATTCAACACATATCTCACTCAATGAACCAACAAAGGGAACTAAAGGATCATATCCATCTACGTTCATAACTTCATACAAACATCGGTTAGATTCCTCTCACGTGGTGTCGGGTCCTAAAACTTCGGTTATAATTAAATCTGTGAAGGTTCAAGTAATTGGAATCAGCATAAATGGCTGCCCTGTGTAATGGTGATGAGTGTTCGGGTAAGATCGCGTAACATCGGGTCTTGTCGGGTCCTGAGGGATGTTGGGTTTGCCTTCGTGCTTTAAATACGTTCATTTGTTTTTTGTGTTTAAGACGCAGATATATGCCAGTGACCTTGAGTGGTTAGCTTGCGTGTTCTGTACTTAGCTCACGCAACGCGTCGTACGTTCAGTCAGTAATAGGACTCGCCCATCAAGGAGCGCTGTCCCCATTTTACGCATTATTCATTTATTATACACAAAACAAGAGGTATTTTAATAAAACGCGTGTACTAAAATATCAATAATTAAATTATCTTTAAATTGGTGAAGGTTTTAAAAAAATATGCTTGGTAGATTTTGCGCCATTCTCAGTTTTTTATCCGCGTTAGACATAACTTTACAATTTAATTTCACTAAGTTATATAAACACAATCTAAAATATTCACATATCAAATTATTGAGAAAATGCTCTAATTTAACATATATATTTTTTTCAAATCATTAACACTACTCGTTTAGACGTGATCTTCAGTATAAAATCATTAATAGTGGGTTATCGTCGCCTTAAGATAGTGTATTTTGTTAATTGTGTGTGCAGTACTTATGTGTTCGTTATTTGTGTACTTGTATCATCTATGTACTTCCAGTTTCAGTTTTAAAAAGCGTAGATGTTTGAAAGTGTTATTTTGTAGGTGAACGCAAAGGTACGCAAAAATATGCTCTTTTTTGAGTATCCAAAAGACTGGTTGCACAGTAAAAAAAAAACGAGCAAGCCTTACAGTAGTTGAATATGTTTAACATCTGACATCTCACCTTGGTAGTCAGCAATTACTGAGCAGCGATAGAACTTAACCTAAAATTAAAAAAAAGCTAAATATTGGAATGTTTTTCGAATAATTTTTCATTACTTACTAGTGGTCTCCCACTGGTTGAAATTCAACCCCCTCTACTTACAATCTAAATAGTACTTACAAATTCCATGAGTACACACAGCTACACATCAAGCTATACAGTTTAGGCTGATCTTGCATTGTATAGGATTTCTGTACAATAAGAGGTCAGCTTATTCTGGATATGTATAGCTTGATGTTTAGCCGTGTGTACTCAACTACCGCCTACTTATCTAGGTATGAAATGACTACCTACTTTTTATTTTTTGGCAAATAACTTCTCCTGCTCTCGGCGGAGCGGGAGGGCGTTTACCGACTAAAACCCACCCGTGTTCCTTCCGTTGCCTGTGTGCCAGGGCCACGATATCCGTTTCGGACAAACTCGCAACCTTGGCAGGCATGAGCCCTAACGGACCCCGTCAGTTGGTGCTGACATCTCATTGAGGCACACGTGGAACACAGCGCGCCGTCGACCCGGGCCTGGGTCCTTATCGGACGGCGAGCTACCACGAATTTAGCCTCTCCCTCACGCGTTCCGCCGCCTCCTTCACGAGCATTACTGCTTCGCAGTAGGAGGTAAAGGCCTCCCACTCGCTTCGAACCATAGCCTGAACCAGGGCCGGACGCGAGAGATCGCCGCCGCCGATCGCCTCCGTGAGGACACGGTGGTGCTCCGCCCAAGCCGAGCAGACCTCCACCGTATGCTCCACCGTGTGAAATGACTACTAAAAGGGCTAACAATACTTACCTGTTTTTGATTTCCAACTTACGTGTGGTGCCGGACGTTCAAATAGTGCAGTACCATCCTATTTCCCGTGGGTGTCGTAAAAGGCGACTAAGGGACTTACTAGAGAATGGGCAGCAGCGTTCTCAATGCATTTTAACACTATACTGAGATCGCAAACCCGCCTGCCGAGCGTGGCGATTATGGCAACCCTCCCGTCCTTTTGGGGGAGGCCTATGTCCAGCAGTGGACGTCGGCTGAAATTGTGATTTACAACTTCGGCTGCGATCAGGTGTTTCTTGAATTTCATATGACTATAATGGTTTAATTCTATATCTCTTTTCTTTTCAGGTAAGGAGGTCTACTATCATTTGCGGTTAGCACCCCTCGGAGCTCAAAAGGTAGCAGTAACTCGATAGTACATTAAAAGAGTCGATCTCTAAGTTGAGGCTAGACCGTCGTAGATTGTGCTGGGGGTCAGTGAGTTATAACTGTGAGTTAGGAGCTATTGTGGTAAGCAACGTATACCTATACCACAGATAATATAATACTACGCCTATACATATTTATAAATGTGGTACATTCGCCAACAAATGATGCTAAAACAAAAAAAAAATGAGACAAAAAAAAAGATTTGAATTTTTTTTTAGAGATTTCGTGTATGAATAGATTCACCTTATATTTATTTAGGTTAGCCAACAATTCTTTCAATATTAGTTTTAGTATATGCGAAACCCGAAACACGTATCTAGTATTTTTATGTAAAGAATCTATGTACAAAATTTTAAAACTGTGTCATGAAAAATCACAAAGTTATAAGGTTGTTATGTTACCGGGTTGTCCGTACAAAAACATACTAACGGCGCCCCCGCGCCTCCAGGGTCGTCTTGCGCTCATTAATAATAATTTGCCAGTAGGCGAACCGTACGGCTACGATTGTATTGTAAGTAATTAAATGGTGATAACTATTTTCCATCACACTTAAAAAATATACGGACAAAATATAAACATGGTGTAAAAATTTTCAGTTCCTTATTCTGAATAAACTATATTCAGGTTCGCATATACTAGAAATAATATATAATATATTTAGCTAAAGATTTTCGCCAATCAGTTATCGTATAGGTAACACTCTCCGTCACAAAATGTTCAAGACAAAAAAAAAACAATAACATCATAACATCACGCCTGAATTCCCCGAAGGGTTAGGCAGAGCTATACCTAGTACACCCATATTCCGCCAGTTATATTTAATTAAGTCCCATGTAATAGGGGGCGAGCCTATTGCCATCAACCGGGCACGAATATGGACTCAGGGCTGCTACTGAGACATTCCAGATGGAAAAATCCAATAACACTTTTGCCCGACCCGGGAATTGAACCAAATACTTCATGCTCACCTGTAACGCTTGTGACCACTAGACCAACGAAATGTCTATAGATTCCTATAAAGCCGATATCACTGAAATAAATGTTTGCATATCTGTAAAATAACTTGTTTACATAAAAATTGTGACTTGCAAACTAGGTGTTATCTGTTACATAACCCTGTTTTGCTAGAAAAAAACAGTTTTGTTAAATATAAGCAAAGTTTATTTCCTTATAACTAAAGTTAAGTTATTTTTGAAGTAACTTAATTCGTTCAGCTAATTATTTCTTTCAGTATACCATACTAGGTATATATTTACCGTTTTGTACCGTGTGGTGCCGGACGTAAAGAATAGCACTATCCTATTTCTTCCCGTGGGTGTCGTAAAAGGTGACTAAGGGACTTACTAGAGAATGAGCAGCAGCTTTCTCTATGGATTTTAACACCATACTGCGATCGCCAACCTGCCTGCCAAGCGTGGCGATTATGGCAAACCCCCCCTTTAGAGAAGGCCTATGTCCAGCAGTGGACGTCTTTCGGCTGAAATGATGAATGATGGCTTCATGCTCACCAGTAGCGCTTGCGACCACTAGACCAACGAAATGTCTATAGAGATTCCTACAAAAGTTACCGGTACACTGAAAGAAATGTTTGCATAACTGTAACATAACTTTGGTTACTGTTAACACAAATATTGTGACTTGCAAACTAGGTGTTATCTGTTACATAACCCTGTTTTGGTATAAAAAAACAGTTTTGTTAAATATAAGCAAAGTTTATTTCCTTATAACTAAAGTTGAGTTATTTTTTAAGTAACTTAAGAGCGTTTACGACTTACGGCATTTCATAAAAACTTTCAAGCCCTTGTTTTTCGAAATGACTGAACCGATTTTAATGAAACTTCATGCGCATAAGCAGGATACTAAGATCTAAAAAGTTAGTTAAGAACATTTTCGAAAAACAAGGGCTTGAAAGTTTGAATGAAATGCCGTACGTCGTAAATGCTCTTAATTAGTTCGGCTAATTATTTCTTTCAGTGTACCATACTAGGTTTTTACCGTACCGTACCGTGTGGTGCCGGACGTAAAGAATAGTAGCACCATCCTATCATCCTATTACCCATCCTATCATATATCCTCTTTCCGTGGGCGTCGTAAAAGACGACTAAGGGACTTTCTAGAGAATGGGCAGCAGCTTTATCTATGGATTTTAACACCATACTGAGATCGCCAATTAACCCGCCTGCCAAGCGTGGCGATAATGCAAACACACCCCTTTGGGTGAGGCTTATGTCCAGCAGTGGACGTCTTTTGGATGATAATGACTAGGCATTTTGCTAGGCGTACACGATCTACTAGATCAGTACAGCACCCTAATTGCGTAACACAGTTTGAATCACAATTGGAATGATTTTGGAGTATATAATATAGCTAATCAATTGCTTCATATTATGTTAGAAACATTTGGCTGCTCAACAACTAAAGTAACGCAATGAATGTTGTTGAACTGTCAAATTGAAACCGATTCTTACTGATAATGTGTTTACGCAATTAGCCCGCAGGATATAGCTGAGACGAAATTCTTATGGTGCACCGTATTTTGGACGAGTTGAGATACTTTTGTTGCCGACTGTACCGACTAGGTATTGAGTTTTATTACGATACTTGTCTGGAACTGAGAACTGAAGAAGACATTACGATTTATAGTCCAGCTACATTAAAAATGTTGAAAGCTCTCTTTTATTAACTGTAAACCCACATTTATTTTGAATGTGGTTTAATCGCGCAATCCAATCCTAACTAATATTATAGTAGCTAATATTATAAATGCGAAAGTGAGTATGTTTTGTTTGTTTGTTACGCTTTCACTCTAAAACGGCTGAAAGGATTTCGATAAAATTTGACCCAGGGGTAGACCATGACCTCGATTAGTATAAAGGATACTTTTTATCCTGGTAGTACGATTCAGTGGGATAATTTCCGACAAGCACGCGTGCGATGCCGCGGGCAAAAGCTAATAATATAATATTATTAATAAATGAAACTATTTGATAGTATTTACTTTTAGTAGTCGCATCAACATCGCCACATGCGAACTACGCGTCACACTGACGTGACGCAAAATCCTGCATCGCGCAAGCAGAGTTTACCGCGCGACTAGAATATATACAACAACCCGACATCAACCGTCGTCGGGCAGTTGCCCACCAGACACGACACCCGTCTGGTCGGAGGATCCTCACTTTTCTATGGAGGATGAGTGAACTTTACACGCTGTTCCTCATACCACAAAATTTTGAATTCTTTTTAAGTACATACAATGTGAATTAAGGTACACACGGCTACACATCAAGCAATAAATTTCCAGTTTACGCTGACTTCTCATTGTAAGGAAATCCTATACAATGCAAGATCAGCTTATACTGGAAATGTATAGCTTGATCTGTAGGCGTGCGTACACAAGGAGGGAACTTAAAACATTTTTTAACATACACACATTCATTGTACTGTACCTAAGTGCTTTATTTCCAGTAACATAAATATATGTGTATCAAAATTCAAAACAACAGGGTTTGGGGCGAAGATCCAGATTTCATAAATTGTATCACAATGAATCCCTTTTTCGGTGCACAGCCCAGTTGACGGACGTCATACCATATAAAGTCAAAAGAAGGGTGCGCTTTGTCTGTTTCTTCAACGGCTTCTAGAACATGCTAGAAGCTGCGCCCTTATTGGACGAGCGGATTGCGACGGGAACGGTTCCAAATAGGTTCGCGTTATAATATTTAGTTTTTCCAGGTTAGAGCAGAAGTACCTAAAGTTGTCACAAAATAATAGGCCCGTTTTGACGTTTAACTGGAATCGATTTATCGTGAGTATCGAGTTCCGAGTCATATGGTTTCTTCACTAGTTACGTACGACTCGGTACTCTATACTCACGATAAATCTATTCAAGTTAAACGTCAAAACGAGCCTATTATTTTGTGACAACTATAGTAGTTACATTTTAGGTAAAAATAAAGTTATTACGGAAAGACAACAACCAATCGATCCCTATTAATTACGAATTAATTTTCTTAATATTTATCTAAGACATAACATTATGCCCTATTATGACATTTGGCACACTTCAACGTTATGAAAGTATAAAAGCAACTATCAAGAGTATCTTTCATAACCACCAGACACCAAATCTTCAAGTTAAGTCATTTACAGATTACATAAAGATACATCCAGGTTGTGCAGTTAATTCACAAACCAAGATTGACGGCCTACTGAGCCAAATAAACGTTGTTCAGTCAAGTTAGATTAGAACACAGTGAAACTGACAGTCAAATGTACTCATGATGTTAGACTCACTATTATTTCACTTAAGGAAGGAATTAGGTAGAGTAGCCGTGTTAATTGACTAGTCTTAGTTTCACCATCAGTTTTGCATGTAAGTTCATTAAATTTAATTCCCTATAAAAGTAATGCTGTCTTATCTAACGAAATGGGGATTTAAATTTAATGGACTTACGTGCAACTAGCGGTGAAACTAAGACTAAAGCCAAGCACACATTACAGGCGCAACAGGCCACTGCGCAACCTATTTTCATACAAAACACCGGCCAACTGCGTGTTGGACCACACACAATGAAGGGTTCCGTAGTGGGGATTAATTTATCCTAAGAACAAACCCTGCCCTGGTTCAGGCTATGGTACGGAGCGAGAGTGCATGAGAGGCCGTCACCTCTTTCTGCGAAGCAGTACCTAATGCTCGCGACGGAGGAGGCGGAACGCATGAGGGAGAGACAAAATTTGCGCCGTCACACCCCTAGTCGTCTCAAGAGACGCCCCGGGCGTCGGGAGTCGCAGGCCGATTCCCGGCCACCGTAGGCGTGGGCTTGCGGATGGTGAGCGATGGGTAGCTCGCCGTCCGATAACGACCAAACCCGGGTCGACGGCGCGTTGTGTTCCACGCACGCCTCAAAGAAATGTCAGCACCAACTGACGGGGTCCGGTATGGCCAATACCTGCCAGGGTTGCGAGTTGGTCCGAAAGGGATATCGTGGCCCTGGCACACAGCCAACTGAAGGAACACGGGTGGGTTTTAGTCAGTAAAAGTCTGACACGCCCTCCCGCTCCGCCCAGAGCGGGAGAAGTTATTTGATAATTTTCAAACCAAAAAAAGAGCGTCCTCCGAATAAAGTTAAAAATACGATAAGTGACTCGAAAGTTTACGTTTTGACCAAACTTGGAAGACGATTTGACGGACATTGTTCAGCCAACGTATACAGAACGCAGTGAAATTGATACTCAAAAAAAATGCACTCAATGTATAATATTCTGTTATTTCTAGGGAGTGCGACCAGCGACACACTACACATATTGTGTGTAAAAAAGCACTATTAAATGTCTAATTATATCGGGATCGTTGGCAACTGCGCGTCGATACTACTAGCTATTTCCACTCTACAAATATGAAGCTCGCATAATAACATATCGGTTGTATTCCACGAAGGGATTATTTATTTATTAAATTTGGGACAACAAACAGTAGTAGGTATATTAAGCATAAACAGGTCTTAAAATTAAACTTAACAAATATACTACCCACAACATTTTCCACAGATTACTACATTATTATAATAAACACAATCTGTTAGCAAGCGTTAACTGCAGCAGGGTTAACTTAATAAAAATAAGTTAAAAGAGAAAACAATAAAAAAGGTTAAACAATATTCTATAAAAGACGTAACAAACAAAAAAAAAAAGAGTGTGTTTTTGACCACACGACTGAAGTAAAACAGAAGTGTATAAACAGCCACTGTGAATTTAAAAAAATACCTATTAAACGGGACGGCCAACGGCGGTGACGCGGTGTGTTCCATGTTTAAAATTTAAACAACTTCCGTTCGCCTCGCCCGATCAGTTTCCGTAACGCTCTCGTCACGCATTCACCAGCTTACTCCCCAAGTCAACCGTGAGTAAAGAAGTTTTACTTAAAAAAAAAAGTCAGTCAAACAAACAAACAATAAAAAAAAGATTCATGCGTGATGTCGTGATGTGTCACACATGTCCCTAGCCTATTAATAATGATACCTACATTGTGTAAAACCTATGGAGAGAGAGAGAGACAAAGTAATGCACTCACATGTCGCCAGTAATGTTTACCTATAACAGAGGGCGCGTCTATTGCCATTATTCTATTTGAGAATTTCCTACTAAAGTCCGGTCGCGAAGCAGAAAGATTTTCGTACAATGACCCCTCATTACTTATCTCTATCGCTCGCGCACAATTGTATTGCCGTCGCGCTCGCGCATTTTAAGGTCCTTCTAATGTGCGAGTGCGATGGCAATATTATTGAGCTTCTTTCTGCTTGGTGACCGGACTTTAATTGCGTAACACACATATCAATCACAATCTGAATAATTTTGAAGTGTATTGCTAATCCATTACTTCATATGTTCGAAAAATGTGTCTGCGCAACAACGTAATAACGCAATTAATGTTGTTGAACTATCAAAATTAAACTCATTACAACTGATAGTTTTAAGGCTTGTACAGACCGGCGCGCCTCGCGACGTGACACAAAGGCAACGCTCGCCGCGCGACTCGCGGGGCCTTTATGTCGTGTCGCGTGTCGCGCCGGTTTGTAGAAGCCTTAACGCTAATTACCCTGCCGGATACGTAACATCATCCAGGAACCGAACACCTTTATAAATTACGGTACAGTACTGAAGAATTTCGGTTACCTCTATACGATTAAAGTTACCGCTATCTGGGTAACCATAAGAGGAAGAAATATGTTACCTCTATTTAGGTTACCGTTTTAATACAGGTTACCTAAAGCCAGGGCTGTGATTGGTCAGCGCGCGAATCGACTCACACACAGGCGATGCGCGCCCATGTCTAAGGCCGAAGGCACGTATAAGATGTTGACGGCACGGTTGGAGCAGTTAGTTAAGCGATTGACTGCTGTGCTGCGTGTCGCGGGTTCGATTCCCGCACGGAACTGTACTACTTGTAGGTCATGTGTGGGGTGCCTAGTGTGGGGCAAAGTTAAAAAAAGATAGAGGTAATCTTTATTTCGGTTACTGGTATTAATACCGGTTGTATTCAATTTATAAGATTTAAGTTAACCTTTAATACCGGTAAAATAATAAAAGTTGTAACCGAAAAATACCGGTATTGATCATACCGCTTTCGGTCCCTATCATCATGGTTAGCCTTTTCCTAACTATGTTGAGGTCGGCTTGCAGTCTCAATATTCAATATATGTATTGCTTCCACGTGTGAATTTAGGTGGTAGGTTTTTGGTGGCTTCTACAAATTAATGGCCGCCGGTACTGACGCCTCCGCGTGACGTCAGTGTGACGCGTAGTTAACATGTGGCGATATGTTGATGCCGCTACATCACTCCCCTCCTGTGGGCTGAGTCGTGTATCTTGCGATGCTTGCCAGTGCCAGTAGACGGTTCCATTGAGGCGGAACCGGGTGCCGCATAGTTCTCGGTGAGTCGGAACTGTCTGCGGTGATTCCCCAGTGAGTCAGGGTGGCGCTGCGTTATGCTCCAATGCGTCGGATGTAGTACAGCGCCGGGTTGTGGCTGACTGCTGGCGTCGACCAGGAGAGGCATGTTCTCTGCTTGTGGACCGGCCGAAAGTGCAGTGTGCTGAGACAAGGTTGCTGATGAGGCTGTGGGTGATGACCAGGAATGCGCGTCCGCTGCATGCTGGTGGTCAGGATACCCGTTGAAGCCATGGGTGCTGGCTGGCTGTGAGACTCGCCGCTTGAAAGCTTGAGGAAGTGATGATTATGATGACGTCACGCTGAAGTAGTTGCACGAAGGCTGCGCTGACGTTCATCACGTCGGGGTCACCAGTTTGGTGGCATGAGGAACAGGGTGTAAAGTTCACTCATCCACCATAGAAAAGGGAGGATCCTCCGACCAGACGGGTGTTGTGTCTGGTGGGCAACTGCCCGACGGTTGATGTCGGGACGTTGTATATATGCTAGTTGCGTGGTAAACTCTGCTTGCGCGATGCAGGATTTGCGTGACGTCAGTATGACGCGTAGTTCGCATGTGGCGATATGTTGATGCCGCTACAGGTCTAACCGGATGCAGATGAATACCAGTATTTTAAATAGAGCAACTGCCCATCAGCGGGCTAATTGCGTAACACACTATCAGTAGGAATCGGTTTCAATTTGACAGTTCAACAACATTCATTGCGTTATTTACGTAGTTGAGCAGACAAATTTTTCTAACATGTGAAGGAATGGATTAGCAATATACTTCAAAATCATTCCGATTCCGATTCAAACTGTGTTACGCAATTAGGGGGCTGACCTCCACAACCAGTTACTGGGTAATGCGAAACCCATGAAACCCTTGGTAAAACTGGTTGTCATACTTTCCGCCTTCTAACGACCCGTAAGGACTCTCAAAGATCCACTTAAGACAGCTGGGAGCGGGACCAACGGCTTAACATGCTTTCCGAGGCACGGAGTGGTTTTGGTATGTGAAGATGGTCACCCATCCACTGACCAACCGCGGCAGGCGTAGCTTAATCTGATCGACCCATGAATACGTAACACCGAGGTAGAATTATTTTAACTTATCGATGGATAGCGCTTTCAGTAATGCCGGATAATTGTTGTCATTACGGCGATTTAAATGTTCTATTATTATGTGTGGTATCAATTAAAAGTATACCTATTGATTATAAATATATTTCGATACTCCGTGATTTGAAACCATTACGTTCAGTAAAAATTGAATAGGTGTGTTTACGTTGCGTGATACCACCCATTTTATTTGTCAAATATGAAATACTTGATGACACGGTTGGCGCAGTGGTTAAGCAATTGACTGCTGCGCTGCGTGTTGCAAATTCGATTCCCGCACGGAACAAATATTTGTATGACCTACAAGTAGTTGTTCCGGGTCTGGCTGTTTGTGTATGTGAGTTTAAATGTTCGTAAACGCACCCACAATATAGGAGAAATTCCTAGTACGGGGCAAGGTTTAAAAAAAAAGAAAAGAACTTATAAGTATGCATTATTTATATACAGGCTGTCATAATGGTAAATTGACAAATTGGTATATAATATTTAAATCAATCAATCAAAAAATATTCCTTAGATTTTTATTTAAGAAACTGTTCGGGTATTATTCAGTCCTTTATCCTACAAAATGTTTGCTTGGAATGCTGAAATTTAACTCTCTTGAAGTTAGGCGTAATTAATTTTTACTCATGTTCGCTTGTCGTGTCCTTCGTGGGGAGTCTGATTGCCCGGAACTAGTAGCTTGTGAGACTTTTTGTTCCTCCTGTACTCAAATACCCACTTAGACCACGACGACACGGATTGTAGGCCATTCCGCCAGCACGCACAGTTTCGCATTCTAACTCACGCTTGGTTCGCGCGCTCGCAATGCTGAATGCTCTACTGGCATCGACACAGGAGTGTGATTTGTTTGCCGCGAGATGGATAGACGTATGTCATGCATGTTCGAGATTCTGTGAGATGATGGACGAAAGATGGGGTGCCAATATTATTTGATTGTTATTTGTTAGTTTTATCTGTTTTGTTAGTTATTTTTGTATTATTTCTTATTGTTATTCCTTCCTTATTGTAAATTTATCTGTTTTTATTGAAATTGAACTGTGCAATAACATAGATCTGGGTCTGTAATGTTGTGCATGTTTTGCCCAAAAATAAACTAAAAAAAAATAAAATCTACTCAGCCTATTTGCAGTCCACTGCTGGACATAGGCCTCTCCCGGGCTGCGCTACAACACCCTGTCCTCCGCCTTCCGCATCCAGTCTGTCCCATGGCAGCCACCTTTTTAAGGTTGTAGGTCCATCTAACTGTGGGGCGTCCCACACGACGCTTTCCGATACACGGTCTCCAGTCTAGGAGTCGTCTGCTCCACCGGCAATCGGTTCTTCGACAAACAGCACCAGCCCATTGCCACTTGCAAGATGTAACTCCGGATTATTCCATTTTTTATTTTATCCTCCAAAGAAACTCCGAGCATAGCCCGCTCCATAGCGCGCAGAGCGACCTTGAATTTGTGGACCAGCCCGACTGTCAATGTCCACGTTTCGGCACTGTATATCATATCGGGCAGGACGCACTGGGACCCAAGTCTGCTATTTTTATAAATTCAGTCTTTCCAACACGATCCCATTGTCATTTTGCTAAAAGTTCGTAATCTGCTAAATTCATAATGGTCGATCATTGGTCGGTCAATGTTCTCGTAATAGAATTGTGTTATTTTAATGGCATTGTCGTATTGCCATTATTATAAAACCCATTAGTAGAAATGTCATTCATTATGAAAATGAGAAATGTCATTATGTACGAGATTACCAATAAATGCAATTTCTTTCAATGTAGTGACAGTGGCCGACTATTGGAAAGTCATAATGACGCCATTATAATAGTAGATTACCAAACTTGTCAAAATCAACAATTATGAAATCAATGATCGACCATTCTGACACTATTGTAATAGCAGACTTGAGGCCCTGGTACATTTTGGGATAGGAATTGGTATATGTATATTCCGAATAATAACTATATTATAAACATTCAACGTGTCGTGATTAATGGCATAACACTAGGTATTACGAGTATTATCTAGAGATTAAATTTTTTACATTAACCCATAATCAAACGCGATCCTGTGGAGGACTCAACAAAAAAGTAAGATCCATTCCCGGGTAATTTTCGGCCGTAGAGTTCAAAAATAAACAGAAAACAGGGGGTAATGGGGGGGAAGTACCCCATTTTTGGTGGGAAGTACATATCCCGATATCTGTTCCTGCCCTGGTCCAAAATGGTAAAAGTGGGAACTATAGCTCCAGTGATGTTTTATTTTAGAAAAGAAACACGATAGCTGAAGCATAATATTATGATTTGACAAATTTGTTCATAAATAGTCCCTATGATTTATGAGTCAATATCGTTCAGTAATAAATATGTGATCACTCACGAGCGAGACACGTCAGAAAGAACTGAAATATGCAGAAAGAACTATTACGGTTTAAAATGGGATAATGCATTTTACTGTTTTGTTTATAAGGAGAATTTGATTTGATAATTGGGCATTAACTGAAGTAAAGTAATCTTTACTATAATATCGTACATGATTAAAATATATTGACCTATTTAATTGTATGTAAGCGTTATGCAAGTTGTGTTTGCAAGTGGTCGTCTTTCTCCAGGCAATGGAAATTTGTGACCTCTTCAAATCTAAACGAACATACTAAAAAGGTAGGTATATGTCACTCTTTTAAGATAAACGAAAATAAAAATGGGAACTTCAAAATTTATGTTATTGAAGTAAAACTTCTTTAGGTACGCTTGATTTGGGGAGTAAGCTGCTGAATGATGACTAGCTAACCTCATATTATTATTATTTTTCTCAAACAGTGGTGTTACCAAACTCTTGAAACTTTGGAAAATCCCATCTTATAAAAAAAAAGTCCTTTAATTCAGTTGAAGCCAAGAATTAAAAAAAAAATCTTGAATATATTTAAGCCTTTTCTCTTACCACTCTTTCGATCAGCGACGTTTCTTTTTTTTACGTTTAGCCGAAAGAAGCAACATTATAGCTGCAGCTAAACCTAGATCACATGAGATGCTCACGGAACACTGCCAGTCTTGCTCACGAGTTTAACATAACACATCAACTGTCTTAATTTTAAACTAGAACCTATTTTCCCTAATACTCACGCAAAAAATGTACAATCATTCTTTTATAACATAAGATAATAACCTCTTCTTTCTGCACGTCATAAAATTGAATGAATGCGTGACGAGAGCGTTACGGAAGCGAGCGAATGGAAGTTGAGAGGGAGATATAAGTTAGTGAAGATAGAAAGAGGGAGAGTTACGTTTCGTATATTACTGTAGGGGCAAGAGAGAGAGGTGCGAGTACACATTTTATTTCTCTCTTTCTCTCATGTTGCAGTAGAGTTTCGTATATATCTAAGACACAGTCCAGACCTATTGTTGTAAGTAAGTAAGTAAATATAATTAGTATTACTATTTGTAAGTTTTAATTCAGTCGTGTGGTCTAAAGCACACTCGTATTTTTTGTTAAGTATACCGGTGTCCCTGCCAGGGTTGCGAGTTTGTCCGAAAGGGATATCGTGGCCCTGGCAAACAGGCAACTGAAGGAACATGGTTGGGTTTTAGTCAGTAAAAGTCTGACACGCCGAGCTCTGCCCAGAGCGGGAGAAGTTATTTGATCATTTACCACCCAAAAAAATAAATAAAAAAGTATACCTACCGATGTTAAACATTAGCCATTGATTTTACGTTCGATTCGACTTTTGTTGCCAAAAACAATTATCACAGTAAACAGGTTGCGCCCTCTGACTAGGTTTAGCCTAATAAATAAATTATGGACTAATCTAAATAGGTGAACAACCGTCCCTTGTTACCGCTCTAATCTGCGAAAACCTCACTAATTATAATTAAGAAGGAATAATGGAGTCTGTCTATTTGTTATTGGTCATTTAAAGGTAGAGGTATTCGCATCTGCAGTTATCTCACGTATTGTTGTACGCACTTTATTTGTTACCGTAATGACCTACGGAAAGTATCGTTAAACTAAGAAGTAAGAATGTACGTCTACTATTATTGTATTAGCTCCTTATTTTTAGAGTTCGGTATCTCAAATGGAAAAAACGGAACCCTTATTGGTCGTTTGTCCAACCTGCATGTTTACTAACATAGTTGTTAAGATTAATGTTTAATAACAAATTATGGATGTTTTGTTTCTGAAATAAAATTATTATTATTATTATAGGATCACTCGTGTGTAATTTTTTTTTTTTTTAAACGTTGCCCCACTCTAGGAATTTCTCCTGTATTGTGGGTGCGTTTACAAACATTTAAATTCACATACACAAACAGCCAGACCCTGAACAACTACTTGTAGGTCTTACAAATATTTGTTCCGTGTGGGAATCGAACCCCCGACACGCAGCGCAGCAATCAATCGCTTAACTAACTGCGCCAACCGTGCTGTCACGTGTGTCTGTATGTCTGTCAGTCATTCTTTCACAGTCAATTTGCTCCGAATATACTGGAATTATTAAATTAAAATATTTATGTGACCCAAACACGGACTTTTAACGTAAATAAATGAATTTTGAATATTGAGGTCACTTTTGGGGGCCAAATTAGAAACAAATAAAAAGTTTTGCAAACGGTACCGTGTGACATATCAAATGAAAGGGCTTGTTCTAAGAATTTCAGATACTTACTTATATTTTTTTTAATAATTTTAAAATAAATACTTTTAAAGTTATTTAAGAAAATAGATGACATTTTACCCTTATTCCGAAACTACTAAGCCTAAAATAAAATAAAAATATATAAAATAGTTCTTTACTTGTTAATAATAACATGGTAAATCACTCAATATTGTGCGGACAAACTTACATTTGCAGTTGGAGTGGAACATGTCTTTCAACTATACATAATGTTAAGTTTATTCATGGGATAAATCCATCCCAACTACGGAACCCTTCATTGTGCGTGGTCCGACACGACACGCACTTGGCCGATTTTTACTAGCAGCACAGCTGTCTGTTCAGTTAGTAAAACTTGATTCTATACAATAGAATGCAATGTAATTTACATTACGCAACACAAAACATTAAATTAAATTATTTGCATAAGTCAACTAGTACACGCCACTATACATAAAAAAACCGGTTAAGAGTGAGTCGGACACGCGCACCGTGGGTTCCGTACGTATATATGATGTTGATGGTTTCTGAAAAACTGTGCTATTTAGAGACATCGTTTTATTGTTCCTGTAATCTTTACATAAATTTCTATCACATAGAATAATTTCAGATTTTTATCTATGAAAACTTCGGAGATAAGGGGAACTGTATTTTTTTTTACATTTTTCATCAAAAGTCGGAGACTAAGCTGCCTAAAAAAAAATTGTTTGAGAATGTGCAAACAGCGCTCTTTCATATGATACCCCACATGCCTTAGTAGCCCCATTTTTAAGTCCCTTTTGCAAAAAATATATATTGGTGTTAATTTTTTTCTTGTTTGCAAAATAGCTGGGCAAACGTCATCTAAAACTATTCTAAATTTCAAGTTGATAGCATTAGTAGTTCTTGAGATCCGACTGAGTATCTGATATACGTAAATGATATGTGTAACCTATTCCAGCATGCCTCTGTCTACCAGTTTGCTGACGACACATGTCTAAATCACAGATCACAGACACCTATACTTCGTTTGAAATAAGATTAGACATTCACGGATACGATATACGGATATAGGAACGGAACGCGACCGCGACCGCGACCGCCACGGCAAGTGTGTACTCCGTGTTATTAATTTTCTAAAAATAGTAAAACTACTTAAACTGACATAAAATTAGTACTATATCAAACTGAACTGTGTTGTGTATATGTGGAAGGGTTAGAAAAACTTAAATACTGCAGTGAACATAATTTATCTTCCATAAACTTTATTCTCCCAACTTATCAAGTGTTACAAATTATAAAGCAGTGTTCAACGTGTAATATACCTAATACAACAAAAACTCAGCATCCTATGCGCTAAAAGTATTAAAGAAGCGATAAAAAGAAACAAAAAGTGAAACATTAGTGTACCATTCAAACTAAGAAATTACCTTTGGACTTCATTACAAAATTTTAATTCAAAACTTGTCAACGAACTTTTTTATTGACACTAGAGTATCTGTAGCGTAATTTGGACATCTCAGTCATCGTTTAAATGGCTCGGTGTGCTAAGCGTTGACCTCAGCAACCGCTCAACACGACGAGTACCAAGTTCGAGCCCCGATATCTGAGACCTCTTTTTGTGAATGTTGTTTCTATAATTGTTCACAGTCGAATACGTGCTAGTGCTAACAGAGGGCGCTGGTGCTATAATAAAACATGGATTCAGACAACATCTCTTATCGGAAGCCGCACAGAACGGGATCTCTAAGTAATTTGTCTGATATGACAAATGACGAGGATAAAACAATATTTGACACCACAATGTTAAGCATACCAGACAGTCTACAGAACTATGGTGACAATGACATGGTTAACGAACAAATTAAATCACTTACAATGCAATTACTTAGTGCTCATCAAGAAATAGATGACTTAAATAACGAGAATTTCCGTATAAAAACTGATCTACAAAAATCTTTGAAGACCGTCGAAACCTGTAAAAAGATTTGCTTAACACCTGATAGGACAACAACATCATCAGCTCGCAAAAAAACCTTTAACCAACAAAACATTTCATCGAATATCTCAAATAATGAGTCCAAGAATAGAGACACTCACAACAAAGAAATAAAAATGCTTAATATGGAATCCCAAATATCCAATGTGACTAGCGAAAAATCGACGCAAACTAATCAAAAATCAACAGCAAATCCTCAAGTTTGTAATATTGCCTGCGAAATTACATCAGGAGCAATGTATTTACCAAAACATAAAAACAGATTATCTGTAATAAGCAGCAATTGCACAAAGGGAACGCTGCCCTTAATCGAAGACATCTTCTCAAAACATTTTAACTTCTGTCATCATTTGCTGCCACAAGTCACCGCACCAGGCTGCCTGAACTCTCTTATATATAAATTAAAAGAATTCACGATGAGCGATTACTGCCTGTTTTTCATCGGAGAAAATGATCTGAACAATGGAGACTATTTGAATATACTTTACAACCTTAAAAACGTGATGAAAAATATTAACCACACAAACATTATTATCTGCGCTCCGACGTACAAAACTGGTGCTCTAATTCACAATTATAAAGTCGATTTATTTAATAACCTACTAAGTTTAGATATAAAAACAATCAATACGCATATTTTTTCGATAGTAATCGTAACCGATCACTTGAAATGTTTTCCAACAGTACAGGAAAACTAAGAAGAAATGGATGGAGGGACATTTTTGAACAAATCATGTCTAACATATTGATAGACTACAAATTATTCGGCTCTGAAGACGATTTCACAAACTACAATATTGTCCAAACGCCGCCATTCTCAAATAGTGTGACCGAAGATAACTCAACAACAACACAAGACCAGTTATTTCTTTCATAAGCACATGAACATCATGCACCAAAACATCGCTGGACTTCTTAATAAAACTGATATGTTGACACTGCATATCCAAGAGCTATACACAAAAAACAAAAATTTAGATATAGATGTTTTATGCATCACTGAACATTTCGTAACCTCAGGAAAGGAATCTTTAATCAACGTTCCAAATTATAAGCTTGCAGCGTGTTATTCAAGAAGTAAGAAGCGAGGAGGAGCATGTATCCTTATTAAAAACAAATACGAATGTAAAGAGCTACCTAACACATCTATTACGGGTGTATTTGAATATTGTGCAATAGAATTAAGACAGCAGGGATTCATTGTTGTTTGCATTTATAGACCACCGAACATGTCTTGTATTAATATGTTTTTTGATCATCTAGATAATTTGTTGAAGAGATTGTGTACCAAGGCAAATAAAAAAATAGTGGTATGCGGTGACTTCAACATCAACACATTGAAAGAAAATAACATTGCATTGGACTTTGAAAATTTACTGTTGAATTATAATCTAAAGTTAGTGATTAATCAAGCAACTAGACCAAAAAGCGGCACGTGTTTAGATAACTTTGCCCACAATTCCAAACAAAATTGTATGAGCGAGTTAGTCGACTTCGGTTTATCGGACCATACCGCTCAAATTTTAAAAATACCGGTAAATAAAACATGTACAATAAATTCCTGGCGAATTCAAAAGCGTAACTTATCCAGAGAAAATTTAATTTTGTTTAAAAAACACCTTCAATGCCTATCTTTCTCAGAAGTACTTGAAACAGATGACCCTAATGATGCATATAATAAATTTATTGATCTCTTTCGTCTAGTATATAACTTATGCTTCCCAATGCAATCAAAAAATGTAAAATCTGATAAAAAAATTAAATGGCTATCACGCGGAATTAGGATTTGTAGCAGAAAACAACGGAATATGCTATGGAAATACAGAAAATCACCTACAAGTGAGAACAAGAATAAATTTCAAAACTATGCACAGAAACTTAAAAAGATTGTTAAACTAACACAAAGAGCCCAAAATAATTATTTGATTAATAGCTCAATAAACAAATCAAAATCATCATGGCAAATAATAAATAATAATAATAACTTAATTAAAGAACCAATTTTACAAATTAAGGAAGGAAACAAACTAATAAAAGACCCTAGGCAGATTGCGGAATCATTTAATAACTTTTTTGTTGACCAAATACATGATGTATCCAGTAACTGTACGGGAAATACAGCAGCAATTACCAAAACCCGTAATTCTCTGTTTATGCAGCCGGTAGTCCCACAAGATATTACACGTGTGATACAAAACCTAAAAAATAAAAAAAGTTTCGGATTCGATGGCATTTCAACCGTGGTAGTCAAATTTGTCTCTGATACTATCGCAAAACCATTAAGCCATATAATAAATATGTGTATAAGCTCAGGTATATTCCCTGATGAATTAAAGACTGTGATCATAAAACCATTACACAAAAAGAATGACAAGGAAGACATGACAAACTATAGACCTGTAGCTCTTATTTCAGTATTCTCTAAGAACTTTGAAAAAATTATATATGAATCTATTTACACTTTTATAGCTAAAAATGATATTTTATGTGAAGAACAAAAGGGCTTTCGAAAAAAAAAAATATAAACATGGCAATATTCGATCTCTTGAAAGTAATTATGAATAATGTGGATAAAAAAATCCCTATATGTGCACTATTCACAGACATGACAAAGGCATTCGATTATGTAAAACATGACACCCTCTTAAATAAACTTAGCGATTATGGCATAAGAGGAAACGTGCTAAACCTAATTAAGTCATATCTCACGGATAGAAAACAGTACACAGAACTATCGAGAATCTGTACTAAAACTAAGCGGGAACTGAAATACTTATCCAGTTGCAGAATAACAGAGTTCGGAGTTCCACAGGGTAGTGTACTCGGTCCATTACTGTTTCTACTTTATATTAATGACCTACCCCGTCAAATTCGGCAGCCAATGACATTATTTGCCGATGACAGCACTGCTATAGTCGAATGTATGAATGAGACGAACTACGAAGATGAAATAAACAGCACACTTAAAACAATAATAGATTGGCTTAATAACAATAATCTAGTCATAAATTTACAAAAAACTAAAGTCATGCATTTTCACCAGAGGTTACAGCCAAAAAAAGTATTTACTGAATATAATGGCCAAATCGTAGACACAACTTCAGTGACTAAATTCTTAGGAGTGCAGATTGACGATAAACTGACATGGAAGTCTCATGCTGAAAATTTGTGCCAAAAACTTAGTAAATCTTCATATGTTCTCTATAACCTCTCAAATAAACTAAACATAAATACATTAGTTATAGCCTATCATGGATTAGTTGCTTCATTATTAAGATACGGTGTCATATTTTGGGGCAACTGCAGTGAGAGGGAAAGAATATTTAGGGCCCAAAAACGATGTCTTAGATCAATGACAGGTCTTAAGTTTACTGAAAGTTGTCAACCTATATTTATATCCCTAAAACTTCTAACATTACCTTGTTTATATATACTCGAAGCTGCCCTTTTCGTTAAATTAAATAGACACCTATTTACCTCAATGATTGACATAAGACAACGCACGGCACCAATGAGGTCCCAGTATAAAAACCAATTGTGCACAGGTGGTCATAAAACAGCCTTATTAAAAAATAGCATCCTTGCCATGGGACCGCGTATATATAATAAATTACCTGAAAATTTAAAAGACCTACCCATAAAAATGTTTAAAAAACAGTTAACAAAACTATTGCTGGAGAAATGTTATTACACAATTAAAGACTTTTTAAATGACAAAACTATATAGGAAAATGTTATTGATAAATGTACAGACGCCAGCAGGTCAAACTACCCGAAACTGTCAAATTTCCTCAATCAAGCTTGAACTTTATACCGTAGGGATAAAGTTGAAAATCTATTAAAGAAATTTGACAGAATGTAGTAGCTTGATGTGCTGGCGTCTGTACGTTGTCTTTGCAATTTCGAATGTATAAGATTATATTATTGACATTGTTATTAATTTTTTTTTGGCGATTTTTTTTATGTTTCTTGTTCTATTGTAATTTGACATAACAGATTTTGACATTATCAGATTATCTAAATTATATAAATAATAATAATTGTGATTGTTGTTAATGTTTTGTAATATTTTGACATTAAGCTTATATTCTTGATTGTATAATTTGCGAGAGATTCATTTTTATTTTTTCAATCAATCAATATTTTGCATGCCGTAAGGTAAAATGTACCGGGACACTTAATAAATATTCCAACTTATATGTATACCTACATTATCAGCAAATAAATAATTTCTTTCTTTCTTTCTTCAAATAAACCTTTTTTACAGTTCGTTCAATCGATTTTGACTTCTATTGCGTTAGTAGCATGACCAATGACAGCTGTAATATACAGTTGGTATTGTAACCACGTTTTTGCTTTCAGTGCCATCCTTATGCCTACGGAATAGAAGTCAAAATCGGTTGAACGGACTGTAAACAAGTTTATTCAAATGTCTAATCTTATTTCAAATGGAGTATAAGTACCGCGGAGAGGCTAATGCAAAGTGAGTTTGACTTACTATGTAAGTGGGCTCATGACGTTGGCTTATCAATTAAGTACCAAAAAACGAAACTCATGCACGTTCATTCACCATACTTAAGAAGTAGAGGAACACCAAGAGTCGTGGCTCATGGACACCAATGTATGCACCGGTGCTTGGATGTCTGTGACTGTAAGCCTATTGAAAATGTTAAAGAGCATGTTTATCTGGGGCTTAAGATAGACCATAAATTTAATTGGGGCCCACATGTGGACTATGTATGCACTAAACTTAGAGCTATAATGTCTAAATTACGCATATTAAAGCACGAATTGCCATATAGAACCTTGTGATTGTTATACATGGCATTAGCCGATTCTGTTATTAATTATGGATTAACAAGTTATGGAAGAACTTATAAAACGTATCTTAAGAAAATCTAAAATATACAGATAAGGATGTTAAAAATATTGGTACCTTATAAGATTAAAACATAAATATAAACCAGATTATGACATGTTGTTTAAATATTGTAAAATCATAAATGTGTTCGACAAATTTAAACTGGCTGTTGCCTCTGATTACTATGTATTTACGAGATTAACTGCAGAAAACAAACTTTGTTCGTAACCTGTCGTACTTGCCTATATATAAACTGCCAAAGATGAATAATGAATATGGTAAGAGAGCCTGGACGTACGGCTTTCCTGCCATTCTAAATGAACTACCAAAGAAAATTGCCAAAAAATTAGAAGACAAAAAACCTAAACAAATTAAAAATATCTTAAAAGCCTACTTTACTGTGGGGAAGTATGGAATGGAGGATGTCAGCGTGTAGGTTCTAAGCCATAAAAAGTGAGCAACTAGTTAAATAAGCTTATAGCACACATAATCTTATTATTACTACTTATAATAAGATTATGTGTGCTATAAGCTTATTTAACTAGTTGCTCACTTTTATAATAAGATTTTTTTATAATAATATTATTATAAGTAGATTAAGCACTATATTTTATGTAAAAAGTATGAAAAGTTTCATGATTATTTCATCAAACTTTTCATACTTTACAGATACAGATTTAAATTTTACAATTTTGTTTTTTTTTATATATCCAGGTGTGACAGACAGAAAGACAGACAGACAGACTTAGTCTCACCATAAGGGTTCCTTTTTACCATTTTGGTACGGAATCCTAAAAAAAAACATCGAAAACTGTAGGTACTCAAGCAGAAAACACGAGCAAGCCTTACAGTAGTCGCATAATTATGATGTTAATATCTGGCATCTCACCTTGGTAATATGCAACTGAGCAGCGACAGAAATTAACCTCAAAATTAAAAAAAAAATACTGAAATATTTATTCGAATAAATCAGTGATAAGCCGTGTTGCACCATTATGGCGCATTGGGTGCATGTACATGTGCATGTACCCGGTGCGTCAAGTGAGTGCAACAGGTATTTGAATTAAAAAATTGAGTTGTATTTGTTACTAACATAGCATAAGTTTTGTGTATTACTAACATTATATGGATCAAGGTCCGAATTAAAGTATTTTTTTTTTATTTTTTATATTAGGACTAGTGGTCGCCCACTGGTCGAAATTCGACCCCTCTAAGCTTTCAATCTATATAGTACTTACTAATTCAACGAGTACAGTAATTCCATGCTCTTTATTACAAAGTACTTACTAATTCCATGCTATTAAAAAGTACTTACTTATTATGGAATAAGTAAGTACTTTTTTTTTTTTGAATTATCACTTAGGCTTAAGTTATTACTTCCTGTTACACACTTCCGTCCCTTTACACTAAATCACTGCCACTGAAAGCGAGAGGATAGATGTTGCACATCAAAATTTGACGTTGTTCCGGGTCTGGATGTTTGTGTGTGTGAGTTTTAAATGTTTGTAAATGCAATATGCAAATGCGTAAACACAGCAAAAATTCCTAGTGTGGGGCAAAGTTTATAAAAAAATAGAAAAAAAAACGTAAACAGTTCTGTATGCGTTTTTTTTTTTGTTGTTTTCAAACGCACCCACAATAGAGGAAACATAACTAGTTTGGGACAAAGTGGTAAAAAATAAAAAAAAAAACGTAAACAGTACTTAATACCTAAATAAAAGCCTCGTACTCGTATAGTGATAGCTGACAACAACTTACAAACTTCTAATTAAAATAATCTCAAGCCAAATCAACATTGGACAGTTACAAGTACAACACCTGACGTACTTTATCTATCATTCATTCATTCATTTCAGCCGAAAGACGTCCACTGCTGGACATAGGCCTGCCCCAAAGGAGGGGTTTGCCATAATCGCCACGCTTGGCAGACGGGTTGGCGATCGCAGTATGGTGTTAAAAATGCATAGAGAACGCTGCTGCCCATTCTCCAGTAAGTCCCTTAGTCGCCTTTTACGACACCCACAGGATGAAACAGGGCGGTGCTATTCTTTATGTCCGGCACCACACAGACTATTTTACCTATCTCACTTAACTTAAATTAGTCCGTATAAATTTACTTCGTAAACAATTCTAACTAAGATTGAATGTGCGGCTTTTCTTTATTACTGAAATGCTACTAAACGTCAGACAATGGAAACGAGATAAATACGAAATATAAATAGAAAATTACGTTATACATCGCTGAAAAAAATACTTCAAGGAAGGTGACGTAACTGGAGTTGTCTGATCGAATTATGACACGATATTTTGAAGATGAAATTGATTGGATCGATCATATTTCATTTAAATATAATTGTGTTTAGATCACCTTGGTAGCCTTGTTTTTTACGAGGTAAGGGCAATAAAAAAATAAATGTAATAACTTTATTTCAGGCAATCCATTACAGAACATCCATATTTATGTTACGAAGTACTTAAGAACTACATAATATTTATATTTTGTTTACTTTATCTATATAGGAGAACAGCTATAACAGATGGATAACAATATTAATATAAGTTAATTTTAAAAAATTGCTAGCTTATGTAATTATTTTGTTCCTGTATTGTAGATACTAAAACGGCATTGAGTGTCCGTTGAGTACAGCTGACGACCGCTGCTTGTTGAAACGAGTGTACGACTAAACGCCGACAGACACTACGCCGACAGACTGAACACCGACAAGACTGCGACGGGACTCTTCGCCGACAGGGCTCATCAGCGATGCAACTTATCTCCGATAATCAGTCGTACACTCAGCTTAACAATCAGTTGTTAGCTTTTTTTCATTTAAACTGGCATCGAGTTTTTGTTTTGGTAACTGAATTAACCAACAATGGCCACTGTTCTAACTTAACCTAACCCAAATCTTTATTTTTTATGAATTGTGTCGCTGATGGGTCCTGTCGGCGAAGACTCCCATTGAAGTAACATCTTGTCGGTGTTCAGTCTGTCAGCGTAGTGTCTGTCGGCGTTTAGTCGTACACTGGTTGAAACATCTTTTTATGCCGTTTCCTAAGGTAAACTACGGAAACGGAAAATATGACAGAAGTCAAATCTAGGAAATATTTATGCCACGCATTAACAGGCTGGCTGTAATAGAATGAAATAATGAATTAATATCAATCAGTTATTACCTTTTTTTTTCATTTAAACTGGCATCGAGTTTTTGTTTTGGTAACTGAATTAACCAACAATAGAGGGGATCTGGCACTCGCCTTCGCACGTTAATGGCCACTGTTCTAACTTAACCTAACCCAAATCTTTATTTTTTATTAATTGTGTCGCTGATGAGTCCTGTCGGCGAAGTCTCCCATTGAAGTAACGTCTTGTCGGTGTTCAGTCTGTCGGCGTAGTGTCTGTCGGCGTTTAGTCGTACACTGGTTGAAACATGTTTTTATGCCGTTTCCTAAGGTAAACTACGGAAACGGAAAATATGACAGAAATCAAATCTAGGAAATATTTATGCCGCGCATTAACAGGCTGGCTGTAATAGAATGAAAGAATGTATTAATGAAATGCGCCGACACCAGCGTGGTTTGACCAGACTCGATTACTCGAATGAACCCAAATATTCACACTAGCCCCTGGAGCCTCATGTTTCATAGGACTACAGAGGCCATTGCATATCAAAGACCAAAGGGCGCGATAATGGTAGGGAAGACGTGCCCTTGGAATGAGGAAGGATTGTTAGAGCCGTACCGAATATCCTATTTAACAGGCTTAGGAAAGAAAAGAATCAAAACAACTTTCGTAATCTATTTACCTGTATAGAATTTCGGATATAGAAAACTTTAACGAGGGCAATAACATAGATCTGCAATAAATAGACTGTGTTAGTACGGGGCGTTGTTTATTTTTAGCACAATCTGTCCGTTGACATATATCCGATGCGCAGTTGTTTTAAATATCTCTTTATTGTTTAACGGTTTTAACTGGAACCTATGCAGGAGACGTGTATTGTTATTATTATTTTAAAATCGTTTACCGATGCGCAGTTGTTTTAATTAAATATATCTTTATTGTTTAACGGTTTTAACTGAAACCTATGCAGGAGACGTATATTGTTATTATTATTTTAAAATCGTTTATTGTATTGTAAAGTGATACAATTAAGGTTTGGTTTCTTAGGAAAGCGGTTCCGTCATGTTCGTTTTTGCTGAACTGGGCCTATTTGGCGCAGCCGCAAGCCACGCTTTCCTGCTAATTTCTTTAATCTTTACAATTTTATTTGTTTTCTTTTTTATTTGTTTTCTTTTTTTATTTGTTTTCTTTTTATTTGTTTTCTTTTTTATTTGTTTTCTGTTTTCATTTACTTGTAGATAATTAATGTTGGGTTGTGTGTCTTTTAGTCTGTGCTAAATAAATGTATTTTTCTCTCATTCTTTCATAATTAACGTTCATGTAAATCAGTCATTTTCACCAGTATTTGACATTAACGAGCCAAAAATCCTACCTATGATAAGTATTTCGCAAATGGTGGACTTGCATTCTAAATGTTTAGATTAAAAATAACTTTTCCCCTAGAATTAAAAGTCAAAATTCAAAACAATATAAATGAGTAACTGTTTTCAGGAAATAAAAATGTTGGAAATTAATCTCTAAAGTTTACATAGAGGCGCTGAAAAATAGGTCTATAAAATATTTTTAGCTCATAATATGCCAACAGTAACACACGAATAGCGCAGAATTACATCAAGAATTATGTAATGTTTATTTGGATTTTTGCCAAGCGCCAAGCATTTTATAATATCACTGCCGGGTTAATAATCAGATTGTACATTTAAAGTAGATAGTAGATACAGTATCTTTATCGTATCGTATCGTATTTTGTCAAATTTTGTGAATGCGTAAGGACGCGTTCTCAAAATTTGACAAAAGTTAGCATTTTTCGGTACTGTTGGCGGCAAAATGAAACTAAATCAAATGTGACTTATAATTGCCACAGATAGACTACTCCTTCATCTCAAATAGTAGCAATTTTTTATTCGAAAATATTGGTTTTTAATATTGTAAATAAAATATTTCCGTTGCCTCTTCACAAAAAATTGACGATATCGTGGGGAATTTAGGAACATTTTTCTTCAACATAATAACATAAATTTAGTTTTTAAAAATATTTTATGTATGCAGACATGTTCAACATAGGTAGCGAAAAAGAACTATCAAAATATTACAAATAGTCTCATAAAATAATGTTGAAAAAACCTATATTTTTTTTAAAAACACTGTTGGTAAAGTTTTTTTCCTATTATTTAACAAACCTCAACAAGAAATTTAAAAACCACACACTGGACTTCAGCTATCCGTGTGATAAAATCATTTTTTAATGATTACACGATATCTTCATTAAGTAAATCAATAGCGAAATAAGCTATATTTTCGAGAGCGCAAAAGTGATGAAACCATTAAGAGGTGCTGAGACTGACAAGAATGGATTATCACCACGAAAACTGTACTTTTATAGTTACACAGACTTAATGTTTCAATTATTTCAAGCTTTTTCACAATTATATAAGATATTAACGAAAAACTTTTTATTTTTGTGATAGCACCCATATAGAATGAAAGATACACAGAATAAACAATTTCGTTTCGTATTGCAGAGAATATAAATTTCATTTCATTTCATATGAACATTGTTCTTATGAAATTAAATGAAATTGAAATTGTATATTCTGTAAATAGGTTATCAGAACCACTTTAAAAGTTCATACTAAAAAAAACTAAGCTAAGCTAGATGGAGTTGACATTTTCTATCTGACTACCCCTGAGAAGAAATGGCGAAACAAACTCACGTAAGGATACGGTATATAAGGTATATAATATGTACATCTCTTCTTACTCATCCAGTTACAACTTTTTACATAAACGAACACACGTGTAGAAAGAATAGAATAGAATACTTACTCTTATTTATGTACACCATAAAAATTACAGATATAAATAACTATGTAGAAATTTTACATAGGGTGACACAATGGACGTTCTCAACGATTTTTTCGGCAATTTTTGTGTGAATGTATTTCTTTCCGACAAAAGACTGTTAAAGATAACTTTTGGATGGATTAAGGGGGAATGAGAGACAATACTGCAGGTAGTCTGTGGTGTACTATTTGTTTAAATACAATAAATACATACATACTTAACACATATCAGATCGTAAAATTGTATTGTTACCTACTCATCTCACATGTAAACTATTCCTAAGTTGTCATCCTACTTTGTAACAGACTGTACCTGTTTTTATGAAATAAATTACTATTACTATATTATTAAACTTATCTATATAAATATATTCAATAATAATCATGAAACAAATGTTGTGTTTTAGATAGTGTTGTGCTTTTTGTGTGTGATCATCATCATCATCATTTCAGCCGAATGACGTCCACTGCTGGACATAGGCCTCCTCCAAAAAAGGGGGGGGATTTGCCATAATCGCCACGCTTGGCAGGCGGGTTGGTGGTATGGTTTTAAAAATGCATGGAGAACGCTGCTGATCATTCTCTAGTAAGTCCCTTAGTCGCCTTTTACGACACCCACGGGAGGAAATGGGATGGTGCTATTCTTTACGTCCGGCACCAAACGGAACACTGTTACCGTTGTATGTGATACACCGTTGTAACTGTAGTTTAAGGCTCGTACAGACTGGTGCGATATCGTGGACGCGACGCGACACTAGTAGCACAATTTCTTTGTCGGTGCCTGTCGCGCCCGCGATATCGCGTGAGTCTGTAAGAGCCTTTACTCTAACACGTTTAATCAAAATTGCTTTAATAAAACTACAATACAACCATCTACCGTCTCTATAACAACCGTTCCTATCCTAATGATATGAAATTACTATTCGTCAGCCACAATGTTCACACAAAAATGTCGGTAAAATAATAAGCGCATGTTTTATCACTTCCATTCCATTCTACGGACATGAATTTACGAATAATCCAGTACTCGTAGCATATTCACATAAAGCTAAGGAATTTACATTGGAGTGTCTTCTGTACTTTTTACTACCATGACGTCAGTTAAAGGGGCAAGTGGAACGTTTATTGGGCAGTTACCGAGATTCAATAAGGAATATTGGCTCTATTTTATTAACGACAGTTTCTGCTGTCTACTTTCTGGGTCTTGGGAGGTCGGGGTCGTTGTTAAGTAAGTGGATAACCGTTTTCATTAGCATTCTTTAAAGTGATTTTGTGATGGGGAAATCGTTTTTGTGGAAAATTCTGAATAGAATAGAGGAGAATATTCTTTACTATGTATATACCACGGAGTACCGTGTGGTGCCGGACGTATAGAATTTTAAATTTTTTCATTCTCTTTCTTCCCGTGGGTGTCGTAAAAGGCGAAAAAGGGACTTACTAGAGAATGGGCAGCAGCGTTCTCTATGCATTTTAACACCATACTGCAATCGCCAACCTACCTGCCAAGCGTGGCGATTAAGGCAAACCCTTGGGGGTACAGGCCTACGTCCAGTAGTCGACGTCTTTGGGCTGAAATTATGTATACCATAAAAACTACAGAGGGGCTTATGGATAAGTAATAGCAGCCACACGGGCCAACCGATCAGGTTAAGCTACGCTTGCCGCGGTTGGTCCGAGGATGGGTAACCATCTTTACATACCAAGACCCTCCGTGCCTTGGAAAGCACGTTCAGTCGTTGGTCCCGGCTGTCTTTCGTCGTTACGGGTCGTCGGAAGCCCGAAAGTCTGACAACCAGTCTTGCCAAGGGGTATCGTATTACCCAGTAACTGGGTTGTGGAGGTCAGATAGCTGTCGCTTCATTTAGAATACTGGTATTCAGCTGCATTTGATTAGACTGAAAGCCGACCCCAAAATTGTTGGGAAAAGACTAGGCAGATGAGGATACATATTACAGATATAATTTTGAAATTTTTCGTAGGTTGACATAATGGGCGGGTTTTTAAATACAACCTTTTGATGGATTTAAAGGGACAAAGAGGGACAAGTTAGTAGGTACTTACTGCCGTCACTAGACCTTGTCTGCCGCTGCGGTTCTGTGCTCTGCGGCCTGGTAGAATTATAACTAAAATATAACTGTTTGCCGTCCTAAGAAGCTGTCTGCCGCTGCGGTTCTGTGCTCTGCGGCCTGGTAGAATTATAACTAAAATGGAACTATTCTACCGTAGTATATTTTATACTAGCACGGGGAATAGAGTGAATCAGTTCCGTTCGAACAACCATAATACGAGGGCGACACTGAAAGTTTTTAGAACTGGCCACTTGTAAACGATATAATATTTTATTTTATTAATAATCAATGTTTTTTAACACTACAAACAGCTATCAAAGAAAAGTCCTAGATAGAAAATCATTTACACATTTACAATTAACAAGAACAAAAAAGATATTATGAAAGTGAGAATTTAATTTGTGTGTTCTTTATCACGTCGTTTAATGGCGCTGCCCAGTCTTGCCAGCTTAAACTAAAATTGTGTTCGGAATTATAATACTTACCAACAAAGTTTCGTTATTATCGTGTTGTGGAAAGTTAGGCTTCAACTTGTTGATACATAGCAACGATGGCTTTTAAATGTTCAACACGTGATGTCCACTTTTGCTATTATACCATTTAATTTGGTCCTTTTCACTCCAAAAGTAAATTAGGTAGGTAAAAACTGACTAGGTAACACCTTAAAAGCTTCTACATACTGGCGCGACACAGAGGCCCCGCGTGTCGCGCGACGAGCGGTGCCTTTGTGTCGCGTCTCGAGTCGCGTTGGCCTGTAGAAGTCTTAAAATTCTGACATTTCACCTTCTCTTTGTTTTGTTTCTCTGGTTCTGTTTTCATTTAAAACAATAATAAAGATGAGATTTATAAGGCATATATACAGGAAAAAAAAATTACCAGTGCACAAATTTTGTTTGGTGGTTCAATAACAGTAATAGAACACATTTCCATATTGATTCAATATTTTTTTATTATTCCCGACTTGATATCCTAATAAAATACCTAAACACCTACAAATCGCAAATCGAGCGAACGCACAGCTGTTTAGGTACCTTTGCGCCATCGCCGCCGGCCGGCAAGTCACCATAAAACCAATTTCAAAGTAAACATATTTCGTTAACGTTCTTTATATTTTTGTAATAAGTTTAATTTGTCAAAATTTGCGCACTTTCCTGTATATTAGTTCAAAACATACCTACAAAATATGTTAAATACTAACGGACAACAAAAATCAGTTTCATAAACAGTCACTTTAATAAACACAATAATAAATTGTGTTTATTAAAGTGACTATCAGCATCATAATCATCCACATCCTCTTTGGGAAACATTAATTTGCTCGCAAGACGAAGACTTTTAGTTGGGTTGGTAAGCTGAAAGCCGTCCACCCGTCCACCAAATAATTCAGAAAGTAAGGATGTGGGTCATACTTGGCTGCAAGATTGAAAAATAAATATACACATACATACTTAAACTCCTTCTTCCCATCGGGGTAGGCAGAAACTACAGTACCATCTGCTACGTTACTTACATACTCCTTCTGCTTCGTTTACCTTCATACATGCCCGCCGCGCGCCGGTAGCAAGTACTACGCACCGGAATATAATTTAAAAGCAAAAAATCCAGGAACTCAAAAATATTAGTAGGGTAACACTTTGGGTATGTTATTTTAGTTTCCAAATACCTACACGAGTTTTCAAAGATACGAACTGCCTACATGAAAATTATGCAAACTCAAGTTTTGATTTGGCAGCGCGCATCACCGCATCCAGCAAAGTTATTTTAAGCAGAGCAATGGTAGGTACCATTGCTCTGCTTAAAATAACTTTGCTTAGTAAGCTGAAAATAGAAGGATTCTGGTATTCTAACGATGTCTAATATTCGACTTGGTGTCAGAGCGAGATTATCAAGGGAATATAAATTTATAAAAAAAATGTTTCACCCTTAGTTTGGCAAGCTCTTTTGCTAAAGAAGCGAATCCTGCGCAGGATTCGCTCGAGTCAAGGCTTTTATTTTTTTTTTGTTTTTTAAAAACGTTGGCCCACACTAGGAAGTTCTCCTGTAATGTGGGTGCGTTTACAAACATTTAAACTCACATACACAAACAGCCAAACCCGGAACAACTACTTGTAAGTCATACAAATATTTGTTCCATGCGGGAATCGAACCCGCGACACGCAGCGCAGCAGTCAATCGCTTAACCACAGCGCAAACCGTGTCGTCAAAATGCCGTTCTAAATACCGGCCCGACTCGCGACGCGACACAATGGCCCCGTTCGTCGCGCGACACACTTAGTGTCGCGTCACTCGTCGCGCTGGTCTGTAGAAGCCTTTATCCGTTCGTGCCGATTGTGTCAACTAATATGTATAATAAGGAGGTGTTCGAACTGACGGGAACAGTCGCGTCCCGCGCGGGATTCGACAAATGTTTTTTTTTGTTTGGCATCTCGCATGTCAACCTAGGAGGTATAGTTACCGGCACGGATCTTGAGCGCTCGGCGGTAGAGTGGGTATCACTTTGCGCATCGTACATTTAAGGCAAAATAAACCGCACACCCATGTTGTTGTGTTGACGCGCGACGAGCCATTCACTGTACGACAATATATATACTCCGCTCCCGCGCCCCCGTGCCGATAATTATATTACCGCGCCGGTCAGCGCTCAAGATCCGTGCCGATAATATTATAGTCGTCTGTTTTACCGGGCTGTCCAGTGGGTGCCTCAATAATTAAGGCCTTTAGCCAGGGCATAAGACTTACATACTAAGCGACTACACGCTAAGGGCACGCCCTGTGGGGTACGGACCTCGGTTTAGGGCGCCGCTGCGGTAGGATAGCAAAAGACAGGCTGGATCGGATTAATATTATTATTATTAGGGGAATTTAACGCTACAGGCTCAGCGGCGCAGGCTGGCTCGTGCAAGGGTCGGGGCGGGGATGGACGGGGACGTCGCGGCGGGCCTCGGCGGCGAGGTGGAATTACCTCAGTGTGGCCAGCGCTTAAGTTCTTTCAATAACCCATCATCGGTGTGTGTGTAAGTGTAACACAGAGAAGTAAGTTATGAAAGTCGACTTATGAAACCTTTTCAGATAAAGTAAAGTAGGTAGGGTAAGTACCTACCTACCTCGGCCAAGGGATCCGTCATATACATACTTAAGACGCAGATATATGCCAGTGACCTTGAGTGGTTAGCTTGCGTGTTCTGTACTGAGCTCACGCAACGCGTCGTCCGTTCAGCCAGTAATAGGACTCGCCCATCAAGGAGCGCTGTCCCCAATTTGACGCATTATTAATTTATTATACACAAAACAAAAGGTATTTTAATAAAACGCGAACACTAAAAGAACAAGAATTAAATTATCTTTAAATTGGTGAAGGTTTCAGAAAAATATGCTTGGTAGATTTTGCGCCATTCTCAGTTTTTTATCCGTGTTTGACATAACTTTAAAAATTAATTTCACTATGGAATATAAACATAATCTAAAATATTCACATATTAAATTATTGAAAAAATGCTCTAATTTAACATATATATTTTTCAAATCATTAACACTACTCGTTTAGACGTGATCTTCAGTATAAAATCATTAAAAGTCAGTTATCGTCGCCTTAATGACGTGTTGTTGTTGGCTTAGGCGACATCTAATTCGGTACCTTCTGGTTTACCTAGCGCAAAAACAAATTGCAACCTTATATTGTCATAATTTTTAATCATTAACGAGGTTTCACACAAGAATGCGGTTCATTATCGCATCTTTATAATTATCCAGATAGCAGATCAGGTTTCTGCAATTTTTTTTAATTAAAATGTTCACTAAAATAATCTGCTGTTTGTGTACCTAACAAAATTAATGGAACAGCTGATTCTTTTTGTGAATGGATTTCATTAAATTTTTGTATATATGGTCAAAGTATATACAACATTCGTTTTTGTTTATACTAAACCCGAAAAGGGGTCATTGTACTCATCATTTTGAACATTTTTTTCTATGGGACTGTGGAGGTATGTAATAGTCCCTACAGGACCAAATATGAAATTGCGAAAAAAAAATCAGCTGTTCCCTACATTTGTGTTCACTTAAATCGACAAAATGTATGGAACGATTTCAAGGTTGGTCCCATAGCAAAAATTGTTCAAAATGATGAGTACAATGACCCCTTTTCGGGTTTAGTATAAACAAAAACTATTGTTGTATATACCATGTGGTTTTGGTTGGAATTGCTATCTGGGTATTGTCTTATGGTGTAGCGGGATAATTGCGTAACACACAATAGCTTTAATTTTGACAGTTCTACAACATTCATTGCGTTATGTACGTTGTTGAGCAGACAAATTTTTCGAACATATGAAGCAATGGATTAGAAATATCCTTCAAAATAATTCAGGTTGTGATAGATATGTGTTACGCAATCAAAGTGCTGATTGGTGAAACGTAACATGAAATGCAATACAAATTAGCCGTCCTAATTTATATAAGGCCTGAAACTACGTTAAGCGGGCACCCGCGCGGTTTCATACAAAAGTGCTCCGTCGCGGGGACCCGCGCGGGCGTCCGTCACGGGGAGGCTCGCCCCGCACCCACGCAACGGGGCCCGCCTCCGTGCGACGGAACCCGCCGCGGGGGCACGCGCGGTGGCCGCCAGCGGACCGGTAACACGACACGCTTTTGTCTTGTTCAGTCAATATTAAGTATATATTAAGTTCTCCATCGACACGAATATACATGTACACCGTTAAAATTGAACTAGCGACACTGCGCAAATAAAATAATCCGGTCTCCGCGACGGGGATCGTCGCGTTCTCACGGAGCCCACTCGCGTGTTCACGCGCGTAGACACGCGACGGTTGCCCGGCGCGGGCGCCCGCTTAACGCAGTTTCAAGCCTAACGGCGCAGGATAGCCTTTACCAGAAGTGATTATTGTATTAGTTGTTCAACAGCTCTCGGTAGAAAAGTAGTATATTTTTCTTGTTCTTTGTTCAGCAGTTTCAATGTCATCAGGATTGTGCCGGAATATAGCAGTTCGTCTTGGACGTGGTACGACAGCGGCTCCCCCTCACAGAACACATATACTCCTAACGGAGCTCCCCCTCACAGAGTACTTTTTTATATATGGTTCCCCTGACATCATCTTCTGTCATCAGAAGACAGCCGCCACGTAACCATTGATGCGACGCTCTGCTAGAGTGACTGTCAGCAGCCAAGCATCTTATCCGACCTTTTCGGTGATTCCAGTAACTTCGTAACAAAACTAGACGGCGGCATTTACAACACTAGGCGAAAATTTTCCAACGTGTGTTAGGTACGTTAAATGTTGCGTTTCACGAATCTGTGAGACATTTTTCTCCAAAGTCGGATTAATCAATTGTATCTAAACGTAAGCAATACGAGCCGACTTCTCAGATTTGACATGACCTTATTACTTGATAGATTAAACTATTCCATTTTCCTGGAGCCCTCGGTTCTTTTCACATACGAATCAGATAATATGTTGTCATTTTTGTTCTAATTTTGTCGCATTTCAGCGTGACCTTTGTTTATATTTAGTTTTCCGCCTTTGTTTTAGTTATTAGCAGTCGACGATTTTAGTATTTCCGGGATAACAAGTATCCTGTATTCTTCTATTTAAACCTTTATCGAAATCGGTTCCATAGTTCCCTCTGTAACAAAAAGACCTAATTTCGTATACTTATATTTCACTCTACCTTTTGTCCCCGGCCTCGCCCACGTGGTGGTCGGAAATTCGAAAGGACGGCGCAGCAAGTGGCGCCACACCGTTTTGTTTCGAAGTTACTGGAATCACTGAAAAGGTCGGATAAGACTGACACTGGCCGCTGACAGTCACTGTAGCAGAGCGTCTTCTGATGACAGAAGATGATGGCAGGGATGCCGCTCAAAAACTTCTCTGCACAGAGTCATCATCATCATCATTTCAGCCAAAAGACGTCCACTGCTGGACATAGGCCTCCCCCAAACACCTCCACTTCTACCGGTCTGTGCTTCCCACATCCAGCAGATACCTGCAGCCTTCACAAGGTCATCGGTCCACCCTGCAGGAGGCCTTCCAACGCTACGTCTTCCGGAACGCAGTCGCCACTCCAGAACCTTTCGGCCCCATCGGCCATCAGTTCTGCGAGCAATGTGCCCTGCCCACTGCCACTTAAGCTTGGCAATTCTTCTGCACAGAGTACTTTTACTTTATAGGGTTCTCTGTGGAGCCGCTGTCGTCCACGAAGAGCTGCTATATTCCAGCACAAACCTGGTGATATTGAAGCTGTTGAACCACTAATACAATGATCACTACTGGTAAAGGCTATCCTGCGCCGTTATATATTTAATTTATTCTAATTCGGGTGACCACTGAAAATCAGCGCTCTGCTGTGGGTCCCCCCATAGCACAGCATCATGCTGAGTGCAAGCCTTCTTGTCACAGTCATGACGTGCAGCTTCCGACTATTTGTTGGTTTGTTATAGTACTTAGATCTGTTTTGTGTAACCTTCGAGTTTATTACTTATTATGTTTTCGTACGCACGTTTTTTCTGTGACATATAAAATTATTTTGCTTTCTTTCTTACTAATTCTTTTTCTTCTTTTCGAGTCGATGCAAAAGTGAAAAAAACAATAATATGAAGTTGGGCCCAGTAGGTGGCCCCGTCAATCGCGGCATCTATTGCGTTTTTCAGGTCCTCAGAGGTGCAGATGTATGGGTACTTTGGACACTCCAACATATAATGAGTCATTCATTCATTCTAATACAAGTGGATAACTCCTGTCTAAGAATAACATATCATACAAGAGTCTGTGATACAAATAATATATTATGTAGGATCGTGAGGATTTACTCCGTTAGATTCAGACATCATGTGGGTAGAAGATGGGTTTCGTGCAATGAAAACACACTGGGTACGATACACTGCGTTTATTGAATTGACAAATTTCAACATTTATATCTGTTACTTTGATGGTGTACTTATTAAAGAGTATTCTATTCTATTGACACAATCACTACAAATTATAATCACCACAATAACTAAGCACAACGAATGGAGTACAGTTCCGCGACGTCTTAACTCCAATGCGATCAGACACTGAATGTCCTCCACACCATCGGCTCAAAACATCACGACTTTGTAGAAGCGCGCTGTAGGTGTGGCTAGATCACGTGATGTCGCCAGTGGCGCGGTTGCGATTCGTTTCGTGTCCATACTAATGACCGGATCCGACATATATGTATAATAATAAAACATAGCTGGCTGTCTCACTAGAGATGCACCTGTTACAATAAACTATTAAAAAAGTTGTCAGTAAACAATACTCGATTACTCAACCGATTCCTGAATCGATTCCTCGAATTACTCGTTTGAGTTTTTTCAGATTGCTGAATGAATGACGGGAAAATAGACGGATGGACGGAAATGTTTGCAGCTGTTATTTATATCTGAGATGGAATCTTTATGCAAATATATCGGTCGTTATGAAAGTCATGATAATAGGATTCAGTTTATTCTTCCTTTTTTTGTTGAATATTGGACCTTGCGACGTTTTCATAAGGCATTATAAGTTAGTGTAGATTCTTTACTGGTCCGCACGTTAGTAATTGCCTGGAGTCTTTCCCCCTTATTCCAAAACAAGGTTTATCTTCAGACCCAGGTTTAAAACATGGAGCCATTATTGAATTTCGAACTTTATCCCGACAATGGTAAAGTTCCTAAACAAAAACTGACAACTTAGTACCGAACTAAGTTTTCGGTTTTGTGTAAAGAACGGTATTTCAATCACTGTTACGTTCTTATTACAAAAACTGGCTCCATGGTATAACCCCTGTCAAAAAATAAATCTTGTTTTGTAATAAGGCGGTTTGTGTCTAGCTAGCCATTTGCATCGGGGGTTGTTACCCTAAGACTCGCCTCTAGTCTGAAGAATTGTACTTTATATCTATGCTTACTGAGAAACAAGCCTTCGGGGCTTTTAATTTTTCATACTATTGTATAGAATCAAGTTCTTTTAACTTAAAAAACAGCTGTGCTGCTGCAATGGGGAGTTTGTTGCGCCTGTTCTTCTCAGCTAAAGTAGTAGGAAGTTTATTTTTATTATAATGATAGTAATGTTCTTTATTGTTCTCTCATAATCACAAATATTGTACAAAGTTAAGGAAACACTTACTATGTACACTTTTTTTTTTTGGTTGGGAAATTATCAAATAACTTTTCCCGCTCTGGGCGGAGCGGGAGGATGTGTCAGACTTTTACTGACTAAAACCCACCCGTGTTCCTTCCGTTGCCTGTGTGCCAGGGCCACGATATCCCTTTCGGACAGACTCGCAACCCTGGCAGGCATTGGTCCTAACGGACCCCGTCAGTTGGTGCTGACATCTCTTTGAGGCGCGCGTGGAACACAACGCGCCGTTGATCCGGGCCTGGTCCTTATCGGACGGAGAGCTACCCATCGCTCACCGTCCGCGAGCCCACGCCTACGGTGGTCGGAAATCGGCTTGCGACTCCCGACGCCCGGGGCGTCTCCTGCGGCGACTAGGGGTGCGAGGACGCGAACCTTGCCTCTCCCTCACGCGTTCCGCCTCCTCCTTCGCGAGCATTACTGCTTCACAGATCGAGGTGACGGCCTTCCATGCACTCTCGTTCCGAACCATGGCCTCAACCAGGGCCGGACGCGAGAGATTGCCGCCGCCGGTCACCTCCGTGAGGACACGGTGGTGCTCCACCCAAGCCGGGCAGACCTCCACCATATGCTCCACCGTGTCCTCCGGGCGATCCACACAGTGGTGATTACCTACTAAGTACACTTGTATTACAGATAAGGAAGTGGTGAGTGGCGGGCATTTTGGGGGACTGTCTTATTTAATTTTAACGTTCAAAAAGGGCTGATTATTAGTCTAATTTGAATAAATGACTTTTGATTTTAATTCATTTTCATCAGTAAAAGTTTTCGGCTGCGAGCTAATAATAAATAATGACGCCGTTGGAGGGACCTACCGCGAGATTGCTGACCCTGTAACACCCTTAAATAAAAATTACGATATTATAAATTATCCGTCCCCAATAAATGTCTTACTTATTTCGTAGTTAGCAGCAAATAAACCCAACTAAGGAGGTAACGGAGAAAGCAGTCCGCGGTGGAAGCAATATAATAAACTACCATTATGTTTGTTCTTTGTATCTCCAGGAGAAGTTTGTTACTATGCAACTTTACGAGTATGTAATACTACTTCCAGTTTATAAGCTTGTAATTAAAACCTCAAAGCTGGGAACTGTGCTCATGCATGGAGTTTGGAACAACGGAAATATATATGCGATTTACAAGTACGTGTTTATTAGTTGAGTCATAAACTTGCACAGTGTCGGTACTACGCTTTGGAATGAGAAATTGCTTCATTCATCTTTCTAACTGACCGACCCCTTGACAATTCAAAAGAGTCTGTAATTGGTTTATTTTTGAAATAAATTCTTAGTTTGAGTGTAACGTTGTATGAAGGTACTGTAGATAATTTAATGTTTAGTAATTACCTTCACTATCATTATCAATGATAAGGATATGAGGAAGAGAACCGAAGTTACCGACATAGCCTGCAGAGTAAGCAAGCTGAAGTAGCAGTGGGCTGGCCATGTTTGTCGAAGGACCGATGGCCGGTGGAGCAGATGAGTCCTGGAGTGGAGTCAGTTAGATGGACCGACGACCTTAAAAACGTGGCTAGGACAGACTGGATGCGGAAGGCGGAGGATAGGGTGTTGTGGCGCAGCCTGGGAGAGGCCTATGTTCAGCAGTGGGCTGCTATAGGCTGAGTTGATTGATTGATTGATCATTATCAATTGTCTATTTGTGAGTTAAGGTAATCACAGAATTTAAAATAAATGTCATAAAAATAATAAATTATACAATTAAAATAGCAACCTGTTTGATTTTGTCTAGACTCTAGATTGTCCTATGGAGCAGGACCAGCATGTTTCCAGGCATTCTTATCTTGTATATAAACCTCTAATTTGTAATATGCTTGTTTACAAAGTGTTCTTTTAATATGAGTTTTAAATTTTCTTTCATTTAGTTGCAATATATCACAAGGTATTTTGTTGTAACATTTAACAAAGTACCCCATAAAAGATGTATGTACTTTAGATAACCTGAAAAATTTTTGATCTATTTTGTCTTTATTTCTAGTATTAAAATTATGTCTATCACTCATTTTATTAAAAAGATGTAGATTTTTCCTTACTTACATAATATTTTCATAAATGAATTGGCAAGGTACCGTCATAATATTAATATTTTTAAATAGTTCCCTAAGAGATTCGTGGCGACTTAGATTATAAATTGCTCTGACAGCTCTCTTTTGCAAAATAAAGATGGACTCAATGTCAGCAGCAAGACCCCACAGTAAAATGCCGTACGACATAATGCTGTGGAAGTAGCTAAAATAGACCAAACGCGCGGTTTCTACATCTGTTAACTGTCTTATCTTTCTAACAGCATAAGCTGCCGAGCTTAGCCGCCCCGCAAGAGATGTTATATGTCACATCATACACATCATAAGCGACTACTGTAAGGCTTGGTTACACATCATAAGCGACTACTGTAAGGCTTGGTTACACATCATAAGCGACTACTGTAAGGCTCGTTTGTTGTTTTAAACACGTTTTGTATTATCCCGTAGAAAGCAATATACTCTGACTTTGCTCAAGTATCATCAAATTCAAACATTTTACACCTACATGGGGCAAATGATGGATATGTATAAAAGAAAAATAGATATATTTGTCGTCACAGAAACACGTGCATAGAAAAAGCAAAATAACTCGAAAAATAATAAAAATAATAAAAACAAAACAGATCTAATATAATACACGCGCAAAATCAGATGTTACATTTTTCTTGCAGCATTTCAAATGAGAACCACTTCGGTTGCTTGGCTTCTGTGGTACCTATATGTTCAACAGGGTGGCCTTGATCTCATCGGTCGGGAAAGTAGCCAGCTTGGCTGAGGAGACTCTTCGTAATCGATACGCGTAGAGACAAGCTGTCTAATTCTGGGCTCTGAAAACAACCATGGTAGATCTTAACTATGTACCAATCGCGAGAGCTTACTTACTTATGTATTTAACGAGAGCAGGTCACATTTGTTTTGTAGTTAAGAAGTGCCTGACTATAATGTCCCTATTATATTACAAGTATTATATTTCTTACTTTAATTTATTGTGAATTTGAGCACTATGTGGGTCATTTTTTTTTCTTTTTAATAGTTTCTTTCTTTTTTCCTGGCATTTTGAGCACTTTATGCGGCCTACCCAAATATCCTTTCTTTGGTATTGTTCGTCGAGTCGTTGAGCTTCATATGTCTTATTTGAGCTGCACGATTACTGACAAATGCTTGCACTGGTTGGACACGTCTACTCAAATTTGTGTGGTTCTTTCCTCAAAAGACCATTTCAGACACGGATTTACATGGTCCTCACATGATCTGACCAAGATTATGTCTGGACTTTAAAAGAGACTTTGACCCCTGAGTTTGTTTCGCCATTTCTTTTCAGGGGTAGTCAGTTATGAAATGTCTTAATTTTTAAAAGTGATTCCGATATCCTATTTACAAAATAAACGTTTTCATTTCATTTCATAATAAATTATTTTCTTGTGATCTATCTAAGACATTATGAAAGCTTCAATTTCTTTTGGCTCTTCGTGGACGGCTATTAATCCAAAAAGATTTAGTGATATTTTTTAATAAAACTGGGCTAGACTTTAATACTACTAATAATTCTGACCGTTTGGTTTGGACTTAAAAGAATAGCACCATCCCATTTCTTCCCGCGGGTGTCGTAAAAGACGACTAAGGGACTTACTAGAGAATGGGCAGGAACGTATTTGAATATCGAAGATTAAAATACCTACTGTTAAAATATCGATGTTCGAAAACCGAAAATTAAAATAACGAAAGTTTATAGTATCGAATGGTTAAATAACCTACGTCCAATATATCTAAAATCTAAATATCTACAAAAATTACATCGAAAGATCCAAATATCGAAATACAGATTATCGAATGTCCTAAATATCGAAGTACAAACTATCGAAAGTCCTAAATATCGATGGGTACATATATTATTTGAACATCTAAAATTAATATACCTACGTGTAAAAATGGGTTAATTTTCAACATTTAATACATTCATTAATTCATCCTAAAAATACGTACAAGTTAAAATATCGAACAAATTTTGATATAAGTAGTATGAGTGGAAAAAGATTGCTTCTGCAACGTCTCCGGCGCTACGGGAAGTGCAACCCCTTCGCCCTTGCGTAAGAAAGGATAGGGGCGGGGGTTGCCCTCCCTTCGCGCCTCCGGATTTTTATATACACTCTAGGGGTAACAGCCAAAAGACTAAGTAAATTCGGGTGCCCCAATTCGGTTTTAGAACAATTTCGACCTATTTTATCCATGAAAATCAGTGTCTAGTGTACAAGCATAGGTCAATCGTGAAGGTATTATTTAGGTCTTTAACCGGTTATTAAAATATTTTCCTGAAAGTCAATATGTTGTGCTACTAAAGTTAGTGACAGAAACGTATTGCTGCAAAACCGACTCCACGTAGTCTTGTCTGCCCTACCCCTAGAGTGTAATTTAGAATCGCGTAGGCGCAGAGGGGCGAGGCAGCCCGCGAGCTGAGGAGCAGGTGGTTTTAACACCCGCCGCCGCAGCTGAGGCTGGCTGGTGAAGTCGGCCAACAAGCCGAAGCTGCGGTGGTGAGCGTTTAGACCATCTGCGACGTTAAGCTCGCGTGGGACTGCCGGAGCCCTGCAGCGCCGGAGCCGTGACCATACCATGCCCTACCGTGACCATGCCATGCCAAACCATGCTTGCTTGCATGTTGCATGCTTGTTTGCTAGATGGTAATCAGTTACTAGGTGGGTTACAAAAAAACCTACATTTATGAATACAGTCATACTGCCTATAATTTTTTTTTTCGGTATTTCAGCTCGTAGGTATTTTTAACGTAGATATTATGAACTTAGATGTATTAAATGTTGATATTTTGAACTTAGGCATAATGTCATTCGATATTTTAATCATTCGGCATTTCAATCTTCGACGTTTTAAGCGTAGGTATAGCAATTTTCGACATTTCGATATAATCGATATTTAAATTTTCGATGTTGTGAACATTGGTATTTTAAGCGTAGGTATTTTAATCTTCGATATTCAAATATGTACCCGAATGGGCAGCAGCGTTCTCTATGCATTTTAACACCATTCTGCGATCGCCAACCCGCATGCCAAGCGTGGCGATTATGGCAAACCCCCCCTTTAGGGGATGCCTAAGTCCAGCAGTGGACGTCTTTCGGCTGAAATGATGATGATGAATGATGAATAATTCTGGATATTGCCCGAAATACTGGGCCAGACCTGACATAGTAATGACGATTAGCAGAATATCTGAATTCTGACATAATAGTGGCGACTCATAGTAATATACTCACAGTAATAATACTCATAGTAATAATATACTGCAGCATGAAAGTAGAATAAATGCTGTGGAAATGCGTTCCTTGCGAAGCATGGCTGGCGTGACTATCTGAATGATAGGCTGAAAAATGAGGTGATAAGGCAACGGTGCAGTTTAAAAGAAGATGTAGTCACAAAAATTTAAAGAGTATGCTTAGATGGTTTTTGATCATGTTGAGAGGATGAGTGAAAGGCGACTAACACAAGGTATTTATAAAGCAGAGGTGAGTGGAAACACCGGGAGGGGACGCCCTAGGAGGACATATAGTGACCAAATTGGTGATGTTCTTCAGAAAGGTCAGGTGCGTAGTACTTGCGTGCATGCATGCAGTACATGCGTGTATAACCAGATGTATGAACGTAGGCGAAGCAAAAGGAGTATGTAAGGAGCGTAGCAGGTGGCGTTCTATAGTTTCTGCCTACCACCATGGGAAGAAGGCGTAAGGTTATGTATGTGTATGTGTATAATATACTGTGCGGTAATATTTCGTGGGACCGTACATCGCGTGATATGATTCGTGTTGCTGTAATCGCCTAGGGTGCAATCTGTATCGATTTGTATGACCAAATCGATGTCTCGTTTTGTGAAAATTATGTCTCGGTAGGTACAGTTTTTAGCCGACTACGGCAAAGCCAAAGGAGGGTTATGATTTTTACAGGCTATGTATGTATGTTTATCTGTTCCCACATAACTCCTAAACCACTATAAGTCTTATTTTGATGAATGATTCTACGTCATGTTATTCCGCGGGTTCTAGGCTATAAGGCGTCACATAAATCCAAAATGGCGGCTTTTATAGCGCATGCAAATTAATACAGTTTTTTTTAAGGTTAATAATTATATTTTAAGTCACTCGTAAGGGCCTCAATTACAATCATTAAGGCTCTTACGAGTGACTCCGGCTATAGGAAAACCAAAAAAAAATATCGATGTCTTTTTAGTTGGCATTTTTGTCGTAGTTCGCTTTTTCGTAAGTGTTAATTACAAATGTCTTTGCACGAATGTAATGTGAATATGTTATTCAGATTCTATACATTGAGTTTTTTCAAATATTTTACTTCATTCAAATGATAATTCACTTTCGCACGCTTTATAAATTGTTTCAAATAGTGTGACGTCAACTGGGTGTTCACCAATTAGGGACATGTCACGCTTTTAGATAGACTAATACATAACGTTAGTGTTGATGTCCGTACATAAACTGAATTCGCGACAGCTGGTGATTCTAATATAGACACAATGTATAATAACAAAATAATAATGTAGGAAGGTGAATAGAACACATTACATGTCATGTATATAGCTAATAGGTATTTGGACGCAACCCAAGTGACTAACGACTGATATTTGAATGAAATACCACGACTATTTGCGTAAAGTAGATTTAGAAGGGAAAATGGAAACAATTTCATGGTTGGAGTCATCGTGACCGCTGAAATTACTTCTTATTTGAAGTGAATATATTTTATTCTCCGTCGAAAGTCTGACAATCAGTCCAAGGGGTATCGTGTTACCCAGTAACTGGGTTGTGCAGGTCAGATAGTCGATCCATGTACTGGTATTCAGATGCATCCGGTTAGACTGGAAGCCGACCCCAACATAGTTGGGAAAAGGCATTTTTTTTTTGTTTTTTGTTGAATTTAATTTATTTACCAAAATAAGAACACGCGTATTACAAAATTTAATAATAACAATATACACTAAATTATGGCTAAAGTTTGTAATATACAAAATTTGGGACTATCTGCATCCGAACTAGGTGGCAGACCCGTATCTGGGATTACAGTTGATTCCCATAAATAAATTATGAACAATTAGTAGCCATGTTTAGGCAGATCATTATATTTTATTCTCTGTCCTGTTTGTTGCAGCTGAACAAGTACTAGCTAGAATTTAATCATATAAATATTTACGTATGAATAATATTTTTGTCCGTATGGTGCCAGACGTAAATAATAGCACCACCCCATTTCTTCCCGTGGGTGTCGTAAAAGGCGACTAAGGGAATTGCTAGAGAATGGGCAGCAGCGTTCCCTATACATTTTAACACCATACTGCGATTGCCAACCCGCATGCCAAGCGTGGCGATTATGGCTACCACCCGTCCTTTTGGCGGAGGCCTATGTCTTGCATTGGACGGCTTTCGGCTGAAATGATGATGATGAATATTTTTGAGGAAGCCGGTATTGACATTCAACATTTTAGGTAGTTGTAAAAAAAGCACTTTATAAAAAATATTAACCAGGGTCTCAAAGAGTGTGGAAATAATAAACGAAGAACCAAGGTAACCGACATATCCCAAAGAGTTTGGGCATAGCACATTGCTTGAAAAACAGATGGCCGATGGCGCCGAAAGGTTCTGGAGTGGCGACCGCTTACCGGAAGACTTAGCGGTGGAAAGCCTCTCACGAGGTGGAACGATGACCTTGTGAAGTCCGCAGGAATCGGCTGGATGCGAGCAGCCCAGAACCAGTCGATGTGGCGTTTCAATTTGGGGACGCCTATATCCAGCAGTGGACGTGTTTCCGTTGAAATGATGCTAATGAAAATAAATGAGATATAATTGATTGCCATTGAGGCATTAAACAGTGCATAAAATAAAATAAAAGTAAAGCCTTTTCATATCGGTAATAAGTCATCGCTAAAAGATAGCTAGTCTTTTAGCGATGACTGTAGGTATTAAAGTAATTTCACGCCTCACTGAACTTTGCAACTCCGAATAATGTTAAAAGCAAAATGGAGAAATTGTTTTTTTATCGACACCGCTTATGAAGCAAAATTGTACAATACCCCAGCATAAATATGACACACTAAGCTTTAACTTCAATGTGCACATCTTTATACATCGTTCTCACATGTATAATATCAAAATGAATGAAGTAACTAATATTTTGATACAAAAGATTGTCTGGTGTTCTCCATAGGAACCTACTACGCATATGAAATAGGCAACTCAAAGCATTTATTTCCAATAAACACAAGGTTTGTAATATGTGAGCACCATGTACCTATCACATAATTAATTTATCTGTCATTGCTTCATTATTAATTCTTTTTACCTATTGTGGTATAGTAATTTTATTCTAGGTGCATCGTCTTCACATATAATATATAATTGATGTACCTATACAAAATATTGTAAAACATTTTAAAAGAATACGACGATAATACGAAGCTACCTTTTGGAAGGGCCGACTAGAATCAATTCTATTTTCTTTGTAAATTTTGACGTACAAAAGTGCCATTTGACTTTGACTTTTGAACTGTCCAGGCGTCGTCGCTCGGTCAGTCACAATTAAATGCTTTTGAGTTTGAGTTTCGAAAGTGACTGTTACACAGAAGTTAGTGACAGAGATGATGTTTTACAAAGCTGATTTTTTACCTAAACTCGAAATGACATTAGGGTAGAATACCATTGTCATTAGGTACATTCTGACATTAGGGTAGAGTCAGTGCCGTTACTAGCCTCGTAAGTGCCCGGTGCGAGCTTCTGTATCTGTGCCTTTGAAAAATGTCCTAATCTTATCTGACAATAAAATGGACAGTCTATGTAAATAAATATATAATTCATAAACAAAATTTCTCAAAAACTTTGTACAATTATGTATAAGTACTTATGTATAAAACAGAAAAAAAAAACGTTTATTCGAAAATATTTGGCAAAAGTAGAGCCTACCTAGTAAAGACTCACGCAGTGGCGGACTCGGGGAACCGGGCCGCGGTGTTGAAACTTTTTGCGTTTATACAGGGTTATTTTTAAAACATCAATAACCTCTTAGGGGGTCATTGTACTCATCATTACGATCAACTTTTACTGAAATCGCGAAAAAAAACCAGTACATTAATGTTCGAATAATTCGTTAAAATGTAGGGAACAGCTGATTGTGTTTTCGCGATTTCAGGTTTGGTGCCATAGTAAAAGTTGTTCATAATGATGAGTACAATGACCCCTTAATATGTTATAGATGAGAATCATCCTGTATTTAGCATACGTAGGGTGCCTCCCAACTACAAACTATCTATTATATTTCAGTAATTTGCTTGTAAGAAGAATAATACATCCTCTTTAAACTCTGTATACTGCTGATAGTAGGGCGCGTCAACTATACCCGTGTTACGCGATAAATAATAGGTAGATATTGTATGTATGTTACTAAATATCTCGCCCACCCCCCTCCAGGATCTGCGCTCTGTGCCTGGGCACCGCTGGCACCGCTCTAGTTACGGCACTGATTACGTACATTCTGACATTAGGGTAGAGTACCATAGTAATACCCATTAGTAGTAGTATACCATAGTAGTGTTACTAAGGGACTTACTAGAGAATGGACAGTAGCATTCTCTATGCATTTTAAAACCATACTGCGAGCGCCAACAACCACCCCCTTTGGGGTAGGCCAATGTCCAGCAGTGGTCGTCTTTCGGTTGAAATGACGACCATAGTAATTAGGTACATTCTTATATTTGGTTTTGGCTTATGTATAATGAAATGCTGTAATCTACATGTAGGTATTTTTCATATTGTTAAGGTACGCCATTACAATTCATCGTAACTATCTCAGTTTGTCCAGACTCCTGAATTTCAGCCAAAACTCTCAAGAGTAGCACGCCAGTTAATTTCTATTAAACTATTTAGTGTAATTTTAACTTTGATCTCCGTTCAGCAGCTGTGTACAGGGCCGGATCACCAACTGCTAGGTAAACTTTGAAAATGGAATACTTGGAGATCTATCACCTGTTTGGATTGAAGAACGATCGCCATTTGCTACGGATTTGATCTGTCATATAGATGATTATTTTTGTGTCAATTACTTCGGCATGAAAAATATACGATGCTTTGTGGTTAAAAATTTTGTAAAATGATTTAATTATTTAAAATAGTCATAGAAATAGGTCACAAAAATCCAGAGAAAGAAAAGAGGGGAATTAAAAAAATATTTACGACCGGTTTATCCATTCCTTGGATATTAATATTTTTATGACATTTCACATTCAGTTTACGGGTTATAAATATAATCGTTTTATGGGTAAATATTTTAATACATTTTATGGTTTCATATTCAGACTGCAGACAGGTGGTGTTAGCAATTTGGAAGGCCAAAATAGGTTTTATTAGGTACTTATCGACTCTGAAATGAAAGTAGGAGTAAACCAAAGATTTAAATCGCTAGATTTGCTCTCACTGTTTCTAGTGACGCGAAAAATACTCCATACTGAGACGAGTGTGCTCACACATTATTAAATCGTTTCCATGACAATCAAGTCAAGCCACTGCGCCACTGTGTGTGCATCAGAGGTGTCAAGACAAAACAGAAACGCGATAATTTTATGACGCGATCCTGCGTAGTAGACCAAATTCGGCCCTGTCCTAGCTATTTTATGAGATAGTGGAAAGTTAGTCCAAGTGAAATGACTTTAGTTGGCTATTTGTCGCCACGCTGAACAAAATGGCGGCTTTTCGGTAAATTAATGTTTATTATGATTAGTTTTTCTGAAGAAGTTGAGTTTTTCTTTTTATAAAGAACTTGAACAAGTTGTTTATTCGGTATTTACATCCTGCCTATGTGAGATCAGAAAAACTAATACTAAATAACGTTCTGGAAATTGGGTATGTATCTAACCTAATATTTTATTCATTTAAAACTTCTCTAATGAAGAAAAGCTTATTTGGTGTTGCTCCACAATTATATAATAAAATACCCGATGAAATAAAATGTATGCCACTGCAAAAGTTTAAAAAAACACTTAACGGGTTACTACTTGAAAGATGTTATTATACTCTAGATGAGTTTCTTAATGACGAATGTATATAATTATAATGCTGACATAAATTTTGATATTGTATAATAATACTTACTAATCTTTTGAATTTAATGGACTTAAAATTTTGACATGAAATGAAATTGACTCTGAATAAATTGTAATAAAATTTAATTTGCATGCTTGTGTTAATAAAATTAGGTAATGAAATACTGTATTATAATTTGTAATACATTAATCAGTGTAATTGAATAGTACTCACTTTAATTCTTCTTACTCATCAATCATTTGTATGTCAATATTGGCAAAACATAGCGCATTCCCTAATTTTTAAGATCTTTGTCTGTAATTATACCTGTTCCACAAATAAATTATTCTTATTCTTAAGTAACGTATGTTTATGGCAGTATTAGGTTATGCTTGCGAAGGAGGAGGCGGAACGCGTGAGGGAGAGGCAAGGGTCGCGCCCTCGCGCCCCTAGTCGCCGCAGGAGACGCCCCGGGCGTCGGGAGTCGCAAGCCGATTTCCGGCCACCGTAGGCGCGGGCTTGCGGACGGTGAGCGATGGGTATCTCACCGTCCGTTAAGGACCAGGGGGTCTACCCCCTAAGTCCGTTAACGAAGCATCGAGCCCGTCCGACAGTAGCCCGATACGTCGCAGTGAACCCTACTCCCTAATGATTTCGGATTCATCTGTTTCCAACGGAATCATAGACAATAGTAGACAATATTCGTGAACGAATGGCGCATGAAGATAGAGTTGCGCTATTTTACCGGTCGATTACCGGTTTACTTATTTTGTGGTTTTCTAGCTTTATATACAAAAATGAATATTATAGTCATTCGAAAATGACCACATTTTTAACAATATACTTTTTATTATGTCTTTAATATAGAATTGAATTATTTTTGCCACTTTTGGCCGGATAGAGGCATTATCCTGTTTATACCTTTGCCATTTTCCTTTTGTCGAAAATTTTAAAATGAAATGTCAATGTTGTTTATTTATTTACCACAATTTACCACAATAGCCGGGAAGTTTTTGTTAAATTAGATAAGATTAAGTTTGTAAAATGGCCCCAATCGCTCCAGCAGCAAACTCACGTGCAAATAGAGGCTCTCCTCAATTTTATGAGTGAGAATGATGGCGCGCAGACTATTGAGGGGTGCCGACGGGAGAATAAGATCGAAACGGCAGTGGAAAACCTGTGCAACGCCCTTAATTCAATGGGAATTTGCACTAAGTCCGTGGAGCAGTGGCAAATGGTGAGTTTAATACATTACTCGCCAATATTAATATGATTTTAAGGTCTTGTCATCAGTAAAGTGCATAGGTACAATGATAATCAGTAGGTAATACTCCAAATACTTATCTGTAGGAGGACTTACGAGTATACTGCTTGATATATAGTTTTATAAGCAATTAAAATTAACCAAAAATAACCAAATTTTAGGTGTGGGCTGAAAAAGTATTTGGCCCAAAAAGCTGCTGGAGCTGCCAGACGGTCAGCATATGATACAGGTGGAGGCCCATCGGTAGCACCAAGGCTCTCCCAACTGGAATTGATGGATACTTTTAATTATGGGAGAGGGTTTTGGAGAGCCACAAACCGAGACAAGAGTGCCAGCTTTTCCATCAGTAATAGGTAATTATATTTGTATGTTTGACTCGATGGTAAAAAAACCAAAACAGCAATAATGCATTTATAATAATGTTGCTTATAGTATTTGCCGTGACTTATTTTTATTAAATAAGAATCAATTACAGATACATAATTACATATCTGTTGTAACCGCCAATAATGATATTGTTTTTGTTGTACAGGGTCCACCTGTAAGACAAGAGCCAGCAGCCATCTCACCCATACATCTGCCGCTACCCCTGCAAACCCACTCTCCGAGGAAATCTCCTAAATGTCCACAGAAGCACTCACAGGAGGCACTGGAGCTGGAGTTGCCAATGCAAAATCAGCAAATTAAGTATTATTGTTTAATACAAAAGAGATTAAGTAAATGATGTTTCAGAAAATTACCTACTTAAACCAACAAAAATTGTCTCTTTTGTTTATAGCAGTAAACCCTCGTTATGCACGTCCACGTGTTCGGCGAATTATTGAGGTGGAAGAACAAAGGCTGCTACTCGAAACCAGAAGAAATGTGGTGCTCGGTAAAATTAAATTTGCCATTGCTATTACCTATGTAACTCGGTACGGGAACACATGTCATGTCAAGAAATAGTTAAATATCTGGCAATTTAACTATTTCTAGAAACGTGTTCCCGTGGAAGTCATGGGGAGAGGCCTTTGCCCAGCAGTGGGATGATGCAGGCTACATTTATTTCCCGAAGTCCTCATTTCTTTTGTAGCTTGGAGTTTCTGGTAGTCCAACTTGATTTACTGAATTTGTCTGTGTCAGTATTAGAAATTAATATTGCAATAGAAAAGTGAATGTGTTTTGTAAAAAAATATCTGTTGATTGTATAAAGTTGATTCTTAATTTGAGATTAGTGTCTAGAATAAAAGAAAATCTATGTCATAGATTGTGCATTGTTGATTGTTAATTTTATTCAGATTATTAGGTATTTGAAAGCAAAGTAGACAAGTAAGAGAAACTAAGTTCCTAGCAATAACTTTAGACTACATTAGATAAATAAAAGAAAATCTATGTTTTTATTGTGTTAAAGATTGTGCATTGTTGATTGTTAATTTTATTCAGATTATAAGGTATTTGAGACTGAAGTACTGTAGGTAAGAGAAACCAAGTTCCTAGCAATAATTTAAGACTATCTACATTAGATAAATAAAAGAAAATCCATTTTGATAATAAAAACAATGCTTTTAATGTGTACATCTTTTTTTTATATCACGATCTTCTTATATCACCAGTCCCCAACACCCAATGTCCTGTAAGTAAAATAAAAAGTTTATATACCATATTCAGTAATATAAACCTTATGCATTTATTGACATGTTTTATTAGAAAAGTTTTCTTGTGAGACTGCTTGGGTACCTATTTCTTTCCAGCAATTGCAAACGCTCTTCATATTCACTGGGTTTCACCAATGCCACATGCGTGCAGTCAATGCAGCCGACTACGCCTGACAGACCATATTTTTCATAAAATTGTAAACATACAGCTTAATTACATTTAAAATGATACAATCCTTATAGGTGTATAAACACTCTTCAAAGCTTAAGTAGGTAGTCATTGTCCAAACGAAATGTTACCGTCATAATCGACAAAATGTATGGAACAGCTGATTTTTAATTATGTATAAAATACTTACCTAGATTTGTTTTAGAAAAATAGTACAAGCTTTTAAACTTACTGTCTTTTTTAGGGTTCCGTACCCAAAGGGTAAAACGGGAACCCTATTACTAAGGCTCCGCCATCTGTCTGTCTGTCCGTCTGTCACCAGGCTGTATCTCATGAAGCATGATAGCTAGACAGTTGAAATTTTCACAGATAATGTATTTCTGTTGCCGCTTTATCAACAAATACTAAAAAATAGAACAAAATAAATATTTAAGGGGGCTCCCATACTACAAACTTGATCTTTTTGCTCTATATTGATATTTCAATTCAATTTATCACATCACAGATTATGTAGATATATATTGACTTTAAAAATAAATAATTAAATTAAAATAAAACAAATATTTAAGGGGGGCTCCCATACAACAAACGTGTTTTTTTTGCCATTTTTATACATAATGGTACGGAACCCTTCGTGCGCGAGTCCGACTCGCACTTGGCCGGTTTTTTATGGTTCTTCTCAGCCAAATTCTGTAGAAACTTTATATACAGGGTCAAATTAAATCAGCTAGCGAAACTCCGTAGACGTGATGGGTATTGATATCTAAACACGACAAAATAAAATAACAAAAGATTTGAATTAAAAAAATTGGGGTCAACGTACCGCTGTTAGTGTTGTTACTTTAAGTATGTGTGAAAATCTGTTTTCTTTTGTTTCATCACGTTGAGACCCATCACGTCAGTGAAGTATACACAAAAAAAAACAAAATTTTCAAGTGACTACACTAACTGTGGTTAAAGACCCCAACAAAAAAAACTTATCAAATTAATTTCGTTTTTGTGTGATCATATTTAGATCAGGGACCACTTTGGTTACCCAATGAAAGGGTTTTCGATAGGGTTTTTCTAAGCGGTTAAACAAAAAACCCATACGATATGGGTAACCCTTATGAACGGCTTAAGATAAATTTTGGTAACCCATTGAAAGGGTTTTCGATAAAAACCCATACGGTGTGGGTAACCCTTTTGAACGGCTTAAGTTAAGCCATTCAAAATTACCCACACCGTATGGGGTTTTGATTAACTGCTTAGAAAAACCCTATCGAAAACCCTTTCCTTTGAAAGGGTTTTTCTAAAATGGTCCCTGGGTAGAATAGAGATAGAATTGGTCATGCTACGAGTGCTGGGTGGATATCAAAATACCATAATATTATGATTTTTTCATGTTACTGGGTTTCAAGTAGGTATAGAACCCATTGAAATGGGTTATCAGGTAACCTTTTCAATCCCATCATGATTAGGGTTACTGCTTAACCCTTAACCGGGGTTGTACGGTCCCTGGTTTAGATATCAATACCCGTCACGTCGGCGGAGTTTCGCTAGCTAATTTAATTTGACCCTGTATTTCTATAAAATTGAGGGGCTGTTGAGTGCATTTATGACATCCCGCAGACAGCGTGACACTTTCTGTTGTGCCGTTGGAACATCACTGCTAAGGCCCACTGCACGTTGGTAGCTCCTCCGGGTATAAACATTAAGAACAGCGAGGATCTAAAAGTAAACAAAAACAACAGTAAATGGGTGGTATGGATTGGTAATACAGCTCAATAGGTTGCAGAATCTTCAATGTTATCCTTACCTTCATTCTTGGATCAACACCACTTCGTCGTATGAGTTGAGGCAAAAGCGGTATTATATCCTCACACAAGTCCTCGAATAATTCCCGGGTGAGCCTAAGTTTCCTATTAACTCAGGAATACTCGCCAACTGAATGTTTTGGCATAAATATCGTCGGCGTCGCCTCCGCTCTTCCTATAGAGCTTCTTCAAGCATTAAAAAAGCAGCCATACGTTCAAGTTTTTCATAAACTTGTAACTTTCGTCGACAACACGACAACTATTTTGATGTCGTATCAACTGACATAACGATCCGTCGAATCAAGTGTCAAATTAAACTTTTCGGACGGGCCAAAACACTTAGGGAGTAGGGACAACTGTCAAATCGTGTTGTCATTCGTTCTTCGTTCGGGCCCGGAACGAATCATCCGTCCGAGGGCGATAGGGAGTCGGAAACGCCCGTAACGAAGGCCGACACAACGGTCTTCGTGCTTAGGGAGTAGACCCCCAGGCCCGGGTCGACGGCGCGTTGTATTCCACGCGCGCCTTAAAGAGTTGTCAGCAGCAACTGACGGGGTCCGTTAGGGCCAATGCCTGCCAGGGTTGCGAGTTTGTCCGAAAGGGATATCGTGGCCCTGGCACACAGGCAAATGAAGGAATACGGGTGGGTTTTAGTCAGTAAAAGTCTGACACGCCCTCCCGCTTGAGGCGAGAGCGGGAGAAGTTATTTGATACATTCCCACCCAAAAAAATAAAAATGGTTATGGCAATATTAAATTACATGTAAAGGACATAATCCAAACTAAACAAAAAAAAAATAGGTAACAGCATGTACTAAAAAGGTGTATAATAATAATTTATCTATACAATCAATCTGCCCGCCTTTTCCCAACTATGCTGGGGTCGGCTTTCAGTCTAACCGGATGCAGCTAAGTGACTGCCTATCTGACCTTCACAACCCGTAACTGGGCACACGATGCCCCTTGGTAAGACTGGTGGTCGATCTTTCGGGCTTCAGACAACACGTAACGACTGTCAAAGATCCACGAATGACGCCGGAACCAACGGCTAAACGTGCTTTCTGAGGCACGGAGGAGTCTCGGTATGTAAAGATGGTCACCCATCCACAAACCAACTCTGGCAAGGGTAGCTTAACCTGATGGATCGACCCGTGTGGCTGTTATTACTTAGTGAAGAGCTCCAATCTCGAGATCTAATCAATCAAATAATAATATTAACATTAAATAGTACCATCTGTATGTACACTTGACTTATGCTAAAGTCCGGTCGCGAAGCAGAAAGAATTTCGTACAATGACCCCTCATTATTTATCTCTATTGCACTATCGCACAATTGTATTGCCGTCGCACTCGCACATTAGAAGGACCTTAAAATGCGCGAGCGCGACGGCAATACAATTGTTCGCGAGCGATAGAGATAAGTAATGAGGGGTCATTGTACGAAGTTCTTTCTGCTTCGCGACCGGGCTTTAGTGAATAAAACAGGTAAGTCTTGCAACCAGGGGTCTAATCCGAATAATCAGAGGTATCGGCCGAATGGTCGGCCGTTGCTTGACTACGGCTAACTATGGCTGACTATGGCGAGAGAAAAAAAAACGACAGTCAAAGAGATAAGCCAAAGTCAAAAATGTGACTTTAAGTCGGGTAAGGATTCAAAGTCAAAAAAGGAAACTGGAAGTTATAAAACGGCCGAACATTGGGCCGATACTTCGGATTTACGTTGCGGAGTAGACCCCCAGCACCCTTACTAAGTTAAGAAATGACTTGTATCAAGGTGTGGTCATATTTAAGTGTGTGGTACAGAGACCATCAAACTGAATAACTTTCTTCCTTGGACCAACATCGTAATCGCACAAAATGATCAACTGTTCCATACAAAAAGGGAGAAAGAGAAAGAAAACTTTCTGCTACATACTGTGTACGAAGTGCCGGCTGCTACAGTGGCCACATTCGTACATTCAAAAATTAAAATTTTCAAACAAATTAAATAATAAAGCTCTCTCCTTCCTTCAAACCGCCTACTCCTTGCACGCTAAGGCTTCTACATACAGGCGCGACTTGTCACGCGACACAAAGGCCACGCTCGTCGCGCGACACGCGCGGCCTTTGTGTCGCGTCGCGTGTCGCGCCAGTATGTAGAAGCCTTTATTCGTTTTAATTTCATTGATGCGATGTTATAATCCATGACCCCAGCAAATGACCTCTGCGCTACAGTTCTTTAAGTACAGGTTGCTCCAAGTTGATAGACAAAATCAAACTGGTTGCTAGTTTAATTGTATAATTTGTTATTTTTCTGACATTGATTTTACATTCTGTGATTACCTAGACTCATACACTGACTTATTATTTAAATATTTTTAGGAAAACATATACTTTTACATGTGAGCACCATGTATCTATCTCATAATTAAGTTAGGTTAAGTCGCTTCATTTTTAATTATTTATACCTATTGTGGTATAGTAATTTTATTTTATTCTAGGTCCATTGTCTTCACATATATAATCTTATAATTATTGTACTTAAACAAAATATTGTCAAAAAAATCTAAAAGAGTAACGGTGGAGTTTCTTGCCCATTCTTCTCCATACGAAACTACCTTTTGGAAGGGGCAACTAGAATCAGTCCTTTTTTTTTTTGTAAATTTTAACGTTTAAAAGTGCCTACTATGTGCTAATTTGCGCGCGAGCTAACTCTAATCTCCTAAGTTAGAGTGAGCAGGCTTCTTCTGGGTAAGCTCACTCCATCGTCGACTTTGCCTCTGTCATCTCTGCCCTAGACTAAGGTCAAAAGCAAACCTATCCTAAATAAAAATAAAAAAATAGAAGAAGCCTTTTTGCCCTGTAATGAGACAATAATTTACTGGAATTATTATTACTAAGTATAAAGCAAGTTTGAATAATTTAATAATTTAATTCTATCTTCATAATTCAATTATTCGTGTCATGTAAAATTATCTCGTAAATAATAATATGCACGTTGGTTCATTTTGAAAGCTCTCATAATGGCTGTCACACGATACAATTTAATGCTTCAGTGCGTTGTCAGTGAAATGGATTAAACCGTTTCACACTGAATGCCTGTCAATGCAATTTACGATGGGAAATGTAGTAAATAATTTAAATGTGATCATAATTTTGCGAATTGAACACTTGAGCAATAACTAATCTGTTATTATTACAGGTATTTGGAGCGGTGGCCGCCACATAAAGGCTTCTACATACCAGCGCGACTTGTCGCGCGACGTGACACGGCACAAAGGCCCCGCGCGTCGCGGGACGAGCGGTGCCTTTGTGTCGCGTCGCGTCGCGCGACAAGTCGCCCCGGTATGTAGAAGCCTTAACGCGTACAGTATAATAACGCATTCAGGGTGTTGATGGGGCTGCCGCGGTATGTTCGCGGAGGCGCACGTGGACGGCTTCCCCGCGATCATACGTAAGCGATGTGCTTCAAAGTTGGCGCGGGCACGCGGCAGCCCCAGCGCCATCCTGGCCGCGTACTGGGCCGGCCGATGGGACTCAGTACTGATGGCGCACTGGATAAACCTTCACGCGAAGGCAAGCGCCTGACCATTATTACTTTTACTGACACTAGGCTAAGAACATTATTACTAACTAATTTATGGACAGTCTGAAATAAATTACTATATAAAAAAAATTACGGCCGTAGTGACTGACGGCTTTCATGAAAATTATGGCAGAGGAGTTTGACTATACGGTGTCAAAAAACGCTCTCTAGCAAAACACACCAACTTAATTTATAAATAACGTTTCATTGATTGGTTGTGCTTATGCTATTCGTAAAAAATAAATAAACAGAGTATGACGTTAAGTCGTAAACATTTTGACGAAAGTGATTACGAGGAAAAAACAATAATTAGGATTTTAAATTCTTATACTTTCCTTATCGAATAACTATTGATTTAAACTGTAGGTAAGAATCACTGAAAATAACGAAAGAGTGAACTCATGAATGAACCATTGAATGAACACGAAATGGAACGAAAGCCATTGAATGTACGAAATGTCAAATTTAGTGTAGACCGGAGGGGCCTAAGGTCACACCATCTACAAATAAATAACTTTCATCGGCCTTCCCCATTGGAACGATTTTTAAAGTTTTATAAAAAAGGTTGAACGCATGTCATTCGCCTATGACTTACCGGTACGGAAGAATACTAACTCTTCATTACTTTGTAACTTGCAGACCGCGCAATTTTCATAGGAATTTTTCTCCTCATTTTCTTTACTTCATTATGCATTTTCCTTCATGCTTCACCCCGTGTATTGCATAATTAACTGCATAACAATCCGAATAGCTCGAATACGCAAATATAATACTTCGAATAAATCAGCATCGGTAACAGAATACCGATATACTCAGTACATACAAATTCCATACAGAATACGTAGTAATGAATTCTTATTTCAAAAACTTTTTCTTTCGTATTCGTTTTATGTGGCTTCAGGCTTGCGTTCAGAAAAAAGGGAAATAATAACATTGTCAACTTACAATGCTAATTTTCTTGGTTCGAAATTCAAAGGGGTCCGCAACGGAGTGCCATTTGTGTCGCGCGAAATCGTAGGTAATGGCCGCTGTTCCTTTTAAAACGTAGAAATATTTCCGCGTTTTATTGCGCCTTATCAAGAATTCAGTATTCTTATTTGAATATTTAATGTCTGGCTTTTTTACGAGGTAATAAGTTGACGATTAGATAATTAAACTTATCGTCGCTCGCGCTGACTGGACCCTTGTTGAATGGTGAATTCAGAAAAAGCTTATGCAATTTCTTTGTTTTTGTTTAGATACCTTAGAGCCCTCACTTCACTTCCCCACGCTAAATGTAAAGTGTAAAATAGTGTTGTCATTCGCGATTCACGTACACGACATGATATTCGTGTCCATTTGTCCTATTTGTTTGTTCACAGGTCCTTTTAGACTTGACCTCACCTTGGTCCACATTGCTGTGTTTATGACGACGATGTCAAAATTGTCTTCGGCCGTGCCCAGTCCGACAACCATTATACAAAAAAAACCGGCCAAGTAGGTGTCGGACCCCGCACAATGAAGGGTTCCGTAGTTGGGATGAATTTATCCTAATTACTAACTTAATATTGTAGTTGAAAACCATGATCCCCCATACATTCCAACTGCAAATGTAAGTTTGTACGCACAATATTGAGTGATTTACCATGTTATTTGAAGATCATAGACTTCTTAAAGGTTTTCCTGTAATCTATAAGTAAAGAACTATTTTCTGTATTTTTTTCAACATTTTAGTCTGACCAGTTTCGGAGATAAAGGAGGGGGGGGGGAAAGGTATTTCAAAAGTATTTATTTTAAAATTATAAAAAAAATATATATGAAATCCATATCCTCGTAAGGCCGGCAAGCCCTTTTATTTGATATGTCACACGGTACAGTCAGCAAAACTTTTTTTTTAATTTTCTAATTTGCCCCCCAAAAGTCGCCTCATTTTCAAAATTAATTTTGTTTACGTATAACGTCCGTGTTTGGGTCACAGAACTTCTTATGTATCTGGCTGTTTGTGTATGTGAGTTTAAATGTTTGTAAACGCACCCACAATACAGGAGAAACTCCTAGTGTGGGGCAACGTTTTTAATTTAAAAAAAAAAAAAAAAAAATTCAACCTAATCGGTCCAGTAGATTCGGAGCAAATCAGCTGTGACAGACAGACAGACTTACGAGTGATCCTATAAGGGTTCCTTTTTTCCTTTTGAGGTACGGAACCCCAAAAATAACAAAAAATAGGCAAATAAGTAGGTAATTTCTTCACAAATTATTTAAATTTTTCCTCCGCACTCTCCACGAGCAATTATGTTTCCCGCGCCACTAACGTCATTATTCGGTTGTTGTACAAACAGGCACCTGTCTTAATAGCGACGGAGAGGCACTCAAAGTTGCCTCACATATACGTACATTGTACGTGTACATTATGTATATTGTACGTGCACTATATTTAACTGGCAAGTAAATGAATTAGCAGCGGTCGCGGGGCGCACCTCTAATCTTGTTAGAACAACACACTTTCTTGATAGCAGTGAACCAAGTTGTAGTGGTGGACTAGAAACTTGTGAAGTAAGGTTTCTTACGCGCGACCAGGGCCTCAAGTCTGCTATTACAATAGTGTCAGAATTAGACATGGGTCGGGTTAGGTAAAAACGATACCTAATCCACCTAATCCTAGTATTTAAAAATACCTAATCCATTTACCTAATCCGAATATTTATTCAATACAGCCGCTGGCCTGTTACCGATATTATGTATCGTATGTGGATTGGGTAAGAAATATCTATTTGGCATGGAGTATGCACGTTCCGTTTCTAATATATTGTGGAACGGTGGATTATATTTCGTTTTTTATGGGCAAACGGTACATAAAGTCAACGTGATTCACTTTTGTTTTTAACTTCTATTAAAGTGATCAAAATTACCCTTCATGTGCTAAGGTAGCCCGCGAAATTCAAATTTTCTTACGTTCTTTGCATTTTGCAGGTCTGTGTCAGGTTGCTAGGTTAATCTAAATATGATACGTCCGCGGATCATATTTAGATCAACATACAACCTATTACTTACCTGCAAAAAACGTAAGAAAATTTGAATTTCGCGGGCTACCTTAGCGCAAGACTGCGGCTGCACAACTAGTCCAGTGGTATTCTACATAGATAGTGCTGGCGGCAGTGCTAATTAAACTTGAAACTTAACCCCGACATGTGTAGACTGTGTACGAATATTTTGTGCCATACCTAATCCTCGACGCTTTGGATTAGGTACGGACTCGCATCGAAAAATACCTAATCCACATACCAATATTTATGCCTCACGTCTAGTCAGAATGGTCGATCATTGAGTTTGGTAATCTACTACTGTAATGGCGTCATTATGACTTTCCAATGGTCGGCCACTGACACTACATTGAAAGAAATTGGTAATCTCGTACATAATGACAAATGAATGACATTTCTACTAATGGGTTTTATAATAATGACAATACGACAATGCCATTATAATAACACAATTCTATTACGAGAACATTGACCGACCAATGATCGACTATTATGAATTTAGTAGACTACGAACTTTTAGCAAAATGACAATGGCATGACAATGGGATCGTGTTGGAATGACTGAATTTATAAAAATAGCAGACTTGGGCCCCAGTTGTCTGAGTGGGTGGCATGGCATGGCAAATAGAACGAAAAAAAGAGAAACAGAAAAAATCTTCTTAAAAACAAGCTTTTAGTAAACCAAAAAGTACTTAATAAAACTTAATGTTTTTAACTAACTTTTTAGACCTTTGTATCCTGCTTGCGTATGAAGTTTCATTAAACTCGGTTCAGTCATTTCGAAAAACAAGGGCTTGAAAGTTTGTATGAAATGTCGTACGTCGTAAACGCTCTTAAAGCTTAAAATCTGCTGCACTTTTTACTAAAACCACAGATTATCAAATGTAAATCAACAATTGAAGGGTTCAATTCGAGAATGGTTTAACTGTGAAATCAGCCATTTTGAGAAACTGGTCCTTAAAATATTGGTGACTATTTGTTGATTTGGATAATGAAAATAGTGCCAAAAAAAGAAGTAAAGAAAAAAAAAAAGAAAAAAAAAAAAAAAAAAACATTCAAGTGTTTAAAAAAATACTTTTATTATAAAATGCAATACAAAAGTAGTTTTAAAAGATAATGAAATTAATTATTATAATTAAATCAAATTAAAAATAAAATATTTTGGCACTAGCACACTTATGCATTTAATATGGTTTCATAGAAAAATCTTTTTTCCATGGGAATAAACTTAAGTTGTTTTCTAATATCTTGTTTTTTTTCTTCCGAGATCTCACCTCGACATCCGGCCAGTCTTTGGATTTCTACACTATCAGGGCTTACGGTAGCTCCTTTTCTCAATAAGTCAACCATTAAAAATGGGGTGTTAGGATCATAGCTCTTTTTATACATATAGCTTCCAAAATGATCTACTCTTATCCATTTTACTTCATCTCTAAAGTCTACTTTATGTCCCAACGTATTTTTCAATCTGTTTATCAGTTTCATTTTTTCCTGAACACCCTCAACGTCATACAGATGTTCTTGCATATCTACCACTACAGAGTTCTTCGATGTATTTTTTTTTTATTATGCATCTATATTCTTCGGGTGTATAGATTTTTTCATGTTTTCTTAACGCGTTTTCTATACGGCCAAAATCCCGATCAGAATCCATGTAGGTATGTCCCACAACTGGGAATTTGTGTTCAATAACATCAAAATATTTTTTAAGGACCATATACTGATACTGGTTCGTTTGCCTCTGAATCGTTTTGTATGCCAACGACATCTCGAATCAAGTTAACATTTCCTTCAATTTGATAATCGATATACTTAATACGTAGTTCAGGTATGTTATTTAAAACTTGTATAGTTTTTTTTACTCTTTGTATAATCATCTGCAAATAAAAAACATTTCATGAAAAAAGGTAGTTCCAACAAGTCATCCTCAAAATAGTAACAGTAATCTACACTAATATTATAAAGAGGAAAGATTTGTATTTTTGTGTGTGTCTATGTTTGAAATGAATAAACTCAAAAACCACTGCGCCGATTTCAAAAATTCTTTCACCATTAGAAAGCTACATTCACCCTGAGTAACATAGGCTACATAACATCACGCTATGACCCACGGGAACGGAGCAACCAAAAACCTAACTTAACGCGGGTGAAACCGCGGGGAACAGCTAGTCTAAAATAAAGTCATACCGTCAGCAGGTTCAATTATTATATCACCATAATGGTTTTTTTCAGATATTACTTCTACTAAATTTTCTCCCTCATCTACAGTGTAACTTGATTTTTCATATGGGCCAATAAGTTCACTAAGTTGTATTAACTCCGGCGATGGTACTTCAATATTTTTTTCTGCAAACTCAATTCTTGTATTTTCAATAGAAGGTAAATTGCTCTGTTCCGAGACCTCTAGAGACGGGTAATTCTGCGGCCATTCATACGGTAGTGGTTCAATGTTAAAATGACTATGTGTTGATGAAGCCACTGAAAAAAAAAACCAATTAAGTAGGTACAAAAAATGTTCAAACTTAAGAAAATACACCACATAACTAATTCCCACTTATTTGAAACCTGAGTGCCAAACTATCTCCTGCTTAGTTGGAACCAGAAAATATCCGAACATGATATTCTCTGGTTTGATTTGGGAAGGTAATTAGAAAATTAACCCGCCAAAAATATGAGTAATGTTAGGTACTTACTTTCTTCGCCAGTGAAGCCACTATTTCGATTTTTGCACAATCCAACTAGTTCACGGCCACGTTTTAATTGGTTTCTTGACATCTCATTAAGTCACAACACTTTTTACATTAAAACAATATTATTCACAGTAAAAAACCTGCTAGTGCACTCAAACTCAATCATTACGCACGACCAACGTTGTTGACAAGCGTTTACTAAACAAAATAACATCAAGCGCTGGACTGTCGCATTCACTCTACAAGAAATATAATGTAACCTGTCTTTTTTTCTCCTGGGAAAGAGACATAATCGCGCGCATTTTGGCGCGAGCGGTCTGCTTAGTACAAAAAGGGTTTATTATCGCTTATAACCAGAAATTTGCATGGTTTGTGTATAAAAAGTTAATGCATGAATGATTTAAATTACCTTAATCCCGTATTCAAAAACTTTATTTAGGTCAATTATTGTCTTTAAGAACATAAAAACGGCTTTTAGTTCAATAATCCATTTCTGTATTAGAACAAAGTAGAATTATGTATATTTCATGGAGTTGTCGAATAATAAATCTTTTTTGCACTAGCGATCTCAACTTTTATAGCAGTTAAACCGTTTTTAAACTGAATATCTCGAGATTTAAGCCGAAATTTGCTATTTTGTGAATGTCATAATGTAGATAATTTTGCACTGAATCTAACGGTACCTATAACTCATTTTGTGGAAAAATGACAGTTAAACCGTTATCGAATTGAACCCTTCAATTCAGAAACTAGTTTACACAGAATGCAGTTCTGCTTTTGCTGTTTGGTACACAAAGCCACTGGAAAACCAGTTGTTGGCGGAAAAACTTTTGTGGTGCAAGTAAAAGTTGAATTGCAACTACATGTCGTAACTTAACTACCTGCCGGTGACTGCAGTTGTGAAGGAAGGAAATTATGTACCAATGAGTTTGTTATGAGGTCAAATATGGGATAAGTGTCGGGTAAAGACAATGCTTATTGTGTACAGTATTTTCAACGAACGGTACAGCCAAGCAGGCGGAAAGGAGACTTACACAGGTAGCTTAGTGATATAAACGCCATACACAGCCAAACGTTGTCTAAACTCGATGTGCTCAATGACGTATTTGTGACGTGTAGCCGCGTCACTGGATGGCGCGCGACTAATTCCTCTTTGGGCAATTGCCTTGCATTTACTTTGTCATTATTGAGCGCGGGTAACGCATCTAAAGGTAATAAATACATCACATCATCATCATCGTTCGGTCGTGAATCGTTTTATGGTGTACATAATAAAGAGTATTCTATTCTATTCTACATCATTGGATGTGCTATATTACTTTAGCTGCCAGGTAAAACGCCTTACTTATTTCGACAAAAACCGTCTTATTACAAAACAAGATTTATATTTTGACATGGCTTAAACCATGAGGCCAGTTTTTGTAATAAGAACGTAACTGTGATTGAAATACCGTTCTTTATACAAAATTGAAAACTTAGTTCGGTACTAAGTTGTCAATTTTGTAATAAGAACTTTACCATAGACGGAATAAAGTTCGAAATTCTATAATAGCTCAGTGGTTTAAACCTGGGTCTGAAGATAAACCTTGTTTTGTAATATGACGGTAAAGGTTCGTGAGTAGTGAGGTAACAGTCATTACAGGCAAACCAATTACAAGCACTTTTGAATTGTCAAAGAGTCGATCAGTTAGTCAGAAAGTTGAAGCTCGAGAGATCTACGTTTTGGAATGAGCTATTTGCTCATTCCAAAACGTAGATCTCTATGGAGAAGAACAGGCAAGAAACTCCAAGGACACTCTTTTAAATCAAGATATTACAAAATCCTGGGTACATTATTCTTGTCGCTTCTATATGTGAGAACAATGTAAAAAATATAAATAAATTAAAAACAATTCAAAATATAAAGTTATGAGATTATAAAATAAGCCCTGGCAGTTAAGAGATGAACAGTCTCAACTGACGGCGCCAGTTTACGAACATGATCATGACGTGAGCGTGGATCAGCACCATCCAGCTCAACCATTTTATAAGGGACCACTCAGTATTACAGTAATAACGAGGAAAACTAAACTTTATGTATGGTGCTATTCAATTCTACATGGTCAATGCCACCTGCCCAATTACAATCCAAAACGCAGATCCTCCGCAAATACATTTATCTAGCCAATACGTCGTAGAATAGTTACAAAGACAATACAGTACAAATAATAAGGCGGATACAGGTATCTGTAGCCGCAGGAATCAGGTTTCAGCGCACAAAGCTGTCACGGGTCGTTGCGAGCGCTGCGTATCGGTGCGTCGCTTCGGTCCGCATTGTGTCAGGTTGATGCACTCGGGTGTCTCAGTGCAACGGACTTCACGTATCTACTACATAAAGTATACTGTATAAGACTTCAGAATAATTCATGTGAAACGACAGCTACCGAGTTCGCGTTGTTTATTCAAAAAGTCGCTGAATACGACCCGTCTGTTGAGGTTGTACTTGTCATACATAAATGTCTTCTTAAGTTGGTATAAATTTACTCACGCTAGATATAAATTGTATTTTAGTAGTTTAGGAAATCCACGGTTATCGGCAAGCGTAGTGTGGGACGCCCCCCAGCTAGATGGACCGACGACCTTAAAAAGGTGGCTGGGACAGACTGGATGCGGAAGGCGGAGGACAGGGTGTTGTGGCGCAGCCTGGGAGAGGCCTATGTCCAGCAGTGGACTGCTATAGGCTGAGTTGATTGAGGAGTGCCACTCTTCAAAGTAAAATTCGTTTTTGAATCCGAGATAGTTATTTGTCATTTCTATTTTTTTTTTTTTTGTTTTTTCAGTGTAGGGTTTGACATTTGTATCTGTCAAATTACTATCTGGGATTAAAAAACGAACTTTAGGTTTTAGGTACCTAAAGCCTAAACTTCGTTTTGGATATTTTTAATTATAATATGTACATATTATAATTAAAAATATCGCGTCTTCCGAACACTGACCTATTATTAGAGATCTGTGCTATAATAAAATAAAGTGTAATGAAATCATAAACAAACATTTATTGAAATATAAAATTTTATAATCAGCACGTTATGGACATAAAAAAAAGTTACAAGAGGGGCTCTCGAAATTCCCGGGCACCTTCCACCACATTCTAGTCTTTGAAAGAACATGAAACGGCACTGGCACAGTCATGTAGCTAACCTTATCCTTTACTGCCCGATAAGATCAAGATCAATTCTGTAAAATGTCAGTGTGCATCGTATGCTAAACGAACGCGCACCTGTCAGCGACACAATATCGCTGGTATTCGTGTATTATAATAATTAGGTGTGCTTAATTAAAGGGAGCTGTCAATAGTGTCAATCACCAGCATGACAGCGCTTGACAAGCTCACTTCATTTAAGTTTTCACGGTGATATTTTTATAAACCCATCTCACGAATGTAGATAATCATCACGCGAGTATGAATACCCACGATATTGCATCGCCGACAGGTGCGCGTTCGTTTAGCATACGATGCATGATGCATACTGATTACTGTTGTATTCAAACAAGAATGTGGACGAATCGATAGCTTGAGAACAAGATGTACAGTTGTATCCCAAGTTAAGTCAGTACAGTAAATTTCATGGAAAACTGATTAATTTCAACCCAAAATGTCCCATTGTTTAACAAAGGCACTTATCACTACTTTCCATAGATTTTCCATTCAGAAAAACAGAAAAAAAAAGTCTGCATCATTTTTGACAAATCAGCCAATAGACATCCAGAACTAGTACAAGAGAAGAAAAAACCGATTTCGGAAAAATATTGCGTGAAAAACTATATGTAAGCCAAATCTGCAATTGTTCATGACTGCCTCATTGGTCTACTGGTTGCAAGCGCTACCGCTGAGCATGAGGTCCTTGGTTCGATTCCCAGGTCGGGAAAAGTGTTATTGGGGTTTTCCATCTAGAATTTGTCAGTAGCATCCGTGAGTCTGGATTTGTGCCCAGTTGATGGCAATAGGCTCGCCTCCTATTACATGGGAGTTAAACATAACTGGCGAAATGTGGGTGTGCTACAGGTACATCTCTGCCTAACCTTTCGGGGATTGCAGGCGTGATATTATGTAATTAATAGTACATTATTGCAAAGGCCGTGAAATAGGCAATTGCAGGTCGAGTATGAGTTTGAAGGCCGAGCCGTAGGCGAGAACTTCACTAATACGAGACAGGCACTTGCCATTTCCGCCGAGGCATTTATAGTGCTTTTCTCAAAAGAATGCAGGGAAAGTAAATTATTTTTAAATTCCAGATTCAATGACGAACAACGATAATTTTTCACGCGCCAATGTGTTCATTTGTTTTTTTTTTACTGCTTCCTATTTGGAAGCCAGTTCGAAATTTAAATAAAACCTTTGATAAGTTACTTCCTTGGTTGCTCGGAGTAAAAGAGTATTTAATAACCCCAGCACGCCGTTTCATACAACATTGCTGGAGCGTTGTAATGTTCCAAATTCAAAAAACGCTCCTGCAATGGATTTGATTTTCTTTGACCGTAAATTCGATACTACGCGTTTTTTCGAAAATAATGACAATATTTCCATGCATGTTTGAGAAAAAAACATTTATTTTTTAATGGTAGGTGCAGATATTGCCATACTATACAAGCAATCGCTGCAATTATTTTAACATGTTGTTAAATAAAAATCCTGCAATAGAGCAGAATGAAAAATTCATCTTTAATTCTCCTGAATTTTTGACTACACAGTGATCAAGTGAGAATGTTTTGGTACCTCCTACATTATTTAATCTGAAGAACAAGATGGAGGATCTTAATGTTAATTAATTTTGTTTGACTCGCCTTTAGTGTGATTAATTTAACTGAAGTAAGCTAAAGTTTTAATTTTATAGATGACAATCTAAGTTTTGTTACAAAAAAATTGAATCGTCACGGAACGACTGGCAGATGTGAAACATGGCACTACACACACATTGACACACTATACATATCTAGACTGTATAAGTGTATAGTGGCCGATCGCCACGCGGCATGCGTCGCCCCGCCAGCAATCGGTTTTACGTGCGTCTATAGATGTTTCACATAAAAAAAAAACATATTTCAAGATCATAAAAAGAAGTCGAAGTCGAAGTTTGTTGTAATACAAAGTTTACTAACCACAACTTTTCTCGTTGGTTATTAAGGCGCTGACAAGAGGCAAATGATAAAAGTAGTTTTGTCTTAATCAAAAAAATTGCCAAATCTATATAGTTTGTGGTAGCGGAAAAAATATATGTTATTCTTGAACATATCTCAGAACTTGGTTGTTACCAAAACATGTTTAGAAAAAAATCTCGATACAAATTAACGGTAAACTAACCCTTTACTTTGAGTTTAAATCCAAAATATCTGCATTAAATATCAACGTACGGTTGGTATTTAATTAATATAACAAGAACGTTATTATTATTATTAGGTATTTTGTGTCAATGAACTTTCTTTTTTTTTTAACTTCAGTACCAGTATTTTAGATGGAGCGACTGCCTATCTGAACTCAACAATCCAGTTATCTAACGGACAACACGATACCCCTTGGTAAGACGGGTTATCACACTTTCGGGCTTCTGACACCCATAACTATCTGTCAAAGATTTACGAGTGACAACCGGGATCAACGGCTTAACGTGCGTTCCGAGGCACGGAGGGGTCTCAATATGTTAAGAATACTCACCCATCCACGGACTGACCTCAGCAAGCGTAGCTTAGCCTTCGAACGACCCGTGTGGCTGTTAATATTTAGCCAGGAAATCGTGCGAAAATTCAATAAGTAATTAATTGCATTGCATTCCACAATATAAACTCCCCCCATATTACAAAACAAAGTTTATCTCTGAAGATAAACCTTGTTTTGTAATAAGGGGCGAGTAATGTCGTAGTAATGTGTAGTATAATGGCTCCATGTTTAAACCTAGGTTCAGACCCAGGTTTAAAACATGGAGCCATTATTGAATTTCGAACTTTATTCCGACTATGGTAAAGTTCCTAAACACAAAACTGACAACTTAGTACCGAACTAAGTTTTCAGTTTTGTATAAAGAACGGTATTTCAATCACAGTTACGTTCAAATTCACAAAACTAGCTCCATGGTTTAAGCCATGTCAAAATATAAATCTTGTTTTGTAATAAGGCGGTTTTGGTCTTGTATTTGAACCACATATACAGTGATGACAAACCTTTAAAGGCTTCTACATACAGGCGCGACACCGGTAGAACAATTTCTATGAAAAATTCAACGAAATTGTTCTACCGGTGTCGCGCCAGTATGTAGAAGCCTTAAGGCTGCGTGCACAAAAAAAAACAGTTTTTCGGCAATTTCTTATCTAGTTGCGAGAAAGCTTGAAATAAATGGAACATTAAGTCTGTGTAACTATAAAAGTACAGCTTTCGTGGTGCTTAACCATTCGTGTCAGTCTCAGCATCTGTTAATAGTTTCAAACGAAGCAAATCAAATCAAAACATTTAGTTGCTTGAATATGGGTACATGAGGTGATACATACAAAAAAGTTCTTTAAACCATATCCTACCTAAACAGGTGTGCAAATGACCACCACCACCACCATTGCGCTCTCGAAAATATAGTTTATTTCGTCGTTGATGTACTTAATGAAGATATTGTTTATTTATTTTATTAAATTTAATAATAAAATAAAATTTTGATTTTATCACAAGGATAGCTGAAGCCCAGTGTGTAATTTTTAAATTTCATGATATGGTTTGTTAAATAATAGGAAAAAAAACATTACTGATTAGGTTTTTAAAAATATATAAGTTTTTTCAAAATTATTTTTCTGCTATATTTTATATCGAAGTTGAAAAAAATGCTTAATTCACATACAAATAGACCACTTATTAATTTGTTGATGATATTTTTTAATGTAAAAAATCAAAAGTAGTTTCTTTTAAAAAGATGATCAAACGTCAGTCTCGCGTCGAGTTTCGGAAAACTTGTTGCGCATATTAGTGATTTTCCATGCATACTTAAATTATTTGAAAAACAAAGAACTCGACTTTGCAAATCACAAATAGTTTTGCTTAAATTGTTCTTCCCTTTCTCATAACCAATGAACAAAAATCGAAATCAGCCGATTTCGTGCTCGGCCCCTTAAGTCAAATAGTGCTAAATGCTTAAAACTTCGAATGAATTTCCACACAAGCCGTTTATAAAGCTGACCATATTCAATAGTAGCCACTCACAGAATAGTACGATGAAATGTAGCGTTTGTGCAAATACAAAGTACGTTCAACTTCAGTTATCGAATTGAACGTTGAGCTGAACATAACTGAATCTAACAAAACTTTAGCTTATTGGGCACCGCCCGGCGAAATTGTCGCGGTAAATAAAGCGGGAATACCAAATGAGAAATAGGCGGACTTTGCAATGGAAAAGCTGGAACGATTTTGCTTTGCTGAATTTGAAAATGGGTGAAAATTTTATTGAATTTGCGATGGGTGTCTGTTCGGTTTAAACGGCATGTACCAGAAAGGTGTCGTCAATTTTAAGAGGAGTATTACAAATATGCGCGTAGATGCATGATTATGAGATACTTATTTAACAATAGTCGTTCTCCTGATGCATGTTTAGGAAAAAACTCATGGAGAGCTGATTTGAAAGCTCTAATTTACAGATTCTGTGGAATATAAATCCATCAAAATATTTTTTTCATATTACAAATATCCTATACTTTTATAATTATATATACCTACATTTTTACATTACATATATACATCTTTGTTTTATGCCTTTTATATAAAGAAAAAACTGGCCAAGTGCATGTCGGACCACGCACAATGAAGGGTTCCGTAGTTGGGATGAATTTATCCCAAAAACAAACTTAACATTGTAGTTGAAAAACATGCTCTCCCATACATCGATATACGTTACGGTCAATTCTCCAACTGCAAATTTAAGTTGGTCGACTATTACTCGTTAACTTGTGAAGCCTACTTAGCTGTAATAGTTTTCCTTTTAATTTCGTTATATATACTATTGCCGTGAATTTTTTCACATATCCAAAACCAACCATTTAGCTGGCAGGGGGGGGGGGGGACACTTGACTCTAACAAAAACTAGCACTTTAAAGCTTAATATTACGCAAACGGATCCCTTAATTGAAAAATGGCTTTGCCAAACCCACAATATTTTTGAACGGCCTATCCAACGATACCCCACACCATGGAATAGACGAGAAAAAAAAATATCATCCCCATTTCACGTGTAAGGGAGGTACCCTAAAAAAAAATGTTTTTCATTATTTTATTTTACCATTTTTTTGGCATGATTAATATGTATACCCATGCCAAATTACAGCTTTCTAGGACTAAGCGTCTCTGAGCTAAGCTGGCGACAGACGGACGGACGGACGGACAGACAGACAGACAGACAGACAGACGGACATGGCGAAACTATAAGGGTTCCTTGTTTACTACGGAACCCTAAAAACATCATCATAATCATTTCAGCCTATAGACGTCCACTGCTGGACATAGGCCTCCCTCAAAGGGGTGTTTGTCATAATTGCCAGCAGGCGGATTGGCGATCGCAGTATTGTGTTAAAATGCATAGAGAACGCTGCTGCCCATTCTCTAGTAAGTCCCTTAGCCGCCTTTTACGACACCCACGGAAAGAAATAGAGGGGGTGCTATTCTTTACGTCCGGCACCACAGACATAAAAAGAAAAAAACAAGTGAATTTCTCCGAAGTTCTACGGGAATCGCCTAATGCTTATTTCTGGAGTTGCCGATTCACCCACTAATAAATTAACTTGCGAATCGCCTACAAAAAAAAACATATTATTTATAGCTGGTGTCGATTCGCCCGCTCCGGGCGAGTAAATTCGTGCGAATCAACCAGTAAGCCTTATTATCATTCTCTTGCCCTTATCCCAATTTAATTGGGGTCGTTGCAACATTCAACCATTCTCATATAAGTAATCGAATAAACATGAACAATCAAGTTAAGTTTTAAACGTATTTAGTCTAAAAAATGTATAACGCGATATAATCGCTAAACAAAATACTTAAGAAAAAAAAAAACTCAACCAGCTTTCGATAACATTTTGATATCAATCTTGCGAAACTTTTGTTATAAGGGCATTTTTTTTGTGTGGTAAATTATCAAATAACTTCTCCCGCTCTGGGTTCCTTCCTTGGTTCCTTCAGTTGCCTGTGTGCCAGAGCCACGATATCCCTTTCGGACAAAGTCGCAACCCTGGCAGGGTTCTTAGGGCATAGAACCATTATTTTTATTGAATTGTCGAAGGTAACTCCAATATTCGTAGTCTATAGAAACGAGTGTCCAAATCATATTGCATGGAACGGGTGAAACTATCTCGAATAGAAATGACGTTAGAATACATAAGCAGTCTTTACGAAATTCAACTGGAACGAATCCTGTAAAATCGACTATTTTGACTTGGTTTCCTATGTTAGCGAAAACCTATCGTAACGAAATGATTCGAAAATAAGGGGACTGATCTGAGCGAGTTTTTTATAGGTCTTAACCACATTTGTAAGTCATCCGGTTTTAATCTGCCTACACTTCCAAGCCCGAATAAAATGGTTGCCGAGAGACGGCAGAAGTTTTGCTTTCCCCCAAGTAACCAAGTGTCCTGCCCCCTTCCATATTAGAGTTGCTATCAGTCCGATATCTTTGTGTGTGAAAATAACATTTCAAAATAGGTATCTTATTCAACAACAACTTTGTCTTCTTAAGAATAAATCACAATATGGCGCAACAAGAGGAAGTTCGCCACGGGTATAATATTGTAGTCTTCAGGAAAACGATCATGTCAACGGATGTGTTATACATGCTTGTGGCGGTATTAATACTTATTAACGAGCAATTACTGCTATTTTTGTAACAAGCCACGGCGCTTACGGATTTTATGAGAAAACTATATTTTGGTTATTATGAAGACTATTAAAAGTGAAACGTACATACGCCAGCACATCAAGCTACTACAATCTGTCAAATTTATTTAAAAGATTTTCAACTTTATTGTTCAAGCATAAGGTTCAAGGTTGATTGGGAAAATTTGACAGTTTCGGGTAGCTTGACATGCTAGCATCTGTACATTGAGGAACGTACGTAACCTTCAAGACATTGTAAAAGTCAGTAAATACAAAATTGTTACTTACAATTAATTTTAGTATTATTATCGATTAGTAATTTAGTATTTTTACGGCACTAATTTAAACTAAAAACACTAGTTTTTTTTTCCTGTGTTGTACTGTATTTTATCTCACCAAGCAACGCGCGCTTTATTTGAGGTTACCAAGTGTACAAACTAGCTGTGAATGTGTGTGTAAGCGCAGCAGCTCTCGGTACCGTACGAGACAATGATGAAGTCGGGAGTGTGTGTGTGTGTGCGTGTGTGTGTATGTGCTCACGTGTGTTTTTTTTTAAATTCTCTATCGCTTCAAGGCTTGGTCAGACTGGTGCGATATCGCGGGCGAGACGCGGCTCTAGTAGTACAATTTCGTTGTCGGTGCCTGTCGCGCCCGCGATTTCACACCAGTCTGTACAAGACTTTAATCTGAACAGGAGGAGGCTTGGTCATGTCTATAAACAGTTTTTAATCTATCATCTATCTCTTAAACCGGATATAGTCTGATAGAGTGCTCCTCCTTAACGTCAGCCCCGTTGACAGGTGACAGTTGACAGTTGCTTTGACATTTATACATGCTGTCCTGTTGTATCAATAAAACAATGTTATCGTTAAAACGATGTTTCAATTTCAAAATTAAAAAGTTGTACCAAGATTCCTCAAAAAAAACACAAAAACCGCTATATCTTGTGAAGGAAGCGAGATAGAGCAAAAATAACACTTTTTGGGCGTCTCTTAAAGAGGTTTCACTAATCAAGACACATCGATCGAGAGGTTTGCAAACCTGAAAAACCTATTTCATGTTTTTAAATCACATCATCGATATCATCTATCGATACGAGTGGACAGCATTTAATTACGTCAAGTCAACTGCCAACTGTCAGTTTCGTCATCTGACAGCTGTTAACGGCACTTTCCGTTAAGGGTGAGCGTTTTTTCGGGAAACTACTTCCGGCACCTTTTAGGTGCCAGTAGGGTCTGACCGGTTAAGCTGTTGTGATTGGTCCGATAAGGTTTTCGAAACCGGATAATTACTTCGTAAATTAATGTTACTACGAATTAATGATACGTCCATGGTTACTACCTTAATTACTGCGGCCCCACCAGAAGCGGTCAGAACTTCGTTAACACGACTGTATCGGGACCATAATGGACGTCCTGACCTGTCAAAGCTCGTTATAAACCCAAGGGACACGTGACCGGAAAGTTTGTCTTACTGTAAAACAACACAGCGATACTTACAACGCGATGATTTATCACACGACTGTTCATTAGCAAGTCTAGGGTGCGGACTGCGGACAGAACTCATTCATTAATACTTTTTACTTCCAGGGTTCCGTAGTACAAGGAAAAATGACTTGTCAGGTTTTATGAAACATCATGAATAATTTATTTTTGAAGTGAAAACTTAGGCACGTTGAGCACTTTTTGGGTGAACAAAAATCATGGACGTCATCGTCACCGAACGCTTCGATACAATTCACAAGTAACTTAGTTTTCACTTCTGACAGTTTTTTTGTTTGAATAAAACCTTTGTTGTCATAAAATATGTCTTGCAATACTTAGTACTGGGCAAAATTTTTGAAAAAAGAAGCTAAATGCCATTTAAAAGTTGAAAAGAAAATTAAAATATTTTTAATTTTAAATGGCATCTTTTTATTTTTTATTCCAGTTACATGGTCTTACAATAATTAATAAATACTTCTTGGACCAATGTCTAAATCAAATTGCGTGGTAGGTTAGGGTCCTATGCAGAAGAACGGGCATGAAACTCCACTCTTAGGACGATCATGGACGATGTATTTAACGGTACGGTTGACGCAGTGGTTGAGCGATCGGCTGCTGTGTAGCGTGTCTCGCGGGGTAGTACCGCACAAAACAAATATGAAAGGACCCCGCGCATAGGTGCGACACGACACTAGTAGAAGAATTCTATGAAACTTCATAGAAATTGTTCCGTTGTGGCCGTTTGTGTATCTGAGATTTTGATTGTTTCAATGCATTGAATGCACAGGTAAATTAAGTGTTTTAAAATATGATGGCTACGGACCCCTGCTTGAACATTAACTGTGTGCAATATTTTTATGGCTGCTTTTTCGCGGCGTAGGTACGTCTACTCGTTACCGCTAGTCGCCACAAATGTAGGCACGTAGCTACATTTGTGGCGACTAGCGGTAACGAGTGGAAATTTAGATTTGTCCGGAGTAAGGTCGACGTTATGAGTTATTTACAAGCACTTTGTACGTAACTGTATCTCACTGTACCTCGTATGCGGCCCATCTCTTTGATTAAACGTGGAGGTTTAAACCTTCGTAAAACTGAGCTTTGTACATACTTTGTTTAGTAAGTAATAGATTTGTTTGAATGTAGGGAAATGTAAGACAGATAAATATCCTGTAAACATCAGCCTTTTAATTTTATTACGTAGTGTTATTACATATTACTTACGGATTTTTATACCTCATATTGTTTCAGTTTTAGTAACAGGATAGTCGTTATATAAATACAAACGAAAATGCGCAGAGGAGATGATAAGATAATAATATCAAGATGTATAATAATACCTACCTAATAGAAGATAATAGTAGCATACGATGAATTTATCCCAGGTGCTTTATATTGATATTGTTGTTTTTTTGATGACAACAATGGTAAGGAAATTACTTACATTAAACAAGAAGTTTTTATTTCATTATAAATTGGTTCCAAAACGTATTTAATCATTTTAAGATCATTGAACTGGCATTAAAATGTAAAAAAATTAAAAAGATACATTTAAAAATTAAAAATATTATCTAATTTTCCTTTTAACTTTTAAATGGCATCTATTTCGGCCAGTACTTCGTATCGCTAGGCATAGTTTTTATGACAACGAAGGTTTTATTCTGAAAAAAGCAATCATTCTTGACGTTGTATTATTTTAGCTTCAGTTCCAAATTGTAGAACGTTGTTTGGGTTTAAATATTGCAGTGAACATTTTTACTATTAAAGAATTTAAAATAAAAGAGCAATACGAGTCTATTATTAATAATAATTCAATCTAGTTTATCTACCTATTTTATTTGTTCTCTTGTTTTTATATTATAGTTCTTATTTCTTACCTTTCTTAATTGTCGCTTTTAACAATTTTATGTTATTACGGTATCATAGTATGTATCCAATTTAATTGTCTTTGTATCTAATATGCATCACAATGTTTATGTGGGCATGCAAAGTGATTTTACATGTAGCTTCTGTAATAAACGCAAACACCTGCTCAGTTATTTTCACAGTATCTGAACTAAACAGTTAGGTAACTCCACAGGTTTTTCATATGTAGGTACTTGACCTTTTAAACACAGGTAGATACGCCAAAAAGCTATTGTGCTGACCGTACGAAGAATATAAAATTTAAATAACAAATTCATACAAACAGTTTCCATTTTATTTTTGAAATAGAATTCAAATCGGCGGCTATCAGTTTGTTTTTATTACTTGGTTATTGTATTGTTTCAAATACGGGTTTTGGAGAGTAAATTAAATTTGTTTTGGGCGTGTTTAGTGAGGGTTTCAGTTGAATTATAATCTGAAATACCTAATTGCTAAAGGGCTAATTCTGTAAAATAATATTGGTATTCAACTAAAGTTTTAAAATAAACCTTTTGGTGGAATAACTTTTGAACCAACTTTATTCCGATTGATGTTTTTATTTATTTATTTTGCTTTAATGGCCAACCAATAGTTGTTTACACCATTACAGTTTGAAAATATTATTTTACTTAAATCTAAGCTTAGTAGTGTAACAATTTCTTATAGGTGTTAGCCAGCCCCATAAATGTAATAATTAGGCCACAAGCACTACACTATAAAATTAATAACTAAGATGAAAAAAAAAAACAAAAGACACACGTTCAAAGTAACGTGAAAATGAATGAGAATGTATGAATCAGAATGTATTGAAAAAACTAAACTAACCGCTATTCTTGGTACACACGGCTACATATCAAGCTATGTATTTTCAATATAAGCTGACCTCTCATTTTTGTACGGAAATCCTATACAATGCGAGAATAGCATATATTGGAAATGTACAGCTTGATATCCGTGTGTACACAAACAAGCCGATCTGTTGGCGCTCGAATGACGTTGTAAGGGGGGTGCTATTGTTAAACACTTGTGCAATTGTAATGTGTAATGTATTGAAAAAAAATCGTGTGTGAGGTACGATGCGCAGAAAAACGATATAATACAACATACATTTTTGTTTACACTAAACCCGAAAAGGGGTCACATTGTACTCATCATTTTGAACAATTTTCTCTATGGGACCAACCTTGAAATCGCGAAAAAAAAATCAGCTGTTCCATACATTTGTGTTCACTTAAATCGTCAAAATGTATGAAACAGCAGATTTTTTTTTCGTGATTTCAAGGTTGGTCACAAAGACACCTACTTCCGAATTTTAAAGTTATTATTCACTTTGTAGTGTTTTTTTTGGAGGTCGGTTATTATTTTTTTGTAAAAAGATTTTTATTTTTCACTTTTTAGTGGGTCAGTTTTGAAGTTATCTAAGTTACAATAGCCTAATGTTAACTGCACATAACCTTTTACAAAATATTGCTTTTCCCGATGTTGGGACGTTGATTGTTGAGGAGTTCTCCTGGTAACAACCAGGAGAACTGCTACTCACCATATGCATAGTGACGAGCATAAATTGCTTAATCGCAACCCGTTAAATAAGTACTCATTATTATATTGTTCCGCCGGTGGCCATTTGTGGTCTCCATCATCAGTTCCACTTCACCAAATGGTGCTTTCCGAGAGCAAATGCACGAGCTACTATAAAAAAATACACGTTTGGTGGCAATGGGACTACCTCGAGAGTATACCCTTTCAAACAAAAAAAGAATTTTCAAAGTCGGTCCATAATTGACGGAGTAATCGCGTAACAAACATACAAATAAAAAACATACCGCCGAATTTAGAACCTCCTCCTTTTTGGAAGTCGGTTAATAAATAAATTGAATTGAATTATATGGCGCCTTCTTGTTTGCACAAAACGGCCGAACAGAAATCAATTTAATCGAATAAAACTAAATGATGTTCACAATTGAATCCAATTGTAATCAAACGGAACACAATAGAGATCGTTGACACTGTGTGAGATTTTATTTGTATTGTTTGTCGTCCTCTCATTTTATTTTGATGGAGTGCAAGTACATACTACTGGAAGTGTTCAAAAGAGCTAACACTCACTGTACGGACCAGATTCAATTTCAAAAGTAAACACCGGTGGATGTTGTACTCGCAGCACTGTAAGCTCGTTTTTACACTGGCGTGCACAGAAGTAAGTAGCGCAAAATCTACTTGAAGTGCTAGCGAGACTCCTGAGTTATGATGTGAAGGCCTTACAGCCGTATTCAAGAAGGATACTTATATAATTATGGCTGCGACACTATGCTAGTACTCGTAAGGCATTACTCACTGCGTTCGTCATAGCGGGCCAATACAACAACGGGAACAATACTCAAGCGACACTTGTTTCACTGTTTTCAACGATCGACGATTGTTTAGTTATCTTCAATTGATGAGTCATCAATGGATGTGCATATGATTTCGAATTCTCCAAAAACAAACGAAGCCGTCAATTAATGGTGTGTTTACTGTTTTTTTTAATGATTTTATAGTATTATTAATAATTAATATTTTTTTTGGATAATTGTACTTATACATCTTACAACAAATTTACTATCTACAATGATATAAAATCTATTCTATTTATTTAATGTCAATTAAATATAATTTAATTTTGCTTCAGTTTTAAGAAGCTACCATTTTCCGTTTCGGAAAGATAGCTCTTTGTACTTAGTATTAATGCGGGAGCGGCCTATCTAAAGACAAACGGACACACGCCAAAAATATTGAATTAAAAAGTTAAAACGAATAATAAAATAAAATATCACAAATGGATACAAAACATACAGGAACAACCACATCTGTGGACCACATTATCATTTGACACTCGACACAGACCTTTTTTTTTACAATAAGCTACACTATGCGTTGGTTAAAATAGCTACCCAGGTACTTTACGTAAGGGTCCTTCTAAGTGAACGCATAGCGTTGCACATCACTAAAGTATTGTTTATGAATCGGATTTACCGGCCCTATGCGTTGATGGGCACTGTGAGACCTCATAGTATCGTTCTTGAATACGGGTGTTATACTGTGGAATCGTAATAAAGTTCCTCTATTCAAGCATCTTTCACGGTCCATCTGGGACTCGACTGTCATACGGTAAATATAAACTCATCATCATCATTCTTCCGTTTATATTCAGTCCATTCTTCTCTGGAATGCGCTTCCTCTTGATATCAGGACGGCCACCAGTCGGTATGCATTTAAGCGAAAATTGCAGAGTTATTTACAAAACCAATAACGTAGAGTCATCTCAATTACCTCCTTTCCTTATATTTGGATGTATATGTCGGCGTCACCATTGTAAACAGCACGTGCAACGGGCCGAGTTACGCACTGCAATGTGTCACTTAGGCCTCCCCACTCTCCCCACTACTTGAGCCGCTCTACATAAGCGAGCGCGCAGCAAGGAGGGGAGCATTCTTGTCGCAGGCTCGGCCCGGTGCACATGTTGTAGCGCTTAGATACTGTAGTCCGAATTAAACTATAATTACAGTGAATTAATAAGTTGTGGTAATAAAGGCTGACTTCTGCTATATCTCTTACTTTCATTTAAGATGTTGGACCCTCTGCCTTCATCAGAAGTGGGATACGTTCCACCGTCCACTAATGATAGCCACTGTAATTTAATACAAGACCAAATTTCATTGCTTTCTGCTGGCATGGACGCAATATTAAAAATAAAAAATAAATTGCGGATGCCATGATTAGTTGTCAAGCTACTCCAAGCATGGGGGCGGCGCGAGGAGGCGAAATACCGGTTTGAAACTCTGCTACCGCGAGAAATCACGGCACTGCGGACAGAGCTGCGACGGGATCTCATGGCGGCATGGAGAGTGCGATTGTCGCAACTCAGCGCTGGGCGCGCCACAATTGTGGCGATAGTCCCCTCTTTGAGGAGTGACTAGAGAGGCGCCACGGCATCCTTTCCTTCCGCCTGACGCAGGTCCTCACCGGACAGGGTTGTTTTGGGAGGTTCCTGTTCAGGATATAGCGGAAGGAAACGCCCGGGTGTCACCACTGTGTAGATCGCCCGGAGAACACGGTGTAGCACATGGTGGAGGTCTGCCCGGGTTGGGCGGGGCACTGCCGTGTCCTCACGGAGGCGATCGGCGGCGGCGATCTCTCGCGTCCAGCCCTGGTTCAGGCCATGGTTCCGAGCGAGAGTGCACGGCCTTTGTGGCACGAGGTGTCGTGTGTTCGATACCAAATTGGCTCGTCCGCTAGAGCTTGCCACCACTCCGCGAACTACTAGTGCCACTATTCCTGCTGAGTTGGTTTTAGGTAACCAGTGATGATCGTCGACGTGACGTTTCATTCAAAGCTGTGTCCACTGATTCTGCATGGGCAGAACGACTCCACACGGGCCACGCGAATTCACCCGCAGGAAAAGATAGTACCAGCCAGTGGTGGGCATAATGGTAGGCACCTAGGCAAACAACCCCACTTTGATCAGACGAGTCTCTAAAGAATACTGTTGGTCGTTGCTGTGCTCGATGGACACACCATCTCAAACGGTTTTAAGTTTGCGGCACGAGTCTCTATTGCGGAGATGAATTAAGTAAGACTGGGTTTGGCTCGGATTGGGCCCGAGTCAGTTAACGAGGTAATACGGACCTCAGCTTCCTCAAATTGTGACAAGGTCGCCTGCATAGAGGAAGCGTGATATGTTCGGGCTGGATAACTGGTTGTTGGTATGGATATAATAAAATAGGAGGTGTCAGGACACTGCCTTGAGGTTGGCCGTTTTCCTTTTGTTTTGTGAGAGAAGTTGGCCCAGAAAACGGTGGTTGTGGAGAAATTCTCGAAGTATTTGAACAAAATTCTGATCGCTGATCAATGTCTCCACCATACACAGCAACCGTGTGAGGTTGACTATATCGTATGCAGCTGACAGTTCTACAAAAACAGCGCCTGTGACCGTTCCTTGTCCCGAAACCATCCTCAATGTGTTGAACGAGTTTGAGGGTCTGCAGCAAAATTTGACGGTCTGAAACCAGCTTGCTCCGGGATTAACTTCGGGCCAATAACTCTCGTTAGTTGGTCTAGCAACTGTCCCTCAAATAGTTTGTATGTATGGCAGAGCGAGTATGGAAGAATGTGTGATATTGGACGAAAAGTTTTTGGATCGTCTGGTGCTTTACTTGGCTTCGGATTAGCTACGACCTTTAATGTTCTTCAAAGACGGGGTATTGAAGCTGATTCTAGACAGTTGTTGTATAGTTGCAGCCACCACAACTCATCAACTAGGCCAAGCTGTTTGATTTGCTCAACTGAGATGTCGTCTAAGCCAGAGGCTTTACCACACTTAAGACCCCTACCTAATTACCGCGACGATATCAGATTGGTCCAAAAATTCTATAAACCCATGATGATGCAAGACTATTTTTACCAGGTTATCAAATTTCAGATTGATAATAAGAAAACTGTAGCTGGAGCGGGTATGTGTCTATGGCAACCCATTGAGAAGATTCCAGAAGCAAATTGGTCAGAAAAATGGTGACGGGATTTACCATTTCAGTTTTGTCTCAATCTCAATGTGATGATAAAATTCGACCCAAAACTGAACAACCGAAACCAGACGTAACGTGCTATGTTTGCAGTAAGCACGAATATATGGCCAACGCCTGCCCCAAGCGCTGAAAGAACGAAGGCTCCACACTGAGCATCAGCACCAATCAAGTGAACCTGTGCTCCAGAGCTGCTGGTGGAGTGTGACACATAGGAGGTACAGATTTCCCTGTTATATTTGACTCGGGATCAGAATGCCAGATAGAGCATAGTAATTGAAATCTTGTTAATGATGAGCAATTTCATGAACAAGTTATCCTTAAAGGTATAGATGTGGGGAACGTAGTGTGCTCATTACAAATTAAATGTCCAACCATGGTACAAAACCACAAGCTTGAAATAATTCACGTTGTATTGCCGGAAGAAAACCGGATATATTACAGGATAAATTTATATCCAAGTTTTTCTAAATTAAAGAAACCACTATTACGTGGCACCACAGGCGATCATGTTGGCTAAAATTCATGTTGGTGGTCGCGTTAGTGTGCCATGCCCGATTAAGATAATCGCGTTAAAAACGCGTAACATAAGGGGTTAAGGGTTGTCGTTCGTACAATAGCTATGATAAAAACTACCTTAAAGTTAGACTAGTCGGGTGTTTACAAGCGTTATACAAATTTCTTATTTTTGAGGCAGTTAAAATCCAGTTCATTTGTTTGGTGTCCCGAAATGAATAATGACTGATCACGGGCGATCGTATGAAAATTCTGCTTTTAAGATTTTTTTTTTTTGTACCGTGTAAGAAAATAACTGGCACATTTTTTTTGAAATATTAATGGGAGATATAAAGTCTATAAATATTCTGACAAAAATTTACGTAAAGTAAATTGTGGTCAAACAAAATCTGTTAGATATCATATTATGGAAAAAATTACGATGACGTGACGGCGGGCAGTAATGATGACGATATCCTAATTCACGAAACAAGTCACGAGAATAATGCCATGCCTAACAGCAATATAACTTTGGCTATTAGTGATACCATGTCTGTGAATAGCAATCCTGTATCGATAAATAATGTCTATCTATGAATAGCAATCCTACATCGATTAATAGTGATATAATGTCAGTGAATAGCAATCCTATGTCGATTATTAGTGATACAATGTCTGTGAATTGCTATTACTACTAAAGCAGTCATAATAATTAGCAAAAGAGGTGATCCTGTGTAGTCTTATATAAGTAGTATTGTATAAATTCAAGTATTATATATGAACAGACAGCTGTGCTGCTGGGGAGTTTCTTGCGCCACTTCTTCTTCCCAGCTAAAGCACTAGGAAGTGGTGACGGGTAGGGTGTGTACATGTCGTTTTTGGGAACTGTCTCATGTAAAAGTGCAGATTCTCAGCCTAGTTTGAATAAAAGACTTGATTTAGTCGGCATTGTCTAATCCAGGGGATAATAGTTTTGCAGGGTCATTAAGTGTTAATGGCCGGACCAATAACAAAAAAAAATTGAATAATTTCTGAAGGCTCAGTAACGAGCGGTCCAGAATAAGTAGCAACTGAAGGGATGAACCGGACCAGTATGCTAGTATAAGTCCTTAAGGCTCAGTGTTGAGCGGTCCAGAGTTATGAGCAAACCCTAAAATTGTGAACTGGACTAGATTGCTAGTCAGGATGAACGAACATTAATAGCATCGTTGTCTTTTTAGACACTGTTTGATGAGACTATGCGCACGAGGACGTTCGCACGTCAGTATGGCCGTGTCGGCGTCACCATTGTAAACAGCACGTGCAACGGGCCGAGTTACGCACTGCAATGTGTCACTTAGGCCTCCCCACTCTCCCCACTACTTGAGCCGCTCTACATAAGCGAGCGCGCAGCAAGGAGGGGAGCATTCTTGTCGCAGGCTCGGCCCGGTGCACATGTTGTAGCGCTTAGATACTGTAGTCCGAATTAAACTATAATTACAGTGAATTAATAAGTTGTGGTAATAAAGGCTGACTTCTGCTATATCTCTTACTTTCATTTTAGATGTTGGACCCTCTGCCTTCATATATTTATATATATATTTATAAAATGTAGGGATATATTATAGTAAATATTTACGTATGTATGAATATTATAAGTTTATAATCTATTTATGTACTTGTGCACCTATTTTATTAATAATTAAGTATGTTAGAATATAATATTTTTTAATATTATTATTTTCTCTCCATCAGATCACCCGTAATTGACTGGTAGAGAATACCTATGGCATTAAGTCCGCCTTTGTACCTTATTGTGAGCGAGAAGTTCAAATAAAATAAATCATCATTTCAGCCGAAAGACGTCCACTGCTGGACATAGGCCAAGCACCGCCACTTCGACCGGTTCTGTGTTTCCCGCATCCAGTGGATATACCTGCGGCCTTCACAAGGTCATCGGTCCACCTTGTAGGAGGCCTTCCAACGCTACGTCTTCCGGCACGCGGTCGCCACTCCAGAACCTTTCGGCCCCATCGGCCATCAGTTCTGCGAGCAATGTGCCCACTGCCACCTAAGTTTGGCAATTCCGCGGGCTATGTCGGTTACCTTGGTTCGGTAAGATAAAATCAGGGAAATTAATTGTTATGCAAATTGACTACCTTTTTTAATTGTCCGTATATTCAAATCACAGCTGTCATACATTGAAGTAGGATGACTATCAATTTGCTTAAACAAATTATTTCCCTATCTTATCGCCTAAAATTTCCAATAGCTATAAGTATCAATATGCTCTCCCCTTCACTGTTTGACCTACCACTACTTCCCACGATGTTTAAGACTTGACAAAACATCGAGAGTTCTTTAATACACATACATACATCATAAACTCACGCCTTCTTCCCATGGGGGTAGGCAGAAACTATAGAACACCACCTGCTCCGCTCCTTACATACTCTTTTTGCATCGCCTAGGTTCATACATCTGGTCATACACGCACGCCGGTTGCGAGTACTACGCACCTGACCTTTCTGAAGAACATCACCAATTTGGTCACTAAATGTCCTCCTAGGGCGTCTCCCAGCGTTTATACTCACCTCATCACCTCAATCATTCTCCTGCCCTTATCCACATTTATTTGGGGTCGGTGCAACATGTCCCTTTCTTTCAAACTTATGCATTAGTTGTCATCTCGGTAGTCATCCCTTTTCTAGACATATTATCTTTCACACAGTCCATCTATCGTTTCTTTGGTCTTCCCCTACTTTTATAGCCATCGACATTATATTTTATACTTAAAACTTTCCTCATGACATTTTCCTCGTTCCTCCGCATCACATGACCATACTATGACAACCAATTTCCGCACAACTTCCAAGATTTTTTTATTATATCTAAGTTAAATATAAGTATTAAATATAATATAATATTAATTAATATTATTATATACAACATTAGTTTTTGTTTATACTAAACCTCTTAAGGGGTCATTGTATTCATCATTATGAACAACTTTTACTATGGGACCAAAGTTGAAATCGCGAAAAAAATATCAGCTGTTCCCTACATTTTGACGAGTTCAGCGAACTTAAATGTAGGGAACAGCTGATTTTTTTGGCGAAAGGCCAATTACTTAGATAAAGACATTGATTGACAAAGATTTACTTTAGATAAAGACACAACAAATTATATTAGTACAAAAAAGAATACAACTAGTCGACATTCATACGCTCATCTCACAATACTTCAGACATATTGACAAGATCTTCTTCCATTCATCCGCGATCACATCACAGTGAGGCTTAGCGTCCAAGAGAGCGTTGAGTGCATAGAGTGTGCGAGGGACAGGAGACTGGGCTCGAGCGACGGTTCGACTCCAAGGCACGGCGAACAATCTGTGCCTCCTGCTACGGTTATAGTTCCTCGGAGCAAAAATATGGGACAGTTCGTCATGCAATTCAGGAGCATCTGTTATTCCGTGAAGGATCTTATACATATTATAATTTAGAGATTTTTTTATAATATATACAGAAGTTACAGAAGTAATGAATGTAAAATGAGCCTTAGCTCTGTTCACGTGATAGGTACATACATGTGTCGCCCAGAGCACAACAGTCGCCGTGAAAATTGGAAATGTTCAGAAAACAAGCGAGTAGAAGTTATTGCCCTTTCTACGATTGACATAGAGAATAGACTGAGCGTTCCGTATTGAGTTGCACAGTGAATACAGACCGAAAAGTACGAGGAAATTTTGGAGCTAAACTAATTTAAAACATCGTTCTGTTTTTGTCAATTGCTTGAATATGATAAAGACAGAACGGTGTTTTAAATATTTTTAGCGCTAAACGCATTAATTAGTGATTTGTGGTGGTTGCGGGCCTTAACCAATGTGCTTATATTAAGCATAACATTGAAATGAAATTGATTATTCTGTAAATAGGATATCGGAATCACTTTTACACGTCATAATTATTATAAAATAAAAAACAAGCTAGATTTAGTCGACATTTCCTATCTGACTACCCCTGAGAAGAAAAAGCGAAACAAACTCAGGGATCAAAGTCTCTTTTAAAGTCCAGAAATAATCTTGTTCAGATCCCGTGAAGACCATGTATAGATCCGTGTCTGAAATGGTCTTTTGAGGAAAGAACCACACAAATTTGAGTGGACTTGTCCATCAGTGCAAGCATTTGTCAGTAATTTTGCAGCTCAACTCAAGACTTAAAGACTCGAAGTAGCTTAACGACTCGACGAACAACACCAAAGAAAGAACATTTGGGTAGGCCGCATAAAGTGCTCAAAATGCCAGACCATCATTTAAACTGAGGAAAAAAAATAAAATATATAAAGAAAAAGAAATTACACACATAGTGCTCACATTCTTTAAATAAAATAAAATAATTAAACCATTGATATACTAAAACCCGTTAGTTAAAGTTTTTTTTTACATCAATCATCAATGCATTGAACAATTAATAGTAACTTACTTACTCATACTCTGTACTAATCTGTTCGATAAGCAGTGATCATAACAAAAATATTTTCATTACGAAATGTAAATTATTCAGTGCTTTTTTGTTAGAACTTTCAAATCAAATAATTTAATTGCTTGTATACATGATACATACAACAAAAGTTCTTAAAACGATAATATATTATTAAAAAATATTTCGTACATTATTCATTCATTTACATTTTAATATTAGATTATTTATGAAATTTATTAATTATATAATATTAATATCAGTTTGTAAGCTAGATGTTCCTTGTTTAATTAGGTAAGTTCCTAATATAACATAATTCTCGTTCCATTTTAAATTAAGAATATCAATCTTTAAAATAATTAGATCTTATTCATCAATGCAAAATTATTAACGAATTTCTAAAGGCACGTCGCTGCGCCCACATTTCATTAAATTTTCATAATCTTGTCTGTTCAATTTCATTATAAGCTTATTTCTAGCTATTCAAAGGAACAAATAGATGCACATCACACTTAATATAACTTAGTTTCTGCAGTTTCAATTATATCGAGAATTGCAGGCCAAGGAAAAAGCGTTTAATAAATGCCACGAGAGAGAAAAAAGTCTCAAAGTTTTTAAAATGAAAACGGTAATCCAATTCTTTTGTAGTCCGGTTTAAAGGTTGCCACACACGCACAGATATGCCGCCGCGAGTCGCGCGTCACACGCATGGGTTGTCATCGTATGAAAAGTTGAACAAAACGTCCACTGTTTAATATGCGTGGAACATTTGGGAACCACCAGAAGATATTTACTTTGTGCTCAACAAAGGGGTACCCCGGGGAATGTAGGGAATTTATACATTACGTTGTTAGAGCACTAAATTACGGGGCATTTCGTATGATGTTTGGTTCATATTTGCGAGAGCTGAAAAAGGAACAGTACCTACCCCATATTAAAAAATATTTTCAGCGTCATAAATGTTGACACAGTGAAAATGTTTTCGTAGTGTGTTTGTTGTTTGTTTATTTCACGTAAATAATATAGATCCATCCTAATTTCTCATCTTAATAAAACATAGAATACTCAGTGGTGCGCTGAAACTTTTTATATTTTTTTATGAATGCGTGTCTCTTCATTACTTATTTTAACAAACACTTTTCAAATTTGACCAAAATTATTTTAATAGAGACATTGCCTAAAGGCTTTTACATTCTGGCGCGACTTGTCGCGCGACGCGACACCGGAAGAATAATTTCCTTGAATTTTTCATAGAAATTATTCTACCGGTGTCGCGTCGCGCGACAAGTCGCGCCAGTATGTAGAAGCCTTAATACGTATTACTGGAGTTAGCTTCGTGCGAATCGCGCATACAGAAAAATAAATTAAAGTGTTCATTCGCCCGTTTCGGGTGAGATAATACGTGCGAATCAACTAATAAGCCGCCCATTATTTAAGTGTCATGTATTGTGTTTATCTTTGTTGGAAATCCTACTTAATATTTTATGTAAGATGCAAAAGAATGTTTGGATGTTCGTAAACCATCACACAAAAACGGCTGAACGGATAAGGATGAAATTTGGTACGCAGATAGTTTATTACCTGGAGATTACATGGGATATTTTTTATCTCGGCAGTACGTTCCCGTGGGATAATTTTCGACCTCCACGCAGGCAAAGCCGCGGGCTAAGGTTAGTCTTAAAAATCAATAAACAATCGTCTGAGTAGCAGTAAGTTATCAACATTCTGACATTCTATCGTAAAACAATCGATAAGTACCGCATTAGCAGATTATTGACAATATCCACGTTCTACTTAGTAATTTACGGCAAAGCTTTTCCTAAGTGCATTACTTTAACCTTTCTTATCGATTTTAACTGTATAATGAGTCATGCGCGGCTATTCAAGTAACTGATAGGTACGTTTTTACTTTCATGAGAAGACTTTATAAACATAGAAGTAATAGGCTTAGAAACGCAGTACCTACTCGTATGCAAAGTGAAGCCATTTCATGTTAGCCTTTAAAGGCTACCTAAGACTTTCGGTACGTCAGTAATCATGACCAAGTATTACAGTAAAGAGCTCGCGCAATTTTACAAAAAAATTACGTACTGTGTAGTGAAAGGCAACTCATCACTTAATCACGAGAAAAATTTAAAGATTCCATTTCACGGGTAACTACTGCCTAGAATCTTATATTTTTTGTTTAAAACATTTATCAAAACAGATTAATAAATCGTAAATTTGACAGATTACATAGACCATTACATTGAAAATGTTGCTAGGCAAATGAAAATATTTTACACCATTTTTTGTTATTATAATTATGTAATTTTTTTTTATTAAAATATTAACCTATTCACATAAAAGTATTTTTTTTTATTTTCATTTGCCAAATATTATGAGGGTTCCCACGCAAGTTTCATGAAAAAAAATTTGTTGATTTTATTTTGTTTTGATGAAGTTGAGGTGTTGGAACGGAACAGTTCCATTTTCCCCACATTACAGTTTGCTTGTGTGCGTGCCGGCGAACTTTATTGCTTCAACTTTGAACGGATTTTTGAATGAAACTATCACTCTAAGACTAATTACTCTAAGTTTACAAATATATAATACTAGCTTTCGCCCGCGGCTTCACCCGCGTGGATGTCGAAGAAAAAAACAGCTTCTCTATCAGCAGTATTCCCCCAAAACATTATACCATATCTTAGTTGGAACCAACGTAAGCGTGGTGCCAACGTGGGTATACATCAATTATTATTTAAGAACAAAAACAGTAGAAAAAATAAAGAAATGAAATGGAGGACATGCATATTGAACAAGTATGTACAAAACGAAGTTGGTAGTTGTAAATCAAACTGCACTCCTATCTAAGCAGATAGGAGTGCAGTTGTTTACGTATAGTCGTATACATCAATTATTGTTCTTAAATAATAATTGATGTATACCAACTTTTGAGTTATTCAAGGTACGCAGTAAAATTCTCCCGAAAACTTATTTACCCGATTATTTCTTATTTTATAAGTTATAACCAAATTATTTACCGTAAACCAATCTTGGACCTGAAGAATAGAATTATTCACGTCGTCAAGGTTTTGTGACCGTCGGTCTATTTTAAAGATCAATGACGTGTCATCTGCAAATAACACCATCTCCAGTTGATTTTGAAGTAATCGGGGTAAATCGTTAATGTAAACTAAAAAGAGGAATGAACCCAATATCGAACCTTGAGGAATGCCCATTGCTTTTTCAGACCCCAAAGAGTTCGCTGTTTACTTGAACTCTAACCTTTCTATCTTTCAGGTATGATCTAAGTAAATCAAGAGCTTTATTCCTAATCCCATAGTGTTCTAGTTTCAGTAGAAGTGTCTCATGGTTAACGCAATCGAAAGCCTTAGAGAGGTCACAAAAAATTCCAATGGCATATTGTGCTGCCTCCCAGGCGTTAGAAATGTTCTTTATTAGGGTGAAACCGGCGTCAGTGGTACAGCGACCTTTAGTGAAACCGTACTGTTGTTCATGAACGATGCATTTTTTATTAAAGTGACGTAACATTTGATTGAGCGTCAACTTTTCAAACACCTTACAGAGAACTGGCAGAATTGACACGGGCCTATAATATGGTTGGGTTCTTTACTATCTCCGGATTTGAACAAATGAACTACTTAAATAGTTGGGCAAACGTCATCTAAAACTATTCTAAATTTCAAGTTGATAGTATTAGTAGTTCTTCAGATATCCAGGTGTCCAGGGACAGACAGACAGACAGACTTAGTCTCACCATAAGGGTTCCTTTTTACCATTTTGGTACGGAACCCTAAACACAAAAAAATATCACACTTTATAATTTACTTAGGTACGGTAAGTAAGGTAGTTACTTAGGTATTCGTGCCAAGTTTCAGGTTTCCCAAGGAATAAGATTTATTCCCCTTTTTCACCCCTTAAATGTCGAATTTCGAAAAATCCTTTCTTAGCGGATAGGCCTGCCTATAGTTTCCAACCATAAGCCGAAATATTAGTGATTTTAACTTAAAAAGATCTTTCATTAAAAATAAAATTTTATCCCCTTTTTCACCTCTTAAGGGTTGAAATTCTAACAACACCGTTGCATTAGCTTCCAACCATAACCCTAGATAATATATTTAGTGTTTTTTACTTCGAAAATTAAGGACTTTGATACACAACTTAATCCCCCTTTTGAACCCTTCGGGGTGGAATTATCAAAAACGCTGCGACATGTATAACATAATTTTCAATCGTCAGCCTATATATCAAATTTGAAGATCCTAACTTCAAAACTGACGGACTTTCATATAAACTTCCATCCCCTATATCACCCTCTTAGGGGTGGAATTTCAAAAAACCCTTTCTTAGTGGATACCTACTCTTTACAAAGAACACACCCTCCAAATTGCATGTCTCTAGGACCAGCGGTTTAGGCTGTGCGTTGATATATCAGTCAGTCAGTCAGTCAGTCAGTCAGGACTTTGAATTTTATATATATAGATGATAATTATATTCACGTTATAGCTCGCTTTAAACTTCAGACAAAACCCATATTACACCAAATTAAATTAAATTAAATTTCACAATACTGCAACAGAATAAAATAAAATGTCAGTACAAACAAAATAAACGAATTTGTTTATTTTATTTGTATTGACATTTTATTCTGTTCTGTTTCTGTGACCTTTTTATATTGTATAGCTAATAAGTAGTTACTTATTAGGTATACAAAATAAAAAGGTCACAGAATAAAAATAATATGTCAAACGTAATTAAAATAAACGCATGAGTAGATACAAAAATATAATGTCAGAATTGAAATTAAAATAAAATAAAATGTCAAGTTTGTACAACTAACTCTCTTTGTAGAATCCTATTGAATGACTGTTTCGTGAAAAAGTCATTAAATAGGATTCTATGAACTTACCGCCTTATTACAAAACAAGATTTATATTTTGACATGACTTAAACCATGGAGCCAGTTTTTGTAATAAGAACGTAACAGTGATTGAAATACCGTTCTTTACACAAAACTGAAAACTTAGTTCAGTACTAAGTTGTCAGTTTTGTGTTTAGGAACTTTACCATACTCGGAATAAAATTTGAAATTCAATAATGGCTCCATGTTTTAAACCTGGGTCTGAAGATAAACCTTGTTTTGTAATAAAGTTGTATTGCTGATTCTAATGATTATAATTCTGTAAAGCCATATTTGTTACGGCCGCGAATCATATTTTAATCAACATACAACCTGACACAGACTTGAAATTTGCAAAAAAACAAAATAAAGGGAATTTCGTGGGCTACCTGAGCCCATCCAAGGTAATCCCTGACATGATACATAAATATGAATATTTAATGTAGATTTGAAAAACAGGAGGTCAGTTTTATATTTACACGAGACATTTTCAAATATCGAGAGAATCTCGGATTTCCGAGACGAAATTTAAAACAAACATGGAATCCAGCTTAGATTGGACGATCAACACCTGTGGATGGAAATAAAACGGAAACAAATCGGATTCGATTTTTGAAAATAATATTTGGTGTTAGAACAATGTGTGCCAAACATTAATTGATAATTTAATTCCGAAACTGTTGTTATAATTCAAAATAGAATAAATACTAAATTACGTCAAAATTGAAAATAAGCGGATAATTTGGGAAAATTCCAGGGGAAATTTCTACTGAACTTTAACTTAGAATAATGGCCTAAAATATTGTTCTCATCCCACCACCACCACCTCTACCTATCCCATATACCAAATGTGCACAGCTGAACATCTCAACTTATAGTCAGCTCGCAAACTTTAACTTTTTTATATAAATAAACATGTAGGTAGGGTAGTGGCCCAGCAGTGGTAACGGCAGTGACTTACGAGTTGTTGTTCGTAGGTTACGTACCCTGACAGGCGCTTTTTTAATAAGCCCTTTTTATTCTGAACTTCTTTGCGTTGTGCTATTTCAGTAGTTTATAGAATGTCTCTTAGTTCAGTGTGCCTTTTGGCAAGGGCCTCCTCTAACAACTTCCACTGAGTCCTATCTCTCGCATCTCTTCCCCAATTTGGACCCGCTGTGAGCTTCAATTCGTCTTCCCATCTTTTATATTGTCTTCCCCTGTTCCTTTTGCCATCTCTGGGGTACGATTCTGTCACGACTTTACTCCACTTTTCATGTGGCCTGTCTATCTCCACTTTTCTTTGTCTATTTTGATAAGACAGGCGCTTTACTTTGTGTAAATTATTTTATCACCACTGCTCTCAAAACGGTGAAGGAAAACATCGTGAAGAAACCAGCATGTCCTAGAACCAAAAATTCGAAGACGTGACATCCACCTACCCGCACTGGGCCCGCGTGGTGGTTTACGGCCCAGTTTTTCTAATAAAGAGGAGGCCTGTGTCCCAGCAGTGGGAAAATTATAGGCTGATTATGTATTATACATTATGTATTCATGTAGGGTTGTCTGTGTGGTGCCGGACGTAAAGAATAGCACCCCTCTATTTCTTCCCGTGGGTGTCGTAAAAGGCGACTAAGGGACTTACTAGAGAATGGGCGGCAGCGTTCTCCATGCATTTTAACACAATACTGCGATCGCCAAACCGCCTGCTGGCAATTATGACAAACCCCCCCTTTGGGGGAGGCCTATGTCCAGCAGTGGACGTCTATCGGCTGAAATGATGATGATGATGTTTTTCTTTATATAAAAGGCATAAAACAAAAGTGTATTCTTTTTAAAAGGTAAGGATATTTTTAATATGAGAAAAATATTTTGATGGATTATTTATATTCCACAGAATCTGTAAATTAGAGCTCTCAAATCAGCTCTCCATGAGTTTTTTCCTAAACATGCATCAGGAGAACGACTATTGTTAAATAAGTATCTCATAATCTTGCATCTACGCGCATATTTGTAATACTCCTCTTAAAATTGACGACACCTTTCTGGTACATGCTGTTTAAACCGAACAGACACCCATCGCAAATTCAATAAAATTTTCACCCATTTTCAAATTCAGCAAAGTAAAATCGTTCCAGCTTTTCCATTGCAAAGTCCGCCTATTTCTCATTTGGTATTCCCGCTTTATTTACCGCGACAATTTCGTCGGGCGGTGCCCAATAAGCTAAAGTTTTGTTAGATTCAGTTATGTTCAGCTCAACGTTCAATTCGATAACTGAAGTTGAACGTACTTTGTATTTGCACAAACGCTACATTTCATCGTACTATTCTGTGAGTGGCTACTATTGAATATGGTCAGCTTTATAAACGGCTTGTGTGGAAATTCATTCGAAGTTTTAAGCATATCACTATTTGGCTTAAGGGGCCGAGCACGAAATCGGCTGATTTCGATTTTTGTTCATTGGTTATGAGAAAGGGAAAAACAATTTATGCAAAACTATTTGTGATTTGCAAAGTCGAGTTCTTTGTTTTGCATGTGGGTTAAAGGGATTTTTCAAATAATTTAAGTCTGCATGGAAAATCACTAATATTCGCAACAAGTTTTCCGAAACACGACGCGAGACTGACGTTTGATCATCTTTTTAAAAGAAACTACTTTTGATTTTTTCTACTTTAGGGGAGGCCTATGTCCAGCAGTGGACGTCTTTCGGCTGAAATGGTGATGATGATGATGATGACATGTAGGTACAATATTTGCGAAAACTACTGGACAAGGGATCAATGACCCTTGAATGGTCATAAGAACTCATAACACAATGTGTTTTCTATTTAGCAGCCCGAAGGACACTATACAAAGAAAAGATATCGTCACATCTATCATTTTGACGTGATCTGAAGCCACGGGAGTGGACGTTATTTTTTGATTGAAACCAACGTGGTAGGTACTTTATTCAGCGAGCCACTTATACAACATGTCCCGGAATTAACGCACAACCTCTTAGGGGGGGTCATTGTACTCATCATTATGAACAACTTTTACTATGGGACCAAACCTGAAATCGTGAAACATGAACATATTGAACATACATACATTTATGTTCTAATTTTTTTCACGATTTCAGGTTTGGTCCCATAGTAAAAGTTGTTCATAACCCCGCCTGTACATCCATACACAAAGTGTGAGACTTGTCAAAAAATGGCGTGTACAGCGTGTATCAGAAATATGTGTTATTATTTAAAGGTGCGGTACAAACCATCAAACTGGACAACTTTCTCCACGTGACCAAATTCGTGATTGCCAAAAAATAATCACCTGCCCCATACATTTGGGTCGAGTAGGTATTGAAGTTTTGTATGGGACGTCTGATAATTTTAGCACGATTACGATTATGTATTGACTCTGGTTCAAACAAGTATTGTTGACAATTTTATTCCAATTTTTAAAACAAGTTTTCTACAAGTTACGTATACAGCTAGTCTTTACAATTTATTTTAGGTGTAAACAATAAACGAAAACGTGGAAACAACATTTAGAATACATGTTTTATACCTTGGTGAAAACGTGTGATAAGTGGCAGTAAAAAACAAATTGAAAAATTGTTTGCGCTACTCTGCATAATAATTTACTGAACTAGGTCGCAAATAATGCATTCAATGCTGCTAAGAAAGTAATTAAGGACGTTTCTGCGGCGCTGGTATGTATTCTTTCAGGAAATTCAATAAAATAAAGTTTTATGTTTTATATCTCGTATTTCTAAAATATTTACATCATATAAAAATTAACAGACCTGAAATAAATAGTATTTACAAGTATATTTAAAAGTAGGGGAAAAAATCATAGGTCATCAAAAATTCGTCGTCATTGCTGTCAACAGGAACAGTGGCCAAAAGTCTGGCAGCATTGCCACATTGTAAGAACAAAAAATAAATATTTTGGGCTCGCTCAGGATGACAATGACAATTTTTTTTTTCGGGTTAATTTGTGTTACATAATTTAACAAAAACAGCCTAGAGGCCGGTTATTAATACCCAGAAAATATAATTATGCCGATCATTCATCAAAATGTTTGAAAAATTTCAGTTATTGAGACTCACCAATTTAAAACGTCTAGTATTTTTTTTTGCTGTAATTTGTTATTTTAACGGTAGTTACTATGGTAGTATCTAAACTGTAGTATGTGAGTGTGGTGAGTTAACGGTTATTGTTGCTGGTGTACTGAATATGTGTTTCTACTGAGTGCGTAGTTGCTTTGATGCTGTCGGGGTACGTAGCAAGGTGTCGGTGTTTTGAGGAGAAACAAATGTTTATGTTGAACACTATTTAATGACTCACTCACAAACTGTTCTTAGAGTTAAAATGTTAAGGAAATGTTTGAATACACCCGGCTAACGCGGTAGACAAAAGTGCACTGAATATAATATAAAATAATAAATTACAAGTTATTAAATAAATTAGGTCAACGCGTCACGCCGATATTGCTAACTAAGGTGTTCGGTGAAAACACCGAACAGATGCTAAATTAATATTGCCTGATTCATAAAAATTATGTATAAATAAAACTGATAAAGCATTCTGGATAACGTCTAAGTGTATAGTTGAAAAACGTTCAAACTATGTATCAAGCAAAAAAAAAATCTTATATTTCTTTAAGCTGCCAACTTAACCTTCTACCTTCTAGTAATCTTCGTAGCACAGTTGCCTACGCCGCTACGCCAAAGCCTACGAAAGTTACACAATACGTAGCTTATCCGACGTAGCATTCAGTCGGTTTCCTTTGCCTTAGCTCAGTGCATTAATACAGGGTGTAAGGGACAGCTCTCCGCAAATTATCAGGGTGCATTCAGCTCCTTATTTTGAATCATATTCCACGGAAAATGTTCTCAGGAAAATTGTATTTTTTTAATCGTAATTTCAGTTACTATTTCTTTATTTCAATGTAAATTACATTCTCTGTACGCAGTACTCCATTAATGTAAATAACACAGCTAAAATAAAAAAAACAGCAATGGATTTTGAAATTCTCCAACAAACGACGCCTGAAATCAGCGAGTGCGGCCGTCCACCCCGCCGTGACAAATCACGTTCACTGGATTCCCATAACGTTCCTGAAATAAATTCATGTACCGGTCATCTTAGTACGATATACTTAATTCACCCCATCAGTCTGCGGAGGGCTGTCCCTTACACCCTGTATAATAATGCAGTATGGCTATGTTATAAATGAGTTTAATATTAATCATACATACATTGTTCGGGTTATTGGCAGTGTAACATGTTGGCGTGTGGCACTGCTCAGCAAACCCGCTCGTAAATCCTTTTTTGTCGATTTAATTGCCAGGAGATGAGGTATGGGAAGAACACTAATGATACGTTTTTGTTACCTTGAATGCATGTGGTCCGAAGAATCCTTTTATTTGCACACCTTTTGGTACAATGTTACAATGTATAAATATTAATTAAAATATTGCAACTTCCAACATACATACACTCACGTCTTCTTCCCATGGCGTTTGGTAGAATCTGGAGAACGTCACCACAAAAGGAGTAAAGGTGACCTTTACTCCTTTTGTAGTAAAAAATACGAATAAAATACACGTTTACCGTTGTATGATAAATAAAATAAAATAAACTTTGAGCAAGATCACCCTCATCACTGTATGCAAATCCAGAATTTTTTCACAGCTTCACCTGACCTTTTCAAACAGTATATTATTTTAATATCAGCTCTAACAAACATAAAAGGTAGAAGTACTAGTAAATCAAAAGGCAATAAAAAGTATTGCGACATGTTCAGCCGTCAAATATTAAAAGCTATATCGGTAGGGTTGCCTCGTGTCTGATTGGAACACAATCTCCAATTTATTGCAATGTCAGGGGCATAATTTACCGGGGAAGACAGAAAATATTTTTTTCTGCTATAATATTAAAAGGGAAACGCGAGAGCTCTTATCTTATATTCGTAAGAAGATGTACGTGGCGATGGGACTATGAATATATATCATATTGTCTCCAGTTTATTTTATGGAGCAGAAGACAATTTATTATTTATTTTATTTAACGATGCTAGCGGATTAGAGGTACTGTGTATTCAATATTGAACAACGTAACAAAATAGAATGATATGCTGTATCTAATCTTTTATGTCTGATATCGTTAATGCTATTCTAGCATTTTTTTATAATCAATCGCTTTCAAACTCAACGCTTTTATTGCAAATAAACTAATTACAGGCACTTTTGAATTGGTAAGGGGCGGTCAGTCAGAAAGATGAAGCTAGTTGCCCATTTCAAAGCGTAGTAGGTACCTATGGAGAAGAATGGGCAAGAAACTCCAGGGACTCGGTTTCAATACACTTACAACTCACTTTACAATATTAAAACAAGGAAATATTTTTTTAAAACAACAATAATGTCGGTCTTACTCAACGTAAAAACGGTCTGAACAAGCCACTTCGGAATCTCGTAACATAATTCAAGCTCTTGACATCGCATTGTGAATGTCTGGACACTTGACTTTGACAACCCTAGCGTAATACAGGGGGGGTCGTGAAGTTTTATGAACACCTCTAGAGGGCAGCCCTTCGCAAACTATTTGTCGACTATCTCCACATTTTTCGGTGTATTTTTAACAGGGCAATATGGTCGGATTATACAAGGGTAACTGGCAACACAGAGGTGTCTGAACCTTATTTGAATATCTAAATGAGTTTCACCAGAGAAAAGATATAGGGAAATTATTTATTTGCGTCAGGAAACGTTTAGTGAGTGTATCTTATTTAGGTAAGAATTGGTTAAATCTCATTTTTAGCTTAATCTAAATAAAAGTCGGATTTTCTCTGTTTCTAGATGAACTTAAAATTAGAACTAAATATAAGAACTTGATACTGTAACCTAGACTTTCTTTAAAATATTTGGCTTACAAAGTGTATATTTTAGGAGCGTTGTTCTGTGAATTCGAATTTTATTCTAAAAGTATCGTTGTGAATAAAAGTCTATTCAAACAAGTAGAGCAATAAAATCCAGGCTTACTTTTAGTGGCTCTACAAATGGCGGCTGCTTACTCTACGAGTAATATAATCTTGTAAGGTCGAGTTAAAGTTTCACACTGTTTAGAATATATAGCCGGTTCTTATGCTGTTTCGATAGGATAGTATATATGTGTCATACTAGTAATATTATGTCATCATTCGTCCTCGCCTCGCTGGTCTAGTGGTTGCAAGCGCTACTGTTGGGCAATAGGTCCTGGGTTCGATTCCCAGTTCGGGCAAAGTGTTATTGGGATTTTCCAATAGGAATTTCTCAGTACCAGCCCGGAGTCTGGATTTGTGCGCGGTTGATGGCAATAGGCTCGCCCCATATTACATGGGACTTAAACATAACTGGCGAAATGAGGGTGTACTTTAAGTACAACTCTGTCTAACCCTTCGGGGATTACAGGCGAGATCTTATGGTATGTTATGTTAATTCGTAGAAACGATCGTGTATTCGGGCAACATTCACTTTGGATTGGGACACGGAGTTTTGTTGCAAAATCAATCATTTCAAGTCAGTGAGAAGGCCAAGAAGGTGAAGGGTGGGCCTTTTTGGGGGTTGTTTCATGTAATTTTTGACGTTCGAAAAGTGCTTATTCTCAGCCTAGTTTGAATAAATGACTTTTGGTTTTGATTTTTTGAATTTGAAAAACCATTCATGCGACTTCCAAGTAAGTCAAATTGAGAATTTCTATACTCCATTTGAAATAAGATTAAACATTTGAATAAACTTATTACAGTACGTTCATCCGATTTTGACTTCTATTCCGTAGGCATAAGGATGGCATTAAAAGCAAAAACATGGTTACAATACCAACTGTTTATTATAGCTGCCACTGGTCATGCCACCAACGCAATATAAGTCAAAATCGATTGAACGGACTGTAAAAAAGGTTTATTTAAATTTCTAATCTTGTTTCAAATAGAGTATATTTTCAACAGTTATTTTCGTTTCCTATCCCTTTTCAGTTTCCTTCTAGGTATTAGTAGCTATTCAGTATATTCCCGGTGCAGCTTTGATCTTAGCTTCGTACGGGGATAAATTATCTTCGGTTGATTTGCGTTCAGCCGCAGTGACCGTAAACTAGCCGATTATGGACAAAATTTTATAACTAGGACTGTTCATTGAATCTACGCTCTATTTACTGGGACATTAATTTAGTACTTCCGTACCATATTTAAATTTCGTACGTGTGTTTGGATTTAAAATCTGGTAGCGTACCAGTTTTTAACCGATTGAGCCCTGTGACTGAGCCCTGTGATATAAGTCAAGTACCTGTCCGTATCTTAATGGCCGCCAGATTTATTGCCCCTGCTGCCAATGTAAACAAAGAAAGTCTCAAGTGATTTCTAAGAGCATAAACATCCTTCGTTTAAGCTGTTTGGGCCGTCGGTGGGACTTGACGGTTGGGGACCACTGACGCACTGGTGCGTCGGCGGGCCTTTATCGGTGGCTACATTCAAGCCATTGGATTGGTTGAATTTAGTCTTAAGTAATGCTTGAGTACTAAGGCCCGTATTTATAGAGCGTTACTCAGTACTCAAGAATTACTTAAGACTAGTTTCAAGCAATCCAATGGCTTGAATCTAGTCTTAAGTAATGCTTGAGTACTGAGTAACGCTCTATAAATACGGGCTTAAGTAACTTTCTATTAGAGAAGTAGTTCTTTAAAAATACTACCATAAATGAAGTCCAAAAGAAAACCCACATAGCCAACGAAACCTCTTTAAAATATAGCACGATTCTACGTTACTAAAATAACATTTCCACAGCCTTTCCATCCCTGAAATAATAAAATTCGAGGTTCGAAATTAATTCACCCACTTGTAACGCTTTTAAATTAGTTAAGTGTTACACACAGGGGCCAAATAAGGTCGGAGCTCGATACGAATGCGTAAATACGTTCCTTTGGGCTCCCGAATGGGGAATAAAAAGTATTCGGTTTTATTCAACCGCAATAAAATCAGGAATCCATTCAGGAAATATTTTTTTGTAAGTGTCAGGATTTAATAGGAAAATAATTTCACCCCCGTAAGCATTCCCCGAAGCGTTGAACACAGGTGTACTTACGCACGTATACTACAGTAGGGTATTTGACTGCTATCAAAGATATACAGGGTGTTAAAGTAATTGCGGCCATAGCTTAGGGGTAGGTTCAGTATCGATAAAAGAACCCAGGAAAAATAAAAATAAAACTAAAAAAAATATTTATAAATAAACAAAAAAATTAATTAAATATAAAAAAAAATCAAAATAAGTCTCTTCGTACTTTAACGGGCTTAGGACCGTCAATTAAAATAATTTTAATTCTAAACGATTGCTATTTTAATACTCTGTATATGAATTAATGCTTATTTTTAGAGGCCTAAAAAAGACACCTTGTGGAAAAAAAAATCGGTGGACAAATGGAGAAGTTACACGCTTTTAAAATTATTCTACTGTCCTTGTCACGCAAAACGATAATTGTAACTGAATGGCGCGAAGTTACTATGGCATTCCTGTATTGTGACGTCAGATCGCGGCAGTGCTGTCTCTATCTACAATAGACTTTAAAACTGATACAACTACGGCATTTTTTAAGATATCAAAACATTTGTTTTTTTTTGTGGCTTAATTTTTTTTGTTGGTTTCGAAATATCTAAATAAATAAAAATAACAGATCAAATACCCTATTAGTACACCCACATTTCGCCAATGATGTAATAGGGCCAGTCTATTGTTATCAACCGGGCACAAATACGTACCACCGCGCATAGTAATAAGGTTCAAAAGTGGTCGACGGGGAACTTTCGCGGTGGTACCTCCTACTCCAGGCTGTTTTTGAGAAATTCATAACGGGAAATAATAACACCCTGGACCTGGGTATTGAACCCAAGACATAACTCTGTCAACGAGGCAGTCAATATTAAGGGTACTTAATATCATTCAATCAATTTCAATTTAATTTTTTTTATAAAGCTTGACCTTAATATAACTTTTTTTTTCGCATGAAGTACAGTCGCCAGCACATCAGATTATACCAAACAGTCAAATTTCTCCAAATGATCGAATGAGAGAATTTGACAGTTTGTGGTAACTTTATGTGCTGGCGACTGTACCTAGTGCAAATTACCATCGGTTATCTCAACGATAGATCCATCTGTAACTGTAAATGTATATTTTTTTACCATGTTTCGTGTACAATAAAGACACAATACAATACAATTCTGTATTGTATTCTCTTAATCAATCCAGCGTATCGGTGTTCAATGCTGGTCAAAGCCCTTTCCAGATTTGCCCGTGTACTTCAAAAATATGTCAGTTGAGTTGATTGCTACTTTATTACGAATCAAAAGTATCAGAAATTAAGCACTTGTAATTCTTTCAAGATGGGAGAAGATTGCAGGTAATGGACACTTCGATAAGATATTTGCTCACAGCGTGTTTAAGATTTCAAACTTAAACTCAAAGCATTCACTTCAACTTGACCATTTTGTTTTTTTTTTTTATACGTTGCCCCACACTAGGAATTCCTCCTGTATTGTGGGTGCGTTTACAAACATTTAAACTCACATACACAACTCACAAACAGCCAAACCCGGAACAACTACCGGTCATACAAATATGTGTTCCGTGCGGGAATCGAACCCGCAACACGCAGCGCAGCAGTCAATCGCTTAACCACTGTGCCAACCGTGCCGTCATTTACAGACACTATTGAATTGTCAAGGAGTCAGCCAGTCAGAAAAATATGAAGATCATTAAAAAAAAAAAAACATTGGTAAAATACAGTACCTACTTTTATAAATGTAAGAAATAATGTAAGTATTACAAAGGGTAGGTTCCTATGGAAAAGAACGGACAGGAAACTCTATGGACACTAAGTGCGAATTTCACCATTCAAACTGAACGCGACCAGCACATCTAAACCGAGTTCAAGAGCAGTCAGTGTCACAATATTCCAAAGAAAATAATGACAATGACAGCTCTTAAACATAGTTTAAGTGCTGATCGCGTTCAGTTTCATTGGTGAAATTCGCCCTTAGTCATAATAACTCATTCAGTGGTGGTGACTTATTCAGTGATGAATAGAATTTAGTGGTATTAGTTTTACTTTATCGGTCGTTTAAAACGTGCTAATACTAATATCATTTATTATTATAACCGAACAATTCCAAACATGTCGGTCTCATTCCCTAACTCCCTAATTACATTAGTAAAGTCAAAAGTTGCCTGTCATGTTCTGTTTTTCCGTCATTTGCTCCTGGGACCAAAGTCTTGGATTTCTATAAATAGTAGGTATCAATCTGAGGTCACCAAAACCGTATAAGGTTTACCAGAGATATGCATTTGATAACAGTAGGGAAATTGCCCGCTTGCACCACACAAATTACTAAATACGTTTAGCGCTAAACATATTTAAAACATAATTCCTGTCATCATCAAATTATAGAGACGATGTTTTAAATACGTGGGGCAAACTCAAAGTTTCTGGAACTGGCCACTTACAATAAAAAAAGCAATAATGGAATTCGAAAATGGAACTGGAAACAGGTTACTTTTTAATTTGCGAGACTGTCATTTGTTTTTTTCATTGTGGCGTCCTTTAGAAAATTGTGTGTCGCTATTACAATGAATTTAACTTGTGAAAATTTTCGCTCTATGATTTTTTACGATTTTCTCTGTGGCTTAAGTCAACAAGAGAGTTGCTAGAGACTTCAATTGGCATTTGGTGATGAGGCCCCACGTCGCAGCTCTGTGTATTCGTGGTTCGGAGAATTTAGACGTGGACGTGATCATCTCCATGACGATGTACGTGAAGGTCAGCCGGCGACGGAGGTTACAGAATCCAATATTCATACCGTACGACAACTGATTGAAACTGACAAAAAAATGACTTGTCAGCAAATTCGTACTGTATTAGGCATTGGACTGAACCAAGTGCAAAACATTTTTCATGTGCATCTGAAGGTTCAGAAGCTTTGCACTCGATGGATACCGCATGATTTAAGGGAAGACCAGAAACGACTGCGTTTCCAGTGGTGTCGTAAAATTATATAAAAGTTTAATGGAGGACAGTCATTGGCTGTCTATAGTATCTAGACAGGTGACGAAACCTGGGCATACTGCTTTGAACCTGAAAGAAAAAGCCAGTCGGCAGAACGGGTCTTTCCTTTTGAAGACTTGCTGATGTTAGGAAAAGTCGAATCATTGGTAAGCCGACCGGCACGTTGTCGATGGCAGCCGTCGACGGCTATAAGTACCCCGAGAGTAAGTTCGCAAGTGAGTAAACGTAACTAGCGCGTTTGCGTTAAGATTTTTATTCTCACTCTTATACTCTTAGCATTATTATTATTATTATATTCTTTATTTCGGACTACACATACATGTACACACAATCCATATAGTATTAGTAACAATGACTTACAAACTATGTTAGTAAATTAAACGAAAACAACTAATAATGATGATGGACTCAGCAAGACCATGTCGTATGCGTAGCTGAGATTATTTATCATAGTGCCATCAATCGAGCAACCGACGTTGGTCTCGCTGAGCTCACCAATCAAGTGGTTCATGTAAACATTAAACAGAGCCGGGGACGTTAGTCCACCCTGTCTAACACCACACTCCAAAACGTACGTCTCAGAGTGAGCACCCGCCCATCTAACACTGTTAGTCTGCGAGCTATACCAAAACTTCAGTACATTAATAAGCTCCTCGGGTACCTCTAGAAGTTTAAGCTTCGACCAAAGCTTATCGTAACAAACCAAGTCAAAAGCCTTGGAGAGGTCGAGAAAAGCAGCATATACTGGCGTTTCCCTATCTGTGTAGTACCTGACCGTCTGCTTAAGCGCCAGGATAGCGGTCTCAGTTGATAGCGCCTTCCTAAAACCAAACTGAGCATCACTCAACTTTAAATACTCACTAAGCCAGCGTTCAAGCAGACCATCAAATACCTTTCCAATTATAGTAGCCAAAGAGATGGGCCTGTAGTTGGTTTTGTCCGCTATGTCACCTGTTTTATTTTAACCACAGGCACCACCACACTTTCCATAAGCTCCTTTAGTAGATAGGTATGACGGATACAAAACGCATACAACATTGCCAGAACCCCGTAAATGTGAGGTCCTGCACGTAACAGATGCTCAACACCAAGCCCATCGTGACCTGGCGACTTCCCTCTCGACAAACTTTCTACCACTTTCTTCACCTCCTTAGCAGTACACCCAAGAGGAAACACCGCCGGCACCCTAGCATCATTCGTACACCGGGCATCTGTCAACGTGGAAGATACCACAAAGCGATCCTTAAAAATGCCGGCTATGCGTCTCGCATCCGTCTCACCATCCACACTCACGGGTAGGCCAGTTCTAGGACTCATCCTACCAGTTTGTTTCCAGAAACTTTTAAAATCCTTTTGTTCGTGGCTCTTAACTAACAAATCGATACGTATTTGCGATTTGTGATTTTGACAATATTTCAACTGTTTCTTGAAATGATTCCTACTCCGTTTCATTGCAATACAAATGGGGCCATCCGAAGGCATTCCACAAGATTTCCATATCTGAAACTTCACACGGGCCTCAGTGTGAGCACTTTTGACGTACTTATTCCACCCTACTACATGCCTGCCCCTCCCACCCCCCCCAGACTCGTAACTTTGCACGGCGGCTTCCTGTAGTGTTCTGACAGTATTTTGGTATAGCTCATCAATAACCAACCTATGGCTGACATCAGCACACATGTTATCACAGCAATCACTGAGTTCGGAGGGAAAATTTATGCTTCTTAAAACTGTATTACATAAGTATTGATAGGTATTAATTTGTTTTATATTTCGCTCTCCCCAGTGTATCTTAGTATTATTGGAAGCTGCATAACACATAACAGACTTCACTTTAGTTACTTTTAGGTTACATTTTATTCTCAAAGGAAAGTGGTCGGACCAGTACACACCATGACAAATCGTTACATCACTAACCGACTGCCAATCAGCTTCAGTAACTAAGCAATGGTCCAGCCAGCGCCTCGAACCATGGGCATCGCTTATAAATGTATAGCTGTCACTGCCCTGACCAAGCGTAGCTACATCAGCGCATACCCATTTCTGTTCTAAACAAAAAGAAAAATTATGATCTATCGGTCAAATTTTAACGCAAACGAAATAGTTACGTTTACTCTCTTACAAACTTACACTTGGGGTACAGTTGCCTCTGCAGTTGGCTAGACTTGCTCTTGGTCGGTCACTGAACGGAGCGTTTCGATCTAATACAATCTGTGAAAAGTACTAGTTCGGTCTTCTAGTACTCTGACTGAATTAGGAGTTTTACAACGAGTGCTTGGATGGTATCACAGGTACCTACAGATATGTTAGTTTAACTGTGCTAGTTTTTATGTTATTTTTTTTACAACCTCCACGAAGTTGCTAGCAGATGCTAATATAGGTAAATAATAAAAAAAAAAATCGAGTCATTCGAGAATATGTGTGAACGACATCTTAGTGTACTTAGTCTGTGGAACCAAGTCCAAGCGAGCGATCGGGCGGATTACGGAACGTGATCGAAAAATAGGCTTACGGAATAGTTCATTCTAGTACAGTGTCAGGAATGAATTCCTAATAGTACATAGTACAGGTACGACACAAGCCTAGTTGGCAACGTGCCGCTCGTGTTATGAGTACTTACGTATCAAACTGTCATAATTATATCCTTAAAACCACTACAATGTGTCCCAGGATTAATGAACAAAACTTTAAATTAAAATTGAAACGGTTAACTGAAGTCAGACGGCTTTTCAAACAAAAGTCATAGATCATTTACAAACGGAGTTACAGCGTCTACAAAAGAAAGTCGTCGCGGAGGGCGGCCATGTTGTGATTTAATTACTACAAAATTGTTTTATAATTCTGTTAAGTCTGTTCTCACTTGCCAGTGTTTTTGCAGAGAACCGTTTCAGTCGCGTAATTTATTGTGAAAATGAGTTTATGAAATGAAATTGTCTTTGATTGCTTGTATCTCTTCAAGTTTGTTCGGTTATTATCAGGCTATGGTTTAATTATTATTTTATTTTTAGACTAGCAACCCGCACCGTGTGGTGCCGGACGTAAAGAATAGCACCATTCTATTTCTTCCTGTGGGTGTCGTAAAAGGTGACTAAGGGACTTACTAGAGAATGGGCTGCAGCGCTCTCTATGCATTTTAACATCATAATGTACTGCGATCGCCAACCCACCTGCCAAGCATGGCGATTATGGCAAACCCCCTTTGGGGAAGTCTATGTCCAGCAGTGGACGTCTTTCCGCTGAAATGATGACCCGTACATGCATCGCAAGGTTACGACTTCTTTATTATATGTGACAAAACTTCAAGATTTATTTATTATTTATATGTCGTCCAAGGAAATAGGGTCCAGTAGTGAGGTATTGAGTTAGGACTAGATTCGGTATCTAGAATAGTCAATTGATAATAAGGATTAGAAAAATATTCAAAAACTGGCACATTTTTTTTATCAGACATTTGAAGTTGAAACTGAAAAAACTTGGTTTGAAAAAAATCATTTTCAAAGTTTGATTGAAAAAAAAAACACTATTGTATGTACTTGTTTGTTACATGAATTTTGATTTATTATTGTAGATTGAGTACTCTCCATGAAATCAACTTATAATCGTATTAATTTGTAACAATAAATAAATCATAGTTTGATACATAGTTTAGTCAAAAGGTCCACTTGTCGGTATTTAGTAAAAACTGAGTAAATACGACAGCATAAAGCAAAAAAAACTAAAACTTATTTTTACTCTATTTAGGAACTAAAATAATAACAAGACCAGATTTTTAGGGTTCCGTAACTCAAAAGAAAAAAACGGAACCCATACTAGGATCACTCGTGTGTCTGTCTGTCTGGCTGTTTGTCTGTCTGTCTGTCCGTCTGTCACAGCCGATTTGCTCCGAATCTACTAAACCGATTAAGTTGAAATTTGGTACACATATAGACTTTTGTGACCCAAACACGGACGTGTAACGTAAATAAATGAATTTTGAATATGGAGGTCACTTTTGGGGGTAAATCAAAAAATTTAAAAAAAGTTTTTCAAACTGTACCGTGCAACACATCAAATGAAAGGGCTTGTTACTGATACTACCTACTAACTGAACTTGTTGTTGATAAATACTTTTAAAATTATTAACGAAAATAGATGAAAATGGAAAAAATACAGAAAATAATTCTTTACTTATAGATTACAGGAAAACCTATATGAAGACTATGATCTTAAAATAACATAGTCAATCTGTCAATATTTTGCGTACTAACATATATTTGCAGTTGGAATGTATGAGGGAACATGGTTTTAACTGCAATGTTAAGTTTGTTCGTGGGATAATTAATCCCCACTACGGAACCCTTCATTGCGCGTGGTCCGACACGCACTTGGCCGGTTTGTTTTATTTATTTTTTAACAGAACCATGATTATTTTGGCTACTGGTACCGTTTATGAAATTACATAACCAGAAGCCAAAATTAAACACAATTTTTTTTCTAGTTCACCCTACTCTAGCAACTCCCCAATTGGTATTAGTCTTTGGTGTACCTAATCCTAAAGAATATACAATATTAATTTTAGTATATGTGAAACCCGAAACACATGTCTAGTATTTTTATGTAAAGAATCTATGTACAAAATTTCAAAACTGTATCATGAAAATTCACAAAGTTATAAGGTTGTAATGTTACCGGGTTGTCTGTGCAAAAACATCCTAACGGCGGCGGCGCCCCCGCGCCTCCAGGGTCATCTTGCGCTCGTTGATAATAATTTGGCAGTAGGTACCTAACCGTACGGCGATTGTATTGTAAGTAATTAAATGATGATTCGATTTAAGTGTGATGGAAAATTCCATCACACTTAAATATTTTTGGGACAAAATATAACATGGTGTAAAAATAATTGAAATCGATTCAGTTCCTTATTCTGAACAAACTATATTCAGGTTTCGTTTAAACTAAAAATAATGTTGTAGGTATAGTATTGCATTCGTACAGTGGCCACGTCGATCTTTTTTGATTTTACACAAGCATCGACTAAACTATCATAGCAAAATCGTAACACTCATGAATTTCATCATCATTGATTGCTTCTGTATTAGTGCTCTTTTCATAATTGTGTTCCGTTTCATCCGTGACTGACGTGGACTCTATTATTTTCAAACTTGTAAATACCTGAATGAGGTTCAACGGTCTCTTCTTCTAATGAATGGTAAATCCGGCGTAGTTGTTGTCGAGGCCAAAAAGTATGTGTGTGTCAGTTTTACCTCCATGGAAAGTGGTACAGGCCCATCTGAATGCCTAGATTCATCAATAGAGCTGGTAATTTCTGTTGACTCTTCAATAGTAATGTTACCTAATTACGACTCATTGGCATAGCCCTAGCCTTTTCCCAACTTTGTTGGGGTTGGCTTTCAGTCTCAAGTGGATGCAGCCGAATTATTACGATTAAAGGCTTCTAAAGACCGGCGTGACACGCGACGGGACACAAAGGCACCGCTCGTTGCGATTCGAGCCGGGCTGTAGAAGCCTTAAAGCGGCTTCCCCTAAAAATATAATAAATAGGAACGCCAAGAATGCCATTTTTATCAATGACTACTTGGTGTTAAGATCCGGAATCAATTTATGTTATAACCCGTTTAACCTGTGAAAAACTGCCCTCATACTGACATTTGCCATTGCCAGACACACGCGAGCAACGATGTCATCGAGCGATCGGTAAAATGCGATGCGAATCCTATAATTTCACGCGCTTCGTTTTGTGTGACCGATCCTGCCCCTCTCACGCTCCAGTATCTTGGCAAGGTTGAGCATGCAAGGCAAATGGCACTATGGGGCAGTTTTAGAATAAGACCCATGGCGTGCAATGTAAGGCGTAGGATTGGCGAAAGAGGCAATTATGACAAGTAGGTAACAGCCGTCCGTGTGGTGCCAGACGTAAAGAATAGCACTCCCCTATTTCCTCCCGTGGGTGTCGTAACAGGAGACCAAGGGACTTACTAAAGAATGGGCAGCAGCGTTCTCTATGCGTTATAACACCATACTGCGACCGCCAACCACCAGCCTGCCAAGCGTGGCGATTATGGCAAACCCCCCCTTTGTCCACTGCTGGACATAGGGAGGCCTATGTCCAGCAGTGGACGTCTTTCGGCAGAAATGGTGATGATGATGAGGTAACAGCCGTACGCACAAGATCTCCGTAGCATTACCTTTAATCATTTTTATGCGCACTTTTCACCTACTCAAGTTATTACGACGTAAAACACTGCTATGTTTACAAACAAACAGATTATCGGATATTGTTTCCTTTCCGGTGTCAAGTGACAAATAAATCATTGTGTGACGGATCAGATCTATTTATATGATATGAAGGGGAATACCCGCAGGGACATCTGTGCTGAAATAGATACTTTGCAGTAAGTAAGTCCCCTCAGTTGCATATCTAATTGCAAGGAATTCCCCGCTTGTATAGACCCTTTACACGTAGTTTTGACTTTATAATTATAAAATATACTCGTAATTAAAATACTTAAATACAGATCAGTACGCGGTATTAAAACGTATTTTATTCCAAAAAAATTGACATGCCACTGGTACCTTTTTACTAAACTTTACTCTTAAAATTTCTGGTACTTAGAAACATCATATAAAGTCATTAACTATATGAACTTGTAGATAATTGAGCATTAATTTATAATCCATTAAAATCGCGAAATGCTATTTTTCTAACTTTACAAAACTGCGTAATATCTCGGAAAGTAAATGCCGAGAACTGGACCCTTTTTGCTTGGACGCCCACATAATTAAGTAACTTTAACATGAATAGGTACCTCTATAATATCATAATCGTAATAATTTATTTGTCAGAATATGGTACTTTATATGGTCTTAAGATTAGTCAATGTTATCATCACATTCTGCCATGTGTGGCGTGCTAATATTAGGTACATATTTAAGTATATAATTTAGTGATATTTATTTTAGAAGTATGTATGTACGTATATTCTCTTCTTGTATGTTAATATTTAAACTAGTGATTAGTATAGTAATAATATTAGAAAGTTTTTTTTTGTTGATTTTATGTATTTTGTTTTCTGTTCTACTCTTACACACGTTGTCTACATCTCTTTGTCTACTTTCCTATCGCAAGTATGCTTAAAGAGATTTCTTTAGAAGTAAGCATCACCTTTATACGTATTTTTCTGTTCCTTTCTTCTTGTCTGTTTATATGTGTGATATGTGAGTATTAACATAATGTTAATACTCACATAATTACGAATTAAAATAACAATTTGAGGTATTTCAGTTAAAAATAATATTTATATACACGCAATTTATTTTGGATGTCAAAGTATCATTTAATGTCAGATTATCAAACGAGTATGAGTAGATGTCAAAGTATACTCGTACAAGATTAGACAATTAGTAAATCAAAGTATCATTCAAATTAGACGTTTAAATTATAATAACATTTATAACATAGCAAGTCAATTTAGGATGGGTTTCCTTTTGATCTTAGTCTAGGGCAGAGGTGACAGAGACAAAGTCGACGATGCAGGGAGCTTACCCAGAAGAAGCCTGTTCATTCTAACTTTGAAGAGATTAGGGTTGTATGCGTCCGGAAACACAGACGCAAGTAGAGAGTTCCACTCTTTTGCTGTGCGCATTATAAAAGACATTTGAAAACGCTTAGTGCGAATTGGTGGAATAGCAACAAGGAAGGGATGGTAACCTGCAGTGTGTCTAGATGTCTGATAATAGAAGGGGGCCGGTGGAATGAGGTCGTGGAGTTCTTGGGCACACTCACCGAAGTACAATCTGTAGAAGACCGACAAGCAGGCAGCAACCTTGCGGCGATGGATTGGATGGATGATTTAGGAATTTTATTATAATCTTGTGGGTCTATGCAGAATATGCTTTTCCACATAAAGTCTGTTTTCTATCGTAAATATTCCGGAATAAATTCTCTAAGAGAAAAACAGAGCTGAATAAGTGTGGTTAGTCCCTAAATGATGGGTCAAAACCGCATCAACACCCTTTGCGTATTTTAGAAGTACAACGGTGTGATTTTGAGATATTATATTTGTGGTTGTAAATGCACTCATGATACCGGACCACTAAATTGAAGCAGTAGTTTGATATCCCATAAAAAAAAACCGGCCAAGAGCGAGTCGGACTCGCGCACCGAGGGTTTCGTACGTAGAGGTATATGATGTTGATGATTTTTGAAAAACTGTGCTGTTTAGAGACTTCGTTTTATTTTTCCTGTAATCTTTTCATAAACTTTTATCACATAGAATAATTTCAGATTTTTATCGATGCAAATTTCAGAGATAAGGGTCATCAAAAGTCAGAAACTATGCTGCCAAAAAAAAAAGTTTTGAGTATGTGCAAACAGCGTTCTTTCATATGAGATCCCACATGCCCTAGTAGCCCCACTTCAAATTTTTAAGACCCCCTTTCAGTCCCTTTTGCAAAAAATACATATTTTTTTATATTTGTTTCTTATTTGCAAAATAGTTGGGCAAACATCATCTAAAACTATTCTAAATTTCAAGTTGATAGCATTAGTAGTTCTTGATATATCCAGGTGTAACACACAGACAGACAGACTTAGTCTCACCATAAAGGGTTCCTTTTTACCATTTTGGTACGTAACCCTAAAACACGCTAATTTAACTTTATAATAACTTTTTAAGTTTTTACACATAAAGATAATAAAACGGTTAGTCAAAATGTTTATGGACGCTAAACCTATTTCTTTCATAAATATTATATTCAGTCTATCGAAAATATTTATCAGTGATTGAATATTTTATAATCCGAACAGTATAAATACAGGATTACGTACTTTAGGTACGTATCTAGACATACGTACTCGTACTTTAATAAAACCGATCGCTTCACAGCGGATATTGAATGGTAATCCAATGAGATTAGATGCTGGATTAAAATTCTATATTTGAGGCTGAGTTTAATACTGAGGAAAAGTTACTGTTCAGAAGGGATATTAGAAATTAAAGGTATATACTTAAGACGCTGACAACAGCTAAACCATGTCACTGTCAGACTGCATACAAAAGAAAGAGAAGCGCGACACAACGCTTGTAATTTATTGCAAAATATGAAGCAATTATCTTGTTACTCAAAAATGAGTTGAGTAATCGAAAATAAAAAACAACCAAGTTCTGCATACAAATAAGACGTTCTTATTATTAATTAAATACTAATCGTACGTTTATATTTAATACAGATATTTTGGATTTAAACTCAAAGTAAAGGATTAGTTTACCGTTAATTTGTATCGAGATTTTTTTACTAAACGTGTTTTGGTAACAACCAAGTCCTGAGAAATATATTCAAGAATAACATATATTTTTCCCGCTACCACAAACTATATAGCTTTGGCAGTTTTTTTTTGTTTTAGACAACCCTATTTTTATCTTTTGCCTCTTGTCAGTGCCTTAAGTATCCTCGAAAGTGAGTTTTTTTTTTTTTGGATGAAATTTTGTACATGGATAGATCATGGTTAAGGTTAAGACATAGGATACTTTTATACCGTTATCTTCCCGTGGTATAATTTCCAACCTCCACGCGGGCAAAGCCGCGGGCAAAAGCTAGTAATGTAATAAATGTACATGTACACTCTTAGGTACGTACTTTGATATGCAAGTTACTTTAGTTTGGCGAAATGTGGGTGTACTCTGGTACACCGTACACGTAACCCTTCTGAGAACATACACGTGATGTTACCTATTAGGTATGTTATTTATGTTTCATTTTTGTAGGTAAACAAAACAGCAATGATATCATAGCCTGCACAATCACTAGAAATTGTACTAATTAGGCAGGCTTGATGCAAAAAGCTTGATTCAGACTTGAAAGCCGATTCAAGAAAATATCGCGAGAGCTCTAGAGAGAGGTCCTGACGTTTAAATAAACGGACGCCCTAGAAGGACATATAGTGACCAAATTGGTGACGTTCTTCAGATCGGTCAGGTGCGTAGTACTCGCAACCGGCGTGCGTGTATAACCAGATGTATGAACGTATGCGAAGCAACAGGAGTATGTAAAGAGCGTAGCAAGTGGCGTTCTATAGTTTCTGCCTACCCCCATAGGAAGAAGGCGTGAGTTTATGTATGTATGTAAATTAAATAAAGATCCTCTATGGAACGGATTAAAAGATTCTCACATCTCAAACAGAACCCTAACAATATAAATTTAACACGTTCAGGGACACTAAATGATAAATTATTTTATTTCTTTAATAGGTTTCTACAAACCACACGACGGACGTCAATCATATTTTAAAAACTAAATGAGGTCGTCGTTTCCTATTTGACAGCTCAGAGAAAAGTCTTCTAAAGTCCATACATAATTTTGGTCGGACCATGTGAAGATCATGAAGATTGGTGTCTGAAATGGTCTTTTGAGGAAAGAACCACACAGATTGAGTGCACCTATCCAGTCAATGCAAGCATATGCAGCTCAAATCAGAACTTAAGGAGCTCAACGATTCGACGAACAATACCAAAAACAAGGTCATTTGGGTTGGCCGCATAAATTACTCAAACTGCCAGATCAATATTAAAACTGAGTGAGAAAAACAAAAAAAAAAAAAAAGCAATGACGCATATAGTCTTAAAATTCACAATAATTAAATAATATGAAAATTTACAAAGTAAATATTCATGTCATTGTATACAGGCGTCATTAACAATAAAACTCCTAATGTGTCTCGTTCAGTGTCCTTAAAAGCGTTAAATATTAATATCATGTTCCTTAGCCCACAATTACGGAATCGGATTTAAAACGGATATCATGCAATCCGAACAAACCGTTTACTGCTGGCTCCTCTCAAAAATTGTTCAAATATATTCTATTTCAGCCATCCTCGTCCGCGTCCATCCGCGCCCGTCCGTTCTAATGAGCGACTGTTCGCATAAATTACATTTTGGTCATCGCTCGCCGTATTCACTCTAATTCAATGTTTAAATTAAAAATTCGGGAATATTTCCCGACGGATATTCCAGTTTTATGACAGTTTAAATTGGGATATTTTCGTTTTAAAAGCTTTTTGTGCAACGAAACAGCAATATTGATATTGGCAGAGTTTTGATAGACTGCGCAATAACTTTGTTAATGATCAACCACGTCATTAAATCGCTGTTAATTATTGAAAATATAGGATTTCAAATCGAGGCCAAGTTCGGCTCAACATCGTCTTCAAGGAAAAAAAAAATGCTGTCATGGGGACTGCAGACAGAAGTGAATCCTTAACTAAATAGATGATATAATTTCACTGCTGGCCAAGCGCATCTTATAGCTACAGGTATACTGTTAACATTAGGATGTCGGTGACGCGGACTCATAAGATTTTTCCCTACAGAAATTGATCAACGCACCGTAGGAAGTTTTCCCTTAAAAAAATGCGGGGCAGTATTTGGGGACTGCCGATAGAAATGAAAGCTAAGTAACTTGTGAATTGTATCGTCGTCGAGCTATGGAAGGCGTTCGGTGACGATGACGCGAGTTCCATGATTTTTGTTCACCTTAAAAGTACACATATACACAGTATACATAAAGCTGATGGAAAGGTTTCATAAGTGCCCATGTAGGCTTATGTGAAATAAAAATATTTTTGATTTGATTTGAAAGCGTTCGGTGACGATGACGCAAGTTCCATGATTTTTGTTCACCCAAAAAGTGCTCAACGCGCCACAAGAAGTTTTCACTTCAAAAATACCTTCTTTTAGATAGAACCTACATTATGTATGGGAAAAATACATTTTCTCAAAAACGTTTTAAAACCAATTTTCTAAAAGGTATTTGAATTCCTTACACGAGTAATTCTTTTCTACCCAATATTTCCATCATTTTCACATCGTAAGCATCTACCACAAAAGTCAATTCCGAACGTCGCGTCGTAAATATTTCAAATAATTTGTTTCCTCATTTAGGCTGAATGAATACGTGACTTTCAGAGGTTTCCGAATAATTGATAAATGATTTTATTTCTGTAAACTAAATAGCTTTGATCAAACACTTTTTTACACGTCAATCATATTTTTAAAAAGTATAATTATAGCCTCTTTTGTTTCCTTTATTTTTATTTTTTTGTGTTGATAAAACAACATTTGTGTATTTTTATTATGAGAGGACACTGGCTCCTGCAACACAGTTATAACTAGTACAGGAGCCAGACAATTCTAACATTTGTTGTATGTCAACTTGATATGAGTCAATAAATATTTTTAGTATTTTTGTATTTGTATTTTAGAGGTCACAGTCTCTTTTAAAATACAGATATAATCTGGGTCAGATCATGTGAATACCATGTAGATTAGTGTCTGAAATGGTCTTTTGATGAACCATACACAAATTGAGTGGACCTGTCCAGTCAGTGCATGCATTTGTCAGTTATCGTGCAGCTCAACTCAGAACATAAGGAACACTAGTATTTATAAAATGGTATATAGAAAAAGAAAATATATTTAATTATCAAAAAAAAAAACAGTCACTGTAAATTTATTGGAGCAGCTCAATCCCAAGCCTCTTTCCTCAACATAATCTTTAACAGTATAAAAGGCTTTCTGGCACAGTTACCGCTTTATAAAACATTTTTGGGGATTAGGTACAGCCGTGATATGATGTGTGTTAATAAGGCATGCTTTTGATGGAAACCATTCTGTCTGAATAATAGGAATAATACCACGATAACATCATGATGTACAAATTGGTATAGAATAGAATCTTTAAACAACTGTATGAACATAAACGAAGCAAAAGGAGTATGTAAGGAGCGTAGCAGGTGGGGTTCTATAGGTTCTGCTTACCCCCATGGGAAGAAGGCATGAGTTTATTACATACTACGCACAGTCATGCGAAAACACGCGACTCTTCCATACAGCATAAATAACAGCCCAACAGTAAGAAGAAGACCCAAACCGGCTTGTCCCACAACACATACAAAAACTACATTTGCTAGACGTCACTACCCCTACCTAAGTGCCCTTATATACAATAAAATACATCAAAAACATAACGTACATACACTAAACACACACAAATGTAAAAAAGTAACTAAAGAATTCCTTCTCACCCTAGATTATGATGAAACAGAAGCATTGATGAAACCCCTTTGCAAATAAATAATTATTAGTATCCGACGAACGCTTACACACCCACAGACACCCCAAATCACCTTCCCTCTCTACACACACACGACACACATCACACACAAATCACACACTCATACACACATTACACACTCATACACACATTACACACTCTTACACGTTTCCCATTACACCACATCACACGCGCTTGTGAGTAAGCGCGTGTGATGTCTGCTGTTACACGTTTTGGCTTCCCTTATTTTGTTAAATAATCTAAGCGGACGAATGGATGGCCCCTATAACACAGGATTTTCCTAGCATCGGGGTCATCATTCACAAAAATTGAGCACAAATAATGTAATATCATATTATAGTAACATGCATTGTATTTCTTCTTTTTGCTAAATAAAATTTATTCTTATTCTTATTATTCTGAATTATTCTTATTTATGTATGTATGTACGTATGCAACACATTAAAATAGGTAGTACATAATTACTAAAATAGCGAAATGCGGATTTACTATAGGAACACCTCTGCCTCACCCTTCGAGGATGCAGGCTTGATGTTATGTATGTTACTGGGGGCAGGAATTTGGATTTAAGTAATGCTTGAGTACTGAGTAACGTTCTATAAATACGGGCCGAACAGTTAGAAAATGTGTGAAACCACAGTGAAACCACGGGGTTTCACTCACATTTTAGGAAATCTAATTCATGTACATACCTACACTATGTTTTGATCCAGGTCATAGATTTCATAATTTTCACTTCAGCCGAAAGACGTTCGTGGAAGTAGGCCTTCCCCAAAGGGGGGGTTTGCCATAATCGCAACGCATGGTAGGCGGGTTGGCGATCGCGGTATGGTGATAAAATGCATAGAGAACGCTGCTGCTCATTCTCTAGTAAGTCCTTTAGTCGCCTTTTACGACACCCACGGGAAGGAATAGGGTGGTGCTATTCTTAACGTCCGGCACCACATGGAACACGCGGACGTGATTGGTATCAATATCTAAACATGATAAAACAAAAATTATCAATTTGATGAGTTTTTTTGGGGTCATGAACCTTTTTAAAGAAACGCCGCGAGAGGTCGTTTGGCAAACAGATTGGTGACAGCAGCATGGTTTTATAGTCACACAGAAGGCATTGCTCGTTCTTTAAAGTTTTATACTTTTATAATCCTTTTCCTATGAATATTTTTTTGTTGTCGGTTTTTGTGCATTTTTTGAAAATAATTACGCAATAACGTAGTAGAACACTTAATTACTCCTAATGTTACCTAAATACATTAATAGTTCATTTCGTCATGATGATCATAGTTTTAAGATAATGTAATGTCACAAATTATGTACAAAAATAGTCTGAAATAAACGAATTTTATTTTATTTATTTTAATAAAAATAGTACACGTAGCGAGGTGGTAAGACCTAAAAGAGGCCAAAATACCTACGACTAGGGTTGCGATCAATTTTATATCAAATATTTATAAAAGTAGTAGGCATATTCCAAAACAAATAAATAAATGAAATGCCTAACTTTTGCTATGTTGAGAATTTATTTAAAAAAAAATAGTAGGTATATTCCAAAACAAATAAAAAAAAATAATGCATATCTTTTGCTATTTTGAGACTTTATTAACGGTTACTTATTTTTAATAAATGTCTCATATCTAATAATTATTACAGTCTAAATTAGGGTTACAGAATACCATACAGCTGGTATGAGATTAATACCCTATTGCGGAAATATTGCCGTTTTTTATTGAAATTAAAATATAGTAGTTTCACCATACAGGGTGGAAGGGACATCGATGCGAATCCGTTTACCATGGATTCAGTACATCATTCTTGACCCCCCAGCGTTAAAATGTCTCGTCGGTAATTTTAAAAAAAACTGCTGTTTCCTACAGAAGTGCAATACCTACTCGGTCAAAACGTATGGAACAGCGATTTTTTTTTAAATAACCGACGAAAATTTTTAATGCAGGGGGTCATGAATGATGTACTGAATTCATGAAAAACTAATTGGCGTCGATGACCTTCCACCCTGTATATACATTTTTGAAATATAGGGAGTGTTTAGGCCTCGAATATAGCAGGATACTGACTGCCCCGTTGGTCTCGTGGTCGCAAGCGCGACTGCTGAGCGTGTTCGATTATTTTTGAAATATAGGTAGATAGTGTTTAGGCATCTAATATAGCAGGATACTGACTGCCCCGTTGATCTCATGGTCACAAGCGCGACTGCTGAGCGTGGGGTCCTGGGTTCGATTCCCGAGTCGGGCAAAGTGTTAATGGGATTTTCTATTAGGAATTTCTTAGTAACAGCCCGTAGTTTGGAAGTTGGCGGTGTGATACCCCGTGCCTCGGAAAGCACGTAAAGCCGTTGGCCCCAGTGCCTTATCTCCCTCCGGTCGTATCTGATGGCCGTCCCATCGGACTACGAGAGTGAGGGAAGAGTGCGAGGTGCACTCTGCACCTGTGTCTGCGCACACACTGGTGCCGGAGATGTGATAATAGTCCTCTAGACTGAATTTGTGGAGTCCAGCCTTCGGTGCCTAAGGCTGGTCTCCGCTGAGATTGGTTGCCATGGCTGAAATTCAGTCTAGGGGACTATATAGCAACGTTGGCAACCCTACCTACAACCTTTATTCTTAGTCTTTTCCAACACCCTAAGTGGACCTAAAACCACTTCTAAAAAAACCGGTCAAGAGCGAGTTGGACTCGCGCACCGAGAATTCCGTACGTATATGATGTTGATGTTTTCTGAAAAACTGTGCTATTTAGAGACATAGTTTTATTTTTCCTGTAATCTTTACATACACTTCTATCACATAGAATAATTTCAGATTGTGGATGGTATTTTTTTTTTACATTTTTCATTAAAAGTCAGAATCAATGCTGCCTAAAAAAAAAAGAATGTGCGAACAGCGCTCTTTCATATGATACCCCACATGCCCTAGTAGCCCCACTTCAAATGTTTAAGACCCCCTTTCAGTCCCTTTTGCAAAAAAGATATATTTTTTTAATTTCTTTCTTGTTTGCAAAACAGTTGGGCAAACAACATCTAAAACTATTCTAAATTTCAAGTTGATAGCATTAGTAGTTCTTGAGATATCCAGGTGTAACAGACAGACAGACAGACTTAATTAGTCTCACCATAAGGGTTACTTTTTACCAATTTGGTACGGAACCCTAAAAAGAAAACAAAAAAATAACAAGGAGTCTTTAAAGAGAGCTAAAAAGCTTCCAACGTTTCATCGACCTCTTCTTTTATGATAATTGATTCAGCTCATTCCTTGACCTTGCGAAGTACAAACGGATCGTAAATAGACGACATTACAATACCGATTGTTATGGGAAACCGATCGAAGGCCGTTGATTTATTTTTCAATGGCTACTATAACAGTAATGGTTCCAAAAATAGGTGTATCGGTATTAAAGGCACGCTATGGGTGTATTGAGTATAGGTGAATAATTTATCGTAATTAGTTTTTGTAAGCACTTAATGGTAACGGCGTGTTGATGTTGAATTTCTGTAACTATTTCATGTTGGATAACTATACAGCGTGTTTCAGAAATGTGTGGCCATAATTAAGGGTACAGACCATCAACCAGATCAACTTTCTCCATGGGACCAACATAAAGAAAGATACTCAACAGCGTCTCTGTGCAATTGGATATCTTGACTGGCTTTTTGGCGGAATTCCAGAGGGAAGGCGACGATAGCCGACTTTTAATGATTTTATACTGAAGATCACGTCTAAATGAGTAGTGTTAATGATTTGAAAAAAATATATGTTAAATTAGAGCATTTTCTCAATAACTTAATATGTGAATATTTTAGAATACATTTATATTACTGAACATATTGAAATTAATTTGTAAAGTTATTTCTAATGCGGATAAAAAACTGATAATGGTGCAAAATCTACCAAGCGTATTTTTCTGAAAGCTTTGCCAATTTAAAGATAATTTAATCATTGATCTTGTAGTATACAATACGCGTTTTATTCAAATACCTTTTGTGTATAATAAATTTATAATGCGTCAAATTGGGGACAGCGCTCCTTGATGGGCGAGTCCTATTACTGGCTGAACGTACGACGCGTTGCGTGAGCTCAGTACAGAACACGCAAGCTAACCACTCAAGGTCTCTGGCATATATCTTGGCAGTCTTTTGTCCACTGGGTGACTTTTACTCAGAGTCGTTACTTGAGACTTGTTAGTTAATCATCCATGTTAATCGGCATGTATAAATTTGGACCCTGTCCGTCGAAATAGGACCGTTTAAAAAGATTTCATTGTTGGTGGTAGGTAGTGTCTATTTGGTTTTTTATTTTTATTTTTTATTTTAGATAATGTAGATACTATAATTTATTTCTATTTAGTGTTTCGAAATTGAATTTATTTAATGTTATGTGTTGGAAGTCAATTCCTAGGCTGCCAGGTTGTGTCTATGTAAGTACTGCATCCTAAGAACCACTAACTCCCAAAATACAAGCTTACTTAGTTTGGGAGTTGGTAGATCATTTATTATGTGTTGCTGCACAACTATCAAACATCTTTATACATTGTTCTCTATAGATTATGTTTATTTTTTTATTTTGAGAGTGAAATAAAATACTATTATTATTATTTTGGGTAACGGCTCTGAAAGTGGAAATTATGACTACATTGTTGCATTGGTTATAAACTGTAAAAACAAATGTAATAGTAAAATAAATAAATAAACATTGCAATCACATCAAAAGAATCAGCCGTCAAATACATTTGGGTCGTTTGGATTGAAGTTTTGTATGGCACAGTTGATATTTTTTTCCCGATTACGATGTTACTCACATTACTCGAAAGTTGTTCTGTTTGATGGTCTGTACCACACCCTTAAATATGACCTCTCTTTTCTGATTCATGCTGTATACAGGATGTTAAAGTAATTGCGTGCCATAGCTTAGGTGTAGGTTCAGTATAGCTAAAGGAACCCAGGAAAAAAAGATGAATATGAATAAACAAAAAATTTAACCACCTTGCCCGTGTCGTTAAGGCGTGCTCAATCTTTGTCCACTTTTAAGATTCAGGTAAAAAAACACTTCCTCTCTCCTTAAACATCATCATTACATAATACAGTTCCCTGCTCTTGTTTCATGTGTATTATTGTATATATGTATATATTTATTAGATAAGTGTATGCTTTGTGTATGTATGTATTTATTGTATATGTTAATGGTACACCACTACCTGCCTACCTGCCTACCTGCAGTATTGTCTCTCCTGCTTCCTTTAATCCATCCAAAGGTTGTCTGTAAAAGATCGCTTTTAGCGATAAGACCGCCCATTGTGTCACCCTATGTAAAATTTAAACATTTATATCTGTAACTTTTATGGTGTACATAATAAAGAGTATTCTATTCTATTCTATAACATAAAAAAAAGAAATGTCTCTTCGTACTTTAACGGGCTTAGGACCGTCAAATAAAAATAATTCTAAACGATTACTATTTTAAGTTACTAGGTACTAAATTAGGTTGATCTTGTTTTTTTTTTTTCTGGATTTCTTTATCGATACTAAACCTAGCCCTAAGCTATGGCACGCAGTCTCTTTAACACCCTGTATATTATTAATGTTTGCTGTCGTTGGTAATAATAACTCAAGCTCATAAATAGCTACTACTAATACGGCGTAGTCTTGATTGCGTAGCCTCGTAGCTCGTAGCATTCGTTGGGGCATTGTTGGCATTTGTGATACAGAGTAGGTAATCGTAGTACGAGTGCCAAAGCACTCCTTTGACACCTAAAGGCACATTACATAAGACCGAATTTGTTTTTTAGGAGATTTACTGTACCCATTCTTCAAGTAATAAAGATTTTATTATTATTGTTTTAGTAACTGACTTCTAGACGAGACAAACATTCAACTTCTCATAAGGGGGATGCGCTAAGGTAGCCCGCGAAAAAAAAACTTGCTTACGTTTTTTGCTTTACATATTTTATAATCATTAAATTCTCAATTCTCAATTCTTTATTGCATTCCATATGTATTTATAGATGGTATAAAAAAAAGTAAAAGATCAATATGGACCCTGTCGGGCACAGCAAACATTAGGAGAGAGGAAGAGGGCTAAAGTAACAATAAAATTCAAGCAATTCATTATTATTATAAATTATTAATATGTGTTTAGTTGGGTGCATAATTATTATGTGTAGGTGTATATATATATATTATTAGGTTTGTGTATACAGGTATAGTAAGTATATTAGTTATTTTTGTTTTTGCGAATAATGTAGGTAATTTTTATGAAATTATTATTATTAGAAGTCATCAATCAATCATTAGAATCAGCATTACAACTCTCTAAGTTCAAAAAAACCTACTGAATGATTTTTTCAGAAATAATCACTCAGTAGGATTTTTTTTAATTAAGAGAGCTGTAATGCTGATTCTAATGATTATAATTATGTAAAGCCATATTTGTAATAACCGTGAATCATATTTAGATCGATATACAACCTGTTACTGACCTGCAAATTGCAAAAAACGTAAGTAAATTTGAATTTCGCGGGCTATCTTAGCGCATCCTCCTTAAATGAATCATTTCAGCCGAAAGACGTCCACTACTGGACATAGGCCTCCCCCAAAGGGGGGATTTGCCATAATCGCCACGCTTGGCAGGCGGGTTGGCGATCGCAGTATGGTGTTAAAATGCATAGAGAACGCTGCTGCCCATTCTCTAGTAAGTCCCTTATATGAATGCAAGATATTATACATATAAAGGTAGATTTGCATTTAGTGAAAACAGATCCTTGATAAAGGCGACAGCCATATTCTATACGACTTTAAATCAACTTTTCACGAAACAATGCTAAATCGAACTTCTTAGTGCCAATTTCACCAATCAAACTGAACGCGATCAGCACATCTAAACCGAGTTCAAGAGCTGTCAGTGTCAATATTACAAAGAAAATAATGACACTGACAGATCTTAAACGTAGTAATATGTGCTGATCGCGTTCAGTTTTCATTGGTGAAATTCGGCCTGGTTTAAATTGTAAAACAGGTTCAAACCTTCCTGTCATACATGTAGACAGAGCATTCTCCTTCTGTCGTGTCTTCCGATCGTATTGTTGGTAGTCATTTGTCAATGACATTGCATTTAGGGGTGTTTCGCGTTTTCTGTGACATGCAATATTGGAAAATGTTATATTGGTTTTACACGGATGACTTTTCTAGCGGATTTCAAGTCACACAGAAATCTATCTTGCACTGAAGTAGATTGCTTATAATTTTTTCGTACGGTAGCGCAGTCGCATGCAGGGGTGATTCAATTTGACCGTGATACCATTATCTCGACTTAAGTCTGGCCATTTAGACTCAAGTAATCGCTCACCTCAGAAAACAGATTAGCTGCTGCTAAATATTATATTTTAAGGAAAGACAAGCCGAGCCCCCAATAGGATTTTCCATCAGCAAGAATGACGAACTTTCATAAAACTATCATATCCTATTTTAACCCAGAGAGATACATTTTCAAAAGTTTTACTTAGTTAGGCACTAAAAAAAAATTTTACCCATTAAAGAGATACATTTTCAAAAGTTTTACCTAGTTGAGAATTTTAACCCATTAAGAGCGTTTATACCTTACGGCATTTCATACAAACTTTCAAGTCCTTGTTTTTCGAAATGACTGAACCGATTTTAATGAAACTTCATACGCATAAGTAGGATAGGTATAGGTCTAAAAAGTTAGTAAAGAACATTTTCAAAATTTCTTATTTAAAAACAGATAACTGGAAATCTCTGTTTCTATGGAAAATTTAAAATCGGTCTAATTTGGCTGTAACACTTTTTTTTTTTAAATGTTGTTTTCTAACTTTTAAGACCCTTGTATCCTGCTTATACGTATGAAGTTTCATTAAAATCGGTTCAGTCATTTCGAAAAACAAGGCCTTGAAAGTTTGTATGAAATGCTATAAGGTGTAAACGCTCATAGGGAGATACATTTTCAAAAGTGTTACTTAATTGAGTACGAAGGAAGAATTTTAACTCATTAAGGAGATACATTTGCAAAAGTTGTACTTAGTTGAGCACTAAGGAAGAATTTTGACCCATTAAGGAGATACATTTTCAAAAGTTTTACTTAATTGAGCACTAAGGAAGAATTTTAACCCATTAAGGAGATACATTTTCAAAAGTAGTTGAGCAGTCAGAAAGAAATTTTTAAATTCTTGTGCAAACTCGTGCGAACTCTTGTGAAAAATTTCATGCTTCTTGACTCAGCGATTTAGGTTGTGCGTCGTCTGTCAGCGAATGAATTATATAAAGTTATTGTAATAAGTAGGAGGATACTTTTTTTTGTGTGTTTAAGGGATGCATTTAGCCGTATGGCAAAAATCGACTTGTGTAAAGTCACCCCTGCTTTTTTGAATATTCTTTGTATTCTACAATTTAACATCACGAATACCGCCTAGACAATGTACCTTTACAATTGCTGTGTGTTACTCAATGTCACGGAACAGAATGTAGGGTTGGCATTTGTGATTTTCCCAAGGTTCTGTAGGCGGATAGTTTCATTGTAGGTAGAGGTATTTTCTCTGTGTTTGTCGGACATAGGGCCGTGTGGGTGTTTTCAAAGGTGAGAGATTACGTAAAATGAATATGAAGTAATATTTTATCTTTATTTTAGAATAGCTTCTGCCTGCTTTGTGGTTGGAAACTAGCCCACGGAAACTTACTACCGGGATAAAAAGTATCTTATGTTGACCTAACCACTCCATATATAAAACTTCATCAAAATCCGTTCAGCCGTTAGGGCGTGAAAGTGTGATTAACAAACAAACTCACTTTCGCATTTAATATTAGTTATGATTAGGATTCGAATCTGTTAGTTGTTGGCTCAGCATTGTATCAGTATCAGCTCAATAGGTTTTACACAATGTAGGTATCATTATTAATAGGCTAGGGACATGTATGATACATCACGCATGAATCTTTTTGAATTTATTTGTTTGAATTTAGTTTTTTTTTTCCTTTTTTGTTTGTTAAATCTTTTATAGAATATAGTTTAACCTTTTTTATTTTTTTCTCTTTTAACTTGTTTTTTATTAAGTTAGCCCTGCTACAGTTAACGCTTGCTAACGGCTTGTTTTTTATTATATAATGTGGTAATCTGTGGAAAATGTTGTGGGTAGTTATTATTAATAGTTTATTTTATTAGTTAAGTTTAATTTTAAGACAACACTGTTTATGCTTAATATACTACTGTTTGTTTTCCCAAATGTAATAAATAAATAAATAAATCCCAATCTTCATGCTAAAACGCTAATATGCTATAACGCTAAACGTATGAGGATAGTAAAATCGACGTGTTTTTACCATCTTCGAAGGGAAATATCGAACTTTGTGTACTCAGAGCAAATACATAACGTAATTATGTATTTGCTCTGAGTACACAAAGTTGCTTACCCTTTTCTAATAGATAATGTACCATATATGTTTGTTTGTGTAATCAAATTATAATATTAGAATAGATACAATATTGCATTTTGCAGACTGTAGTGCAAACACGCACAGTTTAATCATCAAAAGCTTCGACAACAACTCAATTAATTGTGTATATATTTGTTTCATTACAAGTCTAGTATTTGCTAATAAACGTCTATATTATTTCAAATCTACGAACTTTACTAGAATACAAATACGATGTACTTGGAGAAACATGTCTCCGGGCGATCCACACAGTGGTGACACCCGGGCGATTCGTCCCGCTTTATCCTGAACAGGAACCTCCCGAAACAACCGTGTCCGGTGAGGACCTGCGTCAGGCGGAAGATGAGGACGCCGTGGCGCCTCTCTAGCCACTCCTCAAAGAGGGGACTTATCGCCACAATTGTGGCGTGCCCAGCACTGGGTTGCGACAATCGCACTTTCCATGTCGCCATCAGATCCCGCCGGAGCTCCGTCCGCTGTGCCACGATTTCTTGCGGCAGCGGAGTTACGCCCCGGCGTTTCGCCTCTTCGCGCCACACCCAAATGTGCGCGAGTACTTTCGCCTCCAGATCCCATGGCGATACCTAACCATCTTGTACATGCTAAATGGCTTTTTTTCTTTCTTTCGCAGATCATCCCAAGTGCGATGCTATGGAACGCGGCGGCAGCAGTGAGGTGACGTCACGAAGCAGAATGGAGCAGCGCACGTTCGACGGCCCAGCATGGAACGGCTAGGGTGAAGCGAGACAGAGACAGACATAGCCCTGCCCCATGGAGGTGAACGGGACGGAAGCGCGGGCCGAGGAGGCGGCAGTGACGCTCGCGCTTAGCGTTGCCGTCACCGTCATCTCCGCCATCGGACTGCTGCTCAACGCCTACATACTGTTCATCATAGTTATAACTAAACAGGTAACATTATACAATATGTAGCAAAAACCCTGTTGTTTCTTCTAGCTACGTTTTAAGAATCGGTATACATACGTAATAAAGCACGTCATTTATAAAAACTATTCAACAAAAATAATTAAAATAAATTTTTAATTATTAATAGGTATTTGTTATGTTTAACTGATTTCTAACCTCTTTCATTCTTTGATTTTGACTTCTCGACTAGCCAATACTTATTCTTTTTTAATTATAATTCAACCAATGTTGTGCTTGTAGGTAAATGTATACGTCCCTAAAAGGAACAACAGGGTTTTTGTTACATAATGTATACAAAGGATATTATGAATATCTGTACAAACCACTTTAACTATAGTGTCTAAGGAGAAGAAGAAGAAGTAATATCTAAGAAGAAACTACATATTTTAGCTTATTCCAACAACTCTCAACAACAACAGGACTTAAGCATTTAGGTATGTCCCAATCAAAGAGATTTAAAATAGATAATATAGAGAGGCTATCAGAAGGACAATTCTCGTAATTTAAAACGTTCAAAATCTAGTCGCAATCTCATCTTGGCGACAAACAAACGTCAAAAAATTGTCAAAATGTAGGGAAATAAGAGGTATTTTTGACAGATTGAGACTGAGATCAGACTGTGAACGTTCTTAAAATTAGTAGAATTGCCCCTCTGAAGTATTGTCAAGGAAAAATTGTGATCCCATGTCTCAGTGACGCCATCTAGCGTAATGTATAGTAAAATTACATAATAGCTTAGTTTGACACGTCACACTTTTACCGACCTTTGATTACCAACCGTCAGATAGTTTGACATGCGAAACATCTAATAGAATTATTTATTTTATTTTAGATAAAATAAATATTTTTCTTAGATATTTCATTTACTATATACAGAGTGTAAGGGACAGCCCTCCGCAAATTAACAGGGTGCACTCAGCTCCTTATTTTGAATCATATTCCACTGAAAATTTTCTCAGGTTTTTTTTTTATCGTTATTTCAGTTACTATTCTTTTATTTCAATGTAAAATCACATTCTCTGTACGCAGTACTCCATTAATGTAAATAACACAGCTAAAATAAAAAATCAGCAATGGATGTTGAAATTCTCTAACGAACGACTCCTGAAATGAGTGAGCGCGGCCGTCCACCCCGCCGCAACAAATCAGGTTCATTGGATTCCCATAACGTTCCTGAAATAATTTCATGTACCGGTCATTTTAGTACGATATACTGAATTCACCCCATCAGTCTGCGGAGGGCTGTACACCCTGTATATACTGGGTAAATTACAAAATACTAATGAAAATAAACCGTGGTTAAGTCTAGTCGATTTATTACTACCAGATTTGCGTCAAATATAGTTACTTCGAAAATAATTTTCATTTGGTGGACACGAATGCGACTTGACACGCAGGCGTCCACACTAGACTGAGCGACTTTTGCCCACTAGGACAAATGTATCGGATTATGAGTTTTTTCGCTATTCCTATGTAAATAATTAAATGTATTTGATCCCAATGCCTTAACGCCCATCATAAACTTAATTTTCAAGGACATCACGAATGTATGGATGAGTGTTTTCAGGTCAACGGTATAAATATATCTTTAAACATAATGTGTGCCATACAAATCACTTGTCGATATAATCTGGCATAGAATAGAAAAATCAGACCCAAGCGCTATTGTAAACCGCTGAATGCAAGGCCATCGTCACTTTATGTGACACTCAAGGCTAGAGATCACAATAAAAAATGAAACTATCAAACCTTAATACAGAGATATTGTTCCACAATACAATCATAATGACGATAAGAACGTAATATTCGATACAAACAGTTAATCTCGAATGAATTTTACATCACCATCGTCAGCGAAGGCAGTGAAATAACTACAAAGGAACGCGTCGATCTAATTACAACTCAAATACACTTGTACACACGGCTACACATCAAGCTATACTTTTCTAGTATACGCTGACCTCTCATTGTGCGGAAATCCTACACAATGCGAGATCAGCTTATACTGGAATCTAGTGTATACTAGAATAGTATATTAACTACGTATTCTGAATATGATATGAAGGATATGAGTACAACTAATAGAGCACGTCAATCATTAACTTATTTATAAACTAGCTTCTGCCCGCGGCTGCGTTCATGTGGAAGTCGTAAGACACCACAAAATACAAATAATAGCCACGGTAATACAGACATTGGTCGCAAGCGCTACTGTTAGGCACGAGGCCTTGGGTTAGATTCCCGGGTCAGGCAAAGTATTGTTGGGTTTTCCATCTCGAATTTCTCAGTTACAGTGCAAAGTTTGAATTTGTGCCCGGTTAATGGCAAAAGACTCGCCCCCTATTATATACATGGAACCTAAATATAACTGAAGCTAACTCGAAAACTACCCAAGCCAAGTTAATAAAATTTATATATAAAGGACCACCGTGCAAGCTTCTTCTTATCATCATGATTATTTCAGCCGAAAGACGTCTACTGCTGGACTTCAAAGCTCCCTCTATACCAAATGAAATAAGAATTTCCAAAATCAGTCCACAATTAACGAAATTATCGATGAACATGCATAAAAATAAAAACAGACGATCATAGAACGTCCTCCTTTTTAGAAGTCGGTTATAAAGTGATGTAGGAAGCGTTTTGCGTTGCGTAGCAGCCCGCCAAAATCTGCGTTGAAGCAAAACAACTAATAAAAAACTCAAAACTCAAAGCATTTATTTCAAATAAACCAATTACAGGCACTTTTGAATTGTCAAGGGGTCGGTCAGTCATAAAGATGAAGCTAGTTGCCCATTCCAAAGCTTAGTAGGTACCTATGGAGAAGAACGGGCAAGAAACTCCACGGACACTATTTTAAATTAACATATGGTTACAAAATATTGGTTACATCATTCGTGTTGAAATTAAACATGTGAGAACGATGCGATGTAACAAAATGATTAATAAAAAACAATTCAAAAATTAAATTAAAATAAGTCAAGGCCGCTAAGAGATGACCTGTCCCTACTGATGGCGCCCGTTCACGAACATGACGCATGGATTAGCAACAGTAGGAAACAGGTCCTTGAACGTCTGAAATCGCCAACGTGCAACGAGAGAGCAAACAATCTTTCTGTTAATAAGAAAACATCTTTGCCCAGGATTGGGACAATATTAAGAGGGCCCTTCCCGGTCCATCTGTTGTCAACGCTAGCATGGAGGAGAAGCTTATTGTTTCATCCAGCGCAATTGAGAACTACTACAAGCGAAGTGAGAACGCGATAACATTGAACAAAAAATTGTGTGCGGAAATTTCATTGAACTTGTTCCAGGAAATACGTGTTTTTGTTTAAGCGTTACAATACAAGTTGAATATAATGATGATATGATTTTGTCCCATTCGGTGTTGAGACCCTTGGTCCGTGGGGTCCTAGCGCTATAAGGCTTTTTAAGGAAATAACAAAAAGGTTAGTCGACATCACAGCAGACCGAAGAGCTGGCAACTACCTCGGACAAAGAATTAGTCTAGCTATTCAAAGGGGGAACGCTGCCAGTATCTTCGGAACCTTGCCTAAAGGGAGTTCTTTTAATAATATATTTTAGTTATTAAAAAAAAAAAACTATATTTTTTTTTTTAGTTATAGATAATGTAAATAATTATGTTATATTTTGGGAATAAATTTGGTTTGACAACATACAAGTTGTGAAATAAATGTTTGTCATTTTGAATATCCATTACATGAGCAAGGTTTCTATCACGATATTTTCTTTACTTTTACAATTTATGAATGGCCAAAGTTCAGGTAAAATTTGTGCAAAAAAGCAGATTTTTCAGGCTTATACTGAATTCGTTTCTCCAAGTTTTTATTTTTTGTTTGCATAAAAACCTAGATAATGTGTACAAGATACCTTTTTAGTACAAACAATTCAAAGAGTGATGTGTTACAACGCCATAATTACGTACGTGCGTTTACATGAAAAGTATGACCGGGTTGGCTGCTCTTAAAGTCAAAATGTTGACAAACAACTATACTTACCCACTTTTCAATCAATTCCCAGGTCACGCAATAATAGTGATAGGTAATTTTATTGTAGTAGTATTTTGCTATATGCCTATGAAAACTGAAGTTAATACAGTAGGTATGTATATCTATGGCGTTTTATGATACGAGTAGGTACATACGATATTTTTAAGCATGAATAATTCACAGCTCTACAAATTTTTCTATGATTTCAAGTCTACAGTTTTCGTATATATCATGAAAGAACTGAATTGGCTCTGGTTTTAATGATTTTGGCTTATTTTAAATATGTAATAATTTACACTTTATGTTGGCTTTTTCGAACACAAATATTGTTATGAAGTGTTTGGTATTTAGTTACAATTCTGTTTCTGCGCATTGATTTAACGCTTCAACATATCTAAGAAACTATAGAGCACTAAATTATAGGGAAATTGTGCAAAAGATGTTGGAAAACTTTAAAATTATCGGAGCAAATATGAGCATATAGTTACACTTTCTCAACAGTCATCTGGAAAGTTCTCCTGAGAATCTGGGAAATTACAGTAAGAAACAGGGGGGAGAGCGCTTCCACCAGGATCTAAAAGTAATGGAAGAAAGGTATAAGAGTAGATGGGATCGTCATATGACGGCAGATTACTGTTTGTCTTTAAAAAAAGAATGGTCCCAAAAAAAATACAACAGAAAAGCTACCAAAAGGCATTTATCTGAAGTTTAAATTTTATTTTGTTTATGTTTTTAATTTTATGATATTTTTCTTCTTTTTAACTTTTGTGTACACAGGTAAATTAAATATTAAAACAAAATATTTACCTGCTAATAATTTTCATTAAAATGTTAATATTTAAGAATATACTTGTTACCTGTGTCTTTCTCATTTTTACGGATTAAAACAAAAATATGAAAATGAAGATTTAAAAAAAAACAGAGCCAATCTTCCCAAACCATCCATAGTTTTGTGCATTGTTGGCATAGAGGTACTCGAAACCTTTCTTACATCAAGAGCAACAAAACCACTGTTGACCAGTAAATCTATGTCAGTATATAAATTATAAAACTCTATTCGAAGAATCATGCTTTTCACAGCTTATCGAAAATCGACGTTTCGGAAACAGTTGTTGCTCATTTGTTGTTATGTATAAAATGGCTGAAGTTATTGGCTCCTATAAACTTAAAATAGGATAGTAATTAGCATTGTATAATCAGCCAATGTTCCTACTGCTGGGACACAGGCCTCCTCTCTGTGAGAGGGAGTGGGCTGTAATCTACCACGCGGGCCCAGTGCGGGTTGATAGATGTCACGTCTTCGAATTTGTGGTTCTGGGACATGCTGGTTTCCTCACGATGGTTTCCTTCACCGTTTTGACGTCAGTCGTGATTAAATAATTTACACAAAGTAAAGCGCCTGTCTGGGTTCGAACCCACGACCAACAACAACAACAACAACAGCTCGTAAGTCCGGGCTGTTACCACTGGGCCACCACTGCTCGCGAATAGTAATTATAGTAATTGAATTGGATGTTTAAATAAAAATAAAATAATATGTGTTGCGTGTATTTTTCGTGGTGGCGTTTATTCATCGCATATCTGTGTTTTTAAACTCAAAATGGACGACAGACAATCACGACAGAATAATCATGAAATTAACTCATACGAAAAACAAAACTTAAAATTATTTTAATGATGTCTAAGATACAGCCTGTGCCAATAGGACGAACTCTTTCTCCATATTGTAATTTTCATTTTGAAATAAACGATTTTAACTTTACTAACTTTACGAATAAAAAAAAGTATTAAGAAAAAAAATTCTACAACAGGAAAATCCTTACAAAATACACTTCCAACCAGGCTCCACACAAAACACAATAGGAACATTTAGAGAACTTTCGAGGTAGAGCTTAAAGGCAAGACAACCTAGATTGCCAATCAAACTTTGAACCTAAACTTACGACTGCTATTAGTAAGCCGTCGCAGACAGACTCCATCTGATGCAGACATCGGCATTTGCAATCATTTACATACCCAAGGGCTTGGCGACCAATATGCAACAAATCTGCATAAGTCACACGCCATCTATCGGGTGGAATGAAAAGCAATATTACAGCCAAAGCTGAAGTGTGATTCAGGTTTGGTCCAATAGTAAAAGTTGTTCATAATGATGAGTACAATGACCCCTTAAGAGGTTGTGCGTTAATTCCGGGACATGTTGTATATTGTAACATTATACTCAGACATGTAATTATTTTTTTTCTAATTTCAACATTTTTCTCTATATTTATCCTCATCATTACAGCCAAAAGACGTCCTCTGCTGGACATAGGCCTCCCCCAAAAGTTTGCCATAATCGCCACGCTTGGCAGGCAGGTTGGCGATCGCAGTATGGTGTTAAAATGCATAGAGAACGCTACTGCCCATTCTCTAGTAAGTCCCTTAGTCGCCTTTTACGACACCCACGGGAAGAAATGGGGCGCTGCTATTCTTTACGTCCGACACCACGCAGACTACATTTTTATCCTGTGTACACCTAATTTTATGTGCATACGGCATAATCAACCTATAATGTTCCCACTGCTGGGACACAGGCCTCCAGGTGCGAGGGACTGGGCTTTAGTCCACCACGCGGGCCCAGTCAGTAACATCAATTTGGTCGATTGATTAAAACATCGTGAGGAAAATGGCATGTCCTTGAACTAATTCAAGGACATGTCGGTTTCCTAACGATGTTTTCCTTCACCGTTAATGAGAGCAGTAGTGATGAATTATTTACACAAAGTAAAGCGCCTGCCTGGGTTCGGACTTACGACCTACAGAACTCGTGAGTCGCGGCCGATACTACTGGGCCACCACTGCTGTATGCTGCGGTCTCCTTTAAGACGCAGATATATGCCAGTGACCTTGAGTGGTTAGCTTGCGTGTTCTGTACTGAGCTCACGCAACGCGTCGTACGTTCAGCCAGTAATAGGACTCGCCCATCAAGGAGCGCTGTCCCTAATTTGACGCATCATTAATTTATTATACACAAAACAAATAGTATTTTAATAAAACGCGTATACTAAAAGATCAATAATTAAATTATCTTTAAATTGGTGAAGGTTTCACAAAAATACGTATGGTAGATTTTGCGCCATTCTCAGTTGTTTATCCGCGTTAGACATAACTTTACAAATTAATTTCACTATGTAATACAAACATAATCTAAAATATTCACATAATAAGTTATTGAAAAAATGCTCTAATTTAACATATATTTTTTTTCAAATCATTATCACTACTTGTTTAGACGTGATATTCAGTATAAAATCATTAAAAGTCGGTTATCGTCGCCTTAATTGAAGGAGCAGAAGTAAAAAAACTGGTTTGTGATTTCTATTGTATCTATCGACTTAACGGTTGTTGGAGATACCAAAATAATAAATAAATTTTATACCACTGACAAAAGGTGGACCTAAACTCCCAATGTTCAATGTTGTAGGGTGAATGAAATTAAATAAAGTTTTGCAGCATACAAAAACACAGTCTAATCGTTCACACAATACAAAACACATAGAAATCCTTACTCAAAAGTTCAGGGAATTCGAGTATGACACCGAGACAGTGCAAAAATCGTACCGTTTGCGAGCGTGATGCGGGCCGGACTGACGGGCGCGGTGCGGGGTGCGGGCGACCGAGGTATGCGCGGGCGCGTGGATGCGCGTTCTCATGTTACCTAATCTTCGTACAATTCCTTATTTTCGGTGATAGATTTAGTTATAAAGCTTCGTACGCAATATCACACACCGTGGGAAGCCGCCAGGCCGCCTTAAGTAGTTGATCATATTCATAGTTACGTTAGTCTAGGCCAGCCATACTCAAAGTGTGCTCCGCGGAGCCCTAAGGCGCAAAGCCTCTGTGGGTGGCTCCGCGAAAGTATTGGTCATAATAAAAAAAAATACTAAAGGGGTAGGTACTATATTTTATTTAACTCTGCAACCTGAATAAAATAAAATCTATCTAAATATTCCAACATAAAGTAAAAATATATGCAAAATGTTATTGTCAAGTAATATGATTATGATTAATTTAAAATACACATAAAACCATTTTTGATTAATTTAGGGCTCCGTCAAATATTTCCAAAAGGTCAAAGGTCAAATATTTCGTCGCTAAAAAAGTTTGAGAACCACTGGTTTAGACTATAGCGCAATAATTAGAAACTAGGGTACAGGCTGTAAACTTAACTGGTTTAGACTATAGCGCAATAATTAGAAACTAGGGTACAGGCTGTAAACTTAACAGTTTAAAACTACAGTATTGCTTAGATGGAGTCAGGTAGCTTAGTTTAGTCAGCTGCGGAGGTAACTTTGAAATACTTCGAACGTTTCTTAGTTTCCAACTAGCTGTTATAATTTTGTGTTTGTTTACTTTTCTCTTTTATGCTTAGAATACATTTAAGGTATTATTTAAAAATAACTGTTTTGTTGAATGTGGAAAGGCATTAGAGACTTTGAAGTTATTTCGGTCAATTGTTGGCCATGTGACTGTCTCAAATATTTTAGAACTTCTATTGTCAGATACCGTGTTAAGCCTTGTTAGACGAATACCACAATCGATGAGAGAAGTCAGCCTTCACAAACTGGCGGATTTACCAGCAGGCTGAGTAGGCTGGAGCCTAGGGTAGCAAATTTTTGGGGCGGCAAATTTGGGGCCAATTTTTTTTTAAGTCTTCATTCACTGCTGGACATAGGCCTCCCTCAAAGGGGGGGTTAGCCATAATCGCCATGCTTGACAGGCGGGTTGGCGATCGCAGTATGGTGTTAAAATGAACGCTGCTGCCCACTCTCTAGTAAGTCCCTTAGTCGCCTTTTACGACACCCACGGGATGAAATGGTAAAATATTCCTTACGTCCAGCACCACACGGATAAAATCTGTCTTATTACCGAAGCGTGAAAAAACGAACAGGACACTGCACGGTGACAACATAAAATGTTTTATTTGCCACGGCAGCAGTTTTCGCTAACACTTTTCTGTTCATTTAAATTTATAATTATAATTTTTGCTAAAAAGGGGGGGGGGGGGTTTGCCATAATCGCCACGCTTGGCAGGCGGGTTGGCGATCGCAGTATTGTGTTAAAATGCATAGAGAACGCTGCTGCCCATTATCTAGTAGGTAAGTCCTTTAGTCGCCTTTTACGACACCCACGAGAAGAAATGGGATGATGCTATTCTTTACGTCCGGCACCACACGGAGCACAACGGGAATACATTTGAATAAAAAAAATACGACACGGCGGTAATGGTTTTTGTGTGGAATGTTTTTTTGAAAATAACATTCCACCACAACAACAGGGGTTGCGAGTTTGCCCGAAAGGGATATCGTGGCCCTGGTACACAGGCAACTGAAGGAACACGGGTGGGTTTTAGTCAGTAAAAGTCTGACGCATCTGAGTCCCGCTCCGCCCAGAGCGGGAGAAGTTATTTGATAATTTCCTACCAAAACAAAAAAAGGGTTCTCCCATAGATTTGATCACTGTTGCCAATCTTTACAAGTTTTTCGTAGCTGAACGAGAAAATTTTGAGTAGGTATTTCGAAGAAAAGGCGATGGAATTAAGCGTGTCGTAGCAGTGTAAAAAAAGACATAGCAAAAATACAACTGAAAAGGAAAAATAATAATTATTAGGATGATACACCCGATGACGAAATGAAAATGACAGTGAGTGATGCTTTCAGGGTTAGCACATTTTTCGTCCTCATTGACAGACGCGGAAAAACGGCAGGAGGCTTCAATGAAAAGTTTTCATTCCTGACCAAAATGAGTGAATTGTAATCATCAACCCTTACGGAAAAATCCCTTTTCTCGGAAGAAATGTATCCTAACGATTTAGAGACTGACTTACATCAAGGACGCATACATTTTCAATTCCATCTTTCTTCTGGAAGAATATTGGAAAACCATATTCTGGATCATTGCAAAGTCTATCTTCATTCCTGCGAAAACATCATTTGCAAAACGTTTATTCAACTTAGATAAATAGCAGTTCGCATGGATCTATGTACACCAGCGACAAATTATTCAGGTGAGAGAAGCTTTTCTTGCTCAAAACGGGTGAAAAATTATTTAATATCTAATTTAAGCCAAGAAATGCTAAACGCCTTAGTTCTATTGTGCATATAGTTACAAATTGGTTACAACTAATGAACAGGATTTTATATGACGATTTAATTGATGATTTCGCGAATAGAAAATCACGCAAAAGACTCAAGAAAAAGGTACTGTAAAACTTCCATAGCTCAACTTACTGAATTTCATCGTTAGTTTCAGCCGAATTGTTACCAGATATTTGAATATATTGTTTTTAATCTGTAAGTGCAATAAAAATTATTTAATAATGTTTACCGAATGTACATTATTGTGTAAGTAACATTAAGCCATAACTTACCCTGCCTTATTAGTAGTAAACGATTGAACTTTTTTTTTTTTAATGAATGGCTTCTCGTAAAGCTTAAAGCCTCCAGCCAGGGCGTAAAATATATTTATTAAAACTAAAACGACAGCGCACTAAGGGCACCCCCTGTGGGGTACGGACTTCGGCTTAGGGCGTCATTGGGGGATCACAAAATTAGTAGTTTGGGGACGGGCCGGGTTGAGCTTTTATTAGCTCAGAAATATATAAATAAGGTCCCATTAAAATAGGTGGACAAACTTTCACAAATCATTCAGACCACCAAAATAAGGACAAATGTAAAAAATAATAATAAGAAAAACGCATTAGATACTTACAATAACAAAAATCAGCTAACGAAAATACACAAAAAATGTTAGTTACCCAATGCATAAACACATCCACGTCTTTGATAACAGATTCTGATACCTACTACAAAATAATGTGCAGGCGCACGTGACCACGTCGTCGCCGCCCGCGCCCGCCGCGTTCATTGTCCAACTCATGCCATCTTACTCTAACATAGCCATTCATCGCAGGCGCGGGCGGTAAGTAGTATTTTAATTCATTACTGTAAATAGGGCTGATTCTAATTTTTAACCACGCCTGATTCAGTGTTTACTTTTACTGTTATCGAACTTTAAATAAATAAAAATGATTCATAGCACTACACTGTACCCACTGCGCTTTTGTTTGTTTACAACTTACTGCAATATCTTTGATATTTTGATAACAGTTTTCAGCACGCAATTAGACAGTCCAAAACCTGGTAAAGTGTGATGGGAAATTAGAATAATTTATTTTCATGTACCTAGCCTAGACGGTTCATAATCATGTGTTTGAGGAAAGTTTATTCACCCCCAATTGTATTGTTCTCGAGTTGCGCGTAATTACCTACTATCTTCTACTTATCGTAACAACACTAGGTATCCTAAAAAGTTGATGTGTAGTCAACTGAAAGTTACTATGGTTAAATACAGAATGATGTTAACAGAACTGACTGGGTTTATTCTAGTGTGCCAGCAATTTATTATTTTAGGTCAAAACTAAAATCACTTTAATCAGTGTTTTTTTTGCTTGGATATCTTTGGTTAGACTTACTGAACGCTGTGTTAAAATTTGTCCATCTATTTTAATGGGACCTTATATATACTTACTCAAAAACTATTTCTTGTGAAATTTAAATACCTAATTCGAAGTGTTGTAAAAATAATCAACTCTATCGCTTTTAGCACTGTTGTAAAATTATTTTGTTGAAACATTATGTCGTTTAAAGAATTTAAATTAGATTCTATTCTGCCCATCTCAAGGGACTTGTTGAGCAAGAGTAATTCACACAGAAAATTAAAGCACAAGTCATTAGTAACTTTGTATAGAGGGGCGTAAATAGGAACTCAATTTTGAGCCATTTGAGGACGATTTGCGGCGCCTTACATTTATATTCTAAGCAATTACTGTCAAGTGGGTACCGTAAGTACACTCTACGCGACTTCACTCGCCTCGATTGAAGATTTGACAAAATAACAACCGAGGCATGAATAAGAATTTTGTATTTAGGTTTTTATAGACGCATTTAGGATTTTTTTGCGTTGTGATTATTATTGAAATACTGCAGTTTCTTCATCGTTATCTGCCAAGCGTTTTCTTAGATATAATGGGGATAACTAAATGTAGCTGAATACCTGTATTTTACAAGGAGTAACTCCCTAGTTACGGGGTAACAGGATACGACACTCCCTAGTTACGGGGTAACAGGATACGACAGTTACTATATAAAGTTATATATGACACGTGATCGTCGCTATTAAAAACAAAATGAAAATACTAGTTGTTTTTAAGGTTCACGATACACCATATTATTATATAATCATCATCATCATTTCAGCCGAAAGACGTCCAGTGCTGGACACTGGATAATCGCCACACTTGGCAGGCGGGTTGGCGATCACAGTATGGTGTTAAAATACATAGAGAATGAAGCTGTCCATTCCCTAGTAAGTCCCTTAGTCGCCTTTTACGACACCCACGGGAAGAAATAGGATGGTGCTATTCTTCTTCTTCTTTCATTCTGGCAGTTCAGCCAAGTTCATTGCATTATTTACGTTGCTAAGCAGATGAATTTGTCTAACATATGAAGCAATGGATTAGCAATATACTTCAAAATCATTCCGATTGTGATTCAAACTGTGTTACGCAATTATGGTGCAGTTAAATTACCATTTTCTATATCATTTATTAACAAACTAGTTAAGGCAATCCAAGACGGATTGCCTTTGATGGTGCTATTCTTTACTTCCGGCACCATACGGACGTCACCATTATATGCCTACTTAATATTATTTATTCTGCGTTACCAAGCAAAACACTCGTACTTATATTTCCCGAGTTCTAAATGCATTGATGAAAGGTGTCTTAGGCTGATTTTTAGTTGCCTTGAAGCAAATAAAGTATTCCTGGAAATGGCTGAAACCCTTGCAAGATGAGAAGTAAAGAGAGATTATTAAATTCTTTGCATATTTCTCGTTTCCCGATACGGCCCGATCGAATAAACACGTATTTTCAATAAGAAATGCGTGCCAGTAGTGTGTGGTAATTCTGATGTAGGTATTATGTGGTACTTGTTCTTATATTGACAGTTCTTAATAAGAAACCATAAATCAATCAGTACCTTTATTTGTTCGAATTTGCACATGCGGCACATATCAAAGTTAGGACATACTTTTCGCTTTTGTTTTTAGTATTAAACCATTACACATAAATATTAAACCATTTAATTGAAATGTCAAGAAGTCGGTCAGTTAGTCAGAAAGTTGAAGTTAGTTGCCTATTTCAAAACGTAGATCTTTATGGATAAGAACGGGCAAGCAATTCCAAGGACACTATTTTAAATCAAGATATTACAAAATCCTGGGTACCTACATTATTTTTATTGCTTCTTGTGAGAACAATGTTTAAAAAAATAATCCAAAATATAATATTTAAGAAAAAAGACGACAAAGAGAGTAACCGAAAACATATACGAACAAGTTTGTTGTAAAAATAAGCGTTTAATTGAAGACCAGTCTGAACTGTCAGCTCTCGGTCACGAACATGAGTCGAGGAGCTCAACTATTTTGTAGGGAACCGAATGATCCAACACATGCGTCACCATCAGCGAAACATTTAGATGAGCATAACATACTTATCAATTGCCGTGCACTTTCAAGTCAAACATAGATCTTAATAAAATAATAATCAGTTATTAGTATCAATGTATGTTCTCATCACCAACCAAACTACTAATAACGCTTTAATACACCTCCGCCGCGAAACCATACCAGCGAAACCGCAGTAGTTCAATTCTACTGGCTCGCGTCATGTTCCGCTACTTCCGCTACTTGAATTAATCCTACCAGCACTTAGATTACAAATGTACAAAAATAGCCCAGAATACCGAAGCATACAAATCTACAATAAATTATCTGAAAATATACGGTCCACAAAAACAATGTGTAATTAAAGCTAGGATAAAGTAAAGGCATTGCTCTTAAAAAAATGTTACTATAGTATCCAAGAATTTATGGAAGTTAAATGTTAAAATAGAGTTCAGATAATATGTATCTGTGTTAATTATAATATATAATATTTTACTTATAAAACTAGATATAAGTATATAATTAGTATAAGTCTATAAAACTAGATATAGATAATATTTTAAAATGTAAAAGTTCCTAACCTACATGATACTCAGTACTAGTTTTAAGTTATCTTGCTGCGCCCTAACAGGGTCATGTACTCACTAGTTTAAGCCTGGCGTGTAACTGCTCTAAGGTGTAACTATGTTGTGTACATTGTGCATTAAATGAATCGGGTGCAAGTAACGGAACATGACGCGAGCCAGTTGAATTGAACTACTGCGGTTTCGCTGCTATGGTTTCTCGGCGGAGGTGTGCTATCAGCGTAAACATTCACTTTCATTAATTCGCAACAAGGTTCGTACAGACTGGTGCGATATCGCGGGCGCGATAGGACACTAGTAGCACAATTTTGCTGTCGCGCCCGCGATATGGCGTGAGTCTGTAAGAGCCTTTACGTTGGTCAATAGTTTGAAGAAGAAATTAGGCACACACGGCTACACATCAAGCTATATATTTCCAGTATAAGGTGATCTCGCATTGTATAGGATTTCCGTACAGTGCGAGATCAGCGTAAACTGGAAATGTATAGCTTGATGTGTAGCCGTGTGTACCTACATTGTCAACACAGGAATTCTGAAACAAATAGGATTTCTGTTTGCAATGGTACCAATATCTGCTCCTAACAACATGGTAGGTATTCCGAGAATGTAGTTTGAGACGAGGATACATAACATCACCCCTGTATTCTTCGAAGTCATAGAGGTGTAACCCACATTTCGCCAATTATGTTAGTCTTAAGTATATAATATAGGGGGCGATATATGATATATGGGGGGGATAGGGCCCGATACTACTGTGGACAGTAGTATCGGGCCCTATCGGCTATCAGAATAACAGCGCTGCGACACTTATTTTTAAGTGTTGTATTCATCTCCTAGATTGTTTCATTGTTATCAATATTTGATAACAGAAGGCGCTACCGGAGAGATAATTTTTGATTGTTCCCTCCCTTAAGTTGTATAAAAATAATTTCTAGAAACTTCTAGTACCAATCAACAAGACAGTAATCCCAGAATCCCAGGGCGGTGTGCACATGTGTCATTTTAGAAATAACATTCCGCTGTTTCATAATTGCATCTCGAAGTCTTGAGCATGTTATTTCGCAAGCCAAAAGCCCTAAGGACGTATACACACACCACGGGGAAATCTTCTTAACGCAGGACAGAAGGAAGAAACTGCTACAAGATAATATTATTCGAATTATCTCTCACACGATTCACAGAGCCAATCTCTGTAAGTTTTAATTAATTTCTCGGTATTCATTAAAGCTTGCGCGTAGGCGAACATCTGGAGCCCAGTTTGATGAATGTGGTAATACAAGAAAATGAGCTTTGTTCGTCAAAGTCGTCAACTTTTACGGTGTGATCTTTTGTTCTGTCCGCGACATCATCAGCGTTAAATTTCTTGTTTTAGCATAAAATATATAATGTAGTAATATAATACGCGGTTGTCTGTGTGGTGCCGGACGTAAAGAATAACACCACCCTATTTCTTCCCGTGGGTGTCGTAAAAGGCGACTAAGGGACTTACTAGAGAATAGGCAGCAGCGTTCTCTATGCATTTTAACACCATACTGCGATCTCCAACCCGCCTGCCAATCGTGGCGATTATGAAAGTGTTTAAAAAAAATGTAGAGTTAAATAATTTACAATAGTACGGAACCCGTTGTGCACTTGGCCGCTTTTTAATCTATTAAGAATCACTATTCAATACTATTTGCTATCTTGTAAACAGTTTAATGGGTCACTAATAATATATACCACAACCGCTGCCACAAAAAAGAGGGTAATTTTAATCATTGTATTAAATTTCCCTCTTTTTTACTCTACTTCCTTCCGGTGTGAGTTTGACATGTTTTGGATGGAGGTTGAAATAACCTACTCTTTAATTTAACTCTCACTTTAGTTCGTCTATAGGTATTCCATCTTAATTCAAACTGTACCTTTTTCATTCACTTCTATTATAAATTCACAAAACAAAACAATTCACATGACATTTTCCTCATTCCTCGGCATCATACCACGATAACCGATTTCCACACAACTTTGCAATCGCCCGTGCCACGTTCAAACTTTCTCTTATAGACTTATTTATTATTCTACCCTTTCGTAACACCACACATCCCTCTTAGCATTCTCGTCTAAGCTGCATGCAATGCCTTTCATTCTTCCCTTTTGTGGCCCAACATTTTGATCCATATACAGGACAGCAGGTCTCACCGTTGTTTTATAAACATTTCCCGGACGATAGCCGACTTTTAATGATTTTATACTGAAGATCACGTCTAAACGAGTAGTGTTAATAATTTGAAAAAAATGTATGATAAATTAGAGCATTTTCTCGATAACTTAATATGTGAATATTTTGATTATGTTTATATTACTTACTGAAATTAATTTGTAAAGTTATGTTTAACGCGGATAAAAATCTGAGAATGGCGCAAAATCTACCAAGCGTACTTTTCTGAAACCTTCACCAATTTAAAGATAATTTAATTATTAATCTTTTAGTATACGCGTTTTATTAAAATACTATTTGTTTTGTGTATAATAAATTAATAATGCGTTAAATTGGGGAAAGCGCTCCTTGATGGGCGAGTCCTATTACTGGTTGAACGTACGACGCGACGCGTTGCGTGAGCTCAGTACAGAACACGCAAGCTAAACACTCACTCTAAGGTCACTGGCATATATCTGCGTCTTAAGGCAGAGATTTCTGAAAATGGTAATAAATGGGATTTTTTAAAGCAGTGTAATCTCTTAAACCGTAAATATTTTTCCAAAAAAAAAACAGTATGATATTTTCAAGTATTTTGTGCATACGGTGATGTAACTCAAAACATAATTTAATACATCAAAAAATCTTCAAAGACAACTTTTAATTATTTTTAAAAGCAGTTTATCCCTTCATTAACAGCTATAATTATAATTAAAAGTATACCATAAAATTGCAAATGCCAAACTGCACCTGGTGATGGATTATTTTTTATTAATTAGTTAATATCTAATTTTATACGATTTTATAAGCATTTTTACGCCATACGTTGTGTCCTCGCGCATCTCTTTCTTTTGTATGCACTCTGACAGTGACAGCGGTTTACCTGTTGTCGGCGTCTTAAGGGGACGATAACCGACTTTTAATGATTTTATACTGAAGATCACGTCTAAACGAGTAGTGTTAATGATTTGGGATTTAAGGGGAATGCGGCTCTCGCAGATTGTTCCCGTAACCTGCCGCCATTTCATTCATGCCCTTTATTTACCGAAAACGAACTTGTAATGCTCTGAAACGTAACTTGTAATGTCAAGACTTATATAATCTACATATTCAATAATCAATCATACATTGCATTCCACAATGTGTACCTACTTAATTGGTAATTGCATAGTTTCGCATATAAATACCGCCTAACTAGTAAAAGTATGACGATTTGTATATGAAATGAAATGAAATTGTTTATTCTGTAAATAGGTTATCGGAATCTCGAATTTTTACACGATATATTAAAAATAAAAAACTGGCCTACGAAACCCTTCATTGTGCGTGGTCGCACAATGAAGGGTTCCGTAGTTGGGATGATTTTATCCCAAAAACAAACATAACATTGTAGTTGAAAAACATGATTGTTCTCCCATACATCGATATACGCCATGGTCAATTTTCCAATTGCAAATGTAAATAAGTATGTAATATCAAAAGAATATTTTGTATGAGATAAAACTACAAATTAATTATTAATTATTTCCGGACTTTTTCCTTTACTTGTGCTACGAGACCATGCTTCGTGCCAAATTCCATGGTTCTAGGTCAACGGGAAGTACCATAAAGGTTTTGATTTATTTGCGAGTATCAAAATATGTCACCTAAATGGCCGTATTTTTACAGACAGACAGACGAACAACGAAGTGATCCTATGTTCCGTTTTGTCCTTTTTAGGTACGGAACCCTAAAAAATAGGAAATGTCGACTGAAATGTAATGGCGATACAAACTCAGGGGTCAAAGTCACTTTTGAAGTTCAGATATAACCATGGACAGATCATGTGAGGACCATGTAGGTCCGAAGGTCCGATATGAGCAGCAAACAGCCTATTTGCAACAAAGCAAGTACGAACTGTCTGTTATTTGCAACAAAATTGGCACCAACTAAAATATTTAAGTGAAACCTTCTTATTAAGTTCACAATACGGAGAGGTGGCTAACAGTTCATGTATAATTCAATCTGATCTCTACAAAGGCATCGTATTTCGTATCGATTCGAAATGCAGACACAGACTGCACTCATTTGGGGCGTCTGGCTTGTCTTACTGGTAATAGACTCACAGCGGTATTGGTCTATTATTTATTCTGTTGCTGTGTGCAATTCTGCACCTGGGTGTTGAACCTGCAGAGATGCCTTTCTATCGTCGCATCGTTGCAAGATAAGACTGAAGTATCGAAGGCAAATAAATTCAGTGCAGACTCGCTATTCTTTGTTTCAATTGTTATTGCTTCGAGATAGGTACTTTTCTGAATTGTTTTTTCTTAGATAGGTGTTGAATAAGTTCTTCAGCATAATACTGAATTATGATCCCAAAGAAGCTCACGGATTAGGTTACATCCTCTAGCGCAGACAGAGAGGAATAATCCCCGCGCGGTCTCCGGCATTTTCTTTACGGATCGCGTTTCTTCCCGCGTATTTTCGAAACGCGCGAGCATTTTTTGTCAGGTTCAAGCATTTGTGCACTTTATTGTAATCATTTTAAAGTTTATTTTCAAGTGCGTTAATAAAATCCTCTCTGCTGCGCTCCGTTCTGTCTGCGCTGAGCCTTATGGGTTTCAACTTACAAAATACTTACGGCTAGGCCACAGTACGAGTATAAATATGGAAAGTATGGAAACTAGGCCTATATGTTGACATATTTACCTACGCTCAATTGGAGCGTAAGGCGCGGCGACCACCCCTCTCGACACGGCAACCACGACTGACAGCACCGCGACAACCGCTTTGAGGTTTCGTCAATGAGCGCGTCTGTGTGAGTGTGCCGATTCGAACGTTTACTACGTAGTATCTGTACTGTCCATATTTATACTGTGGCTAGGCTACGATGTTGAATTGATGTTGCTATTATTTAATATTACTTTGTTTCAATTATTATTGAAGTTAAAACACTAGAATTATAGTGAAAAATAACTTTAATTTCGGAAGTCGGTATCTTTGGATCTGTATTTTAGTTTTTTGCCACCGACTTCCGAAATTAAAGTTATATTAGTGTTTTTTTTTGTGGGTGTCGTATAAAGCGACTAAGGGACTTACTAGAGAACGGGCAGCAGCGTTCTCTATGCGTTTAAACACCATACTGCGATCGCCAACCCGCCTGCCAAGCGTGGCGGTTATGGTATTGCTCCCCCGCATTGGGGGTGGCCTATGTCCAGCAATGAACGTGTATCGGCGGACATGATGATGTGTTGTTTTTGGAAGACGGTTGTTTTCTTTTTTACTGCAATAATTAAAAAAAAAAACACAAATCACTATACGCCTCTATATATATGCCTATAAAATATGAGGATTTCCATGGAATCCCCTCAAGATTCTGACTTGGTGATAATGGGACCACCTCGGGAGCATACCATTCAAACAAAAAAAGAAATATCAAAATCGGTCCACAATTATTGACGGAGAAATGCGTGAACATACATAAAACATATCTGTAGACGGACATAATATAGCATTCGTCCTTTTTGGAAGTCAGAAGATTTATATTTTGACAGGGCTTAAACCATGCAGCCAGTTTTAGTAATAAGAACGTAACAGTGATTGAAATACCGTTCTTTATACAAAATTGAAAACTTAGTTCGGTACTAAGTTGTCAGTTTTGTGTTTAGGAACTTTACCATATTCGGAATAAAGTTCGAAGTTCTATAATGGCTCCATGTTTTAAATCTGGGTCTGAAGATAAACCTTGTTTTGTAATAAGGGGGTATATGTTTAGTTTAGTGCAAGTACTACGTAAATATAAAATAAAACTTTCACTGACTTAAAACTGCCCAAGGCTAATAATACTTTGAATAGGTCGTAAATTAAATATGACTGAATAAATGCTCGTAACAAGTCGAGTGAAGTCAGTTTAGTTGACCTTTACTGTATTACATTATACGAATAATAAAATTTATAATTAGTGGGTCGATGTTAATTAACATGGCTAATTTTAGACGGGAAAGTGAAATAACTAACGAGTGAGAAATATTTTCATTGGGTAAGGTAACCTTTAGCGATATTCGTGATTTCTAAAATAACCAAGAGTTTGCTTTGTAAGTACACCTACAGTAAGTTTGCGCAATCTTAATATACAGGCTGACTTTGAAAACATGCTACAAAATTTAAGGGAGTGTTCTACCCATCAATATGAACAACTTTTACTAAGGGACCAAATCAGAATTCGTAAAAAAAAAGTCGTCCTTCTTATACAAAATGGTCCAATCGGTTATGTACCTTTATAGGAAGGTCGACTTTTTTTTTGCGAATGCCCTTAGGGCTGACCTGCCATAAGTTAAGGAAATATAATTTTCTGTTTTTTTTTTTTTAATAAATAAATATTTATGAACATACTATACTTGCTATCTGGATTGTATCCTAGCTGTAAGTTTTCTGAATAAATAAATTACTTAAATATTTTTCGGATATTTTAGTGTGTCGTAACATCATGTGGTTCCGAGGAAGCAATTTATCATTTGCTTTTTTCCACGGAAAGTGGTAAAAAAACGATTAAAAGACTTCGTCTAGACGAGGAGACGTGCTGCAGAGACGAATATTAAAAATGTTGCAACACTTTAACCGTTTCTTTTTCGTCGGTCTTTTTATACTTAATAATTATGTCCTAGTAGCTGACAGTTAGGTAATAATACGATATTCAGTTTTCTTAGAAGCGTGTCATCATTATCATTTCAGCCGAAAGTCGTCCATCCACTGCTGGGACATAAGCCTTCCCCAAAGCGCGGGGGGGTTGCCATAATTGCATCGCTTGGCAGGCAGGTTGGCGATCGCAGTATGGTATTAAAATGCATAGAGAACGCTGCTGCCCATTTTTTAGTAAGTCCCTTAGTCGCCTTTTATGACACTCACGGGAAGAAATAAGGGATAGAAGCGTGTAATGCGCAAGAGTTCCTTAACTAAAGAAGGTGAGCATTATGGAAGGATTAAAAAAAAATCATCCCTTAAAGGAGTTAAATGAAAGATGGAAGTTTGTATCAAAGTTGACGAACTTCGATATTATTACATATATTTGTGCCGATTGGAAATCCTATCAGGCGCACGGCTTGTAAGGAAAGAAAAACATAACCTTTCTTGTCAACCCGTTCGGGTAAAACTATTCAAGTTGGTATTATGTTCGGTAAATACGAACTTCATGGACATAGATAAATTTATTTACGCATGTAGGTAAGTATTGTTTGATAACCCGGAAGCTTATAGAGTATTAGTGTGAGGACAAATTTATTTTTAGAGCTATCAGTGTTAATATTGCACAACAATGATGAAACTGACAGCTCTTGAATGCGGATCAAGAGCAACACCACGTATAACCGCATCACATTGAAGTCACGCAAAATCCTGCATCGCGCAAGCAAAGTTTGACGTGCGACCTGTATACAACGTCTCGACATCTATCGTCGGGAAGTAGCCCATCAGACACAACACCCATCTGGTCGGAGGATCCTCCCTTGTCTATGAGAAATTTAACATTCTGTTCCTCATTACGCATCTCATTGACGTCACGCAAAATCCTGCATCGCGCAAGCAAATTTTGACGCGCGTCTAGCATATATACAACTTCCCAACATCTATGCACCCGTCTGGTCGCAGGTTCCTCCCTTTTCTATGGAGGATGAGTGAACTTTAAACCCTGTTCCTCTCACCTCTGTATAGTGATTTAAATATGCTGATTTCGTTCAGTATTATTAATAAAATTCACTCTTACCTATTGTTTTATTCGACGATGTTTCGAACGTCTGTTACCGCCTACATAATTATCATAATATCTGCTATTAAAATAATATGGGGCACTCAAATGGTCACGAAATAAAAGATTAAGGGATCCGTCTTTCTTATATTTATTTCACAAATTCATATTATCTTCAAACCTTGACTTTTGCCCTCTGAAACTAATTTTCAATTCCTGTTTTCTTTTTTCTTGAGAGAATTAAATATTAGTTGAACTTTGTGTCTGAAGATGAAACTGAATTGTGTTAGTAAAGTGGGCCAGTTTACTAGTGATTGCTTTGTACTTTTGACAAAACTCTCAGTAAAATTGAAACTTCACTAAGGTTGAAACAGTCTAAGGCCCGTATTTATAGAGCGTTACTCAGTACTCAAGCATTAGGTACTTAAGGGGACACTAACCGACTTTTAATGATTTTATACTGAAGATCACGTCTAAACGAGTAGTGTTAATGATTTAAAAAAAATATATGTCAAATTAGAGCATTTTTCAATAACTTAATATGTGAATATTTTAGATTATGTTATTAAAGTTATGTCTAACGCGGATAAAAAACTGAGAATGGCGCAAAATCTACCAAGCGTATTTTTCTGAAACTTTCACCAATTTAAAGATAATTTAATTATTGATGTTTTAGTATACGCGTTTTATTAAAATGCGTCAAATTGGGGACAGCGCTCCTTGATGGGCGAGTCCTATTACGGCTGAACGTACGCCGCGTTGCGTGAGCTCAGTACAGAACAAGCAAGCTAACCACTCAAGGTCACTGGCATATATCTGCGTCTTAAGACTAGATTTAAGCCATTGGATTGGTGGAATTTAGTCTTAAGTAATGCTGAGTAACGTACTTAGTGTTACTTAAATTTTGGAATAAAATTAGACCTTTACGTTTTATGACGTGCAAGTGACATCTAGCCTTACGTAATAACCATTCAACAAAAAAGTAATTACGAGGTGGACTATAAATATATTCTGGTTTCCAGATTATGTAGCTGTCACTAAACTAGTAGCCTATGAGTATTTTTATCTCCGAAACTAAATCGGAAGTTATTTATTCAAACCATTGACTTTTATAAACCTATGGACTTTTTATTAAAATGGCCGCCTTTCGTAGGGTTGTTACTACGAGTGCGAGAGAGAAAGCAAGCAACCGTTTGACAGCACATTGCCGAGTTTTGTACCACAAAACCTGGCACTAAACATGGCGACCGGTCACGCATAGACATGATTTTACTGTCACAAAAGTGTTGCCAAATTTAGTCCTTGACAAACATTTAGATGTCTCTCTTTTTGTATACAGCTCTTCTTCATCGTCATCATCAAATTCAGCTAAAAGACGTCCACTACTGGACATCGGCCTCCCCCAAAAGGGTTGCCATAATAGCCACGCTTGACAGGCGGGTTGGCGATCGCAGTTTGGTGTTAAAATGAACGCTACTGCCCACTCTCTAGTAAGTCCCTCAGTCGCCTTTTACGACACTCACGGGTTATTATTATTATAAATAGGGTGGTGCTATTCTTTACGTCCGGCACCACACGGTTAAATTATTACCGAAGCGTGAAAAAACGAACGGGACACTGCACGGTGACAACATAAATTGTTTTATTTGCCACGGCAGCAGTTTTCGCTAAAACTTTTCTGTTCATTAAATTTTTAGTACAAAATTGTATGAAAAATGTTACAGGTGACCTGGTACTTGTTTTTTTATGGAGTAATCTTTATTTATGGTGGCAGTAACGAATTTCAATTTAAACTAGAGGAAATAACATTCGTTTTTTGGGCAGTCCTGGGAAAATTTTACCATGTCATGATCTTGTAGCTCTCTTTTTTGGCACTTTACATAATTGTATGATCAAAAGACGGATTGCCTTAACTAGTTTGTAACTTAACTGCACCATAATTGCGTAGCACAGTTTGAATCACAATCGGAATGACTTTGAAGTATATTGCTAATTCATTGCTTCATATGTTAGACAAATTCGTCTGCTCAGCAACGTAAATAATGAAAGAAAAAGACGAATAGCACCATCCTATTCGTAAAAGGCAACTAAGGAACTTACTAGAGAATGGTAAGCAGCGTTCTCTATCCATTTTTAACACCATATTGCGATCACCAACCCGCGCCTGCCAAGCGGAGCAATCATGGTAAAAAGTGGACGTCTTTCGGCTGAACTGATAATGTAATGACTGCGGCGTTACTAAATTACCCCACTAGTTTACAAAAAAACGACTGTGAAAAAAAAAAACAAAATTATCTTATTTAAATATTCCCGCAGCAAGTCTTTTGATTAAAAGAATACCGGTATAAAGTTAAATTAGTTTGACAAAATACCAAAAGTACTTTATGAAGCTGGGTTCATCCGGATTTTAATTTATTTTCATATACTTTGAAAGGTTTCATTCACTGTTTCCTGAATTCATTATGAATAAAGTCAATGTCAAAGTCAAATTATTTATTTCAATGCACATAAAAGGCACTTTTGAACGTCAAAATTTACATAAAAAGAGAATTGATTCTAGTCGCCCCTTCCAAAAGGCAGTTTCTTATGGAGAAGAATGGGCAAGAAACTCCACCGTTACTCTTTTAAAAATGTTTTACAATATTTCGTTTAAGATATAATTATGTGATGACGATGCACCTAGAATAAAATTACTATACCACAATAGGTTAAAAGAATTAATAAAAATGAAGCAATGCCAGATAATTTAATTAAGAGATAGATAGATACGTGGTGCTCACATATTTACAAACATCGTAAAAGTATATTTTTATAAAAAAAAACTAAAAAAATAAGTCTGTGGTAATCACAGAATGTAAAATCAATCTCCATAAAATAAATTATATAATTAAAATAACAACCAGTTTGATTTTGTCTAGACTCTAGATTGTCCTATAGAGCTGGACCAGACTGTTTCCAAGCTATTCTTATCTTGCCTATTAAGCCTTGCTTGTTTACAAAGTGTACTTTTAATAAGTGTTTTAAATTTTCTTTCTTTTAATTGCAATATATCACAAGGTATTTTGTTGTAACATTTAATACAGGTACCTACCCCATAAAAGATGTTTGTACTTTTAGATAATGAAATGACTTATATAAATAAATAATCATTTTCATTAACTTAAATATTTATACACACTCAGTCACATTACATAATCAAACACAATTAATAAATTTAGAAATTAGATTTTTTTTTAAACAAAACAACAAATATGTACCTAATAGACAAGGATCGTAAAATTGTATTGTTACCTACTCATCTCAGATGTAAACTATTCCTAAGTTGTCATCCTACTTTGTAACAGACTGTACCTCTTTTTACACGACTGCCCAAAAAAAGTAGTGATATGTTTTCAGGGTTCATGTATGTATGTTTGTGAGTTTCTTTATTCCACCATAACTTATAAACGGCTTAACCGATTTTAATGTGTGTGGAATTGTTAGAAGCGTTGAACTATTCCGGATAACATAAGCTAGTGATTATTTAAAAAAATATAAAGGTCCCGGGAGCCTTGGTACATGAAAAAAACGGTAATAACTTTTTTTTTCTTGAAAATTTGACTACGTATACTATCATCGTCTAGAGTTTGCTTAGTAAATAACAAAAATATATAACAGTAGTATTCAATATGCATTCGTTCAACAAAATAAACTAAACGGTTTTTTTGTTTATAAAATATAACCACCAGTAGCTAAATATGCCGGCGGCAATCATACTGCTACGAACTGCCACCACATTAAGTGCTGAAGTGGACTTATGGGTGTTATTTAGCTTCTGCGAACACTGCCACAGAATATGAGGCAAGCAGACGACACCACATTTGTGGATATTTTGAATAGTCTGCGGGTTGGTCAACTCACCATGCAGCAACTAGAAATCCTGGATTGTCATAGAGTACCACTCGCTGGACCATTCGCAGATGGCGAGTGTGTGTGAATATTTCCCACGACAAGACAGGTGGATGACTACAACCAAACGATGACCAACGAACTCACCAAAACTTGCCGGATGTATGACAGATACATCCATAGAAGCCAAAACCTACGGACAGCGGCCAAAACCCGAATTTATACCTTGTGATCCCAATAAAACAGGAGAAAAATAATTTCACGTTCCAAAAAAATTAAAGTCATCTTTCGTGGCACATTGTGCGTTTGCAAAAATATTGTTTTACCACTAAAAGGTATAAAATAAAAAACAAATAATTAAAAAAATTAAAAACACGCCATTTTAACATTTTATATTTAAAATGTTAAAATTCATGGTCTTCCTTTTATTTGTGACATTATGTTATTTAGCAAATAATAATTCTTATGATGAATCTTTTCGATCGGTATGATTAAGCTACAGGGGGTGATTATTTTTCTCGTGTAACGTGTTCGATTTCCGGTTCCACCATGTAATTATTTAAATATCTATGAATGCAGTTTAAATTGTTTTTTAAATTCATATAATGTCTTCTTTCAGTAAAATGTTCTACCTACAATATTCAAGGTACTTTCCCACCATGTGGCATATCCGTGGGACGCCCTGTATACAGGGTCAAATTAAATTAGCTAGCGAAACTCCGCAGACGTGATAGAAATCGATATCTAAACTCAACTCATACTTCCAGTAACAACACTGCAAGTGTTCGTTGCCGCCAAAAAAAAAACCATCAAATCTTTTTCCTTTTTTATTTTGTCGTGTTTAGATATCAATAGCGATACCAATCACGTCTGCGAAGTTTCGCTGGCTAATTTAATTTGATCCTGTATAGTTAGGTAGGTAAGGAGTACGTACTTACTGTATATTCATAATATCTAACAAGATTTTAAGAAATTGATGAATAAATATACAACATGTCCCAGAATTAACGCACAACCTCTTTAGTCATTGTTCTCATCATTATGAACAACTTTTACTATGGGACCAAACCTGAAATCGCGAAAAAAAATCAGCTGTTCCATACATTTTGACGATTTATTCGAACATAAGTATACAGGGCCATTTTTAAAACAGGGGATTTTTTAAATGTTTATGTATGTATGTATTTTTAAAACGTCAATAACCTCTTAAGGGGTCATTGTACTCATCATTATAAACAACTTTTACTATGGGACCAAACCTGAAATCGCGAAAAAAAAATCTGCTGTTCCCTACATTTTAACGAATTATTCGAACATAAATGTAGCGAACAGCTGGTTTTTTTTTCGCGATATCAGTTTTGGTCCCATAGTAAAAGTTGTTTATAATGATGAGTACAATGACCCCTTAAGAGGTTATTGACGTTTTAAAAATAACCCTGTATAGGGAACAGCTGATTTAGTAGTACGTATTGTATAACTTGCAGTTCAGTATTTATTACAGGTATGAGTCTGAAACACTGTTTCGAGTCACGTTCGTAAATTCGGAACATTATCGTCGCCCTGTGCTGTCGGTTATCTCGAGCAAATTTCGGTAAAGCTACACGTTTTTAATAAAACGTCACTTTTACAGAATAGAATTCTGCAAACCTTGAAAAGAAATCACGTACCTACTTACATAAAATCTTAAAATGAGAAATGTTAGGTAATCTTATAACAACGTTGTACGATAAAAATAACCATGAAAGTAATACAAAATGAAAACATCACCTTTATTTAAGACCTCTGAAATGTTTAATATAAACACGTCATCACATTGCAATGAACCAACCAATTGATACGAGTAGGTATATAACCGAAGTAGGTACCTCAGGACTTACTTAGTTACAAAAAGTTTTGAAGATTCTATGATATAAAATATAATCCTATCCTATACACACATCGCCGCCCCCGGAGAATATAATGGCAATCGCAAAAACTCAACTTTTCAGGAAAAAAGAAATACTGATTTTTCACGATTGCTTGCCAGTTACTTACACATAAGTAAAAGCGAGAGAGCTTAAATGAAAGAAGATTTTTTAAGTATTGTTTTAGTATTATAAAATCATTAAGTAGTTTTAACAATTAGAAGATATTAACAAATTAAGATATTAGTAAAAAAAATGTGGGCCGTCACGGGACGCCTGGTACAAACATCGAAAAAAAGTCGCGTAACGGGGGCACCGCCCGCGCGGAGTGAGCGGTGAATCGCCACGCGGCATGCGTCGCCCCGCCAGTAATCGGTTTTACATGCGCCTATAGATGTTTCACATCAAAAATATTTGTGCTAAAAGTTCTTATTTGTCCTTGGTCATTTTATTCTCGTTTCGTCCAAGCAAGGATGAATATTACAAATTCTTTATAGAATGCTATTCTATAGTAAATTCTATAAAGAATGCTATTATATTAATGATAATAGAATGATATTATAGTAAATTACGGATCAAGTAGCATAATAAATAAAGGTAGCTTATCAATTTTATTCTGGTAAACTTTGTCAGTTTTAGGGTCGATTCATACTAGCGCAGAGTCGAAGCGCAGCGAAGTGTCAATCAAATCAAATCAAAATATTTTATTTCACATAAACCTACATGGGCACTTATGAAACGTCATACGCAGAAGCTAGGTGCACGGTTCCAATCGGTCGTTTCATATGGAGAAGAGCCGGCAAGAAACTCCACGGTTACTCTTTTAAAAATAATGGGATTTTACAATGTTTTCAAGTTACCGTGTTAATAGGTATGGGAGGACAGTGTAGGCCCCTCAACAAGTACCAAGTAAGTACTTAACAAAATAATCTTTTGATAACATAGCAAATTCACCCTTATCTTTACAACGTTACGCGCACGCACAAGTTAGCGCTGGTCGCTCGCCGACGCGCGTTTTCCGTAGAATACGCGTACATTGGTGCGTCTTTTTGATCTTGGTAGAAATATGTGCATTATGTTGTAGAGACAATTAGGTATGTAAAGTATTTTTCAGGTATACTTTTTATATTTTAATTTTAATGATAAGAGTATTTGAAACACATAATTTCATCTTTTTGTTTTTACAAGCTGTAGTTATTTTTATATATTTTTTTAAAGTATTGTTCGTACTGACGTCACTAGTAGCTGAATAGCTTAGGATCTTTGCCACGTTTAACTCTTATTTAAAACCAAAATTCAGTAAAGTCAAACTGTCAAATTTGACAATTAATTTGTTTACATTTCATACTTTAGCGATTTCCGTACTTTAGTTTAAAGTTATGGCTTATTAATAAAATTAATGGATTCAAAGACTACTTCTGCTAAGTGCTTCATACCGTAAAGTATAAACAACTCAACAAATAGCCGACACAAATTGATTGTTAGTAAAATAAACTTTAAAGGAAATGGTGCGAGGAAGTAAATGTTGAGTACAAGTCTGGGCGGCGCGCGGCGTCTGTTTTATTGTGAATTTGTGAAGATCATTTGAACGTAAGTTAAGTTTGCCTGAGGCGATACATCCATGTGATTCGACTTGTACTGTCCGCTGCTGGTGAAAAACTACGCTATTTACATATTACCCTATCTGAATAGAATAATAATAAGTGCTTCATATAAATTTGACGTTGACATGACACTTCACTTGACACATAAAGAACAACTCAATTACAAGAGGCGCTGAAAGTTTCCAATTCAGGCTGCTTTGTGACGTCATTTAGAGGTCAAATAAAAGTCAAGTGATTTTAAGTATTTTTGTGAAAATAAATATGATCTTATAATTTTAAGACCTATTAATAGAAAAATAAGTCTTAGAAGCTTAAAATCTCGAAATCGTTTTGGAGTCGGCATAGGTTAATTTTTACTTTACATACCCAATTCACGACTCTTAAAGAGCTATGACGTTTTCATGCATGCAATATTAATCGACGAGTGTCAGCATCTTTTTTACAATATATAAAGGACCTATTATAGTATATTATATTATTTTGCAAATACGAGAACATTATTTCTAAGCTTTTATGACTTAATGAGTGATATTTATATTATATCAACATTTTCTAACAATTTTAGTCGCGTAACTCTACACGGTGGATAAAACTTCAAAAACAATGACATTGTTTTATAACTTCGTTAACTAAAGCAAAAATAACCCGAAATAAATTGGGTAGATGTATTGGGATCCACAGATCTCAAATATGGCATAAATATCATTAGTTAATAATAGCTGTTATCATTTGGTTCTCCGAAGACGGCGACATACACACGCACACACACGCAGTACTTTCTCAGCCGTAGACCGTAACGTAAGTAACCGTAACGTTAGAAAACGTACCGTAACTGCACCGAAAGAGCGTATTTAAAATTTTGTTTAAAATATTGCAGAATGCGATCCGAGGGGAACTTTGACTAACACTGGTACAGTAGAAACTAAATTATGTTGAGTTGTGATGTATGCTAATTAAAATCGCTGTGGAAACTTCCTATGTAAAAACTGTTAGTTTGTATGTATGTATGTAGCCTTTATTAGTACAGTAATCGAGTTATGAGTTATTACTGCTCGTTTATAATCGCTGTGCTAATGTAAAACCAAAACCATAACCAAAACTTCGCCACTTTCACGGCGGCGTCGTGCGTCGCGTTTAGTCCACTCTCGGCCCCTCGACCCCTAAAATAAGATTTGCTCATTTGTATCCTCTCAACCCATAAACATAGTTCACACTCGGCCCCCAGGGGGTGAGACTGAACTTTCATACAAAGGACAGTCATACCTCGTCCACTTTCAACCCCTAGTTCGGTAAGTACCTAAAATAATATTTTGGTACAGTAAGATACAGACTAAAGGCAAAATTCAGGAATTGATATTAAAAAAAATAAACGAGCAATATTAGAGAAAACTTATAGTCCACTTCTAATATTGTCACAGTTCCGTGGCATGTAGGCCTATTAATACACCCCCATTATGATGTTCCGTTTTTAAACTTTTTTTTGATATGGTATTGATGACCTTCCAGAAGCAGTAGACGTCCTCCTCTCTGGGAAGTTATACATTTTAAATGCGCCCTACTATCACTTGTAGTCGGTATATCAGACATGTTTGCAAATAGAACTTGTGCGTGCACTAATCACTAACGCAAATGATTTAAGTATTATAAAAAATAAATTGAGGGTATTTTAGTTTCGGTCCTGAGGCCGCATCCGTGGGACATCGGTTACGACTGGGTGCTGCGCACCGACCTCCCTAGCGGCGTCAGCATAGTCTGCTACCCTGACGACACACTGGTCCTGGCGCAGGAGAGGTCGCATCAGGCGGCGGCCGAACTGGCGGCACGTGGGGTTGCAACAATCGTCGATAGAATCCGGCAATTGGGACTCGAGAACGCTTTGCACAGTCCGAGGCCATGTATTTTTATGGTCGTCGGAACGCGCCACTGTCGGGTTCCCCGATAACGGCACGAAGGGTTCACATCGGAGTCGAGTCGACGATGAAGTACCTGGGACTCGTCCTCGACAGCCGGTGGAACTTCGTGGAGCATTTTCGACGTTTGGCTCCCAGACTGGAGTGGGCCGGGGCTGCCTTAAAGCGGCTCTTGCCCAATCTAGGGGGTCCAAACGCCTCCTGTCGGAGGCTCTACGCGGGGGTCGTGCGGTCCATGGCCCTTTACGGGGCACCGGTGTGGGCACGTTCTATAAGGCTGCGACCAGCCTGGCGGTTGAACGCGTTCCAAAGGGTTATGGCCATCAGGCTGGTCCGAGGATACCGCAGCCGACCTACCGCCATGGGATCTGGAGGCAAAAGACCTCGCGCACATCTGGGAGTGGCGCGAGGAGGTGAAACGCCGGGGCAAAACTCCGCTGCCGCGAGAAATCACGGCACAGTGGACAGGGCTCCGGTGGGATCTCATGGCGGTATGGAGAGTACGATTGTCGCAACCCATCGCTGGGCACGCCACAATTGTGGCGATAAGTCCCCTCTTTGAGGTGTGGCTAGAGAGGCGCCACGGCGTCCTCACCTTCCGCCTGACGCAGGTCCTCACCGGACATGGTTGTTTCGGGAGGTTCCTGTTCAGTATAAAGCGGGAGGAAACACCCGGGTGTCACCACTATGTTTATCGCCCGGAGGACACGGTGGAGCATACGGTGGAGGTCTGCCCGGCTTGGGCGGAGCACCGCCGTGTCCTCACGGAGGCAATCGGCAGCGGCGATCTCTCGCTTCTGGCCCTGGTTTAGGCCATGGTTCGGAGAGAGAGTGCATGGGAGGCCGTCACGTCCTTCTGTGAAGCAGTAAAGCTCGCGAAGGAGGAGGTGGAACGTGTGCGGGAGAGGCAAGGTTCGCGCCCTCGCGCTCCTAGTCGCCGCAGGAGACGCCCCGGGCGTCGGAAGTCGCAAGCTGACTTTCGGCCACCGTAGGCACGGGCTTGCGGACGGTGAGCGATGGGTAGCTCGCCGTCCGATAAGGACCAAGCCCGGGTCAATGGCGCATTGTGTTCCACGCGCGCCTCAAAGAGATGTCAGCACCAACTGACGGCGTCCGTTAGGACCAATGCCTGCCAGGGTTGCGAGTTTGTCCGAAAGTGATATCGTGGCCCTCGCACACAGGTAACGGAAGGAACACGGGTGGGTTTTAAGCAGTAAAAGTCTGACACGCCCTCCTGCTCCGCCCAGAGCGGGAGAAGGTATTTGATAATTTCCTACCCAAAAAAAAAAAAGAAGGGTACTTATTTTAGTTAAATAGTATGCAACTATAGGGTACTGATGACTGTACTTTGGGGGTCGAGAAGAAACTAAAGAAAAGAAAAGGAAGAAAATACGTTTATTTGCGGTAAACATGACGCAAAGAAAGAATAGATACAAAAAGAACAAGAACTAAAACTTTGTTGGAAAATAATATCCACTCTCGACCCCCAAGGGTCGGGAATAAACTATATTTAGGGGTCCAGTGGACACATTAATTATTAGGGGTCGAGGGGCCGAGAGTGGACTAAACGGTGCGTCGTCGGTAAATGATACTTAAATGATTTTATTTCTATAAGTAGTTTTGTACTGGTGGTGGCGCAGAGGTCTTTTGACTGCTTGTGTTGGAGCACAGCGGGCTGGATAAGAAGTGGAACATAATTTGCGACACAGTTCCCACATCCACACCCTGCTGCCGTGCCGTCGAAGTAGCATCTGTTTACGATATTGCGTAGTAAAAAAAAAAAAAATTGCATGTTTCTTACTTCTTCGACAGGTAATCTGATGTTGATTTTACGTTTTACTACTGACATTCTAGAGTGGAAGTTGAAGTTGCGGTATACAAAGAAGCTTACGACTGCATAGGATATGAAACACCTTTAAAAAACATTGTTATTTTCATATCCCGTAAACTTTTCAGGTTTTATCATTTTTTTTTAGTTTTATAGATATGCTATTCATTAAATACCACTAGATTTAGAGATTATTTACATATTATGAACTTCTTTTTTACACCTTTTAAATGATTTTGAATAATAAATAATTCATAAACTACAACAATAACTACAGAAATAAAATTATTATACTTATTGGAAGAGCTGGCAGAATAAAATTTTCAAAAATTGAACGGAAAACAGCCAAATCTAAGTAGTTTAAAAAAAGTTAAGTAAGTATAATTTGTTCTAAACATTCCAGTCAACAGAGAACAACAAAACACTTTGTTTTCATATCTTTTTTTATCACAGCCTTGACATAATTTGGTGTAAATTTTTAATCAACACCAGTGGAAACGGAATCCATAGAGTTTTCAAAAAAACAACAAATTGTTTGTTTGAAAACTCTATGGATTCCGTTTTGTCATTACATTCGCGCTTTACATACGTCTGCGTCCGTGTGAGAAAACCTTGATTTTCCGGGTTAAAACGTCATGTTTTCAAATATTTTATATGTGAACTTGAATGTAGCCAAATCTACAGGTTTACTAATAATTCATGTTTATAACACTCATACTTACGCACATTTTTTGTTGACGATAGCTAATGCTTTAATAGTGAGTAAAACACATTCATCAAAAACATTTTCATAACCTACAGGATCTAATTGTTATGAATGAATGTTATCCTATACTAATATTATAAAGAGGTAAAAGGAGATGGATAACGGTTCTATACAAGCTTGGCCCAGAAATAAACACAGATACAAACAAAATGTATTATGAACCTATAATAGTGCTATAAAGCCCTGTAATTTCTGTTAGTCGTAAAACTTCTACGACGACGTACGACTTATGACGGGCGGTGACAATGATTATGAAAGATAAAGAAGGTGCTGTCATTACATACTTTAATAAAATTATCTATTTGTTTGTGCCAGGCCAAAATTTATCCATGTCCTTTGTGAGTTTGTATGTGTTGCGGGGTTCTTCTAACACCATGCTGCGGGTGTAAAGGACAAGGTGAATATAAGTCCACCAGTTGAGTATCAGTATACTTTATTGAGATCTGTAGATGATATCTGAAGACTGGCGAGTGAGTCCGCCATTGCGTCTTCGTCGTGTGTCATTGTTGCTACACTATATTAGTCAGTGGCAGCGGCATCAATATCGCCACATGCGAACTTCGGACACACTGGTCACGCAAAATGCTGCATCGCGCAAGCAGAGTTTACCGCGCAACTAGCATAAATATACAACATCCCGACATCAACCGTCGGGCAGTTGCCCACCAGACACAACACCCGTCTGGTCGAAGAATCCTCCCTTTTTTATGGAGGAGAGTGAATTTTACACCCTGTTCCTCATAACTGTAAAGTAGTGTTGTGCTACCTAACATTATGTAGGGGGTAATCTTCGGAATTACTGATCAGATTACGAAAATTATTTCACTAATAAGTAGCTACAATATTGCTGAGTGACATTTATATCAATATTGTATACAGAGTTTATATGTAGGGGGTAATCTCTGGAGCTTCCAGTCGATTTAATAAATTCTTTCTGCATTTGATAACCCATTTCTTGTGGAAGATATTATATATAGTCTATTTAACAACACGATACGACCCTTAGTAGCCGAGCAAAAATAAAACAAACCAGAAACAACACTAAGCGAAAACGAAGTAATAGCGCGGGCGGGCGATGCAATGCGACGCAGTGGGTCGGGGCAACAAGAAATTTCACGCGGGCGAAGTAGCTGGTAGAAGCTAGTGAGTTTATGAGTGAGATTTGTGTTAGGAAACGCGCCTTTGATGCAGCCTTAGGCTACCTTAGGGCGCGGACACATCACCATGACACGGCGCCATTACCATGAACTGGCTAGACGACGGTCGGTGCTGTGTACGGTACGCTGCGCCAGCTTACAGCAGTAACCATTCTTCAAAAGTGTACTCAAACTTCCAGTTTTTGTCTAAATATATATGGACCGCGAAAAACGAATTCTCACCTGTTATTGCTAAGACGACGAATGAAGAAAAAACAGAACCAAAGAAAATATTGAGTGGCGTCGGTCGTCTTTTGAACCGATGGTTGCTGCCGTGAGCCGACGCGGCGCACCATACACGGCATCACAATTCTACGGCACGACATCGTGCCGCTTCACGCCGACGGCGCCGCACCGCGGTGATGTGTCCACGCCCTTAAGGCGACGATAACCGACTTTTAATGATTTTATACTGAAGATCACGTCTAAACGAGTAGTGTTAATGATTTGAAAACAATATATGTTAAATTAGAGCATTTTCTCAATAACTTATGTGTGTTTATGTGAATATTTTAGATTATGTTTATATTACATAGTGAAATTAATTTGTAAAGTTATGTCTAACTCGGATAAAAAACTGAGAATGGCGCAAAATCTACCAAGCGTATTTTTCTGTAACCTTCACCAATTTAAAGATAATTTAATTATTGATCTTTTAGTATACGCGTTTTATTAAAATACCTTTTGGTTTGTGTATAATAAATTAATAATGCGTCAAATTGGGGACAGCGCTCCTTAATCGCTCCTATTATTGGCTGAACGTGCGACGCGTTGCGAGAGCTCAGTACAGAACACGCAATCTAACCACTCAAGGTCACTGGCATATATCTCCGTCTTAAGCCTTAAGTTACTATATTTGAGCATGAGGCTTTCCCAATCAATCTCGAATATGTACTAAAGTACTGACCCGTGTAAGTATGAAGCCAGCATAAGTGTGAACGACGAGACCTACTTTGTTGTGAGTCACACAGATGTTCGAAGAGATAGTGAGTTAGATATTGAAGCAAGCATGGAGAGGTAAGCCGTTCGTGCCGTATCTGCGACATCTCGGTTCTTACCTGGTGGATCTAGCCACTCAGGTGCCACTTGTCCTGGCCCCGTACCGGCGGGGTTACTGACAAATTGGCTCGGGTTCTTTAAAACAATTTTTTATGTGTAACATCTTCCTCTTGCTTTCTGAGGGAGTTATTTCGTGAAAAGGAACGGCAGTGTGTAACAGGAAGTGACAGCTTGGGCATGGAATAAGTAATAAGTACTTTTTTAATGGCATGGAATTAGTGTAATCGTTAGTAGAGTGAGTCGAATTTCGACCAGTGGGCGACCAGTAGTAATGAATAATTATTAGAATAAATATTAAATTTTGAGGTTAATTTCTATCGCTGCTCAGTTACTTTGCTTATTACCAAAATGAGATGTCAGATGAACACATCTTAAGCAACTACTGTAAGGCTCGCTCGTTTTTTACACGACTGCCCAAAAAGGAATATAATGTGTATAAGGAACCTACATAAAAATAAAAAATTAATAAAAATGTTTATTTAAATTTCAAAGGTTATTTAGTTAACTTTATTGGAGGCCACCTTTTAAGCAAGGAATTGCTGGTGTTAGGAGACTCCGCGCTTCTACTTATCATTATCATAAGCAATTGAAATTTAAACAATGTATGCAAAACTAAAAAATAATAATAAAATAAACAGGTAACTTAAAAGTATACAATCAGCACTGTAAATAAATGAGCGTTATGGATAGAACAGGGCCAAAACGCGCGTATATGTGTGATATGTGTGAGTATGGGTGAGAGTGTGAAGAGTGAGTGTGTGTAGTGTGTGAGATACAATTAGCATAGTTTAGTTCTCCTATCCTAATTAATATCCTGTCCAATATTATAAATACGAAAGTGTGTATGTTTGTTTATTTATTTGACCCTGTATGTATTTGACAGTGATAACTTGGTGTCTGAAAAAAAGCAGCAGCTACTTTTCTTCCTAGAAATTCACCCACGTCCTTTCAAGTTTTATAAGTGGGTGGAGCCGCGGGCCAAGTAAGTATTAATATCTACATTTATAATATTAATATTGTTTATATAAACCCTTGCATTCGGACTTTGAATGTCAGATGATAATTCTGATTGGTCTGAATAAAAGAAAATGCGTAGGTAGCGGAAAATGTTGAGTTTGCGGAGTGGGAAGATACAAGGGTTTGGACGTTAATTCTTTTAATTAATTTCTTTGTTTTTACAAGACAATTTTGGTAGCAAATAAATTATGAAGGGACTGTCTTTGTGGTGCCGGACGTAAATAATACGAGTAGCACCCACCCTATTTCTTCCCGTGGGTGTCGTAAAAAGCGACTAAGGGACTTGCTAGAGAATGGGCAGCAGCGTTCTCTATGCTTTTTAACACCATACTGCGATCGCCTACCCGCCTGCCAACCGTGGCAATTATGTCAAACCCCCCCTTTGGGGGAGGCCTATGTCCAGCAGTGGACGTCTTTCGGCTGAAATGATGATGATGATGTATTTGTGGGTGGGAACACTTTAGGCAGATTTATAAAAAAAACTGCCTTGTTGGTCTAGTCGTCGCTGAGCATGAGGTCCTGGGTTCAATTCCCAGGTCGGGCAAAGTGTTATTGGGTTTTTTTATCTGGAATTTCTCAGTAGCAGCCTGGAGTCTGAATTTGTGGCCGGTTGATGGCAATAGGCTCGCCCCCTATTACATGGGACTTAAACATAACTAGCTTAAACATAAATGTGGGTGTACTACAGGGTCTACAGATACACCTCTGCCCAACTCTTCGGGGAAACAAGGCGTGATGTTATGATATGTGTATAATAAAAAAATAAAATAAAACTAGATTTTTAAATAATAGCACGAAACCCCAATTTAGACATTTTCGATAACTTTTAGAAATTATCGTCACGATTGGCAAAATGTTCATTCGATTGCTCCTTAAATTTCTTCTAGGGTTTAGTCTACGCGAAGAGCGTTTACGACTTACGGCATTTCATACAAACTTTCAAGCCCATGTTTTTCGAAATGACTAAATCTATTTTAATAAAACTTCATACGCATAAGCAGGATACAAAGGTCTAAAAAGTTAGTTAACACATTTTCGAAAAATTGTGTTACAGCCAAATTAGACCGAATTTTAAATTTTCCATAGAAACAGAGATTTCCAGTTATTTGTTTTTAAATAAGACATTTCGAAAATGTTCTTAACTAACTTTTTAGACCTTTGTATCTTGCTTATGCGTATGAAGTATCATTAAAATCGGTTCAGTAATTTCAAAAAAAACAAGGGCTTGAAAGTTTGTATGAAATGCCGTACGTCGTAAACGCTCTTAACACTGGTATACTTTATGTTTATTGAACAGCATCTTAAAAAGTCGTTATAAAGGCAAACAAGGTGTAAACAAGGGTTAAATACTAAAGCCAGTCTGTTTGCTCTCACTTTGCACATTAAGCTATGAACACACAGTAGTTTACATTTAGTTATAACTTTATGTATAAATTTATGCTGTCTTTATCTCGTTCGCACACTACTGCTGGCGGTCACGCGAGCAAGCGAGACAGGGTGGCAGGGAGAAGACTCCAAGGCACCGATAGTTTAGTTTATTTCTTTTTACGGTGAAAATAATGGTTATTTAAAAAATATAAATAACATAAGTCCTGCTTTATAGTTAATTCAGTTAATATGCAAAGTTTAATTATCTAATTTGAAGTATTTTTTAATACCAGCGGTTTGTTGTTCGGTTTGGAGGTAAATTTGAATTTAATCTATCCAGATAATTTTATGGAATCGTGTTTTCATCAAATACTTAACATTAATCCTCAACTTTATCATATATTTATTTCAAATTTAATGCTGCAGTATTTTCGACATATCGGAGGATCTTGCTTTGCTATTTGAGGTCAATAATGTAAGAATGTTTATTCGCAATTTTTCAATGGGCTAATTATTCATGACATAACTTATGGGGCAGCCCCAACAGCTTCGTGCAGCTTATTGTAGGGAGAATGGAAATGGACTGCTCCTTCATGGAGCATTGCACAAAACTACTACATGTACGTGTAGTGCGATCCTGGTCCAATGTTTCCATTGTTATGTATCTATTTCTTGTATTCTTATTATATTATATAAAAAAAAAAACATGTATGAATAATTATAATATAACTACTAACGATTTTAATTTATCAGAAATAAATGAATTGAATTGAATTGAAAAAAAATAATATAAAACTACGCCTGTATCCCTTTGAGTGAGTATAAATACTCAAAGCTGTATCCCCATACAGGCGTAATTTTATGTTATTTCTTTTATAGGGTTAGGCAGAGGTGTGGATTCATATTTTACCTATTATTACCAACATAATAAATTCAAATTTCCAAAATAAGGTGCTGCTTGTATGCTGGGTCCATTTTCCAGGGATCTCTAATCGCTTCGTCTTTCGGCCTCAGTCATATACATGTCTAGCAACAGATCTATACATGTAGGTAACACTTGGCTCACGTTTCAGAAACTTGTACAAGTTTTAAGTGCTTCACAACGTGGATTCTCTATTTTAACATGCGTAAGTGCTCAGCTTGAATAGAAAGGAGGCTGGCAGACGTTTTTATAGGAAATCAGCAGTATATAATATATTGGTGTTTTATAAAATAGTTACACTACTAATAATAATACTTTAGAGCCTCGTTTTATAGTGCTAGGTTTGGGTATTAATTATGTCTTACTCATACTTCTTCTATTTACTTTGAATTATTCGAAGTTTAAAATTTATTTAAAATCAAACAAAAATAACAGAACTTATATTTAAAGAATATAAATACTATATTTAAATAAATACGTATTTCTTCATAGTATGCAATACCAACACCGCGTACTATGCTACATATTCTACGTATGATACGCGTGTGTTACGCATGTGCTATGCGCGTGCTACGCGTGTGCTACGCGAGTGCTACGAGTGTATCAACAACTTAACTGACCGGACTTTTTGTCAGGATATATTCCTTAATAATAATTAATTATACATTTATACTGCTATAGTTTCGTGGCGGATGTGCGCACCTCCGCCAGGAAACTTTAGCAGCGAAACAGCAGTAGTTCAGTTCTACTGTCACAAACATCTGTGTAGTTCTGGCTCTTGTACTAGGAGTTCCTGTATCGCAAGAGCCATACCTCTCAATTTACAAGGTGTATGAGAAGTGCAATAGACAAAAATTAAATAAATTACAGTTATGTTTACAAATATACAAGAAATAAATAATTATAAAAGTTTTAATTAAAGTAAAATGTTTTAATTTTGACGGCACGGTTGGCGCAGTGGTTAAGCTGTTGACTGCTGCGCTGCGTGTCGCGGGTTCGATTCCCGCACGGAACAATTATTTGTATGACCTACAAATAGTTGTTCCGGGTCTGGCTGTTTGTGTATGTGAGTTTAAATGTTTGTAAACGCACCCACGATACAGGAGAAATTCCTAGTGTGGGGCAACGTTTAAAAAAAGAAAAAATTAACGGCGTTTTCTGGAGAGTGAGGGTGAGTGTGAGTGAGGAGTGTATTATTGTGAATGAGGTGTGTGTGTGTATTATGAGTGTGTTACCAGTGTGCTACGCATTAGCTATGCATATAAACTTTTAATCGTATTTTCCTTGAGAGGCAATCGAGTCAAAATCTGATTTAACAATGTACTGTGTCAGCTGATGAGTTCCCGTGATATTCCGGTAGATTTCCGTGAGTTTTGTCGAACTTGTTGTTTTGACAAGGAGCTTACCTTTCTTCAACGTTTGGCGCGACGTTGATAACGAAGGCGTGTCTCATCACTAGCGGTAGATAAGCCGCCGTAAACCGGTAATTACGGTCGTTTGCACTTCAAGCAAATAGCTCGTTTTACTTAGTTTGTTTATTCAGTTTCAGCTTAATTGAGACAATTTTCTTAATTAATAAGTGTATATTTTTGTAACGTTTTAAGTCATAAACGAGGAAAGGAAAGGACTAATGTAATTACAACAAGGGTTAATATAACACAGTTCCCTGCTCTTGTTTCATGTGTATTATTGTATATATTTATTAGATAAGTGTATGCTTTGTGTATGTATGTATTTATTGTATATGTTAATGGTACACCACTGACTACCTGCAGTATTGTCTCTCCTGCTCCCTTTAATCCATTCAAAGGTTGTCTGTAAAAGATCGCTTTTAGCGATAAGACCGCCCATTGTGTCACCCTATGTAAAATTTAAACATTTTTATATATTTTCTGTAACTTTTATGGTGTACATAATAAACTTCTAAAATTCTATTCTATAGTTTAAAATTACTATGCTATTACTTATAAACATCGTGAGGAAACCGACATGTCCTAGAACTATAAATTCAAAGACATGTGACATCCACCAACCCGCACTGGGCCCGCGTGGTGGATTACAGCCCACTCCCTCTCACAGAGAGGAGGCCTGTGTCCCAGCAGTGGGAACATTATAGGCTGATTATGTGACGCTATTTGTGTATAGTTACTGAGTTATTTTTCCCAACAGGTCTATGACTAAACTGATCATCACACTAATATTATAAAAGCGAAAGTTTGTGAGTGTGTGTGTGTTTGTTACTTCTTCATGCTCAAACGGCTGGACAAATTTTGATAAAATTTTGTATGGAGGTAGCTGACACCCTGTATTAATATATAGGCTACTTTTTATCCCGATATTTATTTATTTATTAAAACTTTATGCACAAGTAAAAAATACACTGTACAAAGGCGGACTTAATGCCTGAGGCATTTTCTACCAGTCAACCTTAGGGTGATATTCCCCCGGGGAGACTTACGCGGGTGAAACCGCGGGGTTCAGCTAGTAATATCATAAATATCTATGGGTCTGATAGCTGAGCTCTGTAACTGACCAAAGAAAAGCATGAATGTAATTGGTTTAACCGTGGTAATTAAAGTTAAATAAATAATTATTAAATAAATAAATAAATTAAAAAAAATATCCTTCATTGAATATTAGAATGAATTAATGAATCAGCATCATCATCGGCCCAGCCTTTTCCAAACTATATTGGGGTCGGCTCCCAGTCTAACCAGATGTAGCTGAATACTATGAGTAATAGACAATATTAATTAACCTATCACTTCCTCATCTGCGAACAACTCAAAAAGATCGCTCTTCCAAGGCGTTAATAATTATCAATTTCGTTTCAATATTGAAAACATAAGCGGTTAAATCCAGACGAATTAAACTTAATGCTATCATCGTACTCAGGTGGAGATAATAATTAGGTACAGTTCCTTTTTCGTGAAATTTCTGCTCGTTGAATTCTAAAATTCTCGGAGAGAAAGTTTCTCGGTTGGGCGCGCAGTAACTTTGGGACATAAAGATATTTCCGCGCCGTATCTCGCTGAGATCCAAGGTACTATCAGGAATTTCATCGTGGAATAAGATTTTCTTGGTTAAAGCTTTACGCGTCATAATTTATCGCCCTTCTAAACTGCGCTGTGGGATCGCGTAATATTCTCCAACATGCGTTTACGCAAATAAATTGTAGGATATGCACGCATGTTAAGACGCAGATATATGCCAGAGACCTTGAGCTTGCGTGTTCTGTACTGAGCTCAAGCCAACCCGTCGTACGTTCAGCCAGTAATAGGACTCGCCCATCAAGGAGCGCTGCCCCAATTTGACGCATTATTAATTTGTTGTTACAAAACAAATGGTATTTTAATATAACGCGTATACCAAAAGATCAATAGTTAAATTATCTCTAAATTGGTGAAGGTTTCAGAAAAATACGCTTGGTAGATTTTGCGCTATTCTCAGTTTTATTATCCGCGTTAGACATAACTTTACTAATTAATTTCACTATGTAATATAAACAATCTAAAATAGTCACATATTAAGTTATTGAAAATATGCTCCTATTTAACATATATTTTTTCAAACCATTAACACAACTTGGTTAGGTCATTAAAAAATCATTAAAAGTCGGATAACGTCCTCTTAATAACATAAATCGGCTTTATGAGTCTGTGAAAATACAGCCTATGAAACAGTAGGTGCTTTCCCTTGATGTTTAACCGAAACAGCACCATTTGATGTCGGAGAAACAAAGTAATTAAGACCAAACGTAACTTCGTATTACGAAGTTATTGCACACAATTTGTGCATGCAAGAATGCTAGATAAACATTCGTTTTCCATTTGTTTTAATTGGAACCTCGTTGAACGATAACAAACATTATCGTTTGTGTTTCATCAACCGCGAAAGATACCAACACTACTGCACTATAATAGAGCCATCTAAAGTGTTGAGCGGAGTTTATTTACCAACAGTGTACGTGAACAAACACTAGCATGTAGCATTGTGCTAACAGAAATGCATTAGGGTGAGGACTCAATATCACCACGGCACGGCGCCGCCACCGTGAAACGGGACGTTGCCGTGTCGTCATGCCACGAAAAGGTTGTACGGTGTACGGTGCGCCGCGTCAGCTAACAGAAGCAACCATCATCGGTTCAAACATGTGCTTAAACTTGCAGTTTTTGTCTAGATATGGACAAAGCAAAGACGTATTCTTCTCCTGTTATTGCTTATACGACGAATGAAGAAGAAACAGAACAAAATAAAATATTGGGTATCATCAGTCGTCTTTTGAACCGATGGTTGCTGTCGTGAGCCGTCGTGGTGCACCGTACACGGCACGTTCTACAGCGACGTCGCGTCGTACCGTTTCACGGTGGCGGCGCCGCGCCGCGGTGATGTGTCCACGCCCTTAATTCCCACATACATGTTGTTGAAGCGACAATACAATGCGTTTAATGGACACTGAAACAAACGCGAATATGAAGGAATATGGCTTTGATGCTACGTCAGTAGCGTCAGTGTCGGAATGTTCCATTTTGTCAATTCAGCAAATTCAAATACGTAAGTATTTGAATTTGATGGTAGTCTGTTCCATATAAGTGTATAATCTATGGTCTGTTCGTGATAGCGTTGCCCATCTGGTGTTTAGGTTGATCGCAGTCAATACGGCACTAGCCGAAACGCGGACACAAGGCATATGCAGTGCGTGTGCGCGTGGGTGAGCGTGGGGCGGGCGCGAGGCAAGCGCGGAGCGGGGGCGTGTGTGGGTCGACTCAGATAAATGCAATTTGAGATCTTTTGATGTGTCATAAGACTCAAATTATAACACAACAAATTTCAAAGCGAGGGGGGCGGGCGCGTGGCGTGCGCGTAGCGTGCGCGTAGCGTGCGCTTAGCAGGCGTGTGTCGTCTTAACGCAGCTTTATTATAGTTTGTTATAGTCATCATTTTCTAATGCTCTCCATGATAGGTGAATAGACTGTCAGTTTTGAGAGTTAAGTGGTCACTAGGTATATTGCATAGTTACGTATCATGGTGGCATCCACATTTTATGATGGACGCTGAGGATGGACGTGATAATTTGATCGTTTATTGCTTTCGGCGTAAAGAAAATCTTCTTTATAAATCTTTTACAAATCGTACCTGGTATTATCAAAAACTAGCCTCGGTTTAATATGGAGATAAAGATAGATTTTTTTTAAGAGAGGTAAGGTAGGTTAGTGCTTGGCTCGCAATCAAATATAATATCTAATTATCATTATCGGGGCGTTCAGAAAAAAAAGGCTGAGGGGAGCAAACACATTTAATAACACAAGACACGACATTGTTACACCAGACACAAAAACAGTTACAATAACAAAAGATTAAAGGCTCGTACAGAAAGCCGCGACTTGTTGCGTGTCGCGACACCGGTAGAACAAATTTCTATGAAAATTTCATGGAAATTGTTGACCAGTGTCGCGCCGGTCTTCATGAACCTTAAAACAACATGCTACATTCACGCGGTGAGGGTAGCCAGCAAAAGTTTAACAAACGTTGAAGAACTTGGGTTTCTCAACGACCCTGCTTCATTTAAACCTACACTGATACTATTTAATATTTCTTGGTTGCTTAACGGCTATTTTGTACATATTTATTAGATACTATTTTACTTTCAAACGACTTTCTTCTCGTCTTAATTCTGATCTTTTTAGTAGTACTTTTAATTACATTGGCTGCAAGCGTTGTATCTGCCGCTAGCCTTGCTTCATTGCTTCCTATTATCGTAACCAAATGGTCGATCAATGATTTCTCCTTTTTGTCCTCACTTGGGTCATGTTTACGGATAATTTCAACTTGTTTTTCCAGATTTGATTTTTGTTTTTCATTATCATTTTTGTCATCCATTTGCTGATCAGAATTATTTTTGTTGGATATTTTAGTACCAATCTGTGAATCGTTCATTTCTTCAACCACACTTTGGTTTTGGTCAATTGGTAAGTTAATCTCGCAGTTGGTATCCATATCGTTTCCAGTTGTTCGAATGGTAGTCGTAAAAATATTTGTGACTGAACTTAAATTATCATTGTTTCTTGTACTTTTATTGCCAACTGGTTGATTAATATTCCTTTCTGTAGAATTTCTTCCCTCTCCAACTAGTGTACTGATTATGATACTCCTACGCTTACGAACTGGAAGACCTTTTATTTCGTCCTCGTATTCCTCTTCAGGCGACTTCATCCCCATCCCTGGCATACCCATGATATCGTTTTTGCTGTAAATAATAAATCAATAATATTAATATGGTACGATAACCGTGCGCGTGGTTCGGCTGTCGCTGAAAACCGCTTTGGCTCTGTCTCGCATAGGGTCGCAGCATTATGCTGAGCGGTGGCCGTTGTGCGTGGATGTGACGCATATTTTCCCCCTACTTGTTCTTTTTGTATTTATGTTCTTTCTTTGCGTCATGTTTACAGCAAATAAACGTATTTTCTTTCTTTTTTTTCTTTATAACGCTCCACCTTTTTAAGGTTTTACCGTCTACAGGATTTGCATGCGGAAAGTGCATACGCAAACTGTTTGCGCATGGAGTTGCTGCGTGTAGACGGAGCTATAGCAAATGTAATGTACGCATTGTAAGTACGTAACTATGCACCGAGTACACGAATTCGTGTGGCTGCGTGTCGGACTCACGCACAAAAAAAACGGGGCTCCGACTGGCCAATCAGCGTTCTTATTTCATAATGGCTAATGTTTCGTTTCCCAATATTACTAGAGCGCCTCGTGCTTTTGCAAAAACCCTATCTTTTTCCAGTAAGATTGAGAAATGTTTTCGCCATTGTCTAATTGTCCGTCTTTTCGCAATATCTCTAGGGTTTTCACGAAAATTCGAATTATCATATCATCCTACGACATATACAACATGTCCCAGAATTAACGCACAACCTCTAAGGGGTCATTGTACTAATCATTATGAACAACTTAAACTATGGGATCAAATCTAAAATCGCGAAAAAAACATCTGCTGGTTCATTTTGACGAGTTATGAGAACATAAATGATGTTCTCATAACTCGTCAAAATGTAGGGAACAGCTGATTTTTTTTTAACCATTTCAACATTGCGATAGACAAACGGACACACAGCATTGGTTTAGTAATTGTAAAAAAAAAACAACCGATTTCGATAAAAACCTTTGCACGACTACAACTGCTTATTGGGCAACAGTTTTAGTTCTTAAACTTCTCTTTATAGACGTTTTTTGGTTCTGTTTACCTCATTTATTTCTGTTTACTTAATTAAATATTTAACTCATTTCTTTCTGTTTACTTCATTAAATATTTAACTAATTTCTTTCTGTTTACTTCATCAAATATTTACTTCATTTCTTTCTGTTTACTTCATTAAATATTTACCTCATTTCTTCACCTTCTAGTAAATTCTTCTCATTGTCAAAATTTGGTTGTCTGTCCATCTGTTCCTGCTCAGCTCGCATAGGAGGCTGGGTAGGAGGCGGATATGTAGGAGACGGTCTTTTGGAGCTAAACCCGTATGGAAAGTTAACGCTGTCTGGATAGCGGCGACTACTAGGCGTTGCCGTAGGTCTTACCGTCACGGGGCGCACAGTGATTGGCGGTGGATATGTAGGTGATGAAATAAAAAATTCAGGCATTATACTTTGAACGTAAATACCAGCAGCTTTTGGACCTAGCCAGTTAATATTGGAATTCAAGTTTGCTGGATCAGGCACGGCTAATCTAGCGGGGTTAAGCTGCGGTATAGGCTGGCTCCTGGCCGGACCCGGTTCCATATTATTACGCCTAAAATTAGAGTCGGGTGACATCATACGCCTGTATTGAACCTCGGGGTGCATGGGTATGTTAGGGTTGTTATTCGCGGGAAGATATGGTAAAATAGGGCCCTCTGATGCGTAGGTAGCCTGTAAGTAGATAATATTTTATATATTAAATTTTATTTGTAATATAAAGATTGAAAAATTCGTTTTAAATGTCAGAACTGCACTGTAATGGTGGCTACACAATATCTTAATATGTGAAATACATTTGCCACATTTGACGCATGATGGAGTTTGAAACACCCTGTTACGAGCGCGGTGCGAGCTTTATTGCTTTCCAAGGGCGGCGCGGAATGGAGTGCAAGGCTCGCACCGCCTACATATCATGGTGTTTGAAACTACACCAAGCTTCATACATAATTAATAATTTGTTGGGGTATTAAGGACAGCGTGAAATTAAACTTGTGATATTGCAGAATAATTGTTCATATTTATTGATAAAAAGATCCTTTCTTATAGTTTTGGACATACAGTTAGTACATGGGCTCACCTATGTAAAAATATTATATTGACCAATGGGAGAACATTGATTTCCAAAACTTATGTGTCAATGATCAACGATGAACGGGCACCCATCTCACTCTGGCGCGTGCACGACGTATAGCGTCGTCTGTACGCACACTATAAATATTTCCGACACCGGCGCATCTCATTAGTACACCGTGCGCCGCTGCGCGGGCACGTTGTGTGTAACTGTTACGACTCCCATAAATTTATATTATTATATTTATTAATTATTCAAATGTTAATAAATATATGTTATGTATATGTTAATATTTTTTTTACATTTATGAATGATTAGTAGTCATTGGATAATTATATTAAGTCGGCTGCCGTTGTAAGAAAATTAAAATGTCACGGTGTATACAGAGTATCCCAGAAATCAATGTCAAGCCGAAAAGGGGTGATAGGCCAACCTAGGGGTGTAGGTCCTGAGAGTTATCAGAAAAATATTTAAAAAATCTTGTTTTTGTACTTTTCAAATAACCAGCAATAAGTATCAAAAAATAAATCGGAAAAACTGACACCCTGTGATGATATTTCAAGTCCAGTGACTACAACTTTACATTTTAAGGTTAATTTTCAGAAAAAAAATTGGAAGAATAGTTAATATTTGTAGGCACAGGACTTCAAAGATCATCACAGGGTGTCAGTTTTCCCGAAACAAATGGAATACCTTATAATTTAAAAACTACATGACCAAAAGAAAAAAAAAGAAAGAAAATACGTTTATTTGCTGTACCTAAACATGACGCATCACAAATACAAAAAACTTTTCATAAAAAAAAATAACCGACTTCCAATAAAACACTACAAAGTGAAAAATAACTTTAATTTCGGAAGTCGGTGTCTTTGGACTTGTATTTTAGTTTTTTGCCACCGACTTCCGAAATTAAAGTTATTTTTCACTTTGTAGTGTTTTTTTGAAGTCGGTTATTTTTTTTTATAAAAAGTTTTTTTATTTTTCACATTTTAGTGGGTCAATTTTTAATTTATCTAAGTTACAATAGCCTAATGCCTGCTGCTCATCACCTTTTACAAAATATTGCTTTTCCCGATGCTGGGACGTTAATTGTTGAGGAGTGCTGCTGGTAGGGGATATGCATTGTGACGAGCATAAATTGCTTAGAAACCATATTAAAGTACCTAATCGAATCGCAATCCGTTAAATACTTATTATTAATAAGTTGTTCCGGTGGCCATCAGCTGTGGTCTCTATCATCAGTTCCACTTCAACAAATGGTGATTTCCAGGAGCAAATGCACGAGTTACTATAAAAAATACTTAAATCACTATAGGTTTGCCTATAAAGTTTGTGGGTTTCCCTCGATTTCCATGGGATCCGCTCATCAGATTCTGATTTGGTGGCAATGGGACCACCTCGGGAGCATACCCTTTCAAACAAAAAATGAATTTTCAAAATCGGTCTATAATCGACGGAGCAATAGGACAACAAACAAAAAAAAAAACAAACATACAGCCGAACATATAACCTCCTCCTTTTTGGAAGTCGGTTAAAAATAACAAGTTGGGGGAAAATATGCGTCACATCCACGCAAAACGGGCATCGCTCAGCATAATGCTGCGACCTATGCAAGACAGACCCAGCGCTGGTTGTCAGCGACAGCCGGCGTTGACGTAATGACGTCGACGGTGCAGCACACAGTGAGATTATAAATAAGAAATTAAAGCCAAAACCAAGATCAACCCAAACAAAGATTTTTTTTTTCTCATAACTTTCACGATTTGGCTTATCCTATCATCCGTTTCCGGCTTGACGTTGATTTCTGGGACATCCTACTACCATAATGCTATAAAAAATGTAGATTTCTTACCAATGGTGAGAGCGTTGTTCCACCGGCGGCCATCGCCCTTCTTGAGTCAATCAGGCTTTGTATTGCCTTCAATTGATTCAAGGAGCCTATAGGATACTTCGTAATAGCCTGAAAGGACATTTAATTGGTTCATTTATTGTTTTTAACGAAACAATCTTCTGACAGCACTTTGACTTTGCCAAGTAAAGTAGGTGTTTCATACGACTATGAACAAAGGAGCAAATAAAGTATCTATCTTATACAAATAAAGTTCCCATTCATATGAGACGCTTGCTTTACTTAGATAAAAGAAAATTTCACTTTACTTTCATTGCACGCTTTCAAAATTTATTTTAGATATTAAAAATCATTGGTGGCTATACTACTTTGGTATGAGAAACAGCTCACTCCACTCTACTATGCAAGTTCAAGATATTTCTTACTTCAGCCATTTCCAAATCGTCGGTGATTTGGGGTCCGGGGGTACCCTGATAGATTGGTTTTGCGGTGAGCTTCATCAAGGAACCCTCGTATTTGTGCTGGTCGTCGGCTTCGAACACGGAGTCGTCGAGTCTGCGACCAGAACGTAGCGTGGTGGAGTCATCGTCCTCTGGCGCTCCGGTTCTCACTAGAATTTTACAGAATGCTCAATTTCTCGGTTATAATTAAAGATGTACCGCCTAATCGGGAAACCCGAATATCCGGCCATATTTGTAGTTGGCGCCTATTCGGCAACCAAGTCCTTAAAAAGCCCCGACTCGTCGGCTCTTTATTCGTGTATCTATGCTTAAAATAAAACTATGGTTGATTGAAATGAAATCGTAACCTTTCCTGTTAGTAATTTTTATTTTAACCGACTTCCAAAAAGGAGGAGGTTATACGTTCTGCTGTATGTTTTTTTTAAATGTTTGTTCACCTATTGCTTCGTCAAGGACCGATTTTGAAAATTCTTTTTTTTATTTGAAAGAGTATGCTCCCGAGGTAGTTCCATTATCACCAAGTCAGAATCTGATGAGGGGATCCTATGGAAATTGAGGGCAATCCTCAAATTTTATAGGCACACCTATATTGATTTCAGTATTTTTTATAGTAACTCATGCATTTGCACTTGAAAAGTACCATTTGGTGAAGTGGAACTTATGATGAAGACCACAGATGGCCACCGGAACTACTTAATAATATTATTCACTGTTGCGATTCGGTTAGACACTCCCTCCTAAACAATTTATACTCGTCACAATGCATAAGGTGAAGTCACCATTAGTTCTCTTGGTTCTTACCAGAAGAACTCCTCAACTATTAACGGCCCTGTATCAGGAAAAGCAATATTTTGTAAAAGGTGATGAGCAGTTGACATTAGGCTATTGTAACATTGATAAATTGCAAACTGACCCGCTAAAAATAAAAATAAAAAAACTGATTTACAAAAAAAATAAAATATATCCAAAGACACCGACTTCCGAAATGAAGATTATTTTTCACTTTGTAGTGTTTTTTTTTGGAAGTCAGTTGTTTTTTTTTTTGTAAAAAGTTTTAGAATCAGCGTTACAGTTTGTAATATAATCTAGGACCTCTTACAGGACAGCTGCATGAGGCTTCACAGATATTATGGCAATCCTAATGGTTGCCAATCTCTGTAGCTGTGATGATTTAGGTATTCGATTGCGAATAACATGATCACTCCTGTAATCCCTGAAGAGTTAGGTGTACCTATAGTACACCCACATTTGACCAATTATGTTTAAGTCCCATGTAATAGGGGGCGAGCCTATTGCCATCAACCGGGCACACATCCAGACTCCGGGCTGCTACTGAGAAATTCCTAATGAAAAATCCCAATAACACTTTGTCCGACCTGGGAATCGAACCCAGGACCTCATGCTCAGTGATGTGCTTGCGACCACTGGACCACCAACGAGGCAGTCAATCAATCAATTAATCTTTATTGTACACATACAGATGGTAAGTAGTTAATAAAAAAAAGTGTTAAAAGTTGTAATAATAATATATATCGTTTATTTCAGAGCCATGCTCCATATAAGTATGTTAGTAACAGTGTAAACTTATAAAACTAGTGTTAGTACAAATATTTCTAAGCTGTGTGAGGCACGCCCATCCTGGGGAATGCCTACTTGACTGCATGCAGTCGTACCCACCGCCCCAAGATCGGAGAGTCCCACCTATCAGCCAACGTTCTGAGAATGGTGTTGGGGCTGTCGCGGACACGGCGTAGCAGAGATGCGCACCTCTTGCGCATGACGGCTGAAAAACTATCCACGTCCGCGTCGGCAAACATGCCAGACGCGCTACAAATCCATGGCTCCCCATCAACACCCGGAACGTGTTGTTGTATTGTATAATACACGTAACTATATTACTTTGCATATTTGTGTCATTAATTTATGTCAACAAAACTTAGGTATTTCTTTTTCTTTAATTCCTGTCAAAATTAAACGAAACAGTTACATAATAGTAATTCTTCTGATACTTTTCACGTCATTGGTGATTTTAACATGAGTGGTATTAACTGGGTACCGTCTGATAACCTATCGCTTTCCCCGAGGAATTTTAACAGTAACGACGAAGTTTCGCTTATTGATGAATTATTTATCCTAGATCTCAGGCAATATAATGGCGTGCTTAATGGGTAATGAGTATGGCAGAATTCTTGACCTAGTGTTCTGGCAAATCGAATAGATAACGTGACATTTACCATCTGGCACTATTAATTAATACAGGGTGTTAAATAAATTGCGTGCCATAGCTTAGGGGTAGGTTCAGTATTGATAAAGGAACCCAAGAAAAACAAAGAATAACTGAATGACTATGTTATGTTAACGGGTTGTCCGTACAAAAACATGCTAACGGCGCTCCCGCGCCTTCAGGGTCGTCTTTCTAAATCATTTATTCCTTACAGCTATTTGTATTTTGTATATAAATTAATATTCAATCTAGTCCATAATTTAATCACATCAATTATAATAATACATGTTTCACCTCGACTTTAGATGCAAGTACAAAATTTATAATTTCTGGTGTTTAACGAAAAAGAAAACATGTTTCTATTTTTAAAGTTTGAAACAAATGTGATTTTTTTTTAATCTATCTATACGTTTTGTGAACAACTTTGTAATAAGTATGCCTAATAAATAAATACTGTGGCTTATTATTTGTGAATTATTTTATTTTGCTCCGTAGTTTGGGTGCAGGAAGCTCAGATTATAGAAAGAAGCAGAAGTCTTGCGCTCATTGATAATAATTTGGCAGTAGGTACCTAGCCGTATGGCGGTATAAAATGTTATTTTTGAGACAAAATATAACATGGAGTAAAAATTATTGAAATCGATTCAGTTCCTTATTCTGATCAAACTATATTCTGGTTTCGCGTACTAAAAATAATGTTCTATAGAAGCGAAGTTTCACTAGCTGATCTCGAATCTCGAACAATTTAAGGCGACGATAACCGACTTTTAATGATTTTATACTGAAGATCACGTCTAAACGAGTAGTGTTAATAATTTGAAAAAAATATATGTTAAATCAGAGCATTTTCTTAATAACTAATTATGTGAATATTTTAGATTATGTTTATATTACATAGTGAAATTAATTTGTAATATGTCTAACGCGGATAAAAAACTGAGAATGGCGCAAAATCTACCAAGCGTATTTTTCTGAAACCTTCACCAATTTGAAGATAATTTATTTATTGATCTTTTAGTATACGCAAACCAAAAGGTATTTAAATAAAACATTTAAATAAAACATTTTAATACCTTTTGGTTTGTGTATAATAAATTAATAATGCGTCAAATTGGGGACAGCGCTCCTTGATGGGCGAGTCCTATTGCTGGCTGAACGTACGACGCGTTGCGTGAGCTCAGTAGACAACACGCAAGCTAACCACTAAAGGTCACTGGCATATATCTCCATCTTAAGGTATTAAAATGACTATCACGCTAACAAAATATGTATCAAATCTTACGGTTATCCTCCCTGATTTGTCCGGCGACCGGTAGATGTCCAGCTCTTCGCCAATCCATGTCGTCGGCAATCTCATCGTCGAACACACCTCGCTTCAAGTACACCGACACGTTTGTCTCTGAAAAGAATAAATTCGTTTTTTAATAACATAATATCACGCTAGTAATCCCCAAAGGGTTAGGCAGAGGTGTACATGTAGCCTGTAGTACACCCACATTCCGCTAGATAAGAATGAATTTTATTAATGAATGATATATTTATTTGCAAGAATATTGGTAGCTAACATAAGTTCATAAGATATCAATATATTCGGAATTTCAGCCGTGCAAATATTTAGATATCATTACATCTTGGTTATACTTAGGTATAGCATTTAGTACACATTTAGTAATAGGCGATAACATAAAAATATTAATATCATTTCAGCCGAAAGTCGTTGCACCACCACTGTTGGACATAGGCCTTCTCCAAAGGGGGGGGTTTGCCATAATCGCCACGCTTGGCAGGCAGGTTGGCGATCGCAGTATGGTGTTAAAATACATAGAGAACGCTGCGGCCCATTCTCTAGTCAGTCCCTTAGTCGCCTTTTACGACACCCACGGGAAGAAATAGGATGATGCTATTCTTTACGTCCGGCACCACACGGTACCAAAAAAAAACGAATAATAATTTCATAATTTAAATTTAGATTACAATGCAATTAATAAAACTATTCATTTTGTTTAAAGGCTTCTACATACCGGGGCGACTTGTCGCGCGACGCGACACGACACAAAGGCACCGCTCGTCCCGCGACACGCGGGGCCTTTGTGCCGTGTTGCGTCGCGCGACTAGTCGCGCTGGTATGTAGAAGCCTTAAGTCTCATGTAATAGGGGCAAGCCTATTGCCATCAACGAGGTACACATCCAGAATCCAGGCTACTATTGAGAAATTCCAGATGGAAAAACCCAATAACACTTTGCCCGACCCGGGAATCGAAACCAGGGCAACCTCAGCATTAGCGCTTGTGACATAACTTCCAGCTGTTTCGGTCCAAGGCTAGCGTAGACATTGTTTTTTAATTTTGTCTGGCTTGTCCTACCATCTCCTGCGTTGCCTGCCGCGACGCCTTCCGACAATTCATGAATTAGGTTACCTATTGTTTTTTTATTGGCCTAAGGCCCCTGTCCCATCAGCCAACGAGGAACAGGGGGTCTAAAACGGACGCTTTGGCAGAATCATAAAATTAGCGCCTAAAATTAGAGTCGGGTGCCATCATACGCCTGAATTGAACCTCGGGGTACATGGGTATGTTAGGGTTATTATTCGCGGGAAGATATGGTAAGATAGGCCCCTCTGATGCGTAAGTAGCCTGTAAGTAGAAAATATTTAAAATATTAATTTTATTTGTAATTTATTGATTGAAAACATTCCCTTTAAATGTCAGAACATGGGGGCCTAAAATGGACGCTTTGGCAGAATCATAAATGATCTACGTACAATTCATACATCCCGCAATTCATCTGTTTGACAACCGCTATTTGACATTAGACTTCATTATAGCAATTCATAGTTTGTGCACCATTTTACGAAACTCCATACAAAACTGCCAAACAGATGAATTGCGGGATTTGAATATTGTACGCAGATCATATTATGATTCTGCCAAAGCGTCCATTTTAGGCCCCCAGATGGCTTAAACTGGAATTATGGAGTAACCTTTCAAGTCGATGTACTCAGCCAGTGAGTAGTTGTATCCCAGTGCGATGCCAGACATGGCGGCCGTCGCCAGTACGGCAAACACGGCCGACATGATGATGCACGTCATTGAGAATGTCCATGCTCTGTGCAGAATAGATGATAATAGAATGATAATCAAGTGAATTAAATTTCTAATGAAAATACTCAATGACAAAGTTTTATTTCACTGTTCTGTGCTGCAGTTCTATTAGTATTTTATTGCACGCCTTATAAGCGAAGCGTTGAGGTTGTGCTCTGTTCTCGACATTTCAAAAAAAGCAGTTTTCTCGAAACTGAAATCGATTTTTTTTATTTATATCGCACTTACATGTTAATATGAGTGTACTACTAACAAGTCAAATAATTTGTCAGACACGTAAAATATAATTCAATAACAATTATTTTGTTTAACATAATAAATAATAACATTAAAAATGATCTTTCCTGGACGTCCGTGTGTCTGTGTTTATAGATTGGTGTATGTGGCAGGGAAATTGGTCGAAAAAATTATCGTACCGGAATATTTTTTTCTATTATCTAATGTAATACACTACGGACTTTCTCAATTAATGTGAGCGTTCAATTCACTGTCGTTTAATTATTATTCATAAAAAACTATTATACCACTGTGTATTTTTTTGTATATCTATCTATTTATTTTAGTATTTTTTTTCCTCACCTTATAATTATGGCGCCACTAAACCATAGCAGACTTTTCTGTTTTTCTTATATTTTTTTTTTGTATTTTTTTTATTATTATTTATAATTGTTTTTTATTTTATTTCATTTGATTAATTATCTTATTGTTAGCAGTAATAAGAAAAAAACGACATGAACGTTATGAGGCGTGCACTTTTGGATTTTCCAATTTTTTTAAATTATCCAATGCCCTTGATTGAAGCGATTTGGTTAATTTTATTACAAAGCACATTATTAAACACTTTTACGTCTATTTTTCCTTCACTTCTTTAATAATTTGATTCTTAATAAACTGATAAGTATGTAATTTATTGAAAAATGTTACCTCTGGAGGACATCTACCAACCATCCGCAACACGTGAAGATGCAACACATTTTGATGGTTTTATACTTCACATTCTAGTTGTATGTAAGTGCACTAAAACTGTAAAATATTTATAAAATTAATCTAAAAACATAACTCTCACAACATTACGTAACTTCTACAACTATAAACTCCGGCTACATTGTCGCGATAACGCGAACTACACTTGGCGCGCTCTCTCTCGCACGCCGCTCGACGTCTCGCTGTACAACAGAGAGCGCACGAAGTATAGTTCGCATTATCGCGACAATGTAACCGTAGCATCATCATTTCAGCCGAAATACTACCACTGCTGGACATAGGCCTTCCCCAAAGGGGGGGGGGGGGGGGTTGCCATAATCGCCACGCTTGGCAGGCGGGTTAGCGATACGCACCCTACTAAATGCGCGGCGAGTAACTATCAGCCGGCTTCAAAGGATAGGATCGCGCTACGAGTTCATTGATAAATTATTCGCGCGCGATTATAAAAAAAAAAAATAAGAACTATCCATAGGCTTCTACTCCGTTCACCTAAAATACCCATTTTTTTTTCAAGACGGTAACAAAAGTCATCCGGTATATTAGTCAATCAAAATCAAAAATATTTTTATTTCACATAAGCCTACATGGGCACTTATGAAACGTCAGAAGCTAGGTGCACGGTTCAAATTGGTCGTTTCCTATGGAGAAGAGCCGGCAAGAAACTCCACGGTCACTCTTTAAAAAAAAATAAAATTGGCTTTTACAATGTTTTCAAATTACAGTGTTAATAGGTATGAGAGGACAGCGTAGACCCATCAAAAGTACCAGTAACTTAACAAAATAGAAAATGGTTTAAAGATCTAGTCTAATAAGCCTACAATGTTCTCACATTGACAAAAAAAAAACAATATAAAATATGATTAAAATAATAAAAGTTAGAACCTTGTTGAAATTTAAATTGTAGGTATAATATTGTCAAAAAAGAAAAACATTATGTCAGTGAAGTTTGTAAAAAAAAGATAAAATAAAATTAAAAAATAACTTTGTAATTTGGGAGCTGTTAATAGACATTTACATAGTTTTGCCGTTGATGAGGTACCAGGGAGGCCACAAGTACAGAAGGAATTAATGCCAAACTTCCTTGTCTTCAACGTAGTCCTTAATCTTATAATATGCTTTTTTGATAAGGGCACGTTTAATGTGCGTTTTGAATTTTCCATCACTAAGTTCTGTAACCGATTGTGGCAACTTGTTATAAAAGCGGATACTGTTTACAAGAAATGACTTGCTTGTTTTAGTTAATCTAAATTTGGGTAACACAATTTCATGTTTACTACGTGTATTTATATTATGAAAATCAGTTCTTATTTTGAAAAGTCCTAAGTTTTTGCGAACATATAAAATACTTTCTAAGATATAAAGAGAAGGCAGACTTAGTACATCAATTTCTTTGAATTTGTTTCTAAGGGACTCACGAGGACCCATACCATAGATCGCGCGGATTGCCCTCTTTTGTAAAATGAAAATTGAATCTACGTCGGCTGCCGATCCCCACAGCAGAACGCCATAAGACATAATACTGTGGACTTCCACAGTATATATATAAGCAAAGTACACTAACCTAGCTGTGGCTATATCTGTCAACTGCCTTATTTTTCTTACTGCATAGGCAGCTGAACTTAATCTACCTGAAAGAGCTCTAATGTGGGCACCCCACTGCAATTTGGAATCTAGAGTAATTCCTAGAAATACAGTTTCCGTAATAGCATCTAGCTTCTTACCATCAAGTTTTAAATTAAGACCTACTTGGGGTACATTTGGTAATGAGAATTTAAGACATTTTGTTTTGTTCGCATTAAGTAAGAGATTATTAGCTGCGAACCATTTCGAAAGAACAGCCAGACTATCGTTGACGTGTAAGACATCCGTATCTTTTCTATCTATTTTAAAAATAAGAGAAGTGTCATCAGCGAATAGAATTATATCCGATAAGTTAGCCATCATGGAAGGAAGATCATTTATATAAACTAGAAATAAATAAATAATAGTAATGGGTTTCAGTGAAGTAAGACTTCACGGGGCCTTATTTTGAGTCCAGGCGCCATTTGCACATTTGCTGTCTTCGAAAACGCAAATTCAAAGCATTATTATATTTTTTCAATTAAACCAATTGTCTATCAGTCCGAAAGATGAACCTAATCGATTGCTAATTGTTTCCTACTTTATTTTTTTATTTTATGAATTAATTTTATTATACATTGTGCTGTGCCGGGTACAGGGTCCGTAATTATTACCTTAGCTTTAAGCCATTGTAACAACTTTATAAAATATGGAATGCAAATAAATATATGAATATGAATAAGCTAGTTGCCCATTCCAAAGGGTATAGCGTAACGGGCAAGAAACTCCATGGACAGACACTCTTTTAAACCAAAAATCGGTCGTTTCAAACAAGCTGTGGATTGATGTGTTCACTTCATGAAATTAAATTTATTTATTTGCCAGAATACAGGTACTTACATAATATGGCAAAATAATTTTAGTGTCACTATATTCGAGTTATCATTCGTGCAAATATTTCTAGTAAAATTATTTACTTCTATCTTAAATCTCTTTGCTAGTACATCATGAAATAATACAGCAATACTGTACTGCACTTAGGTTTAAAGATATTTATTTCTCTTATGAATGACAAACAGTTCACATACAATGAGATACAAAGTTTCTTCATAATACAATGTTTGCCTCTGGGGCGATGGTGACGTTATAGGGTACATACGTGTTTTTTGAGTTTCCTCTTAAATATGATAATATTATTACATTTCTTTATGTCTTCCGGTAAATCATTGAACAGTTGTGCTCCCTCCACTAATACTGTTTTTTTTACCGTAATTAGTCCGTGCACGTGCACTTCTTGTGTTGTATGTTATTGTTTTTTATGTAGTTGTATGTTTGATTGTACAGAGTTCGTGTTGATTTTTTTTATGAGAATGCAAGTGTATTATGTGTAAAGTTGTGTGAGGTTTAGTAGTTTAGTTTTTTCGTATAGTTTTTTTGTTGGTTATAGATAGTGGTAGTGAAATAGTACTTTAATAATTTTGTTCTGTATTCTTTGTAGTGGATTTAGATTAGATTTAGCGGCTGAGCCCCACACTTGGATTAGGTATTCAAGGTTTGATTTTACTAGAGAGTTATATACAACGTGTTTTTTTTGATATCCCATAACTCTAGGGTATGATTGAGGCCATATCAAAGAATCAACTGGCATATGAGTTATGTTCCAACCCTTCGTTATTTTTTTTTTTTCATTTTTCATACAAAATAATTCGGCAAAATCACGATTATTAATGTAAAACACCCTTACGTGAAATATGACAACGTCGACAAGGTAGCTTTCCCTTCACTAGCTGCCGCCGCCGCGCCGGGAAGCCCCGATACCAACATACCTACATATTTTATTTTACTACACTACTGCGAAGTTTGGCAACCTCGCAAAAGTAAAGATTCGTCATACTGGTGACAATTTTTGACCTAATTTAATTATGATTGATGATATCTCCGAAACGATGCATTTTTGGACCACCTATTCTAGGAGTTTTAGTATTATTTTTACCTTCAGAATATAACCCTAGAGTTATGGGATATCAAAAAAAAACAGGTTGTATAATTAGACGTACTTTGTTCGGGATACATTTTGTAATTTTTCGTAACGCTCCTAATAGTGATATTAATTTAGTTTTGACGTGATCGATGTGTAGTTTCCAACTAAGTTTGTCATCTACCCATAGTCAGAGATATTTTTCCTGACTAGACTGTTTGACTGTATCTCCGTTGATCGTAAGTGGTGGGAACTCCGGTAATGGCTTATTTTTCGCGGCAAAAATCATAAATGATGTTTTTGAGGTGTTAATAGTCAGTAAGTTATATTTCAACCATTCACTGAGCAGGTCAAGGTCCTTTTGCGCATCGGTTATAATGTTCTGTAAAGATTTATCGAAGTAAAAAAGGCAGGTATCATCCGCATATAACGTTAGGTGTCCTGTCAGCCCTATTTTATCAATGTTATTTATGTAAATTAGAAATAATAATGAGCTAATAATTGAGCTTTGCGGACAGTCGTATGTTATGTTTTGTATCGAGCTGGTGCAGTTATCTATCTTAACGACTTGCTGCCTATTTTGCAAATATGAGGTAAGCATACTGAGGGCGCTGCTTGAAATACCTATGTTGTTTAATTTCTGTAGTAGCTTTTGATGGCTTACCGTATCGTACGCTTTTTTTAAATCAATGAAAATACCTACAACAACGTTTTTTTGATCAATATGAGTTTTTAATTTTGTTATTAAATCTACTGAGGCCGTTAGAGTACTTGATCTAGGGCGGAAGCCAAATTGCTGATCGATTAAGAAAATTTTCTTAGTCAAATACTCGTTTAGACGGTTGTATAACACTCGTTCGAAATATTTTCGAAATAACGGAAATAACTTACTTCTGTCATAGGTACTTACAATTTAGAATAGGTAGTAAAGTTGGGAAGAGTCGAATGTTACTATGTCGACTCCCTCCTCATGCCATTTATCTTATACCTCCTGGACATAATTATTACTGATCAATTTCTAATTTCTTGTACAGAACAATTTGTGTTGTCCTTCCATCAAACTTGCGTGACAAGCGACAGACTGATTTCAAATTCGTTAAAATTGGCGTATAAATGTCAAAGCTGAAAGAATAAAAAGTTTTAATCATGGAATTAGTAAATACTTTTTGATTTTAATAAACTTCTTTTAACAAACTATTTAGTTTACGTCATTATTCTACGAGTATTTTGTTCACGGTTCCAAAGATTTACTTAGGCTGCTCCGTTCACGCGTCATGATAATTTCCGAAATTAAAAGTAACTTTATGTTTTACTTTAAATTCCAAGTTTTTTTTTATTTCAACCGTTTAAACAGCATATTAGATTATGGTATTGAAATAATAGTAGAGAAATATTTACGTAAAACATGCTTAGGTATAACATTATGATGCGAAAATGTTTCATGAAGAATGAATACGAAATGATTATCACATCAGCTAGGTATGAAATATTCCAATAAAAGGTCAACGCAGAGGGTTTTAGAATCATGTACTGCCACACAATTTCGTTTTTTAATCCCAGATAGTACTATGACATTTCAAATGTTTGTTGTTTGTTTTTTCAATTGGAGTTTGACATTTGTTCTCTGCGGATCCCTGCGGCCCCCGCAGTGATAGGTTCCGAATGCCGATATTAATTCGCCAACCTTCGCACAAAGGGTTAAACATGAGGAAGTAATAAAGTATTTTATTAGAAGTGAAAAGGTTTTTGTAGATTTCGGGATGTTTTACTTTGGTAACTTTAAATGTAGCAATAGTTTTTATTATGTACTCTTTTAGTTAGACACAGCTGAACTCTTTATTTCGTTCATCAATGGGCTTTCTCAGTTAATCACTACTTTTATCAAATTCTTTTATTAATATAATAATGATAAATGTTTTTATAACTTTTAAACAATTATTTAATAATGTAATAAATATAGTGAATAAAATAAATAATAATAGGTACAAATCTTTATTGCAAACAGAGAAAAACACCAATTAAAAAAATATAAAGTAAAACAAAAAATACAACGCAACGCGTATTAAAGCTACTGTGACATTTAAATCTAAATCATTCCGTTTAAATGATAAATGATTTTATTTTAGTAAACATGTTTGTACAAAAACTTTTAGACGTCAATCTTAGTTTAAAAACTAGTTTTAAATAATTTCTACCTAAAAATACATGCAATCCTACAATTTCTTAACCCTTCGTAGCTTAGTATCCTACAAGTTCACTATGCCTCTCAGCGTATTATTCAAGAAAGCTGTTTCTTCCATTACCACCACTTGTTGCCACGCCTGGAAGCCCCACCAGGGGGCGCCACCGGAATATACCCACGCTATATCCGAGGGTGCTCCATTCGGTCACATTTATAATTAATAGCTGTTTGAATAACGATGTGTTCCGGTCGGAGTAGTAAAACTTTATTAGTACATACCCGATAACTATAAAAACATACAATAAAATAAAGAAGAATGCCACATAATTTATTACCTACCCACAAAGATCAAACAATTCGGTATTTCGATAAGGGCAGGATGCATCACTAAGGAAATCGCTGCAAAATAAACTAGGTCATAAATAATTAACCCACAAAATAGTAGATTGTTATACAAGGGTTCAATAGAAGGAAGGAGGGTAGGAATCAATTCCTGTGAACACCTGTGATATACTTTTCATTTCGAAGAAAGTAAAAAATTGTGGTTTTGCAAAAATATTGAATTTTCTTGTTTGCTCGCCAATTCATTAAATCATTGTATGTATTTAAATATCTTTCCTTTGAAATTTCTGGCAAAAGATTTTCGATTATTATATTTACCTCGTCTTTAACAACAGGTCAACATTTCCGAATCGCTTGAACTCATTTTTATGAATTAATCAAATATTAGTTCATAAAAACCGAAATTTTTAATTTCAGCGCAGCTTTTTTAAATTTCAAACATGGAACACGCGTCACCGCCGCAGGCCGTCCCGCCCGTTTAAAGGCTTCTACATACCGGGGCGACTAGTCGCGCGACGCGACGCGATACAAAGGCACCGCTCGTCCCGCGACACGCGGGCCCTTTGTGCCGTGTCGCGTCGTATGTAGAAGCCTTAAATCACTACATATACTCACAAGACCGCAGCATTTTTTTTTATAAGTAAAATTTTCGTAGCCGATTACCTAACCAAATTTAGTTCTATTTTTTTAATTCATTCCGGCCCTAGAGAGGGAAGCAATTACTATGAGTCATCAACAGCGTATTATAGGTACATATATTTATAGTATTAGCTTTAATATTAATGCAGGAGCACGTTACTATAATAGAAGGACAGACTGTTAATATTTGATATATAATATGTATTTAATCAATAATAATACTCGGGCTGACCGCTAGACCTATGCTGGCCTTTTAGTCGACGCGCTACGTATTTAAATAATTTTTCAGCTTTGGATACTAAAACAAAGCGTATATATTTGTGTATTTTACAAATAAATTATGAAAAGAAAGTTTCTGGGTAGCTAAAGAAGGTCATTACAATATTAAGATAATTTTGAAGAGTTTACCATTAACTACCACCAACTGTTCCGTGTGGTGCCGGACGTAAAGAATAGCACCCTTTTTCTTCCCGTAGGTGTCGTAAAAGGCCACCAAGGGGCTTACTAGAGAATGGGCAACAGCGTTCACTATGCATTTTAACACCATACTGCATCGCCAACCCGCCTGCTAAGAGTGGCGATTATGGCACCCCCCCAATTTTTAGGGGCTGGACACCCTCAGCTGAAATGGTGAATGATGACCACTAACTTGCGATCATAAACCATACTTCATGATCCTTTGGTTTACACGCGGCTACACATCAAGCTATATATTTCCAGTATAAGCTGATCTCGTATTGTATAGAATTTCCGTACAGTGCGAGATCAGCGTCTGTCTGTCTGTCCGTCCGTCCGTCTGTCTCCGGCTTAGCTCAGAGACGCTTAGTCCTAGAAAGCTGTAATTTGGCATGGGTGTAGATATTAATCACGCCAAAAAAGTCGTAAAATAAAACCATGAAAAACATTATTTTTTAGGGTACCTCCCTTGCACGTAAAACGGGGATGATATTCTTTTTTCTCGTCGAATACATGTTGTGGGATATCGTTGGATAGGCCGTATAAAAATATTGTGGGTCTGTGAAAACCATTTTTCAATTCTGAGATCCATTGGCGTAATATTAAGCTACATAGTGCTATTTTTTGTTAGAGTCTAGTGTCCCCCCCTTGCCAGCTAAATGGTTGGTTTTGGATATGTGAAAAAATTCATGGCAGTAGTATATATAATAAAAGGAAAACTATCGTGTGTACCTAGCTTATACAGGTTCAAATTAAATAAGCTAGCGATACCTCCGCAGACGTGATGGGTAGAAAAGTTTTGTTGATTTTTTTTTTCGGTTAACGATGGCTGGTAGTGTTGCTGGGAGTTTTACTTTTATTTTATCGTGTTTAGTTATCGATACGCATCACGTCTGGGAAGTCTATACAAAAAACTTTCAAGTGACAACACTACCGGTGGTTGATGACCCCAAAAAATACGCATCAAATTAATTTCCATTTGGGGTTGAAACACTAGGGCCATGGGGTCCGAGTGCCCACTTGGTTTTTCAAGATATCGCCAAGCGGTTGGTCGACTCTTCACGTAACCAAAGGGCAGGTCTATTTTTCGGGCAAAAAATCAGCATCGCCATACAACATGGCAATGCTGCCAGCCTTTTGGGCACTTTTTCTTAATTTCGTAATTTAATTTGACCCTGTAGCCTGTAAATTCTAATTATTATGAAGTTGTAAGTCACCTTTCAACCGTAGTACTAACATGTCTTCATTAATAGATAGCGTGTCTATTCCTGACCCATAAGTAACGTTTGCTTTTTCAACCCTATCCAAATATAGAAACACGTACTTAACGAAACCTTCGTATTAATTTATACATGTGTCTCTGTGCCTGTTAAAAAGGAGGATTTAATATTCAGCCGTTTGTTCGGCATTTACATTTTTTTTCTCTTTATAATTAGGTAGAAGATAAACTACGATAACATGGCTCGCCCCTCCAAACTGTTTCAATGTGTGTAGCTACTGTTTCAACGAATGAATGAACTACTGTTTCAATGTCTGTAGTCACATCCTTACGAAAAAGTTTTTATGTAGTTGTAAGTATTCGTCTTCGTATTCGTCGAATTTATTCATAGTTTTTGTGCAATAAGTACTCGTAATATCTCACTTAGTACCAGATTTGTTGGTCAACTAATCATAACTAGCCGATAGCGCAAGACAACGGACGTGTCGTTTTCATAGAGTACGTCAGTGCAGCGCCATACTAATAATAATGAGCGATTAATTACGCCACTAGTCGAGCAACAAATCCGTGATTTGTTTTTGTTTGACAGCCGTCTCATTACGCACACAATGCGTTCTGAGTCTTGGTGGCGCTTTGTAAATACGAGTACTTTGAAACGTTTTGAATTGTAGAGGGGCGGGCCATATTATCGTAGTCAATGTTTTACCTGTTTTGTATACTTTTGTAAAATGAAATACAATGTAGAATTAGGAGAACTGTACAACAGTCTCGTCACATTCAACTTAAAATACGGCAAAATATAAAATACTTATCCCATTTTTCGATCGTAATCAACTCCGCAACCTACATACCCCCAGGGTATGCAGCTACCAACACATTAATCTGATGACAGATTACCTAATCCAGTGCAAACAAACACGAGCTTAGTCTAACAGTAAATCACTTCCCATCTGTTAATTAATTGGAACATTGATTGGCTCTCCGCCGCATTTCCACGTCCAAGATTAAAACTAAGAGGGACAGCATCGTAACCAAGAAAAATAATCAGCTGTCACATACATTTAGGTCAAGTAGAAGCTTAGTACCTTTAAGAGAGTTGATAATTTTTTCGCGATTACGATGTTGATCCCATGGAGAATGTTCAGTTTGATGGTCTGTACCACACTCTTAAATATGACCACATCTTCTTTATACATACTTTTTATGAGTTGTATTGCAATAAGTAAAAGTCAAAGTCAAATTATTTTTATGAGTTGTATTGCAATAAGTAAAAGTCAAAGTCAAATTAATTATTTCAAATACGCACACAGGAGGCACTTTAGGACGTCAAAATTTACAAAAAAAAATAGAGTTTATTCTAGTTGCCCCTTCCAAAAGGTAGTTTCGTATGGAGAAGAATAGGCAAGAAACTCCACTGTTACTCTTTTAAAAATGTTTTACAATATTTTGTTTAAGTACAATAATTATAAGATTATATGTGAAATCAAATTACTTTAACACAATAGGTCAAAATAATTTAAAAAGAAGCAATGAAAAATAACTTAATTATGAGATAGATACATATTGCTCACATATTTACAAACATCGTAAAAGTATATGTTTTCCTAAAAAAATAAAAATAACATCGTGATATAAGTACTAACGTACTAGAGAAGACACCGTAAATTCCTACTTTGTCTCGTTCAACTGCGGCGATCGCGCCGCACCTCACTCAGTCGCTCTCTAGCTCTTTCGCGCCTAGTACTTCCGACAATAATAAATTATATAGAATAAATACACTTCCGCAGCAAATCTAGCGCTGTGGTAAATTAGTTACGGTTTAGACGAATTGTTATTATTTTAGCGCTGCGCGAACTAAAGATTCTAATTACGAAGAATAGGACAATTCAGTTATTTGACGTAGCTTCTCTAGTACGTTAGTACTTAATCTCGATGAAAAATAATAAGTCTGTGTAAGTATAAGTGGTTAGCATCTAGCGACCCTGACAATTGATTATATTATTCTTGCCTGAGAAACCGGCAGCAAGTTCGTCATGCTCCCTTAGATGTCACTGCTTGCAGTTGCGTCGGTGCTCCGGTTGCCTCCTTCCCTCAAATATGGCGAGGGGAGTCATGGCTGATCTTTGGGGCTCGTGAACGGGTGCTGCTTGTGGTGACTGGTGGTCTTGCTGACCATAGTTTTTTTATTGTTATTAAAAATTATCTGTTTATTTATTTTAGTCGACGGTGCTAATTTATCATTTGTGACTTCGAGGTACAGCTATAGCTTTAATATGTAAGCGGGCTCGCCCATTATGCCTGGAGGCTTTTATTTAGGTACACACGGCTACACATCAAGCTATACAATTCCAGTATAAGCTGATCTCGCATTGTATATGATTTCCGTACAATGAGAGGCAACACTACAGCTAACAGCTGATTTGAATTTGTCCCTGTAATTTTAATTTTTTCTTCTCAATAAGGCCTATTTCCAATTGATTAACTAGTTTAAAGCGTAATTAAGTGTTTTCTGTGTTAAATTTATGAATTAAGTGCAAATTATGTGCAAAAATCTCATTGTGATTCGTTGACAGTTACCGGCTCAAGGTTGCATTTTCATCTCGATTATCAGGTACCTTCAATACTATATATTTTACTTGGTAGTAGATTGTTTACGTTCTAATATTTTGCCTACAATTAATTAGACCACTTTTTCTTACGGCTACAGGTTGATTCCAATGACCTTAAAAACGTAAACATAACTTCAATTCGTTTGGTGACAGAGCTTCTTTCTTTACAATCTAAATTTCATTTTCCGTTTAACTAATCATCTGTTATTGTCCACTACTCTTTTCCAATCTCTTCTCTTTTCTCTTTAATCATGATAGCGCGCGGGCTCGCCTAGAAGAGTCTAAATTCACTCAGGCTTTGAGCGAATTAAAAGCGTCTAAGGGGCACTGTGACCAACTGATTAAGGAAAGGGATGAAAATGAAATAGAGTTCCTTAGTGTCCTTGAAAAAAATAGCAAGTTAAAAACAGAAATGGCTCAGTTATATATTCAACACACTGATGCTATAGCAGCCCGGGATAGGCTCCAAGTTGTTGTGGACGGGTTCAGCCAGTGTAGCACTGAGTATGAACAAGCTCTGAGTCACAAATATTTACTACAACAGCAGCTACATGAGGCTCAAAGTCAGATTGAACAACTTGAGACTACAAATCATAACATCACAGCCTCGTTGAATCAAAGTCTATTCAATGAATTGGTGCCTATAGCCCCATCAATGGTTTCTGCAATTAACCCCTCATATACAATAGATTTAACAGGTCATGAGGATTTAAAATCAAGTAAATCAGTGAGGATAGTTACAAGTAAAAATAAACTTAAAAAATACATAAAAATTAATAAATACATAGTTAAAACTAAGAAAATGGTCAAAAAACAAAAATTCTTCATCGAAAATGTAAAACTTAATAGAGAAAGGTTACATCTACTGAAACAATTGGATATTTATTCATTTAACTTGGAAAAAAGTACTAGGAAATATCAAATTGAGACGGAACACTTGCGGTATGAACTTGACCAACTACAGGAGAAACTTACTTCTATGACAATTAAATATACAGCCTCTGAAAACCAAATGAGGGAATATGTATTGGCAATGAATGAGCTGGTAAGCTCACATACAAACAAATGTGAACATTGTAAACCACCATCTATTGAACACACACCAGACCATTCGTTGAAAATATGTGATACCACCATACCGCTGTCTTGTGCTAGTTTGCCAGTTTCAATTACTAACTGTTTCCCTAAACAGAGTGTAAATAAAGAAATAGTTTTATTTTGTGATGAAATTGGAAAGGATCTAGGCCACTTGTTGACTAATAAATATCCGGGTCACTCTATAATGAACTACTGTATGCCTGGTTGTTCTTTATATGACATAATGAAAAAAGTTATAAAATGTAATTTTAACCAGGATACTATAATATTAATATTTGTTGGTAATAGGGGTAATGTGAACAAAGGAGAATTACTCCAATATTATAGATCATTGTGTAACCTAAGTTTAAGAAAAATTGTGTTGTTCACATTCCCATACAGCCAAAGTTTGCCACAGGAAGAAAACAACCTTAGATCAGAAATTAATGTGACATTGCATAATTTGACGTATAATAATAATTTATTCCAATTAATTGACATTAACAATTATGTTGGTAATCATTTTTATTTGACAAAAGATAGATTTTTTATGGATAGGTACTATCTTTCTAAATATTGTAAAAGACAGATAGCTGTGTCGCTATCATATTATTTTTCTATTACAGCCAAGAATTTGGCTAAACAAATTGCTTCTATTGAGCAATGCAATGACATGTTAAATAATTCACCCAATAAATTGGTAACAAAAATTGACATTCAAAATAATTTAAATTAGAAATTAGGACAATAGAGGCAACCTCTAGCTATAATGTACATAATTGCAAAAATAAATCAAATAAAAGTTTAAACTCAGTCAATAGTATCAACCTGGTGCATCAAAATATTCAAGGATTTCTAAACAAAGATTTAGAAGTAGAATTATTTATGAATTTTAACTGTATTGATATTCTTTGTATAACAGAACATTGACTTAAAAGCCACCAGTTCTTGTTCAATTTTAATAATCACCAGGTTGGTAGTTCGTTCAGCAGAGTAAATGCTATACACGGGGGCTCATTAATTTTAGTAAGTAACCAGCTTAAATTTAAAGACCGTAAGGATATTGTGAGCCTATCTGTTGAGCGGACAGTTGAAATAGCCTGTATAGAATTGGAGCAGTTTATTGTATTAAGTGTGTACAGACCCCCTGCAGGATTGTATGACTGCTTTGAAAGTGTAATGGATGAAGTGTTGCACAAGATTTGTAACTCGAACAAGTCCATTATCACTTGTGGTGATTTTAATGTTAATTTGTTAGAAAACTCGGGTTCTTGTAGTTGTATAATAAGTCTGTTTCAGTCATATAATCTTGTAAACCTGTTTTTGGAGCCCACAAGAATAACCCCTACTAGTGCCACATGCCTAGATAATATTTATACAGATATTATACCAAGCCACAAAGAAATTATAAATTTACTAGATTCTGATCATTGTGGGCAAAGGATTACTATCCAAAACCAAAACAACAAAGTGGCTAAAAAGGATATCACTGTTAACCCCAAAACTGCAAGGCGCTTGGAAGCTTTTAAAGGTAAACTCAGTAACAAATTACCAGTTTCATTTATGCATGCTGATCATAATAATCTATATCATGATTATTTTTATATTTACTGTCAACAATTTAATTCCACGTTTATTCCCAAGACTATCTCGGTTAATAGTAACGCATCTTTCAGTGATTGGGCTACCATTGGTATTCATAAAAGTAGAACACTGCTTTATGAGCTGTACAATGAAAGGTATTATGTAAACACTGATGAATTCAATTTGTATGTTAGAAATTATTCAAAATTATTTAAAAAAGTTTGTTGTATGGCAAAGTCGCGTTATTTGAGTTCGAAGATTAAAAACAGTAGTAACGTAATTAAAACGACTTGGAATATTATTAATAGTGAAACGGGAAGGTCTAGTAACCGAAATACTGACTATAGCCTGTCAATTAATGACAACATTATAAAATCAGACTCACAAGTCGCCGTGGCCTTTGAAAATTTCTTTTCAGATATTCCCGTTTCAACTACTAAATCCCTAAACTCATCACCTTCTGTTGCTGAGTCTTTGCTTAAGGAAAATGTTAATGTTTGCGAGTCGGAATTTCATTTTGAACATATTACCTGTAGAGATATAATTAAAACCTTTCACACTTTAAATGTAAAAAAGACTGCAGATCTGTGGGGTAATTCTGTAGAAGTTGCTAAGTCTATTATAGACATTGTAGCACCTACTTTAGCTCTTATCTTTAATAATTGTATTGACTGTGGGGAGTTTCCTGACCTTATGAAAAATAGTAAAATAATACCGTTGTTTAAATCAGGTAGTACATCAGACCCCTCAAATTATAGACCTATTTCAGTACTACCTACCTTTAGTAAAATTTTTGAGAAATTAATTTTAGACCAATTGCAAAGATTTTTTAATAAACATAAATTACTACATAGCAAACAGTTCGGTTTTACAAGGGGCCGTTCGACTACTGATTGTGTTGAACTGTTAGGACATATTTATAATGCATGGGAAGATAAATGCGATGCCTTGGGCATTTTTTGTGATTTGTCCAAGGCATTCGATTGCGTTTTTCATGAAACGTTAATCAGGAAACTCCGCCACTACGGGATCCGGAACACCGCTCTGGATCTTCTTATTTCATACTTGAGTAATAACTCAAGTATGAAATAAGAAGATCCAGAGCGGTGTTCCGGATCCCGTAGTGATTCAGAGCGTTGACGTCAATGGGAAAAGATCTCTCGGATCTATAGTAAGAATGGGAGTCCCACAGGGCTCAATTCTTGGTCCTTTCTTGTTTCTTATTTATATTAATGACTTGCCTTACCTCATAAAGGATAATCATGATATAGTGTTGTTTGCAGATGACACTTCACTTTTGTTTAAACTTAAACGTCAGCAGCTGGTTACTGACGATGTAAATAGCGCGATCTCAAAAGTAGTTCACTGGTTTAATGTTAATAATTTACTTCTAAATGAAAAAAAAACCAAATGCATTAAGTTTACGCTACCTCACGTTAGGCAGGTGAAAACTAATGTGTTAATAAAGGGCGAAGAATTGAATCTTTGTTTTGCAGAAAAGAGCTGTTCGATCAATTTATAAATTAAGTCCAAGACACTCTCTCAGAGAGAAATTTAAGGAGATTAATGTAATGACTGTGCCTTCTCAGTATATTTTTGAAAATCTATTATATGCCCATAAAAATATAAAATTATTTAAAAAATACAGTGATATCCATAATATAAATACTAGGAACAAACACAAATTTGTTGTACCTACAACAAGGCTCAAGAAAATAGGTGGCTCGTTTCGATGTCAATGTATACGCTTTTATAATAAACTTCCAAGCCACGTTCAAGATCTAAGCCTTAATAAATTCAAATCATTCATTAAACGTAAGTTGTGCCAGAAAGCCTTTTATACTGCTAAAGATTATATTGAGGACAAAAAGGCTTGGGATTGAGCTGCTCCAATTTTTGTACATATTGAGGTAGTTTATTTTTATTGTTTTTTTTTGTTTTTGCTAACTTTATTATTTTATAAACAGTGACATTTAATTATTATTTTATACACAATGACAGGAATATTTACTTGTAAAGTATTATATTATTTTAATTATTGTGAATGTGAAGACTATGTGGGTTATTGCATAATATTTTTTTTCCCTTTATTTTATTCTCAGTTAGTGTTAATCATGGTCTGGCAGTTTGAGTCATATAAGTGGCCTACCCAAATGTACTTTCTTTGGTATTGATCGTCGCATCGTTGAGCTCCTTAAATTCTGAGTAGAGCTGCACGATTACTGACAAATGCGTGCACTGACTGGTCAGGTCCACTCAACCTGTGTGGTTCTTTCCTCAAAAGACCATTTCAGACACCAATCTACATGGTCTTCACATGATCTGACCAAGATTATGTCTGGACTTTAAAAGAGACTATGACCTCTGAGTTTGTTTCGGCCTTTCTTCTCAGAGTAGTCAGATAGGAAACGCCGACCTCATCTAGTTTTTAAAATATGATTGACGTGTAAAAGTGTTTGTACAAACCTACTTACAGAAATAAAATCATTTATCATTTATCATTATCATTATCAGCGTATACTGGAAAAATATAGCTTGATGTGTAGCCGTGTGGGATACACGGCTACACACTACTTCTGGTTACGTTTTATTTTTGTTTTAATTTTTTTTTCTGCTTTATAGTTTCCAACGATTTTTGTTTTAACATAGGTATGGCAAATCATTTAATTCAATGATTTGTGTTGCAAATAATTTTACATTCTATTGTACAGAATCAAGTTTTCTAACTGAACAGACAGCTATGCTGCTGGGGAATTTGTTGCGCCATTTCTTCCAAGCTAAAGCAACTAGGAAGTGGTGATGGGCGGGCGTTTTCGGGGGACTGTTATTATGTAATTTTTGACGCCGCCACCGCCGTTCACAATTTTTTTGTCACAATGTCACTCAAGAGCCAAAAAATACTTGTAGTACTATAAATATAGCAAAATTATCTTAGGTTTGAAATAAGCTAGGTACGCAGATTAAAAACTAAGGTTTTGTATAGCCTACGTATGTGCAAATAATCTCATTGGATTTTGTTTTAACTCAATTGTTTTATACTCGTATGTGGAATGTTTAATAATTATCTTATTAACATTCAAAAATTCAATACAGATGTAGGTATTTCAAGGATTTAACAATTATTCAAGTTCTTTTATAATATTATTACAAATGTTTCAAATAAATGCAGTGGCAATAGAATTTGTAATTAACTTAACTGTAAAGTTTTTTATTTGATTAGGATTGTATTTTATTTGTTGGACATTAGACAGACCGTCCAGATTAACACTAAAACTAGTATGTAAGAATATTATTTGTAGAACAGTGCATTTATGCTCAAGCACAAAATATGAAAGGGGGAAAGGTTCACAAAATAAACAAAGAACTCCTGTGAACGCGAATCAGCTTTGTAACAACGTGAAATATGCAGCGCTGAAAAATGTCGAATATTCTCTTCAAAAACAACAGTTTGCTTTGGAGTAACTACCTCAAATCAAACGACTGTGTTATCAAAAATATTTTGTCTTTTAAACCCTTCAACGTTAAGCTTACTTGCTTGAAATTAATATAAATAAAAGATGTCGTGTTACTACCACAGGATATTAAGGGGCAGATAAATGATTTTAGTGACTTTTAATCTGATAATACGCCTTCATATAATGCAAGTAAGTTATTATGCAAAAAATGTGTGTTAAACTAGAACGTATACACATCAATTCTATATTGTGAATATTTAAGTATTGTAGTAAAATACTTAATGAAATAAATTCTGGAAGTACCTAACGTCTACCCAAAGCATAAAAAACGATATTACCTACTTTCAAACTATTTTAGATATTTTCATGCTTTTTTTGTATGAATACCTAGACTGTTTTATTATCTATAATTCTATGTATCTCTGATTTTTTTTCAAATATTCATATTTTCGTTACTAAAAATAAATATTCCTTAAGAGGGCTATTACAATTTTTCTTGAATTTGCGCGTTTTACTCGAGTTTTGATGTGTGATTATGGTTTAGATATAGCCATACAATAAAAAATAAAATATGCCCAAGTAAGTTTAATTATTTACCTTGGGAGCGCTTTAAATAAATATTTCAATTTATTTACATAAATCAGTAAAAACCTTGTCTCTGCAAAGGATGTTTCATAAAATTTTACTTTTGGGTATCTTTTGATGCTTTTTTACACCGAAGATAACGTAAGTTAAGAAATTATAAAAATGTCCATGGTACTAATGTATTTCATACTTGGGAGCGCTTTAATCAATTTATTATATTTCGTACAGTAATTCACCAAAAATAATTCTGTAAAACAGAGAGTTACTGACCATTTTTCATCCGAAGTTTTATTTTTTATCTACGAATATAAAATCCAAATTCAAACAAAAACTATTTAATAACTAAGTTAACTATGTTACCTTGCTCGAAAAAAAATAAAATAGTATATTTTAAAATAAAATAACGGCGTAAATCAACGGCGAAATAAGCTATATTTTCGAGAGCGCAAAAGTGATGAAACTATTAACGGGTGCTGAGACTGACACGAATGGTTTATCACTACGAAAACTGTACTTTTATAGTTACACAGACTTATTGTTTCGATTATTTCACGCTTTCTCACAATTAGATAAGAAATTGACGAAAAACTTTTTTTTTGTGATAGCACCCTTAAGAAAGTTAATGGTTGCGCGGCGTGAGCGCGACACGCATTTGGATGGCCAAGGTCAACGGCGATTATCTGACCCTTAAGTGCTGTGATGTGAACGCTACCTTTATTAATTGCCCCTGCCAAGGAACTAGGAAAGGAGAAGCAATTAAAATACCTAAATAACTAACAGTTTTTCTAAGCATAAAATTTACATACATACGCCACGCGTTCTTCCCATGGAGGTAGGTAGATACTACAGAACGCCACCGGCTATGATCCTAACATACTCCTTTTGCTTCCATTTACGTTCATACCACTGGTCATACACGCCGGTTTTGAGTACTACCTACCAGGACCCTTCTGAAGAACATCACCAATACGGTCACTTTGGATCTTTCATTATATTGCCTTGCCATACGTGTTGGGGGGCATTTAAGGTGGATGTAGGCAATAGACATGGGCGAAATAGCTCACTGAAAAGAAAAAGAGCGATTAGCTCTTTCACTCTAAAGAGCTTTATCACTCTTCTAGCTCACTAGCTCTTCTATAGCTCAGTGACTCGGACGCCGACTGTTCGCTCATTTGACGCACGCCGCACGTGCGTCGAAGGAGACGGCTCGTCTTGCTCAATAGCGCATAATATAAAATATTTTTCTTTATTTTTTTTGCTTCTTTCTAATAGTCATTGCTAATAGCTCTTTGGATGTTTGGACTCTTAGTTACGGTTATCTATCTCATTTGAGCTAAATGAGCTAGTGAGCTATTTAGCGAGCGGGGTAGACATCAATCGAAAAGAGCTAGCTCTTCTATCACTCGCTCACGAGCTATCACATGTCTAGTAGGCAATTCCAAAATACAGTGATAACGCTTACTATGTTGGCTATACCTAAAGTAGTAATAGTTAACCAATTCTGCATTTATATGAGACCGTTTATATTTTTATGGAGTAGTAGTAATTCAGAAAGGTTACGTCTTTCTTTTTAAGCTAATCATTGTTAAGTGCCTTAACCGGTAATTTTATTCAGGTATCTTTTCGGATCCCATTCTTCATACATAAATACCTAACAAAACGGGCCTGAACAGATTCAACATTATTAGAATAATAGGTAAGTTCAAAATAGTGAGACCAAATTTAAAAATTTGGAATATCCAAAAGTGCACGCCTCATAACGTTCACGTCGTTTTTTTCTTATTACTGCTAACAATAATCACTAGAAATAAAATAAAAACCAATTATAAATAATAATAAAAACATACAAAAAACCAAAAAACAATTATAAAACAAAAAACAGAAAACTCTGCTATGGTTTAGTGGCGCCATAATTTTAAGGTGAGGAAAAAAAATACTATAATAAATAGATAGATTTACAAAAAAAAAATAATAATTAAACGACTGTGAATTGAACGCTCATATTAATTGAGAAAGTCCGTAGTGTATTACTTAGGGTAATAAAAAAAAAATATTCCGGTACGATAGTTTTTTCGACCAATTTCCCTGCCCACCAATCTATAAACACAGACACACGGACGTCCAGGAAATATCAATTTTAATGTTATTATTTACTATGTTAAACAAAATTCTTATTACTTAAATTATATTTTATGTGTCGTACAAATTATTTGACTTGATATTAGTACACTCATAATAACCTGTAAGTGCGATATAAATAAAAAAAAATCGATTACAGTTTCGAGAAAACTGCTTTTTTTGAAATGTCGAGAGTAGAACAACTCAACGCTTCGCAAAAGAGGCGTGCAATAGTTGAACAATATCCATAAACCACTACTTGCTAGTAAGAAGTTAATAAAACATCATTCGTATACTTGTACGAGTACTTCGACGCCTAAGTGTCCTTTTGTTTTTTCATATATTCATATTCATAATTTATTTATTTCAGATAACAAAGATCCATTGGGTTAGTAACAATAGTCTTAACCTACGTTAGTACTTAACTAATAACACAGACAGTGTACAGGTGACAAGCGACCTCACCAACGGGCTGTCATGTCTCCCGGCTATAGCACGTAGAATGCTGTTGGGGCTGCCACGGAGTCTGTTTAGCAACGAGGCCGCTCTCTTGCGCCGTACAGCATTGAAGCAGTCGGTACGTGCCTCAGCGAACATCGATGATGCGCTACAGAACCGAGGCAAACGCAACAGCACTCTAAATGCGTTGTTATACTGGATCCGCAGAGCATTGTAGGGGTTTTTTGTATTTAGCTAATTAGTCATTTAATTCAGTCATTATCATCATCATCATTCCAGCCGAAAGACGTCCAGTGCTGGACATAGGCCGCCAAGCACCACCAATTCGACTGGTTCTATGCTTCCCGCATCCAGCAGATACCTGCGGCCTTCACAAGGTCATCGGTTTAATTCAGTACCTACCTAGTGTTAATAGTTTTCTAACTTCATCAACATAAGTACACTAAGGCCCGTATTAATAGAGCGTTACTCAGTACTCAAGTACTACTTAGGACCAGTTTTAACCAATCAAATGGCTTGAATCTATTCTTAAGTAATGCTTGAGTACTGAGTAGCGCTCTATTAATACGGGCCTAAGTGGAAAAAATACGTGTTATTGAAGCTAACTCAAAACTGTTTGGTTTTTTTTTTTCAAAATCGGTCCTTAATTGACGAAATTTATGTGTATGACATAAGTATTATATATATTTTTTTTTTATACCGATGAAATGGGAACTTTTTAAAAAGAAGTCGGTTAAAAACTTCGATAACTGCTTTGAAAACCTCTATTCGTTTCCCAACAGTTGAATGTTCTACTTCTTCTTTTTAACATTTCGTCATCCGCAAAAATAAATACCGAAGGTTACTTAGGTTAGGCTTAGGTTACTTTTATTTTTATTTGTATAAGTTTTATACCTTGAACAGGCGCAACCATTATTACCTGGGGAAGGGCGGGGCATCCAAACACAAGCAACCTACTTGCTTAAAAGGATTCTCCCCATTGCATTATATAAAAAAAAATATAAAAAATACAGATGAAATGGGAACATTTTTTCAGAAGTCGGTTAAAAACATCGATAGCTGCTTTGTAAACCTCTATTCGATTCCCAACAGTTGAATGCTGTGCTTCTTCTTTTTAACATTTTGTTAGACGCAAAAATAAATATCGATGGTGATTGGTTAATAATGAGGAGTCCCGTGTGTTTACAATCTACTTTTATATTATTTTACTCAAAAGTGCTTGTAATGTGGTCATTATTTTGATAATGAACAAGTAGAAGAGCTCTTCTTTGCCACCATTCTCGTTTGCAGTACTTACCCTATACCTTCTCTTCCATAAGTTAAAGTTCAGTTTTGTTCACAGCCAGCATCAGCGTCATCAGTGTTGCTGGTGCACCTGGGCGCGGTGGGTGCGCTTGCGAGCGGTGCAGCGCTGTGCGGTGGCGGCGCCGCGTGTTTTTGCAGCGCTCTGCTGCATGCACTGCATCCGCTGCAGCTGTGGACCGTGTGCGGCCTGCACGCTGACCGCGCAGCTGCCATCGCTGCACCGCTGCATTATGCTGCCATTGTTTCCGCTAAGAAGGTAGGTCAGCCAGTTTTAGTGAAGGTCTAGTGAAGGAATCTTTATTAGCTTTACGCTACCTGGAAAGAATTCGCAGAGTGTGAATAATTTGCTATGGCGTAAACCGAATAGGTAACCAAGAAAAACTTGGTAGCAGGTTTGCTATGCTGTATCCTTAAACAAACATATTTATTTGCAGGTAATGATTTGCGTGGTAGGTGGCTGGGTGGCGATGGCGGCTCTGCTGGCTCCGCTGGCAGCCGCGCAGCCACCGCTAGCGTACAACGCCGGGCTCGGCAGCTGCGCACCCGACTGTGGAGCCGGCTCCGCTGCACTCGGCTTCTGCCTCGTGTACGCAGCCCTCACGCTACTCCTGCCAGCAGCACTTGTCCTTCTCTGCAGCCTCAAGATCCTTCGCATCGCTCGCTACCACCGACACAGGATCGCGGCGGCCATTTACGAAGTGACTCTCTCAGCACAAGTGACTGTCACACACCAAAGAAATCCTTTCTCTCCTCCCCCACCACCTCGCCGGCGAGCTTTATCGGCAGTACTCCAGCCTCTTGGTTCACTCGCCATTTTGTATTTCCCGTACTACTGCGTGTTGATATGGCCCGCTGTAGCGGCGCCGCCGCAGCCGCTAGCCGCTCTTTCGGCGGCTTTGCTGGCGGCTGCACCACCAGTGAATGGTATTTTGTACGGTATAAGGAGTCGAGCACTACGGGACTCACTTCGTAATTATAGAAGGAAAAGAATGACGAAAAGCGAAGTGACGCAGGAGATACAAGCGCGGACGCCTAGCGCGTGCGGGTCACGGCGACCTTCGTTATCTGCGGGCTCGGGGTGCATACGACCGACAACCACTAGGAGGTTATCTGACGCGGCGGCGATGGGGACGCGGGGGTCGGAGCGGCCGGCGCAGCGGGCGGCGTCCTGCAACATGCTGCAGGACTCGCAGGAGGAGGACATGCCGCGGCCGGTGAGGACGTCTGCCATCCCCATCATCCGCGCGCCGCCGCACGTGGTTCTGGGCCGTGCGCTGGGGCTGGAAGAGATGGGGGGGACTACACGAGACCGGCGCCGGCGCCAGTCACCACGCATCACGGTGACGCGCGCTATGTCAGATGAGAGCGAGTCGCCCACGCGGCGCCCGCTGTGCCGCCAGCAGTCGCGCTCATCCGGCGCGCTGCTGGGCGGTGTGCCCTACTCGCCCGCCATCTCCGAGCACGTGCACCTGGACAGCCACGCCGACGAGCAGCTGCTGCTTACGTGGCCGCAGAACGGCACTTACGACAAACACGACGCTTTATAAAACGGGTATTAGCTTAGAGTAGTCGCTGATGTATGTGCGTATAAAGACAATAACTTTGTGTGCGGTTCGAAGTCGAGTTGCTTCGGTGTTTTGAGATGTTATTTTTTAATCGCTTCGTCCACCCGACTCTCGACCTCCCCGGACGGTGACCAAATATATGTATGAAGTTTCCTATAACTATTTACAACTGTATCGTAGGCGTACGATTTCTCCTACAGGGTTCCTCCATATCGTTAGCTTTACCTACTGAAGTATTACTTTAGTGTATCGTAAAGATAATTTCCGAAATATTCCATAGGTTTAGTGTGTTATGAGATTTTGTTGTCTTATTTTTTTTATGAACTATTTACTTTTAAATTAATTTATTTGTAAAGTTTTTAAGTAAGAAATAATAACAATTGCGTTACATACGTACAAACGAAGCCAAATATATTTTGATATAGTCTGCTTACCTACCATGATTGATTGCAGTGGAATGAGCCGCGTGTTGTATTCAATATAACTTCGGCAGCATTTATTTGTTTCATCGATGAACCAGGTTCATTGTTGCGTTTCTGCCAATGTAAATGTAGATTACAAGATTATTATATTTATATAAATAATGATATATTATAGTAATTATTAGGTTCAGATGCGATAAGTGAAGACCAAGGTCTGAGGCTTGTAGGTAGGTGTATAGAAATGCAGATGCTTGTCAATTGACAGGCGACTGTGTATAAATGGCATATATTAGGACGAAGAAAGTCTCGTGTGTCATTTGACCTGCTGCAGACTGCAGCAGGTCAAATGACACACGAGACTTTCTTTCAGGCCCAGGTCGGTTGAGTTGAATGCACATAGGTTTGCTAAGTGATAGTTTACAAATGCAACGCTTTTACGCATCGCAGCCGTCCAAATTGGAAGCTCCTGTGACTTCTGTAGCGCAACACGTTTTCTAACATTACACCGAACTTAAATTAAATTATTTCAATAAAAAATAAAATAAGCCGAGGTCTCAAAAGACGATCTTCAAAATATTTTTAAGATAAACTTTGCGACAACAGCATAGAACTATGAAAAAATACGCTTTCCTCCCTGATCTTTTAATTTAAGTTTGGTGTAATCAAGCCTTTACACAAATACTGTTTTCTTCGCCTACGCGGTTTACCTGTTACATTTCATGATAGTTTTCAATAGTAACAGAAATAACATCACGCCTTGTTTCCCCGAAGATTTGGGCATAGGTGTACCTGTAGTATACATCTTAATTACTTGGTTCGCCAGTTATGTTATTTTCAATATTAATTCAATCAATATTCGTTTCTGCCTCAAGGGATGTATGAAAGGCATTTCTGAACAAAATATGTAGCCTGTTTACAGACACTTGGTACTTACCATTTTTTTTTTATACCAAATCAGTTTGTATTTTATACTTAAATATTAAGGCCTAATAAAACTATAGTTTGCGCTATTTTATAGAAAACTGTGTTTAATATTTTATGAAGATAAATGTTTCTCATTATTAAAAAAAAAAAAACTGATAAGATATTTACGTACTTTCCTGAAGAAAGGAGGTTTTTATATTTTGTTGCAAGTCGACCCTTTCCCCCTTATTACAAAACAAGGTTTATCTTCAGACCCAGGTTTAAAACATGAAGCCATTATGGAATTTCGAACTTTATTCCGACTATGATAAAGTTCCTAAACACAATACTTACAACTTAGTACCGAATTAAGTTTTCAGTTTTGTAAAAAGAACGGTATTTCAATCACTGTTACGTTCTTATTATAAAAACTGGCTCCATGGTTTATGACATGTCAAAATATAAATCTTGTTTTGTAATAAGGCGGTTTGTCTTTATTTATTTTGAGTCGGTAAATATTTATACCTACATAATATACTAGTCCTTGTAATATGTACTACGCTTATTGAAAGTTGAGGCCAATAATTAAAGTGTTATTATTGAGCTAAGAAATTATATATTATGTATTTTTGAAAAGTATGTGTATGTATAATATGATAATCCACTGTTGAACCTACTCGTAAGAATTTAGTCAAATTATTTATTTACAATAGGTATTTTTATGGATGTGTATTAACGTTGTTCTGAGAGAACTAAACAAGTATTTATTTATTATGTATGTATACTTACAATAATAATAAGTATGAGGGAAGAAACAATCAGTAAACCAAAATTGGGCCCAATCGGTCAAAATGTCGGCACTTAATAACCACATTATTATATAAATTGAATTACGAAAAATAACACCAATGTGACAGAAAATATTTTGACAATGTAAAACGCCTGCTGAAATATTCAAGAATTTTATTTTTTAATGCAGTCGTCATGACTGCATTAAAAACTAAAACTCTTGAATATTTAATACTTTTTGAAGTTTAGTCGGAAAATAATTGTTATTTTCTATATAAAATGTTTATTTTGCGATTAAACTTCAAAAAGTATACTTTTTTGTGGACAGTATGTCTGCTTCGTGAAAAATTTATGAAGATGGCATTTAAATTATTTTACGTTCCATCCTTTTTAAGGTATTAATAACTGTCCTTTTTCGCTAAATTCTTTATTAATTGCTTTTATTATAGAGGTCCAAGTTTCCTTATTTTCAACGGAATCGCAAAAAAACATTATAAAATATTTTTTTCGGTAGACATAATTGTGCGATTCTAAAAACTCCTCCAGTTTCTATGTAATGAGATATTTTAATTAGTGATTGGTGACAGCATATTGTTTTCGCGATGTTTTAGAGACGTGATGTAGAAATAGAGTGTAAAGATTATATATAAATAAACAAAAGATTTAAATGTCGTTGTTCGATGATAAATGTTTAAAATAAAATAAATACGAATTGTTATTCTAGTCAATGAGCTGTTGTTTTATGTCTGTGTTAATTTAAATTATGTATTAGTGATTAATTAAATAACACATGTAAGACATCTTGTGGTTTCATTTTTTAATCCGGTAGGTAAATCAACATGTCATGGATAATCTGCGATGATCCCTGCGATCGTTTTTCAAAACCACGAAGTAAATACTATACACGTCAAAACGAAAAAATCCTCATAAGACCATCTCAGACGTTAATCTACATGGTCCTCCATATGATCTGACCAAGATAATGTCTGGACTTTAAAAAAGAGACTGTGACCTCTGAGTGTGATTTGGTGTTTCTTCTCAGAGTTGTCAGATAGGAAAAACCGACTTATTCCGCCTTATTACAAAACAAGATTTATATTTTGACATGGCTTAAACCATGGAGCCAGTTTTCGTAATAAGAACGTAACAGTGAGTGAAAAACCGTTCTTTATACAAAACTGAAAACTTAGTTCGGTACTAAGTTGTCAGTTTTGTGTTTAGAAACTCTACCATAGTCGGAATAAAGTTCGAAATTCAATAATGGCTCCATGTTTTAAACCTGGGTCTGAAGATAAGCTTTGTTTTGTAATAAGGGGGATTAAGTTTAAAAATAATCATTTTATTGTGCAAAAGTGTGTACCTACAAACATACTTACAGAAATACTAAAAATAATTTCTCAAATGAATCCTTCAATCCTTGACTCATCGCGTCACATAAACTTACATAACATCCCGATAGTCCATAGTATTAATCTGAAAATAAATACATAAATACTTATTTACATTACGAAACTATTTGTGGAAACTTGGTTATTCATTAATAGGTTTGCGTTTAATATCTATCTATATTAATAATTATCTATTTAATAATAATTATCTAATTATTAATAATTATCACGTGTAGGTAAATAGTTATAAATGACGGCGTCAGCAATGGCTGAGCGATAGTGCCGTCATCATCTCGATTAGGTGGTACGGAATCCATAGTGCAGATTTATAATCACACACGATGATACAAAAAAATCTGTTAGTATTTTTACTTTCACAATAATTAAAACAGTACAACACTAATAACGTTCACGGGCTATTTTCTGGGCAAACCAACAGTTTCGCATAGGAGAAGGGGAGGTCTGCATCCGTTCGTTGCCTTCACAAGACTCATAGATTATACACTTGTAGACAAGACTGACTCGTCTTTCAGTCACTTCCCTTACCGCGACTTTGCACACGTGCTGCCTCCCTCTAGCGGGCACTTACAGCGTTTACCCTCACCTTAGTACCTACTACAAATAATCAATTATCGCTCAACTTTTATAATCTGCGACATCTATTTACACGTGAAACTATCAATGAATAATTAAGTTTGCGTAACTGTAAATCCGCCTTAAGTATTTTCATATACTCCATCAACAACAAAAGGAAAGATATAAAACAGCATTGTCGGGGCTGTCCAACCTCCATAGTGACTATGACCTGACTGGCTGAGTATAATAATGACATACAGATAAAAAAGAAATAGCTGAGACAAGTGACAAGAGAATAGACGAAAAATATGGAAATATACTAAAATTATTATTTAATATTGGCTTTCCTTTTATAAAGTAGAAGACAAGACCGTTCAAGTGGTCCTTCGTCGCCAAGTTTGACACTGGCACCTATGATAACCCGTAGTAAGTCGAAGGCAGGAAATATGGCAACAACCGGCGCCCCTGCGGAAGGAGAACACGACCGACCGCTCTCCCGACACAGCCGCGCGCCTTCGCCGACTACATCCATCGTTTCTGCTCGAAGTACGACATCGACGGTAAGACGACAACGACTTTTAATGTTACAACTTGAAGCCGCTGAACAAGCTGCAAATGCAGAGAAAAAAGCCGCTGAAGCGCAGCGAAAAGCTGCAAACGCTGCAATTGAAAAGCGGCTCATAATGGAAAAGTTGCGACTACAGACTGAGGCGTTGAGTGACATGGATGACGATGATCTCTCAAATGCATGTGCCGCGACTATGCAACCAACTGTAAATAATCGACGAGTACCTTCCATGTTGCCGACCAGTCTCATGCTCCCGATGACGGCAAATCTTCACTTTACCACGTCCAGACTGACACCACACGTGCCGTGGAAAGTAATATGAACAAGTTCCTGGCCAGACAGACATCCATAAAGGAATTACCGACATTTTCTGGTGAGCCGGAGGAGTGGCCTATGTTCTTTAGCCAGTTTAAAGCTACATCGAAGTTATGCAAATACAGAGACGACGAGAATATTGCTAGACTGACAAAGTGCCTCAGAGGAAAGGCTCGAGACGCCGTATCGGCCCTACTGGTGAGTGCCACGAATTTAAGCAAGATCATTGATACTCTAAAACTTCGTTTCGGAAGACTTGAATATCTCATTGAGATTATGCTTCATAAAATAAGAGCCATGCGGGACATAAGGCATGATGACGTCAACGGTCTCATAGAATTCTCGACCGCTGTACAGTATGTAGTGGCTGCCATGACTGCGACAGACGAAGCAGGACATCTGACTAACACCACACTGATAAGAGAAATTATTGGAAAACTACCATCTATTCTGAAGTTCCAGTGGAGTTTCTATGTCAGCGAGAAAGTCGCAAGACATGTCACACTGATTGAACTTTCCGAGTGGCTCATGAAAATTGCCAACGCCGCCACGTGCATTGCACCTTTGACGAAAACAAGCGATCGACCCGCATCTGTGACGCACCGGCACCCACATATGGTACACGGCAAGCACGTCGTTTTCACAACAAACAAAACACGAGCTTGTGGACTCTGTAAAGGTGACCATGGCCTTAATTTAATAAGCTTTGTTTTTCTTGCTTAGCTACGACACACCAGCTGAAACAATGTAAGGTTAAGACAAAGTGTGCGTCATGCGAGCGGGTACATCATGCGTTATTGCATGCCGAGCCTCTCAATAAGTCAGAGGCTATCAATCACATTTTAGATTTTGATTGTACCGTGCTATTGAAAGTTGTACGCGTACTCATCAGCGGAACCAGCGGTGAAGTAGAAACGCTAGCTCTTCTAGACGAAGGATCGTCGATCAGCCTGATAGACGGGCACCTTGCGAGACGCATAGGCGTTTCCGGACCGACTAGCGCTCTACACATGCAAGGAGCTTCGGGAATGAAGTCTATTGAGAGTTCGTCGCAGCGTGTTTCTTTTTCTATACGTGGTGTAAATAGTGATGAAATATTTAAGTTGAATAATGTAAGATCTGTTAATAATTTAGCCTTGCCTTTGTACAAATGTGATTACAAACAACTTGTAAATGACTGGACATACCTTTACGATTTTGTAAATACTGACCGCATGAATGTACATGAACGACCCTTACTACTCATTGGACATGACAACATAGACTTGATTGTCAGCCGACAGGTACTCCAGGGGCCAAAGAATGCGCCGATTGTCTCCACCACAAAACTGGGGTACGTTATTCATGGTAAGTTGCCATCTACCACTCCTAACAGCGTAGCGATACTTCATCTATGTGCCTGTGATGAACTAAACGCTGCGATTCGTAGATCTTTCTCCACTGAAGGTTTTGGGACTAAACCTAACGTTGACACTCCGCGTTCCCGGGAGGATACGAGAGCGCTGGATATAATGGAGAAGACAACGCGCCTGATAGGTGATCGCTGGGAGACTGGTCTGCTTTGGCGTGCCGATAAGCCTGAATTACCTGATAGCTACGCTGTCGCCCGTAAGCGTCTGGATGGTATCGAGCGGAACATGAGGCGGTTTCCAGACTTTGCAGAGCAGTATAAAAAAAAGGTAAATGAAAACTTGCAAAAGGGGTACATCTCCAAACTGACTGACGAGGAGGAGCTGGTAAGAACTAACAAGACATGGTATCTTCCACACTTTGCAGTTTTCAACCCTAACAAACCGAATAAACTTCGAGTCGTACTAGACTGTGCAGCGCCATCGATGGGTAAATCCCTGAATGACTTTTTACTCAGTGGACCAGACTTGCTTACCTCACTGTCTGGAGTTCTCTTGGGATTTCGTTGCGGTGGAATAGCAATTATGGGCGATATTCAGGAGATGTTCAATCGCGTGCTCATTCGTAGTGAAGATAGACAGGCGCAACGACTTTTGTGGGGGAACGACAAGTACATAATGAATGTAATGACTTTCGGTGCGGTATGCTCTCCATCTTCTGCGCAGTACGTAAAGAACCTAAATGCCCGTAGATTCGAATCTATACATCCTGGGGCTGTCAGAGCGATCACTGATCATCATTACGTAGACGATTTTATCTATTCTGTAAATAGTGACGAAGAAGCCGTGAGAATAGTCAATGACGTGAATGAGGTGCACGCACAAGGTGGGTTTAATATGAGGAATTTTATGTCTAACTCCAAGCACCTTCTCAAACATCTACCCGAGGATAAATTGGCTCCAGGTGGCGTTAAAATGCTTTCAGATGCCAAAGAAGAGCATATCGAGCGCGTACTTGGTGTGAACTGGGACCCGGACTCAGATGACTTCACGTTTCTGCTGAACCTGCATAAGGTGGACGACGACATCAAGTCAGGTAACAAGAGACCTTCAAAGCGCGAAGTACTCCGACTGATTATGTCCGTTTTCGATCCTCTAGGGTTCCTTTTATTTATTACAGTCAAAGCTCGTATCCTTTTTCAAAACATCTGGAAATCAAAGATAGGATGGGATGACGAAATTGAATCTCACCACCTAGACAAGTGGCAAGTTTGGCTCAAAGAACTCTTACGCGTGTCGACCATCAAAGTACGTCGATGGCTGATGACTGACGCTTGCGAAAGTAACGGTCCTGTGGAACTTCATATATTTTGTGACGCCAGTTCACAGGCCTTCTGCACCATTGCATATCTACGACAAAAGATGACCTGCAACGCTTGGCATGTATCTTTGGTCATGGCACGAGCAAGGGTAGCTCCTCTCAAGATACTGAGCGTTCCCCGCCTAGAATTACAGGCTGCCGTGATGGGTGCACGTCTCGCTCAGGTGTTGAAAAGGTATATTGACACGCCGTGGTTGAAGATTTCGAAGACATGGTATTGGTCTGACTCAAAGACCGTTTTTAAGTTGGTTGAGGTCTGACATCGGACGTTTCAAGCCCTTTGTGGCACATCGAGTAAGTGAGGTAGCAGAACTCACGGAGATTCACGATTGGAGGTGGGTACCGTCAGCCATGAACGCTGCAGATGATGCTACGCGTGACGGCTTGATTGAAGACAGTTCTAGGTGGCTACTTGGACCAGAATTTTTACGTCAACCAGACGATTACTGGCCCAAAGAAACTGAAAATGAGATCATACTTGATGAAGATGACATAGAAGTTAAGACAGTTTTAGTGATCTCACAGCCTGCCACCCTTTTGCCTGATGATGATCGTTTTTCAAAGTACTGGAGACTTGTAAGGAGTACAGCATGGGTTCAACGAGCCTGCTACAACTGGTTACATAAAGACAGTCGACGACAAAGGGAGCTGAAAATTGATGAAATAGAATTAGCACAGCGACAGATACTTAAACAAAGTCAGAGAAGAACATTTTCAGCTGATATAGAGAATATTAAGAGAACTGGATTGGTGATGTCAGACAGCGTTCTTCGACAATTGAGCCCGTTTTTAGACAAGTATGACATTCTCCGTGTTGGCGGGAGGATTAGTGCGGCAAATGTCGACGATGATATGAAACACCCCATAATTTTACATCCAAAAGACAGGATAACTAAACTTTTTTTGATGCGCTACCATGAACAATCTGCTCATACGGGCAGAGAACGTGTTTTAAACGAAGTTAGGAGACGTTTCTGGATACTTAATCGGCGAACTGCTGTGAAGTCTACATGTAACACATGTAATTTTACATCCAAAAGACAGGATAACTAAACTTCTTTTGATGCGCTACCATGAACAATCTGCTCATACGGGCAGAGAACGTGTTTTAAACGAAGTTAGGAGACGTTTCTGGATACTTAATGGGCGAACTGCTGTGAAGTCTACATGTAACACATGTCAGGAGTGCAAAAACAGGAGAGCCAAACCTTCACCACCCCTGATGGCCGACTTGCCTGTTGCAAGACTTACTGGAGGACACAGAGCTTTCACCTGCACCGGCCTTGATTATTTTGGACCATTGACGGTCAAAGTCGGACGCCGACATGAAAAGAGGTGGGTGGCTTTGTTTACCTGTTTAACGGTACGAGCTATCCATGTTGAGGTGGTACATAGTCTCAACACCAGCAGCGCCATCATGGCTCTTCGTAGGTTCATAGCCCGACGTGGATGTCCTAAAGAAATGTGGACGGACAACGCCACTACCTTCCGTGGGGCAGACAAAGAGCTGAAGCGGTCTGTTCTTGCCATCGACAGAGATGAACTGCTAAAGTTCGGCAGCACTAGATTTATGGAATGGAAGTATATTCCGCCGAACGCTCCCCACATGGGTGGATGCTGGGAGCGCCTCGTACGCTCGGTGAAGACGGCACTGAGGGTGACGCTCAAGGACAGAGCACCCTCTGACGAAACACTGCAAACCCTGCTGAGTGAGGTGGAACAGATGATCAATTCCCGACCATTGACGTACGTACCTATTGACCACGCCGACGACCTTCCACTTACGCCCAATGACTTTCTGTTGTCTAAGGCTGATTTTGGTTATTACACTGCTGGAATTTTCGACAATGGGGATCTCCTTCGAAGAAGCTGGCGTGAAGCACAAACATTGGCAGACCTCGTATGGAAACGTTGGGTCAGAGAGTATCTGCCGACTCTTACTAGACGAGAGAAATGGTTCCGACCTTCTTCAACGGCTCTTGCTGAAGGTGACATCATAGTTCTTGCAGATGACCAGCTCCCTCGAAACCTGTGGCCTCTTGGGGTTGTGACAAAGCTGCATCGAGGGAAAGATGACCGTATACGGGTGGTTGACATCAAGACTGGACAAGGACATTACACGCGACCTGTGACGAAGCTGTGCAGGTTAGACGTCCGCTCCTCATCTTAAGTATCAGCCTTCTGATACTGGAGGTGGGGATGTCGGGGCTGTCAAACCTCCATAGTGACTATGACCTGACTGGCTGAGTATAATAATGACATACAGATAAAAAAGAAATAGCTGAGACAAGTGACAAGAGAATAGACGAAAAATATGGAAATATACTAAAATTATTATTTAATATTGGCTTTCCTTTTATAAAGTAGAAGACAAGACCGTTCAAGCATCAAACAATCACACCACATTCATTTAGTTAACTGCCATAATAAATCCGTATTACAAAATAAACTAACTGCTTCAGAATAACTTCAATCAACAATTAGCTCGAACTATAAACCGTAACTCGTTGATTATTCATCGAATAAATTAGCTCATAATAAACGAACAGTCTTGCCGGTATATTATCCCAATCGTAGCTCAGTTGGCTGGGTCCCTACGATAGCATCGTAAAATTCCGTTTTAATACAGGCTTACATCTCGACGTTGTATGAAAATGGGGGCAGGCGACATTAAGCGATCCGTGACTTTTCCCACGTAAAGTTATGGCGCGCTGTCAAACTCAATTGACATGTTATTCATATCTGTCATTATTTCAATATTCGAATACGGATCATTCGAATTGAGAACCTTCTCGCGTTTTTATGTAGAGTTGAAAATACACACATCCAAAGGTTTACAATGGGCGCAAAAGAAGAGTGGCGTTTTCTGACGAATCTCGCTTTAGTATGAGGCTAGATCAATGACGTAATAAAAATAGACGCATCATACAAGAACATTAGTGTACTCAAAAACAGCATAAGCCATGATTGTAGCTACATATTTGAATACGATCATGCAGCGCGTGAAGAAAAGGAAAGAACTATACCGATATCTGTTGTTAGAAAGAGATGAACATACATATTATATTTAGTTACGTCACTAACATTGTGCATGTTCATTGGCGCGTACGTAATAATAATTATTATGATTGTAAATGACAGGCAATAGCCTGGCCTTTACTTTGCCATTATTGAGCGCAGGTAACGCATCTAAAGGTAATACATCAGTGCTTCTCCCATTTCAAAATACACACATCAAAAGGGCTCGTTTACAATGGGCTCATGAACACAGAAATTGGGCAGAAGAAGAGTGGCGTTTTATGACGAATCTCGCTTTAGTATGAGGCTAAATACTAGACGTACACGGTGTTGGAGGACCTTTGGACGCCAAGAAAGTTTAAAATCATGCCAGGAAGTCCGTGCGGGTATTTGGATCGGCGGACTAACCGAACTGATCAGAGGCAATCTCAATGCACATCTCATTCCTTGGCGGACCCAATTTAGTGCTTCATTTCTGCTTATGCATGATAATGCACGTCCACACACTGCCAAAGCCGATGCAAACACACTTGCCGCAGCTAATATCAACGTCCTACCATGGCCTGCTCAATCGCCAGACTTAAACTCCATTGAGCACGCATGGCATATGCTAGAATGAAGAGCTCTGCCAAATATGGATGCCTTATGTAGGTATACGGCATACGGCACATATAATTTATATAATTAATATACCTATAAAAATATTGTACTAGATTTTAAAAGAGTACCGGTGGAGTTTCTTGCCCATTCTTCTCCATACGAAACTACCTTTTGGAAGGGGCGACTAGAATCAATTCAATTTTTTTGTAAATATTGATGTTCAAAAGTGCCTTTTATGTGCCTATTTGAAATAAACAATTTGACTTTGACTTTGACTTTGACTTTGCATCCATATTTGGCAGAGCAGATACCAGAAAATCTTTTTCGCCTGTTACAACTGACGTGAGCGGCCATTCCGTAACGTTATTTGGATGAGCTCATGTTAACTATCAATTGCTGCGATTGTGTTATATCGCATTAACGGCGAAAAATACAGACTACTAATTGTTTATTTTACGCATTAAAAACATTTATTTTTATCACATTTTAATGCCATGATATACTAAGGTGAAAAGTCCAGCAATTATAAGCAAAAATAGGGAGTCTTTATTAATGCAAAAGCATAGTGTACTTAGTCGACCTACACACGCGAAAACATTTTATTTAATAAATCTAAATAGACATTTTTATTTAATTCCAATAGGGCAATAAAATATATATTATTATGAAAAGCCTTGATCCCTAGACACTTTTGATGTGTGTATACGCTTATACGAAGAATTTCTGTCAAAATATTAAACGCTCCGATTGTTTGAAACAACTATACGAATAATATAACTGGATTAAATAGCATCAAATAACAATTTACTTTTGTATATTCATGTAGGCTATTGTCTTATTATTTATCGTATTTGAACGCAAAATACCTACGCGTTTGGGCTTGGAGTTGCGGACCAGCCCGTTGGACTTACCTTGTGTGCCTACTAACTTTGTGTGAGCTTAAGAGGATTTGAAAGGACAATGATATCAAGACGAGTTATGAGGAATTTAAAATTTCTATAGAAAACTTTGTTTAAAAATCAGTGTCCATTCAAAATATATATGTGGGAACCTGGATATTTTGTATTCCAATCGGAATAAAGACACACTACCTTAAGAATATGTTTGATTTACAAATTATTTTGGTAGGTATTATGTTTGTATGAACACACGCACGCTAGCCGGCCCTTTAATAACTGAATAACTAACCGCATTCCACCTCCCAAGCAATATTGTGTTAAACTGTGTACCTAGGTATTGTGATTCTGGATAATTCAAGGCAGAGTCGAATATTATTAACTATCCTTAAGAACACCAAACCAACAATAGTGAATAAAAGAGTACCTAACCGATTTTTACATTACTATTAGTTAAGTAAAGCATTAAGCAAATGCACAAATACAATACTGTAAAAATAAACATTATAAACTAAAATGTATAAAATTCACAACAACACATTACAGAAACAAACTTTTGTTTGTTTGTTAAAAGCGTAAAGCTTTCAAGTTCGTATTTTGTATTCAAATAAAGGTTTTTTCATGAAACATTCATGGCAGTTTGTGGTGCCATTACAATGGAAAGTAATTTATGCATCTCTGTTCAAAATAACGACTATGTGCAGTTATTTTTACAGAGTGTGTTAACAAAGGGTTTCAAAATAACTGACATTTCAATGGCTGTAAAGCTTTGTTTCTTAGGAAAGCGGTTCCGTCATAATTATTATAACGACCATCATGAAAGTCTGTCATTTTCACCAGTATTTGAGATTAAAGGCCAATTTCACCGTTTGTATTACAAAACGTGTTTAAAAAAACCGGCCAAGTGCGAGTCGGACTCGCGCACGAAGGGTTCCGTACCATTATCTATAAAAACGAGCAAAAAAAACACGTTTGCTGTATGGGAGCCGTCATATTCTTAACAATCTCTTCATTGTAATTAGCCGAATACCAACAAAATCAATATTAATACCTAATTGTCTTTTACAACAAACAATAATTTCTCAACAACACGACCTGACAGCTCTTGAACTCGTTTAGAGACTTGAACGCCGAAAATTGGGCGTCCAGAATTGAAACTGGTTTAAGCTTGAACTTCGTTCACTTTATGTTGGTGAAATCAAAAGTGGAGTTCTGAACTCAGTTAAACGCTTGAACTGAGTTCAGTGTGAATTGATAAGCTCTGTGCCGCTCTAAAGTGTCCAACATCGCTCTGTATTTAGATATCGTTTCGACATTTAGTATGTATCTATTTTATAGGGATGACGGCCCCCACTTTATGTCCAGACAAATCACTGTTCATTCCAAGGTTGCTTGGATGAGAATCGCAGAAAGCGATAAGACCGCCAATTATATATTTTGTATTGTTTGATTTATTTTTTGTGATGTACAAACTACATACATCATCATCATCATTTCAGCGGAAAGACTTCCACTACTGGACATAGGCCTCCCCCAATGGGGGGGGGCGGAGTTTCGCCACAATTGGCAGGCGGGTTGGCGATCGCAGTATGGTGTTAAAATGCATAGACAACGCTGCTGCCCATTCTCTAGTAAGTCCCTTAGTCGTCTTTTACGACACCCACGGGAAGAAATAGGATGGTCCTTTACGTCCGACACCACACGGAGCAAATAAAGTAAGTACAATAAAGTAAATCAATCAAACACAGTAAAGTCTAAATAAATAACTTGTGACCGTTCACTGCTTTCTCAGAAAACCAAAGCTTAAGGCGCTGACAAGAGGCAAATGATAAAAGTAGGCTTGGCTTAAACAAAAAAATTGCCAAATCTATATAGGTTGTGGTAGCGGATAAAATATATGTTATTCTTGAACATATTTCTCAGAACTTGGTTGTTACCAAAACACGTTTAGAAAAAAAAGTCGATACAAATTAACGGTAAACTAACCCTTTACTTTGAGTTTTAATCCAAAATATATGTATTAAATATCAACCTACGGTTGGTATTTAATTAATAACCAGATCGTCTTATATGCAGTCTTAATGCAGAACTTGGTGTTGTTTTTTTATTTTCGATTACTCAACACATTTTTGAGTAAATAAATAATTGCTTCATATTTTGCAATAAATTACAAGCGTCATCGCGCTTCTCTTTCTTTAGTATGCAGTCTGCCAGTGACAGCAATTTACCTGTTGTCAGCGTCTTCACGAAAGCTTAATTTAGTATAAGATTGTGGAAACGTATCTTTTTTCAACTTGTCACATTAAAATAGCTAAATTATAACAGCTGCACGGGTCGATCAACCAGGTTAAGTTACACTTGCTGCGGTTGGTACGTGGATGGGTAACCATATTACATACCAAGACCCCCTCCATGCCTCGGAAAGCACGTTAAGCCGAAAATTCTTTCAATGATGGGGGCAGCTACAGTATTACCGAGTACGAGTGTTTTAGGATACATTTTAGAATTAGGGCAATTTCACGCAACGAAGTCGCGGGCAGACAGTTATGTCATAATTATACAATCAATCAAAAATATTTATATTTCACATAAGCCTACATGGGCACTTATGAAACGTCAGAAGCTAGGAGCATTCGTTTTAGTATTATGCGAAACCCGAAACACGTGTCTAGCTAGTATTTTTATGTAAATGTATTTATTTATTTAAGGATTACCAACGAGATACATTACAATTTTCTTTTACAATAATAAAAACTTGTAATATAAAAGAATCTATGTACAAAAGTTTTAAAAAAAAACGTTGCCCCACACTAGGAATTTCTCCTGTATCGTGGGTGCGTTTACAAACATTTAAACTCACATATTATACAAAAAGCCAGACCCGCACCAACTACTTGTAGGTCATACAAATATTTGTTGTGCAACCATGCCGTGCAGTTATAAGGTTGTTAAGGCTTCTACTGCCGCGACACGTGACATGACACAAAGGCACCGCTCGTCGCGCGACACGCGGGGCGGTCTGTAGAAGCCTTTATGTTACCGGGTTGTCCGGACAAAAACATGCTAACGGCGCGGCGCCCCAGCCAGCGCCTCCAGGGTCATCTTGCGCTCTTTGATAATAATTTGGCAGTAGGTACCTAACTGTACGGCGATTGTATTGTAAGTAATTAAATGATGATAACATTTTCCATCACACAATATAACATGGAGTAAAAATTATTGAAATCGATTCAGTTTCTTATTCTGAACAAACTACATAATATTCAGGTTTCGCATATCGTCGGTGAAGTTCTAACAGTGCGTAAGTCATTTTATGAGTGTCTTGAGATGTGAATGTCATTGGATAAAGCATAATGGCGCGCATCGTATCGACCAATCAAAACACGGTAACCTGACCAATAGAACGCGTTATTTGAAAAATAGTTACACTACGTATCTCAGTTTTTGGCGCCAACACTGCGTATGTCAGGGTGCCAACACTGCGAATGTCAGCTAAAAAAAAAACGTACAAATTCGTCGTGCATCAAGTGCTCCGATGTTGTAATTTCGATTTAATTTTCATGGGTTCAAATCCCCACAGAGTTCATTTGTATTAATAATTAAACACAGCGTAAGTTACATTCATTCCATACAGTTTTTTCACTCTCCTGTAAACTAGCCATTTTTGACTTTCATACTGTTAGAACTTCACTGACGATATACTAAAAATAATGTTGTAGATAAATACCTACACAATCGATTAGACAAAAATGATCGTGAATTAGTAATTAGCTACAATAACGACTATGATCAGAACTATGGGATCAAAGTATTATTTTTATTAGTAAAACAACCACTCTAGCAAAAACTCCATCTAAACGGATTAAGTGGATGCAATATAACGAAGCTCATTAAATTGGTAGTATGATGCAGCAAAGCCGCTGTAAGAGGCTTAGGCGATATTTCTGGTTGATCCTCGGGAAGATAATAGAAATCTGTAGTACAAAATATCGCGTTAAGACGCCGACCACAGGAAAACCGCTGTCACTGTCAGATTGCATACAAAAGAAAGAGATGCACGATGACACAATGTATGGCGTAAAAATGCAAATAAAATCGTATGAAATTAGATATTAACTAATGAATAAAAATTAATCCATCATCATGCAGTTTGGCATTTGAAATTTTATAATTTTAATTATAATTATAACTGTTAACGAAGGGATAAATTGCTTTTAAATAATTAAGAGTTGTCTTTGAAGATGTTTTTGATGTACTAAATGATGTTTTGAGTTCCATCACCGTATGCACAAAAGACTTAAACATATCATACTTACTGTTTTTGTTTTGGAAAAATCATTTACTGTTTTAAGAGATACACTGCTTTAAAAAACCACATTTTTTACTATTTTCAGAAATCTCCGCCTTAGCGAAATTCGCGTATAACGGGGAATGATGAAATAACAAGCCACATAAATAATTAAAGTGCTGTTATTGCAAAAATTTAACAGAATCAGCTTATTAACTAACAAGTAAATTATACATAATTAAGTTATGGAAGAGCGGAGTCTCCTAACACAGGCTTATCTGCTTAAAAGAAGGGTTCAATCACTAGTTGTTAAGGTTGAACTTGTTAAAATAATAAACCATTTTCATTTCATTTCATTAACTGTTACAGAAAAGTTTTTAATTATTACTCCTTAGAATTAGATGAATCCGTTTGGTGCCGGACGTAAAGAATAGCACCATCCCATTTCTTCCCGTGGGTGTCGTAAAAGGCTACTAAGAGACTTACTAGAGAATGGGCAGCAGCGTTCTCAATGCATTTCAACACCACATCGCCAATCCGCCTGCCAAGCGTGGCGATTATGGCAAACCCCCCCCCCTTTGGGGGAGGCCTATGTCCAGCAGTGGACGTCTTTCGGCTGAAATTATGATGATGATGAGAATTGAATGAGAAATAGATGAATGAATGATTAATGTTTTTTGAGTAGCATTTGTTTGCGTTCTTGCAAAAGTCTTTCGTAGCAAGCGACACTCTTTTGTATTGCTTACCGAACACTAATAATGCGATAAATAAGCCTAACCCTTTTTTTTTTTTTGGGTGGGAAATCATCAAATAACTTCTCCCGCTCCGGGCGGAGCGGGAGGGAGTGTCAGACTTTTACTGACTAAAACCCACCGTGTTCCTTCAAATGCCTGTGTGCCAGGGCCACGATATCCCTTTCGGACAGACTCGTAACCCTGGCAAAATAAATCTTCAACAACGCCTCTTGAATTGTGCTGGACGACAACACTCTTTCTTCAGTCTGTTCTACGGTTTCTGTGAGAGTTTCGTCCAAGATATAGCATGTTTTTCATAAACTGAGAAGATTCGCGCAATCATGCCACGAAGCACGCTAATGGACCAATCAGCGCATCCGCGTAAAGCGGGGTAAATTAGCGCGATATTTGAAATTCGCGTAAAACCAAAACCACGTCTAACGGGGTCGCGTAAAGTAGTTGTTACTGTACTATACTCCATTGGTTTAGATAGTTCAATGAAGGTAAACAAATCATAAAAAGAGTTTTTATAGATGAAACTTTCTTGTTTCAAAATACGTTGTAACACAATATTTAACCAAATATAATTTTGCTTTTGAGTTTTACGATATTTTCCTCTTTTATTACTGTACGTATGTCAAACTTTATCATTTATTGTTAAACTACTCTTCGTTGATGTAATTTATTCATAATTTCAGCCGAAAGTCGTCCACTGCCGGACCTAGCCTCCCCCAAAGGGGGGTTGCCATAATCGCCACGCTTGGCAGGCGGATTGGTGATCGCAGTATGGTGTTAAAATGCATAGAGAATGCTGCTGCCCATTCTCTAGTAATTAGTACCTTAGTCGCCTTTTACGACACCCACGGGAACAAATAGGTTAGTGCTATTATTACGTCCCGGCACCACTCGGACAAGAGGTAATTGCTTGAGCACATTTTTTTTTGTTAGATTTATAATAATAATATAATATTTTGTAACATGTCTAAAGAGACATGTCTAAAGAGCCCAAAAAGACAGGTTCTCTAAAGCTCAACGAAATAAAACGTTGATAAATTGAAGAGTATAACTGTGATGCAGCACGACAACTGAAGTAACAGGTATTACGTTTATTCGGTTACTTGACAGCTCTTTCGTCACGTGGCTTTTTTTGTTTACCTTTATTTAACTACCTAAACCAACGAAGTATATAGGTACCTATTACAACATTGTTGAATAGTCGTCGTTAGAACATGAGATCAACTCATGTTCTAACGAGTTAAGCTGCGGTTACCTAGAAGAGCAATGGCCAGTGACGGCCGTCATGAAAATAATCAAAAAAACCGGTCAAGAGCGAGTCGGACTCGCGCACCGAAGGTTCCGTACGTATTATGATGTTGATGATTTCTGAAAAACTGTGCTATTTAGATACATCGTTTTATTTTTCTTGTAATCTTTACATACACTTCTATCACATAGAATAATTTGAGATTTTTATCTATGCAAACTTCGGAGATACGTAAGGGGGGGAACGGCATTTTTTTTTAATTTTTCATCAAAAGTCGGAAACTATGCAGCTTAAAAAAACAAAAAAAAAGTTTGAGAATTTGCAAACAGCGCTCTTTCATATGATACCCCACATGCTCTAGTAGCCCCATTTCAAAATTTTAAGACCCCCTTCAGTCCCTTTTACAAAAAAGATATATATTTTTTTTGTTTTTTATTTCTTGTTTGCAGAATAGTTGGGTAAACGTCATCTAAAACTATTCTAAATTTCAAGTTGATAGCATTAGTAGTTCTTGAGATATCCAGGTGTGACAGACAGACAGACAGACTTAGTCTCACCATAAGGGTTCATTTTTACCATTTTGGTACGGAACACTAAAAACACTCTCTAGGAAAACACACCAACTTAATTTCATAAATAACATTTTAGTGATGTCATTCGTCGATAAATTGCGGACGGTATGTGGCGGCGGCCGCTCTTCTATGAAACCGTAGTTGGCCTTAGGCTCTGTGTCAGTTAACGTGATCGGTAATTGGCTTATCAGGCGTCCGCAGAATGAGAGCTACGCCGTAGCTCGGCTCGTAGCAGGGTGCAAGTTTTTGTAGCACCCTACTACGAGCTTAGCTACTACGGTGCGGCGTATAGTTTCAGATGAAACTGACCAAAGATTTTTTTTGTTTGCTTTGCTTAATGAGAAAGTATTTATTTAAAAAATCTTAACTTATAACTATACATTCATAAACTCACGCCTTCTTACCACGGGGGAAGGCAGAAACTTCAGAACGCCGCCTGCTACTATCCTTACATACTCATTTTGCTTCGTTTACGTTCATACATCTGGTCATACACGCACGCCGGTTGTGAGTACTACGCACCTGATCTTTCTGAAGAACATCACCAGAAAGGGGGCTATTTATGTCCTACTAGGGTGTCTGCTCTCGGCGTTTTCAGCTGCCTTGGAAAGATCTTTTGTTAGTTTCATTCATCCTTTCAACATGACCAAACATTGCTTTATCACATCATTCCTCAGCGTACCACACAAATGCTGCGAAAGGAATCTTATATTTATGATTACTTTTAAGTTAAGGTATTATTTAAAATCCCATTTCTTCCCGTGGGTGTCGTAAAAGGCGACTAAGGGACTTACTAGAGAATGGGCAGCAGCGTTCTTTATGCATTTTTAAAACTATACTGCGATCGCCAACCCGCCTGCCAAGCGTGGCGATTATGGCAAATTGCCCCCTTTTTGGGGGAGGCCTATGTCCAGCAGTGGACGTCTTTCGGCTCAAATGATGATGATGATTATTTAAATTAAAATAAAATCATACTGACATCATGACTGCCTCGTTGGTCTAGTGGTCGCAAGGGCTACCGTTGAGAATAAGGTCCTGGGTTCGATTCCCGGGTCAGGCGAAGTGTTATTGGGTTTTTATATCTGGAAATTCTCAGTAGCAGCCCGGAGTCTGGATTTTTGCCCCCTATTACATGGGACTTAAGCATAACTGGCGAAATGCTGGTGTTCTACAGCTACACCTCTGCCCAACCCTTCGGCGAAACAAGCCGTGATGTTATGTAAAAAAAAATATACCCTTTATAAGTAGGCACTACTATTTCATACCTCTGCCAGGACGATCTGCCAATCAGTCTGGCAGACGTAAAGCCAGTGTAGGAATTACTTCTAGTACATTTCTACTCGAAAACTGGGTCGTTCCGAAGAGCTAACATGTAAATTAGTGGCAGTATTGAGTGTAAATACATGGATATGTAGCAATATACATACGCTCGTGTCAGATTCGATTAGTACCGATCGAGCAGATTCGGGGAAAGGTAACGATAGCCCGTGAGAAGTTATTAGGTACCGTTGGTATTTCAAGCAACCCACTCCCGTGAACAATGCCGAAATTGGGACCGGAACGTAAACGCTTGTTTGAACATTGCCAAAATTGGGACTTGAAAACAGCGTTCTCTTTTTGATTTATTTGATTTTTTTTAACGCAGCTGCGTGTGTCCGGCAAATGGTGGCAAAAGCCCTTATATCAAGCTATTATTAAAAAAAAAATGTGTGTTTTATCAGGCTGTGGAAATATGAAATCTGTGGTTGAAAATGACATTGTCAGCTTGTTGAACTCATATTTCCGTGCAAGTGTTTTGTGACAATTAATACTGGTAAAGATTTTATACCATTTTGTTGTAGATTTTAAGCCCTTTCGATTGAAAATAATACATGGAATTCCGAGTTGTACAATAGAAGCTACAAGTAAAATGCTGCTGGGATATGTAGTTAAACAAACATTAAGAAAACACTTCAGTCATTTAAGTTACTAATCAACATGAATTGCCTTATCTATGCACTCAACGAAACAATAGTCACCTTACAACGCTTCATAGAAATTTTTTGTTTACGAAAAGTTTATAAGTGGGTCGCCGACCGGCGAGCCATAAAAAAGCAATAAAAAATAGTTGATGATCAATAACGGGGGACGCGCGCGCGCGGGGCTCCTATCAGTGGATAACACCAAACGAAGAGCAGTGGTGGCCCAGTGGTAACGGCCGCGACTTACGAGTTGTTGTAGGTCGTAGATTCGAACCCCGATAGGCGCTTTACTTTGTGTAAATTATTTCATCACCACTGCTCTCAAAACGGTGAAGGAAAACATCGTGAGGAAACCGGCACGTCCTAGAATCAAACATTCGAAGACATGTGACATCTACCAACCCGCACTGGGCCCGCGTGGTGGATTACGGCTCACTCCCTCTCACAGAGAGGAGGCCTGTGTCCCAGCAGTGGGAACATTATAGGCTGATTATGTTATGTTATGTAACACCAAACATTAAAAAGGTTCCGTGTGGTGCCGGACGTAAAGAATAGCTCCATCCCATTTCTTCCCGTGGGTGTCGTAAAAGGCGACTAAGGGACTTACTAGAGAATGGGCAGCACCGTTCTCTATGCATTTTAACACCATACTGCGATCGCCAACCCGCCTGCCAAGCGTGGCGATTACGGCAACCCCCCTCTCCTATTGGGGGTGGCCTATGTAGAGCAGTGGATGTCTTTCGGCTGAAATGATGATCAAAATCAAAATCAAAAATATTTTTTATTTCACATAAGCCTAATGGGCACTTATGAAACGTCAGAAGCTTTGTGCACGGATCCAATTGGTCGTTTCCTATGGAGAAGAGCCGTCAAGAAACTCCACTATTGCATTTTTTTTTTTTTTTTTTGGGTGGGAAATTATTAAATAACTTCTCCCGCTCTGGGCTGAGCGGGAGGGCGTGTCAGACTTTTACTGACTAAAACCCACCCGTATTCCTTCATTTGCCTGTGTGCCAGGGCCACGATATCCCGGGGTCCCTTTCGGACAAACTCGCAACCCTGGCAGGCATTGGCCCTAGCGGACCCCGTCGGTTGGAGCTGACAACTCTTTGAGGCGCGCGTGGAATACGACGCGCCGTCGACCCGGGCCTGGTCATTATCGGACGGTGAGCTACCCATCGCTCACCGTCCGCAGGCCCGCGCCTACGGTGGCCGGAAATCGGCTTGCGACTCCCGACGCCCGGGGCGTCTCCTGCGGCGACTAGGGGCGCGAGAGCGCGAACCTTGCCTCTCCCTCACGCGTTCCGCCTCCTCCTTCGCAAGCATTACTGCTTCGCAGAAGGAGGTGACGGCCTCCCATGCACTCTCGCTCCGAACCATGGCCTGAACCAGGGCCGGACGCGAGAGATCGCCGCCGCCGATCGCCTCCGTGAGGACACGGCGGTGCTCCGCCCAAGCTGGGCAGACCTCCACCGTATGCTCCACCGTGTCCTCCGGGCGATCCACACAGTGGTGACACCCGGGCGTTTCCTCCCACTTTATTCTGAACAGGAACCTCCCGAAACAACCATGTCCGGTGAGGACCTGCGTCAGGCGGAAGGTGAGGACGCCGTGGCGCCTCTCTAGCCACTCCTCAAAGAGGGGACTTATCGCCACAATTGTGGCGTGCCCAGCGCTGGGTTGCGACAATCGCACTCTCCATGCCGCCATAAGATCCCGCCGGAGCTCTGTCCGCTGTGCCGTGATTTCTCGCGGCAGCGGAGTTTCACCCCGGCGTTTCGCCTCCTCGCGCCACTCCCAGACGTGCGCGAGGACTTTTGCCTCCAGATACTATTGCACACCAAACAATAGTAGGAAAGTGGGTAGGAATATGAATGACTCGCTGCGCCCCGTGGTTTCACCCTCGTAAGACTCGATCCCGTGGGAATATCGGGATAAAAAGTAGCCTATATGTTAATTCAGAGTGTCAGCTACCTCCAATTTGATCAAAATTGATCCAGCCGTTTGAGCGTAAAGAACTAACAAACGCACACACACTCACAAACTTTCACCTTTATAATATTAGTGTGATGATTTACATTTATGGAAATCTGTAATGTAATAATAAATGCGAAGAACTGCTCAAAGGTATTTCTTCGCATTTATTATTACATTACAGATTAAATAGATACTTTCTAGATTTCAGTAGTGCGATCTAGAAAACATATAATAATATTAATTAATGAACAATTAGGTAGGTACATTTACCTAATTGTTCATTAATTAATATTATTATGTAGTGGTATGGTACCGAGTTGCCGTGTCTGGCCATACCGCTGTTAAACCCACTACGGTTTGTGTGGTAGGGTTAAAAAAATGCTGTATTTTTACAGCATTTTTTTAACCCTACAAACCATTACCACACAAACCAGTTTTTTGTTATGCTAAACAAAAAACTTTATACTGGACCAAAATATACTAATTATTATTATCTGTTTGGGAGATATCTACCTCATTACTTTCGGATAAACAATATCTACCAACATCCACCAATTCGCACTGGGCCCGCGTGGTGGGAAACAGCCCACTCCCTCTCAAAGAGAGGAGGCCTGTGTCCCAGCAGTGGGCACATTTAGGCCCGTATTTATAGAACGTTACTGAGTGCTCAAGCATTACTTAAGACTAGATTGAAGCCATTGGATTGTTTGAAACTAGTCTTAAGTAATGCTTGAGTACTGAGTAATGCTCTATAAATACGGGCCATATAAGCTGATTATGCTATACTTATGCTAAACAATATCTTAAACTTGTTTTTCTTCAAAAAGTTCTTCTGGTTTGTAGATCATAAATCATGATTAAAAACCGGCCAAGTACGAGTCGGACTCGCACACGAAGGATTCCGTACCATATCGTACAAGATTTAAACGAATAATATTTTTCATCTTAAATTTTGTAAATCGCAAAGATAAATTTAATTTCATATTGATACTGTGAATTATAAAGTTATTTTTTGCAGTTGCAGAAAAGGGTATTTTATTTAAATAAAATACCTTATGACTTGGCGTTTTTAATATTTCTTGATTAAACACAGTATATGGTTCCTGATATACCTACAGAAGTTTCAAATTCCTAACTTGTTTAGTTGTTGCGATAGAACACGTGCAAACATTTACAAAAACTGAAAAATTTTACGGCCCCCTATTTGTTCATTAAGGAAGATAATAAATATTGTATGTGTTCTCTAATCGATGAGTTCTAGACAATGCCACCCCACATGCCAAGTTATGATTTTTTCTTTTTCAATTTATGGGGAACCCCTTTAATTTTTTACTTTATTTATTTTCATTTATTGTTTTGTTATAGCGGCAATAGAAATACATAATCTGTGAAAATGTTAACCGTCTACCTATTACGGTTCGAGATACAGCCCGATTACAGACTGATGGACGGACAACGGAGGCTTAGTAATAGAGTTCCGTTTGGCGGCTATCGGGTACGGAACCCTAAAAAGCACAATTTAAGCAAATTACAATAACAAGCAACCATTGTCAAAATGTTATTGTGTGAAATGCAAATACTATAAATAATATAAATACTACTGACACTTTAGCAAACCAACGACAACGACATAAAAAGCTAAAAAAGTTCCTGATAAGGAACTGGAAATATTTCCGCGACATCATTTTAAAATACTTCAGTCTTTCTGACTGAAATATTTCCCCATTTTTTTTATTTTAAAATGATGTCGCTGGAGAAACGAAGGAATATGCTAAATTTAGTTTTCCTTAAGAAGTTAGTAGCAGGCTCTCTGAACTGTCCCGATTTGCTCAGTAGGGTGATTTCCCATGTGCCGCGTAATGTGCCAAGAAGTTCTTCTGCATGCGACTGTAAAAACGGTTCATATGGCATCTCACCTATAAAGGTGAGATGCCTTATGAACCGTTTTTACAGTCGTTCGATGCGCCTGATGTGGACCTTATACCTTATTACCTAAGTTGTGTTACGTCGCAGGCAAGTTTGATACCGGTTCACCATTTGTCGGTTTCCCATAGATAGACTATAAACTATCGAAAAAGAATGCGTAAAAGTGTAAATAGTTTGCGGCAGATCAACATTTTTCGACAGTTTATATTCTAAAGGAAATTATAATACCTATAGATTATAAACTAACGAAATTTATAATTATACGGTGACTTGTGTGGGCGTCTTAACAAAAAGGGTCCAGTTCTCGGCATTTAGTTTCCGAAATAAACCTACGCAGTTTTGTAAAGTTGGATGAAAAAATTGCTTAAATCGCGATTTTAATTGATTATTAATTAATGCTCAGTTATCTATAAGTTTATAAAGTAAATGACTTTATAAGATGTTTCTAAGTACCAGACATTTTAAGATAAATGTTTAGTAAAAAGGTTCCAGCAGTGGTGTCAAATTTGAAAATGCTTTTTCTCAAATCAAGCTTTTTCAGAGTTTCAAATTCAAAATTCTGATTAAAATAAATGTGCCAGATTTTTTACATTTTTTTAATCCATAATATCAATGACTATTCTAAATACCTAATGTCCGTTTGGTGCCGGACGTAAAGAACAGCACCATCCCATTTCTTCCCGTGGGTGGCGTAAAAGGCGACTAAGGGACTTACTAGAGAATGGGCAGCAGCGTTCTCTATGCATTTTAACACCATACTGCGATCGCCAACCCGCCTGCCAAGCGTGGCGATTATAGCAAACCCCTCCCCTCCTTTGGGGGAGGCCTATGTCCAGCAGTGGAGGTCTTTTGGCTGAAATGATGATGATGAATGAATGATTCTAGATACCGATTCTAGTTTTAACTCAATACCCCACTACTGAACCCATTTTGCTTGGACGCCCTACATAATTATGCTTCCACAATTCCACAATTCTATCACTTTAGAATAGATACATTTGTTGTGCCACATTCAATCGAGTTAAATTCGTTCTACGTAGCTTTTTCAGGTGAAAAATGTCAATGCGTCGAAATAGGAACAATTTCCGACCGTGTCGCTCGACGATGACCTAAAAAGCCTACGAATGGGAACTGTGTGTGGCAAATATAAACACGGCAAATGGGCAAACACAGGAAAGTGTTAGAGCATTTATGGCTGGGAAACAGAATTTGCATTGTGCATTTTATAATTAGTGCGGGGCAGCGTATTTTCAAATGGCAAATGTGGGCTTTAAGGGGATGGTAACCGACTTTTAATGATTTTACACTGAAGATCACGTCTAAACGAGTAGTGTTAATGATTTGAAAAACACATATGATAAATTAGAGCATATTTTCAATAACTTAATATGTGAATATTTTAGATTATGTTTATATTACATAGTGAAATTAATTTGTAAAGATATGTCTAACGTGGTTAATAACTGAGAATGGCGCAAAATCTAACAAGCGTATTTTTCTGAAATCTTCACCAATTTAAAGATAATTTAATAATTGATCTTTTATTATACGCGTTTTATTCAAATACCTTTTGTTTTGTGTATAATAAATTAATAATGCGTCACATTGGGGACAGCGCTTCTTGATGGGCACGTTCTACTCGTATTACAGACTGGCTGAACGTACGACGCGTTGCGTGAGCTCAGTACAGAACACGCAAGCTAACCACTCAAGGTCACTGGCATATATTTGCGTCTTAACCATTTCTAACGTGACGATATTATCCTGGACGTCTACACGTCAGGGAAGCAAAATGTATGGAAATACGTGCACGTTATTATTATTATAAGTCTGACAACCAGTCTTACCAAAAGGTATCGTATTACCCAGTAACTGGTTTGTGGAGGTCAGATAGGCAGTCGCTCCATGTGAAATACTGGTATTTAGCTGCATTCGGTTAGACTGGAAGCTGACCCTAAGATAGTTGGGAAAAGGCGGGCAGATGATGATGATCTGATGATAGACTGTAGATCTGTAGACCATTTGGTACTTTTGACGGGCCTACGCTGTGTTCTCATACCTAAACCTATTAACACTGTAATTTGAAAACATTGTAAAAGCCATTTCTTTTTAATTAGTAATCACCCTGGAGTTTCTTGCCGGCTCTTCTCCATAGGAAACGACCAATTGGAACCGTGCACCTAGCTTCTGACGGCTTCATCATCATCATCATTTCAGCCGAAAGACGTCCACTGCTGGACATAGGCCTCCCCCAAAAAGGGGGGGGGGGATTTGCCATAATCGCCACGCTTGGCAGGCGGGTTGGCGGTCTGACGGCTTATGTGAAATAAAATATTTTGATTTTGATCTTGATGAATACGTGCACATTATAACATTATCGTCGCTAGAGATTTAAAAGCGTCTTTAATCTCTATACCTTTTTCTTCCCAGTGTAATCGCGACGCCGTTGACGTCCACGATAATATCGTCACGTTAGTAATTATACAGGGTCAAATTAATATAACTAGCGAAACTCCGCAGACGTGATGGGTATGATTTATCTAAACATGATAAAAAAAAAAGAATTGAATTAATTTAATGATGTTTTATTTAAATTGAATTAAGAATTTAATTAAGTTTGTTTTTGGGATAAATCCATCCTAACTACGGAACCCTTCATTGTGCGTGGTCCGACACGCACTTCGCCGGTTTTATTTATGGTTCTTATGAGATCACTTCATTGTCAGTCTATCTGTCTGTATGTCTGTCAGTCAGTCTGTCAAGACCCTTTTTCTCAGGAACGCGTGGAGTTATCAAGTTGAAATTAACATAAAATACGTAAGTCTACGGTCCCTTAGAGCTCTAAAAAAATCAAACTTGTAAGTCAACGTAATAAAAAAATACGGTGATTTGTGCGACATATTTTGATACTCGCGAATAAATCAAAACCACTACACACACGAGTACTTCCCGTTGATCTAGAATTATGAAATTTAGCAAAAAAACAAGGCCTCATAGCACAAGTAAAGAAAAAAGTCCGAAATCCGTAACTTTGTAGATTCATCACTCACAGTTTTTTATTTATGACACCAAACTATACTGACCACTTTTAGGTATAAATATAATTCGTAACATTGAACAGAGTGACGATCAATTTTACATCGTCAAAAGCACATTAATTATGATTATTTCCTGAAAACCAAACAAAGGCTGTGTTTTGATTTCGGGAAATAATTTGTCATTGTCATTCACAAAACCACAACTGAATACGGAAAATTACTGGCAACACCATAGTGCAACCGGTTAGTTTAAATGTAATGTTCCAAACACAAATATATTGATCAGTCAGTAACAAAGAGTATACTAATAAATAGGGAGTACTCTGAGGGGGTCAGTACTCTGAAGACGGCGGTGTCGGCGGGTCGTTTGCTGAAATAACAGCGTTTAATTAACTCTATTGTGACCGTTGGTATCGCAGCGATCGGAAGCGACGCTGACAGTATCGGTTTCACCCTGACCCCGATATTGTTCTGTGGCATAGACACCTGAATAATGTATAGCTATCTATACAATGGTAGCTACCGACTTGAAGCTACAAAAATTATGCATTGATGTTTGAATTCTGAAGCAGTAATGCTCGCGAAGAAGGAGGCGGAACGCGTGAGGGAGAGGCAAGATTCGCGCCCTCGCGCCCCTAGTCGCCGCGGGAGACGCCCCGGGCGTCGGGAGTCGCAGGCTGATTCCCGGCCACCGTAGGCGCGGGCTTGCGGACGGTGAGCGATGGGTAGCTCGCCGTCCGATAAGGACCAGGCCCGGGTCGAAGGCGCGTTGTGTTCCACGCGCGCCTCAAAGAGATGTCAGCACGAACTGACGGGGTCCGATAGGACCTATGCCTGCCAGGCGCAAGTTTGTTCGAAGGGATATCGTGATCCTAGCACACAGGCATCTGAAGGAACACGCGTGGCTTTTTGTCAGTAAAAGTCTGACACGACCGAGCATCGAATATGTTCTTAACTAACTTTTTAGACCTTTGTATCCTGCTTATGCGTATGAAGTTTCATTAAAATTAGTTCAGTCATTTCTAAAAACAAGGGCTTGAAAGTTTGTATGAAATACCGTACGTGGTAAACGCTCTTAATTTTGATTTTATTTATTCGGGAAAACAAACAATTACACATTAAGAATTACAAAGAGATAGGATACAGAAATGATATAAATGTGAAATCAACCACGTTCTCCACAGATACAAGGCGATTTTTGTAAGAACTGTAAGACTACAGTTGACCATTTAAACTTGACACAAAAGTACCTACAACTTGATTTAGAAAGTTGTAGGTACTTTTCAAAGTTACAAGGAGTATTTCTTGTAACTTTGACGATTTTGTACTTAATCTTTCCAATTTTAAGTTCGAAACCGATGTTATTATACTAACTGAATGTCGCCTAACTCCTGGAAAAATTATCCCTCATCTCAATATGTTCTCGTCCTATAATACGTCCCGCCAGTTGAACCAAAACGATGGGGTAGTTGTCTATATAAAAAATAATCTAAAGTTTAAAGTTAAGGAAATAAAACTATCTCAGGCGTCTTGTTTGCAGCTAGACATACTGAATCATATTGTATTATGCATTTATAGATCCCCTTCAAACGTGAACACTGAGGCTTTTATCAATTCCTTAAGCTCCCATCTAGATACCCTACAAACTCAGAAAAATATTATTATAGCGGGTGACATAAATATAAACATTAGACCTAAGGATGCAGAATCCTCTTATGAACACAGAAACAGAACTACTTACCTTGACACGCTATCGCTGTACGGAATTTTACCTGGGCATACTCTACCTACCAGGAATGAAAACTGTTTAGACCATTTTATGCTGAAAGTAAACAAACGAAAATTCTCAGCATCCATCGCAATATTACACACTAGTATTACAGATCACTACACCACACTTCTATACGTATCAAAATTAAAAAATACCCCTTTAGCTAACAAAACTAGATCCACTGTGGATTTTGAGCAAGCACTTAAGTACCTGCAAGAGAGTAAACCTACTCTTTTGTAATGATCCTGAAACTCTAACTAACCTATTACTAAACAAACTGACGGATTCCATCAATAAAAATACAATTCTCACTAAAATCCCAAACAGTAAGCGCATTATAAAACCATGGATTACCCCAGGCATTTTACGTTGTATTAAAAATCGTAATAAGCTACAAAGAGATAATAAAAAAGATCCATACAACGAAATATTAAAAATAACATATATTAGATATAGAAATCACTGTAACAATCTTATCAAAAAAATAAAACGAAAATATGAAAGAGAATTAATAACTAAATCAGTTGCTAACAATAAATTACTTTGGAAGAACATTAAAACTATAACTTTCACAAATAAAACTAACAATTTCAATGCAGACTTACTTGATATAAAATCGAATCCCTTAGAATCAGTTAACTATATTAACGAATATTTTGCGAACATTGGTAAGAGCCTTGCTCAAAAATTCCAGCCAACTTTAAACTATCACCAAAATTACCTCTGTTTACAAACAACTCAACCCAACTCCTTCGTAATGTTAGACACTGACGATGAAGAGGTGAACCATATCCTAATGAGTCTTAAATCTGACAGTGCGTCTGGTTGGGATAATGTTTCCACTTCATTTCTAAAATATATAAGAAAGGAGGTCGTTCCCATAATTACACATCTTGCTAATCTTTGTTTTGGTGAAGGCATCTTCCCGACTTCCTTAAAGCTGGCTATTATTACGCCTGTGTACAAGGGTGGGGACAGAGACGATGTCTCCAACTTCAGGCCGATATCTGTATTACCCTCTATTTCAAAAATAATAGAAAAACTTATCAATATAAGGCTATTAACATATCTAAAAGATTTCAACTTACTATCTGAGTCACAATTTGGATTTCGTCGAGGGATTTCCACTGAAGATGCAGTTACTGCACTAAGTACACATATAACCGAACAGCTGGACAAAGGTAAAAAATGTATAACTGCATTCTTAGATCTAAAAAAAGCCTTTGATACCGTCTCTGTGCCAATCCTTCTAAAAAAGCTGGAATGTATCGGAGTTCGTGGAGTGCCTCTTAGCCTTTTCAAGGATTATCTCGGAAACAGGAGGCAGAGGGTTAGAGTGGGTCAGTACACTAGTGAAGATGCAAACACGTCATACGGTGTCCCTCAAGGAAGCGTATTGGGACCTACATTGTTCCTTATTTACGTTAATGAACTTTGTAACATAAATATTGCAAACGCACAAGTCTTCTCTTACGCGGATGATACTGCTGTAGTCTTCACTGGTGATACATGGCAGAATGTTAAACTTCGTACTGAGACAGGCTTGGCTAAAATCGCAAAGTGGTTAACAATTAATTTGCTTACATTAAACATCACAAAAACAAATTACATTTGCTTTAGTGTCTGCCAACGTACACAACCAGGGGAGGATTTTAATGTTATAATTCATACTTGCAATACAGATAATCGCAATAGTTGTGGCTGCTCACCAATCAACAAAGTACCTCATATTAAGTACCTAGGTGTTATCTTGGACCAGAGGTTATCGTGGTACCCACATATTGAGCAGGTTGCCAATAGAGTCAGGAAATTAAGCTGGATGTTCAGGACTCTTAGATACGTCGTTCCCAAGACTGCCGAAAATCATTTAGGCCATGAAAAAGATTTCCTAAAAAGGATTTATGTTGCGCTAGTCCAGTCAGTACTTTCTTATTGTATACCTGTCTGGGGTGGTGCAGCCAAAACAAAATTTCTAGCGGTGGAAAGGGCACAACGCGCTCTTATCAAGTGCATGTATTTAAAAAAAAAGAGATACCCTACTGAAGATCTATTTCGACTTAGTAACTTGCTCTCAGTCAGGAAACTTTACATTACGCAAATTATATTAAAAAAACATAAGTCTCTTTCCTATGATCCTAGCTTACTAACAAAAAGAAGGAAAGACATGATATTAAATATCCCTAGGACAAGGACTTTACTTGCCAGTATGCAATTTAATAAACGATCTGCTGCGCTATATAATAAAATCAATAAATACATCTACATTTACCCAAAAAACTATTATGACAGTAAAAATAAAATAATGGAATGGATACAAGCGCTTACCTACAATGAAACCGAAACACTTCTGAAACCTTGAAACACACACACCCTCACACTCACGTACTCACTCACACCTACAGGCTACACTTTCACTTACATATCTCACTCACACACATACTTACACCCACTCATACACACACGTTTGATTTACCTAATTTAAGTTAATGTTAATTTAATTTATGTAGTTTTAGCATAAAAATTATACGTTTTGCTTTTATATAACACGTTTTGCTATGGAAGAGCGGACTCTCTTAATACAGGCACTATCTGCCTAAAAGGAGGATCCAATCATAAAATTTGTTTATACCTATACTTGCTTTACTAATAAACAATTTTTTTTTTTTTTTTATTTAAAAAAATACACAATTATCCATTGATAAGGGAAGATAGACTCTCTAATAACACGTCAATATTAAATGAACTAGAAACACTTACATGTAAACAACCCACACAACTACATTTCCCGATGTCGTGTGTCACTTATTACGCGGGCTATAGCGGGAACGAGATAGCAATAATTGTCACTGTTACACATACCCTTAACCTTAGAATAATAAGTTATTATTCTAAGCCCATAACTATTGTGCAAGCGAAATCGCGTTAGCAGTCGAATGTTGGCCGAATGTTTACGATTAGTTAAAAGTTTTTGCTGTACTTACGATTGAAAATTAATCCTGTGGGACTTTTTTTTTGGTTTTTGCACTATTTGTGCACATTTTATAAACACAGGAAGACATTGTTACTGCTTATTTAGACGATTACTGTAATTTTACTTAACGTGCTACACAAACGCCAGTTCGATTGTGACTTAGGTCGATTGTGTCCTTTTCCCTTAATTTATGCGGTCCACGTCAAGGAGCGCGTACCATATTATCTTCCTATTTAATACATCAATGCAATTTCCTGACATTTCAACCAAAAATAAATCTGAGCCAGAATATTGTATCAACATGAGCTCATTTATAGGGATTTTCAATAATCCAATCAACCAAGTATTATGTAGAGGATTAACTTACGATACGATTTAATTAAAGAGGATTTATTTAAAGCCTTCCTGCCTAAATCGTTTTTATGAAGCTAATCTCGACGGTTAAGTATAACGGCTGACTGTATTTCCGAAAATATTGAAGATTACGTCACAAGCGAGCTGAGGGTTTGCCACAGAATGACATGCGATCTTTATTTATTCAGGTTATTTAATTATACAATAATTATTATTGTACTTGCGAAGAGTATTGTCATCAATATTGACAATCTCTGATCTCAAAAAACAGCACTTAGAGAAACTGCAGAAACATTTTCTATAACTATAATCTGTACATAGTGTAAAACAAAGTAGTTTTTTGTGTCTGTCTGTATGACTGCTTAGATCTTCTAAACTACACGTGCGAATCAGGTGCGTGTCACAAGTTTTTTTTAAATAAATTGTCACTGAATGTCTAAGTAGCCTATACGTTCCTCAAAAGATACCAACAGTCCTCATTTTAAATTGAAAATGATTTGCAGTTTCATTAAACTTATTTTTTTATAATTTTCAGGAACATTCTTATGCTAAACCTTGTGTTTAAAATGTTATTTCCCGTAGTAAAATGCAGGGTATAGAAAGATTAAAAATTCTCTATGATATTTTCAGACACGAAACGGCGCGGTGTGGCCCAAATGCTCGGGTGACACACACACGGGACCAATACATTGGCTGTTGACATACAACTCCGCTTCAATTAACGTCTATCGTGGCTGCATTTTTAGTTTATCTTCCAATTTTTATTCCGGTTTCAATATATTAATTTTGGACATGTTGGTGTAAAATTTGTGCTACGCGGTGTAGCCAAATGTGGTGCTACGCGGTGTAAGTAGCATGTCAATTCCCATAATTAAATACGTTCAAAATCTAGTCGCAATCTCATCTAACTGACAATCAGTGTCATAAACTTGTCAAAAATACAATACAGGTGTACACACACACAAAACAAACAAAACACAAAAATACAGACAATACACATTAAAGGTTTTTGACAGACTGATATTGAGATTTGAATGCAAACGTTCTTAAAAAAACACGGGAATTGCCCCGCAGTTGCACTACAAGGACTACAACGCGGTGTAGCCAGTGATGCAACGCAGTGTATAACCACTAGAGGTGCTAAGTGGTGTAACCAAATGCAATAGTGCTACGCCGTGGAACCAAATGTAGTGCTACGAGAGGTAACCCAATGTTTTCCTGCGGAACGTAACCAAACGCAGAATTACCTCTACCAAGGTAGAATAATAATACATTTGTTGCTACTACGCTACTACATTACAGAAAGTTGTTATAACAAAACAAAGACGGACAATACATTAAATTATACCGGGAATACCTTTTCGAGCGAAATTTATTCATGAAATTCGAGAAAGAAGGACTGAAGCCTTAATAATGCAGGTGTGTTGAGAGGCAAACAGTAAAAAAAAACGTGTGCCTTTATTGCGAGGTTTCTTTCAAAAGCCGATAGTGTTCAAAGGAAAGTCTGTGATAATGTAGTCCGTCTTAGCACCTACTAACGTGAGGTGAAGTAATTACACTGAAAAGCTGTAATTAATGTTATAACAGGCGACTAAATACCTACTGGATACTTTTACTAATGGATAAGTGTCATCGTGGATTTGTAATACCTCGTACTTGTTTTTTAGGGATCTGTACCTGAAAAGGAAAAAAAACGGAACCCATAAGGATGACTTTGTTGTCCGTCAGTCCATCCGTCTGTATGTTTGTCTGTCAAAACTCTTTTTATCAGGAACGCGTGGAAGTCATCATAAGCAGCCTATAATGTTCCCACTGCTGGGACACAGGCCTCCGTGAGAGGGAGTGGGCCGTAATCCACCACGCTGGCCCAGTGCGGGTTGATGGATGTCTCATGTCTTCGATTTTTTTCGGTTCTAGGACTCACACGGACTAGGACACGGTCGAGGTATCAAGTTGAAATTAATATCAAATACGTAAGTCTACGGTCCCTTGGAGCTCAAGAGACAATAAAGCTTCTAAGTCAACGCAATAACAAAATACGGCCATTTATGCGACATATTTTGATCATCATTCATCATCATTTCAGTCGAAAGACGTCCATTGCTGGACATAGGCCTCCCACAAGCACCGCCACTTCAACCGGTTCTGTGCTTCCCGCATCCAGCGGATACCTGCGGCCTGCACAAGGTCATCGGTCCACCTTGTAGGAGGCCTTCCAACGCTACGTCTTCCGGTACGCGGTCGCCACTCCAGAGCCTTTCGGCCCCATCGGCCATCAGTTCTGCGAGCAATGTGCTCTGCCCACTGCCACTTAAGCCTGGCAATTCTTCGGGCTATGTCGGTTACCTTGGTTCGCCTGCCGTGCTCTTCATTTCTGATTCGATAACGAAGGGAAACTCAAAACAAGCATAGCCCTCTCCATTGACCTTTGGGTGATATTTTGACACTCCCAAATAAATCAAAACCTGTAGGGTACTTCCCGTTGACCTAGAATCATGAAGGTCTCACAGCACAAGTAAAGGAAAAAGTCCGAAAGTGTTAATTTGTAGTTTTATAATTTGACTGCCTCGTTGGTCTGTGGTCCTAAGCGCTACTGCTGAGAATGAGATCCTGGGTTTGATTCCCAGGTTGGGCAAAGTGCTATTGGGTTTTTACTTTGGGAGTTTCTCAGTAGCTGTTTGGAGTTTGGATTTGTGCCCGGTTTATGGCAATAGGCTCGCCCCCTATTACATGGGACTTAAACATAACTGGCGAAATGTGGGTGTACTATAGGTACATCTCTGCCTAACCCTTCGGTGTTTACAGGCGTGATGCTTTGTCATCATCTGCCTGCCTTTTCCCAACTGTGTTTGGGTCAGCTTCCAGTCTAACCGGATACTGCTGAGTACCAGTATTTTACATGGAGCGACTGCCTATCTGACGTCCACAACCCAGTTACTGGGTAACACGATATCCCTTGGTAAGACTGGTTGTCAGACTTTTGGGCTTCTGACGACCCGTAACAACTGTCAAAGATCTACAAATGACAACTGGGACCAACGGCTGCGTGCTTTCCGAGGCACGGAGGAATCTTGGTATGAAAATAAACCGACTTCCGAAAAAACACTACAAAGTGAAACATAACTTTAACTTCGGAAGTCGGTGTCTTTGGATCTGTATTTTAGTTTTTTGCCACCGACTTCCGAAATTAAAGTTATTTTTCACTTTGTTGAAGGAGGTATGTTTTTTTGGAAGTCGGTTATTTTTCTTTACAAAAAGTTTCTTATTTTTCACTTTTTAGTGGGTCAGTTATTAATTTATCTAAGTTACAATAGCCTAAAGTCAACTGCTCATCACCTTTTACAAAATATTGCTTTTCCCGATGCTGGGACGTTAATTGTTGAGGAGTTCTCCTGGTATGAACCAAGAGAACTGCCACTCACCATGTGCATGGTGTCGAGCATAAATTGCTTAGCAACCATATTAAAGAACCTAATCGAATCGCAACCCGTTAAATACTTATTATTATGTTGTTCCGGTGGCCATCTGTGGTCTCCATCAACAGTTCCACTTCATCAAATGGTGATTTTCGGGAGCAAACGCACGAGTTACTTTAAAAAATACCCAAATCGCTATAGGTTTGCCTATAAAATTCGAGGGTTGCCCTCGATTTCCAACAAAAAATAATTTTCTAAATCGGTCCATAATTGACGGAGATATAGGTGAACAAACATTAAAAAAAAAACATTCAGCCAAACATATAACCTCCTCCTTTTTGGAAGTCGGTTAAAAAGATGGTCACCCATCCACGGACCAACCGCAGTAAGCTGAACGAACGACCCATGCGGCAGTTATTACTTAGCCACAAGACGTGATGTTATATAGGATGCTATAATAAATAAGTATTTAATTTAAAGCTAAATTTAAAAAGTTTAACCTCACCAAAGTCATTCATTCACTGCAGATCGTACGAGTATCACGACGGATTTCTCCACTCGACGTTCCTAAGCTTTCCCACTCCACTGAAGGGTACTTCTCTTCAAAACTGTATACACTCCACTCGAGTAAGATCCACTTCTTAACCGCTATGAAGAGAATATTGTAGCTGGTATATATATTTAACGTCTGTTCGACTGAAAGATTAGCTTCAAGTGAATTTAAGACCCGCGTGACATAGTTGTCTGTATTCAATCCGTCGCGCGTCATCAAACCTCTACTTCTATTTGGGAAATAGAAGTAGAGGTTTGAAAAACTTAAAATACATAATATGTTGCACCGCATAATTGTGTGAATAATAATAACCGGCCAAGTACGTGTCGGACCACGCAAAATGAAGGGTTCCGTAGTGGAGATTAATTTATCCTAAGAACAAACATAGATAACATTGTATTTTAAAACCATGTTCCCTCATACATTCCAACTGCAAATGTATGTTAGTACGCACAATATTATTTTAAGATCATAGACTTCTTATAGGTTTTCCTGTAATATTTATTGATAAAAACAAAAAATACAGAAAATTGTTCTCTACATTTATGTAAAGAACTATTTTATATTTTTTTTCAAAATTATAGACTCATTAATTTCGGAAATAAGGGGGAGTAGGGAATCGTAAAACTTCATCTATTTTCTTAAATAACTTGAAAAGTGTTTATTTAAAAATGATTTTTAAAAAAATATCTGAAATACTTACAACAAGCCCCTTCATTTTTTATGTCACACGGTACTGTTTGCAAAACCTTTTATTTTTATTTTTGATTAGCCCCAAAAGTGACCCCCATATTCCAAATTCATTTATTTACGTTACATGTTCGTGTTTGGGTCACAGAAGTTCACATGTGTACCAAATTTCACCTTAATCGGTCCTGTAGATTCGGAGAAAATCGGCTGTGACAGACGGACAGACAGACAGACAGCCAGCCAGACAGACACACCGCTTAAATAAAAAAAATACACGGCTTTTTCGCAATTGAAAAATAAATTTAGTATTTTCATTTATTACTGGTTTGTCTTTAAAGGTGCGACACAAGTGATCCATAAAAGTGATCCGTTTTTCCTTTTGATCTACGGAGCCCTAAAAATGGTCTTACAGAGCATATTTTGGCCATGGCGACCAATCTCAGCGGAGACCAGCCTTCGGCACAGGTGATATTATAGTGCACAAGTATGTGCACAGACACAGCTGCACTCTCTCTTTCCTCACTCTCATAGTCACACACACACACACGCACACACACACGCACACACACACACACACACTCAACTGCCCGCCTTTTCCCAACTATGTTGGGTTCGGCTTCCAGTCTAACCAGATGCAGTTGAGTACCAGTATTTTACATGAAGCGACATGCCTATCTGAACCCAACCCAGTTACTGGGTAATACGATACCCCTTGGTAAGACTGGTTGTCAGACTTTCGAGCTTCTGACGACCCGTAACAACTGTCAAAAATCCTCATATGACAGCCGGGGCCAATGAGTTAACGTGCTTTCCGAGGCAGGGAGTGGGGTTGGTATGTAAAGATGATCACCCATCCACGGTCCAAGCGTAGCTTAACCTGATTGATTGACGCGTGTGGCTATAATTACTTAGTCACAATTACTCACTCAACCAAATTACAGGTTGCATACATAAGTTAATCTACCTACTAATGCGTATATATGTCTGGTGTTCTGTGAGAGAAAGTATGCAAGGGAGTCTACTGTTCCATGTTAGTTTTAATAATGCAAAATTAAATTAAATTAAATTGAATCTGTATAACATTTATACAAAATATGTTAATATTAATATTTTTTGTGCTTCTATGTTAATTAATGTAATTGGTGTTGTACCGTTTTGATTAACTATAAATAAAATAAATAAACATAAATAATCGTACCTAGGTACAGTCAGTGACCTGCATAACCTGACCCCTCTTCCCCCTTCTTCTATACAAGATGTCCCATAATAGTCATAATAGATAACATAAAAATAAAAAATTAATCCTTGCTATGTTTTTAAACTACGTACAGGAAATTTATAGTTGCATTAACGAACGAAAGTACGCTATTGGACTATTCCTAGATATGACGAAGGCTTATGATAAGGTGTCACATACAATAAAATTTTATTACAACAACTTTACGGATCGGGTATTAGAGGGCAAGCTTTTAATTGGTTTAAATCATATCTACAAGACAGAGTACAATTCGTAGAATTAGAATATTTTGATAGCGTTAACCAGGAATGGTACAGCATGGGATCAGATATGGCTACCATTAATAATTCAATACCCTAAGGAAGTGTTATAGGATGTACCTTATTTATATTATACATAAATGACTTGCCAAAAAAGATAAGTTCGCTGTGTATTTTGTTCGCTGACGATGTTTCTTTATTATTTAAAACGCCCGCCAATGTTGACCATTTAGCTATTTATACCTACCCTACTACTAAACAGTTATTAAAAACTTTCACAGAAACTGAGCAATGGTTAAACAAACATAACTTAGAAATAAACTTATCTAAAACTAAAATATGTCAATTCAGAACATACCAAAGAACCCCAATAAACCTAAATATATTAAGGCAAAAAATAAAATTAGAAGAAATAAACGAATTTACACTTTTAGGCCTAATATTAGACTCAAACCTTAACTGGAAGAAACATATAGAGAGTACAAGAGCAAAATTGTCCCAATTTATTTATGCTCTAAGCATACTGAAATGTAACACAGACTATCAAACCGCCTTAACTGCCTATTATGCGTATAGACTCCTGGCTAAATTATGGTATTATTCTGTGGGGAGAAAGTACTGATTTTATGGACCTCTTCATTCATCAAAAGAAATGCATTAGAATATTAATAAACATAGATCAACGAGATAGTTGTAGGCCACACTTTGTTAAACAAAAAATTCTTACACTACCAGCAATATACATACTGCAAAGTTGTATATTCGTTAGGAAAAATAGGCACCTCTTCAAATCTAATATCGAGCTAAATGAAAACTATAACCGACGAAACAAGAATAGATTAATACTTCGGGAAAAGCCCATATTCACGATTAGCTAACATATTTAATAAGCTACCGAAAAGTTTGTAATCCCTACCAAATGACTAAATTTTTTCGAAACTGTTGAAATCTCTATTAATAAAGAAAGGCTACTATACCGTTGAGGAATTTAAAACTGACAAATTGTGAATCGATCGACCTTGTACTATTAAGCTTGACGTAAATGTGTGACGTATATGACTTAAATGAATGAACGAATTGTTAGTAATAAATTATTGGTTAATGTTTAGTATAATGTAATAAATTGCAATAATTAGAGTCAATAATAGTATGTAATTAATAATCAAATTTAATCATAATAATTCGATATATTATACAATTTGCAATGCCCTTACAGGGTGCATGTCTCAATACTGTGTCATGAAATTTTTAATGCATGCCTACTAACCAGTGTTTTACATGTTAGGAAATAAATAAATAAATAAAAATTATGGGGATTTATAAAAAAATCGAGGAAATCCACTCCCTGTGACGGTCATTTAACTCCTGTTGCTACAATTTTTAACTTTAAAAAAAAAATCTTTTTATTATGTAATCCTAAATAATGCTTCTAAAAACTGAAAGCTTTGGGGTACACAAACATAATTTTAGACAGGTAAGGAAAATTTATGTACAACTAAGTTGCTTTAAAAAACAATTTTTATTTACATAATTCAACAAGTAATCTAGCAAGTGTTGTACCATTTTGGAACTGTTATTAATTGTGCCAACTTTTAAAGTTACTTGCCGAACTCGTGTAGTACATTTTTTTTTTCAGTACAGTAATTTAAAACTGTGCAAAGTATTAATTTTTAATACATAGTTGGGAAAAAAATACATTTCCTTCTGGACTGGAGCAGTTGGCTGTAAATTTTAAGCAACAGTTTTCAGAAGCTTTATTCAGGTTTCTTTATTAAAAGGATTTTTTTTTTTAAATTACTTTATTTTATTTAAATTTGTAGCAACTGGAGTTAAAAGACCGTCAGAGGCTGTAGATTTTCTCGATTTTTTTATAAATGCCCGTAATTTTTAAAATACGTAGCAAAGATTTTTGTTTATATTTGCCTGTTAACTATTATGACTTGACCTATCACCCTATTCCGGCTTGACATCGACTTCTGGGACAACCTGTATAAGAGCGGTCAGGTAATGCAGAGCATTGACCGCACTTAGTATTTTCCGCTCGAAATCCGCGTTTATGATATATAGAACAAGGAGACGTCTCTCTGCAGCAAGATTTCTTAACACTTTCACTGTCCATGCATTACATCTAATGCACTGAACTGTACCTACGTCCGTGCATGACATGTAATGCATTTTTGAAAATGCTATGTAATGAGTATCTGAGGGTGATAGACATATTTTTGCTATCGTAGAATTAAATTAATAAACTAGCTTTTGCCCGCGGCTTCACCCGCGTGGAGGCCGGAAATTTTTCCACGGGAACGTACTACCGGGATGAAAAGTATCGTAAGTCCTAGGTCATGGTCATGGTCTACCCATGTGCCAAATTTCATCCAAATCCGTGCAGCCGTTTTAGTGTGAAAGGTAACAAACAAACTCACTTTCGCATCTATAATATTATAGTTAGGAGGATGAAAACCCAGTCTATCGACACTAGACTCACAAAATGAATTAGGTACTTAAATTAAAAAAAAATATACTCTTAACACAATACTAAAGTTTCTATAATAATTTATTATTATTCAATCATGATTTGAAAGACACGTGGCGCCATAAGAACGTTATTGTTGTTTTCCTCAGGAACAGTACTTTTTTTCGGGATGAAAGGTACCTTATGTCCGTTTCTGTACCAGGTGTACAGAAACGGACATAAGGTACCTTTCATCCCGAAAAAAAGTATAATGCAACGTATAATGCAAAATTTCAGGATGATCGGTTCTGTGGTTTAAGCATGAAAAGCAAACAAACAGACGATTGATAGAACCACCGAAAAGAAAAATACCCTTGGTCCTACTAGTAGAACTACGCGGTCGAACCACGGGCAATATGCGTTTCATAAGTGCCCATGTAGGCTTATGTGAAATAAAAATATTTTTGATTTGATTTGATTACAAAACATCACAATGTCATATTATTATTGGATGTATATGGTTATAGGATTACCAATTACCTTGGGCCAGTGAAACTGTTAATAATTCAGACTACTAATAACTCTTTCCAAACAATAATTAATTGTCAGAATATTAAAACCTCATAAAAATTTAATTTTCGCGAGGTCAACAAACAAATTGCGAACTCGGAATATTTTGTAATTAAATTCACAATAAAACTTTGCCATATAAAACATTTACAAAGAGAATGTTTTAAACAAATATTATTGTTTTATTTTGAGGTTTGATAATGTTTTTCTAAAGTTGTATCGATAATGTTTGTCTGTAAGCTAAACATGTTGAAATTAACATTTAATTGGGTAATGAACAGACACATGAGTGGTTAAATATTTAAAAATATAATGATAAAACAATAATACTGTGTTTCGACGACACGGTTGGCGCAGTGGTTAAGCGATTGACTGCTGCGCTGCGTGTCGCGGGTTCTATTCCCGCACGGAACAAATATTTGTATAACTTACAAGTAGTTGTTCCGGGTCTAGCTGTTTGTGTATGTGATTTTAAATGTTTGTAAACGCACCCACAATACAGGAGAAATTCCTAGTGTGGGCCAACGTTTTTATAAAAAAAAAAAAAGAATGACAAGTTTAAAAAAAACGAGACTGTTTTAATCTTTCTGTTTTTTCCCGTCAGTCAACTAACATGTAATTGGCAATGGACCAGTCAGACGAGTGGTTTGTATACTTATATTGATTGTGATTTGTTTAAAAAAAATGCCTAAATGATTTCATCAGTTATTGCCCTATTTATATACATAATAGTACATACATACATACTTAATCAGCCTATATTGTTCCCACTGCTGGGAAACAGGCCTCCTCTCTGTGAGAGGGAGTGGGTCGTAATCCACCACGCGGGCCCAGTGTGGGTTGGTGGATGTCACATGTCTTCGAATTTTTGGTTCTAGGACATGCCGGTTCCTCACGATGTTTTCCTTCACCGTTTTGAGAGCAGTGGTGAAACCGTAATTCGCGGTCGTTACCACCGGGCCACCACTGCCCACCCCCCCCATTTCTTTATCGAACAGTAAAGTACGAATAGATCAATTTAATGAATGTCACAAAACTTAATAATCCAGGAAGCACAGTCATAAATAGTGAAATAAAATTGTCATCAAATTGCAGGCAATCACGCCATAGAGATATCTTATATTTCAAGCTTATTATTGTTCCACGAAGTATACTCGTACCTACTTATAGAGGAAAAACCTTTTTACTATGGGGTAAGTAAGGGGAACGGATTAAAGAGAAATGTAATGGGTTATAGAAAAGATTTAGGCTCTACGTACTTCTAACTTATTGTGAAATGATGTATGTGCAAAGTTGATCGTAGACTGACCCTTCCTCATTCGTAATAAAATATGTACCTATAGATGATACGTTTAGGGGGCTTAGGGGGTTTAGGGGACTTGTGGCTAAGTAATAATAGCCGCACGGGTCGATCGATCAGGTTAAGCTACGCTTGCCGCGGTTGGTTTGTGGATGGGTGACCTTTACATACAAGAGCCCTCCGTGTCTCGGAAAGCACCCAGCTGCCATTTGTAGATCTTTGACAGTTGCTACGGTCAGAAGCCCGAAAGTCTGACAACCAGTCTTACCAAGGGGTATTGTGTAACCCAGTAACTGGGTTGTGGAGGTCAGAAAGGCAGTCGCTCCATGTAAAATACAGGAGAAATTCCTAGTGTTAACTGGTATTCAGCTGCATCCAGTTAGATAGGAAGCCGACCCCAGCATTGAGAAAAGGCTGGGCAGATAAGAAGCTAAATAATATAAAATATAAAAGTTTAGGCCACATTTGATTAGGCAAGCGCTTACTGTTGCGCATGGGGTCCTGGATTCGATTCCCAGGTTAGGCAACGTCCTGCCAGGGTTGCGAGTTGGTCCAAAAGGGATATCGTAGCCCTGGCACTCAGGCATCTGAAGGAACACGGGTTGGTTTTAGTCAGTAAAAGTCTGACACGCCAGCTCCGCCCAGAGCGGGAGAAGTTATTTGATAATTTCCCACTCAAAAAATAAAAAAAGGTCGGCAAAGTGTTATTGGATTTTATCATCAGAAATTTCTCAGTACCACCCAGGAGTAGATTTGTGCCCGTTTGATGGCATAGGCTAGCCCCTTAATACATGGGATTTAACAATGTGGGTGTACTAGGTATTAGGTACACCTCTGCCTAACTTTTCGGGGATTACAAGATGTTACGTGTATTGTCATGCTTTCGATAGGAAATAGGATAGGAAACCATTCTGTCTGAATAATAGAAATAATACCACATACACATTATTCCGGGCGCAGTGGTCCAACTGCTCTGTACAACAAGTTGGACCATGGGTCTTTACTAGGCGCAGTTGTCCAACTTTAAAAATATTAGGACCACAGCACGTTTTGAGAGTATCGTGGTCCAATTCATTAAAAAAAAAACTTGCCAACTCTAAAAACTAACCGTACTTAACTCCCCGTCACGTCGACCGTCTAGGATTAGCGTTTTCGTCTGCAGGTCGACAAACCCCAGCTGCGCGGGGCTCCTATTTCTGTCTGCAGGGCTTAAAGGAACCTAACCAACCGAACCTCGGGTGTGTCCTGACGTGGACCGTCTAGGGTTAGCGTTTCCGTCAGCAAGTCGACGGAGCCCCGCTGCGCGCATTTTTAAATGAATTAGACCACGGAACTCTCAAAAGGTGCTGTGGTTCAACTATTTTTAAAGTTGGACAACTGCCCCTAGTAAAGACCCATTTTTTTTTTTTGTTCACCGGGTGGAAAATCCTCATGGATGTCCTCCGCCCTGGGGCGGGCGGAGGGGTCTGTCAGACTCTGACTGACTAAAAACCACCCCAGTGTTCCCTCCCACAATTGCACCGGGGATCTTGGGATCTGTTATTCCTTCCGCAATCCCCGGCTAGTGCCAGCCCGCCTCTGCGGGCCACCTCAAGTCTGGGGGAGGGTGAGGTGTCTGACCCCCCCCGTGACGTCTGATAGGGGCGCGCGTGGAACACTACGCGCCGCCACCTCGGGTCCAATGTGATAGGGGGCGGCGGACGTCCCCAAGTCCGCCGTCCCTGGACCCATTTATGGGGGCTGGAAGAGGGCGTTATCGGCCCTCCGCCGACGCTCGGTGCGCCTGCTGCGGGCCGGGTGAGCGGACGAGATCTCCCGCTCCCTTTCCGCAGCCTCCTTCTGCGACACGACTGTTTCGCAGAAGGACACCACCGCGTCCCAGGACTCCTCGCTGCCGGCCATCGACTCGACCACGGCCGGCAGCCCTAGTAAAGACCCATGGTCCAACTAGTTGGACCGAGTTGTTGGACCACTGCCCCGAACATATACTTATACACATCATCATGCACAAATTTGTATATAATCGGCGCAGCTTAAGTGGCTCTACCAGAAGTGATCATCGTATTAGTGGTTCAGCAGCTTCAATATCATCGGCATTGTGCCAGAATATAGCAGTTCGTCGTGAATGTGGTACAACGGCGGCTACCTCCACGTAACCATCGATGCGACGCTCTGCTAGAGTGACTGTCACCAGCCAGTGTCACTCTTATCCGACCTTTTCGGTGATTCCAGGAACTTCTTATCAAAAATGGACGGCGCCACTTGCTGCGCCGTCATATTTATTACGGATTGAAAAAGATAGTATTGGACATATTTTTTGTTATATTGAAATGACTGCCTCGTTGGTCTAATGGTTGCAAGCGCTGCTGCTTAGCATGAGGTTCTGGGTTCGATTTCCAGGTCGGGCAAAGTGTTATTAGATTTGTCTATCTGGAATTTCTCAGTAGCAGCCCGGAGTCTGGTTTTGTGCCCGGTTGATGACAATAGGCTCGCCCCCTAGTCTAGTACATGGGACTTAAACATAACTGGTGAAATGTGACTGTACTCGGTACACCCCAGCCTAATCCTTCAGGGACTACAGGCGTGATGTTAGGAACAATGTTAGGAAACTAGCAAACAATTTGTGCTTTAAAAAGAATTTCGAACGACACAAGAATAAAATAGTATTACAGGTGCTACTATTTTGAATAACCAATCAACCAATATTTTCAATAACAATATCTTTAAGTAGACAGGGTTTTTAATATTCAATAATACACTCACAAACTCTGTATCACAATACAATATTAGTTTTAGTTTATGCGAAATACGTGTCTAGTATTTTTATGTAAAAAAAACTATGTACAAAATTTCAAAACTTTATCATAAAAAATCACAAAGTTATAAGGTTGTTATTTTAACCGGGTTGTCCGTACAAAAACATGCTAACGGCGCGGCGGCGCCCACGCGCCTCCAGGGTCGTCTTGCGCTCATTGATAAAAATTTGGCATTAGGTACCTAACCGTACGGTGATTGTATTATAAGCATGGACGTATAAAAAAAGTGTAACATTTTCCATCACCCTTAAATATTTTTGGACAAAATATAACATGGTGTAAAAATTATTGAAATCGATTCTGTTCCTTATTCTGAACAAACTATATTCAGGTTTCGCATATACTAAAAATAATGTTGTATATAATATTTATTTTATCTATATCAATATCTATCATCAAATGCGTATTTTTAGTTGTTTTGTACCATTTTGATGATTATGATCTTGATCTTAGGTTACCAACGATTTGACCTGCCACATCCCTTACTAAACGCACAATAAATCAAAATGTTTAAGTTAAAACGGTCCTTATTACCAACACAGTACCTTGCAATTTCATAGTTGTAGGTAATAGCGAATCAATTTTGACCATTAAGTTTGACCACGAGGAAGGAACGGCGGAAACTCTCCCTAAGGACAAACTGGATTGTTCTCATGAGAAATTACAACTTTAAGTATTCGCTCCCTTAGTTGCGATTGTTTTCATACCTTTGAGTATGTTTCTATAAAGGTGCTCCTAAACGGGCCATACTTTCACGGGAATATGTGGCTGCAATACCTACTGTGGCTGGCAACAATTCCAGCCATACTATGCAATACATGATAATATTTTATGGGGCCTGGCCAATAGTCACATATTTTTGGTACATATGTTCAAAGCATTTTCATGTTCCGAACGATTGCTACACATTAGATAATACTGAAATATTACCGGGCCAGCTATATTGTTGTTTCGTTTTCGGTATAAGTGCATCTCTTTCTGACGCAACGTGAAGTTTGCCATGCGACAAAAAATAAAAAAATTATCACAAACACTGTAAAAATACCATACATATTTAATACCCAATCACCCAATGCATCCTTTGATAAATAAAATCCTAGCATTCTTTACATATTGCGCCATGATATTTGTAACTATCCGTTACGTAAAAACGTCAAATTCTTTATAATAATAATAATAATAATCCATTTATTTCAGGCTACGCAGGCCCATAGATAAAAACCTTAACCTAAACATACATATTTTTGACCAAATTAAACTATAACTAAACACACGTTGTCGGCGTCATGTATCGCTGCGTGGTGTCGCGTCACCGTCCTCGGAAACGTCGATATACGACACCTTTCGGCCAAAAGTCCTCCTTCAAGCAGGTCTGTAGATGGTTGGTTGGGATTCGTACCACAAATGACTTAAAGTTGATGTTGTGGCGCGATTCCAACCTTTCGACCCTCAGAATCCAGTTGGTCTTCACTTTCACATACTGCACGACTTCCTCGATCGTCGTGGAGTGGTGCAGACGTGAAATGTACAGCTGCGTCGTAGGCACTGCAGGGCGCAGCAGCATGTTGGGTCCACTCGGTGCGGTACCTCACAGGTTACGAGAAAAGAGCTTCTTTTTCTTCCTTTCCACTTTAGTGAAACCCTCCTCATCCACCTGGCTCGTTCTTGGAATGGAGCTACGGACCGCAGTCGGGGCAGGTTGAGCACCCATTTTCATTTTATCCCCTTTTCTGTTTTGTCGCTTAGGCTGCGACGCATCAGATTTGCCAGTAGTGACAATGACAGCTAACAGCTGCACACAGAGATTGCTTTTCATGCCAGTGCCAGCGGCGCGCGCCGCTTGAGTCATTGCCGACGTTACAGAATGTTGCCATTCTAGATATAATATTTATTTAGATATAATATTTATTTTATTCATATAGAACGAAGTATTGTATTTATTTTATTTCTTATTAGGTTTATTTTTATCTCATAAAATGCTGCACTGGTTGACGTTATCACGTCAACGCCGGCTCTGTCTCGCATAGGGTTGCAGCATTATGCTGAGCGATGGCCGTTTTGCGTAAATGTGACGCATATTTTCCCTCAACTTGTTCTTTTGTGTTTGTTTTTTATTTCTTTGCGTTAAGGCTTCTACATACCGGGGCGACTTGACGCACGACGCGACGCGACACAAAGGCACCGCTCCTCCCGCGACACGCGTGGCCTTTGTGCCGTGTCGCGTCGCGCGACTAGTCGCGCTGGTATGTAGAAGCCTTTATGTTTACCGCAAATAAACGTATTTTCTTTCTTTCTCCTTTTCTAATTAGTTGCTATATTCTTTGTATTCTTTCTTGTTTATTTTCAATTTAGATAAAGTTATTTTTATATTTGGTCCAATTTTGTTTACAAGGAATTCGAAATCACTCATATAGATAGATCTTGTAAAGTTATTAAATAAATATTTATCAAGTACCTATTAATTCAAGAATAGTTAATACTTGATAAATATTTATTTAAAAACTTCAGAAGTAGGGCCTGTTGAAGTAAGCCCGAATCCACATTCGCCCCTTTTATTTCGTTTTAGTTTTTCGTTTAAAACAATACAGCGTGTTACGGAAAGGGTATATACATGACATACGAAAGCCACGGATTCTTTTGGTGATAACAAACTACATGGCAACATTTTTTTAATAATACCTACATATTTATAAAGATATGAAACATTTGACTAATAAAAATTTAATGTTTCCAATTGAATTCTACACATCACTAGACCAAGTCAGTTGATCGGTACACGTTTTAATCAATTCGTATAATCCCTCCGCCAATCGTTCCGCCCGCGTCACCGCGGGACGGTGCGGCGCCGTGTCGCAGAGCTGTGTCAGGTGTGTGTACATATACTAGGCACACAGACACAGATAATGGATAAGGACCCTCTTAGTGCGGTGACACGTTTGATATAATTATTAATTTAATAAACTATAGAAATAAAAAAATATCAAACATTTTCAAAGTTATTCTTTTTGAGCTGAATTTTTGTACAGAGATTCTGAACCAGGTGCACTCTTCATCCCGTTCTTATGGATACCAAAATCAAAATCAAAAATATTTTTTAATTCACATAAGCCTACATGGGCACTTATGAAACGTCAGAAGCTAGGTGCACGGTTCCAATTGGTCGTTTCCTATGGAGAAGAGCCGGCAAGAAACTCCACGGTCACTCTTTTAATAAAATTATAATGGATATGTACCTTTTCCGTAACACGCTGTATAAGCTGCTGCGAAGAATCTGGCTTCATCAGTTGCCCAATTGTGTAGCCCGTCTATGAGTGTGAATCATGGGCCATCCGTTGCAGATATATTGCAACATAGAATAGAATAGAATACTCTTAATTATGTACACGATAAAAATTACAGATATAAATGTTGAAATTTGACATAGGGTGACACAATGGGCGGTCTTATGCGATCTTTTACAGACAACCTTAACCTTTTTTTAAAAAAAACCCAGTCATAGATTACTTAGCTATAAGCTGTAATAACATGTTTTTGTGATAGCCGAGCAATAGTCGCCAATAGTACAGCTACAAATTGCCGTGAAAGTGTAGCCCGTTTAGAAGCACCTTAAGAAACATTAATATGACCTTTAGTTTTGTAAGCATGCTTCAAAAACAATTCTGGTATTTATTTATTGGTTTTGTTTTATGGGTTATTTTCCAATAAAGGTTAATTGTTGGAAATATTCGCTTCAATGGTTGTTGTTTTATTAGGTACACCTTGTATTTTTTTAAATCAACTTTTTTATCTAAGTGGAACACAAGCGGGCTATCCATAAGAGGTAGTTTGATAAACATCGACAAGCTATAACTGATTGGTCTGCCATCTGACGAAGCTTCCCACATGTGGTTCACCTTCTTATTCTATCGATATGGTAAAAATATGAGGCAGTCTATCACTAACTATACCTTTGGATATGCAGCCAAAGTGATGTCAGATATTTTCGATCATAACGAGGTATCACATTCATCTGAATGTACTGAGTAGGCAGATATTTATGACGCAAGACATGTCCGTAAATATTACATTGCCACATATTTTTGAAGCCGGCGCAGCATCATATATTTTGACTTGATTTTCGCCAGACAGTTTTGGTGATCCTGCGATACAATATTAGTGCTGCGACTTGTATATTCCAATCAATCAATCAATAATCTTTATTTGTAAACATCATCATTTCAGTGAAAGACGTCCACTGCTGGACATAGGCCTCCCCCAAATAGGGGGGGATTTGCCATAATCGCCACGCTGGCAGGCGGTTTGGCGATCGCAGTATGGTTTTAAAAATGCATAGAGAACGCTGCTGTCCATTCTCTAGTAAGTCCCTTAGTCACCTTTTACGACACCCACGGGAAGAAATGGGATGGAGCTATTCTTTACGTCCGGCACTAAACGGAGCATTTGTAAACATAGGTTACAACAATGTGCAAGATGTTACAAGTCTTAAAAAGTTTACAAATTATCACATAGTCAGATATTATTGCCGATCTGTTCACAGTCATATATTTATGCTCATGACTGTAAAATACAAGTATACACAATGTGGAGTGTGCAGTGGTGGCTCAGTGGTAATGGCCGTGACTTACGAGTTGTAGGTCGTAGGTTTGAACCCTGGCCGGCACATTACTTTGTGCAAATTTCGCGCCCGCCGCGCGCCGCGCCGCGAATCGCAGGCCGATTCCCGACCACCGTAGGCGTAGGCGGTCGGATAAGGACCAGGTCCGGGTCGACGGCGCGTTGTATTCCACGCGCGTCTCAAAGATGTGTCAGCACAAACTGACGGGGTCCGTTAGGGCCAATGCCTGCCAGGGTTGCGAGTTTGTCCGAAAGGGATATCGTGGCCCTGGCACACAGGCAACGGAAGGAACATGGGTGTGTTTTAGTCAGTAAAAGTCTGACATGCCCTCCCGCTCTGGGCAGAGCGGGAGAAGTTATTTGATAACTTCCCACCCAACAAAAAAAAAAGAAGGTTTTAACCCTGGCAGGTGCTTTACTTTGTGTAAATTATTTCATCACCACTGCTCTCAAAATGGTGAAGGAAAACATCGTGAGGAAACCGTCCTAGAACCAAAAATTCGAAGACATGTTACATCTATCAATCCACATTGGGCCCGCGTGGTGTATTACGGCCTACTCGCTCTCACCGAGAGGATGCCTGAGTCCCAGCAGTGCGAATTTGTACCCATTTTACGATTGTAAATATGATTCTTAATATTATCCTATTATGATTCTGCTAAAGCGGCCTTTTTAGGGCCTATGCACGATATAGACACGATACGCACGCAAGTCAGTCTATTCTGTAGGATAAAAGCGCGCCGTCGACGCACGTTTGTAAAACGCGCGTCAACGGCGCGTTTAAAAAACGTGGTGTGCACAGGCCCTTAGACCCCCAGGACGGTCACTTTTCTCAACAAAACGATATTAGATATTCACTCAAAACCCCAGCTCAACGCAGCGGAAATCCCTCAATATTAAACCGTGGATATGACGTAACATTCCACTCGATTCCATCACCGGACTGGGTTCATCCGGGCCGGTACGTCACTGTATCGCCGTAATCCCCGCGCACAGTCGGCCACCGCAACAAGAAAATCCAATTTTCAGCTCTCATATGAGCTTAGCTTGGGAACCTTACAGATTTAAGGATGAAACGAAATGATGTATTTGGGAGATGTGGAGACGTTTCGGTTTGGTAGGAGATTTCAGTTAAATTCAATTTAATATTATCAGTCCAGTTATACCGGAATGCACTAAAAGATGTGCTCTTCTTGAACTGGAATTAATTCGACCTATTTACTACTCTCCCGTGTGGTGCCGGACGTAAAGAATAGCACCATCCCATTTCTTCCCATGGATGTCGTAAAAGGCGACTAAGGGACATACTAGAGAATGGGCAGCAGCGTTCTCTATGCATTTTTAAAACCATACTGCGATCGCCAACCCGCCTGCCAAGCGTGGCGATTATGGCAAATCGCCCCCCCCCTCGACGTCTTTCGGCTGGAATGATGATGATGATTTACTACTCTCTACTTAGTCAGTGTGGACCGGTAGCTAGGTATTCATATCAATATTACTATATACAACATGTCCCATAATTAACGCACAACCTCTTACGGGGTCATTGTACTCATAATTATGAACAACTTTTACTATGGGACCAAACATGAAATCGCGAAAAAAAAATCTGCTGTTCCATACATTTGTGTTCACTTAAATCGACAAAATGTATGGAACAGCTGATTTATTTTTCGCGATTTCATGTTTCAAAATGATGAGTACAATGACCACTTTTCGGGACTAGTGTAAACAAACACTAATGTTGTATACTCCCCATCTCCCTCCCTCATTTGGCGCAGCCGTGAACCACACTTACCCGCAAATTTCTTACGTCGCACTTTACACTATTTACTTGTTTATTTTTATTTTTATCTGCTGTTTATTATATTGTGTGACTTTTAGTCTGTGCTAAATAAATGTATTTTCTTTCTTTCTTTCTTTATATAAATATCTTTATTTCCCATAAATACGGAAAGATTTTTGAAAATTCAACCCCAAAATGGGTTCAATGGAGGACGAAAGGTTGTATGCAAGTTCGTCATTATTGCCCATGAGAAATCCCACCGGGCACATGGGTTGTACACACGGCTACACATTAAGCTATACATTCCCAGTTTACGCTGATCTCGCACTGTACGAAAATCTTATACAATGCGAGATCAGCTTATACTGCAAATGTATAGCTTGATGTGTAGCCGTCTGTACAAGATAATTAATTTGTACATTATTCTATTAATTTAATTCTTTGATGTCTGCATACCTATTTACCCGAAAATCAAAATTAAATAGTCCCTTTTACTTACCAGATACTTAGTTATCCTAATTACCAAAGAGTAGGTACCTACATAATTAATTTATTAGTTTGAAATGGGATATATTTAAAAAACTTTATGAATAGTAAATCCAACAACTTATAATGTTATTAAGGGTCAAGATAAGTAAGCTAGCCAAACTCTGCAGATGTGATGGGTATATCTAGATAAATTCATCCCAACTACGGAACCCTTCATTCTGCGTAGTCCGACACGCACTTGGCCACATCAAATTGGTTGTGACACACGAGTGATCCTAAAAGGATTCTGTTTTTTCATTCGGACATACGGAACCCTATAAACGGACCCTTTGTACCACCACTCTTCTGTCCGTTTGTCACAGAGGTTTTTTTCTAGAGATATTTATGCAACGTAGGAATTTAAACGTTTGTACATATTGTTTACGTCTCGGTAAAGCGCACACAGATTACCAGTTAAAGATCGAAAAATATATTTTTCAACTACGTAGTAATGACATCATTAATCACTACAAAACCGATAAAAAAGGACGTATTTTTAGCTTAGAATCAAAACAGTGCAGAGATGTTATATGAAATCTCATGTTTGCACAGTTTTTCATCAACGCACTGTTTTTATTTTTTATTTAGATATAAATTTACCACAGAGGTTTAATGTCTCCCATTAAGTTTAATATAAAATGTATGCAATAGATCAAAAAAATACTGGCTGAAAATAAAAATTGGCTGAATAAAACCGACTTAGTGGAAAAAAAAGAAAAGAAGATGACTTTGTTTTCATTAACTTGAGTTTTTATTTCGAGTACCTAGGTATATTTTATCACAGTAGGTAGTTGAAAGAAAAGTGGATTACGGACCTTGCTAAAGTGAGTCATTCATGCACTCGTGTTAATTTAGTGCCCTAGCATACGCTCGGGCACCAACATATCACTCTTGCATTAATAACTCACTTTGCGCTCGATGCAACAATCAAATAATAAATATAAAGAATGAAAATTGTGGAATAAGTACAGGGGGCCTAAAATGGACGCTTTGGCAGAATCATAATATGATCTGCGTACAATTCATACATCCCGCAATTCATCTGTTTGACAGCTGCTATTTGACATTGGACTTCACTATAGCAATTCATAATTTGTGGACCATTTTACGAAACTCTATACAAAACTGCCAAACAGATGAATTGCGGGATATGAATTGTACGCAGATCATATAATATTATGATTCTGCCATAGCGTTCATTTTAGGCCCCCTGGTAATTAGATCAATATACCCTTAAAGTACCCGGTACATACAATAGTGTAGTACTTAGTCTAAGTATTGTTTAATCTGTAGTGAATAAACAAGACTTCCATGTTCAGCTTTGGATGTCTACGTATTGAAGGTTTTAGTTTGTAAAAGATTCGAAAACTCTTCACTTTGTTCATCTTCATTTCAGGCGAAAGACTGCTGAACATAGGCCTCCCCCAAACTGGGGGGGGGGGTTGCCATAATCACCACGGTTGGCAGGCGGGTTGGCGATCGCAGTATGGTGTTGAAATCATCAAGAACGCTGCTATCACTTCGTTATCATGATCAAATCTAATACATGCAGTGAACGAATTAATTCTGAACAATTTTAATAGCTTTTACATAATTCTTAAAAGTCGAAAGAAAAGTTTAGAAAATGCCAATTTAATACTTTGAGGAACCGTTTTCGCAAACTTCCCCTTTACGTACTTAACTCCTTTAATTTCGAAAGTAGATAATTATTTTAGACACTTTTATGTGATTTAGGAAATTGAAATGCAATTTCAATATTTAAATACTTTACGTTGTTTTTGTATACATTTTTATTCATAGAATTGTTATTTAATTTCATAGCAATGGTACAACAGTCGATTGTTTATGCATATTTTACAGTCATTGTGTGAGCCCTCCGTGCCTCGGAAAGCACGATAAGTCGTTGGTCTCGGCTGTCATTCGTGGATCTTTGACAGTCGTTACGGGTCGTCAGAAGCCCGAAAGTCTGAAAACCCGTCATAAGCCCGAAAGTCTGACAACCAGTCTTTACCCAGTAACTGGGTTATGGAGGTCAGATAGGCAGTCACTCCATGTAAAATATGTTAAAGTTAGTTGGTGAGGATAATATAGGAAAACAGTTAGTACGATAAACGAGATATAAGAAGTATAATGAATAAAATAATTTGAATGACTTTCATCAACAGTAAGTATTGCTAAGCAACACAACCAAAGAGTTACTAAACTACTAAAGAGATATGCAATTATGCATTCCTCAACAAAATACTGCTATTCTGCTGCATCCGGTTAAACTGGATGCTGACCCCAGCATATTTGGGAAAAGGCTAGGCAGATTGATTGATAGTCATGATTTGTGAAAATCATCATCTATAGCACTACTTCGCCCACCGCTCGGCAAAGTCCTGTCTTTTCTGTGTGTGAAAAATACCTTCTACCACCAGTAGGTGTCATCATCTTCCTATCCTCGCCCCAACTATGTCGGGGTCAGCTTCCAGTCTAACCGCGTATGCAGCTGAATATCAGTATTTACATGAAGCGACTGATCTGACCTCCATAACCCAGTTACTGGGTAATACGATACCCCTTGGCACAACTGGTTGTCAGACTTTCGGGCTTCTGACGACCCGTAATGACTGAAAGATCAAATCAAATCAAAAATATTTTTATTTCACATAAGCCTACATGGGCACTTATGAAACGTCAGAAGCTAGGTGCACGGTTCAAATTGGTCGTTTCCTATGGAGAAGAGCCGGCAAGAAACTCCACGGTCACTCTTTTAAAAAAATAAAATTTGCTTTTACAATGTTTTCAAATTACAGTGTTAATAGGTATGAGAGGACAGCGTAGGCCCGTCAAAAGTACCAGGTACTTAGCAAAATATAAAATGGTCTACAGATCTACAGACTATTAAGCCTACAATGTCCTCACATTGACAAAAAAAAAACAATATAAAATATGATTAAAACAATAAAAGTTAGAACCTTGTTGAAATTTAAATTGTAGGTATAATAATGTCAAATAAGAAAAACATTATGTCAGAGAAGTTTGTAAAAAAAAGATAAAATTTAATTAAAAAGTAACTTCGTAATTTGGGAGCAGTTAATAGACATTTACATAGTTTTGCCGTTAATGAGGTGCCAGGGAAGCCACTACAGAAGGAATTAATGTCAAACTTCCTTGTCTTCAACGTAGTCCTTAATCTTATAATATGCTTTTTTGATAAGGGCATGTTTAATGTGCGTTTTGAATTTATCATCACGAAGTTCTGTAACCGATTGTGGCAACTTGTTATAAAAAGCGGATACTGTTTACAAGAAATTACTTGCTTGTTTTAGTTAATCTAAATTTGGGTATCACAATTTCATGTTTACGTGTATTTATACTATGGAAATCACTTCTTATTTTGAAAAGTCCTAAATTTTTGCGAACTTATAAAATACTTTCTATGATATAAAGAGAAGGCAGAGTTAGTACATCAATTTCTTTGAATATGTTTCTAAGGGACTCGCGAGGACCCATTCCATAAATCGCGCGGATTGCCCTCTTTTGTAAAATGAAAATTGAATCTACGTCGACTGCCGATCCCCACAGCAGAATGCCATAAGACATAATATTGTGGAAGTAAGCAAAGATCCACAAACGACAGCCGGGACCAACGGCTTGACGTGCTTTCCGAGGCACGGAGGGGTCTTGGTATGTAAAGATGGTCACCCATCCACGGACCAACCGCGACAAGGGTAGCTTAACCTGATCGATCGACCCGTGCGGCTGTTATTGCTTAGCCACAAGTCTCCTATACCACCAGCAAGTTTACACTATAGAGATTCATACAAAAATGTTTGGTATCACAGTAAGGGTGAAGCCAAACGAACGTAATTTTGTGAGTCGTGAGTCGCAGAATTTCGGTCGCAGAAATTCTGCTGCATTCGGTTTCATGAAAAGTCCTATTTGATTCACACGGCGACAGAAAATGAGTTGTCTGCCGACTCACACGCATTATTCGGACCGAATTGAGTTTGCGGGGGGTACTTTTTCAAGTTTATCTGGATTTGCACATAAACGTTCATATAAAGTGTGGAACTGTCCAAGCATCAGTCTTTCATTATTAAGAGGATTTACCCAGCATCTTTTTCTGTGTATCTACTTCTTCGTCTTCTAAATATGCTTCGTAAATACACAACATTTTCAACGGTTCCATTGCACGACACAAAAAACGTTGGATAGTAACTGAATAAAATGCGCTCGTCTGGCATCCCAACAGAACTTCTGCCGGGTAGAATTTCTGTGACCGACATTCTGACTCACGACTCACAAAATTACGCTCATTTGGCCTCGCCCTAATGCGTGCTATGCTAGGGTTGTGCATGACCCAAAGTAATAATCAAGTAACCAACAAATTCCTGTTTGGGCTTCACATAGCAGTCTCACTAGACACCACCTCATTCACATACCTAGGCTTCTCATACATTCCACATTCACACAGTACAAACTCCACAAATTTCCCAATCACACACACACTCATACAACTCAAGCATAAACACATGATTCCCAGTCACACATTATTTCTTTTACTGTTTTGGAAAAACAAAAAAAAATATTTTCTCTTAAAATCACAACCTTATAATATATTATTTTTGTATAATATCAGCTTCATCATTTCAGCCGAAATACGTCCACTGCTGGACATACGCCTCCCACAAAAGGGGGGGGGGGTGTTTGCCATAATCGCCACGCTTGGCAGGCGGGTTGGCGATCGCAGTATGGTTTTAAAAATGCATAGAGAACGCTGCTGCCCATTCTCTAGTAAATCCCTTAGTCGCCTTTTACGACACCCACGGGAAGAAATGGGATGGTGCTATTCTTTACGTCCGGCACCAAACGGAACTATCAGCTTACTAGCTCTTAATAATAAGGGTTTATAGTGTCCAAGTGGAGTAGAACACTGACTCCTAAGTCACAGGTATTCCTTGTTTAGGAGTCAGGGTTTCAACTTTTGTGCGCCTTTAATTAATGTTAACTTTAGCTAGATTTAAGCATATTGTAAGGACCTGTATCAATAAAGTATATATTATTATTTATAGATCAAATTTTAATATTTGCTCATTAACATCAAAATAGTTCAGAATGTTTATGGAAATATCTTACAACCGTAAAAAAGCCGTAGTTCAAATATAAATCCGGGAGTACCTTCTACCTGCCATACTAGAGTGGTGACACGTAACAATACCTTCGTGCATCGAGTATCGATTATCCGAAATGATACACTCTGCCTATTTTATTAGGCAGTTTAGAGCTGCGCGCCCTTCGGCATTTTATAGCGAATGTCGAAGTATCCATTATGTAATTTTATATCTAATGTCATGATACATGACAACCCGCATTAGATATATGTTTTATTTTTATCTACTCGGTCTATTGGCCATTAGCTTCTTGAAATAAATTGGTTAGGTAAGTACAATATTTCAATTCTGTTTGGTGCCGGGTTCCGTTTGGTGCCGGACGTAACGAATAGCTCCATCCCATTTCTTCCCGTGGGTGTCGTAAAAGGCGACTAAGGGACTTATTAGCGAATGGGCAGCAGCGATAACTATGCATTTTTAAAACCATACTGCGATCGCCAACCCGCCTGCCAAGCGTGGCGATTTTGACAAATCCGCCCCCCCTTTTTGGGGGAGGCCTATGTCCAGCAGTGGACGTCTTTCGGCTGAAATGATGATGATGAATATTTCAGTACGAGTAAGTAGAAATGGATTGTGAGACAATGTATAAAGTGTGATAGAACTGGATTGTTCATCAAAGCAAAACTGAATTCGTAAAACAAAGTAATATTCCTTATAAAAACCGGTCAAGAGCGAGTCGGACTCGCGCACCGAGGGTTCCGTACGCATATATGATGTTGATGATTTCTGGAAAATTGTGCTATATATAGACATAATTTTATTTTTCCTGTAATCTTCACATGAACTTCTATCACATAGAATAATTTCAGATTTGTATCTATGCAAACTTCGGAGATAAAGGGGGGGACGGTATTTTTTTTACATTTTTCATCAATAGTTGGAAACTATGCTGCCTAAAAAATAAAATATTAATGTTTGAGAATGTGCAAACAGCGCTCTTTCATATAATTTTCCTAACACTCTTTCATGTAATTTTTTCCCAATGGGTAACAGTGTAACACAAAAGGGTGTAACTCGACGGGAACAAAGGAAAAAAACGATGGATGGACTGTGTGAAAGATGATATGGCTTTATAGGGCCCATGTGTCACTATGGACCCATGTGTCACTATGGCGAATTCTTGTCCTAATGTGGGGTCCACAAGTAGTAGGATTTCATTGCCTGGTGATGGCATGGGGCTCACTCTGGATGTTAATTTAAACTAGATAGTAAGACAACAGAAGATGCCGCCGGTAACAATATAGTTATACCTATCAACAACAAGGTGTCTTCTTGCTCTCAAATAGTTAAGTGTAAAAAAGGTTCTAAGCAGAATTCCTTGAAATTATTTCATCAAAATATTCAAGGTTTTTCTTCCAAACAATTAGAAATTGAACTATTTTTAGAAAAAACCATGTTTGAAATTATTTGTTTAACAGAACATTGGTTGAAAGATTATGAAATGCTAATTAATTATGTTAATTATAGTGTGGGCAGTTGTTTTAACCGCAAATCTATGCTGCGTGGGGGTTCATTAATCTTAGTTAAAACTTCTATTAAATCTAAGACTCGTCAAGATATAGTTGATCTGTCGGTGGAACATAACATTGAACTCTCCTGTGTTGAGCTGGATAAGCATGTCATAGTGTGCGTTTACAGACCCCAAATTATCAAAACTACTCGGTATTTGAGTCGGTAATGGAAGATGTTTTAGCAAAACTTGCAACAGGTAAAAAATCGCTTATTATCTGTGGTGACTTCAATATTAATATCTTAGAGAATAGTTCAAATAGCACTCGATTATTAAGTCTCTTTAAATCATTCAATTTGTCAAATGTGTTTACAGAACCAACACGCATAACTACAAGTTCTGCTACATGTATTGATAATGTTTTTTGTTGCTGCGAATACTTAGATAAAGCCATTGTAAATAATCTCCCTTCTGATCACAGCGGTCAATTCGTTGCTTTCAAGTCCATAACACCATTACAAAAAATTCAGATACAATCTAGACAAGTAACACCCAGCAATCTAAATAGATTTAATAATAACTTAATTAGTAAGTTATTTATACCGGGCCATATCAAAAACAATGTAAATGAATTTTATGAGGAATTCTTTTCGGTAGTGTGCACCGAGTTCAATGATACTTTTAAAAAGAAAACAAAAACTATTTGCCCAAATTTTTTGTTCAGTGACTGGGCAACTAAGGGTATTAGGAAAAGTAGGGAAAAATTGTTTGAGCTTTATGGCCTTAAGCCTTATATTAACTCTGAAACTTTTAATAAATACGTTGCTACTTACTCTAAAATTTTTAAAAATACCTGCAAGGTAGCTAAAGCCTTGTACATTAGCAACAAGATTAAATCAGCCGATAATAAAATAAAGACGGTTTGGAGAATTATCAATGACGAAACTAACAGGAATAAAAAACATAATAATGATTTCACTCTAGAAACCTCACGTGGTCTCGTATGCACAAACAAAGAAGTTGCGCAAGAATTTGTAAATTTCTTTACCAATATCCCACTTAAAACTACTGAAACCATAAATTCCTCGCCCTCGCGTTCTATTGATTTATTAAGAGCAAACGTTTCATCCTGCGCGATTGAATTTAAATTCAAGCATATAAACCCCGTAACAGTAATAAAAGCTTTCAAGCAAATCAAAATCAAATTAACAGAAGATATATGGGGAATGTCTATTAAAGTTTGTACCTCCATTATTGAGACTATAGCGCCGTACTTGGCCTTACTATTTAATTTGTGTGTTGATCAAGGAGTCTTCCCGGATCTAATGAAATATAGTAAGGTAATACCACTTTTCAAATCCGGGGATAGTGAAGACACCAATAATTATAGACCCGTATCCGTGTTGCCGGTCTTCAGCAAGGTGTTTGAAAAGGTAATGCTTAATCAAATGCTCAATCATTTTAACACCAATAAAATCTTACACGATCAACAATATGGTTTCACCAAGGGACGTTGTACGACTGACGCCGGTGTCACCTTATTAAAACACATATTTGCGGCATGGGAAGAAGCCCAAGACGCCATAGGAATATTTTGTGACCTCTCCAAGGCATTTGATTGCGTCGACCACGAAACATTACTCTTGAAACTTGAGCATTACGGCCTTGGAAAACTTGCGCTCAGTTTAGTAAAATCTTATTTAAATGATAGACAGCAGCAAGTTCAAATAAATGGAGTCAATTCACTCGGCTTAAAAGTAAAAATGGGTGTACCTCAAGGCTCGATATTGGGTCCTTTCCTCTTTTTAGTATATATTAATGATCTACCCTATTTGTTAAAAACTCAACCACAAATGGTGTTATTTGCTGACGATACTTCCTTAATTTTTAAAATTAACAGACGTGCATTAAATCTTGACGACGTAAATAATGCCCTATTGCAGGTCCAAAATTGGTTCACTACTAATAATTTAGTATTAAATGGGAAAAAAACTAAGTGCATAAGATTTTCGTTACCAAATGTCAAAAGTAGTAATTGTGAGATAATATTGAATCAAGAGAAACTAGAATTCGTCGATAAAACTGTTTTTCTGGGGATCACGCTCGACTCAAGGCTTCAATGGGGTCCTCATATAATATCCCTTGCAGGACGGCTAAGTTCGGCGGCTTATGCTGTGAGAAAAATCCGTCAATTTACTGATGTAGATACCGCGAGGCTGGTCTATTTTAGTTACTTTCATAGTATTATGTCATACGGTATTTTACTATGGGGACGGGCTGCAGACATCGAGTCTATTTTTATTCTGCAGAAAAGAGCCATCAGAGCCATATATAATCTCCGCAGGCGCGATTCTCTTAGGGAAATGTTTAAGGATATTAACATCATGACGGTGCCTTGTCAATATATCTATGAAAACATCATGTACGTAAGAAAAAATTTACATCTTTTTAGTAAAAGAGGCGAAAGACATAATTATAGTACTAGAAGTAGGGATTTATTAGCTCAACCAGGTTTCAGACTGGCAAAAGTAGACTCGTCTTTCATGGGGTACTGTTTAAAATGTTATAATATAATTCCTCCCCACATACTTCAACTGAATGAGACGAAATTCAAATCTTGTATAAAACGCACACTATGCAAGCAGGCATACTATAATTTAGGGGATTACATCGCTGATAAAAATGCTTGGCTCAATGCTGGTCCAGCTCCACAACCTCAACTAATTGATTAACATTTGAAAATACTGTTGGAGCTGCTGAAGATTTCAAAAACTATCTTTGCTTTGTATAAATTCAATCTCTTAGTATTATATAATTGCATAGCACATGTGTGAGCACTATGTACTTACTATAAAGCTACCATTTACTGAGTACTTCTTTCATTGACTTGAATGTGCCCTGGCGGCTGAGAGTATGTCATGCTCACTGTAATGTCTCGCTGATGGTGGCGGGTGTGTTGGATCATTTAGCTCCCTTCAAAATGGTTGAGTTGAATGGTACTAATCCATGCGTCATGTTCGTGAACGGGCGCCATCAGTAGGGACTGGTCATCTCTTAGCGGCCTTGGCTTATTTTAATTTAAGTTTTGAATTGTTTTTTTTTTATATTTTTGTTACGGACGCCTTTAACGTTTTGCATCGTTCTCACATGTTTAATTTCAACACGAATTATGTAACCAATATTTTGTAACCATATGTTAATTTAAAAGAGTGTCCGTGGAGTTTCTTGCCCGTTCTTCTCCATAGGTACCTACTAAGCTTTGGAATGGGCAACTAGCTTCATCTTGATGACTGACCGACCCCCTTGACAATTCAAAAGTGCCTGTAATTGGTTTATTTGAAATAAATGCTTTGAGTTTGAGTTTTGAGTTTGAGTTGAGGGAGTGACTGACGAGATGACGAATAATAGTCGGATTTTGGTATGATATGAGTATGGAATAAATGGACATGTTGCGCTGACCCCAAATAAATGGGCAGGAGAATGATGATGATGATCAAACAGTTATTAGTTAAAGGAAAAGTTCATTAACCATTTTCAAAAGTCATCTACGTTCATGTTTGTCTACAGTAGTTTTCTTTTTTATCTGAAAATTTTACTATGGTTTTAAGCGTACAAATTACGGAAAAACATCTTCATTTAATCAGTCAATCTAACGAGGTACAAACGTTTCAAAAATATTTAGTAGTGCCGTTGAAGCAGATAGTAGAGCAAAGGTTGAATTTGCAAATTGTTTAAATATTTTGAAATTGTGTGATAATCAAATCATTTAACAGGTTTATCCCTGTACCTTCTCACAACCCAGCAATCCTTCCTACGTTTTTTTTGCCGGGTCGCAAGTTGAGATGCCACTTTCGAGTGGTTAGTAGTATCCGCAATCAATGAGCAAATCACTGATCACTAGTTAGTAGTTTATGGGGTGCTTAATTGTTTCAAATGGGTCACACTAACACATACTGGAAGGAATACGCCAAATTACAAGTCACCCTGCTGTATAGCAGTACTTAGGTATAGATTTAGACGGCAGCGTGACCTGGTAATGGCGCCATGGCGTCCCGGTGAGGTATGGCTCTTAAAGGTGCTCCATCTAGCAGTCCTGCTGATTGCATTACGTCCTTTCATCATTTCAGCCAAAACACTTCTACTGCTGGACATATAGGCCTTCCCCAAGCACTGCCACTTCGACCGGTTCTATTTTATTATTTTTTATTTAAGATGGGTTTGCTCTTGACCTTAGTCTAGGGCAGAGGTGACAGAGAAAAAGTCGACGATGGAGTGAGCTTACCCAGAAGAAGCCTGTTCACTCTAACTTTGAAGAGATTAGGGTTGTATGCGTTCGGAAATACAGACGCAGGCAGAGAGTTCCACTCTTTTGCTGTGCGCATTATTAAAGACATTTGGAAACGCTTAGTGCGAATTGGTGGAATAGCAACCAGGAAGGGATGGTAAACTGCAGTGCGTGTAGTTGTCCGATAATAGAAGGGGGCCGGTGGAATGAGGTCGTAGAGTTGTCCCCGCATCCAGCGGATACCAACGGCCTTCACAAGGTCATCGGTCCATCTTGTAGGAGGCCTTCCAACGCTACGTCTTCCGGTACGTGGTCGCCACTCGAGAACCTTTCGGCCCCATCGGCCATCGGTTCTGCGAGCAATGTGCCGTGCCCACTGCCACTTAAGATTGGCAAATCTTCGGACTATGTCGGTTACCTTAGTTCGCCTGCGGATCTCTTCATTTCTGTTTTGTTGCATTCAATTACGTAGGGAAACTCCTAGCATAGCCCTCTCCATTGCCCTTTGGGTGACTTTTAGCCTTCTGATGAGGCCCATTGCGCGACCACATTTGAGTGCCTTAGGTCATCACTGGCAACACGCACTTTCGTCTTGAGACATTGCGGTATGTGGGACGAGAAGACATTGCGAAGCTTCCCGAACGCTTCGCAGCCGAGTCGGATTCGACGTCCGTTACAAAATTATTAAATAATTACGACAACATCAATGCTAATTATTATTTAATAACAAAATTCAACTTAATCATTACCAAAAAAAACTAACACAAAACTACTCTAATAACAAAATTGCGTCTTAAAGAAAGATGACTCGTAAAATATCTTCTTGCACATAAAATCTGATATGTATTTTAGTCATCGTATGCTTGAATAAGTTTCTTCAATATTTACTGCAACGAAAAAGTAGGATTTTTTTTTTCACGTTTCTCGTAAGGTGTGCTACGGTGCTACATCATACTTTTCGGGATGGTAATAATAGTTTGGAAAATAACAAAAGTCACCTGACACGGGATTTTAAATTACATAGGTATTTCAAATGAATATTATTATCTCTTTTATTCATTCAAAACACGTATAAATTACATTTTTAAGAATATAAACAAAATAATAGTAGATATGTTTGCCTCCTCAACTAAATTAACACGAGCATTAATTACTAACAATATGGATCTCAGTTGTCATAATGAATAAATTTTGATTTGATTTGATTACTCACTAGCAAGGTGCGTAATCTACTTTTCTTTCAACTACCAATCTACCTACCGTGTTACAATATGCCTACACAAAATAAAAAATCTAATAAAAACCAAGTTTAGTTCATCTTCTCCTCAAACATTTAAAACTTACAATTAATAAATGTGCAGTTATAAAAAGTGAAATATGCACTTTTACTTGGAACATTTAAAAATAAAAAACAGTGCGTTCATGAAAAACTGCAACCATGAGATTTCATATAACATTTCTGCACTGTTTTGGTTCTAAGCAAAAAATACGTCCTCTGTGATCGGTTTTGTAGTGATTATAATGATAACATTACTACGTAGTTGAAAGAAAAATAAATTGCAGCTCACCGGTATCGGGAACAGGGTCCAAGCTACCTACAGTCAGGGCTCTAAAAAGAGGAACCTGCTAAAACACGAGCTGTGTCCAGAAGTACCGCTCACTGAATCAAACCCTTGATCCTAACTGTCTAACGAGAGCCTCCTCAGGTATTGGTCGAGGCTCTTGGCTATTAAGCCATTGGCTATCACGAATATCTGCACAATGGTCGCTGATTTCACATCCCACATCTCGACAACCTCACGAGCCAAGTCAAGATTGCTTATCTTTCTTGGCTTTAACGAGGTTCCCGTTACACGGGACCGTTAGGTATGTCAACAATAATTAAATTAATAGAATTTACATTATGGTGCTTGCAGTAAGCGACGGTTGATGATGAATCAAAACAAGCAAAACAAAATCGTCTTACTTCTTAAATGCAGTCATTAATTATATTCCTCTGCAAAATACAAATTGTATATATACATGCCCGTCATCACAGCTAATACGCCAGGTATCAATAAAATGAGGCAAACGCAGCAGGTTTGTACTACGCAACAACTGCAACCAAAAATTTAGGTGAATATAATATGAAATATACAGGGTCAAATTAAATTAGCTAGCGAAACTCCGCAGACGTGATGGGTATCGATAAATAAACATGACAAAATAAAATAGAAAAATGTGATGTTTTTTTGTTTGGGTCAGCGGACAGTTTTTGGTGTTGTTACTTGAAGTATGATTTGAAAAAATCTGTTTCTTTTTAGAATCATGTTTAGATAATTAATATTAAGTAATTCGCTCAGTGAAGTATACCCAAAAGAAATCAGATTTTTCGAGTGACTACACTAACTGCGGTTGAAGACCCTTTAGGGGTTGCGTGTTGATATGTTTTACCTTGGCTAGCTTAGTGTGCGCGGGCGCGCGGCGGCGAACGACTATACGCGCTCCTTAAAGTTGAATGTGTTTACGTAAGTATGCTGCTACAACTCCAAAAAAAAATCATCATGTTAATTAATTTTTTGTTTGATCATGTTTAGATAACCACCCATAACCCATAACGTCTGCGGAGTTTCGCTAGCTAATTTAATTTGACCCTGTATAGTGAATAGAAAAGAATACTCTTTATTATTACACCATAAAAGTTACAGATATAAATGTTGAAATTTTACATAGGGTGACACAATGGGCGGTCTTATCGCTAAAAGCAATCTATAGCATCTTGAAAGAAACGAAAAGTCCAGCCAAGTGCGTGTCGGACCACGCACAATGAAGGGTTAAGAACAAACTAAAAATTGTAGTTGAAAGATATTGTCTCATAAACATTCCAACTGTAAATGTAAGTTTGTACGGACAATATTGAGTGATTTAACATGTTCTTTTAAGACCATACCATAGGCTTCTTATAGGTTTTCCTGTAATCTATAAGTAAAGAACTATTTTCTGAATTTTGTTCAGCATTCTAGGCTATTTTCGGATATAAGAATATTTCCTTCTTTAACTTTAAAAGTGTTTATTTCAAAATAAAATAAAATATATCTGGGGTAACATGTTTCTCAACTACAATGTTATGTTTGTTCTTAGGATAAATTTATCCCAACTATGGCACCCTTCATTGTGCGTGGTCCGACACGTAACACATAACATTCGTTCTCTCTTCAATGATTTATTTTCACCTCGAATCCATTATTTTTCAGAATAAAGACAAAAGCCCTGGCAATGAATAAATATACATTTTTAAATATTGATATTATACTAAAAATGTTATTCAAATAATATGACAACCCTGTAATGTAAATCCACAGAAATTATAAACGCCAACTAATTTTTGGCGACTGGAATTCAAGTATTTGACAACCAAAAAAATATGTGGTATAATAAAATACCATATTGTAGTTGAATTAGTCAATAAATACGTTGTATTGTACAGTTCAAACCTTTGAAACTTGAATTTTAAATCATAATGTGGCATATTACAGCTGAAGTGAAAAATTACAACTTTTGGAGGGCACTGTATATTAATCCTCTCAGAACTGTGAAGGAAAACATCGTGGGAAAACCAGCATGTCCTAAAACTAAAAATTCGAAGACATGTGACATCTACCAACCCGCACTGGGCCCGCGTGGTGGATTATGGCCCACTCCCTCTCACAGAGAGGAGGCCTGTGTCCCAGCAGTGGGAACATTATAGGCTGATTATGTATATAAGTATATATACTAATCCAGTACGTGTGTTTAAAATTTCATTGAAATCCGTCGTCTTAACTTGATTAAATAACAAACATCCAAACTCACAAACTGGATGATTGTGGGTTTAGATTTCTCAACTGATGGGTTGGTGACGTTCGCATTAATACCTAAATATCATTAGAACTTTTAATATGGCGTTTGCGTTTGATTCTCCGCCAGGTACGAGGTGTAATATCTTGTGATCATGGAATTTCATGCCCGTTCTTCTCCTTAGGAATCTATACATTGTAACTCTCTTAACTTCCAGAATAAGTAGCCCATTCCTGCGAGCTTTTAATTGAAATAAACGGTTTCAGTTTCGAGTTCAGTGTGCCTTTCAATTTTTACCAGCAAATCGATATGCTATTGGTGAATGTGTTCACTGTAATGATCTATTCTGTTCTAATAAGTATTGTGAATCAATGACGTATAATAAATAGACGCGTCATAGACGAACATTAGTGCACTCAAAAACAGCGTAAGCCATGATTGTAGCTACATACTTGGTACCCAATTGATAAGGCGCGTCGTGAATCTTCGTTCGCACAGAAAAGAAAGTATGGCCCCGAAGATTAACGAAAGAATGCTTAAAACTTACAATCAACCTTAGGTCACTATTATAAGGTTCATAATACACTGGAGCTGCTAGCGTGCAGTCGATCAGAAGTATGGCGGCTGACAAACATGCCACGCGGCGCGCGCTAATATGGCGGCAGCTGCCGACCAATAGCGGTACAGGAAAAAGAACCACGGTGCGTGGAGCGTGCCGATTGGTCAATAGCATTTCCCGCACTTTTAAAATTCACCTTCTGTGCAGGTACATCGGTAAGCCATATCAATTGGGTACTACTGTACAATCATACAGCGCACCGATATCTGTTGTTAGAAAGAGATGAACATACATATTTAGTTAAGTCACTAGCTGCTGCATGTTCATTGGCGCGTACGTAATAATAATTATTATTATTGTATATTTCAGGAAATTGCCTGGCATTTACTTTGCCATTATTGAGCGCAGGTAACCTCATCTAAAGGTAATAAATCATTGTTGTGAATAGACAATAATTACCACATTGCAAGCTCAGATGATTTATACATCAATGATTACAAGATTACATTATTTTAATAATCTTCATCGTTATTTGTTCTGCATCTGATCTCAACTGTGTTTTTTATAATTAACAAAGAATATACTACTCTTATAACGAGAGATAAAAGAATATACTACTCTTCTACGAGAGATAATAAAACATCATTTCTGTCAACATGACAGATTAGAATTCATTTTTCTGGCATACTAAGCCACAAAGGAGTTCACGAAATAATAGAGTGCATTTTTTTTCTTAGTCCATAGCTTACAATAATAACTAAAGCAGTCCATAGGGACTGCTTAGGCACTTCCGACATTGTTGATGACAACGCGTTTTGAGTTTGCGTTCCCTTCCATCCACTAAAAAAAACGCAACATAAAATAATGAATTGTAAAATAAGCAAGCATTAAAAAGAAATAGGTAGGTATTAGTTTCTTGACTCCTATAAAACTACAATTAATCGCATTTTCTTTCATTTTGACCGTTCAGCCGCGTTCATTTTGTTGTTGAGCACGAACGACGAATTTATTAAACCTACTAGCTGACCCGGCGAACTTCATACCGCCTTGTACCGACAGCAGCGCCACCTACCGGATCCAATTGTATTTTGAAACCATCCAGGAACCCTTTGAAATATAAATACAAAATTTCAACCAAATCGGTCCAGCCGTTTAGGAGGAGGTATGTGACAAACACACGTACAGAAGAATTATATATATATTGCTGCCCGCGGTTTTTCCGCGTGGCTTTTTCTAACACATCAAAACTTCCTCTTGAATCACTCTATCTATTAAAAAAAACCGCATCAAAATCCGTTGCTTAGTTTTAAAGATCTAAGCATACATAGGGACAGACAGGAAGCGGGAAGCGACTTTGTTTTATACTATGTAGTGAAGATGAAGCAATGGATTAAAAATATCCTTCAAAACTCTCGGATTGTGACTGAAACTGTGTTACGCAATAAGAGTGCAGACCGACCGTTGCCGTGCCGCTACCACAACACCGCCAGTATTTGTTTAGATTTTTTTGGCAAAATGGCACGGCTGCGGCGTCGTCTACACGAGTCCTAACGTTTTCTCCTTTTTAGCACTGTCGAGAACATCACTACGTGCAGGGCGACCGCGCGCGGGGAGCAGCGGTGGTGGAGGGGGCGTTCGACCAGCGGGCGCGCACCGGCCGGCCCAGCAGTACGTCAGCGTCCGCGATATTGAGCGTTTTACACCTGGAGGATAATGCCCATTCCTGTTTATGCATAAACAGGAATGGGCATATCATATAGTATCATTACTGATACTGATCCGTTATCTAAATTACTGTGTAAACTTACTGTTTTTATACTGTCACGGCAACTCTGCTTCCTCCTTGATGGCATCGTATAAGTACATGCCAAGCACCACGGCAATAGTGACCGATATGAATATGCAGCAACATTTGATAATATTCAGGAATATGCTGAAAGAGAGTAAAAATTACTTAAAGCCATATTGTACACAAGGCTACAATCACAGTAACATTCCAGCAAAAGCTGACCTCTCATTGTAAGGAAATCCTATACAATGCGAGATGAGGCTAAACTGGAAACGGTATAGTTTGATGTGTAGCAGTATGTACAGAAAGTGGACGACTTTGCCAGAGCACCAATTATGAAAGAAAATAATATTATTTTAGAGGTATGAGGAACAGTGTAAAGTTTGAGTGAACTTTACTACTAACTCTATAGAAAAGGTAGGATCCTCCGACCAGACCGGTGTTGTGTCTGGTGGGCAACTGCCCGACGGTTGATGTCGGGATGTAGTATATATGCTAGTCGCGCGGTAAACTCTGCTTGTGCGATGCAGGATTTTGCGTGACGTCAGTGTGACGCCTTGTTCGCATGTGGCGATGCTGATGCATAATTATAATGGTTTTCTTTTAACGTCTTCTACTTTAAACATACTAAAAGTTGACTCCTTTTACACATACTGGTATAAAACCATGTATACATAAAGCAGATCATAACTTGATATGGGGTTTTCTGAAAAGAATCAAAAGCTGGGAACGTTTTCCTATAATGGCAGGTAGCAGGGTAAAATCCCGAAATCAGTACCAATATTCGGACAACTTCGGCGATGGATACGAAAGGCTGTTAAAACGTTTAGGGCCAAATAGTTGTGTTCCACCAACCACTGAGTACCTACAGGCCTCCTTCCCCTTGTGCCATGCTTCCCAGGTCTGGGCGAGTTTTATCTAGGTCTTCCCCGCGATCTTCTGTAGGTCCGTTCACCCATGCTGCAACTTTAGCTGAGGCCTACGTCCTGATATGCTATTAATTGATTGATACAATTTTAGCAGCATCTTCCACAGCTCGAGTTTACCCTATGCTGGGTATAGGCTTCTCGCTGCTTGTACCAAACCCTACGATACTGTGCCAGCCTCACTATCTTAAAATGATCTGGATTGGTTTCTGTATTGCCATCGTTTATGCTGTAAGCAGAAGACTTACCACATTATAACGAGGAGCCACAAAGTCCGTGTTTACAAGTTCTCAATCACTGGTTCACAATCGTTCGCAAAATCTGGTAAATTCTGTCATTATAGTTATAATGTACTTTGTGAATCACAGAACATTTAACTCACTGTGAATTCTGTCAAGATGATATTTTGTTTGTGGTAGCCATAGATTTACCATAGACCTATAATAAACTGATCCATCGACTCAAAGATCTATGATCTGTGCCTATGACACTCTGAGCGTTCACTCTCTATGCAATGACTCCATAGCTCAGCTACATACTGACCCCTTTCCATCCATTACCGCCCATGACCAAGCCTGATGTTTTTACTTTCCATTTGCAAACTAACCTAGCCTTTTCGGCTTTCAGTTTTACCAGATTCAGCTGACCAGTATTTTACATGTAGCAACTGCCTATCTGATGTCCACAACCCAGTTACCGTGTAACACGAAACCACTGTGAGGAAAAAAAACAGTTTTTTTTCAATCTTAGCTTGATTTCATTTGCTTAATTTATTACTGTTGAATCCAAATTTAAGCAAAATCTATCCGATGTTACCACTTTTGCTGTACAATAAAGCATTTCATTAGCCTGTGGCTACCAAATATCACCGTTAACTTTGATATCTCAATCCAATTCCTATGATGATGAGTATACTGGATATTTATCAGGAAAGTCAGAACTTCTCAAAAAAACGTTGATCTTTCAGATTATATTAATCCTCAATTTTAGCAATAACTTATGTGATGACGATACGACGCGACACTGCGCGGGGGTCTCATTGGTCAACACTCGAGTTAAAAAGATTTCTTCGGAGTATCCGGAGCAACCATACATATTTCTTATGCTTTTGTTAAATATGTTATTTTACATTTTCTTATACGAACAGAATCATAATTTACAGTAGCTGAAGCTATTTTAAGAACTGAACATATTATGTAGCGTGTTAATAAATGACTGCATCTTTGGGCTAGTGTTCCTATACTATAGTGTATTATCTATGGTCTAGTGGTCGCAAGCGCTACTGCTGAGCTTGAGGTCCTGGGTTCGATTCCCAGGTCGGGTATCATTGGGATTTTTCAGTAGCAGCAGGTTGATGGCAATTTAATAATCATACCATTCGAAATGTGGGTGTACTATAGGCACACCTTTGCCTAACCCTTCGGGGATTACATGCATCGTGTTATGATAAGTGTTGATCTATCATTACAAAATGAAAAACACTTTCGAGAACTCTGTTGCAAAAATTGATTTAATATTGTAAACAGACCGCTAAGACCAAACGAGTCACGTTAAGTCACTAAACTAAAACTGCTTACAGCACATTTGTTGAGAATATTACACAATTCACAAAAAGTATTCTTCATTTCATCTTCTTTCAATTTCTCCATATTTCGATGATCTTTATTAAAAATTATATTCTTCAGTTCTCTGCCAATGATTTTCATTCTGTGGAAGATACAAACATACTTTTTAATACACGGACTTTAATAGATAACCTTTCCTATGAGGCACTTGTTTACTTATGTCCAGATGTATATTTCATCATCATAATCATTGCAGCCGAAAGTCACTAGACACCACCTCATTCACATACCTAGGCTTCTCATACATTCCACATTCACACAGTACAAAATCCACAAATTTCCCAATCACACACACACTCATACAACTCAAGCATAAACACATGATTCCCAGTCACACATTATTTCTTTTACTGTTTTGGAAAAACAAAAAAAAATATTTTCTCTTAAAATCACAACCTTATAATATATTATTTTTGTATAATATCAGCTTCATCATTTCAGCCGAAATACGTCCACTGCTGGACATAAGCCTCCCCCAAAGGGGGGGTTTGCCATAATCACCACGCTTGGCAGACGGGTTGGCGATCGCAGTATGGTGCTAAAATGCATAGAGACCGCTGCTGCTCATTCTCTAGTAAGTCCCTTAGTCGCCGTTTACGACACCCACGGGTAGAAATAGGGAAGTGCTATTCTTAACGTCCGGTACCACACAGACAAATAATTTAATTTAATTTTTGTACTGTGCGGATATTATAAAATGTCTCCAGAGGTGCAAGTACCATATATACGCTGACGATGCACAACTTTATATACCCTTTAGACCAGACGAGTATGATAGTGCCATTAAGGATCTTAACGATGATCTTCAAAGAATCGCCGCTTGGTCTAAGGAGAACTGCCTGTCGTTAAATCCAACAAAAACGAAATAAATATTATTTGGCACAAGACAGCAGTTGGCTCGACTACCAGTGACATTTGACTTGAAACTTATGGGTGAACCAATTGAGCGAGTGAATGAAACGCGAAATCTAGGTATTATTATGGATAAAGACCTTCGTTTTGAGAAACACGTAGCAGACTCGGTTAGAAACTGTTTATATCGCCTTAAGGTTTTATACAATATGAGGCCTTATTTATCCGAAAGACTACGGGAACAGCTAGTGGAAACTCTGGTTCTGTCTAGGTTGAACTACGCTGGCACGGTTTACGGTCCGCGCTTATTAGCTCATACCGACCGCCTCATCCAAAGGGTGCAAAACGCCTGTGCTCGTTTTTGTTACAACATTCCTCGCAGAAGCCATGTAACGCCTTTTCTAAACAAACACTTTACACTAAAAATGAAGTCCAGGCGCAAACTACACTTGGATTGCCTTCTGTTCGGTGTGGTTAAATATCAGAATTACCTATACAACAAGCTAAGCTGGGTTACGAGTAGACGAGAGTGCGGGAGAAGGCAATGCTCGCAATAACTCTCGACTCAGTCTCAAGGTACAGCCGCTTTTAGAGGCAGCTTTCGTTATGCGGCTTCCAAAGTATGGAATAACCTCCCACCACCAATTAGAATAATTAACAATATACCTTTAGTCGACGCTTACGGCAGTACTTGGGAAGGAAGCTGGACATGGTCACACTTAATGTCTTCAATTATATGATGTACGTACACTTACCGATTTAAGTATGCGTCAGTGTTTCTGTCGGTGAATGTTGCACGAAAATGCAAATAACCGCTGTTATACATGGACGTATTATACGTCCATGCTGTTATACAACAATTATACAACTGCACTGAACTGTTGTTATACAACTTCATTGCTGGGAATTGCTTCTGCCCATACTCACGCTTGGCTCGGCTCGCTAGTTTTTTTTGCAATTTTACAAAAATCACATGATTTATGTACTTGTTCGTTATTATTTTGTTATCTGACACATATTGATTTTATTTAAATGTATGTACTCGTATACACATGTTGCAGTATAAAACTGATTTACATCCGTCACTTCACACTTTCAGGTCCAGTTGAAAACCAGCGTCAGGCACTAGTTGTCTGGCATTTTTTGCTGAACTGGGCCTATTTGGCGCATGCGTGAGGCACACTTTACTAATTTCTTACATCGCATTTTTACACTTTTTACTTGTTTGATTGTTTTTATTTCTTGATTTTTTGATCTACTGTATATTAGATTGTGTGCCTTTTAGCATGTGCTAAATAAATGTATTTTCTTTCTTTCTTTCTTTCTATATTTATGGTGATAGAATTCTGGAACTCTGGATCCCAATCCAGTATCTGATTAGTAAATCTGTAGCTACAACTAATAAGTTTTATGAAATCAAGGGTGAGTTTACCAGTGGAATAGGTTTTAAATTTTTCTCCATTGCTTTAACTTATTTTAGAAATACATCTAGTAATGGCGACATAAATGAGAATGCTACGCTTAAACACAATTACTGTGTGCCTGCGCTGTTGCTGTAGATACCTAACCGTACATCTGTCGCATTGCGTAACCAAACATTACACTAAGTACACCCAGCTAATTATCTTTTTCAATTACAAAAACACTTACGTGCGCCGTACCTTTGTGTTCTACTTAGTAGAACTTCTTCCTAATTAACTTGACTCAGATAATTTGTTCTGCTCCACGAAGCTGAAGCTTTTAAACTTTTTCTAATACTAGCGACTAGCCCCTGTTTCGTACGGTTTTTAAGACTTGGCAAACTATCGAGATTTCTTTATCCATACTATATACAATATTAGTTTTAGTATATGCGAAACCCGAAACACGTGTCTAGTATTTTTAAGTAAGGAATCTATGTACAAAACTTCAAAACTGTATCATGAATAATCACAAAGTTATAAGGTTGTTATGTTACCGGGTTGTCCGTACAAAAACATGCTGACGGCACCCGCGCGCCTCCAGGGTCGTCTTGCGCTCATTGATAATAATTTGGCAGTAGGTACCTACTGCCAAATTACCTAGTACCTAACCGTACGGCGATTGTATTGTTATTAACTCACACATAAATATTTTTGGGACAAAATATAACATGGTGTAAAAATTATTGAAATCCATTCAGATCCTTTTTCTGAAAACTATATTCAGGTTTCGCATATACTAAAACGAATGTTGTATACTATAGAATACTATACAGGGTCAAATAAATTAGCTAGCGAAACTCCGCAGACGTGATGGGAATTGATATCTAAAAGCGACAAAAAAAAAAAAAAAGTGATGATTTTTTTGGGGTCAACGGGCCTCTGTTAGTTTTGTTATTTGAAGTATGAGTTGAGAAAATCTGTTTTCTTTTGTTTTATCATGTTTATATATCGGTACCCATCACGTCTGTGAATTAAGTAAACATAAAAAAACTTAACAATTTTTTTTTTGATTCATTATGTTTATATATCGAAACTCCGCAGACGTGATTGGTATCATAGATATCTAAACACGATAAAATAAAACTAAATTAATTTGATAATTATTTTTGTGGCTCCTAAGACAAAATGTTTTATACTTACGTAGCATGCGATGCGTAAGTGAAGAAGAACAGTATAGCTATGATGCCGAGAACGAGGCAGACAATCCCAAGGATAACTTGCACTGCGCTGTTTAACGCGTCTGAACTCACGTAAATATTATCCCAGCTGTGGAAGACGACACCAAATGAATACAAATTACAACAAAAGCTAAATTAATTGGAGGCAATCTACATGATACGCAGTTTTTAAGGTAATGCTGCATTGTCAGCAACTACAGGCACCATAAACGGATATAGGCTGCTCACCAACAGACCGTTGAGACCCTCAACACATGTAAATACTTGTACCTCCACAGTTGCCTCCATTTTAAATTAAATTTATACTTTTATATTTTGTTTACTTATTTATTTTTATGTCTCTGTGGTGCCGGACGTAAAGAATAGCACCGTCCTATTTCTTCCCATGGGTGTCGTAAAAGGCGACTAAAGGGCTTACTGGAGAATGCGCAGCAGCATTCTCTATGCATTTCAACACCATACTGCGATCGCCAACCCGCCTGCCAAGCGTGGCGATTATGGCAAACCCTCCCTGTAAGGGAGGCCTATGTCCAGCAGTGGACGTCTTTCGGCTGAAATGATGATGATAATGACTTAATTATATATTTTTAACCTTTAAAGCTTTGTAAAATTCGCACTCCTGAGACGCAAGATACAAGCGATGCTTAGTTTGTGGCTCACCGAATGTGTCACATTGTATTGTTACTTTTTGATGAATACTCTTTATTACCTATTATTACTATATTATTTTGCGCTACAATTTATACGGAATTTAGATTAATTAATAGGTTTTGGACGTGTATTTAAAGTAAGGTTATGAAACTCGCCGTACAGTTTTTTTTAACTATTATGCGAATTATTAAGTACTACAATATATCGCAAACACAACATCATTTCACGTAAGTACCACATCACCAAATACTGAACCATCAGTTTCAAAAATTTTGCAACAGGTCATTTTTGTTGTCAAATATCTTTGTCAATTTTTGACAGTTGTTTTATTTCAATTTTTGTAAAGTTCTGTTACTCCTCAGAGTAACATTAGCTCACCTGCAAATCTGTTCATTAGTAATCATTGAACATCAACACTTTTGATATCGTCGTCGTTGCGTTTGTGCTGTCGTCTTTCTTATCAGCTGATGGAACTGTTGAACAACAACATATCTATACATAATCTATCTATATAAATAAAAACCCGTGTGTTCGTGTTCCCGTGTTGTCAGTGTGGTGCCGGTCGTAAAGAATAGCACTATCCTATTGCCGCGCTAACAGTAAGAGCAGCAAGTCGATTTTTTTCAAAAATGAGTTAGGTACCTATCCTGGATCGCCACGTAATGCTCTATAAACTGGTCTTACTCCCGTTTTTCTATATTCACTGGAACCTAAAAATATCATTAAGCATAACAGCAGTAAGTCAATGAAATGATTTGCTTAGCATAAAAGCAGGAAATATACTTACTTCACGGTAATTAGTGTACCTCCGACATTTTTATTCTATTTTGCTAATAATAAAAACAGTAAGTGAACATACTGTTGTGTAAATGAGCGTAATCAAAAACTTTTAAGTATTGGATACTTAGAATATCAGCAGTAATCACACTTACTGCCTTTATGTCAAGCATACTTTGTAAGCTGATTTACCTAATCTCTTAAGTATATAAGCAGTAGCCCCACGTACTGCTGTAACGATAGGCATTTTTTTACTATTTTTTCACTATCTCACTAATAATATAGAGTTAATAATATATAGTTCATTATAATTATTATTATTATTCATTATAGTTCACTATAATATATAGTTCTAAAAAAGGTAACAATATACCATTTGCAGCTGTTTGGAACGAAAGTGTTTCCGGTAGGAAGAAGGAAGACATTATATCAACAATTAATGCATTTCTGTTACATAAACGTGATGCTGAGCAAATAGTAATATGGATGGATAATTGTTGCGCCCAAAACTAAAATTGGGCTCTTTTCAGTTTCTTGGTGTACATTATCAATAGCCAGCATATAAATGCAATAAAAATTATACTAAAATACTTTGAGCCTGGTCACACTTTCATGTCAGCCGACAGCTTCCACAACCAGGTTGAACAAGCTATGCAAAGGAAACAAAAACTGTATGATTTCCCAGATTTTGTTGATTCTGTACAGCAAGCGAGTTCTAAAAAGTGTTTTGTAAAATCAATGGAAGTCGGTGATTTTTAATTACACAGACTTATCTTCGCAACACAAGATACATCGAATTGAACCAAGAGTTTACCTTAAAAATATAATGGTGATAATAACAAATCGGGGCGAGTATCAGCTCAAATATAAGCTCAATCATGACGCGGAAGAAGAACAATGTGTTAGCTATTTAAATACTTTTTAGGTAGTTTTAATATATTTACAGTATTTTTTAAATAACACAATTGTATTGGTAGAATTAACAAGTTATTTGATTTGTTTAAAATGCTCAAATGGCGCCACCGGATATTAAGATGTCAACTGACTATTTGAGTCTGTTAAAGAGGAGGGATTTTAAAAGTTACGTGGTAGCGCCATTTTAGCAAGGAGTAGTGATTGAACTGCGAAAGTGTAAGGATCTGTAATACCCATGTAAGTACCGAGACTTGTAATAATATATTATAAATGTATTGCCGTAATATTTGTGCTATTATTTTACCCAGTGTTTGAACCTAGTAACGAAATTATGCTTATTCGTACAAATGAACGCTTTTATTTCTCTTTTGCTCTGGCTAGTCCTACATTTCAGAAGTGGGATAGTTTGTATCTAACTACTTCTACCGGTATTTGTTTCTAAACATATTTTCTCTTCTTCTTTCTTTCTTTTGCTTGAAATCTTTGATTAACTTACAAAATTGTTTGTAGTCCGTTTCTAAGACATGTGTAGCTTTAAATTTATTTTAAATGCAACGTAGTACATGGTCATTATTTCAGCCTGTTTTTGTTTTAAATTGTTTGTAGTCCGCCTTTTTGTCCGTTGATATTTTGTTTCAGTTTAACAATGGAACATGTGCACAAATTGTCGCCTTGTGAACAATCTCACGCCATAGAACGTGACAGAAGTGTGCGTACATCACGGACCCGGATGTTACCTTTGGGTGGCCATACTGTGAGGACACCTGAACGAAGATCACAGAGGCGCTCATGCAGTCGGGAAAGGGGTCATGGCTCTAGCCGTTCATCCCGCTCCCGGAGTCATGCAGATGCCAGAAAAGCGGTATAGAAGTCGGAGCTGTCGCCGGTCACATCGGCGCACCAGCCGGTTCCTGTCACCGGTGAGCGAGTGCAGCCAACATTCCGTGGTATTGGGGAGGCGCGTCACGCGGTGCTGCTATAGGCGCCGCGATGCTTGCCGTCGGCTCAGGAGCCGATTCTGCAGCCGGCCCAGGAACGGAACACGCAGCTCGAAACCGAATGCAGTCACGTACCGGGTTGAAAACAACAAACAGCACCCGAACGATGTCGGTGAGTCTTCTAATAATAATGTTAACATTTCGCTACTTTTACAAGTGTTAACGTCTTTGAAAGGAGAAGATCCTATGCATAAATTAGGGAGTCTCAATAATGCTGTACCAGAATTTGACCCGGCAAAGAAAGACCAAACTATGTCAATGTGGCTACATAAAGTTAATTGAATTTTAAAAGCTAGGTGTAGGTTATGAAGTAGACAATTCAGTGCTAGTAGGATTTGGTAATTTAACCGTTCTCTCTTTGCGCAAACAATCTGTTTGTTTTTCTATTTGTGAAGTAGTCGCCAACGTAGAGTTGGTGATTGTACCAGATAGTGTCATGCAAATACCAGTGATGATTGGGCACTTTTATAGAGCAGCTATATAGATCATTTAGAAATTAAGAAGTTAAATAATACAATTACTGAAAATAACAAAATAGATCTGTACTGTAAGAGTGATGCCACCGTTTCTGGAATTACAACACACACGTTACACAGAGCCTAGTTATGATGGAGCAATATTTATTGATGGAGGTTTTGGGATTGGAGCTAATTTCTATGTTTTCAGTTTTAACAGGGTTATTTGGTAGTCAAGAGGGAATAGAGGAACGGGAACAGTTACTTACTTTACTAAACCACTTTACTTGCTCGATGTTATGTTGCTCGATGGTGGGAGCAAATGCAAGAATTAAACTGTAGTATTGAATATTATTATAATATTGTCTCACGTGGACGCCCTGAGCCGTAATCCTATAAAAGACGTACAAATAAAATTCAATTTAATTATTGAAAATGATGATAATTGCCACAGTTATGATAATTGCCACAGTTTAACATTCGGATTTAGATAATTTTATAGATATTAAAAACAATTACAACAACAACTTACTTAGTTAGTTACTTATTACAAAAAAAAAAAAAGTTGTTTAGAGGAAAACGGTATCTGGGAATAAATGGGTTGTACCGAAAGGAACGCTGGCAAACAGTTAAGCAGAACCACGATGGCTTTGGTAATTTTGCTATTGACATTAGATAAAATTAAGACATATTATTGGATCAAGAAAATGCGAAATTACAAAAAAAAATGGTTTATTCGTGTTTAGAATGTAGTTACTTAGATATTTGCATTCGATTGATAAAGTCGCTACTCCTTTTGATACAATCCACATGGACCATGTAGGACCGTTTAATTAGAGGTAGTAGTAAAGGCATTACAGCAAAAAGGAAATACACCTCATAACTATAAAACAGGTAACAATTAATATATTAAAAAAAAAAAAACAACACATACACACATGAAATGGAAACATGTACATACTTGTAATTGTTGATGCTTACAGTCGATAAACCTTTTTAAAACCCGTTACGAATACCAAGACATCAATAAAAGTATTCTGCGAGTACTTTGGTGATTTTGGAGTCCCAAGGCGGGCCTTCTGACAGCGGTACTTCATTTACCAGTGATATTTTTAGGAAATTTATGATCGTTAAGGGTGTGAAACATGTATTGAATGCTGTTGCCACTCCTAGAGCCAACGGGCATGTAGAGCGCTACACCAAAACAATAATAGACGCTCTTACTGCAAAGTGTGTAGACACGGCTGACAATAAATGGAACGACCACTTGTTAGATCTACAGTGGGGTGTGAACAATACTTTTAATAAAGGCATTTATCGCACTCCTGAGACGCTTTTCGGAACAAGATTATTAGGATCCAGTGAAAATACGATAGTCTCGGAATTAGGCGACGATTTAACAGATATTACCGATAAACAGGATATTACTCAAATTAGGGCCACCATTAGGGTCCCATATAAAATTGTCTCAACAAAAGGCCAAATAAATATAATTATAATAAGAAACGTAAGTCTCATGAGTATGCCATAGGTGACTTAGTTAGTGTAGAAAGGCAAGTACTCGCTATTAAGGACAGAGTAAAAAAAAAAAAAAAAAAACTTGTACCTAAATATCAGGGTCCCTATAGATAGAATAACAAAAGTCTACGATTGTGGTAGCTTTCAAATAGAAGACGCCCCTTTGACCAAAAGGGCAACAAACTGTACTTTGCTGTACTCGTAGTGGCGGTGGACAAAATAAAACCCTGGTTGAATTTTAACAAACCTCACGATATCTAAGTGAGAAAAGTGATAGTACTGACCCAGAATAAATTATTAAGGTCTCTCTGGTTATAAATATACAGCTATATGATGGTGGTCGATTTCTGCATAATCAATGGTAAGTTATTTTATAGAAGGTTTTAGTTTAAGAGTTATATTTTATTTAAAATTAAGATTTATATCTTTTATAGTAAGAAAATAAATATTTTTTACAATATTAATGACGTTAATACGAGGATATTTGATGATAAATGAAACTAATTATTGATAACATGAATAACATAACACGCCTAGTCTCCCCGAAGGGTTGGGCAGAGGTGTACCTATAGTACACCCAATTATTGATAATGTTTGTTTTATTAACTTGTATTTATTTTACAGGTAGTTTTTCTTTGTTGATATCGATATGTAAGTATGATTTTGTGGGGCCTGTTGCCAGAGGTATTCAGGACATTGGGGCCTGTTGCCACTGGTATTCAGGACATAATGGGGCCTGTTGCCAGAGGTATTCAGGACATATTGGGGCCTGTTGCCACTGGTATTCAGGACATAATGGGGCCTGTTGCCAGAGATATTCAGGACGTAGTGGTGGGGCCTGTTGCAACTGGTATTCAGGACGTACTGGGGTCTGTTGCCAGAGGTATTCAGGACATATTGGGGCCTGTTGCCACTGGTATTCAGGACATAATGGGGCCTGTTGCCAGGGGTATTCAGGACGTAATGGGGCCTGTTGCCAGAGGTATTCAGGACGTAGTGGGGCCTGTTACCGCTGGTATTCAGGACATAGTGGGACCTTTCCACTGGTATTCAAGAAATAGTGGGGCCTGTTGCTATTAGTATTAAGGATGTGAGGAGTCCTGTTGCTAATAGTATTCAGGACATTGATTTGAGAAAGATGCATTATAAAATAAAGAAGACATATGTGAGATTAAAAAAAAAAAAAAAAAAGATTACATTCCATTTTTAATATTCATGTAAAGTATATATGTAGCTACTATGTAAGATGTAAGAGAAGAATACTAAATAAGCAATGTGCGTACCTACAATAGAACTTAAATGATAAATTAAACATAAAACGAATTACGGTTAACGAATTATAAATTATGACATTACATTTTATCAATACTTTGTGTGTTTACTGTTTATTGACTTTTTATTTGTAATTTTTAAGGATTTGACATTATAATTAAAATTAGTAAACTTTGACATTTCATAAATAAAAAAAAAATAAAAAACAATTACTAGAACTTGACATTGTATAAAAATCGCCTATTTGCATTTCTAACTAATTTATTATTATATTAATTGTACTTCAATTTTAATATTTCTACACCGGCAACGGTAGTATATGTGAAGCTGTCTATTATTATTAAGATCTTAATATACCATATAAGTGATATAGTTTATAAGATTCCCAGTTATAGAACATCTTTTGCACACAAATTTCACAATTATCTCGGTCCTAGCCTTTACAACAAAGTAAGTAAAGATCTAATATTAAAGAATCTTGATAGGCAAACATGCAAAAAAAAAAACGAAAACACTAGACTACAACAGCACTGAAAATCTACTATAAACATTGGTATAAACAAGGCACATAAATAATAAAGCGCACATAATAACTGTACACGTGCAGAAACATACATTAAACATATACACATATACTATACTCATACCTAAACACAAAACAACAGACAATTCCAATCATGTAACTTAATTAATATAACTGTACATGTACTGATTTTTGCTTAGACAGTATGTAAATAATTCTAAACTATTGTGACTCGTAACTGGAACCTTGTGGGAATCCGTTATTCTTAGGTTGAGGAAGACTATCCGCTCGTGATACAGTTTTATACTAGTACGAGGGGATAGGGCGAATCAGTCCAAAGACAACCAATCCATTATTTTATTCCACCATTTTACATTCTCTAACTGTTCACCTGCCTAAGTTGTATTGTTAAAATAACTTTAAACGATTTTACTTTTTTATATACTCAGAAATAAATTATATTCTATTCTATTCTATAAGCTAAAGTAAAGATAAAACTTGTATTATGTACTAACTTTATTGTTGAATTAGTAATTTATTATTAACTATCAGTTTTAATGGTATTTTTGTTACCGTACGAGGACGTACGAGATTTTGGATGGCCGAATGTTAGCTATTTAAATACTTTTTAGGTAGTTTTAATATATTTACAGTATTTTTGAAATAACACAATTGTATTGGTAGAATTAACAAGTTATTTGATTTGTTTAAAATGCTCAAATGGCGCCACCGGATATTAAGATGTCAACTGACTATTTGAGTCTGTTAAAGAGGAGGGATTTTAAAAGTTACGTGGTAGCGCCATTTTAGCAAGGAGTAGTGATTGAACTGCGAAAGTGTAAGGATCTGTAATACCCATGTAAGTACCGAGACTTGTAATAATATATTATAAATGTATTGCCGTAATATTTGTGCTATTATTTTACCCAGTGTTTGAACCTAGTAACGAAATTATGCTTATTCGTACAAATGAACGCTTTTATTTCTCTTTTGCTCTGGCTAGTCCTACAAATGTTTGGACTTTCTACAATCAAAAGTTTTTAAACATCAACAGTTCCCGGAATATAAAAAAAATATATCTGCTAGAGGAATACCAAAGTCGACCAAAGATGAGATTATAAGCAAACTATTGAGCTTAATGCCAAATAACAGAAAAGGGTTTTGGTTAAACTTGCCGGTGTCAGAACACGTCACTAACATCGAATGGTTTTTTTTTTTGTAAAAGTGTTTATAATATACTGTTACCTACGCAATTATTGTACTGTAAGTACAACTGTTCAAAAATCTTAGAATAAGTATAACATTTTTGTGATTTTATAGTAATGTGTCTTTGATCTCAAATTGTGTTCACATGATTTAGTTTTAAAGTATTTTTTAATAAATAATTAATGCTAACTCTCTGCATTTAAAATAATGCTAATATATTAGCTAGTTTTGGTACTTTTTTCTTGAATTATTAACATAAAACTCCATAGGAGCATTTATAGTTGCAGATTTTATTACAAGACTGGTTATAATATTTCAGGAATAGGTACAGGAGTAGGTACCTATTGGCTCTAAGTATTGTTTAAAATAGTCTAAGTTTATTGTGCCTGTAATTTTGATAAGAAGTTTTGAACAATTAAAGTTTTGATTGTTGTAATTAAACATATTATTTTATTTATTACTCATTGCTACCATTTCAACAAGTACAAACACTCATTAACTCAGTCCGTTTCACTTCATATTAAACAAAAATAATAAATAAATAGATTTAGGTATAAAATATAGTAAGTTACTTACAAAAAACAAAACAAAAATGCTTTAGAAATTAAACGGTATTAACTTTAATTACATACTTTCAGAGCCTTGTACGAAAAAACCTGTACGTAATTCACTACATTTCAAGGTATGCTTAGATTTCTCAATAAATTATCTTTTAAATGATATATAATCAATAATACTATTTAGCTAACATCTTATTTTTTTTTACCTCAAAGTGACACGTAATTTCATACAAAATGTAGATATCGTATGTATGGAATACTTAGCATTAAAGCAGCAACTAGGGTACTTACTGCGGTTATTCTAAGCAATCAGTATAAATAGAGTTAACTCGTACTAGACATAATAGGAGTTTTCGTCAATAAAATATATTATAATAAATAAATAGCAATTATTAACTTGGAATCATGAAAGAACTCCATTCAAGCTACATATTGAAAAAATCAGACCTACTAAAACTTGTAAGTTAAAGTAGAAGTAAGTAAAAATTTAATCGAAAACTTTGACCGCCATTTTCTCAACTTTGAAATTTCCGACTTACTGCTCTTACCCTTACGGCGGCACGGCAGTATTTCTTCCCGTGGGTGTCGTAAAAGGCGACTAAGGGACTTACTAGATAATGGGCAGCAGTGTTTTCTATGCATTTTAACACCATACTGCGATCGCCAACCCTCCTGCCAAACGTGGTGATTATGGGAACCCTCCCCCCCCCCGTTGGGGGAGTCATATGTCCAGCAGTCGACATCTTTCAAATGATGATAAAATAAAAACCGGCCCAGTGTGTGTCGGACCACGCACAATGAAGGGTTCCGTAGATGGAATGAATTTATCCAAAAACAAACTTAACATTGTAGTTGAAAAACATTTTCTCCCATACATCGATATACGTCACGGTCTATTATAACGGAATATTCTCCAACTGCAAAATTTAAGTTGGTCGACTAGGATTACTCGTTAACTTGTAAAGCCTACTTAGCTGAGTTAGTTTTCTTTTTAATTTCATATACTACTGCCATGAATCCTTTCACATATCCAAACAACCATATTTACCTGACACTTGACACTCTTAACAAAAATTTGCGCAAACGGACCCTTGAATCGATACCTTCGAGGTGTGGCAAAAACCGGCCAAGTGCGTGTCGGACTCGCGTACGAAGGGTTGCGTACCATTATCCATAAAAACTGCAAAAAATCACGCTTGTTGTATGGGAGCCCCCTTAAATATTTATTTTATTTTGTTTTTTTTGTATTTTTTATTATAGCGGCAACAAAAATACATCATCTGTGAAAATTTTAAGTGTCTAACTATCACGGTTCATGAGATACAGCCTGATGACAGACGGACAGACAGACAGACAGCGGAGCCTTAGCAATAGGGTTGCCGTTTTACCCTTTGGGTACAGAACACTAACAAGTCTGATTCCGAAATAAATGAAAAAAAAAAAAATATCCGGATGGTCTGTTTGTCTGAATGTATGTTCCGGAGTGGCGCAAAAACGGCTGAACTAATTTGTACAAAATTTTGGCACACAGTTTATTACCTGAATTAACACTTAACTAACGCTAATCCCACTGTTACTTAAAAAAACCCGGTAGTACGCTCCCGTGGGACATTTTCCTTAATAATGCGAACATAAAACATGGTTCAAACAAGTTCACTATCATTGAAAAGCTACGTAATTTAAGAAAGTGGACATGTTATTCTCTACTTATTCTGTGGCAACTGTAAATTAAATGTTACTCACAGAATAATGAATCAGCGATGGATCCAAGCATGATTCCGTAGCATAGACACTTGCAGAGCATGTTGGCGCAGCAGCGGCTGCAGCAAGCACAGGGGTTCGGGATGGGGATGCAGCAGCAGTCATTGCCGCCGCCACCACCGATTATTATGTTGCGGAAACTGATGAGAACCAAATAAAACTTGAGGAACCTAACTGAGCAAAATATACCTTAGGTTTAAAGAATCTTTGTTTCTCATAAGAACATGATACAGTTCACTTACCTATATGAGATTTATCGTTTAACATAAATAATCATCGTCTAATGACGAAGCATGCAGATGTAGAATAAATAAAACTATAAACAACGTACAGACGCCAGCACATCAAGCTACTACAATATGTCAAATTTCTTCAAATAATTTTCAACTTTATCGTTAAAGCAAAGGTTTAAGGTTGATTGGGAAAATTTGACAGTTTCGGGTAGCTTGACCTGCTGGCGTCTGTACGAGATCAACCTCAAACAAAGCAAAAGTGTAGGTAGTTACATATTAAACAAGTTATCTAATACAGCTGGCCAATTTAACATAAGTACTGATTAATCACTTTGTGAGGAACATAACCAATGATTAAGAAACGAACTACTTTGTGAATGTGTTAGGTATTTAGAGGTATGAGGAGCAGGGTATAAAGTTCACTCATCGTCTATATAAGAGATAACTATAGCTATAAGAGCAGTGGTGGCCCAGTGGTAACGGCCCCGACTTACGAGTTGTAGGTCGTAGGTTCGAACCCAGACAGGCGCTTTACTTTGTGTAAATTATTTAACCACCACTACTCTCATAACGGTGAAGGAAAACATCGTGAGGAAACCGGCATGTCCTAGAACCATAAAATTCGAAGACATGTGACATCTACCAACCCGCACTGGGCCCGTGTGGTAGATTACAGCCCACTCCCTCTCGAAGAGAGGAGGCCTGTGTCCCAGCAGTGGGAACATTATAGGTTGATTATGCTATGATGCATCGTCTATAGAAAAGGGAGGATCCTCCGACCAGACGGGTGTTGTGTCTGGTGGGCAACTGCCCGGCGGTTGCTATGTTATATATATATATATGATATATGCTAGTTGTGCGGTAAAATTTGCCTGTGTGCCAAGGCCACGATATCCCTTTCGGACAAACTCGCAACCCTGGCAGATATTGGCCCTAGCGGACCCCGTCAGTTGGTGCTGACAACTCTTTGAGGCGCGCGTGGAATACGACGCGCCGTCGACCCGGGCCTGGTCGTTATCGGATGGTGAGCTACCCATCGCTCACCGTCCGCAGGCCCACGCCTACGGTGGCCGGAAATCGGCTTGCGACTCCCGACGCCCGGGGCGTCTCCTGCGGCGACTAGGGGCGCGAGGGCGCGAACCTTGCCTCTCCCTCACGCGTTCCGCCTCCTACTTCGCAAGCATTACTAATTCGCAGAAGGAGGTGACGGCCTCCCATGCACTCTCGCTCCGAACCATGGCCTGAACCAGGGCCGGACGCGAGAGATCGCCGCCGCCGATCGCCTCCGTGAGGACACGGCGGTGCTCCGCCCAAGCTGGGCAGACCTCCACCGTATGCTCCACCGTGTCCTCCGGGCGATCCACACAGTGGTGACACCCGGGCGTTTCCTCCCGCTTTATCCTGAACAGGAACCTCCCAAAACAACCATGTCCGGTGAGGACCTGTGTCAGGCGGAAGGTGAGGACGCCGTGGCGCCTCTCTAGCCACTCCTCAAAGAGGGGACTTATCGCCACAATTGTGGCGTGCCCAGCACCTTACCTAACCATAAGGTTCATAACCTAACTTATGTGGTACTCTGCCTTCCATGAGTATAATTATGTCAAATACCTACTATCCTCATATATATCTCTAAACTTACCTAATGTTTTCTTCCTTTCGTATAATATATTTATATTTATAATATATTTTATCCATTTTTTTTGTATCTGATCTGCCTCATTATTAAAATAAATAAATATGCCAGCAGCTAAATAACTGTGCAGATCAAAATAAAGTAGACTTTTCTTAATTCTAAATAGGCATATCAGTCGCGTTAAATAGGAGAAACATAAAAATCCAATGATGCAACAATCACATAAACTAATCACTCAAAGTGAATCACCTGTTTGGGTTCGAACCCGCGACCGTGGGTTATACCACTGGGCCACCACTGCTCTCACTGCAACAATATTGCATTCAAAATCAAAAAGTTTAAACAACGACGGTAGTAATGAAGAAAATTCATTATTAATTTAGTTGCAGTTTACGTTGTACAAGTGCGACGAAGTTTAAAAGATCAGCAGTACGGCTTGTTGGGCAACTTTGTTCATAAAAACTAAAGAGCTAACTCCCACGTGGCTAGGGTTACCATTTGACAGGCATTCGCCGCATTTGACAGGCATTTTAAGGTTTAGACAAGCGTGCGGCCGGCATTGATCTGAGACAGGCATTTTTAAATTTCGCGCCCGAGCGCGCGAAATTTGAATGACCTGCCAGTTTGTGTTCTCTATTTTGGCACACAATGCGAACGTAGAACGTACGTTTTCTCTCGTCAACGCTCAGTGGAGTAAAGAAAGAAATCGGCTGACAATTGAATCAGTAAAAGCAATATTGATTACTCAGGAAAATTACAAAACTGTATCTTGTGACGATTTTTACGTTTATGTTTTAGAAAAGAAAGAACTATTAAAAAAAATAATGTTCTCTGACAAATATCAGTAATAAATATCCCTCTTCATTATTATCTGTTGGCTTTTACTTATTACCTACAGCGTTTTGCTTTAGACAGGCGTTTTTCTGAAAATTCAGGCATTTTAGGTACCATAGACAGGCATCCCTCTATTTACATATGGTAACCCTACGCGTGGCTATCATGAAACCTCGGTAAATGAAACATAAAATTCTGTACGGTCACATCTTATAAGGAACTCGCAACAAAGGAAATAAGACCCCCTGCATGTAACAGCTAGTAAACTATATCTATATATTCAGCTCAATGTTTTTCCTTTGTTGTAGATGCATTTCGTCGGCTTTCAGTGAGCAATCGAGTTGTACCTACATCCTTTGAAGTAAAGCGCATTTGTGCTTAAGTATAACTTTACCATCTCCATTCTTATGTTAAAGCATTTGAGTATCTTTTTTGTGGATTGTGTTGATTTTGCTGCATATGCATCTGCAACATCTGGATGTTTTACCGATCTTATATAGAAAAACACACAACATTTTAGAAAATGGTGCCAGCAGTTAGTCTTGCAATCTGAATACGGCGGGTTAATCTAACCCACCTAGGGTTAGGTTGACACGCCGTATTATAATTATATCGTATACGGTTTGGTTGTATTTTGTCTACGGTACAAAATTGAATTTATTATCACTCTAAGGTCATTCTTGCAGTCAGAGAGGCTTTGATGGTCTGGCCAGTGGCCACATCTAAGTATGGTTTAGTTTACGCCACCATATTTAAAAAGAGATGCTGCTAATAAATATAATCTTTCGATAAGCCATTCGTTGATCTAGAAACATTGCAAGAGTATCCTTAACATCACCAGCTAAAAAGTCGATAAGATGCTTGCTATAAAAATTGCTATTTTATCGGCCGCTCCATGATGCACCACTGAGCTTAACAGCCTTCCTGATAGCCTTCAGCAACTAAGTGTTATTTTTATCATCTGAGATTCCTCGTAAAACGATTACACGAAGCACCTATGGAAGGTAATGGTTGCTAAAGCAGAGCATCGGTTTTAAGGCACAAGCGATACTTTCTCAAACTAACGTTTAGACTAATTCCTCTTATAACCGTCAGGAACTATTTAATTAAAACTTCTGCCGGCAATTTCGTCCGCATGAAATTTCTTGTTTTAATATAAAATATATAATAAATAATATCATAGTACATTCAACAATATTGCAGCTTCCCATTGGTGAAAGAATTTTCGGAATTGGATCAGTAGTTCTGAAGATTAGCCCATAAATAAAAACTAACAAATACCTCTTTATAATATTAGTATAGATATTATGTCGTCGTAAAAAGTAGTGCCTATGGCAGAAAGGCTACGAAGTAGCCGGTGGTTGTGTGGTATGAACGTGTGCTCTTCATTCTTTCGCATCCCACGGTGGGATGCGGAAGAATGAAGAGCATGTCACACGAAAGGTATATGAATGCGAATGGATATAATAAAAGAGGCACACTAAAGGTGGACGGATTGTGTGCAAGAGGATACGGCTAACAATGAAGTGAACTGAGAGTCGACGTTTATGGAGATATATGAAAGAAAAAACGGAACGAAGGAGGATCTTGAGGCATTACTAGTACTACAAAGATTATCCTGTATTCGGATTGCTGAGAACATAGGCTTGAACTGGGAACAACCAACTAAAGTGAACCGAAACACAGTTTGAATCGGAATCGGAATGATTTTGAAGTATATTGCTAATCCATTGCTTCTTATGGTAGAAAAAAATGTCTGCTCGACAACGTAAATTACGCAATGAATGTTGTTGAACTGTCAATTCGAAACCGATTCCTACTGATTGTGTGTTACGCAATTAGCCCTCAGGTGTTACGTTCATGGTCTTACTGATTTAATGATAGATTTAGGCAACAGACGAGGGCAAATAGACACACAGCCAAAACCTTCTAATGTCTCGTTTTAGAGAAGAAAAAGTTTTCTTTCAGAAAACCACACAGCCTGTAAACGAGAAAAATAAAGTAAATAGTAAATATACAAACCACATCTTCGTCTACAGCTTCTTCTAAGCAAAAATAATGTTAAACGAGGCAGCAGTCCCATACTATCTAAAGCAAACACACGTAGCACTGATTGTTGAATGAGAAAAAAACATCTTAAGCTTAAGAAACTGTAAAAAGAAACTATAAATTAATTAAATATTAGGAAACTTTTGACACATTTTGCTTTTTATCTATTGATTTCACTATTGGTTTATTTATTACATTGTCAAATTGTAAGAACACAGTGTATTGGAATTGTTAGGATTTTTGAAAAATGTCTAGGCGTCACGAGCGTACGAGGAGGTCTACGAGTACTCCGAACTCCGAAGCGATAATCCGAAGTATCGACCGACTGTTCAGCCATTTCATGACTTCCAAAGTTCCCTTTTTTGACTTGGAGTTTTTGACCTTACCCGACTTCAAGAAAAAATTTTACTTTGACTTATTATGGGTTCAGTATACGCAACGAGCCTACAACGTCCTGCGTATTCCGTATAATAATGCTTTCAGAATGCTGTTGGGGTTGCCGCGGCATTGTAGTGCGTCGCAAATGTTCGCCAACGCGCGCGTGGATGGTTTCCACGCTATAGTGCGTAAGAAAGTTGCGTCATTATTTCAAAGACTGCGCGGTAGCACCAACAGCATTTTGCAAATGATTGCATCCCGACAGGCCTGTCCCATACAGGCGCACTGGGTGGGTATAGTTACGGGGAAATTGTAAAATATTGTTAACTTTATTATATTATGTACCTACTAACATAGATCTTAAGAAAATTGTTACTAACACTTTATGGATTCTGTCCGAAATAAATAAATAATCATAATAATTATCTCTTTGACCGTCGTTTTTTTTTCGCCTTAGTCAGCCTTAGTTAGCCGTAGTCAGGAAACGGGCAAACATTCGGCCGATACTTCGGATTTATCTTCTGAGTAGACCCTCTGGAGTGGAGACCGCGTATTGGCAAGCGTAGTGTGGGACGCTTCCCAGCTAGATAGACCGACAACTTTAAAAAGGCGGGTGGGACAGACCAGATGCTGAAGACGGAGGACAAGGTGTTGTGACGCAGCCTGGAAGAGTCCTATGTCCTGCAATAGGCTGAGTTGATTGATTCTAATTAAAGGTGAATATTTATTTGTAATTAAATATTCTAAACTTAAATATTTTACGTGTCGTGATGGCCCAGTGGTTAAGGCCTCTAATGCACGAAGTTGTGGTTTCAAATACTTCGTCGTTAGAAATCCTTGGCGTGAGAGATAATGGTCGCTAAACCGCTTCTATCTGGACTGATCGTGATTCCTGAAGGCTCATATAGTGCAGTACAGACTTTGGTGGTCCAATTTGTGAGTGGATAATCGGACGGCCGGTCGTCGTGCAACGCCAGCCACGTGCCACATCAGGACAAGATTCCCTCGAGAAGCCACAGGAGGCTAGCCAGGTGAGTGACGCACTTTATACTTGGAAGGTCTAACGGTCTCCTCGCGAGCAAGCACAGTTCATCATATTCAACTAAAATACGTACTTCGAAAACTGAGCTTGCCCTCCAATGTACCACCATCGGCTCGGTACATTTTTTGGTCACGGACTTTTCAATTCATATACTTCATATCATAACTAACATAGGTGAAGGAAAACTTCGTGAGGAAACCTGCATAGCTATTCACAACCGTTCGATACGCTTCCGTGCCGAATCAAACATCAATCAATGTTATCAAAGGAGTCCTCTGAAGGCTTTTGACAAATCCAAAACTTGAAAATTTTGTAAGTTTAATTCAAATAGCCGACCGCCATTCTTCCGAAAGCTATTTCCTGCTAATACTGCCCTCGACTGCCCTCGGCAAGGCAAATCAGTAATTGAAAATATGTTATTTTTGATACGGCAGCCTGTTGAATGGTTGTGAATAGCTTTGCTGCAGGGTAATTATGTAACACGCTAACAATAGCAATGTGTACAATTTTGACAATTCAATAACATTCATTGCGTTATTTACGTTGTGGAACAGACGAATTTTTCAAATATATTTTATTTTATTTCATTCTATTCGGGAAACTTACAGCTAACTTATAGTTACCGTGTTCTTATACAATATGTAATTGAAGACCATTTATCCACTGATATGAAGCTATAGAGGTATGAGGAACAGGGTGTAAGATTCACTCATCCTCCATAGAAAAGCCTTCAACCAGACGAGTGTTGTGTCTGGTGGGCAACTGCCCGATGGTTGTTGTCGGGACGTTGTATAATAATGCTATGCTAGTTGCACGGTAAACCTTGTTTGCGCAATGCAGGATTTTGCGTGACGTCAGTGTCATGCGTAGTTCGCATGTGGCCATGGTCAAATGACCATGGCCACATGCGATCATCTATTTTCTTAAATAACTATAAAAGTATTTGTTTTAAAGTTATTTAATAAAAAAATATATCTGAAATCCTTACAACAAGGCAATAAGGCTCTCTCATTCGATATGTCACACGGTACCGTTAGCAAAACTTATTTTTTTTATTTTCTAATCATTTTTGGAGGGTATTCAAAATTGACCCCCATATTCAAAATTAATTTGTTTACGTTACACGTCCGTGTTCGAGTCACAGAAATTCATATGTGTATCAAGTTTCAACTTAATCGGTCCAGTAGATTCGAAACAATTAGCTGTGACAGATGGACAGACAGACAGACAGACAAACACAAAAGTGATTTAAGATCACTAAGAAAAACTTTTTTTAAATCATAATTTTGAATATTGGCTCGATTCACAATTCTAGCGAATTCACAAAGTTGTTAAAAGATTTTTTTATGGCATGTGGCACATCATTAGCAAGAGGATAGACTGGAGCATTAATGAGGGAGTTGGAAGATCCCGGTCGCTTTTGGTTTTTTTTTGTAGCCATATAAACAGCTGTAACATGTACAGCTTTAATTTAAGTTTTAACTTTGCGAGTCAATTAAAAAAAAACTAGGTGACTAATGTCACTAATTTTGTATTTAAAAGTACTCTTAAACAATACACATCGAAAGAAAATTAAAATTCAGAGTCTACACCTTATATTTTTTTTTTTAAATTTGTATTTGAATGTAAAATTTGGGTCTTTTTTTAGTAAAACAATAAAAAGTCGATAAAAAAAATCCACAGGGCATGAGGGGTGTTAAGGGGTCTGAAAGGCTAGCAGGTGACCCCTTCAGTCGACCATTTCAATTTGGCACACGATGCACCAAACAGCCTGTATATCGATGACCAAAATATTGTTTATACTCTATATTTTAAAATTAAGGTTGTTTCAGAAATAAAAATGTTATGTAACTGGCATTTTTTTATTGTTTTCAATTACAACACAGACCTACATTTATGAGGTTGTAGCGCAGAAAGTTAAATTAAAAGTTGATCTTGTCTGTGCAATAACGTCGTAAAGGCCGGACTAAACAAAACATCAACACTCTTTTATAAAAAAATTGCACTTACAATTAACTTTTTCAGTGGGTAAAAATTATCAACATTATTAATAAATGGCTTGTAAAAATCTACCAAAAAAATTAATAATTTCTTACATTTCATTACCCGTAATCAGACTTTTATGAGGAACTAACAGGCTAGAAATAAAATTTGTGGAAAAACAATCAAAGCTTATTTTTACCATAACGTCATGCATGTAGTTTAAGTACTGTATGCATGTGTATGTTAAAAAAAAACCTTAGATAGAATAATTTAAACTAGTACAGTTAGGCTCTTGTGACATTCTTGCTCCAAAATTGTATGAAACATTTGTCATAATTACCTATGACGTTGTTGCACTAGCGCTTACAAAAACCCGCCAAAACCACAACGACATTTACGCCCTCAGTGAGTCATTTTAAGAGTTACATTTATGATATTGTTGCACTGGATGTAGACGCATATTTGACATCATTTGTGATCAAAAACTCAAAACCAATTTTAGCATTTATGACGTTATTGCACCCGGTGTGCGATATGCAGAAACCTCCAAACACATTTTTTATTTATTTACATAATGTTTTTGATTACCTATCATGAAATTGGGGGCAATCGCAAATTATAATGACCGATATCTAATTTGACTGTTAGATAATTTTGATCTGTTTGAAAGCGGTACGTACTTACAGTTACTAAGTTTACAATCTAGTATTTTTCAGATTTCCTTACAGAATTGTCGGTAACATTACAAGAAAAAAATATGAAACCATTGACAATACTTTCCTGTGCCCATGGAATTAGTAAGTATTTGGCTGTGGTTAAAACTAGATGTAAAACACAGCCATACGTGGGTCTGAACGGTCAGACCCTATCATGCATGTATGGGTTAGACCGATCCAGCTTAGTCTGTTCAGATATGGTTGAGATTGATCTCTCCTTATGCATGGTAGGCACCTTTACTTTCCAGTTAGGATTCGAACAAAGCTTTATCAGCCCCGTGTTTCACAACCTTGATGTTGTAGAACCAAAACAGATTTAAGTCTTATGTGTAGACTAGATGATTATGATTATTATTTTTGTTTATACAACATTAGTTTTTGTTTATACTAAATCCGAAAAGGGGTCATTGTACTCGTCATTTTGAAAAAAAAATTCTATGGGACAAACCTAGAAATCGCGAAAAAAAAGTCAGCTGTTCCATAAATTTGTGTTCACTTAAATCGACAAAATGTATGGAACAGCTGATTTTCGTCTGCCTCCGACTGCATGAGATTGTTTATTGTATCTATATATATAAAAGAGAAGTCCACTCACTGACCACTCATATATATAAAAGAGAAGTCCACTCACTGACCACTCATCACGAAATCTCGGAAACTACTGGGCCGTGAGGTCTAAAATTTGGCACAAGCACTCTCTATGGGGTGCAAGCGCGCACTAAGAAAGGATTTTTATAAATTCTCACGTTAAGCGGTTGAAAAGGGGTGACAAAGTTTGTATGAAACTCCTATGTTTTTAAAGTTAGAGACATGAATGTTGGCCTGATTGTTCCTTTAGACTTCTAGGTGCTCACTAAGAAAGGATTTTACGAAATTCGGCGCTTAAGGGTGAAAATAAGGGTTTTTAATGTTTGTATGAAAAATGTACCAAATGCAGTTAAGATCCAAATTGAATCTTACGGCAACGAGTTATTGCATACTTTACATTGAAATTAGAATTCGGAGGCCGATAAAGATCTAAATTGAATTTTACGACAACGCGTTAATGCATATTTTACATTGAAATAAGATTTTTTGGAAGTTTCTTGAGGTTTATATTTAGTTTTTTTTCTAGGTGGCCAGTATGTTTCAGTGCAGGCGTGATAACGTTCTAAAGTTTTTATGCCAGTTCTAGGTGGCCAGTATTTTTCAGTATGCAGGCATCTGCTAAAAGATAATGAAATGAGGTTCTAATTGGTATTCAGGTAATTTGAACGTTGCATTTATAGCATTAAAGTCGAGAATGCCAAGGGGAAAACTTCACAATGTTTAACCTTAATCGCGGCTTGCAAGCCGATCGTATCAAAAAAAGAAGTCATGTATCAATCACAGAATACAAACCTAAGCGATACACGTTCAAGCTATAGTTACCGAAATTTCTGTTCTGCGATATTTTGTTATTACTTACTACTAATTTGCTTTGAAACATTTTTCATCGTCGTTGTTTGGTTTTCGTTTTGGTTTGTTTCGCTTCCTAATTTTAAATTGGAGGATAATAAATGTGTTTTTACCTATTGCCGGGTTGGAATTTTGTTATTTATATTTCTTTGCGAATTACTTATTGTGTAGGTATTTCACACTGTGGTATTACTATAATAGTTTTTAGTATTAGGCGTTCTTACGAGAAAAAAGTGTCCTTGAAAGTGTCCTACGTTCGTATTTTAATTTTATTGCTTAGTATCTTTGGTTTAGGCTGGTGTTGTAAGGGTTGGAAAAAGGCGGGAGAACTATTCCCATTTTAAATGGATGTCAGCACCAACTGACGGGGTCCGAAAGGGCCAATGCCTGCCAGGGTTATGAGCCTGTCCGAAAGGGATATCGTGGCCCTGGCTCACACAGGCATTTCAAGAAACACGGGTGGGTTTTAGTCAGTAAAAGTCTGACACACATCAATATGACCTTCATTAAAATTTCCTGAGAATCAGATTATTTTTACTCCCTGTTGTGCGTCCCCAAAACCAGCAATAAATATACCATCTTGAAACACCTGGAACTCAAATGGGAATAGTTCTCCCGCTACCATGAGTTCACAGGTGGTTCCGTAGGTGCCATTACAAGACATTTCAGCGACGTATTCACGCTTTGAACCATAAACAGATCTTCCTGACCGATCCTGGGTGAAAGGTTGGAATATTTCCCAGTTTTTAGACACGTGGCGCACAATGCTGTCTCGAATTTGAGAAGACAATGACATGGCCACGTTACTGTTACCAAATAGGTGAGATGAAAATAAGCATGCGCCATCGCCAGGGATATTTACTATTTGGCAAAGAATTTGCATGCCACAATTGTGGCGATAAGTCCCCTCTATGAGGAGTGGCTAGAGAGGCGCTACGGCTTCCTCACCTTCCGCCTGACGGACGTCCTCACCGGACACGGTTGTTTCAGGAGGTTTCTATTCAGAATAAAGCGGGAGGAAACCCCCGGGTGTCACCACTGTGTGGATCGCCCGGAGGACACGGTGGAGAATACGGTTGAGGTCTGCCCTGCTTGGGTGGAGCACCGCCATGTCCTCACGGAGGCGATCGGCGGCGGCGATCCCTCGCATCTGGCCCTGGTTCAGGCCATGGTTCGGAGCGAGAGTGCACGGGAGGCCGTCACCTCCTTCTGCAAAGCATTAATGCATGCGAAGGAGGAGGCGGAACGCGTGAGGGTGAGGCAGGGTTCGCGCCCTCACGCCCTTAGTCACCGCAGGAGACGCCCCGGGCGTCGTGAATCGCAGGCTTGCGGACGGTGAGCGATGGGTAGCTCGCCGTCCGATAAGGACCAGGCCCGGGTCGACGGCGCGTTGTGTTCCACGCGCGCCTCAAAGAGATGTCAGCACCAATTGACGGGGTCTGAAAGGGCTAATGCCTGCCAGGGTTTGCCTGTCCGAAAAGGATATCGTGGCCCTGGCACACAGGCATTTGAAAGAACACGGGTGGGTTTTAGTCAGTAACAGTCTGACACGCCCTCCCCGCTCCGGCCAGAGCGGGAGAAGTTATTAGATAATTTACCACCCAAAAAAAGAAAAAATGGCAGCGGCAGAACTATTCTCATTTGAGTTCCAGGTGTTTCAGGATGGTATTTTTATTGCTGCTTTTGGGGAAGCACGGCAGGGAGTCAAAATAATCCGATTCTCAGGAAACTTTATTGAAGGTCATTTTGATGTTTTAATTCCGTTAGCTAATTTAAATAATAAAAAAACCGGCCAAGTGCGAGTCGGACTCGCCCACGAAGGGTTCCGTACCATTATCTATAAAAATGGCAAAAAAATCACGTATGTTGTATGGGAGCCCCCCTTAAATATTTGGTTTATTTTAATTTAATTATTTATTTTTAAAGTGAATATATAACTTAATATTCTGTGAATATTTCAAGCGTCTACCTGTTGCCGTTATCAATATCTAGCAAAAACGAGCAAAAAATTACGTTTGTTGTATGGGAGCCCCCTTAAATATTTTTTTTTATTCTGTTTTTAGTATTAGTTGTTATACCGGCAACAGAAATACATCATCTGTGAAAATTTCAACTGTCTAACTATCACGGTTCATGAGATACAGCCTGGTGACAGACGGACAAACGGCGGAGCCTTAGTAATAGGATTCCCGTTTTACCTTTTGGGTACGGAACTCTAAAAATATCTTTTGACCCCTCACGCCGGCAAAATTGAAGAATCACCGACCATCACCGACTCAGCGGTAAATGTGCAGTTGAATTCACAATCCCAGCCCCAATTCACTGCTATTGATTTTGTCGAGAAGTCGCTTGCCTATACGAGTAGTGAGCAAACGGAATGCGAGTCATTTTTTTTTTAAGGATATTGCTAAACCGTTGCTTTATCTACTTATATTAATATTTTATAGTTTGTGAGGTTGTAGGGTAATCTCTGGATCTACTGAACCGATTTTGAAAAATCTTTTACCCATTGAAAGCCACGTTATTATTTTGTGAGTGTCATAACATAAGGCCATAATTTAATCCGAAAAATGAAAAGACGGTAAAATGTTTACCGCCCAACGAAGTGGGCACGGGTCAGCTATTTAATTTATATATCTAAATCTTGTTTCCATCGTTTTTTGAGTTCACTTTTTACGCAGTCGGGTTTTTTTATATTTTTTTTTATTTTACACTTTTTAGTTAGGATTATATGACAGTTAAATAGGATAATTACTCAATTACGATCGGGTGATAACGGCCTACTTACTCACTCACTCCAACAGTTCAGGATATTTTTTTTGTCATTTCTCATTTAAATTACATTTAAACATGTATATATTTTTGTAATCACTTATTAAAACTCTTCATTTTAATAGACTTGATAGGATTGGGAGATGTTTTTTTAGAAAACACAGCTTGTGGCGCCAACATTCCGTCATTATATCTTTGTTTTTTTTATGACATTTGTTTTTTTTTAATATAAATTTTTAATTCTTTAATGCTCAAGTGTCTCAAGTGACACTTGAGCATTAAAGACGAATCTAACGACATATCATTCATCAAAATCGGTTTAGCCTTTTAGTAGTTACGAGGGAACACAGGGACGGACATACATACATACAGATCAAACACATAAAACCCTTGTTATTTTGCTTCGCCGTGATCGGGTAAAAAGACAATGAATAGGGAGCTTTCAATTAAAATTGTTTTATTAATAGAAGCTATAATCCACTGCAGGCTAGTAAGCCTCGTAAACTAGGTACAATAAAGCAACCAGAAATAAAAAAAGTACAACAAATTAAAAGTATGTCTAAAAGTAACTACAAAACTTAAAGTATGTTTAAAAGAAACTACAAAAGTATGTTTAAAAGTAACTTCAAAACATCTTAAATAAAATAAGAATAAAGTAATATTTAAGTCCAAAATACTTGTATAATTTAAAGTAACTCAGGTTGTTACAATCTGGAGTGAATAATTCCTATTTTCAGCCTTTAGTTTCGTTAAAAGACTGATTAAATCCAAGCCGCTTATCGGTATGACCAGTTTTTTTACTCTTCTGGTGCTGGGGCTACTCTTAGGCTGCTCATTGACAATCGATGGTTCGGGGGTTGGTTCATGAGTTTCATCTATAATCTCAGTCTCGTCTTCAGTGGTACTGGCATTGGTACTAGAACTACTGTTAGTTTCAGGGCTATTCTCTGTAATTTCAGTAACTGCATCATTTGTAGGTGCATCTACAGTAGTTTTTACTGAAGATTCTGTTCCGTTGAATGATTCTGAATCAGGAAAAGTTGGATGATAATGCATTGCAGTTCCATAGCCAGTATTATTAAAACGTAGATACTCGCGAATTACTCTCGGATCCACGTCATCAGGTATAGAAGTTATTCTTTCGGGTTCTTGTGGTGACCTTCTTAGTGCATCGTCTTCTTCCGTTTCATCATATACTGGCTCCTCCGCGGCATTTCCTTGTCTTTTACTGTAAGGCCAGCGAGGACTGCCAGGATAAATATAATGGCCCTTTACTGTAAACACATAAAAGGTTCGATCAAAATACTTCTCGGGAATGAGGTCGTTACTTTCTATTTGGCGAATGAGGAAAGATTGACGAGCAATTTAAATTAGAATGAAAGTAGCAGAGATTGTGGGTTCAAACGTGCGGGCTAAGAGTGCGCCACGAGATTTAACATGTAACGCATGCACTTTTCAAATCCATGATACGACACACACAACAGCCCTTATGGATTTGGAAACAATGCTCCTATATTTTATATATAATAACTGATATGCAAGCAATAAGTATAATTTAAGTATCAACACAACGTTAAAAATTAGCTTTTTTTTTTTTGCATAATCTGTTTCCACAGACAAACCGTATTAACCGTCTTTAATTATAAGACTGCTGTGAACTTTTATAAATAAAGAAACATGACAGCCTGTAGAATCTTAGGACTACTCGTAGAACAAAATAACAAAGCCATACTATATTTGAATTTAGTCTTCATATCGACGAAGCAGTAGTTGTATCCGAGACCGATGCCCATTCCCAAAGTCAATGTAATGGTGAGCATCAAACAACAAATCAAACCAGTACACGTTACATATAGTGATATCCTGAAAATGAAGAATAAATCTTTATGAAATCTAGGATATGTTAAGCCGGGTCCGCTGCGCCATGATTTCGTGTTTTAGAAACATGAACACCTAACATTGTTAGCTATTCGATTTGGGGGCGTGGCCTAAATATAAAACAAATTTTTAACAGAATGGTTGCCGTGGCAAACGGATAAGGGGGGGGCCTGAAGTGACTCATTTTGTGTTAGTGCTCTCCAGACGGAGACTATTTTTTCATCGTCATTTTTTAAGTTATAATGTCCATGATAAGTATCTCTTCAAAATAGCTATCTGAAAATCTTTTTTTTATACCGAACTTATCATCAATTTTCAGTTCTTGATAAAATTTCATATTGAACGAACGTGAGTGACCGGACATGGAATCTATTTCTTCTTTGTAGAACTAAATCTACTATTGCTACAACAGCAGACACGTCTTCATCGTCGGAACTCATTTTTAAAAGATAATTTCTTTACATAAACATATATTGCTTCAAACAAAAACACTCTTCACGCAGCGGACCAAAGAATATACTACTCTTGCAGCGGATTGACTGTTTACCTAACATGTTTGGCAAACATGTTTTGTGAAGTATATTGATGCAGTGGACCCGCCTTTACAATAGCAGCTGCTGCCATTCACTATGAATGCCGTTATTAATAAAAACCTGCCAAGTGCGCGGACCAAGCACAATGAATGGACCAATTTACCCCAAGAACAAACTTAACATTGTAGTTGAATAACATGATCTCTCATACATTCCAACTGCAAATATAAGTTGGTCGACTATTAAGGCTTCTACGTACCGGGGCGACTTGTCGCGCGATGCGACGCGACACAAAGGCACCGCTCGTCCCGCGACACGCGGGGCCTTTGTGCCGTGTCGCGTCGCGCGACAAGTCGCGCTGGTATGTAGAAGCCTTTACTCGTTAACTTGTAAAGCCTTTTCCTTTTAACTTCGTTAAGTATATACTACTGCCGTAATTTTTTTCACTGATCGAAAAACAACCATTAAGCTGACACTTGACTAAGAAAATTTGCACTTTAAAGCTTGATATTACTGCAAACGGATCCCTGAATTTAAAATGATTTTCACAGACCCGCAATAATTTTGAACGGCTTTTCCAACTAAACCCAACACCGTGCAATAGATGGGAAAAAAAAATATCATCCCCACTTTACATGCAAGAGAGGTAGGTACCTATCCTACAAAAAAAAAACATGCGGGGCAGTCTTTGGGGACTGCCGATAGAATTGAAAACAGTATACATATAGCTCATGGAAAGCGTTCGGTGACGATGCCGCGAGTTCCATGATTTTTGTTCACCTAAAAAGTGATCAACGCGCCTAAAGAAGTTATCACTTCAAAAATATTAAGATTATTTTTATTTTACCACTTAATTATTACCACTTGTCGGCGAGATTAATAAGTATAGAAAGAAAGAAAGAAAAAACCATTTATTGGGACTCGCACAGATCACAAATTAAATAAAACACACCCATAGAAACAAAAAGAACAAAACCAAAAATAAAACAAAGTACCTATACAAAAAGAAAATAAAAACTAAGTCCTGTACGAGGCCAAAAAGCCCGTATCTCAGCATGATGCTGCGGCACTTAAAAATAAGTGTCACAGCGCTGGTATTCTGATAGGGCCCGCTGTGATGTCACGGATAGATAAGGAAATAAATAAAATAAAAATAGATGAGTGAAATAACATAATAAAAATAAACATAAGATAATTATAAATAAAATTATTGTAATAGAAAACGTACACCGCGTGTGAGAACCTGACGTAACATCAGTTACTTGTCAGACGGTCAGCGCCTTTTGTGTCTGTGGTATACCCAATAATACCCATGCCAAATTACAGCTTTCTAGTACTAAGACCCGTATTTATAGAACTTTACTCAGTACTCAAGTATTACTTAAGACTAGATTCAAGCCATTGGATTGGTTGAATTTATTCTTAAGTAATGCTTGAGTACTGAGTACAGTTCTATAAATACGAGCCTTAGAGTCTCTGAGCTAAGCCGTGGACAGACAGACAGACTGACATGGCGAAACTATACCTATGGGTTCCTTGTTGACTACGGAACCCTAAAAACGACATCTTCTTTCTACATTTTCTTAAAATATCCTGGTAAGATTGGTCTTCTCTCATATTAGCACAAACGTTACGAGGATACTTTATGCCGTGGCAACAATAGGTACGTATATTTGCCAGTCAGAATGGTGATAGTGGGATGTACTGCCCACTGCCCAGGATGCACCAGACGGACATTTATGTATGTAAGTAGGTATCACTTCTCGGGACGGTTATGTAAAGCGCATGGATACCAGTAGACTACCTGAAACCGCTTTCTACTCAAAGCTCACCGTAGTAAAGCTTTCTTACTCTCCATATTTACTCATCTACGCGGCAGAAACCTGGTGTCTCTACAGAGGTGATATTAAAAGCTATGTCTTCGGTCTAACCTTCGCATAAAATGCCAGGATCGTGTAACCAACTCGAACGTGCTAAAGGCGTACTGGAATGAAAGCCATGGAGGTGATTTTGATAAAGATCCAACTGAGATGGTGTCGTCACGTACAGTCTTTGGATACCAGTAGACTAGGTAAAACCTGCGCTACAAAGACATCCTCAAACGTCACCTTACGACCGGTGGCATACACGTTGATGGGCTGGAGCTTGTTCGAAACCGCGAATGGTGGCGCATTTCGATCCACGAAGTAACTGAAAGCTTTGGAACAAATCGTCGTGAAGACCTAGACAAGAAGCGCCGTATACGCAAAAGTCACCCAATGCTTTCCTATACCTTCACATACAACGATGCTGATCAGCTCTTCAGTACACGGTGTCACCGGGTTTTTAAGACCAAATTTGGTTTTGCTATATAGTCATCAGAGCTGAATGGGCCGGCCATATTAGCCGTAGAACCGATGACCGTTGGGGTAGACAAGTTCTTGAGTGGAGACCGCGAATCAGCAAACGTAAGATTGGACGCCCTCAGGTTGGTGGAGCGACGATCTTCGCAGGGCGGTTGGTGGCAGCTAGATGAGAGTAGCCGAGAATCGAGCTGAATGGCGTGCAATTGGAGAGGCCAATGTCCAGCAGTGGACTGCTATGGGCTGATGATGATGATGAGTCGTCAGACAGCTCACGAAAGAAAATAAAAGTTGTCAGGGTCGCTGTCGCTGGATACGGTGAGGAGGACTACTCTGAGAAGAAAGGCCGAAACAAAATCACAGGTCGAGGTCACAGTCTCTTTTAAACTCCAGACATAATATTGGTTAGATAATTATAAAGAATCGTCTATACCCATCACACCTTTAGCTATTGAAGCGGAGCGAGGCTGCGGAGCGGAGAAACGGAAAAATATTAACCATTAAAATTGCATAAAATCTCCGCTCCTACTGGGATTGGTTAATATTTCTCCGCTTCTCCGCTCCGCAGCCTCGCTCCGCTTCAATGAACAGGCAGCCTAAAATAAAGATGCTTTTATTAACCTACACAATGTTGTATCAGATTAGGACTTACTTTTCAGATAAGTACATGACATTGGAAAGACAACTCAATATACTCCCCATCTTGAAGAGATTTTAGTTTAACGTTTAAATTGTAAAAATAAGCTAAAAAATCTTGAGAAAACCTGTCGGTAAACTCAAGATATAACAATGAATTAAAATGTAAAATTGACAATGATGTTAATGACAGAATCAAAGACAAGAATTGACAGCAAGTAAACGAGAATGACTGATTGCTAGAAGATGCAAGCTGTTGTTTTGTATCATTGAGGTAGGAATACTACGGAGATATACAAAATAGTTATACAAATATCTATCATATCGACACAGTCATGTCAAAAAGCATTTTGTTTCTTTCGAACTCATCAAGACCTTCAAAAGAAAAAAGAGATATCTAAATGTTTGTCAAGGACTAAATTTGGCAAGAATTTTGTTTGACGTCAAAATCTGTCTATGCGTGACCGGTCGCCATGTTTAATGCCAAGTATTGTGGCAGAAAACTCGACAATGTGCTGTCAAACAGTTGCTTGCTTTCTCTCTCGTACTCGCAGTAACAACACTAACAACCCTAAGAATAAGGAAATGCATAACAACCCTATACAAAGCAGCCATTTTAAGTACTCAATTTTTGTCACGCTAATTTTATAGGTATGGCCAGTTCATAATTTTGTATGGTTCCATTCCATCATGAAATTAGCAAAGGGTTCCGTCCACTCAGTAGGCACCCGTCCCACCGCCCGCGATTACCGAGAACCGATTAGAACTAGCAACTAAAAACCAGCCAAGTGCGCGTCGGACCACGCACACTGAAGGGTTCCGTAGTTGGGATGAATTGATCCCAAAAACAAACTTAACATTGTAGTTGAAAAACATGTTCTCCCATACATCGATATACGCCACGGTTAATTCTCCAACTGCAAATTTAAGTTTGTCGACTATTACTCGTTAACTTGTAAAACTTACTTAGCTGTGATAGTTTCCCTTTTAATTTTGTTTTCCTACTAGTGCCATGAAGTTTTTAAAATATTCAAAAACATCCCTCGCGCCCCTAGTCGCCGCAGGAGGCGCCCCGGGCGTTCGCGTTGGGAGTCGCAAGCCGATTTCCGGCCACCGTAGGCGCGGGCTCGTGGACGGTGAGCGATAGGTAGCTCGCCGTCCGATAAGGACTAGGCCCAGGTTGACGGCGCGTTGTGTTCCACGCGCGCCTCATAGAGATGTCTTGCCTGCCAGGGTTGCGAGTGTGTCCGAAAGGGAACACGGGTGGGTTTTAGTCAGTTTCAGTCTGACACGCCCTGAGAAGTTGTTTGATCATATCCCATCCAAAAAAAAAAAGCTGGCAGGGGGGGGGGGGACACTTGACTCTAACAAAAACCTGCACTTTAAAGCTTAATATTACGTAAACGAAGCGCTGAATCAAATAATCGTTTTCACAGACCCACAATATTTTTGAACGGCCTATCCAACAATACCCCACACTATGGGATAGATGAGAAAAAAAAATATCATCCTCACTTTACGTACCTACCCTCTTTTTTTGTGTTTTTTTATCACTTTGTCGGCGTGATTAGTATGTTAAATTACAGCTTTCTAGTACTAATAGTCTCTGAGCTAAGTCTCTAAAGCAATTCTGGTGACAGACGGACATGGCGAAACTATAACTTTCTTATTACAAAACAAGATTTATATTTTGACATGGCTTAAACCATGGAGCCAGTTTTTGTAATAAGAACGTAACTGGGTTCCTTGTTGACTACAGAACCCCAAAACGAGTTGGCGAGCAAGGAGCAGCGAATGCGTGGCGGTGACGATCGATTACTCGCTATCGTATGTACACTATGTACCAAGCGTGCGTCTCTCAGCGAGTGTTCTACCCGCCAAGCGAGCGTCACTAAGCGAAAACTCTTTGATAGCTCTTGTCGCTACAACAAACTAGTGGAGAGAGACTTCTCGCCGCCAGTGTGAAAGCAAATAACTAGTTAATATACACCGTGGCATTTTAGTCGTCTTACAACGGCAGCCCACTTCATGTATCCAATGACTACTAATCATTCATAATAGAAAAAAAAAAATGATTAACAATTATTGAATATTTAAAAAAAAAAACATTACGCATGACGTAGTTTGATTCACCCTGATATGAGCCTTGCGTTCCAATAAGGGCGGCGCGGAATGGCGTGCAAGGCTCGCACCACGCTCATATCAGGGTGTTTCAAACTACATCATGCGTCATAATAAATAATATAAATATTTTTTTAATAATTCAAATATTAAGATTTTTTTTCATTTATGAATGATTAGAGTAGTCATTGGATACATGAAGTGGGCTGCCGTTGTGTTTTTTTGTAATTCAGTTGTTTTTTTTTGTATTTTTTTTTTCTTTTTCTTTTTTAGTGGATCAGTTTGTAATGTATGTGACTTACAATAGCCTAATGTCAACTGTTCATCACCTTTTAAATATTGCTTTTCCCGATGCGGGGCCGTTAATTGTTGAGGAGTTCTCATGGACCAGGTGAACTGCCACTCTCTTTAAATATGGTTGCTAAGCATAAATTGCTTAGCAACCATTTATATAAAGTACCTAATCAAATCACAACCCGTTAAATAGTTAGTATTAATTAGTTCTGGTGGCCATCTGTGGTCTTCATGGTCAGTTTCACTCCACAAAATGGTGCTTTCAGAGAGCAAACGCACAAGCTACTAAAAAATACTCAATTCGTTATACGTGTGCCTATCAAATTTGTCGATTTCCCTCGATTTACATGGGATCTCCTCATCAGATTCTGACTTGGTGACAATTGGACCACCCCGAGTACCCTTTCAAACAAAAAAATAATCTATATACATCAAATTCAAAGTCCTGACTGACTGACTGACTGACTGATATATCAACGCACAGCCTAAACCGCTGGTCCTAGAGACATGAAATTTGGAGGGTGTGTTCTTTGTAAAGAGTAGGTATCCACTAAGAAAGGGTTTTTCGAAATTCCACCCATAAGAGGGTGAAATAAGGGATGGAAGTTTCTATGAAAGTTCGTCAGTTTTGAAGTTAGGATCTTCAAATTTCGTGTATAAGCTGACGATTGAAAATTAATTTATACGTGTCTCAGCGTTTTTGATATTTCCACCCCCGAATGGTTAAAAAGGGGGATTAAGTTGTGTATCAAAGTCCTTAATTTTCGAACAAAAAAACACTAAATATATTATCTAGGGTTATGGCTGGAAGCTAATGCAACGGTGTTGTTAGAATTTCAACCCTTAAGGGGCGAAAAAGGGGATACAATTTTATTTTGAATGAAACTTCTTTTTAGTTAAAATCACTAATATTTCGGCTTATGGTTGGAAACTATAGGCGGGCATCCGCTAAGAAAGGATTTTTCGAAATTTAACCTTTAAGGGGTGAAAAGGGGGAATAAATCTTATTCCTTGAGTTAATAAACCTGAAACTTGGCACGAATACTAACCTAAGTAAATTATAAAGTATGACATTTTTTGTTTTTAGGGTTCCGTACCAAAATGGTAAAAAGGAACCCTTATGGTGAGACTAAGTCTGTCTGTCTATCTGTCTGTCACACCTGGATATCTCAAGAACTACTAAAGCTATCAACTTGAAATTTAAAATAGTTTTAGATGACGTTTGCCCAACCATTTTGCAAACAAGAAAGAAATTTAAAAAAATATCTTTTTTTGCAAAAGGGACTGAAAGGGGGTCTTAAATATTTGAAGTGAAGCTACTAGGTAGGGCATGTGGGGTATCATATGAAAGAACACAATTTGCACATTCTCAAACATTTTTTTTTCATTTTTAGGCAGCATAGTTTCCGACTTTTGATGAAAAATGTAAAAAAAAATACCGTCCCCCCCTATCTCCGAAGTTTGCATAGATAAAAATCTGAATTTATTCTATGTTATAGAAGTTTATGTAAAGATTACAGAAAAACAAAACGATGTCTCTAAATATCACAGTTTTTCAGAAATCATCAACATCATATATATACGTACGGAACCCTCGGTGCGCAAGTCCGACTCGCTCTTGACCGGTTTTTTTTTTAAACTACTCTTTAGGTGGAGATTTCCAAAAATGGTCAAAAATGTGGTTTATAAAGCAGTGTATCTCTTAAACCTAAATAAAACAAAATTTTTCCAAAATAAAAACAGTATGATATTTTCAAATCTTGCATCGTGCATAAGGTGATGGAACTCAAAACATAATTAAACATAATTTAATACTTCAAAAAAATCTTCAAAATCAACTCTCAATTATTTTGACAGCCTTTTTATTCCAGTTTATACCTTCGTTAACAGTTATAATTATAAGTATACCATAAAATTGCAAATGCCCGACTGCATCCGGTGATGGATTAATTTTTATTAACTAGTTAATCTATTAAATTCTGAGTTAATTTAATAATATTTGTGACCCATGAGTTCTACGCCGAGTTCTTTTCACTATTAAACACCCAATCTAATGGCACTTTTCCACTGAAGACTAAAAGTATTTACTCAAAGTTCGTATTTAGGGGTTGGGCGACTCCAGCTATTCGTAAAAGCAGGGAAAAACTTTTTGAACTTTATGGCCTAAAGCAACATAATTATGAATAATACAAGCTTTCATCAATATGTTGCAAAACATTCTAAAACTTTTAAAAGTGTGTGCAAAATAGCTAAACCTCTTTATATTAGCAATAAAATAAAATCAGCTGATGATAAAGTAAACTACCTGGCAAATAATAAATAATGAATTAAGTAGGAAAAAACAGCGTAATACTTATTTTTTCCAAAACAAAAACAGTATGATATTTTCAAGTCTTTTGTGCATAGGGTGATGGAACTCAAAACATAATTAAAAAACATAATTTAATACTTCAAAAAAATCTTCAAAACAACTCTTTAATTATTTTGAAAGCCATAAAAAATATTCCAGTTTATACCTTCGTTAACAGTTATAATTATTAAAATTTTAAAATTACATCAATATCAACCGGAGACGGTGTTATTTGCAGATGACACGTGATTGATCTTTAAAATAGACTGACGGTAACAAAACCTTTACGACGTGAATAATTCTATTTTTCAGGTCCAAGATTGGTTTACGGTAAATAATTTGGTTATAACTTTTAAAATAAGAAATAATCGGGTAAATAAGTTTTCGGGAGAATTTTACTGCGTACCTTGAATAACTCAAAAGTTGGTATACATTAATTATTATTTAAGAACAAAAACAGTAGAAAAAATAAACAAATGAAATGGAGGACACGTATATTGAACAAGTATGTACAAAACGAAGTTGGTATTTATATGCTCTATCTATATTATTATCCTCCGTAAAGTTGTAAATCAAACTGGACTCCTATCTGCTTACCACGCTTACGTTGGTTCCAACTAAGATAATTATGGTATAATGTTTTGGGGGAATACTGCTGATAGAGAAGCTGTTTTTTTTTTTTTTCGACATCCACGCGGGTGAAGCCGCGGGTGAAAGCTATTTTTTTAATATCGGTTCACAATTGATGGAGAAATATGTGAACATACATACAGACTAACATCTAACATCCTCCTTTTTGGAAGTCGGTTAAAATATTGTAGTTATATTTAAAACCTTTGATGTCCCATAGTATATTCAGCCTGTAATGTTCCCACTGCTGGGACGCAGGACTCCTCGCGGTAAGACGCGGGCCCAGTACGACTTGGTAGATGTCACATGTTTTAAAATTTTTGGTTCTAGGACATGCCGGTGTCCTCACGATGTTTCCCTTCACCGTTTTGGAGAGCCACTTGAGGATGAAATAATTTACATGAATTAAAGCGCCTGTCACGAAATGGATGTGGGTGAACTGTCAAAATTAAACCGGAATGGGGTTAATTTACCCTTATTACAAAACAAGGTTTATCTTTAGACCCAGGTTTAAAACATGGAGCCATTATTGAATTTCTAACTTTATTCCGACTATGGTAAAGTTCCTAAACACAAAACTGACAACTTAGTACCAAACTATGTTTTCAGTTTTGTATAAAGAACGGTATTTAAATCACTGTTACGTTCTTAATACAAAAACCAGCTCCATGGTTTCAGCTATGTCAAAATATAAATCATGTTTTGTAATAAGACCGCTGGTCGCATGGATAGCCGCATCTTGGTTGGAGCTTGTGCGACCAGTCGTGGTCGTAGTCATCATCTGAATTGTTGCACTTCCATGAATTCATTCGTACATTGTTTTTAATACAGTTTGTGTTCGTTGTTGGTTTGATTTATTTGCAATTAAATATACAGCGTGGCTCTTTGGTGGCGACATTAATTTAACACAAGTATACGGATTCGCTTTTACGCTTTATGAAGATTTTTTAATTTTATTAAACGTTACTATTTATCGAATAATTTACAATTTTCTAAAATAGCATCTTGGAGAACTACGAGTAGCGCAGATGTTATTTGCCGAGATCGTGGATCGTAACATTGCATCAATTAAATTAAAACGAATAACAGGCAAGGAGTAGGCGAATTGAAGGAAGGAGAGAACTTTATTATTTAGTTTGTTTGTTTTTTTTATTTATTTATAATTATTTTATCTTATTATATTTTTTTATGATAACTGGCCACTAGCCTTACTTACCCATGTGTTGAATTAATGTCGCCTTTGTTCGCTTCATTGTGGCGGCACGTTGTTTATATTATGATTAAGCCAAGACTTGGCTCGAACAGACTCGCGCGATATCGCGGGCGTGACAGGCACCGACAAAGAAATTTTGCTACTAGTGTCGCGCCGTGCCCGCGATATCGCACTAGTCTGTACGAGCCTTAAATAGAAGAAGGATAAATAAAACTGATTTTTAATCAAGAAAAAATACAATCAGTTCCCTTTGGCTAAAACTACCTTCCTACCTACCTAATTTGGATACACTTCTCTACAAGGACCTTACAATTTGTACCCCACAAGCTGTTAGCATTTAGTCTTGCTAACGAACCTAGAAATCATTGAGAAGTGTCATATATTGTAAATCATATGTATATTCTTTAAAAAAGTAAACACATATACTGTATCAAAAATAAAAACCATAAAAATAAAATAGCTGTCTCTATTACACGATCAAAAGATCACGTGATCAGTTCTAATGTGACATTTCGGTTGCGAGCTCTCAGTTTTGACAGCAAAGAGGGGAAATCAATGTCTGCGTATAATGGAATAGCCATCGTATGCTTGATGGCAGGCATGGGAGCCATCCGCCGTGGTTGTGTTGAAGTGGGCATACTTCGTCTGAAACTCGGCGCATCCGTATAGCCTGTTCGCAAAAAACCATGAGAGGAAGCGTCCGGTTCCTCTGAAAAAAAAAACTGGTTACTATTTATGGAATGTAGAATAAAGTTTATCTTTGGTTAAGATTAAAAGCAGGCCTTTACTTTGACCAGGCTTAGCATTGTCAAGTCTTCTTGAATAGCTACCAGGGTAGAGGATTACAGAGGATTTTTCCAAGGCACTCTTTTAGTTTATAGTTATTCATTATTTTAACAATACTCGTATTATAATTTATTTTTAAATACATAGTTAAGGTGAAAAGACAAAATCATTGAAACTTATCAGGTTAATCGTGTACTCGTATGTGCACGCATCCGGACAGGCTACACTGGCTCAAGTTCACCTATGTTCAGCTTGGCCTCTTCATGTAAGATTTAAGGAACTAGTGCATTAGACGGCTACGACAACGACTGGTCACAATCTTGACCACAGAAGCTCCGACCAAGGTGCTTTTGTTAACTTGTGCACCTGGTCGGAGGGCCGATCGTGCGAATCTTGATCATTATGGCCAAGTGCGCGATGCGCAGTTGGTATCTTTAGTTTACCCAGCTGCCTAATTGCTTAACACACTTACAGTGGCAATGCCTTTCAATTTATATCTAAACATAATTGGGCACGCCACAATTGTGGCGATAAGTCCCCTCTTGGAGGAGTGGCTAGAGAGGCGCCACGGCGTCCTCACCTTCCGCCTGACGCAGGTCCTCACCGGACATGGTTGTTTCGGGAGGTTCCTGTTCAGGATAAAGCGGGCACGGTGGAGCATACGGTGGAGGTCTGCCCAGCTTGGGCGGAGCACCGCCGTGTCCTCACGGAGGCGATCGGCGGCGGCGATCTCTCGCGTCCGGCCCTGGTTCAGGCCATGGTTCGGAGCGAGAGTGCATGGGAGGCCGTCACCTCCTTCTGCGAAGCAGTAATGCTTGCGAAGGAGGCGGAAACCGTGAGGGAGAGGCAAGGTTCGCGCCCTCGCGCCTCTAGTCGCCGCAGGAGACGCCCCGGGAGTCGCAAGCCGATTTCCGGCCACCGTAGGCGCGGGCCTGCAGACGGTTAGCGATAGGTAGCTCACCGTCCGATAAGGACCAGGCCCGGGTCGACGGCGCGTCGTATTCCACGCGCGCCTCAAAGAGTTGTCAGCACCAACTGACGGGGTCCGCTAGGGCAAATGCCTGCCAGGGTTGCGAGTTTGTCCGAAAGAGATAACGTGGCGCTGGCACACAGGCAAATGAAGGAATACGGGTGGGTTTTAGTCAGTAAAAGTCTGACACGCCCTCCCGCTCAGCCCAGAGCGGGAGAAGTTATTTGATAATTTCACAACCAAAAAAAAAAAAAAAATCCATTTCGCGCGGCCCGGAACGCGCGTCAATGTTCGTCCTCTTGGAGCGCGAAGTCGATACGCGGTTTAAGCGTATTAGCTTATTAGCGTATTAGCGCTTAGCTTTACCTTCGATCGATTTAAAATCCTTCGGATTGTGATTACAAGTGTGTTACGCAGTTGGGGGGCTATAGTCGGTGCGGCAACTGGCTGTGGACGTAGCCGCATAGTGGGCGAGGTCCCTGAGGCCATCATCATCATTTCAGCCGAAAGACGTCTACTGCTGAACATTGGCCTCCCCCAACATTCGTGGGGCGGAGGGGCGGAGGGGTTGCCATAGTCACCACGCTTGGCAGGCGGGTTGGCGATCGCAGTATGGTATTAATATGCACAGAGAACGCTGCTGCCCATTCTGTCTCTTAGTCGCCTTTTACGACACCCACGGGAAGAAATAGGATGGTGCTATTCTATACGTCCGACACCACACGGAACCTGAGGCCATGAGCCAGTTTAACATCCTAATAATTATTTTAGCCGAAAAGACGTCCACTGCTGGAAATCATAGGCCTCCCCTAAAGGGGGGATTTGCCATAATCGCCACGCTTGGCAGGCGGGTTGGCGATCGCAGTATGGTGTTAAAATGCATAGAGTACGCTGATGCCCACTCTCTAGTAAGTCCCTTAGTCGCCTATTACGACGCCCACGGGAAGAAATGGGATGGTGCTATTCTTTACGTCCGGCACCAAACGGACAAACCTCCTAATAAAAAAGCATATTAGCCATACGAGTACCTGTCATGATTTTCATATCAACGAAGCAGTAATTGTAGCCTAGACCGACGCCAATCCCTAGACAGATAGTCAGTGTGATCACTATGCATAAAATCACAGCTGTCATGGCGATAAACGATGCCAATCTGAAATTACATTTGTGCTATAGAACATATTATGTAGATCTCTTTTCATTCTAACCCATTTATTGGAATGCACAATTTTACTGCTGTTTTCATCGGGCTGGAGCCAAGTTCAAGGCAGAGACAATCTAGCTAATTATGTATAATATGAGCATTATTGTTATGGGTAACTTGAAGTGAAGCTGAAATTACCTCGCGCACTCTTGGATCTTACGATCATCGGCCGCAACCTTGGCAATATAAGCTCCGACCAAAAAAATCTTTGGCCGAACGACTGGCCGTCCAACCAGTTGCCAGCCAGTGTTTCTTTTTGATCGAAGCCATGATGTGCCTAGGCCTTATCTACACTACTTGCGACAAGGACCATTTTGGTTACCCATTGAAAGTGTTTTCGATAGGGTTTTTCTAAGCGGTTAAACAAAAACCCATACGATATGGGTAACCCTTATGAACGGCTTAAATTAAATTTTGGTAACCCATTGAAAGAGTTTTCGATAAAAAACCATACGGTGTGGGAAACCCTTTTGAACGGCTTAATTAAAACCATTCAAAATTACCCACACCGTATGGGTTTTTGATTAACTGCTTAGAAAAACTCTATCGAAAACCCTTTCCATTGAAAGGGTTTTCGCTAAGGGTTTTCGATAGAGTTTTAAAAATCATAATTTTATGTTATTTCGATATCCGCCCGGCACGCGTAGCATGACCAATTCTATCTCTATTCTACCCAGGGACCATTTTGGTTACCATTTTATAAAAACCCTATCGAAAACCCTTTCAATAGAAAGGGTTTCCGATAAGGTTTTTCTAAGCAGTTAATCAAAAACCCATACGGTGTGGGTAATTTTGAATGGCTTAAAGTAAGCCGTTCAAAAGGGTTACCCACACCGTATGGGTTTTTATCGAAAACCCTTTCAATGGGTTACCAAAATTTAATTTAAGCCGTTCATAAAGGTTACCCAAATCGTATGGGTTTTTGTTTAACCGCTTAGAAAACCCCTATCGAAAACCCTTTCAATGGGTAACCAAAATGGTCCCTGATCTGAATTAATCTTGTTGCTACACCCGGGCTTTAGAAAAGCCGTAAACGTGAAGAAAGATCAGAGAAAACTTCAACGATTAGGAAAATTACTTACTTTTCCAAAACATATGCTAAGTTGCTCGAGCAGGTCCCAACGCTTCTTCCACAACCGCAACACATATTGAACAGCAATAAAAATATATTCAATAAAAAAATATAAATATAATAAATACAAAAAATGTATACGTCAAAGAAAAGTTAAAAAGCACAGAGTCTATACAAGAAATTATAGACATTGTTAAAGAGTTTTTGAACAAAAAAGTTATTAATTATATCAGTGAAGGAATACTACCACTTCGTGACATAATTATTATTTAATTTATATATAATCAATATACAAGTTGGTAATAAAATAAAATAAAAATTAGTTTTTTTATTAAAAAAATAAATTGTTTGGGGTAACAAATTACTATATTTCTCAATGGGGCCGGCAAGTGAAAGCTGATCTCAGATGGCGCCACTACTGTACGAACCCTTGTCATTAAGTGAGATAATCATTTACACGCTTCGGATTTCTTATTTGCGTTGGTTTCTTGACAATTTTCCGATTTAGAATAGTTTTAAATTGGATTAAAAAAGTTCAATAAAATTTCTTACATTATAAGTTATGTGATCCAGCCGATGTAGGTAGTATAGGTTACATACAAATAAAAGGAAATAGTTATTGAAGACCTAGTCAAACTTAAATAATCATTTTTAAGTTTCTCATCTCGAGGAAACTGGTGGCTTCCAGTTTCTTTACAATTTGGTACACAACATCTAGGCATTTCCTCAATAATTGTCTCTAATTATGAATTCACTACTAATTCCTTACAAAAACTGCTTTGTTATTGGTCTTTGTGCTACTAGCGCCACTTTGACAGTTGTCGGCCCCATTGACACTGGCCACTTTAAGTATTGCTAACTTAAAAGAAACACACCACAAACACACGTTAACAAATTCTTGATGTCATTGTTCTGTGTTACATTATTTATATTTTTATAATATTTTTACATAATTATACACCACTACTCGTTATGATGGGTTACACTATATTGGAGATGGACAATATGCCAGAAGTACTTAAAAAGTAAGTAAAATTATATAAATATTTGTCAAAGAATTCATTATCACCAATAGGCGAAAGACGATATAAATCGTTAATCGTCCACAGATGTACATAGGCTTCTTCCTCCCACAAGCATCGCCCACAATGACATCCTGTGCTTCTCGTATGCAGCGGATTATCACATTGGTCCACCTTATGGGCAAACAAACAACTAACGCAATAAAAGGAATAATTTTATTTAGATCTAGCTGCCCGGCGCGACTTCGTTTGCGTGGTGTCCCACCCCTACCCTATCGCTACGGTTACCCTACCTTTAAACTTTTGCGGGCATATGCAGAAAACCCCACCAAAGTTTCATCAAAATCGGTCCAGCCCTTTCGAAATCCATACGGGACAAACAAACAAACCAACATTGATTTTGATTTATATAGAAGTTAAGATGGATAGATATAAATTAATTTTCAGACTGTGTATACTACAAGAATACATCAAACCTTACCATCGGCTGACACAAAAGTCAAATAGGTATGTGACGGAATCACCATCGCCACATACGTCAGTACATGGTGCGGCAACTACGCGTCACACTGACGACACGCAAATTCTGCATCGCGCAAGCAGAGTTTACCGCGCGACTAGCATAATACAACGTCTCGAGATCAATCGTCGGGCAGTTGCCCACCAGACCCGTCTAGCCGGAGGATCCTCCCTTTTCTATAGAGGATGAGTGAACTTTACACTCTGTTCCTCATATCTCTATAGGTATACATTCCGCACACCTAGAACAGTCGGTCCCATTACCCATTACTGAATGACTAGTAGGTACAGCTCAACAGTAAAAAAACAGCTTTTCCCAATTCGAAAATGTGCCTTTAAAACGGCAGGACTTAGTTTTCCATTTCATTTTCCAGTAAGCCTCGCTGGGTGACCTGTGCTACGATTGCAGTTGCCATAATTTCCATCACTGCAACTGCGGTGGCAGTGGGTGCCTTTATCGGCTACACATACTGCTACATCGAACACCGGTCTATGGCAGGTCAGACTAGTAACCATTCTTTAAGGGGACGATAACCGACCTTTAATGATTTTATACTGAAAATCACGTCTAAACGAGTAGTGCTAATGATTTGAAAAAAAAAAAATGTTAAATTAGAGCATTTTCTCAATAATTTAATATGTGAATATTTTACATTATGTTTATATTACATAATTAAATTAATTTGTAAACTTATGTCTAACGCGGACAAAAAACTCAGAATGGCGCAAAATCTACCAAGTGTATTTTTCTGAAACCTTCACCAATTTAAAGATAATTTAATTATTTATATTTTAGTATACGCGTTTTATTAAAATACAGTTTTTTTGTGTATAATAAATTAATAATGCGTCAAATTGGGGACAGCGCTCCTTGATGGGCGAGTCCTATTACTGGCTGAACGAACGACGCGTTGCGTGAGCTCAGTACAGAACACGCAAGCTTAAGCCAACCAGCTTAAGCATTGCAGGAGTATATGGGCGGAAGTAATATACTTACAAAGAAAATTATTACGCCCTAAAGAAAGAGCTAACCGCAAATTGAACGGAAAGATGCGACTAAAAGGGAAATTACCTATGGAATTGTTTTCCATTCTACTTAGCTTTTGCACTACTAGAGAAAGCAAAGTTTTGTTATTCTTCTCAATGTCGGATGATCTTGAATTATTAGGTAAATAAATTGTATTAAGCTTTCACAGGATAGCTCTATATTAGTAGATACCTACGTAATTCAATAGTCTTCTAAGAACAACGATATATTTTTTCATGAAACGTTATCATTTTAATATATATGTTGTTGCTGTTGTTGTTGTTATTGTTGTTCTTTATTTCACAGAACAGATGTGCGATCTTCATCATATTTCCAATAAGATATTTTCTTGTGACATGAGCAAATGAGTTATTGACTGAAATGTCAATAGAATTTCTGTACATGACTGACAGCCATTTGATCACTAATCTGCACACAGCTGATGAATGCACGAATATTAGTTATAGCAATGCTTCGCGACCAGTCATTGCAGTTGTCTTTCCGCCAGGCTCAGATTATATTTCTTCTTTTTTTTTTTCTGCGCGCTTTCTTGCTTTTTATTAATTGCACGTAACAAAAAAAAACCGGCCAAGTGCGTGTCGTACCACGTAAAATGAAGGGTTCCGTAGTTGGGATGAATTTATCCCAAGAGCAAACTTAACATTGTAGTTGAAAAACATTATCCCCATACATTTCAACTGCAAATGTAAGTTTTTACGCACAATATTGAGTGATTTACCATGTTATTTTAAGATCACATACTAAGTAAAGAACTATTTTTTGTATTTTTATCAACATTTTAGGCTTAGTAGTTTCCGAGATAAGGGGGGGTATGGTAATTTTCCATTTATTTTCTTAAATAATTTCAAAAGTAGTGTATTTTAAAACTATATAAAAATATATTATAAAATTCTTAAAACAAGCCCTTTCATTTGATATATCACACGGTACAGTCAGCAAAACTTTTTTTTTTATATTTCTAATTTGGCCCCCAAAAGTGACCTCCTTAATCAAAATTAATTTATTTACGTAACACGTCCGTGTTTTGGGTCACAGAGGTTCATATGTGTACCAAATTTCAACTTAATCGGTCCAGTAGATTCGGGGCAAATCAGCTGTGACAGACGGACAGACAGACAGACACACGAGTGATCCTGTATGGGTTCCTTTTTTCCTTTTGAGGTACGGAACCCTAAAAACAATTGACTTCCAAAAAAACACTATATAGTGAAAAATAACTTTAATTTCGGAAGTCTTTAGTTCCGTATAATTAGCTTTTTGCCTCCGACTTCCTAAATTAAAGTATTTTTTTTTGTTTTTTTTTTCTTAATTTCTAGTGGATCCGTTTGTGATTTATCTAAGTTACAATAGCCTATAATGTCAACAATGTCAAAAACGCAAGTCAACGGGAAGTGCCCTATACGGTTTTGATTTATTTGCGAGTATCAAAATATGTCGCATATAAAAAGTAGAGGGTCCACCTCGGGAGCAACACTATTTCAAGCTCGAGTGACGTACTCTTGCATTCCTTGCTGCGTTCAGGATTCCACTTTAGAATCCTGACCGTAGCGAGGGATTTATAGAAACTCTCGGCTTTAAAATAGTTGTTTGCTCCCTGGGCTAATCATCTACTATTTTCCTTAAACCCACACAAACAATACTATAAATAGGTACGTATTTGACGTCTGCTTTGGCAGTTTCGTTCGTTATGTGCCCATTTTCTGGGCATAGAACTTAGACATTGGGCTTAGTTCTATAGCTGATAGAGGTTACCTGTCCACCGGAGCGGAGCGAGGCTGCGGAGCGGAGAAACGGAGAAATATTATCCAATAGGATCGCAAATCCCTGTCCAATCCTATTGCAAGTGGACAGGGATTTGCAATCCAAATCAATTAGTTAGCAGCCTTCTGCTATGGGCCAAAATAACCACCCTCTACTTCCCTCTACTTTTTATCACCTTCGAGAAATACTACTAAAGGCGGAATGCATTTCACGCTTTTTTTATTTTTTCACAAACTTTTTTTTTTATTTGGCTCGCGCTCGGCTTCTTTTATCATACAGCCTGTTACTTGTTCAATTGTTCATACACTTTTCGTGATTGGTGATTGGAACTCATACCAATTCAAATCACTTTTAGTCCCTAGGGGTTAAAGAGCTATTTTATTCCATGTTTACGAAGAATAACGACGACATGGTTGGCGCAGTGGTTAAGCGATTGACTGCGTGTCGCGAGTTCGATTCCCGCATGGAACAAATATATGTATGACCTACAAGTAGTTGTTCCGGGTCTGGCTGTTTGTGTATTGTGATTTTAAACGTTTGTAAACGCACCAGCAATATAGGAGAAATTCCTAACGTGGGGCAACGTTTAAAAAAATAAACAAAAAAATAACCTAGCTCTTTTATAGATGTGATGAAAACACGTTTTTTCTTTCCACAGGCAACATGACGCACTCCATGCACTTCCAAATCATGCAGCTGCCAGCGATGATTGACAGCGCAGAGTACATGAAGAATAACAGCAACAGGACGATAAATGGTGCTTTATCCAGCGTATTAATAACTAAGCTCCTGAACTTTGGTCAGGAACTGATCACTGAGGACATGGCCCTTCCGCCTTGCTCCAATGACACGCTACCTGAAATGTTCCATGTAATGCTCTGAATTACGTGACAAGACAAATGTCTGGCATTTTGTCGAGGTGAACACTAATTCGACAAAATTCTTGACATATTTTTTGTCACTGTCTCCTACAGTGCTAGCTGCTAATCGTATTAGAGGCATGGCATGTATAGATTCGAACTAGTAAATTTTTTTAGTCCAAATCTTTTGTTTTACTGAGTGAATTTCTCCTCCGTGAAAATAAATCTTAGACCCTAGTAGACGTTAGAGCATGCAAACGATGAATTTTAGTATCAGTCTGGTGTGAGCCTAAGTTTACATCACATAATATTTTTCATTCAACATGTTGTGTTTACTTATAGCACGGCTTTGGAAATAAATAATTATTATCACAATAAAGCAAGCGAAAAAACAAAATTTCAAAATCCTGTTTATCTAAAAGAATATCACGAAGAAAAGAAACGAGAACGATGACAATATGACACCATATCAGAACGAAATAAATCTCAAGGGAAATTATTTTTGTTTATGGATGTTGTGAAGTTCAAAGAAATGTGTGTTAGTTTCTAATTATAATTAAAGTTACAACACTATGTGGAATTTATGAATATTTTGTTATTTGATGACCTATTGAAATTTTTTCTCGCGATTTTGAAACATGAATACGAGTAATAAATAAAGAACCACAATGCATTGCATGGTGTTGATACCAGTCGACATATCTTCAGATTTAGAAGTTTCTCTCAAATGGGTATGCAGTAACTAAACAACATGTCCCGGAATTAACGCACACCACCAAACACCCCAATTAGAATATTGTGTTGTTATCATAATCAAGTTTTTAAATCCCGGGATTTTAACGTTAGACATCGGATTAGGTAGAGCTTATTTACCGGGATTTAAAAACCACGAATAATTTTTGGACTTTATTTATAGTTACAAATTATTGATTTGAAGAATATTTTATAACATTTTTTAGGGTTACTTAGGTAAAATAAAATTAAGTTGGCTGGTTTATTAAAACTTGTGCTTCGAATACATAGACTACATACATTTTGTTGTACAGATATTTGGTTATTTGTGCCCAGGAACAAGTAGCGGTGACGGTTTCTATTGTTTCAAAATATATTTTGTCACACAACTAAATATGATTATGATTTTACTAATCAATAATTTGTAATTATAAATAAAGTCCCATAAATAAATTCCGAGATTTAAACGTCATTATAATTATTCCGGGATGTTAGAGGAGGTATTATCCGTGTATTCCCGTTGTCCCCGTACGCCGTGTCCGCGTCCTACGGGGACAGCGGTACATCAATTAAATATTTAAAAATACTTCCCGTTGTCCCCGTGGTTTGGTTTTACATTAAAAAATATGTTTCTGGCATTCGCCGGCCGCTGCCGCGGCACCGCTCGCTTCGCTCGCTCGACACGTGCGTTGTGTGGTCACAGTTCTAACCTAACCTAGCTGTTTCGATTTAAAAAGGTTTACTTCGTACGATAAGGGGACAACGGGAAATAAATTTAATCACGTCCCGCTGTCCCTGTGACGGGGTATGTCAAACGGGGACAACGGGAATACACTGTATTATCCACTCTATGTTACTTCCTTCTTTGAAGTTTAGGCAATGATATTATTTATTAAACAGATATGTTGTGAGCGCGCAATTGCGAAGACTCAAAAACGTCCTAATTGGGACGTATTTTACTTGTAGTGAAATATAAAATGAATGGAAAATGGGGGTGTGCTGACACATTTTTCGGTTGGTTTGGGAGTGTATAACATATCTGTTTAATATAATATCATTGAGTTTAGGTAAATAAGCCATGTATATTTCAACCGTGCGGCCAACTCATAAAATTGGATGAAATTTTGCCAGGAATTAGTGGTAATTTGTTACAGTAGACACCTCTTTTCAGGGTACAGTACACATTCTAGTCATTAATTGAATCACAATGAGGTAAATACTACGACAATTTGGTTTTTCCTGTGTCCACCATTGAAATATGTCGATAACAGCGAACTAACCTATTTAGTGTTGGTATTTCCGTTAGGATGCGTCATTCATTGACATAATTCTCATGAATTTACCCCTTTAATCATAAAAGTTAATTTCGTCTTTTTTCTCGTACTGTTTTACAGTAATGGGTTAATATTCATGAATAGCAATTTATAAGTGTTATTCTGTTTAACAACACGGAGTTAACTCAACTAAACTGCAGTTCACTAGCCAACAGGACGTCGCACGCGCATCTCAGGATATGCGATAAATCGGATGACATCACTTTAACCCATTTCATTCGTCAGTGCATCTACTTGGGCCGAAGCCACACAGCAAGGAGCATTACTTGGCTTAGTTCGAAGAGTAGGTCAGACATAGTTATGCAGCACCAAACGCCAGTGTGGCCATTGCAATTAGTGTTGGGTAACTCAGCACCCGCCTGCCAAGCGTGGCAATTATGGCAAATCCCCCCCCCCTTTTTGGGGGAGGCCTATGTCCAGCAGTGGACGTTTATCGGCTGAAATGATCATGATGATGAACTCAGCACATGTGCTAGCACAGTTGTAGCTACTCACTTGGAAAAAAAGACTCACTCACTCTTTTAATTTTGATGTGCTAGCACACACCACAGGGCACAGATTAGCTAAACAGAACATTTGTAACCATTCTCATTTCTCTTTCCCTCATCATCACTCGTGCGAGCTGTGTGACGTGCTTAACCGACTAATCACCGTGTGTAAGCACGCGACACGCAACACGGCACAGATACTCAGTCGAGTCAGCATTCAACTGAGTATGTGTGCCGTGTCGCGTTGTCGTCATTATCACACCACACTCGCGACTCGTGAGTGTGGTGTGTAGTTAACGACAACGCGACACGACACAACTAGCGACTCGCGCGGCGAGTCACTCGACTCGCTGACACACTCGCACAGTCACAGCACGTACGTGCTCACAGGTCACCGCAGCCTCGCCTCATTCGTGGTAGCACAGTGTGCTAGCACATTTTGTAAAAAGAGTGCCTCGTACGATCCTCAGTTTTAAAAGAGTGTGCTACCCATCTCTAATTGCAATGGTAAAACCATGTGTTGCTTCGCTAACTGACACACAAGAAAGTTTCATCTTTATAAACCCTTTTTATGATTTGTTTACCTATATTTAACTACCTAAACCAATGGAGTATAAATACGAAAAAATTAAAATGAAAGAGATTTGATGATTTTATGGGGTCGACGACCGCTGGTCAGTGTAGAATTGCCTGTCGGGGGGACCAACATAGCCCGAAGAATTGCCAAGCTTAAGTGACAGTGGGCAGGGTACATTGCTAGCAGAACTGATGGCCGATGTGGCCGAAAGTTTCTGGAGTGGCGACCGCGTACCGGAAGACGTAGCGTTGGAAGGCCTCCTACAAGGTGGACCGATGACCTTGTGAAGGCTGCAGATAACCGCTGAATGCGGGAAGCACAGAACCGGTCGAAGTGGTGGTGTTTGGGGGAGGCCTATGTCCAGCAGTGGACGGTTGAAATAATGATGGTGATGATACTACTGTCATACATTTTTTCACATATCCAAAAACAACCATTTAGCTGGCAGGGGGAGGGGAACTTGACTAACAAAAATCAGCACTTAAAAGCATAATATTACGCAAAAGGATTGTGAAAAATCATTTTTCGATTCAGGGATCGAGGTAAATCAGGTAAATCAAAATAATTATGATTTTCACAATCCAGCAAAATTTTTGAACGGCCTATCCAACGATACCCCACACTATCAGAGAGAGTCAGAGACTCTTAGTGCTAGAAAGCTGTAATTTGGCATGGGTATACATATTAATCAGGCTGACAAAGTTGTAATATAAAAACTAGAAAACAATTTTTTTAGGGTACCACGTATAGTGGGGAAGATATTTATTTTTCTAGTCTTTAATATGGGGTATCGTTGGATAGGCTATTCAAAAATGTCCCGACACGCACTTGCCCGGTTTTATTTTTTCTTTAGCCGTAGACAGCCATAGTCAGCCGTAGTCAGGAAACGGCCGAACATTCGGCTGATACTTCGGATTTGTCTTTGCGGTAGACCCCCCAAATGCGTGATAACGGCTATGTGATGGATCTTTTTAGCTCCTGTATATCTGTGTGACTACGATCTTACGTGGCGTGACTCGTGAGTTTAAAATCTAGACGATGTATGACCCTCTCATACGTTCACTATCATTTGAGCTATGTTTGGTTGAGTCTTGTCTAATAACGAGTTACTATGACAAAAAGATCGGTGTGTGTGCTATAGGTGTGCCTGTAAAATTGTGGATTTCCGTCGATTTCCATGGGATCCCCTCATCAGATTATTACTTGGTGACAATGGGACCATCTTGGGAGCATACACTTTCAAACCAAAAAAATAATTTTCAAAATCTTTCCCACAATACACGGAGAAATCGATGAACATATACTTTTACTATGGGACCAAACGTGAAATCGCGAAAAAAAAATCAGCTGTTCCCTACATTTTGACGAGTTCAGCGAACTTAAATGTAGGGAACAGCTGATTTTTTTTTCGCGATTTCACGTTTGGTCCCATAGTAAAAGTTGTTCATAATGATGAATACAATGACCCCTTAAGAGGTTTAGTATAAACAAACACTAATGTTGTATAAAAAAAAAACACAAACATATTATAGCCTCCTCCTTTTTAGATGTCGATTAGTAAAATGCAATAAACCTCGTCTATAATTCTATTTGGTAGGTTTTCCTTCCACAAATACTGACATTCAAATACTTAATGCAAAATTGATTGTAATCCTTAACTTTTTTGTCGCTAACGAGATTTGAGCTACAGTAACACAATGGCAGTTAACTGCACACTTCCTTGAATGCATCAACGTGATGAATTGATGATTCCTATTTTTTTTGTGGCTGTTTACACAAATGTATCCACAATTTATTTGAATATATCGGTGGAATTTTAGGAACAAGACCCTGAATTATAGAAAGAAAAAGAAAGAAAATACGTTTATTTGCGGTAAATATGACGCAAAAACCAACATAAACACAAAAATAAGAAAAGGTTGGGGGAAACATACGTCACATCCACGCAAAACGGCTATCGCTCAGCATTATACTGCGACCCATGCAATGCATTATGATCAATAGTAGACATTCTTAATATTTCGTATATCTTAATACAATCGTAATGCACACCTATTTACACTCTTCATCTTTCTGAAGGACATCAATCAAACGCAACTGTCTCATCATCAGCCCAGCCTTTTCCCAACCATGATGGAGTTGGCTTCCAGTCTAACCATTTGCCTGCTGAATAGGTACCAGTATGTTTTTTGGAGCGACTGCCTATCTGACTTCTACAATCCAGTTACTGGATACCACAAAACCCTTGGCAAGACTATGTGTCAGACATTCGAGTAGAAACACAAATGTCTGTTTTATTAAAACTAGTGGTCGGCCAAAGGTCGAAATTCGAACCCCTCTACTTACAATCTATATCGGGTGTAAAAAGACCCTTTCCGAAGCCGAAAGCTACATATACTACCCATTATTTGGATCGTTTTTTTCCACTAGACCATACCTGGGAATCCACTGGTTCTGGAGACATTGAAGGCCAAACTCGCATATTTTTTTGTTACGAAAACGAATTCCAAGTGTTATTATAAAACTTGTTTTCAAGCAAACATTACCTGAATTTTCGATTTTTCTTACATTAATTTCGTTCATAGCCGCGAGTATTCGACAAGAACCTAGGCGTATCGCGTAGAACGAAGGGGCGGGGCTTAACTCACACAACAGCACTGAGTCCGTTTGCCTGGATTAGCGTTACATTGCGCGCAATAAAAATTGCAATTTTGACATACTTAAAAATAAAAATCGGTTCCCAGCACAGTATGCGTAGTTGACGGCTTTGTGATGTGTCTTTTTAACCGACTTCCATAAAGGAGGAGGTTATTATGTTCGGCTGTGCTTGTTTTTTTTTTTTTTTTATGTTTGTTCACCGATTTCTCCTTCAATTATGGACCGATTTCGAAAATTATTTTTTTGTTTCAAAGGGTATACTCCCGAGGTGGTCCCATTGCCACGAAATTAGAATCTGATGAGGGGATCCCATGGAAATCGAGGGAAACCCTCAAATTTTATAGGCAAACCTATAGCGATTTGGATATTTTTTATAGGAACTCGTGCATTTGCTCTCGGAAAGTACCATTTGGTGAAGTGGAACTGATGATGGAGACCACAGATGGCCATCGGAACAATATAATAATAAGTATTTAACGGGTTGCGATTCGATTAGGTACTTTAATGTGGTTGCTAAGCAATTTATGCTCGTCACTATGCATATAGTGAGTGCCAGTTCTCCTGGTTCTTACCAGGAGAACTCCTCAGCAATCAACGTCCCAGCATCGGGAAAAGCAATATTTTGTATAAGGTGATGAGCACATTAGGCTATTGTAACTTAGATAAATTAAAAACTGACCCACTAAAAAGTGAAAAATAAAAAACTTTTTACAAAAAAAAATCCCTAAAATAACACTAGAAAGTGAAAAATAAATTTAGTCTGTTATTTTTTTTTGTTAAGTTTTTTCACCCTGTATATTAATTACTAATTCTATGAGTACACTAATCCCATGCTATTAAAAGTACCTACTTACTTATTCCATGCTCAAGCTGTCACTTTTGACATCTTCTCCTTCTGACAACTTTTTTTTTTTTACAATTTTAATTTCAACAAGGTTCTAACTTTTATTATTTTAATCATATTGTATTGTTTTTGTTAATGTGAGGACGTTGTAGGCTTAATGGACTGTAGATCTGTAGACCGTTTTCTATTTTGCTAAGTACTTACCTGGTACTTTTGACGGGCCTACGCTGTCCTCTCATACTTATTAACACTGTAATTTAAAAACATTGTAAAAGCCAGTTTTTTTTTAAGAGTAACCGTGGAGTTGCTTGCCGGTTCTTCTCCATAGGAAACGACCAATTGGAACCGTGCTCCTAGCTTCTGACGTTTCATAAGTGCCCATGTAGGCTTATGTGAAATAAAAATATTTATGATTTGATTTGATTTGAATCTTTAAGTCATGAGTCATGAGGCCCTGGTATTATGTGTGTGTCTAACGCATGGTAGTGTGTGTAATGTTTTTTTTAAATTAATTTTATTTATTTATAATGCAATATAAAAAATTTAGCTTTCTGCACTTTTCCTCCTGTGCCTATACTCCTCCGTCCGCGTAATTTTCGTAAATGGGGTAGGAACAAAGTTTTCGCTTCACATATTAATATAATGATAACTTTCCTCGAATCCAATAAAGCGACATTTCCCGACAATCCCAACGAACTGCAAAAATGGAAAGATCACGACAAACGTACATGTTGCTCTCAACACGACAAAATAATCGAACCCGAATCCCCCCATCACTTGTGTTTAATTGAGCGTATTCGTTCAGAAAGTCGCGTGAAAGGCTGACCGAATTGTAGGTAGTGTAGTGGAATCGACGTGTGAATGACGAGTACACGTCGCGGGTAAAAGCTTGAATGCAGCTTTGATGTATTAGGGGTAGAGCTGCTCAGAAAATAGTTTAAAAATTGAAAAATGTTTGTACCTGCTGAAGTGATACTGGAAATTGTCTGACTAACCTAAATATACTAACCCAATGCAGAAGGTCCAATAGCACCAATAGTGCACAGTAGGTCTGTCATTGTCCGTGTGGTGCCGGACGTAAAGAATAGCACCACCCTATTTCTTCCCGTGGGTGTCGTAAAAGGCGACTAAGGGACTTACTAGAGAATGGGCAGCAGCGTTCCGCCAGCGAATAGTGGTGATTATGGCAAACCCTTTTGGGGCAGGCCTATGTCCAGCAGAGGACGTCTTTCGGCTGAAATGATGATGATGAGTGCACAGCATGATGCATGCTGTATCTCTTAAACTGTATAAACTAGTGGCTCAACTGCGCCAGACAGATTCATGATAATAATCTATCCGTAGTATGCCTCGTTGGTCTAGTGGTCGCAAGCGCTAATGGTGAGCATGCGGTCCTGGGCTCGATTCCCAGGTCTGGCAAAGTGTTATTGAGATTTTCCATTAGGAATTTCTCAGTAGCAGCCGTAATCTGGATTTGTGCCCGGTTAATGGCAATAGGCTCGCCCCCTATTACATGGGACTTAAACATAACTGGCGAAATGTGGGGGTACTATAGGTACACCTCTGCCCAACCCTTTGGGGATTACAGGCGTGATGTTATGTTATGTGTGTTATCCTTAGTAGATAGGGAATCATTCAACAGTTTTTCATTGACTTGAATGTGCCCTGGCGGCTGAAAGTGTGTCATGCTCACTGTAATGTCTCGCGGATGGTGTGTTAGATCATTAATAGCTCCCTTCAAAATGGTTGAGCTGAATGGTGCTAATCCATGCGTCATGTTCGTGAACGGGCGCCATCAGTAAGGACTGGTAATATTCTTTTGGCGGCCATGGCTTATTTTAATTTAATTTTTGAGTTGTTTTTTTGTTAATATTTTTATTACGGACGCTTTGGACGTTTTGCATCGTTCTCAGATGCATAATTTCAACACGAATGATGTAACCAATATTTTGTAACCATATGTTAATTTAAAAGAGTGTCCGTGGAGTTTCTTGCCCGTTCTTCTCCATAGGTACCTACTAAGCTTTGGGATGGGCAACTAGCTTCATCTTTATGACTAACCGACCCCTTGACAATAATTCAAAAGTGCCTGTAATTGGTTTATTTGAAATAAATTATTTGAGTTTGAGTTTAAAAGTTACGAACCACTGGATAGTCGCATCGCAATTGGTTGATGTTCTACAGGGTGTTAAAGTAAGTGCGTGCCATAGCTTAAGGGTAGGTTCAGTATCGATATAGGAACCCGAAAAAAAATTAAAACAAAAAAAATATTGCTAGATCAACCTAATTTAGTACCTACTAACTTAAAATAGCAAACGTTTAGAATTCAAATTATTTTATTTGACGGTCCTAAGCCCGTTAAAGTACGAAGCGACTTATTTTTTTTTTTTGTAGTATTAAATTTTTTGTTTATGTTTTTTATGTTTTTGAACTTCTTTTTATTTCTCCTGGGTTCCATTATTGATACTGAACCTACCCCTAAGCTATGGCACGCAGTTACTTTAACAACCTGTATAATGCCACGGGACAAGTTCGCCCGTATACAGCGTACACCCAGGCATCACAGAGCATGTACATAATAAGAAGCTAAATCATTATAATTGGTTACGTAACCTCGTACAACAGGTTACCAAGCAACCTACTCGTGACTATTATCAACCAGTCTGTAATTTCTGGACCAATTGATTAAAGGAGTCCGTCAGACGCTTTAGTTCCAATTAATATTGATTCAGTTATGCGGAAGAATTTAGGATACTCTGATACTTTGTTATTTGAGATCTGTGTATAATGTTCTAACATCAAATTGTTGATGAACGTCTTTCTAATTGCTATTAAGTTAAATGCTATAATTATTCATCGTTTATTGGTGGGATATTTTGTGGTTTGATTCCATGGCTTTTATGATTATGATTTAATTGATATTGATGCTCATTAGTTTTGTATGTTGCTTCAATCTTTTGTCACATGACGCATTGTTTTTTGTTTTGTTTTTAATTTTAAGAAGTCACGGTAACATAGCCATTCCATAGAGGCACGTTGATTAACGTGCCTCTTGTATTTTGTCAAATTTTTCAGGCACCCATGCCCTTTGCAACAATAATGCTCAATGACAACAAGTTAGTATAGGTTTCTCTAATGGGTTCTAAACCGTAGGTATACTTTCCTAGCACAAGTAAACAGTGTCAGAAGGAGTACCATCTACAAAAAAAATTGGTATGCAAGTATTTATTTAGAGGCTTCCGGCGACTGGGACCGCAATTAACTAGGACCGCGGTCCCAGTCGCCGGATCCGTAAAAAATAAATATTTTTCTTCCGGCGACTGTGACCACTCATAGATAACTTAAAAAAATCTATAATTCAAGCCAAAATCGGTACAGTCAAACGAAAAAAATTCTAAATTATTTATATGAATATCATTGGACTCGTTCTAGACATGATTTTATCCTATGCGCTTAGTAATAGATTAAGCTAGCCCGTTTTTACATAATTCACACAGGCAGGTAAAACACACACAAAGGGCATAGCATTGTATAATACTATCACACTCTAACTCGAGTCCGTTTTGCCTGTCGATTTCAAGGTCAGGTAGCCCTTTTGTTATAAACGAGAAATTTTGCATTGCCCGATGACTGGCTCGCCCAATCACGAACAAGAAGCTTATCAGTTTAAGAAAGTCAAGTTTTGCATCAGACAGTGTCATATTAGATCATTGTAAGTTACTGCGCTGAATATTTGTTGCAAATTGTGTGATGCAAGTGGTGGTGTATAGTGACTTCATTTAATACTCTTCAGGTATGTAAAACAATTTTTTAGTAACTTATTTATAAACAAAACAAGCTAATAAGGGGGTTAAACGACGTGGTTACAAATTTTTTTACTTTAGATTGCTTCTCATCTTTGATGCGACATTTTAATATCACAAAAAAAAATGTCATTTGTTAAGATTGTCTGATAGTTTTTTTTTTTTTTCGATTTTAGAATTATCAAAATGGATGAAAAAAGTCCTTCAACTTCACGTGGTGAACAGTCGTTTTATATTGATGTCACACAAAGAGGACGTGAACTTTTGCGAAGAGCTGGCTATGAATATATTCTTAAAAGAATAAAAAAAGATGGCTCAAAACTATGGCGATGTGCAAGAAAAAATTTTTGCAACGCGACAGTAAAAGTCAGAGTCGATGCGATGACTATTTTGAACGAAACTGCTCATTGTCATGAACCTATTGATCTCGCGAAAGATAAAGTGAACCGCCAAATGCAAAAATGTGTAGAAGATGTTCAAAAGGATATAAATATCCCTGTTGCGCAAGTGTTTGAAAATAATATGGGAGTTCTTAAAGACGAGGGATTACAGTATGTTACACAATTACCACAATTTCACAACATAGAAAAGCGAGTCTACAAAAAAAGAAACGATGGTATTGGAGCAAAAAAAGTCACTTTTCACAGAGCTGCCGACGTCGAAGTACCAAAAAAGTACCAAAAATTGCTGCTTGCTGACTATAGAGGGCAAAAAAAGCGCGTAATTGTGTTGGCAAGGGAAGAAAAATATTTTAAACTGTGCAATCATTTCTATATTGATGGCACATTTAAAATTTGTATTAAGTCATTTTATCAACTCTATACTATACATGCAGATGTTGGAAGTAATGAAGACTACGTAAATGTTGTTCCAGTAGCTTACGCACTTCTACCTGATAAGAAGAAGTCTACGTATAAGTTGCTTTTTGAACTCATAAAAAGCCAGATACCCGAATGGGAGCCGGCTGTAATGACCATGGACTTCGAAGTTTCATCAATACAAGCGGTCAAACATTTTTTCCCTGGTGTGAAAATAGTAGGTTGCTTTTATCACTTCAAAAAAAGTTTGTGGCGTAAAGCGAAGGACTTGGGCGTCGACAAAACTCAACCAGGAAAAGACCATGTTCAGCTATGTTCGGCGCTTTCTCATCTCTCACTAGATATGGTCGACGATGGCTGGTTGTATGTCATGGAAGAGTCGCCAATTAGTGCAGAAATTACAAACTTTAATGACTACTTTGTACAAACATGGCTAGAAAATTCAACACTCGCAGGTACATTTACTACTTATGGGGAATTAAACAAAACAAATAATGCTGTCGAGCAATGGAATAGCCACATTAGAAAGTACATCAAACCAAAGCCAAACATTGCCCAGTTGCTGGAAGGCCTCATAAAAGATATGAAATACTATTCTGGAGCATTAAAAAATCCTAACGGTATCCAAATATCGAAGAGGAAGCATTCTTCGATTGCAAAGATGAAAAAAATATATAATTCTGTTACTGACTTACTTAATTGTAAAATAAGTATCGGCCATTTTTTGGAGAGATTACGATAAACATTGACTCCGGATATGGGTATAATTGATCTATATGTAGGTTTTAAGTTATTATATAATTTGACTGATTAGATTATACATTTTAAACTAATTGTGATTTATGTTTTTTTTTATTTAAGGTACTACTTAAAGACTGATTTTGTGATAAATAATTACTTACTGATTGTTAATTGTTTGAAAATTGTTGATTATTATTATAAGCATGATTTATGTGTATCTTTTTGTTAAGTATATTTTAAATAACAGAACAGTGGTCAAAGGGTGTTTTAAATTTATAACATTATTTTTATATTTTAACAGAGTTAAGGCTGATTTTGTGATAATTACTTACTTGACTGATTTTGGGTGAAGCCATAACGGCCATTTTAAACTAATTGTGATTGACATAGATAGTACCTACGTTTATAATTTTTATTGTGATTTATGTTATTTTTTTATTATATTTACGTTACCACTTAAAGGCTGATTTTGTGATAAATAATTACTTTCTGATTTTTAATTGTTTAAAAATAGTTGATTATTATTATAAGCACGATTTATGTTATTTTTTGATTATTATTATTAGCATGATTTATGTGTATGTTTTTATTATGAAAGTTTTAAATAACAGAACTGTAGTCAGAGGCTGTTTTTTTATATCAATAAATGATGTTTTTAAATCAAAAAGGATTTTTCTTCAATTATTACATCTAAAAAATTTTCGTTTGACTGTACATTTTTTGATTTCAGTTATCATTTATGAGTGGTCCCAGTCGCCGGAAGAAAAATATTTATTTTTTACGGATCCGGCGACTGGGACCGCGGTCCTAGTTAATTGCGGTCCCAGTCGCCGGAAGCCTCTTTATTTATTTGGGATCACCAACAAAAGATACACAGATACAATATAAATAAATACGAAAGGTTATTTGACGTGTGCTCCTTCAATTACAAGAGACTACAGCATGCCCTTATAACTATAAGGTGTAAACAGGATAAAATAATAAAGCTTGTAAAAATAGAGAAAAAAAAAACGAGCGAGCCCTACAGAAGTTGCGTATGTGTAACATCTGACATCATCACCTTGAGCAGCGACAGAAATTAACCTAAATTTAAAAAAGCTAAATACTTAATTAAAATATACATGGTAACACTAAAATATATATAGTATGTACAAGTTTAAAATAACACAAAACAAAAAAAAAGGAGGAGAAAGCTCTTTGGGCATCAAAAAATTCGTCCGCATCGCTGTCAATGGGAAAAGTGTCCAAAAGGCTGGCAGCATTGCCACGTTGGATGGCAATGCTGATTCTCTGGGCTAAAAATAGGCCAGCCCTCTGGTCGCATGAAGAGTCGACCAACCGCTTGGCGATGTCCTGAAAAACTCGATGAGCACTCGGACCCCAAGGCCCTAGCGTTTCAACCCCAAACGGCTCAAACAAAAATACTGAAATATTTGTTCGAATAATTATTCACTACCAGGGTCCAAATTCCACCCCCTCTACTTATAATCTACAGGCTGACTTGTAAACATGCAAAAAAAAATAAGGGAGTGTTCTACCCATCAATATGAACAACTTTTACTATGGAACCAAATTAGAATTCCTAAAAAAAAAGTCGACCTTCCTCTAACGGTACCTATCCGATTGGACCACTTTGTATTATATATGAAGGTCGACTTTTTTTTTGCGAATTATAATTTGGTCCCATAGTAAAAGTTGTTCATATTGATGGGTAGAACACTCCCTTAAATGTCGTATGTTTTCAAAGTCAGCCTGTATATATTATAGTATTGACTAATTACATGCTATTATAAATTACTTACTAATTGCATGCAATTAAAAAGTACATACTTATTCCATGCTCAAGCTGTCACTTCCTGTTACACATTTCTGTCCATTTTCATGAAATCACTCCCTCAGAAAACGAGAAGCAAGATGGTACACGTCATTATGTTGAAATTAGAAAAGTAAGATAAAGTTTCAGAAATAAACGAATGCCATCTTTTCTTAAGGCTTCTACATACCGGGGCGACTTGTCGCGCGACGCGACACGACACAAAGGCACCGCTCGTCCCACGACACGCGGGGCCTTTGTGCCGTGTCGCGTCGCGCGACAAGTCGCGCTGGTATGTAGAAGCCTTTAATGTTATTTCAACAAACCAAAGATAGAAATTATTTATTTAACAATAGACGGGACATAGCGAACAAAATCGTTACCCGATACATTTGTCCTAGTGGGCAAAAGTCGCTCAGTCTAGCGTGGTACGCCTGCATGTCAAGTCGCATTCGTGTCCACAAAAGAAAAATATTTTCTAAGAAAATACGTGAGATTGAATGAGATATTGCAAATCTCGTTATGGTCAAACGACTGGACCTAACTTTGGTTTATTTTCGATATATGCTAGATAGCGTCACTGAGAAATGGCATCACAGTTTTTCTACGACATTTCTTCCCATAGCCTCTCTTTAGTATCTTAAATCTCTTTGCAACAAACAACTTTAAACCAAGATTGTTTTTGTTCCAGAGAATCTAAACGCTTCTACATACTGGCGCGACTTGTCGCACGACGCGCCACCGATAGAACAATTTTTCATAGAAATCGTTCTACCAGTGTCGCGTCGCGCGACAAGTTGCGCCAGTATGTAGAAGCCTTAACAAAAGATTATATTATTATTCAATCATCTTTATATGCATAGGTATAATAGTTTTTGTGTGAACAAATTATATTTACACAATGAATCGCATCCTTGAGTTTTTACGAGATGCCGTCAGCCGAGCAAAAACTTGCTAGACGTAGGTTGAGATAATAAAATAAAATTAACCAGTGAGATAAAAACTGTTAGTGTACACACGGCTACACATCAAGCTATACATTTCCAGTTTACGCTGATTTCGCACTGTACCGAAATCCTATACAATGCGAGATCAGCCTAAACTGGATATGTATAGCTTGATGTGTAGCCGTGTGTACCTACTATGTAGATAAGTCACCACTGTCAACAATGAATGTGCTATTTAGCAAAGGTATGCGATTTTGCGGTTAATACGACATGCTTGATACCTTAAATATTAACCAAGTTAGGATATTATCTTGATTTTTCATCTTATAAATTCGTAAATTAGTTGTATAGGGAAATCGCAATATCCTGCTGATTTGCGAACTTCAAATTACGATTTCCTAAAGACGATTAAGTTTCTTAGTTGTTGAGTGCTGCAACTTAAGACGCAGATATATGCCAGTGACCTTGAGTGGTTAGCTTGCGTGTTCTGTACTGAGCTCACACAACGCGTCGTACGTTCAGTCAGTAATAGGACTCGCCCATCAAGGAGCCGTGTTCCCAATTTGACGCATTATTAATTTATTATACACAAAAAAAAGGTATTTTAATAAAACGCGTATACTATAAGTTCAATAATTAAATTATCTTTAAATTGGTGAAGGTTTCAGAAAAATACGCTTGGTAGATTTTGCACCATTCTCAATTTTTTATCCGCGTTAGACATAACTTTACAAATTAATTTCACTATGTAATATAAACATAATCTTAAATATTCTCATATTAAGTTATTGAGAAAATGCTCTAATTTAACATTTTTTTTTTCAAATCATTAACACTGCTCGTTTAGACGTGATCTTCAGTATAAAATCATTAAAAGTCGGTTATCGTCGCCTTAAAGATTCGTAATATACCGTCCTTCATAATTTTCAACGATTTCTAAGAAACTACAATAAACAATTTATGAGATGTCGCTGGCCCTAAGCTCAGCTCTTGCATACAAATGGCTTTTTCGTAATATATTGCCTAATGTCACATCTTCAACCATAATAAAGGCAAACATTGAGTAACGGTTCCGTACTTAAATTCCATATTTCATAGTATTTTATAAATGTTTTGTTTTGACCCACATATGAAATGAATCCATCCATTGTTTTATTTTCAGACATAGTTTTTTACGAGCTACGCAAATCATCAAAATGATGAAAACACAAAAACAAAAAAAAGGTATTTTAATAAAACGCGTATACTATAAGTTCAATAATTAAATTATCTTTAAATTGGTGAAGGTTTCAGAAAAATACTCTTGGTTGCTTTTGCGCCATACTCAGTTTTTTATCCGCGTTAGACATAACTTTACAAATTAATTTCACTATGTAATATAAACATAATCTTAAATATTCTCATATTAAGTTATTGAGAAAATGCTCTAATTTAACATTTTTTTTTTCAATTCATTAACAGTACTCGTTTAGACGTGATCATCAGTATAAAATCATTAAAAGTCACTCATCGTCCCCTTAAAACAACTTACGCTATTTCAAACTTGGCTTATCATTCTGTATAATAACAGCAAAAACATCATGTCTGGCGCCTGAATTACCATAAAGAACCATTTATTTGTGTTTTAATCTTATACTGACTGAGCACACTCTTTGTATCAGATGTTAAGCTTCCGATTCAAATAGTGAGACTAATGGATACACCATATATCACGTCAGTGACCCAAGAACAACACGCTCTATTTATCACGAAAAAAAAAAGAAAATACGTAAGGGGAAGTTAAAGCTTTGCCCTCACTAATGTCTGTTCCAAAATTGAGCTGACGAAAGTGTAAGCAGAACCCATTTCAGTAGTCTTCACTAGTTCCCAGATCGCTCGCTTCTTAGTTCATTCGTTCGTTCGATAAGACCGACTTGTAATAGCGAGAATGAACGAAAGCGCGGCGCCGCGCGCCGCCGCCAGAGCAAGTCACGTCACGCCACTACTACCGCTCATACTATTTAGAATATTTTTGTAATATTTATATATTCAACTATGGATTGATAAATAAACAATTAAATAATAAAGATCATTCAAAAACTACGAGTAAGTACAATGTAAAGTAAAAAACTAATTTAACAAACAAAAGAACGCATGCAGGAGCAGAAGCAAAGCAAGCTAGCGATCTGTACCCTAATTGCGTAACACAGTTTGAATCGGAATCGGAATGATTTTGAAGTATATTGCTAATCCATTGCTTCTTATGGTAGAAAAAAATGTTTGCTTAACAACGTAAATAACGCAATGGATGTTGTTGAACTGTCAAATTGAAACCGATTCCTACTGGTTGTGTGTTACGCAATTAGCCCTCTGATCTGGAGTTGCGAACTACTGAGCGCTCCAGGTCGCGAACTATAATGCGCAAGACTATTCTGCCTTTTTCTGGTTCGACTATTGAAAAAACTGGCCAAGTGCGTATCGGACCACGCATAATGAAGGATTCCCGTAGTTGAGATGAATTTATCCCAAGAACAAACTTAACATTGTAGTTGAAAAACATGGTCCACCATACATTCAACTACAAAATAATGTAAGTTTGTTCGCAAAATATTGAGTGATTTACCATGTTATTTTAAGATCACAAGACTTCTTTTATAGGTGTTCCGGTAATCTATAATTAAAGAACTATTTTTATCAAAATTTTAGGCTCAGTAGTTTCGGAGATAAGGAGGGCCGAATGGTAATTTTTCATCTATTTTCTTAAATAATTTCAAAAGTATGTATTTTAAAACAATAAAAAAAATATTTGTAAAATCCATAAAATAAGCCCTTTCATTTGTGATATGTCACACGGTACATTCAGCAAAACTTTTTTTTTTTTAATTTTCTCATTTGCCCCCCAAAAGTGACCTCCATATTCAAAATTTATTTATTTACTTAACACGTCCGTGTTTGGGTCACAGAAGTTCATATGTGTACCAAATTTTAACTTAATCGGTCCAGTAGATTCCCAGAAAATCAGCTGTGACAGACGGACAGACAGACAGACAAACACACGAGTGATCCTATAAGGATTCCGTTTTCAGGTACGGAACCCTAAAAATCAACCTTATGGGCCTTTAAAATATTAATTTCGATTTTTTTTAAATCAATGGATTTTTGTAAGCGGCAATAAAAAATCAGGCAACATCCACAAGTACGTTTTATATTTCCACACAACGACGTAAGTATGGGTTGCAAGGATAATATATTATAGGTACTAAGTACATAATCGATTTTAGTAGAGGGTTTAAAAAGTGGGATAATTTTCTGCTAGACCAAGTTCTCATAAGCTCAGCTTTTAGTTTTCTACTTTACATATATCCGTTCCTCACAGAATTTATCATAGGGGAGATTTTAATCTTCTTACTAGTTAGCATGACAGTGAACCCACATTCATCTTTTACACATCTCATAACTTCACGCTTATATTCTCCGACGGGTGAGGCAGGGGCAGAGAGCATTATATACACCCACATTTCGCCAGTTGTGTTTATGTCCCATGTAGTAACTAGCCTATTGCCGTACCAGGCACAAATCCAGACTTTGGGCTACTAATGTAAAATTCCTGCTACAAAAAGCCCAATAACACTAAGGCCCGTATTTATAGAGCGTTACTCATTACTCAAGCATTACTTAAGACTAGATTCAAGCCATTGGATTGGTTGAAACTAGTCCTAAGTAATGCTTGAGTACTGAGTAAAGCTCTATAAATACGGGCCTAAGTGCTTGGCCACACTGGCAGCGCAGTGTGGGAGCGGCGCGGGTGCGGTAATACGCGTGGGTGCGGGAATACGGGCGATTGTGCCTGTCCGCAGTCGACCGCGGGACAACGCGCGTGATCAGCTCGAACTAGTTTGAGATCCCCGCTCCCGCGTGGGTTGTCGCTTGCCGCCCGCGCACTCACTGTGGCCACTTGTATGAACGAGCTATGGCGCGACTTGCCCGCGCGCTCTCCGCTTCATGTAGCCCGCGCCGCTCCCCGCGCCCGCGTGCCCACTATGGACGCTCAAATGAAGTTCTTATGTTTGAGTGCGTCGCGCGGCGCCCGCGTTTACAGTCTGGCCTCGCACTTAGGGTGTTTTTAATATCGTGCGGATTTTATCACGCATGCGGGATTGCCCTGCACGCGTAACTGCTGCCCAAGTTCACGCCCCGCGTCCTTACAATAAATACTTGTATGAAAAGGACATTTACGGGGCGATCCCGCATGCGTGATGAAATCCGCACGATACTAAAAACACCCTTAGTACTCTAGTAATCTGTAAGATGTAGTAACAAAAATTTAAAAGAGTAGGTATGCTTAGATGGTTTGGTCATGTGGAGAGGATGAGTGAAAGGCGACTAACAAAAGGTATTTATAAAGCAGAGGTGAGTGGAAACGCCGGGAGGGAACGCCCTATGAGGACATATAGTGACCAAATTGGTGATGTTATGCCGAAAGGTCAGGTGCGTAGTACTCGCAACCGGCGTACGTGTATGACCAGCGGGCTAATTGCGTAACACACTATCAGTAGGAATCGGTTTCATTTTGACAGTTCAACAACATTCATTGCATTATTTACGTTGCAGACAAATTTTTCTAACACATGAAGCAATGGATTAGCAATATACTTCAAAATCATTCCGATTTCGATTCAAACTGTGTTACACAATTAGGGTGCTGATGTATGAACGTAAGCGAAGCAAAAGGAGTATGTAAGGAGCGTAGCAGGTGGCGTTCTAAAGTTTCTGCCTACGGGGCCCCATGGGTAGAAGGCGTGAGTTTATGTTTGTATCTATGTATGTAGGTACTATAGTAATTAAAATTTTATTTTCAAAATCTGTCCACAATTGACGAAAAAATCGATGAAAATACAGACCAACATTATAACCTCCTCCTTTTTTGAAGTCGGTTAAAAAATAATTATAATGCCTGCCCATATCTATCAAGTAATTATAGGTAATTAATACAGCACTCTAATTGTGTAACACAGTTTAAATCACAATCCGAGAATTTTGTGCTTCATAAGTTTGAAAAATTCGTCTGCTCAGCAACGTAAATAACGCAATGCACGTCGGTGAACTGTCAAAATGAAATCCATTGCTATCAATTGTCATTTTATGTGTGTTACGCAATTGTCATTTTATGTGTGTTACGCAATTGTTATTTTATGTGTGTTACGCAACTGTCATTTTATGTGTGTTACGCAATTGTCATTTTTTGTGTGTTACGCAATTGTCATTTTATGTGTGTTACGCAACTGTCATTTTATGTGTGTTACGCAATTGTCAATTTATGTGTGTTCATTAATAGTCAATTTATGTGTGCAATTAGCGCGCTGGAATGAGCTACAGATTGGGCGTTTTTATAATTTCTAATGTAACAATATTATCGTGGACGTCCGCGGTAACACCGAGAAGTAAAATGTATGGAAATTGAAACAGGGTAAATGAAAATGATGTGAGCAGTGGTGGCCTAGTAGTAACGGCCGCGACCTACGAGTTGTAGGTCGTAGATTCGAACCCAGACAGGCGCTTTACTTTGTGTAGATCAATGATATTATATTAAACAGATGTGTTATACCTTCTTGTCACAGTCATGACGTGCAGCTTCCAACTATTTGTTTGTTTGTTATAGCACTTATATCTGTTTTGTGTAACCTTCGAGTTTATTACATATTATGTTTTAGTAACCCACGTTTTTTCTGTGACAAATAAAAATATTTTTGTTTCTTTTCTTTCTTTCTTTATACACTCACAAAGCAACCGAAAATTATACACTTCACTACAAGTTACAATGCTATAAAAGAGTTGGCTTGATAAAATCAACAAGAAAAAAAGAGACAGTTGCGCGTGAATGTAAACAAACATTATTCTGGCCACTAATTACCGAATGTTGGCATCACAGACAAGCAAATACGTCCCAATTAGGACGTTTTCGAGTCTTCACGATTGCGCGCTCACAACATATGTTTAATATGTTGTGTTTGACGGCACGGTTGGCGCAGACTGCTGCGCTGCGTGACGCGAGTTCGATTCCCGCACGGTTAAATATTTGTATGACCTACAAGTAGTTGTTTCGGGTCTAGCTGTTTGTGTATGTGTATTTAAATGTTTGTAAACGCACCCACAATACAGGAGAAATTCCTAGTGTGGGGCAACGTTTAAAAAAAACAAAAAATATCGTTGGTGCAAATTATTTCATCACCAAAAACAGGTGAAGGAAAACATCGTGACGAAACCTAGAACCAAAAAATTCGAAGACATATTACATCCACCAACCCGTACTGGGCCCGCGTGGTGGATTACGGCCCACTACCTCTCACCGAGAGGAGGCCTGTGTCCCAGCAGTGGGAACATTATCGGCTGATTATGCTAAATGAAAATCTGGCAGACTTACGTCTAGATCTTGTAATCAATCAGAATCAAAATGACAATCAAAAATGGCTGGCTTATATTAACACTTCCCCACTCTTCGGCGAACCTTGGCTTCGCTGGTGTGTGGGGCGTCCTTAAGGCGGCTTGGCTTTGGCGGGCTGCATGTTGGCTGACGTCACGTCCGTTATAAAATATCTGAAGACGTTTTTAAATTTTTGTCCACTTATAACGTGCACGTATTTTCATATACATTGTATAGACGTAGGCGTGACGTCCACGATAATATCGTCACGTTAGAAGTTATAAAAGCGCACATTTGAGTCACACAATTGAATACGATTTTAATCCATGGGGCCATGGTGTATACACGCTCATAATATCAGAGAACGGATCTATAACAATCGATCAATTTCTCACAATACCATCACACAATGGGCGATGTTAAACCAAACAAACGAGTTCCTGAGCCAAGAGCAATCCGTCATCAAAACTTTGTGATTGGACATAACGGTTAAAATTGCTTGACAAGCACGAAATTGGATACTGCAATAATTCCATCCTGAACGTGCTCAGCTCAGCCACAAGCTAGACAGCCCCCTTCTGGGGCACTGGATTCAAGCACAAGTGCGTGTGCACGGGGCCCCAGAGGGCGGCAAATACTTATATTCATTTTTGATTTAGTTTAATTTAATTTCATTTCAGTTAATTAAGTTTGATTTAATTTATAAATGTAACAAGTTTATTAAGTCGTTCTATTAAACATATTACGGGCCATATTATGTCTGAAATAATCGTTGTACTAAAAATATTATGGGCCAAATTAAAAGATTCCAAGTGCGTATCGGACCACACACAATGAACGGTTCCGTCCGTAGTTGGGATGAATTTATCCCAAAAACAAACTTTACATTGTAGTTGAAAAACATGTTAAAGTCAAAGTATTTATTGTGTGATTTTTGGTGATACTAGGTCTTAATGTTAGGTTATGGTAACTCAAAAAACTACCCATTACGGCATACACTATTTAACAATACAAGAATTTAAAATCGAAATTACATACAATCAACAAACATTGAATACAATCAATTTTTATAATAAACATTCAGAACACAATGTTCTCTCATACATAGATATACGTCACGGTCAATTCTGCAACTGCAAATGTAAGTTGGTCGACTATGGCGGGACATTTGACTCTTAACAAAAATTTGCACTTCCCGGAATCGAAAAATGGTCTTCACCGACCCTCGATATTTTAAACGGCCTATCCAAAGATACGCCACATCATGGGATAGACGAGAAAAAAAAATATCATCCCCACTTTACGAGTAAAGAGGCCCAATTTTATTTTATTTTCAAGTTTTTTTTTTGCTACTTTGTCGGCGTGATTATTATGTATATCCATGCCAAATTACAGCTTTCTAACACAAAGATTAGGAATATTTTGTGTGAAAAGGTCCCCCCAAAAGCCCCCGGAAGTCAATGATGCCTCGAATGAGTGCTCAATTTTTTATACGACATCTTTGAATGTCATCATAAATACATACTTCCGTTTACATCTTGCCAGAAGCCACGGATATGTAAGTCATGCAGAATATGTTAATATTATATATTCATATAAATAAATATTATTTTATATATTCCCATATGCCATAATATGGCTTAAGTGGCCCATATCAATAGAAAGCGATCGTTACGATCATTAGTTCGGCGAACTAGCGGGATAATTGCGTAACAGATATAAAATGACAATTGATCGCATTTTCTTTCATTTTGACAGTTTTTTCATTGAGTGGTTTACGTTGTTGAACAGATGAATTTTCAAACCTATGAAGCAATGGATGTCCAAATGAAAGGCATTGAGATCGATTGTCATTTTATGTGTGATATACAATTACGCCGCCGATCGTGTTTCTATAAACGCGTTGCTTAAACCTTATTTAAGATACGAAATAAATCGCTATTTTTAAAAGATTATCAATAAAGAATACGGAAAAAGGGATTTTGAAATCATAATAAAAATAAATGTAAACTTTAAAAGAAGTAATTTAGGAAATAATTTTAATATCATATCATTATGATATTAATATCATTAATATTGTTGTACGTCTAAAATAAAATAAAGACAAGGCTGTATGACAACAACGTGGACTTTTGTTATTCTTATCATATTATTTTTCCTGTTTACATAAATCTATTATTTATTCAATGTGGGTTCTGTAGATCAGAATTTAATTTATTATTTGTTATATAGATTCATTTGCATATATTTTGATAAGAATTCATATTTTTCTACCTGCATCGTTGCTTGCAATAGGTATATCTAACAGTTTTGTCAAGGCTGTGGGTAACAAAAATATTTGGCCAGATCCCATAACTACATAATTCTAAACAAAAATCAATACTAAATTCGAAAAAAAATATTAAAACTTTTAAGTCCTCACTTTCATAAACAAATCAACCGTTTTTTTTTTTTTTTTTTTTTCTTCTGGCTTCGCACGGTTTAAATCAACCGTTATTCTGGTTATTTTTTAATCATAGTATAATTCTAAACTTCCTCCTTTTTTGAAGTTTTTTAAAAACTTTTTCCTTTAGTATATTTATGAGGAATGAATTTATTTTAAATATTGATGATGAGAAAAAAAGAACCTAAATATCTAACGACAATTTTGGTTTAATAGTGAACAGCGTCAGTCAAATTTATTCAATCAATAAATAATAAGATGTCTCTTAGTCAATATTATTATTCCTATCTCAAATACGATTTCAAAATATACTTACCTTAATTTTCTGCGGTTTCATGTGTTTATCAACAGGCAGGTAAATTAGATCATAGCAAATTTTTTAGTTTCTGTAGAATGATTGCCAATCGCAAATTACTTACATGAACGCGAAACTGAAGAGCGAATACTTATATACGTAACTTAAATCTGTGCTAGCTCGGATTATGCAGAATGATTGAATATCTATAAGTATGAGCTGCTAATGTCCTTTGTGTGAAATCTTACTCTGCACTAGACGAAGCCCAGGTAGGCTAAGATCTTCCAGAAATAAGAAACTATATCTTATTTTGACCTAAAAGCCAAGTTTTCATAATAATATAAATTTCTTCACAAGCGCTTGACATCGATCAACATCGTCGGCACGTCTCATACCTATAACTTGTTACTATAATCCGGTTCTCGCATCCCGTTGAACCCTAAAAAGGATGAGTACGCACAAAAAAGGTTTAAACTACGGCTTTATAGTGACGTGTTCCCGAGCCGTTCCGACTGATCGCACGCGCAGTCAGCGCGGCGCGCGCGCTTCTTACGTAGCCTAAAACTAACCATTTCTTCGCAATTTTAATTAACAAATAAAATAATAGCACGCTCAGATTCTATAAGGACCATTATTTTTCATTACCTACTTTCCGCGTTTTCTGATAAGTGAATCGTTTCGTTTCGTCGCGTACAGTGCTGTGTACCGGTTCGATCAATGGTGATTCGAGTGAAATTTTATTGGATGTGATAATACTTGGTTTGGCCTTCATGGTTACGAAATAATTAGTTTTGGTTCCGACTTAGTGGCGTATGTGATATAAAATAATACGAGCTAGTGGATTTGTTCGCACAGGTGTGTATGATTGGCTTTATTTAATTATCCGCACAGTGTACACGAGGTGTGAGAATATTTAATACATATTCATTTTGTGATAAGTATGTAAAGATGAGTTGAAGGAATAACATAATATTTATTAAAAGCGTTAACCGGTATTCTTTATTTGAAATAAAATGTATTAAGTAGTTTTAAGTCACAAAAGCGGTTTATTTTATTTCTTCTGACCACAAACTAATTGTTTATTGTATGTTATTTATTTTACCTCTGGCAATAAAGTTGCGCTTGAGTTACTTTAGAAACTAATGTGATAAAAAAGACTCGTGTTCCACCGATTTTATATTGTATCAATAACTCGTTATATACTATTTTATTTACAATGGAACATGTTCACTACAAAATGGAAAAGGTTGGTAAACGTCCGAATTGATGCACGATTTCTTCTATTGTTTTTTTTTTCACGCCTATAAATTCTTCTCATTTGGTAAATTCATTTTCAGTGAGTCGTACAGCAGGGTAATTGTGTAATACACGTTTAAAGCGTGTTACAGAAAGGGTATACCTATACAAACCGGTTGAAAAGTGCATCTGGTTCAGAATCTCTGTACAAAATTTCAGCTCAAAAAGAATAACTTTGAAAATATTTGAATATTGATAGCATTTTCTAAATTTTTTTTTAGTTCACCCTCGTCCATTGCGATAATTACATTGTTGAGCAGAAGAATTTATTAAACCTATGAAGCAATGGATTAGAAATAACCTTCAAAACTCGCGGATTGTGATTGAAACTGTGTTACGCAATTAGGGTGCAGGTCTTTCGTTCAATTAAACGTTTTATAATCAATTATTGTAAGCCAATGAAATTTAACGCTAGATATCGAGCCTGTTAAGGAAGAACATAGTAAGCGACATGAATTAAAATTTACAGGAGAGGCATTGGTTATTTTGTTCATTATATTTTATCATTTTTTGAAAAAGTGAATTAACTACAATAAGTCGCTTACGACGTTCTTCCATAACTGGCTCAATATAGGTATTGAACCTACCTCGGGTGAATATAAAACTATAAGCATATAGGCCAAATACATTGTAACCTGAGGTTTTGATAGTTATTATCACACTCAGTTACCGATGTTATTTATTACACTAACATAATTTATCTAATAAGGCAGCCGTTTAATTCAATTTTCTGCTCATAATCTCTTTAAAAATATATCATTATTTTAAACTCGTAAACCTAGATTCCTTTACAGTAGATAAAAAAAACTTATTTTCTTGAAAGGAGTAGCGTCGTATAAGGATTTTTGCAGTAAAAACATGTGATCTACAAATAACTTCAAATGTTCTTTCAAATATGTTTTCTAGCCAGGAAGTAATATTATTAAAAACTTTTTTTTATAGTCTGCTCAAAAAGTATCTAATAGTAGGTATATATCTAATAATATTTGGCAGTTCAACAACATTAATTGCGTTATTTACGTTGAATTTTTCGAACATAAGAAGCAATGGATTAGCAATATCCTTCAAAATCATTCAGAATACGATTGAAATTATGATACCTACATAATTATGGTGCTGTCTGGCTATTTTTACGCAAATCACAAATCACTCATTATAGGGAATTTAGTAAGTAACACAAATTTTGTATTTAGAAGGTTTCAACTCCTAAGTCCTGTATCTTACTTTTTTCAACAACTATTGTTTGAATAACATTATAAAATTGTAATTGAAAAATCATCGAAGAAACTTGAGGTTATAAAATTAACCTCAATTTTTAAACGAAAAACATATTTAAGGTGATTAAAAATTTAGAGGGTTTTACATTTATTCAAATCAAAGTAGTAAATTTGTAATTGACACCCACAGCTACGTTATACTCCATTTGAAATAAGATTAGAAAAAATAAACTTTTTTTTACAGTCCGTTCAACCGATTTTGATTTCTATTCCGTAGTCATAAGGATGTCATTAAAAGCAAAAACGTGGTTACAATAACAACTATTTATTACAGCTGTCATTTGTCATGCTACCAACGCAATAGAAGTCAAAATCGGTTGAACGGATTGTAAAAAAGCTTATTTAAGGTAGCCCGGGAAATTCAAATGGTCTTACGTTTTTTGCCATTTGCAGGTCAGTGTCAGATATTACGTTGTTTTTTTTAAATATATTATATGCGACCGTTACAGATAAATGACTTTACAGAATTATAATCGTTACAACTCCATGTTAGAATTGGCTGCAAATGTGAAGATTTCATAAAATAGTCATTCAATAGGGTAATATGAACTTAGACCGTCTTATTACAAAACAAGATTTATATTTTGACATGGCTTAAACCATGGAGCCAGTTATTGTAATAAGAACGTAACAGTGATTGAAATACCGTTCTTTTTACAAAACTGAAAACTTAGTTCGGTACCTACTAAGTTGTCAGTTTCGTGTTTAGGAACTTTACCATAGTCGGAATAAAGTTCGAAATTCAATAATGGCTCCATGTTTTGAACCTGGGTCTGAAGATAAACCTTGTTTTGGAATAAGGGGGAGAGAGTTGTAATGATTTTTATGATTACAATACTATAAATATATATTTAATACGGCAATTAATATTTAGATCTACATACAGCCTGATACCTACTGACCTGCAAATTTCAAAAAACATAAGAAAACTTGAATCTTTAAAATACAAAAAAAAAATACAAAAAATAATTATTGACATAAAACATATTTTACAATAAAATAGAATTCTCTGACTCCTGCGCTAGTTAAAACAGCTATTACGGGAGGACGCTGGCTCCTGCAACACAGTTACTGTGTTGCAGGAGCCAGCGTCCTCCCGTAATAAAAGACACAATTTTGTTGTTTTATGACAAGACAAAGAAAAACAAATATAAAGAAAGGAAACAAAAGAGACTTCACTTTATAAGTACTTACATCTAAACTAAAAACAATTTTTTTTTTTAAAGAAATACCTAAACAATAATTATGGTTGGCTTTCTCTCTCTCTCTTGTGTCTCTCTTGTATAACATCTGTACCCTACCCATGTTTGCAAAAAATAAATGATTTGATTTGATTTGAATCTCGCAGGCTACCCCGAAGCTTTCGCCTTAATTGTAATAAATTGTAATTGATAGATTTATCGGATAACGAATTGAAATATTGTCAGGTACGCCGCAGTTTGTCAGGTCATAAAACTAATAATAAAGGTATAGGGAAAACACAAAATACTTACGAGACATCATTCAACCAGCAGTTAGATAAAACAATGTTCTAATGACATAAGCCCAAATAGTCGGCTGGTCACGTTACTCATTCTTAGAAAAACCATCTGTCACACGAATTTACATTCATTATAAATATTATAATTTGATCCGCGAATATATTATATAGAGGTTGTTGCTACGCAGATGACAATCCTTCTAATAATACTAAAGAAGTTTATGTGATATATTAAGAGGCCTACAGATTTGCTCGATTTCATCGATCGTTACTTTCGCGTTGATGACGAAATGATACCAGGCCCTGGGCCTGCAGTCTCGACATAAATAGCGATCGCTTTACGACCGAATTCGGTCACAAACTCCTAATGGGATCTCTAGACGGTCAAAATTGCTTGATAAGCACGAATAAATCACAATCTTGTCAAGCATTTTTGACCGTCTAGCTAGGGACTCTATTAGGACTTTACGACCGAATTCAATCGTAAAGCGATCGCTATGTATGTCGAGACTGCAGGCCCAGAGGATCTACTTCCAAGTAGGTATCGGCCGAATGTTCGGCCGTTTTATAACTTCCAAAATTTCTTTTTTTTACTTTGAGTCCTTACCCGACTTCATGTCACATTTTTGACTGGCTTATCTCTTTGACCGCCGCTTTTTGTTCTGTTGGCCGTTGTCAGCAATAGTTAGATGTAGTCAAGAAACGTCCGATCATTTGGCTGATACTTCGGATTTATGTTCGGAGTAGACCCCAGGATTATATTGTCTAACTTCAGGGCAAAGGCCGCTTCTCATACAGAGAAGGCATGAGGATTGATAACCACGCTTGCTATTTAAATTTATATAGATACGAGTATGCTTTATGTATGTATATATTTATTGTATATGTAAATAGTACACCACTGACTACCTGCAGTATTGTCCCTGCTTCTCCCTTAAATCCATCCAAAGGTTGTCTTTAAAAGATCGCTTTTAGGGATAAGACCGCCCATTGTGTCAGTCTATGTAAAATTTCAACATTTATATTATCTGTAACTAAATATAAACAGACGATCGACATAATATATTTTCTGGATTGTTTTTGTCGATCGATAAATCAATAGGTAAGTAATGTCTACGTCTGTCTCTTTGATATTTATCGATTGAGCAAGAATATAATAGAATATAAATTCTATTCTAAAAAGATTATTCTATTCTATTATATTCTTGCTCAATCGATAAATATCAATAAGACAGACGCAGACATTATATTGATTTATCGATCGACAAAAACAATCCAGAAATATTATAAACATAATAAATATTATTCTGTTCTATTCTATTATAGTCTTGCTCAATCGATAAATATCAAAGAGACAGACGTAGACATCACCTATTGATTTATCGATCGACAAAAACAATCCAGAAATATACTATGTCGATCGTCTGTCGCTTACACATTTACTCAATTTGGTTCAATCACACGCGTCGATCGTCAAAAATAGAGCAAATCTGTAGGCACCTTTAGGTATGCAAACTTGTATGTCATATTAATTCATAAACTTATATTTATTTTATATGTATTAAGCAGTCTGTTTCCATTATTAGGTACATTTTCACGTCAAATCTACGTAGCTAAGTAAGTAGCGAAGTAGCTTAGTATCAAGATAACATAACACCACGCCTCTATTCTCCGAACAGTATAGGCAGAGGTATACCTATCTACCTATACAGGGTGTTAAAGTAACTGCGTGCCATAGCTTAGGGGTAGGTTCAGTATCGATAACAGAACCCAGGAAAAATAAAAATAAATAAAAAAACAAACAAAACATTTAATTAAACATAAAAAATAAATAAAAATAAGTCTCTTCGTACTTTAAGAGGAAATGCGGGCGGTCTTTTCTCCATAGAAACGCTGTCGCCTGTTTTCTTTCTGGTTAATGACCTTAAAGCAATGATATTTTACAGTAAAATAAATATCGACTACTTGTATGTCCCTATGTTTTCCTTTTTGATGATACATTATCTTTATAAGAGCTGGAACCCTCTGAAAATGCTCAAAATTGCCTGTTTAGACCGCTGACAACAGAGGGCTATTGTACAAATTTGCCAACTATTAATAAAAAAAGAAAAACATAGGGACACAGTATATATCCTTCTTATTCATTATAAGAAATATCTTTTAAATTGGTCCAATATTGGAGGAGGAAATAGGCGAGAGCCGAACCTCGATTTATGACTTTTTACTTAGGCTATTCAGTCGGATCTCGTCTATTCGATCGGAAAAGTCTCTCCGCCCGCATTTCCTCTTAACGGGCTTAGGACCGTCAAATAAAATAATTTTAATTCTAAACGATTGCTATTTTAAGTTAGTAGGTACTAAATTAGGTTGATCTTGCAATTTTATTTTTGTTTTTTCATTTTCATTTTTTTTTCCTGAGTTCCGTTATCTATACTGAACCTCCCTAGCTATGGCACGCAGTTAATTTAACAGCCTGTATAGTACACCCACATTTCGCCAGTTATGTTTAAGTCCCATGTAATAGGGCCAATATGGGGCGAGCCTATTGCCATCAACCAGGCACAAATCCAGACTCTGGGCTGCTACTGAGAAATGTCTGATGGATAAACCCAATGATACTCTGATCGACCCGGGAATCGAATCGGGAACAGGATCTGATGCTCAGCAGTAGCTCTTCCAACCTCAAGACCAACGAGGCAGTCTTGGTCTTGGTATCAACATAATTTAAAAACTGCAGGAAGTCGAAGCCACGGTACGTGTTTTACCTGACTGGCCCTGAAGGAGGGAAATAAATGATTGCAGTCGGAGGCAAATTTTAATTCGTTACATCCTAGATGCCTCCGACTGCATTTATTTAGTTTTGGTACATATAGAATACTCGTTTTCTTTTCATCTTATTTCCATCTTTTCAGCTCGTTTTTTTGCAGTCGGGTTTTTTGTAATAATTTGTTTTTTTTCTTAAAAAAAAAGTTTTATTGCTCACTTTTTAGTTGTGGTATACCGCACCGTATACCGTATACCCCACACAAATTCGAATACCACTACCTGCTATGTGCCCTGCTAAAGTGACAGGAAGTTATTATAACATCATCGACATAGCTAAGTGGGAAAAATACGTATTATTGAAGCTAACTCAAAAACGACTGAAGTAAAGTTAACAAAATGTATGTAGGACCACCTAAAAAGTATACCCTTTCAAACCAAAAAAGAATTTTCCAAATCGATCCAGCCGTCTTCAAGTAATCTGAAAAAATACATTAAAAAAAAGAACCCGAGGAACTGAGAAAGCTTCCTCCTTTTTTTGAAGTCATCTAATTAAAGATAAAGTTATTGAAATAAAACTGGCTTACAAACAACGTTAACAACGCAAAGAGATATAATTTAATTCGTAGTATCCCGGATTGAACAATCGAGTTGAGAAAGTTATATCTTTGAATTGATACAAACAGAGATCTGAACTAACTTTGATATTCAAACAATAGGTACGTATTTCTTGATATAAAATGAAGAATAAGAACAAGAATTCTTATTCCCAACGAATGTCATTCTAGATGCTAGTTAGATAATAAAAATCTAGGAAAGTTTATAAGTTAGTCTATTATCTGAGCTGAAAGGCCAAGGTATTCGTTCGAAGTATATTAGTAGGTCATCTATTGGCTCTCTCTTTGAGACTATTATAAGCAATGATAATAATTATAAGTCTTAATTCATATTATCCAGTAGTTTTCCTAAGATATTAGGACAAGTCATGAGATCTATAATGTCGCAAAGAATTGAGGATTTCGGTGATTTCCTAGATATCTTTAAAATTATGGATTTCGTCGAATGGTTGCTTTTCGTTTCAGATAAACTTGACGACATGGCTTCGTTTTCAATACGTATTAAAGTGCTGAGCCAATTTTGATGAAGGTACTTATACAGGATGGCCGGAGGTGACATCTAAAGGTATTTAGATGCCTTTTATTGCGGGCCATCCAAATCACCCCCATGTACCACCGCGAAAGTTCCCGGTCGACCACTTTTCAACCTTATTACTATGGGCATAAGGGCGAAAAGTGGTCGACCGGGAACGTCCGCGATGGTATGTTCCGCGATTATTATAAGTCACATTTTAAGGTGGTACACACGGCTACACATCAAGCTATACATTTCCATTATAAGCTGATCTCGCATTGTATAGGATTTCCGTACAATGAGAGATCAGCGTATATTGGAAATGTATAGCTTGATGTGTAGCCGTGTGTACTTGACACTATGGTTATAAATTATGAAAAAAGCATGCGGGGCATTCTTGGGGACTGCCGATAGAAGTGAAAACAGTACACATATAGTTAATGGAAAGCGTTCGGTGACGATGACGCGAGTTCCATGATTTTTGTTCACCCAAAAAGTGCTCAACGCGCCTAAAGAAGTTTTCACTTCAAAAAAATCCACAATAGTCCAAAAGAAAGAGAGAATTAATCAAACCTGATGTCAGGTCAAAATTATGTTAAACAAAACATTAAAAATCTATATCCTAAACTACTAATAATCGCGGACCATACTTGGGGGTGATTCGAATTTCGGATACCCCGCAATAAAAACTTAAAAACGCATCGAAATTTTACCTTTACACGTCATTTCACCGGCCACCTGGTATAGTTACTTGAACTATGAAGAAATATGTATAGGCCAACCCGTAAAGGGATGTAATGGGGTGTTAAAGGTTATTGGACTAATCCAAAATACACCTGGTCCACGAATTCGTGGGCAACCATTGTTCACAGAAATGCCTGAGATACACGAGGGTAATTTCTCAAGCCAGGAAGGATAGTAAGCTAGTGCTTCTAAGCTAGCAAGCTAGTAAGTAGTCTGACTTCGTGTACACAGAACTAGCTTCATTTCTAGCTTTCCAAGCTAGTGAGAGGGTTCTCGTCACCATATCCGACGACAGCGACCCAGACTATTTTTCTTTTCTTTCGTGAGCTCTCTGAAGACTAGTAAAACATATTTAGGTCTTAAAAACCTGGTGTCACTGTGTACAGAAGAGCTGATCAACATCATTGTATGTGTAGAGTTTCCTCTACACATACAATGATGCTGATCAGCTCTGGGGTGACTTTTGAATATTTGGCACTTCTTGTCTAGGTGTTCAAGACGATTTGTTTCAAATCATTCAGTTGCTTTGTCGATTGAAGCAAGCCATCGATGTCAACGGATATGCCAGATGTCTTTCTAGCGCAGGTATTGCCCGCCCTGTGCATGTTTTCCTTAGGCGAGCGCTGAGTGGAAAGCGGTTTTAGGTAGTCTACTGGTATCCATGGGCTGTACGTGACCACACCATCTCAGTTTGATCTTTATCAAAATCGCCTCCATGGCCATCATTCCAGTACGCCTTAGCACCTTCGAGTTGGTAACACGATCCTGCCACTTTTTGCGAAGGATAGACCGAAGACATCGTAGGTGGAAAGTGTCAAACTTTTAATGTCACCTTTATAGAGACACCAGCAGGGCTGGATTTAGGTAGGTTGAAAAAGATAGTACAAAAAAATGAAAAGGATAGTATTTATAAAAACATTATAGTACACTTTCATTATTTTTAATTTAACATATAATAGTCAAAATCAACACCCGATAAGGCAAAATTTACTCCTCTTCTAAGTTTATCAGTTCTTGAATATTACTATTACTCACTAAAATGGCGTCTATGGATTGTGTTGCCAGTTTGTATCTTCACACAAAAATTCGCAAGCGATTGTTAAAACATTAAGCAAACTTTGATTGAATTTCGAATGGAATGGAAGGAACGAGATTAGTGGAAAGAGAGAAGTGTACTGCGAACGATAATCGGGGAATCAACACAGAAAACATCGCAAGATCAGAATTCGGTCGGATACACGCACGGTCGAAATATTCATAATATGACGTAAAACTAAGCATTCGGGAGCAAACTTTAAATTATAGTATTTTAGCGTACTATCCGTAGATGTGGATAGTATATAGTACAATGGGCGAAAATATAGTATAAATAGTATAATTATAGTACAAAATCCAACCCTGGACACCAGGTTTCTGCCACGTGGGTGAGTAACTGAGGAGCGTGAGAAAACTAGCGTCTCAAGCTAGGATAGTTTAACAGGACGGGGTTCTATTTTATGAGCTAGAACGTAGTTATGTACTAGCTTCATGCGACCGGCGAAGCTAGTATTCGATGGGCTAATGTGCAGTGACTACGCGTTTTGTTTTTCTAACCGCAACCAAGTGTTGTACTGTACTGGCTTAAAATTATCTGGCATCATGTAAACAGCACTAGCATGTGCCAAGCCAGGCCAGCAAACCAGGATAGTATACGGTTCTAGCTTGCTATCCTAGATTTGAAATTTAGCCTCGAGTATCTCGGGCATAAGAGCATGTCGAACAAATGAAGTTTAAAAGCACCATTGCGAAGTCTTGCGGACAATATTATACTTTCTTAACATTGATTTATTCTGTGCAACTCCCTGAAGATTTCGAACGAATTGATTGCTTTGGGAGCTCTTTATCCTCGTAGATTATAATAAGTAATTCACTTAGTTATAAAAGAGTAAAAACACTCTTAAGTTTTAATTTATTTCTTTGTTGCGTTTGTTCTCTTTAAAGCGCGTTATTAATATTTTGCCTGTATGCTGTGAAGAACGCTGTTGATTACATATAATTGTTAATTTTAAGATTACGTGATTGTTTGTTGTTCCAAATAAAATAAAATAAAGTGTCTCAAAGTCAAAGTCAAATTGTTTATTTCAAATAGGCACATAAAAGACATTTTTGAACGTCGATATTTACAAAAAAAATTAATTGATTCTAGTCGCCCCTTCCAAAAGGTAGTTCGGTCTGTTTGTAGTATCCAAATTACAGCTTTTTACTAAATACTTATGAAAGCACAAACAGTACCTATAACAATTTTTTGAAGTACAACTTCTTTAGGCACGCTTGACTTGGGGAGTAAGCTGGTGAATGCATGACGAGAGCGTTACGGAAGTATATTTAGTATTAATATTTAAGTAAAACTTCTTTACGCACGAGGTCCGTACCCCACAGGGGGTAGTGCCCTTAGTGCGCAATCGTTTACTTATAATATATGACGACGTCAGCGACGGCGGAGCGATAGGGTCGTCACCATGTTGATTCAGTGGTAAAGGGTCCATTTCATTGGTGTCGTTGAATAAATATTACCTCACTTTTAATCAGAAAACTAGATAGATAATAACAAGTAATAATAATTTAACTAGGCAAACCAACAGTTTCATTTTGGAGAAGTGACTTGGTCCGCGTCTCGATGCGAAGTGCCCGTTCGACAATCCCCACCTTCCAAAACGACTCTGTCCACGTGCCGCTATTACAAAATAACGTCACGGCGTTTGCCCCTCTACTACATTAATCAATTGAGCAACTTTTATTAAAACAATATCGTTATCCACGACACGGCCAGCCTGACGAGTTACACGTCCTCGTGTGAATCTGTAACAAAATAACCAACTTTGAAGCATTTTTGAGCACTCGGCCAACCTGACCGTAACTTTTAATTACAATGACTATTCAATACTCACGTCTCAACAACCAAACAAACTTCTAAATCATTTTAACAACTTCAACACAGAAGGTTCCTCTAAGTCTCCATCATATTTACTCAGCAACTAAATCAACTTCGATCACATACAACGCTCATGGCCCAGCTGCCGCAGCAGCTAGTGACACTTATGCCACCCATATCGTCATCACCTCATGTGATGCGACCACACATATCACATAGAGTCTGCGACTCCCAGGTCAGTACAAGACCAAAACAACAATAGTCTCCATTGAGACCCAGGTCCCCGCCGTACCACCAGCTGCCCATCGCCCCCTGAACAGCTCACAAGTGAGCTGCAGTTACGACTACAGACTAGTGCGTACGGTGCGACCAAATAGCCATGGTATGTGTCTACTACTCGATGGAGGTACTTTCATCACCGTCCTCTACGTTTAACTCATTAGGAACATTACTTAGAGGCATCTTTCGTATACGATCGTGAGCGTACTTGTATTCTATTACCATTCAAAGTTTTCAATAGGTAACAATCACCATCAAGCAATAACCACAATTTTAAATGGTCCCTTGTATTTCGGGTCTATTTTCGTCTGATTTCTCTCTTCATTCTGAATTAAAACTAAATCACCAACATAAAATTTAATTACTTTAGCTTTACTTTTATCAAATCTAGATTTTTCATAAATTTGCACTCTTTTCTATGTTCGTAGCCGCTTGCTCTCTTATCTTGTCAATGTCTATTTCTGGTTCAGTATCATCCAAAGTAAGAAGATTTAATGGTCTAGCCACACGTCCTATCAGAAGCTGAAGTGGGCTCGCTCCGGTTACACGATTGACAGAGGAATTCAAAGCTAGTTGCACGTCTTCTAACGCTTCTTGCCAAGACCTATCTGATGTTTCTACAGCCGTAAGCATACTTTTTAAAGTGCTCATCGTCCTTTCAAATTGGCCATTGGCGCGACTTGAACTCGAAACGATCAAATGTAAAGAAACACCATGACTCTCACAAAAATCTTTAAACTCCATGCTGGCAAAGCATCGACCCTGGTCTGCAATAACTCGAGCCGGAGCTCCAAATAGAGACCAGATTTAATTCGAAGAGCATGGTACATAAGGACAAATTTAGTAAACGCATCGATTAAAACTATGACGTACTCTTTTGAATCATTTTTGCCACCAAGTTAGCTAGTTATGTCAACTTGCACAGTACGAGTATACCACGGTATACTAATCTTAGGGATTGGATGAAGCTTGGCTTGCACACGACCTGAATGTGATTTTGACAGTTTACAAGTTATACATCCGTCAGCATCCATCGACAAATTTACGAACTATTTGGCCATATGCTCGAACCAATAATGTTCGTATACCCTGTATACGTACCGTCGCAAATGTACGTTCACCAATGAAATTACGACCGACAGATTGCTTGACAAGAGAGCATTCGGCACCGAAATAAAAATAATACGACTCACCAGATTGTTGCAATTGCTCGCAAACACCTGCCACTTGGCAGTTGTCGACGCGCCGTTCGGCTACGGTGCCCCTTCTGCTGCTATAGACCGTATGGCCCGCAGAGGACGCACCGCCCTTGCTGAGAGCTATGATGAGCGATGCCCCCTCCAGTGGATGTTCATCCAGGCAGACGTCAACCGTTGCCCACCAGGCACGTGGATCAGAATCTGGGTACTCTGGGTTGATTTCTGGCAGAGCGATCTTCGATGATAAGGCTGCTGGTTCTGATAGCCTCGATCAACTGCATCATATTCCGCTGCTGGGTCTCGAACAATGTGCGCCAGTGAGATCCAGATCCCACTTCTGATGACGACGTCAGCGACGGCGGAGCGATAGGGTCGTCACCATGTTGATTCAGTGGTAAAGGGTCCATTTCATTGGTGTAGTTGAATTATAACACGAAGTGTAATATTACCTCACTTTTAATCAGAAAACTAGATAGATAATAAAAAGTAATAATAATTTAACTAGGCAAACCAACAGTTTCATTTTGGAGAAGTGACTTGGTCCGCGTCTCGATGCAAAGTGCCCGTTCGACAATCCCCACCTTCCAAAACGACTCTGTCCACGTGCCGCCATTACAAAATAACGTCACGGCGTTTGCCCCTCTACTACATTAATCAATTGAGCAACTTTTATTAAAACAATATCGTTATCCACGACATATATATTTTACGCTGGGCTTTAAGCTCACACCTTAAGGCAGTCACAGGAAAGTCCGGTTAAGTGTCACGGCCTCTCAAGGCCACCTACGAGATGCCATACAAAAAAAAAATCTTTACGTACGCTTGACTTGGGGTGTAAGCTGGTGAATGCATGACGAGAGCGTTACGGAAAGAGGTTACGGAAGTTGCTTAAATTTTAAACATGGAACACACTGCGTCACCGCCGCGAGCCGTCCCGCTTAATATGTATTTTTTTAAATTCACACTGGCTGTTTATACACTAACAAGACCGCAGCTTTTTTGAAGTAAAACTTCTTTTGCTAGTGAACAGTGATTTCTGTTTTACTTCAGACGTGTGGTCTAAAGCACACTCGTTTTTTTTTCTGTTACTGTCCGTTCCGGCTAATATCCGAAACGGCTGGACCGATTTTGACGGGATGTTCACTAGCATATAGGTAGCTGATGTTATAAGGAGTAACTTAGTAGTAACCTACTATTATTATACCTACCTATTCTTTAAAAAAGCCACGCAGGCGAAGCCGCGGGCATCAGCTAGTTTCTAATAAATACTAACTAGCGTTTGACTCAATACAAGTCGTACTACAGCTGGCAGTAATTAGTTGACAAGCAAACGAAGCTCCCTTTAATTTGCTTCGACGGAAAGCCTTTGCAGCAACACGGAATCAAATGTCAAAAGCAACTGGATAATCTAATTGTGCTGCGAAGAGGATTCATCGACATCGGCAGTGGCGAACCCTATATAATTATTGTAACTTGCTTAAATTCTGTAGGTAGGTATAGACTCGGGCTTGCGGACGGTGAGCGATGGGTAGCTCGCCGTCCGATAAGGACCAGGACCGAGTCGACGGCGTGTTGTGTTCCACGCGCGCCTGAAAGAGATGTCAGACCCAACTGACGGGGTCCCGTAGGGTCAATGCCTGCCAGAGTTGCGAGTTTGTCCGAAAGGGATATCGTGGCCCTAGCTGGCACACCCTATCTGAAGGAACACCGTAGGTTTTACTCAGTAAAAGTCTGACACGCCCTCCGGCCCCGAAGCCCAGAAGTTATTTGATAATTTACCACCCAAAATAAAAAGGTATAGACTAAAAATATTTAGAATTAGTTGCGCCCCGCGGTTTCACCCTCATAAGTCTCGATTCTGGGGGAATATCTGAATAAAAAGTATTCTATGTTCTAATCCAGATCATTGTCTACCCATCTGTCAAATTTCATCCAAATCCGTTCAGCCGTTTTAGCGTGAAAGCGTAACAAACATACAAACAAACTCACTTTCGCTTTTATAATATTAAATAGAAAGAAAGAAAATACATTTATTTGACACAGGAAGGCACACAATATTCACACAAAAAACAAAAACAGAACAAATGCTGCAGAAATAATAGTTGAATACTTGAGATAGATATTATGTGACAGGATATCCAACCCATCGCTCAAAAGCCCTTTTTTTTTTCTCACGGGGTGGAAAATCCTCATGGATGTCCTCCGCCCTGGAGCGGGCGGGGTCTGTCAGACTCTTACTGACTAAAAACCACCCCAGTGTTCCCTTCTCACGCTTGCACCGTGGATCTTGGGAACTAGTATTACTTCCGTGATCCCCGGCTAGTACCGGCCTGCCTCTGCGGGCCACCTCAAGTCTGGGCAAGTGAGGTGTTTGACCTCCTCGCAACGTCTGAAGGGGGCGGCCGCCTCCGGTCCAGCGTGATAGGGAGCGGCGGACGTCCACAAGTCCGCCATCCCTGGACCTATTTAGGGGGGCCGGAAGAGGGCATTGTCTGCCCTCTGCCGACGCCCAGTGCGCCTGCTGCAGGCCGGGTGAGCGGACGAGACCTCCCGCTCCCTCTCCGCAGCCTCCTTCTGTGACACGACTGTTTCGCAGAAGGATCACACTACAAAGTGAAAAATAACCTTAATTTCGGAAGTCGGTGACAAAATACTAAAATAGATCCAAAGACACCGACTTCCGAAATTAAGGTTATTTTTCTCTTTGTAGTGTTTTCTTTTTTGGAAGTCGGTTATTTTTTTTGTAAAAAGTTTTATCTATAAAAACCCTTTTTATGCTTTGTTTGCCTTTATTTAACTACCTAAACCAATGGAGTATAGGGGTATTGTGTTACCCAGTAGGTATATACTTAACTGAGTTATGTAGGTCAGATAGGCAGTTGCTCCATGTAAAATACTAGTATTCAATTGCAAATGAATACCAGTATTTTGGAAGCCGACCCCAACACAGTTGGGAAAAAGCTAGGCAGATTATTGTGCTGCTCTCAAAACGGTGAAGGAAAACATCGTGAGGAAACCGGCATGTCCTAGAACCAAACATTCGAAGACCTGGGACATCCACCAATCCGCACTGGGCCCGCGTGGTGGTTTACGGCCCACCCTTTCTTACCGAGAAGAAGCCGGTGTCCCAGCAATATAGGAACATTGGACTGGTTAGGCTGCTGCAGATTGTCATATTTCATGATTCAATGTCGGATTACTGAATGGATTCTAGCGATATTCGCCTCTAATCATGCGGTGAATGTGGTCTATTGAAATTCGAACGTCAAAAATTACGTAGAAGAGAGTCCCCCGAAAAACGCCAGCCCTTCACCACTTCCTAGTGCGTTAGCTAGGAAGAAGAAGTGGCGCAACGAACTCCCCAGCAGCACAGCTGTCTGTTCAGTTACAAACACTTGATTTTATGAACTCATATAACCTGTCAGTAGGTAAGCTAATTAAAGAAAAAAAGAAAGAAAATAATTCTGGAGAAAGAACATAAGCATTGTCTTGATTCTATTCAGAATATCCTGTCACTCTCGGAAACTCAATTTTAGCTGGAATTCACTTTCCCGTAACTGTAGTAGGTAACTAAACAAAGTATCGACGCGACGGCAGCAAAGTAGAAAGAATCAACTGCACTTTTTACGAAATTCTCTTTTTAGGGTTCCGTACCAAAATGGTAAAAAGGAACCCTTATGGTGAGACTAAGTCTGTTTGTCTGCCTGTCACACCTGGATATCTCAAGAACTACTAATGCTATCAACTTGAAATTTATAATAGTTTTAGATGACGTTTGCCCAACTATTTTGCAAACAAGAAAGAAATTAAAAAATATATATTTTTTTTGCAAAAGGGACTGAAATAGGTCTTAAAAAATTTAAGTGGGGCCGCCTAAGGCATGTGGGGTATCCAGGGACCATTTTGGTTACCCATTAAAAGGGTTGTCGATAGGGTTTTTCTAAGCGGTTAAACAAAAACCCATACGATAAGGGTAACCCTTATGAACGGCTTAAATTAAATATTGTTAACCCATTAAAAGGGTTTTCGATAAAAACCCATACGGTGTGGGTAACCCTTTCGTTTTGAATGGCTTAATTTAAGCCATTCAAAATAACCCTCACCGTATGGGTTTTTGATTAACTGCTTAGAAAAACCCTATCGAAAACCCTTTCGATTGAAAGGGTTTTCGGTAGGGTTTTTCTAAAATGGTAACCAAAGTGGTCCCTGGGTAGAATAGAGATAGAATTGGTCATGCTACGCGTGCGGGGCGGATAACGTAATAACATAATATTATAATTTTTTCATGTTACTGGGTTTCAAGTACGTATAGAACCCATTGACCATGTCATGGTCAATGGGTTCTATTATTATATTATGGGTTGGATCATGTAACCCTTTCAATGGGTTTCTAGTATAAAACCTACCTACCTTTACCTACCGGTTACCTTCATCATGATGAAGATTTCGAAGGGGTAACCCATTAAATGGGTTACCCCTTCGAAAGGCTTAACTCTTAACCGGGGTTGTACGGTCCCGGGGGGTATCACATGAAAGAGCTCTATTTGCGCATTCTCAAAAAAAAATAATATTTGTTTTTGGCAGCAGTTTCAGACTTTTGACGAAAAACAAAAACCGTTCCCCCCCCCCCTTATCTCTGAAGTTTGCATAGATAAAAATCTGAAATTATACTATGTGATAAAAGTTTATGTAAAGATTACAGGAAAAATAAAACGATGTCTCTAAATAGCACAGTTTTTCAGAAATCATCAACATCATATATACATACGGAACCCTCGGTGCGCGAGTCCGATTCGCTCTTGACTGGTTTTTTATTTTATATAATTCAACTCTGAATTATTTTTTTGTCATAGAATTTTGTTTTTCTGTTATTCTCAATTTTATTAATACATTTATTAAGTCACGTATATAAATAAAGACAACTAAGTACACATATTTTTCACAAAGTGACGAGGTATGACTAGTTAGACACGGACATAATTATACCATTACTTAATCGGCGCGTTCACCTGTTTTAAACAAGATATCAGTCACTTAACTGTTTTAAAGTCGGTTTTTTTAAAACTTGCGTTATATTAGTGCAACAACAATAATAAGTCACGTCACTCGTCGGTCTTATAAATAATGGTTCAATAGGGAAAATTATTACTTATTAACTTTATTTATTTTAAAACAATAAACAATAGTTAAAAAATGTCTTAATAGGTAATAAATAATAAAATAAAATAAAAAGCCTTTTATTTCCACTTTACAGAATAACATAAAGAATGTTGTATCTTCCTATAAACTAGTTAATAAAGAAATAGAGAAATTAATATCTATGTAACCTAAATTTTTCTTAACATCCTATAACTAATTATTATTAATATATAAAAAAAATATTTTAAGTAGGTAGGCACTATTAATAGGTATTAAAAATTAAATAAGCTTAAGCAATTAGGATTAAGCAATTCCTAGAAGCGGATATAAGGCAGTTGACTCATTTAGTTTACTAGCTGTTCTACTTAATTTTATATTAACCCGGCGAGAGGCCCTTCACGCCCCGCGAATGCTCGGTGAAGCAATCAAGGCTCATCGGAGCCAACTGCATAGACCAGTATGAAAAAAATATTGTTTGCTTTTTTTTACAATGTACAGCTACCGTATTTTGATAAAAAAATATATAGGTATAACAGTAAGTGGCTTTAACCGGTTCCAATGCTAAATGTTGTAAAAAAGATGAAGATAGATTTGTTCTTCTATTGTAAATAGTAACCCATGGGAACTTGCGAGGTAACCCCATCACAAGTATCCTTATAAATTACCGGGGCTGCCTCAATTTTCTGCTGTGGAACAATTGCATGAGAAACAATAAAAACTTATAATAAAAACTTTTTATTTTTTTGTTCCTCTATTAAATATCACAGTTTTGCGTTAAAATGCTTTCCTGTAAAATCATGGTTTTGTAGATGGTAGATATACACTTTGTGGCCGTCAATATGCATCTTATCTGTGGTAGGTAACTATAGTTTAGTATAGTATAGTACATTACATTCACAGAAATTGTCGTTTAGTCCACTCTCGGCCCCTCGACCCCCAATAATTAATGTGTCCACTGGACCCTTAACTATAGTTTATTCTCGACCCTTGGGGGTCGAGAGTGGGTTTTATTTTCCAGCAAAGTTATATTTTCTTCTCGACCCCCAAAGTACAGTCATCAGTACCATAGAGTTGCATACTATTTAAATAAAATACTTATATCACATCATTTCAATGCATTTAAAAGGTCGAATTTCACTCGAATAGTTTGACCACGAAGAATGTTAAAATTCCTCGTGGTCAAATCAGTTTGACTACTAAGTTAGACCACAAGGAAGGAATGGAATTTAACGCTTCCTGTAACTGATGAATATCTTCCTGTTATAAGATGAATCGCGTCTGTAGTTAAATCATCAGTCCCACTTAAGAACGTTACTAATTGAAATATGGGGTCCAAGTTTAGCAGAATTAGATATACGAACCTATAATCTACTTGCGGTCCCAACCGTACAAACATTAGGGCGCCCGCAGACAGGCACGACGTGACAGCGCGATGCGACAGATAGTGGCACAATTTCTATGAAAACTTCATGGAAAGTGTCGCGCTGCCTGTCGTGCCCGCGATATCGCGGCTGTCTGCACGAGCCTTTATTGTGCGGATCTCAAACAATAGCCAATTACAATACTTCGCAAACGGAAACTGTGACTAGCTTCTGCCCGCAACTTCGTCCACGTGAAAATTCTTGTTTTTTTAACCTATAATATAATGTAGATGACTGATTAATACGAGTATACTTACTTATATAAAAAAATGTGTAACACGTTTTGTTTGTTATCTTTAATTAAATACTAAAAAATAAGAAAATTTCACTTCTAACTTATGACAACAAAAATACACTTCGCAGTGAATCTTAAAAAATAAAAGATTTTTTGAAAATTTTGTATTTTGTATTTCCGCCACGAGCCCGTATCACTTCATTAAGATGATACTGGCATGCTGTAAACCAAAATTTTAATTCGATTTTGGTCTATGTTTGCCCATTCTTCCACTAGTGCATTCCTTAACTCGTGTAAGGTAACGGGAGCAGGAGAGCGTTGTCTCACGCATCTCCCGAGCTCGTCCCATGCATGTTCTATGGGATTTAAGTCTGGGCTGCGAGCTGGCCACTCCATGCAGGTAATACCGACTTCTTGAAAATACATATTGACCAAACGAGCAGTATGTGGTCGCGCATTATCGTGCATAAAAATGGAATTTGCACCCATATTCAGGAAGAAAGGACTAGCATGCTCATTTAAAACCTCTTCTACGTATCTGACAGCAGTCAGAGAACCGTTTTCTATGATCACTAACTCCGTGCGATCCTTTGAAGATATCTTAGCCCAAATCATTATTGATCCTCCACCGAATGGCACCTTTTCTTCAAAACACGCTTGATGATACCGTTCTCCTGGTCGTCTAAATGCGTCTCCCGATGTGCGTAAATAAACAAAATCTGGATTCATCGGAAAACATCACCTGGACCAATCTTCACCTGTCCATCGGATGTGTTCTCTAGCAAAACGTAACCTGGAAACTCGATGTTCTCTGAGCAGTTTGGGGCCGTTTGCTGGTCTATAAGGCTTTATAATTATCACCTTCACGAAGACGTCGCAGAACCGTATCAGAGCTCACATTGTTGTGCTGAATTTCTTGAAGACTGTTTCGGACCTGTGTTTCTGAACAGCCGTGAGATGTCGACTTCTTAACATAGTGCTCACGATGAATCGGCCTTCTCGTATAGTTGTGCACCTTGGCCTGCCATTTCCTGGTCTCCTGATGTTCATGCCGGTCTCTTGAAATCGCTGGAGTACTCTTTGGACCGTTGATAAAGATACTCCTACTGTGTTCTACCAGTGCTACGCTGACTTCTTACTTCTTGTACCATCCGTGTACATTCTTCAGGTGTTAACGACATGATATTGCACTGAATACTCTGATAAATCCAAGGAACCATTTATAATGACAGCTCGGTTTGAAACAAAAGCAGAAAAAATATTCTTTTCTTAATTTTGAAGTTTTTCTAAATGCAGAATATTTTTTTGTAATCTGTAACTAGTACAAATGAAACCTGTTTAGAGATTTAGAACAAGCATTAGTAACCTGTTTACTACATATTATTTATTCTAGCGATCTAGGTACATATCATTTATGGAGATATCGCGGTTTTTATTAGTGACCCGGAATTTTTGCGATCCAGTATATTATAGTTAGGATTTGAGCATAAGTATACAAACGTAATGCGCGCAAGTGGTGTGAAGAGTGCGGGCCAGCTCCAGCTCCAATACTGTCGGGCCTGCAGTCTCGACATAGATAGCGATCGCTTTACGAACGAATTCGGTTGCAAAATCCTAATGGGATCTCTAGACGGCCAAAATTGCTTGACGGGGTTGTGATTTCTTCGTGCTACCACTAGGGACCACATTAGGACTTTGCGACTGAACTCGTTCGTAAAGTGATCGCTATGTATGTGGAGACTGCAGGCCCTGATAATGATCGCTGACCGCTTCGACTGCCCCTACATACGACAATGCTGTAACAGACATGGCAAGGCCAGGTGGCCACGGTGGCCTTAATCTGATTGTTTTTATATTTTTAGGGTTCCGTACCAAAATAGTAAAAAGGAACCCTTATGGTGAGGACTAAGTCTGTCTGTCTGTCTGTCACACCTGGATATCTCGAGAACTACTAATGCTATAAACTTGAAATTTAGAATAGTTTTAGATGACGTGAGCCCAACTATTTTGCAAACAAGAAAGAAATTTAAAAAAATATATTTTTTTTTGCAAAAGGGACTGAAAGGGGGTCTTAAAAATTTGAAGTAGGGCTACTAGGGCATGTGGGGTATCATATGAAAGAACGCTGTTTGCACATTCTCAAACATATTTTTTTTTAGGCACCGTAGATTTCGAATTTTGATGAAAAATGTAAAATAAAATACCGTCCCCCCCCCCCCTTATCTCCGAAGTTTGCATAGATAAAAATCTGAAATTATTCTACGTGATAGAAGTTTATGTAAAGATTACAGGAAGAATAAAACAATGTCTCTAAATAGCACAGTTTTTCAGAAATCATCAACATCATATATACGTACGGAACTCTCGGTCCGTGAGTCCGACTCGCTCTTGACCGGTTTTTTTATTTTTGTATCCCAAATTTGACAATTTACTAGGACTAGGACTAAGAGGGGTGTTATTTGAATTTAAATTGTGTGACCTTATATTTTGTAGCTACTCATGCGTTTATTTTAATTGCATTTTACATTTTATTTTAATATATAATGTACCCATTTCACTGGACGACAAAATATTTTACTCCAACAAGTTGGTATAGCGAATCGCCATTTCCCATTAATTCTTATCTTTACGTTCCTTTGTCTTACCTAAGTAGATACAAAACAGTACATCTAGTAGATTGTTATTAATCTTAACACTCTTAACCACACCAACGAGGAACTTTATAGTACATTGAAGTTCTATGTTCAAAGCTATGTAAATAACATATTCTCGGATATCGCGGCATTGATTCTCGTCTAGATCAAATATTTGGCTTACATAGAGTAGTTGCTTCGAGGATCACATTCGTGGATACACGCTACGGTCCAGTGGAGTTGGAGTTTACCTTTGCAGGTGTCTGTGAAGGTAGACCGTAGATGTATTACAAATTACAATACATTGTAATAAATCTGTGCAGTTCTTGGAACATTATGCATTTATTATTTGAATAATATTAGAAATAGTTTTTTTTTTCAATATTTTGTGAATGTGAGATTGTTGTAAGCTTAATATACTCTAGATTTGTAGACCATTTTCAATATTGTTAAGTACCTGGTACTTGTTGACGGGCCTACACTGTCCTCTCATACCTATTTACACTGTACTTAATTTGAAAACATTGTAAAAGCCAATTATTTTTTTAAAAGAGTACCTAACCGTGGAGTTTCTTGCTGGCTCTTCTCCATAGGAAACGACCAATTGGAACCGTGCACCTAGCTTCTGACGTTTCATAAGTGTCCATGTAGGTTTAAGTCTTCTACATACCGGCGCGACTTGTCGCGCGACGCGACACGGCACAAAGGCCCCGCGTGTCGCAGGATGAGCGGTGCCTTTGTGTCGTGTCGCGCCGGTATGTAGAAGCCTTTATGTGAAATAAAATATTTTGATTTTATTTAGTTTTAGAAAAAGTTCGCGAAAAGCGTCCTCGAAGCAATGTCCTCCTTCAACACGATAACGCGTCCTCACATTCCGCTAAGGAAACGGAAGTGTATTTATGTTTTCAAATGTAGAACTGATGACACATCTGCCATACAGCCCAGACCTCGCAGCTTATGACTTCTTTTTGTTTCATAAAATTAAAGACAAACTTAGAGGCACACGTTTGACGAACACTAAATCGGCGGTGAAAGCGTTGCACGAAGTCCAACTGCTTTTTAAAATGGTCCCAGTGAATCCAAAAATCTATAAATTGTGGGGCATATACTTTGAAAAACAATAAATGTATCATAAGTCTAATATCTGGTCTTATTTATCAGAATCCAGAAACTTTCAGTATGACCTTGATTAATAGTTTCATCGTCAACACACAATGTCAACGTAAAATGTTTTTATGTTAATAGATTCTCATATTATTTGTTTAATTTAATTACTTAGACGAATTGTTTTCGATTTGTAGGTTTTTCTATTTACTCTTCTACTCTTACACACGGTGTCTACATCTCTTTGTCTACTTTCCTATCGCAGGTATACTGGAAGAGTTTTTTTTAGAAATAAGCATCGCCTTTGTACGTATTTTTCTATTCCTTCTTTTCTTCTTGTCTGTTTATGCAGGGCATGTGCAGGGCCGGATTTAAAGATATGGAGGCCCTGAGGCAACCATGAAGTAGAGGCCCCAGTAAATTGATGGAACAGACGAAAAAAAAACAATTTAAAGTTACCTTGTGAATGTGAACTTTTTTTGTTTGATGGAAACAAAGGATGTATTTTTTACTTACCTAAAAAAAAATTGTGGAGGCCCGGGGCAGGGCGGCGCTGTATCTAAGTGTACATAAATGGTTAAATAAATAAAATGGTAAACATACTAAAATAAGGAATCAGTTATCATGAACCTAATACTCTACCTTGGTATTGGTAGATGTTTGTTATGAATATGATTTATGTCTGAAAATATACTCACCACGATACAGAGGTAGGTAGGTCCCTACAAGTGCACCAGGTACAATTACACCATATTTTAGAAAAAAAAAAACAAATCGTACTCCTAACGGCCGCTTCCTCCTCCTGTTTTGTGAAAGCCTCGCTGCAGAGGATACCTAAAAGGAAAAAATTCAATTGTTTGCATGTTTAGAAATTAGAATGCAAGATAGTTTTAACCTATACTTACTTATGTGAAAAAGTGTCATTATAAAAACTAAATTATATACTTTACAATAAAGAAAACCGGTCAAGAGCGAGTCGGACTCGCACACCGAGGGTTCCGTACGTATATATGATGTTGATGATTTTCAAAAAACTGTACTATTTAGAGACATCGTTTTATTTTCCTGTAATCTTTACATACACTTCTATTACATTGAATAATTTCAGATTTTTATCTATGCAAAGTTCGGAGATAAGGGGGGGGAACGGTATTTTTTTTTTTTCATTTTTCGTCAAAAGTCGGAAACTATGCTGCCAAAAAAAAAAGAAAAAAATGTTTGAGAATGTGCAAATAGCGTTCTTTCATATGATACCCCACATGCCCTAGTAGCCTCACTTCAAATTTTTAAGACCCCCTTCAGTCCTTTTTGCAAAAAAGATTTTTTTTTTTTAATTTAGAAAGAAAGACAGAATAATTGTTTATTCTGCACAAACAAAACGCACATTTCAACAAATATAAACATAATTAAAATACACACATACAAAGTAGCCAAAACCCTCGTATCCAATACACAAAAAAATTTGACAATCATTTCCATTGGTTGCGATTGGTTGATGTCAGGGCCAAGGACCAAAGACAATTTATATTGCGTTTACTAATAGATTATAATGTCTATGTATCTAATCTGCCTGTGTGTCTGTCTGTCTAATCTGTTGTAATTTATTTCTTGTTTGCAAAATTGTTGCGCAAACGTCATCTAAAACTATTTTAAATTTCAAGTTGATAGCATTAGTAGTTCTTGAGATATTCAGGTGTGACAGACAGACAGACAGACAGACTTAGTCTCACCATGAGGGTTCCTTTTTACCATTTCGGTACGGAACCCTAAAAACGAGCTACATCTGCCAACAAACTGCTGTGCAGTTTGGCAGAAGTAAATATTAGGTATGTCTTTAAATGAATAATCTGAATAAACACTTTCTCTTTTTTTTTTCATTAATAAATAATCATAAGATACAAATACTGGAACTATGACGTTTTACAGTTTTACTATAAGTAGTAAGCCAGACGCCAGAGAGACAAGACAAGCATTTCAAGGTTTACAGACCCATTCATTATTCACATGACTCCGTCAACAACCGTATATTCATTACGTTCTACATTGATTCGATTATGACAATCATTCAAATCATCGTCATCTACAGAGTTTTCGATATACAAGCATAATTTTATTGGGGATATCCTTGTTCCGTGGTCCATTAAAATATTAGTTAATTTAGTATAGTGCTTCGTAAAAAGCGAGGATAACGAGGAGGTAGGTACTTCAAAATAATTGGTAGAAGTGTACATACTTTTACTTTTTACATATAATCGCAAAATAATGGATAATGCTAAGAGCGAAGCTATTCTTCCATAATGGGGATGCGCTAAGGAAGCCCGCGAAATTATAATTTTCTTAAGTTTTTTTGCAATAAGCAGATCAGTGTGTTCTCTATTCTATTTTTTTGTTAAATGGCAAGCAAAGCCGGTGTCGACTATTCTGGTTAGCTCGTAAGATAAATATCCAGATAGATTATAGACAGATCTACCATTTATTTAGTGCGTACAAAATAAATAGCACAAAACACAAAAGCACAACTAAATGATAAATGATAACAAATTATGAAGAAAATACAAGATGCCAATATACAAAAAAACCGGCCTAGTGCGTGTCGGACCACGCACAATGAAGGGTTCCGTATTTGGCATGAATTTATTCGAACAAACTTAACATAGTAGTTGAAAAACATGATCCCCATACATTCCAACTGCAAATGTAAGTTTGTACGCACAATATTGAGTGATTTACCATGTTATTTTAAGAACACAGACTTCTTATAGGTTTTCCTGTAATCTATAAGTAAAGAACTATTTTCTGTATTTTTATCAAAATTGTAGGCTCAGTAGTTTCGGAGATAAGGGGGGGGGGAATGGTAATATTTCATCTATTTTCTTAAATGAGTTCAAAATAGAAGTATGTATTTTAAAATTGTAAAAAAATATATATATAAAATCCTTAAAACAAGTCCTTTCATTTGATATGTCACACGGTACAGTCAGAAAAACTTTTTTTTTAAATTTTCTAATTTGCCCCCCAAAAGTGACCTCCATATTCAAAATTAATTTATTTACGTAACACGTCCGTGTTTGGATCACAGAAGTTCATATGTTTACCAAATTTCAACTTAATCGGTCCAGTAGATTCAGAGCAAATCAGCTGTGACGACGGACAGACAGACAGACACACGAGTGATCCTTTAATATCGCGGCATTATGCTTTAGGGACCTTTTTGGCATCGCATAAGTTTTGGTGGTTTTTATTGTTTAAGTTAGTTTTAAATGCTATATTTGTATTTCTTGTGCGTGTCCCGAATAAAATATTTTTCTTTCTTTCTTTCTTTCTATAAGGGTTCCTTTTTTCCTTTTCAGGTACGGAACCCTAAAAACAAGCGAGCCCTACAGTAGTCGCATATCATGTGCAACATCTGACATCTCAGCTTGGTCATAAGCAACAGAGCAGCGACAAAAATGACCCCCTCTACTTACAATCTATCAGGGACCGTACAACCCCGGTTAAGGGTTAGGCCTTTCGAAGGGGTAACCCATTCAATGGGTTACCTTTATCATGGTGTAACTCATTGAAAGGGTTTTATACTAGAAACCCATTGAAAGGGTTACATGATAACCCACTGAATGGGTTTTATACTTGAAACCCAGTGAAAGGGTTACCTAATAACCCATTTCAATGGGTTCTATACTTACTTGAAACCCAGGAACATGAAAAAATCATAATATTATGTTATTTCGATATCCGCCCAGCACGCGTAGCAGGACCAATTCTATCTGTACTCTACCCAGGGACCATTTTGGTTACCATTTTAGAAAAACCCTATCGAAAACCCTTTCAATGGAAAGGGTTTTTCTAAGCAGTTAATCAAAAACCCATACGGTGTGGGTAATTTTGAATGGCTTAAATTAAGTCGTTCAAAAGGGTTACCCACACCGTATTGGTTTTTATCGAAAACCCTTTCAGTGGGTTACCAAAATTTAATTTAAGCCGTTCATAAGGGTTACCCTTATCGTATGGGTTTTTGTTTAACCGCTTAGAAAAACCTTACCGAAAACCCTTTCAATGGGTAACCAAAATGGTCCCTGCAATCTATATAGTACTTACTAGTTCCACGAGTTCACTAATTCCATGCTATTAAAAAGTACTTACTAGTTCCATGCTCAAGTTGTCACTTCCTGTTACACACTTCCGTCCCTTTTTACGAAATCACTCCAACAGAAAGCGAGGGAAACATGTTACACATCAAAACATATTTTGTCAGTCTGTGGCATAGTAAGCGTTGTGGTTCTGGCAATTTCCCCTTTGACTTTTTATTGGTTGAATTATATTCGCAGTCTTATTCATGTTGACAACCGTGTACTGGCTAAAATGAACATTCATCAAGCCATCAACTCAGACGCATTGCCCAGCTACTGGTTAATGCCATAAACGCTTTCAATAAAAGTGAGATGACGTCACACAATCGAATCAATGTACTTACATTGTACAGTTGGTGTACCGAGTTAAAACGCAGATATATGCCAGTGACCTTGAATGGATAGCTTGCGTTTTCTGTACTGAGCTCACGCAACGCGTCGTACGTTCAGCCAGTAATAGGAATCGCTCATCAAGAAGCGCTGTCCCCAATTTGATGCATTATTAATTTATTATACACAAAACAAAAAGTATTTTAATAAAACGCGTATACTAAAAGATCAATATTTAAATTATCTTTAACTGGTGAAGGTTTCAGAAATATACGCTTGGTAGATTTTGCGTCATTCTCAGTTTTTATCCGCGTTTGACATAACTTTACAAATTAATTTCACTATGTAATAATTTTTTTTTTTTTTTTATAAAACGCACGACGTAATAATATAAACATAATCTAAAATATTCACATATTAAGTTATTAAGAAAATGCTCTAATATATCATATATTTTTTCAAATTATTACCACTACTCGTTTAGACGTGATCTTCAGTATAAAATCATTAAAAGTCGGTTATCGTCGCCTTAAGAATCCAGCTAACCAAGTAAATAGTTAGGAGGGTGGGTTTATAAATAGGTACACAGTCTTCATAACTATGTAGATATAATTAGCGGGAGTAGTTAGGTAGCTAATAACAAATACAAATACATTTTTTTTAAATTTTGACAATAACACAGAAGTGTAAACAGACTTGAGTAAAATTACACAATGATTGGATACAAAAGGTAGGTATAGTGACTGAAATTGGGTCGAAAGTCCAATAACAATAGGTACCCTGCCCCCCAAACTAGGAAAATCCTGTATCTTGGGAGGCAGTGTCTTTGTATTACATTAAGGGGACGATAACCGACTTTTAATGATTTTATACTGAAGATCACGTCTAAACGGGTAGTGTTAATGATACGAAAAAAAAAATATGATAAATTAGAGCATTCTCTCAATACCTTATTATGTGAATATTATGTTTATTCATAGTGAAATTAATTTGTAAAGTTATGTCTAACGCGGATAAAAAACTGAGAATGGCGCAAAATCTACCAAGCGTATTTTTCTGAAACCTTCGCCAATTAAGAGATAATTTAATTATTTATCTTATAATATACGCGTTTTATTAAAATACCTTTTTTTTGTGTACAATATATTAATAATGCGTCAAATTGGGGACGGCGGTCCTCGATGGGCGAGTCCTATTATTACAGGCTGAACGTACGACGCGTTGCGTGAGCTAGTACAGAACACGCAAGCTAACCACTCAAGGACACTGGGATATATCTGCGTCTTAAGTCGAGCGATTTTAGTGAGCATACAAGTAGAATTGTTAAAGATGAAGTTATGTACAAGTGAGAAAAAAAGAAAATAACCTAACAAAATAGGAAGAAAAATCAATCTGCCCGCCTTTTTCCCAACTATGTTGGGGTCAGCTTCCAGTCTAACTGGATGCAAATGAATACCAGTATTTTACATGGAACGACTGCCTATCTGATCTCCATAGCCCAGTTACTGGGTATCACCCCTTGGTAAGACTGGTTGTTAGACTTTTTGGCTTCTGGCCAAAATTAACGCACAGCCTCTTAAGGGGTCATTGTACTCATCATTATGAACAACTTTTACTATAGGACCAAACCCGAAATCGCGAAAAAAAATCTGCTATTTTCTTTTTTTTTGGTGGGAAATTATCAAATAACTTCTCCCGCTCTGGGCGGAGCGGGAGAGGGCGTGTCAGACTTTTACTGACTAAAACCCACCCGTGTTCCTTCCGTTGCCTGTGTGCCGGGGTCACGATATCCCTTTCCGACAAACTCGCAACCCTGGCAGGCATTGGCCCTAACGGACATTTATGTTCGAATAACTCGTCAAAATGTAGGAAAAGCAGATTTTTTTTTAACACCATACTACTGATAAGTCGGTAAGCGCACGGTCATTTCATGTGCCGGGTGAACTACTCACGTTATAATTATGTAAATATTATTGTTTCAGGCTGAAACATGACGATTCATAGCATGACGGTGACGGACGCCAGGGAGACCACCAAGAAACACTGCTTTAATGGGTATGTATGACTTTTGTATGGGATTTTAGTCGGACAAAGTGATATGCAAGGGTTTTTACCTAAATAGACAAGCTGTACTGATGTTTGGATAACTTGCTACTTGCACTAAACTCGTTACTTAAACTAATAAAAATTTAAATCAACGTTTACCAATAACTGTGCGTAGTTCAAAAGCTTTTTTGCAAAAGAAGTACCCCATGGGAAGAAGGCGTGAGTTTATATACTTACTAGCTGCGCCGCGCGGTGTTCCCCGCGCTTCAAAAGTAGCCTATATGTTAATCCAGGGTTTCAACTACCTTGGGGGGGGTCAGACACCTCACCCCCCCCCCCCCAGACTTGAGGTGGCCCGCAGAGGCGGTCCGGCACTAGCCGGGGATTGCGGAAGGAATAACAGATCCCAAGATCCCCGGTGCAAGTGTGGGAGGGGAACACTGGGGTGGTTTTTAGTCAGTAAGAGTCTGACAGACCCCTCCGCCCGCCCCAGGGTGGAGGACATCCATGAGGATTTACCAACCCCGTGAACAAAAAAAAAAAAAAAATTTTTAAACTACCTTCATACAAAATTTTATCAAAATTGATCCAGCCGTTTGAGCGTGAAGAAGTAACAAACAAACACACACTCAGTAGTGGTAGTGGATTACAAGAAAGTCGCCACACTGACTCTGCTTTGATGACTTAATATTATGTGGTTTGCATTGTAAATATTTACTTGAAAGCGCAGACCGCATTAAAATTGTCTTTTGATTGAGGACAAATATATCGTAAACAAAATAAATCCTTCAATACAAAAAATGCAGGCAGTTGATTTTTTTGTTCTGCACTAGAACTTGCATTGAATTACATCAATATTATTTTAACAACATAATTATGCTATTCATTGTTCCGAGTAGTCTGCTGCAAGAAATAGTTCCTCCCCATTAATTGTTTGTGTTGTCAGAGAAGATTACTTTGACATACAGGGTCAAATTAAATAAGCTAGCGATACTCCGCAGACGTGACGGGTATCGAAGTACGGGTCGGGTTTTTAAGGTATATTTTTTTGCTGTAAAACCAACAACGCATTTTTCTTTCTTTTTCTTTTATCGATATTTAAACGAATTAATTCATTCATTCAGAACTAATTATTAGCCAGTAAAAACCGTTTGGTAAATTGCGGACTTAATGTGGCAGCCACCGCTCTTCAACATTCGCCGCTAAATTGCAGACGCTATGTGGCGGCCACCGCTCTCCGTCGTTTGCCGCTAAATTAAGGACGTTATGTGGTTGCCACCACTCTTTGACGTTCGCCGGTAAATTGCGAATGCTATAGATGACGGCCACCGCTCTTCCACATTCGCTGGTAAATTGAAAGAAAGAAAGAAAAAGAAATACATTTATTTAGCACAGACTAAAAGGCACACAATATAATAAACAGCAGATAAAAAAAAAATATAACAAAAATAAAATCAAGCAAGTAAAAAGGGTAAAATGCGATGTAAGAAATTAGCAGTAAAGTGTGCCTCACGGCTGCGCTAAAAAGGCCCAGTTCAGCAAAAAATCCCAGACAACTAGTGCCTGACTGAATTGCGGACTTCTCCATCCATAGCGTCTTCCTAGATAAACGAACATTTTCGAAAACCCGATGTGGCGTTACGCCGCGTAGACCGGTAAAAAAAAATGGTTACACTACCACTACTTTACTTTTCTAAACATTTTTATTTTATAACCGTCAAAATGTTGATTCTTCTTTGTCTTCTTTGATTTTATTGATTGACGGTTTATCAACTTCAAATCTGCTGCAAAGCTAGCTAATAAAGTTTATTAACTCAACTCATATTAACACAACCCCCCCTTTTCACCCCATTAAAGATCGAATTTCCAGAAACCCCTTCATTCCTTTGTTTATAACATTCAGCATCAAGCAATCAGAAGGTCTGAACCGTTAACGGTTTATCTCGAATTTTCGGACGACTGAAAATGAAGGATTGAAAATTCGAGATTGGTTTATAGGTATAAGGAATGGGAAATAACGTAACTCAAAAGTAATAACTGTGTTCCGTTTCAGTTGAAACGAAATTAAATGAAGCAAAAAGTCGGGGATTGTTGATTCCCCAAATTCGATAATGCAAGAAAATTCATCAAAACTCATTCTTTAGAATATTCTCCTCCCTCCTCCCTTCTCCTTCCTTCGTATTCCTTGGCAATAGCCCGCATTAAAAAAAGCCGCGGGCAGCAGCTAGTCTATTTAAATAAAAGAATACCGTGACTGACTGGTCTATCAACACACAGCTCAAACCATTGAATGGATTAGGCTGAAATACGGCACACAGATAGTTATTATGACGCAGACGTATGAAGAAGAGGTTTTTAGAAATTCGTCCTTTAAAGGGTGAAAAGGGGGGATTTTGTTTGTATGAGGTTAGATATTAAACTTGAAACATAGCGAGAATACATCCTTAAATAAATAACTACCCCTCAAAGTTTGTATGTTTCAGTTAGTGTAGTGTAAAAAGTGTAGACATAATAGTGACAATGACACACATTGGTGTTTTTGCGATATGAACCAGTTTTCGAGGAAGTGTATTGAAAAATTATGCAACAATGTATTCAAACTTGTATTCTATCTACTATTTCGATGGTTTTACCGATCGTTAACTCAGCGACCTCTAAAGAAAAATCAAAGAAACCGTTTCGCAATTAGAAAAAACGAATGATTCGGTCATGTGCGCACAGATGTCACTACTGCCGCAGAAGTTAGATGGAAGTTACCCACAGTATCTAAAAGTGTTACGGAAAATTTTATGCACAGAAATTCCGGCGTGGCTAATAGGAGACTGCCTAATAAGAGCTGGGGCTCTGTCTCGCATAGGGTCGCAGCATTATGCTGAGCGATGGCCGTTTTGCGTAAATGTGACGCATATATTCCCTCAACTTGTCCTTTCGTGTTTGTGTTTTTTTTTCTTTGCGTTATGATTACCGCAAATAAACGTATTTTCTTTCTTTCTTTTTTATATTTACAAGTCTAACCTACAGGCTTAGCATGACACTTTCTATTTCTACTCTACTGTAAAATAGAAATCGCTTATCTACTGAAAATGTTCTACTGTCTACACGGAAACGTCATTTTTGTCTACTCTTCGGTCGACAAAACGCTTCTTTACGGTTCTCGTGCTAAGCCTGCAGATGGAAGCAAATCAATGCTGTGCACAAAGGAAGACTTCAGGGCCTGTACACACCACGTTTTTTAACGCGCTGTTGACGCGTTTATAAAGGATTGTATTTTTTTTATTTTTTTAAACTATGTGTTTAAAACCTGAATTAAACGATTTTTATTTATCCTACAGAAGGTCTACACTTCTACAGGCTACGTCTGATTCGCGTGCGTATCGCGTCTGTATCGCTACAAACGCGCGTCAACAGCGCGGTTAAAAAACGTGGTGTGCACTGGCCCAAAGACTCTAAACTTGCACAAAAAGTATTCACTCATTATCATAATCAGCATATCACGCTTCCACTGCTGGGACGCAGGCTTCCTCTCTGTGAGAGGGAGTGGGCCATAATCCACCACGCAGGCCATGTGTGGGTTGGTGGATGTGACATGGTTTCTCAATTTTGAGTTCTAGTTTTTTAATTTATGTATTTAAGTCAGACACACGTGATCCATATTTTTGTTAGTATACTTATAAAAGAATTATGTAGAAACCAAGCTTTAAATACACACCACAATAATACCCTATTACAATAAAATTAAATAACAGATACAACCAACTCACATACTCGTAAATAAAATCCTGAAATCATTAAAATTGAAATTTTAAAATGTCATATAGGCAATAAATTACCTTTATCAATATTATTAATAAAATTAAGAAATTCACTAAAATCATAAAACAACAAAAGAAGAAAAAAAAATATTAATATAAATTTATCAGTTTCTGTTCTTTTATAACATCAGTTCTAGTACCTCCCGTCATCAACGTTTCGTCACCGTTTTGAGAATAATTTACAAAAAGTACAGCACCTGTCTGGTTGCGAACTTCTAACCCATGACACATAATTATATTCCACTGCTCCACTAGGCCACCACTGTTCCAACATTTAGCTACTTAATTGACTATAATTACGCGATATTGAAATTCTAAAGGAATGCGGAAAATTGTGGCTAATACTTTTTCCTCCTATGTATTCAACAGCTCATAAAACCCATTAATATATTTTCGCCATATTCCCATTGAAACAGAGTTTACTAATAATAACAGAAATCATATTTCACTTTGCTCCTCGGGGGGAGTCCCATGTCGTTTTCCGTGACAGTTTTCTTCTATAAGCTTCCGTCATTACCTACTATCCTGTGATCCGTCCAGAGGAAGGGTCCGCGCCCACTCAACCCGCTTACATATTCTTCGGGTTGAGTCTAAGCAGGTCGACCGGGCGCGGACCCTTAATTACGACGATTAATTACGAATATATTATTTTAAATAGGTATCATCGGTACGGTACTAGAATATATACAACGTGTCCCAGAAATCAACGTCAAGCCGAAAACGGTCAATAGGCCAAGTCGTGACAGTTCTTAGAAAAATATAAAAAAAAATCTTAGTCATGTACTTTTCAAATTTTATGGATTCAAAAATAAATCTCAAAAAGTGACACCCTGTGATGATCTTTCAAGTCCTGTGACTACAAATATTAACTTTTCGTCAGTTTTTTTTTCTGTGACGTAACCATGAATAACCCTTCTGTAAATGACAGTTAAAAGTTAAAACATAACTACCTCAGTTTTAAATAAAATGTTAGATTTTTGCCCAACATTGAATTCAAAATTATTACATCACCCAACTTTAACCGCGTGTAGTGTAAAAAAAATGTACTACATTATTTTGGCAAGTAACTTTAAAAGATGGCGTGTTTAGTCTGGATTCCAAAATGGTATGCCACTTACTAATTGCTACTTCTTAATTGAGGAAAAACATTTTTTTGAATGAAGTCGGATTTCATACAAGTTCGTTTGAGACAAAGAGTGACGTTATTTGACTAGTGCGAGCGAGATAGATGGTGACGCTACTTTGTTGAGTGTGAGCGAGATAGATAGTGACGCTACTTTTATCTAAGAGCGAGATGGATTGACACATTATTTCGTCTGTGTGAGTGAAACAGATAGAGACGCCACTCTGGCGAAACAGGGATGCGTTAGGGGGTAAATTGTGCAATACTGCAGTACGTTACGCTCTTTCGTTTACTACGCATCTTTCCGTATAATTTGTATTGACTTCGTACTTACAACTGTGGCTTTGTTTATTGGACTTGATTTGCATTGTGATTTGGATTTATCTGCACTGTTATCGTAATCCCGTGTTTTGTGAAGTGTGTTATCATGCCATCTCGATACACCGCACAGGAATACGCCAACATGCATCTCATTTATGGAGAATGCTTATACAACGCCAATGCTGCAGCAAGAATGTATCGTGAGAGATACCCAAATGCTGTGCGTTATCCCGATCATCGAGTATTTATCAATGTGCATCGGTCACTATCAGAGGGTCGATTCCCTAGTCAAATGGTTAGCGAGGGTAGACCCGTATTGCCCTACGAGGCCGAAGTCCTGCAAGCAGTTGAAGAAGACCCAAGTATCTCAGTACGTGGAATTGAACAGAGCATAGGAGTCCCCAAAAGTACTGCACAGCGTATTTTAAAAAAAATCCGGTTTCACCCATACCATGTACGACGAGTACAAAGTCTGCTACCCCGAGACTACCCAGAGAGAGTGCGATTTTGTCAAACGATGTTGCAGAAGCACCGAGACGATCCGCGATTCTTTGAAAAAATTATATGGTCAGATGAATCAACATTTAAAAAGGACGGTTACATGAACCTCCACAATTTGCACGAATGGCACGTGGAAAATCCAAATTTGATGCGGGAAGGCAGATCGCAGTACCAGTTTAAAGTAAACATGTGGACGGGAATTTTGAATGGTAAAGTTATTGGTCCAATCGAGCTGCCGGAGAACTTAAATGCCCAGGGGTATTTGGACTTTCTACAAAACCAATTACCAGAATTGTTGGAAGAAGTACCACTGAACATTTACGGCAGGATGTGGTACCAACACGATGGCTGCCCAGCGCAGTATGCTCTAACAGTACGTGAGTTTCTTAATCGGGAATACCCCGATAGGTGGATTGGGCGCGGTGGTACAATTTCGTGGCCTGCCCGTTCACCCGATTTAAACCCCTTAGATTTCTTTTACTGGGGTACGATAAAGGATATCGTGTACTCTAAACCAATCCAAAATTTAGACGAGCTGCGCCAAAGAATTGCAGAAGCCGCTGAATCCATCAACTCGAGAAAACACACCCGTCTTATTACGCGATCATTTTTAAAGAGATGTAGAGCTTGCATTGCAACTGAAGGCGAACAGTTCGAACATTTATAAACATGGAAAATCTGATTTAATAAAAATTATAACTAAAGAAATCCAACAACTGAATTTTATTTCAAACGCACCTGAAACTAACAAATAATTTTGTTTACCTCAATTAAGAAGTAGCAATTAGTAAGTGGCTTACCATTTTGGAATCCAGACTAAACACGCCATCTTTTAAAGTTACTTGCCAAAATAGTGTAGTATATTTTTCTTACACTACACGCGGTTAAAGTTGGGTGATGTAATAATTTTTAATTCAATGTTGGGCAAAAATCTAACATTTTTATACGGTAGGTACTAGAGATAATAAGAGGTTAATTTCTTCAAAAAAAGCGAATAAAAAATTAAATAAAACTAGTTACAACAAGGAAGTATAAAACGTTTTTTTTTATTTCATTTTAAATATTCTTAATTTGAAAGATTTTACATATTTTTTTTGTTTCTTTCTTCTGTAAGTGACATCTCATGTACTTATGCACAATAACTAACTAAATAAATATTTTATAATATTTCAATATTTGTTTGCTTATGTCTAACAAATTTGGGCGGGTTGAGCAATTTTTGGTAGCGTAAAAACTTATCCCGTCACGGACATGCCCGTGCCGACATGCTGTAGTAGCAGTAAGTGAAGTTAAATTGACTACGTGACAAGTTTAATTTGTCTATAATGTGCATTGTTTAATTGTGTTTTAGATAATCATTATTATATTGAAGTGAAAACTTCTTTTGGCGCGTTGAGCGATAAGTTTCACTTCTGTCGGCAGTCCCCATGACTGCCAGTTTTTTTTTTTTTGTAATTAGGCAGTTAATTTGGGAATAGGTAAAGCCATCATAATTTAGGATTTCTTTTATTTTCTATCTGCATTTAAGGTCAGTTAAAATAGTTACTATTATTAATTACAAACAAACCAAAACGAAGCAAAAATAGCAAGTAGATAAGTAAATATAAGTATTTGCCATAGGAAAAAGGCGTGTGTTTGGGGTGTGTATTTTTAATAATTAAAAAGAAAAAAAAAACATTTGTGCCCCATTTTTTTACACTTTGGTAAACACAACCCAAAATTAATATCACACCGTTTATTTCACACATTACTTGATAACGCCTCACAGTGTGATAGAGACCATTTTTCGGAGGTCATCTTTTTATTAGAAATATGGATATACATATTTAGTAATTTAAAACGTGAGAGTAGAACTCCCGAGTGGTGACAAAATATGCTTAATCAAGTAGATCAGATATATATTTTTTTGAACTCTCATAGATTTTCATCCGGATAAAGTTAAAAAAAAATCTACAACTAAAACTAATTGCAATAAAAATATATTTATTAGATAGTTTAAGTGTCTTTTCAGCTTCGTTGTATAGAGCTATAAAGAATTGCGTAAGTTTCTTACAGCAAGAGATTTTTGTTTGTTTGTTTTTTCTTAAGTTATTTACTGTTTTAGGAAAAGATATTTATAGAAAAATTCAGATCTGTTATTCTTCTATTACTCACAAAAACAGTGTGCGTGCCTGTGCTTGTACATGATGAAGCGCGAAACAATACAAAAATGAAAAAAAAAATGTTTATTCATTAACATTGAATCAATGCATAGACAACGAAAATATCACAGAATACTAAAATACCCATACGTAGTGACTAGACCAATAATTACCTAATACATTGACTAATAAGTAATGCTCATCACACAAGTTGAGTCACTATATGCCTGACCTACGCTCGCGCAATGGCGAGGCTACTTTGTATGTTTAGCGTCTATGTGATTAGCGTCTATGTGATTATGTGATGTGTCTAGCGTCGATGTGTTATCAGGCAGAATAATAAAGATAAATACTGCTTACTCCGGTTTTATTACCCGACTGCGCGACAGCAAAGACAAGGTTATGTTTTGTGTAACGCTTGCTAAGTGTTTAACAGCAGTTTAAATCAATTTATTATTTTATTTTATATTTTTTCTCTAGCCTACGCTGTCCCACTGCTGGGCAAAGGCCTCCTTCCACTCCTTCCATCCTTCGCGAGCCCGCGCGTCCTCCTTCCTGTTTTGCCGGAACCTATCTAATTCGTCCCGCCATCTCCTACGTGGTCTGCCACGACACCGTCGCACTGTTTCAGGGCACCAATTCTGTGCCATTTGGGCCCACAGTTCGTCGGCAGACATGTCCTGCCCAGTCCCATTTAAGTTGGGCAGCGTTATCGTCAGTTATCGTTGTTTTGGAACGTAGTATTGTGTTTCGAACACGATCAGAATTTAACGCCTAGTAAGTATACTGCGCTCCATTGCTCGTTGGCAGACCTTGTATAATATACTTGTCTAAAATAATAGGCCCGTTTTGACATTTAACTTGAATCGATTAATCGTGAGTATCGAGTACCGAGTCGTATGGTTACTTCACCAGTTACGTCTCGATAGTCAATCGCAAATCAAATTAAATGTCAAAACGGACCTATTATTTTTTGACAACTTTAGACACAATAACATTCCGGAATAAATTCGTGAAAAAAAGAACGAAAAAGACGATGGTGCGTAAAAGATCGTGAAAACCGCATTAAAATCCCTTGCTTAGAAGACAGACACGAACTTATTTCTCAGAACTTGGTTGTTACCAAAACAAGTTTAGAAAAAAAATCTCGCTATTATAAATTAATGGTACCCTAACCCTTTACTTTGAGTACCAATACAAAATATCTTTATTAAATATTAACGTACGGTGTTGTTATTTAATTAATAACAAGAACGTCATAATTGAATGCAGAATTTGGTTGTTTTTTATTTTCGATTACTTAACTAATATTTCAGTAAATAGATAGTTCCTTCATATTTTGTAATAAATTACAAGCGTTCTGTCATCGCGCTTATATTTCTTTTATAAGCAGTCTGAAAGTGACCGCGTTTTAGCTGTTGTCAGCGTCTTAACATTATGTGTATTTAAGTCAGACACACATGATCCATATTTTTGTTAGTATACTTGTATAAGAATTATGTAGTAACCAAGCTTTAAATACACACCACAATAATACTATTAAAATTAAATTAAATAACAGATGTACCAACTCACATACTCGTAAATAAAATCCTGAAATTCATTAAAATTTTAATTTTAAAATGTAGGTAATAAATTACCTTTATCAATATTATTAACAAAATTAAGAAATTAATCAAGTAGATATATTTTTTTGAAATCTCATACATTTTCATCCGGATAAAGTTTAAAAAAAATCTACAACATAAACTAGTTGCAATAAAAAAAATATTTATTAGATAGTTTAAAAGTGTCTTTTCAGCTTCGTTTTATAGAGCTTTAAAGAATTGCGTAAGTTTCTTACAGCAAATTTTTTTTTTTCTCAAGTAGGTAATCCACTGTTTTAGGAAAAGATATACAGTATGTAACAAAAACCCTGTTGTTCCTTTTAGGGACGTACACATTTACCTACAAGCACAACATTGATGGAATTATATATATATTTTTTTTTGTTTTTTTAAACGTTTCCCCACACTAGGAATTTCTCCTGTATTGTGGGTGCCTTTACAAACATTTAAGCTCACATACACAAACAGCCAGACCCGGAACAACTACTTGTAGGTCTTACAAATATTTGTTCCGCGCGGGAATCGAACCCGCGACACGCACCGCAGCAGTCAATCGCTTAACCACTGCGCCAACCGTGTCGTCAATAAAAAAAAATTAAGAATTGGCTAGTCGAGAAGTCAAAATCAAAGAACTAAAAAGGTAAGAAATCCGTTAAACATTACAAGTATTAATAATTAAATATTTATTTTAATTATTTATGTTGAACAGTTTTTATAAATGACTTGCTTTATTACGTATGTATACCGATTGTTAAAACGTAGGTAGAAGGAACAACAGGGTTTTTGTTACATATTGTATAAAGTAAAATTCAGATCTGTTGTTTATTCATTAACATTGAATCAATGCATAGACAAAGAAAATATCTCAGAATACTAAAATACTCATACGTACAGTGACTAGACCAATAATTAATACATTGACTCTAATAATGCTCATCGCAGAAGTTGAGTCACTATATGCCTGACCTGGCGCTCGGGCAATGATGAGGCTACTTTGTATGTTTAGCGTCTATGTGATTGATTAATATGATCTTATTATCAGGCAGAATATTAAAGATGGGTACTTACTGCTTACTCCGGTTTTATTACCCGACTGCGCGACAGCAAAGATAAGGTTATGTTTTGTGTAACGCTTGCTAAGTGCTTAACAGTCACGGAGTAAAAACAAAGAACAGTAGACACAAAAAACAAAGAATAGTAGTAGACTACCGACTCTTACTTTAACTTGACATCGAGTTTTCTTTATTTTTTTAAAGTTTAATATAAACTTATTTTAATTGTCAAAAAATAATAGGCGCGTTTTGACCTTTAACTTAAATCGATTCATCGTGAGTATCGAGTGCCGAACGACTGTAAAATGAACAATTTCATAGTTATTTACAGTGAGTAAATTAGAGTGGCAGTCGTACAAAGTGTAGCCTACTCTCTGCCTATTGTCTGTAGTTTCATAGTACTCAGTAAACTACTATGAAACTATAGACAATAGGCAGAGAGTCATATTTTGTTTGTGTACTTTGACTAGCGACATTACTTGCACCTGTATTTAAAAATATATTAGCTTTAGTTTATTATTAGGCACTATTATTGTATAGAATATTTATACTACTATTGGCTATACGTACACCTTTTGTAAACGTTTTTACTACATAAAAAAATATAAATTGTATTAATTACATTAACTAATTTAATTAATTATTACAGGGTCAAATTAAGTTAGCTAGCGAAACTCCGCAGATGTGATGGGAATCGATATCTAAACATGAAAAAAAAAAATGAAAAGTTATTTTTTTGGGTCATCAACCGCCGTTAGAGTAGTAGGACAGGAAATATCAGTTAAAAAAATCGTTGTTTTTTTTTGTAAACTTCAGAAACAGACGTGATGGGTACTAAACATAATAAAATAAACATAAACGGATACAGAAACACATGCAACATCACACGAACACACCTTACACGACTACATACACCCCCACAAAACACTCCCTACCCTCTCATACACCCATCCCCCTATACACACATACTTACACATTTATATTCATAGTTAAATCAGATCAATAAGGGTATATTAACACACATAAATAGAGGTTTCCTTTGTACACGAGGTTACAATACTGACTCCTAGGTCACAGGGTTCCCCTAGTTTAGAAGGCAGGGCTTTTCACTGTTTGTGCAGCCTTTTCCCAAAATCCAATGTACGTATTGTGAAATGTATTGCTATACACAGGTTGTATACACAGGCATTTTGTGTCAATAACTTATATATAATTTACAAAATAACCAGATAGATTTTCTCAACTCATACTTCCAGGAACAACACTACCAGCTGCTTGTAATTCTGTAAAGCCATATTTGTTACGTCCGCGAATCATATTTAGATCAACATACAACCTGTTAGGTACCTACTGACCTGCAAATTGCAAAAAACGTAAGATAATTTGAATTTCGCGGCTTAGCACATCTCCCGGTTATTTGAATTTGGAACCTCAAGTAAAAATCGCATGCAAACAATTACCATAGTATATACTAATTCCATGTACCATTGCGACTTCACATAAAAATCATAAAAATTAATTGTTCGAAAATCGAACTGGCCACCACGAGTAGAACACTGTAAATAAAAGAAATATAGAACACAAAATAAATAAAAAGGCGACTTCTTGGCGGGAAAGTGAAGCGTCATGTTCAGCAGTTTGTTTAATTTTCCAAAATTTGTGTTTAGCCGAATATTAATGTGTAATAATGGTGGATTATTAACCATTAAGTGTTTGTGAACGTGCATTAGTGTAGGAAAATGAAACAAAACAGTGCAACTTCGCTTCAAGTTCTCTCAAAAAGTCCGCGTGAGGTCTCAGTAAAGTGCCACATCTTTACTGAAACTCAAGGGGTGTGGGCGGGGATATCATCATCATGCATTTATAATTAATTTCATCAATACTATACAAGAACTAAAACGTGACATTGGCTAAATGCACAAACCGTGCGAAGCCAGAAGGAAAAAAAAAAAAAAAAAAAATACAAAGGCGCGAATAGGTACCTACTGTAAATCGCTTTGCTGCATAACAACAAATTATCGCAAAAATATCGAGTGACGATACTGAATTGACTCCGGAGTACATTAAATCCGAAGCCATTGGCGTTGCCAACAATCTACTCACAGAAAAGTGCAAGCAATCATACATGAAAGTCTTTGACAATTTTTACAAATGGAATACTACATACAGGTAGGTAAAGGGCGACAAGTCTGTATCTGAATCAGTGTTTTTAGTCTACTTCCAGCATTTATCATGTACAAAGAAGCCAAGTAACCTAAAGTGCATCTATTCGATGCTCAGGTTAATAATATGCATCAAACCTATTATTCCAATTAGTAGGTACATACACCAAATCATAGGCATTTTAAACAAAGAAATCGGATGGACATCGTGCTAAGAAATCAAAAATTTAATTAACCCCATCTTTCTTGCCACAAAAGTAAGTAAGTACCTAACTAATTATTGAATTTTTTGTAAGTAAAATAGCCAACCTACTATACTAGGGTTCATGCATCGATCGCTTTTTTCTAAGTAGTTAATCAAAAGCCCTTACGGTGTGGGTACTAAGTAGCCAAGCTAAAATGAACTCTTTAGTACACACGGCTACACATCAAGCTATACATTTCCAGTTTACGCTGATCTTGCACTGTACGGAAATCCTATACAATGCGAGATCAGCTTATACTGGAAATGTATAGCTTGATGTGTAGCCGTGTGTACATGCAATAATGATCATAGATGTTTTTGTTTTGAACTAACAAAAAAAAATTGAAATTCAAATATCTCGAAAACGGTGCGTCCTAGCCAAAAAATAACAGAAATTTAACCCCCCTGTGTGTAACCTGCCATGCAAGCACGATGCCAACATGAATTAAAGTAAAAAAAAAACATTAATTTAAGGAAATAATACATTTTTTTTTTGATTTTTCGCTGATCCCTTTGTATGGGTTTTTGATAGGGTTCTTTTTTAAGCGGCTAAACAAAAACCCATAAGATAAGGGTTTTTACTGGGTTTCCCTTTTACTGCAGTTCAAGCAAAAACCCATTCAAAGAGATACTTCAAATATAAAAGGTAACTTTTTTACGGCTTAACTCTTATCCGGGGTTGTGCGGTCCCTGGTCTAAAGTTGTCAAAAAATAATAGGCCCGTTTTGACCTTTAACTTAAATCGATTCATCGTGAGTATCGAGTGCCGAGTCGCATGGTTACTTCACTAGTTACGTCGCGATGCATCGATGGTCAATCGCGAATCAAGTTAAATGTCAAAACGGGCCAATTATTTTTAAAAGTACTATACAGGGTCAAATTAAATTAGCTAGCGAAACTCCGCAGACGCGATGGGTAGGTATCGATATCACAACACGAAAAAATAAAAATGAATAAGATTTGATGTTTTTTTGCCCCCCACCCCCGCCCCCCCAAAAAAAACATTCCCAGCATGTTTGTACACTTGGTAACCACAAGTAAAGCGCGATCGGCTTCGTGAGATAAAAATACTATACATGGTCAAATTAAATTAGCTAGCGAAACTCCGCAGACGCGATGGGTCGGTATCGATCACAACACGAAAAAATAAAAATGAATAAGATTTGATGTTTTTTTTTGGGGGGGGGGGGGTTGCCCGCAGCTGGTAGTGTTGTTCCTGGAAGTATGAGTTGAGAAAATCTATCTGGTTATTTTGTAAATTATATATAAGTTATTGACACAAAATGCCTGTGTATACAACCTGTGTATAGCAATACATTTCACAATACGTACATTGGATTTTGGGAAAAGGCTGCACAAATAGTGAAAAGCCCTGCCTTCTAAACTAGGGGAACCCTGTGACCTAGGAGTCAGTACTGTAACCTCGTGTACAAAGCAAACCTCTATTTATGTGTGTTAATATACCCTTATTGATCTGATTTAACTATGAATATAAATGTGTGAGTATGTGTGTATAGGGGGATGAGAGTGTGTGTGTGTGTGATGTGTGTATGAGAGGGGAGGGAGTGTTTTGTGGGGGTGTATGTAGTCGTGTAAGGTGTGTTCGTGTGATGTTGCATGTGTTTCTGTATCCGTTTATGTTTATTTTATTATGTTTAGTACCCATCACGTCTGTTTCTGAAGTTTACAAAAAAAAAACGTTTTTTTTAATTGATATTTCCAGTCCTACTACTCTAACGGCGGTTGATGACCCAAAAAAATAAATCATATTTTTTTTTCATGTTTAGATATCGATTCCCATCACATCTGCGGAGTTTCGCTAGCTAACTTAATTTGACCCTGTAATAATTAATTCATTCATTTAATTAATTCATTTAATTAATTCATTTAATTAATTCATTTAATTAATTCATTTAATTAATTAATGTAATTAATAAAATTTATATTTTTTTTTTTGTAAAAACGTTTACAAAAGGTGTACGTATAACCAATAGTAGTATAAATATTCTATACAATAATAGTGCTTAATAATAAACTAAAGCTAATATATTTTTAAATACAGGTGCAAGTAATGTCGCTAGGTTAACCTGGTCAAAGTACACAAACAAAATATGACTCTCTGCCTAGTGTCTATAGTTTCATAGTAGTTTACTGACTACTATGAAACTACAGACAATTGGCAGAGAGTAGGCTACACTTTGTACGACTGCCACCCTAATTTATTCACTGTAAATAACTATGACATTGTTCATTTTACAGTCTATTATTATAATAAAAAATGTAAATCAGAAGTCTTCATGGAAAAAGGGAGGTCAGAAGTCTTACAAAATATGTTTGTAGCATTCTCGTTTATACCTACGTAGTTGTAAACGGAACCTTTACCTATAAGATCACTTTCTTGTCTGTCCGTCACAGGTTTTTTCTCGAGATCTTATACAACATAAGAACTTTCATTTTGGCATAATGTTATGTCTCAAATTGCCAGTCGAACCGAAAAGTCTTAAAAACATTAAAGCGTGTAATAGACACACGACGTATAATGTGTAATGTAATTTATCTTGTAATGTAACGCGAATTCTGCGTGTGGACGCACTACGAGCATAAATATTATAAGAATAAATGTTATTAAATAACAAAAAAATATCCGCAAGCATCAATCTGCATAAATAAAGTATCGTACTGTAAAAGGTATATATAGTACTTACTACGGATTAAGTTTAGTACCGTTATTTTTTACGTATAAATACCACGTGAAATTCGTAGCTATTTCGATGCAGCATGGTATCAATTTCAGAAATCGATAAATGCCTTCCTGTCTTCTAATCTTAACTTCCTAACTAATATTATAAATGCGAAAGTGAGTTTGTTTGTTTGTGTTACCTTTTCACGTGTAAACCACTGAACCGATCATCCTGAAATTTTGCATATATGCTGTCAGGTGTACAGGAACGGACATAACCCACCTTTCATCCCGAAAAAGAACACTGTTCCCGAGGAAAACCACAATAACGTTCTTATGATAATAGATGGCGCCACGTGTCTTTCGAATCATGATTGAATTATATTATTATAGAAACTTTAGTAGCGTGTTAAGACTTTTTTTGCTGCCAAACGCCAAACAACAAGCAGAGTACAACCCGAATTGATTGTCAAATTCTAAATAAACGCGAGCGTAGCCGCGGGCTAAAGCTAGTAATATTTTAATGCAAAAGTGAGTTTGTTTGTTTGTTACGCTTTCACGCTAAAACGGTGTCAACAGATTTGGATAAAATTTGGCACCTGGGTAAACCATGACCTGGAGTAGGACATAGAATACATTTTATTCCGATATTCTCACGGTATCGAGACTTATGCGGGTGAAACCGCGGGGCGCAACTAGTCATAAATAAAATAAGGAATCCGTTCCTCATGGCATCGACTAAGAATCTTAAAAACGGCAAGTCTACAAGGAAAATATAGTAGATAATCTATTATAGATACACATTTATATAATTACACATTAGACGCGGCGGTGCCTATTCCAAGAATAGAGACTTCCAAGGAAACCCGAGGAAAACCTTGGGGCTTTGAGACAAGCAATAAAAAAATCAATAATTTTGACAGCCCTTACAATCTAACACTCTTGGTGAAAAAAAAATACTCAAAAGCTACCTATGGGTTTTGAATTGAGAATTTGAGCATGACATTGCCAAACTTTACTTTAGCATTCGCGATATTCAAAATTCCTGATACATTATAAAATACATTTTGGATTTCGAGAGCTTCCACCTTAAGCAATGCTAAAGTATATTTTGACAAGTTCTTAACTTCAAATACTTAATTCAGAATCTTGGTGTTACTTAAACAACATGTCCCAGAATTAACGCACAACCTCTTAGGGATCATTGTACTCGTCATTAGGAACAACTTTTAATATGGGACCAAACCTGAAATCGCGAAAAAAAATCAGCAGTTCCCTACATTTATGTTCGAATATCTCGTCAAAATGTAGAGAACAGCAGATTTTTTTTTTCGCGTTTTCGGGTTTGGTCCTATAGTAAAAGTTGTTCATAATGATGAGTACAATGACCCCTTAAGCGGTTGTGCGTTAATTCCGGGACATACTGTATAAAAGAATAGGCTTTCAGTACTAAGTACGGAAGACTGACCAGTCTATGCAAAACACTCCAAATAATAAAGAAAGACTGAATGTATTAATGACCTTAATAGTCTTCTTGTCACGAGATCAATAAAATCAATCTTTTCCTGATTTAGTTTCCCGTTTACATCAAAAACTAGACGTAAAAACTAGCATTTCTTCCGGAGCAAGTTTTTTTTTAATCATTTTTAAATATCGATCATATCTTCTACTAGCTTCTGCCCGCGAGTTGGTCCGCGTTAATTGTCTTGTTTTAGCATAAAATATATCGTATTGGCAATACTGTAGCTTCCCATTAGTGAAAGAATTTTTGGAATCAGATTAGTAGTTCCGAAGATTACACCGTCTCATACAAAATCACAAATTTTACCTCATACATAATAAATATTATCGTATAGTAAAGATAATACAGGTTATTTATTTAAAAAGTAAGTGCATTCATTTGTGAATAGGTAAGTTTGATGTCCTTGAGATATGAAATGCATAGATAAACAGTAAATAAAACACTTTAGCGCTAACGGCGGAATTTCCGTGGTTGCCTACCAGTTTCACGTGATTTTATGAGATTTTTTTTACATGACGCGTGACCTAACTGGCTCACAATACAGTTTAAAGACAGAATGTCAATGTTCTGAAGAAAACCGACTCTAATATACAATGAGTAACTGAAGTAATGCACATTATGAAAGGAGTTCGTTCAGAATCGTTTACTGAATCGATTTCTGTAATTTTCTATACTTATTGGGAATTTTTAAAATAATTAAAACTATGTAAATTAAAGTCACACTTCCGCTGTACAGTCAAAACCAACCAAAATGGACGAAGTAATAATAATAAACCATTTAAGACGGAGATATATGCCAGTGACCTTGAGTAGTTAGCTTGCGTGTTCTGTACTGAGCTCACGCATTGCGTCGTGCCTTCAGCCAGTAATAGGACTCGCCCATCAAGGAGCGCTGTCCCCAATTTGACGCATTATTAATTTATTATACACAAAACAAAAGGTATTTTAATAAAATGCGTATACTAAAATATCAATAATTAAATTTTCTTTAAATTAGTAAAGGTTTCAGAAAAATACGCTTGGTAGATTTTGCGCCATTCTCAGTTTTTTATCCGCGTTAGACATAACTTTACAAATTAATTTCTCTATGTAATATAAACATAACCTAAAATATTCACATATTAAATTATTGAGAAAATGCTCTAATTTAAAATATATTTTTTTCAAATTATTAACACTACTCGTTTAGACGTGATCTTCAGTATAAAATCATAAAAGTCGGCTATCGTCGCCTTAATATCAGGTTACAAAGACCCATAGATGAATACCTTAACCTAAGTATACTTTATATTAACAATTGCTTTAGTAAATAAAACTTAAAGCTATGATAATATCACTTAGATGCACTAAGTCTTCGTGCGTTCTGATGGCACTTGACCGCTTGAAGTATCTACATTCTACAATAATACGCTAGACTTATATTACATGAGCGATTGTGAACGTGCGAAGATTTGTATGTGACCACAATTTTCTCCCACAATTAGTATAACTAATTTAATAAATAAACAGTTTTTTATACATAATAGTAAAAATTCAGTGCATATAATGTGATTATAACAAAATATTCTAATTGGGGTGTTTGGTGGTGTGCGTCAAATCCGGGACATGTTGTTTAAAGTTAGTTAGTTATTCATTTTAATTTAGTACCTAGTGTAAATATTAAGTTGTGGTTAATATTGTACAAATTGAAAAGTTAGTTAATCTAAAAAAAATCCCTAATAAGGCGAAAAAAATGTTTAAATAATGTTTTTGTCGTTATAGATTGTTTCACTCGTTCTTTCTTTCTTGGACCAAAGAATAGCTCATATCATGGTTGATAATATATTCGCCTGTCAGCAAGACGGTAGCCTGTCAGCAAGATGACAGAGACAGGTGGTCTTACCACTAGACCACAAAGGCGGTCTAAAAGTCATTAAAATTAATTAAGTAAGTGTAGGTTAATTTTGAGTAGCAACATGAGTGTTAGAACAATTTTGTTTAGTTTCTTGTATTAATTTAGTATAAATTTAATTAGGACAGTCTGACGTATGTGTCGTTAATACCATAATTTTTTTGCATGTGCACAAAACCGGTGTTCCAGTAACTGTTCTCAATCCCCTTCAAATATCTAATTAAGCATTTTGATTTCTGTTACCAAACTGTCCTCATTACTTACATCATCGAAGATTATTTTCTGCTCATGCACAACACTAGTTTTATTGAATCGATTGTTCGCTATTCGAATGACCTAAATGACGCAATTAAAGAATTGCAAGTAATCGCTTCCTAGCTATGTGCACGAGATGACAGCTATTACGATTACGACACACATCGAACACACACACAACACATCGAATCGAGACACATTCCTATCGAATTATGTTCCTTCTTATGTTGATTCAACATCTGTTTCAGAATCACTGAAAAGCGATAGGTATTTATAAATAATTTTCATGCTTGCCACGAGCGGCTCCAATTGATACTTTTATGCGGTCATAAAACCTTTTAAAATATATTCTTTTGAGAAAACAATTGAATCTGAATTCTTCGTTATTTTTGTAACTCATTAGAGCAGGGATTTTAACCTGTTTTATATTTTTTTATTGTAGCCCATTTGAATAAATTATGTGGCCCATTAAAATATAAGTTATGGAATATTACCGAATAGGTACCGAGCCTGTACACATACATTACCATTATATACGCTACCTCTCATGGTACGGCAATCCTATACCTACAATGCAAGATCAGCTTCTGGAAAATTATAGCTTGATATGTAGCCGTGTGTACAATGACGTATTAAACTTTTGATTAGAAATATAAAATTAGAAAATGGATTGTAGAACCTATTACAATTTAAGGACTTCAAAGTACTGGTCAAAGATAAAAATATGTCTAGATAGATAGTCAAAGCTGATATAGATAGGCAAATATGTCTAGATAGATAGATAGTCCTCGGAAAAAATTGCGCCCAACTGTTGGCCGCAAAATTCATGCACACTACAATAACACAATGACGTGGCGCGCGTGTAAGACGTAGCTGTCACGCACACCAGCGTAACAAAGTTGGCCTGTTTGTTTGGGTTTTTTTGCAGCGCGACACTAACTAAACATAAAAATAACCAACGGTGCTGGTATCCCCATACATGAAGTGTGTATCGTGCTGCTTGTAAAACAGAAATAGTTATTTGACCGCGTACAGCTAAAGCACCTTTTCCTACAATTTTAAAGGAGACTCCGAAAACATATTTGGAGTTGATAATCTTTGAATCAACTACCTAAACATCAGCTGATCAACTAACTAACTCACCGTGCACAAAAGGTGTACACGTCGGATGGTCCTCATACATATTTATTTAGCGTCTCAAACGTCCTGTCGCTGTACAATTTGGACTTCTGTCATTCACCTGTACAGTGTCTACCATCCTTTGCTGTCGGTGTATTCAAAATCTGTAACGTTACTATATCACTGCCAGTAGTGGACACGGCTTAGGTACGATAAGTCGTAGCTAAAATACTGTGTGGAAACTGCGAATTTTTTTTCGCGAAAGTGATTACAGTGACTTCAAAAACTTTAAAATTTTCGTGGTTTTTTTCGAGTGAAAATAACTGTAAATGTGATTTGTTGGGATCTTAGTGAAGTGTACTTTTGTTTAATTGCTCTTTTAAATATTTGAGAGGTTTATATATTGCAAGCTGTGCAGCATAGTGATGCAAAAATCCATATCTAAATTAATTATTTCCGTTACGATTGATAAGTGATAAGAAATTATTTTTAACAGTTCCTTATGCTTTTTTATTCAAAAGGAAACTACTATGTTATTATCATTATCAACCCGTTAAATTCCATTGATGAACAGCGTCCTAAGCCGTTTTTAACGTATAGTTAAATTGCCGTAATCACTACGCTTTAAGGCTTCTACATACCGGGGCGACTTGTCACGCGACGCGACGCGACACAAAGGCACCGCTCGTCCCGCGACACGTGGGGCCTTTGTGCCGTCTCGCGTCGCTCGACAAGTCGCGCTGGTATGTAGAAGTCTTTACCGACAAGTTTAAAATTAGCAGCATGTTTTCTAAATGGTACAAGATTATCAGCCCTATGATACTATTGTCATAGAGTTGATAATCTTCTACCATCTACAATACCTACATAATAATATCTTTGGAATGTGAATTATATATACCGTATTCTTTACCAGTAAAATGGTCCACTTTGCCTAAGCACTGATCGTGTGGATCCTAATCGACTTCTTCCTTCCACAATTCAATATGACAGGATGATATGGGAAGGACAATTTTTAGAATGGAACTTACAAAAACCTCCTTTGAACTATCAAAATAATAATAATTATCTATAGTACACACCCAGATGCAAAATATGAGCAGTTAGGTAGCTAACAAAAAAATATATATCTGATTCTTTAGGGATCTGTATGTGTTTGAATTAGAAGAGCTATCTTATTAGCTATCCACATGCATTGGTTCAAAAATAATTTCAATAACTTTCGCCTTATTTATACAAACAAATATTACTTATTATTATCACAAATACAACAAGATATGGCCAGATAATTATCCCCAAGCCAACAATCTTTGGGCCACCCCAAAGATTGTTGGCTTGGGGATAATTACCACCGACACCACGTTTTAGCACCCCCGTATGCATAGGTATAATCCATTTCAAAAGTATCGTATGAAAAAGTAAACAAAACCTGTTCAGCTTAGAAATAAAAAAAGAAAGAAAAATAATATTATTTGCTTTAAACATGACGCAAAGAAAGAACACAAATACACAAAATAACAAGTTGGGGGAAAATATGCGTCACATCTACGCAAAACGGCCACCGCTCAGCATAATGCTGTGGCCCTATGCGAGACAGAGCCCCAGCGCTGGTTTTCAGCGACAGCCGTTGACGTGATGACGTCGTCCGGTGCACCATACAGTGAGATTATAAATAACCAATAAAAAATAAATACAAACTACTTAATTCTACATGTTTATGTAAATAAAAAAGGTGTAGGTTACATTCTGAAGCAATCATTCGGTAAGGGGAATTAGTAACACATTCATCCATATTGGGTTTCAACATAAGAGCGTTTACGACTTACGGCATTTCATACAAACTTTCAAGCCTTGTTCTTCGAAATAACTGAACCGATTTTAATGAAACTTCGTACGCTACAGGCTACAAAGGTCTAAAAAGTTAGTTAAGAACATTTTCGAAAAATAGTGTTACAGCCAAATTAGGCCGATTTTAAATATTCCATAGAAACAGAGTTTTCCAGTTATCTGTTTTTAAATAAGACATTTCGAAATAGTACATTATTGCAAAGGCCGTGAAATGGGCAATTGCAGGTCGAGTATGAGATTGAAGGCCGAGCCGTAAGCGAGGACTTCGACTAATACGAGACAGGCAATTGCCATTTCCGCCGAGGCATATAATAGTGCTTTTATCAAAAGAATGCAGGGAAAGTAAATTATTTATAAATTCCAGATTCAATGACGAACAATGATATTTTTTCACGCGCCAATGTGTTTATTTGTTTTATTTTTCAACCCTTTGATAAGTTACCTCCTTGGTTGCCATGTTTCGGAGTAAAAGATCGTTCATTTTTAAATTACATTTAATTGAAAATTCATCAACGAAAATTGATCCTCAATTATTGTCAATGAAAAACACCTGATGATTAAAAATTTGAATTTCTGCTTTAGGATTTAAATAATCGAATCACAGCACTCAATTTGTAAGTGACACTACAAATTGCCATCCACAGACACGTTTTCTGATCTGTTTGCTTACATTTTTATCAGAAAATTTTGAATTCATCTCTAAACCATCATCTATGGCCTTCTTCACATATATGTGTAAGCTTGTCGTAATACTGTCAGTTTCAAGCTGTTAATGCACCATCCTTCTCCATACAGCAAGGCAAACAAGCTCAAACGCGAAAAAGGAATGCATAGAATTTGATTGGAATTCTAAGACTATGTTAGTGGCCATATTGCCTATATACTTGCAATAACGCAAAATGCGTAACTTGCAATAAGCATGGCAACAGCTGCAGTATTGTATTATATTTCTAATTCGATGTACAATCCATACATTTTCTCATTCGATTTTGAACATAACCCTCAATATTTTAAGGTTTAAAATCATTTTACCTTTTCATCATCATTATACCTAACCGGATTAACCCATCTAACAACCCGTGAGTAAGGCTCTTCTTACATGAAAAGACCCAAAAGAAACTAAACTGATTACTAACATACATAAGCCATATAATTTTTTTTCTTGGGTGGTAAATCATCAAATAACTTCCCTCGCTCTGGACGGAGCGGGAGCGCGTGTCAGACTTTTACTGACTAAAACCCACCCGTGTTCCTTCAGTTGCCTGTGTGCCAGGGCCACGATATCCCTTTCGGACAAACCCGCAACGCTGACAGGACCTAAGCCATACTTAATATTATGATTGCGAACGTAACTGTCTGTCTCACTTTCTGTTACCTTTTCACGCCCTATCGGCTGAACAGATATGGATGAAATTTTTCACACGGATAGACCATGCATGGCCTAGATTAGGACATACTTTAATCCCCCAGTGTACACATGGCTACACATCAAGCTACACATTTCCATATTTGAAATTGTTTGCGAAATTCATTATTTAGGACCATAAAACTTATATTGAATAGTTTCGTTAGAACCCGCTACATTCGCGTACCGAACACTTACTGAAATAATATTGCATTACTAATGTAATTAACTGATTATTCATTATTTAGGTAGGTAAGTAATTTGTTTTTATTTGATTATATAATTATCTATGTGAGAAGGCCCTAATACATGGCCTTGGCAATGTCATGTCACTTCATTATCTCCAGTTTAGCCAAGAAGGATACCAAATGATTAATTGGCTGATAATTGTTATCATGAATCACTTCCACACTGATATAAAAAAAAAAAGAAAAAAAAAAGAAAAATAATTTTATTCGTCACAGAAACACGTGCCTAGGAAAACACAAACTCGAGCAAGTAAACATTAAAAAAAAAAAACCTATCTAAAAACCTAATCCTAATCTACACTTACGGCCGAACCCAATAACCTATATATCACCAGTTTCGGCCTACTGGAGATATAAAGATATATCTATCGTTGGTTTTAACGTCCCAATAATCTAGAAATCTTACCGGCCCACGCTATCTACTGATGGGAGGGTGTATCGCCTACAACAGATATGTCTTTGTATGAAAATGCCAAAGTATGCGTCCCAATATACGATTTGTTTGACAGGACAGTACTACAGATGGCAGATTTGGCTATTCCCCGAATTGCAGGGATAAACGTAAAGTAGCCAAGCTAAAATTAACTCTTTAGTACTTGCAATAATGATCATAGATGTTTTTTTTATTTAAAGTAATAAAAAAAATTGAAATTCAAATATCTCGAAAACGGTGCGCTCTAGCCAAAAAATAACAGAAATGGAACCCCCCTCCCCCCCCTTACTAACACCCCCCGTGCAAGCACCATTCCAACATGAATTTAAGTTAAAAAAAAAATAACATTAATGCGCTAAGGTAGCCCGTGAAATTCAAATTGTATTACGTTTTTTGCAATTTGCAGGTCAGTAACAGGTTCAGGTTCTGGATCTTAATCCAGTTACTTATTTAGAAGTAAGAAATAAAGAAGTTTTATTATAACCCTAATTACACATGTTGTTTTTTAGTGATGTTGGTTGTAATGGAACGCACGCGAGGGTGAAGTAGAGAAACCTACTTATTGTTTTCGTTAGATAGATAGCCTTTATTAATGATTGTGAGACGCCATCCGAGCATAGATATAATTAATAGCGATCTGTCTTTAACTGAAAATAAGTTATTGGGTTCGGCCGTTAATGATGATAATGATGATCTACATTAGATACAAAGTAAAGGTTACTATTCCAAACTCAAAGAAATTATTACAATGAACCAGTTTCTATTAAATTTTATGTTATGACAAGCAAAGCTGATGATAACCATTCTGCCAATGTCTAAAGTGAATTGGAAAAACAAGTGTACATTGTTATTTGTTTTAAATAAAAAATATGATGTTAAAAATCTTCGATGATTATTATTATTTACTTAGTTTATTTTATTTTATTATATTCGGGAAACTTACAGCTAACATACAGTGTTCATAAACAATAGGAAATTGAAGGACATTTACAAATTTCCACTGATATCCAATAAAAAACAGGTCGGTACAAAATACCTATAACATAAATTAAGAAGTACACGTCTACACGATCGACTAACACAAACTAAAAATCGTTTAAACGCAAACAATTACTGTTCCGTTAAGAAGCTTTTCACCAACAAATGCTTAAGCCGGGATACACTGGTACCTATTGAATACATCGAGATTTTGTGGGGTTAGTACTGGAGGCCTAAAATGGACGCTTTGGCAGAATCATAATATGATCTGCGTACAATTCATACATCCCGCAATTCATCTGTTTGACAGCTGCTATTTGACATTAGACTTCACTATAGCAATTCATAGTTTGTGGACCATTTTACGAAACTCCATACAAAACTGTCAAACAGATGAATTGCGGGATATGAATTGTACGTATGATTCTGCCAAAGCGTCCATTTTAGGCCCTCAGGACTGAAACAAACAAAAGATAAATTTACATAAATATTATAATTGTAAACAAAATATTTGGGTAAACGAACCATAATTTTATATTATTGTGGCGGACGAAATTAACAGCACCACAAGCATATCAGGGAGAAAAATTAATCAAAAGAGAGATCTTAGATTTAAGGAGACGGCTATACCAATCTAGAGGTGGGATGTTGTTAGAAAATTAAACCATTTACAGGCAGTTTCGAATTGTCAAAGAAGTCGGTGAATCAGAAAGATGAAATTATAGTGTCCACTCAAGGAGACATCACCATTACAATAGGGTTTTAGAATGATAAAAGAGCTACTCAGACTTATAACTATCCGTTATTACCAGTATTTAATTTCTATAAAACCATATGAAAATAATGTGATACAGTCTAACATTATGCATCACAAATATTAAAAAAATCGACTGAAAGTTGTATGAAAATCTTGTCTATCCATGATATATAATACCTAGGTACTGCATTTTCTTTTAAATTTTCTTTTTAACCAGTGTAGCATACTCTTACCATAAGCGAAAATAATTTAGAGTATAACAAACGATAGATATACTCGTATACATCGAGAGACTTATGTATGTGTTTTGTGTTCCGAAGCCTGATATTATTTGTGAAATTATAATTAAACACGATGTTAATGATTCAGTTCGAGTCGAGATTTAGTAACTTACTTAATTAGGTGAGTTCTTTCGGATATGGAATTTCTGTGCATTTTAATTTAATACGAGATAAATTTATTCTGATAAATTACGCGAGTATTAACATGTGTAAAGAACTGAAACCAACCAATCATGTGGCCAACACTGTTTTACTCGGCAAATAAACATAACTTTACTAGATACAGAAGAGAGACACTAATAAATCTTGTCTTCAGAACGTCATGTCCTATTTCTTCCACTCACTATTCTACCCTTTGAATTACCGGAGCCATACTAATTCCTCACCACTTGTGGGTTCATCTACCCCTATACATTCTTGCTAAAGTCTATGATTACCCCTTTTTATCTCTTCCTGTGTTCACGCCTCCTGAAAACAGTTTTTTTTTTTATACGTACAATCTTTGCAATGAAAAATAATTACAAATTTTGTGCCTATTTCTCGAACTTTGAGCCTCTAAATATACCTACAACCTTTTTGGCTTTTTCTACTGAGGGCCCAAAAGCCGACAAGTCGATAGGGTATTAGGTACTATTCACGACGAATCACTATTCATTACGAAACATCTATATTCAATTCATATTACGTACACTTTACCCCTATTTGTCATAAACTTTCAGAGGCTGAACAAAAACAATACAACTTCCTGTAATAAGATCACCATTACAGTTTATGTGCGTAGGTACCTACTCCATTATTGTATTCCAAAAGTCACAGATAATATCAAAAAACGGAATTGGGAACACAAAATGGCGTTTCTTCAAAAATCAAGTAGCAAGATCAATGTCTTTGTCCTTCTGTGGAATCTTGTTAACGCTGACTTATTTAGGCCAAGTACTGACAAACAAGTTATTTGTTATTTCCCGAATTTATGTCGGTCTCGTGACTCGTGATCGATACGTTTCTGCGATTATGCTAAATTATTTAAATGTTTTTGACGTCAGAGAAGGCCGCGCTTAACCTCAATAATATTGATCGTCAATCAATTAAAAACGTACAGGTTTAGGGCCTAGAAACTATTTTGCAAAAACTTTGTTAGATCTTTTGAGTTCTTACGTACTTATTTGATAATTTTGAACCGGTTCGTTCATAATGTGTCTCTGTAACTACTTGTTCCTTACCAATTACACAAACTTTGAGGTGATTTTTATTCATAGAAATTCATACGAGTATGTGTACCAAATTTCAACTTAATCGATCCCGTAGATTCGGAGCAAATCGGCTGTGGCAGACGGACGACAGACACACGAGTGATCCTATAAAGGTTCCGTTTTCTTCTTTTGAGGCACGGAACCGTAACAATAAAGTTAGGACGTGCTGGTGTCGTAGAAATAGTATAAAACACTGAATATTATGGTCATCAATGCATGAACTTGGTGCACGTTTGCTGTTGCGTGTTTACGCATCAATAAAATTCACGTACCTAGATTATGTGTGCATGTTTGCACATACGTACAGAAACGAATTTTGTATAACATGGCGAATAAAACTACACAATCAGGTAAACGTCTGCTGATTTCAGAAGTAAAAGACAGACTCCGTACAAAATGACTTTTCAAATTAAGTTAAGGCGCAGTTATACGATTTGTGACTTTTAAATCTGTTATACGCCTTCAAATAATGCTAGTAAGTTTTGCAAGAAAATTATATTAAACTAGAACGCGTACACATCAATTCCATATGTGAATATTAAGAAAAAGAAGCAAAAGTAAAGTAGTGTAGTAGTGAGTAGTAGTGTAGTTAAGTATTGTAGTAAAATACTTTATGAAATAAATTCAGGAAGTATTTATCTACCCAAAGCATGAAAAACTATATTACTATCAAACTACTTACGATATTTTTTTTTTGTATGAACAGACTATTTTATTATCTATAATCATATCTGTGTGATTTTTTTCAAATTCATATTTTCAAAACTAAAAATAAATATTTCCTTGAAACCGAACGCTGCGCGGCGGCGTGGGCGCGAGGCGCATTTGTCAAGCTCAACGGCGTTTACCCGACCCTTAAGAAATGAGAAGATCCTATGCTAGTATAGTACATTTTGATACAAGTGGAGAATGTTTGTTATTGCATTCGAGGCGGAATTAACACCCGAGCCGTAGGCGAGGTTGTTTTTGAGCCAAGAACTGCAATAACAAATGTCCATGTGTATTAAACGACGTTTTTCAATACACTTTTGAAGAAATACAATAAAATACCGAAAAATATTTTTGTCATGAATTATTAGGAAACTTTGATTTAATTTTCTTTTTTTTCCGTGCTTTGCTTTCGCCAGGTTGATGGAGAAGCAAAGGTATAAAGCCGATAAACAGCCTTATATAAAAAATAAAAAAATCCAATGTTTTTGAGTTTAGAACACAAATAAATGTTAATTTGTTCATAAACGTTTTTTTTATTGTAATTATCATGGAATTCTATTTATAAACATTATTTAAATATTCCAAAAATATAAACGCCGTAAATACGCATCTTTCCCGAGATAAAAAAAAAAATCACCTCCGAATAGAGAGAGGACCGTCTCTGGCGCGAGACGGTGTGAATAGAGGCATTGAACCAATTTGGACTAAGTATAGGTATAAATTATCTGTGACAATTTTTATTCCCGCACACGTGCTTCACACGCGTGTGAAATACATTGCATTGTGCACCTAATCGTAGTGCGATATGAACCAGTTTTCGAGAAAGTGTATTGAAAATAACTTTTAGAGGCCCTAACCCTGAGTGGATCAAATAGAATATTGGAATTAATTTTCGAGTGCAGTCATTGGCTGCCTAACTATTGGAAATAATATCTAAAAATATCTTGCATAATCAAGAGGCATTTCAAAACATTTTCAAATATTAAGTGTCAATTACATAATGAATCCTCGAGAAAGCTGTTTGCCTTAATCTAGTATTAAAAAATACTTTGCAATGTATAGGCAGCAAATACTTGCGACATATTTCGATAACATGTCAACCTTCGTACATGTCAACAGATCTAATGTAATTATTTTAATAGCAAGAAAGATTCGAGACCAAAACTATGCTTTATGTAACATAACATCAAGTCTATGGTCCCAGAAGGGTTACGCAAAGGTGTACCTTAAAGTACGTCCACATTACGTCAGCTATGTTTAAGTCCCATGTAATAGGGGGCGAGCCTATTGCCATCAACCGGGCACGAACACAAACTACGGGTTGCTAATGACAAATTCCTAATGGAAAATCCCAACCACTTTGCCCGACCTGGAAATCGAAGCCAGGACCTTATGCTCAGCCGTAGCGCTTGCGACCACTAGACCATCGAGGCAGTCCGGGGAATTTAATTGGATTGGTTTTAGTATTATAATAATAATAATCTAATCCATAATGACATAAGTTAATGCATACATTTTATGAATTGTGTAACGAAATGTGCATGTACTTTAGGTACACCTCTGCCCAACCCTTCGCGGATTACAGGCGTGATGTTGTGTTATATAAAAACAAACCTAATCGATTTTATCAAATCATCATCTTCATAGTTAAAAAACTTGTTATGACAATGATAAGCAATTTCTTACGGAGTGTGTGACGTCAATTTTGATGGATTTCTAAGACAGGTTAAAAAAAACGTAGCTATGTTTACCTACCTATCAACAATCAATCAACTCAGACTATCGCAGCACGGTGTAAACGGACAGACAGTAAGCTTAATACAACCGCGCTATGGTAGTACACTAGTACAAGCATGAGGCGCGTGTTCGGGCAAGTGCGGCTAAGTCGCTTAGGAAGGGAAATTGCGTAACACACTATCAGTAGAAATCGGTTTCATTTGACAGTTCAACAACATACATTTCGTTATTTACGTTTTTTTGTTTTAAAAAACGTTGCCCCACACTAGGAATTTCTTCTGTATTGTGGGTGGTTTACAAACATATACAAATATTTTTTCCGTGCGGGAATCGAACCCGTGACACGCAGCGCAGCAGCCAATCGCTTAACCACTGCGCCATTCGTACCGTCAAACGTTGTTGAGTAGACAATTTTTTCTAACTTATGAAGCAATGGATTAGCAATATACTTCAAAATCATTCCGATTCAAACTGTGTTACGCAATTAGGATGCCGGTTTATATCGGCTCAGGCCTCAGCCAGTTAATACCAGCCAGAAAAACTACTAGAAATTTTAAATAAAATAATATATCTATCTACCTACACTAGTAAAAGTCTCTTCCTTTACTTAATTAATAATAGTGTCCACTTTATCTGCTTTAATAATATTATTTGTTAATTTATTTAAACATAATATATCGTACATATATTATGGGAACATCCAAATACTCCGAAATATTTTATTCCTAATTTCGATGTTCCGATGTTCAAAAGTCCGAAATTCATAATAACTAAGAATCATAAATCGGAGTTATTATATTAGGAATTTTGAACCATTCGGAATTATGAATTTCGGTATTTTAAAATTCGTATTTGTGACTGTCGGAATTAAGTTTTTCGTATTTATGTAGTGTACCCCGTACATAATCTAGTTTTAAAAATAATATACCAAAAGAGTTACTCTTTAAGTCACTGAAAATATTATGTCTTCTTTTTAATTTAGCTTAGTAATAAACCTATTGTTGTCTTCTTTTTAAATGTTTGATGTAAATTGATGGCCTGAAACACAGGTTTTCATAAAGCTAGATCATCATCGGGGTTGCTAGTTTGTCCGAAAGGGATATCGTGACCCCGGCACACAGGCAACGGAAGGAACACGGGTGGGTTTTAGTCAGTAAAAGTCTGACACGCCCACGCTCAGCCCAGAGCGGGAGAAGTTATTTGATAATTTCCCACCCGAAAAAAAAAAAAAAAAAAGGCAGGTCTACTTTACAATTAGAATTAAATTTTCCTCGATTGTAATTAATCTAAATCATAACTTTACCGTACTTTATACTTGAATATAATTTTTATTTTATTTAATTTTTATTTTTGGTTGCCTCGCTTAGGCGAAGCCGCCAGTTGCCTGCTTTTTTTTTGCGTGGGAAATGATCAAATAACGTCTCCCAGGAACTCTTCTGTCAGACTTTTACTGACTGAAATCCACCCGTGTTCCTTCAGTTGCCTTGACACACAGGCAACTGAAGGAACACGGATGGGTGTCACGGTATCCTTTTCAGACAAACCCGCAACCCTGGCAGGCATTGGCCTTTACGGACCCCGTCAGTTTGTGCTGACACATCTTTGAGACGCGCGTGGAACACAACGTGCCGTCGACCCGGACCTGGTCCTTATCCGACTGTGAGCTACCCATTGATCACCGTCCGCAAGCCCGCGCAACTAAGCACATAATATAACGCTACGCTAACGCTATATAACGACAAAATTTACAGAAAAATTGAATTGTAGTCGCCCCTTCCAAAATGTAGTAGTAGGTCGTAGGGAGAAGAATGGGCAAGAAAATCCATCGTTATTAAAAATGTTTTACAATATTTTGTTTAAGTACAATAATTATTTATTTAATTGATACAATTAATGTTTACTTACCACCTAAGCACATTGTGGAATGCAATAAATGATTGAGTATTGAGTAATTATTGAAGACCATGGACCTAGAATAAAATTACTATACCAAGAATTAAAAATTAAGCAATGGCAGACAATTTCATTATTTGATAGGATACATGGTGCTCACATAATTATTTACAAACATCGTAAACTACTTCTTGCAACAATTATTGTTTGAAAAACATGATTAAATTGTAAGTAAGTAATTGAAAAATCATCTACGAAAATTAAGGTTATAAAATTACCTCGATTGAAAAATGAAAAACCTCTTTACGGTGATTTAAAATAATAATTCTGGGTTTAATTTTAATCAAATCATTGCACTCAATTCGTAAGTAGTATCCACAGGTAGGTACGTATTCTGATCCAGTTTTAGAGTTCTGTATCTCAAAAGGAAAAAACGGATCCCGTATAGGATCATTCCTTGTCTGTCTGTATGTCTTTCTGTCTGTCAAGAAGCTTTTTCTCAGGTAAGCGTGGAGGTATCTAATTGAAATTAATATCAAATACGTAGGTCTACGGTCCCTTGGAGCTCTAAAAAAATCAAGCTTTTAAGTCAACGCAATAATAAAAAAATACAGGGATTATTATTATGCGACATATTTTGATACTCGCAAATAAATCAAAACCTATAGGGTACTTCCCGTTGACCTAGAATCATGAAATTTACACACTCATTCTCACAGCACAAGTAAAGGCTTCTACATACCGGGGCGACTTGCCGCGCGACGCGATGCGACACAAAGACACCGCTCGTCCCGCGACACGCGGGGCTTTTGTGCCATGTCGCGTCGCGCGACAAGTCGCGCTGGTATGTAGAAGCCTTGAAGCGAAAAGTCCGAAAATCGTTGAATATAATTTATCGAATAAAAAATTTTTTTTTTGGAAAATTATCGTGGCGTATATCGGTTGTATGGGAGGTTGTATGTTACAATGTCAAGTTTGTTCTTAGGATAAATTACGAAATCCCCACTACGGACCCTACATTGTGAGTGGTCAAACACGCACTTGGTCGGTTTTCTTACATTTACATCAGACACTTTTGGAAAAGATGTAAAGCAATGGGTTTCATTCTGACAGTTCACAACATTCATTGCGTTATTTACGTTGTTGAGTAGTCAAATTTTTCGAACTTATGAAGCAATGGATAACACCTATGCAATGGATAATAACTTTCAAAAACAGTCAGATTGTAATTGTTACGCAGTTAAGGTGCTGGACTCGTCTGCTTCAATAGCCATCGGTATCGTAATACATGCCTACAAAAATACTGTTCCCAATACAGGAAATTGTCCCTTGCAAGGTTTCTTCACTCACGTGGAGTAGCTACTTCACCATAATCTTGACGATTCCTTCGAATGTGATATTAATATGTTTACGCTTAATTACTATAGCTTGTTTGCCGCTAACTAATTTCGATTTTCTGCAATCAAAACAAATGAATCATCACATAACGGGCACTCTATTCGAAGTACTGAACTCATAACTACCTACTTAGGTAGATATAAAAGATATCTTATCAAGCAGTCATTATTAAAGGTTAATAAAATCACAACACAATGGAGACGGAAATCCTAAAATTAAGAGGGTCGGCCGGTTTTCCTTCGGTCCTATCATTTTGCCACATTAACACAACCTTATGGACTTCTACCAACATCAACTGGTCGACAACTCGCCACAAATCTCTTGAGAAAGGCCTTTAAGAATAGATACAGTATAGGCCAGTAATTTAAAACATTTGACTGCAGCTGTAGCTCTGTAGGACTAATACGAGTAGTACCCGAGATGCAGCACTTCAAACATTATCAATTGTTTACAATAAATTCAAAATTCAAACTCAAACTCAACGCATTTATTTCAATTAAACAGAAACAAAAAAAAACAGGCACTTTTGAATTGTTAAAGAGTCGGTCAGTTAGTCAGAAAGTTGAACCTATTTGCCCATTCCAAAACGTAGATCTCTATGGAGAGGAACAGGCAAGAAACTCCAAGGACACTCTTTTAAATCAAGATGTTACAAAATCCTGGGTACATTATTCCTGTCGCTTCTTTAAGTGAGAACAATGTAAAAAAATTAATTATTTAAAAACAATATAAAATCTAAAAGATTACAAATAAGCCCTGGCAGATAGGAGATGATCAGTCACAACTGACGGCGCATTAATTGACCAATTATAGTCCTAACTGTCTTCCGAGCCGTGCCATTAACATTCTGTAGGAATATTGGGCTGCAGCTTCTTCGGTTGCGGGGAGACGAGCGAGCTGGACTAATATCCCATAACGCAGGGCGTGGAGTGAGTCGTCTTTTCCCCCACCATATAGTGCCACAACACATTTGTTGCCAGCAGAGGCTATCACGTCCAGAGTGGTGTCATGGTTGAGAAACGTGGTAACCGCGTCAAGAAAGTCTGGCTGTTTTGAAAGGACGCCTAACATCTTCGTTGCCACAAAAGGGTGTTGTCGCAACCACAGAAGGCGTGAAAGAACAACTCTATTCCACAGGGGAATGAAAGCTCTCCTCGAAAGAATGATGTTGTAGAGAACTGCTCCCAAGTCCCCACTTGTTCCACCCTTGCCACTCTTCTGGAAAAACACATTTTGTATAGCATTATCAGCCTATAATTTTCCCATTCCTCTCTGTGATAGAGATTGGGCCGTAATCCACCACGCGGGCCCAGTGTGGGTTGGTAGATGTCACGTGAATATCTTCAAATTTTTGGTTCTAGGACATGCCGGTTTCCTCACGATGTTTTCCTTCACATTTTGTATGCTGGAACTCAATCCATTATGGAGCACCAAGAGGTTGACATCCTCTCCAGCGATTATGACGTGCTCGACGTGCTCGTACTCCTCGCTCTTCTCCAAAATACAGAGTTCCGTTTGTGCTTAAATTAAAGCTAAATAACTACTTTACAACTTCATCTGTCATTACTATCCTCGTAGAATGAGTATTTCAACCACGGAGTAACAAAGACAGAGAAGATATTCTGCTCGAAAAATTACAATTTTGAACTTTTTTTTGGAAAAACGGCCGATGTTTGAATTGTATCTCGGGTTCTTTTGGACTTAAAGAGCTACTACGGCTATGCTCAAATTGTATCAAATTTTGTATACTTTAAAAATGTACTGATGACTTTTTCCGTAGAATGCAACTTTTAGAAGTGATAAGTCAAAAATTTAAAGAAGTCTGAAACATTTCGAGGTTTTTCGAGCACTACGCAGTTAGCACAGGTCTTTCGAAACTGCAAACTAAACTTCTCACTATTACCGTCTTACACTATTATTACAACCACACAACTGTTCTAACAACATACCAAAAAATCAGTATAGTGCAATTTTTTTGCGACCAAACGTGATTATTGTGGTTGGCCTAGTACTCGTAGGTGTGTTATTGTTTTGTTTTCCGTATTTTCCAAGCATTGTTGTGGTAGGTACTGCAATTATCGCCTCAGTGACAAAAATTGTCATAGAATTAACACGTTTTAAGTACGTCTATTATGATCGTATTTCATATTTAGTTAAAATATTACCAAGTAATGCAGGAGTTCATAACCCCCATATACCTACTAAGAAATTCTGCCCTGTGGAAATCATGCCCATACGGGCTAAATGCCAGCTACCAACTATACCAAGTTTGACAGTACCATGACTCCACCCTTCCGTATGTTATGTACTCGTATGTAATAAATAACACTGGTATGTCACTAGTACAATAATTAGCCGGTAGCTGTCCAGTACGATGCCGCGGACGTTATGAATGAACCTCTGGTTATCACTGACACATGACAACCCGTGAGGGACATCATCTGTTACCACTTCAATTTGATAGAAGCAGTTTTAATAAACCCTATTGGTGATAATGATGAAAAGCATCATTGCAGTCATCTCTCTGTAGCTGATTTATAAAAGGTTGCAAATATTTGCATATTTTCAGTTGCTGAATAATACATTGTGTTTTCCCGCACCCATCAAAGGAATATACCGGAAATGAAAATTATTAACCATGAGTTTGACAATATCTCTACTTAGTTGTTTTATTTACGTAAGTTAATTAAACCATAATTATGTTAATGATAATGAGCAATATTTTATTTCACCTAAAGCTTAAAAAAATGCTGAATAAATGGATAGGTTTGAATTATAGATGATGTCCCTCACCGGTTGTCATGTCATGACAACCGGTGAGGGACATCATCTGTTACCACTTCAATTTGATAGAAGCAGTTTTAATAAACCCTATTGGAGATAATGATGAAAAGCATCAGTCATCTCTCTGTATACTTAAGCTGATTTCTAAAAAGTGTGAAATATTTACATAATGTTCAGTTACTGAATAATACATTGTGTTTTCCGGCACCCATCAAAGAAAATACTAGAAATGAAAATTATAAACCATGAGTTTGACAATATCTCTAGTTGTTTTGTTTTCATAAGTTAATTAAACCATAATTATGCTCATGTTAATGAGCAATATTTTATTTCACCAAAAGCTTGAAAAAAATGCTGAATAAATAGATAGGTAGGTATATGGTACATAATAATAGTGTACTCAGTCACCCCTTATGATAGCAATCACAGGCCCTTTGATGATGTACGTATTTAGGTACTTATAATGTGATCTTTTCAAAAAGTTCTCTATATGCCGCCGTCACAGTCAACGAAGCGTTATAAAAATATGAATGGTAACAATAACACCAAACAGTTATCATTTATCATATTAATCATAACATTATTAACAATCGTACCAACAGACGCCATCCTGTTTTAAACAAAAGAGTTATCGAATCTGATCTAAAAACGACAGGTAAAAGACCTTTGTCATTATTTAACAAACACACACCCGGGTTAAAGGTTCATTATTAAAAAAAACCGGCCAAGTTCGTGTGGGACCACGCAGAATGAAGAGTTCCGTAGTTGGGATGAATTTATCCCAAGAACAAACTTAGCATTGTAATTGAAAAACATGTTATTTGCCTATATTCTAACAGCAAATTTAAATGGGTGACTATTTTGTCCCAAAAATATTTAAGTGTGATGGAAAATGTTATCATGGTGATAACATTTTCCATCACACTTAAATATTTTTCTACAACTGCCATAGAGGAAGAGGCGAGTTTCGGAACGTGCTTATGGCAGTTGTAGAAAAAAATGATGATCAGTATATTTATCTTGCTCAAATAAATAATTTCAATTTTAATAACAACAATCGGTAGTACTTTGAACTAATTGTCATACAAACTTTGAATATTTTTGTGCTATTAAATATATCACAGAAAGAGGAGGCCTGTGTCCCAACAGTGGGAATATTATAGGCTGATTATGATTAAATATATCATGTTTTAGCCCGCTATTAGTTTTTGCTATTAAGTTTATGCTCTTCAAGCGCCTACGTTCGCCTTTGTATGTTTTTTAAATAATAAAAGTTTAAAATGCCCTTGAATTTTCATTTCACTAATTAATTAGACAAAATTTTAACATTACCCAGCCAGTGTTGGGTAGACCTAGGTGAGTATGGGTAAACCCCGAATAAAAATTTATTTTACTTATTATTCGGACTTTATCCAAGAAGCTTGGGTAATACTAAGTCAACCCGGGTAAACCTAGGTTTACTCCATCTACTAGCATTACCCGTAACATATATACTATTGCCGTGATATTTTTCACATATCCAAAAACAACTAATTAGATAGCAGGGGGACACAAAAAAGGGGGACCCTGGACTCTAAAAAAAATTAGCACTTTGTAGCTTAATATTACGCAAGCGGATCCCTGAATCGAAAAATTATTTCCGCAGACCCGCAATTTTTTTGAACGGCTAGTCCAATGATCCCCCACACCAAGGGATGGACGAGAAAAGGGTTCCGGGTTGACTACATAAGCATTTATTTCGTTAATAAATAGCGTACAAAACTAAGCATTTATTTCGTTAACAAATAAAATAATTGATTATCCTAGATCATCATGTGCATGTGCCTAAACCAACCTATCTATGTATGAAATCTCCAAACCAAAAAAATACCATATTATTATTGCATATTTCTGGCTGTCTATACACAATAAATGGGCATAAACTGTATGCCCATTCATTATATTCATTCAATTATAGAAGGAAGCTTGGCACATTTAGAGGTGAAGGACATAAAATCGTTAACCCTTCTTGCAAAGCGTGGTGATTGAATGGTGATGAAATCATTTGTAGTTTCACCACTGAAACTTTACGGGCTGATATGATAATAATGATAGTAGTGAGCGAAAATTTCGTTATCAAGGTCTTTTCACCTTGAATAAGCAAAAGTGTTGATAGCATCTTGCTACACATTCATTTATCAAGAGTGATAATGATAATTGCCCCCCTGTATTATCGCAAGAAAGGAACCGTAAAACAATCGGTAGTGTCCGACCGTTATATCTGAAAACGAAACTGAAATCGAATTTCGGTATATTTTTTATTCCTTTAAATTGTATCAAGCTGCACATGAGTGCGTTTAATTATAGTTAAAAAGAGCACTTAAATAATATTAATTTTGTTGCTCAATTAATACTCGACGATTGGCAATCGCCCGTATGATTTAAGAACAGATTGATTATTTTCTCTTGATTAGTTAAATACAATGACACTATTATCTCACACCAATTTTATAGGTCCTATGTTCAGTGGTAAAAGAAATCTGTGAACCAACTTTATCTACCAAAGTTATAGTGAATTTAAATGAGTGTATATTTAGTTAAATATTTATAATGCCGGACAAACAGTTACTAAGACAAAGTTCGTTGAAGAAACCCGGGAAAGCGGATGTAAGAAGGAAAAGGAATCATGTCCTCATTCGGCTGCCAGACTCACATCCTGACAGGTTAGACAATAGCTGGGTATCTATAAATACTATAATGTTTTCCTCAGCCTAGATGATAAGTTATGTGTTATGTTTTCACAATAGTTAATTTTCGAAATTTTGAATTGACTCTGAAATCGAATAAAACTATTGTTTACATGAAAACATTTTCGTTTTTCTAAAACTGTGCAAGTTTTCTCATAAGCGTTTGATCAGCCAACAATACATTTTTTATATTTGTTGTTGTACACATCTGAGGGGCAATTCTACTAATTTTAAGAACGTTCACAGTCTGATCTCAGTCCCATTCTGTCAAAAATACCTCTTATTTCCCTACATTTTGAAAATTTTTTGACGTTTGTTTGTCGCCAAGATGAGAATGCGACTAGATTTTGAACGTTTTAAATTACGAGAATTGGCCTTCTGATTAGAACCTCTCTAGAAGCCAATGTTTTCGTCCTCATTCCTCGAGGGTTTGAAGGATGTTTGTTTTCCCAGGTATGTATAGTCTTCTACATATTCAAGAACAGGGGGCCTAAAGTGGACGCTTTGGCAGAATCATAATATGATCTGCGTACAATTCATATCCCGCAATTCATCTATTTGACAGTTTTGTATGGAGTTTAGTAAAATGGTTCACAAATTATGAATTGCTACGTATAATGAAGTCTAATGTCAAATAGCAGCAGTCAAACAGATGAATTGCGGGATTTATGAATTGTACGCAGAATCATATCCATCTACTGTTATGTGTAAATATCCATTTACTGTTATGGGATACTTAAGGCTGTTTGTAGCTACTTTCGTTTTGTTTATATTGAATTTTAGGCCTATTCTGGTGCTAACATAGTTCAGTACGTTTACAATGGCTTCGAGGTTCTGAGGCGATTCGAAGAAAATAACTATGTTGTCTGCGAAACGAAGGTTGCTGAGGTTATTTCCATTGATGTTAATTACTTTACTATTCAAGTTCAGATCTTTCATGATGTGCTTTCATATAGCTCATAGAGTTACCAAAAAAAACAAGTGCTTGGTAGCTAATAAATAAAGCAATTCTATGTACAGTTAAAATAAGCGCCTGAAAGTAGTTACTGCGCAGACTATGTACCAAGGAACTCTTAATTATATAATAGAGGGAAAACTCCAGGCGCGCAAAATGTTTACTTTATTCTTTCCAGTTTTATCTGAAAAGTTTTACTTACAGTTACGCCAGTATCGCCATCTGTCTTTAATCTGAATAAGCGTTATGAAGGCTGAAAGCACTGAAAACAGCTGTTCTTATCGATTTTCTCGATACCAAGCAAGTTCACTGCGTAACCACCTGCCATTTCAGAGTATACGTCACTGGCTCCGTCAAAGGTTTAATAATAGCCGTGTTACGCGATAAAAAGCAAAATAAAAAGCTGTCGTGATTTTCCTATTTGATGACAAAGTTCCTGTTTATTCAGTCATCGTGAAACAGTCATGGAAAAGTGTCTAGGTTATGTTGTTATGTGCCGATGAATAGACCTGTCATATCTGAAACACCATGAAGAGTCACTTACGAAGCGGTCTTCATAGGAGGAACTTTATAAGCAACCATGCCGATGACAGTCCCATAGACACGATACGCTTGGTGTCCCCTATCAATAGGTTTGCTATATTCCAAGGCAACTTTAGTCATGATGACGATGATTACCCGGAGAAGTGAGTGATAAGTGAAGCTTAATCACATCCTTAGCATTAAAACTTCATAATACAGGCACTTAAATAATTTTTGTAACTATTCTTTAAGCATAATATTTACAAATATTTCATGGAGTTTTCCTACTTTTCCTAGTGAAATATTGTTACTGCTACTCGATAACAGATGGCGTTAGTAACCTTATAATTTTGTTTCAGGCCATATAAACTCAAGACCAAAATCGTGATCACAGCACTAGCGGTTCTGGTCTTCATATCGGCACTGAGTGGCTACCTCATCGGGAGTGCAGACTATGCTTCACGGAGGACAGCGGAACCTCCCGATCCTATTGAGCCACTCAAACCTTCGGCCTCCCGTCTTCATGTGTTCCAAAAGGCAGCGGTTTGCACGGATGCTCCCCAATGTTCACTAATTGGCAGGTATGTAACTAGTATTAAGTAATAATATAACTAAAAAACAACAGCGGCGAATGAAAAAAAAACGTAATGCTGGAATTACACGGTTCAGTTTGCTTTTGCTTTGTAAATCTTTAACAGTTGTTACGGGTAGTCAGGAGCCCGAAGTCTAACAAGCCATCTTTCCAAAGGGTATTTTGTATTACCCAGTAATACTGTATAGTGGAGGTCAGATTGGCAATCGCTATTTGTAAAATGCTGGTATTCAGGCTTCAGTGAACTTCAATGAAACTCCCATAGCGAGGTACTTATGGTATTTTAATTAGGTATAGATATACTATTTTTTACACAAAAAAATGTGGAGCGTACAAGTTCGCGACGATGATGAAAATTTTGAATGACAATTAGAAATTGTATGAAGTTAGGAGCAAAACAAACACTGCAGGCGCCTGTTCTTTATATTAGCAACGCGACGCACTGAACATTTTGACAATTAACACAGGCGTAAACAAGCTGCATCCGGTTAGACTGGAAGCCAACCCCAACAAAGTTGGGAAAAGGCAGGCAGATGATAATGATGATGATGCTTTTCGTCTTACAATTTGGATACTTAAATCAACAAAATTGAATGGTGTGAACTTAAAAGTTAATTATTTAATATTTCTCATGCCCTTGATTGCTGCCGCTTCCAATCACAGTGAATGAATTTTATTTCTTTGAACCGTATTACGGCCAGGCGAGCGCGCGCGTGTATTGGTTTAGGGAATATATCGAACATGGAACAGTTGTTTTATAATCATAGCCCCAAATAGGTAATTGCCAAGCTGCCAAAAAAAACCGAAAGGGTCGTAGGTACAGAATTATTCCCAGTATCTTCATTATGTCTGCCGGGTGGAAGTCTCTGTAAGTGGAAGGGAAGCCTCGGAACTCCTCGTACAGAAACGAAATTGAAGATAAGCGTACTGACAATTTGCATTCTCGAGTAATAGAGGTTGGTAGTCCCATTGCTTCAATAATGAATTCCCCTAAGAACTTATTAAGTTCTGTAATGACAAATAGTCTGTATGCATTTGTCTTAACCGCCTCTGTGGTCTAGTGGTAAGACTACCTGTATCAGACCAAGAGGGGGTTCGATTTCCAACGAGGACAATATTTCTCTGCTTGGTTTGGTTGGTGCTAGGACTCGTTCTAAGTCTGCCTGGCTAGCTACCACCATCTTATCGAAGTCCTTCGCCATAATAACAATGTTAACAGCATTTGTTGTGTTTCAGCAGTTAGAGGTAAGATAGCCAGTTCCTTTGTTGAGGATCCCGGGTGAAGCTCGCTTCCACCTTCGGCCACATTATCACATACCATCAGCGTAGCTATTCACAAACGTCCGAAACGCTTCCGTGCCGAATGCAACACGAATCAATGTTATCAAAAAAGTCCTTTAAAGGCTGTTCACAAATCCAAAACCCCGTAAATTTTGTCAGTGTAACTCAAATAGACTGCCACCATTATTGCGACAGCCATTTGCTGTCGGAGTCAACCTAAATTAGTAATTGAAATATGCCGTTTTCGATTCGACAACCTGTCGAATGGTTGTGAATAGCTATGCTGGTGAAAAGCTTCCCCGACGAGGATAAAAAAAATAAAATAGTAGGCAGTCATGGGACTGCCGACAGAAGTGAAAACTTATCACTCAACGTCCCTAAAGAAGATTTACTTCAATAAAATAATGATTATCTAAAACACAATTTGAACAATGCACAGTATACACAAATTAAACTTTTCACGTGGTCAATTGAACTTCACTTAATGTTACTACAGCACGTCGGTGCGGGGCATGTCGTTAACATGAACCCATAAGTTTTTCCCCTACATAATCGCTCAAAGCGCCTAAGAAAGTTTTCACTTTAAAAAAAATACATTATCGCTGTCTACTTCATACTAGGAACCACTCAGTCTATATGTTATAAGCACTACGTAGTCTAGATGTTCTCCATAAATATTTCAAACTGACTCGACAGGCGTTTTCCCGTTCAAATTTCGTTCCCTAGAAAATAAAATTACAACAAAAAAACACATCAGTCCAGCCGTTCTCAAGTGATGCGCTTACCAAAGATATAGGGGTTTATTTAGAAACGATTATTAAAGTTAAGAGATGTATAAACGTCAAAAATGGTTAAACAGTCGCTAATCATTACATAGCTTTAAGCAGCGTTTATAAATAAACCCCTTTCGTTTATGTGATGAAATTCACTTTTTGAAAGCAGGTATAAATTTGAGCTAAGCGTGATCTATATTAATTAAAATTATTTTCGCCAGCCTTTTTTTTCAAATTTATTATTATTATTCGTTACCTTATTCATTTTCGTTTTACAATTCTTACTTTCGATTCTCCACATCCTGTGTACTAGTGAGACTAGAGTAATTTGCATTGAAACTATTCTGGAAAACTCGTAAAACTGGCCACTCAAGTTTTCTATGACGTTCAAGAAGCCGCTACTCGATACTAGATGGCGCTGCACGACCGAATTAAATTTATCCGTACCTACCTAGATATGTTCTTATCATACCGTATCACATTGCATATTGACCGACTGCCTATAACTTCTATAATTATGTTTTCTATTTTATAAGTGTGCACATAATATTATCACCGTGTATGTGGTATAATCACAGTAACATTGAGCCGGCATTCAGTGTTGCCTAGGTAGTAATTTGACTACTAACGTGGTATGTTGGATGAATGGTGAGACCAAGACTTCATTTAATTTATCCTGTAATACTTTTGTGCTAATATAACGCCTAATACACTTAAAAGTCACTTAAATTTGAATGCCAGTTATAACATAGGTTACCTACTGTAGTTAAGTAATTAGGAATAAATGTTTGTCTGTTTGAAGAATCCATTGTTGTAAGGAATTCCTAAAGCTAGATAGAACAATAGCAATAAGCGTAAGTATATCATATTTGGACCCCAAAATCCAGTACACCTAAATAAAACACTTAATCAACTCATAAATCATAAAAATTACAGCATCGTAGAACTTAGAACAAACATGTGTTATGTGCAGAACAATCTCGAATCAAATTTCTGCGAACATAAATCTGCAAAAAAAATGCCGAATTCTACCATTTTCAACGTGTTGGTAGAAACTTTAATCCGAACATTGGCACACTACCCGAGCCGGCTTACCCACACAGTGAAACGTCTATAAATAAACAAAACATCCTTCATAACCAGGTCGTCGCCGGTTTTCAACCAATCACGGTTCGAGAATTTTATCGACGCGCATGCGCTGTGACGTGTTGCTGGCAGCCTATAAAAGCGCCGCGCTGCCAAATACAATGAACATTCAGTGAATATAAAACCCTGAGTAACGTTGTCAGTTGTTACTGCGACACATTTTCCCGTGATTTCAATAATATTTACAAATATACAAACGTAAATATGTCCGAAGCCTTCTTTGACGAGTACGACTACTACAACTTTGACCACGACAAGCACATCTTCTCCGGACACAGCGGCAAGCAGCGCACTAAGAAGGAGGTCAACGAGCACACCAACCACTTCGACCCGTCTGGTCATTCCAGAAAGATCGTCACCAAGCTCATGAACACAGAGAACAACAAGAAGACCAACAGCAATAAGAATTAAATGGATCGTTGAACTTGATGACTATGGCTTGTAACAGGACAATCGATATGCCGAGCGAAAGGAGGACATTATGGCGTATCCCGGAGGAGAGCTCCGGCCGTCACACGTCTCAGAGATCAATGGAGCATCCGCGGCGGTTCCTGCTGACACAGGGCTTCTACCTGGCGCACCACTCCAGCAGGCTGCGGTGCCGCGCGAGGGCGCTGCGCCCCCGGTAAGCGCGCCCGCACCGCCACCTGGACCCAACACCGCTCCACCACAGATCTCAACTCTTATTATTATTTGAGCTTGTTGTAAAGCTCACAACTGCTGTGTTATTATTCCTAGTTAGATTATTATGTTCTGTATCTTTCCAGAGGTAGGTACTTGAAGGACTGTAATAATTTAAGGCAAATAAAAATTATAGTTCTAAGACTATTTTGTGGTTTTATTGTCTTTTGTTTTGTTTTTGAGGCAGAAATCGTAGTGTGCGAGGTTGTCTGTTAGCCGCGCGACGGTTGATCGCCCACACTTATCGATCGCCCGAGTCGTGTTTATACACAAAAACAACCTTGAGCTAGCCGGCAGACCGAGGTGGCTGGCCTTGCCCGTTTATTATCTTCTACCCACGTACACAAGTACATTTTGCGCCGTGGAAAAATCGGACGAGCGAATCTAATGGCTGAACCGCTCGCTTACATAATCTAAAGAAGCCACGTTTGTTTTGAACATTATATTAACGTCACTTTGGCAGTAAAACACATTAATATTCAGACTGCGAGCACGTAGGCATAACACATCCGTAGCTACATCCGATAGGCAGGCACACATAGACATGATTATTTAATTAACAAACGCACACTGTATCCTACTGCAGTAGGTAACCACAGTTTGATTACAAAACAGCAAAATGCAGCATTTCCATGCACTAAACCAACCGTTTATTGTACAAATTGTTGCAATTATCATCATGTTTTTTGTGGTTAAAAATACAGCATTCAATATTCATATTTTAATAATACCTACACGTACAAAATCATTTAGCCGGTCTTTTATTTACATTTAGTCGTGACGTATTAACGGTCAAAGGAGACGAATCTGGCAAACAAAGTCGTTGTTAGCAGACTTTATTTTTAAACTATAGCTGCGCCCCGCGGTTTCACCCGCCTAAGTCTCAAACCCGTGGGAATATCGGGATAAAAAGTAGCCTATAGATGTCCTTACCCAGGGCATACCCATGTGCCAAATTTCATCCAATTCTGCTCAGTCGTTTTAGCATGAAACCATCACTACATAGTATAAAACAAAGTCGCTTCCCGCTTCCTGTCTGTCCCTATTTATGCTTAGATCTTTAAAACTACGCAACGGATTTTGATGCTGTTTTTTTTTAATAGAGATCAGTGATTCAAGAGGAAGGCTTATGTGTTTAGAAAAAGCCACGCGGGCGAAGCCGCGGGCAGCAGCTAGTAACAAATAAACTCACTGTAGCATTTCAAATATTAGTTAGGATTCATAACCTATAACATCTTTGTTTGGTTTGTAATTAATTATAACCAGACGGACTAATAATAGTGACAACACATACTTACCTACGTAAGTACTGAATGGTCATCGTAAGACAATTTAGATTTTAGTCACGTAGGTACGTAATGGCTGCTTCTAAGGACTTGGTCCACGTTAGACCACGTGACTGTATGTCTTAAGAAATACTTAAATGGTAAATTAATCAGCTATTAGTATGTGTTAAGAAAAAGCTGGTGTATAAAATTGAATTTTAAGTACGGATGGATAATGTCACGTAGTTTTCTTGAGAATAGATTGTAGGAATTGATTACAGTCGCTCATTCCCACAAATCCCACTATCGCTCTAGTCTAAAAATTTGTTGGCTTAAGACTGAGACATTATATGCCAGTGACCTTGAGTGGTTAGCTTGCGTGTTCTGTACTGAGCTCACGCAACGCGTCGTACGTTCAGCCAGTAATAGGACTCGCCCATCAAGGAGGACCGCTGTCCCCGATTTGACGCATTATTAATTTATTATACACAAAACAAAAGGTATTTTAATAAATCGTGTCTATTTAAAGATCAATAATTATATTATCTTTAAATTGGTGAAGGTTTCAGAAAAATACGCTTGGTAGATTTTGCGCCATTCTCAGTTTTTTATCCGCGTTAGACATAACTTTACAAATTAATTTCACTATGTAATATAAACATAATCTAAAATATTCATATTCAATTATTGAGAAAATGCTCTAATTTAACATATATTTTTTCAAATCGTTAACACTACTCGTTTAGACGTGATCTTCAGTATAAAATCATTAAAAGTCGGTTATCGTCGCCTTAAGTAACAAATAATAGAAGTGAGCAGATTGTCGTTCATTCCCACTAATCGTTCACTTATCGTTCCAGTCCAAAATATTGTTGGCCTTGAGACAATAGATGAAGTGAGGCCTTGTGGCGCGAAAACTTAAGTTTTCTTTGAAAAGAAAATTATGTATGTAGGATTTGGGAAAAATAGATTGCAGCATTGTTGAAATTCACTTTTCCATTCATACTAGGCTTCAAACTGAAAATGTACCATCGCGAAAGTTCCCAGTCGACCACTTTTCAACCTTATTACTATGTGCATAAGGGCGAAAAGTGGTCGACCGGGAACGTTCGCGGTGGTACCTGCTTGCCTTTCATGTAAGTAGGTACCTGTTGTTTGTGGGGGCTTCAGGATAATGTAACAACTTTAATTCAGATAGATTGATCTTATTCCGTTTCCTTCGGTGTGAAGTTATTTATTTGGTGTAGTTGACATTATATCACTGTTGCTGACCATGATTACATAGGTACATAGTTCTACCACCACCGATCAGGTGATCAAGCTGCCAAGCAGAAATTTTTAAGCAAACCACTACCGTTAAACGACTAGATATTTGTGCCCTCGTCGTTAAAATCACGGCTTTCAGTTCCATTCCACAAGATCATTAATTCATTGTAGGTATTGATCCGGTAGATGGGGAGATAGGGACCTATATCTAGCTGCTGCCCACTCAGGTTTTATTTGAAAGGGAAAATGTCTGATCTTTTCCTCTTCCGTTATAAAAAAATCACCTGTTCCCTACATTTTGCCGAATTATTCGAACATAAATGTAGGGAACAACTGATTTTTTTTTCGCGTTTTAAGGTTTGTTCCCATAGTAAAAGTTGTTCATACTGAGGAGTACAATGACCCCTTAAGAGTTTGTGCGTTAATTCCGGGACATGTTGTATAAGCCAAACTGCTTTCGTGATATAAATCTAGCACCTTAATTACGCAATACGCGTCAAGTAGCACAGAAGCGCTGAATAGTAGCTGAATCACTGTTCACAATGAAATCTTCAGCTGAATAAACCTGTTGAATAAGAGCGTTAGAGGCGCCTACTCAGCTGATATCACTCTGATTTGGGCACAAATTAATCAGCTGTTAGCTGAATAATGTAGCTGCTTGCACTATATCAGCGTTATTTGAGCATTATTAAAGGTAACAGTCGCCCCAAGAGCTGAATAATTACTGATTATCAGGGTATGTGTTACCTTTTATACACCACAAGGGCTGAATAATAGAGTACTTGTTACCTATTTTTCAGCACAAAATACACTCCAGGATATGAGTAACTCTTTTATGGAGCTGACAATTTACAAGTGGCAAAATTGTGAATAATTTTCATACTACTACTACTTAATATTATTTTGATATGTTTTGTGTGAACCATTTTGTAAAGTTTTTGTGGGAAATAGGCAAAAATGTTTATCGGTAAGTAAAACTTTGTTTTTCCTCCGTGTGCATGAAATTCGAATGGGAAAGAGAGTTTATTGTCAAATACTATACAGGATGTTTGGTAGATGGGTGCAAAGCCTGAAGGGGGTGATATCTTAGACCATTTAGAACTTATTAAGCTAAACTAGTCTTAGAAAAAGTCTGTTCCTTGTATTTTTTTTTTGAAACTCTAGGTTTTTAACAATAATACCCATTTTTTTTCAATGAATTGTTAATAGTGTCCAGTAAAAGCTGTTATGTTATTATTTTCTATTTATTTTTTATTTATGTAATGTGTCATTACTCAAACAAAATAATTCCTAAGCATCTGTATCATCAGAGAAACATTCTAAGCCATATTCAAGTTTAAGAAACTTTTATAAATCAAGATAATGTTTTGTTTACGGCATAATTAAAAAATTTAAAAAATTGCCTCAGTTGTTCATACCTTTTTAGAAACATGCTTGGTTATTGCCCTTTCTTTTGAGGTATTATTTACACAGCTGTCTCATCAACTCTTGGAATTAGGATGTACAAAGCAAAGTGAGGTCGAATATTAAATTTTTAAACATACCAAAATAATGCAACATTTTTGCTAATGCACTATTATTTTTTGTTAGAACTGATAACTGATTCATTCTTAGAATTATGGTGCACGCACACCAATTAAATTCTGGGAACTCGCATCACAAAAGCCGCCGTGCGACGATAACAAACTGGCCCTTTTTTCGACTCTCGGGTAGCGTCTAGTGAATTGTTATTATTCAATAGAAATATCAGCTACCCGAGTAGTCGGGTGGACTCGTCACATCTTCGGTCCCTCAGTTAGTCAAGTAACGACTACCCTTGTGACAAGACGTATGTCACATTTCACCGCATGAGGTTGTGCGCTCCTTCACGTGTTGATTTTGGAGGTGTTTAAGGTGTCGAGCCTAGCCCTAACTGTGAGCTCCCTCACTGATTTTGGACTTTTATTTGTGTGATCAATCGACTATGGCTACTTTTTCGAATGAAGAATATGCGGATATCGTCTTCATGTATGGCAGAGCTGACGGTAATGGATCTTTGGCGCGACGGATGTACCAAGAGAGATATCCGAATCGCAGATTACCTAATATCAGAGTGTTTTACAACACATTTCGTCGGCTTTCTGAAGTTGGAATCCATCACGTGGCATCTGGATTCAACCCGGGAAGACATCACCCAAGTATCGAGGAAGACATTATTGCAGCTTTTGATGCAGATCCTACTACGAGCGTCAGAGTAGTAGCTCGAAACCTCAGCATTTCGGTATGGAAGGTGTGGAATACGATGCACCACAAATATCCCTTCCACGTCACGGGTGTACAAGGTTTGGAAAATGAAGATCCCCCACGAAGGATTCAGTTCTGTCGCTTTTTGTTAAATAGTGACATTGAAGATGCATGGTTTTTAAAATCCATCTTGTGGACCGATGAGTCAAAATTTTCAAAAGAAGGAATTACCAATTTTCACAATCTTCATCGATGGACTGACAAGGAGAACAATCCACACTGGAAGAAGCAAGTGTCGTTCCAAAGGAAATTTTCAGTTAACGTGTGGGCTGGAATAATCGGTCGAACGTTGATTGGTCCCCACTTCCTACGAGATAATTTAAATGGAGAAAATTACCTGGAATTCCTCCAAAATTATCTCCCAGAGCTTCTGGACGAGACCGAAATACCAATATTGGCAATGAGAAGACCAATGATTTTTCAACAAGATGGTTGTCCAGCACACTGGACCCTAAACGTGAGAGAACATTTAAATAATTGTTTCCCAGAGAGCTGGATTGGCAGAGACGGGTCCATCCCTTGGCCACCTCGATCACCCGATTTAACTCCTATGGATTTTGGCGTTTGGGGACGGGCCAAGGAGCTCGTCTACACGCACGTTGAAATCTCAACTAAAGAAGAATTAATAGAAAGAATCCAAACGGCTTTTCAAGTCATAAAGCAGGAGATGAAATTAAAAATCACGACTACAGAAGTAAGAAGACGGGCACGCGCTTGTATAAGAAACCGCGGTCAACATTTTGAACATGAACAATAAATAATTTTAACAAAAATGTTGTTTCATTGATCTTTTCAAAAATAACCATTTTCATACTCAATTTGCTTTGTACATCCTAATTCCAAGAGTTGATGAGACATCTGTGTAAATAATACCTCAAAAGAAAGGGCAATAACCAAGCATGTTTCTAAAAAGGTATGAACAACTGAGACAATTTTTTTAATTTTTTTATTATGCCGTAAACAAAACATTATCTTGATTTTTAAAAGTTTCTTAAACTTGAATATGGCGTAGAATGTTTCTCTGATGATACAGATGCTTAGGAATTATTTTGTTTGAGTAATGTCACATTACATAAATAAAAAATAAATAGAAAATAATAACATAACAGCTTTTACTGGACACTATTAACAATTCATTGAAAAAAAATGGGTATTATTGTTAAAAACCTTAGAGTTTAAAAAAAAATACAAGGAACAGACTTTGTCTAAGACAAGTTTAGCTTAATAAGTTCTAAATGGTCTAAGATATCACCCCCTTCAGGCTTTGCACCCATCTACCAAACACCCTGTATAATTATAGACGAATATTTTCACGCGCTCTCAAAATATCACTGTTTACTTGAAAATTATAGTATAAAATAGGTTGATGATATTATTATATAAAATTATGTATTTTTATTTTTCCTTTGTAATTTGACAATAAGCTGTTTACGTATAAAATCATTACATTTTCTATTCAAATTCTGTTGTTATTTTCGTTGACTAAACAAAAACAAATTGTTATTATATTGTATACATAGATTAGAATCTAAAAAATGGCAGACAAGCAATGTGTACCGTATTAACCATAATCAAACGGCATGAGCTGTTTAAGTGTCCACTCGTGGTACATGAATCAGTAACGAGCTGTTACGAGTGGTTCTTGTGTTACACAAGTCAGCTACAGATTCATGTAAAGCTTGATAGTGGGTAACATGTACGCAAATAACTGTAGGTAATCATCAGTGAACCGATAAACTTCTCTCAGGAATTTTAGGGATCCGCGGATTAAGCCTCATCATCATCACATCATCCTATATTTTTTGGATTAGCGTATGTTCCTCCTAGTAAATATCAAAGTTTTCTCGACCAAAGTAGGCATAATTAGGTAAAACTTTTTAAAAGCTCAGGCTTTTAAACAGTGTGGTCATTGTGAAATTAAAAACTTAGGTAAGGTACCTAAGTACCTACAGTATGCGCGCGATCTAAGTGCAGTCAGAGTATGAGTCTATGGCGAACAATACACGATAGGTTTTGCTGTCAGTTTTGCCACAGTCAACATTTTTGAAATTGACGAAAAACCTACCGTCTAATGCGATGATTGATTGATTGATGATTTTGCATGACCAAAATTGTAGGCGATAAATTTCCGTCATTCAACCATCATTCATGATTGATGGAAATGATTGACGCTTGCATGACCGTGTAATGTTCGCCTATAAGGTGAGACGCGAGAGCACCCCCCCTCTTCGCCTTTGACACACCTTGCCTCGCTATCCTATCAGCCGACGTGCGACGGACCGCAGTCGGGTGTGTATCGCGGATTGGACTTATCGTTACTTTCATTCGTGCACAGCCGTATTATTTCAATCATAAACTAATTCCAGTTGGTACGTCTGATTTCGTTTTATGCATGGAGCGTTGGGATGGGATAGTCCATACACAGTAGATAGGTAAAAAAAGAAATTACGTACATTATACCTATTTAATTATCAATTCGGTATGTAAAGTAAAAATTTACCTATGCCGATTCCAAAACCATTTCGAGATTTTAAGCTTCTAAGACTTATTTTTCTATTAATAGGTCTTAAAATTATAAGATCGTATTTATTTTCACAAAAATACTTAAAATCACTTGTCTTTTAGTTGACCTCTAATTGACGTCACAAAGCCGCCTGAATTGGAAATTTCAGTGCCTCTTGTAATTAAATTGTTCTTTATGTGTCAAGTGTCATGCCAACGTCAAATTTACATGAGGCACATTCAGATAGGTAAATATGTAAATAGTGTAGTTTTTCACTAGCGGCGTACAAGTCAAATCACATCAATGTATCGCCTCAGGAAAACTTAACTTACGTTAAAATGATCTTCACATAAAACAGTCGCCGCCCAGACTTGTACTAAACATTTACTTCCTCGCACCATTTCCTTTTTAAGGTTTCTTTTACTAACAATCAATTTGTGTCGGCTATGTGTTGTGGTGTTTATACTTGACGGTATGAAGAACTTAGCAGAAGTAGTCTTTGAATCCATTCATTTTATTAATATGCCATAACTTTAAACTAAAGTACGGAAATCGCTAAAGTATGAAATGTAAACAGATTAATTGTCAAATTTGACAGTTTGACTTTACTGAATTTTGGTTTTAAATAAGTGTTAAACGTGGCAAAGATCCTAAGCTATTCAGCTACTAGTGACGTCAGTACGAACAATACTTTAAAAAAATATATAAAAATAACTACAGCTTGTGAAAACAAAAAGATAAAATTATGTGTTTCAAATACTCTTATCATTAAAATTAAAATATAAAAAACATACCTGAAAAATACTTTACATACCTAATTGTTTTTCTTTTCAGAGAAATATTATGGCTTTTAAAATAGTACAGACGATCGAGCACGATGTACCTAAACTGACCATCGTTCCCACGCTGTGGGAATCGAAAGGGATTGTCGATTGAGTATTTGAAGCAGGAAAAAGTAGAAATTCTTGACCATCCGTCATACAGTCCTGACCTAAGCCCTAACGATTTCTTTACATTTCCTAAAATTAAGAAAAGTCTTCGTGGTCAAAGGTGCCAGTCCGGTGAAGAAGCAGTCGACCCTTTCAAGTCAGCCATTTTGAACACCCCCACTTTAGAGTGGAACAAATGTTATATTATCTGGTTTGAGCGAATGGAAAAGTGTATTAAGCTACGTGGTGAATACTTTGAGAAACAATAAAAAATACTATAAGGTTCTAGTTGTGTTTTTTTCTTCAAACGACAAAACTTAAAAGGCATGCCTCGTACGTTACCACTATCTTTTAACAATCGCAGTATACTTGAAGAGTTTAGTCCATCTAAATCTGCACATGCTTTTACACCAACATTTTCGAATACGGAACCCTCCCGTTCTAAAATTTCATTCACACTTGGACCATTAGTCACAAAAAGTGTAGCCTGTTCAATGTTCACTGTATCATCTGTATTTCTGTTCAGAATCCTCAAATATTCTGCATTAATTTTTCGGCGTATTCCGCCAGTCCTTTTTTTTATATTTCCACATATCACAATATCTTAAACGACGTGATTACCTACGAAGCGCTGAATAAAGAAGTCTTCAAGGTCTTATTTAACGGCACTAGTAGATTAATTGTCAACGATAGTACAAGTATTCAGCTCTCACTGAGATTATGGGTAACATGTGAGCTAATATAGAGCAGTTTGCTTTAACTTAGCATCATATAATGTTCACCCATAGTGATCATGTAGGCTTTATAAGAGCTATTATACGATTGCGTGTAACAAGCTGATTAACATTACACTAGTTCCACTGTGTGCAGCAAAAGGCATTATATCTTTGTTATTTGAAGCCACAGAATAACTGATTACATTATAGTAGCTCACGTGATCTTTCTTAAAATGCAAGTTGTCTAAGGGTACAGTTGTGGTCTTCAATTCAGAATGTAGCTTAGTTAAAGTCCACAAAAATCCTTTAAATTGCTTAAAGCTGTATAGTACTGAACTTGTTACCTATATTAACGCTGCAACCGTTACAATGAGGTCTCCGTAACGCATAATAACGTTCTTATTCAGGTGAAAGCTCACTTTTCACCTATTGCAGGTCGAGTGTACTGTAATAACTCTTCATAAGTGCTAAAGTTACCGATGTTACCTCTTGTGACATCTTATAATGCAGTTTTGTGCTACTTGGGGTTCAATCACAATCTGAATGATTTTGAAGGATATGCTAATCCATTGTTTCATATGTTCGAAAAATTTGTCTGCTTAACAACGAATGCAATTAATGTTGTTAAACTATCAAAATTACACCTATTGCTACTGTGTGTTACGCAATTATAAAGGGTTTTTCAACAAGAACTTTGTTTTTTAAAACAAAATAAAACAAAGAGTTTAGATGAAAATGATTCAAATTTTTATTGTAATAGAAAGAGTAAGGTTTGGCAATTATGAATGAAAAATTATATCGGACATGTCCACCACGACCACGCTCACAGATGTCGATTCTTTTATCATGAATTTATTGCAAACCAAATTTCCCGATCGCATAATTTCATCCGATCGTGTGATTTAAACTCCACTGGATTATTTTATGTGGGGCTATGTTAAAGATAAAGTCTATACGGAGCCACTCGAATCGATTGCAGCCTTAAAACTCAAAACCCGTGATGCGATTAACGAAATAGACCCGCCATATTGCCAAAAAGTGATTGAAGTCTTTGATGTTTCTTTCCTCATAATCACTTTCTTCAAAATGTTTACGACATAACCTAATCTGTTTAATTAAGCACCTACATCATTTTCTCTACGAAAAGCTGGCTTCTAGCTACGACAGCGCCATTTTGACAGTTGCCTTCCCCATTACGTTGTTATATTTATCTAAATAAAGATTGCATGAAAATAAAAGACAAAACACGGTGCTACGTGAGAGAGACATTGACAAACCGTCTCCCGGCTTTCAGAGAAAATACAAACAACAATTTCGAAATAGCCTTTAGTTATTTTCTCTCCGGAGAAAATGTGTCCTAGATTCTATTGAGATTTCAGCCAGTGAATACATTCATGATAAATGTGACATTTAGCCAGATATTAACTCCACTAATATTATGCAAATTGTTCGAGTCTGAGAAATTGGCAAAACTATTTTTTTTTAAATAATGCGCAGATATATGATTTTAGTGACTTTTAAATATGTTATTACGCCTTAATAATATAATGCAAGTAGGATAGGTATGCAAAAAAAAACTAGAACGCATTGCACACGTCAATTTTATATGTGAATATTTAAGTAATGTCTACGCAAAGCATACAAAACGATATTACTTCCAAACTACTTAAAATATTTTCATGTTTTTTTTTGTGTGAACAGACTTTTTTATTACTTTTATAATTCTATCTGTTTTTATTTTCAACTATTCATATTTTCATTACTAAAAATAAATATTCTCTATGAAACCTCGACGCGTCGTGAACGCGACGCGTATTTGTATGGCCAAGGTCAACGACGATCACCCGACCCTTAACTCCGCGCGCCACCTTATTTCTGTGCGAAAAGTTTAAATTAAAATATATTATATAAACGATGATTTTACTTAAGCATTTTTATCCTCCAATATTATTGTAGATAATTTAATTTGGGTTGAGCCTGAAAAACAAATGATCATACATAAATAACTCACATTTGTTTAATTCGGATAGCCAGACAAAACAAATATGAACGAATTTACAGTATGTACTAGTTTAAACAGTGATGGACAAATAAACAGTTAACTAAATGCTCTTTGTTATCAGTTAACTGTATTAGTTACTGTACCACATAGTAATTTGCAGTGTTATCAACTTATCACTGAATACTTAATCACTTTCTACAAAGTGGTATTTTGCAAATTATCTATTTCATTCAATATTGCTGTAGTGATTCATATCATGTTACTGCTTTGCTGTCACATAAAACTAGATAAGATTAAATTTATTGTTTGAACATGTTTACAATATTTACAGTTTTGCGACTACCCATTACTAAATAATACCTATCTAACACAAACCTACAAATTTCAAAAAACTTAAAAAAGTTTGTCGAATTTCGCGGGCTACCTTAGCGCATCCCCCTTAAGACGCAGATATATGCCAGTGACCTTGAGTGGTTAGCTTGCGTGTTCTGTACTGCAACGCTTCGTACGTTCAGCCAGTAATAGGACTCGCCCATCAAGGAGCGCTGTCCCCAATTTGACGCATTATTCATTCATTATACACAAAAGAAAAGGTATTTTAATAAAACGCGTATACTAAAAGATCAATAATTTATCTTTAAATTGGTGAAGGTTTCAGAAAAATACGCTTGGTAGATTTTGCGCCATTCTCAGTTCTTTATCCGCGTTGGACATAACTTTACAAATTAATTTCACTATGTAATATAAACATAATCTAAAATATTCAGTTATTGAGTAAATGCTCTAATTAATTATATATTTTTTCCAAATCATTAACACTACTCGTTTAGACGTGATCTTCAGTACAAAATTATTAAAAGTCGGTTATCATCCCGTTTTTTCACGATGTTTCATATATTTGGAGTGGACCGGTCACCGTCAGCCTATGAACGCTCTTTATTAATATTATTTTTTTTTTAAAACGTTGCCCCTCACTAGGAATTTCTCCTGTATTGTGGGTGCGTTTACAAACATTTAAACTCACATACATAAACAGCGGCAGTATTATTATGAGCCTGTACTTTCCCTCTGCAGGGGAAAGACTTTCCTTCCCTCTTTTCAGTTTTCCCGATCTTCTGTAATTTTGTACCAGTCCTAGCAGCAGTGTGTCACCTGCGTCAAATTAGCTAGCGAAACTCCGCAGACGTGGTGGGCGGGATAGGAATTAAAATGAAAAAGGTTTGATGATTTTTGGGGGGGTCAACGACCGCGGTTAGTTTTGTAACTGGAAGTATGAGTTGAGAAAATCTGTTTTATTTTTATTTTATTGTATTTGGTTATCGATACCCACGACGTCTGTGAAATTTACACAAAAATAAAACGGATTTTATAAACTGATATTTTAACTTTTTAAGTGACTGCACTACCGGCGGTTGATGACCCGAAAAAAAACCTCATCAAATTAATTTGTTTTTTGTTTTATCAAGTTTAGTTATTGCTGTTTTGTTGTTGTTGTAGTTGTTGTTGCTCCTGAATATTTGTTTAAGTCGTTCGCTCTTAAGTCTTAATAATCTTATCCCCCCAAGTGTGATTTAATTGGCAATCAATCACAGCCATAGACTTATATTATATCTATGATCGCAGCAGTTATCTTTTTTTATTTAACAGTTTATGTACCTACTCACATATAAACAGACAAGATGAAAGGAACAGAAAAAATACGTACAAAGGCGATGCTTATTTCTAAAACAATCTCTTCCAGCAAACCTGCAATAGGAAAGTAGACAAAGAGATGTAGACAAGGTTTGTAAGAGTAGAACAGAAAATAAAATACATAAACTCAAAAAATTAAATACTATCATGAGATTTGGCAGCGTTCATTTTTGTGTTCGTCTATACTCTATTTGAAATAAGATTAAAATTTCAAATAAACCTTTTTATAGTCTGTTCAACCGATTTTGACTTCTATTCCGTAGGCATAAAGATAGCATTAAAAGTAAAAACGTGGTTACAATACCAACTGTTTATTACTGCTGCCACTTGTCATGCCACCAACGCAATAGAAGTCAAAATCGGTTGAACGAATTGTAAAAAGGTTTATTTAAATGTCTAGTCTTATTTCAAATTGAGTAAGTACTTAAAGTGTATTGTTAACAACAATGTAGGAAATTAATAACAACAATCGTATTACCGATTTATCACTCACAAACAGGTCGCCTAATGAACCGTTTTAAGATGAACTCATAAAGAAAAAGAAAACAGCTGATTGCGAGCTGAAAAACATTCACTTCAAAAGATGGTACTACGCACATAGTTATGACGTAGGTATTTTAAGAGCAAACACTATTATCAATAAGTAATAGAATATGCCCTCAATGACTCCTGTTCTAGCGGTAATTTCTTTAAAGAGTTAAAACTACGGTACAAAGTTAGCACAATTATCATCCAGTAGGCAATAAAAGCAAAGCAGCAAATATGAGAATTTATTAGAATCAGCCTGAATATCAATCATGTTTATTTATAATAAGTAAATTTTGTATACACAAAATATCAAATAAAAGTAGATAACAGTCATGGGCTTATACAGTTGCCAATAACAGGTGAACCAGCATTCTCAAATACAGTGATAACCTAAGGTAAGAACGAAACTAAAAAAAACTTATAAAAATAAAAATTTCGTGGTTTCAAACTGTATTAACAGAAGTAAATTATGACACAAGAAATAAGGTTGCAAGAAATACCTACGTACTAACACAATTAATCTTTAGATTATGTGTGTCTTTTAGTGAGCTTCCTCGTCAAACGCACCGAATCGAATGTTAATTAATATGTTGATGATTATATCTGCTTCTTCTTCGTAGCACTCTTGTCAGAGCGGTCGTGGTCTTCATGTAGTTTCTTATCCAGGGCCTGACGTCATTCGCCTCACGATTTCTCGCCATCTACTCCGTTTACTATTTACTATTTTTGGTGTTTTTAGTGCACTAATACAAGGGATCACCTTAATTTTTTTTTTGGGTGGGAATTTATCAAATAACTTCTAGCTCTAAAATTAGGTATACATAATACATATATCTTTGGAAACTATTCAGCACACACATAAACTTACTCTTACCCAATATTTTGTTCTTAACATTATTAAAAGTTGGCAAAAACACCAGCATTTTCAGACACGGCAAAAAACTTCTCAACTCAAATACACGCCTATCTAGCCAACTAGATGATATTACAGATACCATCTAATACAGATCATCTAACGGACAAACTAAATCATGGCTACATAATATTTTTTGCTCTAAAACAGCTACAACCAGTTAGGTCATTGATCGTGTATACGAGAGATAAAATTGCTACATACATTGTTCATTAAATGTTCAAAGAATTATTACCTTACTAGCTTTTGCCAGCGCGCGGAAATTATCCCACGAGAATGTACTATCGGGATAAAAATTATTCCATGTCCTAATTCAGGTCATGGTCTACCCATGTGCAAAATTTTATCAAAATCCGGTCAGCCGTTTTAGCGTAAAAGAACAAACAAACTAACTTTCGCATTTATAATTTTAGTTCGAATACCACGACAGAATAATAAGTACAAAATACAAAGTTAGTTAGGCTGGGTAGTTAGGGGCAGTTCCATGTGGTGCCGGACGTAAAGAATAGCACCATCCTATTTCTTCTCGTGGGTGTCGTAACAGGCGACTAAGGGACTTACTAGAGAATGGGCAGCAGCGTTCGTACTGCGATCGCCAACCCGCCTGCCAAGCGTGGCGATTATGGCAACCACCCTTTGGGCAAGGCCTATGTCCAGCAGTGGGCGTAATTCGGCTGAATAAGTTATTTACCTACGGTAGATCCACTGTCATGGCGGCACCGTATGCTTGTGACGTTTGCACGTTTTTATGAGAAGCATACTGATTATGCGTAGGTATAATGTTCCCACTGCCAGGACACAAGCCTCCTCTCTTCGAGAGGGAGTGGGCCGTAAACTACCACGCGGGCCCAGTGCGGGTTGGTAGTTGTCACATGTGTTCAAATTTTTGGTTCTAGGACATTTCGATTTGCTCACGATGTTTTCCTTCACCGTTTTGAGATCAGTGATGGCGAAATATTTATACAAAGTAAAGCGCTCTCCTGGGTTCGAACACATGACCTACAAACTTGTAAGACGGGACCGTTACCACTGGGCCACCACTTTTCTCTCCTGTTTTTCAATTATCTGCCAAAAACGTGAAAACAGATGCCATACTACATTGTTGTACGGGCCGAAATAATGACATACCGCTGGAACTTATAATTTATCAAATCGATAGGCTATACTTTTTGTAATTTGTAAGCTGTCACAGGCGCCATCATACAGTGCCGCTGGCTGGTGTAGGGACAATAGACAGAGATACAACTAGATCAAATGTACACAATGAAAAGAGACAGCCTATTTCCGTAGATGTCGTAAAAGGCCACTAAGATAGTGCATATGGAATCTGACTACCTGTACAGTATACATAATGAAATAATACTTTATATTATAATGAGTAATGAATGTGAAGCAGCAATCGATTCTCGAAAAAGCAAAAACCAAGGACTTGGTCTAAAAAATAGACGTTATGAAGCAAAAACTTTACTAAAGATGACTTGAACAAGATGATTGCAGAAGTATGACTAGCTGAAGTGGGAACAAAGAACTTATGGCTGGGTCTGTTAAAAATTCAGATAATTTTAGACTTCAATCCAAATCAAAACAATCTGCCAGCAACAATCTGCCAGCCGGGACCAATGGCTTAAGCCATTGGTCCCGGCTGGGTGCTTTCCGAGGCACGGAGGAGTCTCAGTATCCAAGGATGATCCATCCGTCCACGGACCAACCCAGGCAAGCATAGCTTAACCTGATGGATCGACCCATATGGCTGTTATCACTTAGCCACGAGCTCCATACCAAAATAATCCAAGCACCCAGCAGTAGAAGATTAAAATATTTTCCTGCACAACCTATTTGGATGATATTAAAGCCAAGCCTCACTAAGAGAGATCTGTGGTTACTTCGTGAGTCATAGTCACGCCACTAACCTCTAATTGTTAATAAGAACCAGCACTTTTTATTAGACAATGATTGGTGATTAGGCAGTTAATGCTATCATTAACACACAATACTGATGAAGATCGCAGATCTTAATTATTGGAAAATTCGATTTTCTATGGGACCAACCTTGAAATCGCGAAAAAAAAATCAGCTGTTCCACACATTTTGTCGATTTAAGTGAACACAAATGTAGGGAACAGCTGATTTTTTTTTCGCGATTTCAGGGTGGTAGGTGGGAAAATTAGAATTTTGCATTTATACATTCTAATTTTCTTACGTTTTTTTGGGTCAGTAACAGGTTGTATATTGATCTAAATATGATTCGCGGCCTTAACAAATATGACTTTACAGAATTATAATCATTAGAATCAGTAATGCTGATTCTAATGCATTACAACTCTCTAAGTTCAAAAAATCCTACTGAATGTTTTTTTCTGAAATAATCATTCAGATTCAATTACTTAGAGAGATTTATTAATTATTATTATGATGATTATAATTCTGTAAATACATATCTATTATCGTCGCGAATGACATTTTGATCAAGATACAACCTGACACTGACCAGGAAATTGCATAAAACTTAAGATAATTTTAATATTGCGGATTCACCTTAAGAACAAAAGAGAAGACAAAATTACTAAAATTTTTGTGAGCGATAGAAGAACAAAGGCAAATAATTGATAGTATTTAAAAAATAAAGTAATATAATTGTGGTCGGTGAACTGTGTGCGCGCACTATGTCAAAACAGCTGATATTGTTTCGTTACAAGAAACGTAGTTATATCCACATGCAATTGTTGTACTAAATGTAAAAACAGCTGATATTGTTTCGTTACAAGAAACGTAGTTATATCCACATGCAATTGTTGTACTAAATGTAAAAACAGATGATATTGTTTCGTTACAAGAAATGTAGTTATATCCACATGATTGTTGTTGTACTAAATGTAAAAACAGTTGATATTGTTTCGTTACAAGAAACGTAGTTATATCCACATGATTGTGGTTGAACTAAATGTAAAAACAGCTCATATTGTTTTGTTACAAGAAACGTAGTTATATCCCTATGATTGTGGTTGTACTAAATGTAAAAACAGCTGATATTATTTCGTTACAAGAAACGTAGCTACACCCACATGATTGTTGTTGTACTAATTTGTAATACTAAGACGCTATGGGCCTGCGAAGTTTGATAGTAAAGTTCATTATTATTATCAAATTCGATCTAATAATATGGTGCAAGCCTGAAATTGGTTAATGCCGATTTATCATGAATTATTATGACTAATATTTTATAAATAATAGTATCACCTTTGGTTCTTGTGATACAGGAACTCCTAGTACAAGAGACAGATGTTTGTGTCTTGAAGTGAAAATAAATATGTTATTTTTTTTAAACTGCTTCCTCCCGATATATCATTGCTTTTCACGGTAAAGTTGTGTCCTAGTCTTGATTTTATTCCACCATATTAAATAATTTAATCATCTCGTAAAAGTTCAACAATGACGCATATAATAATATTATTGCAAAATTGTATGTTATTGATAAGAAAAATCTCATTTTCTTCAAAACAAAAGTTCTGCGTAGTACACGTGATTTAAATTCAAAACACTAGAACTAGTCACACCGGTTTTATTTTTATTATTAAACTGAATGATGAAATCTTGGAGAATGTTGAAGCATTGTTCATTAAAGTTATCGTTTTAAAACAAAGTGCTCAGGCGCATGAGACCTATTATTATACTGATATAATGGAATATCTGTAAAATAAAAATATTTTCTTAGAATTATTTCATGTATTGTGACCAATGTGACTAAGATGTGTTTTTTTCAGCAAATTTCAAAAAACTCGACTAGATAGACATGGGTAGCTCATGAGCGAGTTATAGATTTAGGTTCTTCTTCTTTATTTTTTTTTTTTTCTTTTCTTTTATTCTCAGTTAGTGTTAATCATGGTCTGACAGTTTGAGTCATATAAGTGGCCTACCCAAATGTCCTTTCTTTGGTATTGATCGTCGCATCGTTGAGCTCCTTAAATTCTGAGAAGAGCTGCACGATTACTGACAAATGCGTGCACTGACTGGTCAGGTCCAAGATTATATCTGGACTTTAAAAGAGACTGTGACCTCTGAGTTTGTTTCGGCCTTTCTTCTCAGAGTAGTCAGATAGGAAACGCCGACCTCATCTAGTTTTTAAAATATGATTGACGTGTAAAAGTGTTTGTACAAACCTTACTTACAGAAATAAAATCATTTATCATTTAGAACAGAGCTAGCTCTTTTCGATTGACATCGCTCCTCGCTCACTCACTCGGTCGCTAAATAGCTCACTAGCTCAGTTAGCTCACTCAGACTCACTATTTTAGTAATTCAGTGAGACACCGATGACCGACCGAAGTCACCGACCGATCAGCTCAGTTGGCTCGCTTCGGAAATTGACAATGACTACCTATTGAGCGAGCCGAGCAGTTTCCTTCGACGCGCGTGCGGCATGAGTCAAATGAGCTAACAGTTGGCGTCTGAGTCACTGAGCTATAGAAGACCTATTGAGCTAGAAGAGTGATAGGGATAATAAATATTAATTAAGTACTAAATTCATTGTTTCAAAAAACAGTTCATTAATCAGTTTACAAGATGAAAATTAATTTAATAGATTATACCTAGTCTTCGTCCCTCTGAAAATTTCATTCAGAATGTGAACTAATTTCGATGAGAAAATTATTGCCAAAATTTTTCAAATCTGTTTTCAGATATTTCGGTCGTTTCCTTGGCACTGATTTTCAGAATTCATAGAAAATGTAATGTGCCAGAAAAAAAGTAGGGATACAAAACCTATAAATTCACCTAATGTATTGTTTATTGTTGATCATGACCCAATTCAATGATATACACTTGAGCTAATCTATAAAGAAACTTTTTTCGTTTAGTAGAACAACACGGTCACACGGTCAAACAGACACGAAAAGCGATTAGGTATAATTATTATGTATAGATTGTATGTATGTAGGTGTGTGAATCCCAATTTACATAAATCTACCAAATATTATGCAATAAATTATTAGATAATACAATTTTTGTTTAGCATAGAACTCGCATGACACTTTAATTAATGACTCATAGGAAACTTTTTATTTCGTGAGAATTAAACATAAACAATCTAGAGTGTGTCATTCGTGTATCTCTCTACGGAAATAACAATACATCGATGAATAGGGGAAATGGCTACGTGATTAACACGAAATATATCATCATAAAAATATTACAAAAGACATAATACAATTTGGTATTGAATTTTATTGCTTTTAAGGAAAATGCCTTCTTATTTTTTTTCCGATGGTCATCCGATTTTTAACTTCAAATCTTCCCCACACCCTAATACCAAATTCCATTTTTAAAAACACTCACCATTTTTTAACGTGTCCTTTCTTTGGTATTGATCGTCGCATCGTTGAGCTCCTTAAATTCTGAGTAGAGCTGCACGATTACTGACAAATGCGTGCACTGACTGGTCAGGTCCACTCAACCTGTGTGGTTCTTTCCTCAAAAGACCATTTCAGACACCAATCTACATGGTCTTCACATGATCTGACCAAGATTATGTCTGGACTTTAAAAGAGACTATGACCTCTGAGTTTGTTTCGGCCTTTCTTCTCAGAGTAGTCAGATAGGAAACGCCGACCTCATCTAGTTTTTAAAATATGATTGACGTGTAAAAGTGTTTGTACAAACCTACTTACAGAAATAAAATCATTTATCATTTAACGAAATGCGGTTCATATATGTATAAATGATGCTCGAGGAAAATGTTTACTTGCTACAAATATAGGTACAATTATTAGTTGCCTTAGCTAATTATCGTTTATTGTAATTATATATATTAATTAATTAATTGTTTTTACCTGTTAGTGGTTTAAGCTTAAACAAACACTCAGTTATTGTTAGAAAACGAAAACAATTGAACATATTATAATGTCGAATATTATGATTTAAATACGTTGACATGCGTTGTTTAAGTAGACATGTACATTAACGGAGTTTTTTTTTTTTTCTGAAACTGTTTAGTTTTCTCTACTTACTTATATCTTTTCTTTAGTTTTCGACCTTAATAGACCTTTACTAACAAAATATGCTAAGTGAGCAAGATGAAAGAGCATTCAATATTCCCCCAGGTCTAATCTATAGACATAAGTAGGTAGGAACCGATTTATATGAGATACATTTACACAGAGATGAGGCTGAAAGGCTGAATATTGCTAGCCTAGTCGGATAATTTCCGACTAATAGCCTGTGTTGATAATGTCAAAATACTTACTACTTACTTAGAAAATGACTAGATAGAGTGTCGTGCTGCAAAACGACTAAAACACAAGCAAACAGGCCAACTTTGATAAGCTGGTGTGCGTGACAGCTACGTCTTTCATTCGCTCCACGTCATTGTGCTGTCATTGTGTTATTCTAGTGTTTTTGCGACGAGTTCACGGCTTTGACTGTCTATCTATTGTAGACATATTTATATCTTTGACAATAACGTTTAGCCTATCTATTCTTAGAACATTAGACAAACCGGAGTGATTCGTGCCCGGTTTATGGAAAACTGCTCTCCCCTATTCTATCTTAACTATCACACTAATAACTATATATCACATCACACTATTGGGCAATAGGCACGTTTTGAAATTTTTGCAATAAAGTTATGAAAACGGTACGTTAGAAACTACGTCATTTACCAATTATTTTTGTACAAGTTTATATATTCAGCAATTCTTTATGAGTAAATATAAACATAAAGTGAAAACATAAATTTAAGCCTCAGTGCTTGTCTTCTTGAAATCTCGGCTTTCCCATATTACATTCAATAGATCTTTATGAGTTCTTGGAATTAACAATCTATTAACTATCTTTATCTTGCACAATGCACATCCGCAGCATCTAGTTCTAGACAAATGTCAAGAGCTGAATTTCCTTAGTTTTCCCGATTTCAAAAAAGGAAGAAGTTCTTTGTTCGTCTGTATGTACTTAAGTATATTTTTTTGAAGTGAAATTTGTTTAGGCGCGTTGACCACTTTTTGGGTGAACAAAAATCATGGAACTCGCGTCATCGTCACCGAACGCTTCCCATGAGCTATATGTATACTGTTCACTTCTATCGGCACAATCGGCAGTCCCCAAAGACTGCCCTGCATGTCTTATGTATGTCATGACCATCGCTATTGTCGTCCATTTTATTGTGGACCGATTTTGGATCTTAACTTTGCTTGGATAGTTTTTGAGTTAGCTTCAATAAAACGTATTTTTCCCACTTAGATGATGATAAAATAACTTCCTGTCACTATTATTTACATAGCAGGTAGTGGTATTCGAATTTGTGTGGGGTAGGTCCCACAACTAAAAAGTGAAAAATAACTTTAATTTCGGAAGTCGGTGGCAAAAACGAAAATACAAAACCAAAGACACCGACTTCCGAAATTATTTTCCTTTTCACTTAGTAGTGTTTTTAGTCGGTTGTTTTTGTAAAACGTTTTTTTAAGTTTTCGTTCTGCGTTGTCTCTTGGCAATATTTCAGTGCTATGTGCCATTTATCATAAGTTCTGAGTTATCTGCATTTTAAAACAAATCCTATCCTCAATTTTCTGTAAATCATACTTACGAAAGATAAAATTAATCATAATGACATCATTGTTACAGAGAGATCCTCATGAAGAATGGCTCAGCAGTGGACGCGGCCGTCGCAGCGATGTTCTGCAACGGGCTCCTCAACCAGCAGAGCATGGGGCTGGGTGGTGGGTTCTTCATGACGGTCTACTTGAAGGATGAGGAGAAGGCTTACACTGTGAATGCCAGGGAAACAGCCCCGGGTGCTGCGACGGTGGATATGTTTAATGGCAGCTGGGATAAAGCAGCTAAAGGTGAGGTTTAGATTTAATTTACCAAAACACTTGAGGGTTTTGCATGGTTTTGGCAGGGTTTTAGCATGTTTTGGAGATATTATGCTTAGTGAGAAAAACGCGGAAGAATTTTTTAAAGGGTATACTGCCGAAGTGGTTCCATTGCCACCAAATCAGAATTTGATGACCCCGGAAATCTAGGGAAACCCTCAAATTTCATAGGCAAACCTATAGCGATTTGGGTATTTTTTATAGTAACTCGTGCATTTGCTCTCAAAAAGCACCATTGTGGCACCAAGGTGAAGTGAAACTGATTATGAAGACCACAGATGGCCACCGGAACAATATTAAATAGATATTTAACGGGTTGCGATTCAATTAGGTACTTTAATGTGGTTGCTAAGCAATTTACGCTCGTCACAATGCATATGGTGAGTGGCAGTTCTCCTGGTTCTTACCAGGAGAACACCTCAACAATCAACGTCCCAGCATCGGGAAAAGCAATATTTTATAAAGGTGATGAGCAGTTACCATTAGGCTATTGTAAATTTGTAACTTAGATAAATTAAACTGACCCACTAAAAAGTGAAAAATAAAAAACTTTTTCCAAAAAAAAGTAACTGACTTCCAAAAAAACACTACAAAGTGAAAAATAACTTTAATTTCGGAAGTCGGTGACTAAAAACTAAAATACAGATCCAAAGACACCGACTTCCGAAATTAAAGTTATTTACTCAGTTATTTTCTAGAATAGCTAAACACATCAATATTAACTTCACCTAATTAAAAACATGTTTTCCTTACTTGCGAAGAGACTGGACCCCACAGTCCATGACACAGGGAAATCTTAGTGTGGGGTCCAGGGTATTTCTAAAATTCTACCGCTTGAGGCTCCTACGTAATCAACAACTATGTAGATTTTTTTTTAAATTATTTTCAAAGATATAAATATGTCTAGATAGACAGTCAAAGAAGTGAACTCGTCGAAAAAAATTGTGTGCGTTGGCCGCAAAATGCACGCACCCTAGAATGACATAATGACAGCATAATGACGTGGCGCCAGTATAAGACGTAGCTGTCACGCACACCAGCATACAGACTCGCCGACCAAGGCATACTCTCTCAGACCCAGATGACCCCATTACCCTCCTCCAGGAAAGCAATAGGGCCACCAGTACAGTGCACAAATTACACAAACCGTCATTCCGTCCTCGCCGCCGAGGTACCACGCGAACTTCCCGACTAAAATGTCCCTCCCGTCCCTTGCACGTCGAATCGCCAGCAGCCCGCGCCGAGGCTGAGTGAGCCGTAGCATTAATAGTAACCCTTGATAATAATCATGATCTAAATTCTAAACTTTCATCTAGCCCGTCCCCAATTTGTGATCCCCCAACGACGCCCTAAGCCGAGGTCCGTACCCCACAGGGGGTGCCCTTAGTGTGCAGTCGTTTAGTTTAATATAAAACACCAGCATAACATTGTTGGCCTGTTTGTTTTTCAGTTCTTTTGCAGCGCGACACTATCTAGTAGACATTATAAATAATCAAAGATTGTACCGTGTATTTTTTTAAATCGAATGAAGTTTTTATATAATATTAGTTATACTTACATTTTCACAGATAACAATGTTAACAATAACAAAAGAATAAACACTCTAAAAGATAGTAATCTTAAGATAATACAAACAAAACAAAATAATCAACATATTTTTAACGCCACAGATAATGAATTCAGGTCAGGTTTTAATCTGTGTGAATTTAATAAATACAGGCTATTTTTTTAGGTAAACTGGCTTATCAAAAACCTTGACGGATTTAACTCTCGTATATACTATTATTACTTTTTAATGTAGAGTATGGAAAATCGATATGTAAGTACCTAAGATATCGATTTTCCAATTAATTAAAAATTAACAATATGAAAGAGATAGTTTCTATGCTTGTTACTTAATCACGTTTTAACGGCTGAACCAATTTTGATGAAATTTGACGCACAGTTAGACCATATGCTAATGCTTTTGTCAAATAAGCAATTTTTATTTTATTTTTCGGTAAGACGTATTTACACTACCCAACACCCCAACACCTTCCACTACTCTACACCTACACAAAATTACAAGCACATACACACAGACACACACATTAATTTTTGTATGGTTTTAGTTTTTCTCTTTTATTTTACTTGTTTAAGATCATTCAATGATTCATCTTTTTGCATGTCTTTTGGGCTCATATTTATTATTGTCTGTTTTGAGGGGTCTGGCGCTATAAGCCGAGATACAGGACTCGTCCTAGTTCGGCTACAGATGCTCCCATGTTATACGAGTATACTCCCTATTCCTAGCCTATAAGTTTGTGTAATCCGCTGTATAATTTTTGGTGAAATAAATAAATTGTTATAATAATATCCTGCGTTAAAATATAGGATAATTTGTATCCGCATCCATGTAATAGTTTCCATAGGACGCGAAGGAAATAACGTGACAAAGGCGCCGTAAACAGAACAGATATTGGTATTATCGCCGACTGCTTACCTGATTATAAAAAAGATATCTTTATCGTTACACAGATAGACTACTTTGATACACAACAGGTATTAAATCATTTTAATGAAAGGGTCCGATAGGGCCAATGCCAGGGTTGCTAATAGTTTGTCCGAAAGGGATATCGTGGCCCTGGCACACAGGCATCTGAAGGAACACGGGGTCAGTAAAAGTCTGACAAGCCAGCTCCGCCCAGTGCGAGGGAAATTATTTGAGTTACCCACCAAAAAAAAAAAAAAATGACCTTTTTTTTGTGGGAAATTATCAAATAACTTCTCCCGCTCTGGGCGGAGCGGGAGGGAGTGTCAGACTTTTACTGACTAAAACCCACCGTGTTCCTTCAAATGCCTGTGTGCCAGGGCCACGATATCCCTTTCGGACAGACTCGTAACCCTGGCAGGGAAAAGTGAAATACTCGTAAGTACTTATGCTAACATGCCTACTAGAGTCAAGATGGCATGTACGGTTCTCGAATGCCAATCCTAATTAGGTACAGCCAGTAGTCGTTGGCAGGTGATGAAATAGGGAACTATAGTTGCACTATTACTAAGTTTGACATTTGCACCTTTTTATCTTTGCAAGTAGGTAGGTACCTAGGTAATTGCAAACAGCCAATGTCATCGCGTATCAAGGAGTTTTGGCAACATTGTAGTGCTTGCTTTTAAGGCGCAGATATATGATTTTAGTGACTTTAAAATCTCTTATTACGCCTTCATATAATGCAAAAAATGTATGTTAAACTAAAACGCATACACACCAATTGTACAATTATGTGAATATTTAGTTATTGTAGTAAAATACTTTATGAAATAAATTCAGGAAGTAATGTCTACCCAAAGCATAAACAAATGATATTACTTTCAAACTACTTAAGATATTTTCACGATTTTTTTTTGTATGAACAGACTATTTTGTTACCTATAAGTAATTCTATCTGTGATTTTTTTCAAATATTCATATTTTCGTTAATAAAACTAAAATTCCCTAAAACCGAATGGCGCGGCGGGAGTGTGCGCGACGTGCTTTTGTATGGCCAAGGTCAACGGCGATTACCCGACCCTTAACAGTCTCAGTCTCACATTGGTAACGCATACGCGCCATCTTGCAGAACCACGGCCAACCAAATATTCCAACAGAGACTACACTAAACTTCGTGGCACAACTCACTTTTAACTGTGTGCGTGTAACGAATAAGTAACCCGCCAAACCAGATCACTGGGCATTCTCGAACATTCTCGCACACAAAGCCGTGGCAGCTAATAAGCACATAGTGTGAAACTCGGTCTCTGTTAGATATCTACTCGGTGCGTCGGCCCCGCACTCAGCTGTTCGAGAAAATTCTTGAAACATGTACGGAAATGCAACTTATTGGAGGTCGACTCGACCATGCGTGAATAGATGTTTGTTTAGGCAAAAACATCGATGTTGTTTACTGTTCGACGTATTGAATATTTTAGCAAGTAGGCAAATATTAGGTACTTAATAAAATTTTCTTATAAGCTGCAGTTATTTACCTACTTTGCTAAAATCATGATAAAAATAGTTTAAAAATAAAACTATAAAACACGCTTTAATAGAAAACCAAACTAAAAAATTAAAAATAAAGCCGAAGCCTTTAAGATTTAGACTGGTAGGTTCTTTAGTAGGAAACTCCAATTTAATGAGTCGTACAATTCTATGAGCGGTTTTCAATCGCCATTCCATATTTCCAAGCTGTGGTGAATGGAAAAACGCACTAGCTAATGCTGTAAACCAGTGGTTTTCAAACTTTTATTATCGACGGCACCCCTTTGGATAAATACATTTTTGAGCCCTAAAATAATCAAAAATGATTTTATGTTTATTCTTTATTAATAATAATATTACTTGACATTAACATATGCATATTGTTTTATTTAGATAGATTTTATTTTACTTAGGTTGCAGAGTAAAATAAAATACCCCTTTTGTATTTTTTTTTTATGACCAGTATTTTCGCGGAGCCACCACAGAGGCTTTGCGGAGCTCTAGGGCTCCGCGGACCACACTTTGAGTATGGCTGCTCTAAACTATGGAAAACCCAGAAAACAAAAACACAAACAAAACAAAAACCGCGTGCTTCAAACAAAAGACTATCAACAATGTAGGTGCTTACAATAGGTATTCTTGAATCAACATTATTGAAAATGTTCTAGATAATGCGTTACACTTAAAACATCACGTAGGTAACAATTATCAGCATATTGTTCCAATAAAACAGTTGATTATACAACAAACAATTGAAAGATATTGTATTTGAAACAGGCACACTAGCGAACTCTGGCTTCGCACGATTTTTATGACTTTTCTTTTTTATCAAAATTTTGTTTCAAAATTATAAATATGAAACAAAATTAATCATTTTGGTCGAGGTTTATTTATTACATGTTAAAATCAATCAGTTAATATCAACGATTTTTATGACTTTTTTATTAAAATTATTAAGTTTGTTTCAAAATTAATAATTTTGTTCAAGGTTTATTTATTACATGTTAAAATCAATCAGTTAATATCAACTATTTTTATGACGTTTTTATTAAAATTATTAAGTTTGTTTCAAAATTAATAATTTTGTTCAAGGTTTATTTATTACATGTTAAAACCAATCAGTTAATATCAATGTCAATCAATCTACCCAGCCTTTTCCGACTATGTTGGGGACGGCTTCCAGCCTAACCAGATGCAGCTGACTACGGTCAGTATTTTACATGGAGCGATTGCCTATCTGACCTCCACAACCCAGTAACTGGGTATACCCCTTGGTAAGACTGGTTTAAAGGCTTTCGAACTTCTGACGACCTGTAACGACTGTCAAAGATCCACGAATGACAGCCGGGATCACGGCATACGTGCGTTCCGAGGCACGGAGGAGTCTTGGTATGTAAAGAAGGTCACCCATCCACGGATCAACCCCGGTAAGCGTAGCTTATCCTGATGGATCGACCCAGGTTGAGCTGCACGATTACTGACAAATGCTTGCACTGATTGGACAGGTCCACTCAAATTTGTGTGGTTCTTTCCTCAAAAGACCATTTCAGACACGAATCTACAAGGTTCTCACATGATCTGACCAAGATTATCAATCAATCAATCAGTCAATCTTTATTTGTAAACATAGGTATTACAATAAAGGTCGTGAGGTCATTATGTCCGGACTTTAAAAGAGACTTTGACCCTTTAGTTGGTTTCGCCATTTCTTCTCAGCGGTAGTCAGATAGGAAATGGCGACTACATGTAGCTTTGTTTTTTTTTTAATATGACGTTTAAAAGTGATTCCGACATCCTATTTACAGAATAAACGATTTCATTTCATTTCATGCGGCTTTTATTATATATTATGTTCTTAGCCACGTGCTCCTTTGAAGTTAATAATACACAATCCTTTCTGAATAAATTTTCTATACGATCGCGATGGTGAAACTGCATCAAAACTCGATGTGGAGTTTAGAAAAACAACGTGGTCACACAGACACACACGAAAAGCGACTTTAATCCTTACAAAGTCAAAGTCAAATTATTTCTTTCAAAAAGGCATTATTTATTTCAACAAAATCCTATCCTACTTCCTACTAATATTATAAACGCGAAAGTTTGTAAGTATGGATGGATGGATGTTTGTTACTCTTTCACGTAAAAACGGCTGGACCAATATTGTTAAAATTTTGTATCGAGGTAGCCGACACCCTGGATTAACATATAGGCTACTTTTTATCCCTATATTCCCACGGGATCGAGACTTACGCGGGTGAAACCGCGGGGCGCAGCTAGTAAAAAATAAATGTAATAAAACTACTATTTTACTTTTTATTTTATTTTACATTTATTGTTTTAGTTACAAATCCTAACTAATATTATAAATGCGAAAGTTAGTTTGTCTGTTTGTTTGTTACGCTTTCACGCTAAAACGGCTGAACGGATTTAGATGAAATTTGGCACATGACCTGGATTAGGAATAAGATACTTTTTAACCCGATATCCCTACGGGGTCGAGACTTACGCGGATGAAACAGTGGTACTAGTTTAGTGTATGTGAAAAAGATACAGGGCTGCTCGGTAATTCGACTAATTAAGTACTACTAGAGGACATTTCCAACAAATTAAGCCCACCAACCAGGGATCGAAAAATAATGGTTTCTGAGTTACAGAGATTCTTAGATTATTGTTCAAATTTTCTGACTGTTCACCAAAAACAAATATTTAAAAATAACTACTTCTCTCTCGACACTTGTTATTTTTCTGACTGATGATAAACGAGTGCACATTAAATGTATAAATCTTATAAAAAAATACATGCCCTAAATTTCCATAATTTCAGAAATAAAAGTTCTTGAGTGCAAAAGAAACCTTTTTTATTTCATTTTTTTTTAAATTTAGACGCGTTTTACTTGAAAAAAATGTGTGAGTTGGCGGGGATTCATTTGTTGGAAATTACCTCTAGTATAACCCCTTTCAAGGAATAAGGTCGAATTACCGAGCACCCTGTATAAAGGCAATGCTTCTATATTTTTCCGACCCTCTTATTATTAGGCCTTCTGTCTACGATATTTCGAGGGGTCGACTCGGCATAATATTAGCATTCATCGATCCGTGGCATTTAAAATGCCTATAATACTAGCTAGGTCTGAAACGTAGGCAGTATTTCTAGACCTTTCCAACCCTCTGAAATGTTATTATTTATTCACCCTTCGCTCGCTGGCAAAGTCGAAGGGTGAGGAGCTGAATTTATAGATTCGACACACCTAGCCTACTGCTTTATGGAACAAGGACTCAAAGGTTCAATTAGAAGGTACAATTTTATGTACATAACATGTTACGTAGACAGTGATGGATATAATTGTCAACGTATGGGAGGTACAAGACGGAGGTGATCTTGAAAAGATGGATGGATTTGAGGGATGATATAAATGACAATGTCTTAGATGTTGAATAATAATGTTACGGAGTATACAGAATGTTAAAGAAATTGCGTGCCATAGCTTAGGGATAGGTTCAGTATCGATAAAAGAACCCAGGAAAAATAAAAATCAAAAAATTAAATATAAAAACAAAAAAAATATTGCAAGATCAACCTAATTTATTAGGTTGGGGAAAAGTCTTTTCGCATTGTAGTATGTATGAACTTGTAATAAAATCTCTTTGGCTATACTATTTGTATCTGGCTGGTTTTGGTATCATTGAAAGTTTAAATTTTAAAGAACATACTGCCAAATTCAAATTAGGAAAATGTGTGATTTTCATTTGTTTTTCGTACTGTCAAGATGAGTGAATCTAATGAAGAAATTCGATACATTTTAAAATTTTACTACAAAAAAGGTAAAAATGCAACGAACCCGCGAAAAAAAATTGCGATGTTTATGGACCTAGTGCAGTGTCTGTGAGAGTAGCACAAATTTGGTATAAGCGTTTTCAATCCGGAAATTTTAATGTCAAAGATGCACATCGCTCTGGTCGCCCTATTACGGATAAAATGGATGCCATTTTTGATAAAGTGGAGCAAGCTCGGCATACAGTAGTTACGACGTAGCTGAAGAACTGGGAATTGACCACAAAACAGTTATGGCACATTTGAAAAAAACGGGGTACACAAAAAAGCTCGATATTTGGGTATCTCACGAGCTCACTGAATGCTCACTTTTTAAGTTAGTAGGTAAGTAAGTAAATTAGGTTGATCTTACAATTTTTTTTTGTTTTTTATTTTTTTGTTTGTTTTTTCCTGGGTTCCTTTATCGATACTGAACCTACCCTATGCTATGCTATGCCTAAGCTATGGTACGCAATTTCTTTAACACCCTGTATATGTGAGTACCATGGAGCGGTTAATTACGTTATTATGATGTGTGTTTGAAAGAGCATGGCAGTTGAGAGTAAGTCATGCTCACTCAAATGTCTCGCTGATGATTGTAGCGCGTGTGTTGGATCATTCGGTTCCCTTCAAAATGGTTGACCTAGATGGCGATGATTCACGCGGCATGTTCGTGAACGGGCACCGTCAGTTGAGACTGGACAACTCTGAACAGCCATTTTTTTCCTGTTCTTGAGTTATAAAAGTACAACGAAAAGTGGCATTGATTTTTATAGATATAGATTTGAAATATTTTTGTTTACTATACCTATTTCAATCTCTATGTTAATGAATGTAATTGGTGTTACCGTTTTAGTAAACAATAAACATTTATAGCATTTCAAATCCTAAACAACACTACAGACAAAGTTTTGTTAGTAAATTCAGGATATCAAGTTAAACTTGTACCTCCCACTCCTCGTCCCACGTTACGGCTAGGCAAAGGGCTCAGTCAAAAGCAGTTATATAGTCTAAAGCTAAAATGGATTAAGGTGTTTCATCAAATCGTCATTTTGTATAACCACAATGGTTCTCCAACCACTGTGGTTCAAAAACAAATTATGAACAAGGCACAAAATGATCGTCATATACCAAAAACGATACAGAGATTGTAATCCAAATAATTTTGATAACAAACGCGTGTGATATGTACGTCATTGCGAATTTCTCTAAGTAAGGCTTTCTCTTTGAATGTGGTCCAATCAAGACGTCTGCGCCGGCGCCGGTCACACTCAGTTTCACTCGCAGCATTGTAAGCCTCTGGCATTACCTTTCCAATTCATCAAGCTTATATGCAACTAATTAGATAACTAATTGAATAAATTTCAAATTGTGACAGCGTAGTGGTGTGACCGTCGTCGCGCTTCGGACTGCCAAATTATAGGTCTCGAATTCGAACCCAAGGCATGCACTTCTCTGCCAGGGTTACGAGTCTGTCCGAAAGGGATATCGTGGCCCTGGCACACAGGCATTTGAAGGAACACGGGTGGGTTTTAGTCAGTAAAAGTCTGACACGCCCTCCCGCTCCTCCGAGAGCGGGAGAAGTTATTTGATAATTTCCCACCCAAAAAAAAAAAAAAAGGCATGTCCTTCTGACTTTTCGGATTCATATGCGTATTCACACCACTTGCTTAAAAAACGGTGAAGGAAAACATCGTGAGGAAAATGCCTTAGAGATATTTCTTCACGGCATGAATATTTTTGAATCTCAGTCTATAATTTGAGTTTTGAATAATTTAAAATGAAAGCTTTAGAACTGAGTAAGTGCTGGAAAGAGTAATTCCCTTAAGTTTCAGACTGTAATGCTACTAAACTGTATTTCCATCGTTTCTCTGTTACCACACAAACGTTTTGTTTTCAATTAAACGTTAACGATCAGTGACCGTCCAAGTATTTTTTAAACTTGAAACAGTTTTGTTAAGCATGGATAGCGGATTCTTCGTCACATTCAGTACCCCAAGTGTAAGTTGCAAGAGAGTAAACGTAACTAGCGCGTTTGCGTTAAGATTTTTATTCCCACTCTTATACTCTTAGCATTATGATCCATCGGTAAAATTTAAACGCAAACGAAATAGTTACGTTTACTCTCTTGCAAACTTACATTAGGGGTACATGTCGTCAAATGAAGCTTAGAGCTGCACCCTAATTGCGCAACACGGTTTGAATCGGAATCGGAATGAGTTTGAAGTATATTGATAATTCATTGCTTTTTAAGTTAGAAAAATTTGTCTGCTCAATAACGTAAATACGCATTGAATGTTGTTGAACTGTCAAATTGAAACCGATTCCTACTGATAGTGTGTTACGCAATTAGCCCTCTGGTAGATACCGTTTGGCCCCAGTAATGGCGACTACATAATACATTACCTGCCTGCCTACTGCCTAGGAACACCGTTATGTAGCCTGTTTCCCTCCTACACAGATAATCTAGGAACTAGGTGGTTCGTGCCTTCCCTGACGGTGCTTTCGTTTATTTAACAACTTATAAATTTATGTGTGGTGTGACTATGTACAACATTAGTTTTTATTTATACTAAACCTCTTGAGGGGTCATTGTACTCATCATTATGAACAACTTTTACTATGGGACCAAACCTGATTTCGCGAAAAAAAAATCAGCTGTTCCCTACATTTTAACGAATTATTCGAACATAAATGTGGGAACAGCTGGTTTTTTTTTCGCGTTTTTAGTTTTGGTCCCATAGTAAAAGTTGTTCATAATGATCCCCCTTAAGAGGTTATTGACGTTTGAAAAATAACCCTGTATATACATTAGTTTTTGTTTATACTAAACCTCTTAAGGGGTCATTGTATTCATCATTATGAACAACTTTTACTATGGGACCAACGTGGAAATCGCGAAAAAAATATCAGCTCTTCCCTACATTTTGTCGAGTTCAGCGAACTTAAATGTAGGGAACAGCTGATTTTTTTTTCGCGATTTCAAGGTTTGGTCCCACAAACGTTTTGTTTTCAATTAAACGTTAACGATCAGTGACCGTCTTTTTTTTCCGTTTTTTTTTCGCGATTTCAAGGTTTGGTCCCATAGTAAAAGTTGTTCATAATGATGAGTACAATGACCCCTTAAGAAGTTATTGACTTTTTACCAATAACCCTGTATACAGGCTGAAAAATTATGTGATAAGGCAACGGTTTAAAAGAAGCTGTAGTGACAAAAATTGAAAAGAGTATGCTTAGATGGTTTGATCATGTTTAGAAGATGAATGAAAAGCGACTAACAAAAGGTATTTAGGTGCGTAGTACTCGCAAGCAGCGTGCCGGGGCGTGTATAACCTGGGGGCCTAAAATAGACGCTTTGGCAGAATCATAATATGATCTGCGTAGCATTCATACATCCGACAATTCATCTGTTTGACAGCTGCTATTTGACATTAGACTTCTCTACAGCAATTCATTATTTTTTGGGCCATTTTACGAAACTCCATACAAAACTGTCAAACAGATGAATTGCGGGATATGAATTGTACCGTGCAGATCATATTATGATTCTGCCAAAGCGTCCATTTTACCCCCAGATGTGTTAACGTAAACGAAGCAAGAGGAGTATGTAAGGAGCGTAGCAGGTGCCGTTCTATAGTTTCTGCCTACCCCCATGGGAAGCTGGCGTGAGTTTATGTATGTATAATTTATATTGTTATATTTTAGTTTGTAAACTTAAGGCTTCTACATACCAGCGCGACTTGTCGCGCGACGCGACACGGCACAAAGGCCCCGCGTGTCGCGGGACGAGCGGTGCATTTGTGTCGCGTCGCGTCGCGCGACAAGTCGCCCCGGTATGTAGAAGCCTTTAGAGCATGATAATAAAAAACGTGTTTTTGATTTTATGTTAAGTCTTTGGTCCCGGCTTACAGCCGGGATCTTTGACAGTTGTTACAGGTCGTCTAAAGCCCGAAAGTCTGACAAGCAGTCTTACCAAGGGGTAACGTGTTACCCAGTAACTGGGTTGTGGAGGTCATATACGCAGTCGCTCCATGTAAAATACTGGTATTCAGCTGCATCCGGTTAGACTAGAATCTGACTTCAACATAGTTGGGAAAAGGCGGGCAGATGGTGATGATTTAATATTAGGGGCGGGACAAACAGAAAAGACGTAAGACGAGGACGCGTCGCAGACGCGGCGTCCGCCTCTTCAATAGATTTTCATACAAAATGTATAGAAGCGTCGCGACACAAAATAAACAGAAAAGACAGGGCGCGGACGAGAAGCCGTCACATGCACATACGTCTGCGACACGACCTCGTCTTACGTCTTTTCTGTGTGTCCCGCCCCTTAGGTACTTAATGGCTTTTTTCCATCGATAATAATTTAATAATCAATACAATACAAGAATATTGTTGGGTGTGGGTACTGTGGGTGTGGATCTACATACGTTTTAAAAGTATAATGAATCTGTTTGTATGTAACTATAAAACTTCTTTTTTCCGTGTGGTGCTGGACGTAAAGAATAGCACCGCCCTATTTATTTCCATGGGTGTCGTAAAAGGCGACTAAGGGACTTACTAGAGAATGGGCAGCAGCGTTCTCTATATGCATTTTAACACCATACTGCGATCGCCAACCCGCCTGCGATGGCGATTATGGCAAACCCCTCCTTTGGGGAGGCCTATGTCCAGCAGTGGACGTCTTTCGGCTGAAATAATGACGTTGATGAACTTTAAATTAAAACCGATTACGTAAGTTGTAAATAAAATGCAGGCGAATAAACTCAATTATTTAATACCAATAACACTTTAAAACGTCTGTTTAAGCAAAATATTAAATCGAAAAAATATCAAGTTTGTTGCACAATACCACGTTATACTCGTAAGTTATCTCATTTTTAGTAGAACTTTCCTGGCTTTAACTACAAAATGTAGTTTAGTTTAACAAACTTAACAAATATTGTTAACCACAAGAGCGTCACGCTTGTGGTTTTAATGGTTAGTTAGGCAAGATATACTATCGTACCCAACGTCTCACGAGAGAGATAGGCTATCAGCCTAGCACATAAACAACAAAATAACAGGATGGTAACCAGTGGCGTAGCTAGGTAACCAAAGACCCTGGGGCAAAAAATAAACTTATACCGTCTTATTACAAAACAAGATTTTTATTTTGACATGGCTTAAACCATGGAGCTAGTTTTTGTAATAAGAACGTAACAGTGATTGAAATACCGTTCTTTATACAAAACTGAAAACTTAGTTCGGTACTAAGTTGCCATTTTTGTATAAGGAACTTTACCTTAGACGGAATAAAATTCGAAATTTAATAATGGGACCATGGTTTAAACCTGGGTCTAGAGATAAACCTTGTTTTGTAATAAGACGGCTAGTGCCCCAACTAAAGTATTTGTATGTTTGGAATTCCCCTGTATTTTTTCAAATAAGTTGCCATTATAAGACGCGTTCCTGGAATCTGGTTTATTTATATTCCGAATGTGGGAGAAATTTTCACTAGTTCAATTCATAGTTTGTAAGTCAGAGGGGCCCCCTGAGCTTGGGGCACTGTCCCATCTAGCCTTCCGGTAGCTACGCTACTGATGGTAACATTGACACCACTGCAACTCGCAGTGCAGACGTGCTCGTTTGCAATATTCAGTACATTTTTATTATAATTATAGTGACCTCCTTTAGTGCATTACTAACGTAATCCAACTGTAATTTTGCTTCGTGTATAGTTTTAGTGAATAATGGACAGGACACGAAACGGTGAACCTGTAAAAATGCTAAATGGATAACGGCCCCTTTAATCCGAGGGGGCCAGTGCACCCTCGCTGTCAAAGACGACGACGCAAAACCAAGCTATCCAGTCGGCCACGGCTGATGTTGTTTCGGCCCGAGATTCAAAAATAGATGGCAGCCATCGAGTAGCACTTAAATGAAATTTGCGGTATTGACGTGGATGGTAAACTTCTGGTGGCCATCTACATCGCCACATGCGAACTACGCGTCACACTGACGTCACGCAAAATCCTGCATCGCGCAAGCAGTTTACCGCGCGACCAGCATATATACAACGTCGCGACATCAACCGTCGGGCAGTGGCCCACCAGACACAACACCCGTCTGGTCGGAGGATCCTCTCTTTTCTATGGAGGATGAATGAAATTTACACCCTGTTCCTCTTACCTCTATAAACTCAACTCTGAGCAGAAAATGAAATCTTTCTACCGTATGTCGTAAAGTTGGTTCTGGCTCCTCTCAAATGGACCGCTCCGCCCAGAGAGGGAGAAGTTATTTGATAACTTAACAACCAAAAAAAAAAAAAATTCCACGTGCAAAAAATCATACGCCCTGATCAACATGTACATGGTGTCCGCAAAACCAAAATGAAGGCGTTATTATTAGATACAGAAACGAGACGTGACGCTGATAAACTCAAGCAGGCAATCCAGCTCTCTACATCTGGGCTTACCGCTGACGAACCCAACAAGCACAAACCTCGGATCGTGGTTGTAGGAGTGCCGACTTTGGCTGAAACGGAAGTCTTCAGGTGTATTTATGAACCGAACGTAGCTGACAAGTTTCCAGAAATGCCTATTAAAGCCCGGTCGCGAAGCAGAAAGAATTTTGTACAATGATCCCTCATTACTTATCTCTATCGGCACAATTGTATTGCCGTCGCACTTGCACATTAGAAGGACCTTAAAATGCGCAAGCGCGACGGCAATGAGGGGTAATTGTACGAAATTCTTTCCGCTTCGCGACCGGACTTTAGACGAGTCCTTTTTGACCTTAGTTAAATTACGGCACAAATCTGGGAAGAAAAATGCGTCGAACTGTAACTTGTAGAACTACGTTAGTGAAATTCAAGTCAATATACTTACGTAAATCCCTACCTACTATCCCCATCAAAGACTTTATAATTTGGACGTCCTGCCCAGTCAGGGACACCCTGGCGACCACATGCTACAAATGCCAACAATATGGTCATTCAGCAAAAACATGCAGGGAGTTGAAATCCACGTGTGGCCTGTGCGTGTGGCTATTGCAACCAAGAATGACACTCGATGTCACAGTGCACAAAGAAAGCTGACACACAGAAATTTGCAACTTGCTCGAGCTTTTAATAGTGGGCTATTTAAAGCTCCAGCAAGTTGCACAACCACAAAACGCTGAGTGGGCTGCTAGGAAAATAGCGGAATACAGGTACATCAACTCAATCGACTATGAGGGGCCCACCTCGATTGTCATACTCAAGGCCCGACTTCCGCGTTTAACGCCTGCTGCTGAAGTGCCGACTCAACATTACATGATTATACGAGTATTGCACTGAACTACAAACCCTCGATTTTGTTAATGTCAAAGCATATTTAGTAGCCCGCTGCAAAAATCGTGATTTAATTTTGTGCAACTCAATTCTGCTGACGCAAAATCATATCGTATGTGTGTAACTAGGTTATAAAGTGCAAGAAACTATTTTACGCAAAGTAAATAAGAAATTACCTACCTATTTAAGACTTTTTTGGTATTTTTAAGGTAAATAGTATACCATAAAATTAAATAACGTATGCGCTCCTGCCGCCTATGATACAAGTTTATGCTAACTTAGTACAGACATCTAACCATATAATACATAGGTACCTTTGTAAATTATTTCTAACATTTTAATGATAATATTTTACCAACTTTCATTGTGATAAAAACATGGCCAAAAATATTCTCCTGTAGGTCTCTATTCAAAAATGATTATGATAAGGATAGAAAACCTATTTAAAGTCACTGGTTTTGGTTTGACTGAGTATGGTCTATTCCAAAAGTATCTAATAAAAATGTAAGCAAATGAAACAGAAAACGTAAGTACCAATGGATGGCAATTTGTAGTGCCACTTACAAATTGAGTGGTTTGATTTGATTATTTGTGAATTTGATCCCGAAAATCTAATTTACGTCACCTTTGAGATGTCCTTCATTTGACAACTGAGGTTAACTTTACAACCTCAATTTTCATCGATGACTTTTCAATTAGAATTTAATAACGTTTTTAAAACAGTAATTGTTGGTAAAAGTCGAGAGTTCTAAAGTTCTAAATATAGATGAATGTGTTACTGCCCATTAGTGAGTGATTGCGTAAAAATTTAACCTGAACAGGGTTTATTGAGGGTAGTCTCGTGCAACCTAGCAAGCCCCATATTTTTGCACTGAATTTCTGTTCACCAAGCGACAACAAAAAATGACGAAAAGCTATGTTTTTGAAGACTATGGGTCATACACATACCTTAACCTCCGTGTATTTATTTTAAGTTTTTAATCTTAATTGTTATTATTAAAAAAAAATACATAAATGGGTTTTTTGCATGAAATAAAACCTCATTTATTTTATTTATACTTTTATCAGATACGTTTGAAACAGACTATAGTTGGAGCGTGGTATTTATTGTATCGGAGGAATGGAGGGTTATGTCGGACTCCTATCGACTTAAACTCCATTTTGTTACTATGCCTAACCCTTTGGGGATCACAGGCGTGATGTTATGATGTTATGTTCTTTCTGCTACCATGAGTTGGGGGCGGGATATTTCCAAGCATGTACCACACCCGCTTAATATTATAATGCTGCCTGGTCGTGAGTTGATCTTTTGTTGGGGCCTAATAAGTATTGAGAACGACTAATAAGCATAACCAGTCAAACTCGTGTGGAATACATCATTATGTTAACCGACAGATAACTGCAGCTGTACACTAACTACTGGACCCAAAGCCAACAGATCTGCAGCAGACTAAAATAGACTGCTTTAAATAACTTCGTGACTTGGTATAGTCAATCTCGTCATTTCTTTTACACTTTTGACAGCTATTTCCAGTAAATTGAAATTTCACTATCACACTGTCAAATATTATTAAATTCGTCTCATGACATGCAAGTGTCATACAACCTTAAGACGTGTACACACGAAAGAACAAAACATGGTGAACACGAACATCGAACACAGAACATTTGGTTCGTACGTGTCGACGTAAATTAGCAAAGCGAACACGAACCTAGTTCGACTTATGTTCGCGCTCAACCGCGCTCTCTTTAGTAGCCATGGATTCGCCGTTGGAAGTGGTGAGCTGTTGGCTAGGTGGCTGAGAACTGATGCCCCGCGCCGCCGCGCGCTCACCTCTCGAGTTCGGTACATTCAATTTTGCATCAAATTTCTCCGAACACAGAAAAACGATTGGATCGCCACGAACATTTTTGACGAAAATAGTGTTTGGTGTTCGTTAGTGGTACATGCGAACAAAGTGTTCGATGTTCGTGTTTACCATGTTCAGTTCATGCGTACACGCCTTTAGGGTGCTAAAGGAATAATCAGTTGACTTACATCCATTTTCTTCTTAATTTGGTCAATATTTGGTGCATTGACCATTTTGTGTGGTCGATGTTCCTTCTTTGTCAAAGAGAATGTTAACAATATCTGCTTTCAATAAGTAGACTAAACTAAATGTTATTATTTCCACCAGGTCCCCTGGCTGTTGGTGTGCCTGGCGAGCTTCGGGGCATGTGGGCAGCTCACAAGCGATGGGGCAAGTTGCCCTGGGATAGCCTTATAGCCCCGAGTCTGGATCTATGCAGAAACGGCTTCCCTATGTCCAAGGTCATGAACGACGGAGTTGAGAGCGCTCCGTACATCAAGAATGACCCTCATCTCAGGTAAAGTCTTATTTTCTCTATTGTAACTATGAAGTTCCTTGCCCATTCTTTTCTATACAAAGTTTCGTATTATTGACAGGCCTACACTGTCCTCCCCTATCTATTAATTAACATTTTAATTTAAAAACATTGTAAAAGCCAATTATTTTAAAAAGAGTAACAGTGGAGTTTTTGCCGGCTCTTCTCCATAGGAAATTACCAATTGGAACCGTGCACTTAGCTTCTGACGTTTCATAAGTGCCCATGTAGGTTTATGTTAAATAAAATATTTTGATTGAGATTGAGTCTACTCTATTCTATCAATTTATGTTCGGATAACTCGTCAAAATGTAGGGAACAGCTGTTTTTTTTCGAGAGTTCGGGTTTGCTCCCATAGTAAAAGTTGTTCATAATGATGAGTACAATGAGTTAAGAGGTTGTTTGTTAATTCTGGAACATGTTGTATATGATTTGACTTTGAATTTTGACTTTGTGGTCAATTACTAAACAGGGTTATTTAAAATTGACTAGCTAAACTCCGCAGCCGCGATGGGTATCGATATCTAAACACAATATTTTTTTTTTTTTGGGAGGTCAACGGCCGCTTTTAGTATTGTTATTTTTAGTTGAGAAAAACCATTTTCTTTTGTTTTATCGTGTTTAGATTCGATACCCATCAAATCACTAAAACTAACACAAAAAAAACTGATATTTCAAGTTAATACAATAATTAATTGCGATCGACGAAATTCCAAAAAACATCATCAATTTAATTTTTTTTTTTGTTTTTTCATGTTTTTGTGTGTTTGTGTTTTTGTTTTGTTTGTTTATGTTGTAGTTCCTAGTGTTTTATAATGTTTCCCAAATTAAGATTACTTAGGCACTTACAAATATTATTATTATAACTAACTCTACTACTAGCAGTATTGAATTAGTGTTCATAAAGATGAGTTATGCAGGACAGTAGACATTATGTACCGAGTTCGTGCCAAGGCACGCATAGATTTTTAACTACCTACTATCACTACACAAACACAAATTTAGTCGCCCAAATATTATGGTGAGCATTTTATAACCCGCAAGTAAGCCTTCTCGTGGCATTTGTCGTAGCACCATTATTCCCCCAAAATCCGGTCGAGTTGCCGATTTTTGATGTGAAACATCTACCTATAGCCGCACGTAAAACCGATTGCTGGCGGGGCGACGCATGCTGCGTGGCGATCGGTCACTATACAGTCTATATGTAGTAGTGTGTGTGTGTAGTGCGATGTTTCACATCTGCCAGTCGTCCCGTGACGGCTCACTTTTATTTGTATGTAGGTATGTACCTAATGTCATGTTATGTAAACTCGTCTTTGTTGTATTTGATCACCTACTTCCTTATTTTATAAATAAACATCGTTTCCACAACTCCAAGTTTATTTGTTAATTTATTGCCACAAGCCTTGAAATGTAACGTTTATTTTAAGTTTATAACTTCGTTACACGATGAATATTTAAAGGATTTTATTCTTTGGCTAGTCGATGCATACCTACTATCTTTTTTAATAACAAACAAAATGTATTGTCTACTATAGCTAATTAATTAAGATTGTCAACAGCAGCAAAATAAACGAATTGTTTCTAAACAAACAGATTATTAATAACTAAGTAAATAAAAAGGATTTTACCTAATCTATCAGATTACAGAGTTCTTTGTACTGGCTTACGTCGGGATTCTTAATATGCTAATAAAATAAAATCGAATGACCTGAATGATCTTAAAATGCTAACGATTATTGAAATAAGAATAAATAATTAAGAAATTTATCTAGAAAAACTCAGCAGACGTGATGGATATCTATATCCATTAAAATTATACCCATTAAAATGTTTTTTTTTCTTTCTTTCTTTCATATCTAAACAAGATAACATAAAAGCCTTTTTTTATGTTACCTATCCTGTTTATTTTTTTTATTATATAAGTTTTTTTTGGGTCATTTGCCGCAGGTAGTGTAGTATTGTAGTCACTTGAAATATCAGTTTAAAAATACAATTTTTTTGTAACATACGGACACACGTCTACACATCAAGCTATACATTTCCAGTATAAGCTGACCTCTCATTGTACGGAAATCCTATACAATGTGCGATCAGCCTAAACTGGACATGTATAGCATGATGCGTAGCCGAGTACAAGCTGTTTTGACCCAAAAAAATATTTTTTATTTGTCTGTTATCGTGTTTAGATATTGACACCCATCACGTCTGCGGAGTTTCGCTAGCTAATTTAATTTGACCCTGTATATATACAACATGTCCCAGAATTAACGCACAACCTCTTAAGGGGTCATTGTACTCATCATTATGAAAACTTTTCCTATGGGACTAAAACTGAAATCGCGAAAAAAAATCAGCTGTTCCCTACATTTATGTTCTCATAACATAACTCGTCCAAATGTAGGGAACATCAGATTTTTTTTTCGCTATTTCAGTTTTAGTAAGATCACTCCATTTTAGGAATAAGAATAACCACCATTAGCAACAAAAACGATCCATTTCAGAACATACAAAAGTACAATTGATCATTCTTTAAAACACGAACGCAATTGCACCAACCAAAACCACACACCATCTTCCTCCACCAATATTGAGCAACACTCGGACGCTAACCAATTTCCTTATTCCCAGGAAAATGTACTTCAACACAGCCAAGGGTCAGTTCCACAAGGCTGGCACGATGGTGAAGCCCAGCGAAGCCTTATGCAACACCTTCCAGAGGGTAGCTGAGAATGGGGGCGATGACCTGTACAACGGGACCTTGGCGTCAGACCTGCTGGATGACCTGGAGAGGGTCGGGAGCATCATCACTGCTGAAGATCTGAGGCAGTATGAGTAAGTAGAGAGTATTTTTTTGCTGGTTTTTGAATTGAAGGGATTGCTTGATTAGGTACTAAAATCGAATTATTAGTTCACTCGAGTAATCTGACATGTGCCAGCTGTCACTTTGTGTAATAAAATGGTAATATTTATTGTACTGTTGATTGTTTAGTTTAATTTAGATTTATACATGCAAGTGCAAAGACATTAAATTATTTACTTAACAATAGATGGGACTTATCGAACAAAATCGTAATCCGACACATTTGTCCTAGTGGGCAAAAGTCGCTCAGTCTAGTGTGGTACGCCTGCATGTCAAGTCGCATTCGTGTCCACCAAAAGAAAATTATTTTCGACAATTAAGGTATTGTAAATCTCATAGTGATAAAACGACTAGATTTATCCACGGTTTATTTTCGTTAATATTTTGTAATTTACCCAGAATTTTGATAAAATAAATAATTTTCTTAGATGTTTCAAACCACATTTTCTGTTCTGTGTTTCAAACTATTTGTCGATTCGTAATCAAAGGTTGGTGTCGAATCGGTAAAAGTGTATCGTGTGAAACTTAGCTTTTATTGAATTTTGCTATATTACTCTAGATGGCGTCACTGAGACATGGGATTGCAATTTTTCTATGACATTATTTCTGATGGCCTTTAAATAGTATATATCTTAAATCTCTTTGTATAAGTGTAAAATAAATGTATAATAATAAGTGTAAAAGTTTAGAATTAAATATAGATGACCATTTTATTACACAAAATGACAGCTAGCTCATGTCAGATTACTCCAGTTAAAATTTAATAATTCGACTAGGCACTCAAAATGCAGTTATGAACGCATTTTTAGTATGATAAAACTACTAAGGTTCACAATGGTGGAGGTACCTTTTCTACGAGGGTAAGCTTAAGCCAGTAAAGGTAGAACAAAAGGCCTTTTCCAATGTGTAGTGGATGATTGTATAGTGGCTTTACGAGGCATTGCATTACAGTGCCTGGCTACTTATCCTACTATTTGAAACCACATGGCTACTTGTGAGCATTTACTGAATTAAAATAAACATGACCTTGTCTTTATTATAAGTAGCAACGTCATAAGTGATAAGTACAAGTTCAATAAACAATGCCTTTGTTCATATTGTATGGAAATAAATGGGAAGGAGTAAAGCGTATCGAAATTGTCGGAATTAGTTATTTATTGTTGTTTGTTTAATTCGGTAGCCTGGCTCTTCAATATCGTAGAGTAGTAGATAATTACAAAATATATGTCATTGTATTAATGAACCCATGAAACTTAGGAATATGAGTAGGTAGGTACTATTATCAAAATCACCAATGTGATTAGACTGTCTTTATAGTTTGTTCTGGTCAACCTGTAGAGTTTCTTCAGAATATAAAAGAAAAAAAGAAGCCTTTATTGCTGGTTCTACAATGTTACTAAAATAAATTTTCTATATTTTCCCTACAATTTTATTCTTAAATATTGACGTTTGGTGCACATTTTTTGTTTTAATCCTCTTGTCCTTCGACAAAGGTCCTCTAAAGATTTCCATCTCTCTCTGTTTCTCGCCCTCTGAATCCACTCTGGACTCTTTTGACGTCATTTTCCCATCGTTTCGCTTGTCGTCCGTTGCTCCTTTTTCCATCCCTTGGGTACCACTCTGTTATTAATTTGGTATATTTCTTATTTTTAACCGACTTCTAAAAAAGGAGGTTACTCAATTCGACCGTATATATGTTTTTTTTTATGTTTGTTCACCGATATCTCCGTCAGTTATAGACCGATTTTGAAAATTATTTTTTTGTTTGAAAGGGTATGCTCCCGAGATGGTCATATTGCCACCAAATCAGAATCTGATGAAGGAATCTCATGGAAATCGAGGGAAACCCTCGAATTTTATAGGCAAACCTATAGCGATTTGGGTATTTTTTATAGTAACTCGTGCATTTGCTCCCGAAAATCACCATTTGGTGAAGTAGAACTGATGATGGAGACCACAGATGGCCACCGGAACAACATAATAATAAGTATTTAACGGGTTGCGATTCGATTAGATACTTTAATATGGTTGCTAAGCAATTTATGCTCGTCACAATGCATATGGTGAGTGGCAGTTCTCCTGGTTCTTACCAGGAGAACTCCTCAACAATTACGTCCCAGCATCGAGAAAAGCAATATTATGTAAAAGGTGATGAGCAGTTGACTTTAGGCTATTGTAACTTAGATAAATTAAAAACTGACCCACTAAAAAGTGAAAAATAAAAACTTTGTAAAAAAAACCGACTTCCCATAAAATACTACAAAGTGAAAAATAACTTTAATTTCGGAAGTCGGTGGCAAAAAACTAAAATACAGATCCAAAGACACCGACTTCCGAAATTAAAGTTATTTTTCACTTTGTAGTGTTTTTTTGGAAGTCAGTTAATTTTTTTTTACAAAAAGTTTTTTATCATATGTCCGATCCATCGTCATTTTTGTGGTTTCATACTTTTTCGCATCTTTAGACTTGTTATATTTTTTATTTCTTCTAATCTTACTTTGTCTCTTCTCTTGACTACAATTAATCTAAATATATTAATAAATCTTTCTTCACTATTTTGACAGAGGTTTATTTTCTGAATTAGTTGTTCTGTTAATGCCCATGTTTGGCAACCATAGGTCAAGCACGGCAGAATACATGCGTTGTAAATTTTCCTTTTGTCTTTAATTGGCATGCCTCTGTTCTTCATCACTTGGCTAGGGGACCAAAATCTCTTCCAAGTGTTAGCTATCCTTCTATCAATTTCTTTATGCCTTCCGAATATACTGCAGGCTAAATTATCATAGTGGGTTCCTTCATTGAAAGACTCCTATCTAAACGTGTGGGGGACACGCCTAGATAATTATGTCCAGGAGTCTTTGTAGCATGGTCTAGCACGGAGATGCGATACGACAACCGGTGCTACCCGAATCCGTTGTTTCCATTCCCAATACTTATTCTTACAAAGGAATTTATATGGAAAGAATCTACTTCAATAGGTAACTAATTTCTACCTTGGTATTTCAAGTTATGTGACTTTAACTAAATGTAATCAGATTCAATTTAGTATGGTTACCGCATGGCACGCCTCAAGGTTACTTACTTAGAATATAATAAAATACTTAGTGAAAATACTAAATACTACGTGTTTGCAAATTTAAAAAAAACCGGTCAAGAGCGAGTCGGACTCGCACACCGAGGGTTCCGTACGTATATATGATGTTGATGATTTCCGAAAAACTGTGCTATTTAGAGACATCGTTTTATTTTTCCTGTAATCTTTACAAACACTCCTATCACATAGAATAATTTCAGATTTTTGTCTATGCAAACTTCGGAGAAAAGGGGGGGGACGGTATTTTTTTTTTTTTTTTTCGTCAAAAGTCGGAACCTGCTGCCAAAAAAAAAAAGATAAAAATGTTTGAGAATGTGCAAACAGCGTTCTTTCATATGATACCCCACATGCCCTAGTAGCCCCAGTTCAAATTTTTAAGACCCCCTTTCAGTCCCTTTTGCAAAAAAGATATAATTTTTTTATTTCTTTCTTGTATGCTAAATAGTTGGGCAAACGTCATCTAAAACTATTCTAAAATTCAAGTTGATAGAATTAGTAGTTCTTGAGATATCCAGGTATGACAGACAGACAGACAGACAGACTTAGTCTCACCATAAGGGTTCCTTTTTACCATTTTGGTACGGAACCCTAAAAACGTTATTCATTCGAGAAAAGTCTAGAATTTTTACTTCGAGCTAGCTAGCAATTAGTGATTTAAGTTTTTAGTGCGCTAAGTTATGAACTAAATACCTCAAATAATAAAGTAGGTAGGTAGGTTGCCTGTGGGCTGGCATACCATTGAATTGAAGGGCAACTACATATATATAATACATATAATTGTCTGCGTCTAAACGACACGTACTATTGTTGCACGATACGGGCAATTTAGTTGCCGTTCAAAACTGGTATAGGTATAAAATTGCGCGTACAATAAAATACCCTTTCAAAAAAAATTACTTTCAAAAGCAGTCCACAATTGACGGAGAAATCGGTGAACATACATTTAAATAAAAACATACAGACAAACATGTATAACCTCCTCCTTTTTGGAAGTCGGTAAAAAATCAATGCACGGGGGGGGTCTTTCAAAACTCCTCGCACCACGTCCAATACGGTAATTCAACTTCGCGCTAAGCAAGCAATTGTCTGGTAAATGTACACAGGGGAAAATCCCTGAAGATAACTTTGTTCGTGTTTCGTCGGGTTGTTTCCCGAATTAGGTAGCTTACTTGTAAGTCGTTTATTATTATACTTATTCATTGTATTGTTCGTTCTTTTCTATGAACGAACAATACAGTAATATACGACTGCCTGCACTTGTCTTCTTCCGTTGTCTTGTGTTTGTGAACTGTTGTTGTGCTTAAACGACACGACGCGCGACGTCTGAATCCGTAACGACTCTGATAATTAACCAAGTACTAGTGTTGGAACTAAACGAAAAACTACTCGTAAAATTATAAAAAGGAGTGGGAATTTCGACCGGAATTCCGAATAAAAATCACCCGATTTTAAGGACGTGCAAGTGTGCAACTCTGTTTTTGCACGAGGCAAAACTTGCATGCAATTCTCGCCACCTTACAATAAAATTGCATTGGTGTAGTCGCATGCAATTTTATTGAACGGCAAAACTTACATTCAATTATTGTATGCCATTTTATGGAAATTGCACGCGTATGCAATTTTTGAATGGCAATAAAATTTAACGTGATTTATGGCATGCGATTATTACTTTTGAACGTTCCAGAAACATGCACCATGTAAATGTGGCTTTAAGCTTTTCGTTGGTATTGCTTCTTACAGTAGGTACCTACCGATATTTTTGATGGAAATAGGTACAAATGATAAATGATAAATGATTTTATTTCTGTAAGTAGGTTTGTACAAACACTTTTACACGTCAATCATATTTTAAAAACTAGATGAGGTCGGCGTTTCCTATCTGACTACTCTGAGAAGAAAGGCCGAAACAAACTCAGAGGTCATAGTCTCTTTTAAAGTCCAGACATAATCTTGGTCAGATCATGTGAAGACCATGTAGATTGGTGTCTGAAATGGTCTTTTGAGGAAAGAACCACACAGGTTGAGTGGACCTGACCAGTCAGTGCACGCATTTGTCAGTAATCGTGCAGCTCTACTCAGAATATAAGGAGCTCAACGATGCGACTATCAATACCAAAGAAAGGCCATTTGGGTAGGCCACTTATAAGTCAAACTGCCAGACCATGATTAACACTAACTGAGAATAAAAGAAAGGGAAAAAAAAATATTATGCAATAACCCACATAGTCTTCACATTCACAATAATTAAAATAATATAATACTTTACAAGTAAATATTCCTGTCATTGTGTATAAAATAATAATTAAATGTCACTGTTTATAAAATAATAAAGTTAACATAATAAAGTTTACTTATTTAAATTATGAGTAATGAAAAAATATTAACAATAACAAATAATATACATCTAAGAAACAACTGTATTTATTTACTTACACAAAAGTATTTATTTACTTGTACTACATAAGTTATGGTTATGGGAAAGTTAAACAGCAGTTCGATCAATAGTACGCAGTAAGAAATTCCATCGCCATAGAGTTTAACACAATACAATACATTATTATAATTCCTCAAGCATCACATTGATAAGTACAAGATTAATCGTGTTTTTTCAACAATCGAAGGGGCTCGCTCCGTCCTCAAATACAGTAATGAGTAAACAATACATATATTTACATAACATAACATCACTCCTGTAATCTCCAGAGGGTCATGCAGGGGTGTAGGTACCTATAGTAGGTAGGTACACCCACATTTCACCACATGTTTTGCTATCAACGGGGCACAATTAATCCAGACGCCAATGCCGCCGCCGCCGCTACTGAGAAATAACATATAAAGTCCATTTCACGAAAGAAGTCCCGCGGAAATAAGTGGAACTAATTATTATTATACGCTAAGTTAGCAACATTCCTAAAATAACCCATGCCTGCAGCGCCACGTCTGCGGGACTTCTTTCGTGAAATGGACTTTACATATACATCTACACTAGTGATGGATTAATTAGCATTCGCATTCATTGTTAGCGTGTGAATGATCATTTAGCAGTTAGCAAATTAAATGTAGTCGCGAAATTCTGTGAAAAGCGAAGCGATGTACTTTTCTAAATAGTCAGAGCGTCGAGCAATCGCGCATGCGCGTACAGCGCGGTACTATTACGCGGTGTGCTATTAATATATTTAATTATCGGCGAGTCGGCGAGTAAAAAAACGCGAAATCGATTTTTAATTCGTTTAATAACAAAATTGATATATACTTCATTATTATCAATTATCGTCATTAGCAAATATCATAGCAATAGCTATTAACACGCTAAGACTCAAGAGTTCACACGCAAATGAAATTAATTCGAAATAGCATTAATAGCCATTACTAATCTACACATAAGTTCTATGTTATAGGGTTTGGTTTCCGCTGTTCCGCACTTAGTCCTTCATGTGGACCATTGTGCGTTGGCCATGGCGGCCGTCAGTTGTTTATTCCAACCAGCCCACCTCCCTCCAGAAGCTGATTAGGGGTTGGACCTCATCTGGCAGCACGGAATCGCCTTTTTTCGTCGCCCTTTCTCTTTCTGTCGCTTAGAACTGCTATTTGCTAGACCGAGACAGAAAGCATAATGCGATAGCACGCGGCGGAATCCTCGAGGCGATCGGCATCACGGACAAAATGCAATCTAGCAAATGGCAGTTCTAAGCGACAGAAAGAGAAAGGGCGACGGAAAAGGCGATTCCGTGCTGCCAGATGGGGTCCAACCCTAGGTCTCCTGGTCTGCATAGAATAGCTGTGAAGGATCTGGGTGACCCCAGGGTTTCTGTTCTGATCTGGGTGACGCCTGTGCAGTCAAAGAGCACATGCGCAACGGTTTGCCTCCATGCAAGCCCTGCACAGAGGGCTGTCCGTTATGCCTATTGTGTGGTAGTGTTCATCTACACATATTAATACATCCGTATCGCTTTTCAATAACAAACAAAACGAAGGTAGTTAAGTGCTTATGCACTTACAAAAATACTGGTGATTTCACCGAGCGGTGTAGTTATAAGAACAAAACACTTTGTGACCGAGATGAACTTCGACAATCGTATAAGGAATGATAATTGACGATGGTTGTGTAAAAAACAAATAATTTGGTCTGAAACTACATTAAAAGGTGAGGAAGTGAGAATCTAACAATTTGGAAAAACATATTGTTTGATTCTCCTTTTCTGTCGTGGTAACCCAGCTTCATAAGTCACAGACAGGGATGTTTTAATCAATTCAGCCTATCGCAGTCCATGGCTGGACATAGGCCTCTACCAGGCTTCGCCACAACACCCTGTCTTCCGCCTTCCGCATCCAGTCTGTCCCTGCAGCCTTCTTAAGGTCGTCGTTAAGTATTACAAGACTTAAAACTTCATTCTGTAGTGTACTATAAGCCTTAGTTATAAGAACAATTGATCTTGAGTATATCAAAGCTTGTGGAAAGCTATTATAAGAATGGATGTCTTTACCAGTGCTAGTATAAGAGTTTTATTAGTCTTGGCAGTCCTATAATTTTTATTATTGGACTTTTTTGCTAGTTGGGCAGCCTTCTTAAGGTCGTCGCTCCAGCTAGCTAGGGGGCGTCCCACATAGAACACTAGTCTATAAGAGCGTTATCATACTAGCAAATTGCGAGCGTCCTCAAAGCGGAGTAGGCGCGCAACGAATAGGTTACGGGCGCGCAACGAACACGCCGCGGCTGCGCAGCGAATTCGTTGCGGACGCGCAATAAGATCGCCGTGAATACTGTCTCGTACAAACTCCAGCCCGGCCGCCCCGCCTCACTTTCTTCTTCCTCACATCCGCGACGTCCTCGCTGCGCAGCCGCGGCGTGTTCGCGACGCATGCGCTGCTTGTCCGCTCCGCCCCGCAGCCGCTTCCAAACCTCTAGTATGATAAGGCCAATTGGGGGGTAATTTGACATTTTAGTAGATATTTTTTTTTTTTTGTTAATAAATTAAATGTTAATATGACATATTTGCACACCATATGTAATGGTAGAATGTAATTGGGCCACGATATTCCTAAGTTCTTGATTGGTACCTACATTCTAGCAAATAAATGAATTTGAATTTGAATTTACTCCCAGCAGAGCTACCGTTTGTCTTAGATTCTAAATACAAATGTATGTTTGCCTTGTAATTATGCCATCAACTTATAACGGACTAGCAAGAGGTTGCATGTTAAAACGATGCAGGTTAAAGTCTTTACAGTACCTTTTTAGTATTGCGAAAACGCAGTTTCCCTTACGAGGTCAGGTCAACAGTTGGCAATAAACATCATAAGAACAGGTTATATGGACTTGCGTGCTTTCTTAAGCTCGCGACTGATTCCATTGTATGAAGCACGATCCAATAAGAGACAGGGGGCCTAAAACGGACGCTTTGGCAGAATCATAATATTATGATAATATTTCAATTTTAATTCATCTGTTTGACAGTTTTGTATGGAAATTCGTAAAATGGTCCACACAATAAGAATTGCTTTATTGAGATAAAAATGTGTAAATAGCAGCTGTCAAACACATAAATTGCAGGTTATGAACTGTGATCATAATTATTCTGAATTGTCAGTTTGTGACCATTTTACGAATTTTAATATGATTCATAATCAGCCTATAATGTTCCCACTGCTGGGACACAGGCTTCGTCTCTTCGAGAAGGAGTGGGCCGTAATCCACCACGCGGGCCCAGTGCTCGTTGGTGGATGTCACATGTCTTCGAATTTTTGGTTCTAGGACATGCCGGTTTCCTCACGATATTTTCCTTCACCGTTTTGAGAGCAGTGGTGATGAAATTATTTACACAAAGTAAAGCGCCTGTCTGGGTTCGAACCCACGACCTACAACTCGTAAGTCGGGGCCGTTACCACTGGGCCAACACTACTCACCGCTGATTCATATTAAGTATTAGGTATCTAGTTTACCACCTAGTTCGGATGCAGATAGTCCCAACTTTGTATATTACAAACTTTAGCCATTATTTAGTATATATTGTTATTATTAAAATTTGTAATACGTGTTCTTATTTTGGTGAATAAATTAAATTAAAAATTAAATTAAATTATCATAATTATTATGATTCTGCCAAAGCGTCCATTTTAGGCCCCCTGAAAAACTCTAGAGGTGATGCTGCTTCTATTTACCATTTCGGTTTCTATTCATCATTTGAAATTATTATTATAATTATATTATACTAGCTTTTGACCGCGGCTTTGTCCGCGTGGAGGTCGGAAATTATCCCGCGGAAACGTACTGCCGGTATTTATTGATCTTATGTGTTAATCCAGGTACCATCTGTATGCCATTCCGTTCAGCCGTTTTTTTCTATTGTAGCAATCAACCATAATTATTTTGTTACGCGTAATTTTGAATCTGTGACATCTTTTAAATTATTCATTTAATGATATGATGCCAAAGGCATATTTTAATTTGGATTAAATGCTCAATTTAAATAACATAATTATAATATTTTATTGGATAAGGATTAACAATATACCGGTCAAAATCGCTTCGGAAATAACAATGAATATTTTATCGAATTCTGAAAGATAAAAATGGTTGCTGTGGGCATCCTTAGAAGATAGAACTATGCTATCGCGGACTTTTGTTGATCTTTTTAAGATGTAGGTACAACCCTGTAGCACATTAATATTATGTAGGTATCTCTTACGGTTTACGCGGCTCACGCCGGTAAAGCATGACTTTTTCCAACATCTTCAACAATAAACGTCATATTTCAGCCAATTTACACAAAACCTTAATAAATTGTACACCTAAACTTTTCTCATGAATCACTGCGTCCATTAGTGAAAACTATTTGAAAATCCGTTCGGTAGTTTTTGAGTTTATCGCCTTCAGAGTCAGACAGACAGACGTGGCGGGGGACTTTGTTTTATAATTTAAGCTGCTGCCTGCGGTTTCGCACGCGTGGCTTTTTCTAAACATAAATAAACCTTCCTCTTGAATCACTCTATCTATTTAAAAAAACCGCATCAAAATCCGTTGCGTAGTTTTAAAGATCTAAGCATACATAGGGACAGACAGGAAGCGGGAAGTGACTTTGTTTTTAACCGACTTCCAAAAAGGAGGAGGTTATAATTATGTTCGGCTGTATGTTTTTTTTTATGTTTGTTCACCGATTTCTCCGTCAATTAAGGTGCGATTTTGAAAATTATTTTTTGTTTGGGAGAGTATACTCCCGAAGTGGTCCCATTTGCCACTAAATCCGAATCTGATAAGGGGATCCCATGGAAATCGACGGAAACCCTCAAATTTTATAGGCAAAGCTTGAGTGATTTGGGTATTTTTTATAGTAGCTCGTGCATTTGCTCTCGGAAAGCACCATTTGGTAAAGTGGAAATGATGATGGAGACCACAGATGGCCACCGGAACAATATAATAATAAGTATTTAACGGGTTGCGATTCGATTAGGTACTTTAATGTGGTTGCTAAGCAATTTATGCTCGTCACTTTGCATATGGTGAGTGGCAGTTCTCCTGGTTCTCACCAGAAGAACTCCTCAACAATCAACGTCCCAGTATCGGGAAAAGCAATATTTTGTAAAAGCTGATATGAGCAGTTAACATTAGGCTATTGTTACTTAGATAAATTAAAAACTGACCCACTAAAAAGTGAAAAATAAAAAACACTGTACTTACCTAGTGTTTTTTTTTGGAAGTCGGTTATTGGTTTTTGTAAAAAGTTTTTATACTATGTAGTGATATAAGGTTTATCAAATCACTTTCGTAAATAGGAGTGTTGGTTATAATAAAACAACCTCCTGATAAATATTTAGAATCGCCAAATAAAACAGAAATAATGTATTGATTCCTCCTTCGGTTTTAATGTTATAATGACATCTTATAAGTATATTCCATTTGAAATAAGATTAGACATTTAAATAAACTTGTTTACAGTCCGTTCAACCGATTTTGACTTCTATTCCGTAGGCATAAGGATGGCATTAAAAGCAAAAACGTGGTTACAATACCAACTGTTTATTACAGCTGTCATTGGTCATGCCACCAACGAAATAGAATTCAAAATCGATTGAACGGACTGTAAAGGAGTTTTATTTAAATGTCTAATCTTATTTCAAACGGAGTAACCAACAACAATATACCTTCCCACCAAAACCTACACATGAATGCCTACGGTCTATATATTTTACCTGACTACCCTCCTACTCATAAACTAACATAATTATACACAGCACTTCAGCTGTTACCAAGTACCTACCTAACCAGGTACCTACATGTTTGCGATTCTGACTCACCTTAACTTGTTTTTAAACAATCCCCCCACATTGCATCATTGTTGACATTTGAACAGCTGTTACGTAGTTGTCATAACTAGAGAAGTTAGTAAATAAACCTAGTTTTATTAAAAATTAAGTATTATATCACGCGAAACAAAGACGCTTTTTTTATGCAGTGACAATAAACAGCTACCTACAATATGTGTTGGAACAGAGAAAGTATAATACAAAATATTAACAATATTGCAGCCCACTACATTATCCGCTCACTTCTTTCTATAATCTGAGATTATCCGCATATTAAGGCGCAACTAGTCGATACCTTTTCCATACAAATTTCGAGGGGGTTTTACTCCACTGTTACACATTGTACATCTAAAGTAAAACATGATATCGTTTTGTCTTATTATTAATTTTGTCTGTGCAGAAGCAGAATAGTAAAAAACAAAGGCATTCAAAAATTATGAGCCAACAAAGATTCGTTTTTCCTGCTAATTTTAACGCAACTTTGGGCGTAAATAAGTAATAAAAGGTGTATAAAATCTCAAAAACAAAGCTCATTCCGACAAAGCTCAATTGTCGAAGATTTTAATAAATTTTATTCGTAGTTGATTTATGCAGCAGTTTTTTCATAAAACCCCACCTTCCAAAGGAGTTTTCGTATATTTTTACGCGCGCAGTTTAGTATGAATCGTCGTGCACTGGTTTGTGTGCGTGTGACTAGACGTTATGCGTGTAGACTAGCTTCTAACTGCTCATCACTGGTGCTATCTCTGTCGGACACGATGCTAGGTGAGACAGCGTGCTTTTTGGCCGCGCCCGCCAGTGAGTTCGAGCCCGCGACTAGTTGGCTCTTAAGGGACCGGGGTGGCATGCGTAGTTCATATAAACGTAATACCAAAATAATTTGTAAAATAAACATATTCTTAAGGTCGTGTGTATTTATTTCGATTGGATTACAGAATATCTATGTTCCCAAATATATATTTTGAAAGTACAATGATATAAAGACGATATATGACGAATTTAAAATTCCTATAGAAAATTTATTTTTCTACAGAATATTTTAGGAACCTAGATATTCTGTATTCCAATCGGAATAAAGACACTACCATAGGTATATATGTTTGATTAACTTACAAATTATTTTGGTATTACGTTTTGAACTACGCCACTTAACAAAAGAATATATGATAATGAGTGCGACCAGGTAAATAGAAATTCCAATTGATTTCTTGGCAACAGAATAATAATTAACACTAAAAACAAATAAATAATAAAATTTAGACTAGCTTACATTGACAGAAAAAAAATTACGAAGATCCCTTTAAACAGAACAATAAACCGCTAGTATTACTTCAAATTAGATCATGAAACTTTAAATATTAACTGAACTAAATTATTATTATTTTATTGTTTATTTATTTTTAATACCATTATTTTCACCGTAGAATGAAATTACCGAAACTATCGGCGCCTTGGAGCCTTTTCACTGCTGTATCGCTTATTTCATTCTGAATTATCTCAATTTTGACCGTATCAAGTCGCTAAGTGCGTTATCATTGTTAGACTACTTTCTTATCAAAATGTCTGAACTATTTGGAGTTCACCCAGTAGCGGGTACAGTCTGGAGCATAAATACCTTACAGTTACCCAAAATCAAAAACATGTTTATCGTGAAATAAAAATTGATACTTTGGGAAAGCATGGTTTCGATAATATTATGTTTGTAACAACACAAAATATCAATCAATACTTTAGAATAAAATCACTTTTGAATCTTGTGTAAGGGTATTTATGCTAGTGACTGTACTGTACATATATAAGTAGGTACTTACTCAAAAAATTCCAATACCTACCCAAAAACATTTAAAAACATTGAAATGATTGAAAATCAATCATTTACCTAACTTACCATGAATGTGACTAATAACTTAAATTCGTTACGAATTCCTGAGTCGATAACATGAAACTAAAAATGACTAACGAATAAAATGGTCACCTATTAAAAATGTTTATTTAGCGTCATTCGATATTTGAAACAATACATTATTGCACCTGATTAAATGATAGCAATGTGACTCATTGAATTATATGGAAAAATATATGAGTTATTTAGGTGGTGAAGGTGAAATCGTTGGAAAAACTTGTACACTTTTGTTGTTTAATTGTAATCAGTAAACAATGACATTTGTCACCTTTTGTTTTCTGTAAATAAAATGTCGATCACCTGTAAATTCTGTGAAGCGTAAAGGCTTCTACATACCGGGCCACATGTCGCGCGACGCGACGCGACACAAAGGCACCGCTCGTCCCGCGATACGCGGGGCCTTTGTGCCGTGTCGCGTCGCGCGACAAGTCGCGCTGGTATGTAGAAGCCTTTAAGGTGCTACGTAAAAATAAATCGTAGCGAACTGGACAAGACAGAAAATAACAGATAAGAAAGTGACAGAGTCAATTACTTCCACATGTGAAAAAAGAGGCAACAACGCGCTGGAACCAAAATAAAACAACGTAAGAGCGCCAAACCAAATAAAAATTGTTTAAAAATTAATGCAGCTATGTATCAAAAATATTTTCAGCTAGTTTTCTAATTACCTAATCGCACATTTTGAACGCAATTTTGCAATGAAATTACTTCATCATCATCATCATTTTAGCCGAAAGACGTCCACTGCTGAACATAGGCCTCCCCCAAAAAGGGGAGATTTGGCATAATCGCCACGCTTGGCAGGCGGGTTGGCGATCGCAGAATGGTTTTAAAAATGCATAGAGAACGCTGCTGCCCATTCTCTAGTAAGTCCCTTAGTCGCCTTTTACGACACCCACGGGAGGAAATGGGAAATTACTTATTACGCACCTTTGACTTGGGGAGTAAGCTGGTGAATGCATGACGAGAGCTTTACGGAAAGAGACGAACGGAAGTTGTTTAAATTTTAAACATGGAACACCCGCACTCCGCTGCGGGCCGAGCTAAGTAGATATTTTTTTAAATTCCACCTGGCTGTGTATACAGATACACTCATAAGACCGCAGCTTTTTTGAAGTAAAACTTCTTTTGCTAGCGAACGGTGTATTCTGTTTTACTTCAGTCGTGTGGTCTAATTTATTTTGTCGTATTTAGATATCGATGGTCGGAGTTTCGCTAGCTACATGAGGTGTCTAGTATAATCCTGACAGTACATGGCAGCAATGCTTCCAAAGGCAATGACCGGCCATTGTGACAAATTCAATTATAAATTCACTTCAGTTTCATCACTAACAAGGTGGTGTATAACTGGGCACTCAGCGGGGCGAGAACGGCCTACTGTGACATGACTTGAGTCACACATTTAATCACAGTTTGAGCGATAAAACCGTTTTGTTTTAAAATGCTAGTACAAATGGATAAGACATAATTTATCTTGTCTTGTCATAAACGTCTTGGCACGCCCGTGCTCGGCCCGCTGTATTAGTTATCTGGGGGCCTAAAATGGACGCTTTGGCAGAATCATAATATGATCTGCGTACAATTCATACAACTCGCAATTCATCTGTTTGACAGCTGCTATTTGACATTAGACTTCAATATAGCAATTCATGATTTGTGGACCATTTTACGAAACTCCATACAAAACTGTCAGACAGATGAATTGCGGGATATTAATTGTACGCAGATCATATTATGATTCTGCCAAAGCGTCCATTTTAAGCCCCCAATTGTCACATAGCGATTTATGATCAAGAACATATTATGCACGCCGGAAATAATATGTTGGCTGTTGGCGAGAAGCGCAGGAATGCAATTTAGATTATGACACTCCATTAATACCAGTTATTGCTTATTTAGTTATAACTTGTTGCTATCTGAAAGCTTTAGAGCAGTGGTGGCCCAGTGGTAACGGCTGCGATTTACAAGTTGTAGGCGTAGGTTCGAACCCAGGCAGGCGAAAGCACCTCACAAACAACTCACATACTAAAACGACCCAAAGTAAAGACTTTGTGTAAATTACTTCATCAACTGCTCTCAAAACGGTGAAGGAAAACATCGCGAGGAACCCGGCATGTCCTAGAACCAAAAATTCAAAGACATGTGACATCTAACTCGTACTCGGCCCGCGTGGTGGATTACGGCCCAATCCCTCTCTCCGAGAGGAGGCTTGTGAGTTGTGTCCCAGCAGTGGGGAACATTATAGGCTGATTAATATAGATAGTTGTAAAAATAGCAAAGCCTCTCTCACCTTTCAAAATATATTACTAAGCTATAATCTAATTTTGGGTACTCGATCACCAACACGTCTATGCAGTGGGACCTGCATCGACAATATAATACACAATACCAGAGGCAGCAAATGTGAGATCAGAGAATTAGCATTATGAGATCACACGGCGCAACTACTAAAGTGTCGGGTCAAAAAAACTTGCACGTTATCTCATTGGTTTATTCAACAACGCGACTATAGTGATGAAAATATCACGAAGTTTAGAGAATGTCTTCAAAGCTTAACATTTCATAATGTACATGTGCGCCGATCCCAATGATGCATTTGACGAGTTTCATAACGTATATAAGCTCTTCTATGATTTATGTTTTCCAATAAATAAAATAAAAGTTTCAGCAATTAAAAATCCTAAATGGATCTCAACGGGATTAAAAAAATGCTCCAAACGGAAAAGGGACATGCTATGGGAGTATCGAAAGGCACCTAACCCAGATAACAAAAATAAACTTAAAACCTACACTAATCGACTGAAACGCATAATTAAACAAACACAAAAAGTCCAAAATTCTTACACTATTAACAATTCTGAAAACAAGAGCAAAGCTACATGGAATATAATTAATCGACAAAAAATTAATTACCCTAAAGAAGGAATTGATCAGATAATTATTGACGGAAGAATTATGAATAGTACAGAACAAATAGCGGAATCATTTAATTTCATTTTTTTTTTATTTTTTTTTATTTATTTATTTTATAAATCAAATTAAATCTCAGAATGACATTAACTATAATAATATGCTGACATTTGACAAAATTTCTAATTCAATATTTATGATACCCACACTACCAACTGACATCATTAAAATAATAATAATAACTGACATAATAACCTGGCTCACTGAAAATATTCTTAAAATAAATCTGGAAAAAACAACGTACATCTCGTTTGGACAAAGAACAAATAATCAAAAACTAGATATTCGATATGGTAATAAATATATTCAGGAGACGGACAATACAACATTTCTAGGTATTTGGATCGATAAAAAGATGGACTGGAAAATACATACCGAAAATGTATGTAAAAAACTTAGCCAATGCTCATATGCCCTATATAATTTAAGGAAAGTTACAAATCAGTCAACATTATTAATCGCGTACCACGGATATGTTGCATCAACACTGCGATACGGACTCATATTTTGGGGGAACTCGTCCGATAGAGAAATCGTGTTCAAAGCACAGAAGAAATGTATAAGGGCAATATGTGGCATTCAAAGCACAGACAGTTGTAAACCACATTTCCAAAAGCTTCAGTTACTTACATTTCCATGTCTCTACATATACGAAGTGGCAAGCTATGTTAAGTCAAATATACACATATATATGAATGAAATATATACGAATGAAATATGCGCAATACCACATAAAAAAGCAATATTTAATAAAAGTTTTCTTGGTATGGCACCCAAAATATATAACAAGCTACCCTAATTGAAATTAAAAGTATAGATCAATTTAAGAAAAAGCTTTACGAATTTCTAGTTGCGAAATGCTATTAACAATTATTATTATTGTTATTATTATTAATGATTATTTAAATGAAAGATGCTAGGCCTACTATATCCGATTTAACACATGAGGGTTTAAAATTATTAAGAATAAAGTTTTGTAAGATCCAATATTGTTACTAAATTAATTTATATTTCAATTTGTTATTAATTGTTTAATGCTCTGACATATAAATATTATTTATTATAATTTAAAACTGTGATTGACAAGGCTGACATAATTAATTAATTTACTGTTTTAGAATAGAATATTTGCATACCCATGTGATGGTTAAACATGGAGAACTCTAGTATTTAAAGAAAACATCAATGTATATTCCTACCCATGTTTGCAAATAAATATATGATTTATGATTTAAGTATCGAAAAACAGGTTTTTGACTACGCTACATTGTTTTAATGAGACACAATGTGACACAATGAGTTTCAACTAAAAGAAAAGAAAGTTAAGATGTAGAATTACTGATATACAGCATGATTTAAAAACCAATAATACTTAGTTCAAATCATACCTACAGCTGAATTGCAGCAGAACTTTAGATAGGAACTTACACATTTACTTAGGCATGCCTTGTATCCGGGAGAAAACGTCAACATCTCTTTGAAAAAAAAATCCAACCAAGTGCGAGTAAGACTCGTACTCAAAGGGTTCCGTACCGTATTACCTAAGATTGAGCAAACAACGCCAAAAAATCCGTTTCTTGTATACCTCCTTTAATTATTAAATTGATTACAAAAAAAAAATTGGTATTGCGGCAATCGAAATACATAATCGATGAAAATTTCAACTGTTTACTCATTATTCATGAGATACAGCCCGCTGACAGACAGACGAACGGACAGCGGAGGCTTAGTAATAGAGTTCCCTTGAAAAGAGCTATGTCAGAGAGCATCCAAACTTCCCCTCTCCTCTCATCCGAATTAGACTAACGATGATTTGAAGCATTCGATGGGCTCTTCTCTAAACATAGCGTCGTCTCTGATAGACGGTTTCGACTTCAAAAAAGGAGGAGGTTCTCAATTCGTCGGAACCTTTTTTTTTGGCGTCTCTATTTAATATCCAGTTTTCACTTCTACTTCCAAATCAGAGCCTAATTGTAAGTTTTATAATTTTCCCTTTCCAGGGCAAAAATCACTGATCCCATCGCGGTCACCCTCAGCAACGGAGACACGTTCTACTCGGTCCCCCCTCCGAGCAGTGGAGCCATCCTGGTGAACATCCTGAACATCCTCAGTGGCTACAACTTCAACGCCTCCAGCATCAACACTACGGAAGACAAGATCCTCACGTACCACAGGATCATTGAAGCCTTCAAGTATGCGTACGCGACTAGGACGAAACTGGGAGATTTGGATTTCTTGGATTTGACTGAGGTGAGTAGATCTTAATTTTAAGATGGTCAGAGGTTGTAGTAGGTGCTAGGACCTATGAAACTTTAGAACAATGGAACAAACGGTCTAATTCTAAAATCTTTTCGTACACTTTTCAAGTATAGAACAGTCTCAGTCAATTTTTTTTATTTTTTTTTACAAACACTTACACTATCATCACCTAATAGGTAAACTAATAAAGTAATAAACGATAGTGTAGTTATAAAGGCTTCTACATACCAGCGCGACTTGTCGCGCGAGGCGACACGGCACAAAGGCCCCGCGTGTCGCGGGACGAGCGGTGCTTGGACACAAATCCAAGTCGTCCCGGTATGTAGAAGCCATAACAGCTTAAATAAAGGTTAGACTATTATTGTGAACCAAGAGTAATTTTATAAAATGCGGCCCTTGTGAATTCACTCAGAGTACCTACAGTTGAAGCAGTCAATCTGTTGTGACACCATGTTGAGTGTATGCAGGGCGCGCGTCAGCGGCTTTGTTTAAATAAAATGTTTCCATTGATAGGACAGATGATCCGTTAAAGACTTTATGTAGGTTACAGTCTTTCAAGTAAGTATTACTTTACTTAATGATATAAATATGTCTAGATAGACGAAAATAAATTACGTCCAACTGTTGGCCTCAAAATGCACGCACACCAGAATAACACAATGACAGCACAAAGACGTAGCTGTCACGCACACCAGCATATCTAAGTTGGCCTGGTTTTTTTCTTTTGCAGCGCGACACTCTATCTAGACATATAAATAATCAAAGATATTATTACTATTGTAAAGACACTTTCCCATCACCAAATTGTTGATTATTATTTTTAAGGCCTGTACTGACTAGTGCGATATCGCGGGCGCCACAAGGGTTGCGGTGCCTGTCGTGCCCGCGATATCGCGCCAGTCTTTACGAGCTTATAACATTCATCATTTTGCAATGTTGGGTCAAGGTGGAGTTCAGAGCTCGGGTCAAAACTACTTCCTTGTAAAGATATTTAAATTCTGCTTAAGGCGACGATAACCGACTTTTAATGATTTTAAACTGAAGATCTCGTCTAAACGAGTAGTGTAGTGTTCAAGATTTGAAAAACATATATGTTAAATTAGAGCATTTTCTCAATAACTTAATATGTGAATTTTTTAGATTATGTTTAAAATACATAGTGAAATTAATTTGTAAAGTTATGTGTAACGCGGATAAAAAATATATTTTTCTGAAATCTTCACCAATTTAAAGATTTATTGATCTTATAATAAATTGTTTCTTTTGTATATAATAAATTAATAATGCGTCAAATGCGCTCCTTGATGTGCGAGTCCTATTACTGGCTGAACGTACGCCGCGTTACGTGAGCTCAGTACAGAACACGCAAGCTAATCACTCAAGGTTACTGGCATATATCTCAGTCTTAAGTTGATTGGAACATTGCCTAAACGAATGACATTCAATTTATTTTTTTAACCGTTTACAAAACGCGCGAAGAGTAATGATTGCCTCGTTGATTTAGCTAGACGTTGCAAGCACAACTGCTGAACTTCTTGAGGTCCTGGGGGTCTACTCTGAAGCGAGAATCCGAAGTATCGGCCGTTTGTTCGGCCGTTTTATAACTTCCAAAGTTTTATTTTTTGACTTAGTTTCCTTACCCGACTACAAGTCACATTTTTTACTAGTACTTTGGCTGTCATGTTATTTTTTTTCACCGTATTTTGCCATAGTTAGCCCTAGGCCAGAAACGGCCGAACATTCGGCCGATACTTCGGATTTATGTTCGGAGTAGACTCCCTTTTATTTTATTTTTTTGGGTGCGAAATTATCAATTAGCTTCTCCCGCTCTGAGGGCACGGGAGGGCGTGTCAGACTTTTACTGACTAAAACCCACCCGTGTTCCTTCCGTTGCCTGTGTGCCAGGGCCACGATATCCCTTTCGGGCAAACTCGCAACCCTGGCAGGCATTGGCCCTATCGGACCCCATCAGTTGGTGCTGACATCTGAGTAGACCCCCTGGGTTCGATTCCTCAATCGGGCAGTGTTATCGTTTCTCAGTAGCTCTCCGGAGTCCCGATTTGTGTCTGCTACTAATATTAGGCTCGGCTCGACCAAGATGATCGGCATGTGATGAGAGATGATCGGCATGTGATGAGAGATGATGGGCATGTGATGAGAGATGAGACGGAAAGAGATATTATGCATTTTGTTTATATTTCATGCCAACACGAAATAAAATTATATTCAAATTGGTAAAAATTTATTGCGTCGCAAAATATTTATCTTAATCATCACCTGCCTAGTCTTTTCCCAAATAAGTTGCGGTCAGCTTCCAGTCTAACCGGATACAGCTACCAGTATTTTACATGGAGCGACTGCCTATCTGACCTCCACAACCCAGTTACTAGATAACACGATATCTCTTGGTAAGACTGGTTGTCATATTTTCGGGCTACTGACGACCCGTAATAACTGTCAAAGATCTACAAATTACAGCCGGGTTTATCTAATATTTACATCGTATCTACCAAATTAAGTAATAATAAAAAATGAGGAAGTTATTCGCAAAACTGCTCGATGATAAAATTGGTAGCATTGTCAAATGATAGATAATAAATAATAATTTATATTGATAACTAGGTACACACGGCTACACATCAAGCTATACATTTCCAGTTTACTCTGATCTGTCATTGTACGGAAATCCTACACAATGCGAGATCAGCTTATACTGGAAATTTATAGCTTGATATGTAGCCGTGTGTACGTATTACAACATAAATAACTTTGACCTTTTGACACGACTTTATCTTGCATGGCGGCTACGTACAGCTCCTACTGTACTGTAATGGATAGCTATTCTAAAAGAACGGTATAGCCGTTCTTTTAGAATAGCTATCCATTACAGTCCTTTCTCAATTACTTTACCTTTATAGCAACCCACCAGCATCCTTATTACAACGTAAATAGAGATAACCGTGACAGTGATGCAAAATCAGAGATAAAATTACTGTGAAAGGAATGTAGGTACACACGGCTACACATCAAGCTATACATTTCCAGTATCGCTGACCTCTCATTGTAAGGAAATCCTTTAAAATGCGAGATCAGCTTAAACTGGATTTGTATATCTTGATGTGTAGCCGTGTGTACAAAGATATAAATATATCTAGAACTCTAAATAAAGTGTGAAAAGTGTCAAAGCTGTGAACTCGTCGAAAAAATATGCGTCCAACTGTTGGCCGCAAAATGCACGCACACTAGAATAACACAATGACAGCATCAATGACGTGGCGATAGTGTAAGACGTAACTGTCACACACCAGCCTATTAAATTTGGCCTGTTTGTTTTAGTTTTTTTGCAGCGCGACACTATCTACACATAATAAATTAATACTCGTGTAGTTAGGGTCGTAGGTAATCAATTTGTAGCTATTGAGAAAAAAAAATAAAAATAGGCTGCTCATCGGGGACTTTTTACAAAATAAAATACCTACCAAGTGAAACCATCTCCAACATCACGAAAAGCAAAAATCTCTCATATCTTTTGTCAAAAATCTGTAGAGTTCCTTGTTAAAAGTTATTTGTTCTCCTTCAGTTAATCCGCAACGTGACGACTCCTGAGTACGGCACGGAGGTGCGTCTGCGCATCAATGATACAGCCACCAGCAACGACACTTCCACCTACGGCGCCGAGACCTACAACCAGCCCGATGCTGGGACAGCTCACATATCTATCATCGCAGCCAATGGCGATGCTGTTTCCGTTACCAGCTCGATAAACTTTTAGTAAGTCTTGTGCCTTTTCCCAAGTATGTTGGGGTCAGCCTCCAGTTTCTCTGAATGTAGCTGAATACCAGGTAATATATTATGATAAAAATAAATTGAGAGACAGCAATACCTACAAGCTTGAAACACCTCTCTATCAAAATTACTTCACTGCTTACTACCTAAGTAAAGATTCGTGTTGGACGGCTAATGGTTAAGTATTGAGACTTCGTAGGTTGATCTGCTGGATCAACTACACTTGTCATACTTGGGAGGAACTCCCATTCCACCACGTACCATCTACCACCCCCACCCCACCTGGTATACCATTGTCAAGCAACCACAACCATTAATCAAACAGAACCGTGATCGAGGTATGCTATTCTCCAAATCCAGCCCAAAAGATGAACACTAGACAACACACCTGAACAGTAAAATTTCTAGCTAACCTGATGCCGTAAGTGTCAGCGTAGACAATATATCCACCCAGATAGCAGCAATGAACAAAAACTTTATCCGTAATCATAAACATTATATCTTACAGCTACGGCGCCGGTTTCTCGACCCTGAAGACGGGCATCATAATGAACAACGTGATGGATGACTTCTCCTCCCCTGGCATCACCAATTTCTTCGGACTGAAGCCTTCTCCCGCGAACTTCATCGCGCCACACAAACGACCCATGTCTTCTATGAGTCCCAGCATCATTGTGGATAGAAACGGCAATGCTAAGCTCGTAATTGGGGCCTCTGGAGGAACTAAGATTACCACTTCTATGGCTTTGGTAAGTTCAAGAGTGGAGACTGATCGAAGATGAGTGGTTTTCCTACATAGATGATATATGATATATATGGATGCGGAAGGCAGAGACAATGTTTTGTGATGTGGGTTTGAACTCCTGCTGCCCCATTACTTATGACTTACTTACAAATCTTTGTTACTTACATAACTTTATAAAAATCTATTCGTTTCCAGGTTACAATTCGTAAGCTGTGGTTCGATCAGTCAATAAAGGAAGCCGTGGACGAACCTCGGATCCACCATCAGATTACTCCGATGCACGTCGAATATGAATTTGGCGTTACAGATGTAAGAAACACGCATTATTTACGTTAAGCTATAAGTTTAAGAATCTTTGGATGCATATCCCGATTCCAATCAACTTTATTTCTCGTTAGGCGAGAAGTTATTTGATAACTATTATTTGCCTAACGTCGAGTCTTATATGGTCTCCGGGCCTCGACATACCTCTTGTAAATCGGAATCCTGATTGCGGTGAAGCCCTACACTACGCGAACTTCCAGCAATAATTTAATTTACTCACACCCTACAAAAAAATTGGGGTCTCAGGACCTCTGCCACATGGATCGCTAACCTAAAGTAGTCGGTGGAGGGGTCATGAGCAACTGGACTGAATAAGCGTCCATGGAAAGAGGCCTTTGTCGAGTGCCCTACAAAATAATCTCTGGAGACTCATCTGGAATATACGGGATATGTTGGGAGTTACCAGTATAAGAGTTTGATCCTGACAAAGCCTACAGGGGCTATTCTTACTTCTTCTTTCTTGGTCTTTGTTTTCAACTCTGAAACTCCTTCAATTTTCACAAGAAAAGGTATCTGTCTACCGGATGTTTATGGTTAAAAAATAAAGATATTTTTATCTCAATAAGTAATTACCCACGGGAAGAAATAGGGCGGTGCTATTATTTACGTCAGACAAAGGGACTTACTAGAGAATGGGCAGCAGCGTTCTCTATGCATTTTAACACCATACTGCGATTGCCAACCCGCCTACTAAGCGTGGCAATTATGGCTTTTGGGGCCTTTGGGGGAGGCCTATGTCCAGCAGTGAACGTCTTACGGCTGAAATGATGATGATGAAGTTATTATAATCTCTTTCAAGATTAGCATTGGCTACTGTAATTACGTAAAACCTTTCTTTCCACAGGACATAGTGAAAGGTCTTCGAGCGAAAGGACACGAGATGGTGCGGTATCGGAGCAGAGGTTCAATAATCTGCGCACTCTTTAGAAACAAAACCGCAATCTACGCCAACGCAGACTTCAGAAAGGGCGGCGATGTGGCCGGCATGGACTGATATCCCTGTGCCTAATTAAATAATAAGTATTACTATATTTATGTCGTGAATGAAACTTTAATATGAATCTGGTAGAAGTAAGGATACAAATGAGTTTATGAAAAAATTTGATCATGTTTCGTGGGTTTTTGCGGGTTTTGCCAGTCTATCTGCATAGGGTTTGTATTTGTATCACAGAGCATGGAGTCTCCTCGGCGGCTGCTGGTAGAGGCGGCATTGTTAACACTTTCTATACTAACCAAGCGTGAAACCGTTTACCGCACTACGTCACAAATGACGTACGTCTGTAAAAACTGACGACTTTGAATGGCGGGCCGTATAGAAGTAAGCGCTCAACGCACTTTCGGCGCCACGGTTTTTATTAGCACCTACTGCCATCTCTAAACGCTGCCGGCGCATGTATTCCGTGCTCTGTGGTGTGTAATCATGTACGTAAGTGGCTTGTGTAAAAAAACGAGCGAGCCTTACAGTAGTCGCATATGATGTGTAACATCTGACATCTCACTCTATATAGTACTTACTAATTCCATGCTTGTATAAACTACTTTCTAATTCTATGCTATTATAAAGTACTTACTAATTCCATGTTATTAAAAATTACTTACTAATTACATGCTATTAAAAAGTACTTACTAATTCCATGCTATTAAAAGGTACTTATTATTCCATGCTCAAGCTGTCACTTCCTGTTACACACTTCCGTCTCCTTTCACGAAATCACTCCCTCAAAAAGTGAGACGTAAGATGTTACATATCACAAAACTAACTGCTATTGGTTCATTGAAGGAGTCGTTCGAAGCCTGACCTTAATTAAACCTGCCAATCACAGTCCATAGTTTCTTTCTTTCGCTTAATTTGAATGTAAGGGGAACGTGTGGGAAACCCACAGCGTAGTCTCGAAGTATTAACGTAATTTGGCGATACAATAAAAGTAGGCAATAAGAAACTTATTACAAGAAAAATGTGATAGTAAATAAACGATAGTATAGATAGGATATTAAATATGGCCGTCTTTAAAAAAAACATGCTATTGTTTATGGTATCAAAACAGATGGCATAATGAATTAAGAAATGCATTTATGTAACAATATTCAAAGAAGATACAATAAAAAAATTAATGAATTGGCTGATCTTATAACAATAATTTTGGAATAAATGGGCTAAATACTTAATGAATGTAAGTAAAATTAAATTAAAGCATTTAAAATTGAGTAGACAGTATCTCAGAACTGAACTAAATGAATAAACAGGGGCCCTTAAAATGGACGCTTTGGCAGAATCATAATATGATCTGCGTACAATTCATATCCCGCAATTCATCTGTTTGACAGTTTTGTATGGAGTTTCGTAAAATGGTCCACAAATCATGATTTCTGTATCGAAGTCTAATGTCAAATAGCAGCTGTCAAACACGTGTCCAACAGATGAAGTGCTGGATGTATGAATTGTACGCAGATCATATTAGGATTCTGCTAAAGCTTCCATATTAGGCCCCCTGTTTATTCATTTAGTTCAAAGTTTATAAAATAATGACTGCAGAAAAAAATAAACCGAAATCCAACGCTAAAAGCAGCATACCTACATATTTGTGCAAAATAGGTCTGTGGTCATCGCGCCACACACATCATATTATTTGATATTACGTAAACAAACAATTTATTATTCGATAATAAATGCCAGTAATTTTACTAAACTGATTCACAATTTTATTTTAATTTCATAAAAAAAAATTACAACTTTTTCATTACACCCTTTTTTAATCTGCCCCTCTCATTTGGGGGTTACTTTAGCACAAACTTTAGATCATATTCTCTTTTTTATATCCTGCTAAGTATATATTATTATTTTTATTCCTTAACCAACTGCATTTATAACTGCCAATAAAATATCTTGTGTAAACTGTAACAGTATAGACATTCCTATGACAAAAAAAACACGAGATTATGTAGGTACGTATTATCTATGTTTATCACAAATATATAAATATGTTTAGATAGACAGTCAAAGCTGTGAACTCGTCGAAAAAAATTGCGTCCAACTGTTGGCCGCAAAATGTACGCCCACAAGAATAACACAATGACGCGACTGTAAGACGTAGCTGTCACACACAGGGCTTGGAAACCGGTTAATTTTCTATGTCCTTAACCTTAACCGTTATTATAAAGGTTTTCGAACATATTTCGTTAATTATTTAATATTTTGTTACAAAATCAAAGCAATCTTTGAAGCTTATATCAAATTAAACAAAAATAATTTGTATCTTTGGAATTAAAAATTAACGGGTTTCAAGCCCGGGCCCCTAAAATGGACGCTATGGCAGAATCTTAATATGATCTGCGTAATAATTATGATTCTGCCAAAGCTTCCATTTTAGGCCCCCTGGTCACGCACACCAGCATACAAAGTTGGCCTGTTTGTTTTAGTTCTTTCGCAGCGCGACACTATCTAGACATATAAATAATTTAATCAAAGGTTTATCATTACCACTCCACCAACTTATCTAACCAACTGTCAGCTCTGAAAAACTGACAGTTTTTTAAGGCTGACAGTTGGTTAGTTTCACTGGTGCAACCATTGAGTAGGTGGCGTATTTGAAAATGATAAGAGTAATTATCTGAACTGGGAGTGAACTGATTACTCAGAGTCAGACATAAATGGTCACAAACTAGTGTTTGCAAAATAAACTTTTTAAATGTAATGAATTGATTTTTATTTACCTACTTTCGAAGAAACTGTGTCGAGATCGTCTAATTTAAAATTGCACGTATAGGTAAAATAATCTTGTGTGTTTTGCCGGCAACATTTTGTGATATTTGTCAATAAATAACACTTAAACAGTAAAAATGTATTTTATTTGATTTCCTTTAAAAACAGGTGGAGGCAGGGAGACGGTTTTCAAAATAATAATACAAAAACATTCAGGAAAAATTGAATTTTATTTTGCATTGTAATTGCATTGCGTTATGCTTACACTTACATACATAATTAATTATTTACAGCTAATATTGTAAAAAAAAAACAACGAAATAATGATAACAGCGAATAAATTCTTAGCAACTAAATCAAGCGCAGCATTGCATCTTATACAAGCTTTTAAACGTACTTCTACCACGGCTAGAACATAAATAATTAAACAGTGAATCATTTGATTCGGTAACGTCCGAGACAAAGACAAATCGGAACGTGTGCGTGTGTGTGTTATGTGCTGACGCTACTCGTCTTCACGCACACATTCACAGCGTGTTTACTTGGTTATCGTAAAGCGCGCGTCACTACGTGAGATAAATACTATATTGTGTTGTTGTTATTGTTTACCTTCGCGCAAGTGCAAGCAATAAGTTGACAAAGTTAATAAAAGAAGATGTTCATCTATTCTATTCTATTTTTATTACCGGCAATTATGCCGATGTCGAGAATTCCGCCAATACCCTATGTGATATGGAGAAACGTGTGAGGGGTAAAATTACGGCAGACGAAAAAATATATGACCTGTCTGGGTTCGAACCACATCAGCAAATTGATTGAATGGGTTGGGAGTAGGATTTAGGTTAGATGGGGGAAGCCAGACAAAGGAGTAATATGGGATATCGGGAGGATCAGGAGGTTATTTTTATCCATATTCATCATGGATAATAATGACTAGGTACTGTCAGGTTAAAATACACAAAACAAGCCTGCTAAGAAATGGTGGTGGAAACACACAATAACAAGTCACAATAGACACAATATCACAAAAATAACAAGTGAAATCCAAAACACACGACAGTGTGCAGTGACGAGAATCCGAAACGTTCATCATAAAAACAAAATTTATTGGTCAATGGCTACCTACCAGGTATAACATTCAACAATTTCTTAAATTACTTTCTACTACAATTACATACTTAACCGTCGAAGAAAAAAATATACTTTGTACGAAATTTGTAATATAGCATATAAATTATACAATAGTTTTAGCAAGTCTGAACAACATCTAACAATACACCGACTATTTCTGTAAATCGAATATACAACTATGAAATACCTTACTCTTCTGTTATTATTTTACCGTAAGTTCGTAAGCCAAAAATAAATATGCAGTATTATTTAAAAATATAATCCATAGTTCGTTAACACTATTTTTGGCCAAGATAGTTTACTGTACATCTTTAAAGTTCACCAAGCAACGAGGCGAGGCGTCGTTTCCGCATTTGTGAGCAACGGACCCAGTAGTCAAAATAGGACTTGACCACTTTTTTGTCACGTGGCTATAATGGCAGCACATCCCTCATAGCTTCAACTGGGGTGACCAGCTTCGTGGAACCGATTAGAACGGTGTTGTCGATACCGCTAGTGATCACGCTCCGATGCAAGCGTTTGCATTCCTCCGCCGTGATGCCGCCGACAACGAAGATGATTATAGTGGAGTTGTCTAGCGGATGTTTTGAATTTCGTGTCTTCTTGCTTGTTAATATGCTGTAAAAGAAACAATGAATATCGTCGTATAGTTTACTGGGCGTACATAAAAATAAATATCATTTGAAATTTTCTCTTATGAAATTGTTGATTCTACTCACCAATAGATGGCGCTTGCTAAAATAATGAATTTACTCGCCGCTAGATGGCGTTATACTAAAAGTTTGGCTTTATAGATTGTTTAAAATAATTTATTATCTTTCTTACTTGAGTCCGCTTCGCAGCAGATCCTTGATGCTATCGTTCCTGTGTTTGAGATCGGTCATGTCAGGGCGCTCGGTGTCAACCAGATCGTCCACCAACTGCTGGAGAACGCCACGGTACTCGTGTCCGACTCCCGTCTCGCATGGCTTCAATACGGAGTTGTATCTGCACAAATAAAATAGGATTTAATAAGAAATTGGCACGTTGAAAATGTATAGTGAGCATTCATTGTTCGAAAAAACTGAAAAAATTGGGTGACTGATACATACTACAGAATTGTCAATATTATTGCAATAATTACGCTGCTTAGCTTGTCAATAAATAAAAATATTATTATTGTTTTGTAAATAATAGCCAAAAGGGACTCATAATTGTAGTTTTCGATATTTAGGGCCAGTTATACAACTTTCAGTTAGCCAATTTCCGCCAGATAAATTAAACAGTATCTGCCTTATTACAAAACAAGATTTATATTTTCACATGACTTAAACCATGGAGCCAGTTTTTGTAATAAGAACGTAACACTGATTGAAATACCGTTCTATATACAAAACTGAAATCTTAGTTCGGTACTAAGTTGTCAGTTTTGTGTTTAGGAACTTTACCATAGTCGGAATAAAGTTCGAAATTCAATAATGGCTACATATTTTAAACCTGGGTCTGAAGATAAACCTTGTTTTGTATATCTGTCTAATTTATTTAGGCAGCGGCGTAATTATAGTAAACCCAGATTTCGCCAGTTATATTTAAGTCCCATTTAATAGGGGGCGAACCTATTGCCATCAACCGGGCACAAATCGAGACTCCGGGCTACTACTGAGAAATCTCTGATGGAAAAACTCAATAACACTTTTGCCCGACCTGGGAATCGAACCCAGGACCTCGTGCTTAGCAATAGCGCTCACGACCACTAGACCAACGAAGTAGTCAAGTGTGTGAAATAATCTGTCGGATAATTTAAAGGGAACAGCGGGCCGAGCAAGACGTTTGTGACAAGACATGATAAATTATGTCATGTCAATTTGTACTAGCATTTTATGACAAAACAGTTTTATCGTTCAAACTGTGTGACTCAAGTCATGTCACAGTAGGCCGTGCTCGCCCTGCAGCATAGCTATTCACAACCATTCGACGATTCGCTTCCGTCCCGAATCGAACGTCAATCAATGGTATCGAAGGGAGTCTTCTCAACACTGTTGACATATAAAAATAACCGGCCTAGTGCGTGTCGGACTACGCACAATGACGGGTTCCGTAATTGGGATGAATTTATTCCAAAAACAAAACTAACATTTTAGTTGAAAAACATGTTTTCCCCTATACGTCACGGTCACTTCTCACTCCAACTGAAAATGTAAGTTTGTAATTGCAAAAAAAAATTTTTTTAAGTGATAAAACTAATAATTATAGATGTTCGGACTTTCTGCTTTACTTGTGCTGTGAGACCTTGCTTCTTGCCAAATTTCATGATTCAAGGTCAACAGGAAGTACCTTATAGGTTTTCATTTGTTTGCGAGTATCAAAATATGTCCCATAAATCGCCATATTTTTTTATTGCGTTGACTTAGAAGCTTGATTTTTTTAGAGCTTCAAGGGACCATAGACCTACGTATTTAATATTAATTTCAACATGATACCTCCACAAGTTCCTGAGGAAAAGAGTCTTGACAGACTGACAGACGGACAGACGGACAACGAAGTGATCTTAGAAGTGTTCCGTTTTTCTTTTTGTAGGTACGGAACCCTAAAAACCCGAAAGTGTTGTCTGTTTAAATCAAATAGTCGACCGCTATCCTACCGACAGCTGTTTGCTCTGGGGCAAGCCAAACCAGGCAATCGCAATGTCTCATTTTCGACACGATAGCCTATTGATTGGCTGTAAATAGCTATGCTGATCCAGAAATTGGTGAAGCAGGCCAATTTATTTATTTATTTTATTTATAGTTAATCAAAACGGTACAACACCAATTATATTAATTAACATAGAAGCACAAAAAATATTAATATTAACATATTTTGTATAAATGTGTCAATTTAATTTTGCATTATTAAAACTAACATGGAACAGTAGACTCCCTTGCATACTTTCTCTCACAGAACACCAGATATATACGCATAATTTTTCTCCATTCATCCGCAAACACATCACATTCAGTGTTGGCAGCCAGAAGGGCGTTGAGCATCTTCAAAGTACGACACACTGGGGATTCAGCTCTGGCGATAGTTTAGCCAATATTTACATAAGAATCAAACACACTCATCATATTCAGCCTATAATGTTCCGACTGCTGGGACACAGGCCTCTTATCTACGAGATGGAGTGGGCTGCAATCCACCACGCGGACCCAGTGTAAGTTGGTAGATGTCACAAGTCTTCGTTTTTTCGTAAAGAAAAATGGCGGTTTATTTAAAAAAGCTTCAGAACAAAGCTATCGATCCATATGACCAACATATCGACACGAATTATACCTAAGACGTTCTAAAACCGCCCTTATGCACTAGAGCATACTTTGCATGGCTCCAAAAGTTTTTAATAAGCTACCAAATGACATAAAATATTTAAAACTTAACACATTTTAAACGTAAACTAAATATTTTTTTAATAGACAAATGCTACTATACCATTGACGAATTCCTAGTTGACAAAACTTCATGTGACTGACCATTCTATGTATTTATTAATGTAATACCCTTAGACATTATGTCTGTTAATTTATTGCAATGTATTATAAATATCTTGTATTTTAATGTCTATAGATATTAATTACTTCATAATGTTTAATTTCTAATATTGTAATTTAACAATGCATGCCTGATAGGGTAGATTTTTGAGGTACTATAAAGTATTTTTAAGACCATATTATATTACCAATAATCGCATTAATAAAAACTTTGACCTTGACTTCGTGTGGTGCCGGACGTAAAGAATAGCATCATTCCATTTCTTCCCGTGGGTGTCGTAAAATGCGACTAAGGGACTTACTAGAGAATGGGCAGCAGCGTTCTCTATGCATTTTAACACCATACTGCGATCGCCAACCCACCCTACAAAAGGGGCGATTATGGCAACCCCCCCCTTTTTGGGGGAGGCCTATGTCCAGCAGTGGACATCTTTCGGCTGGAATGATGATGATGACAAGTCTTCGAATTTTTGTTTTTTTTTTTTCGGACATGCCGGTTTTCCTTTACCGTTTTGAGAGCTGTGGTGATGAAATTATTTAAACTAAGTAAAGCACCTGGTTGGATTAGAATCCACGAACTACAACTCGGGGCTAATATCACTGGGCCACCCCCTTTTTTTTTTGGGTGGGAAATTATCAAATAACTTCTCCCGTCTTTTACTGACTAAAACCCACCCGTATTCCTTCATTTGCCTGTGTGCCAGGGCCAGGATATCCCTTTCGGACAAACTCGCAACCCTGGCCACTGGGCCACTAGGCCACCCCTGTCTACTTATCAAAGAAAACACACTCACTTATGCAACACCCTCCTCATCTGAGCGATATCCTTCAACTGCGCCATCACCCTCTTAGACGCCGCATCACATTCCTCCGGTGTGACCATGACTCCCGTCTCCACTTTTTTACGGTACAGACTCTTATGGTCTTCGAATATGGCAACACTGAGCGTTTCAGTGAGACTGTCCTCGTGTTGTTTGGAGAAGGATACTTCTGTGCCTATAAGGGAGTAGACGTGGATAAGCAGGGCTAGTAGACTTTCGAGGGGCAGGTTTCTGTCCTTACGAGTTTTTATTAAGTGGCTGATCTGCAAGAAAAAATAGATTACGAATTAGTTTTTTTTTATTAGAGTAACTAAAAATAAAAATAAATACTTAAACTAAGATTTAACAAACATGTAAGCCACACCATTGTACACAATTTAACTAAAGGTTAAAGAACTGCTAAAGACAAGTGATAAAAAAGAAAAATAAAACAATAGCCGCTGCCACAATATTGCTGTGTTACTTAGCTTAGCTTAATTTAACTTAAAATACTCGCTAAACAAAATATCCAGAGCCATTTTCTTAAATGATTGCTTATATAGACAAAATATATCCAGTTCAATAAAACTAAACATCAATCTATCTACCAAGACTAAAGGTTAAAGAACAGCTAAAACAAGTGATAAAAAAGAAAAATAAAACAATAGTCGCTGCCACAATATTGCTGTATTGCTTAGCTTAATTTAACTTAAAATACTTGCTAAACAAAATATCCAAACCCATTTTCTTAAATGATTGCTTAGATAGACAAAATATATCCAGTTCAATAAAACTAAACATCAATCAATCTACCAAGACTAAAGGTTAAAGAACAGCTAAAGACAAGTGATAAAAAAGAAAAATAAAACAATAGTCGCTGCCACAATATTGCTGTGTTGCTTAGCTTAATTTAACTTAAAATACTTACTAAAGAAAATATCCAGACCCCTTTTCTTAAATGATTGCTTAGATAGACAAAATATATCCAGTTCAATAAAACTAAACATCAATCAATCTACCAAGACTAAAGGTTTAGAACTGCTTAAGACAAGTGATAAAAAAGAAAAATAAAACAATAGTCGCTGCCACAATATTGCTGTGTTGCTTAGCTTAATTTAACTTAAAATACTTGCTAAACAAAATATCCAGACCCATTATCTTAAATGATTGCTTAGATAGACAAAATATATCCAGTTCAATAAAATTAAACATCAATCAATCTACCAAGACTAAAGGTTAAAGAACTGCTAAAGACAAGTGATAAAAAAGAAAAATAAAACAATAGTCGCTGCCACAATATTGCTGTGTTGCTTAGCTTAATTTAACTTAAAATACTTGCTAAACAAAATATCCAGACCCATTATCTTAAATGATTGCTTAGATAGACAAAATATATCCAGTTCAATAAAATTAAACATCAATCAATCTACCAAGACTAAAGGTTAAAGAACTGCTAAAGACAAGTGATAAAAAAGAAAAATAAAACAATAGTCGCTGCCACAATATTGCTGTGTTGCTTAGCTTAATTTAACTTAAAATACTTGCTAAAAAAATATCCAGAGCCATTTTCTTAAATGATTGCTTAGATAGACAAAATATATCCAGTTCAATAAAACTAAACATCAATCAATCTACCAAGACTAAAGGTTAAAGAACTGCTAAAGACAAGTGATAAAAACGAAAAATAAAACAATAGTCGCTGCCACAATATTGCTGTGTTACTTAGCTTAGCTTAATTTAACTTAAAATACTCGCTAAACAAAATATCCAGAGCCATTTTCTTAAATGATTGCTTAGATAGACAAAATATATCCAGTTCAATAAAATTAAACATCAATCAATCTACCAAGCGTTTTCCCTACTATGTTAGGGTCGGCTTCAAGTCTAACCGGATGCAGCTGAATACCAGTATTTTACATGGAGCGACTACCTATCTGACCTCCACAACCCAGTAACTGGGTAATACGATACCCCTTGGTAAGACTGGTTGTCAGACTTTCGGGCTTCTGACGACCCATAACCAGGGATCATTTTGGTTCCCCATTGAAAGGGTTTTCGATAGGGTTTTTCTAAGCGGTTAAACAAAAACCCATACGATATAGGTAACCCTTATGAACGGCTTAAATTAAACTTTGGTAACCCGTTGAAAGGGTTATCGATAAAAACCCATACGATGTGGGTAACCCTTTTGAACGGCTTAGTTTAAGTCATTCAAAATTACCCACAGCGTATGGGTTTTTGATTAACTGCTTAGAAAAACCCTATCGAAAACCCTTCCCATTGAAAGGGTTTTCGATAGGGTTTTTCTAAAATGGTCCCTGGGTAGAATAGAGATAGAATTGGTCATGCTACGCGTGCTGGGGGGATATGGAGTAACACAATATTATGATTTTTTTCATTTTACTGGGTTTCAAGTAGGTATACTCGTAGAACCCATTGAATGGGTTATCATGTAACCCTTTCACTGGCTTTCTAGTATAAAACCCTTTCAATGGGTTACATCATGATAAAGGTAACCCATTGAATGGGTTACCTCTTCGAAAGGCTTAACCCTTAACCGGGGTTGTATGGTCCCTGCCCGTAACGACTGTCAAAGATCTACAAATGACAGCCGGGACCAACTGCTTAACGTACTTTCCGAGGCACGGAGTTGTCTCGGTATGTAAAGATGGTGACCTATCTACGGACCAATGCGTAGCTTAAACTGATCGATCGACCCGTACGGCTGTTTGCGGCTGTTATTTAGCCACAAGGTCCTCATCATACATAAATAGGCCCATATTGGCAATACCCAAAGCTGTAAGCCATATTTTGTTAAATTAAAACTCCTAACTTTACCTTCAATAGATATATATGACCTTTGCACATTTGTATTTAAAAATAGCAACATTTTTCCAAAAACAAAAGATATCCATAACTTAAACACACGCCATAAAAATAGATTACATCTTCCACCCTCTCGGATCGAAATGCATTACCATAGCCCATATTACATGGCAGTAAAAATTTTCAACAAATTACCGGAACAAAAAAAAGGAGAAACCAAATTCAATATATTTAACAGAAAATTAAAAGAATATCTGACACAAAAATGCTTTTACTTGGCCGCAGAATACCTAGAACAAACTATTTAATACAATATGATAGCTAGATAAATAATTATATATTACTAGCTGCGCCCCGCGGTTTCACCCGCGTAAGTCTCGATCCCGTGGGAAAACCATCCTTAACACTTAGGGGTATAAAAAATAGATAGTAGCCGATTCTCAGACCTACTGAATATACCTATAAAATTTCATAAAAATCGGTCAAGCCGCTTCGGAGGAGTATGGTAACTAACATTGTGACACGAGAATTTTATATAAGATAATATAGTCATACAAAAAGCACACTTATATACTCTTATTATCATTATGTTAAAATTATTATTATGTTGCCGTGCCCTAACCGGGTTTCATGTTGGAACTTACTTAAATTGTAACAACTAAATGTACACATGAATGCAATAAAGAATTTGAATTAGGTTACCTGATGCAACACACTAGTAGAGTCCCGACTGGCAGCAAGGTTCTGTAGCACCTGCTTCTCCAAACTCATGAGCAGTTCCTGCTGGGCTCGCTTCGGAGACTTCAATGTTTGTACCACTGCTAACGCTTGCTGTAACACGCCCAGATGTTTGCCGATTATGTCATAATTACCTGTAAAGCATCAATATTGATTGTTTTACCATTGTGAATTACTTATAATAATTTACTTTGTACTGTCTATTGTCAATGTTTAATTTATTAGTTAGCAGCTTCTCGAAAATTACACCAATACTGTTTATTCGGTAACAAACGATTATTTTTAGCGCAAAGCAAAAAAGATGTTTCCTTTAGAATGTATACCTTACTAAAGTAACCGTCATGAGAAGCTATAAATACATAAAATTGCAAATTATACAACTATCAACTTTAAACTCAAGATATCTAAGTTGATTTATGAATGAAGAAATTATCGCTAAACGTCATAAAATAATTTTAGTTGCAATGGAAACTGAACCATACGCAATTTCAGTTAAAGTTTTAAATCCCAAAGTATGAAATTTATCTCGTCTCATGGCGTTGACTTTAGGTAAGTTTAAATGAGTAAATAACAGTATGTCGGCAAATTATTAAATTTACTTTATCTATAGCAGTATCAGCAGTTGATACAAAATAATAATTATTAAGCTAAAAATATATACAATATAAATAACGCACAACCTTGGGTACTCATCATTATGAACAACTTTCATAATGGAAAAAACCTGAAATCGCGAAAAAAAATCTGCTGTTCCCTACATTTTGACGAGTTATGAGAACGTTTCGCGATTTCAGGTTTGGTCCCATAGTAAAAGTTTTCATAATGATGAGTACAATGACCCCTTATGAGGTTAGGCGATATTTAAGTTACACTTTGTAATGTCTAGGGCCTCTTTGGCAGCCAATAATCAAACCAGCATATAATCAGACAGCCTCACAAACAGCAACATTATACATTTTCTGTGGCTCATACACATTTTTTTTAGCATAACACAAACTATATTGTCCAAGTCAATTTACCTTTCGCATTTACAATAATGGTCTCATCAACGCTTTGTGGCATGACCTTCAAAAAAGTCTTAGGACTGGGCGACTTTTGCACGTCGATCTTGGACAGTTTTTTGTAGAGATCGAACATGACCTCCTAGTTTGACATGCTATGAAAACACTACAGCTTATATCTATTTACCTTTAGCAGCCGTAACGATCTTCTTAACACTTTGCGGTGTGACCTTCAACAGTGTCTTAGAACTGGGCGACTTTTGCACGTCGATCTTGGACAGTTTGTTGTTAAGGTCGAACATGACCTCCTTATGCGACTTGTTGATCATGTGCTCGTACACCATTACTTACATCTATTTAACTTTAGAAGCCGTAACGATCACATCAACGCTTTGTGGCATGACCTGCAACAGAGTCTTAGGACTGGGCGACTTCTGTACGTTGATCTTGGGCGGTTTGTTGTTAAGGTCGAACATGACCTCCATATGCGACTTGTTGATCATGTGCTCGTACACTATAACTTACATCTATTTACCTTTAGAAGCCGTAAAAATCTTTTCAACGTTTTGTGACATGACCTGCAACAGAGTCTTAGGGCTGGGCGACTTTTGCACGTCGATCTTGGACAGTTGGTTGTAGAGGTCGAACATGACCTCTTTGTGCGACTTGTTGATAATATGCTCGTGCACTATAACTTTCATCTATTTACCTTTAGAAGCATTGACGATCTTCTCAACACTCTGTGGTGTGACCTTCAACAGAGTCTTAGGACTGGGCGATTTCTGCACGTCGATCTTTGAGAGTTTGTTGTAGAGGTCGAACATGACCTCTTTGTGCGACTTGTTGATCATGTGCTCGTATGTTTGCACGCACGCGTCGTCGTTCGCGTGGTATAGGCAGCCTGGGCTTAGCTGCACGTCTTCTGGGTGGTTTATACTGGAAGTTAAAGTTTGGGAAGTAGAATTAGTAACGTGAATAATGCGATAAATGTTCAACAAACAATTTTTAAATTATACATGATTTTTACTTCTTTACGTAGGTTTGTACAAACACTTTTATACGTAAATCATTTTTAATAACTAGATGAGGTCGACGTTTCTTATCTGACTACTCTGAGAAAAAAAAGTCTTGGTCAGATCATGTGAAGACCATGTAGATTGGTGCCTGAAATGGTCTTTCGAGGAAAGAACCATACAGATTTGAGTGGACCTGTCCAGTCAGTGCACGCATTTGTCTGCTGTCTGCACAACTCAGAACTTAAGGAGCTCAACGATTCGACGAACAAGAGCTGAAAGAACTATGCACTAAAGTGATTGGCAAAGCACAGCAAAAAAGTCAGCTGCAAAGTATCGATTGGCACGCGTCTATGCATGAATAAAAACTACTCAATTTAAAAATATCCAAATAATTTTGGCGAAAAGTGCTGTTGCCAAAACGCTCGCTATTCATCATGCAAACACAAAATTAAATGTCCTACAACAAACGCCCCAGCAACACGTCTATTTTGTACAATGTACAAAAGGAGCAAGTATGCAAGGACGAATCTGCCCAACAATAAGCTGTTACGTAGTTTCTATTTACAAAGGTATATTAACTCGTTCAGGACCACTGAATACCCATTAAAGGCGTCATAACAATAAAATGTTCTATTGTATTTCGTTCCGTGTCTTTGAGCTGTTAAAGCTGTAATCAGTGTCGTAGCTAGGTAACCAAAGGCCCTAGGGCAAAAAATAAACTAGGGCCCCAACTAAACTATTTAAAAATCGTTTGTTCCGTATTCGTCGTTTTCCGAATTCGACGTACTTACTCCGAATTTGTCATAATCCAGATTCGTCGTAATAGTCGACTCCATAAAAAAATTAAAAACCAAATAATAATTGTAACTTATTTTAATGAACAATTAAAGTAGAACATTATTAAAGTCGCGTTCCTGGAATCTGGTTTATTTATATTCCGAATGTGGGAGAAATTTTCACTAGAACAATTTATAGTTTGTAAGTCAGAGTCCGTGGGGCCCCCTTGAGCTTGGGGGCCCCGGCGCACTGCCCCGTCTAGCCCTTCAGCAGCAACGCCACTGAATACATAACACGCTGCTAATTAAGATGTAATATTATGCTATAATGTTCATGTGTAAGTGGCTTCTATAGTTTCTGCTCCCATGGCAAGAAGGCATGAGTTTATGTATGAATGTTCGTCTATCAAGTCAATAAGAAGGTCTCAATCAAAATTAATACTTACACATTAGCCTCACATAGCGACGATACATCGACAGAGACTTCATTGGAATGTCCTGGAAATCGAGGCAGTGCTGACATGATCTTATCTAGTACTGATTCTGTGGAGTAGCTGGTCACGCCGCACAAGTCTAGGGTGCGGTCTACGATGATTAGTGACGCAGGGTGTAGGCAGTTCTGGAAAATAAAAGATAACTCTTATAAGCATTGATATATTATAAAAGGAGGAAGATATGTTACGCGGTAACATCGAAATCAGTAAACCTGGGCTCGGCGCACGACTACAAGCACCACGTTAGTGAAATCGCGTTAGCTGCCGAATGTTGGCCGAATGTTTACGTAACCTTACGCAACCTAGCTCTAGTACTCGTCGCCAATAAGTCTCATAGTGTATTATCTATGATAAGTCTCACAACTCGTGCATCATGAGCGTATCGTGTCTCTCACGCATGTTTGTAATATCTATCTCGCTCTCACAAACATGGCGAAGCAAACATTAAATATTATTATAACTTTCAACAAATTACCCGGTTTGGCTGTACTTACGAGTGGTAAGTAATTCCGTGTCTTATTTTTCTTCCTTGTATTATTAAAACACTGTTTAGCTGCACAAGAAGTCATTATGATGCATATTTATCACAAAAAAAAACTGTAATTATGGAGCTGTTTGATCAACGATATCCCGTGCGCGACTGATTGCCAACTACGGGCCATCACTGAGTTTGATAGGACCAGGCGCTGTTACTAAGTCCCGTATCTACCGCTTTTAATACATCAATGCTTATAAGACTTTTATTTGCGGGAAATATTTGCATGGTCGGAGGCTACAAGTCTCGGGTCATTGATTTCCTTGAAAGCAAGCTTAAGGTGAAAAAAGGAAGGAAATAATGAAGAGAAGAAGGTGGATCCGCAGCTGTAGCCCGCGAAACTCAAATTTTATTACGTTTTTTGCAATTTGCAGGTCAGTGTCAGGTTGTATCTTGATCAAAATATGATTCGCGACTATAAAATATATGTATTTACAGAATTATAATCATTAAAATCATTAATACGAGTACATCTCTCTAAGTTAGAGTAATGTTCCCCGATGTTATGACTTCATGAAACAGTCATTCAATGGAACAAATTTTCTTTTTTGCTATTTGCATGTCTGAGTCTAGTTGTATGTAGATCAAACTATGATTCGCGACAGTAACAAATACGTATTTACAGAATGATAATCATTAGAATCATCAATACAACTGTTTCATCAAAAAATCATCAACATAGTAAACAATGGACAACTTGACATTATAAATGTGATGTGTGTGTGTAGGGTTTAGGTCCAGTATAACTTTGCTTATGAGCAAAACTTAGTAAACAGAAAATCCACAATATATTCAATGTTTTTTTTTTTTGTAATAGCTTCTTTAGCAAAAACTTACCCTCCGCCTTGAGATACAAACAGGTGAATTCTCCAAAATGCCAGCTAACAATGAGCCATAAGTGCCAATATAGAAGATATCCTCCTTCAAATTCATGGAATCTAGCATATTGTTTAGTCCACTGGCCAGTCTTCGTGCTTGAGATCGCTCATCACTGGACAAGGTATGCAGGTCTATGGACGGTGTGTATGGTATTAACTTGTTGTAAAACAGTGGGTATATGTCGTGGTACGGAGGAGTGACGAACACCACATTTGTTAGAGCTATGGTGAAGATCGGTATGTGCACTACTTCCACTGCACTTTGCTGAAATAGACAATGTTTATGGTTTGTAAATAGTATGTTGTTGTATACATGTAATTTTAAGGGAAAAAGACAGAATTATAAAACATTAACCCCCTTATTACAAAACAAGGTTTATCTTCAGACTCAGGTTTAAAACATGGAGCCATTATTGAATTTAGAACTTTATTCCGACTATGGTAAAGTTCCTAAACACAAAACTGACAACTTAGTACCGAACTAAGTTTTCAGTTTTGTATAAAGAACGGTATTTCAATCACTGTTACGTTCTTATTACAAAAACTAGCTCCATGGTTTAAGCCATGTCAAAATATAAATCTTGTTTTGTAATAAGGCGATTTAAGTATAAAATATATTGTATCATTAGAGCTGTTTTCATAAAATTTAGTAAATTGATTTTATACCGTTTTCCCAATCCATCCAATCAGCATCATCTCAAGCTGCTTTGTTGCCTCTATCGGTCCACGTCCAGAAGCAATGACATCACTCACATCTCTCCCGTCATTCACTTCTAAGTACACCACATCCAGGCTCACACATGATATGAGAATGCAATGCGTTAAATCACTGTGACGAATTATCTCAGATATTGTTTGCAGCTGCGTATTCGTGGTTTGTGTTATAAACACTGCTTTTTTCTGGTCTTTCTTGCAAACCTGAAGAGTAACAAACATGGTTTTCTTAGAATCTTGGCAAACAATAGAGGTGCAATGTGGTGTATGACTTGATTTCTAAATATTTTTGAAAGGAATAAAATGCATAAAACAGTTAAACTTTCCAATTGGATACTTCTTTGGAAAAAATAACGAGGATGTTAGCGAAAAATTCTGCTATCTATTCAACATAATATTTACCTCAAATGGAGATAAACTCTTTACAGCGACCGCTCCCCCGGACAGCAGGTTGAACAGACCACCGTCCCAATGCAGGCACTCCGCACTAGCGTCGTCAAGAAACACCACAGCACCGATTATTCTGTTATACACCTCCGACCACCATGCCTTGCCAAATTCTTTTACCGAAGCGCTAGACATATTGGAATTTGATAAGATGGATTTAATTTATCTCATGTTTTGAATTTTGTGTAAGAAGTCTCAGGAAAGTCAAATTTAACAATTTATTTACACATTACTGATGACATGTTGCGTACTTGCCAATCGATTTTGCAACTTTCTGACAATGTCAGTTTGACAGTTTGAATCTGACAGAAGTCGTTCAGAAATGCATCGGAGTCAGCTTAGTGAAAAAAAAATTCAAAGCATTGTCGGTAAAAATGCGTGGAGCAATTTTTGGTAGAGGAAACGATATTTTTTTTTTGGGTGAGAAAATAATAAAATAACTTCTCCCGCTCTGGGCGGGGCGGAGCGGGGGCGTGTCAGACTTTTACTGACTAAAACCCACCCGTGTTCCTTCAGATGCCAGTGTGCCAGGGCCACGACATCCCTTTCAAACTCGCAACCCTGGCAGGCATTGGCCCTATCGGACCCCGTCAATTGGTGCTAATGCTGACATAACTTTGGGGTACGCGTGGAACAACGCGCCCTCGACCCGGGCAGTCCTTATAACGCAAGCCAGTTGAATTGAACTACTGCTGTTTCGCTGCTCGGCGTGAAACTCGATTTACAGCCCACAGTGCGGCGCCGTCGTCCAGTGGTTTGCTCACACGATTATTTTACGGTGCGGCTAGCGCGCCGTACCTTAAAGGGCCTTAATCTAATTGATTAACTAAATAAAAACCCAGGGTACATTTTCATGCATTTTATTTCCTTATCACAATACAATATAATTTGTAATCTAGACATGTTTTGCAGCATCGCACTAACATTTTAATAATTATTCTTCATAGCCGCTAGGGAGAGCGTTGACATGGGGGTTGTGGAAGAGGGACTTCTGGCCATCGCCCCACGGAAAACGCTGAAAAAAAAATCTTTATGAAGGTTCCAGTAGAAAGTTAATCTTTGAACGATAGTGATTATTAAACTTTTCTAAGATGGCTTACATTGTTTAATTCATTATTTAGAATTAACAAACCATTTCTCTGTTTTTCAGATCTCATTATGTTTCATTGTAATTGTTCTATTGTCATCTCTGCTTTGCAAACAGTGTGCGTTAAGTTCCAACAAACAAAATATAGTGTATACAATATTATATGCACATAAAAACCTTTGAGATCAATCAATAAAATTAAGTTTAATTAAATAAATATCAGTGACTGTACCTTGGTGCGAATGCGCAGGAAATCGTAGGGTACGAATTCGGGATGTCCTTCATGGGCATGCTCCTGGTGGGCCAAATAGGCATTGATCATGCCAAGACCAATTGCCGGGAATGCAACGATGAAAGTCATCTTCTTCCATAGTTTGTGGCCACCTGGGAACATTATGTGAATAGATTTTTTTGGTTAAGCTTTTTTGAATTAATACATTGGGAAAATTTATGAAAATTAACATAAGAACAGAAAGATATTTAGGTTACTATTTAGAATTCTAACACCTGAATGAATAATGCTCACTGATTTTTACTAAAATAATTCATACTAATGTCATTGTAAGTTTTGTTGAAAATCAAGATTTGTGATAGTATTGAATACACTTTTATTAATAAAAGCTTGTTTTGTCAAAAGCAAAACTACATGGAGATTCTTAGATAACTAAGACAGTTCATTTAACAAAATGTATCTTGTGAGAAAATTATAAAACATAGAAGTCATTGAATAGGTTCGTAATAACAGGAAATTTGTACATAAATCAACACTGAAATATAGATTTTCAAGTTCGAAATGAACAGACTTACAGGAAATACGAACACGAAAATACTTTACTGATGTTGACCATAAGTAGATGTTACTACTGCCTAAGGATTTGGCATAGTTGATAAAATTAGGGCATTTTATAAAGTAAATGGACAGGTAGATAAGGCCCTTCTTTAGGTTATCTGATTACATAATTTTTTGTTTTCCGAAATGTGTCTCACCTCCATGGCCTCCAGCGGTAGCCGCGTGGGTAGAAGACCGCGCATTAGTCTTCAAGTACTGGATCGCAGCCCTCCTCAACAAGGTATTCATTTTGCTTGAAAATTTTATGACCAACAAACGAAAAACTGCAGCACTTGTCAAATTGTCAATTTATGAATGAATCTATAACTTTTTTAAACTTGACATAAACTAGAATGTTGCCATAATTATAAAAAATCAATAAATCGAGTGCTCTTGGTGTCTATGGTCTATAGGTTACAAAAATAAATTATAGAATTGCGATACCTCCCTTATTATTATTATACGTTGAGCGATACCTAAAGAGAGTTGCGTGGAAAAGTCGCAAGGGTTCACCAAATATGCTACATTTATCAAATTATTTTGGTTGACTGCTATATAGGTAATCCTACTATAGTAAAACGTAGTAGAATTTGGTTTTTACACACATACCAAGAGCTGTAAAGTCCATTTCACGAAAGAAGTCCTGCGGAAATAAGTGGAACTAATTATTATTATACGCTAAGTTAGCAACATTCCTAAAATAACCCATGCCTGCAGCGCCACGTCTGCGGGACTTCTTTCGTGAAATGGACATGTTAAACTAGAACGCATACACATCAATTCTTTACCTGAATATTTAAGTATTGTAAAATACTTTATGAAATAAATTCAGGAAGTAATGTCTACCCAAAGCATAAAAAACGATATTACTTTCAAACTACTTAAGATATTTTCAAGGTGTCTTTTATTTAGTGAATTTTAGTGCTATGACACATGGTGCGCCAAACGTGCACCTTCTGACATACAGAATGATGTATTTTTTTATTAGATCGAGCTCTCTGCCCGCTGGATCTGATCCTATTTCAAGTTGTGGTCTTAACTATCTTATTACACATACCAAGAGCTGCATTTAGTGCTAAGACACATGGTGCTCCAAACGTGCACTTTCTGATATGTAGGGTGATAAATAATATACAAAAAAAAAAACAATTCACCAGTTTTATTTATTTATTAAAACTCATATAGAAATATTATAATAACCACAACCTAAGATCATTAAATAATATTTTTTTTATCCTCGTCATCATCATCTTCGTTCGTCATCCATCATTATTCGATTCGGAAATGCCTATGTCCAACCTCTTCCATTCATTCGTCCACTGTGGGGCGAAGACGATATTGTGGTCAAAATAAAAATGTATGATGGGCCACCGTTTGCAACTTTACCTACTCATTTTCATGCTATATTTTTGTTCAAAATCTATGTATGCTGATTAAAATGTCTCAAAGAGTTAAGAACAGTCTCCTCAGACCGATTTCTGTAGCTACATTGGTTAAAGTACCTGCCCGGCTTACTGCCTTACAAATCCTTACTTTAAAAATCCACGCTGTATATGTTATGATATGATTGACTGCTTAAGTCTGCTTAGCGCCTTAAAGATATGGTGTGATTATAATCTTAAAATTAATGTAAGGTTAAATCAGTAACTTTAACTATCTGTCTTTAAAGTCCGTGGCAAGTGTTACTCCAACGTGCCACAAGTCACGATCTGTAATACTCCTCTAAATAAAATTACACCGCCTTATTACAAAACAAGATTTATATTTGACATGGCTTAAACCATGGAGCCAGTTTTTGTAATAAGAACGTAACAGTGATTGAAATACCGTTCTATATATAAAACTGAAAACTTAGTTCGGTACTAAGTTGACAGTTTTGTGTTCAGGAACTTTACCATAGTCGGAATAAAGTTCGAAATTCAATAATGGCTCCATGTTTTAAACCTGGGTCTGAAGATAAAATCTTGTAATAAGGGGGACACAGTTTAAGTACCTGTATGGTCACTGGATCACCGATGACTTTAATTGGTGATGACATAGACATTGAGAGGTGACGTAGAGCGTTGGCTGTCCGATGTAATCATGCTGATCCGCAGATTTGCACGGTGTAGCAAGCTGGGTAAAAATTACACTGTCTAGACTTCTAGAGCTTATTTCCAGTCATTCTACACTATTGCAGGTTGTGGGTTAGGTATACGCAAAGGTCATACAACGCCCTGCGTGTGCAATATGTATAATAATGTGTTCAGGATGCTGGCGGGGTGCCGCGTTTTTGTAGCGCTTCGGGGATGTTTGCTGAGGCGAGGATTGACGGCTTTCATGCCATCATCCGAAACCGGTGTGCTGCGATCCTTCGCAGAATGCGTGCCAGCTCCCACAGCATCCTAAGCACGTTGTCCGGTAGGTGGGATTGTCCGATGCTAGTTCACTGGATCGGACTTCATACGTCTACAAGTACGTACCTACTTACTACATAGATAGTGTGAGGTCGGACATCGGACTTAAGCATAGGATTATGATTAGGATACTAACATTAGATTTTTGTAATCTGTTTGTGAATGAAGCCAGTTCAAACAAGAAAAAACCGGCCAAGTGCGTGTCGGACCACGCACAATGAAGGGTTCCGTAGTTGGGATGAATTTATCCCAAGAACAAACTTAACATTGTAGTTGAAAAATATGATCCCCATACATTCCACCTGCAAATGTAAGTTTGTACGCACAATATTGAGTGATTTACCATGTTATTTTAAGACCACAGACTTCTTATAGGTTTCCCTGTAATCTTCATAGATTACAGGGAAACCTATAAGAACTCTACTCATGCAAGGCAACTCTACTCAATTACTCATGCAAAGAACTATTTTCCGTATTTTTATCAAAATTTTAGGGTCAGTAGTTTCGGAGATAAGGTCACAGAAGTTCATATGTGTACCAAATTTCAACTTAATCGGTCCAGTAGATTCGGAGCAAATCAGCTGTGACAGACAGACAGACAGACACACGAGTGATCCTATAAGGGTTCCTTTTTTCCTTTTGAGGTACGGAACCCTAAAAATAACATTCAGTTCCGATACAAAGAAATGAACAACTTTTACAAAAAAAAAAATTGCCTATAGATCCTGATTCATAAGAGGATCAAAAACCTTATTAGACCAACTTTTCTTTTTTTTGCTTTTTTTTTTTAAGTTTGTCCCACACTAGGAATTACTCCTGTGTCGTGGGTGCGTTTACAAACATACACAAACAGCCAGATCCGGAACAACTACGGTCATACAAATCAATCGTCAATCGCGTGACAACTGAGGTTTGAGTATTAGAAGAGACAGAAATCACAAAAAACTTTTCACATACATCTCGTGGAAAATGAGACTCCAACTTACCTTTTAGGGCTCCGTACCCCAAAAGGATAAAACGGAACCCATATAGGATTACTTAGTTGTCTGTCCGTCCGTACCTGTCTGTATGTCAAGATCCTTTTTCTCAGGAACGCGTGCAGGTATCAAGTTGAAACTTGAAATTAATATCATAAACGCAGGTCTACGGTCCCTTGGAGCTCTGAAAAATCAAGTTTCTAAGTTCTAAAGCGACAATAATGGACTCAAAATCAATATTGAAAATTTTGCCATGAACCACGAAACCATTCACCCATGAAAATTGCACCCATGACAAAAAAATTATGAAAACGAAACCCATAACGGAAAAGTTGCAAATGTTCGGTGGGTGTATCTTAAATATTGATTTTGACCCCATTATCGTTGTCACCGCCCCACAGAGGACGATAAATGGGAGAGGTTGGACATAGGCATTTCCGATTCTGAATTCAAAAGTGCCTGTAATTGGTTTATTTGAAATAAATGCTTTGAGTTTGAGGATGATAAAAATTGATTATTAAATGTTCTTAGGTTGTAGTTAATATAATATCTCTATGTGTACTTAAGAGTTAATAAATAAATAAAACTGGTGAATTGTTTTTTTTGTATATTATAAATCACCCACATACATATTAGAAGGTGCACGTTTGGCGCACCATATGTGTCTTAGCACTAAATGCACCTCTTGATATGTGTATTATGTCATGATAGTAAAGACCACAACTTGGAATATGATCAGATTCAGGAGGCAGACACGATTCAATAAAAAAATACATCACCCTATATAACAACTTGAGACAGGACCAGATTCAGGTGGCAGAGAGCTCGATTCTGTAAAATAATACAACCCCCTATATGTCAGAAGGTGCATGTTTGGCGCACTATGTGTCTTAGCACTAAATACAGCTCTTGGTATGTGTATTATGTCGTGATAGTAAAGACCACAACTTAAAATATGATCAGATTCAGGAGGCAGAGAGCACGATTCAATAAAAAAATACATACCCTATATAATATGTTAGAAAGTGCACGTTTGGCGCACCATGTGTCTTAGCAGTCAACGCAGCTTTTGCTATGCGTAATACGAAAGTAAAGCTCGAAACAAGGCCGGAATCAGGCGGCAGAGAGCTCGATACAGTCATTTTCATAGTAAAATTTCACATTTTCTTAATTAACTCCCGCAATACGAGAGATAGAAAGAAATTTGTCATCATTATAATCATAGGAAATATTTAAGCCAGGGTCGTAGCTGACCGTATGAAATTGCTACTGAAGACTGCGGAGTCGACATCACTGGACTAACTGCTTCTCACGCAGACAACTGGGGGCCTAAAATGGACGCTTTGGCAGAATCATAATAATTATGATCTTCGTACAATTCATATCACGCAATTCATCTGTTTGACAGTTTTGTATGGAGTTTCGTAAAATGGTCCAAAAATTATGAATTGCTAAATTGAAGTCTGTTGTCGAATGTCAAATAGCAGCTGTCAAATAGATGAATTGCGGGATGTATGAATTGTACGCAGATCATATTATGATTCTGCCAAAGCGTCCATTTTACGCCCCCTGTACGTCGCTTGCTTCCGCGTCACCAGTCCTGAGTCTCTGTATGTTTTGGCTGCTGAGACCAAAACTAAAACGTAGGTACGGAAGTTTTATAAAAATAACATAAATTCACGCCTATATTCCCCGAAGGGAAAGGCCGAGGTGTACCTATAGTACACCCACATTTCGCCAGTTATGTTTTGGTCTTAGGTAATAGGGAGCGAGCCTATAGCCGGTCACCAATCCAGACTATGGACCGTTACTGAGAAATCCCAGATGGAAAACCCAATACTTAACACTGCCTGACCCGGGAATCGAACCCACGACCGCAACAGTAGCGCTTGCGACTATGAGCCCATGCAACGAGGTAGATTTTTATAATAAAAATGTGGTTGTTATTTTAAAATATTGTGGTGTGTTACGACTTCCACGCGAACGAAGTCACGGGCAGAAGCTACTTAATAATCAAAATTTAAGTTCGATGAACAAAAAAATATAGTTCCAATTAAAGCCACAGGGTCAGATAAGTTTTTTGGCACTATATAGACCTATTGTATTATTTGCATGCCCATGAGACGGTAGAATATGGAGGACTACTTTTTAAGAAAACATCTATGTACGAATTACCCATGTTTGCAAAAATATATGATTTGATTTGATTTTGTCGCGGAGGGCCGGGGGTTATTCAATAAGAGATTTTTTTTTGACTTAATCTTAAAAACAACGACACAAAAATAGTACCTTCATAAATGGGTTGAGATTCATAGACATTGTAATAACACGATTAAATTCAGATCTGAAAGCGGCTTAAATTACGGTGGAGTTTAACAACATGATGCACATAACTACAACAAACTTTTTCTACCTTGTACAAAAAGGAACGAACGAACGAATTAGTGGAACGAACTAATTCATTCCACTGTGTGTAATGAATTAGTTCGTTTCAATGGTTATTCATTCATGACACAAAATAAATGTAAATTAAAACTAAATTTATTTAACACTTTTGTTTCAATTAGAACTGCACAATAAAAGAAAAAAAAAGAAAACCTAAAGAAAACCAAGAAAACCTTAATTATTTGCTATGTCAACTTTAAGAAAAAAGTAAATACATAGACTAGTCGCCTCAGTTCTGCGGTATGGTGTTATGTTTTGGGGAAATTTAACAAATAGGGAACATGTTTTCAGAATCCAGAAAGATGACGTTCAATGTGTTTTAAAAACAACAAATTTAGATAGTTGCATCTCATATTTTAAAAAGTTTCCCTACCAGTTGTCTAAATCCTGAAAATTGCATTATTTGTAAAAACAAATCCACATTTATTAAAAAACCTACGTGCAGTAAAGAAAACACCGATACATGCTCAGTATTTTAATTAATTATGCCTTGTGAAATTGTAAAACTTCTCTAATGAAAAGCTTCTTTGGTGTTGCTCCACAATTATATTATAATAAAATATTTGATGAAATAAAATGTATCCCATTGCAAAAGTAAAAAAGACGGGTTGCTGCTTGAAAAAAATGATTATACTCTCGATGAGTTTCTTAACAACATCATTCAACACTGCTCGACATAGGCCGCCCCCAAAGCGGGGGGGGGGGTTCCCCCTGGTGAACGCTGCTGCCCATTCTCTATGCAAGTCCCTAGTCTTAATAACAAATATCTTTAATTAAATCATCATCCTATTCATCATCTGCCTGCCTTTTCCCAACTATTATATGTTGAAGTCGGCTCTGCCAGTCTAACCGGATACAGCTGATTAAATATATATTTTTATGATGTATATTTAATAATATTTATATGAAATACATTTAATACTTTATATTAATACTAGGGGAGCGGCGGCACATACCGTACAGCGGGGGATACTGTTGCGTACCGGAAAAATGGAAAATAGAAAGTGCATTTTCTGTAGGAATTTTGATGAATTCTTGAAATTTTGACAAGACAACGTCCGTCGGGTCAGCTAGTTTAATATGAAAATAAATGCTGCCAAAGAAAAGACTGCTCAAATGCGTGCTGCCAGATGTGTCTTCACTGATCCTGTGACACACGGTATTAGTGCGGGATCCAGTGTCATACCTAAATATTGTATCACTGGTTTATGAATCAATAAAACTTTTTATTTATTATTTATTTATTGATTGATTAAAGTTCTATTCCATTCATCATTGGTTCTGTATGTATATGATGGTTTACTCATGTACCTGCATACATAACCGTGTAAAAGCGAGTATAAAACATAGGCCTACGCAAGAACTAAAGAGTGAACCCCTGGTAAATTAAATTGATTATTTAATTAGCAATGTTGCTTGTAAATTACCTGTGCCTTCAGTAGGTTTAGGTTATACCTACCTAACAACCTATCTTGAATTAATGACTTATTTACATTTAGGTAATTAAATATAATATAACTCAGTTAAACAGTTGGTAATACTATCAAGTTACATTAGGATTATTGTCTAATTATCTCAGAGTCAACGATATTAATTATTTATTATTTACTAGGTAACGTGTACGGAGCACAATTTAATGCACTATGGACAATAGTAGCGGGTGGCGCTGGAGTGAAATTGCAGGGTTACCAGTTAAGAAATTCATCTATTCGAGATATTTATTATGAATGAGATTAATCGATGTATTTGGACTACTTTGAGTAGATAATTATATTAAAGTCGGTTGATCAAATGCCGAAAACATTTTTTGGCTAGCCGTCCGAATATTATCCACTGGATATTCCGTAGCACGATTGGGAAAGTGTCGCTCCAGAATACATCTTGGCGATACCTGTACAGGGAAAATACATTTAATTAAAAAGAGACAGAATGATAACCAATTAACCAGCAGTGGTGACAAAGTGGTAACGGCCGCGACTATTTGAGTAGTAGGTCGTGGGTTCGAACCCACAAAGGCGCTTTACTTTGTGTAAATAATTTCATCACCACAGCTCTCAAAACGGTGAACGAAAACATCGTGAGAAAACCGGCATGTCCTAGAACCAAAAATTCGAAAAACATGTGGCATTTACCAACCCGCACTCGGGTCGCGTTGTGGATTATCTACGGCCCCCTCCCTCTCACAGAAGGAGGAGACCTATGTCCCAGGAGTGGGAACAGTATAGGCTGATTATTTTTAAGTTGAATAAGATGCTTATTTAAAAAAAAGAAGATTTCAAAGGACACACAACATATGTTTTTATGTAAATAAGGATAATCTAATTGACAACATCCATAGATATTATATATTTATTCTGTTCCATCCGTTATAGTCATTACATGGCAATAAAGCGTAGCCACTAATAGGCGGGCTTCTAAAGACCTTTTGCTAATAGCTTCTTAATAATTATGCTCTTATTTTTTACTAATTTACTACTTTATTAGAAATATTTTTAACTGATTATTTTTAAGTTGAATAAGATGTTTAAAAAGAAGATTTCAAAGGACACACAAAATATGTTTTTATGTAATAAAGATAATTTAATTAAATAGTTGACAACATCCATATTCTGTGCCATCCGTTAGTCATTACATGGCAATAAGCGTAGCCACTAATAGGCGGGCTTCTAAAGATCTTTTGCAAATAGCTTCACAATTATGCTCTTATTTTTTACTAATTTACTACTTGATTAGAAATATAATTTGTTTAATTATCTTACCTTCTTCATCTTCACATGCTCAAAATTATACTTCATATAAAAAGCAGACTGTTGAAGTTGTCTCAAGTTTCTGATCCGGACCCGTGGATCTCGTTCTAGTAAACGCATGAGTAGACCACGGGCTGCATTCGACAAAGAAGTTGCGCTGTCTGGCAGAGTGCCTGCGGCTGGCTGAATGAGATGTTGTCGTTGCTCTTGAACGCTGAAATATTTTTAATAAGAGTTAATTTTGGCGGGCTTACAAAAATATATTTCGAAAAAAATATTGAATTAATTGAAAAACGAATTATTAGAAGGTAAGATAAACGTAAATAGATAGGTACGGTAGATACCTTCTTGAATATTTATTGGTAATTTGGAAAGTTTAATTACCTTCGTACTTATGTAAACTTTATTTGAAAGGCATTATAGTATCTTCTTTATACATATAAAAAATCGTCCAATTTAAGTGCGTGTCGGAATTGTCGGACCACGCTCAATGAAGGGTTCCGTAGTTGGGATGAATTTATCCCAAAAAAAACAAACTTAGCATTGTAGTTGAAAAACATGTTTTCCCATACATCGATATACGTCACGGTCAATTCTCCAACTGCAAATGTAAGTTGGTCGACTATTAGCTACTCGTTACCTTCTAAAGCCTACTTAGCTGTGTTATTTTTCCCTTTAACTCCTTATACATAACTATATAGATATTACTGCCATGAATATTTTCACATATCCAAGAACAACCATTGAGCTGCCACGGGGAGGGAGGCGGGCACATGACTCTCACAAAAAGTTGCTTAATATTACGCAAATGGATCCCTGAATCGAAAAATGGTTTTCACAGACCCGCAATATTTTTGAACTGCCTATCCAACAAAGTTTTATTTTACCACTTTGTCGGCGTGATTAAGTACAGTAGGTGTAACGGGTAACCCATGCCAAAATACAGCTTTCTAGTACTTACGAAGTCTCTGAGCTAATAGCCGCTGACAGACAGGCAGCTGAACCGATTTGATTTTTTTTTTCGTTTTCTTTGAGGCGAACATACTAGGGTGGTTTAGGAAAAAAAAATTGGAAAACCCCAAAGGAACAGCTGAAGAAACGAAAAAAAAACTGTTTTACTTGGCATGAAGTTCACCGGGTCATCTAGTCCTATCCTATCCTACTAATATTACAAACGCGATGTAAGATATGGATGGATGGATGGATGGATGTTTGTTACTCTTTCACGTAAAAACGTCTGGACCAATTTTGATAAAATTTTGTATCGAGGTAAGTAGCTGACACCCCGGGATTAACATATAGGCTACTTTTTATTCATATATTCCCACGGGATCGAGACTTAGGCGGGTGAAACCGCGGGGCACAGCTAATAGTAGGTAATAAAAAGGTACTTCTCTTCATCATCATCATCTGCCCGCCTTTTCCCAACTATTTTGGGGTCGGCTTCCCGTCTAACCGGATGCAGCAGAATACCAGTAATTTACATGGAGCGACTCCCTATCAGACCTCCACAACCCAGTTACTGGGTATTACGATACCCTTTGATAATTAGACTGGTTGTCAGACTTTCGGGCTTCTGACGATCCGTAACGACTGTCAAAGATCCACTAATGACAGCCGAGACCAACGGCGAGGTACGGAGGGGTCTTGATATGTAAAGATGGTCACCCATCCACGGACTAACCGCGGCAAGCGTAGCTTAACCTGATCGATCGAGCCGTGCGGCTGTAATTAATTAGCCACAAGCCCCTTAAAAAGTACTTCTCAATATTAAAAAAAAAACAATCAAGCCAATCCTCTCACCTGTTTTCACTGGAACATGACGCCACATTTTTGGAGCTCCTAATAGCACCTTTCGTTACTTCATTGTTGTCAGCCATTGCTCTTTTACCAATCGCAGGCGCTGGGTACTGAAATGATAAAGTTTTATATTACTTACTTCATCATCATTATCATTTCAGCCGAAAGACGTCCACTCCTGGACATAGGCCTCCACCACAGGCGGGGTTTGCCATAATCGCCACGCTTGGCAGGCGGGTTGGCGATCGCAGTATGGTGTTAAAATGCATAGAACGTTGCTGCCCATTCTCTAGTAAGTCCTTTAGTCGCGTTTTACGACACCCACGGGAAGAAATAGGATGGTGCTTTATTACTATTTTATTTAAGTACTCATTTGCATCTAAATTACGAAACATAGATGGAGCTAATAATCGCCATGCTTGGCAGGCAGGGTTGGCGGTCGCAGTATGGTGTTAAAATGCATAGAGAACGCTGCTGCCCATTCTCTAGTAAGTCCCTTAGTCGCCTTTTACGACACCCACGGGAAGAAATAGGATGGTGCTATATTACTATTTTATTTAAGTTCTCACTTCATCTAAATTACGAAACATAGATGGAGCTAATAATCACCACGCTTGGTAGGCGGGTTGGCGATCGCAGTATGGTGTTAGAATGCATAGAGAACGCTGCTGCCCGTTCTCTAGTAAGTCCCTTAGTCGCCTTTTACGACACCCACGGGAAGAAATAGGATGGTGCTATATTACTATTTTATTTAAGTACTCACTTCATCTAAATTACGAAACATGGAGCTATTAATCGCCCCGCTTGGCAGGCGGGTTTGCCGATCGCAGTATGGTGTTAAAATGCATAGAGAACGCTGCTGCCCATTATCTAGTAAGTCCCTTAGTCGCCTTTTACGACACCCACGGGAAGAAATAGGATAGTTCTATATTACTATTTTATTTAAGTTCTCACTCCCATCTAAATTACGAAACATAGATGGAGCTACGTAACACTCTCTGAAAATCATCATCCCAGCTCAGCAATATTTTAATACAAATTAAATACAAACAACAAAACAACTCCAATCACAAAACAGGTACGTAATTCAAACTCAAACGCATACGGGCATGTTAATTTATAATCAGGAGATCCCATCTCCGTCGTACACGACTACCTCGGTACATGTGTAGGTTTCAGAGCCCTAAGGTTTAAGGGGAACGACACTGCAACCCGTCCCCGCGCCTCGTTTGAAAAGAAAAAAGTGAACTTCACTCGCCCGGCTAAAAATAGGGAGCCAGCCCCTTAATTGCACACTTGGAATTTACTGCACGATTTAATGATTGTGTTGGGAGTTCAGAGCGGCTTAACGAGAGGGCGGAGTAATGGAAGCAAAGATTGGGAACGTAATTAGTATATTGTTGCACATAAAAATGTTATTACGGGGACGAAAAAACACAACTTTCGAAATAAGCTTGAAAGTCATAAAATGAAAATTTATGGCGGTGAAACATAAATGGCTAAACGAAATTACTCGTATTTTCCATTAAAAGCTAGCTACATAGGATAGGATAGCTACATAGTTGATGTTAATAGTTTAATTGTTGTTCCTGCTGACAAACAAAAAGCTGGAAAACAAACAGGGGGCCTAAAATGGACGCTTTGGCAGAATCATAATATGATCTGCGTACAATTCATACATCCCGCAATTCATCTGTTTGACAGCTGCTATTTGACATTAGACTTCAATAGAGCAATTCATAATTTGTGGACCAAATTACGAAACTCCATACAAAACTGTCGAACAGATGAATTGCGAGATACGAATTGTACGCAGATCATATTATGATTCTGCCAAAGCGTCTATTTTAGGCCCCCAGTAGTTTATTAAAAATAAACGGAAATAACTTAACACATTTAAACTATTTGTACTCTACCGTAGAATATAAATCGGTTGTCTACCCTTTCTCGGTAGAAAACTATAATTTCTCAACACGGAAACGTCATTTTTGTCTACATTGACAAAACACTTCTCTACGGTTCTCGTGTAAGCCTGCTGTACACAGTGACCTAGGTTGGCAGATTCTTAACGAAGATCGTTTGATTACTAATTGCTTTGACCTCAACAATGCTAATGCAATCAATCAGGTATAGACCGACACACTCAACAACTGTCCACTTTACGTACAGGAAACTCGAAAAGAATTAGACAAACCAGTTCCACTTTTAGAAAAATAAATGTTAAAATATGCTTGTTTTTGGCACGAGGCAACAGGTTATAATCTGAGGCGCTTATGAGCCTGTTTTATTCTCTTTCCGTTGTATGCCAGCTGATAAATGTCAGTAGCTGTCACTCAAACGACAATTAAGAACAAAGATCCGTTAGAATCACCGCTCTGACTACTAATCATTTCTTATCTTTATCAGTTTGCCGCCTCCGAATACACAATAATGTTAACATTTTGTTCTGGTCACGATTCGGCCGCTTTTGTGAATAAGAAATGGGTACTTTGATATGTATTAGATTAGTTTAGGCACCAATTTTGCCATTTTTCTAACCCAGAAGTCTTAAATAAGTAGATATCTGAATGTCTGATGCTTGAATCTTTTAAGTTTTTAATATCCTACAAGTTTGACACGGTTAGTGCTGCTGCACGCTTGATTAATTAAAATAAAAGCTAAATACCTACTTATTACGAATGATTTATTACCTAGTATGTCTACCTACCATCTGGCCAGGCAACCTATCCCACATTCCATTGTTTTATTAATTATGTACCTAAATCATGAGGATACTGTATATTATCACTAGTTGTTATAAAAAAGTCTCCCTGCCGCGTCTGTCTTAAGACTCAGATATATGCCAGTGACCTTGAGTGGCTTGCGTGTTCTGTACTGAGCTCACGCAACGCGTCGTACGTTCAGCCAGTAATAGGCCTCGCCCATCAAGGAGCGATGTCCCCAATTTTTCGCATTATTAATTTGTTGTACACAGAAAAAGGTATTTTAATAAAACGCGTATATTAAAAGATCACTACTTAAATTATCTTTAAATTGATGAAGATTTCAGAACAATACGCATGGTAGATTTTGCGCCGTTCTCGGTTTTTTATCCGCGTTAGACACATCTTTACAAATTAATTTCACTATGTCGTAGTGAAATTAATTTGTAAAGATATTGCTCTAATTTAACATAATTATATTTTTTCAAATCATTAACTCTACTCGTTTAGACGTGATCCCATGTCTCAGAGACGCCATCTAGCGTAATACTCGTATAGCAAAATTCAATAAAAGCGAAGTTTGAAACTTTACACTTTTAATACCATTATGCACAATAGACATTATAATTTGACAATAATTTTCTTTTGGTGTACACGAATGCGAATTGCGACTTGACACTTATCTAGGCGTGCCACACTAGACTGCGCGACTTTTGTCTACTAGGACAAATGTATCAGATTACGATTTTGTTCGCTATGACCCGTCTATTGATTAATGTTTTTGGTGCTAAAAAAATAGTGATCAGTGTAGGTATTTGATTTTATTCCAATTCAAATATCAACATAACTCAACACCGTCCAAACGAAGTTTGGGTCTATTTTATTATGGCTTGTTATTGGTTGATTTGCACGAATTCACTTGTCTGAAACGGGCGAATCGACACTTTTAAATAATATGATTTTTTCTTTATGCGATTCGCACGAAGTTAATTTATTAGTGAGCGAATAAAATAAACTCCAGAAATACGTATTAGGCAATAGGCAATTAGGCATATATTGAATTTTATGCAATAAAGTTCTGAAAAAAGTGCACTAGAAACTACATTTAACAATTATTTTTGTACAAGTTTATATTTTATTCAGCAAATGTTTATGTGTAAGAAAATATTTTGAGTGCGGATTGCCTAATACTTATTTCTGGAGTTGTCGATTTGCCCACAAATAAATTAACTTCGTGTGAATCGCTTACAGAAATAATAATTATACCTATTATTTAAAAGTCGATTCGCCCGTTTTGGGTTGGTAGTCCGCATCAACTTTTAAGTAGGTACCTATTCCGGAAATGGCTGCATTTCCTATGTATTATTTTGAATTGGTCATCTCCATGAGTAGGAACAACAATTACCTGCCATATATTTATTTTAACTTTAGTTATATATCTAAAGTTAATTGGTTAAAACTAAAATATCTACATAGAAATCTTAATTGATTTGAGCTTCGAGGCAAACTCATAATTACAAAGGTACTAAAATAAATAAAATATAATCGTTTGCTTTTTTTCCATCAATGGATGCTTCAATGGCATTTATCATAAGAAAAAAAACAGCCAAGTGCGTGTCCACCACGCACAATGAAGGTTCCGTAGTTGGGATGAAATTAACCCAAAAACGAACTTAACATTGTAGTTGAAAAACGTGTTATCCCATACATTCGACCTGCAAAATTCGTCACGGACAATTCTCCAACTGAAAATGTAAGTTGGTCGACTCAAGCCTACTTATCTGTGATAGTTTTCCTTTTAATATCGTTATACAGGGTGCTAAAGTAATTGCGTGCCATAGCTTAGGGGTAGGTTCAGTATCGATAAAGGAACCCAGGAAAAAAAAAAAAAATGTATAAACAAAAAATGTAACTAATCTTAAATAAAAAAAAAAATAAGTCTCATCGTACTTTAACGGGCTTAGGACCGTCAAATGAAATAATTTTAATTCTAAACGATCGCTATTTTAAGTTCGGAGGTACAAAATTAGGTTGATCTTGCTATTTTTTTTGTTTGTTTTTTTTTTTTTTTTCCTGGGTTCTTTATCAATACTGAACATACCCCTCAGCTATGGCATGCAGTCTCTTTAACGCCCTGTATATACTACTGCCGTGATTTTTTTCACATAACCAAAAACAACCATTTAGCTGGCAGGGGAGACTCTTGACTCTAACAAAAATAGCACTTTAAACTTAACTTTTACTTTAATATTACGCAAACGGATCTCTGAATCGAAAAATGGTTTCCACAGACCCGACATATTTTTGAACGGCCTATCTAACGATACCCCACTTTCTTTTTGCTCTGCTCCTAAGGGTCGTATAGCGTGATGATAAATACGGCTATCCAATGCAAAAATATTTTCTCAAATCCGACTGGTGGTTCCATTGATTAGAAACAAAAAAACAACTCTTCACTGTAGTATTAATTTTTAGGATAAAAAACCTACTTCGTGTTTTTTTTTACTAAATTGTTCTAATCACGTTTTCATTCGATTACAATACAAAAAAACTTATTTTTAATAGGTCTATTACTAAATTTGCTAAAGGTCATCTTAAACATCTGTTACTTTATTACTAATAGACAAATCTTTTTTAATCTTTTCCGTCTGCCGCTAATCAGAAATATTAGTTTGGATATTGCACACAAGGAAGATTTTTAGGGTTCCTTACGCAATGGGTGCCAACGGGACCCTATTATTAAGGCTCCGTTGTCCATCCGTCCCTCTGTCATAGGGCTGTATCTTTAAACCGTAATAAGTAGACAATTTAAATTTTCACAGAGTGTTATGTAAAGTACTACTACGGCCGCTTTAATAACAAATAATTAAAATAAAATAAAGTTAAATATTAAAGGGGGTCACCATACAAGAAACGTCTTTCTTCATCTTAATAATGGCAAATATTGTACGGTGGTACGGAACCCTTCGATTGTGTGTCCGACTCGCACTTGGCCACTTTTTTAATATTTACTACCTCCTAACTCTAATTAGAAATATTTGGTTGAACATTGCACACAAGGAAATTTTATTAAAGCATGTTCTACTATAATCGGTTTTACACCGACTTCCAAAAAGGAGGAAAAAAACACGTACGCGCCCATAAATATAACCATATTTATGGGCGTGTACGTGTTTTTTTTAAATGTATGTTCACCGATTTTCCGTCATGTGGACTGATTGTGAAAATACTTTTTTTGTTTGAAAGGTTATGTTCTCAAGGTAATCCCATTGTCACCAAGTCAAAATCTGATGAGGGGATCGCATGGAAATCGAGAGAAATCCTCAAATGTTATAGTAACACCTATAGCGATTTGGGTATTTTGTATAGTAACTTGTGCATTTGCTCTCGCAAAACACCATTTGGTGAAGAGGAACTGATGATGAAGACCACAGATGGCCACCGGAACTACTAAATAATAAGTATTTCACGGGTTGCGATTCGATTAAGTACTTTAATATGGTTGCTAAGCATTTTATGCTCGTCACAATGCATATGGTGAAGTGGAGCTCCAGTTGTCCTGGTTTTACCAGAAGAGCTCCTCAACAATTAAAGTCCCTGCATCGGGAAAACCAATATTTTGTAAAAGGTGATGAGCAGTTGACATTAGGCTATTGTTATTTAGATACTTAAATTACAAACTGACGCACTAACAAGGAAAAAAAAAACTCTTTACAAATAAAAAACAACCGACTTGCAAAAAAAACACTACAAAATTGAAAAGTAACTTAAATTACGGAAGTCGGTAGCAAAAACTAAAATTCTGATCCAAAGACACCGACTTCCAAAATCTATATCTATAAAAATCAATGCCACTTTTCGTTGTAATTTTATAACTCAAGAACGAGCTCACCTATCAAAAAACAAAAGGTTTAGGCTTTGTTCGGACTATTTAGTAGATGGTTTATGTGAAGTTTTTTTTTTTAGGTAGGTAGGGTAGGTAGGTAGGTAGGGTAGGTAGGTAGGGTAGGTAGGTAGGGTAGGTAGGTAGGGTAGGTAGGTAGGGTAGGTAAGTAGGGTAGGTAGGTAGGTAGGGTAGGTAGGTAGGTAGGTAGGGTAGGTAGGGTAGGTAGGTAGGTAGGGTAGGTAGGTAGCGTAGGTAGGTAGCGTAGGTAGGTAGGGTAGGTAGGTAGGGTAGGTAGGTAGGTAGGGTAGGTAGGTAGGGTAGGTAGGTAGGTAGGGATGGTAGGTAGGGTAGGTTGGTAGGGTAGGTAGGTCGGGTAGGTAGGTAGGTAGGGTAGGCAGGTAGGGTAGGTATTATTTTACCCATAGAAAGCCACGTTATTTGTGAGTGTCATAGAGTAAAAATGATTACCGCCCAACGGAGTGGGCTCGGGTCAGCTAGTTAAAGATATTTTTCACTGTTCCTAAACAAACGTAGGTTGCCTACCTACGTTTCAAATAAAAATTGGGAAGGCCTTTGGCCATATCGACCTGAAACACTCTATTATAAGATACAACAACAATACAAAGCAACAACAAATCAACACAACAACAATTTCTTTAAGAAAATGATCTGTTAAAGATTTTCATGATTATGAAATTCAGTCAGCAGTATTTAAATATCTTGTAGGCTGTTACTCATGTAGGCTTTCATAACTACAGGTGGACAGCCTGACCCATCATATACCAAGAAAAATCAATCACCTTATGTGTCACATCCATTATATTAACTTACTTACATAGATAATACAAATTGTGGCTTGTAATAATGTTAACACTAGGTATTGAGTGATTAGCACTAATAAAAATGCATCATATTTCCCGATTATGCAAATTAAAAAAATATCTTAGATAATTAATTAATTAGAAATGATTCATTTAATTAATCAATTCCACTCAATGAATGTAAGTGGTTTTTCACATTCTTCGTAGTAAACGAAGTACAGTCAAGTGGAAAAATATGTACAGCCAATCGCACATAGTGGTAACAGGTAGAGCAAGTCTACGAATATGCCTTTACTGCTAAGATATAAAGGCGCTGTCAATGTCTAATTGGTACCAGTTATGTGCGGTTGACTGTACATGTGTATGCACTTTGCAAACAACAAGGTGAATCTGTTTTGATTGTTTGGGGATTTACGTAAGGACCAGCACCCTAATTGCGTAACACGGTTTGAATCGGAATCGGAATGATTTTAAAGTATATTGCTAATCCATTGCTTCTTAAGGTAGAAAAAATTGTCTACTCAACAACATAAATAACGCAATGAATGTTGTTGAGATGTCAAATTGAAACTGATTCCTACTGATAGTGTGTTACGCAATTAGCCCGCAGTGGTCAATTAATCAATTACAGCCCGATGCAAACTTCATGGCGGCTCTGAAATACTCTGAATACGAGGCGGTTAGTTGCGCAGTAACAAATTCATGTGATCGTTAGGGTGAGGGGTGGAGTACCTACTGCGCAGCGAGTAGCCCACGTCTGGGGGTCTACTCCGAAGCGAGAATCCGAAGTAACGGCCAAATGTTCGGCCGTTTTATAACTTTCAAAGTTTCCTTTTTTGACTTTGAGTCCTTACCCGATTTCAAGTCACATTTTTGACTTTGGCTTATATCTTTAACTGTCGTTTTTTTTTTTGTTGTCGCTTGTCATAGTTAGACGTAGTCAAGAAACAGCCGAACATTCGGCCGTTACTTCGGATTTACGTTCGGAATAGACCCCCAGAACCGCTATAAAATTTGAAGCCGACTTACCTACAGACATCGAGGGATGAATTACGTATCTGATCTACCTACTCTTTAGAAATAAACATACTTTTAATAATATCAATTACGTAACACATATGTGATGTCCTATGGTACAGAAACGTGGTCGCTCACAATGGGCCTTATCAGAAGGCTAAAAGTCACCCAAAGGGCAATGGAGAGGGCTATGCTTGGAGTTTCCCTGCGTGATCGAATCATAAATGAGGAGATCCGCAGGCGAATCAAGGTAACCGACATAGCCCGAAGAATTGCCAAGCTTAAGTGGCAGTGGGCAGGGCACATTGCTCGCAGAACTGATGGCCGATGGGGCCGAAAGTTTCTGGAGTGGCGACCGCGTACCGGAAGACGTAGCGTTGAAAGGCCTCCTACAAGGTGGACCGATGACCTCGTGAAGGCTGCAGGTATCTGCTGGATGCGGGAAGCACAGAACCGGTCGAAGTGGAGGTGCTTGGGGGAGGCCTATGTCCAGCAGTGGACGTCTTTCGGCTGAAATGATGACGTAATACATAAAACAAACTGAAGAATGATCCACGCAATTTTGGCATGCAAGCAATTTATTTTATTCCTTCTCAAAGGATTTTCGTTGTTTTATTTTACCTACCTACATGACATGTTTACCTAAAACAAGTGTTTACATAATACCGAGGTAAAGCTTTGGTTCGTCAGAAAGCGGTGAAGGGTCACAAAATAAGTGTCCAAACACGGGACATTTTTTTACACCTTGAGGGGGATGCGCTAAGGTAGCCCGCGAATTAGCCATAGCACATGTTCATAGAATCCTATTGAATGACTATTTTGACTATTTTGTATTTCTGATTCTAATGATTATAATTCCGTAAAGCCATAGTTGCGAATCATAGCTACGAATCATATTTTAATCAACATACAACTACCCATACAACAAAAATTTAAGAAAATTTGAATTTCGCGGGCTACCCCGATGCTCTCCCTCCCGCCTTAATGACAAATACTGGTGAAGATGACAGATTTTTATGACGGCCGTTATAATCATGACGGCCACCGCTCTTCTAGGAAACCGTAGCTATACATATACAGGGTCAAATTAAATTAGCTAGCGAAACTCCACTGGCGTCATGGGTATCGATATCTCTAAACACGACAAAATAAAATAAAAAAATATTTTATGTTTTTTTTGGGGGTCGACGACCGCTGTTAGTGTTGTTACATGAATTATGAGTTTGTTGAAAAACTGTTTTCTTTTGTTTTACCATGTTTAGATATCGATACCCATCACGTCTGTGTAGTATACAAAAAAAAATAAACTGATATTTCAAGTGACTACAAAAATTGCCGTGATAAGCCAAAAAAAAACTCATCAAATTAATTTATTTTTTGTTTGATCATGTTTAGATATCGATAAAAATCACGTCGGAGTTTCGCTAGCTAACTTAATAGCAAGCAAGCTTTTAATTTTTTTTTAATTTGTCCCTATATAAAAACTTTATTTATTTATATAGTAACTTTTTTTAAATATAATATTATAGGACCAGCAAACGTAGTGTTACTGCAAAAATTTGTTTTTTATTTTGTTTTATATCCTCGTTAGTGGATCATCATTTCAGCCGAAAGACGTCTACTGCTGGACATAGGCCTCCCCCAAGCACCGCCACTTCGACCGGTTCTGTGCTTCCCGCATCCAGCGGATACCTGCGGCCTTCACAAGGTCATTGGTCCACCTTGTAGGAGGCCTTCCAACGCTACGTCTTCCGGTACGCGGTCGCCACTCCAGGACCTTTCGGCCCCATCGGCCATCAGTTCTGCGAGCAATGTGCCCTGCCCACTGCCACTTAAGCTTGGCAATTCTTCGGGCTATGTCGGTTACCTTGGTTCGCCTGCGGATCTCTTCATTCCTGATACGATCACGTAGGGAAACTCCAAGCATAGCCCTCTCCATTGCCCTTTGGGTGACTTTTAGCCTTCTGATAAGGCCCATTGTAAGCGACCACGTTTCAGTGCCATAGGTCATCACTGGCAACACGCACTGGTCAAAGACTTTCGTCTTGAGACACTGCGGTATGTGGGACGAGAAGATATTGCGAAGCTTCCCGAACGCTGCCCAGCCGAGTCGGATTCGACAATTGACCTCTTTCTCGAAGTTGGACCTACCTAACTGGACAGTTTGTCCGAGGTAAACATACTCGTCCACAACTTCGAGTGTAGCGCCTCCGATCTTCATGGGAGTGGGTGTTACATGGGCATTTGACATGACCTTTGTCTTATCCATGTTCATTTTCAGACCCACTCTTTCGGAAGCTCTACTGAGGTCATCGAGCATTACACTGAGGTCCTCCATAGTCTCAGCCATGACAACTATATCGTCGGCAAACCGAAGGTGAGTGATGTACTCGCCATTGATGTTGATGCCTAGCCCTTTCCAGTCCAGAACCTTGAAGACATCCTCCAGTGCAGCGGTGAACAGTTTCGGAGAGATAACGTCTCCCTGCCTCACACCTCGCTGCAGAAGGATAGGTTTCGAGGTCTGGTCCTGGAGTCGGACCGACATAGTGGCGTTTTTGTTCAGCACCTCGATGTACCGATAGTCGATCTGGCACCGTTGAAGAGACGTGGTTGACGTTAGTGGATAGCTAGACTTTATTCAAAATAATGTTCTATAAGTATAAAATTAATTGACATTAGGAAATACGACGTGTAGTTAAAATAACTTAGAAGCCTTTCTTAGTTTCCAGACAGCCTCTATTGGTTCCTTCCGTTATAAATCTTTTTGAAGTATTTAATTACAAGACAAGAAGGTTTTATTAAGAACTTGTTAATTAGGTTTTGCCTTAAGTAAATGTTAGTAACTTTCTGACTTGATGAGTGATGAACTGATGATGCAGGGTTCAAGTATTGTTAAATGATAAATGATAAATGATAAATGATTTTATTTCTGTAAGTAGGTTTGTACAAACACTTTTACACGTCAATCATATTTTAAAAACTAGATGAGGTCGGCGTTTCCTATCTGACTACTCTGAGAAGAAAGGCCGAAACAAACTCAGAGGTCATAGTCTCTTTTAAAGTCCAGACATAATCTTGGTCAGATCATGTGAAGACCATGTAGATTGGTGTCTGAAATGGTCTTTTGAGGAAAGAACCACACAGGTTGAGTGGACCTGACCAGTCAGTGCACGCATTTGTCAGTAATCGTGCAGCTCTACTCAGAATATAAGGAGCTCAACGATGCGACTATCAATACCAAAGAAAGGCCATTTGGGTAGGCCACTTATATGACTCAAACTGCCAGACCATGATTAACACTAACTGAGAATAAAAGAAAGGGAAAAAAAAATATTATGCAATAACCCACATAGTCTTCACATTCACAATAATTAAAATAATATAATACTTTACAAGTAAATATTCCTGTCATTGTGTATAAAATAATAATTAAATGTCACTGTTTATAAAATAATAAAGTTAGCAAAAACAAAAAAAAAAAAAAAACAATAAAAATAAACTACCTCAATATGTACAAAAATTGGAGCAGCTCAATCCCAAGCCTTTTTGTCCTCAATATAATCTTTAACAGTATAAAAGGCTTTCTGGCACAACTTACGTTTAATGAATGATTTGAATTTATTAAGGCTTAGATCTTGAACGTGGCTTGGAAGTTTATTATAAAAGCGTATACATTGACATCGAAACGAGCCACCTATTTTCTTGAGCCTTGTTGTAGGTACAACAAATTTGTGTTTGTTCCTAGTATTTATATTATGGATATCACTGTATTTTTTAAATAATTTTATATTTTTATGGGCATATAATAGATTTTCAAAAATATACTGAGAAGGCACAGTCATTACATTAATCTCCTTAAATTTCTCTCTGAGAGAGTGTCTTGGACTTAATTTATAAATTGATCGAACAGCTCTTTTCTGCAAAACAAAGATAGTCTGAATGTCGGCAGCATTTCCCCATAACAGAATACCGTACGACATTACACTATGAAAATAGCTAAAGTACACTAAACGGGCTGTCTCTATGTCAGTTGTTGCTATGAAATATAGCGTCAGAGACACCTATTAAATAGATTAGGTAAATTATTTAGCACTACATAAATACGCATTCTTATACTAATAATTATTATGCCTTGTTCGTAGTACGGATCCAACAATTCAACAACAGTAAACTTAAAAAAACCGGCCACGTGCGTGTCGGACCACGCACAATGAAGGGTTCCGTAGTTAGGATGAATTTATCCCAAAAACAAACTTAACATTGTAGTTGAAAAACATGCTCTCCCATACATCGATATACGTTACGGTCAATTCTTCAACTGCAAATTTAAGTTGGTCGACTATTACTCGTTAACTTGTAAACCCTACTTAGCTGTGATAGTTTTCCTTTTAATTTCGTTATATATACTACTGCCATGAATTTTTTCACCTATCCAAAACCAACCATTTAGCTGGTAGGGGGGGGACGACGACGACGCTTGACTCTAAAAAAAAATAGCACTTTAAAGCTTAATATTACGCAACGGATCTCAGAATTGAAAATGGCTTTCACAGACCCACAATATTTTTAAACGACCTATTTAACGATACCCCACACCAAGTATTAGATGACAAAAAAAAATATCATCCCCATTTTACGTGCAAGGGACCTCCCTTGCACGTAAAATCTTACACCATAAAAAACGTTTTTTTTTAGGGTAAGTACCTACTTACCCTAAAAAAAACGTTTTTTATGGTGTTGTTTTACGACTTTCTTGGCGTGATTAATATGTACACCCATGCCAAATTACAGTTTTCTAGAACTAAGCGTCTCCGAACTAAGCCGGGGGGACAGACAGACAGACGGACATGGCGAAACTATAAGGGTTCCTTGTTTACTACGGAACCCTAAAAAACGATACCTGATAGAATAACAAAACTTACGGAATTTATTTTCCGGTTTTCCTGTTGATCTGAGTAGTCTTGTTTCTTTGAGCTTTGTTTTTTAAAATTGGGTATAATACCTGTAAAATGATTTTCAATTTGTACTTTTGAGAAATTATTGTTGTAGATTTATCGACGGCAACGACGATTTAATGACTCAACACTCAACGCATTTGCGATGCGGCATCGGAAATGCCGTCAAGAATAGGGCCTTTTTCTTGCACCAAAAGTAATGCAAAACTGAGTTATAACTAAAAAAAACCTTAAAAAGAGGTTTTTAGTTAAAAAAAAACTAAACTGAATGTGTCATCAGCATTGGACTTTGAGTATAATACCTACACAAAAGCATTGGACTTTGAGTATTTATTTGGATGATAAAGATGACATGACATGACAGTAGAGGCAGAAGATAGACAGGTACCCTAGTTACTGATGATTACGGCAGATAAGGGAGGATGTTTTCCTTATAAAGTCATTTGTTGCACGATGGCTCGGAATGTTACTTGCATTCCAGACCTTATTACCTCTTTTGAATCACGCTGCCGCTACTTATGGGCTATTCAATTGTGCTCATACTTACCTCACTTTTGGCCTTGATACGTGGAAAGTTGATCAATGACTGTCTGAGGAGGTGTGCATGACCTTGACATCATCGTTCGGTAAAATTATGTATCAGCATGTGAGCTGCACTTCTACATCAAGTGTCGTAATTCCAGCACAATGACAGCTAATTAAAAAGCTATATGACGAGCGATTGCGTGGTTTGATTGTGTGACAGTCCTGGGATCTCGAGACCCTGACTCCTACTCGTGATCGATCGATGTTCGCGATGGCAGTTGTGAAATTTTACCAAAATAATATGTATTATTATTGTTAATGTCTTCAGACAATATTCTTTTATGCGATTTCAATGTCACGTCCAGAACATTTGTATTGAATCGATTTTCAATTGATAGATTTTGAATAGTTTGACGTCAGCCGTTTACTAAAATAAATATTCACGAAAATATGGACCGTTAAAGATCCTATTAGGCATAATAGCAATCTTGAATAAAATCGGAAATTAGCACACTTCAAGGTTGTAAAATAAATCTTTATCTTAAAAATAATAAAAAAGAAAACATTCTGTCGGTTCAGATTTAGAAGTTATTACTGTACAAACCAACCACAAAGGCAGTTTTGCATTTCAGCCAGGTAGAGCAGATGTTTTGCATACTGCGAATGAAATCCCCAAATGTCATTGACTTCCTTTAATACAAAAACGCCTAACTGGTTTAAAAATGCTATCAAAAGAAAAATTCCATTTTTATTGTCTTCATTATAGCTTCATATACCCACTTGGGTACACTAGGCGCGCTGTAGGCTGTAGGATCTAACTAGAAGAAAAAAACCAAGTGCGTGTCGGACTACGCACAATGAAGGGTTCCGTAGTTGGGGTGACTTTATCTCAGACCAAATTTACATTGTAGTTGAAAAAAATGTTCACTCATACATTACAACTGCAAATGTAAGTTTGTACGCACAATATTGAGTGATTTACCGTGTTATTAAAAGACCATAGACTTCTTATAGGTTTTCCTGTAATCTAGTAAAATTAAAATTAATCATTTTAGGCTCAGTAGTTTCGGAGATGATGGGGGAATGGTCAATTTTCATCTATTTTCATAGATAACTTTAAAACTGTTTATTTTAAAATTATAAAAAAAAATCTCAAATTCTTACAACAAGCCCTTTCATTTTTTTTTTATGACTCACGGTACCGTTTATAAAACGTTTTTTTATTTTTATTTTGTAATTTGCCCTTAAAAGCGACCCTCATATTCAAAATTCGTATATTTACGTTACACGCACGAGTGATCCTCTATGGGTTCCGTATTTTTTCCTTTTGAGGTACGGAATCATAAAAAAGATACCATGGAGACATTTTTCTGATATTCATGATTAAGGCGCGGTAAAAGGGCAAATCTTTAGGTATAGCAGGAGGTGAAGCGACAGTAGTGCATCGCGGTATGCAAATACGGTTGAAAATAGCGATGCGTTTGATTTTAGTTGAACCTGGTGTCCGCCAATAATATGAAAGTTATTTAACTGTCTAAATTTTATATAAAAAAATATATAGGTAAGTACCAACAAGTTAAGACATTTTAAAATATTTCTTTAGTTGATTAAATTTCCTTTTTTATAGTCAGCCAGCATGTCGGCTGCCATATCGGCGGAGTCTGTGTCAATAACCTCAGTTATGCTGACGACATCATGGTGCTGCTGAGCGCGTCAGTCGATGGCCTCAGAAAGCTGGTGCGGACCTGTGAGGAGTATGCCCTTGGTCATGGGTTAAAGTACAATGTGACCAAAAGTCAATGCATGGTCTTTGAGACCGGTACGAAACGTTCGCAATACCCACACCCGTTTTTCTAAACGGTGTTCCACTCGAAAGGGTGAATCAATTTAAGTACCTGGGGCACTTAGTTACGACCGACCTCAAGGACAATGCTGACATGGAGCGGGCACGGAGGGCTTTGTCGGTGCGGGCGAACATGCTCGCACGCAGGTTTGCGCGCTGTTCGAGGGAGGTGAAGATAACGCTCTTTAGGGCGCACTGCACGTCTCTCTACACGTGCAGTCTGTGGGCGAGGTACACGTGTGCATCATACGGAGCCCTCCGCGTCCAGTTCAACAACGCGTTCAGGGCTGTATTGGGGCTGCCTCGCTACTGCAGCGCCTCCGGTATGTTCGCTGAGGCGCGTACCGATTGCTTCCATGCGGAAGCGCGGTGCATCCCTAGTGCGTAGGGTGCGGGGCAGCACCAATGTCGTCCTGGCGATGATCGCGGACCGGATGGACTGCTCGTACATACGGCACTGCTGTGATAGGCGTGTTGCCGTCAACAGGGCTGGTTAGATACACCTTTGGTTTTTTTTAAAATTTGTATTCATTTTTATTTTTTATTATTCTGTATTTGTGTGTACTCCTCCACATATGAGTTTTAAAGTTGCTTGAAATAAATGTATTTTATTATAGTTACAAGAATATGAATAGTTGTCGCTCAAAATATTAAGCATTTCGAGAGAAAAAGTTTTTTCGTGTTTTATTTTTATTTTATTTGGGAAGACAAACAATCGTACATTGTATATTAAATCTAGATACAGAGTATGCTATAAGTGAATGTACAATCCACTACGTTTCCACATGTTACTATAAAAGATACAGTTTTGGAAAATTAAATAAAATCAATATACATATAACAACAATACAATTATTTCGCAATCTTAAAACCAAAAAGTTAATAAATACTAAAATACTACATAATAATTAAAAATTGTGAGCAAGGCGCTTAATCATTTGTTTTTAAATTTACGTTAAGTTAAGGCAAAGACATCGATGTCGTTAAAATTAATATTGTAAGCTTGAACTAATCCCTGGAGCGGCGCCGCCGCCGCCGCGCGCCGGCGCTCTCTCTCCGGCATTTGTACGACAGTGAGTTGTAGCAAATAGTGGATCCTTCTTGCGTTTTGTTTTTATCAAGATGCTAGATTATTTCTACAAAATATCTTTATAAAAGTATTTTTATACAACAATACCTACACATTTTTTTTTTGGGCTTGAAATATGTAGTTATGCGACTAACTGAGCGACGAAAAATTTGATGTTTTACGGGGCCCGGTACGGTACGGTGTTTGGACAGCGCCTTAAAATTTCAAAGATCGAGTTTCCGGCATGTGGTTTCTTAAAATTCTTAATACCTACTGACTTCTTTAAAACATTATACATGCCGCAAGGCATATTATAGATTTCTTATCTTATGCGGAAGGCTGATGATGAGTGATGAGTTGATGACTGATGATGGACTAACAAATGTTAAGGTTACCGTTTTTCTCTTCTCTTAAATATTTATTATCCTGTTTTTTTTGTATTTGTTGTTATAGCGGCAACAGAAATACATCATCTGTGAAAATGTCAACTGTCTAACTATCACGGTTCATGAGATACAGCCTGGTGACAGACGGACGGACAGCGGAGTCTTAGTAATAGGGTCCCGTTTTACCCTTTGGGTACGGAACCCTACCCTTAACCTTTTACCCTTTATGTTTTCCTAAGCACGTGTTTCTGTGAGGAATAAAATTATTTTTCTTTTCTTTTCTTCTTTAAAATCGAGCGAGTCTTACAATAGTCACATAATTATGAAGTGTAACATCTGACATCAAACAATCTGCCTCGCCTTTTCCCAACTATGATGGGGTCGGATTTCAGTCTAAGCGGACGCAGGTGAATATCAGTATTTTACATGGAGCGACTGCTTATCTGACCTCCACAACCCAGTAACTGGGTAACACGATACCCCTTGGTAAGACTGGTTGTCAGACTTTCGGGCTTCTGACGACCCGTAACGACTGTCACAGATCCACAAATGACAGCCGGGACCAACGGTTTAACGTGCTTTCCGAGGCACGGAGGAGACTCGATATGTAAAGATGGTCACCCATCCACGGACCAACCCCGGCAAGCGTAGCTTAACCTGATGAATCGACTCGTGCGGCTGTTATTACTGAGCCACTAGGTCCTCGATGTTAGAATTTACACATCTGACATCTCACTCTATAGAGTACTTGCAAATTCCACGAGTACACTAATTCCATGCTATTAAAAATTACTTACCTAATCCATGCTCAAGCTGTCACTGTGTTTTTTATGAAATCACTCCCACAGAAAGCGAGAGGAAAGGTGGTACACATCAAAAAGTCTCATGTTTCTGTAATTTCAGTGAATTAACTCCGGTACCTACCAGTGGCGAAAGCACCATATAACACGATTTCTACCGGCTTCCCTTCGGAGGTTCGCATCAACAATTCTACCGCTATTGAAAAATGGCACAGTCAAGAGGGGAATTTAATTCACCATAACATTCAAACATCAAAAACGCCTATTTTATTAGCTTTGAATTGAAATAACAAACAAGAAAGTTTTGTCTGTGTACTGATGCGTCTTTTTGGTTCTGCTACTTGACGATAGATGGTAAAGAAAGACAAAAAAAGTAAAGGATATACTTACTTTTAAGTAAATTAATAAATTTTTACTTTACTGATAAGAAAATGAGTTAAAATCAGCTTCTCTCATAAAAAAAATTACACCTCGCCGCTGGTACCTACCCTTCAAACGAACACAAAAAGGCTCCCGCAGACAGGCGCGACGTGACACTAGTAGCAGAATTTCTGAAAACTTCATGGAAAAAATCGCGCTCGCGATATCACACCAGTCTGCACGAGACTTAATATTACGTAGTGGTATCTTGGCGGGGATAGCTAGCGTTTTCCAGGACGAACTTTCTCACAAGACCTTAGCTTTAACAATAGGGTATTTGACTGCTATCAAAAACATAAGTACATGAATTAATCCATATTTAAAAATATGGATTAATTCATGTATAGTTGTTATTATTATAGTATAAGGTGTTACTAAAAAAGACGATTTGTGAAAAAAAAAATAATCGGTAAAAAATGGAGAAGTTACACGCTTTTAAAATTATTCTACTATCCTTGTCACGCAAAACGATGATTGTATGGCACGAAGTTATTAAGGCATTCCTGTGTTGTGATGTCAAATCGCAGCAGTGCTGTCTCTGTCTGTATTAGATAGACTTTAAAATGCATACAACTTTGGCATTTTTTGAGGTATTGATTTTTTTATTACTGTGGCTTAACTTTTTGGAAGGTATCGAAAAATACAGGTTGCTCAGTAGTTCGACCTATTCCTTAAAAGGGGTTATACTAGAGGTCATTTCCAACAAATTAAAGTAAAACACGTCTAAATTTAAAAAAATATAAAATAATGTAGGTTTCCTTTGCACTCAAGACCTTTTATTTCTGAAATCATGGGAATTTAGGGCATGTATTTTTTTTATAAATGAGCACTCGTTTATCATCAGTCAGAAAAATAACAAATAAGTGTCGTGAGAGAAGTAGTTATTTTTAACTTGTTTGAGAAGTTATTTATACTTCCGAAACTAACTAAACTAAAAATAAAAAAAATAAATGTTAGTTGCTTATAGATTACAGGAAAACCTATAAGGAGTCTAAAATAACATGGTAAACCACTCAATATTGTGCATACAAAATTACATTTGCAGTTGGGGGAACAAGTTATTCAACTAAAATTTTAAGTTTATCCTTGAAATAAAGTCATCCCAACTACTGAACCCTTCATTGTGCGTGATCCAACACGCACTAGGCCAGTTTTTTTTTTTCAATCAAACTTATCGACCTACTTCCTGAATACAACATTATATTATTACTCTTTTATTAACGTTATTTTTTTCTAAAATTTGAGACACGTAGCCGACCGTGCAATAAGCAATTAACCTCGAGAGGTCAACCCGTACAAGCCCGTTAGGCCAGTTACAGGTCCAGTTTGTCAAGCTGTTATTTTTTTCACAGCTTCTTTTTGTCTAAACCTAATCGAGGGAAAATGAACGACCTAACCAACCACTTCTAATCGAATTGCAAGACTTGAAGTCACCACAAAAACATGTTTTAGTAGAATTCCAGACCAAAAACATTATGTTCCGTTAGTAGAATCAAGTATGCTAGTGCAGAAATAAAATAAGTATCGTATTATCTTATTGTGATGAGTTGAGAACTCGAGACATTAAGACACCATGCGGCAGTAAGCAGTACCGTTGTAAGTTGCAGACGGAAATATTAATATCGTGTGATGAATGACCACTTGCAAGAAGCCGAGGGGAAAATAGATACCCACAAGACATACGTTCAGTCCGATACGATGGCAGACTGCTTCAATGTGTTTTATTTAATAACATGGATGCCCGGGCAATTTGTTCAAGTTCGTGCAACATGACGGAACGATATTACAATGTGTACTTAGATCATTTTACTTAGGTAAGTGCCTCTACAAATTGCGATTTGTAGCGTTGTTGTTCGTGAGAAAATCTATCGAGAAGCGAGTGGAGAATATACACCACAACTGTATTATAAAACGGTCTATAACCGGAAAATTGGGAAAAACTCAAGTTAAAGAGTACCTTAATTAAAGAAAATAAATCAGGATCTTCAGACCTTACATAAGCTCTTTGTTTCTATATCCTGTTACCTTATAAGGTTCGTCCAACTCTGATAACGATTTATTCCGTTCTAATACCAATAACTAATACCACTGGTATTTGTTTCAACTCATAAAACTATTTTCTATTCTGAACGGAAACCATGGTTTAATTAAACTAATACCGAAACAGGTTCAAAGGTATATAGTACAGTCAGTAAAAATGCTTTGTATGTAATTATAAGACCTTTAATTGAAACATAAATCAGTTAAATCGTCAAAATACATAAAAATATCAAAAAACAAATTTAATTTGTCTAGTTTTGACTGAGTTGGCTGTACCAAATTCAAGTTGTTAGTACGAGTATTCGTTCGCACATTACATTTAATTATATAAAGAGTGGTATCCGTTCGGGATAGAAAATAAAAATGAGTTGAAACAAATACCAGTGGAATTATTAGCTGTTGGTACTAGAACGGAATAAATCCTGACAACAACGTCTAAATCTAGGTAAGTATTCACGACCTGTTCTCATAAAAGCTCGTGCAGACTGGCGCGATATCGCGGGCGAAATATTGTTATAAACGTACTTACATGAATTTCTGACTGTGGCAAAAGGCACGTATGCGTGATACGAAAGTTGTGTACGTATAAACCTTTTATGGCAACTAAAAGCGTTCTTTCCGTTGAGTCCGTTGACTATACTAACACGATCCTTAACTCCATTATCATAAATATTATTAACTGCCAGCCTCCAGAGTTCAGAATATTACCTGGACAAGGTTTTATCCTATTCAAAATAAGTTATAGGAAAATAAAAACACAAGTCCCTATAAATATCGTAATTAATGCCTTAGTATATTTTCAAGATGCCTTTTCCTGTTGCCTGGAAGCTGATTAGGAGAATTTGCATTTCAAATAAGATTAATGATGAGCTTAGGCAAAAATATGGCTGTTCAAGTTCCTGGGAAGGGTCTTATTTAAGTTTAGGGCAGCGTTTAACGCCATCTCATCAATTTTGAATCAATGAACAAAGAAACTGACGTCTGCAATAAATATTGCTGTCAGATTAAGACGAAAGCAACATTTCTTATGAGCGATGTAGATCGCTGCGTGTGCGCAGAACATACGAGTGTCAGGGTGGCTCGAGTGCGCTAACGTCGTCGGCTCGCGGTCAACGGCCTTGACATTGTACCCGTTTTGTGTTTACATCTTATTTGTATTCTTTAACGACACGCATAATTATCGTCATTTAATGCAATGTAGTCACGTGGAGAAACTTTATAGCTGTTATAAATAAACAGTTGTTGTATGAGTTTTTCAGTATAGTGTCGTTATTTATTCAGCAGTAGTTCGACCCCAGACGACGGCATACCTTAAATTTAAGACGATTTTAACGCTTTGGTTCGTTTTCCGCTGCTCTCATAATGTTATTCGAGTAATGATCTTAGTTTACCAAACAAAGGGGGTAGGCTCAGCATCCAAAAGCGTTGCGTGGCCTAAATACTGGTATAATTAGTTTAAATAACTGCTTCACATTAGTAATTTCTTTTACCAAGATAAAATTATAAATTTCTATATAATTCTATTACTTATATTAGATATTTGCACACCTTTTTAGGTAGGATATGGTTTACAGAACTTGTTTGTATGTATCACCCCATGTACCCATATTCAAGCAAATAAATGAGTTGATTTGATTTAAAAGCGGGTTAATTTTTATCGAAGCCAAAGGCTTTTGGAATGCAGAATTATTTTTATTTTACCTAGAGCTCATGAATTTGACTTTAAAATTCGGCCAGCCATGTTTCCCCCATAATTAAAGTTGAAAGTGGCCGATTCAACACTGAAATACCAAAAGACAAATAAAATAAATAATTTAAGCATTTTGTTACTTTTTCATGACAACTAGCCTGTGGACCATATAACAGAAACGAGTAGGTACCTAATGTGCAAATTCCATGGCGTTAAGTAATAAAGTAGGTGCCCAAGTATTTTAAGCACGTAGCTGAATGATTATCATGACACTGTATTCACACTTTCAAGGAGCGAGACAATTGCGTTGAAAATCTCAAATTTGTTGCATAAAAAAGAACAGTAAAAATAGTTTTGAGAGATAATATGGAATCATTCCATTCCCCATCCTATTCTTTGTCTCTTATGATCTTAGCTACATAAACCACTCCATTCACTTCTGCAGATTTACAATGGGAACGAGTAAAGCGTAGTCCGCTAGTCGGAAACAGAGAGAACCAAATATTAAAATTCCGAGTAGGCACGACTGTTCACCGCAAAGACAAACTGCTCGTGGTCAACATTTACTAGTTAGGTTAATGCTTCCATCGAAAGGCAACACTAATAGCTGCGAAGGTTCTATGCGACACGAAGAATGCTTATATAACAACGAAAGGTATTCCGGTCTAAAACGTAATGTTTTAGTACTTATACATAAAGCCCTTGTACACCGTGCCCAAACATCGGCACATGGCAGCATCTCAATTTGGCCACGCCAATGCTGTTCTGAGGCCATATATTTTATTCCCAAAGATATTGAATATTGCTACTAGAGAAGAAGAAGCATTTACTGGCATCAGCGCAATCGATTGGCTTGCAGTCTTTAGAATAGCTTGCAACGTCGTCTGCAATTCTTGCACTTGCAAAAATCTATCCAATTTTTTATAAAATAAAGTCTTGCTAATTTGTCTTTCAATTTGGGAGAAAGTAGAGCACTGCGCAATATTTTAGAACCCGCCTGCTAATCTGGTCTCACTCGATGCAAGCAAAATCGTTCTCTTACCAAGAGTTTCCCTAAGTAAAATAAAATCCTTCCTAGAATAGCGTACAATACGGGAAACACACAATTATCGTTCATCTCCGTCATCCCACAGCCCACTTCTGCATTTAACAATGAGTGACAACACCAACACAGCTGGACTTCGAGTGTTTCCATCTTTTCGCCGCAAATGCTTCGACGACGCGGAAGCAACCTTCCTGTCATTATGAATCGTTAACTTGAGGGGTGATTACCTATAATAAGTGCGGGCAAACGCTACAGCTTCGCCAGACCTGTTTATTTGCACAAACTTAGTGTTAGCGTCTAGGAGTAGCTCCTGGCAAGCAATTGACGATGCTATATTTAGATTCTAAACCAATACTACCGTTCTTTCGAACTCATTTTTAAAATGGAATTTATTAATCCGTAACAATTAATTACGTCTATTAATTAAAGTAACTAACTGTTCATTAAGAGCTTTATATGACACTGGTGGGAATTTTATAAAACTATTTAAACAAAAATAGTTCCGACTCATTCAAATTGCTCCAGTTAAAAAACCTGTGTAACAGGTAATGCTGTTACCAAAACACATTTATTCTAGAAAGCTCCAATAAATCGAGATCAGTTAGTAGTATCGTCGGTAGAAGTCATTAGTGCGTAAATTCATTGCCATTACCCCGTAGCGCCTGCGCCGGCGCCGACGATCGTCTCCATCAAAAGGACGATGCAAATAGCAATTTTTTGTGTTTAACTGTAGGTCCTAAGTTGATCAATAAATTATATCTAATTGATGTTTGGGGCTATTTACCATGCGAATAACAAGCATAATTAGAATAGTTATCCAAGGTAGGAAAACTCGGAAAACTGCTTATAAATTGCGAAGATATGTGAACACGGTATGGTATTATTTTCTGATGTGAAGGGCAATGAGTGCAATGATAGCAAATGATGACAAATTGTTGGCAGAAACAAATTCCACCGGGAAGGACTAAGGTAATTTAACTTCATCGACAATAGCATGATTATTACTGAATTAAAAGATAATGCAACTGTAGGAGCACCATGAGAAAAGAACGATAATCTTGACTGTTTAAAATTACTCAATAATAATGATAAAACACAAAGACCAGCAGAACACAAAAGGAATAATAATTTGTAGGAGCAAAAAACGAGCATAATTGCAAAGATGAACAAATTCCCAGAGACAGTTGGGTAAACCCCGTAATAATATATAGCTTCGATTATGAGTTTTTGCGGTTTCAGAGTTCTGGCTATTCAATTTAGGGCTAAATTCTTTCTTCTTGGTGCTTTGTTTTGATTTTAATGATTTCAGTCCATACTATCACGTACAAAATTCATTGCCATAGAGTTATGTCATTACTAATTTCTTTGATTTTAATTTACTCCATATTTTTTTTGATCAGTCTTTTCTACAAATAAGGACATCGGACAATACTTACTGCCTTGACTATAAATTAAATTATACAGTCAACACCTGCAAAGTGTCACCTTTATTCATTGACGCTCATTGTAACAGTTTTTGGAGGAGGCCCTGATTGGGCTGGTGACGTATTTGGGCCAATAAATACTGCTGACATAACTATAAAACCAGGCTAAGGTTCACTATATGGATTGTCTTTTGTTTAGTATGTACCATCGTAATGATTTAGACGATTACTATCTACACATAATAAGTCTTTAAGTTCTAAATCTTCCGTCATGGGTTTCTCGAAACCATTTTGTTCATCTTAGACTAGAAGATTAGCTGCAATGCAGTCACGAACTTTTTTTATGACTACGGTAATGAGCGTTACTTCCGAGACGTTTCCTTATTTATGTTTAAAGTTTTAATAATAGCACTTGTATGAATCATACGTCTGATAATGTCTGATTTAAGAATGCCTTGAAATTCACAAAAACATCTAGTTTGTTCGTGCTCTTAGTAATTAATCCCTCGGTAAAATATGTTAGGGTGTTAACAGATCGTAGGTACATATTCATGCAAAACTGTACAATTAGGAGTCAGTAGTAGAATGATAGAACAAAGCAAGATAATTAACCTTAAATGACGGAAACATACCATTCATGCAGCAAGTTGCTAAATGAGTCGTGCTTACAATTAAAACAGCGACTAAATTACCCTTAGCTTTGGTATAAAGAGACTATAGGATGTCTTTGAATAAGATACTCCCGAATAAGGTAACAGGAATAATCTGTTCTGCTGTTATCTCACGATAACATTTTGAACTTATGAAATCTAAATCTTTTCGAAAGTTTTACAGGTCGATGTTCATATCAGGTTTTAAAAAAGTGAAACGCCTGGTTTTGCTTAGATATGGAAAACCCATAAATACAAGAATAATAAATAGATGTTAGTCTGACAGACATAATTAAAAAACAACAAAATCAACATCAATTAGCACAGACAGCATTTAAAAGATTTATTGAGCACACAAAAATAAAGTATGTCACGCAGACGGCGCCGGCGCAAACCCGAAAACCGGAATACTTACCGGTGATAGTTCAATCTGACTATGATTGACGTCTAATCACCATCCGATAGACCGGACAGGGGCGAGCCGAGTCGCTCCAAAAACCGATTAAGTAACATTAACGGTTTGTGCTCGGTTAACGGTGAAACCGGAACACATAATTACATTTCTAGTCGAATGTCGTGCCGTTGTTTCAGCCGGATTTAATTCATGCATTTTAGTGCTTAAAGCTGTTGGAGTGTTGGACATCACTCAGGGCGTACGGTAAACTGATGAGATAAAACCTACTGGGTGCATTTGAGGTTTGTGTGTGTTGTGCGTAGCGTTGCCAGGCGTCCGGATAAAGCCGGACACAGTCAGGCTTTTTGGTTGCGTGTGCGGCCAAATTAGAGGGTGTCCGGCCTGTCCGGCTTTTGTTAGGCTTTTTGAGTAAGACCATTTTTTTTTGGGTTGGTTTAATAAACAAGACTGATTCATTCAATTTTATTGTTGTTTCTTTAGAATTTAAGTAGATTTAAAGTAAATTTTAAAAAAGCCTTGTTTTACATTTTCAAAAAAATTAATCGTGATATATGTACTATAAAATTAAGGATGTCCAGCCCTTTTTACCCAAATATCCGGCTACACTGGCTAGTCTGTCCGGGTTTTCGGGTTTAAGACCTGGCAACCTTAGTTGTGCGTGAGGCACACATTATTGTTGGTATACCATTATTTTCACTGTTTTTTTGTTTTGTTGTTTGTATTTCACGAACTGTGTCCAAATAAACTATATTCTTTCTTTCTTTACTTTCATTTCAAACTCTGCAGGTGCTCGAGACTTATCGAGTTATTTTTATTTACGTTTGAGAGAACGAAAGCATACTTGTTCAGAGCTCTATGTCCCAATTTTAGTATTCAAATACTTTTGGCAGATAAGGAAATGTAAAGGTGAATATATATCAACTGCTAAGTCACAGGAAAGATTTACAATCTAAAAGCAAATATAAAACCCTATTCTACGTAGGCGATGTTCCAAACTCAGGTTCCGGTATTACTGCTAGATATATGATAAAATAATTTACTGCAATAACAACACAAGCTTATACAATAAGTCCCGGAATTAACGCACAACTTTTAAGGGGTCATTGTACTCATCATTATGAACAACTTTTACTATGGGACCAAAACCAAAATCGCGAAAAAAAATTTGCTGTTCCCTACATTTATATTCTCATAGAGAACTCGTCAAAACGAAGCTGATATTTTTTTCGTTTTTTCTGGTGTGGTCCCATAGTAAAAGTTGTTCAAAATGATGAGTACATTGACCCCTTAAGAGGTTGTGCGTTAATTCCGGGACATGTTGTATAGGACAGGTACGTGTAAATAATCAAATCCTAACTAATATTATAAATGCGAAAGTAAGTTTGTTTGTTACCTTTTCACGCCTAAACCACTGAATCGATCATCCTGAACTTTTGCATATAAGTTGTCAGGTGTACAGAAACGGATATAGGGTATCTTTCATCCCGATAAAAAGTACTGTTCCCGAGGAAAACAACAATAACGTTCTTATGATGATAGATGGCGCCACGTGTCTTTCGAATAATGTTTGAGTTATGTATTAAATAGCACTTTCAATTTCAAAAAGCAGAGTACAACCCAAAATGATTGTTAAATTCTAAATTAACGCGAGCGAAGCCGCGGGCAAAAGCTAGTAAATAATAAGTAATCGTGATAGAGCACCATTAGCATTAAAAAACTTGACCTATATAGAAAGTGACCCTTAAATTCGATGTAACAGGCCCTTTATTTCAAAACAGGTGCAGAATACACGTTAAGGGTAAAATTGATGGCTCTGTCCGTTTCCTTAGTATTTACGTGACCTTTTGCTGGCAACTTTATAACTGTCTATCCGTTACTGGGAGGATTACAAGAATGTTAATGTTAATTAACCGTCTGCAGGTCATGTCTACTTGCAAATATAAATGTAGGTATATGAATATTCACGATAAAATTGTCTGAACTGTCTGCGTTTTACCACTTAGGAGTTTTCTGCGCATATCATCACAATGCCTGTATGTTCTTTAATGTCCTAAGTATTCAATTTTCCATTCGATTTTCCAGGAAACTACTCAACTATTTGACAGATTGAATTGACTGTCCATAACATAAGGAAACCATAGCATATTCAACTGACAGGGCCGGTAGTCCTTCATGTTCTTCAGACTTGTTGAGCAATGTGAGAAGAATATAAGGATGTTTGTTTCAGAACTGAAACGAATTAAACAACGCAGTGGTAGCCCATTTTTGATGGGCCCAGATTTGTTCCTTAAGAACAAATGTCTTATGGAAAAGTTCTTACGGAACAAATGTAACTTAGAGAAATGTATTAATGATTTTAATTCTGTAAATACATATTTGTTATGTTCGTGAATCATATTTTAATCAACACACAACCTGACAATGACCTGCAAATTGCAAAACACATAAGAAAAATTTAATTTCAAGGGCGGTTCCAGATTGAATTATTCGTAGTCGTTTTAAATTTGGTAACTCTTGTATGTGTATTCCCACAGAAAAACTGAAAACGGTTTTGTGGGGCATTAGACTGCTGTAAACTTTTTATAGGTAAATAAAGAAACGTGACCAGAATATAATTCTTGTTGATCCCTCATCGTCTAACATGAGTATGTCACAATACATATAACAGTGAAGAGGTCAATAATATGTCCGGTCACTCCGGACTTCACATACCCAGCCTACGTTAGCTACGAACAGTTAAAACGTCAAATAAATGGAAATTACAACTAGTTACTGTAGTTATAAATTCCTAAAGCAATAGGATAAGTACTAGTAAGTAGTTGTTTTATTACATGCTATGGTAATATTGGACGTCTTTCGGCTGTATTAATGATGATAATAATATTTCCAAGTGTTGGATTTCATTATAAACTGGCAACTGGATACGGACTGTTAATTTTGAAGACTCTTTAGCAGTATATATCAGAGTTATATGCGAAAATAATTCTGTATTTCTGTTACCTTTTTACGCCTTCGCAGATATATGATTTTAGTGACTTTTAAATCTGTTAATACGCCTTCATATATTGCAAGTAGGTTATGGAATAATGTATGTTAAACTAGAACGCATACACATCAATTATATATGAGAATATTTAGGTATTGTATTAAAATACTTTATTAAATAAATTCAGGAATTAATGTCTACCCAAAGCATAAAAAACGATATTACTTAAAAACTTTTTTTTTGTATGAACAGACTATTTTATAATCTATAATTATATTAGTGTTATTTTCAAATATTTATATTCTTGTTACAAAAAATAAATATTCCCTAGGAAAACGTCGCCGTCGGCGTCGTGAGGAAACCGGCATGTCCAAGAACCAAAAAAATTTAAGACATGTGACATCTACCTGCACTGGGCCCGCGTGGTGGATTACGGCCCACTCCCTCTCACGGAAAGAGGAGGCCAGTGTCCCAGCAGTGGGAACATTATAGGCTGATTATGTTATGTAAGTAGCTAAACGTTGGAACAGTGGTGGCCTAGTGGAGCAGTGGAACTTATGTGTCGTAGCTCGTGGGTTCGAACCCAGGCAGACACTTCAGACTGAATGAATGAAATGCACCGACCCCAGCGTGATTGTACCAGACTCGATTGCTCTAATAAACCCAAAGATTCACACTAGCCCCTGAAACCTCATGTTTCATGAGACTACAGAGACCATTGTATATCAGAGAGTAGACCAGGGGCGCGATAATGGAAGGGAAGACGTGCCCTTGGGATATGGAAGGATTATTAGAGCGTACCGGATATGCATCCTTGAGCAAGTATTGGAATAGTGGAGCGACGGGTCGTGGGTCGTGGGACCCTGCAGGCAGGCACTTCAGACTTTGTTGTTTATTTCATCACCAGTGCTCCGAAAACGGAGAAACGTAAGGAAAACGGGATGTATTATACTAGAACCCAAAATGTGAAGCCATGTGACATCCATCAACCCACACATGGCCTGCGTGACCCACTCCCTCTCACAGAGAGGAAGCCTGCGTCCCAGCAGTGGATGCGTGATATGCTGACTAAGTAAATGGCTGAATATTTTTTGTGTAAATTTACCCCCTTATTACAAAACAAGGTTTATCTTCAGACACAGGTTTAAAACATGGAGCCATTATTGAATTTCGAACTTTATTCCGACTTCGGTAAAGTTCCTAAACACAAAACTGACAACTTAGTACCGAACTAAGTTTTCAGTTTTGTATAAAGAACGGTATTTCAATCATTGTTACGTTCTTATTACAAAAACTGGCTCCATGGTTTAAGCCATGTCAAAATATAAATCTTGTTTTGTAATAAGGCGGTTATAGAGTTTAAAGTCTTCCTTTGTGTACACACGGCTACACATCAAGCTATACATTTCCAGTATAACCTGATCTTGCATTGTATAGGATTTCCATACAAAGAGAGGTCAGCAAATACTGGAAATGTATAGCTTGATGTGTAGCCGTGTGTACAGCCAGTTTGCTCTCTCCGCAAGAAAATGTATCATAATTTCGAAATACTGAAGAGAATTATACCTAGGTAAAATAGCCCACGTACACAAAATTTGAGCTATGACGCAGAACTATTTGCGTGCCATTTCTCCTTGGCTCGTGATTTCTTTCAGTATTTTCAGACAACTGGGAGCATTTACTTGTGTTTTCAAGTTTTTGTTGCGAACGTTGGATTACGGTGGAAAGTGATTACAAAAGCACAAAGGTAACGATAAGACTCTAGTTTTTAAAATTTGTAGGTAGGTAAAAAAAGCTCACGTACACAAAATTTGAGCTATGACGCAGAACTATTTGCGTGCCATTTCTCCTTGGCTCGTGATTTCCTTCAGTATTTTCAGAAAACTGGGAGCATTTACTTGTGTTTTCAGGTTTTGGTTACGAAGTTTGGATTACAGTGAAAATTGATAACAAAGGAAAAAGGTAACGTTAAGACTCTAGTTTTTAAAATGTGTAGGTAACCGCATAAACTTTCTAAGCGAAATAATCATAAATAAATGCCGTAATAAAATAATATATTCCGGCGTAAAACTCCCAAAAGACTTGGAGTGTTTGATCGTAGGTACTGTTTATTTTTAAGTAAGTAGGTATATGTCCAACATTTTAGTTCCCGCTATCCACATAGTACATACTAATATTGTCTTTAAAAGGTAGGTAAGCACGAATGTAGAAACGATAATCATATGCTAATTCAAATTCCAATAACAGTTTTGATGATAATTTCTATCTATTAAATTGCAAAGAAATAAGTGTTGTGTTTCTTACAAGAGAACGTTTACACCTTACGGCATTTCATACAAACTTTCAAGCCCTTGTTTTTTGAAATGACTGAACCGATTTTAATGAAACTTCATACGCATAAGCCGGACGTAAAGTTAGTTAAGAACATTTTCGAAATGTCTTATTTAAAAACAGATAACTGGAAATCTTTGTTTCTATGGAAAATTTAAAATCTGTCTAATTTGGCTGTAACACTATTTTTCGAAAATGTTCATAACTAAGTTTTTAGACCTTTGTATCCTGCTTATGCATATGAAGTTTCATTAAAATCGGTTCAGTCATTTAAAAAAATAAGGGTTTGAAAGTTTGTATGAAATGCCGTAAGTCGTAAACGCTCGTAAATGTGTATATTTTGATGTTTTCCTTCATTAATCTGACTTCCTTATGTCTAAAGAGTAACATCGCGTAATCTTCCCTAAGCATCTAAACTATAACATTTAAGGTGCTTCCGCAGCTGTAGCCCAGGAAATTCAAAATTTCTTATGTTTTTTTGCAATTTGCAGGTCAGCCTAGGTTGGGTCTTAATCAAAATATGATTAATTTTAATGCTGTAAATATGTATTTACAGCATTAAAATTATTAATACATTTCTCTAAGTTAGATTTGTTCCATTAGAACTTTTCCATAAGAGATGGGCCCATCAAAAATGGGCTACCGCTGCGGATTCTTTCATTTTTGTTCGTTCGTTGTTTACTTCGTTTCAGTCCTTAATCATAATCCAGAATCATATTTTGATCAAGACAACCTGACACTGACCTGCCAATTGCAAAAATCGTAAGAGAATTTGAATTTCGCGGGCTACTGCTGAGGATTCACCTTAAGTATACACACGTATTTACCTACTTATTAAGGTAAAATTGTTTTTGTTTACTGTCGGAAGTTTAGAATAAGGTGTCTGACGTAACCGGTACAAGTGCGAATCATGTTTCGGATCGTTTCATTTCATTAGTGAACTATCCGTGTACGTTAGTGGTCAGTGGCATACGTTACTGCAATAAAAAGTAATACTTAGAAATGGGTAAAGCAGGTTTTGTAAGAAAAATTAAACTACTGCCTTATACGAAATGAAGTTAGCTAGCGAAACTCCGCAGATAAGATATCAACCGCAGTAGTTCCAGCGTAAACGTGATTGGGCAAATGGGCACGCCACGATTGTGGCGATAAGTCCCCTCTTTGAGGAGTGGCTAGAGAGGCGCCACGGCGTCCTCACCTTCCGCCTGACGCAGATCCTCATAGGACACGGTTCTTTCGGGAGGCTCCTGTTTAGGATAAAGCGGGAGGAAACGCCCGGGTGTCACCACTGTGTGGATCACCCGGAGGACACCCTGTCCTCACGGAAGCGATCGGCGGCGGCGGCGAAGTCTCGCGTCCGGCCCTGGTTCAGGCCATGGTTCAGAGCGAGAGTGCATGGGAGGTTGTCACCTCCTGCGAAGCATTAATGCTCGCGAAGGAGGAGGCAGAACGCGTGAGAGAGAGGCAAGGTTCGCGCCCTCGCGCCCCTAGTCGCCGCGGGAGACGCCCCGGGCGGCGGAAGTCACAGGCTGATTCCCGGCCACCTTAGGCGCGGGCTTGCGGACGGTGAGCGATGGGTAGCTCGCCGTCCGATAAAGACCAGTAGTTAAATGAATTTTCAGTTAAAAAAACAGTTATTGCTGTGTAAACTTCTCAGACGTAAGTAATAGTTATCGATATCAAAACACGATAAAACAAAAAATCCTGATTTTCTTGCCAAATGTAAAATAAACGTCCCGTCTGCGAAAAAAGCCAACAATGCTAAGACAAACAAGTAATTATCAACCGACGTTAATGGATTTCGTAACGGTAGTTTTGTGGTTGAAAACGTTGTTGTTAAAATAACAACGACGCCTATTCTTTTCGATTAGCAAATATTTTGAACCGAAACGTGATTTTTTTTACAAAAGCGTTTGATGTGACGAATACACATCAGACTGACATAAACACATGTTGGATCTGTACCTAGATATATGTAATTTCTGTAGTTACAAAGATCGTATGCTGACTCTCAAAGTCAAATTATTTATTTCAACATGCACTTATAAGGCACTTTGTCAAAATGTACAAAAAAATATCGTAGATTCCAGTTCCGAAAGGTACTTTCATTTGGAGAAGAATGGGCATGAAACTCCAAGGTTACTCTTTTAAAATATTTTACAATATTTTGAATAGGTACATTAATTGTAAATGTGAAGACGATACACCTAAAATAAAATTACTAAGTATACCACAATAGGTAAAAATAATTAAAAATGAAGCAATGACAGATAATTTAATTATGTGATAGATACACGGTGCTCACTTAAAATATTTACAAACATCGTAACAGTATACGTCTTCCTAAAATGTTTAAAGAAATCAATGTCGTAAAAAAAATAAACTATTCAATTAAAATAGCAAGCAGTTTGATTGTTCTAGACACTAGATTGTCTTAGGGAACTGGACGAGCATTCTGAACAAACAGACTGAAGATGTGAATAAATGTGTAGTACCATTTTGAACAACAAAATACGTGTGTACGTATGATATGAAAAAAAATAAGACGCATGAACATGGACGGCTTTATGAAAAGAGGCTGTCGAAAGAACATAATATATTTTGGAAGCATTGTGGGAAAGATAATATTATAATTATAACGGCACTAGTAGGAGGAACTGAAGGAACAGAAATCTGACATGACTGATATACCTACAGATAATAGAGATGGTCGAACGAAAAAGTCGTGCTGCGTAGAACCCAAACAAATTGGAATAACTCAACAACTAAGAGCAGGAAAGAGGAACAATTAAAAAAAAAAAATCGCAGTGATAACCTCGCTGACTCACCGTAGACCACGAAAAGCATGTATTAGCTAATGACAATATACTTAGTATTAACGTCAAAAGCATAATTTGATTGTCTCCTTTACATACTGCATCTCCGATGTCTAGGTCATCGTTTCAATTTATGTTTATACAAATATTATCAGTATTATTTAGTATCCAGTTGTACATTGTTTGGAGGTTAACGACGTTATCCTTATGTATATAGCTCAACGTATTTATTTTTTGTAGTCTTCAATACCTACCACATTGGTAGATTGTTTGCGAATAAAGTTTCAATTTTATTGGTATGTACTTACAGTTACCCTTCTAAAATTAGTTGTTTACTGATAATTTATCATTTGCTTTGATTATAGACATGCCTACCTAATTTCAAATTAAAAGTTGCAGTGGGGAAGGTCGGGCAAAGCTAATTGCAGATGGCAATTTTTGTAAGCCGTAGACGGACCTAGCTTTTAAAGGGGCGACTAGAATCAATTCTATTTTTTTTTAAATATTGACGTTCAAAAGTGCCATAAATGTGCCTATTTGAAATAAACAATTTGACTTTTGCCTTTAAAGAAATTCTAAGGAAATTTCCTTCATTCATTCAATTTCGTGTTTATTCCTATGTTTTTGTTACTTTAGTTTCACTATTTCGTTATTTTCGGTGATTTAAATATTTTAAATCGAGATTTCACATGAAAAGTGTCAGAATTTAAAATCATAAACATTTCCTCGTAATTACTTTCTTCAAAATGTTTCCGAAATAACCTAGAACTCTGTTTAAACAAAAAAATCGCTACAAATAGCCCTAAGCCACAATCTTCTAATTTTACGGAACACATCAGCGCGTCATTTTCGCAAAAATAAACTAAAATCACTTCATGCCTTGTATTATTATCTTGTTTTGGGACTTTTGGGAACTAGCTACGACAGCGCCATTTTGACACTTGCCTTTACCAATAGATGTGGTAGCTAATTGAATAAAGTCCATTTCACGAAAGAAGTCCCGCAGACGAGGCGCGACGTGGCGCTGCAGGCATTGCTAACTTGTATAATAATAATTAGTTCCACTTAATTCCGCGGGACTTCTTTCGTGAAATGGACTCTAGGTGTATGTTGTGTTGTATCTACCTATCGACGCCTTAAAGTGAAAACCTCGTAAGTGTAAAAGGAGTAACTTTTCAGGAGGAAGAAAAAACTGCGTGCTATAAAATTTGATTACCACAGTTTCTTCAAATATGTCTTTTATTTTGCAATTTGGATACATTTTCTGTTGCATAAGATATTTATTTCATGTTATTATCGTAAAAGCGTAAAATGCATCTTGTGACCTTTTCTTAAAAAAACTAATAGTTTGCTGGTAGTAATTACAAGTTTAACAATGATACATTATAGAATAAAATTTGATATACTTCTTTTAATCCGTTTTATTTCGTTGCCTTACTTAACTATAACTTATAATAATAAGTAACACTTGAAGTATTTAGCAAATAATCATCAAAAAAGTCCTAAACATAATTACTATTTCAAAAATTCTAAGTGCTGGTAAATTGAAAACCTCGTCCCCCTTATTACAAAACAAGGTTTATCTTCAGACCCAGGTTTAAAACATGGAGCCATTATTGAATTTCGAACTTTATTCCGACTATGGTAAAGTTTTTAAACACAAAACTGACAACTTAGTACCGAACTAAGTTTTCAGTTTTGTATAAAGACCGGTATTTCAATCACTGTTACGTTCTTATTACAAAAACTGGCTGCATGGTTTAAGCCATGTCAAATATAAATCTTGTTTTGTAATAAGGCGGTATAATTATGTTCATTTGCGAGTTTTTCAAACTCGTCATAGATGGCGTTACAAAGTCATTGAAGTGAATAATATTGTCAGCCCTAAAAAACTATTCGATAATCACCTGACGATGCACCAGGCTGCCACAGACCGTGAATGATGTTTTTTTTTTACAAACCGTAACGAACCATGACTGCATGATTCTAAAATTAGCGACACATTAAACCTTCGATGGAACTTAATAATGACGGATCAATAACAACTTGCCTTTGTATTTTTCATCATCATCATCATATTCATCATGCACAGCGTGACTGCAACTATAATGCTGAGCATAGGAATCTCTCTTCATGTGCCCCACGTTCCTGCCTCAGCCTCATCCAGGATGCTCACCCCCCAGACTTGAGGTGACCCGCAGGCACTAGCAGGCGATCGCGGAAGTCGCACTTAGATCCCATGATCCTCGGTGCAAGTGTGGGAAGGGAACAATGTCAAAAAGAGTCTGACAGACCCCTCCGCCCGCCCCAGGGCGGAGGACATCCATAAGGAATTTCCACCCCGGAAAATATATTGTAATACCACTTTTTGATTTAAAAGAGTGCCCTTGGAGTTTCATGCCCGCCCTTTTCCATAGTGATCTACGTTTTGGAATGGCAACTAGCTTCAACTTTCTGACTAAATGGCCGGCTCTTTGACAATTCAAAAGTGCCTGTAAATGTTTTAATTGAAATAAATGCTTTGAGTTGAAGTTGACACTTTAAAGGCCCCTTTACTTAATTCGTACCTGCGGAGAATCCCTTAATCATACCATGACAACAGAACAAAAATTTTAAGACTAGCAGTAAAAAAATATAAACTACTGGCAAAACTTGAAGAAAAATACGGTTTAGTTATGCTTAAATGAATGGAATATCACGGAAATAGCCATGAACAAAAAAAAAAAATTCTCGTCCTATTCTTTTCAGAAATAGTTTACAGACAAACGTGCGTGACATTTTAATGAAGACAGTAGCAAAATCTTACTATTTGATTATTTTTCTTCTCCGAAACCCAGAGAGTGGAGGTGTTTTAGCACATTTTTAAGTTCCGACGAAAAAGAGGGGTGTGTATCTGTGTGTCGGTCTGTGGCAACATAGCTTCTAAACGGATGAACCGATGACGATTAAAAAAAAATTGTTTGAAAAGTGTCGAGAATGATCTTAGCTATGTTTCAAGAAAATCTGCTCCGCCGTTTGAAGATCATATTAATAACATCTTTTTTACATCATGTGGTGAAAGTTTTTATATTACAGGGAAGCAGATAGTGGGGTAGTTCGACTGAGGCACTATTTATACTAAACCTCTTAAGGGGTCCTTGTACTCATCATTATGAACAACTTTTACTATGGGACCAACCTTGAAATCGCGAAAAAAAAATCAGCTGTTCCCTACATTTAAGTTCGCTGAACTCGTCAAAATGTAGGGAACAGCTGATATTTTTTTCGCGATTTCAACTTTGGTCCCATAGTAAAAGTTGTTCATAATGATGAATACCCCTTAAGAGGTTTAGTATAAACAAAAACTAATGTTGTATACATTTGAGTAGCACGGCTAAGTGCGCCCCTTCATGGGACTCGAACCTCGGCTTAGGGCGCTACTGGTTACTGAGCAAGAGGGAACTTGCAGCATCGGATTGTAAAATAAAAGAAAATCAAATAAAATTTATAGCATCTTACATGATGACCTGCACTGACAGCTCTCTTAGCTGATCCTGTATTTGTATGTACTAGCTGTTGCCCGCGATTTCGTCTGCGATCCAAGATGGAAAGTAGCATATGTCCTAACCCAAGTCATGGTCTACCGTCGTGCCAAATTTCATCCAAATCTGTTCAACCGTTTTAGCGTGAAAGCGTAACAAACAAACAAACTCACTTTCGCATTTATAATATTAGTTAGGATCTTCTAAATATGAAAATAGTGCTTATCTCAATAACATCAATTTATTTATAAAAATACTCGTAGAGGTTGCGTGGACCGCCTCTACAGTATACCTTCACGCCGTTGAACACGTCATTCGAGTTGATTTAAAGTTTTTTTTTATTTAGGGGCTTTTATAATCGCAATGCGTATGACAGACCCATTATACCCTAATTACAGGGGGCCTAAAATGGACGTTTTGGCACAATCATAATAAATCATAACAAATCTGCGTGCAATTCATATCCCGCAATTCATCTGTTTGGCAGTTTTGTATGAAGTTTCGTAAAATGGTCCACAAATTATGAATTGCTGTAGTGAGGTCTAATGTCAAATAGCAGCTGTCAAACAGATGAATTGCGGGATGTATGAACTGTACGCAGATCATATTATGATTCTGCCAAAGCGTCCATTTTAGGCCTCCCAGACTCTTTGCATCATCACCATTTGGTTGAGACAAAATTTTATGGAATGTGCCTAAATCAAGTCGGTTCAACCTCAACACCTCAAACACATCATTTCTACGAGTATCAGACTCATATCGAACACAGTCCATCAATAAGTGATGTAAGTCTTCCACAAGTCCACACTCCACAAAATTAGGCGAGGATTTAAAGTTACAAAGCGTTGCACGTCACACGTCATCTGAGCTGTAAATAAAATGAGCAGTTTTTCATCAAGCTGAACAGCCTATTTTTAAATCTTTCACATAATTATGCACATGGCTGGGCTACGAGCGATTATTTGATGTGACGTTGATTTGCCATTGGTGTAAGTTGTAATGTCAACGTATGAATAAATGAGTCAGCGTAGACGCATACGCCGCGCGGGTTGCATACAAATTGCAAACAAATGTTTTATTAGGTATTTTTAAACGATACGATCATCGCTTTACATGGCGGTAACAAGACTGAGGATTATACAACCTGTATCAGAATCACGAGAAACAAAAAACCAGATAGATAGGAAATCATCACACTAATATTATAAAGGCGAGAGTTTGTGAGTGTGTGTGTGTTTGTTACTTCTTCACGCTCCAACGGCTGGACCAATTTTGATAACATTTTGTATGTAGGTAGCTGACCCTGGATTAACATAATACTTTGTATCCCGATATTCCCACGGGATCGAGACTTACGCGCGTGAAACCGCGGGGCGCAGCTAGTAGTTTAATATAGTAGTAACAAGGAAAATCATTAAGACGCAGATATATGCTAGTGACCTTGAGTTAGGTTGCGTGTTCTGTACTGTGCTCACGTAACGCGTCGTACGTTTAGCCAAAATAGGACTCGCCCATCAAGGAGCGCTGTTTTCAATTTGACGCATTATTAATTTATTATACACAAAACAAAAGGTATTTTAATAAAACGCGTATACTATAAGATCAATAATTAAATTATCTTTAAATTGGTGAAAGTGTAGCGGCATCAACATCGCCACATGCGAACTACGCGTCACACTGACGTCACGCAAATCCTGCATCGCGCAAGCAGAGTTTACCACGCAACTAGCATATATACAACGTCCCGACATCAACTGTCGGGCAGTTGCCCACCAGACACAACACCCGTCTGGTCGGAGGGTGCTCCCTTTTCTATGGTGGATGAGTGAACTTTACACCCTGTTCCTCATACCACCAAAGTGGTGACCCCGACGTGATCATACCACCAAAAAGGTTTCAGAAAAATACGCTTGGTAGATGTTGCGCCATTCTCAGTTTTTTATCCCCGTTAGACTTTACAAATTAATTTCACTATGTAATATAAACATAATCTAAAATATTCACATATTAAATTATTGAGAAAATGCTCTAATTTAACATATATTTTTTTCAAATCATTAACACTACTCGTTTAGTCGTGATCTTCAGTATAAAATCATTAAAAGTCGGTTATCGTCCCCTTAAACGGCTCTTCTTCTCTCCTACTTATTTAAAATGTTGCTTTTCCCGACAGGGTCCATAATTGTTTCTATTTAGTATTATTTAACATTATGGATTGCAATAAAGATTATTTGAACTGAAACTCACAGCATTTATTTAAAATAAACCAATTACAGGCACTTTTGAATTGTCAAGGGGTCGGGCAGTCAGAGAGATGAAGCTAGTTGCTAGGTTAGGTTGGCAAGAAACTCCACGGACACTCTTTTAAATTAATAAAATATTGTTACAAAGTATTGGTTACATCATTCCTGTTGAAATTATACATGGTGAGAACAAGAACTGGGGGCCTAAAAAGGACGCTTTGGCAGAATCATAATAATTATGATCTGCGTACAATTCGTATCCCACAATTCATGTGTTTGACAGTTTTGTATGCAGTTTCGTAAAATAGTCCACAAATTATGAATTGCTATAATGAAGTCTAATGTCAAATAGCAGCTTTCAAACAGATGAATTGCGGGATGTATGAATTGTACGCAGATCACATTAAGATTATGCCAAAGCGTCCATTTTAGGCCCCCTGAAATGAAACTTCAGTACCTACTCGACCCAAATGTATGGGGCGGCTGATTATTTATTCGCGATTACCTACGATGTTGGACCCACGGAGAAAGTTGTTCAGTTTGATGGTCTCTATCACACCCACGCCTTTTGGATACATGCTGTATACATCGCCACAATACAAGGTGTAACATAAATAACGCACAACCTTTTAAGGGGTCATTGTGCTCAACATTATAAACAACTTTTACTACGGGACCATATCTGAAATCGCGAAAAAAAAATCTTGTCGATTCTGTAAAAATCTCACCGTGAATTCTTGCGTAGAGTGAGCTGTCAGTATCATTCCATTGATGCTAGGAATTAACCAAGGATTACAATTACAATCATAATCGAGATTATAATAATATTTTTATGCTAATTCTATTGATAATTTTATATTATTTCAAAGCTAGTATTTATGTGTCTTAACATTACTATTTAAGGGGTTCTTAAATAAAATAGCAAAACAGAAATTTTGTCAAACCCAATATAATGTAAAAAACAAAATTGAGTTTATGTTCAAAATCTCGATTATGATTGTAAATGTAATCCTTGGTCCATCCCTAGCATCAGGTAGGATGACACTGACAGTTCACTGCACGCTCACTTCATCTAAGTTTTCACGGTGAGATGGTTAGAGTATTCTGGAACCATCTCACCGTGCACTGCTGTTGTTCCTAATATAATATGAGTAGATTTTCGCGATTTCAGGTTTGGTCCAATAGTAAAAGTTTTTCATAATAATGAGTACAATGACCCCTTAAGAGGTTGTGCATTATTTATGTTACGTCTTGTATATGCACAAGACGTGATCACGCTGAAGGAAATAGAGAAAAAAAAATGCTACGATTCAAACGTCTTTTATAATACACATGTAAATGAATGTAACACCACGTTCTTTTCTTTTATGCGATGAGCTAAACTCCCGATAAAGTCACGTATGGCTATAATGATAGGATTTAATAGTAATAAATAACACTGTATGATTATAATAATAACAGATAACTAGGCAACGAATCATAGTAACTTAATGGCTAAGAAAATAAGAGTCTCGAGTTTTGCGTGGGAAACCAAGAATTTTAAAGTTCCACAAACAACAACTTTAATTTGAATTATGTTTTCCTCTTAGTTATTTTCGCAAAGGAATACAGGTCCGGCCCTGCAGTCTCGACATACATAGCGATCGCTTTACGACCAAATTCGATTGCAAAGTCCTAATGGGATCTGTAGACGGTCAAAATTGCTTGATAAACTGTACGAAAAATCACAATCTTGTCAAGCAATTTTGACCGTCTAGAGACCCCATTAGGACTTTGCGACCGAATTCGGTCGTAAAGCGATCGCTATCTATATCGAGACTGCAGGGCCTGGACTGTCTCGTTGGTCTAGTGGTCGCAAGCGGTACTGCTGAGCATGAGGTCATGGGTTCGATTCCCAGATCGGGCAAAGTGATATTGGGATTTTCTATCTAGAATTTCTCAGTAACAGCCCGGAGTCTGGATTTGTGCCCGGCTGATGGCAATAGGCTCGCCCCCTATTACATGGGACTTAAACATAACTGGGGAAATGTGGGGGTACTATAGTAACAGGTAGGTACACGGTGGTACACCTCTGCCCAACCCTTCGGGGAAACAAGACGTGATATTATGTGATTACAGGTACACACGGCTACATATCAAGCTATACATTTCCAGTTTACGCTGATCTCGCACTATACAGAAATCCTATACAATGTGAGATCAGCTTATACTGGAAATGTATAGCTTGATGTGTAGCCGTGTGTACCTACATAAGGTGAGAGTGATGTGAAAAGACGGACTTTTCACACCTCTGCAGGAAGAATCTTTCGTAGCAGAGCAGCGGTAAATAATAATAATAAATATTAAACTTTATTTAAACATTATTGTTACAATTATTACCTTAAAACTATTTTTACATAATCATTCTGTCTGTAACTGTTTCCGACATTCATTTTGTTATAAGCGGTGGTCTCCAAACTAGACGGTGCCTGTATCTTGGGGACCTGAGTTTTGATACATTCGGTTTTTATTGGTTTAGTAAACCAATACAAGTCAAAGTCAAAATACAAGTCAAAGTCAAAATACAAGTCAAAGTCAAAATACAAGTCAAAGTCAAAATACAAGTCAAAGTCAAAATACAAGTCAAAGTCAAATTATTTATTTCAAATAGGCACAGTGAAGGCACTTTTTAACGTCTTTAGAAGAAACTGCCCGCGATTTCGCCCGCGTGATATATCTTGTTCCCCCGACCCACTGCGTCGCATCGCATCGCCCGCCCACGCTATTACTTCGTTTTCGCTTAATGTTATTTCTGACTTTATTTCGTTTTGCTCGGCTCCTAAGGGTCGTAGCGTGGTGTTAATATAGCCTATAACCAGAATTGGGCTATCAAATGCAAGAAGAATTTTTCAATCGACTGGAAGTTCCAGAGATTAACCCCTTTTTAGGGTTCCGTACCCAAAGGGTAAAACGGGAACTCTATTACTAAGGCTCCGCCGTCTGTCTGTCCGTCTGTCACCAGGCTGTATCTCATGAACCGTGATAGTTAGACAGTTGAAATTTTCACAGATGATGTATCCGCCGAGTCTGTTGCCGCTATAACAACAAATACTAAAAAACAGAATAAAATAAATATTTAAGGGGGCTCCCATACAACGAACGTGATTTTTTGGTCGATATTGAGATATTCCCAGAATATTTAGTTATATATTCACTTTAAAAATAAATAATAAAATTAAAATAAATAAAAATATTTAAGGGGGGCGCACATACAACAAACGTGAATTTTTTGCCATTTTTATAGGTAATGGTACGGAATCCTTCGTGCGCGAGTCCGACTCGCACTTGGCCGCGTCTTTATTTTTTTTGGGTGGGAAATTATCGAATAACTTCCCCCGCTCTGGGCGGAGCGGGAGGGTGTATCAGACTTTTACTGACTAAAATCCACCCGTGCTCTTCATTTGCCTGTGTGCCAGGGCCACGATATCCCTTTCGGACAAACTCGCAACCCTGGCAGGCATTGACCCTAATGGACTCCGTCAAGAGATTACCCCCTACAACTACAACCTCACAAACCTGTATAAAATATTAGTATAGATAATAATTGATTCTAGTTGCTCCTTCCAACAGGTAGTTTCGTATCTTTATATGAATGGATGATGGAGAATTGGAGAATGGGCAAGAAACTTCACCGTTACTCTTTTAAAATATTTTGTATACATTAATATGTAATTAGGAGAGCTAGATTTTTTTTGATAAGTGTAGGTAGGTTACAGACACCAGAGGGTCTACTCCGAAGAGTTAATTTAAAGTATCGGCCGAATGTTCGGCCGTTTTATAACTTCCATAGTTTCGTTTTTGACTTTGAATCCTTACCTGACGTCACAGTTTTGACTTTGGCTTAACTCTTTGACTGTCTTTTTTTTTCTTTCGCCGTAGTCAGCCATAGTTAGCCGTAGTCAAGCAACGGCATCGGATTTTGGTCGACCCCCAGATTTGACAGATTTAAAATTGTTTATTTAGCAAGCCATCTTGTTCTAACAAAAATACAACAATACTATTAAACATTGCATAACTGTCACCAAAACGAAGCATTAACATTCCTCAACACAGGATCAATAAACAGGGGGCCTAAAATCGACGCTTTCGCAGAATCATAATTATTATGATCTGCGTACAATTCATATCCCGCAATTCATCTGTTTGACAGTTGTATATGGAGTTTCGTAAAATGGTCCACAAATTAAGAATTAATATAGTGAAGTCTAATGTTAAATAGCAGCTGTCAAACAGATGAATTGCGGGCTGTATGAATTGCACGCATGATTCTGCCAAAGCGTCCATTTTAGGCTCCCAGTTGATTTATATGACACGCTGATTTAAATCAACCATGGCTATCGACAACAGAAATCAGTATGAACGGATTTATATTCGGTCAAGATCACTTACACATGTTTAATAACAATACAAAGTAGGTATGTAGGAATATAAATGTCAAATTGCATTCCTAGCGAAATTAGGCTGTTTGTTGACTTATACAATTATTAAATGTTTGTAAACGCACCCACAATACAGCAGAAATTTCGAGTGTGGGGCAACGTTTAAAAAAAAAAAGAATAAAGTACACACGTAGTGATAAACATAGTTAATTCATCTTTAAATGCGTTTATGTCGTGTTATGTAAATATCATTTTAAATTATCTAACCAAGTGCTAACTAGTAGTTCTGCGAACAGTAAACCTAACGAGCACAAACTTTTTTGCAACAATTTTTACCATGTTTTTAGGGTTCCGTACCTCAAAAGGAAAAACGGAACCCTTATAGTTCTCACTCACACTCTCACTCGTGTGTGTGTCTGTCTGTCCGTGTGTCACAGCTATTTTGGACCGAACCTACTGGACCAATTAAGCTGAAATTTGGTACACATATGAGTTTCTGTGACCCGAACCCGGACGTGTAACTTAAATAAATTAATTTTGAATATGTGGGTCACTTTCTTTTAGAAAATTATAAAAAAAAGTTTTGCGAATTGTACCATGTGACATATCAAATGAAGGGCTTGTTGTGAGGGTCTCAAATATATATAATTTTTAAATAAATAGTTTTAAAATTATTTAAGGTTGTTCCCAAGTGCTCTATAAATCCCCATAGTTAAAGGGCCGATTCCACTGGTATAAATCTAAAATTTAAAGTGTGCATTTTGAGGAGCTATTTTGCTTATCACGCCGAAGATCCTCATCAGATCTTTACCAAATTTCTATAAGACCAACTTAAAGTACCCTTTACCCTTTTAGTACCTTTAAAATAAAAAGAGAACCATCGAAATCGGATCTCATAAGGCGGGTATATCCAGTAGCCCACTTTTTGAAGGAGGGGTACTTTTTCCAAAAGGGGTACTTCCTTTCGGCTGAAATGATAATGATGTACCTACGATTTTCATGCAGGGCTTGAAACCGGTTAATTTTTATTTCCGAAGATACAAATTATTTTTGATACAATTGATATTAGCTTCAAAGATTGCTTCATCACATTAAGGTCAGCATTCATTTTGTAACTAAATATTAAATAAATATCAAAATATTTTCGAAAACCTTTACAATAACGGTTAAAGTTACATGGAAATTAACCGATTGTAAATGCCGTTAAAGAAATATTTTTTCTGATTTCTATACAACTAAGAACTACATTAGTTCATGTTTTCCTGTATTATCAAGACAATAGGTCATCTTAGTAATAAGCTGTAACCGTTTGAATACCTACTGAAACGTCATGAGCCTTTCAAAAACTAATAAACAAAATTAAGTGCTGCTGACATAATAAAAACTTCTTGACAAGTAATGATGAATGAACTTATTTACCGTCGCATTATAGTGATAAACATAGGTAATTGTTCATGTTCTGTTATTTAAATATGATTTGAAATTATCATAACCTATTTCCAAAAAACAAGAGAAATGCAGGAAAAGAAAAACGAATGTCGCTTTCCCTCAATAGCTTTCCATTAAAATAATTTTTTTAAAGGCATGTAGGTACCATTTTTTGATAACTTCTGTCATGAACCTAAAATTGTTCATATTACGTCCAAAGATACTTACAATAAATCTATATATTTATTCAGCATTGAAAGGGCCTTTCATTGGATAATATTTAGAGTCATTAATTAGTACCGTCCAAGTAGGGAAATATCAGGAAGGTGATAAAATAAAAGCAAAGAACAATATCAAGACACTAACAAAATCACAGGCCAAGTGCTAATTATACAGAAGCACCGAGTATTCTCTAGAAATACAACTCGACGACAAGGACCAAAAGGTTCGGTCCTTCGAGCCGCTGCGCTGTTTAAAATAAATTGCATGTGACAAAAAAACTGGACAACGCAGTTGCACGTATTTTTTTCTGGACAATAACAACTGTAGAGCCCACATCCTACAAAGCCTCCTTTATTACGATACCTTTTTCGGTTCACAGCCAATCTTATACAATTTGTCTTTAATAAGGTACATCAAAAAATGTAAATAAGAAAATTCTACATACATGTAAGTATAATACAAAGATTGCGTCACATTGTATGGCATATTATTATTCTGATTAAGACGCAGATATATGCCAGTGACCTTGATTGGTTAGCTTACGTGTTCTGTACTGAGCTCACGCAACGCGTCGTACGTTCAGCCAGTAATAGGACTCGCCTATCAAGGAGCTCTGTCCCCAATATGGCGCATTATTAAATTATTAAACACAAAACAAAAGGTATTTTAATAAAACTCGTATACTAAAAGATCAATAATTAAATTATCTTTAAATTGGTGAAGGTTTCAGAAAAATACGCCTGGTAGATTTTGCGCCATTCTCAGTTTTTATCCGCGTTAGACATAACTTTACAAATTAATTTCACTATTTAATATAAACATAATCTAAAATATTCACATATTAAGTTATTGAGAACATGCTCTATTTAAACATATATTTATTTCAAGTCATTAACACTACTCGTTTAGACGTGATCTTCAGTTTAAAATCATTAAAAGTCGGTTATCGTCGCGTTAAGCCCATATTTAGAACCCAGACCAAGATTTTATCAAAGCAACCAAACTAGCCAATTTTCATTCTGATCTGCTAAACAATGTGACCTTCATTGTGTGGAAAATTCGATACATTGAAAATATATATACCTATACTTATACAGGCTATGCTTGGAGTTTCTTTGAAGGATAAGATCAGAAATGAAGTTATCCGGAAGAGAACCGGAGTTACCGACATAGCCTACAGAGTGAACAAGCTGAAGTGGCAGTGGGTTGGTCATGTTTTTTTTTATTTATTTTTATTTAGGATGGGTTTGCTCTTGACCTTAGTCTAGGGCAGAGGTGACAGAGACAAAGTCGACGATGGAGTGAGCTTACCCAGAAGAAGCCTGTTCACTCTAACTTTGAAGAGATTAGGGTTGTATGCGTTCGGAAGCACAGACGCAGGTAGAGAGTTCCACTCTTTTGCTGTGCGCATTATAAAAGACATTTGGAAACACTTAGTGCGAATTGGTGAAATAGCAACAAGGAAGCGATGGTAACCTGCAGTGCGTCTAGATGTCCGATAATAGAAGGGGGCCGGTGGAATGAGGTCGTGGAGTTCTTGTTCTTGGATGTTTGTCGAAGGACCGATGGCCGGTGGAGCAGACGAGTCCTGAGACAGCGTATTGGCAAGCGTAGTGTGGGACGCCCCCTAGCAAGTTGGACCGGTGACCTTAAACAGGTGGCTAGGACAGACTGGAAGTGGAAAGCTGAGGACAGGGTGTTGTGGCGCAGCCTGGGAGAGGCCTATGTCCAGCAGTGAACTGCTATAGGCTGAGTTGATTGATACTTATCCTTGTTTTACATTCTTATTAATAATTAGGATTACCTACTTCAGTTAAAGCTTTTCTTCTATTTACTTACTGACTACTACCTTACTTCACTGATGCAGTGAAGTAAGGTAGGTAAGGTAGTTGCATATTAAGTGTAATTTCAACGCGAGAAATAGGAGATAAATAGATAGAATAATAACACTTTTATGAACACAGGCAAACTGGAAAATATTATAATAGCTTATTTTATGTGAAAATATATAAGAATAATATACTTTTATGAGGCTCATTAATGCGTTGAAATGCACCCAAGTCATTAATATATAGCATTATATGCCTCTAAATGTATTTAATGGCTGAAGGTAGACGCATTTTTTAAAACCACTTATTCTAAACAATTTTATTGATATTGGCGACACTAGCTATAAATCTAATCTATATTATCACACAGGTTAAGTTAAACCAAAGAAGTTTAAAAGGTATAATGTGTTTTTAATTTATACAAATAGGTTCGTGAAAGTATAATATAGCTTTAAGAGGCGAGATATACATGGGACTTAACATAACTGGAGAACTGTGGGCGTACTATAGATACAACTCTGCCTTACCTTTCGGGGATTACAGGCGTGACGCTATTGTACTTTATTCTATAATTATATTGTACTTTTTAATTGTCAGATAGGCAGTCGCTTCATGTAAAATACTGGTATTCAGCTGCATCGGTTTAGACTGGAAGCCGACCCTAATATAGTTGGGAAAAGGCGGGCAGATTGATTGAAATCATAATCATCATCATTTTTAATCGACTTCCAAAAAGGAGGTTATGTGCGGCTGTGTTTTTTTTTATGTTTGTTCACCGATTACTCCGTCAAATATGGACCGATTTTGAAATTTCTTTTTTTGTTTGAAAGGGTATACTCCCGAGGTGGTTCCATTGCGACCAAATCAGAATCTGATGAGGGGATCCCATGGAAATCGAGGGAAACCTTCAAATTTTATAGGCAAACCTATGGCGATTTGGGTATTTTTTATAGTAACTCGTGCATCTGCTCTCGGAAAGCACCATTTGGTAAAGTGGAACTGATGATGGAAACCACAGATGGCCACCGGAACAATATAATAATAAGTATTTAACGGGTTGCGATTCGATTAGGTACTTTAATGTGGTTGCTAAGCAATTTATGCTCGTCACTATGCATATGGTGAGTGGCAGTTCTCCTGGTTCTTACCAGGAGAACTCCTAAACAGTCAACGTCCCAGCATCGGGAAAAGCAATATTTTGTAAAAGGTGATGAGCAGGTAACATAAGGCTAACTAGGGTAACTTAGATAAATTAAAAACTGACCCACTAAAAAGTGAAAAATAAAAAACTTTTTACAAAAAAAAAATAACCGACTTCCAAAAAAAACACTATAAAGTGAAAAATAACTTTAATTTCGGAAGTCGGTGGCAAATAACTAAAATACAGATCCAAAGACACCGACTTCCGAAATTAAAATTATTTTTCACTTTGTAGTGTTTTTTTGGAAGTCGGTTATTTTGTTGTGTAACTTGTTTTTTTTTTTGTGAAAAGTTTTAGCAAATAAATAGTTTGATCATGAGGCCATAGCAGTCCACTGCTGGACATAGGCCTCTCCAATTGCACGCCATTCAGCTCGATTCTCGGCAACTCTAATATCTCAGCTGCCACCAGCCACCCTGCGAAGAACGTCGCTCCACCTAGCCCGAGGGCGTCCTACCTTACGTTTGCCGATTCGCGGTCTCCACACAAGAACACGTCTACCAAGCGGTCATCGGTTCTACGGCTTTAATATGACCAGCCCATTGCCACTTCAGCTTGATTATTCTGAGAGCTTTGTCGACAACTTCACCTAGCCTGAGGGCGTCCTACCTTACGATTGCCGTTTCGCCGTCTCCACACAAGGACTAGTCTACCAAGCGGTCATCGGTTCTACGGCTATTAAGGCCGCCTATTGCTACATCAGGTTGCTTATTCTGTGAGCTATGTCGAAAACTTTGGTTCTCTGACGGATCACCTCGTTCCGGGTTCGATCCCTCAGAGAGACTCCAAGCATAGCCCGCACCATAGTTCGCTGAGGGACCTTGAATTTATGGACCAGCCGTACCGTCAACGTTTTGGCTCTGTAAGTCCTAGCAAGCAGGGCGCACTGATTGAAGACCTTCGTCTTTAGGCTCTGTGGAATACACGCCGAGAAGACTCGACGAAGCTTCCCAAACGCTGCCTGTGCCTGTATTTCTAATTAATCTATAGATAAAATTTACTAATAATTTATGTACTTATATTAACATACGCGTGTGACTAATATATTTTTGTATAAACTACGTAGGCATACTTACATCGCGTATAAAAATGTATAGGTAATCGCAATAAGTGAAGTATACAATAACACTGTTGTATAACATTGAACAATCATTACGATTTTGCTTTTAGAATTGATATTCACTGATAATAATACTTATAATAGGGAATATGCACGTAATTCAAAACGTATCCATTATTTTAATATACATTCAAGACACAAATTCCTATTTTTTTTACATTTTTTAATGCATTACTTTATTAATCATTAATTAATTTATGTTGCGTTTTTTTGGTGGAACGGAACGCAAACTCAAAACGCGTCCTCTTCGAAAATGCCGGAAGTGACGAAAGATACTATGTGAAAAAAAAAACAATGTCTATGATTTGGGGTTAAAAAACAGATGTAAACAATGCAGTTTCGTGGATAATGACGTCACATCATGACCGCGACAGAAACGGACGTTTAAACTGTAGTAGAAAATTGTTAGAATTTTTATTTTATTTTTGGGCAACAAGCAGTAGAATTTATGGGTTTATATTACTGTCTAATAGTGATTTAGTAAAATAAAAATGAAAAACCTATTACTAAGGCTCCGCTGTCTGTCAGCGGGCAGCATCTCATGAACCGTAATACGTAAACAGTTGAATTTTTCGCAGATTATACAATGTATTTCCGCTATAACAACAAATAATAAAAATAAAGTTAAAAATTAAAGGGGGTCTTACACGAAAACATGTTTTTTTTTCAGCGTTTTTTGCCAAATATTGTACGGTGGTACGACACCTTTCGTGTGCGAGTCCGACTCACACTTGACCGGTTTAATTACCGGTTCTTAATACCGGGATTAAATTTTGTAAAACCGGTATTTCGGCATTTTGACTTGTGATTCAAAATAGTAGTCGACTTTTCTTTAAAACTAGCTGACCCGACAAACGTTGTCCTGTCCAAATTTTAAACAAAAAAGGACGTTCAATGTTTCCGGGATTTGAACATTTTCCGGGACACTTTTTCAATTTTTCTGTCCGTGAGAACTTAATTTATTTATTATTATTATTTATAAAACTTTATGCACATGTAAAACAGACTGTACAAAGGCTTAATGCCTGAGGCATTTCCTAGCAGTCAACCTTAGTTGTAACTATTACGAACACTTTAAACCCAAAATTAGCTAAATCGGTCCAGCCGTTCTCAAGTTATGCGCTTACCAACGAACAGCATTTCATTTTTATTGTATACTAGCTTTTGCCCGCGGCTTCGCCCGCGTCGATTTCGGAAAATATCCCACGGGAACGTACTACTGGGATTAAAAGTATCCTATGTGTTAATCCAGGTTATAGAGTTCGTTCACATTTTCACTCTATTTTATACGATTCGCACGCCACCTTTTGTAAAATCCGGTAATTGAGGGTAAAATTACTACTTACATTGTTATTCACAGGGGGTTAAGATTATTTACTTTTTGAGCTTAAACAAATTTGAAGGCAACTTTATACCGAAAATATAAATTCTCTTTATTCCCCATGTCGTATTTTTTTTTGAAAAATAAAAATGTTAATAGAACAAATAATTACAGATACGAAAATAAGGAAAAAATTAAATATTATTACTCATTTCATCCCTTAGCAAAGTTATTGTTCTTTGAATTACTAAAGTGTCTTTGGCGATGGCGAAAGTCGGCCTTAGTGATTACGGGTTTCGCATACAAACTTTTATCCCCTATTTTACCCCCACAAGGCTAAATACAAATTTTCATGGTTTGAACAACAAAACTAACGGGTTTCCCATTAATACTTTCATCCCATATTTTACGCCCTCAGGGGCTGATTTCCCAAACACACTGAATCATGTGGTTTTTAATTTTTTACCAGAATAATAAACACCAATTTTCATGGTGTAAACTACAAAAATGACGATTTTCCATACAAACTTTCATCCTGTAACTTCCTTAGGGGTTGAATTTCAAAAAATCCTTTCTTATTCCTTGTCTACATTATAAAGGGAACCTCTGTACAACATTTCACCTTTCTAGGTCCAAGGGTTTGGGCTGGGCGTTGATGAGTCAGTCAGTCAGTCAGTCAGTCAGTCAGTCAGGACTTTTCTTTTTATTTATATAGAATAGATACAAGCAAGCACTTTCTATAATATTTTTCTTCAGATTTGTATGCTTTATAAATTACTTTTCGATTTTAATTATTTAATTAATGTAAATTTAATTAATGGTTCACAGTGACTTTCATTAATATTTAATCACAAGGGTCACTTTTAATAAACCACTTTCTGATTGATGATCTAGATAATTATGTTTTATTTAAGATAATATTTACATATTATATAAGCAAACAGTCAGCAGTCAGGCAGTGTAGTATATAAAAAAGGAGGGTAAATAATTTTTTGCCGCGCACGCTCATTATGTTTGAAATTGTAGTGTAGGCAGTTTTGTGATACTTTAATATTTTTTTTCTAGTCAGTAGAATGAATTGATTATTTACTTTAAAAGGGAAGTTTGTTAAAACTTGTTTTTTTTTTTATTTATAGTTGGTTTTGTTTCCATAAAACGAAAGAAAATAATGACCTATGGAAAAGATATATTTATATAAATAAGTTTAATATGTGTTATGTATTTATTGTAAACCGTAGACTACCTTTTTTCGGTCCGTTAGGGCCAATGCCTGCCAGGGTTGCGAGTTTGTCCGAAAGGGATACCGTGGCCCTAGCACACAGGCAACTGAAGGAACACGGGTGGGTTTTAGTCAGCAAAAGTCTGACCCTACCGCTCCGCCCAGACCGGGAAAAGTTATTTGACAATTTTCCACCCAGAAAAAAAAGGCGTTTATTATATTTCCGCAACGTTATCCTATTTATAAAACCCCCCGTATGGTACTTAAGTGCTCAATTTATTACGATAGCTCACAAAAAGCGTAATCAATAAGCCAGCTAAGAGCGATTTCGTTTCGAAAATCTATTACAAGTGTTGGTAAAAGATGCTACTTCAGATAAATGAGTAATACTCAAAAAAAAATCATGTCCTTGTCCACTTTACGAGCAAAGCCTGTTTAGCATTAAAATGTTCGCCTTCAAAATCATGATTTTAGGATTTTTTCCTTGTTGTGATCGACGACGCACCCAAAAATTTCCTGTATTTATACTCCATGGTATTAGGCTCAATCACAAAGGCAAGTCATAGTTCTCGAAACTACATTGATAGGTAGTTGAGATTTTTTTCTTGTCTATTGTCAACTTTAGTGAGACTAATTGGAAAATCCTTCGGTAAAATTCGTTTAATGTAAATGATGATCACGCAGTTAATGTATTCATAGGAAGACGTGTCTACTTTATCGTATCAATTTGTTGTTGTTGTATCCTAATGCCACAGTAATAATGCATACTGAAAATGCATAATGCAGCCAAGTGCGTGTCGTACCACGCACAATTAGGGTTCTGTAGTTGGGATGAATTTATCCCAAGTACAATATACTTATAATCATCTTGGTCCGATTCTACTAATTTGCAACGTTATACGCTCTACCGTTTCATGAATGGTTTGCGTTTCGTTTGGCTCTCGTCCGTCACCCTGAACTTTTAGTTCAGTCTTTATCAGCTGTATCAGTAAAGGTGATGATGGCTAAGATGCTGTATTAAAGAGAATATCTAGTCAATACATTTTTGTTATATCGAACAGGTGTTTAACTCATAATTATACTTGGGTGAAACTATACTTTAAAAACGGCCAAGTGCGTGTCGGACCACGCACAATGAAGGGGTCTGTAGTTGGGATGAATTTAACAAAGAAAGAACAAGAAAAAAATATAAGTTAAGAACAAATTTAGCAATGTAGTTGAAAACATGTTCTGTACATTCCAACCGCAAATGTAAGTTTTTACGCACAATATTGAGAGATCTACCATGTTATTTAAACGGGTGCGCCAAAGTTCACCTAAATTTTCAACTCCGATAATTGGAAATCCGAAAATGTTCTTCCTAACATTTTTTATCCAAAAAATCACAATTCCTAACTACTCTGTCTCTAATGTTCATAATTCCGAAGCATTCAACTTCATAATGTCAGTAGCAATAAACATCTATTATACTTTTATTTGTTTTTCTATATTTTCTCAACATAAACATTTTTTACACTATTATTCAAAGTCATATTTTAATTTTATTTATAGCGGTGTGTACCTGCAAAGATATTCATAGGTTAGGTTAAGTTAGAACTGTGACCAACTACGCGCGAGCCGAGCGAGCGTAGCGAGCGGTGCCGCGGCAGCGGCCGGCGAGCGCTACCTCGAAATTGGTCGCGAAATTTTTCTAAGTATTTTTTTCATAGTGCCCTAAAGACGACACTCTGACCTGAATTTCATTCATTTAAGACAAAAATCAGTGAAACGACCTTTAATCATTCTAAACAGTTGGTTTTTTAGACATAATTATCTCAGGTATAGTTATAGTTTTAGGTATAAAAGCGTTATGATAAAAAACAGTAGGAGTTTAAATATATTTAAATTAATGATATTATTAATTACAATTTTCGGAAACATGAGTGTTATGAACATCGCCGGTAGCACTACAAATAGTATGAATGAAAACTTTAGGGTGAAAAATTTTAGGAAGAGTGATCATTCGGATTACAAATCGTTAGGAAGAACAATTTCGGGTAAAGAACTTTAGTTGAGCCAATATGGACCCTATTTAAACACCATAGACTTCTTATAGGTTTTTCTGTAATCTATAAGTACTATTTTTTAAATTCTTTAAGTATATATAGAGAACTATTTTCTGTATTTTTTTTTTCAAAGTGTTAGGCTCAGTAGTTTCGGAGATAAGTGGGGGGAATGTTCAATTTTCATCTATTTTCTTAAATAACTTTAAAACTATTTATTTTGAAACATTAAAACCCTCACAACAAGCTCTTTCATTTGATATGTCGGCGGTACAGTTCTCAAAACTTTTTTTTTCTTATTCATCTCCCAAAACTGACCCCCATATTCAAAATTAATTTATGTACGTTACACGTCCGTGTTTGGGTCACAGAAATTAATAAGTATGTGTACCAAATTTCAACTTAATCGGACCAGTATATTCGGAGCAAATCGTCTGTGACAGACGGACAGAGAGACAGATACACGAGTGATCCTATAAGTGTTCCGTTTTATTCTTTTGAGGTACCTAAAAATCGCCACCGGTTAGAACTTTAGTACTCAATTTATAGACCTATAAAAAGTACAGAAGACATAGTCCAACAGAGACATACTTTAAACAGAATCTATGAGTGACCTTGGATGGTTATCGAAGGCGTTCACGAGTCACGACGCATAGAAAGTTCAAATGATCATTCGAACTGGTAACCGAATCCAGAATTTAACTGCTTAGTTCGTTTTAAACTGAGAACACCATTGGAATAAGAAATGTTTGTCGTTCGCGTTCGCATCTCACCACGCAGAGCAGTATGACCTTCCTGCGTGGTGAGATGTCGTCGTTTTATGGTTCTACGACCGGTAATAAACGGAACACGTAACATTACTTAACACTAATAAACGGTAGTTCACCAAATGTACGATACTTTCACATCTCAAGAGAAATGTCAAGGTCAGAGACGCAGCTACATACACCAATTTTTTTGTTTTCGTATCAGAATCGACTAATAATTGAGGTACGGTGAAGTACGGTCTCATATTGCGCTTGCGCAGCTATGCACCTATTAGGCTTTTGTAAAGTTAGATTGAAGGATACCCATGAATGTTCATTAGCTGTGGTTTTATGCCGAGCACGTGTTTTCTATGGCAATCTAATGATCCTGAACGAATACCTAATATACACGTGCAGGCTAATTTTAGGGTTGTCTATATTCAATTAACTTGAGAACAGCAAGTGACAGAGTAATTACGATAATAGGAATCATTTAAAGTACAAGTAGTTCTTCCAACTGCATAAATAACATAAATTATTTCCAAAGAAATCACTAAATACGACAGGTTTCAGCGTCATATGGTCATATTTTCTAATACATGAAAGTTATGCCCCAGAATTGGACGGGGACTTTTTTGGGGTTCCGTATGTCCGAATGAAAAAACGGAACCCGTATAGGATCACTTATGTGTCTGTCTGTCTGTCAGTCCGTCTGTCACAGCCATTTTGCTCCGAATCTAATGGACCGATTAAGTTGAAATTTGTTACATATATAAATTTCTGTGACCCAAACACGAACGTGTTACAATTGAATTTTGAATATTGGTGTCACTTGGGAGACAAATAAAAAAAAGTTTTGCACGCTGTGCCGTGTGACATATAAAATGGAAGGGCTGCTACTGTGAGGGTATCAAATATATTTTTTTATAATTTAAAAATAAATAGTTTTAAAGTTATTTAAGAAAATAGATGAAAACTTACCATACCCCTTATCTACGGAACTACAACTGAAATCTAAAATTTTTGAAAAAAATAAAAAGATCTATTTGTTATAGAATACAGGAAAACTTGCAAGAAGTCTATGGTCTTAAAATAAAATGGTAATTATAGTACTATGTTAAATTACATGTACAAATATACGACAATATACCTACATTTGCAGTTGGATTGTATGGTAGAACCTGTTTTTCAACTACAATGTTAAATTTGTTCTTAACTTATATTTATTTCTTGTTTTTTCTTTGTTAAATTCATCCCAACTACGGAACGCTTCATTGTGCGTGGTCCGACACGCACTTGGCCGTTTTAAAAGTATCGTTTCACCCAAGTATAATTATGAGTTAAACACCTGTTCGATATAACAAAAATGTATTGAATAGATATTCTCTTTAATACAGCATCTTAGCCATCATCACCTTTACTGATACAGTTGATAAAGACTGAACTAAAAGTTCAGGGTGACGGACGAGAGCCGAACGAAACGCAAACCATTCATGAAACGGTAGAGCGTATAACGTCGCAAATTAGTAGAATCTGACCCAGATGATTATAACAGATCGTACCTGAAGATTATTTATTCCCTTCATAGTTCATTGTGGAGCTCGTGGCTAAGTAATAATTGCCGCAGTGGTCGATCCATCAGGTTAAGCTACGCTTGCCGCGGTTGTCCCGTGGATGGGTGAAACTCTTTACATACCGACTCCTCCGTCCCTCGGAAAGCACGTTAAGCCATTGGTCCCGGCTGTCATACGTGGAACTTTGACAGTCGTTACGGGTCGTCAGAAGCCCGAAAGTTTGACAACCAGTCTTACCAAGGGTTATCGTATTACCCAGTTACTGGGTTGTGGAAGTCAGATAGGCAGTCGCTCCATGTAAAATACTGGTATTCAGCTACGTCCGGTTAGACTGGAAGCTGACCCCAACATAGCTAGGAAAAGGCAGGCAAATTGATTGACTTGAGATTATTCCTTAAATCCGCACATTCTAAGAGGACCTGACTCTGCCTGACGCCATCCTTAGATGGCAGGCTAACCAGGCGTTTGCTACGCCTGGACAGGAACGGCCTGCGCCTGGTGACGGGGACCATCACGGGACACTGCTCACTAAACAAACACTTCCACACAATAGGCATAACGGACAGCCCTCTGCAGGGCTGTCCGTTATGCCTATTGCTTGTATGGAGGCTGAGGAAACCGTTGCGCATGAGCGCTTTGACTGCACAGGCGTCACCCAGATCAGAACAGAAACTATCGGGTCACCCAGATCCTTTACAGATATCCTAAGCAGACCAGGAGACCTGCATAGCAATTCACAACCATTTGTCGTATCGAAAATGTCACATTTTCAAATACTGATTTGCCTTACCCCCGACAGCAAATGGCTGTCGGAAGAATGTCGGTAGTCTATTTGATTTAAACTGAGAAAATTGTCGTGTTTTGGATTTGTGAACGGCCTTTACAGGACTCCTTTGATAACATTGAATGACGCTTGATTCGGCACGGAAGCGTATCGAACTATTGTGAATAGCTATGCTGATCAGCTTCTTGAGGGAGGCGGGCTGGTTGGTATAATCACCTGACGGCCGCCATGGCCCACGCACAATGGTCCACATGAAGGACTAAGTGCGGAAACCAAACCCTCTAACATAGAACATAGACGACCTGACCCATTTATTTGCATAGACTCACGTACGTAACGCACTGAGCCAGAGCTAGACAACAGTCAATCGAAGTGGAAGATTACGTCGCTAAAATTATGCTATCACAACAAGAAACATCATTAGATATTCCGACTAAGCATTGAACGTCACGAGAGCAACATGAACAATTTTTGTGAGATTAAGTAGTGTGTTTATGGAAAGTTTGGCTGATGATTTAAACTGTAGAGGTAGAACTTAATTTCCTTTTAAATTATTGACATACAAACGCGTTTACGAGTGTTTGTAAAACATGTTGGTATCGCAAACTACATCGACAAATATTGGAAAAGGGTTCGATATTTTACCGTTTCTCATTTGTATAATAGGTTGGACTTGGAACCAGACAGACAGAAACACAGAAGGAAAAATTATTAGACACAAACATCTCTAAGAGAACACATAATAAACACACACACACAAAAAAAACCGGCCAAGTGCGTGTCGGACCACGCACAATGAAGGGTTCCGTAGTGGTGATGAATTTATCCCAAAAACAAACTTAACATTGTAATTGAAAAACTTGTTCTCACATAAATCAATATACGCCACGGTCAATTTTCCAACGGTAAATGTAAGTTTGTGATAACATTTTTTTTTTGTGTGATAAAATATTTTCGATTTTTTTTCTTTACTTGCTGTGAGACCTTGCTTCTTGGCAAATTTCGTGATTCTAGGGTCAACGGGAAGTACCTACAGGTTTTGATTTATTTACGAGTATCAAAATATGTCGCATAAATCGCCGTATTTTTTTATTGCGTTGACTTAGAAGCTTGATTTTTTAGAGCTTCAAGGGACCGTCGACCTACGTATTTGATATTAATTTTAACTTCATACCTCCATGCGTTCCTGAGAAAAAGGGTCTTGACAGACTGACAGACAGACGGACAACGAAGTGATCCTATAAGGGTTCCGTTTTTGAGGTACGGAACCCTGAAAAGACACATAATTAAGAGTAGGTATTCTATTCTATTTTATTCTAGACAGACTGTAAATTTTCATTCTTTTTCACTTTATGCATGTCTATTTGAATGGGCTGCAAATTATTTAAATACAACTCGACACTGTCTCTATGTCATGCCGGTAGCGGCGGGCCTGTATATTTTATACATTTGTAAATTATGAGTTACGATTTATTTAAAAAGGAAAATTATACGGTAGGTAAGTACTTAAATATATGAAAGTAAAAACTAAATTCATATTTTAAGCCGTAAGTAGGTAGGTAGACGCATAGTAGCAACAACTCTACGGATTCAGTTTCGGGAGCTGAATTTTACTTATTCTGGCGAAAAAATATATTTTTCCCGAGAATCTTTAGTTGGGCAAAAGTCAAAACAGGGTAAATATGAGACCCGTTTATTACAGTAATGGTTTTTATGTTTCCTTATTGGTAAAGTCACGTTTCCGCCAATTTAAGTTTTTTGTGTGTGAAAAAATAAAAAGGTGAATATATTTACCTTGTTTGGAGAACCGAAGCCTTAGTGTGCCAAACCAAAAAATATAATTGTACATTAGGACCAAAATATATTTTTATGTTCTTGAAAGATCGATGACAGTGCATACTTGGATGCAAAACTACTGCTTTGCATTTTATTGCTACTTACATTAAGGAAATAAGAAAAATTGTGACCCTTACAGTAGTCGCATAAGATATCTAATATCTGACATCTCACCTTGATATGCAACTGAGCCGCGACAGAAATTAACCTCAAAATTTTAATTCGAATAATTTATTATTAATTACTAGTTGTCGCCCACTGGTCGAAATTCGACCCCCCTCTACTTACAATATATAATACGTATATCATAATTTCAGCCGAAAGACGTCCACTGCTGGACAAGGGCCTCCCAAAACCCTACAAATCTATTTATATTGTACTTACTAATTCCATGCTATTAAATAGTACTTACTTATTCCATGCTATTAAATAGTACTTACTTATTCCATGTTATTAAATAGTACTTACTTATTCCATGCTATTAAATAGTACTTATTCCATGCTCAAGCTGTCACGTCTTCCTGTTACACACTTCCGTCCCTTTTCACGAAATCACTCCCACAGACAGCGAGAGGGACGTAACACATAAAAAAAAATGTTTTTAAGTTTTGGAGTTTCAAGCTGTCACGTCTTCCTGTTACACACTTCCGTCCCTTTTCACGAAATCACTCCCACAGACAGCGAGAGGGACGTAACACATAATTTTTTTTTTTTTTAAGTTTTGGAGTTTCCTGTCAATGGTTTTCAGTTTTAAAATGGACCTCCTTGCTGGTTAATTTTTGTTTCGATTAAATAAACTATGAAAATAGTACCTATGGTAACAAATGACGTACGTCATAAATAAGTAGGCGGAAACTACAAAACAGCACGTGCTATGCTACATACAATCCTACGCACCTTTTGTTTTTATAATTTTTCATGCATCGAAATAATATTTATAAATAACTAGCTGACCCGGCGAACTTCGTACCGCCTTATACCGACAGTAGCGCCACCTACCGGGTCCAATTATGTTTTCGAACCATCCAGGAACCCGTTGAAATATAAATTCAAAATTTCAACCTAATCGGTCCAGCCGTTTAGGAGGAGTTATGTGACAAACAAAGAGTTAGGTCCGTGTGGTGCCGGACGTAAAGAATATCACTAACCCATTTCTTCCCGTGGGTGTCGTAGAAGGCGACTAAGGGACTAATTACTAGCGAATGGGCAGCAGCGTTCTCTATGCATTTTAACACCATACTGCGATCGCCAACCCGCCTGCCAAGCGTGGCGAATATAGCAAACCCCCCCTTTGGGAGAGGCCTATGTCCAGCAGTGGACGTCTTTCGGCTGAAATGATGATGATGAGATGACAAACACGTACAAAAGAATTATATATATTAAGATTCTGTTCAAAAGTCCTCCGATAACTTCCTATCAACAAAACAAAAATCTTTTATTTTATTTTTTTCTATTTGTATACTGCCGAGTGAAGACCTCGTTCTCATGGATATTAGATACTTCATGGCAATTTGAACACTAGGTTATCTAATCGTGAAGGTTTCATATTAATAGGATAAACTATTTTATAAATAAACTATTAAATAAATATCATAATAGGTTTGTATTTTGGCCATTTTGGGCAATTTGGCCGTAATTGTCTAATTGACCGACCAATTCATTCACAAATCACACTTGGAGATCTCCAAACTTGATTCCTGCTTCCATCTTGTCCTCCTAGAGAAATGTGACCACGTTATGGTTTCAAAATTTTCTCCCTAGTTATGTTCACTCCACCTGATTCTACTTTCAAGCAATATGACATGCTTCAGATGCTTGGATGATTAGGGGATGATTATTTATCATTCTGTAATGGGAGATGCAGATTTAGGTCTGACCAGCGAACAGGACTGCTTTCTCTTGGTCCTTTACCTTCGACTTTTCTAGTGACAAAATTTACTTCCAGTAGGTTGTCTCCTGGTTGTAATGTGCAACTTTAAAAATAAAACGTCATTTAAAAACAAAAAGTCTCCTTTAACTAAAATGCGGTATCCCATTAGACGGTGAATTTTCCCTGGGAAAAGTTCCTTAAATTGATGATGTGTTGTTAAATTTTCCGTCCTGCTACAATAATTGTTGATTTTATTGTAATGATTTTGTAGCAAGAGAGAGAAGACTATCTTTTAACAGGCCCATAAAACTACGACAACGACTGCATTTTCTCTTTTCTTTAGTAGTTTTAGTGCCAAGCATTAATTTTAATTAAAAATAACAGGTTTTAGTAACGTATGACATTTGAAAGCTCTACGGAAACAAAGCTCTATTTTTGTTGTTCGTTTCTTAATTTAGACAAATAACAATGTCTAAACTAAAGAATTTAGTCATTATTTATGTTAAAATATACATTTTTAATTAAAAATATTTTAGATTATTTTTATAAAAATGTTTAACTTAGAAACCAGTATAAAATTCTTTATGATTTAGGTACCAATTCATTTTATTCTACAAATAAATTAATAGAATAGAATTTAATACCGCTACTTGTAAATAATTAAAATAATAGGTAGGTAAGTGTATGTTAAGTGGTTCAACATTGTGGTGAGACGAATTAAATTAATAGATATTAGTTTATTTATGTTAATTTGCTCTGTTGTAGATATGTACCTTAATTGTGTGTGAACGACCTACGTTAAGTATAGGTAAAGTACTTACATACTCTACAATTCTAAGTACACGCAGAACGTGGATGTTTATTTTGAAAAGAAAGCTTCTATGACCATTATAATAATAATTATTGGTGATAGAATTTTCTCATTAAAACGTTATTATTAAATAATGTAGTCATTGTGTATTCGTAATCTCTAACACGTTACCAATGAACTGTAAAAATCTTCCGAATATTTAGGTTATATTTTGAATAATTATGTATATTTCGGCGTGTGGAGCAATTTGTTACAAACGTTATATAAAAAAAATATATCAATTAATATTATAGAAAATATAAATATGTGGCTATTTTATATATTGCAAAGGAAAATGCTTTAGCGGAATGTCCTGACATTAACTAATATGAAAATTATGCTAACTCGCTACGAGCAGCTTCTCAAGACATTCTACATTATAGTTATGGACAATGTCTTAAAACTTGTTAGTAAATTAAATTACGACAGCGCATAAAAATAAATCGTATTTAGTTACATAGGTCACAGTCAACATTATTTTTATAAAAACCTGTATGCTACTTGTAATTTTATTTTAGAGTTGCAGTTTCAGTTTAAATCATATATTTTACATAATGGCTACATTCCATATTTGTAAATAAGCCGCTTGATTTCATTCAGCAACCGATGACTAATTTAATTCGAGAATTTTATTTCAGAATTAAAGTTCAATCGAAATGCACGTACATTACAACTATGAAATTTTTATTGAAAAGTATTATTAAGTTTTATTGAAAATATTTAATACTGGCAGTGTTAATATTAAATACCTATACAAATTTATTTAACCAGCTATCTAAATTCGATATTTGAAAACAGACAGTAGACAATATTTTAAAAACCGAAGCTTCCATCGGTGGAGAATTGGAGATGGTCATACGCAGCCTGCTTGCATCGGCTATGTCAACTCGCCTCCCGAACGCGGTATATAAACACGGCCATTATCATACTACCACCAATACATTGCCGACCGTCACAGCGACCGCACATTTGAAATAAATAACTTGGGAGCTTTTAAAAATAAAGTTGTGTCAGTGATTACATCGTCCCTTCAACATTTTTACAGGACCTAAATTCATGTAAGTATACAAGCATAGTGTTAAGAAAACTTGTGAACTTAGGAATTCAGAATTTTAAAGAGTGTTAAAGCCTTTCTTTATATTCATCTCCCGTATATTTCGTTTAATCTCAAAATCTTATTTGTTTATTCAACTTTAAAACGAAAATAAATATCCAAGCCAAATGTACCATACAGCCAAACAACCTTTGTCGCTGCACTCTCTAATTCAAACGCATAAAATTACAATGTTCTTGTTCAAATACATAGTATAATACTGGCATTAACAATAACCTGTTTACGCAGTAAATAGATCGAGTAACGCATTTGACGCTAGGATGTATCAAATAAACGGTGATTATGAGACAAAGCACGTCCCATCCAAACCTTCATTTTATTGTATACATACATGCATATTGACAGCTGTCAGTAATCAGTGGGTTAAAAGAAACTACATAGCTCGTATTTTGAAACCAAATATTTCAACTTACAATAGCACTTAACGTTTGTTTGTAATACCTTGCGCTAGTTCGAGCAATCAGTTCAAATTGATCAGTTGCATTCTATGTACTATAGTGCACTATATTCTAGCGCAGCGCAGGTTGTAACCTGACCAGACAATAAATAAAACAAGTAGCGCAATTCTCGCTAGGCTGGCCAGGATTACTCCCAATGGCGGGACAGGACAGACTGGCGATGCGCATGAGATGGATGCAACGACATAGTCAGTCGCCGGAGATGGCCGATTTGCGGTTATGCTTTAACGATCGCTTTGTATTTGTTTACAAAATGTATAGCCTTATACGTTAGGTCTTTATTATTCTTTAGAAAATGTTTCAATTTAGTTTGATTTTGGAGGAAACACAGTACCAAAATTTTGGTCCAAAAAGGTGTAGGTATTTCGCATCCTAAAATTGTTTAGTCTCATAACAAATTCAATTACCAAAAACATAGGTTTTCAAAGGGGAATTGTTTACTTAGAAATTCGTAATTAATTTCCTGATAGAAACTAAACGAACGTTCGAACACGGAGCGTCAGTTCAGGCAAGACTAACGCGTGGAGAATCGATTTCAGGCCTATGTGCAGGCATCAGGTTACGTCTGAAACATTCGCAGCTTTTCTACTTAGTCGCCGACAAGTAACATGGTGTATTATTTAGGCGTTTATTTATATTAAAAATTTTTTCACTGTTAGTTTAGACGTTTGAAATCTTAAATTAGTGAAGTATTGTTTCTACAAATTATAAACACGTAAGTAGTGGAACTAATAGCTGGGGGCCTAAAATGGACGCTTTGGCAGAATCTATGTTCTATGTTATAGGGTTTGGTTTCCGCACTAAGTCCTTCATGTGGACCATTGTGCGTGGGCCATGGCGGCCGTCAGTTGTTTATTCCAATTCATATCCCGCAATTTATCTGTTTGACAGTTTTTTATGGAGTTTCGTAAAATGGTCCACAAATTATGCATTGCTATAATGTAGTCTAATGTCAAATAGCAGCTGTCAAACAGATGAATTGCGGGATGTACGCAGATCATATTATACCTATATTTTTATATTTTTAGCCCCCAGCTATACCTATATTTTTGTGAGAAATTAAATAATGATTAATGCGCGCCGTCGTGATAGTCATTACTTTTTTGTTTTTAGATTTTTGAGTAAAACCCAATGACTCATGCAGTGATGCCAATGTTAAATTATAGACAATCGTTATTTTTTTTCTGTATTTTCGGTAAACTTCAATGAAAGGCGAAATTAAACTGTGAATTTAATTCCGCAAAAACTATGAAGCGAGCCATAAATTTGATGAACAATTTAAGGAATTACAGCAACGAAATCAGTAATTTGCCACAGATGGTCGTGAGTAGCTAATGACCCCGCTAGCTGACTGGAGCGAAACAAAACTACGATAAAAACATCTCAACAACAAAACCTACCGCTCGTCGAGCTATCGCGGAGAAGCAGAAAAAAACAAATTGTTTCCATGACTCACCCCGGGCGAGTGCAAACTGACTTTGGATCAGTAAAACATAATTAAAATGACACGATGGTATTCATTAGCTTGTAAGCAATAAAAAACATTTCAAACTGCGCACAATACAAGTGGCGTGCGTATATGGGCATTATATTTAAATTTTCCGTTTTACACGTTTTTATGTCTGTGCTGGCATGACACGAGCCCAATTTTCTACCCAACTAACGTCGCATATTAGGTGCTAAACACCGATGCATGTTAGGTACTAGGCCTTTGTTAAATAAACGATAAAAATGGCAAGCGCCATCATTCATAGAGAACAATTCAGAAATTATAGTTAACAATAGGCGATAAAGCCGTGGATACACGAATGACATGAATAGTTAGCAAAACTATCACATCCGCGCTCCATAAATCCTGGCATGGCGTCAGTTTGCATACGCTCCTGAGGGCTAGTGTGACGCAAGCACTAATATGATTTGCGCAGTACATTTACGTGGAAGACATCGCCCATTAACCATTGTAATACATTGCACGTTAATGGAAATATCCGCAGAAGCTCTTTGTTACCCTACTTATACAGAAACAGTCGGTCTAAAGCAAAAAGCGTAGTGCCCAGTAAGGTACTCTACCCAAGGTAACAAGTCACATCAATTATACAACATAATGATAAACATTTCCACGGATCATGGGTATTTAACCACAATGGTCTGAACCAGCATACGTAATTATTTTGGACAGGCAAGGCCAATCTTGAGACTTATACATAAACAATATAAACATACAAAATACAATATTTTCATGGTTCAAATAAAGAACTGTGATCTTCACGGTTGCGAAGACATCTTAGAGGAAGACGGTTTTTTAAACAATAACTTTGATAAGTAAACTGGAAAAGTAATAAAAGCAAAAAAAGCTCAATTCAATTTGCTACGACATCTATTATTGTGTCAGCAGTGTTTCTACCTCATCAATTTGGTCAAAATAAATGCAATCGTTTACTTACATAATGTAACATTAAATAATTAATAGGTATTACATAATGCGTGTATGTCCGACAAACCGACAAAAATGTCATGTTACATAGACAGAGTTCAAGATAAGTCACCGGTTAAGTGCAATCGAAATGAGGAGATTTTGTTGACATTTCACACTTGCTAGAGCCGGAGTGTGCCGTTAGTCAAACACAGTTCTTCCGCTGGCATTGACCTATGCTGCTCTTATATACTGCACTGTCCACCGACTATTTACCGTTCATCAGTAGTTCACCTTTTGCTTCTTTAGTCCCATCTCTTCCCCTATCCTTGAAAAGGAAATTTTTGTTGGTATAAACGCCTAGGGGACGATATGGGAAGGGGAAGAGATGGGACTACACCTTCTAACATTTTAATGCAAGTTCAAATTCCGAAATGGCCAGAATGTGGCCTCAGTTTAGATGCACAATTGTTTTTCTGATGTTACCAAATTGATTTCGAAACAATACATCTAATAAACTAAAAACGTTAAAAATATAACTGTAGCTATAAAAAGGCAATAAAAAAATACGATATCTATTTAATAGTCTCAAGGTACCATTAAACCTTTGAGCTTGACTTTAATCTATTAGAAGATAAATACAAATTATTTAACCTTACCTATACCTAATAAAATAGGCAGGTAACTTAATTATATAAATGTTTAAGTACTTAATTAATTTTGATCAATAATAATTGTTAATAACAAATCTTGTTACCACACGCTAGAGCCTATCTATTTAATCTTTTTATGCAGAAGGTAATTAATCATTAGATAAATTGTGCGCACATTCTATTTTAAATCCAGCCGGTCATCCTGGGCCTGCAGTCTCGACATAGATGGCGATCGCTTTACGAACGAATTCGGTCGCAAAGTCCTAATAAGGTCTCTAGACGGTCAAAATTGCTTGACAAGATTGTTTTTTTTTCGTGCTAATCAAGCAATTTTGACTAGTCTAGGGACCCCATTAGGACTTTGATTGTTTGATAAGATGGTGATTTTTTCGTGCTTATCAAGCAATTTTGACCACCTAGAGATCCCATTAGGACTTTGCGATCAAATTCGGTCGTAAAGCGGTCGCTATCTATGTCGACACTGCAGGGTAAATAGAAACGATTCACTTCAGAACGAAAAGCGTACTCAGTGTTGCATACAATAAAATTACACTCATTTAATCATAAATCATGGTCCACATTAGTAGCTATAAACAGCACTAAAAACTCAAAATTATATGGTTTTTGTTTATTTTCGAAACTACATTGCTAAATGAAATTAATTGAGTGAAAACTTGACATCCTTACGTTCATTAAATCATGATTCAATCTTTTAGCAAATCTTTTGACATTTGTATTATTCTTATTGCAAATGTAAATACGATAACTAACATTTATATTTAGTCAAGCAATTCAACTAACTTTACAAGGATTGCACCATAGGCTTCGCTTGGCTTTGCAGCTAAACAATTCATCATAAGCCATTGTCACATCGGCGTGTTTGATTTATGCGAGTGAGATGTTATTGTGGACCGGATAGGATCGATCTGTACTCCCAATATGTCGACAATGAACCGTGGGCCGTGGGTCGTGGTTGCACAACGCGCACGTACCAATGAGTTTCATAATGCAACGCAGCTTCGCTGACAACCACACAATAAAATTATCCACCCAATCTAGTAGGTACAGCTATAGAAAGTGGGCTATCAAATAAACTAGCTATGTACTAGATCACTAGACCAGGTCATTTTTTGTAGAAAGCGTGAATCAAGATTTGAAAAAATAAAACCGTCTAGGTTGGTCTAGGTCGATCAGTTCTCCTTTCAAACCACGGAGAAACCAAAAAGAAAGATATGCCTTTTAAGTATGGTGTTCAGTTTATTTTATTACCGTACTTGGGGCACAATAATACTTAACATTTGTACATAATTTACTATGAACTGGTATGTTTTATTTATACTATTGCAACACAACACACGCGGTTAATGGAAATTAATTTCAATACATTTCCCAATAATCACAGTTACCATCTGAAGAATGTTAAACCTGTTTGGGGAGTTTAGTAAGTGTAATGGACATCATCTCGGCATTTTATCGAGAGCCGCCTGGACAAGTGAGCCAGGCCCTGCGCGAAGAATGGAACTGCCACATTAACCTTTATTAAAACGTGAACATTACTCAATCCGCGCAATGGAAAATTTCAAAGGACCTAAATAACAGCGGATACACTCGTATGATGATAGCATATTATCATTTTATAACGTAAAATTCAATGAATGTATCGTCGATTCTTCAGCTGTAAAACGATAGTTTAAACAAAAGCAATGAGTGTTATTGTATCATGACTCGTAACGATATAGTCGTTGATGATTATAGTTTATATGAGATAACGTAAATTACCTCAGAATACGTGTTCTACATGCCGATACTAGGTGTTGCGAAGATTTTATTGTGACACGTTGATTGGCTGGATCTCACACCGTCCGCGACGCGGTAAACACGTAATTGGATCAACAAATGGTCACGATTCCCGCACATTATGCTGCAACTCCATATGAAAATTACATTTCTAACAACGCGTGTACAATTATGTATTAACGCCCTCTATTCAAAGCCAGCGCTTTTTGTTATGCAAATAGATGCACCTCTATTATAACTAAATTCATAAATACTGCAACTGGTTATTCAACTGTCATTTAAAATAAGTTTCAATAAGCTGTAAATAAAATTTTGATAAAATCTTGAATTCCTAAGTAGAACCAATTCTTGCATACAGCCTTCCTTAAAATCTATAAAATTTTCCGCAATCGTAAATTTTGTTAAAGCTACGGAAAGGTCAAGAACTCAAGACCTAGAGCATAGCGTTAGAAGAGTAAACTAAGATTATTATCATCGGCAAAAAACTCATATGATTCACTTGGTAGATAAAGAAAACGGGGTTATTATGGTGTGCCTAAGTAATTACGATGCACATTACTGAGTCCTTGTAACATTTTGATGAAACATCACATCACTACACTACTCTTAGAAAATACTAGTGATGCAACATATTATAATGTTGATTACTGTACTTTGCAATACACACGATAGATACACGCTTGAAACAATTAATTGATTTTTTACCAGACGCCCCAGAAGGAGGGTAATGTTTTTTGAGAGTATGTATGTATGTCTATTTCTTTGGCACGCTCTGTAGCCGGCTTGATGGATTTTAACATATGAGGTGTCGTTAGATTCGTCTTAACTGTGGGAGTAACATAAGCTATATAATATTTTTAAATTGCATCTGCAAAACAAAAAAAGGAGGGAGTTTTTTTAATAAATTAAAAACTAGCAAGCTTTTAATTGATACCAATATTGTTGGAATCACAGGATGGAATTTGAGTCAATACCAAATACACAAATAAACGAATAAAAAGCTTGTGTTTTTGTAGTTGGGTTTTTTGATAGTTTTTTTACTAACCAGCAAGATTCTGAATTGACGTCATTTGATTGCACCGATATATGACGATTTATAGGAAATGACAAATTGGATTTCGATGGCAAATAGAAACGAAATAGTCTCGGGTCGATTTCTACATTAGTTATTTCAGAGTTGACAATAACAAAAGTTAAATTTTTACGTCTGAATGTCTTTATAAAGTTCAAAATAATCGTTACGCTCGAATAAGGAGATCGGCGTTAAAATATGTGCATTTCGTAAATAAGCTCGGTCAGGCGTAACATTGTCATTATGTTGTAACTGTGACAAGTTCTGATACAATATAATAAATGGAGTACACAAGGCCTACAGAATTAGGTTAAACAGAGAAAAAGTTGATACAGATAGCAGACTAACCGATGTATTAAAGTAGATGAAACGCGTCACATGAAAATTTACTCAACAAGCATATACAACATTATTTTTAGTATATGCGAAACCTGAATATATTTTGTTCAGAATAAGGAACTGATCGAATCGATTTCATTGTACATAGATTCTTTACATAAAAATACTTGTTTAAAGAATACAAAACAAAATGGCGCAGACAAATTCTCAGGCTGTCAAATACTGCCCATTAAAAGTAACTGCAATCATGTTGCATCAATGTACTTAAAAAAAATGTCTGTAGTTGTTGCGAGCAACAAGTCGTGCTACATACTGCGTGCCTACAGGCAGGCAAATTTTTTCATTGCGCCAATGAGCGAGCATGCGCTGGGCTTCAATTGAAAGATTGCCGCGTCGAGTGGGTGGACGACAATCCTTGCCCTCAGCCGCCGAGGATATCCTTCCAGAAAATAACTCGGCGAACAAACGCATACATAAAGCATGTTAACGCAAACTGCGATGTGAAAAAATGCACGTCACTTTGTACGTGACATGTGCTTCAGTATTAATAAGTACGTCTTATTCTGTCTCTCTTTGTTTGTTTCAAGGGATTCATCCCCTAAGAAATCAAAGCCTGCTGCCCTATTTTTCCAAAATGATTCAAGGAAAAATTACAGAAGGTTTATAAATATTCGATTTGAGTGCCACAAAATTGAAGATGGCCGATAACGATCAGTGTTGCAGTAATAATACTAAATTAAGAGTAATCAGATGCCAACAGCGCAGGGCTGCAGAGCAACGCCCGTGCAAGGTTCATCGGTTTATTGATCGAACCAGTTTCACGAAATTGAGGCCCGCAACATTTTTTTATATCTGCTTGTTTTCAGTTTTTGCCTGCAAGGATTTTGTTGTCTCAGTACTTATACTTTTATTATGACTTTTCTGCATGTTACTGGAACGGCAGTGGATATTACTGAAAGATTTCCTGTCATCCTTCTTTGGAACCAAGACACAATAATAAAATGCCAATTACTTTATAAAAAAAAATATCTAAACTCTACCTTAATCAAATTAATAATAATCAGTATTTAATGACATTAAATTATCGTATCGGCATCAAATTATAACTCTGATAAATTGACTGCGGTATAGACTTTCAGTTTCATTTTTCAACAGTGTACCTTTAACGATACATCTGCCAGCTAAAGGAAGGCTTGTAAATATTTTTTACTCATTGAATACACCGGACGACTGCAAGAAACAAAAAGTCACAAACTGATCGTCGTATATAAAATGAAGTAAGAACAGCGCCGCGTAATAACCGGTAACCGAGAACTTATAGAACGGGTTCTCGTTACGTATTGAACTTGACTTGTGCAACTACACGTAAAGATACACCTGGAATGGTCATCTTGACCACAGATAAAAAAGACACCGAAACAGCCGGCATACCTAGAAAAAACGAAATTTGAAAACTGGCTGGAACCAAGCTTTCTGGCGCTAAGTAATGAACTGTTGCATTTCAGTTATCATAAAAAGAACACGCGACTCAATAATATATTCACTCGTCCGTCGTCACACAAGATGGTATGTCCAGATGGCGTCTGATAGTTTTTTTTTTAATAAAACCATTCAAATTCTAGACTGCAGATCGTGACTGACGGGTAACACCTAGACTGGACCGCTATTTAAATAGCGTGAATTTCCAAGCTAATGTTTTTCAAAAACTATAAATATCAGGCTGATACGAGGCCGATTAAAACGTGGGGAGACAAGTGCGTATGCGTGTGAATCATTCATACGATGCCACGTATTGCATTCTAGTTGGCGATTCAATTCAATGAGCCAATTAAAATTCAGATAATGCGTTGCCGACGTCTCGCCGGATCATCCATATTTCTAACGCGCGTTTCGCATCCTGCGTAGTTCTAAGCACGCACTAGGAAGTGTCCATCATGTGCAATACATATATTATAACTAATAACATGTTATATAGTATATTGTCTCCTTTCTTTTAAGCAATTTCGGCTTATGTAAATTATTTGCAACGAAGGCCCCAGTCTTAAAAGAGATATACAAAAAATGTTGAAGTATGTCTGTAATGATTGCATGTTGAAGTTAATGGCTGGCTGTATGGTAACTAATACTAGGCTATTTTAAGATGATTATTCCCATCGCAGGTTGTTATCTATTTGTGGTGCGGCGCCAGACCGCATTCCAGCAGGAGCTGGGATATCGCCTTAATGCCCTACCTCCAGCTAGTGCAGGCTAAAAATAGACCCCGCCGGGGTACACGACCTTCCTAGCTAATGGAAAATAGATGAGCCCTCCTGGAGAGACTAGCAAAAAATACATCTTTCATCCAATACTACTATTATTTGCGAATACAAGTCACTATGGGAGCAGCCACGGATGTTGGTTAACATTAAATACATTTTATACTTTTATTATATACTTTTATAGTAAGGGGAAAACGAACTCATTCCAGTCTCTCATTGTCTTTAGTGTGCATGAGAAAGTTCTTTTAAAAGCTCTCTATCATATCATAGCCTATTTTATAAATAGTTTACATCCTACTTATGCACATCGACATTAATTCGAGACGATTCGAAGATAGGTACACGTTCCCCAGCGTATTGGGCCCTTAGATGATTCAGCCTTAATAGGAAAATTGCTGCGAAACATCGAAGCCGGCCGGCGCGTAACATTGGCCTTACCGCGTTCACGACTTGCAGACGTGCATTTGAATCCATAATAATCTCTGTCATTATTTTGTCAGACCGCTAATTGTACGTTTTCGTCTTTCCAGGATGAAGGTCTTACTATTTTGCTTAGCCTTCGCGGCTGTGGCTCTGGCAATGCCAGTAGCCGAGGAGAAGCCTGATGTCGCTGCACCACCCCTACCTGTCGCAGCTGCTAAACCGGAAGAGGTTGTCAACGATCAACCTGCTCCAGTTGATGAAAAAAAAGCTGAGGAAGTACCCGAGTTGAAGGAACCTGCAAAACAACCAGAAGCTAAAAGCGCACCCGTAGAAGAAATCAAACCCGAGATTAAACCAGAAGTACCTGAAAAGGCCTCGGAAGTTAAAAGCGAAGAAGTTGTACCGGAATCCAAATCGGCAGAGCCTGAACCTGAGAAGAAGCCCGAAACCAGTGAGACTGCGGAGTCTAAAACAGAAGAGAAAGGTGCTGAGCCTGAAGCCAAACCCGCCGAGGAACCTAAAGTGGCTGAAGTGCCTGCACTAGTAAATGAGGTACCTAAGGATGCATCTGCTAAGTCAGCAGCGCTGCCCGATGAAAGCATTGATGTAGTTAACGCAGTGAAAAATGACGCTAAAATCGCTGACGATGTCATGATGCCTGACGTTATTATTCCCATGCCCATTCAAAAGAAAATTGACTTGCCTCAGGCTCCCATCGCTGCAGTTGAATCAGAACCTAAAAAGCCAGAATCAGTCGCCACAGAAGAGCCCGCTAAATCTGAATTAAGCAAACCAGAGGAACCTAAAGTTGAAGTTAAGTCAACAGAAGCCGCCTCAGACGCAACTCCTGATGCACCCAAATCAGAAGAGAGTCCTGCATCTGAAGACAGCCTGCGCGTAGTCCGCAATACTGTCGATGGTAAACTGGTTGTTCCAGTTGAGGACAAACCTGAACCTACTGTTGAGAGCATACCTGCACCTGTTGCAGAGATCAAATCTGAGCCTGCTGTTGAGGGCAAATCTGAGCCTGCTGTGGAGAGCAAATCTGAGCCTGCTGCTGAGATCAAACCTGAGGCCGTTGCGGAGATCAAACCTGAACCTGCTGTGGAGAAAAATTCTGAGCCCGCTGCCGAGAGCAAAGCTGTGCCTGCCGAAGAACCCAAACCAGAGGCTCAACCTTCCGAAATCACCAAAGAAGCAGAAAGTCCCAAAGAGGTAAAGAAGGACGAGGCCGAAATTAAGGAATCAAAATCCAGCGAACCTGCTGCAGCGTCTGAGCCGATCGTTCAAGCAGAGCCTGTACCCGCGCCCGCGGCTGAGAAACCAAATGTTGAGGACAAAGTGCCTAAGAAGACCGATGCAGCCCCGGATAAAACTGAAGAGAAAGAAAAACCTCAAGGCGACGCCCCAGGTTCAAACTCAAGCTCCTCGGAGAGCGTGGAGAGCGGAGAATCGAAAGAAACCTCATCCGAAGAGAAGACCCCTTCCTCATCTTAGATAAGTAGTGTGGTGGCGTGCAGCGGCGGGCGTGTGTCGACGACCCTCGACACGCGCCCCCCGCCCCTCCCGCCCGGCGGCTCGCCCCGCCGCAGTGCATGCGTGAGTGCATGCAAGTGAAGAGTGAGTGTGACTGAGTGTACACGACGCAACGCGCCGAGTGCGTGAATATCTCCGACTATTCATTAGATCTAGAGACTATTTAAATAGCCGAACCGAAAAATTACCTACGTTGTAATTATTATTTGTCAAAGTAAATTATCGAATTTCCGGTACTATAAGTAATAAAATATGTTTTTATAATTATGAGTATTTTTATTTCTACCATTATGGTACACCTTAGATATAAATAGTGAGTACAGTCAATCCCACGACAGTAGACTTCAATTACGAACTAAAAGCGATGTTAAGGGGCGTGCGGTTGACTGCATGTTTCTAGTACTTAGCTCCTCCTCATTGCAACTAACCCCCTTGGTTACCCGGGCTGGAAAATCAGTAGAGGCAAATAAACATTCCTTTAAAAAAATAATAGGTAAAAATAGTAGGTAGGTAATATTTTGTTTTTTGCAAACCAAATCAACACTATCCTTCGGACCTAACAGACCTATTACGATTAATGATTAGGGCTTCAAACAAAACAAATACCCATAAGTCAACAACAACCTTTACAATAGATTGAACTTGAATTGAGTTCATATCAGTCTTTAGGCTCTGAATATAGACATTACGTGCAGTAGGCGGATAGACAAACTCAAGCACCGAACATAATATTGTTATATATTATACGTAAGTATTCAAATAATTTATACTTGAGTTCAACCGTGGTTCAATACGTTATTACAATAATACGATGTGTTACATTCTAAAAGAAACTATCCGACAAAAAAATGTGTTAGGCTTAAATAGCTGATAACGACTAGAATGAAAGAGATGGAGAAACACACATACCTATGTATTTATAGGGTTCCATAATTAACAAGGACCCGTTATAAAAAAAACTTTTTGTACCGCCCTGGGACATAAAGTGGGGGTGATATCTAAGCTTTCTCGTCAATCCCATGATGTGGGTTATCGTTGGATAGGCCGTTCAATCAAAAATATTGCGGGTCTGTAAAGACCATTTTTCGATTCAGGGATCTGTTCGCGTAACATGAAGCTTTAAAGTTCAAATTTTTCTTAGTCAAGTGCCCGTTAAATGGTTGTTTTTGGATATGTGAAAAAATGCATGGCAGTAGTACATATAACGAAATTAAAAGGAAAACTATCATAGCTAAGTAGGCTAATAATAATACTAATATCTACTCCTTTACAAGTTAAGGAGTAATAGTCGACCAACTTACATTTGCAGTTGAAGAATTGACCGTGACGTATATCGATATACGGGAACATGTTTTTCAACTACAATGTTATGTTTGTCTTTGGGATAAATTCAGCCCAGCTTCGGAACCCTTCATTGTGCGTGGTCCACGTCCACACGCACTTGGCCGTTTTTTTACACACAAAAAATAATATCCATTTATTTTTTGTTTTATCATGTTTAGATATCGATACCAGTCACGTCTGCGGAGTTTCTCTAGCTAATTTAATTTGACCCTGTATAACCAGTATGTTATATCAGAAGGTAAATTCCCGTAATTCAGCATCATCATCATTTCAGCCGAAAGACATCCACTGCTGGACATAGGCCTACCCCAAAAGGGAGCCCCCGGAGGGTTTCCCGTAATTAAACCAGGGACCATTTTGGTTACCCATTGAAAGGGTTTTCGATAGGGTTTTTCTAAGCAGTTAAACAAAAACCCATACGATATGGGTAACCCTTATGAACGGCTTAAATAAAATTTTGGTAACCCATTAAAAGGGTTTTCGATAAAAACCCATACGGTGTGGGTAACCCTTTTGAACGGCTTAATTTAAGCCATTCAAAATTACCCCCCACACCGTATGGGTTTTTAATTAACTAGGGTTTTGGATAGGGTTTTTCTAAAATGGTAACCAAAATGGTCCCTGGGTAGAATAGAGATAGAATTGGTCATGCTACACGTGCTGGGCAGCTATCGAAATAACATAATATTATGATTTTTTCATGTTACTGTGTTTCAAGTAGGTATAGAACCCATTGAATGGGTTATCATGTAACCCTTTCACTGGGTTTCAAGTATAAAACCCATTCAATGGGTTATCATGTAACCCTTTCAATGGGTTTCTTGTATAAAACCCTTTCAATGGGTCATGATAAAGGTAACCCATTGAATGGGTTACCCCTTTAAAAGCTTAACTCTTAATCGGGGTTGTACGGTTCCTGAATTAAACACGTTCAAAATCTAGTCGCAACCTCATCTCAAGCTCAGTCACAACCAGTCTCAGTGACAGTTAGTGTCAAAATTTGTAAAAAATGTGTGAAAAAATTGAGACAGATTAGAATGCGAACATTCTTAAAAATACGGGAATTGCCGCTCAGGTTCCTAGTGTGAAACTCAACGCCATCTGTTGAGCGTTTAAGACAAGACTCATCGCCATCTATTGAACGTTTAAGACGACACGCAACTGTACAAAATGTCAAAAAAAAATGTGCGAACTGGCGCAGATTGGTGGTTAGGCCAAGACTTTTTCCTTGTGATTTTTTCCTAACAAAAACATAGGCATCTACGTTCTATTATACTCGTAGTAACGTCTTTTAAAAATGACCCCTTCGTATAAGACCAGTAATTATGATAAAGGTATCAAGTTCCTAGTTTGAAACTCATCGCCATCTACGAGTATTAAGCGTTTAAAACGACACGCAACTGTAAAAAAATTCAAAAAAATTAAAGTGCGGTCTGGCGCAGATTGATGGGTAGGCCAAGACGACCAGTGCTTTTTTCCTAACACAAACATAGGCATTTACGTTATATTATAGTGACGTCTTTTATAAACGATCCCTTCGTATAAGACCAGTAATTATGTTATAGGTATCAAGTTCCTAGTGTGTAACTCATCGCCATCTATTGAGCGTATAAGACGACACGTACCTGTCAAAAATTTCAAAAAATTTAATGTGCGTCCTGGCGCAGATTGGTGATAAGGCCAAGACGACCAGTGCTTTTTCTTTGCACAAACATAGGCATCTACGTTCTATTATAGTAACGTCTTTTATAAACTACCCCTTCGAAGGGGTCGTACTATCAAAATTTTCAAAAAAAAATATGTGCGAACTGGCGCAGATTGGTGATTAGGTCAAGTCGACCAGTGCTTTTTTCTAACACAAACATAGGTATCTACGTTCTATTATGCGGTTTTATAAACTACCCCTTCGAAGGGGTCGTTAATAAAACCGGTAATTATGTTACATCAGCGGGGTAATTGTGTAACACACTTACAGTAGCAATGGGTTGCATTTTGACAGTTCAACAACATTCATTGCGTTGAATAATGCAATGAATGTTGTTGAACCGACAAATTTTTCGAACATATGAAGCAATGGATTAGCAATATACTTCAAAATCATTCAGATTGTGATTCATAGTGTGTTACGCAATTAGGGTGCTGGTCACACATACACCGCCACACCGGTGCCGGTGGAAACACATCGCCATCTACGTATTGAGCGCATTATGACGAGACGCAACTGTCAAAATTTTCTAAGAAATTTAAGTGCGAACAGTGCGCCAGTTGGTGTATTGGTCAAGAACATCAGTGCTTTTCCCTAGAAAAACATAAGTACGTTCTAATTTTAACTAGATCCTAATAACATCACATTACGCTGTTACAATTTCTACATAAACATTGTCAATAAGTGTCCATGGACTTTGTTGCCAGTTATTCTCCATAGGTACCTTAGGTACCGTAGGTACTCCATAGGTACCGTGCCTAGGCTCCATAGGTACTACGCTTTGGAATGGGCAACTTTCATCTTTCTGACTGACCGCCTCCTTGGCAAAATGACAATTCAAAAGTGCCTGGTCTAATTTAAATAAAAGGCTTGAGTTTATGGAAATACAGAGGACGATACTTAACCTGCCCTATCTATATGGTTAACCACAACACAACATTATGCTACTAGTGTCGATACGAGAGGAGAAATTATTTGGAGTTCTTTTTTTTTATTGCGAAATGGGCCCACCTCCTTACTTCGATTTCTTCCCCTGGTGGAGAGCGAAACATGAGGTCTACGATGGAACGAGCGTGCCCAAAAGATGCCTGTTCACTCTTGGTTTGAAGCCAGACGGGTTATAATTATGTGGAAGGGAACACAGAGGCAACGACTTGATCCGATCCAGCCTGTCCCTTGCTACCCTCCCCCAGCGACGCCCTAAGCCGAGGTCCGTAACCCACAGAGGATGCCGATAACGTGTAGTGACTTGGTTTATAAGTTTTATGCCCTGGCTGGAGGTCTTCATTTATTAAGGCATTCACAGGATAGTCCGGCTGAGCAGCCGACTACCTCTGACGTTGATAAGCAAGATGCCATTTTAAAAAAATAGACTGTCATGGGGACTACAGAAGTGGCAACTTAAAGCTTTGGCTGTATTGGAAGGATCATCAGTACGGGATGTCAATAGCCAACGAAACGCAAGTTGGCGCGCTTCGAGTCTAGCCTGGCGTTCATGCGAGAGCGCTACAGCGGCGTGGTAGGTCTTTTGAGCATCGGACATCGTACCAATATTAATTTAATATTTTTTGTTTATTTATACAACATGTCCCAGAATTAACGCACTACCTCTTAAGGGGTCATTGTACTCATCATTATGAACAACTTTTACTATGAGACCAAACCTGAAATCGTGAAAAAAAATCTGCTGTTCCCGAGGAAAACAACAATAACGTTCTTATGATAATAGATGGCGCCACGTGTCTTTCGAATCATAATTGAATTATAATATTATTATAGAAACTTTAGTAGTGTGATACGAGTTTTTTTTTTTATTGAAGTACCTAATACATTTTGTAAGTCTAGCGTATCGATAGACCAGTTTTTCATCATCCTAACTATAGTATTATTATAGACGCGAAAATGAGTTTGTTTATTACGCTTTCTTTTCTTTAATACTACTAATGTAAGAACTTTTGTAACCATATTTATCAGCAAATAAATCATTGACTTTGACTTTCACGCTAAAACGGCTGCACGGATTTGGATGAAATTTGGCACATGGGTAGACCATGCCCTAGAAAATAGGATACTTTCTATCCCGGTAGTACGTTCCCGTGGGATAATTCCGGCCTCCACGCAAGCGAAGCCGTGGGCAAAAGCTACTTGTGTGTGTGTTTGTTTGTTACGCTTTTACGCTAAAACGGCTGAACTGATTGGATGAAATTTGTCACATGGGTAGACCATGACCTGGGTAAGGACATAAGCTACATTCTATCCCGGGTCGCAGACGAAGTTGCGGGCAACAGCTAGTAGACGATAAATATTGAATAGGTTGTACAGAAGCCCATCAAGCTACTAAAATCTGTCAAACTTCTTTAAAAGATTTTCAACTTTATCGTTAAAGCATAAGGTTCAAGGTTGATTGGGAAAATTTTACAGTTTCGTGGAGCATAACAATTTCAGATGAGAATATTTTCTTGTTTCATACTTTTAAGAGCGTGATTTTTCAGTAGTCGGGTTTTTGTTTTTGAACTTACGTTTTATTTAAATTATTTTGGGGTTATAATTTCGTTGGGTTCGGTGGGTTTATATTTGCATAGCCGCTTAATATTTTTTTTTTGTTTTACATGTACCTTAGGTAGGTAATATACCAAACTTACACATAGGCTGAGGCGCGATTTTAGAAATGATTCCCAATTATCGGGTGCATTCAAGTAAAGCCGCGCGCAACAGCTACTATATATTCTTGAAATGTGCTAATTAAGCCCTTTCATTTGATACCCAACACGGCATCATACAAGAACAGATATTTTACTTCATGTCCTCTCTAGACGGCGCGGCGCCATATTAAAATGATGATAAGTAGTTTAGAAGTTATGAGGAAACAGATGAACATACATACATAAATTCCGGCCAAAATCATAACCCTACTTTTTGATTCGCCGTAGTCGGGTAAAAATGGCTCGAGAACCCAAGGCCTTTTTCGAGATTGCATTCCCTATTTAGAACTATGGAATATTATCATTAGTATAAATACCTCGTCAGTCAGCATACGGCAGGTAAGAACTCCCAGCGACCACCAGTCCACAGCATGTCCGTAGGGCTCGCTGGTCAGGATCTCAGGAGCTGTCAACAATAAGTTGAATAAGCAAAGAATTTTCAATTTCTCTGGAGATAGTATTGGTGCATGATTTTCTATGTATTGTCTACTATCTTTGATTATTTATATGTCCAGATAGAGTGTCGCGCAGCAAAAGAACTAAAACAAACAGGCCAACTATGATATGCTGGTGTGCGTGACAGCTACGTCTTAGGCCCGTATTTATAGAGCGTTACTCAGTACTCAAGCATTACTTGAGACTAGATTCAAGCCATTAGATTGGTGGAAACTAGTCAGTAATGCTTGAGTACTGAGTAACGCTCTATAAATACGGGGCTTACACTCGCGCCACGCCATTGTGTTATTCTAGCGGGCGTGCAGTTTACGGCCAACAGTTGGTCGCAATTTTTTACGACGAATTCACTGCTTTGACTGTCTATCTAGACATATTTATATCTTTGTCTACTATACATAGCAGTGATAATGTTAAAGTGATGTAAGTGTTCTCATTTGACCTTGTATATCCTATAGGCCCTATAGGGTATGCAAGGTCAAATTAGAACACTATAGATAGAGTATGCAAGGTCAAATTAAATTAACTAGTGAAATGTCACAGACGCGATGGGACGATTGATATCGGCCTGAACCACCACCTATTATAGCAGTATTATTTTAATATTACTTCAGTGTGAGAAAGAGACGGAGCTCTACAGGACGTATACTGGGTTATTTTTAAAACCTGAAATCGCGGAATAAAAATCAGCTGTTCCCTACATTTTAACGAATTACTCGAACATAAATGTAGGGAACAGCTGGTTTTTTTTCGCGATTTCAGTTTTGGTTCAATAGTAAATGTTGTTCATAATGATGAGTACAATGACCCCTTAAGAGGTTATTGACGTTTTAAAAATAAACCTGTATGTCTCTTTCCCACCGCGAAGTAATATTAAAATAGTACTACTATAAGAGGTGGTGCTCGGCCCCTAGAAGTTAGGCCAGTAGATTTTATTTGACCTTGTTTAGAAAGTTTATACACTTTCTATAATCGTTTTATAAGTATATGCAACCAAAGGAAATCACGTATGCAATGGTACAAATAAAGCATAGCTGCAAAAAATAGCAAAATACCAATATTGTCTCAAGCTGTTTCAAAATCATTCACGCTTCTTGTGCTCCACGCAGCAGTCATTCCTCCATTCACGCATAAATAATTATACAACATTAATTAATAAAATAACTATAATAATTACTTTTGGAAGGAACTCCTTGATGACGTGTAGCACACGAAGTCTTCTCGTCTTTCACTTTGCGAAACAACACAACACGAATAAAGGGAAACTTCATAAACGCGCATCATGCTACGGCTACATTGTCGTGATAACGCTAACTACACTTCGCGCGCTCTCGGTTATCCAGCGAGACGTTGAGCGGTGTACGACAGAGCGCACGAAGCTTAGTTCGCGTAATCGCAACAATATAGCCGTAGCATTAAGGCCCACTTGCACTACAAATCACTAAATACGATTAACGCTAATCATATTTAAAACATACATAATTCTGTCTCTTGACAGAAACAGAACGATGTTTCAAACTCGTTTAGCGCTAACCGTGTTTAGTGATTTTTGGTGCTGGCGGGCCTAATTATTCCAATTTAAACCTTATGCAGCTGCACAAAGAAGCCACATAAACGCCCGCGATTCGATTGAATGTGAGTTTGATTTCTTTCTTTTGAATAACAAGCAGGCAGCAGCAAACTTTTAATTTTATTATGTAATTGGTAATTAATCTTACTTCAAAGAATTGTTTATTTCAAATGGGCACATAAGGCACTTTTAAACGTCAATATTTACAAAAAAATAGAATTGATACTAGTGGCCCCCCAAAAGCCCTTCCAAAAGATAGTTTCGTATGGAGAAGAAATGGTGAGAAACTCCACCGTTACTCTTTTAAAAGAAGCATCTGCTGTGCTGTATACTTGTTATAGTTTAATTTCTCAGTTGTGAAGACTACTGAATTATAATATGTAAGTTTTCCTTTCTTAGAGAGAGGTTCAAAAAAAGGCAGGCAAGACGTATCTTTTTTGTTATGAAACCGATTTCAAAACAGTCTTCTTCTTCTATATCTTCGAAAGTGACCACATTGATCCTTTACGTCAAAAAGACGAAATTCTTACAGCTGGTATTAAAAAACAAAGAAAACAAAAATAAATACTTCATCATTTATTCACTTATATATAAATTATATCACAAGACTAAGATTTTAGCTTAATTTTTTTTGAACTTATACATCACAACATATATACTTCCTGTTTCATTTATCATAAACTCTAATATGTAACAGCCGTTATTACACGCGATTCGTGAATTTTATAGTTCTAAAACATCTTTTTTAAATAAGGCCATAGCAAGTGCAATGATATAATATTTTATAATGTGCTCGACATACCATACTTACTCTATACGAGGCACACCGTCAAGGTATCAATAGAATAAAATATATTGTCGTTATCACCAGGGTTTTGTTTGTAAACATTTTGAAATAATTAAAATTTTAAGGTACTCACTGATATGAAAATTACAAATGGATATCATAGAGTAAAAGATATTGGTACACATGCATTGTCGATATTTATCACGTTTATTTTTCCTTATTCAATGTTACTATTATTAAAATATCAGCATTGCACATAAACAAGTTATCTTTTAAATTAATTAGTAAAATATTTAAAAGAATTTGAATTATAAGATCGTAAAGCATGTACAGCCTCATCTTTGGTGACAAAACAATTCTGATAAATATTTTGTAATAGGTACAAGTGTGATTTGATAGGCTTAGAGACGTGATACACTAAAGCTAGAGTCACAAAATGAGGTAGGATAGTAAATCAGAATTTATGGATGGACTTGGTTCACAGTCCCCTAGAAATAAAAAAAAAAAAACAATTGACTCTGGCATAAAAAAAAAACATACATATTATAACATAAATTGTTGTTAAAGAATAAAGTTATAAAATATGTTCTGTTGCAAAGTCATGGATTCATAATAATGCTTTTCTTTGACGACGCTCTATGAGTCACGCTACAATAAATTAAGACCTCTTTTACAGAACGTCGTCAAAGTAAAAAGATCACAAATTAAGTATATGGAGATGATACAATGATGTTACAATTTAAATATGATTATTCACCTCAACGTCACTTAACAGTACATGAGACATTCCACTCACGACGCCTACCCTATCATTTTTACATAATACATGAACGATCACTGATCATTTAGTACATTATATACGAATAAAGCTCTCTCAACAAACCGCTTCAACTATTCGAACAACTCAAGTGATGACTATCAATGCTATTTACAATATTTATATTACACATTCATAAAAATTACTGACAATATATAACTACTTAAGTCGTAATATCTATTATAATAATAATAATAATTCAATCTTCTCTAGATTCACACACATAATCAAAATTCAATATTATTTTTTTTATATTTTTTAAATATTTCTGGATTATTCTCGGCGATATCACAAAGCGATCATTTAAATATAAGTGAATAGTCAATTGACTTTACTAAAAGAGTACAGTGTGACTCAAAGTGTGACTAAACTTAGAAGCGTTAGTACATACATACATAAACTCACGCCCTCTTCCCATGGGGGAAGGCAGAAACTAAGAACGCCACCTGCTTACGATCCTTACAGACTCCTTTTGCCTCGTTTACGTTCATAACTTCAGAAGCGTTAGTAGTCAAGAATAAAAAGTTGTAGTGCCACCTCATCAACAAAAACTCAAACCGCCTTATTACAAAACAAGATTTATATTTTGACATGGCTTAAACCATGGAGCCTGTTTTTGTAATTAGAACGTAACAGTGATTGAAATACCGTTCTTTATACTAAACTGAAAACTTAGTTCGAAGATGTCAGTTTTGTGTTTAGGAACTTTACCATAGTCGGAATAAAGTCCGAAATTCAATAATAGCTCCATGTTTTAAACCTGGGTCTGAAGATAAACCTTGTTTTGTAATAAGGGGGTTAGTGTTTTATTTATAATTCATAAAAAACTAACTATTACTTACTCAATCAAATTTCTAGGTAACTATCATGTCCACATCAAACTTCTGTGAATGCTTGAGAAACCGTTCAATATAAAAAAAAAAAACTTAGTAATAAACAACAGACAAATCCAAACCCTAAATAAACGACGAAATGAATGGACACATCAACCAGCCTTCCGAGTCATAGCTCTGATATTACAACTAAAGTTAAAACTAACGTTACAACAGACAAAATCTTCGATTACATAAAAAGACTATTAGTTAAACACGACGTCTAGTAGTGGCTCGGCTCATCCCGACGAGGGGAGTTTATAAGCGAAACATACGATGCTTCTTTTATTCTGTAACTAAGATTAACGACCTCAACCATTTTAATTTAAAAAAGCTGGAACTCCTAACGAATATGAAACACAAAAGAGTTTAGTATAAGCTAACAGTAAGTAATAAAGCTGATATAATAGTTACACAAAACATTGATTGCAACAATAACTACGACACACGTTTGTGCAACAAACAAAGAATAAGTACAATAAATGACACAGAGATATTAGATTCAAATATTATGTATTGTCAAAATGTTAAATACAATTTCAATGGTTCATTGTTTTAACAATTCATTCATATTATTATTATATACACATGTCCGTAGTAAAAATAAATCACACATTTTTCAATTTAAAATCTTTAGTAAAATAATAATGTTCCGCGTTAGGCGATGGCGCCGCCATCTACAGGAATATAATTTAGTTTACTTCGAAAGATTATAAAAATTGGTATTAGTTGGGTCACATCAAGGCGTCTGTATGACGCATAGTTGGAAGTATAAAATCCTTCGGCGTGGCGCAACGCTGATATATAATATCGTGGGATATGAACACAATGTGCATCACAAAGAGAGCGTGTCCCGTATGAGTTTGCGCACGGTGTTTCCGACGGACGTGGGCGGCGCGCCCGACAGGTTGTAGTGGATCTTGAACAGGTAGGGCTGGATGTCGGCGTACGACGTGTCGAAGATGAGGTCCGCGTCGGAGCGGCTCGGCATCTTGGGCACGTAGTCGTGCCGGTTGATGATCTCGGTGATGAACACGATCTTGTCCTGCAGCATCTCCACGACGTTCTCGTGCTTGCTGTGCATGTCGTGCTCGTTGCGCGCCTCGGTGAGCTCGCAGTACACGGTCCACACCTCCCAGGGCACGCACTCGGGCTGGAAGGGCCAGCGCGCGCGCCGCTTCTGGAAGAACTCTAGGGAGATGGAGCCGCGCGGCGGGGCGGCGGACGCGTCGGCGCCGCGCAGCAGCGACGAGAAGTCTGAGATCTCGCGCCGCACGCTGCGCCCGAGCGCGCCCGACTCGCAGCACACGTACGTGAAGTCGATGAAGTCGCAGTCCACGTCCACGTAGCTCACGGTGCGGATGGAGTAGCTCTCCTCGTTGTTGTACGTGAACTTGCCGCTGGAGCGGTGGAACAGCACCGTGTGGAAGATGCAAGCCACCACCTCGTCCACCTGCCTGCCCTCCATCGACAGCTCGAACGCGAGGGTGCGTGCGTTCATGTTGCCGGCGTCAGTGGGCCGACGCAACAGTGCGAGCCGCTACTATCGACATAATCACTCAAACGTGCTTCCCTTACTGACGGCTCCTCTGTGTCAGACGCGCAACGGATACGGAGCGAGCGATGCACTGTGCCATTTTTAAATTATGAAACGAGTCAACTCCCACACTGAAATGGAGAATGACCGTTTTAGTTTGGCGTTTTATTTAAAACTAAGTTTACAGCTATTTGTGTTCCTATCACGTAAGCACAACATTGCCCTGTGCACCGTTTTTCATTGAAATTATCAAGAGGCCCACGTGCAAAATCCATGAAAATAATAGTTTAATCAGAGTATGAAACTCACCCATATACTTGAGCGTGCCGCAGAGCGTGCTGGTGCGTGATCCGATGGAGAGCCACTTAGAGAGTCCAAAGTCGATCAATCGTATGTGATAGTCAGAATCGAGAAGAATGTTTTCCGGCTTCAAGTCTCGGTATATAACGCCAGCGTTATGAAGGAAATCTGAAAGCACATAAAACGGATATTTTATAATTTTATAGTACGAGTAAGCACCTCATTATGATCATAGTTTATTCTTAACTAGCTGACCCAACAGACGTTGCCCTGTTCAAATTTCAATTTCCATTAAAAAGCACTTTCTGCTTGTCCAGATTTTTTAAAATTTTGAATTATTCAACATTTCAAAACAAAAAACCGGCCAAGTGCGAGTCGGACTCGCGCTTGAAGGGTTCCGTACCATTTTCTATAAAAACGGCAAAAAAATCATCTTTGTTGTATGGGAGCCTCCTTAAATATTTATTTTATTGTGTTCTTTAGTATTTAATGTTATAGCGGCAACAGAAATACGAGTACATCATCTGTGAAAATTTTAACCGTCTAACTATCACGGTTCATGAGATACAGCCTGGTGACATACTGACGGACAGCGGAGCCTTAGTAATACAGTTCCCGTTTTACCCTTTGGGTACGGAACCCTAAAAAATAGGCAGTCATGGGGACTGGCGACAGAAGTGAAAACTTAAAACTTTGCAATAACATAATATGTACACAAGATGTAACATAAATAACGCACAACCTCTTAAGGGGTCATTGTACTCATCATTATGAACCACTTTTATTATGGGACCAAATCTGAAAACACGAAAAAAGAATCTGCTGTTACATTGCGACGAGTTATGATAACATAACTGTATGAAACAGCAGATTTTTTTTCGCAATTTCAGATTTGGTCCCATAGTAAAAATTGTTCATAATGATGAGTACAATGAGCCCTTAAGAGGTGGTGCATTATTTATGTTACATCTCTTATATACCTAACCGTATACGCGTGACGCAAACCCATAAGTTTCGCCCCTACCAAAAAAAATCGCTCAACGCGGCTAAAGCTGTTTTTACTTCGAAATTAGCCAAATCTGTCCAGCCGTTGTCATGATGCGCTTTCCAACGAACATCAAAATCAAAAATATTTTTATTTCACATAAGCCTACATGGGCACTTATGAAACGTCAGAAGCTATACTCCGTTTGAAATAAGATTAGACATTTAAATAAACCTTTTATACAGTCCGTTCAATCGATTTTGACTTCTATTGCGTTGGTGGTATGACCAATGACAGCTGTAATAAACAGTTGGTATTGTAACCACGTTTTTGCTTTTAATGCCATCCTTATGCTTACGGAATAGAAGTCAAAATCGGTTGAACGAACTGTAAACAAGTTTATTTAAATGTCTAATCTTATTTCAAATGGAGTATAGGTGCACGGTTCCAATTGGTCGTTTCCTATGGAGAAGAGCCGGCAAGAAACTCCACGGTTACTCTTAAAAAAAAAATTGGATTTTACAATATTTTCAAAGTATGAGAGGACAGCGAAGGCCCGTCAAAAGTACTTAACAAAATAGAAAATGGTCTACAGATCTAGTCTATTAAGCCTACAACGTCCTCACATTAACAAAAAAACGATATAAAATATGATTAAAATAATAAAAGTTAGAGCCTTGTTGAAATCAAAAAACATCGATTATGTCAAGGAAGTATGTAAAAAATAAATAACATAAAACATCACAACTTGGGAGCAGTTAATAGACATTTACATATTTTTGCCGTTAATGAGGTACCAGGGAAGCCACATGTGCAGAAGGAATTAATGCCAAACTTCCTTGTCTTCAACGTAGTCTTTAATGTTATAATATGCTTTTTTGATAAGGACACTTTTGATGTGGGTTTTGAATTTTCCATCGCTAAGTTCTGTAACAGACTTTGGCAACTTGTTATAAAAGCGGATACTGTTAATAAGAAATGACTTGCTTGTTTTTGAGCAAGCATTTGAACAGCATTTCATTTATATTTAGGTACACTGGATGACTTTTTTTACCGTCTTGAAAAAAATAGGATTAGGTGAACGGAGTAGAAGCCTATGGCATAGTCCATTTGTTTTTATAACGTAGCAAGAAATTGATTTATCAATAAATACTACACCTTTGAAGTAAACTTTTCATATTAGAACGATAAAAAAAGAAATAATGAAAAAAAAAAACTATAAAAAAAAAAATCGAAATTCAAATCATACGCACCCTACTAAATGCGCGGCGAGTAACTATCAGCCGGCTTCAAAGGATAGGATCGCGCTACGAGTTCATTGAAAAATTACGATTACTAAAAAAAAAAGAAGAAAATAAGAAAAAAAAGGACTATGCCATAGGCTTCTACTCCGTTCACCTATTATACCCAATTTTTTTCAATACCGTAAAAAAGACCATCCGATATAGATTGATAGAATAGATAATGTGGCGAAGGTAAAAAGTACCTGAGAGAATTTTCTGCCCACCTTTTTATGGAATCCAGGCATGAGGTACACATTATCAGGTTTTATAAAATAAGGGCATTGCGCATTGGTTTCGTAAAAGACTACTAAAGGATTCCTTTGAGGGGATGGCCAATCATATCAATATTTTTTTTAAAGAGTAATTTTGGATAAGTAAGTATCTCCAAAAGAAAGAGTTTTTATTTTAAAACGATTTTAGTAACACACATTTAACACAATAACAACCTAATAACCGGTATATTGGAACCATTATTTGGAACCGGTACTTTGGAACCAGAACCAAACCGGAACCTAAACCGGAACCGTACCGAAAAGAAGAACCTTTTTAAGAACCGAAATGAAGAACCGGAACCCAAATTCGTACCGGTTTACAATCCCTGGTTCAGTGTCAGGTTGTATCTTAACCAAAATATGATTTGCGACTATAACAGATTTATGTATTCATAAAAATTATAATCATTAGAATCATTAATACATCTCTCTCAAGTTAGATTGGTTCCATTGAATGACTTTTTCATAAAATAATGACATTGAAACTCGGGAGAGATAATTCTGTAAATACATATCTGAAGTCGCGATTTGCGCACCGGTTGACGTAATCACGCCAACGCCGCCCGGTTGTCGCTGAAAACCAGCGCTGGGGCCGCTCGAGACAGAGGTCTCGCATAGGGTCGCAGCATTATGCTGAGCGATGCCCGTTTTGCGTGAATGTAACGCATATTTTCCCCAACTTGTTCTTTCGTATTTGTGTTTTTTTTTCTTTGCGTTATGTATACCTCAACTAAACACGTTACTAGAACACGGGCCAGTAGCAACAGCATTCTGAAAACAGTCTTAGAGTGTTTCTATTCTTCCATTTTGAGGCATTTTGTGGAGAGGATGGCCAGGTGAGAAACTTGTACCCTGCTTGGTCATCTTCTGTGCAAAGTGCTTCAAACTCTAATAATAATAATATTACTTTGATTACTTTAGATTACTTTGCTTACTAACACTAGCTATAAGGTATACTAACAATATGGATCTCAGTTGTCTTTATGAATAAATTTTGATTTGATTTGATTTGATAAACGTATTTTCTTTCAATTTTTTTTTACACTGTCAGACAAATTGCAAAAAACATTTTAAAAAAAAATTCGCTGTCTACAGCTGCGGATTTAACTTAAAAAGCCTATGATCGACAAGAAGAAAGGCCATATCACATAAATCAAATCCTACTTCCTATCCTACTATATTATAAACGCGAAAGTTTGTAAGTATGGATGGATGGATGGATGTTTGTTACTCTTTCACGTAAAAACGGCTGGACCAATTTTGATAAAAAAAAATTATCGAGGTAGCTGACACCCTGGATTAAACATATAGGCTACTTTTTATCCCTACATTCCCACGGGATCGAGACCTACGCGGGTGAAACCGCGGGGCGCAGCTAGTGATGATATAAAATAAAGTAACTTACCAAGGGCAATGGCAATTTCAGCAACAAATATCTTGACGAGTTCTTCAGATAGCTTGTCGTATTTGTCGAGTAGAGCCAAAAGCTCGCCTCCAGGAATGTATTCTGAAACTAAAATAATATGCCATGAAAAAAATGTTAATTACGTTATCCTCAAATAAAGAGAATAAGTACAGCATTTCTGTAATTACAATTTATCATGTCATGTTTTTACGTATCGACCACGACAGTGTAATGTTATGCTAGCGGAATTTGGAGAAGCAACGTCAAGCAGACAGTTTGGAGAATAATAAAACGGACTATGCATTTACAATCTTGCACTGGGCCCGCCTGGTGAATCACGAAATTCACGACCTTACCCCGCACTCGATGAAGAGGCATGAGATCCAAGCAGTTAATAGCGATAATTTTCCCATTATCGGCAGAATATGTATGTGGATTAATCACTACATTTTAAAAACATATTCGTCCCGTCCCCGCGTCTGTCTGTCTGTCTGAACGCGATACTTAAGGTTGAAATTTTCTTACGTTTGTTGCAATTTACAGGCCAGTGTCAGGTTGTATCTTTAAAGATTTAATAATCATTAGAATTATTAACACATCTCTTTCTAATTCTGTAAACACATATTTGTTATGGTCGCGAATCATTAGTATGATCATGATAATAATAATAATTTATCTTTATTCCCATCCATAATTTTTTACAGATATTATAGTTAGTAAGATGGTTAGTAGTACACACAAAAAACCTAAAAAAACAAGATAGAAAGGTGTTAGTTATTTGTTAGTAAACAAAAAACAGTAAATGATGCCTATTTCCTATTTACATGATAATGACATGACAAAAATCATAAGAAAATTTGAATTTCGCGCTAAGATAGCCCGCGAAATTCAAATTTTCTTACGTTTTTTTGCAATTTGCAGGTCCGTAACAGGTTGTATGTTGATCTAAAAATGATTATTACCTATCATTAGAATCAGCAATACAACTCTCTCCCCTTTATTACAAAACAAAATTTATCTTCAGACCCAGGTTTAAAACATGGAGCCATTATTGAATTTCAAACTTTATTCTGACTATGGTAAACTTCCTAAACACAAAACTGACAACTTAGTACCGAACTAAGCTTTCAGTTTTGTATAGAGAACGGTATTTCAATCACTGTTACGTTCTTATTACAAAAACTGACTCCATGGTTTAAGCCATGTAAAAATATAAATCTTGTTTTGTAATATGGCGGTAGAAGTTTGTAGAATCCTATTCAATGACTATTTCGAAATAGTCATTTTACTTCGATGGTGCCAGTTCATCATTTTGTGACTTCGAGTTATAGCTATATCTTTATTTAAGCGGGCACGCCCATTATGCCTGGAGACTTTTATTTAGATACGTTTTGTTTACGTTATTTCTGCTTGAGTATAGTTTTCGACGATTATTATATTTAAGTATATTTTTTTTTTGTACAGTGGTGTGTGCTAGCTAACATAAGGCAAATAATTTAATTTAATGTTTTGTGTTGTTAATTTTACATTTTATTGTATAAATTCAAGTTTTTTAGGTGAACAGACAGCTGTGCTGCTGGGGAGTTTGTTACGCCACTTCTTCCCAGCTAAAGCACTAGGAAGTGGTGAAGGGTGGGCGTTTTTGGGGGACTGGCTCATGTAATTTTTGACGTTCGAAAAGTGCTGATTCTCAGCCTAGTTTGAATAAATCACTTTTTATTTTTGATTTCATTCAATAGGATTCTACGAAGAGAGTTACCGAATGGATTCATGAGGAAGGTTTAGGACCTAAGACTTCCTCATGAATCACTCCGTCCATTCAAACACATGTCCGTTTTGTGTACGATGTTTTATCATGCGCTAAAATCCGTGGGAAACAGGGGCGGATCGCTAGTTTGACATACATACAATTCAAATATTACTAATTAACGCATCATTGAGTCAATCAATCTCACAAACACAGTTCAAATTACCTAACCGATAAGCGACCTCAATCAACAAAATAAACAAAGACGAATCACTAAATAAATGTACCTACTATAGTAGCGAAACTCACGACCTCATTCATGTAAACTGTCCCAAAAGCATACCATATACAACTTGTCCCGGAAATAACACACAACCTCTTAAGTGGTCATTGTACTCATCATTATGAACAACTTTTATTAAGGGACCAAACTTGAAATCTCGAAACAGAAATCAGCTGTTCCATACATTTATGCTCGTATAACTCGTCAAAATCGAGCTAACCCATACCAAAAAAAAAAACCTGATATTTCAAGAGACTACACTTCCGGCGGTTGATGACCCCAAAAAAAAACTCGTCAAATTAATTGCTTTTTTGTTTTATAATGTTTTGATATCGATACCCATCACGTCTGCGGAGTTTATCTTGCTAATTCAATTTCACCCTGTATATGAAGAAGCCAAACTGAACTGACGAACCTGCTTCAGTTTGGCCTGACCAGATGCGTGAATAAATGAAAAGGAGAGACCATTTAGTTTCAATGAATGCTTTTAGTGGTCGCTGTATGCGCGTTGGCCTTGACACCGTAACATGTGGATGTTCCGTACCGCGTCCACACGCGGTACGGAACCACATGGTTTTTGGTAAAGCAAACCGGAAGGTTAGAACTGTTCATGGAAGTTAAGGCTTAACTGACGTACCTACTGGCAGTCGCAAACACTCCCAAGATATACATAACCGATAAAAAAGATAGTTTTATTGTTCTAATGAAAACTTTATCTAGAGCAACCACCTTTACAAAGGGGTCGCGTGTTATCACTGTTATCAGACGACGTGCTAATCGTGTTACTTCCTTCTCAAATTAACCCTATGACCGCAACCAGGTTGACTCAGTGACCGCTAGCACTCAAGCGTTTTATAGTTTTTGTGCTAAAACGATGGATGACTTCAACCAATTACCATTTAAAGTGATTGATAAAGTCAAAGGGTGAATGATGTTGAACTTTTTTCAGTTTTCTTTTTTTGTGTTAACTGATGATATTGTTAAAACATCGTGAGGAATGTGGCATGGCCTCGAACCAAAAATTCGAAGACATGTAATATACTACAATGGCAATCTACCATGCGGTCCCGCTACGTATTGCCTATTGGTATACGTAGCGGGACCGCGTGGTAGGTCCGCTTCCTCTCACAGAGAAGACGATAGGGCCCAGCTGGGGGAAACTTATAGGTTATATAATAACATTATGATTAAATTGTTGAGTACCTTTCTCGATTAGATTCGTCTATTTTTCCTAGAAACAGCGCGCTAATAAAAACGTGCCAACTAATTGGGCCGTCCTGTTGAATTCGAAATAAATTGGATTTGAGGAGGGAACAATGGCGCCGACAGCCGAGTGTCCGTGACATGCCTGCGTAGACTATATTTAGAGTGTAAGATAATGCAATCACCCAGCAAATAAGTGACTATCACAGGTCTTGTGTGTGCCAACGTCTACGAGGCAGGACAAACTTACATAAATATAATCACACTATCAAGAGTTGAGTTTTGTTATTTGGCTATTATACATACATACATAAACCCCTTGCCTTGCCCTTACCCATGCCTTCATGTCATGGGGGTAGGCAGAAACTATAGAACGCCACCTACTACGCCCTTACATACTCCTTTTGCTTCGTTTACGTTCATACATCTGGTCATACATGCACGCCGCGCGCCGGTTACGTTACGGGTACTACGCCTAACCTTTCTGAAGAACATCACTAATTAGGTCACTATTTATGTCCTCCTAGGGCGTCCCCTCCCGGCGCTACCACTCACATCTGCCTTGTAAATACCTATTGTTGTATTTAATTATAATGTATTTAACAAAAAAAGAAAATCGTTTTGGGACACTTGTAAAACTAAAAAATAAAGTAAGTACTAGTTTTTTATTTCCACTACTATAAAGTTTCGATGATAACACTAATTGTATTTATCAATTATTTTTCTAAAACCTTTCATTTACCTTAAAGTTGTGCAATATTTTTTTACTTCGTCTACCACGATACACCATAACGATGATAACATCAAAATGTCATGTTGTTATTATTTTTGTTATCGTGTATCCTTGATAAGGTAAGAAAGGTTTAAAAAGACAAGGAACCGGTTGTACTTAACCTAGACACCACTTTATTTTATTTTAGTCATTAGTTTCCTAATCAGAAATGCCCGAATATTAGACTCCGCGTCGCCCTATTTGTGTATAATATAATTTAACGATTCTGTATTTTATTTTAAAGAGTTTATTAGGAGTACCAGAGGTAGGGTTGAGCAACCCATCGCATCTGCTGACCTCTACGTGTCCGAGAGCATATCCCAAAAAATAATAATTAAGAGCGTTTGCGTCGTACGGCATTTCATACAAACTTTCAAGCCCTTGTTTTTCGAAATTACTGAATCGATTTGAATGAAACTTCATACGCATAAGCAGGATACAAAGGTCTAAAACGTTAGTAAAGAACATTTTCGAAATGTCTTATTTAAAAACAGATAACTGGAAATCTCTGTTTCTATGGAAATTTTAAAAGCGGTCTAATTTGGCTGTAACCTTTGTATCTTGCTTAGGCGTATGAATTTCCATTAAAATCGTTTCAATCATTTCGAAAAACAAGGGCTTGAAAGTTATATGAAATGCCGTAAGTCGTAAACGCTGTTAAGGGCTCCCAAATATTTGACCTGTCAAAGGGAAACACTGTGCTAAGTAAGGTACACTTACCAATATAAAGTCTTTTCTTGGTCTGCCAGCGGGCCACAGCGCCCGCTATAAAGGAATGATGACCACAAGCCGCCTGAATGCGCGCCTCCTCCTTAACCTGACGCACTGCACTCTCGTTCACTATCTGAAATTATTTACGTTTTATTTAGATTCCAAGTGAATCAGTCAACTGAAATTATCGTAAGAGGAAAAGTGAGTGAAAATAATATATTGTTACGCTTGTTGATTCAGGGGATTGTGGGGTTTTCCATTCGGTTTTACAAGACGATTAGCAGTAATTCTGCGCAGCAAAACTGTCTGAATTTTTATTCAGTATAATGGGGAACAAGGGTCAATAATACAGGGGCCCAAGTCTGCTATTTTTATAAATTCAGTCATTCCAACACGATCCCATTGTCATTTTGCAAAAAAAACGTAATCTGCTAGATTCATAATGGTCGATCATTGGTCGGTCAATGTTCTCGTAATATAATTGTGGTATTATAATGGCATTGTCGTATTGCCATTATTATAAAACCCATTAGTAGAAATGTCATTCATTTGTCATTAATTATGTACGAGATTACCAATAAATGCAATTTCTTTCAATGTAGTGTCAGTGGCCGACCATTGGAAAGTCATAATGACGCCATTATAATAGTAGATTACCAAACTTGTCAAAATCAACAATTATGAAATCAATGATCGACCATTCTGACACTATTGTAATAGCAGACTTGAGGCCCAGTACCTATTCTGGAACTATCCTGATAAGTTCCTAGACGGGTTTTCTAACAAGTAAATAATCGTGTAACCAACTTATCATACATGTCAGACATACAATGTGAGGACGAGCACGCGTTACAGTGATGCGCTAGGCGTATATCATAGGCAGACGCGATAGGGGATTCCGCGGCCCGTTCCGCACGACCGCCGACTCAACGTGGATGATCCACCACCTAATTAAGTAATTACTCAGTTGCTCACTGATATTTTAATCCTATCTTCAATAACAAAAACATTATGTTATCGTATGTGTACAGCACATACTGCAAAATCATGACAAGTCTTAACGTACTTCAACACGAACCGAGGTAAATGTACCCACGTACTTTGATCTATCAAAGCGGTTTAGTCAAACTAGTTATAATATACTTAATAATAATATAGTTTTTTTTACAGATACGGGCTATCGGCATCCATATCTCAAACAGCAGGATACCACATGGTATTCTAAGGTAAGTATAGGCTTCTTTTTGAAGTAAAACTTCTTTAAGCACGCTTGAGTTGGGGAGTAAGCTGGTGAACAGGCGAACGGAAGTTGTTTAAATTTTAAACACGGAACACCGCGTCACCACCGCGGGCCGTCCCGCTTGAATTATCAGTATTGTGAAGTAAAACTTTGTTTGCTAGCGTTACGCGAACGGTGATTTCTGTTTTACTTCAGTCATGTGGTCTAAAGCACGCATTTGGGTGGGAAATTATCAAATAACTTCTCCCGCTCTGGGCGGAGCGGGAGGGCGTGTCAGGCTTTTACTGACTAAAACCCACCCGTGTTCCTTCAGTTGCCTGTGTGCCAGGGCTACGATATCCTTTTCAGACAAACCCGCAACCCTGGCAGGAAGGTAAGGATAGGACATATGTTTCAATCATCTCCCTTTTCAGAATATTATCATGTTAAATCCGCATGCTTCTCGGATCAGGATGCGTCACGAATTCACGATACATAGACAACGGTTACCCATCCTCAACTTAATCACGCTAAAACTCGTGTAATGAACGAAGTGCGTTCTAGCTATTTAAGTACCCACGAGTCCATATAAATAACTATAAGTGTGCGACGAAATATCAGTGATAAGACGCAATAAAGTATTCGACTGAAAGCTTATCGCTGTGAAACTCATTTAGTGGTAATAAGTTTACATATGGGTCAATGTGATAAGAAGATTGTCGATAAAAGCGCATATGCTGCATAATCTTTTTTTAATAAATATCAAAATTTTGAATGAAATACGTGTTACAGTATAAAAAATGTAACGCACGCTAACATTTTGATCCATGTTCATACTTCCTGAATGTGCTATTAATAGCTTCAAGACAGTTCAAGCCATTTATACTTTTTTTATGCAATGACCTCATCAATGTTTGAGCCATTTCTTAGCAAGTTCTGCTGAGTAATCTTAGCAAAAAATATTAACTTCATGGAGTTTGTTGCCATGAGTCCATGACATTGTGGAATATTCAAGAGGAAATTTAATAGGTACAAAAAAAAAACAATGATGATACTTAAGACGATTCCACAAGAGAGCACACACTTATAAGATTATACATTACATCATGTTACTTTTTTCGCTATGTAAATAGGCAGTGTTTTTTACAATCACGCAGGTAATTAAATCGAGTTATAGGTCAGTTACTAGATCCTTGCGTACTTGCGAGCATTAAACTGATAAATGATAATGTAATAATCAGGGACTATTTATCCAAGATAATTTTTATCAAAATTCATAGTCAACTAGGTATTTTACTGATACTGAAGGTGCGTAAGGCTAGGCGACATTGACGGATGTTTAACTGGCAAAAAACTATCAACATTGCGCACTTTTAAATAAAGTCGAAAATAAATAAACATCACAACATGCCTCTGACAGCTTTGATGCTCTCGCGCACCAGTGGAGTGGATGGATGATGTTTTAATGATGTAATAATGTCATAGACATATTTCCACTAAGCAATTGTGTCTGACATAAGCATTTTGCTTGAGATAAACTCTACCCTGTGTTATATAATTTCATAGATAAAGATCTAAGTTATGTCTAGTGGATGATTTTTTATCTAATCTTATGTTGCATGTCAAGGAATGTTATGATTTTAAATCTAATTCAAGGACCTGGTAATCTTATCTCCCTGCATATGATATACAGCCAAGGAATTACCAAGAAGACTGGTATTGACAAAAACCCTAACCACTTTTTTGCTTGAATCAATATCTCAAAACAAAAGTTGCTAACATTGTCCATTACAGACTGGCAGAGTAGAATGGGATGGGACAGCCTGGATGCAGAAGGTGAAGAAGCGGGTGTTATAGCACAATATGGGAGAGGCACATATGTCTAGCAGTGAACTGTGATAGGTCTGAGTTGATTGACTGACTATTAAAAAAAAAAACCGGTCAAGACCGAGTCGGACTCGCGCACCGAGGGTTCCGTATGATGTTGATGATATCTGAAAAACTCTGCTATTTAGAGACATCGTTTTATTTTTCCTGTAATCTTTACATAAACTTCTATCAGATAGAATAATTTCAGATTTTTATCTATGCAAACTTCGGAGATAAGGGGGGGAACGGTATTTTTTTTTTAATTTTTCATCAATAGTCGGAAACTATGCTGCCTAAAAAAAAATGTTTGAGAATGTGCAAACAGCGTTCTTTCATATGATACCCCACATGCCCTAGTAGTCCCACTACAAATTTTTAAGACCCCTTTCAGTCCCTTTTGCAAAAAAGTTTTTTTTTTTAAATTTCTATCTTGTTTGTAAAATAGTTGGGTAAACATCATCTACAACTATTCTAAATTTCAAGTTGATAGCATTAGTAGTTCTTGAGATATCCAGGTGTGACAGACAGAGAGACAGACTTAGTCTCACCATAAGGCTGCGTTTCCACCAGAAATGAGCGAGGATGCGTAACGAGGGATGTGTGTGAAACTAACCAATAACATCGCTTCATTTCATTGCTGAAGCTAAGCTAGTGTTGTCATTGGTTAGTTTTACGCACATTCGCAGCTACGCATCCTCGCACATCTCTGGTGGAAATGCACCCTAAGGGTTCCTTTTTACCATTTTGGTACGGAACCCTAAAAACTGTTCAAATAATTTGATGAAAAAATATCTTACCTGTGACTTACTAAGCACTTTAAGTGCGTATTCTTTGTCTTCACTAATCTTCTTTACTTTATAAACTTCACCAAATGCTCCCTTGGCTATTGTCTCCTCTATCTGGTAGTCTTTCTGGAGTAGATCAGTGGTGATGGGGAATTCAGGCTGGAAGATTGATTCTTTGTGAGCCACTGGCCAGGCTGTCTTGCTTGCTTCTAGTGGATTTTTTAATGTGGAGTCATTCCATCTGTAATTTTTTATTGTGGTGAAAAAAATAGCAGTGTTATAGTTCTGGTGAAATTAATCAAACAGCTTTCTTTATAAGAATTAGAATTTCTGAAGACTAGAATTTTGAAAGTGTGTTTTAGTAAAGAGTTGATTGATATGGTTGGCTTCTCAAAATATGAGTTCTATGGAAACATTACAATAACATAACATTATGCAGATGTACGTAACTGCATGATTAACTCTAGTCTCTCACTCACATGAGATGTACTGGCAAACTACTCATTGAACAGAATGATGTGTAATTATATCTGAATTAGCATGTCCTATAAACCCAATCAGTCGTATATTAGGTTAATTAAACAACAAAATCTGATTACTCGAATTAGTGATTACTAATAGTTTCAATTTTAAATAATATCTTGATAATACACAATTTCAGTATGACATTTCATGCTTAGATATCTTCATGGCATACAGACAGCTGAGGCGAATGATTTAATTATTGCATGTACATAGTCATCACTATCATTGATAAGTATGGTGTACTCACAATGGTCATGAAATTAATTATTTCCTGGTCACCGATTAGAGTGAAAGTTTGAAGGACAGAACAGAATGAATAAAGTCTAGGATAAAAAGTTGAAAAGTAATTTTGCAGATATTGTGATTGATATTTAGCTATGAAAATCATAATGTGAAAGTTTGGTTAATCAATCACATCAAATAAGTCATTAAAACATGATTGAGAAACAAACACAAACATATGTCTTAATCATGCTTTAATGACTTGATTGATTTGGAAGATTTACTTTGGCAGCAAGTTAGACAATAGCCTGGATTAACATATAGGATATTTTTGTCTGGTTGTAGTTTCCCTAGAAGGCAAGTGAAACCGTGGGTAACAAGTTGGTGTTATAAAAAGCTGTTTGGTGTAAAGTGAGGAAACACAATATTCATTGCTTTCATTACACAGTACTGCCACCTAATGATTTTAAGATTATTGCAAAAGTTTGTGCAAGAATAAATTGTCTTAAGATTAAAGATAAGTTTTGATAGTAAATTATAAAAATATGGATTGTGGAGGTGAATAAAAATGTTGTATTGTTACTGACAGAGCATGGCGTAAAATAAACAATCAATAGGATATTTTTGTAGGAGGTATTTCGCATATCAGTCTAACATACCAACTCCAAGCATATAAAAATCTACAGTACATAATATTGTTACTGGAACAAAATTAGATATTCTGTCATTACAATATTTATTTTATATTGCTAGATAACTATAAACACCACTGGATGCACTAATAAATAGTACAATCATAATTAATTGAATGAATCATCAACTATAACAATTTTTTTACTAGTTTTGTCTGAATCTGTTCAAGGTTGTTATTGTTTGCTAGTTGCTTTATTCTTACAAGTTTATGAAAACATAACATCAACAATAGATAACACCAGAGACAGGTTTACAGGTAAATATAGGTATCAATGATATATTATCAATTACCATGGTTATAAAAGTGATTCTCAGCAGACATCAAGGTTTTTCTTTGTATTTTAATAATTGAACTTTAAAGTAATCTCATTAATATGCAAAATATTGTAATGCACAAGTTGACTTTACTTAATCATTTCATTCTCTCATTTCTTTAATCATCTGACTTAATTTCTGATTCACATACTGATAAAATAAAGTGTCAGATGTGTGTTAAAAGTAGAATGTTTAATTACGAATAATTAACTCGAAAATCATTAAGTAATTAAATTGAAAACAGAATGTAAACAGACAATGTGAAATGAATATGTTTACATAAAAAAACTCGATAATTTGAAACTGGCGCGATCTACTTATTAGTAATCAAAGGAAAGAAAACTGTTTGTTTTGACGAATTGTATATTGTGTACTAACCTTCGTCTCGAGACGCGAGACCAAGGCCGTGATGCGCTGTAGACCGACTGGTTGCTCGTTACACTGACGAAGGAACGCCCGCTGAGGTTGCCCACGAAATGGGAGAGACTGAACTGTATACAAAAATAAATTATGCGCCTAAAGGTAACAAAGAACTGACACAAACAATGGACATTTTAACGAATCCTTGAGTACACAAACTCGTCCACACAAAGTAGATACTAAAAACACTACGCAGCAGGTTACAGTCACAGGAGGATCCTGTGTCTATCTACAAAAATATCAGCTATGGGTTCAGCTGAGAATGACATTAACAAGTTTTCGTTTCATCACTTACCTGACTAGTGAACGCCTGGCCGTCGCGGTCTGAATGCGTAGATTGCTTTTGATTCTTGTGCTCAGAGTTTTTATTATGCGTGTTTCCCATTAAACTAAACTAAATGGCTCTATACATGCCTTTTCAGGTTTATTTTCATGTTATTTTAAAAACTGTTGACTAATTTTTCCACCATGAATCGCCCATAAACAATCAAACCAGTGCTGCCATTACAAATACAAGTCTTATTGGAAACTCATAAAAGTCGAATGTTTATGGTATAATCTTTAGAAATGAAAATAACAAAAATATGGGATTCTGCTGGCATTTATTATTTATTTATCATGATTGAAACTAACAAATCATCCTTTTGAAATGGTATTTAATATGTTAATTAGATGTACTTTTCAACAGTAATGCAATAATTTTTCCGATCTAGTAACATTTTCTTGTCCAAGTTTAAACATACTGATTATACCACAGACATTTAAGAGAAGTTGTATACTTATGACAAACTCACCATCGGTTAGATATTCTCCTAGTACAGGAAACTTTCCTCAAGCCTTGTCATCGAGACCCGTCAATTGCGAACTATCGCGTAGTTCGCAATGACAGGACTCGATGCCACAGGGGCGGCACCCTGATTTACTATAGGACTCCTCTCCATTGCATCCCGCTCGATGCTCCGACAACTCTCTCGTGTCTTGAAGTGTCTGCATGCAAAATAGCAATGTCAGGTCATCAACCGATTACGATAGTTTCGGCTTACATGCCGCCCACCGCGACCACGAGCCCAGACGGTCTTCAAATGCTGTCTCGCGATCTTTCGATTCTTTTCGGCCTGAGTGAATCCGTTATCGTAGCGGGTGATCTCAACGCCAAACATCCGTCCTGGAACTGTAATACCACCACGTTTCGAGGCCAACATCTGTTTGACCTCACCGCCGTTTTAAATTTCGATATCATCGGTCCGATGAATCCTACTCATTACCCCCATATCCCCAGTCAATCCCCGGACATATTGGACATAGCGCTCCTAAAGAATATCAACCTACGGTTGGATTCGATAGAGGCGATGGACGAACTGACTTCTGACCACCGGCCGGTCGTCTTAAGACTGGCCCCTCGCGACGGACTCCTTGACCCTGACCAACCCCCCCTCACGAAAGTAGTCACGGACTGGCGGAAAGTAAGCGACCGACTGAAATCCACCACATCCCCGATACTGGATTCTATCCCCGATCAGTTTGACTCGATCGCCGACACGACGGCCGCGATCGACTCACTCACGGAACACGTACAATCAGTCCTGAGCGATTGCTCGAAGCAGGTTCCGGCGATGGACCCCCATCGCCGAAAGCTGCCGGACGATGTGCGTGAACTGCTGACTGAGAAGAACGCGGCCACTCGTGCATACAGTGTCTTTCCCTGTGACGCTAACAAAGTCTTCATGCGCCAATTACAGAAATCTGTAAGGAAGCGAATGAAAGAACTGCGTGAGGCTAACTGGGACAAGATGCTGGGCGAACTAGAGCCCACTCATCTTGCCTTCTGGGAGCTTCAGAGGAAACTCAGATCCCCGCAAGTAGCTTCAATGCCCCCTCTGACACGACCCGACAGGACGATAGCATTCGACGACACCGACAAGGCTGAATGCCTGGCTGACACTCTCGAGACTCAGTGCTCGCCCAGCTCTCAACCAGTAGACCAAGCTCACCTCGCTGAGGTGGACGCTGAAGTCGAACGTAGGGCGAATCTCCCTCCGGTCGAAGACCCTGATTGTCCTCTGGCTCCCGTCACCCCAGACGAAGTGCACGACATTATCAAGGGTCTGAAAACCCGTAAATCTCCCGGATCAGACGGAATCACCAACAGGGTGCTCCAGCTGTTCCCCGCTCACCTGATCATGCTAATGACCACCATCTTCAATGGCGCTCTTAGCAACAACATTTTTCCTCAAGCTTGGAAAAGTGCCACGGTCATCGGTATCCCGAAGCCCAGCAAACCTAAGACCGAACCTTCCAGTTACCGACCCATCAGTCTGCTCAACGTCTTCGGCAAAGTCTATGAGAGGCTTATTTATAAGCGTCTCAGAGACTATGCCGAGACGAAGGGCCTCATCCCAAACGAACAGTTCGGGTTCAGATCCCAACATTCGTGCGTATAACAGGTCCACCGTATCGTCGAGCATATAAGCGCTGGCTTCCAGCGTGGGCTCATGACGGGTGCTGTGTTCTTCGACATTGCGAAAGCGTTCGACAAAGTCTGGCACAACGGCTTAATATATAAGCTCTACAAACTCGGTGTGCCCGATCGTCTCGTGCTCATCTTACGAGACTTTTTGTCGGACCGCACCTTCCGCTATCGCATCGAGGGTGCGCTATCCTCCCCCCATCCGCTCCGCGCAGGCGTCCCTCAGGGCGCTGTGCTGGCACCGCTGATATTCACTATATTCACTAGTGATATCCCCAAATGTAGAAAGGCGCAGTTAGCTCTGTTCGCAGACGACACGGCCATCTACTACTCCGGCCTCAGGCAAGACAATATCGCCCGCATCCTTCAGGCCGAAGTCAACAGACTCGCGGCCTGGTTCAGGAAGTGGAGGATTGAAGTCAACCCTGATAAGAGCCAGGGGGTCCTATTCTGTAGGCCCCGGCGATCACCCGCCCTGCCCCAATCGATCACCATGTTCGGCAAGCCTATCCCTTGGGAGAAGCGAGCCAAATATCTCGGTGTGGTCTTAGACCATCACATGACGTTCGGCGAGCACATAAAACAGGTGCGCTCACGCGCCAGTTTTGCTCTCGGCCGACTACGCTCCGTACTCAACCCGCGCAGCAAGTTGTCCCTTAAGTGCAAATTGCGTATTTACACCGCGTGCATTCGACCGATCATGACTTACGCCTGCGTAGTCTTCGCTCACGCAAAGTCATATCACATTCATAAGATGCAGACGCTTCAAAACCGATTTCTCCGTAGAATTACGAAGGCTCCTTGGTTCGTTCGGAACGAACAACTTCACGTAGACCTTAAGATGCCTACCATCAAACAGTTTATGAAGCGCCTTGCAAAGCGCTTTTTCGAATCCGCGGAACGTCATCGCAACCCCTTGGTTGTGCAGGCCGCTAGTTACAGGCCTTCTGCCATTAGTCAGACTCGCCGACCGAGGCACACTCTCTTAGATCCGGATGACCCCGTCACTCTCCTTCAGGAAAGCAATAGGGCCACGAGTACAGTGCACAAAATACACAAACCGACCTTCCGTCCTCGCCGCCGAGGTACCACGCGAACTTCCCGAGTAAATGGTAATAAAAGTCCTCCCCCCCGTCCCTTGAATGTCGATGCGCCAGCCGCCCGGTTAGAGGCTGAGAGCGCCGTAGCAATAAATATAATATCCCCTGATAATAATCATGATCAAAATGTTGATCCAGCCCGTCCCCAAATTGTTACTAATTTTGTGATCCCCCAACGACGCCCTGAGCCGAGGTCCGTACCCCACAGGGGGTGCCCTTAGTGCGCTGTCGTTTAGTTTTAATATATATAATTTGCGCCCTGGCTGGAGGCTTTAAGATTAAAAACCTTAGGGCAGCCACAGGAATATCCGGTTAAGTAGCAACGACCTCTCTAGGTCTGCTACGAGATGCCATTTAAAAAAAAAAAAAAAAAAAAATGACAAACTCACACGTTCTTCCCATCGGGGTAGGCAGATACTTAGAACGCCACCAACTACAATCATTACAGTTGTCTCAAATCTACTTTTAGGACCCCAAGGCGCAACACTGTTGGCAATTGGCATTCGGAATAGATTAAGTATCTTGTTTGTTATGGCGGTATAGAATAAATTATAGTGGCCTCACTATTCTGAGATAGGGGAATGTTGCGACAGTAAATAACAGACGGTCCATGTACAGAATACCCAGTATATTTTGGCAAGGAGGCCAAACATGCCAATTATGAATTGGGGGCAATCAATGCATTGGAGGCTGAATTTCCTTCAGCCCTCGTTGTGGGATGTTTCTTCCACTACCGACAATGTCTACTGCGAAAGCAAAAGAGCTGGAAATAAGTTAGAACACATTTTTCTTCTAAATTGGTTGTATAATGTTATGTATTCCTTACAGCAGATTAAATTATCAACATGTGTTTATTCAACACGTAATAACTTTTTCCCAAGTGTACCAAACGGACAAATCGACGAAAACTGGCAAATACTGGAAAATGTTGGGAAAATGGCGATAAACTGACGACTGAGGGGAACTGACCAGTGATACGCGGACTCGTTTATTAGCTTACCACTATACATTAGGGGTATTTTTAAGAATGTTGTTAATTTGACGAATATTAGCTGAAAAACATGTTCCCTCATACATTCTAACTTGAAATGTAAGTTTGTACGCAGAATATTGACGTAGCCCCACACTAGGAATTTCTCCTGTATTGTATTGTGGGTGCGTTTACAAATATATAAACTCACATACACAAACAGCCAGACCCGGAACAACTACTTGTAGGTCATACAAATATTTGTTCCGTGCGGGAATCGAACCCGCGACACGCAGCGCAGCAGTCAATCGCTTAACCACTGCGCGAACCGTGTCGACAAAAAAACCGTGTCGAATAGGGCTAATTAAAAAAAACCGATTTAGGGGCAAATTACAAAATTAAAAAAATATATACTTTTGAAAAACGCGTTAGATACTTACATATGTGATGTACACACGGCTACACATCAAGCTATAAAATTCCAGTATTATAAGCTGGCCTCTCATTGTACTAAAATCCTATACAATGCGGCATCAGTCTAAACTGGATATGCATAGCTTGATGTGTAGTCGTGTGTACCTAGTAAATAAAATGTGAGGAAAATGATTATTTTACGTTTTTATTAGGTCACTTTCGTAATGTTTGCCTGTCAGTCTGTCGTGCCGCATGGAATCTTGCAACTCGAATTTCGAAAACTTCCCGATTAGCTATTCGGCTGAAATTTTCGTTCATTCCCCACGACACCACTGAAAACGACACCACCGGTGGTGTCGTTCAAAGAGTAGAGTAACTATATACGGAAAGAGTAACAACTCTGTGGTAAAATTTGCATGTACGGAAAGTGGTGCCACCTTGAGTTTGGTGGGTGAACTAAGGCTCTAATATACATATAGGTATGTATACTAATAAGTATGTATACCTATAGATAGGTGTATACAAATGAGGATTTATTATTCTTATTCAATTTACAGACATCTTACTCAACTTGTTGTCCTAGTATTTTTCTCTTATTTACAAATTACTTTCGTCTTCAATAGTGAACGAAGTCAAAAGTACCAGAAACTGAGAAATTAGGACAATCTGTAGAGCGAGTCTGTTTAGGGTCAGCTGGGGGTGGGTTCACCTAATTAAAAAAAACACATAAGATGTTCAGATTAGTGTCATTTTATTAACATCAAACGACTTAATATTTTTTCGTTTTGTATTTGTTGTAATACAGCTGAGCTGCGTTTTTTGTCACATCTCCACCTTCGTAGGTGATTTTTCCTTCTAATATTCTATTTATAGACCTGCACCAACTATAAATAATTATATGTATGGAAGTGTCAACAAAACATTGTTTTACTTTTTCATGATGTATTTCACAGTCTATAAAACTAAAATCGGTGAATAATTCAATGAAACTTTTTATTCTTTCTTTGATGTTCTTTTCGTGGCAATCGTTATTCAAAAATGCAACAGTTGTTTCTTGTATTTCTTGAAAACAAGCTACTAGGCAGTCGGAGGGATAGCAAAGCCATTTCTTATTTTGGCAATATTCTTTGGCACGTATATATTTGTGCATTTCATTGTTCGAATTGCCCAGTAGTTTGCTTTTACAATCTTTACAACCTTTGACGACTTTTTGTAGACACTTCGTCAAGGCCCACCCACAGACATAAGTTCTTTGATCAGCCCCTGAATCAGAAATACTTCTTGTATTTTGCATAACATTTAGGGGCTGATCAATTACAATACTTTGGGATTGCAAGGGAGCATTACCTTTTTCCTTATTTTTAAGGAAAAAGGAGAGAGATTGTAGACAGTCATTAGAATCCTCTTCGCAATTGGAGCCTACTGAATGATTCGTGCTGAAATTATTTAATAATAATGTTTTAAATGCTCCCTCAAATCCCACACAGTTGGGTGTAACATTTCGCGCACCCAAACTTCAAACACATCCAAAGAAATTTTCGAGTGGGTCTTGGTTAAAATTGCGTGTCAGCATATAGAATATTTTTTTGATAATAATTGCCAAATCAATTTAAAACCTTCTATTGTTCTAATAAAATTATTTAAAGTTGGGACAGACTTTTCAATTTTCTCATCACCTTTTTTCACCATAAATTTGGCAGTTTTTAACATTATCAACGCATCTTGCCATAACATATGATGAGGAGAATTTCGCTTTACAGCAGCTCTGTATATTTTTCCATTTGGCGGCGTAAAAGATGACGCGTTAAATGTGTCAAACAATTTGTCTATTAGCAGTATAAACGGTATTAGATCCCGACATTCTGAGGGACAATCTCCTCTTGCAATTACATTATCAGTAGCAACTGCCATACTATAACTTAATACTTGAGCCGCATTTTTCACCCTCATTTTTTTTATTTTGCCAGGATCTATGTGTTCATTGGTCAAATTGGGTAGCATACGCAACTCTCCATGCAACCTGTCGGCTTCAAAAACCCGCTGAAAGTATTCCCACTTTACTATTTTTAATACATTTTCGTGCATATAATGCATTTCTTTATTTAATAAATAATTTCTAATTCCTTTTAATAAGTGGGGAACATCAAACAGCGGGATTATATCATATTTGTTAACACGTATTACGTCCTTTCGCCATTCTTTTCCTGCTTGGAAATATGCAGTTTTGGCTTCGGAGATTAAGCTATTTATAGTGCTTACATTTGCCGAGCTTTGGTCGCATACAGTTGCGATTATCTTTAGACCAGTAGCTTGTACGTTGGCTATAACATCTACTAACATTTCTTTAAGTTTTGATGTCTTTAATGTTTGGGTAAAGTAGTAAGCTACTGGTTGTTTGTAATTTTTCCTCACCCCTTTGACCATGAACACCAAAACATGATTGGCAAAATTTGGCATCTTACATTTCCCATCGTTCTCAAAACCAACAAGATCGTCTGTGTATACATTGTAATGGATATGGGGAGATATGGACATTTCATCAAATACTAACGTACACAGACGATCTTGTTGCAACATTTTCGACACTGTGGACTTGTAACTCTTTAAAAACGATTTCATTTATGCCTGGAGTCAATTTTACTTGAGCAAGCAATGACTTCAGGACTTTCTTAGATGGTAATGTAAAATGTTTACACATTAACTTGTAGGCTTTAGGACTTTTCTTAAAAATTGAAAGCGATAAAATCTTTTCTTCCTGGGTAAATCTATGCCCCTTCTTTTTCTTCCGTCCTTCTATGCATTGCATTCGAGTAAACAATTTAGCCGACTCGGACATGTTACGAGTTAATTTCTCAAAATCTCTGTTCGCACTATTCTTTTGGATTTGTTTAATGCGCAACTTGAAAGTTTTAAGTTTTTGGCGCAATCTCCTGACTTCATTTTGCGTTTGTCTTGCTTTTCTAGCACACTGCGTTTCAGCCTTTTTCTGCAGAAACTCGACAGTTTTACCTGAAAGATTAAATTTAAATTTTTAAAACATACATATTTAAGATGTTCAGGTATATTAGATAAAATTGTTTACGTAAGAGACTAAAGATTTGCTAAATTCTATGAATTATGTATAATGGATGGAAATAAAAAGTTGTTCGTTTTTTGTAGCCTATGGTATGTCCCAGTGCTGAGCAAAGGCCTCCCTTTTTACCTTTCAAACTTCACTATCTTGTGCAGTTTCCCACTGCTGCTCTTGCCTGCCCACCACCATATTTATTATTATACATATTTAAAATGTGAGACTTATAATAAACCTCAAGGTCAGTGTTGCACTATCCTTATCTACCAAAAGTTTAGATAAACTCGAGCTCGAGGGACTCGTGGTTAGGAAACAGCCGCACAGGTCAATCAATCAAAGGTTAAGCTACGCTTGCCGTGGTCGGTCCGTAGATGGGTGACCATCCATTTCATACCGAGACCCCTCTGTGCCTCGGAAAGCACGTTAAGCCTTCTGTCTCGGCTATCATTTGTAGATTTTTGACATCTATTATGGATAATCAGAAGCCCAAAAGTCTGACAACCACTCTTACCCAAGGGGTATAGTGTTGAGCCAGTAACATTGCAGAGGTCAGATAAGCAGTTGTTCTATGTAATATATGCATATGGTTAGACTGGTAGTCAACCCTAACATAATTCGGAAAAGGCTGGGCAGATTAATTGAGTTTGGATAAACTTAACAATACACACATCATGTTAAATGGATAAACAGCCTAAAACATCCCACCGTTTGGAAAAGAAATTATGTATGCAAATGATAAATTAAACCAGTTAGGTAGTGCTATGTGAATATATAACAAACAAGCAGACAGACCAGTTCACATTTATAATAATAATTATAAAAAAACAAAGTACCTGCATCAAATTTTGTCAATGGTATGGGAGCATGGCACTTTTCACTTGACATTAAACAGGTAGATCCAGATGGCCCTGAGAATTCTGTAGAACCAACAGCGGATGAAGGTCCAGATCTGGATGACCCAGCCACGTTGGTGATATCAATCATAGGTCCGCCATGACCAGATTGTCTTCTAGGTTGACAGTAGCTATGGTCTGTCTCCACAAAGGTACTGATTGTTTGCTGAACACCTGTAACATAACATTGCAATATTATAATCAGTTGAATTACTTTTTTTCTGATATTTCTGTGTTTTGATGCAACTTCAGTCTGTGTGAAGTAACTAAGATGTTCCATTTTTACTACATAAAATAGTTGTTTATAATTCAGTAACATAAATATTAAAACTATATCTATGTTGCCTTTTTGTACCTTTGATACTTTGAGAAATAAGTCTTTTAATTCTTTTTTATTAGAGAATTTAAGTAAAGGAACAAAAAGTGCCTTTATTTTGATCCCAATGAAAACCCACCATTGAGTAAATAAAATAATAATTTAATTGGTTTCTGTATTAATAGAGCAAAACAGGGATCCCTTACATTCATTATAATAACCTTCAGATTAACTTTTTTATTATTAAACAAAAAAACACAATCAAAGTTTTGCCATGACACCTGACAGGTTAAGTTGACAAATCTCTTGTACAGCAGCAGCTCACTAGTCTTACAGGGATTTGGTTCAAATGCAAAAATAATAGATCCCAAATCCCTGTTTATTCCACAATTTTATTTTCAGAGTACTTTTATGTTACTCTGACGAGTACAACAAATCAATAAAATTGATAATCTGAATCAATTTGGTATTGTTATAAATGTTATTTTCTCACAAATATTGAGCTAATTTAATTCTACTTACGATTCAAATTAACCGATGGTATGGCTGAACAAATAAGATGACCTCCAGTTGTCTTGAATGTAGGATCAAAATGGTGATCACATATTCTTTTGTTCTTGTATATCTTCGTACGGTCCCTTTCTGTAACCTTGCTGCCAACAGCCGCTATCCAAGCAGCGAACAAATCAGGTCGGTTTTCAGGGTTTGGAAACCGGTGAAGGGGTACACCGTATGCAACTGAAAATGGAACGAAATTTATGAATATCAGAGTATGACTAAATAAAATGAAATTATGGAATAACATAAAACTGTTTTCTTGCTTCTAGTAAATACGGTACGGTATGGTAATAAACACTCACCTAAAGCATCACAGCCAAAAATACAATATCTTCTTCGGAGTTCACTCATATTAACAAAACAACAAAAATGACCAACAAAAAACAAAGTGATAACAATAATATGAAATAAAAACAAAACAAATAACAGTAACAAGACTAACAAGTAACAATTATTAGAAATAGCTGAGTTAGTGAGTTTAACTCGGGAAGCGCATCAACGCCGGTAAAACCTTGGTAAAACCGGAGCTGACAATGGCCGAATGGCGACAATGACATTTGTCTGACAATTTGACAAACAAGACAAGATGGCTGCCAAGTTTTGTTAACCCACCAAACTCCAGATGTCGCTGTCGCCCATGGAAATTGATGACAGTGCTAAGTGTGCCCCCCCTGGTGTCGTTGGAGCTCACAACTCGATGACAATGCATTCTGAATCCATTTATTAAAGTTGTCAAAAAATTATAGGCCCGTTTTGACATTTAACTTCTGAGTCGTATGGTTACTTCACTAGTTATGTCGCGGAGGTCGCGATGGTTAAAGGGGATGCGCTAAGGTGGCCCGCGAAATTCAAATTTTATTACGTTTTTTGCAATTCGCAGGTCAGTAACACGTTGTATGTTGATCTAATTATGATTCGCGGCCATAACCAATTTGGCTTTACAGAATTATAATCATTAGAATCGGCAATACAGCTAACTCTCCTCAAAAAATCCTACTGAATGATTATTTCTGAAATAATCATTCAGTAGGATTTTTAGAACTTTGGGGTTTGTAATGCTGATTCGAATGATTATAAGTCTGTAAAGCTTTATTGGTTATGGCCGAGAATCATAATTAGATCAACATACAACGTGTTACTGACCTGCGAATTGCAAAAACGTAATAAAATTTGAATTTCGCGGGCCACCTTAGCGCATCCCCTTTAACCATCGCGACCTCCGCGACATAACTAGTAACCATACGACTCAGTACTATCGATTTAAGTTAAATGTCAAAACGGGCCTATTATTTTTTGACAACTTTTAATAAATGGATTCAGAATGCATTGTCATCGAGTTATGAGCTCCAACGACACCACTGGTGGTGTCGTTTTCAGTGGTGTCGTGGGGAATGAACGAAAATTTCAGCCGAATAGCTAATCGGGAAGTTTTCGAAATTCGAGTTGCAAGATTCCATGCGGCACGACAGACAGACAGACAGGCAAACATTACGAAAGTGACCTAAAAAAAACGTAATATAATCATTTTCCTCACATTTTATTTACTAGGTTCACACGACTTTTTTGCAATTATCAGGTCAGGAACAGGTTTTATGTTGATCTAATTATGATTCGCGGCCATAACCAATTTGGCTTTACAGAATTATAATCATTAGAATCGGCAATACAGCTAACTCTCTTCAAAAAATCCTACTGAATGATTATTTCTGAAATAATCATTAAGTAGGATTTTTTGAACTTTGGGGTTTGTAATGCTGATTCGAATAATTATAACTCTGTAAAGCTATATTGGTTAAGGCCGAGGATCATAATTAGATCAACATAAAACCTGTTCCTGACCTGATAATTGCAAAAAACGTTGGAAAATTTTAATTTCGCGGGCTACCTTAGCGCATCCCACTTAATTTTCCTTATTCTAAGATCGCGACGTAACTAGTGAAGTAACTAGTCGACGTAACGACCCAAGCTTTGACGCAGTCTTGGTATTTCAAAAGATTTTTTCAGCCATTCTTCATTGTTTTTTAGGAATCTTGTTTCTATTTTATCTGCTTTCTTCCACTTATGAACAATCTATGTAATAACTCTTTTCTGCGTTTTTCTGAGCCAATAAATTGTTTATTTCATGTAATGAAATATAGGTATTTTTTTCATTACCCTAGCAACCTTTCCTACACACACATAGAGGAACCTGTTTTATAGTGCTGTCACGTGGCTGTTACGCACGCACGTATACAAACGTGCCTCATTAAAGGTGCCCGACCACGAGTGATTTTTTCGGCGATTTTTGTCAAAAAGAAATACATTCACACAAAAATCGCTCGTGGGCGAGCACCCTTATTGTTCCGCGAGGTATCTGCCTCTTTCTATCTGTGATTTTTGCCTAAATCCTATTTTGTTTTAAAGAAATCCTAATTGAACACTTAGGTACCTACAAAATTTATGAATGTTCTAGCTGAGGAGAATTATTAACGTCAACTTCGTAAAATGCTGATGCACTCAAAACTAGGTATTTACTATACCTACAGTAGATCGATACGATAAAGACATGCAATTTTTTAGTTCTCTTAATTATATTATCTTCCAAAATAATATTATCGAGAACTTAACAGCAATATTCTCGCTAGGAAAATAATCTCGAGATTTTACCATCACATCACTATGCATGTTTTTCTACTCACACTGACTCAAACTCAAACTCAAAGCATTTATTTCAATTAAACCAATTACAGGCACTTTTGAATTGTCAAAGAGTCGGTCAGTTAGTCAGAAAGTTGAAGCTATTTGCCCATTCCAAAACGTAGATCTCTATGGAGAAGAATAGGCAAGAAACTCCAAGGACACTCTTTTAAATCAAGATATTACAAAATCCTGGGTACATTATTCTTGTCGCTTCTATATGTGAGAACAATGTAAAAATATAAATTATTTAAAAAACAATATAAAATATTACAAATAAGCCCTGGCAGATAGGAGAAGACCAGTCACAACTGACGGCGCCCGTTCACGAGCATGACGCGTGGATCAGCACCATCCAGCTCAACCATTTTGTAGGGAACCGAATGATCCAACACACGCGCCACCATCAGCGAGACATTTAAGTGAGCATGACATACTCTTAACTGCCAAACTTTTTTAAGTCAACATACATCATAACATAATAAACGGCTCCATGGTACTCACATTTACAAAAATTGAAAAAATGCTTTTAAATTATACAAAACTATAGCTTGCAATGCATTTCAAAGATAAATAAAATTTCACTAGCAAAAAGATAAACTGACTGCTACGGTATCTATTGCTCAACTCGCCTTCCTCAGCCAATCATACATTCGAGAGTAGCCGATATCGTAAAGTAACATTCAGATTACGACTAGTTACTGCCATGAAGATGACTTGTTATGCCATTGACTCGTACAATGCGATCACACGGTGCGAGTCGAAGTAGCTGCAATGCTTATGAATTACCAACCAGTAAAAAAAAACTGGTTTATGTAGCCAAACTTTAATAGGTGCCTTTCTTAGAAATTACAAACCACATAATATATCTTATTCCACTTAATATAGAGATGTCAAAGTAACGGACTTTAGTTGCTGACCGAACCTACTTACCTTAGCTCAAGTAACTATACCATAATCAATTATAGTAGGTATTGTGAGGTCAAATGTCTTCATTTATTATATGTAATGTACTTATTTATTTACTGTATTTAATAAAGGGCATAGCTGATGGACGCTACTGATGGTGCGAAGCTCGTAGCCTAATTCTATACAGCGTGTTCCGGAAAGGGTATATACTCGTACACATCAATGGCACGTATTGTTTTGGTGATAACAATATACAAAACTTATTCTTTGCTGAAATTTTGTACAGAGATTCTGAACCAGATGCACTCTTCACCGTTTGTATGGATATACCCTTTCCGTAACACGCTGTATATTGCCGCCGACACGCTAAGATAAAGGGTAAGACTATAATATTCTTAGGTACAAAATATACAACTGTAGGTACTCAGAATAACTTTGTGCATGTCAATATCATTGGTTCTAGGTTGATCTAAACTACCTCATGATTAACCTTATTTTAAGCCCTATTCCTTTTGTATGCAGCCCAGGGGAACCTTCACAATACCCAAAACTTCACGCACTCGTCATCGTTTTTCGGGTTTGTGTCGTTGGGCGTTGATTGACAACTGTAGTCTGTATGTATCGTACTAACGGGGTCGAAGCATCGAAAGTAAGATATGAGGATTTATTAAAAAGTTATACTTAAGGGGACGATAACCGACATTTGATGATTTTATACTGAAGATCACGTCTAAACGAGAAGTTAGTGATTTAATAAATAAGAGCATTTTTTCAATAAGATAATATGTGAATATTTTAGATTATGTTTATATTACATAGTGAAATTAATTTGTAAAGTTATGTCTAACGCGGATAAAAAACTGAGAAAGGCGCTAAATCTACCAAGCGTATTATTCTGAAACCTTCACCAATTTAAATATAATTTAATTATTGATCTTTTAGTATACGCGTTTTATTAAAATACCTTATAATTTGTGTATAATAATGCGTCAAATTGGGGACAGCGCTCCGTGATGGGCGAGTCCTATTACTGGCTGAACGTACGACGCGTTGCGTGAGCTCAGTACAGAACACGCAAGCTAACCACTCAAGGTCACTGGCATATATCTGCGTCTTAAGTAAAGCCTGAAAGTAGGAACCTAATTATAAACACTTTTACATAGATAGATAGGTAGGTAAGGTTATCGCCGAGGGGTATCGTACGTGTTACTTTCATTCAGTATTTCGTTTTATTGTTTTTTTCCCAAACGCATGTTGTTCGTCAATGCACAATCTTCGGCATTTTCTAGACTTTAAACAATTTTTCAAACAGATTTTTATTCGATGTATAAACAATTCTAACAGGAATATAGTTATTGTGATCGCCACGCCGAAGCAGTATAATTCGAATACACCGCTCAAATCATCCATCCCGAGAGGTTTCGTAGTGACTTCGTCTTTAATATCAGTGTATCTGTACTGCTCCCATTTCATTACCAATCCAGCCTCAAAAATACTCATCATATTTCTATTGTATCGTTCTGTTAAGGGTGAATGTTTCGACAGTACCATGGTCAAATAATGGCTATGTATTCTATCGCGTTCAGCGATATGTAAATATTGTTCACCTTTATCATTCAGCTTGTTCCTTTTAATGTAACGACCCACTGAACAATCTATGAGGCAAAAACGATGAGCATCACTTGCCATGCGCGTGATACACCCGTATATGTCTTGTTCGTAAACTAGTCTGGAGTTAATTGTTATGAATTTTTCTTCGGTTTCCGGAAGGATCACATCCGGTGACGCCATTGCTTCAATGGGGTATCCTTTCTCAATAACATCTTCAAACGTGTCAACCTCGTTACCCCTTTTAGCTGCTGTAAAGAACGATATTATCGTGGCCTGAGTTGTAAAATTTATCACGAAAAAGCACCACATAGATACTGTCAAGAATATACGGAAAGACTCATATTTTGGCGGTTGATGTAGGTTTAACATTAGGACATTTCTACAAGTATTCATGAAATCTTTACCTATTTGATCGATGGTAAGACGACCATTTTCAACAGTTTTATAGATGGAGAAGGTAGCCCAAATACAGAAGAAACAAGAAAAAAATATAATTAAACCGTCGAAGTTTAGTTGTGAGTTTTCCACTTTAAAAAGGGAATTTTTAAAGCCGGCGCGTCCTGACACAATGCAAATACCACTATCTTTGAACGGAAAGGTGAAATCAAGGTCTACAACAATTACATCAAATTGATAAATCGGGAATAAGCATAGGTCTCCTTTTCTGCGCGCAAAGGCAAATATCTGCTCAATGTTAACTTCGAAATTGAATGGTTTCTTCAAGACATTCAAGCTGAGACTGAGATCAATAGTGAAGTTCATGAGTTCAGACATGGTGTTCCAGATCATTCCATCTCTAGCTCGAAGCTTGTAGGTTCCATTCCCGAGTTCCTCTATGACGGTAAATGGTCTAACTTCACTAACGTATCCCGTAAACGCAAAACCGTATAAATTTTTGCTTCTATCTTCAAATAGATTTAAGTTTCTCAGATCTTTGATAGCATTATACGATACAGCTTTTGTATTAAAACCTATACAAGTTCCAAGATGGCTTGTTCTGAGTTTTGATGTTATAGACACGTTGTGACATTTCTCTACACAAAGTAAATCTTCTTCAAATCCACGTACTGGCATACCGAGGTTCCTTGCAGTCCAACAGCCAAACTTATTATCTGGTTGAACCTCATATTGTTCGTTAACATAAGGAGTGTAATCAGACACGAGTAAGGTTTCTAGCACATCGTCATACTGAACTAAGATTGTGTTTATAGCTTTGTGATACCATAAACTGAAGAATAGTTTCGCCATGATTTCTCTGTCTTCTCTTTTGTGATAATAAACGATTATATTTGCTAAAGGATGCCAATAAGGTGACGTTACTAATTTCTGCATAAGTTCTTCATATTCTCCAACATTCTGGCAGCTGATTACAATAATATTTGAGTGATATGGGACCACGTCTTCTACATAATAATCTTCGGGGTCGTTTAAATTCATAACCACGAAAGCATAGGATATGTGCTTGATTTCGTTGTAAAACTCATTGGGTAAATTTCCAACGCAAATGATTGTGTCCCATCCATTCTTTTTGAAATGTGATGATATTATATCCACCTGAAATAAATAATGAGGCACATAATTAATGGTAATTAATATGATGCAATTAATATGATAATTGTTATGTGCAATGAAATAACTGGAAGCATAAAAGTAGACGGGGAGACAATACAACATGTCTAGCAATACCTCTACTTGGGCCAAGTAGTCTCTTTCGAGGCGAAGCAAGATAAAGAAATCACAAGACGAACGGAAAACGCCTGGAAGTGCTATACTGGTCCATGAGGGAACTATTCAAGGGTGAGTTACATATGGCACTAAAACGCAGGCTCATGGACATGTGCATTCTTCCCGTCTCTACCTATGGTGCACAGACTTGGTCTTTGACTAACATCCAGAAGTCCAAACTTAAGGTCTGCCAACGAGCAATGGAGTGCAGTATACTAGGCGTTAAATTAACAGATCGTGTTCGAAACACAATACTGCGCTCCAAAACAAAGATAACTGACGTGGCTCAAAAGGCTGCCCAACTTAAATGGGACTGGGCAGGACATGTCTGCCGCGGATCAACTGTGGGCCCAAATGGCACAGAATTGGTGCCCTGACACAGTGCGACGGGGTCGCGGCAGACCACGTAAGAGATGCCGGGACGAATTGGATAGGTTCCGGCAAAACTGGAAGTAGGACGCGCGGGCTCGCGAAGGATGGAAAGACTGGAGGGAGGCCTTTGCCCAGCAGTGGGACAGCGTAGGCTAGACAAAAAAAAGTGCACCTTATGGGTGGAGGTTTTTAGAAGCAAAGGCTGAAGCAGCCTGAATTCTGTATTTGGACTGGTTAATGGCAATAAATGTTCCATGTGGTGCCGGACGTAAAGAATAGCACCATCCTATTTCTTCCCGTGGGAGTCGTAAAAGGCGACTAAGGGACTTACTAGAGAATGGGCAGCAGCATTCTCTATGCATTTTAACACCATACTGCGATCGCCAATCCGCCTGCCAAGTGTGGCGATTACAACCCTCCCCCCCTCCTTTTAGGGGAGGCCTATGTCCAACAGTGGACGTTTCCGGCTGAAATTATGAATAGCTCACGCGAAATGTGGGTTGTCCTATACGTACACCTCTGTCTACCCATCGGGGAATACAGCCGTAATATTTTAATATTTTGAAATGCTTATTTTATTTATAAATAAATAGTAAGGTAACTCACAATCATTTCGATCCTTTGTTCTTCCAAATCTGGTTTAAAGACATTCGTAAAGTTCCCAAGCGCAACATTGGCAAACATGCCGAAAATAAGTATTGAAAAATACTTCATGATACCGCAAGACTCTGTCTTATCCCTATTTACGCTTGACTTGAAAGCTTCAAGCAAAGAAAGACCGCGACGAGGAGTCTAATCCACTGGCTGTATTTTCATAAACTGATTCTTCCTTTTTAATAATGCTAAGTACCCGTGGGCTTAAGCCCATTATGAGCAATGTATATCTGTGGGTACTAATAATCATAATGTATATCTGTGGGCAGAAAAACAAATCAAATACAGTATATTCTACCGTTGGTAATCATCCAAATGCCTTTGATTAAGAAATCTGATTTGCGTAACAGCACCAATATCATGATAGTGCTCATTTTAGATTTAATATCGTTATTATAGTCATGTCGGTACTACATTATGTATTAGAATAAAACGTTAGTGTTTTGAGCAGTGATCGGAGTAGGTAATGAAATAGGGCATGAATCTCGGAATCTCGGAATATCGTAATATCGGAATCTCGGAACGCAAGTTCCGATATTACAATTCCGATACTGAGTGATCCAATATCGGAATCGGATTTTTTTTTTTTATATTTTCAGGTTTAAACTAAACCTATATTTTAGATCCTTGTGTAGCGCCAAGCGCGACAGTGCGCTACTGTATTCCTGTTGTCAGCTCGCTAAGCATGCGATACAAGAACAATAGTGAATAATAGTGTTATCTGTCTCGCTCTCTCTTTACCTGCGCGGTACTTCTTACTTATTCGCACAAACGAACAAAATATCCTGTCAATCAGTTGCGCTGACTTGCGCTCATGAACTGTGTAAGTTAAGACGTGTTTGTGTTTTATGTGGCTAAATGCAACGTCGCTTTAAAATATGTAAGTACGAACTATTATCTAATTGTTGTTTTCCAATTCAGTATAAACTATAATATCTGTATTTAAATGATTTTAAAATTAAGCTACCTCAAAATAAAACAAAAAACGCTGAAAATTATTCAATCGTTCGTAGGCTTTTAAGATGCTAGTTTGTATTAGATCGTAAAAAGATGGTTTCTCCATTTTCATTTCGCGAAATAAAATCGTAAACAGAAGTTAATCATTTATAAAATAAAGCAGAAAACTAATATTAAGTTATGTAGAGAAAGATTCATAAAACCTACGTACAGCTTGTAATATTTAATATTGAAACCTGTTATAGGTTGGGTAGCTATCAAAATTACTAGTCAAAGTTTACGTACAATTTACATATTTACATTACAAAAAACAATTATTTTCTTTGCAGGGATTACTCAAAAAAGAAAGACACATACTACTCAGAATTTCTCAACAAACGCTCATCAAATGTACTTAAGAGATCATTTTCATCCCATAAATGTTGTTCCTAATTGTTGGTTTTGCTTGCACTTTTTAAATTATAAGAAGTATTGTTGAATCTAAGTCAGGTAGTTTAATTAGTAATAAGTATGGGAAAATTAAGAGAAATATGTGATTTAATAAATACAGTGGGCATACTTAAAAACAAAACAAATGTTTGAACCAAATTAAAGAATACGATTTAAAAATGCTTTTTATTACACTCAATCCAATCTCATACCGAATCTGTGCAATTTATCTCTATTTACTCTCTGTTGAGCGAGTTATTGAAATAGCTTGCATTGAGCTTGAGCAGTTCATTGTAATGAGCATATACAGGCCCCCATGTGCTTCATATGATATTTTTGAGAAATATATGGAAGAAGTATTATTAAAGACTTGTAACAGTAATAAAACAGTTGTTGTCTGTGGAGATTTCAACATTAATATACTGGAAAAATCTGCTACAGTAAATAAATTTATAACCTTATTAAAGTCATATAATTTGTACAATACATTCTTTGAGCCGACTAGAATAACTGCCACTAGCGCTACCTGTATTGACAATATTTTTACAAACTTAAGACCTTCTAGCCATTTAATTATAAACGAGTTGGACTCTGATCACTGTGGCCAGTTAGTAACTTTCCCTCGGAAAATAGTCAGAGCTCAAAGAAAACTAGTGAGTTATATTCCTGTAAACAAAAGTCGCTTAGAACAATTTAAAAATAATTTAATGGAAAAACTACCGGGTTTGCCTTATCACACCGACCCAGATCAAGCATATAATTTACTATTTAATCTCATTAATTGTGAATTTAGGAAGGTGTTCACCTCAAAAACATTGCCTGTTTGTGACCACGTAATATTTAGTGATTGGGCAACACCAGGTATTTACAAAAGTAGGCAGAGGTTATATGAATTGTATGATGAAAAAACATATAACCATGATGAAACTTTTAAAGAATTTGTTAAAAAATATTCTAAAACTTTTAAAAGAGCCTGTTCCTCGGCAAAAGCCATACACATTAAAAATAAAATAAAATCTTCTGGAAATAAAATTAAAACAACTTGGAATATTATTAATTCAGAAATGGGAAGAACGACAGTACGGAATCGTGACTTCCATCTAAAAATCAATGATGTAGATATTAAGGCAGACATGGAGGTGGCAACTGAGTTTGAATTTTTTTTCACTAATATTCCTATTTTAACAACCAAAACTCTGTCATCGTCGTCCTCCACTTCTGCTTACTCAATATTAAAAGAATGTGTACCAGAATGTGATAAACACCTTAAATTCACGGTCGTTACCGCTAAAGACATTATAGAATCTTTTAAAGACCTTGATATAAAAAAAACTGCGGACCTTTGGGGGTTATCAGTACATACCATGTCTTCAATAATTAATGTTATTTCACCCTTTTTAGCAATTGTTTTTAATTCTTGTATTGCATCTGGTGTATTTCCTGATCTGATGAAACTTAGCAAAGTGATTCCTCTGTTCAAATCTGGCAGCACAACTGATCCTACGAATTTTCGGCCTATTTCGATATTACCTACATTGAGCAAAATCTTTGAAAAATTAATTTTGAAACAAATGTTAGGACATTTTAATAAACATAATCTACTACATCTGAAACAGTTTGGTTTTACTAAGGGTCGTTCAACTACAGACGCGGGTGTGGAATTACTGAAGAGCATATTCGAGGCCTGGGAGGAGTCGCGGGATGCTCTTGGCATTTTCTGCGACTTGTCTAAGGCCTTCGATTGCGTTCATCATGATACACTCATCAGAAAACTGCACCATTATGGTTTGAGGGACAGTGCTCTCGACCTTCTGACTTCTTATCTGAACAACAGAATTCAGAGGGTTGATGTTAATGGCAAGAGATCTGCAGGATCTGCGGTCACTATGGGCGTTCCGCAGGGTTCAATTCTAGGTCCATTCTTGTTTCTAATTTATATAAATGACTTACCTTTTCACATAAGGGATAATCACAAGATTGTATTATTCGCAGATGACACTTCACTCATTTTTAAAATCAAACGTCAGCAGTCAATTTTGAACATGTTAACGATGCACTCTCTAAAGTTGTCCATTGGTTTAATGTAAATAATCTTCTCCTGAACGAGAAAAAGACTAAACTCATAAAATTTTCAATGCCAAATGTCAGGCAGCTAACTACTAATGTTCAACTTAATGGAATAGAGTTGGACCCTGTTGAGTCGACAGTTTTTCTTGGAATAACTATTGACGGTAAATTACAATGGGGCCCACACGTAGAAAAATTGTCAGGAAGGCTTAGTTCGGCCGCCTATGCTGTTAAAAAAATTAGACAGATTACTGATGTAGATACTGCCAGAATTGTTTATTTTAGTTATTTTCATAGTCTTATGTCGTATGGGATCCTTCTCTGGGGAACATGTGCGGACATTAATAATATCTTTATTTTACAGAAAAGGGCTGTTCGAGCCATTTACAATCTAGGTCCAAGAGATTCACTTCGTGAAATATTCAAAGAAATAGATATTCTGACTGTAGCCTCTCAATATATACTTGAAAATCTATTATATGTACACAAAAATAAATCAAATTTTAAGAAAATGTCCGATATTCATAGTTTAAATACCAGGAATAAACACAATCTTGCTGTACATCGCACTCGCCTCCACAGAGTAGGCAACTCTTTCATGGGTCAATGTATACGCTTTTACAACCAACTTCCTACTGACATTCGGAACTTACCCATTAAACGATTTAAAATCTGTATTAAAACTAAACTTTGTAAAAAAGGGTACTATAAGATTTCTGATTATTTAGAGGACAAAAAAGCTTGGGATTGAGCTGCTCGCTCTGCTAGCCTTGTGATAAAACTTGACATTTTAATTATTATGCATGATTTTATATACATATTGACATTGCAGAATATTGTATACAATTTTACATGAATGTTTACTTTGAAAAGTATTATATTTACTACTTTAATTTATTGTGAATGTGAGCACTATGTGGGTCATTTTTTTTTTTTCTCTTTAAATGTTTTCCTTTCTTTTCTCAGTTAAGTTTTAATGATGGTCTGACATTTTGAGCGCTTTATGCGGCCTACCCAAATGTCCTTTTTTTGGTACTGTTCGTCGAGTCGTTGAGCTCCTTAAGTTTTGAGTTGAGCTGCACGATTACTGACAAATGCTTACACTGATTGGTCAGGTCCGCTCAAATTTGCGTGGTTCTTTCCTCAAAAGACCATTTCAGACACGGATCTACATGGTCCTCACATGATCTGACCAAGATTATGTCTGGACTTTAAAAGAGACTTTGACCCCTGAGTTTGTTTCGCCATTTCTTCTCAGGGGTAGTCAGATAGGAAATGTCGGCTACATCTAGATTTTTTTTTTTATTTTTTATATGACGTGTAAAAGTGATTTTAATATCCTATTTACAGAATAAACGATTTCATTTCATTTCATTTCATTTCATTTCATTTCATTTCATTTATAAATAAAAAGTGCAATTTCTAAAGAAATAACGAAATTCCGATATTGAGATCTTATATCGGAAATCAGTATCGGAATTGAAAACCTTCCGATATTACATGCCCTAATCCGAAACGTATATATTAATATGGACATTCCTCCGGAATTGGTGGATTATTAAAAAAAAACCGGAACTTATGTAGGAATTGTATTCTGCCAGAGTGGAAGGAGTCATTTGATGATTTGCCATCCTCAAAAAAAAAAGGTAGGAATTGTAATAAAATGAGGAATATTATATTCTTCATATTTTTTTTAACGGCACACAGTCACGATTTGACAAAACCCAACGACCAATCAGAACAAAGGATCATGGGTGGTACAATAACCGGTTATCAGAACAATGCGTACGCCCGCCGACGACATACCAGGTAGCTCACTCGTTTACTTCGGTTCGTAGAGTGCGCATCTTTGTTTGTTACTGTGTTGTGAAAACGTTACTTGACCCTGGCTTGTGTACATACTGACTTCTCATTAACAATATTTAATTGAATCCGGAACTACCGGAATTACTTTCCGGAAAAATGGCTTATCCATGTTATTCTTTCTGTGTGCATTTATGATACAAGTACCAAAAATCAATCTACCTACTCCGATCACTGGTTATGTGTCTGGCTACTATACATAATAGAGTAATTACAAATTTTATTGATGTTTTTTTCATACACGACATAAGTGGCTGGATAGCCAAAGCATATTGGAAAAAATAAAAACAAATATAACAAAATATTTATTTTATTTTGTCGAAACTATAAATATTCTAACACATATTAGAATTACCTTATAATAGAATAGGTAATGAAAGTCCTAGAATTCCACACCAAGCCAACGATTAACATGATAAATATTAAATAAATGCCGATGAACACATTGTATATAATAATATCCTTTTTTCTTATGGCAACAAAGCCTGAAGAGCATAATATCCAAAGTATTTTATTAATAAAATACAGACAACATAAGAGTTTGGTATGCAGGGCGGAAATAAACATCTTTAGCTTATGGGCTCTGCCAGCTGTGAAGGCCAATTTGCAAGTTAGTTCAGTTACTCAGTTCTTCGGCTTGCTCTGCTGACTGACGCGTACATAAAGCCAGTGACTGAACTAAGTCGCAAACTGACCTCTTGTCCAGAGCTCATTACGCAGGTAAGAGTGCTTAATTTAATACCATTTGAATCACAATAATTTCTTAGACCAGTGAAGTCAAAGATTTGACTAGTCGGCACAAGTCAGTTACAATAGTAAATACATGTCTGCATACCTATCTTTTTTGTGGACTGTACCTGAAAACAAGCAATGGGTGTAATTTTGTACAATTTTTTTTGTACAAATCCGTTGGCTCATTTTCTACGTAGGTATTATGTATATACCTACCTTATTTTAAATAGCAAGACCGGCGTAAATATGCTATGCACATAATATGTCAAATATACATATAATATCTTAAACATAAATCACGATTTTCTTTATAACATAAATAACGTTTGTACAATTTATTTAATGACAAATTCATAATTATCATCTTTTGGTGTTAACAACTTTATATAGATCACTAGTATATTTCTATTATTAATTACAGGAAACATGTAATTGTAAAATACATCAGTGACTACGCACAAACGCTAACGCTTTATACGTATTATTATTTCTTATTGCTTAGTCAAGTGCTATACCTCTTCATTGTCAATGCTATAGTTAATAAAAATTGTAATTGAGCTATAAACTATAAAGCTGTCTCCACACTGTTTGGGTTAAGGGCTAAGTTGTACAATCAACCTCAAAAAGATATAAACATCGACCAGATATAATTTAGTTGTGTACAATTTTTGTTCCATAATATTGTATCAATGTGTAGCCACAAAACATAAGACAGATTGAGTGCTTAATTGTAGCTACACATTGATACAGTATTATGGAACAAAAACTATAGATAATCAAATGAATTCTTGTCGATGTATATCATCTTGTTGAGGCTGACCGTACTAAAGTCCGGTCGCGAAGCAGAAATAACTTTGTTCAATGATCTCTCATTATGTATCTCACTCGCACATTAGAAGGTCCTTAAAATGCGCGAGCGCGACGGCAATACAATTGCGCGCGAGCGATAATGATAAGTAATGAGGGGTCATTGTACGAAATTCTTTCTGCTTCGCGACCGGACTATACGACAGATTATGTTCCCGGTTATAAAGGAACCGGATAGCCTGGACACCACCAGACGTTTATACACAACATAACATCACGCCTGTCATTCCCGTAAGGTTAGGCTGAGGTGTACACCCACATTTCGCCAGTTATGTTTATACAGTGTCAAATAAAATTTGCTAGCGAAACCCCACAAACGTGATGGTACCTAAACATGATAATGACCATGTATAAGTTCTTTAAAAATGTCTGCTAGCAATCATTTTCTTGTCTTTGACGGAACACTGACCCCGAACGGCCCAAACCTTGATACGTGTCCTACCCATTAGATGCCAAGAACCCAGCGTATGGGTCGAAAAGTAATTCGTTCGTGTGCCCACAACCCGCATCCGAGCCGCTATACGTAGCTGGGCATGAACAGAAGTCATCTATAGCTACGTATGACACATACAGACCGATGCGTTGACAACACAGCGTACCGCCCTAAGACCAGTGTTGAATTAATTATAATAAATACATAAACTTATAATTATTGCTACCACATGTTTGATTACAATGAAATAGATAGAATTATTATAAATATTGCTACCACAGCACCAGCTTTATTACTCCGTAATATAATTTACTTTATAACGTCGGCTTAGGTACAAACTGCAAAAGAGTTAGGTATGCAGGCAACTTAAAACATCTTTGAACTGAACTGTTGAACTAATTTATCTCCTTTGCCGTGCGTACACAATAACTAGAGCTGATTATTGAAAAATAATTGCAGTCATTATGGCCATATTTGGAATATATTGAAGCTCTGGATTCAACATTCACATTTCTGTTAAAATGACCTCGTCTAAGTACGAATACAGGGCGGAAAAGGTATGCACTTCGGTAATCTTCGTGTTACCGAATTAGCACGAATGTCGTGCCACAGAGGCAATGCTTCTAAGTTTTGTTCTACCGCGCTTTGTAGTAATTCACCTATCATTGTGCGTTTGTATGAAGTTATCTCGGGTTACCGTATGGTATTCCGGTCGCGGTTCGTCAGTTCTGAAAAGATTCTCAAAAGTTCTGAAAAGATTTTTGGAATTGCATAGAGTTGTTAATCTAGTTTTATAAACATGATAATACAAAATGCGATGGTTGTAACTCCATATTAGTTCTCATCGTCGCGCGTTCGTATTTTGAAGATAGACGATGATAGCCGAAGCGCATACTTTTCTTGGGATAGCTGTACTACGAGGTCAACTCAGTCTACCATACCTACTTCCTACTCTCTAGGAACTCTTCCAGTTGTTTCCAAGCGCGGTCCACCTGCCCCTGGGTATGTATGTAGCTCCACAGGGGACTGAACACTACATTGGCGACGGCTACGTGCTCGTGATTGGTCACTTGGGAATCTACTCGCTTAACTGCCTCTTCCACTGACAGGTTGTCGCGCTCTTGTATCCTTTTTATTGCCTGTAAAGAATATATGGGTTAATTTGGCGGGAAAAAGGTTTTATCGGCTTTTATTTGTTTTTGTTTGAAAAATAATATGCGCAGCAAATAAGATATCAGAGGGGCAATTCCCGTGTTTCAAGCACGCTCGCATTCTAATTCTCAAGCTGTCAAAAATACCTGTACTGCGTTCACTATAACTTTGACGCATGACACGCGATTGGTAGCACTGAAGGTAGTCTTAGTTTTAATCATTAACTTATAAACCTATGGACTTGCCATACCTACAAAATTATTTAGCATGCATACTTACAAAATTATTTAGCATGCATACCTACAAAATTATTTAGCATGCATACCTACAAAATTATTTAGCATGCATACCTACAAAATTATTTAGAATGCTTACCTACAAAAATCGGGAACTTAAAATTGCCGCCTGTCGTAGGATTGTAACTGCGAGTGCAAGAGAGAAAGCAAGCAACCGTTTGACAGCCCATTGCCGAGTTTTGTTGGCACTAAACATGGCGACCGGTCACCCATAGACATGATTTTGACGTCACACAAAAGTCTTGTCAAATTTAGTCCTCGACAAACATTTGGATGTCTCTCTTTTCATATGTAGCTCTTGATTCGTTAGAAAGAAACTAAACGCTTAATGACATGACTGTGTCGGTATGATAGTTATTTGTATAACTATTATTCATATAGTAGAATGTGCCATCTACATAGTATTCTTACCTCAACGGTCTCAATAATAATAGAGTTCAAAATGGCGACTGACAGAACAAACTACCAATCACATGACTGCAAAATTTACAGCTATCAATCGCGTCACGCGTCAATTTATAGTGAACGAACTATAGCTATATATTTGTCAAGTTTTTGACATTTATTGTCGCTGAGAAGAGATTGCGCCTAGATTTTGCGTTTTTAATTACGGAAAGCTATCTTCAACTTAAAATTGTCTTACAGTAAAGCAAAGGATTTAAAACAAGAAAGAACTATCATTGATCCCCACGCTAGACCACTCCGTGTTGGCGATTGCATCCTAGTTCGCTGTTAGAAAGAGACAGATGACAGTGCGTCTTATCTCGTCCCTCGGTACGATGACAGCCCACAGCTGATGGCAGGACTGGTACCATTTCACGCGCATCGTGCCTACAGTCCTTTCACAGTTATATCACCTATAACAGCAGCAACCCAACAGCAAACTTATTGCAACGAGAATAAAGATCACTGTGATTTTAACAGACTTATCAATGGAAGCAAGCCAACAGTAATTTTGTTACAACGAGAATAAAGATCATTGTGATTTTGACAGTGATGTAAATCAGAGGTTAAATAACTATGAAAGGGCTGTACGCCTCCATCAAACAATGAAAAAGAGATAGAAGACAGTGTGTCTCACCTCGTCCCTCGGTACGATGACTACCCACAGCTGATGGCAGGCCTCGTACCATTTTGCGCGCACCATGACAGCGGCTTCCATAACTACAACTCGGTATCCCTCTTCACCGAATGCTTTAATTTGACGTTGAGTTTCTTCGATCGTTGGCGGCCAAACCAGACTGTTTAACTTTTCTAGCTGCTCCTATAAAAACAAGGAAACTATTTAAATTTAACAAGTTTTTCAGCCATAAAGAAGAGGCAAACCTAAGAAAAGATTGTGTGAAACATGATATTGCTGACGGTTGAAGGGCGGGAGTTATGGACGAGTTAAAAAAATTGTCAGTGGGGGGGACTGCCAATTCTTGGCAAAAAAAATTGTCAGTGGGGGGGATTTCTGTGACCCAAACACGGACGTGTAACGTAAATAAAAAAAATAGATTAAGAGGGTCACTTTTGGGCAAATAAGAAAATTTAAAAAAAAGTTTTGAAAACTGTATCAAAATCAAAAATATTTTTATTTCACATGAGCCTACATGGGCACTTATGAAATGTCAGAATCTAGGTGCACGGTTCCAATTGGTCGTTTCCTATGGAGAAGAGCCGGCAAGAAACTCCACGGTCACTCTTTTGAAAAAATAAAATTGGCTTTTAGAATGTTTTCAAACTATAGTGTTAATAGGTATGAGAGGACAGCGTAGGCCCGTCAAAAGTACCAGGTACTTAACAAAATAGAAAATGGTCTACAGACCTACAGTCTATGAAGCCTACAACGTCCTCACATTGACAAAAAAAAAACAATATAAAATATGATTAAAATAATAAAAGTTAGAGCCTTGTTGAAATTTAAATTGTAGGTATAATAATGTCAAATAAGAAAAACATTATGTCAGTGAAGTTTGTAAAAAAAGATAAAATTAAATTAAAAAATAACTTCGTAATTTGGGAGCAGTTAATAGACACAGACACACACACATATACATAGTTTTGCCGTTAATGAGGTACCAGGGAAGCCACATGTACAGAAGGAATTAATGCCAAACTTCCTTGTCTTCAACGTAGTCCTTAATCTTATAATATGCTTTTTTGATAAGGGCACGTTTAATGTGCGTTTTGAATTTTCCATATCGTGTATGGACATGTACATGTTCATGTTGTGTCTACTGTTTTCGTGGGTTATTCCGTTTATCCACCCTGAGACAGCCATACCATGGGGGATACTCTAAAACGCGTGTTCATCTATCCACCCCAGATGGGGTGGATAGTCGGAATTCACTTTTGATTGTTCTTCCGACTTTTCACCCCAAGTACAGTCATCATCAACAATACAACAGTACAGTTCGCGTCAAATAACTTTGCCGCTCTGAAGCTAGGCTTTCCGAACGACCGCGCAGATACCATCGCGTAAAAAAGTGTTCACTTACGCTTATGAATTATTTTTCTCGCCTGACGGTGTAAAACAGTGTTCCGTTTCGGCATTTCTTTCACAAAACTCAAAGTACAACGTCAATCAGTAACAATAACTAGGCAAAGGCAACCATAACAAACACAATAAGAAATAACGAAAAACAGCAAACTAAAAACAATGTAAACGCGTAACACTTTTGGTATCGACAGCCTACCGTACTGAGCGAGCGGAACACAAGCACGCATCGGACTTATACGAGCGACTGAGACAGAAATACAATGCTGTTGCCCGCCATTTGCTCCGCTAGCTGCGCATGCGCGCTGCTGTTTTATTCGTAAGATTGACTACTGCGCAGTAATTTGTAGCCTACTTCAGAGCGGCAAAGTTATTTGACGCGAACTGTAAAATATACACTTTTTAATAAATTATTAATTAGTTTTTAATAACCACAAACTTAAACAAAAATCATATTATGTATTGCATTTAAATCCAAACCATAAAGTTTATGGGTTCAAGTTTATTTACAGGGGGGTACTTCTTCAGCTCCACTAAGCTTGATAATTTGTGCAGTTCACCTCGGATATGTTGTTATCGTTTGTCCATTCATAAAAGGAATAACTTTGTCGACGTATGTAGGATGCTGCGGATGATGAGGAGGATGCTATAATCTTTGCATCCGCCTCTAATAGGATAGGTTTTATTTTGTCCATTCATACAGAAAGAGGACTAACTGTGTCGATTTATACAAAGAAGCTTAAGAATTAAGATAGAGTAGGATGCAAGAGCGATCTTGCATCCTAATCTATCTTAATTCTTGAGCGAAGCAAGCTCGACAATTTTAGCACCCAGTCTAGGGTCGATTAGAAGTTCGAAAATACGAGTTCAGTACTTTATCGACTAATGCAAAGAAGCTTTAGAATTAAGAGGAACATTTTAGGATCTCGCCTCGAATAGGTTAAGTTAATTCTCTATTATTGTATTAGGCATTTTCGGATCAGGCACGCCACAATTGTGGCGATAAGGCGCCACGGCATCCTCACCTTCCGTCTGACGCAGGTCCTCACCGGACACGGTTGTTTTGGGAGGTTCCTGTTCAGGACAAAGCGGGAGGAAAAGCCCGGGTGTTACCATTGTGTGGATCGCTCGGAGGACACGGTGGAGGTTGCCCGGCTTGGGCGGAGCACCGCCGTGTCATCGTGTAGGCGATCGGCGACGGCGATCTCCCGCGTTCGGCCATGGTTCGGAGCGAGAGTGCATGGGAGGCCGTCGCCTCCTGCGAAGCAGTAATGCTCGCGAAGGAGGAACGCGTCGGGAGATGCAGAACGATTCCCGGCCACTGTAGCGCGGGCTTGCAGACGGTGAGCGATGGGTAGCTCACCGTCCGATAAGGACCAGGCCCGGGTCGACGGCGCATTGTGTACCACACGCACCTCAAAGAGATGTCAGCACAAACTGACGGTGTGGTTATAGGGCCAATGCCTGCCAGGGTTGCGGGTTTGTCCGCAAGGGATATCGTGGCCCTGGCACACAGGCAACGGAAGGAACACGGGTGGGTTTTAGTCAGTAAAAGTCTGATACGCCCTCCCACTCCGCCTAGAGCGGGCGAAGTTATTTGATAATATCCCACCCAAAAACAAAAGAAAGGCACTGTCGGATATTTTTATAGTTCTGAATATTTTTACACCTTTATGTATTTTATTTTGAAGCCAGGGAGGTGCAAGTGCACCCTCTTGCACCCCGCTCCCGGAGCGCCTATGAAAAAGTTAACAATACATTTATGTCTGAAACCACATCAATACATGTATGATACATGTTTTATAAAAGAAATGTTTTTGACAAGTCTTTTTTACAAGACTTGAAAACAAGAATCACAACTTGTATGGATGTAATGTAAAGATGGGGTTAGAACACCTTGTATACAATACTAAATATGTTCAGTTACACAATGGTGGCCCAGTGGTAACGGCCGCGACTTACGAGTGTAAATTATTTCATCACCACTGCTCTCAAAACGGTGAAGGAAAACATCGTGGAAAAACCGGCATGTCCTAGAACCAAAAATTCGAAGACATGTGACATCTACCAACCCGCACTGGGCCCGCGTGGTGGATTACGGCCCACTCGCTCACACAGAGAGGAGGCCTGTGTCCTAGTGGGAGCATTATAGGCTGATTATGCTTAATATGCTACCTTATCAGAAAACACGATGCTCCCCAGTTTCTTCCTGTCTACTTCTCCGGCTTCTGTGATGACGTCAGCTCCAAAGTTCTCGGATAAGGTGCGGTTGAGTGGAAGGCCAGGCTTGTACAAGTCGTGGGCGATTATGTCGCAGTTCACAATCGCCACACCCTTCTCTCTGAAAATGGTAAAATGGAAATATACAACATGTCCCAGAATCAACGCATAACCTCTCAAGGGGTCATTGTACTCATCGTTATGAACAACTTTTACTATGGGACCCAAAACTGAAATCGCGAAATAAAATCAGCTGTTCCCTACATTTTGACGAGTTATGAGAACATAAATGTAGGGAACAGCTGATTTTATTTTCGCGATTTCAGGTTTGGTCCCATAGTAAAAGTTGTTCATAATGATGAGTACAATGACCCCTTAAGAGGTTGTGCGTTAATTCTGGGACATGTTGTATACATATATGGTCAAATTATTTGGCGAAACTGCACAGGCGTGATAGGCTCTTGCTTCGTTTACGTTCATGCATCTGAACGTAAATGAAGCAAAAGGAGTATGTTAGGATCGTAGCAGATGGCGTTTTGAAGTTTCTGCCTACCCCCATGGGAAAAATGCGTAAATTCATGTACGTGTATGTAAGCAGAAAGAACGTAACTATTTCTCAACAACCAACGAGAGATTTGAGAAAATATCACCTGAATAATTCAGTACTATGTCAGTTTTAGATTCAAAGTCAAAGACTTATTTATTTCAAATAGGCACATGTGAACGTCAACATTCACAAACAAATAGAATTGATTCTAGTTGCCCCTTCCAAAAGGTAGTTTCGTATGGAGAAGAATGGGTAATAAACTCAACCATTAATCTTTTTAAAAATGTTTTACAATTTTTTTTTTAAGTAGGTATATTATTTATATAAGTATATTATGTGAAGACGATGCACCTAGAATAAAATTACTATACCACAATAGGTAAAAAGAATTAATGAGTGTTCTACGGTTAGATTTAGATCATGTACAAAATTGATAACTCATGCGTCTAATTATGATTTAATTAGTTATATTACTCACTTTAACTTTTTCGTAATACTGCTCTTCCCACTGGCAATACCTCCCGCCAATCCGATGACGTACGGCCAGTCTGGGATGTTGGGATTAGGCTACAAATTAAAATATAATCTGTGTTCATTATCAGAACTCGAAAACATACATTTACAAATAACACAACTTTTGGGACAAACCCACACTATTCCCATCGTATGCCACTCGTGTAAGCCAGAATCTACAAATTGATAGCCAGAAAAAAGTCGAAACAATTAACGTCAACGGTCAACGGGGCTCGAAGAAATAATTCAACTGCCTTCAAAGATTAAAACCGCAACGAAAATAACAATGGTACGAAAAACCAACGTAAATATTCAATAAACGATTTCTTTATTTTATGTAAGAAATCTACAGGGTCACATTAAATTAGCTAGCGAAACTCCACCGACGTGATGGGTCTCGGATCGATATCTAAACATGATAACACAAAAAATAATTTAAGTTGACGAGTCTTTTTTTGGGTCATAAACTCCCGGTACAGTCACTTTATGTATCAGTTTCCAAATTCCTTTTTTTTTTGTGAATACTCCACAGAAGTGTTGGGTACAGATAACTAATTATACAAGATAAAATAAAAATAAACAGATTTTCTCAACTTATACTACCAGTAACAACACTACCATTTATATTTATTTAGATTATGTCTGGACTTTAAAAGAGACTGTGACCTCTGAGTTTGTTTCGGCCTTTCTTCTCAGAGTAGTCAGATAGGAAATGCCGACCACATATAGTTTTAAAAATATGATTGACGTGTAAAAGTGTTTGTACAAACTCACTTAAACATATAAAAAAGATTTATCATGTATCATTTACCAGCGGTCCTTGACCCACAAAAAAAAACATAAAGTCTTTCATTTTTATTTTCTCGTGTTTAGATATCGATACCCATCACGTCTGCGGAGTTTCACTAGCTAATTTAATTTGACCCTGTATATAATAATAAATATGTTACATAATAAATTCTCTAAATGATGGTAAATATCGCATCAAGATCCGTTGCGTAGTTTTGAAGAATAACGCGGTCACACATCATCACCTGCCCAGCCTTTTCCCAACTTTGTTGGGGTCGGCTTCCAGTCCAACCGGATGCAGCTGAATACCAGTATTTTACATGGAGCGCCTATCTGACCTCCACAACCCAGTAACTGGGTAATACGATACCCCTTGGTAAGTCTGATTGTCAGACTTTCGGGCTTCTGGCGACGCGGTCACACATACAGACACGAAAAGCAACTTTATTTTTTATTATACGTATAGATTATATAACTAGACTCCTTCAGCAAAGACTGGTACTTAGTCGCCTTTCATCGAGAGTGTGGAGTAGAGAGACTTTTGCTCTGCAGTAACAGTTGTCCTTGGGACCTCTTGCATAGTGCATACAGGGATAATCGTCGGTTCGTGCCTCATTATTAGACCCCGTTATCTTGTCGCACAGGGGGTCTACTCCGAACATAAATTTATCCGATGTATCGGCCGAAGGTTCGGCCATTGCTTGACTACGGCTAACTATAGCTGACTACGGCGAAAGAAAAAAAAATCCGCCCACGTGCGAGTGGGACTCGCGCACGAAGAGTTTTGTACCTTTATCTATAAAAATGGCAAAAACATCACGTTTATTGTATGGGAGCCCCCCTTAAATATTTATTTTATGTTAATTTAATTATTTATTTTTAAAGTGAATATATAACTAAAAATTCTGTGAATATTTCAAGGATCTACCTGTTGCCGTTATCAATATGGAGCAAAAACGAGCAAAAAAATCATGTTTGTTGCATGGGAGCCCCCTTAAAATTATTTTATTCTGTTTTTTTTTGTATTTGTTGTTATAGCGGCAACAGAAATACATCATCTGTGAAAATTTCAACTGTCTAACTATCACGGTTCATGAGATACAGCCTGGTGACAGACGGACAGACAGACAGACGGCGGAGCCTTAGTAATAGGGTTCCCGTTTTACCCTTTGGGTACGGAACCCTAAAAACCGACAGTCAAAGAGATAAGCCAAAGTCAAAAATGTGAGTTTAAGTCGGGTAAGGATTCAACGTCAAAAAAGGAAACTATAGAAGTTATAAAACGGCCGAATATTCGGCCGATACTTCGGATTAACGCTTCGGAATAGACCCTGTGATGTCACTTTTTTGTAGGGATTTAATGTTTTAATTTATCGACCGTCTCCATATCGATGTTTTTTAGTTTATATTATGCAACAATGCGATTGATTTGTTGCCTCTCAAATCTCTGCTCAATCTCAATATAACGTAGGTATTAAAACTTCTTGATTAAAGATAAGTAGATAACCTCGTTGGTCTTACGGGATGCGATAATCTTAGATAAAGAATTTACCAAAACCCCTATACGCCCCTTATATTCACTAGCGATGTAGAATTATAGTTGTATAGTTTATTGTAATTATTGTGAAAAAACTATGATAAACAGTCATTAACTAACGAACACCCGCGACTTATTTATCACATTTTTATCCGTTAGTACTTAGTAATTGTCTTTGACTCGTTGTCAGTATAACAGGGACGACATTTTCGATAGTCGATAAATTAAAACATTAAATCCCTACAAACAAGTGACGTCAGTGCGCCAAGACAACGGGTCTGCTCATCGTTTAAAATTGTCTAAGGTCGAGTTGGCTTCGGCTCCACATACGCCTTCCAAAAATCCGGGACCCCATGGTCCCGTGATACGTTAAAGATATTCTTAAATAATAATCATTTATAATTTATCGAAGTACCATACTACAGGTATGTGCCCGACCTAGTTCTCGAGAATGGGCATGCCACATTGTACTGGGATCGATCTATCATCACTGGCAGGACTATTGTAGCCAATAAGCCTGATATTGTGGTGATAGATCGACGAGAGCGCCGTGCAATGATTGTTGATATCGCTGTCCCTCATGACGAGAATCTCGTGAAAGCTGAGAATGATAAAAAAATAAAGTATATTGACTTAGCACACGAGGTTGTCGACATGTGGGATGTGGACTCTGCAATCATTGTACCGATAATCATTACGGTCAATGGCCTAATAGCGAAGAGCCTCGACCAACACCTCAGGAGGCTCTCATTACGTGGCTGGGTCAAGGGCTTGATTCAGAAAGCAGTACTCCTCGATACGGCACGCATAGTGAGGAGGTTCCTCTCTCTAGAGCCCTAACCACCGGCAGCTTGCACCTTGTTCCTGATACCGATGGACTACTTTTTTTGTATTTTTAAATGTTTTATTTTATGTTTTTTATAAAAATATTTAAAAATACAATCAATATGTATGTATAAGTAATAAATGAAAATAATAATCATTTATCTTACAGTAGGTGGCTTAATAAAAATAATAATAATATAATATATTTTTAAATGTTTTTATATTTTTTTTATATTCTATTATTTAAAAATATAATTTATATGTATATATAGTGAAATAAAGGAGATGATAATAATAATAGCGTAATCATATGTTGCATGACACTGTACTTGATCGCCTGCGAAATTAAATGCGGAGTAGCCATGTCATCGCCCCCCTACCGCGGGTTGCTGTAGTACCACCACAGTCTAACACAAGCCAAGCTGACGGGGGGAGAGATGACAGGGCTACAAACGTAAGTACCCAGTGCAATGAAAAATTGAGGAGTGCTTTGGAGGGTGCGATTCGGGAATATCGTTTTATGTCACCTGAACTTAGACCACGCTTACCCCGTTTGCCCATGCACAACAAAAATAGGGCGCTGGTGACGGCTCTGGATTCGCAGTTGTCAAACTATTTTGATGACTGCGAAGACCTCACTGATACTCATTCGATTCTGTACTGCGCGGCTGTAGCGGCATGTCGTGTAGCTAACGTAAAATTTTCTAATGTCTCTATAGCTACACGACCAAAACCAGTCGTACCAGCTTGGCAGTGCAGAATTGAGCGTCGTATTGGTGGGGCCAGAGCGCTCATCGGCAAACTAATCTGCTTCAGGGAGGGCAATACTCGCCCAAGAGTGATGCGCTTTGTGAGACGAGCGTTCTCAGGGACTGATACCAGCCCTCAGGACTATATGTCTCGTGTCACAGAGCGCATAGACTTCCTGAAGCAGAAAGTGTATGCCTGGGCAAACCGTATTCGTAGGTATAAGCGGCGGGTAGGCCGATACACCCAGAATCGCACCTTCCAGAGCGATGAAAGGTGGGTTTATAGGACTTGGGAGCGACCGAACCAAGATGTGGCTGACACGCGCCTGCCGGATAATGATGCCGTGTGTTCTTTCTGGCGCAGTATCTGGTCGGTGCCTGTCAGTCACATTGAAGGTGATTGGGCTCGGGAAGTCGAGCGAGCCTGCGATCCAATACCAGAAATGGGGGCTATTACCATCTGCCCCCAAGATGTAGCTCGTGCAGTCCGTCCGTTACCTAATTGGAAGTCTCCAGGACCGGACGGGCTGCACAACTTCTGGATTAAATGGTTTGTTGGGTCGCACGCTCGCTTGGCAGCTCAGTACCAGACTGCTTTGGAGTCTGGTTCGCTACCCCAGTTCCTAACGACAGGAATAACCCACCTGCTCCATAAATCAGGTAGCACCGTGGAACCCAAAAATTATAGGCCGATCACGTGTTTACCGACGGTCTATAAAGTTCTTACATCCATTTTGAGAGCTAAAATTAACAAACATATAGACACCAACTTCATCATGTCTGCCTCTCAAAATGGATGTAGGAACGGGTCCCGCGGTACTAAGGAGTTACTCCTCATTGATATGGCCATTAGCCAACAGGTTCGTCGTTCCCGAAAGGATCTGTCGACATGCTGGATAGATTATAAGAAGGCCTATGACTCGGTGCCACATACATGGCTCATGAGGGTGCTGGAGCTGTATAAAGTAGATGCAACTCTGCGCACCTTCCTGGCGTCGTGTATGGGGCAATGGAAGACGGTTCTTCGCTATCCAGGATGTCGAAATATCCAGAGGAATAGCGAACCGATAAGGATCGAGCGAGGCATATTTCAGGGCGATAGTTTGAGTCCGCTTTGGTTCTGCTTAGCCTTGAATCCTCTAAGCACACTGTTGGAGGATTCAGGTCTAGGCTATCGGTTGAGGAGAGGTGGTCAGGTTATATCTCACCTCCTCTACACGGATGACCTAAAACTCTTTGCCCCCAACAATTTGCAACTGATGGAGCTACTGAAAGTAACTGAAACTTTCAGTAGCGCCATCAGGATGGAATTTGGTGTGGACAAATGCGCTGCCATGCATGTAAAGCGAGGGAAGATTGTGGAATCCGTGGGAATCCAACTCTCGGATTCCATAAACCTTAGAACCCTCTCCGCATCCGAAACCTATAAGTATTTGGGTATGTCGGAAGCGTTGGGCATCAATTCTACTGACATGAAGCAATCGTTGAAGGGGCGCTTCTTTGGCCGCCTGAAGAAAGTATTTAATAGTCTTCTATCAGGCGGAAACAAGGTGCGCGCTTTCAACGGTTGGGTCATGCCGGTTTTGATGTACTCTTTCGGCATACTCAAATGGACTAAGACCGAACTCGACGCCCTGGATAGGACGGTCCGTACGCTGCTGACTGCATATCGAATGCATCACCCACGCTCTTCGGTAATGAGACTGTATATCCCGCGAAAGTGTGGAGGTCGAGGCTTTTTAAACGCTAAGACCCTCCACAACCGCGAGATATGCAGTCTCAGGGAATATTTCCTAGAAGCCGACGTGGGGATGCATCGAGATGTGGTCGTGGTGGACAAGGGCCTCACCCCGCTCTCCTTGGCTACAGAGAACTGGCGCAAACCTGTAGTGCTTGACACTAACGATCGCAGGGAGGTATGGCAAAGTAAGGAGCTTCACGGACGCTTTTTCCGGGCCCTACATGCACCCGATGTAGACTTTTTAGCGTCCGTAGCCTGGCTGCGTTTCGGTGACCTCTTTGGGGAAACCGAAGGTTTTGTCTGTGCAATTATGGACGAAGTTATCATGACGAAGAATTACCGGAGATTTATTGTGAAGGACGGCACGGTTGACGTGTGTCGGGCATGCCACCGTCCGGGAGAATCAATCCGACACATTATCTCCGGGTGTTCTCGTCTAGCTAACGAGGAGTACTTGCATAGACACAACCTTGTAGCCAGGATTATCCATCAGCAACTTGCTCTGAAATACAGCCTTGTGGAATCAGAGGTGCCGTACTACAGGTATGTGCCCGACCCAGTTCTCGAGAATGGAAATATCACATTGTACTGGGACCGATCCATCATCACTGACAGGACTATTGCTGCCAATAAACCTGATATAGTGGTGGTGGATCGAATAGAGCGGCGCACAATGATTATTGACATAACGGTCCCTCATGACGGGAACCTCGTGAAAGCCGAGAAAGATAAACAAATCAAGTATCTTGACTTGGCTCGCGAGGTTGTCGACATGTGGGATGTGGACTCAGCAATCATTGTGCCGATTGTTGTATCAGCCAATGGCTTAATTGCCAAGAGCCTCGACCAACACCTAAGGAGGCTCGCGTTGGGCGGCTGGATTAAGGGCCTGATTCAGAGAGCGGTACTTCTGGACACGGCTCGCATTGTCAGGAGGTTCCTCTCTCTGGAGCCCTGACCGCCGGTAGCTTGGACCCTGTTCCCGATACCGGTGGGCTACTATTTTTTATATTTTTAAATGTTTTTATATTCTTTTTCTATATTCTAATATTTAAAAATATAATTTATATGTATAAATAGTGAAATAAAGGAAATAATAATTTATCTTACAGTAGGTGGCTTTATCAGGGTGCCAAGCATCCTAATCCTCTGGTTACTAGAACTGATTTTATTCTCCTCTTCCTGGGATCCTTGCGCTTGCTCATCTTGCACTAAGCCAATCACGTGGACATCCATAGGTCGGAATCCGTTCTCCACTCGCTTTTTGTTAATCTTCGTCGCGCCACGAGCTGTCTCCTCGCTCACGATTATCAACTGAAGACAAAAGCCTGCTATGAATATAACAAGAATCGTAGTCTAATAAGTAGGTACTCATAGTAAGATAAGTATAATTATGGTAATGTCCTTAGACAAAGGTGATAACACATAGGAGCAGGATGTTAAGTGTTTGCGCCAGCACTTGACCAATCATTGTTGCGTAAAATGTCGTCATATTCTGTTAACCAATAACCACTTCTTGATATACTTATAGCTAGCTCTCAATAGCTTTGAAAACAGCCAATAACCCAAGTTTTACTCAAGACGTACTGTGGAACATATACTTCTAACGCCATCATCTCGAAAAGCAATAGATATTTGCCTAATAAGCATGCTGCTAAATAAACATAACATCACTCCCGTATTTGCTGAAGGGGTAAACAGAGTTTTAAGTTACAGTCACACCCAAAATATGTTCGTCGCCCTAAGGGCTGTTTTTGTCTGCTCATTGCAAAATAGAATGTGATTTACCATTTTAAATTGCATCGTAATGTCAATCCCGTAGAATGGCACTCAGCCATCTTCTTTACATGTCAGACCGAATTAAAAATGTGACACTGTCAGAAAATCAAATTTACAAAAAAAATATATATAATTCAGCAAATGGTTTTAGCTTGGTGTCAACTCGACATAATTAGGTGTATACCGCACCCGAATTGTATAATACGGCGTATTACAAAACGTCTAGCCAAAATACATAAAGGCGCTTTTTTCTATAACGGCTGATTGACGTTCAGCCCAAATGTCGTAATGATACGTTCGCCAAAACGGCGGCCAACCCTACCGCTACTTACCACCACTTGCCGCCACTTCCACACCTATAGCCCTATCTCCACTAGTAGCACCCCGACTAAATGGGTTAGGTTAGGTTTGAAATGTGAACAACGGCGCGCGAACCGAACGATCGAGGCGAGCAGTGCCGCGGCAGCGGCCGGCGAGCGCTACATCCAAGTTGGTCGCAGAAATGGTATTTGTTACTAAAAACTACAAACAAAGCGACGCGCCAAATTGTATTATGGCGTAGCGTTGATCAGTCGCATTGTAGGACACGATGCGCTATCACAATGCGGCGTACGTTTATTTAGCCGTAATACATTTTGGCTGAACGTCCATCAGCCGTAATAGAAAAACGCGCCATTATGTATTTCGGCTAGACGTTTTGTAATACGCCGTTTTATACAATTCAGCTGAGACATATATACTGTTTTAATCTTTGTTATCAAGTAATTATATATTTTTGTCTATGCAATAGTCCGCTCAGTGCCGTAGCTTCAAAAGGTATTGTGTCCTGACTTGATAACCGAAAGAATTTGAAAACTGGCGAAAATATAAAAGGCTTGACTGTAATGCATTTCGCCAGTCAATTCTGACTTCATAAGGGGCGAACCTATTGCTATTGACTGGGCACAAATCCAATGCCACCCAGGACCAGGTCAATAGTAGCGTTTGACTTGCTATCACTAGGTACATGAAAGAAAAAAATAAATATACCTGGTACTTAGGATCATTCGTAGTCGGCCCATAAACGTCTTTCAAGGGAAACACATTGTATTCCAGGTCTGGGTTGATATCCCTTAGAAAGTTCAACACTTGTTTCATTCTTACTTCCACCGGTTGTATTAGCTCATACAATGTTTTAGCTGCAAATAAAAAAAGTCATAAGTTTAGGTAATATTTTAAATAAGATTAGACGTTACCTTTTTCAACCGATTTTGACTTCTATTGCGTTGGAGGCATGACAAATGGCACCTGTAATAAACAGTTGGTATTGTAACCACGTTTATGTTTTTAATGCCAACCTTATGCGTACGGCATAGAAGTCAGAATCGGTTGAACGGACTGTAAAAAAGTTTATTTAAATGTCTAATCTTATTTCAAATGGAGTTTAGAGATTTAAAGTATTGTTCTAATTTATGTGAACATAATTATATTGGATTGGATGTCCCGCATTGCGTTATTTTTTTTATTGTTTTATTGCGATATGGGCCTACTCTTAACCTCGATCGTGTCTGATGGAAAGCGATTGATGAATATGTCTGTTCACTCTTGGTTTGAAGGCAAACGGGTTATATGTTAAAGGAAACACAGAAGCTCGTACTCGTTTAAAACAAGGCTAAACTATTAAAATGTAGTTCTTACAATAAATCATATTGAATCAATATCAGTGACTACTCGCAACGCCACTTGTGACAGCAGGATTTTGTACTGATTGTGCAAGCGTTCGAATGTCCCATTTAGCGCAAAGTAGCTGCCACTCAAATAGAAGCAAGGCTAAACTAAAATATAGTTCTTACACTGAATCAAATTAACATCAGTGACTCCCACCGTGACAAGCTTGGTGGCTCGCAACGCCGCTTGTGACAGCAGGATCTTGTGGCCATTGTGTAAATGGTCGAATGTCCCACCGAGCGCAACATTCTCGTAAGTCTGTATTTTTTCCAATGGTGCATCGTAGGTTGCTTCTTGACAATCTGTAAAGGAATAGAATAGAATACTTACTCTTTATTATTTACACCATATAAATAATACTTAGGTATAAAATAATGTGGTAAAAAAACTGACAAAAAATGTGGTGTGGAAAACCATTTTATTATTTTGCTGTAATCACATATTCTTGGAAAATTTACGGAACAAAGATATTTAAGTAAGTATGCTTTTGTTGCCTTCTATGGCGTGCGTGAGGATCAAGAATGTAAAAGTTTAGTACAAACATTTTTGATTATTTCTTGCCATCTCATCTAATAAGCCACAATATCAGTTGTGTTGTGCTGGATAAGTATTTGTAAAAGCATTGGGTTGAGCTCACATGTATTTTTATTTAGCTTCTGCCCGCGACTTCATCCACGTGAAATTTGTTGTTACCCGTCCCACGGCGTCGCATTGCATCGCCCGCCCGCGGTATTAGGTACTTCGTTTTGGCTTAGCGTTCTTTGTGACCTTTTTAGGGTTTCGTACCCAAAGGGTAAAACGGGAACCCTATTACTAAGGCTCCGCTGTCCGTCCGTCGGTCTGTCCGTCTGTCTGTCTGTCTGTCCGTCTGTCACCAGGCTGTATCTCATGAACCGTGATAGTTAGACAGTTGAAATTTTCACTGAAGATGTATTTCTGTTGCCGCTATAACAAAAAATACAAAAAAAAATGAAAAAAATAAATATTTAAGGGGGCTCCCATACAACAAACGTGTTTTTTTTGGCTCGTTTTTGCTCGATATTAAGAACGGCAACAGGTAGACGTTGTTATATATTCAAATTAAAAAATAAATAATTAAATTAAAATAAAACAAATATTTAAGGGGGCTCCCATACAACAAACGTGTTTTTTTTGCCATTTTTATGATGTGATGTTAAATAGCCTAAAACCTTGCTCAAGAATTGGGCTATAAAATTTAAAAATAAATATTCAAATCAGACTGGCAATTCCAGAGATTACCTCCTACAAACAACAAACTTATATTATTAGTATAGTCAGTATAGATAATGTTCACTAATGGAAGTAGGTACTTGATGATGGCATGGAGTTTAGTCTTTTATCAACAGTTTAACAGTTTTTTGTTGCTTAGATTAGGTTGAAATAGATATCTATCATATAAGAGTGCAGATACAAAAAAGATAAGAGTGCAGGCTAGTTAAAATTACTTTTCAACATATGCAGTTGTGCTTCAGCTGAGTAGGTATTAAAGTTTTGTGTTTATGTTTACTAAATTATTCAAATAAAATCATTTATCATTTGCTTGCTTTTTCTCATAAACACAGCCCATTTTAATATCATTTTGGCAGCATATTGGAATAAAAAAAATCAAACCTTACAACCAAACCAAATCCCCTATCTACCAAACTCTATTGTTGACTATACTTGACATTATGTTGTTTAACTCATTTTTCTACAAACTTAAAATAAAAATGTAGGTAATGTAATGGTATTATGTAATGATTTGCATTTATATAATCTACATAATTATCTTATATCATAAAAAACAATGATGCAGAATTGAATTTATCTTTTTTATGCTTTTTCGTTAATATTTTGTGATAACTTTTTAAATATTAATAGCCGCGTCTAGATGATATTTAACTCATTTAAGCTGTATAGACATTTACAGGCTGGTGGTCTGATGAAGTAATTGCAATTTATTGTTATACTGGCTGTGTTGTATCAACATCAATAATACTTATAGCATATAGTATAGCATAACCAGCCTTTAATGTTCCCAATGCTGGGACACAGGCCTCCTCTCTAGGGAGAGGAGGCCGGAGAGGATGTGGGGTGTAATCCACCATGCAGGCCCAGTGCGGTTTGGTCTAGTAATACTTATAATAATAGATCACTATGTAATATTCACCAATACTTTGCATTTTGCATCCAATCATTACAGTAGGTACGGAATTCTTCAGTACGTCAATTTCCTTGGCCAACTCACTATCATACAGTATCATATCTATGGGAGAGTTTGTTACAATTTCTTTTATTGACCCACTGGGTTTTAACATCAGTCTTACATCCAAGTGACCATATTGTGCAGAAGCCTGCGGAACAAGAAGGTTAACATCAAAACATTATTGATTTTATTGTAATTTAAAACATTCTCATTATTTTTCTTTTAATTAAAAGAACTCTTACTTTTGTATACACACTCTCAATCTGTTTGCTGAGCACTGGCAGTGTATTCTCAGAGTAATCTTTTACTTTCACATACAACACTTTCCTCACAAACTTGGAAGCCCGTTGACATACTATGTGAGCTTTGGCAGCACTCGAAATAAACACAAATCCATTGTTTGCCATTTTATCAGCTGTTGATAAATAATACATATATGTATGTTCAGAAAGTATATAAATTATAAAGATTGTTAATTATTATGACTAATGCACAATCGCTATTATTGATGCTTGTACAAGAAATAAAATGTGTCTCTGGAAAAAAAGCAGTTGGGAAAATTTTAATAAATTTTGTTTCTATATGACCCACCTGTTGGCCTCATCACAAAAATATACGACACAATAACTGAAAGCAAAAGAACCACCAGAGGCGCGCCGTACCCAATGCTAAACATTATTTTATGCTGACCAACTAAAGTCCAAAGGTTGATTATCTATCTGCCCTAATGAATTATACATACTGATTAGTGTAAATGAATTCCTACCGATGATCATTGATAAAAACTACTATTCACCAAGGCAAAATAAAATACTTCTACTTTTAAACAGATTAATAAAAATACTTTGAGAATGATTATTTACAAAAATTATATTGTGATATTGAAGTATGAATAAATAAGGAACGTGATATTAATTGAAGATACTTATTTTATTACCTAATCAAAACAAAAGGGTTTGACTTAAAAATTAAAACATAAAATAAAATGTTTCTTTCGGATTTCGTTCTCGCACAAAATCAAAACAAAAGTTAGGTTAGTCAATTTGACAATGTCAGAATGACAGTCATGAAAGAGACTGACCAGAGAGTAGTCTTGAGACTGACTGGACTGACTGACAGAACGACGGTTTTCTCTATGGTTCAACATTTGTTTCAAGCCAGGAACTAGGGCTATCCTTGTAGCACCCAACGTCACTCCTTGAGTAAAAAAGTACTATTGTGCGCTTTTGTAATTTACTGAATGACGTTTATTGGTATGGAACGGCCACAGACTAGTTAGGTTAGAACGGCATTCACACAAAAGAAGACCCGGGGCAGTATAAATACTCAAAGGGGGCAGTATGTGGAACTAAATACTAAACAATACGAAATACTTAAGAGGGCGTACAACGGTACACTAGCGCCACTCCTTTAAAAAAGTATTATCTCATGACTGAGAAGGAATTATGAATAACGGCTAAGTGGTAAGTGTGTCTAGAATTTTCTAATACCATTTATAAAGTTTCTTAATGATACACGAAGCAACAAAATACGATCTAGAATAATGTGGCCGCTTTTCTTTAGATCGTATTTTGTTGCTTCTTGTCTCAATATGAAACTTTATAAAAGGTATTAGAAAATTCTAGACACACTTACCGATGGTCCCTACTAGCCGTTATTCATAATTCCTTCTCAGTCACGAGATAATACTTTTTCAAAGGAGTGGCGTGGATCGTCACATGACTCTGCAACGTCTAGCGCCTTGCGCCGCGTCTGCGAGACTTCTTTCATGAGAAGTCTTTAGTCACAGTTTTATTGTAGTATTTGTATTAGGGTGCGTTTCCACCAGAGATGTGTGATGAAGGTGAGAGGTGCGAAGAGGGGTAACCCGGGTAACAGAGCTATGGAACGGTGTGACTGTGTGACTCTTTCCTCCAAAGCTGTTCAAGGAAGCTGAGTATTGTATGGATGCGTAGCGCACTCAGCTGTGCGTAGAACATGGATACCGTTATTCCGTATTATTGAAAAACCGGGATTGTGTAAAACCGGTATATCGATATTTTGACTTGTGATTAGAAATAGTGGTCGACAGCTATTTAAAACTTTTAAAAAAATTATTTCTGTAAGTACCGTACTATTCATAGTTTCAGACTATTACGAACATTTAAAACAAAAATGTCGGTCCAGCTACCTAGCCATTATCCATTTTGGTCCTAAATTGACCAAAATGGATAATGGCCATCATAAAAAACTAAATTGGAGTCTTATTTCCTACGAAATGTGTGGGAAAAGTTTTTTGCGATTTATGACTTTTCTAGTACTCAAACCTCAGTTGGTCCAATAGAGGTTTTTGAACCTTATAAGAAACAGGATCGATTGGCATAAAAAAGTTTTTGTGAATATTGCCCATTTTCCTGCTGACTGAACCTACATTTTTTTTCAAAATCTGTGAATGCAAATTAATTTCTCAAAAAGTTAAGGACAGTCTCTGAAAACGGTTTTTCTGTAGCTACAACGGTTAAGGTAGCTACCCTTACTGCCCCATCTCAAAAATCCACCCTGTATTAGTTGTAGTAAATTAAATAAGCAAAAAAACCCTCCTTTTGTATACAAGATGTATAAAAAAATATCACTATGAACGACTTTCACTAAGGGACAAAATCTGAAATCGCGAATAAAAAATCTGCTGTTTCATACATTTATGTTCTCACTCGTCAAAATGTAAGGAACAGCTGTTTTTTTTTTCGCGATATCACATTTGGTCCCTTAGTGAAAGTCGTTCATAATGATGAGTATAATGACCCTTTATGAGGTTGTGCGTTATTTATGTTACACCTTGTATACAAAAGGAGGGGTTTTTTTTGCTTATTTAATTTTGACATTTCCTAACCGCGTTGGAGCGCACTTTGTTCTTGTAGTTTTATGATACTTTTATAATTCTTGTGTGGTTCGACGAATTAATTGTTAATTATTTACCTACTGTGTAAGTTCGCCAGCACATTCGTAAGAAGCTGGCAGTATCATCACAACGGTAATGTTTTCCCATTGATTGTTTGGTTTGTTGGTATATTCGTGTATTTATGTGTATTTATAAGGTCTTATATTTATTTATAATTAGGTATATATATTATATTTAAAGTTTTTAATAGGTCATAAGTATGTATATCCATAAATTTAAATAAATATTTATTCCACAATTTTCGTTATTGCACCTACCACTGCTTGTCTCTGCACCACCCAAAGGTTGACTGGTAGAAAATGCCTATGGCATTAAGTCCGCCTCTGTACATTTTGTGTACTTAGTGTTAAATAAAAAAAAGGAAAGTTTATTAAAACTTATTTTTTTTTAAGTAGGTACGTTTAAAGTGGTTTTTGTTTCAGTAGAACAAAAGAAAATAATGACAAAGTGTTTTTACTTCTATTTAAAAAATACCGAAATACCGGTATCGCGGATTTGAAAATAAATTTGAAATTTAATACCGGGATAATTCCCTTATTACCATCAAACCCAATACCGCATAGCCCTAGCTGTGCGGGAAGCGTTGTGATACGAGTGTGGGGCAGGCAAGTGGGATCAACCAGCCCAGCTTCTAGGGATGAACGAGGATGCGTAGCGAGAGATGTGTGCGATCCTATTGGTGGATCCACCAATAGCTGATTACCTACTTCATTTTCCTAGCCTTGCACAGAGCAGCTTTGGTAGAAAAGGGCTTGGCAGAGGTGACAATTTGTAGTCGTTGTCAGTGCGACACGGGTATGGAAAAGTTATTTTATTTTCATTTGAATAAAACAAATTCATTTAAACCTAATATTATATTTGTAAAGTAATAAAGTTACACATGCATACAATGTTTTAATCAAACGAATTTCGAAATAATGTAATAAAGTTACTTACTGTACTTTCCTAAATCTATAATTTTGTACTTTATGCTATTTAAAAACAACGGTAGGTAGGTACGTACGCATCTTAAACCATTAACTCAGATTTTTTATTTGCTAGACCAAAATGACAGCTGAAATTGACTTTTTTTTTATAACACGCTAATTAATTACCTAATGTTACAGAGACAACGCGACAATAGTGAAGGTCCTCCTGCAGAGAATGTTGGTGAGTCACTCGTTACTTAGAATAGATAAGTTATTTTTATGTTTAATAAGCCAGAGATCGGAATAGGTACAGTTTATTTACCTAAACTTCGAGGAAGGAAATAACACAGAGTGGATAATACCTTCTGTAAAATCCCGGAATAATTATAATGACGTTATAACCCGGGATTATCTATTGGACTTTATTTGTAGTTACAAATTATTGATTTGAAGAATATGTTTAACATTTTTTAGGGTTACGTACCTACTAAAATTGTGTCAAATTCTTTGTGCGTCGAATACATAACTACATACATTTTGTTGTACAGATATTTGGTTATTCGTGCCCAGGAACTAGCGATGGCGGTTTCTATTCTTTCAAATATCTTTTATCACACAACTAAATATGATATGATTTTTCAAATCAATAATTTGTACTTAACTAAAATAAAGTCCAATAAATAAATCCCGTGATTTCAACCTCATTATAATTACCTATTCCGGGATTTTAGAGGAGGTATTGTATTATCTACTCTATGTTACTTCCTTCCTCGAAGTTTAGGTAAATAAGCTTTACTTATTCCGATGTAGCCTAACAAATTAAAACACCAGAATATTAGCTTTAATTAAAGTAACATAGGTACGTAATATATATACTACCTTACCATATACCCTACCATAGTAGGAAAAATTAATTAACCCGGCTTTGGGGGATTGCTGTACATAAAATAAAATAATTCATAAAATATTTTATAAACAAGTAGACACTTATATTTATTAAACAAGTAAAAATGTCTTGTATAATTAAAATAGACACCGTTGATATTTTACCCAGTCATTCTATAAAACATACTAAAAGGTACTAGGTAGGTACGAACGTTACCGACGGAGGTAACGTAATTTATTGGACATGTAAGTATCTAGAATAGAATAATCTAGAAGAAGAATAATCTAAAGAAATAAATGCTCATGGATTCATGATTTTCCTAAAATGAAAAATTATATGTTGAACATTCACTTATTTTACCTAAACATAAATATTACACATCTAGAGCGTTGTACTACGTCGTGATACTTAAATCAATGAAATTGACTAGCGATTTTGTAAATGTGATGCATCCGTGTGTTCATGAGAATTCTTTGGTGCTAAAATGTCATGTTCCGGAATCTGCGAACAAAAAAAAACATCAGTTGGGAAAATAAGCAGCTTTAATTATTAGATTTGCATAGCTATTCACAATCATTCGATACGCTTCCGTGCCGAATCGAATATCAATCAATGATAACGAAGTAGTCCTGCACCCTAATTGCGTAACATACTATCAATCACAATCTGAAAGATTTTGAAGTATATTGCTAATCCATTGCTTCGTATGTTCGAAAAATTTGTCTGCTAACAACGTAAATAACGCAATGAATGTTGTTGAGCTGTCAAAATGAGACCCATTGCTACTGATAGTGTGTTAATACGGTCGATTTTTGTAGATTCAGACATATTTTATTGTGGTAATTTTTTTAATGATTGATTAATTTTATTTAATGAGTTGTTTAATGTTTAATTTATTTGGTTGTTAATGTTATTTTGGGTTTTTGTCTGTTTGGATAGTTTGTATGGTCCATTTCTATAAATTTTTGTTTTGCAATGGGTGCTATTTACCTGAAATAAATGAATTTATTTATTTAATACAGATAATGTAATGTGATATGCAATTACCCCTCTGTATACAGTGTTCACAAATACGAGCCTCGTACATTTTGTCAGTTTAAGACGCTGACAACAGCTAAACGGCCGTCACTGTCAGACTGCATACAAAAGAAAGAGAAGCGCTATGACACAAAACTTGTAATTTATTGCAAAATATGAAGCAACTAGCTGCGTCCCACGGTTTCACCCGCGTAAGTCTCGATCCCGTTAATCCAGGGTGTCAGCTACCTCCATACAACATTTTATCAAAATTGGTCCAGCCGTTTGAGCGTGAAGAAGTACAAACACACACACTCACAAACTTTCGCCTTTATAATATTAGTGTGAGTAATCTAAAATAAAAAAACAACCATGTTCTGCTTAGGTATTACAAATAAGACGTTCTTGTTAATAATTAAATACCAACCGTACGTTTATATTTAATACAGATATTTTAGTCATATAAAGAGGTCTTATGTTGTTATGGCACATAGATTGCGATCTGGTCATATTCCATCCAGGAAATTTGGACACCTAATGAAAAAAGTCGAATCTCCTAATTGCCAAGTATGTAATAAAGTCGAAGATGTCCAACATTTGCTGGTGGAATGTGAAAAGAACAGGAGAGAGAGGAAGATAGTGATGCGGGAGTTAAAAGTTAATATGTTTGATGTTGGGGCTTTCATTAGAATATTATCTACACCAAATTCGGAAGAAGCGAAACTAATTTATGAAATGGTTGCTGCATCACTATCTCCCTCACTTACGCAATAATATATTTGTATGAATAATATTATAATTACTTGTCTAATAATTAGATTAGGGTATGATGAGGCTGACATACCTTTGTAAGGTAAAAGCCTCTAAATAAATAAAGATAAAAAAAAAAAAAATACAGATATTTTGGATTGAAACTCAAAGTAAAGGGTTGTTTATCTTTAATTTGTATCGAGATTTTTTTTTCTAAACGTATTTCAACCAAGTTCTGAGAGATATGTTCAAGAATAAATACACTTATATTTTTTCTGCTACCACAAACTATATTATAAATTTGTCCGAGCACCTATATTTCAAATGAGCGTGAATTCCTGACTAGCTCGGTATACGCGGACGTGGCGCGGTGCTGTTTCGGCTTACCGCATGCATGTCCAGTGGCCGCTCAGTCTACATCACAGAACACTATTAGGTACTCCTAGCGGAGGTCTACATCCTATACAACATTAGTTTTTGTTTATACTAAACCTCGTAAGGGATCATTGTACTCATCATTATGAACAACTTTTACTATGGGACCAAAGTTGAAATCGCGAAAAAAATATCAGCTGTTCCCTACATATCGTCACATCCACGGCAAACTTACGAATCTGCAGTTTTAGTAAAATCGATATTTAGATGAAAAACTGTACGTAATGTGGTTCTACACACCGTGGCAAAACGCTTGTAAAATGCATTTTCAGCAGATTCGTAAGTTTGCCGTGGATGTGACGATATGTTCTATAAAATTACCTTTTCGTTTGTTTTTATTTGTTTTGTTACACTTAATACTTGTCTAGTTAAGCTCATATTATTTTCTTATACTCGTACTGTCCTGATTGTCAAAGTAAGTTTAGGTGTGTGTCTTGCGGCGCACCTCTGTCAACTACACGTAAACCAGTTTTATTGCACCACATATATTTATCTACAAAATATATTTATTACAAAACTAATATTTAATTTTACAAGCTTATTATTTACAAAACTTTTATTTACATATCACAGCTTAAAACCTATTTTTCATTTTAATTTAATTATATTAATTATTTACATTTTTACAATTGAACTAAAACTAATAATATTTTATGAAATTAGAATGGAAACTACTGAATGCGCACTGATAGTATTGTTAAATAACGGAATTATTTTATATTATTATAATGATGACTAAAGGAGAAACGTTCCTTAAAATTGGTTTTCTTAATGCTGGTTCATTGGGTACAGGTCATGATAACTTGGTAGGTGCACTCGACAGGCATTGTTTTGACATTATGGCTATTAACGAGACTTGGTTGCGTCCGGGCGAAGAGGGGCGCGCTCCGGTAGTGCCGGGCTACCGTCTGCGTCACACGCCGCGGCCAGCGAGTGTGCGCTCGGGTCGTGGTGGGGGCGTCGGCTTTTATCTGCGGCGAGGTTTGAGCGCGCGTACTTGGACTGGTGCGATCGATCCAAGGTTCGAATCGGTTGAACAAATGTGGTTAACGATCTCATTGAGCGGCAAAAAGATTGCTATAGGTACAGCCTATCGACCGCCATGGCATGACCTTGTCCTTTTCCTAGATGCCATAACGGATTCTATTAGTTCATTGGGAAATTGTGACCACTACATAGTACTTGGCGACTTCAATGTTAATTTGTTAGACACGAACGGGATAAAAACTAAAAATATTCATGAGTTTTTGAATTGCCTTAGTCTTTCACAGTTGGTCACAACTCCTACTCACTTTACAGCATCCAGTGAAACTCTCATAGATCTCCTATGTACTGACCTGAGAGCAAGAAATACAGTTGTAGAACCTTTGGGTTCAATCAATGGCCATTCTATGATAGTTGGTGAATTTCACATTAAGCGTGACAAGTTTAAGCCATACTTGGTAAAATTTCGGCCGCTTAAAAATGTGTGCACGGAAAGCTTTAATTTACATTTATCGTTTTTAAATCTTGAAGTTATTTCGTCGCTTGACAACGTTAATGATATGGTGCATGTTTTTAATACCCATGTCATTTCCTTGTTTGATGTTCACGCACCGATCAAGACTTGTACTGTAAAGGAAAAGTCGTATCCGTGGATTACAGATACAATCAAAGCTATGATGCGTTTACGTGACGACGCACTTAGTAGTTATAGGAAAACGAAAGCCGACTCAAAAAATATATATTACAAAGAGCTAAAACACTTAGTAATTAGTTCGTTGTACAGTGAAAAAGTAGCATATTTTAAGCACAACATAAACAATAGAATAAAGGATCCTAAACTATTATGGAAAAACCTAAAATCCACTTTATCGCCCTATAAGCCCAAACAAGACCTACCGTCGCACTTTAGAGACCCTGACTTAATTAATAACAACTTTTTAGTTGTCCCCGGTAACCCCGTGGCAAGCACATCACTTATGAACTATTATGAAAATCATAGACATGGTGAAGAAATTTTCGCAATCACTCCAGTGGATGAGAACGACATCTCTCGTGTTATCTCCAACTTTAAAAGTAACGCTGAAGGTTACGACAACATTACTCTGGATATGATTAACATGACTCTGCCACACACGTTGAATGTTGTAACGGCCATAATAAACCGCTCCCTATTGACGTCTACGTTCCCCGACCTATGGAAAATTGCCTCCGTTCGGCCCTTGCCAAAAAACTCAAATCCGTCTACTTTAAAAGACCTACGCCCTATAAGTATATTACCTTGTTTATCCAAAGTATTAGAAAAAGTCGTTAGCCGCCAATTAACGCTGTTTTTGGAAAAAAATAACGTTCTACCTGATTTACAATCTGGTTTTAGAAAACAGCGCAGTACATCTACTGCTTTACTGGATGTTACTGATAATATATTATCTGCCCAAGATAAGGGTATGTGCTCATTACTGGTTTTACTCGACTTTTCCCGGGCATTTGATGCAATAAATATCCCGCTATTATTAGCGAAGTTAAATTACTATGGTTTCGACCCTAGCGCTACGCAATGGTTCCGCAGCTATCTAAGTAATAGGGAGCAACTTGTTGACTTGCGTTTGGGTGACGGCACTACCCTTAGATCAAGACCTATTTCTGTAGATAGAGGAGTCCCGCAGGGCTCCATATTGGGCCCCATTCTCTTTATTTTGTATTGTGCGGATATTATAAAATGTCTCCACAGATGCAAGTACCATATTTATACCGACGATGTCCAACTTTATATATCATTTAGACCAGACGAGTACGATAATGCCATTAAGGACCTTAACGATGATCTTCAAAGAATCGCCGCCTGGTCTGAGGAGAACTGCTTGTCGTTAAATCCAACAAAAACGAAATATATGGTATTTGGCACAAGACAGCAGTTGGCTCGGTTACCAGTGACATTTGACTTGAGACTTATGGGTGAACCAATTGAGCGAGTGAATGAAGCGCGAAATCTAGGTATTATTATGGATAAAGACCTTCGTTTTGAGAAACACGTAGCAGACTCGGTTAGAAACTGTTTCTATCGCCTTAAGGTTTTATACAATGTGAGGCCTTTTTTATCCGAAAGACTGCGGGAACAGCTAGTGGAAACTCTGGTTCTGTCTAGGTTGAACTATGCTGACACGGTTTACGGCCCGCGCCTATTAGCTCGTACCGACCGCCTCATCCAAAGGGTACAAAACGCCTGTGCTCGTTTTTGTTACAATATCCCTCGCAGAAGCCATGTAACACCTTTTCTAAACAAGCACTTTACACTAAAAATGAAGTCCAGACGCAAACTACACTTGGCTTGCCTTCTGTTCGGTGTGGTTAAATATCAGAAACCTGACTACCTATTCAACAAGCTAAGCTGGGTTACGAGTAGACGAGAATGCGGGAGAAGGCAATGCTCACAACAACTCTCGACACAGTCTCAGGGTTCAGCCGCTTTTAGGGGTAGCTTTCGTTATGCGGCTTCCAAAGTATGGAATAACCTCCCACCACCGATTAGAGTAATTAACAGCATAGACACTTTTAGACGACGCTTACGGCAGTACCTTATAGAAGCGCAACGGGAGCTGGACATGGTGGCACTAAATGTCTCAATTATATGATGTATGTGGGTACCTACCAACTTAGGTATGTGTTAGTGTTTCTGTGTCTGTCGGTGAAAGTTGCACGAAAATGCAAATAGCCGCTGTTGTATATATTACATGTTATGTTAGATTTCATTAGATATTAACAAGGTCCTGATGTGTCCTTCTCATTTATTTATTAGTGTCTTTTTTGTTTTGTTTTTTTACAGTTTTCACTATAATCACACTATATTATTTTATATCTGACACAAATTTATTTTATTTATTTATTTATGTATGCAGTATAAAACTGATTCACATCCGTCACCTCATACTTCAGGTCCAGTTGAAAACCAGCGTCAGGCACTAGTTGTCTGGCATTTATGCTGAACTGGGCCTTTTTGGCGCAGCCGTGAGGCACACTTACCCGCAAATTTCTTACATCGCACTTTACACTATTTACTTGTTTTTTATTTTTTATTTTTACATGCTGTACTTATGTTATATTGTGTGCCTTAGTCTGTGCTGAATAAATGTATTTTCTTTCTTTTCTTTCTTTTCTTACATTTTGACGAGTTCAGCGAACTTAAATGTATGGAACGGCTGATTTTTTTTTCGCGATTTCAATGTTGGTCCCATAGTAAAAGTTGTTCATAATGATGAGTACAATGACCCCTTAAGAGGTTTAGTATACTTAAACAAAAACTAATGTTGTATATAAGTGTATAATCTATGGTCTACATACTGCCGAGCACGACGCGCGCCCTGTACATAATGACTGAAGGCGACATTATTTCGCGACGGCACGGCAGTGGCACAAGCGGCTCTGGATAATTGTTACTGACATAATTATGCGTAGGTGCAGACGACGCGGTATGTTTTCGGCATCCGAGCATGCTGATGTCGCACCGCTTCTGCGCCGACAAATCAGAAAAGGCCCTAAATCCGCTATTGTTCCGACGGCTATTTGATGGGGGCAAAGCAAATCAGGTAATCGTTATGTGTCATATTCGACTCTACAACCTGTCGAATGGTTGTGAATAGCTATGCTGCACAGTTGTGGGCCATAAGAGCATCCATAGCCCATAGCTAATGATTAGGTACTATCAAGTACCTACTAGGCATAATTATACTTGTGTGAGTCTTAGACATAAGTAAATATAATTTATAGGTATAACTGAACCTCAGGAAGCCTTTTTAACTCACTGGCCGTTCCTATGCTGTTGTGAACTGTACCTACCTAAGTGGTACTACCCGACCAAATTTATTAGACATCTGCAAATATTTGGGTCCATAACTGAACCTGAAATAGGTATTTGTGGATACGACGGAAAACGATTGTGTTTACGATACTAAAGAACGCGAGACCTGAGACGATGGGCAAGCAGTGGTCTAATTGTTTTGTACAAAATCTAGTCGCAATCTCATCTCAGTGACAATCAATGTGAAGAACTTGTCGATGATGTAGGAAAATTGGAGGATTTTTTGACAGACGGAGAAGAGGGCGTAGTTTTTTTTTTTTACAGCCGTATCAATGATACGGGACCCCCAAGTCACAGAGGCCCCGAGGTGTGAAATCCGCTACTGTTCCGACGGCTATTTGATGCCGGGGGCAAAGCAAATCAGGTAATCGAAATGTGTCATATTCGACTCTACAACCTGTCGAATGATTGTGAATAGCTATGCTGCACAGTTGTGGACCATAAGAGCATCCATAGCCCATAGCTAATGATTATAGGTACTACCTACCAAGTACCTTCCAGGCTTATAGGCATTTGAGTCTTAGGCATAGGTATAACTGAACTTCAGTCAAACTTATAATACTTATCGTTATTAAAGAAGCCTTTTTAGCTCACTGGCCTTCCTATGCTGTTGTGAACTGTACCTACTTAAGTGTTACTACCCGACCTATTAGACAACCGCAAATATTTGGGTCCATACCTGAACCCAAAATATTTGTGGATACGACGGAAAACGATTCTGTTTACGATACTACAGAACGCGAGACCTGGGGGCCTAAAATGGACGCTTTGGCAGAATCATAATAATAATATGATAATATTATGAATCCTATTAAAATTCGTAAAATGGTCAGAAACGGACAATATTCATGATATGTGTACAGACGCCAGCATATCAAATTCAAATTCTTTATTGCGAACTAAGTGTACAGGATTTTGTAGATGTTAACAATAGTTAGGTTCTTAAACTTAGTTGCCTGTTAAGGCATTGCAATTTAAATGGTTATAAAATTAGGGAAAAAAAAAATTACATAAGTACTCAATATTACAGTTATTCAGACTTAAATTATATTAATTATCATTATTCAAATATATTAATTATCATTATATTAATTATCATTATTTATATATTTTATATGATAACATTACATTTTACTATTCATAAAATTAATATCACATCATTCTATGTATCACAATCATTTCAATATTAAATAATTATTTATCTTCAATGAATTCTTTTACAGAGTAGTATGCCTTTTTCATCAGGAAGTCTTTTAGCTTCCTTTTAAAAATACCAATTGAATGCTGATTCTTGACTTCAATGGGTAACTTATTATATATTTTTGTGCCCATACAAAAAATACTATTGCTGTAGACGGCAGTGTGGGATGTTTTATTGCGTAGTGTATTTTTAAGTCTACTGCTTATTAATGTGTCATAGCTACTGATGTTTGATTTAACTAAAATTGAGGCCGCATAGATATAAAGAGCAGGGAGAGTTAATATCTTCAGGTTTATAAAATGAGGTTTACATGAAGCTACTACAATCTGTCAAATTTCTTTAAAAGATTTCAACTTTGTCATTACAGCCTAAGGTTCAAGGTTGATTGGGAAAATTTGACAGTTTCGGGTAGCTTGACCTGCTGGCGTCTGTACAATTCATACATCCCGCAATTCATCTGTTTGACAGCTGCTATTTGACATTAGACTTCATTAAAGCAATTCATAATTTGTGGATTGTGGACGATTTTACGAATCTCCATACAAAAATGTGTAATTGACAGCACGGTTGGCGCAGTGGTTAAGCAATTGACTGCTGCGCTGCGTGTGGCGGGTTCAATTCCCGCACGGAACGTATATTTGTATGACCTAAAAGTAGTTGTTCCGGGTCTGGCTGTTTGTGTATGTTAGTTTAAATGTTTGTAAATGCACCCACAATACAGGAGAAATTCCTAGTGTGGGGCAACGTTTTTTAATTTGTTTCTGGCTTACTAAGGCTTCAAGCTACAGGTATGGTCTAACTCTCAAGCTCTTACATTAATTTAGTAAGCTCAAACAGAAAATCTAACCTACGAGGCAGGATCCTCCAATTTTCGACCTCGCTTCGCTCGCTCGTACCTACATCCTCTTAGTTTTAGATGACAATGACAGCTTAACCTATCCGAGTCAGATTTCTCCAAATTTCTAGCTGGCTTCGCTCGCTCTTGCGTTGTTGTCTTAGTAAAATTCCAATGAAATCTTCACCAAACCCGGTTCAGAATAGCTCGCCTTGCTCGCTCTTAATAAGGTTATTACAATGAAAGCTTATGGTCTCGACTCAGGATGCTATAAATTATTTATTTTGTAAAAAATAATACCCTCCTTTTGAACTTCGCTACAATCAGATAAAAATTAGGGCCCCCCAACATATTTTGATTAGCATAGCTATTCACAAACATCCGATACGCTTCAGTGCCGAATCGAACACTAATCAATGTTATCAAAAGAGTCCTATAAAGGCAAATCCAAAACCCCATAAAAGTTGTCAGTTTAACTCAAATAGACTGCCGCCATTCTTGCGACAGCTATTTGCTGCCGGACAAGGCAAATTAGTAATTGAAATATGTCATTTTCGATTCGACAACCTGTCGAAAGGTTGTGAATAGCTATGCAGGGCCCCTCTATGATGCCAACGCTCTTAAAATACGGGAATTGTCTCTCTAGTTATATCTCACCTATAAAATTAGTGCATATCTTTGAGTCGCAGAGCCGAGTCGTCGGTAGATACTCGCGTGTCTTCCGTGGGTGCAGTGCTGGTCGTGTTCCACTTGCCGGTGCGCTGGTCGCGCTCCGCCTTCGTCATACCGAACATACTGCGGAATCTGCACGAAGAAACAAATCATTATGTTAGTGTCGTCTACCAAAGATATAAACATGTCTAGATAGACAGTCAATGCTGCGAATTCGTCGAAAAAATTTGCGTCCAACTGTTGGCCGCAAAATGCACGCACACTAGAACAACACAATGACGTGGCGCGAGTGTAAGACGTAGCTGTCAGCACACCAACCTATCAAAGTTGGCCTGTTTGTTTTAGTTCTTTTGCAGCGCGACACTCGATCTAGACATAGGTAGGTATAAAGGCTCCCACACATAACTGCGAATACGCAACGCATCGCAAATTGCCAGGCAATTTCGTTTCTTGCACGCAGGAACTACGAAGGAACGAGCCGCAGATATTTGCGATGCGTTGCGAATTCGCAGTTATGTGTTGGAGCCCTTAATCAAAGTTGTCTACATCATTTAGGTATCATAATTTTGAGAGCACAGCAAAGATTTTCGCAATCAATTAAGCCACATTTAGAGGATGTATACGTTTCATGCCTGGGACTTGAATCAAAGTCAAAGTCAAATTGTTTATTACGTCAATATCGCTTTAGAGAGGGTGGAACTTTTATCTTTAACTAATATCACACCGTGTAAATGAGGCTTTAAACAATGCTGTGGACAATGGCAAAACCCAACTTGTTACACGCTGTTAGGGTCTGAGGATTATGTATCCTCCAATCCTAACGGCTTATTTATCTTTTATTGAATAAGATTTAATATATTATATTTTAAAAACCTAAACTATGATTAGGTACATTTTATCAAAATCGTGTGGTACAGAACATTATCATATTGCGTGATATTTAGTAATTTGTTGTAAGTACTAAAACACAATAGGTACGTACTCGTTCTTATTTTAGAACTAGAACGGCATAGTGTCTGTGAGTCAGTAACGGTTGCACATAAAAAGCATAAGCTGGGTTGAACACGCTCGGAACCCGTTCTCTGATTTTAGTTTTAGGCTAGTTCACTATCAAGCTGCACTCTAATTGCATAAGGTGACGATAACCGACTTTTAATGATTTTATACTAAATATCACGTCTAAACGAGTAGTGTTAATGATTTGTAAAAAAATAATATGTTAAATTAGAGCATTTTCTCAATAATTTAATAAGTGAATATTTTAGATTATGTTTATATTACATAGTGAAATTAATTTGTAAAGTTATGTCCAACGCGGATAAAAAACTGAGAATGGCACAAAATCTACCAAGCGTATTTTTCTGAAACCTTCACAAAATTAAATATAATTTAATTATTGAGCTTTTATTATACGCGTTTTATTAAAATACCTTTTGTTCTGTGTATAATAAATTAATAATGCGTCAAATTGGGGACAGCGCTCCTTGATGGGCGAGTCCTATTACTGGCTGAACGTACGACGCGTTGCGTGAGCTCAGTACAGAACACGCAAGCTAACCACTCCAGGTCACTTGCATATATCTGCGTTTTAACACTTCCCTAAAGACACTAGCTTTCATTTTTGAGATTATCGTTCGGAGTGCAAATTAGGGTGCTGGCCAGGAACTTTTTCATATATTTTTTTATATAATTAACCATAGCCTAGTACTGACGGCCATTAATTGCGGTGTTCCATTTTTAAATTCTTAGAAGCAACAGTTCTTGGTATTCAAAAAGCGATATTATCTTCGTCAAACATGCCAACATCATCATGGTAAGTGTCGGTCGTTGATAGATTGGCTTTCACGGAACATCGTACCCATGCACGTAGTCGTAATGTGTACTCAACACTGAATACACGAGCGGTATTAGTTCCTGTCAACATTTGCCGACATTGACTGAATACGGTTATTCATTGTACTCGTAACAGTATCGGCTCTTGTGGTTGTGGTATCTTACGTGGCTTACATCACGTGAGTTGGCTTTATGTAGGTATAGGCCGACAGGAATTCAAAGTACCTATAGAAGTTACCATCTACACTTAGGCCCGTAATACAGAAGGTTACTCAATACTCAAGCATTACTTAAAACTAGTTTCAAGCCATTTGATTGGTTGAGTGACGTTCTGTAATACGGGACTTAGACAAGCCAATTACAACAGAGTGTGTAGAGTTCTGAGTGTTCGGATTTCTATGCATTTTGATGCTATTTTTGGGTTTTTTTGTTTCATGAACAACTCCGGTATGAAATGTCGGTTTGATCAGTTGGGTGCTTTAGGCGCTCTAAACCTCCTCTATCAGAACTCTGGAGAGCTGCTATCAGATCTCATCCGAATCGTTACCTGACGGAGAACCGAGGCTTCGAAATGACCTCGTTTATATGAAAATGTTGCTCTGGGTACTTAGGTAGTTTTGATGGTAAGTGTATTTACATGAGGTCCGTTATTTTGTGTTGCAGGAAAACTTTGCAGTGGAATGTCAGCACAGCTCGGATAAAAATACTGCCAAAATACGGTAACTCTGTGCAATTTTATGAGCACAATTTCGGTTATAAATTAATTTGATTAGGAATAAAATGTCTGTAAGTATATTATATTAATATTAACTAGCAAAAATATTTATTTAGGTTTTTATCTTACGCCTCGATGCCACTATGGTACCTGGTACCCGCTACTGCCCGCTGGTAGCCGACCGAGTTTTGGTCGAGCCATCGAGCAATGGGAAAAATGCATTGGCTTCAATGCTACTGTTTTGCCTACAAATAATACTGGAGTTATGTCACTGGTACAGTCACCAGCACCAAACTGTCAAATTTCTTCAAATGATTTTAAAACTTAAAAGGTTGTTGGTTAAGTTCAAAATCGAATGAGAAAATTTGACGTTTGTGGTGACTTGATTTGCTGGCGACTGTACATACAAGAAAATAGTTTAGGACTTCATAATTAGTTGCTAAGATAAGACTTTTTGGAATTTAACAGCACGTGGTCTGGTTAATCTGTTACTCATGTTTGCTGCATTTAGGTTCCTTGCCATTACGTCATTTTGCACATTGTCATTCCATCACTTACTTACTCCGTGGCATGGACGCTACGGGCATAAGTGCTCAGTTCCAAAACGTCCTATCTCAATATCAACTAAAAGGAACTATAGCTCTTTCCATCCAATCACGTACCTCTTCTGCACCAAGTTGCGTACTTTCTTCTTCCATACAAATATGAGGAAGACGAAGACGCCGAGGCCGATGTTGGAGATGTCGATGATGATCCAGTACCAGTTCGAGCCCCCGACTGCGAAGCTCAGCAGTTCCACCGTCCAGTTCACACCCATCACCATGAACAGCTTTAGGTAGAGGCCGTACCTGGAAGATGGAATGGTTTTTCGTTACTTCAATTGGCATTATTGACAGAAAAACTGTGACATCCAATATTTTTGGAATATTTAGATTTGTTTTGTTTAAATTTATTTATAATAAAATTAATAAAGTTCGCTTCATGGTGCTACTCGTACAATAATAGGTTCAACTTCTTTATAATATTATTTTATATTATAAAACAAAGTCTGTCTGTCTGAAAACTAATGAACCGATTTTCAAACCGATTTTCAAACACCAATGGACGGAGTAATTCTTGAGAATGGTTTAGGTGTTTAATTGGAAGGCTTAGTTCGGCCGCCTATGCTGTTAACAAAATTAGACAGATAACTGATGTACCTAGATACTGCCAGAATTGTTTATTTTAGTTATTTTCATAGTCTTATGTCATATGGGATTCTTCTCTGGGGAGCCTGTCCGGACATTAATAATATCTTTGTTTTACAGAAAAGGGCTGTTCGAGCCATTTACAATCTAGGTCCAAGAGATTCACATCGTGAAATATTAAAAAAATAGATATTCTGACTGTAGCCTCTCAATATATACTTGAAAATCTATTATATGTACACAAAAATAAATCAAATTTTAAGAAAATGTCCGATATTCATAGTTTAAATAACACAATCTTGCTGTACATCGCACTCGCCTCCACAGAGTAGGCAACTCGTTCATGGGTCAATGTATACGCTTTTACAACAAACTTCCTACTGACATTCGGAACTTAGCCATTAAACGATTTAAAATCTGTATTAAAACCAAACTTTGTAAAAAAGGGTACTACAAAATTTCTTCGAATATTGTATACAATTTTACATGAATGTTTACTTTGAAAAGTATTATATTTACTGCTTTAATTTATTGTGAATGTGAGAACTATGTGGGTCATTTTTCTTTTTCTTTAAATATTTTCCTTTTTTTTTTCTTTTTCTCAGTTAAGTTTTAATGATGGTCTGGCATTTTGAGCGCTTTATGCGGCCTACCCAAATGTCCTTTCTTTGGTATTGTTCGTCGAGTCGTTGAGCTCCTTAAGAGCCAACTAGTCGCGGGCTCGAACTCACTGGCGGGCGCGGCCAAAAAGGACGCTGTCTCACCTAGCATCGTGTCCGACAGAGATAGCACCAGTGATGAGCAGTTAGAAGCTAGTCTACACGCATAACGTCTAGTCGCACGCACACAAACACAGTGCACGACGATTCATACTAAACCACGCGCGTAAAAATATACGAAAACTCCTTTGGAAGGTGGGGTTTTATGAAAAAACTACTGCATAAATCAATTACGAATAAAGTTTATTATAATCTTCGACAATTGAGCTTTGTCAGAACGAGCTTTGTTTTTGGGATTTTATACTTCTTTTATTACTTATTTACGTCCAAAGTTGCGTTAAAATTAGCAGGAAAAACGAATATTTGTTGGCTCATAACTTTTTAATGCCTTTGTTTTTTACTATTCTGCTGCTGTACAGACAAAATTAATAATAAGACAAAACGATATCATGTTTTACTTTAGATGTACAATGTGTAAAAGTAAAGTAAAACTCCCCCGAAAATTGTATGGAAAAAGTATCGACTAGTTGCGCCTTAAGTTTTGAGTTGAGCTGCACGATTACTGACAAATGCTTACACTGATTGGACAGGTCCGCTCAAATTTGTGTGGTTCTTTCCTCAAAAGACCATTTCAGACACGGATCTACATGGTCCTAACATGATCTGACCAAGATTATGTCTGGACTTTAAAAGAGACTTTGACCCCTGAGTTTGTTTCGCCATTTCTTCTCAGGGGTAGTCAGATAGGAAATGTCGGCTACATCTAGATTTTTTTTTATTTATTTGACGTGTAAAAGTGATTTTAATATCCTATTTACAGAATAAACGATTTCATTTCATTTCATTCATGAAGGTTTAGTGTAAATTGGCTGAAATATGACGATTGTTGTTGAAGATGTCGGAAAAAATCATGCCGACTGGGAACTTTACTGACGTGCGCCGCGTAAACCGTACGAGATACATAAAACGTATGTACTTCAGGATTGTACACAAGGCTACACATCAAGCTATACATTTCCAGTATATGCTGACCTCTCATTGCACGGAAATCCTACACAATGCGAGATCAGCTTATATTTGAATTTTATAGCTTCATGAAAGTAGTAAGTAATAAGGTAGCCGTGTAATGAGAGGTACATCTTAAAGAGTTCAATAAAAAAGTGCGCGATAGCATATTCTATCTATCTTGTAAGGATGACCCACAGTAACCATTTTTATCTTTCAGAATTTGTTAAAAATGTCAATGTTATTTCCGAAGCTATTTTAACCGGTATTATATTTCCAATTACTGTTAATTATTACTAACACTGGTTTGTAAGCTTGCAGTTGTACTAACAAATATGGATGTAAAGAATCTGAAACAAATGATGATTTATTTATTTATTTATGTTAATCCTTATCCAATAAATTAAGTTATTTAAATAGGGCATTTAATTTAGATTAAAATATTACATCATATTATCATTTAAATTAATAGTTTAAAAGATATCACAGATTCAAAATTACAAGTAACAAAATAATTATGGTTGACAGCGAGCAACAAAATGAGGTCGTTTTTTCGGAATTCGTCGAAAAAAAAGGAAAAATATGTATTTCACTATAAAAACAAAGTACAGCTTACTTGAAACATAATAAGTTATATTTCCACCAAATATAGTAAAAAAATTGCGCGAGAAAAAAATTGAAAACGGAAAAAAAAAAATTCCTGTGCTGTTATTATTTTTTCCTCAAAACTGCATCAATACTTTTCTATAAAGGCTCGTGCAGATTGGCGCGATAACGCGGGCGCGACAGGCCGCGTCGTCGTGTAAAAAAATTGGCGACTCGGGCCAGTTTTTTTATATTAATTAAATTCGGGCCAAAGTCAATTCTAAAGTGCTTGTAATTGGTTTATTTGAAATAAATGCTTTGAATTTGAGTTTGAGATAACATTTAGTTAGATAATTAAGTATTTGGGCCGCCCGAATACTTTTATATCTACCTACCTAAATGATAAATGTCGATCAGTCAGAAAGATGAAGCTAGTTGCCCATTCCAAAGCACTACGCTTTGGAATGGGACACTGGCGCCTGACCACTTTTCAACCTCATGCTCCTAGTAATAAGGTCGAAAAGTGGTAAGGCGCCAGTGTCCGCGATAGTGCATAAAAATCGTAAACGTTAATTTTAGAAAAGTACCTTTCAAAGGCGGTAGGGGTGTATTTTTTTTAGAGGAAAGAATGAAATCCCCGCGGACGAAGTAGCGGGCTAAATGCTAGTGATAATATAATAGAATAGGATTCTTAGAGGTATATTTTACGCCCATATTTTACGCCCTCAGGGGCTGATTTCCCTCATGGCGGCATGGAGAGTGCGATTGTCGCAACCCAGCGCTGGGCACGCTACAGTTGTGGCGATAAGTCCCCTTTTTGAGGAGTGGCTAGAGAGGAGCCACGGCGTCCTCATCTCCGCTTGACGCAGGTCCTCACCGGACATGGTTGTTCGGGAGGTTTCTGTTCAGGATAAGGCGGGAGGAAACGCCCGGGTGTCACCACTGTGCGGATCGCCCGGAGGACACGGTGGAGCATACGGTGGAGGTCTGCCCGGCTTGGGCGGAGCACTACCGTGTCCTCACGGAAGCGATCGGCGGCAGTGATCTCTCGCGTCCCGCCCTGGTTCGGGCCATGGTGCGGAGCGAGATTGCATGGGAGGCCGTCACCTCCTTCTGCGAAGCAGTAATGCTCGCGAAGGAGGAGGCGGAACGCGTGAGGGTAAGGCAGGGTTCGCGCCCTCACGCCCTTAGCCGCCGCAGGAGACGCCCCGGGCGTCGGGAGTCACAAGCTGATATCCGGCCACCGTAGGCGCGGGCCTGCGGACGGTGAGCGATGGGTAGCTCGCCGTCCGATAAGGACCAGGCCCGGGTCGACGGCGCGTTGTGTTTCACGCGCGCCTCAAAGAGATGTCAGCACCAACTGACGGGTTTGTTAGGGTCAATGCCTGCCGGGGTCGCGAGTTTGTCCGAAAGGGATATCGTGGCCCCGGCACACAGGCAACGGAAGCAACACGGGTGGGTTTTAGTCAGTAAAAGTCTGACACGCCCTCCCGCTCAGCCCAGAGCGGGAGAAGTTATTTGATAATTTCCCACCCAAAAACAAAAAAAAAAAGAGGTACCTAAGTAAATATTATGAAAAGAGAACGGAGATGAGTATCTATAAAGGGGAAAGAACTGAAAAGTTCGAGCGAAACGTACGAAACGAATGCTAGCAGTGAGAAAACTCACCAAGTGTTTATATACAACACAAGGAAAACCTACCGACTGCCAAGTCGGTTATTATTATTTTCTCATAAAACAGTTGGCTTTTGAGAGGAAAACCAACTGTCATAAATAAATAGTGTTTATTTAAGTATTTGCCAAGCTTCGCCATGAAATTAATGTTTCCGCTAAACGAAACCCATCCAAAAAAACATATTTTAGAATTACTCAACTTTACAAAATAAAGACTGGCCGTAGATCGAAAAACGTGCAAATATTGTAAAATCTCTTCATACTCGGTACATTTTGGTATTAACGTGTGCGCTGTATGAGTTAACAATCAGTTTCCTTTATGAAATACTGACTGTTTTCGAGAAGATAACCAGCTGCTATTTCATACAAATAAACAATGATTCGGTGTTAAAATAAGGAGTTTCTTACACAATTTGTGCAGTATTTTATTATTGTATCTGGCCGTAAATAACTATGCGTTTGCACCAGAAAACACTCAATATGTAGATGTTTCGAAACTTAACACATGAAACAAATCTCACAACTTTGTTTTTGTTGAATTTGCGTTCGTACTGTTACATTAGTAAGTTTTAAGACAGATCTCAATATGTGTTGTTAACTCAAACTCAAAGCATTTATTTCAATTAAACCAATTGCAGGCACTTTTGAACTGTCAATGAGTCGGTCAGTTAGTCAGAAAGTTGAAGCTTGCCCATCCCAAACGTAGATCTCTATGGAGAAGAACAGGCAAGAAACTCCAAGGACACTCTTTTAAATCAAGATATTAAAAAATCCTGAGTACATTATTCTTGACGCTTCTATATTATGAGAGAACAATGTAAAAAAATAAATTATTTAAAAGCAATTCAAAATATAGGTAAGATTAAAAGATTACAAATAAGCCCTGGCAGTTAATAGATGCGACCAGTCACATCTGACGGCGCCAGTTCACGAACATGATGTGTGGATCAGCACCATCCAGCTCAACCGTTTTATTTGGAACCAACGCACGCGACACCATCAGCGAGGCATTTAACTGACCATGGCATACTCTGAACTGCCAAGCTTTTTTATGTCAACAATTCAACATACATCATAACATAATAAACGGCTCCAACTCTAACTGCGTTGCGTTCGCACTGTCTAGAATTCTAGATTCATATTTAATAGACACCTTTTGTATACAGGGTCAAATTAAATTAGCCAGCGAAACTTCACAGACGTGATGGGCATCAGCTTGTGTTTAGTGCAATGATTTCGAGTTTTCCAAAAATACGATAAACATCGAAACATGTACCTAATGGACAACATGTTGCAAGATTCATACAGAAACATTTGTTATGAAATTGGTTTGTAAAACATGTCAAGAGAATGATATGAATTGTCATACAAGTTTCGGATCAACAAGTTATGTGACAATGCACACGGGGACAATACATTGACGGAAAACGAAGTTTTCAACATGTTTTTTTTATGAATGTTTTGCCTGTGCAAACGCACAGTAAGGCACATCGAGTTTTTAGACCAAGTTCGGCTTTGAAGAGCATCCTTTATATCACTCTTAATGATGTGGCAGTCTCTTCTTTAGCCAGGTGTGCCATATTTACGCCCGGGTACCTACCGTAAATAAGAACCATTTCCGAAAAATTCATTTAAAAAAATCTGAATGAACGAAATGAAACAAAACGGCTATAAATATCTGTCGGTAAATGAAAATTTATGACTGATCCAAACATCTGCCAGTGTTACAACTTGTGTTTTATTATTTTCCAAGTTTCTATTGTTTTTTTCAAATGACTGCTAACTCCACGAAGTTTATTAAAGTACTTATTATTTTTATTTTTTTTTAATTATTTTACTGGACGCTTTTAACGTGCACGTCTTTTTACATCCTTCTAACATTAACAAAATTGTAAATTCATCATTGATGTAACTAATATTTTGTAACCATATAATTTATTAAAAGAGTGTCCGTGGAGTTTCTTGCCCGTTCTACTACGCTTTGGAAAAGGCAACTAAAGGAAATAGTTTGATTGAAATAAAGAAAAAGTCCGAGTTTGAGTTATATTTAGGTACTTCGTGGCAAAATCCGACAATGCAAAAATAATAGGTAGGTTAGGATACATCGTTAGACCGTACTTGAATACTGCACATTAGCTATCTCTTAGCGTTTCTTTCTATGCGACAATGAAACCCACCCTTTTCTTGGATAGGAGGGTAATAGTGCTACAGATCGATAGCGACCTAATGAACGTAAGTAATCTATTTTGTATCGCCTGTTAACGGCAATGTTGTAACGTCTGGTAAAAACAATAGCAAGAAAGTGTAAGAGTGAACTTTTTTCATTAGGTACGAAATGCTTAGCACATTATTGCTAACTAGCTTATGCCCGCGACTTCGTTCGCGAGAAATTTCTTGTTTTAACATAAAATATATTTAATACAATACTGTAGCTTACCACTAGTGAAATAATTTTCGGAATCGGATTAGAAGTTACCCGACATAATAGTACCTACTTATAGATATCTAGGAGAAAAGGTTCGCAAAACATTCGTTTACTTAAAAATCCAGTGTTATAAAGCAAGGATTTAATTCATCATTCAGCCGAAAGACGTCCACTGCTGGACATAGGCCTCTCTCATAATGGAGGGGGGGGGGGGCGGTTGCCATAATCGCCACGCTTGGCAGGCCGGTTGGCGATCGCAGTATGGTGTTAAAATGCATAGAGAATGCTGCTGCCCATTCTCTAGTAAGTCTCTTAGTCGCCTTTTACGACGCCCACGGGAAGAAATGGGATGGTGCTATTCTTTACGTCTGGCACCACACGGAATTGGAGGATTTAATGAATTAATTATTTAATGAATTAATTATTTTACCATGCAACAGCTCTTTATTTTGAATTTTTGCCTCCAACGTTCTACGTTCAGCTGCAGTTACTTCAATAGTGATAAGTCAAATTTATAAGACGACAAACGTAGAGGTTTATCTGTAGTTAAATCTAAAGCTAAGGGTATACTTCGAATAAAACTTTTGTATAATAAAAGTTAAAAAGCAATCCCATCTGAAATATTGCCGAGTACCTACGACCGTTCACGAATTTACAGCAGTTTTATCTCCAGTATATTTCATGGCTATTGCTGCTTCTCTGCCTGTATTTATTTAAACGAGAAAACATTATTATATCGGACATTTTAAGTCCTTGTTTATAAGTAGGCTTAGATATTTATGTATATCTTTTGTAGATGTCACCGGCACACACTGTATAAAATATGTTTTTTTCAAATCAATAATACTACTCGTTCAGACGTGATCTTCAGTATAAAATCATTATAAGTCGGTTATCGTAATCTGAATCCCTTAAGCAAATCTGATATGTACAAAAGTATTTACTTAAGTATTATGATATGTGGGCGCAAAAAAGGTCCAGTTCTCGGCGTTTCGTTTTAGAGAAAATATATATATATATTTTTTTATATACGCAGTTTTGTAAAGTTGGGTGAAAAAATTGCATTTTGCTATTTTAATTGATTATTAATTAATGCTCAATTATCTACAAACAAGTTCATATAGTTTATCTCAAATCAAGCTTTTTCAGAGTTTCAACTACTACTGTCTGATTAAAAAAAAATGTGCCAGTTTTTTAATATGTTTTTAATCCTTATTATCAATTGACTATTCTAGATACCGAATCTATTCTTAACTCAATACTCCACTACTGGACCCTTTTTGCTTAGACTCCCCCCACATATGATTATGAAGACAAGTAAGAGAAAATATTATAGCTTTAAGAGTTACGTAATTTATAGAAACACAAATAATTATTCTAAACGGAGCTAGCTATACTAATAGCAAACAAAGTAGGTATTACCCCATTTGCATTCAATTTAGAAGTTAAAATGACATTAGCAACACATTCTGGGTTAAACTCAGCTCGCCACAATTTCCAAGCAATCAAACTTGCGTTGGATCCGCTTTTGTACCTTATAGAGATAACCTGCATTCTATAAACTAATTTCTCGTGAAGGTCAGAAGTAGAACAGGGTTCGCATGTTATCCAGGCATTTTGCATTTATTTAAAATATACCGGTCTTTTATTTATTCATTTAAATCTAATTTCTCGTGAAGGTCAGAAGTAGAACAGGGTTCCCATGTTATCCAGGCAATTTGCATTTAATTAAAATATACCGGTCTTTTATTTATTCATTTAAATCACAATTATAAATTTATAACACCTTTACAGACTCATCCAAGGTGATGTTATATGTCACAATGTCTACTTACACAGATTTATTGAAAATAAATGACCAGTAAGGAAAATTACGCACAATTAAATTAAATTTTATAAGATTTTATTTTTGCCATACTCTAACCTCTATCTCTAGCTATCGGAGATAGCTCTGAGACTGCTCTACACTGAAATAAATAAATCAATTAGGTAGTTACGGTATCCTTACCTATTGAAGGTTTATCTTGCAGAATGCCTGATAATGCCTATTACTTGTGATTCGAAAATGCAAGCCCGAAAAATGAAGTTACCTACTTTTAAAACAGTAAGAAATCTTCACACCTCGGACTTAAGGCGACGATAACCGACTTTTAATGATTTTATACTGAAGATCACGTCTAAACGAGTAGTGTTAATGATTTGAAAAAAAAATATGTTAAATTAGAGCATTTTCTCAATAATTTAATATGTTAATATTTTAGATTATGTTTATATTACATAGTGAAATTATTTTGTAAAGTCATGTCTAACGCGGATAAAAACCTGAGAATGGCGCAAAATCTACCAAGCGTATTTTTCTGAAACCTTCACCAATTTAAAGACAATTCAATTATTGATATTTTAGTATACGCGTTTTATTAAAATACCTTTTTTTTTGTGTATAATAAATTAATAATGCGTCAAATTCGGGACAGCGCTCCTTGATGGGCTAGTCCTATTACTGGCTGAACGTACGACGCGTTCCGTGAGCTCAGTACAGAACACGCAAGCTAACCACTCACGGTCACTGGCATATATCTGAGTCATAACGTCATAAACTCTAAAGTAAGTATAGCGAACGAAGCTGCAAGCAAAAGCAACTTAGCAATAAAGTACAACATTAATTAATTACCTCTGTTTGTCTTTCTTAAGCTTGTCACTGCGCGAGGACTCGGCGCCTTTCAAGATGGCCGTCTCTTGGCGGATGGAGCGGATGCGATGCGCGGTCACGGAGAAGAAGATCACGTTGCAGACCACCAGCACCAAAACCGGAGTGAAGAAGTAGACCAGGTCGGCTAGCCAGTCTGCGAAGATGGGAGAAGGTTTTGGTAAGGTGAAAAAACACTTAAGAGCTGTCATTCCGCGGTGGAATGACACTGACAGTTCACTTCACCTCACAGATTACTAATATGCAAGCTACTTCACCTCTGTTTTCACGGTGAGATTTTTACATACTTGACCGGATGGTGTCATTCGAGACATGTTAAAATGCAGGTCTGTATCTTCTTTTACTGGGGTGCTTCATAGACATACAAATAACTATAGGAAAGAGAATACAACGCAAAATTGCATCTCAGCAACAACCTGTTTTGCCATCTTCACTAAACACACAATCATTTAAATAAGCTGATGTAAATTATTTATTTCTCTTATTTCTTTAATTCTCTCTCTCTCTTTTGTACTAATTTACTTTCTTAAAATTATATAAATTGTAAATACTGGCATAATTTTTTTGTATGTGAATGCAGGTACATTACGTAAATCTAAGCTGCGGAAGAATGCAGGGTCCTAATGCAGCCATTTATTTGCTTAAGGGACAATTCTATCACTAGCTTAATGTGTATTTTGTATTTGTATCTTCGTCTTTGACAAGCTTTTTACGAGTTTGGAACTATGAACATTCGCTGTTCGGTAAATTGATTGATGATCACGATCAGACAAAATCCTTCAGGTTTTCCGGTAAAGATAACTTTTAACAAACTAGAACGAATGTCGTTTAGACGATTTTCGCTTTAACTTCCAAACTTTTGAAATATAGCTTTAGATACATGATTGATACCCTAAAAACCGCTCTTATTAATGACAAACATTCCCCAGTTTTAAACAGTGAATGAACTATATAACTGAAAAGATTTCTTTAGAAATAAGCAGAACTTTTGTAGGCAGGTAGGCTTATTCCGATCGAATCCCACAATCCGATCCCACTTTGCGTGATTCGTTAGGGATGTAGGCTAACTTTTCTTTCATATTTTGTATCAACCTGTAGTAAAGAACAAAATATTAATTCATATTCTAAATTCGTATTCGGTGGCAGCCCTACACTTCAGTGCAACCACAATACAACAGAAGCCACACTCGTACATAAAGCATAAGTTTATGTTAGGGCTGTGTATAGCAGCCTACCTGTCCCACCGCCCGGCGATTCTTCGATAACGAGACGCGATTAGAGCTATAGCAACTAAAAACGAGTTGGCTAGCAACGAGCAGCGAATGTGCAACGGTGACAAGCGATTACTCGCTGCTATGCGTATGTACAGACGCCAGCAGGTCAAGCTAACCGAAACTGTCAAATTTTCCCAATCAACCTTGAACCTTATGCTGTAGGATCGAAGGCTGTAGGGATAAAGTTGAAAATCTAATAAATAAATTTGACAGATTGTAGTAGCTTGATGTGCTGGCGTCTGTACAATTGTAGCGTGAGTCTCTCAGCGAGTGTCCAGCCCGCCAAGCGAGCGGCGCTGAGCGAGTACTCGCCGGCGGTGTGAACAGTCCTCTCCCTCCTCGTCCTCTCTCTTTTACTTAGTACACAGGACCTACAATCTCTTGAACGAGTTTTTTTTTATAGCTTTAGTCGCTTCCTCGTACGCGGTGGAACTCGTGCTTGAAGAATAAGTTTTGTGTTAGGGTTGAACGCAGCCTTTTGCACATCACTCAAGTATTGTTTATGAATCTGATTTACCAGTCCTATGAGTTGATGTGCACTGTGAGACCTCATAGTATCGTTCTTAAATACGGGTGTAAGTCTCTCAGCGAGTGTCCAGCCCACCAAGCGAGCGTCCCTGAGCGAGTACTCTCTTTGATAGTTTCTTGTCGCGCTGCTACAAACGAGTACTCGCCGGCGCGGTGTGAGCAGTCAGCGATCGACTATTATTAATATATGTCTCTCTTTTACTTATTCAGGACCTACAATATCTTGAGCGAGTTTTTTTTTGTTGATAGCTATAGTCGCTTCCTCGTCGGCGGTGGAACTCGTGCATAAAGCATAAGTTTTGTGTTAGGGTTGAACGCAGCCTTATTGTGCACTCGTTTTATATGAATGAGACCGCTTTACGTTTCTGTAATTCCATTTTACTGACGTGTCTTTATGTAGAAACCGTCATATTTTTTAGTGGAAAACATAAATAATCTTTGTAGGAACGTAAATATTATTTACAATGCGCACTAAAACAATGAGGTTTATTTTTCCCGGAATGTTACTTGAACTGTTTTATTTTTGCTCTCTCTATTTCCACTGTGTTACTTTGTTTACATTTTAAAGGCGTACATAAGTACTTTACCTACATTTTATTTAAGAAAATACGGTAAACCTTGGGAAAAAGATCTTAATTATGATGACAGAAGGTTCTAATCTCAGTCATGTGCACTCTCGTGGTACCTTCCAACAGGTAATTAATAACATGCGCAAGCGCGGTGCGTTCCTTAGTGCGCACACTGCCCCTATATGCGACAATGCTGTAACAAACATGTATAGACAGGGCACTTAATCTGATTGTTTGTTTTGTTTTTACATTAAAATTAAAATTTATTTTTTATTCCGTCACCACGGTTTTTTCCTTTTTTTTTATTTCTGACTCCTACTCCGACTACAATTTGTATCTTCTAATCTTCGTTTGTTTTAATTACATTGACATTTTATTTTTCTATTTAATTCTGCGACCTTTTAATTTGTTCCTATCTACTCATTAATTTATTTTAATTGCATTGACATTTTATTTTGATCTATTCTGTGGCAGTATCGTATATTAAATTTTAGTTTATTGCATGAAATATGGGTTATGCCTGAATTAAATGCTTTTTTTTTTCATTTACGTCAGCGAGGGTAGACTTTGTCTTACCCATAAACCAGTACCGGGACTCCGGGAGTACCGTCTAGCGCCTATGTAAGGTATAATGACGTAGCTCAGTAAATAGTTGAACTGCAAGGTCATCGTGTTAATCGTAAGGGAGACATCATAATTTCTCGTTACTTAATCATCGGATTTTTTAAATATAGGATCTATGTATTTGCCGTAGCGAATAAGGTCCACTTACCCACAAACCAGCATCTCTTAGTCCCGAAACCAGGCTTGATGATATGATTCGGCAAGTCACTGAACTGCATGGCAGCGGTAATTCCCGTCAAGATAAATGGCACGCCCCACGCATACAGCCCGTACAGAAGAAACCGTCGCTTGTCTCTCCGCTTGTTGGTACTGCCGCCGCGGTAGCCACTGTTATTTAAAAAAAAGATTTATAAGATCTGCAATTGAAAAGAGGCCGAGGTTTTTACCCCAGCAGATTACCTTCGGCATGGCATGATGAACAAAGATCTATCGCAATAATTATGAGAAAAAGACAGCAAAATATCACTACCAATTTGTAGGACGTAATACTCTGCTCGGAATATATCAATAGACAAAGTTTTGATATCTATAGAATAGGATTCATTTCAATTCCAAATGTCACAAAAGCTCATCTTGCAAGAATAAATAATTCTAAACTTAATAACTTTCTTGCACAGTCCTTAATTATTAGATTTCTGTTGATTTTTGTCATTTACTAATTTTTAAACTATTGTTCTTAAGTAATAATTTTATCAAAATAAAAGTAGGTAACTACTGGTGTTATTACATTTTTAACTGTTTATTTTTTCAATAGTTTATTTTTTGTTAACTTTTCATGAAAATTTAGTAAGTTTAATTTCATTTAATAAACAAAAACACTACAGTTCACCTATTTTATTACTTTGCCCAAGATAGGGTGGGCATTATTCATAATGGATTAATCATGCTGTTTTAATCACATTGCCCAATTGAGTCGGGCATTATGAATACAGACCGGCCATTATTAATAGTGCCCGGACTTATCAAATTGCCCGTAACAGTAATACCGCTATAAAATGATATATGATCTTCTATTACCAACTTATTGCAGTTAACTTGGGAATATAATGAGGATTGAGGATATCTGCATCGACCTATAACTTTATCAATTCCAAATTCCGATGATAAAGTCAACTTGGAGTCATATTTAGACCCCCCCACTGTGGAAAATATTTTTTTCAAACTAAAAAAGGTAAGTATAAGTCCTAATTTCTAATAATACAAAATTGTGCCAGTTTCAATATATTTTCAACCACATTTATCTTAACCTATTAAAGCCACTCTCTTCATAATGTGTCCCGGATATAAGTGATGGATCTGTCTTGAATTTAAATTTCCCCCGGGACCTATTGAAACCTTTGAACTACATTAACCGTATTATATTAAACGCGTGTTCGGGGGAAAGAATATTTTTCAAAACACCTTGAAAGCTAGCTTAAATATTTTTATGTTTACCCATGTAGTACCTACCGTGAAAAAAAAAACGTAATAAAATTGAATATAAATTATGTTATACTTCACAACAAAACATTTTTACTTATATTCTACAACAAAGTAATGTCAGGCATTTTACTGTTTGCTACGCCGCTCGTAGCAGACTTGCTACGACACGTAGCTATTAAGTTGAAGGTAACTATTACTTTCTCGTAGCACGTAGCTGTTTCGTAGCACCTTAATTTATCAACAAAAGTTTTACCTTGCTGTAAAACCGAAGCTTGATATTTATGTATATTTTCTTAATGCATATTATACAGTACAGTCTTCAATAAAAATATATTGTTTCCTACCATTTTCCTTATTGTTTTCAGTGCATTGACGTCTTTTCTTGATGAGTATTATTATAGGTATACAGGAAAAGTATAATCGTATATTATTTACAGTCATTTATGTACAAGTATTAGCACCTTACCTTTGCGACTGTTGAGCTAAAGTCCCAACTCTTCAATAGGAAGCATTATAAACATAATTAAAACATGAATACTTATGTAATAATTTTATATACACGTACAATTTTTTTGAGTTGTGACACTATTTGATCGGAGGTGCGATATAATAATGTGACAGATAAATATAATATATTATATTCGGCAGTGAATTTTTGATAGGATTTATAATGTTACCACATAAAATATTATCGTTCCACATTATACTTTATCGTGCCATTATGTCATATGAGTTGCACTTAAAGTTTATGGCTGTAAAACAGCCTTGAAAGATAAAAGAGATAATTCACAATGTGCCATTAATGTAATAAAACACTTAAATTTGGACATAATCATAGCGATAGAAACACAATCCACTTTGAAAAAAATATAATTTAAAGATAAAATTGAATATTAATGTTGTATTCAGAAAGCTCGACCTTGTTATGAGGTCGGTAATATTCATGCATTAAATAATAATGTTCAAAGTTGGCAACCACTGCAAAGCTGTAAATATGTGTGTATTGATTTTAACAAAAGAATAAATAATTTGATAGATTATAGACACTGTCTGCTTTGTGAAACCAGATTATGATAATCGAAAATTCCCAAGGATCATTGAAAATGGTGGGCTATATCGGACACTAACGATGACATACTGCTGCAATAAACTTAAAAATATCCAATAACCATTACCGTAAATAACCTAATAAGTAACTACTACGGAAGAATTGCTTCAAACTAACTACGTCAACACTTTAAAAGTTAACAAAGATTTAAAATTACTACAGAGCGGTAAAAATAACCGTGACTAGTTTTCTATAGCTAACTACTTACTTATTGCATGGTTATATTTCTACGTATTCAAGAAACTACGTCGCTAATACGTGTGCTTTAACAATTAACACTATTTATAACTAATGTGATAGAATAACGAGTCATGACCAAACTATAACTAAATTAAATAACTGCATAATTACAAAAATAAATATTTAAAAATTCATCGTACATTCACTATACTCCATTGGTTTAGGTAGTTAAATAGAGGTAAACAAATCGTAAAAAGGGTTATATAGATGACACTTTTTGTTTAAAAACACGTTGTAACTTATAACCAAATTAAATGGATTTTTGATTTTTACTATAGTCTCCACTTTTATTAATACCTTAGCTTAGCTTATTTTAACTTGTTAAACTTTATCTTTTATTCATAAACTACTCTTTGTTGATGTAACTGCTTGAGCACAATTTTTTAATTAGATTAATAATAATACTATAATATTTTGTAATCAGTCTATTGTAAAGAGCCCAAAAATACAGGTTCTCAAAACGTCAATGAATTATAACGCTGCTAAATTGAAGAGCATAACTGTGAAGTAGCATGACAACTGAAGTGACAGGTATTACGTTTAGTCGGTTACTTCACAGCTGTCTCGTCACGTGGTTTTTTTTGTTTACCTTTATTTAACTAACTAAACCAACGGAATATAGGTAAGTACGAATGTTCGGCAGCAAAGTAAAATGAAACTAAATACATAGATATCTAAATGATGTTGTTGCTACAATCTGAAATCCCTTTAGGATCTTTTTCAGAGATGGACCCAACTTTTATTTGTACCCAGTTCCTATATCACATAACTATTCTAGATTTTACTTTTTTTTTCTTTTTTTTTTATTAAGGAACAAAACAGAATGTAAACAGAAACATCACAAAAACCTCAATAGGTTTGTCCGGATGTTGAAACACTTTCAAGCAATCTTCATACTAACGAAATATTATAAATCTAAGGTTAAAACATAGTTTATAAAACATTGTGAGGTATAGTTAATAAATATTAACTAAAAAGTACAAAAACGACGACGGCGCGGGTCAAACAGTCCGTCGATGATACTACCAATTGAATGAAATTTCAACAGGATGATGCAGAACTAGATGAGGTATTTGACCATGGCTTCGCGGAAACTCAACGCCTGGCTACAAATATAAAATAATGTGCAACAAAGTCTGACAAGACCAAATTATACATAGTTGCCTAGAGCTCGCTTCGAAGTAAGAGAACTTATAACAAAACATTTTTTTACATTCGACAACTGAATGAAACCTGGATCGAATGATTATTTACTTTTACAATGAACAGCGAAATGGAAAAGTAGTAATCTTATTTAATTCACGTTTGTGGTTATGTAAATTATCTCTTACTTCTAATGAAATATCTACATTCTACTTCTAATATCAGTTTAATATTAATGCAACAACTTACTAGCGTAATAAACGATGCGTTCTAAACGATTTCTACAAAATGTTTACTCACTCTGCACTCTTTACACTTCCTTTATAACTAAGTTGACTGACCTCTACTTTATAATTGAACGATAGTATTCGTATAAAACCACCTCGTCTGAAATATCAAAACGGATTACTAAGAGAAGCAAGCAAACATACCTACAGTATAATAATGCAGTTCAATATTCTTTCAAAGGAGCTCGGAGATTAGCGATTATTTCGAAAATTTCGTGGTTGTCATTGCAGCCATGAGAGTAAGATTCTGTGAAGTCCTATTAAAAGATAATTAAATTCAGTTCCAATAAACAGCGATTAGCTTTAATAAATTATCAACGTTACTCGATAATGCATTGTAATCTAATATGACAGTTCAACAGCTGCCTTATCAAGTGTTAATCGTTGCTCGTTGAATGCAATAGGTACACTTTTAATAGGCCATTGCTATCTCGACCATTTGTATCTCAACTGCCGACCAACTATACTCGATTTGAAATAAGATTAGAAATGTAAATAAACCTTTTTCACAATCCGTTCAACCGATTTTGACTTCTATTGCGTTAGTGGCATGACAAATGACAGCTGTAATAAACAGTTGGTATTGTAACCACGTTTTTTATTTAATGCCATCCTTATGCTTACGGAATAGAACTCAAAATCGGTTGAACGGACATATTTTCTACCTATAACTCTATCAAATTGTGTTAAAATGCGTGTTATTGACATGTCGTGTTCGCTTATTAGCAACATTGAACTGGCGAATGTTAACACTGAACGTTAATGACCACAAAATTAATAGGTACGCAGTCTACTTCATGCGATACGCTATAAATAGCTCACGTAAACATTGTAAGGGAATTTCAGGGGGTCTACACCGAAGATAAATCCGAAGTTTCGACCGAATGTTCAGCGAAAAAAAACGACACTCAGAGATAAGTCAAAATCAAAAATATGACTTGTAGTCGGGTTAGGACTCAAAGTCAAAAAAAGAAACTTCGGAAGTCAAGAAACGGCCGAACATTCGTCCTATACTTCGGACCATCGCTTTGGAATAGACCCTCAGGGGACGAATCGGTAGGTACTTATTCATATTGCGCTCGTGTCTACTTTTCTTGAGACGCGAAAAATAACAACAACAAGGTATGATGGCGCCGCAATTTCTAATCATACATAAAAGCTTTTTAGGCTTTGCAAAATAATCTAGAATTGAACGACTTTAGCTGGATTGAAGTAGGACAAAACATGTAGGTAGCCTTCGTTGAAAAATAAAGATTGCACGAATGCTAATCGAAATAAGGAGAAATCAGCACAGTCATTTGTTCACATGAGCTTCAAATACAGCATAGCACGAAGTACACCTACCGTACCTCTTTAGTCTGTGGGTCAACATAAACGAGCATTATCTAGCGTAACCAGCTCAGCGCACGAGTTGCATTGCATGCCATTATAGACATTGACCTGTAAGCTATAGGCTTAAGGACCTACAGGTGGCTGGCGCAACCCGGCGCAGCACACGGCGTGGCTGATCTGCAATCCAAGGGATACGTCAATTTTATTAACTGTTTCATTTTTATAAATTTTATTCTGTCCTAGTATGTCTGTTCTGTGTAGGAGTAGTATGTAGTCTCTCATGTACATTAAAATCCTTATGTACCTCAATAAAATTATCTTATCTTAGTATGGACGTCAGTCTCTCACAAAAGATCATATTTTATATTAAATTTTTATGCATTTTTGTCTAAACGCTATTTATTTCGTGTCTCTATGTTTATAACTATGTAAACCTTTGTGAAGAGAGACAAATAAAGATTAAATACTTATTAACTGTTATAAACTTTGTATCAAAATATGTGTACGTTTGTGTTGTTATTTATTTAACACAATTTTGTTGTTAAAACAATGTCATAATTTTGTGTATACCTAATGTAACATTTTTGTGGTTGACGTGTCTCTAACTTCAAATTATTTTTGTCCTTCCAGCACCGTAACATAATCGTTTAAAACTTTTTGATTGTTTGGCTAAAAGTTGCCGTGTACCTGAGGGCTAATTGCGTAACACACTATCAGTAGGAATCGGTTTCAATTTGACAGTTCAACAACATTCATTGCGTTATTTACGTTGTTGAGCAGACATTTTTTTCTACCATATGAAGCAATGGATTAGCAATATACTTCAAAAGTATTCCGATTCCGATTCAAACTGTGTTACGCAATTAGGGTGCTGTTTTCGAAATTGCTTTCGACAGTTTCGATGATTTGTAAGAATACACAGACAAAAAGGCAGGGGGATTAAAGTTTTTAATAGCTTCTTCTTTCGTATCGGCACGAATGGTATTTATAAATAGCTCTCCGTACTGCAAATAATGCAGTCACCAGATCAAGCAAGAATTACCGTATCTAATACAGTCAGGAAAATAAATTGTTAAGCAAATTGACTCCCTACGCCAATTTTCCGAGTTATAGCCATTTCATATAACTGTCAAAGAATGCAAGTTGTGATTATACAATATTTGTTTTAGTATATATATGCGAAACCGGAAACATGAAAGCGTATCATGAAAGATCACAAAGTTATAAAGTCGTTATGTTATCGGGTTGTCCGTACCAAAACATGCTAACGGCGCCCCCGCGCCTCCAGGGTCGTCTTGCGCTCATTGATAATAATTTGGCAGTAGGTACCTAACCGTACGGCGCGGCGCGGCGGCGATTGTATTGTAAGTAATTACATGGTGATAACATTTTCCATCACACTCAAATATTTTTGGGATAAAATATAACATGGTGTAAAAATTATTGAAATCGATTCAGTTCCTTATTCTGAACAAACTATATTCAGGTTACGCACAAAAATAATGTTGTTTAAGGACAATTTTATTTGGTATTCAATTTGCTTAACAATTCTGACTTTACATAGTATAGTATTTTTATCTCACCACGCGACGCACGTTTTACTTGTGGTAACCAAGTGTACAAAAACACTGTGAATGTATGTGAATACGAGTAGCTTCAGCACATAACACACACACACACACACATTTCTAGGGAGTTTGTTGCGCCACTTCTACTTCCCAGCTAAACCGAAATGGAAATGGCGAATGGCGGGTGTTTTTGGGGGACTGTCTTATGTAATTTTTGACGTTCGAAAAGTGCTGATTTTCAGCCTCGTCATCATCATTTCAGCCGAAAGAATTCCACTGCTGGACATAGGCCTTCCCCAAAGGGGGGGTTTGCCATAATCGCCACGTTTGGCAGGCCGGTTGGCGATCGCAGTATGCTGTTAAAATGCATAGAGAACGCTGCTGCCCATTCTCTAGTAAGCCCTTTAGTCGCCTTTTACGACACCCACGGGAAGAAATAGGGGAGTGCTATTCTTTACGCCTGGCACCACACAGACCCAGCCAAGTTCGATTCTCAGCCTAGTTTGAATAAATGACTCGTGATTTTTTTTTTGACTCGCGCTTCTGGCTTCGCCATTCTCTCGAACGGAACCGAGAGTTTCTGCGCTTACACACACACTCACAGCATGTTTGTACACTTGGTAAACCGTCCAAATAAAACGCGCGTTACTTCGTGAGATTAAAATACTGTACTTGTGCAGCAAGGGTTAGCCTTTGGTGTACCCAATCCTTAAATCTATGTTACGGGCTGTTACATTATTACAATTTATAAGATAACCTAATACCGTGATGATAATCGGGATCCACTTCAACGGAGGGGGAATAGGAGCGTAAAGATAAGCGGCTTGTTATCGAAAACGTAACATCATAAGTTATACCATTTATAACGATAATTGGCAATATTTCGGTATCTATCGTAAAATTGCAAAAGTGACTATGTATTTCAAGTTTTTATGAACTTACTGCTAATAGACTATCAAATTTTGATAGTTTTTTGACTTTGGACCAAGACTAATTTACGTCCAGAAAATTAAATACATTAGTAAGTAGGTACCCATTTGCGGGCGAAGCAACTGGGATGGTAGTTAGTTTTTCATTCTCAGCGTAAGTGTCCGTTCCAAAATATACATACAACAATATTATTGCTAGGAATGTTTCTACGTATTTTTTTTCCCAAACGTATGGTTTGGTAGAATGTATGTGACTAATAAAATATGATGTGTCACGCGCAAGGAACATAATATTTACCCGTCGCTCTTGCGGATCTCGTCCCAATGATGATGATTGATGGAACATCTTTCATTACAGTTTATTGTCATCGGATCATGATGGTTATTACCTACATTTTCCTGTATCAAAAATATAAGGAAAATCCATTAAATTCCCTATTGCGGAAAACTACTTTTAGAAAATTAATTATTACATTAAATTGTTTATAACTAGAAAGAAGAGGATAATAAGTAATAATTCATTCCATATTGTAGGAAACTCCTGATGGTTATAATTTATAAATAAGGAATGTTTATTAAAAATGCTAGTGCTGCCTGCACTCCGTGCTTTGTTCTGGTGGTTCATGTGGTATGGTGGATCAATAAAACCAATTAACAATGCGACAGCGCTGTGACTAGAAAATGCGACAACACATAGAGGTTTCTTAGCAAAAATAGTACTTAATACAATTAGAATAAAATATAGTTCGGAATAGTTATAGGTATTTACAATAATTTAAGTATTTATCAGACCTCAAAAAAACAAGCGGCTGTCGTCATCGTTTAAAATCAAGTTGTGTACGTAAAATAAATAACCATAATGTATTAAATACAAAATGTGAGTGAATTTGACTTTGACTTCCGTAAAACATCGAAAAAAATACTAAAGAGTAATCAATCTAAGTTGTAAAAACCATAGACGCGTGGGCGCGAGAAATAATGACAAATATAACCAGAACCACACAATTGGAGATTGGTTATCTTTTTCCGAAATCCTGCATTCGTCCATTTCCCACGCGATATGAAACCTTGCTGCCCGAGGTTCGCGGGCCCGCGGCTGATATCCGCCGGCTGTTTTTATCATATTGTACACATACATTTTCTTGTGCTATCGGATAAGTTTGTTTAACATGTGGATTGGATAATATGATGAAACTCCTAAGTTTAGTTTGTTTTCTCAGATGTTGATGTGAGTTACTGGCAAAATGTTGACAATGAAATATTGAATGTTTTAGTGCTAAACCTGCCACAAGTTTTATTATCAGCGAGAAACATTTTACATAATTATGTAAAATAGAACATACTATATATAACGTTTAAGCGTAATGTAATAGTAAAATACAGCGAATCTATTTACCTGAAAGTCCTCCATATATCGAAACACATGACGTTGAGCCAGAAGAAACTCGTTTGGAATGCGTAGTAAACGATGAACGCTGAAAAATATAAATAAACGTAAAAAACAAAGTTAAGAAATCACATTGCTGAGAGGAAATGATCCGGCGTCAATACACAAAAGATAAAAAGAAACATATCAAACTATAATCACGTTATGCAGGTACTAAAAGATAATAAATAAAAGGTGTGAGAATCTCTTTAATTGAAATGTGGGTTACGAAGCTTCGCGGAATGGGTAAATGGGCAGACGCTTTGGGCGTGAGAAAGAAAACAAATAATGAAATTGCGACACAAAATCTTCAAGATATAACTAGAGCAAGGGCAAGGAGTCTATCCACCTGAAATTTGTATACTAAACCATACGCTTGGATTACCACATTTTCCCTATCCGTATTCGCTTTGAAGCTGCATGTGGGTGGATCTGACCTTTGTGCTTCATGAAAGACACCTACAACAGGAATCCCTAATGTAAGCCTGTGAGAACAATTCTCTTTTGATCACCACTGTGCCGTATCGTTAATTACGTGCAATTAATCAAGTTGGTTTCATGTGCCTTTGTTCTTACACAATCCCTGCACGATTCGTTCCCGTCAATAAGCTTTAGAGCGACTTCACGAATCATCTCTACGTTTTTCAGAACATCTCTTTTCATCATTCGTGGCAGTGCTTACGTAAAAACTTGAGCCCGAATTTTGTGGACAGATTTTGCTGTTGGCAGCATGACATAACTACATCACATATATAGGCTTCTATGCTATAGCTTTTACAAATTGCAGCTGAAGAGAACCATCTGGCTAGCGAACACGCTGTTTTTTTCTTTCGTTGGAAAATCAATGGCGAGATAAATCTTGCAATATCGTGTAGATTTTCCGCAGTTACCGAGAAGTGGTAGGCGTTTGACACGCCCGTCGACGAGCGATACGAGCCGTCTATGCAGTTAGGAATAAATACAAGCTACGCGTTTCGTTCTACGGCTAAGAACATTTCGCGTTGTTTGTATACGAGTACCTTATGCAATTTTGCCGTGTGGTGCCGGATGTAAAGAATAACACCACCCTATTTCTTCCCGTGGGTGTCGTAAAAGGCAAATAAGGGACTTACTAGAGAATGGGTAGCAGTGTTCTCTATACATTTTAACAACACACTGCGATCGCCAACCCGCCTGTCAAGCGTGGCGATTACGGCCCTCTATTGGGGGAGGCCTATGACCAGCAGTAGACGTCTTTCGGTTGGAATGATGATGATGATGATGACCTTTTGCAACTATACCTTCCAAAATCAAATCAAAATCAAAAGTCATTAGTTCAAACTAGACTGAACGTCAACATTACATGAGACTGGCCCTTCACACCGCTTCCTAGTGCTTTTGCTGAGAAGAAGTGGCACAAAAACTCCCCAGCAGCACAGCTGTCGGTTCAGTTAGAAATAGGTCTCTATAAAGGGTTGGGGGGGTAATTGCGTAATACACTTACAGTAGCAATGGCTTTGATTTTGACAGTTCAACAACATTCATTGTGATATTTATGTACGTTGTTAAGCAGACGAATTTTTCGAAGTTAAGAAGCAATGGATTAATAGCAATATACTTCAAAATCATTCAGATTGTGATTGATAATGTGTTACGCAATTAGGGTGCTGGTTTGTTTAGTCAACCTTTCCGAGATTAGTGTTCTTCAATTAGGGTGCTGGTTTAATTGTTTAGTCAACCTTTCCGAGATTAGTGTTCTTCAATTAGGGTGCTGGTTTTTTTCGTCAACCTTTCCGAGATTAGTGTTCTTCAATTAGGGTGCTGATTTGTTGAGTCAACCTTTCCGAGATTAGTGTTCTTCAATTAGGGTGCTGGTTTGTTTAGTCAACCTTTCCGAGATTAGTGTTATTCAATTAGGGTGCTGGTTTGTTTAGTCAACCTTTCCGAGATTAGTGTTCTTCAATTAGCGTGCAGGTTTGTTTAGTCAACCTTTCCGAGATTAGTGTTCCTCTATATAAGACCAGGCAGCCTAAATCAAATTTCCACGCAAGCTCCGCCCCATTCTCCCCGCCACTCCGATATGTGCTTAGCGCTACCACATCAGTAATAAATTTGAATACCGCGTGCGCTCTTTGATCGCCAATTTGATCTAGAGAAAAAATATCTGGTGGGTGGATAATAAACTATATTTTCGTATCACTTTCTCAAAAAAGTGACATTCTATGCCACAAAAAGCGAACATAACAATAGTCATTTTTAATCTGTTAAAAACAGGGAAAGAAAATTGTACTGAATTTCATTCATCCTCTAGGGGGAGAATGTGATTTAAATTTGGAATACTTACCGAAATTTATATTGAACTACATCTGTGTTTACACCATTGAGTTTGTATATAAAGCATTATACATCTTTTTGAAAAAGGAATACGCATTTATTATGCAGTTATGATTATTAAATAAAATTACGAAAACCGACGAGGCCGTATGAGCTTGATGCCTTTGCTTTTCCGACAAAAAAATATTAGTCTAGGAATTTGCCGCGTTTTTGTTTTCTTCAAATACATAAACGTTAAGTTTATTTTAATTTATAAATAAGTTAATGTTCTAAAATGCTTATTTCATATTATTATTGTGTTAATTTTTTCGCAAATGGTACGAAAAGTAGAGTATTTTCCTCGGTGATAAAGCTGTCTTAGTCTTGGGTGAACTTAAATCCCTCGCTACACTCGAGTCCTTCGTTACGCTCGCGATTTAAATCGTCATTAATAAAATAAGTGATAGACATAATTTTAATACTAGAAATAAAGACAAAATAGATCAACCATTTTTCAGGTTATCTAAAGTACATACATCTTTTATGGGGTACTGTGTTAAATGTTACAACAAAATACCTTGTGATATATTGCAACTAAATGAAAGAAAATTTAAAACTCATATTAAAAGAACACTTTGTAAACAAGCATATTACAAATTAGAGGATTATATACAAGATAAGAATGCTTGGAAACATGCTAGTCCTGCTCCATAGGACAATCTAGAGTCTAGACAAAATCAAACAGGTTGCTATTTTAATTGTATAATTAATTATTTTTATGACATTTATTTTAATTTCTGTGATTACCTTAACTCACACTGATATTATTGTTATTTTTTAGGAAATCGTATATATTTTTTACAATTTTTGTAAATATGTGAGCACCATGTTCTATCACTTAATTAATTTATCAGTCATTGCTTCATTCTTATCTCTTTTTATTACCTATTGTGGTATAGTAATTTTATTCTAGGTGCATCGTCTTCACATAATATAATTATATAATTAATGTACCTATAAAAATATTGTACAAGATTTTAAAAGAGTACCGGTGGAGTTTCTTGCCCATTCTTCTCCATACGAAACTACATTTTGGAAGGGGCGACTTGAATCAATTATATTTTTTTTGTAAATATTGACGTTCAAAAGTGCCTTTTATGTGCCTATTTGAAATAAACAATTTGACTTTGACTTTGACATCCGCGACAGAAGACACTGCTTTATCCCCTTGGTTAATAATCTACTATTTCTTGCTGTGAATATTTATTTTAGACATAAAAGCCGAACAATCTTGTTTGTTTTTATAATTATCCTTAAAAAGTCATGATTTTCGAATAAAAATGTATCGAGCGAAAATAATACAATTACATAAGTAACTGTTTTTAACATGGACAGAAAAAGATCCATTATATCCTAAACTTTATTTTCATTCAATAGGGAGCCTCCTCTTAAATTCAATGAACTTCTCCCACGTCACGCCAGGGGAGATACGCCTGAACTAACACACAACAAAATGGCGGAGTAATTACTCACATCAGTATATTTATTGCTTTATCGCAGAAGTATTGGAAAATAAGTATTAAATGACGATCAAGTTTATTCATAAATTAATTCGTTTTCATTGAAATATCCGGTAATTTAGGCTGCGGTCACATACCTCTAATATGACAGAGTGTGAGTCACGAAAAAAATATTGTTATTGTTGTGTGTATTTCATTGAGTAATAGAAACTTGTAGTTATATGAACAGTACTAATTACTCAAGTAGGTACCTAATATATTATACGTCAGTACCCATAAGTACGTCAGTAGTCATAAGTTCTAAAAATAAACTGTCTCAAGTTTTTCTATAGACGGACCATATAAGTAATACCTCATTGGGAAGTATATAAGATGTATTTGGTTTTACATTTTTGTATATTTTGATTCAATATCAAAATGCCGACTCTCAATTTGTACCCAGTAATGTGGGTTTTTTTAAATGACGTTCACTAGGTGGCAGCACTGAGACGTCAGCTCCAGGTACCTGTCAAAAGTGTCAAAGCGGCCATATTTTCAAAAGTCGTGACTGAATGATGAAAGAATGAATGAAACGAACGATGAACGTCGTCATATCTATATCTATAAAAATCAATGCCACATTTCGTTGTAATTTTATAACTCAAGAACGGGCTCACCTATCCAAACCAAATGTTTAGGCTTTGTTCGGACTATTTAGTAAATAATGGTTTACGTGAAGTTTTTTTTTTTTAGGTACGTAGGGTAGGTAGGTAGGGTAGGTAGGGCAGGTAGGTAGGAACGTAGGGTAGGCAGGAACGTAGGGTAGGCAGGTAGGGCAGGTATTCTTTTACCCATAGAAAGCCACGTTATTTGTGAGTGTCATAGAGTAAAAATGTTTACCGCCCAACGGAGTGGGCACGGGTCAGCTAGTATTTTATATTCATTGTCGAAATGAAAGACCTCTTGTTAAAGTGACGCCAACTTACGGGTGGCGAATATCACCATTCAATCATGAAAACCTTAATTAATTTGCGATAGACGTTGATTGTCTCTAACGCCTTGTTTAAATGGCTGATAACTTTTAGACTTACCCGATAGGGGATTATCAATATCAAGTTGTTTGCCCAATGTCTAGGTATAAATAAATAGATAAATAGGAGTTATTTGGAACATCTATGTACACTACACTCTATACATATCTCTCAAAGTTAAAATGAAATGGAACGGATTTTATTCAAAATGGTTACCTAAAGTCGATTTAGTTAGTGTCAAAAGAAGAATCTAGGTTTCTATAGAGATGCTAAAAACATTCAAAACTTAGGTACTAAAGTTACTATATTATAAGGTATGAGTTGACCTGTGTCACATCATCATTAAATAGATGAAATAAGATCACGTTCACAAATTATGGAATGATGTGATCATGGCACAGAATTTATTCAAAATGGTTAAAGTCGCAATTTAGTTACTAGGGTTAAAAGAAGAATCGAATTAGGTTTATAGGTGCTAAAAACAATGAACACTTACGTATTAAAGTAAAATATATTAAGAGGTGTGACTTGCTGTCTCTCTTCATCATTAAATAGATGAATTATGATCACATTCACAAATTATGGAATGATTGTGATCATGGCACAGAATTTATTCAAAATGGTTAAAGTCGCAATTTAGTTACTAGGGTTAAAAGAAGAATCGAATTAGGTTTCTAGGTGCTAAAAACAATGAACACTTAAGTATTAAAGTAAAATATATTAAGAGGTGTGACTTGCTGTTTCTCTTCATCATTAAATAGATGAATTATGATCACATTCACAAATTATGGAATGATTGTGATCATGGCACAGAATTTATTCAAAATGGTTAAAGTCGCAATTTAGTTACTAGGGTCAAAAGAAGAATCTAATTAGGTTTCTAGGTGCTAAAAACATTCAAAACTTAGGTATTAAAGTAAATGTATTATGAGGTGTGACTTGACCTGTCTCTCTTCATCATTATCTAGATGAAATAAGATCATATTCACACATTAAGGAATGATTGTGATCATGGCACAGAATTTATTCAAAATGGTTAAAGTCGCAATTTAGTTACTAGGGTTAAAAGAAGAATCGAATTAGGTTTCTAGGTGCTAAAAACAATGAACACTTAAGTATTAAAGTAAAATATATTAAGAGGTGTGACTTGCTGTTTCTCTTCATCATTAAATAGATGAATTATGATCACATTCACAAATTATGGAATGATTGTGATCATGGCACAGAATTTATTCAAAATGGTTAAAGTCGCAATTTAGTTACTAGGGTCAAAAGAAGAATCTAATTAGGTTTCTAGGTGCTAAAAACATTCAAAACTTAGGTATTAAAGTAAATGTATTATGAGGTGTGACTTGACCTGTCTCTCTTCATCATTATCTAGATGAAATAAGATCACATTCACAAATTATGGAATGATTGTGATCATGGCACAGAATTTATTCAAAATGGTTAAAGTCGCAATTTAGTTACTAGGGTTAAAAGAAGAATCGAATTAGGTTTCTAGGTGCTAAAAACAATGAACACTTAAGTATTAAAGTAAAATATATTAAGAGGTGTGACTTGCTGTTTCTCTTCATCATTAAATAGATGAATTATGATCACATTCACAAATTATGGAATGATTGTGATCATGGCACAGAATTTATTCAAAATGGTTAAAGTCGCAATTTAGTTACTAGGGTCAAAAGAAGAATCTAATTAGGTTTCTAGGTGCTAAAAACATTCAAAACTTAGGTATTAAAGTAAATATATTATGAGGTGTGACTTGACCTGTCCCACATCATCATTATAGAGATGAAATAAGATCACATTCACACATTATGGAATGATTGTGATCAATTGTCTGGGTCACATTAGTTTGTTAACCTCCAGCGATGTGTGAATCGTACACAACAATGCCGTAGGAGGTATGACACGACACTTGAGCCAAGAATGATGTGAAGGGGTGGACAGCAAAATGTAATGTACCTATAGATCTACATATTATATTGCAGTCTGTGATAGCGACGTATATCGTCACGGACTCTAAAAACATGATGATCAGGCCCAAGCTCAGATGTCGAGTCGGTACTTTGTAAGAAGTTTACATTAACTATTCAAGATGAGAGCAGTGGGGACCCAGTGGTAACCACCCTGACTTAGGAGTCGAGACTTACGGTCGTGGTTCCGAACCCAAGCAGGCGCTTTACTTTATGTAAATAACTAGCTTTTGCCAGCGGCTTCATCAATCAATCATTTCGGGATGTACTACCAAACAAACGGTTGGTACCCCTCTATTGTTGGTCAGTTGAGTGCAAACCATTATTTTTGTCGGTATTTTAATTATGTTGTTTATGAATTCGAAAGACACGTTGCGCCATCTATTCTCATAAGAACGTTATTGTGGTTTTCCTCGGGAACAGTACTTTTTTTCGGGATTTAAGGTACCCTATGTCCGTTTCTGTACACCTGACAACGTATATGCAAAATTTCAGGATAATCGGTTCAGTGGTTTAAGCGTGAAAAGGTAACAAACAAACATACTTACTTTCGCATATAAAATATTAGTTAGGATTATTATTTAATCACCACTGCTCTCAAACCGGTGAAGGGTAACATCGTGAGGAAACCGGCATGTTCTAGAACCAAAAATTCAAAGACATGTGACATCTACCAACCTACATTAGGCCCGTGTGGTGGATTACAGCCCACTCACTCTCGAAAGGACGAGGCCTATGTCCTGGACCATATAGGCTTATTATGTTTATCTATTCAAGAAGGTGCTATTTTTGACAAGTAGGTAGGTACAGTCGCCAGTACATTAAGTTAACACAAATTGTCAAATTTTATTATTCGATTTTGAACTTAACTATCAACATTTTAAGGTTTAAAATCATTTGGAGAAATTTTACACTTTGGTATAACCTGATGTGCTGGCGACTGTACATTCGATATTTTGTTGCAATAAGCAATAACGTTTCGAAACGTCGTGCAACAATTGGCAGCAAAACGCGAAATTTGCCGATACACAACCACTTCCTACCTAAGTAATTATTATCGTCTCTAAACTAAAATGACGTTCTGCTAGTGCAAATACCCTTAAGGGGCCGCGCACGAAATTGGCTGATTTTGATCAATTTTATTCATTGGTTGTGAGAAAGGGAAAAAGAATTTAAACAAAATTATTTGTGATTTGAAATTGTTCTTTGTTTTGCATGTGGCGGAAAGGGATTTTTCAAATAGATTAAGTATTCATGGAAAATCACTAATAATCGCAACAAGTTTTCCGAAAAATGACGGAAGACTTACGTTTGTGTGTATTTTCAAATCAAATCATTTATTTGCAAACACTGGTTCAGAGGAAAAGGTTCTTATGGTACTCCGTATTATAACCATGCGAGGTGTGCAAATTTAATATATAGGAACATTATGACATATGTATTCTTAATCAGTTTTCTTATTAAATTACATTGTCATTGAAAATATACAATACATAGTCAATTTCGATACACATTAAATTAAATCTGAACTAATTAATTATAACAGTAATGTCAAGCAAATTAATAATGTCATAGTAGTTTCGAGAGCACAAAAGTGATGAAACTATGGTGCTGTGACTGACACGAATGGTTTAGCACCACGAAAACTGTACTCCTATAGTTTTCGTGGCGTTCGTTTAATTATTTCAAGCTTTCTCACAATTAGATAAGAAATTGACGAAAATTGGTTTTTTTTCGTGCAAGGATCCTTAACTAAAAAGATGAAAATGATTTACTCGTGCGAGTGTATTGTATTAGAGGTTATTGCGTAGAGTAACGACAAGCGCGTTTACCACGAGTTGGTATAAATAGGGTTAGTGCTGCAAATTCTAGGGCTTCTAAAATGTCACGCAAAATCGGTCACATTTATATTTGCGGAAGTATAATTATGTTGACTGGAAGTTTGTTAACTGAGAAATAAAATAACGTCGTACTTTACAAAAACAGAAGGGACAATAGGAGCATTGGTGGCCCAGTGGTAACGGCCCCTACTTACGAGTCGTAGGTCATGGGTTCGAACCCGGCCAGGCGCTTTACTTCGAGAAAAAAAAAACTGGTAAATTTATAGGCTGTTTATGCTTAAAAAAAACAAAGCTTTCTTCAAAACCTTATTTTGCAAAATATAGGTAACCTACCGTTTAGAATGAAAAGCTGGAACAAACCCAAATAAATTAATGGAACCGGTATGAATTTTCATAAGTTCCGTCCTTCCCTAGGGATTGGCCTAACATTATAAAACTTATTTGTTTTAAGGCCTGCACGAAATTTAATTATTACGCCCTGACTTAATTTGGCTTTTGAATACAATTATTCAAATGAACCAACTTTTTAGCTAGTCATAAAAGAAATAATATTGTAATTAAAAGCGTGTTAGTTTTGCCAGCACGACCAATTATGAAATTTAACCAGCATACATTGGCATGCGGTGACATAGAGAACTAAAAAGTAATTTCAGACTTTGACTTTAGCTATAGAGGTACAGACGCCAGCAGGTCAAGCTTCCCGAAACTGTCAAATTTTACCAATCAACCTTGAACCTTATGCCAGGCTTATGCTGTAGGGTTATAGTTGAAAATCTATTAAAGAAATTTGACAGATTGTGGTAGCTATCTGCTGGCGTCTGTACAAGGCCCTTTTGGCGCGTGGCCGAAATTGGAATTAATTAACGCTGCCATCTTGTTTTTTCGATATAATTTACAAACCAACATCAAAATGTTTACCAACAGAGCCTCTAGTCCCTGTCCATGTCATTCAATTCAAATTGAAATTGAAAATATTTATTTCAGACCAAGCACACAATAGGTAATTGATACAAGTCCATATTATGTTAGAAAGTAGATACATAAAGCTAAGTTAGAATTTTTTTAAATAATTATTATTTTGGACATGCATGAGCGTCCCTCAGTGCTCAATGCCTCAGTCAAAGTCAAAGTCAAATTATTAATTTCAAATAGGCACATAAATGGCACTTTTGAACGTCAAAATTTACAAAGAAAATAGAATTGATTCTAGTCGCCCCTTCCAAAAGGTAGCTTCGTATGGAGAAGAATGGGCAAGAAACTCCACCGTTACTCTTTTAAAATATTTTGTATAAGTACATTAATTATATAATTATATGTGAAGACGATGCACCAAGAATAAAATTACTATACCACAATAGGTAAAAAGAATTAATAATGAAGCAATGACAGATAAATTAAATAAGTGATAGAAACACCATGTTTCACATGTTTACAAACATTGTAAAAAAGAAAAAAGGTTTCCTAAAAAAAATAATATCAGTGTGTGAGTTAAGGTAATCACAGAATGTAAAATAAATGTCATAAAAATAATAAATTATACAATTAAAATAGCAACCAGTTTGATTTTGTCTAGACTCTAGATTGTCCTATGGAGCTGGACCAGCATGTTTCCAAGCATTCTTATCTTGGATATAATCAGGATTTGTCTGTCCACTCTGCCTGTCAAGCACCAAAGGATCCTCGTAGCGTTTTATAACTGAGAGTATCCAACAGCGCCACCATAATGTGCCATGTTATACTGGTCTTAGGTAACCATGTTTTTAATCACATTAACATATCACTGCTATATACTTCGGTAAATTACGTCTATTACTAACTATACAGGGTGTGGTTGTCCGTAATTATCCAGGAAACTAACCTTAATATATGTGAAAGCAAGACGGATTGTTTTACTGAACAGAGTAGCTACTTATCGCTGATTAGTTACTTGCTACTAATGAGGATCATTAGACGAAAGAGAAACAACAGATTAACAAGAATGTATGATTCAATTATTTAGAGAGTACCTATAGGTAATCTCTTATGTAGTTTATGGATTGTGCATCGTGCTCAAAGTTAGGCAGATTTAATCATAAATTTTATGAGCAGGCGATAAAGTCGGGAACGAGAATGGCCCCGTGATATTTAACCCAATTTCGCATAAATCCCGAATTACCATAACAAAGATCTTGTATTAATTAATATTTATCGTATCTGCCTGACGACTATTTAATAGGCTGTAGTTATTTTATTATTGCTGAATAACTTTATTGAGGAATTTATTGTTTTTAAACCACAAAACGAATGCAGACGGATAATAAACGGATTAATGGGCCGAATAAAAAAATATTGGAATTCAGCACAATGAAATTGGTGCTCTTAAAAGCGTGACTATAAACAAGTAGTTAATCCTTGTGCTTTTCCATCGAAGTAAAAGTAGGTAATTGCCGTTAATAACTTACTTCAGGAATTAGTGAGTCTACGCAAAAAGCCACCAATATAATGGACCATACAATGAAATGTTTATGGTAACGTATTATTAAGGCGACGACAACCGACTTTTAATGATTTTATACTGAAGATCACGTCTAAACGAGTAGTGTTAATGATTTGAAAAAAAATATGTGATAAATTAGAGCATTTTTTCAATAAATTTATATGTGAGTATTATAGATTATGTTTAAAATATTACATAGTGAAATTAATTTGTAAAGTTACACACAGCCAGCCAGTCAGTCAGTCAGTCAGCTGTCAGTTTGACATAACTTGGACAGAACATAATTTAGACATAACTTTACAAATTAATAAATGTAATATAAACATAATCTAAAATATTCACATATAAAGTTATTGAGAAAATGCTCTAACTTGTCATATATTTTGTTCAAATCATTAACACTACTCGTAAAGGCTTCTACATACCTGCGCGACTTGTCGCGCAACGCGACACGGCACAAAGGCCCCGAGTGTCGCGGGACGAGCGGTACCTTTGTGTCGCGTCGCGTCGCGCGACAAGTCGCCCCGGTATGTAGAAGCCTTTACTCGTTATGGGCTTTCAATTAACTTTTTTTATTCGTAGGCGATTTTATAGGTCCAGTTTGCACGTAGGTATATTGACTAGAAAGGATAGAACAGTTTATAGTAAGCTCTAGATTTATTTATTTATAAAGCTGCGTGTCGCGGGTTCGATTCCCACACGGAACAAATATTTGTATGCCCTGCAAGAAGTTGTTCCGGTTGTTTGTGTATGTGAGTTTAAATGTTTGTAAACGCACCCACAATACAGGAGTAATTCCTAGCTTGGGGCAACGTTAAAAAAAAAAATCTGTATAAAATTCAGTCCGTGATCGATCCCTCGTTGCAAATCCTCGGTAAATTGAGTTGTAGGTACACGTGCTAGATATTGTTTTGCCTCGCAATTGCAAGTGTGACTGTGTGGTGTGACCTTTTCAAAATAAACTTGTGAACAAACTCTATAGACTGATTATGTAGGTATGTGTATTTTCCTTGTAGAGTTTGTTGCACTGCTGGGACACAGGCCTCCTCTCTGTGAGACAGAGTGGGCCGTAATCCACCACGCGGGCCCAATGCGGTTTGGTGGATGTCACATGTCGTCGAATTTTTGGTTCTAGGACATACCGGTTAACACCACAAACAACAACCTTGTCCTTGTTTTGGGACAAGGAAAAAACGTCGACTTTTCTGGTTGGCCGCTTATGTACCTATATTATTCTGGCTAACACGAGTTGTGTATTAGAAGTGCCAACCACAATATTGAAAACAAATTTTCAATATTTTGGTTGGCACTTCTAATAGGAACCATTATTATGTGTTGTGTGGACAAGCCTGCCTGACTATTCCAAGCCACTGCAACTCGTGTTAGCCAGAATAATATAGGTACATAAGTGACCAACCAGAAAAGTCGAGCGTCGAGGCAGTAAAGCACGGCGAGTTCATGGAAGATTCGAATGTTTTGAAACCCGCAACGAAATTAATATTAGAAGAAGTCGTAGGAGTTTTAAGAGGTGTGAGAATCAGGGTAGAAAGTATACCTCATCCATCATAGAAAAGTGAGGATCCTCGGACCAGACCAGGGTGTTGTGTCTGGTGGGCTCTTGCCGAGGTTGATGACGGGATGTTGCATAGTATACTAGGGGCGCAGATAACTTTGCATTGCGATGCAGGATTTGTGTGACGTCAAGTTTTTGATGCGTTGTTCGCATTTGGTGATGTACTTAGATTCCGCCACAGTTCAATTTCTATCATGAAATAGCATCAACAAAAACCTGTAAAAATTCTGTATAGGTACTTACCAACAATCAAGCACCCAGTCATAGCGACTCCAACCCGTCCCACATGGAGTTTCAGATAAGCCAGGAACGGGTAAGCCACGATCAGACCTCCACAGTACGCCATCAGGCACATGCCGTGGAGGTTCCTCAGCTCAGGAATGAATGCGTAGATCAGGAATGTAGCTAGCAGAAACGGTACTGACAGGATGAGACCTGGAACAAAGAAATTGTTAAAAATAAACGTAAAAGAGTAGTTTTTTATAGTATTATTCACAGTATTATTCCCTTCATCAGTCACCCTCATCACATAAGTCAACCACAGACAGTCTACGAAAAATACAGTAGGATGAAATACTGTTAGGTACTTACACAATTTTACAATGGATTTAATAAATACATTCTACGTATTCTGAACTTGCGTTCAAACCAAACTTGAAAACTATTAATCTATTTTGTAAAAATCTCACCGCGAAAACTTCAAAAGCTGTTAATGTTAATAATATCAATGCCAGTTCATCCGGTGTGAGCACAGGGCCCCTAAATGGACGCTTTGGCAGAATCATAATATGATCTGCGTACCATTCATATCCCACAATTCATCTAATTGACAGTTTTGTATGGAGTTTCGTAAAATGGCACCACATACTAGAATCTGGCATGCGCCATGCGCGACACTGGCACATATTGCGTAGCGTAGTACATAGTAATAAAACACTGTACCTTTACAAATACAAAACTATTTTAGATACTGCCACAGTAATGAACTTGTCGTGTGGTACCTACGTCATAAACGCGCTGCTTCTAATAACTTTAGTACCAAACATAATTTTTGGCAAACGTACCACACTCATAGGAGACGTTGTAAATTGTATCGCCTGTTATTACCGAAGCTATCCAATAAGGAATGGGATTAGAGGAATTCGAGTAAGAATTGACTATTCGGCATCAACATCGCCACATGCGAACTACGTGTCACATTGACGTCACGTTCACGCAAAGTCCTTCATCGCGCAAGCAGAGTTTACCGCGCGACTGGCATAATATATACAACATCCCGACATCAACCGTCGGGCAGTTGCCCACCAGACACAACACCAGTCTGGTCGGTTCCTTATGCCTTTATAGATGTAATCAATTCTAGATTTAGAGAATTAATAGGCATCCTATCAAATAGAACGCCAGGGGTTATTGCGTTAGTGCGTTAGATAACGGCGGGAGGAGTTCACATCGGTGTCGAGTCGACGATGAAGTACTTGGGACTCGTCCTCGATAGCCGGTGGAACTTCGTGGAGCACTTCCGACGTTTGGCTCCCAGACTGGAGAGGGCTGGGGCTGCTTTGAAGCGGCTTCTGCCCAATCTAGGGGGCCCAAACGCCTCCTGCCGGAGGCTCTACGCGGGGATCGTGCGGTCCATGGCCCTTTACGGGGCACCGGTGTGGGCGCGTTCTCTGAGGCTGCGACCAGCCCAGCGGTTGAACGCGTCCCAAAGGGTCATGGCCATCAGGCTGGTACGGGGTTACCGCACGGTCTCCCGTGAGGCGGCGAGCCTCCTAGCCGGACTGCCGCCGTGGGATCTGGAGGCAAAAGTCCTCGCGCACATCTGGGAGTGGCGCGAGGAGGCGAAACGCCGGGGTGAAACTCCGCTGCCGCGAGAAATCACGGTACAGCGGACGGAACTCCGGCGAGATCTCATGGCGGCATGGAGAGTGCGATTGTCGCAACCTAGCGCTGGGCACGCTACAATTGTGGCGATAAGTCCCCTCTTTGAGGAGTGGCTGGAGAGGCGCCACGGCGTCCTCACCTTCCGCCTGACGCAGGTCCTCACCGGACACGGTTGTTTCGGGAGGTTCCTGTTCAGGATAAAGCGGGAGGAAACGCCCGGGTGTCACCACTGTGTGGATCGCCCGGAGGACACGGTGGAGCATACGGTGGAGATCTGCCCGGCTTGGGCGGAGCACCGCCGTGTCCTCACGGAGGCGATCGGCGGCGACGATCTCTCGCGTCCAGCACTGGTTCAGGCCATGGTTCGGAGCGAGAGTGCATGGGAGGCCGTCACCTCCTTCTGCGAAGCAGTAATGCTCGCGAAGGAGGAGGCGGAACGCGTGAGGGAGAGGCATGGTTCGCGCCCTCGCGCCTCTAGTCGCCGCATGAGACGCCCCGGGCGTCGGGAGTTGCAAGCCGATTTCCGGCCACCGTAGGCGCGGGCTTGCGGACGGCGAGCGAAGGGTAGCTCGCCGTCCGATAAGGACCAGGCCCGGGTCGACGGCGCGTTGTGTTCCACGCGCGCCTCAAAGAGATGTCAGCACCAACTGACGGGGTCGGTCAGGACCAATGCCTGCCAGGGTTGCGAGTTTGTCCGAAAGGGATATCGTGGCCCTGGCACACAGGCAAATGAAGGAACACGGGTGGGTTTTAGTCAGTAAGAGTCTGACACGCCCTCCCGCTCTGCCCAGAGCGGGAGAAGTTATTTGATAATTTCCCACCCAAAAAAAAAAAAAAAAAAAGGGGTTATTGCGTTAACACACTTTACAGAAGCAATGGATTTTATTCTGACAGTTATTATTCATTGCGTTATTTACGTTGTTGAGCAGATACATTTTTCGAACGTAAGAAGCAACGGATTAGCAATATACTTCAAAATCATTCAGATTGTGATTGATAGTGTGTTACGCAATTAGGGAATAGGCTGATGAAGAAGGGTTTGGAATAATAGATGGTGAGGATTTTAACAGTGACTCCCATTTCTCAGGAAAATTTTAGTTTGAGAGTCAGGGGATCACCTGACTTACGTGTATTTTGATGCTATTTTCATAATTATTAATTTCTAAGAGTCTCTGAGCTAAGCCGGGGACAGACAAACGGACATGGCGAAACTATGAGGGTTCCTTATTGACTGCGGAATCCCAAGAACTACATTTTATTGATCATCTTTAAGTGGAATTACTAAACGATCCTCAATTATGTCATAGTGTAACACAACACACTTTTAAAGAGTGACCGATGACGTACACAAACTGTCGCCGAGTATGTACTTATAGATAATTAACGGACATTTAACAGCGAGCCTATCCCATGGCTCGTAAAAGCGGATATCCTATTGCCTTGTTGGGTCAACAATGTGTTGTTTTGTCGACGAAATTATCGCTCGTTTTAAAACTAAACGAGTACTAAACTTGTATGCTAACTTGCTAAGGGTAATTATTTGTTTAACGATGTTTCTCGAAGAAGCAGGATATTGAGGGCCGCTTCCACTAATGAGGAGGTGTTAGATTGATGAACGGTTGTATTCTATCGTGTACAAAGTGATGACCATCTTTAGTTATAGCCACTCCTGCTTTTTCAGCTGATATTCTACAGATATTTGGGACACCCACTATCCATAACCATTTTGTAAACCCATTTAAAAAAGAAGAAAACGATAATTGTTATTGCCAGCACATCTATAACGAGTGGAGCTCCTTGTTTCTCGTACCCGATAAATGTAATTTGAGAGTCTTCAAGGCTCAAGTGAACAGGTTACTAATAGGCAAGCATGAACCATGGTCGACAGTATCATCGATTACCGTGGTCTAACGCGGAACATCATCAACCTTATCATTTCAGTCGAAATATTATGTTTACTGTTAGGTAAAAGCCTCCTCACGGCTATTCTTTAAAAATCTCACCGTGAAAACTTAGATGAAGTGAGCTTGAAATGACATGAGTATCAACAGTTTCAATCCCAGCTAGTAACAACAGTGTCAATATTTAGTATAAACAGTGTCAATCCCAGCTAGTATCTACAGTGTCAATCCCAGCTAGTATCATCAGTGTCAATCCCTAGTATCAACAGTGAGAATCCCTAGTATCAACAGTGAGAATCCCTAGTATCAACTGTGTAAATCTCAGTTAGTATCAATAGTGTCAATCCCTAGTATCAACAGTGTCAATCCCTAGTATCAACAGTGTCAATCGCAGCTAGTATCCCCAGTGTTAATCCCTGGTATCGACAGAGTTAATCCCAGCTAGCATTAACAGTGTCAATCCCTAGTATCAACAGTGTCAATCCCAACTACTATCAACAGTGTCAATCCCTAGTATCAACCAAGAGTGTCAATCCCTAGTATCAACAGTGTCAATCCCTAGTATAAACAGTGTCAATCCCTAGTATAACAGTGTCAATCCCTAGTACCAAGTGTTAATCCCAGCTAGCATCAACAGTGTTAATGCCAGTTAGCATCAACAGTGTCAATCCCTAGTATCAGGTGGAATGACAGCACACTTCACCAACATCTTCACGGTGAGATTTTTAGAAAGTAGACCGGCACGGCCACGGTTCCCTTGTGGGAGTACCCAGGGTATGCAGTCGCCACTTTAGAAACTAGCAGTCATCCGTTTTGCGCGCAATGCGCTACATAACAAAAGGATACTTACCAACAGCATACGCAGTATAGAGGATGGGGCTGTCATCTGTGGTAACGTCTCCGAAGCAGACGCCGGCTGACAGGAGCGGCTCGGAGAAGTTCTCGTTGAACATCATCTCCACGCAGTACGTCATGGACGGGTGCCACATCTGCCCCCCCGAAGCCACCTCGTATAGCGTGCCATTCTGGAAGAAACATGATTTTTGTAGACAACTTGCTAAGTAATTGTTTTACTATAATGATGCTGTCTAACGTTAAATACCAATACTTTTCAGTAAGTACAACCAAACTTACACTAATGATGAGCAGCATCTGGGAATCTCGGGTAACAATATGCAACTCAGTCTTTATATTTCTTCACCCTCGGTAGGTTTAAAATACCTAGAGAGAGTGGAGATAGAGAAAATTTTAAGTATGATAACTACTTCGTACTTAAGGAACCATAATTGTACCGAAGGTTTAAGCCATTGTAACACCTTTAAACATTATAGAATGCAGTTACGTGGCGGCTGTCTTCGAATGACAGAAGACGATGTAAAGAGAGCCGCTGTCGTCCACCCGTCCACGACGAACTGCTATATTCCGGGACAATCCTGATGATATTGAAGCTGGCGAACCACTAATACGATGATCAGTTCTGGTAAAGGCTATCCTGCGCCGTTAAATATATGAATATGAACCGACTGCCCCGTTGGTCTCGTAGTTGCCAGCGCGACTGCTGAGCGTGGGCGGTCCTGGGTTCGATTCCCGGGTCGGGCAAAGTGTTATTCGGTTTTTCCATTAGGAATTTCTTATTAACAGCCCGGAGTTTGGAAGTTGGCGATGTGGTACCCCCGTGCCTCGGAAAGCACGTTAAGCCGTTGGCCCTGCGCCTGATCTTTCTTCGGTCGTGTCGGATTGCTGTCCCATCGGACTATGAGAGTGAGGGGAAGGGAGAGTGCACCTGTGTCTGCGCACACATCACTTGTGCACTATAATATCTCCCGCACCGAAGGCTGGTCTCCGCTAAGATTGGTCGCCATGGCCGAAATTCGGTCTAGAAGACTATTATTACGTATGAAACCCAAAACTCCAGCTCTGAACGCGTACCATAAACTACGCTTTAACGCCACGCTACAGTTTTTTCTATAAGCACTTTCAACCAGTCAATACTGTACCGGGTAGAATCATAATTGGCCGATCGTATCTTACGCTCCACGTTCATAATAATTGAAGGGTTGAAAATCTAAAGGGTCTAGGTGGCAAAAATCACATTTTCTATATTTTTACGAAAATACAGTCTAGTGCCAAGCCTAAGAATACCCAAATGGGTCCAAGTGCCTATTTCTATAAATGTTTTACACACACAGGAAATTAAAGTAGACATGCGGTCTAAGTGCCAGTGTATTTGCGCTTCGCTTTTTTTGTTAAACTCGCAAACAATACAATTGGAACTTAGACCCTTTAGATTTTCAACCTTTGAATTGGCTTGCAGCAGTTGCAGCTTTGGGCTACTGGGCGTTTCGTACGCAAAGCTTCGCTTCTATAAGAATCCAAGCTATATAAACTATCTTTTTGCTCTTCTATAATCAATTTTCTCTTCATAAGAATCTTTTTCGCACTAAAACGAATATTTAAAAAAAAGATTGCCGAATTGGTCCAGCCGCTCTTGAGTTTTGCGTTTAGCCGTTAATTTTTGGGAGTTGAAGTCGGTTAGGGACTCAAAATCAAAAAGAAAACTTTGAAAGTCAAGAAGCGGCCGAACATTCGATACTTAGGATTATCGCTTCGAAGTAGACCCCTTTTTTTTTTTTTTGGGTGGGAAATCATCAATTAACTTTTCCCGCTCTGGGCGGAGCGGGAGGGAGTGTCAGACTTTTACTGACTAAAACCCGCCGTGTTCCTTCATATGCCTGTGTGCCAGGGCCACGATATCCCTTTCGGACAGACTCGTAACCCTGGCAGGGGGAGTAGACCCCCTGAATTCGGTAGTCGGCACCCAAATACAAATTAATGCAAATTAATAAAGCCGCTGCTTACCTAATAGTAATTACAGCACCGAAAGCTAAAACCGTTAATTATACCATTTTCATATCGTGATGTGTCATGTGTGTATGTTTTTTGTGTGTAATTGGAATTAATGGCACGTCGTTAGGGCAGGGGTTGGACGGTAAGCAATGATTAAAATGGCGTCAATCATTTTAACAGCTCTAAATAACTACTATGAATACATGGATAGGTGTCGGGTGGGTTCACATACTACTGAAAAACTTTTTTTTCTGTAATTACTTATAAGCTTCATTTCTTTGGTTGTCGTTTTTGTAATCGGTAATCTTTTTGTTGATTGAATTATCTACCTCTTTATATAAAAAAAACAGTCAAGAGTACTCAAGAGCGAGTCGGACTCGCGCACTGCGGGTTCCGTACGTATTATATGATGTTGATAATTTCTGAAAAACTGTGCTATATATGGACATCGTTTTATTGTTCCTTTAATCGTTACATAAACTTCTACCACTCAGAATAATCACTCCACCACCACCAGCATCACTCCACCCACTCCATTCCATCACTTTATGGTGTACATAATAAAGAGTATTCTATTCCATTCTAATAATTTCAGATTTTTATCTATGCAAACTTCGGAGATAAGGGGGGATCGGTATTCTTTTTTTACATTTTTCATCAAAAGTCGGAAACTACGCTGCCTGATTTTTTTTTTTTTTTTTGAGAATGTGCAAACAGCGCTCTTTCATATGATACCCCACATGCCCTAATAGCCCAACTTCAAATTTTTCAGTCCTTTTGCAAAAAAGATATATTATTTTTTCTTCTTTGCAAAATAGTTGGGCAAACGTCATCTAAAACTATTCTTAATTTCAAGTTGATAGCATTAGTAGTTCTTGAGATATCCAGGTGTGACAGACAGACAGACTTAGTCTCACCATAAGGGTTCCTTTTTACCATTTTGGTACGGAACCCTAAAAATGGACAAAATGAGAATCTTGAAACAAATTGAAACGTAGAAAGAAAATAGAAGTAAAGTGTTACGAATCCATGGAGCAAACGATAGATCAATTTCCAGCGTTTCTCACCGACGTAGATAAGAACGTTAAATAGTTCTTTAAAGCTTTCGTACACTGCTAAGAATCCCCTTTGACTAATTATTTTGCAACCTTGCTACTAAGTGCATAGAAGTTAACAATAAAAATGCATAAACAATTTGTTTTAAAAACGTGGACTTTAAAGGGGAAATTACAAAACCATTTACTATCGGCGTTGGTGGAACAAAATGCGTTCATTTAAGCTTATGACCAGATTTATAGTTTACGTTATATCTCTATCATGGACAGACCACAGAACCTGGGAACATGTAGGTAAGTGGATATGCAAAAATAGATATCGGCTTTCTGTACAACACATACATCAGTGCCCGTAGTCGGATGATTCTGGGAGTCAGATATATGAACGCAGATTATCTTGGGACTTCTAGAGATATTGATTCGCTTGTCAATATCCAAGGCTTACGAGGTGTGGTGTTCGGTCGCACGATTAATGATACTATCATGTATCGCCGTTTCCCGAGAGATCTTCAGTTCCCACCTGTAATTTATAACGTTAGTCTTCGCAAGGAGACATGAGGACGACATTTTTACTTATTTGTAACTGTCGTAAGAAAGTCTTTTCGGGTATCTAAATCAGAACAAATTTTTCAATACACTTCCTCGAAAACTGGTTCATATCGCACTACGATTAGATTCACAATGCAACGTATTTCACAGGCGTACGATTTTTTATTTTCCAACACGTGTGCGGGAATAAAAATTGCCACAGATAACTTATACCTATACTTAGTCCAAATTGGTTCAATGCCTCTATTCACACCGTCTCGCGCCGGACGGTCCTCTCTATTCGGAGGTGTTTTTTTTTCTAATCTCGGCGAACATGCGTCTTTACGGCGTTAATATTTTTGGAATATTTAAATAATGTTTATAAATAAAATACCATGATTATTACAATAAAAAAAAAACGTTTATGAACAAATTAATATTTATTTGTGTTCTAAACTCAAAAATATTTGTTTCATATTAGGCTGTTTATTGGCCTATTCCTTCAACCTGGCGAAAGCAAAGCGCGGAAAAAAAAGAAAATTAAACCTTAGTTTCCTAATATGAGAGTCAGAGTCGCAGCATCCTACTGTCGAGAAAACCGTGGATGCGGTGGAGTTTGCATCTTACTAGAAGAACACAAAGACTACATAGAAAGATGCGACATAACCAAAATGTCACTTGAATATATTTTGGAAGTCTGTGCGATTGAAATACCTAACGAAAATTTGCTATAAGTATTATTGTACTGGAACAGAAGAGAAGATAATATATTTTTTAACCAACTCAGTCAAATACTAGCGTATATAAACAACAAATGCACGAAACTAAACATAGTCATCGGCGGTGACTTTAATATTGATATTCTGAAAAATAACTCCAAAGTTAACACTTTCTTAGACCTTATGTCCGAATACCAATACACACAGCACATAAAAGATCCCACACACATAACACAAACAGCATCAACGTGCCTTGACTTAATATTTACAAACTTTAAAAACATAGATTTGTATACATCTGTAGAAGAACTGGGTTTTTCAGATCATTGTGGTACAATTATAAAATTTAAAATACCGTAATGACCGAAACAAACTATTTGGTATACTGAAAAGCGATTGTACAACAAAAATAACATTGAAAATTTCAAATCGGCATTAAAGTCAATTAATTGGAGAGATATCATTATAGAATCTAACGAAGCAAATCAAAATTATAATGTTTTTAACGACTTAATAACGAATATACAAAACAAAACTATACCAAAAATCTAAACTCAATTAAAAACACACTATACAAAATATTGGTTATCTAAAGGTATAAAGATCTCATGCACAAACAAAAGATTATTGAAAATTTTAAGTATTAAGTCTGACAATCCGATTATCAAAAAATACTGTAGAAAATATGAAAAAATACTAAAGCAGTGAAATGAAATGAAATCAAAATAAACATTCATGTAAAATTGTATACAATATTCTGCAACGTCAATATGTATATAAAATCATGCATAACAATTAAAATGTCAAGTTTTCCAGTTTTATCACAAGGCTAGCAGAGCGAGCAGCTCAATCCCAAGCTGTTTTGTCCTCTAAATAATCAGAAATTTTATAGTACCCTTTTTTACAAACATAAGCATAATCAGCCTATAATGTTCCCACTGCTGGGACACAGGCCTTCTCTCTTCGAGAGGGACTGGGCTGTAATCTACCACGCGGGCCCAGTGCGGGTTGGTAGATGTCACATGTCTTTGAATTATTGGTTCTAGGACATGCCGGTTTCCTCACGATGTTTTCCTTCACCGTTTTGAGAGCAGTGGTGATGAAATTATTTACACAAAGTAAAGCGCCTGCCTGGGTTCGAACCCGCGACCTATGACTCGTAAGTCGGGGCCGTTACCACTGGGCCACCACTGCTCCCCTTTTTTACAAAGTTTAGTTTTAATACAGATTTTAAATCGTTTAATTGGTAAGTTCCGAAGTCGGTTATAACATCGAAAAAACAGTATTACATTAAAAAAATTTAAATGTCTCAAAACAAAGTCAAAGCTATGTGGAATATAGTGAACGAACGTACTAACAAAAAAACACTTACAGATAAAAATAATATACAATTACAAATTAATAATACTTTAATTTCAGATCCAAAGCAAATAGTAAACAAATTCAATAACTTTTTTGCATCAATTGGCGAAGAGACCCGCCGTGAGGCCAAAGGCCGGCCAGTACTCAACCCTTCTGAAAATAGCATATTTCTAAGACTGTCGTAAAACGCATAGAATCATACAAAATCTAAAAAACAAAAAAAGTCACGGAACAGATGAACTACCCCCATCTCTGATAAGACAATGTGCAGATGAACTTGCTGTACCGTTTTGTTTTTTGATAAATCAGTCCTTTGTTGAAGGTACTTTTCCTGATCAACTTAAAAAAACTATTATAAAACCATTATTTAAGAAAAATTCTAAAACCGACCCCAATAATTAACGGCCTATAGCTCTTCTGCCTACGGCTTCAAAAATTTTCGAAAAGGCTATGTGTGACCGTGTGTACAGTTTTTGCAAAAGATATAAAATATTATAAAATATATATTTGACGAAGCTCAAAACGGGTTTCGTAAACATCGATCAACAAATATCTGTCTATAAATTTATGCAAGAAGTTATTAATATTGTATATGATAAAAAATATGCGATTGGCATACTTTTAGACTTGACAAAGGCATATGACAAAGTACAGTTTAAAATGTTGTTAGACAAACTATACGGAATAGGAATTCGTGGAACTACACATAAGTGGTTTGCGTCCTACTGAAGTGATAGAGAGCAATATGTGCAAATTGAACATTTTAACCACGACCAAAAACGTATAATACAAGTAAGGTCCGATAAGAAGATTATAAAGGCACCAATTAAAACCAGGGCAGTGTTATTGGATGTCTTCTATTCATAATTTACATCAATGACCTTCCCAAAATCATGAAAGAACCATGTGTGCTATTCGCAGACGATATATCTCTGCTTACTACATGCCAAACTAATAGTAATATTAACGAACAACTAAATACGATATTAAATAAAACAACAAAATGGATGGATGAGCACAACCTTGAGATTAATTATAAAAAAACTAAACTAATGACATTCTACCCTCAGCAAAAATGCCCATTACCAATTAACTTCATAACAAACGGCACAAACATTGAAGTAGTTAATGACTTTACGCTATTAGGCATCACAATAGACACACACATTTCATGGAAGCCCCATATAAAAAAAAGTACGATCAAAGCTCTCAAAATTCACCTTCGCACTTCGAGAAGTCAAAAAAACTACCGACTTGCAAACTGCACTTACTACGTACTACGCCTACGCTCATACATGGCTCAGTTATGGCATTATAATGTGGGGAAATAGCACAGATGCGCCTACCCTATTTATTTTCCAGAAGTAATTAACTCAGATCATAGTCAACATAGAACAAACCGATAGCTGTAAACCCTTTTTTATAAAACATAAAATACTCACCTTACCATCTATCCATACCCTGGAAATATGCAAATTTGTTAGAAAATACATGAACTTTTACACAACCCGCGTTGATAAACATACCGAGCGATCTGTCAGATACAAAAATATGTTATTGTTACCCTCTTCGCGCATTAAACTGCATTCCAATAGTCCCTACGTAATGTCCATAAAAATATTTAATAAAATACCAGATGCATTAGAAGACGAAACCAGCGACAAGACATTTATAAATAAGCTCAAGCAAATATTAATTAAAAAAGCAAACTACACAATAAACGAATACTACTAACAACACAAACAGTTAGTCGTCAGTTAAATGCATACATACATAGATAAATATTATATTATTTTAAATGTTTGACCATTTGAAATAATAATTGTACAACCAAGTAGCCACTATGTCCAGCAGTGGACGTCTTTCGACTGCGATGATGATGATGATTGTACAACCTATGAATGATCTCAATAAAATAAAGTTTCTAATTATATTTAATTAATGTTAATAATCTATAAAATTGTTGATTGCTTATTGTTTCCTAATTTTATTTTTATTTTATTTTAAGAATTCATTTTATTATACCTTTTGCTGTGCCCTCCAGGGTCCGTAATTGTACCTTAGCTTTAAACCTTTACCTATACATTATGGAATGCAAATAAATATATGAATATGAATGAATATAATAATTCATGACAAAAATGTTTCTTCGTTATTTTATTTCATTTTCGACATTTGTTATTGCAGGCTCAAAAACACCCTCGCTTACGGCTCGGGTGTTAAGTCCGCCTCGAATGCAATAACAAACATTCTCCACTTGTATCAAAATGTACTATTATCTAATCGATGTGCACTCCACGAAATACATATATACGTACTCTGTGATGCACAGGAGGTATACTCTCACTGATGAGGTAGGTACTGAAAACTGTAGTAGTAGTAGGTACCCAAGTATTGCAATTGGTATCGATTTCAAAGCCCAGGAAAATCCGAGACTGAAAACGAAACTGCAATGTTGCATCTAAGTATGAAACTGTTAGCCGTGAAGCCGTCATAACGATAAAACTTTTACATTATATCTATACGTAGTGTCTTGTGTAGTGTTCACGAACATGTTCAATTTTTTTCTTGAAAATAGTGTTTACGCTCGGTGTGTGGTTCAATATGACGTGTTGACGTGTTTGACGGCACGGTTGGAGCAGTGGTAAAGCGATTGACTCCTGCGCTGCGTGTCGCGGGTCCCGCACGGAACAAATATTTGTATGACTTACAAGTAGTTGTTCCGGGTCTGGCTGTTTGTGTATGTGAGTTTAAATGTTTTTAGATAAATGCACCCAGAGTACAGGAGCAATTCCTAGTGTGGGGCAACGTTTAAAAAAAACAAAAAAGAAAGAAAGAAAAGAATATTTCTGACCGACAAAAATATGTAAGATTTCAACCGTCAATAACTACGAGACTTTTTATGCTAGAGTAATTGTTGAGCATTCCAAAGACAGGTCATATTTATAAAAAAAAAATGAGACAGGATATAATTAGCCTATGACGTAACATTGCGATTACACGTGCATACGAGCGCCCCTCGATTTTTCATTAGGTCATTGTGTCGAAATTCCAATTCATAGGTATACTAGCGCAGTGTTTAGCTATAACGAACAGTGATTCTGGTGTCGTTATCAAGAGTTTTGTGAAGACTCTCAACAAACCGTTTAGATGATCAGGGTGTTTTAAAAGTTATTAAATCCACTGTTGGAAAAATGTCAGAAGTTAAATGTCAGCCTTTCCTCAAGAAACAGTTTTAGTTATAGACTTACGGAGTTAAGCCATAAAACACTAGAGACAAAAATAATTACTAGTGGTTTGGATGCGCCTGCTTGACATTGACCGTATATTATTAGTTAGGTAAGTATTTTTTAGTTCTTAAAATAGTTTAGTTCGTAAAATATAGCTCGGAATGTCTTGACTAGGTTAATTACCAACAATTTGCATATATAAAGCTAGTTAATATTAATCAATACCGCCACGTTATAAAATTTTCCGAGGTTTTTTCAGAAGTCAGAACATTGTTTCCGTAAAAACCTTTATGAAAAGCGTCCCCAAAGACTAATTCAGTAAGAAATGTGGAGCTTAGGTGCTGCAGTAGATTTTATAGTTCCTACGGTAGGAACTATAAAATTTAGTAGGAATAAATGTAAATGTTCGTGCATTTATATACATGTAGGCGTGAATGGTACAACACAGACTACCTGCAATATTATATCTCCTTCCATCTTAATCCATCCAAAGGTTGTCTTTAAAAAATCGCTTTTAGCGATAAGACCGGCATTGTGTCAGTATAATTATGTAAAATGGGACTATGGGCGCCTGCTTAAGTGTCAAAATCAATGTGTAGTAAATATTGTTTTATTTTTGCAATTGTTGTATTCTATAATTTACAGATATAAAAGTTTTACGAGTCTAAGGGCCTGTGCATACCACGTTTTTTAAACGCGCCGTTGACGCGCGTTCGTAGCGATACAGACGTAATACGCACGGAGTCAGTGTATTCTGTAGGATAAAAGCGCGCCGTCGACGCACGTTTATAAAACGCGCGTCAACGGCGCGTTTAAAAAACGTGGTGTGCACAGGCCCTAAAAGGTCAGGAAACTTAGAAAAATAAAGATAAGTTTTCATTAAATAACTCTGCTTTTTTATATAAGATAGCGCTAGGCATTGTGGTTATCGAGAATATGAATGATTTTCTACTATTCGACACCACCTGTAATTTTTATGGTGTATAATAAAGAGTATTCTATCTATTCTATATAAAGAGTGCCTGAGTGTTAAGGCTTCTACATACCGGGGCGACTAATCGCGCGACGCGACGCGACACAAAGGCACCGCTCGTCCCGCGACACGCGGGGCCTTTGTGCCGTGTCGCGTCGCGCGACAAGTCGCGCTGGTATGTAGAAGCCTTTATTCGTGTAGGTGTAATTACTGCAGTAGAAACGTATATGGAATTTCGTCATTACGAGTTTTACTTGATTGTTTTGCTTTTTTATGTTGTCTTTTATTTCTTATCTTAACGTGAACTTCCTGAACATTTCAGTTTATTTTATTAAGTTTCAGGGGGTCTTCTCTGAAGATAAATCCGAAGTATCGGTCAATTGTTCGGCCGTTTCCTGACTACGGCTAACTATGGCAAACAACGGCGAAAAAAAAATCACAGTCACAAAGAAATGTTCCAATTCGTAGTCAGTACAAAAATTCTTTGATGTAAAACTGCATTAAAAAAAAAGCGTGCTGGGTATGGCTCCACGCATTTTAATACAATTCCAGACGCCTTATAAGAATTAAAGTTTACACAAATCAAAAAAAAAAAAAAACTTATTTGATAAATGTTATTATGCTATTGACGAATACTTAAATGACGAATTAATTTAGAATCACAATAATTATTAGTACTGACATTACATTACTTAAATCATTTTGTCATTTTAATTATTTTGACATACTTTTGACAATCTAATAATACCTCAATTAGGTGTTCACCATTAGAGTATTGAATAATGATTATGTAATTGTTCAATTTATTTTCTAATTTAATACCATACTTATGCATGCTTTTCAAATATTTTTAGTAAATTTTAACTTGTAATTCTCAGCTAGATTTGCACACCATATTTGTACGCCTCCTGGCATAGCATAGCGCTCTGTTTATCAACATGATCTGTATTTCTTTACCTGTGTTAACAAATAAATAAAGATAAGTCAAAGTCAAAAATGTGACTTGAAGTTAGGTAAGAACTCAAAGTCAAAAAAGGAAACTTTGGAAGTAAAGAAACGGCCGAACACTCGGCCGATACTTCGGATTATTGCTTCGGAGTAGACCCCCAGGATTGATGGCTGGATTTATAATGTACCTACTTTCAGAAGATGCTGTTTGTTTCCTTTTTTTGGGGCTCACAAAATACTGGTTGTGATGACTGCTGACTCAATCCAAATTGGCTTTATTTATTATTAAAATAATTAATCACTCGCGTGTTTTGTATGTTTAATTTCAACACAGTTTCAGGATTTCTTTGTTCAAATCGTCTGGATTTTCTTAAAAAAGAACGGTAAATAAACGTACAGGGGTTTTAAACTTGTGATGAAAAATGTTCTCCATTTCGTTATACCAAAAATGCCGTGTGAACAATGATTCAATCGACAATGCCATAGATTTCCGTTCCAGCTACAGAGTAGAGCATAAGTAGTGCTATGATTGTAAAACATATTGGCAGGAAATTAATGTTCTTCACAGAGCGGCAGAACGGCAGATATTAAATAAAGCATAAATTATAGGAAGCGGGCATTGTTTCGTACCTATTTTTAGGTAGGTATATGTGTATGATTAATGATTGAATTATGTTTATTATAAAGGAATCGAATACTTAGGTTATAGTAAATTATTTAATTAGGCACCTAAGTAGGTTTAACCTCAATCTTTTTTAAATAGAAAGTAAAATAAGTTATCAGTGTCAGGCCTTTCTGTAAAATAAACTGGGCACTGTACACACGGCTACGTATCAAGATATATACGTTTCCAGTATAAGTAAGACGTGTTGATCTCGCATTGTATAGGATTATTAGGATTATTGTAGGATAATTTCCGTGTTAACGCCATCGCTACCGGCGACAGTTTTCCTTCTCTTTGAAGATAGTGTTTTGATACCTACAGCATTGAAACATTAAAAAAAATACCATACAAATATAGTGACATTATTATTTATACGTCAATATTTCGGTACGCCTCGGACGCCCACATTCAGAGGTTATCTTATAATGTTCCTAGAATTATTTATTTAATACCGTTTTTTTTTTACACAGGACACAAATTCGCTTAAATATTATTTGATTAAATCACTACGCTCAACAAACAAACCATCAAATCGTGGGATGACAAGAAAAACTCACTAAGTGCAGTTTATGGGAAAAATGACTTTTATTCACGAAGTTAATTATTTTTGCATAACCGTTCGCAAGAAAAAGTCACTAAGAACATACCTTTCCTATTTCTGACTTTAAAAAAATGTAATTATTATCAACTACTGCTTTGAAAGAAATTACCGGCAGGTAAACTTCATTTTGTACTTAAGGCGCGTTTCCATTATGCAAGTGATTTGCATACTAATTGCAAGTTGCATGCAAATTGTATAGTGGAAACAACAACTTGCAAACAAGTTGCAACTTGTATGCAATTAGGTTTAAACTTGTACGCACAATAATCAAGTCGGCACATTTGCACGCAAGTCGCAAGCGCATGCGGTCGTGCATAGAGGATTACCTACTTTGTTTATGACTTTATTACTTTGTAAAAATGACTGCTAAATGGGATACGGAGAAAACAATAATGTTTATTGAGGAATATCATAGACATGATTGTCTTTGGGAACCAAAAAACAATCTTTACAAAAAAACTAACTTGTATACCACTAAAATCTTGTATGCAAGCTGCAAGTTGAACAAAATCGTGTTTCCAATTCAAATCACTTGCACACAAGTCTGACGTCATACATGTATGCAAACACTTGCATAATGGAAACGCGCCTTTAATGATACTACGGCAACTACTTTACGTCACTAATTGTGCGTTAAACAAAACGTCAATGTCACAATTTAATCTGTTATTTTTTCATTTCGCGGTTTATGAGGCTAAATTAATGCGTTTTATGTTATTGTGTGAGAAATATGAGAAGAATAAATAATTCAAGAGGCAGATTTATGGTGGATTTATCATTAAATTCAGACGTTCAAAAACGCCAGGAACTTAATAATGAACTTGTAAGTATTCAAATTTTAAAGTTTTGCGTGTTTTAGTCAATGTTATTGCATTCAAAGTACTTACTGTGTATTTTATTTTATCACTTTTAGAGCCGAGTATGTTATGAACAGACACAAAGACCTTTGTGTAACGATGATTTAATTGCAACAACTTCAAAAACAGTGGACAAACCTAACGTGGTGCCAGCAACAGAAACAGAAGTAGGTTTATGGATCTTGTATACCTTTTGTTTGTTGTATGGTTTATTGCCTTCACTTTCATGATATCTAATAACATAGGTACTTATTTTCTTTCTTTTTACAGCAGATAGAAAACAATGAAAATAATCAAACAGCGTTTCTAACTACTGATAATCAAAATAATAATTGTGAGCTGGTAAGTATTTATCTACATAGTCAATAAAATTTAATTGAGTCATTGAACAACATAATATCGGTAAACAATTATTTTGTTACAGGAAATAGTTCAGCCTATGCAACTAGTCCCTTATGAACATAGTGATGAAGACTTTAGTGCAGATTCTGACATCACTTATTTGCCATCAGGTGATAAATCTGATATATCAGATTTTTCAGATTATGAGATTGCCCAAGATATTGAAAAAAAACTAACTAGATGTAGAAAAAGCAATCCACATTCATGGAAATAAAATGTCACAAAGTTTCAGAGATCTCAGTGCTTGCCTTATAAAAATAAGACAAAACAGTGTTCGGCTAAAGCCCCCAAAGCTGTAGATTGTACAAATTGTACATATAAATGCAATAGTAACTTTTCAGAACAAGAAAGGAATGAAATTTGTAAAACTTATTGGGGTCTTGCTAATTATCAGCGACAGAAGGATTTCATTCTGAAATGTGTAAAGAGAAATGAGCCAAAGCGTCGTAAAGTAGCTGCTGATAGTGATAAAGCACGTTCTGTATCTAAATCTTACTATTTAGAAAATTCTAAGGATAGACACAGAGTTTGTGCAATTTTTTTTGAAAAAACTCTGTGTGCATTTCGAATAGGCCTATCAATACAGCTAGTAAAGGTTGTAATACTTTTGGTGTCTATGATCGTACAGATAGGAGAGGATGCAAACCTGGCAATAAAACTAGCGAAGATAGTATGGCTATGGTAAAAAGACACATTGAGAGCTTCCCTGTCATGGAATCCCACTATTCAAGAAAGTCTACAAAAAAATTATATCTGATTGTGAAATGTTTGATTTGTATAAAAATGATTTCTGTACTAACAACCATATTGCTAATGCTGTCAGTGAAAAAACATACAGAAGGATATTTTGTAATAATTATAATTTTTCTTTCTTCAAGCCAAAAAAAGACCTTTGTGCCTTATGCTCTAAATATGAAAATGCATCTTCTGATGAAAAAAAAACCTTGAAGCAGAATATTGTTTACATTTAATAAGAAAAGGTCAATGTAATGAAGCTAAGGCCCAAGACAAATTAAGATGTCAAGAGGATCCTTCATTTATTACTTGCACATTTGACTTACAGAGTGTGCTGCAAATACCCTGCTCGAACGTTTCATTATTCTATTACTCACGAAAAATCTGTGTCTATAATTTAACAATTTACGTTGGAGATGGGAAAGAAGCTCACTGCTATACATGGAATGAACTTCGGAAGTCGGTGGCCATATAAACGAAATTACAAAGCCAAAGACACCGACTTCCGAAATTAAATTAAATATAATATTAAATGTGGGTATACTACAGGTACACCTCTGCCCAACCCTTCGAGGAAACAAGGCGTGATTATGTTATGTCCTTCCGAAATTAAAGTTATTTTTCACTTTTTAGTGTTTTTGTTGGAAGTCGGTTGTTTTTTTTGTAAAAAAGATTTTTATTTTTCACTTTTTAGTGGTACCTACCCCACACCAATACGTATACTACTTGCTATGAAAACAACTGTGACAGGAAGTTTTATAACATCATCAACATACACCGAGTGGATTAAATACGTATTATTGAAGAGTTAGCTGTAAATCTGTAATATATAGGAGACCGCGCAAGCTTCCTCTACCAAATAAAAGAATTATAAAAATCGGTTCATAAACAAATAAGGTATGCCTGAACATATATAATACTAGCTTTTGCCTGCGGCTTCACCCGCGTAGATGTCAGAAAAAATCTCACGGGAACCGGGATTAAGAGTACCTATACCCTACATAAAAGGAACCCTAGTGCAAAATTTCACGTCGCTCCCAGTAGTTTGGGTTGTGCGTTGATACGTCAGTCAATCAGTTGGTCAGTTTCTCCATTTATTTATATAGATAGATTTGTTATTTAGACCAATACAAAATAATAATAAATAAGGACTTATTAGTTTTTTTTTTGTTCTTCGAGTGTAATATTTCAAAATTATTGACCTTTACGTGATCAACGTCCCGACAAACCTTGAAAATTACAGCATATTGATTTGTAGACTATTTACCTCATTACACCCCCAGAACGGGCTGTTTTAAAAAAAACATGAAACACGTTTTATTTATTTGTTGATACGAGTAACCCTGCGAATTGTCGAATTGATACAATTTACATGATTTCTCCATACAAGTTGTGAAACCCCGTTACACCCCTTTAGTTGTTGAATTTTCAAAAATCTGTTTTAGCGTTTACCTACGTCATAATAACTATCTGTGTGCCAAATTTTAGCCCAATCCATTCAATGATTTGAGTTTTGTTTGATAGATCAGTCAGTAAGTCAGTCACTGTTTCCTTTTGTATGTATTAAATCTATAGTGTAATTCGACATGTTACGACGACCCCGAATAAATAGGGATTAGGGCAGGAGACTGATGATGAAGAATTCAGTCTAAGTTTCAAGTTAATAGATCAACGAAAGATGATTTTTTCATACAAACTGTATCCATCCCCCCTTTACATCCCCAAAGAGGTTAATTTTTAAAGTGGTTTGTGACTTTTCCATTATTTGACTTAAAGGTTATACCAATTTTCGAGTTAATCAAGCCACGTAGTAAAATCCTCTCTTGTAAAATTGACTACCCCTTTTCACCCCGTTATGGGTAGATTTACGAAAAACCCTGATACAAGCTATTCTTCATTTTTGGTTTTAAGTATAAATACTAAGTTTCGAGTTGATCGGACCACGCGTTACGCGTTCTTCTATACAAACTTTGACATCCCATCCATTGAAGTTAAGAGAACAAAAAAATACAAACTTTATATTTTACTTACGTAAGTATTCGTCCAAGTTTCAAGTTTATTAACTCTAGGAATAAGATTTTTCATGCAAACAAAACCCCCCGTTTTCCCCCCTTTACAGGTCAAATTTCCAAAAACCCCTTCTTAGCGGATGCCTACGTGCCGAATTTCAGCCCAATCTGTTCAGTGGTTTGAGTTGTGTTGATAGACCAATCAGTCACGGTTTCCTTTTATATGTAGGTACCTATATACGGCTAGATATATATACATTGAGAACCAACTCCTTTTTTGAAGTCGGTTAATAATCATTTATAGCCAGAGTGCATCTCATGACAATTCCAATAAGACCAAACGGGTAGGATACCTTGCTTTATAACCGAGTTCCAGTGCCTACCTTTCGGCTTCATCATCAGATCAGTTTCGATCATCAGATCAAATTTGCTTCGCTTAACTATCTTAATCCAGATATATCATCGCCACCAGCTGTGAAATACTTATCATTGAGAAGTTCTTCATCAGTTCCACTTCACCAAATTATACTTTCTGAATGCAAATGATTGACTTGTTGATGAAAATATAAAAATCGCTATATGTATGCCTATAATATTTGAGGAGTTCCCTCAATTACTCATGGATCCCAACATCAGAACTGAGTTTTGATAAAAATGGGACCAATCTGGAAGTATATCCTTTCAAATAAAAAAAGAATTTTCTAAATCGGTTCATAAACGACGGAGTTCTGAGAACATACACACGACTTTAGAACCCTCCTCCTGTTTGTGAAGTCGGTTAAAAATGACAATTAATCGCAATCCGATTTATTAAAAAACAAGATTTATATTTTGACATGGCTTAAACCATGTAGCCAGTTTTTGTAATAAGAACGTAACTGTGATTGAAATACCGTTCTATATACAAAACTGAAAACTTAGTTCGGTACTAAGTTGTCAGTTTTGTATTAAGAACTTTACCATAGCCGGCATATAGTTCGAAATTCAATAATGGCTCCATGGTTTAAACCTTGGTCTGAAGATAAACCTTGTTTTGTAATAAGACGGAAAGGGTTTCATTTTGACAGGTCACTCGCAGCCATTGCGATAATTACGTTGTTGAGCAAACGGATTTTTCAAACTTATGAAGCAATGGATTAGCATTAACCTTCAAAACTCTCTGATTGTGATGCAATTAGGGTGCTGGTTGTCAAGAGCTCTTAACTTAAAGGCTTCTACATACCGGGGCGACTTGTCGCGCGACGCGACGCGACACAAAGGCACCGCGACATTCAGGGCCTTTGTGCCGTGTCGCGTCGCGCGACAAGTCGCGCTGGTATGTAGAAGCCTTTAAGCGATGGGGCTCCTTCGATATTTTAACGTCACGATTAAAAATAGCCATATTGAATAGAGATCCCACTGATACGTATAAAACGTTGCCGCGTTGTTGAGTAAAACAATAATAAACATTATGAGAATCCATATATTTTTTGTTACAACAGAATCACTGTTATTAAAAACTGTGTGTTGTATTTGTAGCAGAAATTTCCGCAAACCACGGGCGCTTATAATAAATTATGGAATGAAATTAATGTTCGCACACAATTTTTACCCTACTTTTACGTAAAAATAAGTGGAAACAACTTGATAAGCTTTTACTATAATGTCCTTAAATATTTACTGGGTAAAATACACGGTACACACCCTTCAAATTTTTCAGGAAAAACATGTTATCAAATACTTTTTCTATTTTACGAGCTTAATTTGGTAATGCCAGTCTTGATAAATTAGACTTTCATAAAAATGATTAATTGCTTGTAAAACACTGTCCGAAAAATCGTATCATGTCACATAAATGTCCCTCCGAGGAAAATACATTTGGGTTATGTGCTACCTACGTAAAATGAACACTGCTTATGCGACATAATGATAATATTCATGATAGAAAGTAAGTATGCTTCTTCGTACTTCTAAAGTTTTTGACATATTGCAGGTCTGTGTCTGTGTCAGGTTGCATGTTGATTAAAATATGATTCGCGGCCGTAACAAATATGGCTTTACAGAATTATGACCATTAAAATCAGAAATACAACTAACTCTTTTCGTAGAATCCCATTGAATGACTATTTCATGAAATATCATTCAATAGGATTTCAAATTTCAATAGGATGTGATATCCCTGAAACTGTTTACCAATGCGTTGGAGGACGTCTTTAAGACGCTGGAATGGACTGGACAGGGTATCAACGTAAACGGCGAGTACATCTCACACCTTCGTTTTGCCGATGACATCGTCATAATGGCAGAGACGCTGGAACAGTTGAACTGCACAGTGCTCTCGGCGGGTTGGCCTCGGCATGAATTTGGTCAAGACGAAAGTCATGTACAATTCGCACGTCTTGCCAAGTCCAATCCACATCGAAGGGTTGCTTCTCGAAGTTGTGAAGGAGTACGTCTACCTAGGGCAAGTTTTTCAGCTTGGTAGGCACAACTTTGAGAAAGAAGCCGACAGAAGGATCCGGTTGGGTTGGGCAGCGTTTGGAAAACTTTGTCAAGTCTTCTCGTCGCCAATCCCGCAGTGTTTGAAGACTAAGGTCTTCAACCAGTGCGCCCTCCCCGTTATGACATACGGTGCCGAGACGTGGACACTGACAGTCGGGCTGGTCCACAAATTCAAGGTCGTTCAGCGTGCTATGAAGCGGGCTATGCTCGGAGTTTCTCTGAAGGATAAGATCAGATATACCGGAAGAGAACCGGAGTTACCGACATAGCCTGCAGAGTAAGCAAGCTGAAGTGGCAGTGGCTGGCCATGTTTGTCGAAGGACCGATGGCCGGTGGATCAGACGAGTCCTGGAGTGGAGACCGCGTACCGGCAAACATCGTGTGGGACGCCCCCCAGCTAGATGGACCGACGACCTTAAAAAGGTGGCTGGGATAGACTGGATGCGGAAGGCGGAGGACAGGGTGCTGTGGCGCAGCCTGGGAGAGGCCTATGTCCAGCAGTGGACTGCTATAGGCTGAGTTGATTGACCCTGAAGCTTTCGCCTTAAAGTGCGTTAATAATAGTGTCAATTCCTAGCATCATGTGAAATCACGTGGAATGACAGCTCATTTCAAGCTCACTTCACATATTGTCACCTAAGTATTCACGGTGGGATTTTACAGAATAGTACAGCAGAACCTATGCTATTATTTTGCGATGGCATATTCTAAAGACTATTCAGCTCCTCATGTCCTTGAATTTTTTACACCGAAACATTCTCACGATCTAGCCGCAATCCTACGCAAAGAACGCGCGTGTACGCCACTTGTAATAATAAACACGACATAGTTTGTAGCAACGGTCATTTGTTGGCATTCCGATTAGGCCTTACGGCGTATTATTTTACTAGGTACTTAGCTTTCCGCAAATTTTGGCTTCGTTCAAGTAAATATTTTGTCGGGAACAAACTGATATACAACATGTATATATAAACTAAAATTGTTTAGAAAACCGTGTATGTTTACGGTACAATATTTTAATAATTTATTGCTCAACACGAGTTTATAATATTTGTACTGCCTGCATGAGTCCAGCCATGGTTTTCACCCTCCAAAGGAACGCGATATACATAGAGACAAAATCTAGTTCTATGTTGGAGGGTTTGGTTACCGCTTAGTCCTTTGTGTGAACCATTGCGCGTGGACAAGATCTAGTAGAAAATAACTTTAATGTTAACATACATATCGATGCAATTTTTTTCAGTTCCGATGCAGAAAAGTAATGGTTTTGTAAAAACGCTGTATGAACCCTGATTGACAGTTGATTTTATATTTTTAATCAAAATTTATAGACAATTCTTTATTCGAATAGCAAAATTGAAAAAAAGAATCAATAACGATCCAACATTTTTTAAATTATAATTTTCTATTGCGGCTATACTTTAAAACGTACTTGATCCCTAGACACTTTTAATGTGTGTATTTACTCCTTGAGTGTACTCAAGGAATAAATATGTAGGTATGCTGACGTTTTTTACTCTCATCTTATTATTTTTCCGACTACGTTCTGCCAACATATTGAATGAAAATGATAGCTCGAAATAATTAAGTAAGTAGGTACTTAAAACATTTACTTTAACCGTACCTGCCTTGTTGATAAGAATTAAAAGTGAAATATACAGTCACCAGCACATCCGGTTATACCAAACTGTCAAGTTTCTCCAATTGGTTAAATTCAAAATCGAATGAGAAAATTTTACAGTTTGGGGTAACTTGATGTGTACTTGACTGTACCTACTCAAACCAAGAAAAGTACAAAGTGAAAAGAGAGTAAAATGCGAAAATGTGTTCAGAGCAGTGTTTTTGGACCAAATCCACACAAATTAAGAAATACAATAAGTACTTCCAAATTTAAGCGAACAAAAAAAAATTGTTATTTTTCTGAAGCGAATTCCCCAGAGAATGCTGGGTGAACGAATTTTGTTGAAACTAGTTTTGTAGTTAGCTATGTAATGTTGTACATCCGTTTAATTAATTGTTTTGGCAGGTCAAGGCGTACTGTTTTTGTGTCATGAGGTCCTTTGTTCAATTCCTGGGTTGGGCAATTTCCCGTTAAAAAGCCGTATTATGTATGTACATAGATACCTACATCATTGTGAAATAGAGATGCACATCCAAATCTAGTCGGCTAAATAAAGTTATAGCGGAAGATACTACTCTACGATAGGCACATCTAACAAAGGAAGCACCGTACTGCACTGGTGTTACATGATTTTATCATCAGTACCCTGAGTGTGTTCCGTGTGGCGCTGGACGTGAAGAATAAGCACTATCCTATTTCTTCCCGTGGGTGTCGTTAAAAGCGACTAAGGGACTTAGTAGAGAATGGGCAGCAGCGTTCTCTATGCATTTTAATTTTAACACCATACTGCGATCGCCAATCAACCCTTCTTTATTATGGCAACCCTCCCCCTCCTATTAGGGGTGGCTTAAGTCAAACAACGGACGTCCTTTTTGAATTAATTATATTTATTAATAACAAATAAAAAAATAATTACCCTGGGTGTGAGTTTCACGAAATACGCAACGATCAAGTTAATCGATCAAACTAATGAGCGATGGTATTTAAAAACAATGCGAGTTTGAGTTGAAGTTTGTCGTACGATCATCAGCTCGTATCGTCACTTGTCCGATAGTATTCGTAAACCGACGCTAAGCCAATTTTTTGTATGCGGAAGTGATAAAAATTTGCGAATTACTAAAGTTCTTTTAATAGTTAGGTACGGAAGCTGATAAAACGCAGCCATTTAAATATTGTCATTATTTAGTTATGCACAAGATGTACCTACCTACATTTTTCCTGCCCCGTTATAGTGGTCGCAAGTGATTCCCAGGTCGTACAAAGTGTAATTGAGGTTTTCCAGAAGGAATCTTTATTACCATCTGCGGGGCGAGCACGGCCTACTGTGACATGACTTGAGTCACACATTTTATCACAGTTTGAGCGATAAAACTGTTTTGTCATAAAATGCTAGTACAAATTGATATGACATAATTTATCATGTCTTGACACAAACGTCTTGGCACGCCCGTGCTCGGCCCGCAGATGGCAATAGACTCACCCCCTATTAGGTACATGTGAACGTGGTAGGACCACGGTACACCTCTCATCACTTCTGCCTAACCCTTCGGGGAAAACAGGCGAGCTGATGTCATACATACATACGGGGGTGCGAGTAGGCAGATACTATAGAACGCCGCCTGCTACGCTCCTTACCTACATACTCCTTTTGCTTCGTTTACGTTCATACATCAAGGCCTCAAGTCTGCTATTACAATAGTGTCAGAATGGTCGATCATTGATTTCATAATTGTTGATTTTGACACGTTTGGTAATCTACTCGCGTCATTATGAATTTCCAATCGTCGGCCACTGACACTACCTACATTGAAAGAAATTGCATTTATTGGTAATCCCGTACACAATGACAAATTAATGACATTTCTACTAATGGGTTGTATAATAGTGGCAATACGACAATGCCATTATAATAACACAATTCTATTACGAGAACATTGACCAACCAATGATCGACCATTATGAATTTAGCAGATTACGAACTTTTAGCAAAATGACAATGGGATCGTGTTGGAATGACTGAATTTATAAAATAAGCAAACTTGGGGCCCTGGTCATTCACGCACGCCGGTTGCGAGTACTATGCTCCTGACCGTTCTGAAGACCATCTATATTATATCCTCTTTAGGCGCCCGGCGCAGCGTTTCCACTTACTTCTGCCTTGTATTTACAAGGGTGAATAAAAGGCGACTCCCAAAGGTTTTTTGTAATCGCCTTTTGTCACCTTTCATTCATCCTCTCAACATGACCAAACCGTCTAAACGTATGAAGGCTCCCGCAGTCAGGCGCGACGCGACAGCGAGACGCAACAGGGTGACGCGAAAGCGCGACGCGTCTAGTAACACAATTTCTATGAAAACTTTATGGAAAGTGTCACGCTACCGTTCGCGCCCGCAATTTCCCGCCAGTCTGCACGAACTTTTATGTTATTTCGTCTGATGGTCTCTATCGATTAGGTATTTGTTCAGACGAACGAAGGAGAGCAATATAAATTAGTGGCTCAATTGAATAGCCTCTCATGAAGTCTGGATAGCGAACCACTATACATCAGATACTAGATATATTAACCACCTGTTTCCTGAGCAAAATGACAAAGATGGTCTGTGTGACACGGATGAACATACCAGCATCCGTCTAATGTATGTACCTGCACCATGGACCAAGGTATAATAGCACTTTGTCACGAATGTTTGCTACTTTGTTACCTCTTACTTACAAAGTTGCATCAACTAATTTGTACTGGATATGCTGGAAAATGTAATGAAAGAACAACTGAGTAGGTCTACTTTTCTTGGTAAATGCAATAAAGCTGTCCATATTTTCTCTAGTTAATAGTTTCATACACTCACGCGAAGTGAAAAGCTAGGTACAATACGGCCGATGAATTATGGCCGGTGTGAACTTTGTGCAGATGGCTGCGCAATAACATATTTTAGGAATCAAATTAAGTCGAGAGCGCCAGGGTAGCCCGCGAAATTCAAATTTTTATTACGTTTTTAAATGCAATTTGCTGGTTAGTCACAGGTTATAATATGTTGATCAAAATATGATTCGCGACCGTACCAATAAATGTATTTTCTCAAACATGTTTGGAAATTTGAGCATTATTTTGACAACCTTCTTCGAGATAAATCGAAATTGCTGTATTGGTCAAACACTTATGAGCAGCGGCCATCAAAAGTTATATGAAAATCCATAATAAATGTGTCGTGGTTTAGCGGCCAAATAAATTACAAAGTAAACTCATACTCCCTTATTACAAAACAAGGTTTATCTTCAGACCCAGGTTTAAAACATTGAGCCGTTATTGAATTTCGAACTTTATTCCGACTATGGTAAAGTTCCTAAACACAAAACTGACAACTTAGTACCGAACTAAGTTTTCAGTTTTGTATAAAGAACGGTATTTCAATCACAGTTACGTTCTTATTACAAAAACTGGCTCCATGGTTTAAGCCATGTCAAAATATAAATCTTGTTTTGTAATAAGGCGGATATCGTATAATTTAAAAATGGAACGATCTTTTACTCCGAAACATGAAGGAGCCTTCCACAACCAAGAAGGTAACATATACCGCCTTATTACAAAACTAGATTTATATTTTGACATGGCTTAAACCATGGAGCTAGTTTTTGTAATGAGAACGTAACTGTGATTGAAATACCGTTCTTTATACAAAACTGAAAACTTATTTCGGTACTAAGTTGTCAGTTTTGTGTTTAGGAACTTTACCAAAGTCGGAATAAATACGAAATTCAATAATGGCTCCATGTTTTAAACCTGGGTCTGAAGATAAAACTTGTTTTGTAATAAGGGGGATAAGGTTTTATTTAAATTTCGAACTGGCTTGCGCGTGAATTATTATCGTTGTTCGTCATTAAATCTGTAATTTATAAATAACTTGCTGCTGCCCGCGGCTTCGGCCGCGTGGCTTTTTCTAAATTTACAAACCTTCCTCTTGAATCACTCTATCTATTTAAAAAAAACCGCATCAAAATCCGTTGCGTTTTAAAGATCTAAGCATACATAGGGACAGACAGGAAGCGGGAAGCGACTTTGTTTTATACTAGGTGTGTAGTGATTTACTTTGTTTGAGGAAAACAATAAACAAGCATTGGCCGCAACCAGGCATTGATGGACTCACGTATGAGTGCCTTGGCTTCGCCTCGGCCCACATTTTCACGTTCGTCCATAAATGCCCCTGTTGCAGGCCGCTGCAGTAATGTACTATTACGGAAAATAAAAATCATAGGACTGCCTCATTGGTCAAGTCGCAAGCGCCACTGCTGAACATGAGGTTTTAGGTTCGATTCCCAGGTGGGCAAATTGTTATTGGGATTATCCATTAGGAATTTCTCAGTAGCAGCCCGGAGTCTGGATTTCTGCCCGGTTGATGGCAATAGGCTTGCCCCCTATTAGGTACACGGGATTTTAACATAACTGGCGAAATGTGGGTGTGCTATAGATGATAGCCTTTGCCTAACCCTTCGGGGATTACAGGCGTAATGTTATAATAATTAGAATCATCAATACCACTCTCTAAGTTTGACCTCAAATACATCATAATCAGCCTATAATGTTCCCACTGCTGGGACACAGCCCCCCTCGCTTCGAGAGGGAGTGGGCTGTAATCTACCACGCGGGCCCAATGCGGATTGGTAGATGTCACATGTCTTCGAATTTTTGGTTCTAAGACATGGTTTCCTCACGATATTTTCCTTCACCGTTTTGTCATGCATTATTTCATGAATAGTCAACAGGTAATTTGAACTTAGAGAGTTGTATTAATGATTGTATTGTTGTAAATACATCTATGTTACGGTCGTGAATCATATTTTGATCAACACACAACTTGACATTGACCTGAAAATTGCAAAAAAGTCAGAAAATTTTAATATCGCGGGCTACTTTAGCGCTTCCCTCGAGGCGAGTGTTCAGTCGCCAGCACATGCTATACCAAACTGTAATTTTTTTCCAAATGATTATAAACCTTAAAATTTTGACGATTAAGTTCAAAACTCGACGCCAAGCTGCGTTGGAAAGCCCATATCAAAAAGAAAAAACAGGAACTCGATATTCGTTATAAACGTTTGCATTGGTTACTGGGAAGGAAATCCTGTTTATCAATACATAATAAGCTGATAATATACAAGCATATTCTGATGCCAATTTGGACGTATGGTATCCAACTTTGGGGCTGTACTAAGCCAACCAACGTCAAAATAATTCAACAGTTCCAAAATAAAGTACTCAGGGCTGCTGTAAATGCACCCTGGTACATAAGAAACGATGACCTCCACCGTGACCTCGACATGGAATTCGTCACCACCATCACACAAAAATTTGCTGAAGCCCACGAACACAGACTCCATCGACACGTGAATGTTGAGGCAATCCAGCTGTTAGACAACACAGGCATAGTGCGTAGACTAAAGAGAACTAAACCATTTGAATTAGTGTAGTGTAAGTGAATCAATAATAGTAACAATGTTGTGCTATTTATATAACACATGAACAAAGTGTTTTATCAATTTTACCAGACTCTAAGGAAGTGTTACGAACGTGTGTAAAAGTGCATACCTAATTATGGACACTATTCTTAGCATTAACATAATTTATAACGTAGCATAATAAGTTAGATTTAAATTGTTTATTAGTCTTCTTAGGCTAGATTGCAATTAACTAGTAAGAACTTGGTTCTTACTAATAAGGGAAAAAAAAAAAAAAAAAAAAGTTCAAAATCGAATGACAAAAGTTGACAGTTTATTCGGAGAGTCTATATTCAGAGTTTTAGACCGGCCATGATTCATCGGCCGTATTCTACAATAGGTATTTGAAAGGGTTTAGGTTAGGACATGGATATAGTTTATTCTAATTTAGGTGACTTCTGCTAGCATTAAAGACAAAACGGTTTTATCGCCCAAACTGTGATAAAATGTGTGACTCAAGACATGTCACAGTAGGCCGTAGACAGAGGCTCGCCCCGCTGCTGTTTCTCTAGGTACTGCAGTAGTCGTTTCGTCAATTTAATAACAGTTTCATTAATTTCCAGTTCAATGATGGAGTAGGTAGGTACCTCTTATTTAAAATAGATCATAGTAGGTATGAAGAAGTGGAGACTTAAGCCTTCTACATACCGGGGCGACTTGTCGCGCGACGCGACACGACACAAAGGCACCGCTCGTCCTGCGACACGCGGGGCCTTTGTGCCGTGTCGCGTCGCGCGACAAGTCGCGCTGGTATGTAGAAGCCTTTAACAATCCCGCGACAATCCAGCTAAAATAAACAAATGTGATTTTTTTTCCCAGAAACGCCTGAACTAACAAAGCTTGCGGTTTGCCAAGGTTGCACAAATGTAGAGTACTACAAACCTTGACCGACTTCACACTATTTTGTGTCATATTTTTTATAAGTGGGCGTAAACTTTAAATTAAAATAATATTACAATCGACCGTAAATATTTGTTTAGCGCAGGAATCAAACCTGCGACCACTACGCTGAGAGAGCTGTCAGAATAAAGTTTAAAAAAATGCTTAGCATTGAAAGAAGAAAGAAAAAAGAAAGAAAGAAAATACGTTTATTTGCGGTAAACATGACGCAAAAAAGAACATAAACACAAACATAAGAAAAGGTTGGGGGAAACATGCGTCACATCCACGCAAAACGGCTATCGCTCAGCATTATACTGCGACCCTATGCAAGACAGAGCCCCAGCGCTGGTTTTCCCGACCCTCGCACAAGCTTGCCCGTGCCGCTGAGCCTGTAGCTTTAAATGATCCAGCCTGTCCCTTGCTGAAACAGAAAAGAAAACAGAACTACAGAAACAAAAAAGTACCGAAAAACAAACTCCAAAATATATAACTACCTACTAAATTAAAATATAAACCAAAAATAATTTTTAATTGAATGGCTGACAGAAGTAATTATGACTTTAATGATTTAGTTTGGCCATTTTGTCAGCATTCAATTGAAAATGTTTGCGAAGGAAATATACTTAAAATAAATCTAAAGTGTCGTCTGCCAAACTACTGCGTTTTATAGTCCCGCAAATCCCGCGGTTCCCGCGCCTCGCGGGATTGGAAAATGATGAGGGATCCCGCAATACCGAGATGTCGGTATTCCGGGATTGGAAGCCCTACCTGGCTGGAGGCCCTTATTTACTAAGGTCTAAATCAACAGAATAACCCGGATATGCAGCCGACAACCCTATAGTTTGACCTGCGAGATGGCTTTCCAAAAGATTAAAACAGCAGACTTTTCTTTTAAAACTTTGCCAATCACTTAGAAAAGACCGCATCAGGTATCATCCCTTCACTTGAGCCTAGATAATAAACGATGAATTACTAAGTAACTTAGATCCATAAAATAATTAGACATGTTGTGACAAGTTCATGCTTGATTTTGTGAAACTCCTGACACCCAAACTAGGGCCCGTATTTATAGAACGTTACTCAGTACTCAAGCTTTACTTTTAACTAGATTCAAGCCATTTGATTGGTTGAAACTAGTTTTAAGTAATGCTTGAGTATTGAGTGACGTTCTGTAATACGGGACTTAGTTCTATAAATACGGGCCTGGGACGTGTCCTGTATTCGGCTGTCACGAACGTCGACATGCAAAGGACTTAATTTTTTACAGTACTTATGGTGTGTTAGTCACGACGTTCGTAATAACAAACGCATCGTATGATTTTTTTCAATGAATTTAAATGACGACGTGTTACCTCTAGTTGTTATTCCAATAAAATCTAAGCTGCTCTCTAGACTCCATAGGATTATTCATTCCGTCCACTAATTATTTTTAGCTCTGATTTATTAACATGAATTGTTATCTCTGTATTATGTATGTGCTTTACATGGAGAAAGGCGCTTGCGCATTGTACAGATATGACTAACTTTTCTTAAGCGTTTGTTGGACGCACCCATTTAGATAAGATTACTGACAATGTGACCACGCTTTGTTTTGTTATTTCTTGCATAACATTTTTATTCATTTTATATCAGCCCTCAGGATGGCCCAGCGGGCCGAAGACATCTGACATCTATTACCAACCCGCACTGGGCCTGCGTGGTGGATTAGCCCACTCCCTCTCGAAGAGAAGAGGCTTGTGTCCCAGCAGTAGGAACATTATAGGCTGTATAAAATGATGTTTTTACATTGAGATAGTGTATGATGAATTGATGAACGATAATTTTTATTTGCTTGCTACATGCAGAAAGAGTCCAAGGAACACATCCACACAAAAAAGGTTTTAGAAAATTAAGAAATCTTGCATTTTATTGTTATTATTTCTTATCTAAAAAGGAGAGATTTATTCAAGATGTAACGCTCAAAAACTTAATTTATAGACGACAGCTCATTGTTTTTCGTTTTCAACTTCCAATTACACAAATGGTACAATTGGCAATGGTTTTGTTTGTGTTGCAAACGAAGGGTCCGCGCCCACTCAACCCGCTTAGACTCGACCCGAAGAATAATACGTCGATGTGTACAGTCAGACAGAAAAGTGTCGATTTAACGCTTGCACCACAGAGTGTAAAATTTAAATAATGTTTGGATAAATAAATCAATAATGAAACAAGTAAGTACTTATCCTTTTTTATAGTATAAGCTTTGTACTTTGTAGTAAAAATCACAGAATTGTTAATTATCATTGAAATTAAATGAAATGAAATTGTTTATTCTGTAAATAGGATGTCAGAATCAAGTCCAGACATAATCTTGGTCAGATCATGTGAGGACCATGTAGGTCCGTGTCTGAAATAGTCTTTTGAGGAAATAACCACACAAATTTGAGTGGACCTGTCCAACCAGTGCAAACATTTGTCAGTAATCGTGCAGCTGATCAGCACATTACAATCTTATAGCTCACACTCTCACTGGCACGGTGGTATTTATTGAATCAGTCTGTCTATCTTTATAAAGCTACATCTTTGAAACGAAATCACTGACTACCAGGGTAAATTATGTATCATAACAAAATATTAAATATTGTATGTCTAATAAGTTAACATCACTTTGCCTGACTGTACAAATGGCACTGAATTTGTAGTAAAACATCTGGTATTATTCTTCGGGTCGAGTCTAAGCGGGTTGAGTGGGCACGGACCCCAAACGAAGCCTTCGTCGGCAACTAGATTGGTTATCTTTTCTTTGTAAACCTGAATACGAATAAGTTAAAAATACTTTTATGTACAAACAATAAATCAATATGTATTTTATCAATAACTACGGAAGTATGTTTAGATTCTGTTTCTTTAGCTACCAGCAGCTGATAAACAAGGTAGATCTAGATTATACGTAATTCATGTTCCAGGAATAACTCAGCAATTTTTTATCTGGATTACATTGGCAAGGGCACGCTACAAGGTTTTTAAACCTATTTTAATGTAAAACCCGACCGTTTTCAGTAGTACTTTTCAGAGTGCGTGGGTTTTGCAGGTTCCGAGTTGATTTATTATTTACGTGAATATTTATAAAAAGGACCCTTTGCCATCGGGGTAAATGCTATTTTAAATTTAAACTGAATGGTTTTTGGGACCATTGCGTAAAGGCCCGTGCAGACTGGCGTGATATCGCGAACGCGACAGTCAGCGCGATCCTTGTCGCGCCCGCAATATCGCACAAGTCTGTACGAGCCGAACTGTATCCGGGGTCTACCAGATAAAAAAATATGCTCTAAATATTTTTTTTTAATCCTTATTATCAATTGATTATTCTAGAAACCGAATCTAGTCTCAATTCAATACCCCTATTAGACATTTTTTGCTTGGACGCCCACAAATAAGTACTTAGATGCGAATTTAGAAATAATCATTACTGATAAATACACCTTTCATTAATGATTTTGGTAATTGGTAAGGGCACTGCACATTCCAGTCAACTGGGAAATCGGGATCGTGCCCATAAGTTAGCTATTAATTATCTAATGTTAGTTAAGCCTTATATCTACTTGAAAGCATTCAACTTGAAACTATTTGTTCCCTTTTATCTCACAGTAATGAGCCATTGTTTGCTTATCATTTAAGAGTCACAGTTAAATGTTTGGCATAGCTGGTTCCGTAAATGGTTTACTTGATATGGAACGACCTCGGATCCCCAATTAATTTAAATCTGTTGATGTGAAGTGTTTTATATAATTGCATAGCACAGGTGTGAGTACTATGTACAAGAGATCGAGCTACCATTTACCGGATAATATGTCTTTCATTGACTTGAATGTGCCCTGGCGGCTGAGAGTATGTCATGCTCACTCAGATGTCTAGCTGATGGTGGCGCGTGTGTTGGATCATTTAGCTCACTTAAAAATGGTTGAGCTGAATGGTGCTGATCCATTGGTCATGTTCATGAACGGGCGCTGTCAGTTGGGGCTGGTCATCTCTTAGCTGCCACGGCTTAGTTTAATTATTTTAGTATAAAATTGTTTTTATTTTTTTATCTTTGGTATTACGGACGATTCTGACGTTTTGCATCGTTCCCACATGTATAATTTCAACATGAATGATGTAACCAATACTTTGTATCAATATTTTAATTTAAAAGAGTGTCCGTGGAGTTTCTTGACCGTTCTTCTCCATTAATAGGAACTTACTACTCTTTGGAATGGGTTATGGGCAACTAGCTTCATATTTCAGTTCTAACTGACCGACTCCCTGACAATTCAAAAGTGCTTGTAAATGGTTTAATTGAAATAAATGCTTTGAGTTTGACATGATCTTCAACCCCTATTCCTCGGTAAGGGAAGAAGTTTTGCTTTCTAGAGCCTCCAAGGGATATTTCTATACAGAATGAATTTTTGTACCGTCTTGAAAAAAATAGGGTACTCGTACATTAAGTGAACGGAGTAGAAGGCTTTTTTTCTCTTTTTTTTATAACGTAGTAAGAAATAGATCAATCAATAAAAACTACACATTTGAAGTAAAATTTTCATACTAGAACGATAAAAGAAGAAATTTTGAAAAAAAAAGGAAAAACGAAAAAAATATCGTAATCAAATCATACGCACCCTACTAAACGTGCGGTGAGTAACTATCGCCCGGCTTCAAATGATAGGATCGCGCTAAGAGTTCATTGATAAAAAAAATCCGCGTGCGATTATTAAAAAAAAAAGAAGAAAAAAAAAGGACTATGCCATATGCTTCTACTCCGTTCACCTAATATACCCTATTTTTTCAAGACGATAAAAAAAAGCATCCGATATAATGATACCCACTCATACATGCTGATTATGGCAGATTCGGTTATGGTTCTGCTCATGGCTAAATAATATAACAGCCACACGGGTTGATGATTTAAAAGGATAGTTTTCCTTTTAATTTCGTTATATATACTACCGTCATGAATTTTTTCACATATCCAAAACCAACCATTTAGCTGGCAGGGGGGCGGGACACTTGACTCTAACAAAAAATTGCACTTTAAAGCTTAATATTACGCAAACGGATCTCAGAATTTAAAAATGTTTTTCACAGACCCACAATATTTTTGAACGGCCTATCCAACGATATCCCACAACATGTATTAGACGAGAAAAAAAAATATCATCCCCGTTTTACGTGCAAGGGAGGTACCCTAAAAAAAAATGTTTTCCATGGTTTTATTTCACAGCTAAGTAGGGTTTACAAGTTAACGAGTAACTTAAATTTGCAGTTGAAGAATTTACCGTAACGTATATAGATGTATGGGAGAGCATGTTTTTCAACTACAATGTTAAGTTTGTTTTTGGGATGAATTCATCCTAACTACGGAACCCATCATTGTGCGTGGTCCGACACGTACTTGGCCGGTTTTTGAGTCTAAGTTACTTGAATAAAGATAATTCTATTCTATTAGTAGATCTTTGACAGTCGTTACCACCCAAAAGTCTGTCATTCAATTTTACCAAGGGGTATCGTTTACCCAGTAACTGGGTTGTGGAAGTCAGATAGGCAGTCGCTCCATGTAAAATACTGGTATTCAGTTGCACCCGGTTAGACTGGAAGCCGACCCCAACATAGTTGGGAAAAGGCTGGGCCAATTGATTGGTTATGCTTGCGGCAACACATCAAGCTTCCAATTTCCAGTATACGCTGACCTGTCATTGTACGGAAATCCAATAAAATGGGAGATCAGCTTATACTGGAAATGTATAGCTTGATGTGTAGCCGTGTGTACCTATACAGTATGTAACAAAAACCCTGTTGTTCCTTTTAGGGACGTATACATTTACCTACAAGCACAAAATTGGTGGAATTATAATTTAAAAAATCAAGCATTGGCTAGTCGAGAAGTCAAAATCAAAGAATGAAAAAAGTGAGAAATCAGTTAAACATTACAAATATTAATAATGATTATTTTAATTATTTTTGTTGATCAGTTTTTATAAATGACTTGCTTTACTATGTATGTATACCGATTCTTAAAACGTAGGCAGAAGGAACAACAGGGTTTTTGTTACATATTGTATAACTAACATGTTTACGATAGTTTCATAATAACCATGTTTGGGCGACGCGCGACGGAAGGTCAGTTGCCTTATCAGTGACCAAATAAACTTATCTTTAGATTAGGCAGACGGCTGAATTTTCTTTTAAATTATTAGTCATCGCATACACTAGTCTATAATCTGCACCAACAATGGTGACTCCATTTGCTTATAAACGATGTTTAACAAAATGATAATAACTTTGTGCTTTGATTATTAATTAAAGTTAAACTCAGATTAACGTGTAATAACTAGTCAACTCAGTTCATCTAACACGTGTAGTATACTGAATATTAACATAATAAGTAGTAGTAGAGCTCTTTGTCAATCAGCTCGCCCGGAGAAGTAGGTTCTGCCAGCAGGCCCGCACTTAGAGACCCAGAGCCCCTAGGCACTTGGCATTTGAGACGCTAGTGTTGAGCTTCTTGCACATATTTTTGAGGCCCTGGAGAAATCACATAATGCCCTAGGTATTTTCTGTGACTTATCTAAGGCTTTCGATTCTTTCTTATGATACATTGGTCAGGAAATTGCATCACTATGGTGTTAGAAACCATGCCTTGGATACTCTTATTTCTTATTTGAATAATAGGATCCAAAGAGTGGACAATAACGGCAAGCGATCCCCGGGTTCTATTGTCACTATAGGAGTTCCGCAGGGCTCATTTATTGGCCCTTTTTTATTTCTCTTATGTATTAATGACCTACTTTGCCTCAACAGTCATGAAATAGTGTTATTTGTAGATGACACAGATCACTTTTATTAATTTAAGCTTATACAACAGCAGACTCGCGTCTTGAGGGTTCCATCTCAAAGCTATGCTCGCTTGGAGGCCCGAATTTCCTATTCCAGATTGAAGGGCAAACTTAACTTTTCAGTTGAAAAAAGAACTTTGATAAGAGTGGAATGGACTGATTGAATGAAATACAGACTAAATGTTACTTCAAGACAGATTAAAGAAAACATAAACAACAAATAAATCACCAATTTTTGGATTTATCTCATTACTAGAACTAGCCAATTGTAAAACCTTGCTTCTACTTCTTTCTTGCCAAACTTCATGCTGCTAGGTCAACGGGAACTACCATATAGGATTTGATTTATTTGCGAGTGTCAACAATTATGCGGCATAAATGGCCGTATATTTTTATTGCGTTAACTTCGAAGTTTGATTTTCTTTACAGCTCCAAGGGACTGTAGATTTAAATTTTTGACATCTTTTTCAATTTGATACCTCCACGTTTTCTGGAGAAAAATTGTCATGACCGACAACGAAGTTATCCTCTATGAGTTCCAATTTTTCATTTTGAGGTACGGAACCCTAAAAAGGATTATTTGAATTTATTATATGGCTATCTGTCTGTCTGTCAACTTGTCATGCCGAAACGGCTGAACAGATTTAGATGAAAGGGATACGGCTAGGCCATGACCTAGGTTAGGATAAAGTGTACGTTCCTTTGGAATAATTTCTTACCTTTACTTGGGCGAAGCCGCTGGTAAAAGCTAGTTTACTATAGGAATTATAATAAGTAGAAGATACTCAAACATTGATTTCAATTAAACTATGAAAAACTTTATAATAATGGGCAGTGAGTCGGTTAGATACCTAGTCATTGTCTATAGAATTAGCCATTTTGAAAATTATTCCATTAAAGAGTCAGTCGCCATTTTGAGAATTGGGCATTTTGAGCCTAAAGGCTTCTACATACCAGCGCGACTTGTCGCGCGACGCGACACGGCACAAAGGCCCCGCGTGTCGCGGGACGAGCGGTGCCTTTGTGTCGTGTCGCGTCGCGCGACAAGTCGCCCCGGGATGTAGAAGCCTTAACTCACAAAGTTATAGGATAAAATAAGTAAATAACTTTGTGCTCTTAATGAAGATGTCATGTCTTTTCTCGGAATTTCTCTTAATTTCGGTTTACTTCAAATATTTGAACCATAGAGGTTGGAACACAGCTTCGCTTCTCCGTTTATTAGAAAACTTGTTTGTGTTTGGTGATAACAGCCAAATTAACGAATAATTAATTATCTACTTTGACATTAAAATCATACATGTTACTGTAAGGCCCTTAATTTTTAGGGTTCCGTACCTCAAAACGAGAAAACGGCACCCTTTTATGATTGCACTTCATTGTCCGTCTGTCAGTATGTCAAGACCCTTTTTCTCAGGAACGCGTGGAGATACGTAGGTTTACGGTCTCTTCAAGCTCTAAAAAAATCAAGCTTCCAAGTCAAAGCAATAAAAAATACGGCGATTTAAGCGATATATCTTGATACTCGCAAATAAATCAAAACCTATAGGGTACTTTCCGTTGACCTAGAATTCGCCTTAAAGCGATATTTTACAGACAACCTTCCTTCTTCGTGAATTTCATTTAGCAACACGCAGAACATGCTTAAAAGTAACATAAGTAAGTATATTGAAATAACTGCATTCTGGAATAACCCCGGCAAGTAAACAATGTAATTTACTGACCTGTTTGTCATAGGTAACAATTAGTAATAATCAAGTGTTTGTGATTGCGAGAAAACAATAAAGAATATTATTAGGTATTATATTATATTCCATTTTAAACATCGCAATGGACCTATGAATCATGACGTGATAAGGTGCTTCACATATTTGCTCAATGGATTAACCACATCCCAATACTTACTTACTTACACGGAATTACTAAGACAAAAATAAATGACCTGAATTTTGAATACCTACTAACTACGGTTCCGTGTGGTGCCGGACGTGAAGAATTGCACCACCCTATTTTTTCCCGTGGCTGTCGTAAAAGGCGACTAAGGGACTTACTAGAGAATGGGCAGCAGCGTTCTCTATGCATTTTAACACCATACTGCGATCGCCAACCCGCCTGCCAAGCGTGGCGATTATGGCAACCCCCCCCCCCATTTTGAGGCAGGCCTATGTCCAGCAGTAGACGTCTATCGGTTGAATTTTTTATTTAGCTCACGACGTTATCCTCATCCTAAATATTTACTACATATTTGCTATGGAACTATTTGCACACGAGTGTAACTTAAGACGCAGATATATGCCAGTGACCTTGAGTGGTTAGCTTGCGTGTTCTGTACGGAGCTCACGCAACGCGTCGTACGTTCAGCCAGTAATAGGACTCGCCCATCAAGGAGCGCTGTCAACAATTTGACGCATTATTAATTTATTATACACAAAACAAAAAGTGTTTTAATAAAACGCGTACACTAAAAGATCAATAATTAAATTATCTTTAAATTGGTGAAGGTTTCACAAAAATACGCTTGGTAGATTTTGCGCCATCCTCAGTTTTTTATCCGCGTTAGACATAACTTTACAAATTAATTTAACTATGTAATATAAACATAATCTAAAATATTCACATATTATGTTATTGAGAAAATGCTTTAATTTATCATATTAATTTTTCAATTCATTATCACTACTCATTTAGACGTGATCTTCAGTATAAAATCATTAAAAGTCAGTTATCGTCCCCATATAGGTTAAAATGGAAAGAAAATCCTGAAATGAGAAGAAAAGGAAAAAAAACATTATCATTTTAAAACAATAATAAAAAAAAAAACAAAACTATAGTTCTTGTTTTAAAAATCTGAGTCACTAATTAATTAAGAAATGATGATTAAAACATAAACATAACATCACGCCGTTTCCCCGAAGGGAAATAAATGTACGTGTAATCTTTTATAATGCGCACAGCAAAAGAGTGGAACTCTCTGCCTTTACAGACGAAGGCAGAGAGTTCCACTCCTCCGTTCCGAACGCATACAACCCTAATCTCTTCAAAGTTAGACTAAACAGGCATGTTCTGGGTAAACTCACTCCATCATCGACTTTGTCGACTTTGCTATATAGTACACGGTACATTTCGCCAGTTATGTTTAGGTCCCATGTATGTACAGACGCCAGCACATCAAGCTACTACAATCTGTCAAATTTCTTTAATAGATTTTGAACTTTATCCCTACAGAATAATGTTCAAGGTTGATTGGGAAAATTTGACAGTTTCGGGTAGCTTGACCTGCTGGCGACTGTACGTCGAGTCTATTGCCATCAACCGGGCACACATACAGACTCCGGGCTGGTTGACTGCCTTGTTGAGTTGTTGGTCAAGTGGTGCTGAGCATGAGATCCCGGGTTCGATTCCCGGATCGGGTACTGTTATTGGGTTTTTCCTTGTGATCTTATTTTCTCAGTAGCAGCCCGGAATACCTTCTAGGCATGCACCATTATGCTTTTTGACACTGCTACAGTGCCAATACACGGCCTGTGTTACGTACGCATTGTAAGCTACATTGCAATTGACAAAAAAGTAGGTGTTATAGATTATTAAAAAACATATTGCGCTAACCCCAAGTCACGTTGGGAGTAGGGCAGGAAGAACAACAATGCAACACTATGCCTAAACAATTTCCAACTCCTCTTTCACTAACAATAACATCGTTAATGAAAAAAACCGGCCAAGTGCGTGTCGGACCACGCACAAAGAAGGGTTCCGTAGTCGGGATGAATTCATCCCAAGAACAAACTTAAATTGTAGTTGAAAAACAAGTTCGCCCATACATCGATAGACGCCACGGTCAATTTTCCAACTGCAAATGTAAATTCATAATGTCAAAAAAAAAATATTATGTGATAATTTGATAAATCTACAAATTAACGATTTTCGGACTTTTTCCTTTACTTGTGCTATGAGACTGCTTCTTGTCAAAATTTCGTGGTTCTAGGTCAACGGGGATTTTGATTTATTTGCGAGTATCAAAATAAATGTCGCATATAATTAAGGCCGTATTTTTTATTGCGTTGACTTAGAAGATTGATTTTTTTTAGAGCATCAAGGAACCGTAGACCTGCGTATTTGATATAAATTTCAACTTAATACCTCTACGCAGTCCTGAGAAAAAGGGAGATCAGAAAAATCTTGGGTTTACAGATTGAGAGACAGAAAGACAGACGGACAACGAAGTGATCGTATACGTATAAACTGAAGTGTCTGTTTGTAATGTAAAAAAAAAGAGATAAGAAAGAGAGAGAAAAAAAGTGTTCCGTTTTTTCTTTTTTCTTTTCTTCCGTACATATCCGGAAGTGAACCCTAAAAACAATTTTCACACTTACATACTCGTAAAAGTGCAAAGGAGACGAATACAGAGCAGTAATTACAACGGGAATTAAAATACGTTGAGTACCTAAAAAATAGAGGGAGTAGAAGACTATTCCCTCTATTTTCTTAGATGGCGGTTAAAACTTAGAATAGAATAGAATAGAATGCTCTTTATTATGTACACCATAAAAGTTACAGATATAAATGTTACTTAACCTTTTCTCAATACTATACGTAACTTAAACATTGAAATGATGTGTTTTTATTGTACAGAGATTAGTTATCAGTCCGCTGCCTGTCATTTCATTGTGTTTATGATACACAATGATAAGTATTTTGTTGGTTTCGCCGTATTTTCATGAGACCTACAAGTGATTCAATTTCGAGTGCCTATTACAATTAATTTTATTATGAATAGGTGGTACTCATGAGATTATTGTACCTAGTGAAATTATTCATAATTTTACCTCTTGAATGTAAAGCTCCTCGCCAGCTGCGCTTGAGTCGACGACCAAGTAGCTGTCATCGCAAGGTCGCACATACAAGTAGAAGAACTGCTCGTGCGCAGCCACACTCGACGCCACCTTCCCATTGTACACAGGCGGACTGAAGGGGTGTATAGCTGTAGAGTTCGTTTCAGTACATGATCCGTTGAAAAATGCACTCCCGCGCTTACAACATCTGTGCATACAAGTCCTCCCGATGCACGGACACCCCATCACCAGAGTCGTGCCGTTCTCCTCGAGCTCGTACCACGTCCCGTCCTTATACTCCACTCCTTCGAATATCACTGAAGAGTTTGGGTGCTTCACACCATTTGTAATGTCCAAGCTTTGCACCTTGGTGCATGGCGTACACTGGATACTCACTAACACCAAGAGTTGGGTCACCGCTAACAATATCGTCTTCATTTTTACTAACACACTAATTCTAGAATTTTCACTGAAACTTGGTCACTTCCAAAGTTCTATTCACACGCTCACTCCCATTTCAGTTTCAGTAAAAAAATAGGGGGAAACCTCACTTAAAATGTCTTAAACGAATTAAATCGGCACTGAAGGTGTTATCGCGGTTGGAGTGTTCATAATCTGAGCACTAGTGAGGTAATTTGATGTATCATTTTCGTGATATGATAAGAGATAAGCGGTGGTCGCGTTCGTAAGGTGGAGGGAGGGAGGCGTGCTGCAGTCGCGCCGTGTGCGTCCCGACTGGCCGTCGGCGCCCGGCGCAGGCAGAACAGGAGCCGGTACAAGTGAACCCTGACGCGTTGCTCGCGGCTCTAGCCACCTGCTTACACCCTAGCACTATCAGTGTTATTGTTTATTATGATGACACATTCTTAAGTACTGTTGACGATTGTACTTCTCTTTTAAATATGAGACTGGTTAAGTAGTATAACTTAGGTAAACCGCGGTATTCCGTAATTTACAGCTTTGCGATTAATTTAAATTATCTCCGCCACACAAGTGATCGTACAACGTACAACGATCACTAGTCTTGTCAGCAGTAAGTATTTCAAATCCGTACGGCACGAGCTCTACAGCCTCACTGTCAGTTTATCTGACCTCTGTCTGTGGGTACTTAGTTTATATTATCAGTAATTTTTTATTTCCAAGGATGTAAAATTTAATTGTCAGTGTCCGAGAACCTTTATAAAATCACTTTCTTGTATATGTATACAGGGTGGAAAAAATCAATGGGCCAAGGGAAACCACTTTAAATCCTTAAGATAAATTATTTTACTTAAAGGAAACATTCCTTTATTTTTAAAAAGAAACAAAACTCTCGCTATTTTATTCTACTAATCGATAGGATTATTGTTCAGGATAAAATCTCTAAAAACATTTGGTCTTAGAAATAAAAAAGATCACGAAATCTAATAAAAATTTGATTTTATCATCATTCTAATAAGATGGACACATAAACATGAAAGAAAATGATTACCTAGCAAGACATTGATACTTGAACTAGGTATTAAAAATCACAATTTTGTTACACTTTAATCATTTTACTGATAATTTGTTCGAAATGAGACCCCCCGTTACAAATACTTAACTTTTGTCTTTTTTTAAATGCAATTCATGAAGCCTTCTGCAAAATGATGATAATCGGAAAAGTCTAGATTTTATTGCTGTGAGCGTTCTAAACCTTTTTTGAAACTATATTCATTAAAATTTTCACCATCCACCAAAACAAGATACTTTAAAGATAAATTAGCAAGCTTGTACTTCATAGAAATTCTTTGGTTGTTAGAATTATAAGAAATTTATAACGTCACACGTTATAAATTAATTAATAATTATAAAAGATATTCACTTGTGGAAAGTGAGTAGTTCTAGTCTAGGTACCTAATGTTGATTCAAGTTCTTATGTAGGTACTAAATATTATATTTCATGGATACCTTTTACGACAGACGAGTGTAAGACCTAATGTTTCTTGGAGAAACTGTATCTTTAAATTGACTATATCGGTTAGTGAAATAAAATAGCGAGTGTTTATATTTTGAATTTTCAGCTGGTTCGATAAAAAAAAAATTCAAAACGTTTATTGCGAACTAAGTGTACAATGTAGGTGAAGGTAAGTTTTTGAGAAATCTGGGAATGCAGTTTTGTTTCTTTCTAAAAATAAAGGAATGTTTCCTTTAAGTAAAATAATCTATCTTCAGTATTTAAAGTGGTTTTCCTTCAGGGCTCATTGGTTTTTTTCCACCCTGTATATAAAGTAAGGTTTCAATGACCGCGAACACCTCTTAACACTACACATACATTCCGTACTCGCCGGCGAGTACCACCGCGAGCTAGAATAGTATGTCACCCCCCCCGTCCCTTGCCCCCGCCCGCCCGCGCGGAGCAAGTAATCACATCAAATGTCCCCAATAATAATAATCAGATACTGCATACCCCCAATGGTTCAGTAGTCAATAGCGCCCTAAGCCTAGGTTCGAGTCCCACTATGGGACGCCCTTAGCTGTGCTATTTAAATTATTTTTCTAACACGGCGAGAGGCCCTTCTGGCCCCGCCAAAGATAGGTTAAGCAGAAAATGCACTCCGGGGCCTAAAAAAAAAAAAAAAAGACCGCGAACACAGATCGCCAACTAAACAACAAAAATTTTTTTTTTAGTTTTTCTGTTATTTTTAAGGTTCCATATAAATATAGACACGTAGTTAAAAGTTTAAAAAAATGTATCGTGTTAGATATTGTGGCGACACCTACAACGTTCCTTATGCCTAGGCCTATAATCTTGAAAAATGTCATCGTGAAATAACTTGCTGTAAGGCACAAATAAGATTTCCGTAGTTGGGATGAACTTATCCCAAGAAGAAACTTATAAATATAGAAATATCATTTAGTTGCTTATAATGTAGGTACGCGCGTTAACATGTGACGCATATTTTCCCTCAACTTGTTCTTATAAGTTTGTGTTTTTATTTTTCTTTGCGTTATGTTTACCGCAAATAAACGTATTTTCTTTCTTTCTTTTTTCTTTCTTTAACATTATTTTTAGTTTAAGCGAAACCTGAATATAGTTTGTTCAGAATAAGGAACTGAATCGATTTCAATAATTTTTACACCATGTTATATTTTGTCCCAAAAATATTTAAGTGTGATGGAAAATGTTATTACCATTTAACTACTTACCGCCGCCGTACGGTTAGGTAGGTACCTAACCGTACGGCGATTGTATTGTAAGTTTACTGTAACTGTGTAACTGTCAAATTATTATCAAAGAGCGCAAGACGAACCTTTTTTTTTTTCTTTTGGGTGGGAAATTATCAAATAATTTCTCCCGCTCTGGACGGAGCTAGGGCGTGTCAGACTTTTACTGACTAAAACCCACACGTGTTCCTTCCGTTGCCCGTGTGCCAGGGCCACGATATCCTTTTCGGACAAACTCGCAACCCTGGCAGGCATTGGTCCTAACGGATCCCGTCAGTTGGTGCTGACATCTCTTTGAGGCGCGCGTGGAACACAACGCGCCGTCGACCCGGGTCTGTAGGCTTACTCTCGACACTCGATCCCAATCGGAATTGGAAATTGGGATCGAGATCTTGTCATTTGGCACTCTTGAACGCTACACTAGCTCACGATTGGAATCGTATTAGGTGGATTTTCTTGGAACTAAATGAAATCGGCTTTACTCGAACGATGCATTTTTTTGGTACTCTTGACGAGATTTTGACGTTGCCATATCGAGTTTGAATTCGTGTCTATGATCAAAGTTGAACGATTACAAAAAGTATGCTTTTACGGGATCGAGTTTGTTATTGTGACTGATTTGTGAAGTTTTTATTGTGAATAATGGCGCATTTAGAACTTATTTGTGATATTTTGGACGATACTCATAAGTTAGATATGAGACAAAGGCGGTTTTTGAGACGAAAGGCGCGTTATGCAGACAACGCGTTTGCCATGACTGACGATGAATTGACGAAAAATTACCGAGTAAATAAGATTATTTTGTTATGTAAGAACAATTTTTTTATTGTAATTAAAAACCTAATTCAATTATACTAATTTTGTAAATTAATCTTTTTTTTTATTCACAACACTTATTTATTATATAGTATCAAACGAACTTCATAAGCGAAGTTCGATCAATATTATATGAGTCGCTTCATTCGAAGATATATTATAACCAGGTAGTCCTTTTAATCTACAAGACAACATGCACACTTTAAGAGATTTATGAAAATCGATATAAGTATAGACTTTTTACGATTAAGTCGATTCTATACTGACCATAGCCACACCACTAGTCAAGCTGTCATTCTTTTAGAGATAACAAAGAGTATGCAAAACTTTATCACCGGGATTGGGTTGGGAGGGAACCTATATCTTCGAATGAAGCGACTCATATAATATTGATCGAACTTCGCTTATGAAGTTCGTTTGATCATATATTATATTTCTTCGCTTCTTTCTTCAGATATATTATAACCAGGTAGATGTTCAGAGAAAAGTTTTGTGTTTCATAATTAAAACAAATATTTTGGAAGAATATAATGGTTTTAATCAATATAATATAAACAGTTAAGAATAAGTATTTATTTAAACGAGTATTTATTTCTAATACCTACTTAATAATAATTTGTAGGTACCTGATATCTTTAAGATTAGTCTCAAAACTGTAATATATTTGTTACTCGGTAACTTGAGCATGGAAGATCGCTTGAGCAAAGTTATAGTCGTCTATAATTGGACGATGATAATATTGGGCAAAAACCTTAGACGCATTAGTCCATCCCGCGGCTTTTCTTATAGTGTCGACTGTCGACAGAGACCCCGGCCGCGGCGGCTGCGGACGTGGCGGCGGGCGTGGCGCGTGCTGTGCGCGCTGTACGCCGCCACGTCCACGCCGCTCTCGCCCAACATCTGCTTATTGACTGTGCTGATGCGCCCTTGTAGGGGCGCTTCACAGAGATTGGATACATTAGCAGGTCGGTCTTTGTCTGTGACGTGGAGATAATCTTCGAGAGCGGTCGCGGGGCAGATGCGAAGGTTTTCTCTAAAGTACGGCAGAAATAAGGTCGGTTGATCACGACCAGCCGCGGATGTTTTTATAATATCTTTGATGGCTATGTTTATACCGTTAGATCCTACTGTTATATTTTCAAACTTTATCAACGATAATGTTTGAACGCGTTGGGCAGTACTTAAAGCTTATAAAATTACCACTTTTTTCGTTATTTTTTCTCTACTAAGGGATCTATTGGGGTACAAATTAGAAACATAATTCAGAACGATCTGTGGGTCCCATGTAGTGCAGTACTTGGGGAAGCTAGGTTTTAATATAAAAGCTCCTTTGAGCAGTCGTTTAATTCGTTCGTCAGATCCGATATTACCGCCTAATAAAAGGGATAACGCGGATCTGTGACTATTTAGAGTTCCGTACGAACTTCCCTTATCAAACTGTTCACTTAAAAAGTGTAATACTATCGGGACAGAGCAATCAAAAAAGTAATAATTATTTTTTACGCAATATTGCCACCACAATTTGAACGACACGTTATATTGCTGCATCGTGTTCTTTGACAATGACGCCAGCATCAGGTCCAGGGCTAATTCGGGGACGCCGCGCAGCGCGAACGCCTGCCTGAGAGTACTGCAGCACCCAGGATAAGGGGATTTCTGTAACATGATACGATGTGATGTTCGTTAGGGTATATCCAAATAATATCGGAAACTATTATTTTCATTCAGGCTTGGGATGGCCGAAAAGGAAATACTAGGATACCGGTGGCACTTTCCTGTATGATTTTGTGAAGACACTTAAGAATAAGTGGGAAAGGGGGAAAAGCATAAAATAATTTATTGTTCCAGAGCGCTGTAAATGCATCTATGGAAAGAGCATCAGGATCCTTTCTCCATGACATATAATCCTGACATTTGGCATTGGCCCGAGAGGCAAATAGGTCGATTTCAGGTTTACCGAGACTTTTTGATATTCGTTCAAAGGCTAAGACGGAAAGTTCACATTCCGTGTCGGGATTTAGCCTTCGAGATTCTTCGTCTGCTTCGTAATTTGCCTTGGTATTAATGTACGAAGCAAATAACCAGATGTTTCTCTCTTCAGACCATTGCCAAATGTGTCTAGAAAGATTATTTAAATGGGGAAATTGGATCCCACCCATTCGATTCACGTAGCTGATGGCTGTTGTGTTATCAACACGCAGTAAAACAGAACAATTAGATTTTTTGCTTGCGAAATACTTTAAGGCTAAGAAAACAGCCAACAACTCTAGGTAGTTGATGTGTTGTTCCAGTTCACTATTTTTCCAACCTCCATGAGCTCGTTCGTTGTTACACACCGCTCCCCAGCCGGTACGTGAAGCGTCCGTATAAACTTCTAATTCGAAGTTAGGTGTTTTAATAGTATTCTTAGAATTAAGCACATTCCTTTGCCACCAACTTAAGTCATCTAGAATTACAGGGTGAGGTTTGAACTGTCTTTCAAAGCTAGGACATTTTTGTAAGGCTAGATATTTTTGCCTTTCTAAATTTTTTGTATATAACCAACCATATTTGACCGCGGGACACGCGGCTATCAAAACTCCTATTAACTGAGCAAATTCTCTGACTGAGCACTGAGGCAATTCTGAGAATTTGTCAACCAGGTCCACAATTTTTTGTTGTTTTATTTTATTTTATTTTATTTTATTTGGGAAAATAAACGGTTACACATTACAATGTTATGGTATAGAACTTAAAACTAAGTTATGAGTATAAATGTATAACCAACAACATTTTCCACATAATATAAAAAAAATGTTAAACAAACACGAACGGCGTGCGATATAAATTACCCACAATGGTTAAAATTAAATATAAAAAGTAAAACTAAATTGAAACATATACAGGAATAAATAATAATAATAGAAAAAAGATATAATATAGTTTGATTTACTGAATTTGATTGATTTACTGAATTAAACTTAAATCCCAGGTATTTAAAGGTTTGTTTAGGCACAAGAGAGCTCTTTTCGTAATTCACTACGAACCCAAGACACTCTAAAATGTTTAAGGTAGATTTAACGTTTTTTAAGCATTCTTGATAGTCATCACCGATACAAAGGATATCGTCGAGAAAAACAACATTTTTGAAGCCTTGATAGCGCAAATGGGAAACCACTTCTTTCATGATCTTGGTAAAAGCCCTCGGAGCTACCGAAAGGCCATACGGCATACAATTAAACTCATAGGTTGAGTTTGAGTTCTCATTAACAAATTGGAATCTTGAAAATTTGCGATCAGATTTACGAATTGGTATAAGGAAATATGCTTCTTTTAAATCTATAGTAGCCATAAAGTCATGAGTAGGTAATAATTTAGATGCCGTTCGGTAGTCTTCCATTTTGAAGTGTAATTTTGAAACATAATGATTTAAGTTTTTTAAATTTAAAATAAATCTTTTATCACCATTAGACTTTAAGGCTAAAAATGTTTTGGAAATAAACTGGTCCTTACTAGGTTTGCAAGGGCTTATCGCACCTAATTTTAACAATTTTTGTATAGCTAAAAACATATCGACTTTTTCAGTCGCTGACATTGAAACGTAAGGTACATGAGTTTGTGTTACGTTAAAATCAAACGGTATAGGAAAACCATTACGTATCCAATTTAAAATTACAGCTTTAGATGTAATTTTGAGCCAACAATCATAAAAATGAGATATTCTACCAGCGTGTTGTACCTGAACTATTGGCGCATCGCAGGTGCCCTCGACTTGTTCGCAGCGACCGAGCTCGACGTCAGCTGAGTTGGAGGACGACGGCTCGTGGTGCTGTTCGCCCTGTTCGGACCTCTCCGCCCCCCCCTGTTATGTAGGAACCGCGAGGGGCCTGACCAGTTTCCCTGGTAGGTACCTGGTTGTCGATATTGATACTGGGGACGTGAATTAGATGTCGTTGGTTCTGTCACGGGGGTACCCTTTTGACCTCTTGGATCTTTTTTAATCGACATGCCTTGCTTCTCGATTGTTTTGGAAGCTTTTATTTTTTCCCCTAATTTGTTGCCATATAACGTTTCGTCCCTTTCGCAATCCTGAACGACGTTTAGAAATGGTTTGGCTAATGCGTAATTGATGACGCTAATTCGCGATTGTGTTTCCTGATAATGAAGATCACTCAGGATACGACATCCATCGCTCATAATCCTTATTGCTTCAATTTTATTGTCACTCGTAAGCATTATTGTCAAAGCTTTATTGATGGCTGAGACGCCAACACCCAATTGCTGCTGCTCAGTTTCCTTCCTCTTGTCTCTATGACGAGATGCTTCAGAAATAGCCGCCGAAACTTCGTTATTCAGCTTGGGTGCTTGAAGCAGAGTGCAGTTTTCAGGTACGAGATAATCTTTAAAGAACTTATCTTTTGCTTCCTTTGATAATCCCTTCTTGAGGATAGGTTCCCATCGCTGAGCTAAGCTGTGATGAATTTCATCACCAAACTTTGGAGTGTTATCGGATTCTTCTCCGAGTGCTATCAATAGCTCTGGCTGGGCAGGTACTATCTTCCTGACTAGGAGTGGATGCTTCCGCGGTCGGCATGGGAACGTCGTCAGGGATACCTTTAGGTGCATCTTCAATCGCTATCAGATTTTCTTCAACGTTGACGCCGGGGGCGATAAGGATTCGTTATCGTCTGAAATGTATAAGACTTAACTTTGAATTGCCTATTTTGTCTCAGGGCATCAGCAATATTATTGAGGGCATTTGCCACAGTTCATACTTAAAGTACAACTAACTTGAACCTGTGCGTAACGTAACATTCCCAACTAAACACTTGAAAACTTTTAGATAACATCGCTTTGAAACTCTTGTTTATCATAACTCTAATAATTCAGTTTTTATTCAAGGAACCTACTCGTATCCTATGATTTTTAGGTGGATGCCAAATGCGCGGGAAGTTTTTTTTAATGTAACCCAGGCAATGACAAACACAATGAGCCATTGCGACCTAAGTATTTAATGTTAAAATAAATATCAGAACAAATTTATTTATAGATTTAACGAGTTATTCAATATTTTAAATTTGGTAATTTTCGTTTTGATTAGTATGGCCACACCAAGTCAATCAGTGTAGACGAACATGTAGTCGATTCCAATCTCAATCTCGATTTCGTTCAAGAGTGCCAATTTTCTGAAGATTGGAATTGAAACTGAATCGGATTGGAATACGATCGAGATTGGGATTGATTTCAAGAGTAAGCCTACTGGTCCCTATCGGACGGCGAGCTACCCATCGCTCACCGTCCGCAAGCCCGCGGTGGCCGGAAATTGACTTGCGACTCCCAACGCCCGGGGCGTCTCCTACGGCGACTAGGGGCGCGAGGACACGAGCCTTGCCTCTCCCTCACGCGTTCCGCCTCCTCCTTCGCGAGCATTACTGCTTCACAGAAGGAGGTGACGGCCTCCCATGCACTCTCGCTCCGAACCATGGCCTCAACCGGGGCCGGACGCGAGTGATCGCCGCCGCCGATCGCCTCCGTGAGGACACGGCGGCGGCGGTGCTCCACCATGTCCTCCGGGCGATCCACACAGTGGTGACATCCGGGCGTTTCCTCCCGCTTTATCCTGAACAGGAACCTCCCGAACAACCATGTCCGGTGAGGACCTGCGTCAAGCGGAAGGTGAGGACGCCGTGGCGCCTCTCTAGCCACTCCTCAAAGAGGGGACTTATCGCCACAATTGTGGCGTGCCCATAAACCTTTACCCTGGGTTTTTTTTTTTTATAACCCTCTACCCTGGGTTTTAAAACAAAAATAAAATGAAAAAAAATGTTTCGGGTTTCGCATATACTAAAAATAATGTTGTTTAGACGTACGGACGTAACAAATATGGCTTTACAGAATTATTATTAAAATCAGCAATACTCTAAGTTCGTGGAATCCTATTGATTGACTATTTCATGAAATGTTACTGACCTGCAAATTGCAAAAAACGTAAGAAAAATTGAATTTCTTGGGCTACCTTAGCGCATCCCCCTTAATAGAAAACTTATAACACCCCTCTTTTTGCGTCGGGGGTTAAAAATGTAGCTATACAGGGTTATTTTTAAAACGTCAATAACCTCGTAAGGGGTAATTTTTCATCATTATGAACAACTTTTACTATGGGACCAAACCTGAAATCGCGAAAAATAAACCAGAGCTGGGGACCTAAAATGGACGCTTTGGCAGAATCATAATATGATCTGCGTACAATTCATAACCCGCAATTCAGCTGTTTGACAGTTTTGTATGGAGTTTCGTAAAATGGTCCACAATGGACCACATTTCAATTGCTGTATTTAATAATAACGAAACCCATATTTCAAAAAAAAATCAGTTAGCCGAGTTATGCGAACATAAATGTAGGGAACAGCTGATTTTTTTTTTCGTGATTTAAGGTTTTTTTTTTTTTTTAAACTTTGCCCCACACTAGGAATTTCTCCTGTATCGTGGGTGCGTTTACAAACATTTAAACTCACATACACAAACAGCCAGACCCGGAACAACTAGCAAAACACAACATAGTAAAAGTTGTTCCCCCTTAAGAGATTATTAACGTTTTAAAAATTGCCCTGTATAAATATATTTTAGTTAAGCTTTTAGTTAATTCATCATCATCATTCTTCTGCCCTTATTCCAAATTATTTGCGGTCGGCGCAACATGTCCCTTTATTCCACACTACTCTATTAGTCGTCATCTCGGTAGTCACTCCCTTTCTAGCCACATCATTCTTCACACAGTCCATCCATCGTTTCTTTGGTCTTCCCCTACTTTTATAGCCATCGACATTCATACTCAAAAATATTTTAGTTAATTATACCAATAATACAAAAAACGGCCAATTTTTAAATATTTAAGGGGGGCTCCCATACAACAAACGTGATTTTTTTTCCATTTTTATAGATAATGGTACGGAACCCTTCGTGCGCGAGTCCGACTCGCACTTGGCCGGTTTTTTAGTATTTGTTGTCATAGCGGCAACAGAAATACATCATCTGTGAAAATTTCAACTGTCTAACTATCACGGTTCATGAGATACAGCCTGGTGACAGATGGGCAGACAGACAGACGGCGGAGCCTTAGTAATAGGGTTCCCGTTTTACCCTTTGGGTACGGAACCCTAAAAACGGCCAATTGCGTGTCGGACCACGCACAATGAAGGGTTCCGTAGTTGGGATGAATTTATCCCAAAAACAAACATGACCATGTTATTCAGCTAGGTACAGTGTTAAGTTTGTTGTTTGAATTGACCGTGACGTACGTCGATGTATGGGAGAACTTCCATACATCGGTATACGTCACGATGGGTTATTGTACATTCGCCACAAGGTAAGTTCGCCACGGAAAAAAGTATGTGTAAATTTGCCACAGTTCTGTTTTCATGAAGTAAATTCGTCACAGTATATTAATTTAGATTATTGTAAATTCATCAAATTGTTTATATCCGCACAGACAGCAGAAAAATCAAACAGCAAGTAGAATAAAAACGTTACTTATTTCTTTAAAAACCAATAACTTGGCTTGTACCAGTATTTTATGCAAAAATGATGTACGTACCTAAAATGAAGACTTGTGGTTGTGACGAATTTACACATATTTTTAATGCAAGTGGCGAATACACTTTCAATGTATAGAGTGTACAAAAATGTGACGAATTTACTTTGTGGCGAATGTACAATAACCCGTCACGATCAATTCTCCAACTGCAAATCTAAGTTCATCATCATCATCATTTCAGCCGAAAGACGTCCACTGCTGGACATAGTCCTCCCCCAAGCGCCACTTCGATCGGTTCTGTGCTTCCCGCATCCAGCGGATACCTGCGGCCCTCACAAGGGCATCGGTCCACCGTGTAGGAGGCCTTCCAACGCTACATCTTCCGGTACGCGGTCGCCACTCCAGAACCTTTCGGCCCCATCGGCCATCAGTTCTGCGAGCAATGTGCCCTGCCCACAAATGTAAGTTGGTCGACTATTACTCAAAACAAAATCAAATCAAAATATTTTTATTTCACATAAGCCTACATGGGCACTTATGAAACGTCAGAAGCTAGGTGCACGGTTCCAATTGGTCGTTTCCTATGGAGAAGAGCCGGCAAGAAACTCCACGGTCACTCTTTTAAAAAAATAAAATTGGCTTTTAGAATGTTTTCAAATTACAGTGTTAATAGGTATGAGAGGACAGCGTAGGCCCCATCAAAAGTACAAAGAACTTAACAAAATAGAAAATGGTTTAAAGATCTACAGTCTAATAAGCCTACAACGTCCTCACATTGACAAAAAAAAACAATATAAAATATGATTAAAATAATAAAAGTTAGAATCTTGTTGAAATTTAAATTGTAGGTATAATAATGTCAAATAATAATAACATTATGTCAGTGAAGTTTGTAAAAAAAAGATAAAATTAAATTAAAAAATAACTTCGTAATTTGGGAGCTGTTAACTTACTATATATATATATAATATTGTGCGGGACTATATAGTGAACAGTGATAGTGCATAAAACAGTACATAAGTGATTACAAGAAACTTTCAGTGAATAGTTTTAAGTAAATAGTGCCATATAATATTGTATAGATAATAGACGTCTTAGTGTTAGGTTTAGGCAGTAGTAAGTGTTCATGTTATTTTTTCACGTTCAAGTTTTACGTTATGTTTTATTGATTTTATAATTTTCTTAGATAGTCCTTGATACATAGATACTAAATATATATAGTTTTGCATATGTAAAAGTGGTCAAAGTTAGTGAAAAACGTAAATATTGTCACGCGGCTCTCATTACGGTAAAGTTTCGCTGTACTAAACCAAATGTACAAATATTCTGCCTCGCTCTGATTGGCTAATGATTTTAATGTACCTTTTTTTGATTGGTCGACTAGTTCTGAACCTCGAGCCCAAAATTGTATAAAAATAGGAACATTTTATCCGTTCGACACCAGTCGGCGGCGAGCTATCTTGAAGAACACTACAAATAAAGAAGAAAGAATCCTCCAGTGGTTTTTATTCCCACCAACCCAGCAGCAAATGAGGCTGTACGCCACATTAAATGGTCCTTCGAGAGCCGGATATTGTGGGAAATAATTACCTGAAGACTTCGAAAAATAGTACTACAGCGACTTAGGGAAGATTTCTCCGAAAAATAGAAGAGTGTTTTCAAGATTCGAGATAATTGAAGAAAATTAGCTGACAGCATGCCCGTCACACGCTCCGTGGGTAAGGGCCGCAAACCGTCGGGGGAACAGAAGCCATCGTCGACCGAGACCACTACCTCGGCGACCGGTACCAGTGCGGAAACCAGCACGAAGTCAACAGCTACAGGGACGACCGCCACGGAGACTTCGGAACAAACAGACAACTCCGCGGCAACCGAGCCATCCACAGCGACTTCTGCGACCACCGCAGCCACCCCGACTACCGCCGCCTCCACGTCAGCCGCAACCAACCCCCCTGTCTCGCACCCCGTCAGCGCCGACGCCGTCCCCTCCGTAACTCCTTCCACTGCAACGACGCTATTAGCGGGTACGAATGCCAAACAGCTGATGAAGCCACCCGCTACTGACGTCACCAGTGAAGTTCGTCAAGAAACAGAAACCTCTACAGTGAAGAGAGTTAAAATAAACACCGCCGGTCCATCAGACCCGATCGGACTACAGGACCTCCGCCCCCCTAGCAAGAAGGGGGCAAAGGGGGGATCTACCCACAGCAGAACGAGACAACTCAAGCTTGCAAAAGCAAAAGAAGACTTACTACGCCTTCAAGTGGAATTAGCCGCAGCACGCCTAGCTACATTGCAGACAGAAGAATCAGAAGAGGAAGAAGATGACGCCTCTCTCTACTCGAAGTCAGAAGTTAATGCAAGAGTGGACAACTGGTTGAAGAATCAAGTGAATCGTCCGTTGTTAACGATCATCAACGAACCTCACCACCCCCCAGAAGAACCGATGGTCGACCTCACAGAAAAACCAATGCCAGAGAAGCATGAAGAAATACGTCAGCCATCGGCGGGAGGTCAAACCGACTTAGCCCTCCTAGCTGAAGCCATCACCCGGGCCGTCAGCGCCGCTCATCGACCCAAGTTCGTTGACTTACCGATCTTCAGTGGGGCTCATCACGAGTGGCTACCGTTCCGCGCCGCCTACTACGAAACAGAAACGATGTTCAGCACGGTTGAAAATACGAACCGACTTAGAAGAAACCTGAAAGGGAAGGCCAAAGAAGCAGTTGAAGGTCTACTTATAACCAACGCGCACCCAGCTGAAGTAATGAAGACTTTGGAGTCCAGATTCGGAAGACCAGAGTCAATAGCCATGCTGGAGATGGAGACGCTTCGAGGTCTGCCGCGCCTTACTGAATCACCAAGGGATATCTGCGTATTTGCCACTAAGGTCTCCAACGTAGTGGCAACATTGAAGACTTTGGATTGTTTCAACTACATGTACAACCCTGAACTCGCGAAGACAATAGTGGACAAGCTGACGCCAACTCTACGATATAGATACTACGACTTCTCAGCCACGCAGCCTCGTGAAGATCCTTGCCTCATCAAGATAGAAAAGTTCTTCAAAAGGGAAGCAGAGTTATGCGGACCATACGCGCTGCCTGAACAGATGGCAGCACCTACTACAGCCGCACCTCAGAAGAAGATGCAAAGGGTCAACAACGTGACTGAGAAGACACAATCACCGAAGTGCTTCATATGTGAAGAAACGGGGCACACCAACGCAACAGAATGCGAACAGTTCAAGAAGTTGGATGCAAATTCAAGATGGGACATGGCTAAGTCCAAACGTCTCTGCTTCAGGTGTCTTCGCTACAGAAACAAGACACACAACTGCCGACCCAAGTCATGCGGTGTCAATGGTTGCAAGTATTCTCATAACAAAATGTTGCACTATGAAAAGAAGACAGAGAAAGCAGAAGCAAAAGAAGAAGCAACAGAAGTCATCAACTCAACTTGGACAGTCAAGAAGCAATCATACCTGAAGATCATCCCGATCCAGGTGAAGGGACCGAAAGGAGCTGTCGACACCTTCGCACTGATGGACGACGGGTCAACAGTCACGCTTGTCGACGACAGCATAGCAACAAGCATCGGAGCAACAGGACCCATAGATCCACTGAAGATAGAAACCATCAATGACCTGAAGGCATCCGAGTCAGCATCCAGAAGAGTCACCATCAAGCTGAAGGGGCTCAACGATCACGAAGAGCGAATACAAGCACGCACAGTGAAGAACCTGCAAGTCTCATCTCAACGGGTTCCACAAGAACTATTGGAAGGGTGTCAACACTTATCTGACATCCAAGGACATCTCACATATGTCAATGCGGAGCCACGAGTACTGATCGGTCAAGACAACTGGCATCTTTTGCTAACCACAGAAGTAAGAAGAGGTGACAATAACCACCCAGTGGCATCTCTCACGCCACTGGGGTGGGTACTACATGGTAGCCAGACGCGAACCTTCGGTCGAAAGGTCGACTTCGTGTCACACATCACAGAAGATCCAGATGAAAACTTAGAAGACCTCGTGAAGCAATACTTCGAGATGGACGCGCTCTGCATCAACCCCAAGAGACCAAAGACAGATCCAGAAGAACGAGCACTTCGTATCTTGGAGAAGACAACAACAAAGATAGAAGAAGCCAGATTCCAGACCGGTCTTCTCTGGCGCAAAGAAGATGTCAAGTTTCCAGACAACTACGAAAACTCACTGAAAAGGCTCTTCAACATAGAAAAGAAACTCGATCGTGAACCCACATTGAAGAAGAAGTACGTCGAACAAATGGACGCCCTTATCACAAAGGGGTACGCTGAACCTGCCCCAAAACAGAAGACAGCTGACAAGACATGGTACCTACCTCACTTCGCAGTAGTGAACCCGATGAAACCAGAGAAACTTCGGGTAGTACACGACGCCGCGGCCAAGACCAAAGGGGTGGCACTTAATGACATGCTACTCAAAGGTCCTGATCTACTACAATCACTACCAGGCGTCGTCATGCGGTTCCGACAACACATGGTCGCAGTCACAGCAGACATCAAGGAGATGTTCATGCAAGTCAAGCTACGAACAGAAGACAGAGATGCACTGCGGTACCTTTGGCGCGGGGATCGACGAGATGACCAACCTCCAGAAGAATACAGAATGAAGTCGTTAATCTTCGGAGCATCGAGTTCGCCTTCGACAGCAATCTACGTCAAGAACCTGAATGCCAAACAGCACGAGGAAAATCACCCAGACGCCGCAGCTGCCATCATACAGAAGCATTACGTCGACGACTACTTAGACAGCTTCAGAAGCCTTGAAGACGCCAAACGCATTACGAAGAGTGTACGAGAAGTACACATGAAGGCCAGTTTTGAGTTGAAACAGTGGAAATCGAACTCAGCGTCGCTCCTAGCATCACTTGGAGAAGATAACCAGACAGAAGACAGGGAACTCTACAGAACAGAAGAAAAGACCGAACGAGTCTTAGGAGTCATTTGGAAGATCGACTCAGACGAGCTCACCTTCAATCTCAACTTAACCAGAATACCTTCTACACTCATAGCAGGTAAACAGCCAACAAAGAGGGAAGCACTAAGAATAGTGATGACACTCTTCGACCCGCTCGGATTCGCTTCACCTGTCACAATCAGAGCGAAGCAACTACTCCAGGAAGTCTGGCGCAGAGGAACAGCATGGGACGACGAGATCGACGAAGACCTGGCAGAGCAATGGGAAACATGGATGGGGCATCTGAAGAGCCTCCACAAAGCAACGATCCCGCGGCAATATCTCTACTACAGTGACGCCACCTCCCTAGAACTCCACGTCTTCAGCGATGCCAGCGAGTCAGCCTACTCTGCGATCCTCTTCTGGAGAGCAGTAACAGCGGACGGCGAAGTCGGCCTATCACTCATCATGGCCAAAGCAAAGGTGGCGCCATTGAAGTTGACGTCGATCCCGAGGTTGGAGCTACAGGCAGCAGTCATGGGCACCAGACTCGCAGAGATGGTGGTCGAAGAACACGAGAGGAAACCTGACCGCAAAGTATTCTGGACAGACAGCAAAACAGTACTAACCTGGATAAGAACGGGGTCACGTTCATACAAACCATACGTGGCTCATCGTCTAGCAGCAATAGAAGAGAGTTCCAAAGTCAACGACTGGCGCTGGGTTCCAACGAAGCTGAATGTGGCACACGAGACGTACCAACCACATTTAACAGAGATCATCGATGGTTCAAAGGGCCAGACTTCTTATACCAAACAGAAGACTCCTGGCCGACCGAAGCTACAAGGACCGCAGAGGAAGAACCTTCCGTTGAAGAGAAGATGCATCACGTGAGCGACAAAAACAGACTGAAGCTTGCAGAGGGTCTGCCTGATCCAATGAAGTTCTCCAACTGGGACCGACTCCGATACTCAACAGCACGCGTTCTGCTATTCATTCAACTCTGCAGAGCGACTAAACAGAGAGTCAATTACAGAAGAACAAAGAAGAATAAAGAAGCTGACCCGGCTTGGAAGAAGAACAAAACTACAGTGAAGAAACAGACGCCCACGATGACAAAGAAGTCACCACAAGAAGGAAGAAGACTGCTACCAGTAACAGCTGAGCTGCTCAAGATAGCTGAAAAACTACTGATGCGGTCTTCTCAAGAAGAGTCATTCGCGGAAGAAATAGACAGTCTGAACAACGGGAGACCGATCAACAAAGAAAGCCGCCTCCATCAGCTAAGCGTCGAGTCCATAAACGGCACACTTAGACTTAGAAGCCGTATTCGAGCGGTCCAGGGCATGAAAGAAGAATTCAAAAACCCGCTGGTTATCGACGGTGATCATCCCACGGTCAAACTCTGGGTACAGGCTATACATCGGCAACATCATCATGCCGGTGTAGAAGCCACAGTCAACGAGTGCAGACAACAGTATTGGGTACTAAAACTACGCCCTACCACACGCACAATACTGCGAAGATGCCTTTTCTGCAGAATGAAGACTCAAGTACCGCCACATCCGAGAACCGGGGACCTGCCGGAGTGTCGCTTAGCTCACCATAAGCGACCCTTTACCTTCACCGGGGTCGACTACTTCGGACCTCTTTCGGTGACCGTCGGACGAACTCGACAGAAGAGATATGTGGCCATCTTCACATGTCTCACGACGCGAGCCATACATCTAGAAGTCGCCGGCTCCCTTAGTGCCGACTCCGCAGTGATGGCAGTAAGAAGAATGATTGCTCGACGAGGCTGCCCGACTGAAATATAGTCGGATAACGGTACCAACTTGAAGGGTGCCGACAAGGAACTACGACAGGCAATCGACGCAGCGACTACAGAGGAAGCAGCAAAAAGGACCATCTCCTGGCGTTACATACCACCTGGGGCTCCGTTTATGGGAGGAGCTTGGGAGCGAATGGTTCGCTCCGTCAAAACGGCCCTCACCGCGACGTTACATGAACGTCATCCGACGGAGGAGGTCCTCACGACTCTGCTTGCAGAAGTAGAGTATACCGTCAACAGTCGCCCGCTGACCCACGTCTCCGTCAGCCCAGAAGATCCAGAGGCCCTCACTCCCAACCACTTCCTGTTGGGAGGACCAGGGCGCGTGCCACAGCCAGGCACCTTCACCGAACAGGACACCATCTCACGATCTAGCTGGCGAGCCGCGCAGAGGCTGGCAGACGTCTTCTGGCTACGCTGGGTGAAGGAGTACCTTCCTGAGCTCCAACACCGGCGGGAGCCTCATGGTCGAGGCCAAGCAACGCATATCAACGACCTCGTGCAGATCGTCGACCCGAACCTGCCCCGCAACGTGTGGATCCGAGGAAGAGTCGTCGCTACGTATCCAGGTCCCGACAACATCGTGCGAACAGTGGACGTGCTGACCAAGGGAGGCATCCTGCGTCGGCCAGTGAGGAAGTTGGTAATCCTGCCCCTGCCTACGAACGTCGAGCCCGCACCGGGAGCTGATGCGACGCGGTCGCACGGCGGGAGTGATGTGCGGGACTATATAGTGAACAGTGATAGTGCATAAAACAGTACATAAGTGATTACAAGAAACTTTCAGTGAATAGTTTTAAGTAAATAGTGCCATATAATATTGTATAGATAATAGACGTCTTAGTGTTAGGTTTAGGCAGTAGTAAGTGTTCATGTTATTTTTTCACGTTCAAGTTTTACGTTATGTTTTATTGATTTTATAATTTTCTTAGATAGTCCTTGATACATAGATACTAAATATATATAGTTTTGCATATGTAAAAGTGGTCAAAGTTAGTGAAAAACGTAAATATTGTCACGCGGCTCTCATTACGGTAAAGTTTCGCTGTACTAAACCAAATGTACAAATATTCTGCCTCGCTCTGATTGGCTAATGATTTTAATGTACCTTTTTTTGATTGGTCGACTAGTTCTGAACCTCGAGCCCAAAATTGTATAAAAATAGGAACATTTTATCCGTTCGACACCAGTCGGCGGCGAGCTATCTTGAAGAACACTACAAATAAAGAAGAAAGAATCCTCCAGTGGTTTTTATTCCCACCAACCCAGCAGCAAATGAGGCTGTACGCCACAAATATATTATGATTAAAATAATAAAAGTTAGAATCTTGTTGAAATTTAAATTGTAGGTATAATAATGTCAAATAAGAATAACATTATATCAGTGAAGTTTGTAAAAAAAAGATAAAATTAAATTAAAAAATAACTTCGTAATTTGGGAGCTGTTAACTTACTATATATATACATATATAATAACTCGTTAACTTGTAAACATTTTCATTTTCATTATATAAACTACTGCCATGATTTTTTCACATATTCAAAAACAACCATTTAGCTGGCAGGGGGGGACATTTGACTCTAACAAAAAATCCCTGAATCGAAAAATGGTTTTCATAGACCCGCAATATTTTTGAACCGCCTATCCAACGATATCCCACACGGCACACCATGAGATAGACGAGATAAAATATAATTTATCCTCACTTTCCTGCCAGGGTTACGAGCGTGTCCGAAAGGGATATCGTGGCCCTGGCACACAGGCATTTGAAGGAATACGGGTGGGTTTTAGTCAGTAAAAGTCTGACACGCCCTCCCGCTCCGCCCAGAGTGGGAGAAGTTATTTGATAATTTCCCACCCAAAAAAAAAAAAAAAAATCCTCACTTGACGCGCATGAGAGGAACCCTAAAAAAATATTTTTCTTAAGATTTTATTTTACCACTTTATCGGCGTGATTAATATGTACAGACGCCAGCAGGTCAAGCTACCCGAAACTATCAAATTTTCCCAATCAACCTTGAACCTTAAGCTGTAGCGATAAAGTTGAAAATCTATTAAATAAAGTGTAGTAGCTGGATGTGCTGGCGTCTGTACACCCATGCCAAATAACAGCTTTCTAGTACGTCACTCAATACTCAAGCATTACTTAAAACTAGTTTCAACCAATGAAATGGCTTGAATCTAGTTTTAAGTAATGCTTGAGTATTGTTTGACGTTCTGTAATACGGGCCTAAGAGTCTCTGCGGTAAGCTAGGGACAGACAGACAGATAGACGGACATGACGAAACTATAAAGGTTCCTTGTTGATTTCGGAACCCTAAAAATTAAACCACTAGAAGAATTGCAGGACTCCGTGTAATCTGATGTCGCACTTAGATGAATAAATAAATAAATACTCTCAAAAGATAGATCTCGGTCAAATTAAGAAAAAAGGTAATCACAAAATATTTGTTTTAATATTGGGTTTCGACAGAAAAACGTGGTGGTGGCTCCGTTTATCCCATGACAGTAAACCAAAGAGTTAATTATGCAGTAAACAGTGTATGACATTCAAATATCGCGGAAATTAATAGTTCCATTAATGGCTACTGAAAGAAAAAGTGGCACTAGTAGCTGACTTTATTTATTAAGCCCTCTACACATTGGACATAAGAGCGTCATGTCCTATAATTATTGTGATCCATGCAATTCTATGCAAAGCAAGCAATCGTAATTTACGTGATGATTGACAAAATGTCTAAAGCAAATCCAAAGAAACAACGCGTTTGGATGAAGAAAACAAAAAATGCGACTAGAGATACGTTCAAATAATTTAAAAATTCTTATGTCAGTCAAATTCAAATTTCAGCACACCCTACACCTCCTTTAAATGGTGTAGCATTCATGATTTCGATCTCTATTATTTATATAAACATCGTACATTTTAATCGTTTTACAAGACAGCCCACTTCATGTATCCAATGACAACTAATAATTCATAAAAGTAAAATAAAGGATTCGCGGGTAGGTGTTAAAAAGTAAAGACGTTTTTTAAATTTGGAATTTTATTTAAAATATAATCAATTGAAAATACTGATTAAGTACTTAGTCCACAATAGTTAAATAACGAGTACTCACGTTTGTGGCACATTTATGTGACAAGACACGTTGTAAACACCACCTGCCAGCTGACCAACTGCACTAAATACCTCACAACATCTTTTAGCACTACACACAGAATGTCTCAATTTGCCGAAGTTCTTGCTGCACAAAAAACCCTTGAGGAAAACTTTTTGAAGAAGATGGTGAGCTTGAAGCACAAATCCAGTGCGCATGTCCGGCCAAGGACACAATCGCTAAGATAGCTGAAGAGTTCCGTAGTTTCCGTGAGCTTATATTCTCTATGCTTGGTCTGCTCCGAAGCCAGATCAGCGAGTGTGCCAAGCAAATTAATGGCTTGGGGACCAGAGGGCTAATTGCGTAACACACAATCAGTAGGAATCGGTTTCAATTTGACAGTTCAACAACATTCATTGCGTTATTTACGTTGTTGAGCAGACATTTTTTTCTACCATAAGAAGCAATGGATTAGCAATATACTTCAAAATCATTCCGATTCCGATTCAAACTGTATTACGCAATTAGGGCAGGCATACAAACAGGCATCGACGGAAAGCTTTGGTTTTCCAAGGGCTTGCTGAAGTGGAGAATGAAGACAGCACAGCGGTAATTGTGCACGTTCTCAATACCAAGCTTGCCCTCAAGGATCTCTCAGCGTCCTCAATTAAAGTCACAGGCTTGGAGTCCAAACCAAGGAGCATCACAGGCCTATTCTCGTTAAGTTTGCCGGTGAGGACATCAAGGTTTCAGTTTGGAAGGCAAAGACAGGGTTGAAAGGCTCCAAAATATCTATAAAAGAGTTCTTGACCAGGGCCAGGCAATCTGTCTTCGGAAGGGCGCGTGAGCATTTTAGTATGCAGTCGTGCTGGACTCCGTAAAATAGTGTTTCCACCGAAGACTAGATACTTATTGGAATTTATGATCCTATTGTGAATTCAATAGGTACGACCCCAATGAAAAAAAAACATGTAATATCGATAAATACATGTTTGAAACTCCCTACTGAATGAAATCGAGGAAATCAGAAGAACATTTTAATTGCACTCAGTCATCGACGAGTTCAACCACCGCGCGCCGCACAGTATGGTATTTTCATGATCTAGACGGACATTATAAATTATTGGTACTTGTCTGAACAGGCTTAACACTAGTGTGTATTGACTGAAGACAAGTTATACTACAATGGACAAAGGTTTATTTACCCAGAAGTCGTGCCGAACAATAGATACAAGGGTCGGAACGGCCGCCTACCTGCGCTTCACAGACACGTACGCCTCGCGCTCGTGTCATTCGTCTGAGTTTGCTCGATGAATACGCTGTGTTTGTGTACGTTAATAGTGATTTTTTGTTGTTATTGTTTCCACGTGAATCTCAAGGTAAGTTTGCATACATATTTTCTTTAATTCGTGTATAAATTTTATCGTTAGGTTCAAAAGAATAGATCAAGGTATTTATGGTAAAAAAAAAAAGTTTTTTTAGTTTGTACTTGAGTTTTAGTTTATTATTCCGCATTATTCCGATCACGTATTATATTCTAATGAAAGAACCATCTTTAAGCTATACGTAACAAGTTTATTACTTGGCGAAAGTTTGCGACACTCATACAATTATTTCTTATTTTCAGAATGACTCCGCAAATATCGCGACGTTCGTTTTTCGGTGTTTGGTTTGCAAACGCAAAACAAACGAGAATGGATGCCTTATTACATCATATTCTACAAGAACTTGGTGACCCACCCCTCAGTGATGACAATTTAAAGAGAATTAGAACAATAATAAGAAATAATTGCACAAAAATCGATGCAAAATGGTCGAAGTCGGGAAGGCACCGAGAACGCTTCTTTAAAGCGAACTCTTCGTGGTTAGAAGAGAATATTTCGCTTCCAAATATTGTCAGTGAACCTACCATGGATATTTCACTACCTGGAACGAGTAACCGACCCGGATGACCACAAAAAGTCTTTGAACATTCAAGCGATAAAACAAAAAGGCGACGAATTCAACAGCTCCTTGACACATCGAGCCAGGAAGAGTTATCGATGGCAACCGAGGTAAGCCTTCGACAAGCTGGAAAAAAAGATTCAGCTGCTATTGTAAGAGAACTTTGTCTCTTTTCACCTCAGAGAGGTACAAAAATTAAAAAAGCGCGGAAGAGTTCTGCATGCAAAATCCATTACGGACTTTCAGAAGAACAAGCTCTCTCATTAATTATAGATGCAAATCTCTCATCACATCAATATAATGTTATACGCCAGCAAATAAAAGAAGTGAATAAAAAACTATATCCACCTTATTATAAAGTTAAAGCGGCAAAACAAATGTGCTATCCTAGTGGTATTAATGTCACCGAAACGCACGCTGAAATTAAACTACAATCTTTAATGGATCACACGATTACACGACTATGCAAAGTACAAGAAGAGGTCTTGAAGACTATAACCGACTTGAGAAACCTGGATATAATTGTGAAATGGGGTTGTGATGGAGCGGAACAAACCAGGTACAAACAAAAATTTTCGGACGAACATTGCAGTGATGCCAGTTTATTCAGTATTTCGATGGTGCCTATCCAAATGTATGCAGTGAGTGACCAAGACATTAAAACAATTGTGTGGCAAAATCCTTCCACATCGTCTACTAGATATTGTAGATCCATTAAGTTTGTATTTGGAAAGGAAACTGTGGACTTAATTCTTACGGAAGTTGACAAAGTTAAGGAGCAGGTAACTACTTTGTCGCCTACTAAAATTGTTGTAAATGACACAGAAGTCTTTGTAAAGCCAACATTGATATTCTGCATGATTGATGGCAAAATTTGTAATGCAGTAACTTCGTGCGCGTCCACACAAACCTGTTATTTATGTGGTGCAAAGCCTAGAGAAATGAACAACGAAAGGCTGATGTTAAAAAAGACGGTAAAAAGCGAGTTTCTCTCATTGGGCCTGTCCCCTCTGCATTCATGCATAAGATTTTTTGAATGCATCTTACACATATCTTATCGTCTTGATATAAAAACATGGCAGGCTCGGGGAGCAGATAATAAAAAAAAAGTAGCTGAAAAAAAGAAAAACGTACAAGAGAAGTTTAGGCGCGAGTTGGGCTTATTAACCAGGATACTATAATATTAATATTTGTTGGTAATAGGGGTAATGTGAACAAAGGAGAATTACTCCAATATTATAGATCATTGTGTAACCTAAGTTTAAGAAAAATTGTGTTGTTCACATTCCCATACAGCCAAAGTTTGCCACAGGAAGAAAACAACCTTAGATCAGAAATTAATGTGACATTGCATAATTTGACGTATAATAATAATTTATTCCAATTAATTGACATTAACAATTATGTTGGTAATCATTTTTATTTGACAAAAGATAGATTTTTTATGGATAGGTACAATCTTTCTAAATATTGTAAAAGACAGATAGCTGTGTCGCTATCATATTATTTTTCTATTACAGCCAAGAATTTGGCTAAACAAATTGCTTCTATTGAGCAATGCAATGACATGTTAAATAATTCACCCAATAAATTGGTAACAAAAATTGACATTCAAAATAATTTAAATTAGAAATTAGGACAATAGAGGCAACCTCTAGCTATAATGTACATAATTGCAAAAATAAATCAAATAAAAGTTTAAACTCAGTCAATAGTATCAACCTGGTGCATCAAAATATTCAAGGATTTCTAAACAAAGATTTAGAAGTAGAATTATTTATGAATTTTAACAGTATTGATATTCTTTGTATAACAGAACATTGGCTTAAAAGCCACCAGTTCTTGTTCAATTTTAATAATCACCAGGTTGGTAGTTCGTTCAGCAGAGTAAATGCTATACACGGGGGCTCATTAATTTTAGTAAGTAACCAGCTTAAATTTAAAGACCGTAAGGATATTGTGAGCCTATCTGTTGAGCGGACAGTTGAAATAGCCTGTATAGAATTGGAGCAGTTTATTGTATTAAGTGTGTACAGACCCCCTTCAGGATTGTATGACTGCTTTGAAAGGGTAATGGATGAAGTGTTGCACAAGATTTGTAACTCGAACAAGTCCATTATCACTTGTGGTGATTTTAATGTTAATTTGTTAGAAAACTCGGGTTCTTGTAGTAAAATAATAAGTCTGTTTCAGTCATATAATCTTGTAAACCTGTTTTTGGAGCCCACAAGAATAACCCCTACTAGTGCCACATGCCTAGATAATATTTATACAGATATTATACCAAGCCACAAAGAAATTATAAATTTACTAGATTCTGATCACTGTGGGCAAAGGATTACTATCCAAAACCAAAACAACAAAGTGGCTAAAAAGGATATCACTGTTAACCCCAAAACTGCAAGGCGCTTGGAAGCTTTTAAAGGTAAACTCAGTAACAAATTACCAGTTTCATTTATGCATACTGATCATAATAATCTATATAATGATTTTTTTTATATTTACTGTCAACAATTTAATTCCACGTTTATTCCCAAGACTATCTCGGTTAATAGTAACGCATCTTTCAGTGATTGGGCTACCATTGGTATTCATAAAAGTAGAACACGGCTTTATGAGCTGTACAATGAAAGGTATTATGTAAACACTGATGAATTCAATTTGTATGTTAGAAATTATTCAAAATTATTTAAAAAAGTTTGTTGTATGGCAAAGTCGCGTTATTTGAGTTCGAAGATTAAAAACAGTAGTAACGTAATTAAAACGACTTGGAATATTATTAATAGTGAAACGGGAAGGTCTAGTAACCGAAATACTGACTATAGCCTGTCAATTAATGACAACATAATAAAATCAGACTCACAAGTCGCCGTGGCCTTTGAAAATTTCTTTTCAGATATTCCCGTTTCAACTACTAAATCCCTAAACTCATCACCTTCTGTTGCTGAGTCTTTGCTTAAGGAAAATGTTAATGTTTGCGAGTCGGAATTTCATTTTGAACATATTACCTGTAGAGATATAATTAAAACCTTTCACACTTTAAATGTAAAAAAGACTGCAGATCTGTGGGGTAATTCTGTAGAAGTTGCTAAGTCTATTATAGACATTGTAGCACCTACTTTAGCTCTTATCTTTAATAATTGTATTGACTGTGGGGAGTTTCCTGACCTTATGAAAAACAGTAAAATAATACCGTTGTTTAAATCAGGTAGTACATCAGACCCCTCAAATTATAGACCTATTTCAGTACTACCTACCTTTAGTAAAATTTTTGAGAAATTAATTTTAGACCAATTGCAAAGATTTTTTAATAAACATAAATTACTACATAGCAAACAGTTCGGTTTTACAAGGGGCCGTTCGACTACTGATGCCGGTGTTGAACTGTTAGGACATATTTATAATGCATGGGAAGATAAATGCGATGCCTTGGGCATTTTTTGTGATTTGTCCAAGGCATTCGATTGCGTTTTTCATGAAACGTTAATCAGGAAACTCCGCCACTACGGGATCCGGAACACCGCTCTGGATCTTCTTATTTCATACTTGAGTAATAGGATTCAGAGCGTTGACGTCAATGGGAAAAGATCTCCCGGATCTATAGTAAGAATGGGAGTCCCACAGGGCTCAATTCTTGGTCCTTTCTTGTTTCTTATTTATATTAATGACTTGCCTTACCTCATAAAGGATAATCATGATATAGTGTTGTTTGCTGATGACACTTCACTTTTGTTTAAACTTAAACGTCAGCAGCTGGTTACTGACGATGTAAATAGCGCGATCTCAAAAGTAGTTCACTGGTTTAATGTTAATAATTTACTTCTAAATGAAAAAAAAACCAAATGCATTAAGTTTACGCTACCTCACGTTAGGCAGGTGAAAACTAATGTGTTAATAAAGGGCGAAGAATTGAATCCTGAAGATAGCACTGTATTCTTGGGCTTGACTTTGGATGCTAAGCTTCAGTGGGGCCCACATGTAGATAAACTGTCAAAAAAGCTAAGCTCCGCAGCATATGCTGTTAGAAAAATTCGTAATTTAACTGACATAGAGACAGCCCGTTTAGTGTACTTTAGCTATTTTCATAGTGTAATGTCGTACGGTATTCTGTTATGGGGAAATGCTGCCGACATTCAGACTATCTTTGTTTTGCAGAAAAGAGCTGTTCGATCAATTTATAAATTAAGTCCAAGACACTCTCTCAGAGAGAAATTTAAGGAGATTAATGTAATGACTGTGCCTTCTCAGTATATTTTTGAAAATCTATTATATGCCCATAAAAATATAAAATTATTTAAAAAATACAGTGATATCCATAATATAAATACTAGGAACAAACACAAATTTGTTGTACCTACAACAAGGCTCAAGAAAATAGGTGGCTCGTTTCGATGTCAATGTATACGCTTTTATAATAAACTTCCAAGCCACGTTCAAGATCTAAGCCTTAATAAATTCAAATCATTCATTAAACGTAAGTTGTGCCAGAAAGCCTTTTATACTGTTAAAGATTATATTGAGGACAAAAAGGCTTGGGATTGAGCTGCTCCAATTTTTGTACATATTGAGGTAGTTTATTTTTATTGTTTTTTTTTTTTTGTTTTTGCTAACTTTATTATTTTATAAACAGTGACATTTAATTATTATTTTATACACAATGACAGGAATATTTACTTGTAAAGTATTATATTATTTTAATTATTGTGAATGTGAAGACTATGTGGGTTATTGCATAATATTTTTTTTTTTCCCTTTCTTTTATTCTCAGTTAGTGTTAATCATGGTCTGGCAGTTTGAGTCATATAAGTGGCCTACCCAAATGGCCTTTCTTTGGTATTGATAGTCGCATCGTTGAGCTCCTTATATTCTGAGTAGAGCTGCACGATTACTGACAAATGCGTGCACTGACTGGTCAGGTCCACTCAACCTGTGTGGTTCTTTCCTCAAAAGACCATTTCAGACACCAATCTACATGGTCTTCACATGATCTGACCAAGATTATGTCTGGACTTTAAAAGAGACTATGACCTCTGAGTTTGTTTCGGCCTTTCTTCTCAGAGTAGTCAGATAGGAAACGCCGACCTCATCTAGTTTTTAAAATATGATTGACGTGTAAAAGTGTTTGTACAAACCTACTTACAGAAATAAAATCATTTATCATTTATCATTTATTGGTAGATATGCCTAAACAACAGACAGGCAATACAAATGACGGGAACACGGCTCGCAAGTTTTTCAGAAATGCTGAAATGTCAGCAGAAATAACAGGTGTTAATGTTGAGCTTATCAATCGCTTCCGTGTCATATTAGAATGTATAAATTGCGGGTTTCCGATAAATGTCGATAAATTTCATAAATTCGCTAAGGAAACAAGGAAGCTATATATTAAAGAGTACTCATGGTACGCAATGCCTGTAAGCGTACATAAAATACTTTTCCACGGAAAAGATATCATTGCTGCATGTGTTCTTCCAATAGGACAACTTTCGGAAGAAGCACAAGAGGCTAGAAATAAGCACAATAGAAAATTTAGAGAACTCTTTACGAGAAAGTCGTCAAGAGTTAATACAAACACTGATTTACTAAATAGATTGCTTGTGTCATCAGATCCATTCATTGCAAGTTTAAGGGCTCCTCCAAAAACTAAACGGGGTCAAATTACTTCTGAAGTGCGCGAGCTTTTGTCATCTGACCACGGTGAATTAGGACGATATCTATCAGATTCCGAAGAATTTGATGAAGATTCTGACTGATAGGTACCTATCTAATTTATGTAATTCTGTCTGATTTGACATAATATGACATGAACCAAAGTCTGTACCTTTTTGAGAGAAATAAATCATTATTTTTATTTTATTTTAATTGTTTGTTTTTTTTTTGTATTATTATGTTGAAATATAATATTTAAAACCTTCCCAATGTGTTTAAATTTTATTTAATACGTACTTGATTAATTGTTAGGGTATTCCATACACATATATTGAGTTAAATAATATTGTCCGTCTAGATCATGAAAATACCATACTGTACCCCTAGCACGAATATTTGTAGGTTTCGTATCGCAAACGTATCGAGTTGTCGATACGATAACGGAATACAACGTAAGTCGGAAGCACGAAGCACTTTCGAAATAGTATCGAGAGCTCGATACGATAACGTTGGTGACGTCATTCTAACGTAAGTAAGGACGGGAAAAATAGAACGAATGATCTTACAATTGAAAGAATGTTTCGTTCAGAAACTGGATGTGTATTTAGTTAATTAAAAAAAAAATGTTTTCAGGGCATTTAAAACTTTAATACTGTTCAATTTATAATGCAATACGAAGAAACTGCAGAAAAAGTTAATATTCAGTTAGAAAAATGGCATATTAATTTAACTGATTACTAAAACGTTGTGGTTGGTTTAACTGTATTCCTAAACGAACGACGGACGCTCGAAGCTCATTCAAGGCCAACTTTGTTTTTAAGCAGAGTAAAGTATTTTAGAGGGAATTTTGAAGTGAACTTGTGTTGTGATTTAATTTGTGAAAAGTTTGGAACTATTTTATTGTTCTACAATGAGAACCAGCCACCCGCAGTACACCATTATGATAGAATTTATGGAAAAGTAAGTGTATTACATTTAAGATTTTATTATCTTAAGCATACTTAGACAGTAGATTTTAATAGTGTTTCAATGGGATATTTGGAATACATTTTTGTGAGTTTAAAAGAGCTAAAGTTTCTTTGTATACTCGAGTCAAATTAAGTATTACGCTAGTCATGTGAAATTTGTATAAAAAGTTGAATAAAAAAAAAAAGATTCAGATGACCTTAACAGACCTTGAAAACAGGGTTTTAAATTTAATTGGAGTGCAGGCTGCTACTGGGATGCCTATACAAGAAGCTGGATTTGTACAGGTGTGATATTTTTTGCTTGGTAATGTAGTATAATATATTTCCATTTTTTTTATTTTCATAGCAATCAATGTAATCTCATTGAATTCCATATTGGGATAAAATATGGTCAAAAGTGTAACTTGTCTGCAACTTACCTACCTAATCCTGTAAGTAATAAAAAAGGGTCACCACTTGAGTTTTTTTGTTAGTATTGTGACACTTAAAATTCTTGTGTGGCTGACTGGCTGGGGTTTGAGTGCCACATAATGCGTTTCAATTATGATTTTTGTTAATATACAATGTCTAAATTTGATGTTTCTATGAGCATTCATGATTTCTGTAGTTAAACTTACTCTAGAGTAGTATTTTGTTTAATAAAAAAAAAATTGTAGGTATACTAAACAGTAAAGTTGGCCTTTACTCACAAATTATAAGTAAGCACTAATACTCAATTATTATTTTTATTAAAATAGGTTGTTGGTGGGGAGGAAGATAGCTTGCCAGTTCAGGTACTACCTGCCACAGAAAATGTAGACGAATTGACTGTGGATGATGTTCCTTATGAATATACACCAATTCCTGAAGGTTGGCATATTTTAAATTTATCTATCATTAACTTGGTAACTAACTCATAACTCTTTTGTTTGATATAACTACTAGTAATAATAAAATATTTAAAAATAAGATCTTATACACGAACTAGTCAAGAAGCTATCCAGAAAAGCACATACTTAAAGTAAAAAAAAAATTATCCTGATAACTAAAGCTAGCAGAATAGTATTTACGTTGATTGTTGAATCACATTTTTTTTCAGATGAATGGAATACTCCAGGAACAAGCAGCCAACACACAGTCGCTCCACCTCTTGCTCCTCCTACTCCGCAGCCACCAGCACTTACACCAACACCAGCTCCAGTGCAAACCCAGTGGCAACCGCCGAAAAAAAAGAAGAAGACAGATGACTCAGTTTTAAAAATATTTAAGGAGTGTGAGGGGAATGCTAGGGAGTATGAAAAGGAGCGTGACCGAATTGCGATAGAATTAGAGCGAGAGAGGATTCGTCAGCGTGATGTAGAGCTTCAGTTGCAAGCTCAGTGGCTAGATTTTATGAAAGAGGCGTTAGCGTTATTAAAATCATATTTAGAGAAAAGAAGTGAATAGTGTCTGATTTTTTATTTTATTTGTATTATGGTTCGGTAACAGACTTCACATACACTATTCACTTCTATTTCTTAAAAAGAAAACATTTTGTATATGTTAGAATTTAATTTATTTGGCTTAAACTATAATCATACTTGGAGAAGGCCTATGTCCAGCAGTGGGCGTCGTACGGCTGAGATGGTGAAACTATATTCATGAAAGTAATATCTTAAAGGTACTTAATTCTGTTTTGTAAAGAACTAACATCATATTTGTTTCAAACATATTATAGTATATTTTTTATTCTCTAATGCTACCTTTACTTGCTTACACAAAAACCGAAATTAATTATTTACATTATGAAGCCGATTAATCCTATCTACTAACATGTTTCTTATGGCTCTACCGCGAGTCAATTCATCACTAGAACCACTTTCGCGAAAAACTTCTTCTGGAGAAGAAAATGTTGAAACACCTAATTCTGAAGAATATATTATATCATCTTCAGGATCAGGCATCATAAAATCTAATGCTAGGTTGTGTAGAACGCTACATGCCATTATGATAGAAGCACACCTCTCAGGCGTGTAGTGTAATGTGCGGTCCTTACAAAGGCATCTCCACCTATTTTTAAGTCTTCCAAAAGTATTTTCGATCACAACTCTGGCCTTCCCATGGATGGTAGTATATTTTGCCTCTGGAGTGCCTTCAGCAGCATCTGTAATTGGTGTCATCAACCAAGGCCTCTGTGGATATCCAGAATCCCCTGAAAATTTATTTTGATTGTATATTGAATTAAATAATCTTACAACAGACAGTAACATTAAGTAGACAGTAAGTAATCTTAAAATAGTGAACTTTATCACTTTATTTTAAAATTAGAACAAATTACATGTAAAAAAAAAATACCTAATAACCACACTTGTTCATTATTCTGGTGTAAGTCTTGGATATACCTATTGGCTTGACTATTTTCCCAAATAAAAGCGTCATGGGTGGCACCTCCATACTTGACATTAACATTTAAAATTCTGCATTCACTGTCACATATCTATAACATAATAATTAATTGTTATCTTAAGTAATTGTAAGGTTATAAGTAGGTATAAATTAGTAGAGTAATATATCACCATTTGCACATTCAGTGAGTAGAAATGCTTTCTGCAGTAAAATAAGTGTTCTATGTCTCTTTTTGGAGTGAAGATATGAAAATGAGATCCATCAATGCATCCTATTACTCCAGGGAAGCCAAATTTTGTATAAAATCTGTAAATAAAGTATTGTAAGTAAAATTTTCTGGTATTAGGTAGCTATCATAATATATTTGTGGTTATTCAGTTGATCCTCCTTTCGCTGTTTAACATTCATTTCATTATTATAATTATTACTTACTTGTTTTTTACAATATTTCGCTGCTCTCGTGATGTTGGAAATTTCAAAAAAATATTTAATATTAAAGGGTTAACAAGAGCATCAGTAACCTGCCTCACATATTTGCTCACTGTAGTTTGCCCTAAATATTTAGCCATTCCTACTATTCTTTGGTAGGAGCCTGTAGCATAAAATGACAAAGCACACAGCACCTAGAAATAAAAATATTAAATAGTTAATAGTGTAGCTGTATATTATACTCACATAGTATGTATTAGTTAATGTACACATTATAGGTGTGATACCTATAATGTGTACATTAACTAATACTATCACATCACACTAATATTATAAAGGCGAAAATTTGTGAGTGTGTGTGGGTGTGTGTGTTTATGTTTGTTACTTCTTCACGCTCAAACGGCTGGACCAATTTTGATAAAATTTGGTATGGAGGTAGCTGACACCCTGGATTAACATAAGGCTACCCTTTTTATCCCAATATTCCTACGGGATCGAAACTTACGCGGGTGAAGCCGCGGGGCACAGCTAGTAAAATATAAAAACATTTTAGTAAGAAAGGTACTTATGTAGCTTATAAATTACACTTACTTTGTGTTCCAGGCTGATCCTTTTACTTGATTTTAGACTGGATTTTTCTTTTAATTCGCGACACAAGAATAAAAAGGCTTCCTTACTTAGACGAAATCTATTTTTAAATTCTGTGTCGCTAAGGTTTTGAAGGTTAATATTTGCCAAATTCTTTCGGAGTAGAGCTCTCCTTGAGATTTCTCTGTAAATGTAATAGTAAATTTAAAAGATAACTTGTTTTTTATTTATAACAATATATAGTGTTCTAAAATAAATCACTCACCCTGTTTCTCTTTGTACATTTCTACTTTCAACAATCAATCGCGCTGCAAGATAATAGTACAATGTACTACGTCGTGGGGTGCTTCTCGTTAATCTAAACATTTTCTGACCAAATAAATCAAAACAATCACTTAAATTATAATTTTATACTTAAAATAAACTCCGACGAAAGTTTTTTCACTGTCAAATTTAAAGTGAATAAACATTCGTGAAACTCGTAAGCCAGCCGTCGACAATTTCGATACGATCCGTCATTGTATGCCTTCGTGCTAGCTATCTTCATACAAACGGCTCGAGTTACGTTTCGTATTCGATACGATGACGATACGAAACTTACATGTATTTGTTCGTGCTCTGAAAATTAGTTCAATTTACGCACACCAGAGGCGCTGTTCGAGTTCCCATACAAAATGCTTTCGTTGTCGATTCGAATGTTTTTTCGATAGTGATTCGTGCTAGGGGTACTGTGCGCCGGCTGGAGAAAAAGTAACGCGGGACTTGAAACCTTATAGTAGCGACATCTACATCAATACATGAGAACTAAACATAATAAAAATCTTTCATGCTGAAATTCTACTCCAATCTTCTTTTCACGTGTCATATAGGCCGTACTTTATTACCTTTTACATTTAAAAAGTAATTGTATTATTTCGTTTCTTCTGCTTTCTCCTTCAAAGATACGACATCATTTTATATTAGTTTATCATATATTCAATAGATGGCTCTGTTATAAGGAATAGTATAAAGTATATGCATGACATATTTTTTTTTAATTCGTTTACAACTTATTGATTATGTTTCTGATGCAATAGTAGATTTAAGTAAGTAATCTACTTACATTTTTTATGTAGATGTACGTAATTATTTAATAAAAACACGTCAATCTAAGCGAAATGAATTTCAATGGTAGTCTTTTATGATTTTCGTGTTTGGCAACATTCAAATTATATTTTGGTTTATGGTTGATACATCCCCTTTGTGTAATTTTCTGATAAAATGGTTCTGCATACTTTATTATTTTTAGTATTTGTAAGGTAATAAATAACATTATCTGAAGTACCTAATCACAAAAAAAACTATTTTTCGTCAATTTCTTATCTAATTGTGAGAAAGCGTGAAATAATCGAAACAAGTCTGTGTAACTATAAAAGTACAGTTTTCGTGGTGATAAACCATTCGTGTCAGTCTCAGCACCCGTTAATAGTTTCATCAGTTTTGTGCCCTCGAAAATATAGCTTATTTCACCGTTGATTTACGCCGTTATTTTACTTTTAAATACACAACTATTATTTTTTCGAGCAAGGTAACATAGTCACCTTAGTTATTAAATAGTTTTTGTTTGAATTTGGATTATATATTCGTAGATAAAATATTAAATTTTGGACGAAAAATGATCAGTAACTCTCTGTTTTACAGAATTATTTCTGGTGTATTACTGTATGAAATATAATAAATTGGTTAAAGGGCTCCCAAGTATAAGATACAGTAGTATCATGGACATTTTTATAATTCTTTTAAATTATGTTATCTTCGGTGTAACAAAGCATCAAAAGATACCCAAAAGTAAAATTTTATGAAACATCCTTTGCAGAGACAAGGTTTTTACTGATTTATGTAGACAAATTGAAATATTTATTTAAAGCGCTCCCAAGATAAATAATCAAACTTGCTCGGGCATATTTTATTTTTAATTTTTTGGCTATATCTAAACCATAATCACACATCAAAACTCGAGTAAAACGCTCAAATACAAGAAAAATTGTGATAGCCCTCTTAATGTATATAATATGGGGCAAAAGAGCATTATAGACTGTTCGAATTGTCTATTCATAATGTAAACTGCTAAATTTCGTGTAGGTAAATTGATATAGTACTTTTATCAGAAATAGACATAACACACGAAAGTAAGTAAATAAATTAGTCATGTTATTTACAATTCGTTTACAAAAAAAGGTGGTGCATAATTTGCTTTATTGTTTTTAAGCATGTTGAAGTGACAAATTAGATTTACCATGTTGTTTTAAAATCATAGACTACTTATAGGTTTTCCTGTAATCTATAAGAAAAGAACTATATTCTGTATTTTTTTCAAAATTTTAGGCTCAGTAGTTTTGGAATTAAGCGGGGGGAATGGTAAATTTTCGTCTATTTTCTTAAATATTGTTTAAAGTATTTATTTTAAAATTATTAAAACAATTATGTGAAATCCTCACAACAAGCCCTTTCATTTGATATATAACACGGTACAGTTTGCAAAAGTTTTTTTTTTAATTTCCTAATTTGCCCCCAAAACCCTCATAATCAAAATTTATTTATTTACGTTTCACGTCCATGTTTGGGTCACAGAAGTCCATATGTGTACCAAATTTCAACTTAATCGGTCCAGTAGATTCGGAGAAAATCAGCTGTGACAGACGGACAGACAGTCAGCCAGACATACACACGAGTGATCCTGTATGGGTTCCATTTTTTCCTTTTGAAACCCTAAAAATAATAAGTACATAAATTATATCTAAACTAAAATACTTTTTAAAAATTGCGGAACCCTATTTTTGTGTATCAAGCGTAGGTAGAGGTACAGTAGTTGTAGCTACGTTTTTACTAGGGAATGTACCAGTTAGCGTAATTTCGTGAGAATTTCTCGCACAGGTTTCGCCTTTGTGTTTCAATACAGTTCTTATTTTGTTCAGTCTTTGGCACAGGGGCGAGTATAAAGTGTAGTGACTTTTAGTACCTTAGTAATCTGTCTGTTGAAGTCTATAAAAAGGAGCTCGAGGGCAGAGTGTCAGTGCATTGCGCAGTTTTTCTTCAGTGATTGTAGTGCAAAGCTTATATTCTCCCAAACGGTAAGGTTTTTTTTAAATTATTGTCTCGCTTCTTGTACCATTTTTATTGTGTTTGTGTACTTTATTTTTATTCTTTATTTGTGACTCGTTCAGTGTCCTTGAGCTGCTAAGCGAAAAGTCCTTCCCCAGTTTTTTATATACCCACTACCTATTATTATTTTAGCATATTTATATTATATTATCTTTTACAAATAAAACATCTAGATCATCAATCAGAATTCAGAAAGTTGATCGACGAAACTAGTTGTTCTTAAGCGTCGCAATGATTGTGAAAATAAACGTATTTTCTTTCTTCATTCTTTCTCCAAGCTCTCATAGAGTATACATTTATTATTTACGAACCTACACCCGTTTCTAGAAAAAAAAAAAGTAATTGTTGATAAAAGCCTTCGATAGGAAGAACAAAAGCAATAAATGCTTCGTCTACTTAAAATGGCGTCCTCCGACCTCCGATGCGACGCCATTTTAGAATAGGTTCCTACAAAAAACAGCATTAATTTTTTGTCCCTTTTATAGGTAATCCTAGTTTTAAAAGGTTTACAGGACCTTAATTATTTTATTTCGAAACGCAAGCGTGGTTTTTTTTTATCTGTTTGAAGATGTCTATTGGAATGAGGCCAAGTCATGGAAAGTTTTTAAGATTCCTAATAACCCAGATTATAGAAAGAAGCTTCTTTCTATCATCTGAGCCAAATAAGTATAAAATCCAATAGTAGTAAGTACCTCCGTCAGTTAGTCAATCATAAAATTTTAATAATTTTTTTTCTAACGATTATTCCTCAGAAAAGATTTTGAAGAGGTTTTATACGTTACCTACATAAATAATGTGGTCGTCCAAGCAAAACCCTCTAGTTCTCGGCATTTAGTTTCCGAGATATACTTACCTACGCAGTTTTGTAAAGTTGGGTGAAAAAATTGCATTTCGCGATTTAAATTGATTATTAATTAATGCTCAGGTATCTATAAGTTCATTATAGTTTTTCTCAAATCAAGGTTTTTTCAGAGTTTCAACTTCAAATGTCTGATATAAAACCGGCCGAGCGTGTCGGACCACGCACAATGAAGGGTTCCGTAGTTAGGATGAATTCATCGCAAAAACAAACTTAACATTGTAGTAGAAAAACATGCTCTCCCATACATCGATATACGTTACGGTCAATTCTCCAACTGCAAATTTAAGTTGGTCGACTATTACTCGTTAACTTGTAAACCCTACTTAGCTGTGATAGTTTTCCTTTTAATTTCGTTCTACATACTACTGCCATGAATTTTTTCACTTATCCAAAACCAACTATTTAGCTGGCAGGGGGGGGGGAGGACACTTGACTCTAACAAAAAATATCACTTTAAAGCTTAATATTACGCAAACGGATCTCAGAATTGAAAAATGCTTTTCACAGACCCACAATATTTTTGAACGGCCTATCCAACGATGCCCCACATCATGTATTAGACGAGAAAAAAAATATCATCCCCGTTTTAAGTGCAATGGAGGTACCCTAAAAAAAATGTTTTTCATGGTTTTATTTTACGACTTTCTTGGCGTTATTAATATGTATACCCATGCCAAATTACAGCTGTCTAGGACTTAGCGTCTCTGAGTTAAGCCGGGGACAGACGGACGGACGGACAGACAGACAGACGGACATGGCGAAACTATAAGGGTTCCTTGTTTACTACGGAACCCTAAAAAGGTGCCAGATTTTGAATATTTTTTTAATCCTTAGTATCAATTTACTATTTTAGATACAAGTTACCGAATCTGGGGGCCCAAAAATGGACGCTTTACAGAATACTTATTATTTTTCTATCCCCGAAAAGCGGGACTGAGCCTGCGTCGCGCGGGACATTTAATTTTGGGCTAAAAATCGGGACGTCCCGTCAAAAACGGGACGTCTGGTAACGCTGGTCTGTCTACACATGGTTTACGCCTAAACAAGGGAAAATAGAAGAAAGAAAGAAAATACGTTTATTTGCGGTAAACATGACGCAAAAAGAACACACAAAAATAGGAAAAGGTTGGGGGAAACATGCGTGACATCCACGCAAAACGGCTATCGCTCAGCATTATACTGCGACCCTATGCAAGACAGAGCCCCAGCGCTGGTTTTCAGCGACAGCCGGCGCTGACGTAATGACGTCGTACGGTGCAGCAAACAATCAATACGACGCTGTGATAGATAAAGTAAAATAATATAAATAATAAAATCAAGTAAATTTAATATAAATGTATATAAATATGTAATAAATATATATAAATGTAATATAAATAATAAATCAAGTACTTACTTAAGTGACTTGGTAACTAACTAGGTACTTAGAGATTTAAAATGCCTTCTATTGAGACGCGTTTTTGACGTTGTAGGTACTACTAGATCACCTTCCTCACCATATTGAAGTTTTATTTTGTTTGGTATTATTTATCCACATAATATACAATAGGTCATAGCCGTGTGACCTACTGTATATTATGTAAATATGCATAGGATTGACAGCTGTTTACGATTTCCGTACAATGAGAAGTCAGCTTATACTGGAAGTGTATAGCTTGATATGTAGCCTTAGGGACTAACCACACTTATTCAGCTCTGTTCAACTTTTGTCCATAGAAAACCACGATTATGTATGGAGATGCGTACGCATTCGGTCGACGCGGAAAGCTGAACGGATGCGTTCGCATTTCCATACAAAATCGTTGTTTTACTATGGACAAAAGTTGAACAGAGCTGAATAAGTGTGGTTAGTCCCTAAGGCTACATATCAAGCTATACACTTCCAATTCCCATAGGCACCTACCACAAAATTATCAATGGGAACATCGAAGACGAAATCAATTTGTAGTCATATTTTATTTGTAGGTAGGAGCTACTTATTATTTTATGGATCAATGCGTTATAAAGTGTAAAAACTTACAACTGGCTACAGTTGTATAGGTTAGGTACTTACCGGTACATATGGCACTAATGCGCAAGTGTCTACTGCATGGCTCTGGGTCATTTATAATATTAATAAACTAGCTGCGCCCCGAGGGTTACACCCGCGTAACTCTCGCTCCCGTGGGAATATCGGGATAAAAAGTAGCCTATATGGTGTCGGCTACCTCCATACAAAATTTTATCAAAATTGGTCCAGCCGTTTTAGCGTGAAGGAGTAACAAACATACACACACACACTCACAAACTTTCCCCTATATAATATTAGTGTGATAAGTATATAGTGTGATTAGGATTACCTTATGCAATGGAAACAATTGCCGCTATCATTGTTCAAAAACAGGCTTCGAAGCTTTTTAACGCAAACCGGCTGATTACAAAACAAGATTTATATTTGACATGGCTTAAACCATGGAGCCAGTTTTTGTAATAAGAACGTAACAGTGATTGAAATACCGTTCTTTTTACAAAAATGAAACTTAGTTCGGTACTAAGTTGTCAGTTTTGTGTTTAGAAACTTTACCATAGTCGGAAAAAAGTTCGAAATTCAATAATGGCTCCATGTTTTAAACCTGGGTCTGAAGATAAACCTTGTTTTGTAATAAGGGGGATACAGTTTACTAACCTGCAAATTGCAAATAACGTAAGAAAATTTTAATTTCGCGGGCTACCTTAGCGCATCCCCCATAAGAGGCCGGCGATGGATGCGTAGTTCATACAAACGTAATACTTACCAAAATATAATGGCTCCATGGTTTAAACTTGGGTCTGAAGATAAACCTTGTTTTGTAATAAGGCCCATAGTTCGCAGACTTTTTTGTGGGTAATGATGAGTACCTACTTTAAACATGTAGTACATTATTTTATGTATCATCAATAGTTTTCGCAACGCACGCCAAATAATAAGGAAAAATTTGTGATAACTTGAGTTACATTATTGCAATTTTCGTAAGGATATCTATTTTTTATAAAAATAAAATACAGCCCATGTTATTCGCTGATAATGTAGCTTTCTATAGATGAAATAATTTTTAATATCAGTTTGATAGTTTTTGAGTTTATCCATTATAAACAAACAAACAAAATTCTAATCATTCTTTATAATATTAGTACCTACAGATAAAGTGTTTTATAAAACAATGTTTCAGTAAACTATGGGTCTTCTGGCTGCTATTGCCGTCAACGTGATTGGAGGTGCCGTCATCTACGGCACAGGAGGCCTCCTTGTACCGGTCGTTGCACCTATGCTGGGATTCGGTACAGCCGGTATCGGTGCAGCGACGACTGCGGCAGCCGCGCAGGCCTATTACGGCAACGTTGCCGCCGGCTCCATCATATCACAGCTTACTGCTGCAGCTATGGTTGCCCCTACACCGTAAGTTCCTATATTTATTTAAGGGTACTATCACATAAAAAAACGTTTTTTTAACAATTTCTTATCTAATTGTGAGAAAGCGTGAAATAATCGAAACATTAAAGTCTGTGTAACTCATTGGTGATAAACCATTCGTGTCAGTCTCAGCACCCGTTAATAGTTTCATCACTTTTGCGCTTTCGAAAATATAGCTTATTTCGCCGTTGATTTACGCCGTTACTTTACTTTTAAATATACTACTTTTTTTTTCCAGCAAGATATAGTTACCTTATTTATTAAACAGTTATTTTTTTAATTTGGGTTACATATTCGTAAATAAAAAATTAAATGGATGGGATGAAAAATGATCAGTAACTCTGTTTTTCAAAATTATTTTTGGTGTATTACTGTATGAAATATAATAAATTGATTAAAGTGCTCCCAAGTATAACATACAGTAGTACCATCAACTATTTTTATAATTTTTTAAATTATGTTATCTTCGGTGTAACAAAGCATCAAAAGATATCTACCCAAAAGTAAAATTTTATGAAACATCCTTTGCAGAGACATTTTTACTGATTTATGTAAACAAATTTAAATATTTATTTAAAATACTCCCAAGAAAAATAATCAAACTTGCTCTGGCATATTTAATTTTTTATTTTATGGCTATACCTAAACCATAATCAGATTAAAACTCGAGTAAAACGCTCAAATTCAAGAAAAATTGTGATACGGTATTTATTTATTTACAAGGCAACTACATCCGTGTGGTGCCGGACGTAAAGAATAGCACCATCTTATTTCTTCCCGTGGGTGTCGTAAAAGGCAACTAAAGGACTTACTAGAGAATGGGCTGCAGCCGTTTCTCTATGCATTTTAACATCATACTGCAATCGCCAACCCGCCTGCCAAGGGTGGCGATTATGGCAAACACCCCCTTGGGGTACGCCTATGTCCAGCAGTGGACGTCTTTTAGCTGAAATGATGATGAATGATAAATCTGTTCAATACACTGCATTCCGTATTTTTGTCATTGTCTCTTCTTTTTTTTTTTCTTTTTTTTTTTTTCCTTATTAGTAAGAACCAAGTTCTTACTAGTTAATTGCAATCTAGCCTAAGAAGACTAATAAACAATTTAAATCTAACTTATTATGCTACGTTATAAATTATGTTAATGCTAAGAATAGTGTCCATAATTAGGTATGCACTTTTACACACGTTCGTAACACTTCCTTAGAGTCTGGTAAAATTGATAAAACACTTTGTTCATGTGTTATATAAATAGCACAACATTGTTACTATTATTGATTCACTTACACTACACTAATTCAAATGGTTTAGTTCTCTTTAGTCTACGCACTATGCCTGTGTTGTCTAACAGCTGGATTGCCTCAACATTCACGTGTCGATGGAGTCTGTGTTCGTGGGCTTCAGCAAATTTTTGTGTGATGGTGGTGACGAATTCCATGTCGAGGTCACGGTAGAGGTCATCGTTTCTTATGTACCAGGGTGCATTTACAGCAGCCCTGAGTACTTTATTTTGGAACTGTTGAATTATTTTGACGTTGGTTGGCTTAGTACAGCCCCAAAGTTGGATACCATACGTCCAAATTGGCATCAGAATATGCTTGTATATTATCAGCTTATTATGTATTGATAAACAGGATTTCCTTCCCAGTAACCAATGCAAACGTTTATAACGAATATCGAGTTCCTGTTTTTTCTTTTTGATATGGGCTTTCCAACGCAGCTTGGCGTCGAGAGTTATGCCAAGGTATTTGGCTGTATTAGCATAAGGTATTTGCATACCATTTATGTAGAGTGGGTGGTAGTCACTGTGTTTGTTTGTGAAGTTAATGTGAACTGATTTTGACTCATTCAGATTGATCTTCCACTTTTGTGTCCAGTCGTAAACTTTGTTCACAGCTAGTTGAACTTTCTCTACCGCTTCTCTGTGGCTTGATCCGGTGGCCATAATAGCAGTATCATCTGCAAAGGTCGCTATGGTGCTGTTTTCCAGCTCTGGGATGTCACAAGTGTATAACAAGTACAAAATTGGGCCAAGCACACTTCCTTGAGGCACCCCAGCTTTTATGGTTTTTAGCTCGGAATATGCGTCCTCTTGGCGTATTCTAAACATTCTTTTAGTTAAATACGACTCTAGGATATCTACAAATTCTGGTAGCATGCGTCTGAGCTTAAATATGAGACCCTCATGCCAAACTTTGTCAAAAGCTTGCGCGACGTCTAAGAACACGGTAGCACAGACTTCTTTATTGTCTCTTCTTAACATTAATTTCTTCAATGGGTTCGAAATCGGTGCAATTACCACTTTTGCCAAGTTTTATTGCATCGCATGACCTGGGGGCCTAAAATGGACGCTTTGGCAGAATCATATTAGGATCTGCGTACAATTCATACAACCCGCAATTCATCTGTTTGACAGTTGCTATTTGACATTAGACATCAATAAAGCAATTCATAATTTGTGGACCATTATACGAAACTCATACAAAACTGTCAAACAGATGAATTGCGTGATATGAATTGTACGCAGGTCATATTATGATTCTGCCAAAGCGGCCTTTTTAGGTCTCCAGGGAGCCTAAAATAGAAGCTTTGGCAGAAACCAGAATCATAATATGATCTGCGTACAACTCATACATCCCGCAATTCATCTGTTTGACAGCTGCTATTTGACATTTAATTAAGGATACTTAGAGGTCTTATTTTGTGGACCAATACACGAAACTCCATACAAAACTGTCAAACAGATGAATCGCGGGATATGAATTGTACGCAGATCATAATAAGATTCTGCCAAAGGTTCCATTCCACCATGACAGTAAGATAACTTGTCAACATAGTTATTATCGTATTTTTGCGTACGATCATTGACTATGGATAGTATACCCTTTTATCGTAATATCGTACTGACAAATAATCGTACAAATTCTAACACTCAGCTGTGCGCACTTTAAAAGTTATAGCCTCAGTATAGCTAACTTTTTTGATTAAAATTGAAAATGATATGTGGTTGAGTTATATTATAACCTTCAGTTTTTTTATGTCCAGTTTAAAATCTAGAAGTGTTTTGGCAACTTCCAATAAATAATTAAGTATACTTTTCACGTTTAGGTACAAAAAAATCAAACACAAAAATAATAGCCTCCTGATTTTTCGAGGTCGGTTCAAAAATATAATCATTCGTTGAAATTGTAATAAAATCATAATTTAATCTTTGTTTCCTTTGTTTCAGATAATTTCACATAATTCACATTGTAGCAGATACAATGCATGTAATGTCGAAATAAAGGCTTTTTAATTATGTAGTGAAGAAGTTTACTTTTTTGATCAATTTGTATTACCCTTCCCCCTTCGTCCCTTACAACTCTTAAAAGTTATAACCTACATGACATACTTAACATAACTAAGTAGTACCTAGTACCTACACCTCTGCCTAACATTTCAGGGAAGTACGTGATGCTATGTTATGTTCTAGGTACCTATAAATTAAAATAAGATAAAGGTATAGGTACCTGTTACCCTGGTAGGTACAGTCGCCACTAAAGTCAATAGGTACCTATAGTTTTAACACTTCAGCCAGATGTATACAACATTAGTTTTTGTTTATACTAAACCTCTTAAGGGGTCATTGTATTCATCATTATGAACAACTTTTACTATGGGACCAAAGTTGAAATCGCGAAAAAAATATCAGCCGTTCCCTACATTTTGAAGAGTTCAGCGAACTTAAATGTAGGGAACAGCTGATTTTTTTTTTCGCGATTTCAAGGTTGGCCCCATAGTAAAAGTTGTTCATAATGATGAGTACAATGACCCCTTAAGAGGTTTAGTATAAACAAAAACTAATGTTGTATAGACTTTAGTTTTCTTAAACTAAAACTGAATAAAAAATATCATGACCATCATAATTGACGACACGGTTGGCGCAGTGGTTAAGCGATTGACTGCTGCGCTGCATGTCGCGGGTTCGATTCCCGCACGGAACAAATATTTGTATGACCTGCAAGTAGTTGTTCCGGGTCTGGCTGTTTGTTTATGTGAGTTTATATGTTTGTAAACGCACCCACAATACAGGAGAAATTCCTAGTGTGGAGCAACGTTTAAAAAAAAAAAATGTCATACCAGCACCCTAATTCTAACACACTATCAATGTCAATCTGAATGATTTTGAAGGATATTGCTATCCATTACTTATTATGTTCGAAAATGTTGTCTGCTCAACAACGTAAATAAAACAATGAATGCTATTGAACTGTCAAAATGAAACAGTAGGTACTTATATTAATCATGGTCGGCGCAACTCGTCTCTTCCATAATATCTAGTCGTCATCATCATCGTCATCGTGATAAAAGGTCAGTAGATACACTAGATACATCACTTATTATGAAAAAACGTACCCATTACAAAAAAAAACAACGGAATTTCAAAAAAACACTACATAGTGAAAATAACTTTCAATTCAAAGTCTTTGGTAGCTGTAAGTAGGTATTTACATAACATGACTACTAAATACACAATTTATCTCAAATTGTGATACAACATGTTAAACTTATAATATTATTAATAACTTGTGACCTAAAAATATGATCTCTCTATAATAATTTGTAATAATATTAACTACCTAAATAATATAATGCTACCTAAATTTATTATTATTAAGCAAATATCTACCGTTTTCCAATATTACACTTATTTATGTTATTGTTATTTAAGTCTATGTGAATGTAATTGATGTTTTCATGTATAGTTTTATTTTGATTTTCTTAAATTTAATTTTGATTTTTAAATTTGTTTTAATTTTTCTTTTATTTAATTTAATTTTGATTTTTTTAATTTAGTTTACTTTTTAATTTTGATTTTTTTTAATTTTATGTTGACTTCTTTATTTTACTTTGATTTTTTAATTATATTTTGATTTTAGCTATATCATTTTTGCTGTTGACAGGGTCTACAACGGTTCTTAGCTTACCTTTTTTACCTTGTGGAACGCAAATAAATGAATATGAATATATTTTAGTTTTTTGCAACCGAATTATTTTTCACTGTTTAGTGGGTTAGATTGTAATTTATCTAAGTTACAATAGCCTATTGTTAACTGTTCATCACCTTTTACAAAATATTGCTTTTCCCGATGCAGGGACGTTAGGTAATAGTTGATAGTGATAACCAGGAGAACTACCACTCACCATATGCATTGTGACGAGCATAAAATTGCTTAAGAGTGTGGCGACGAATGAATTGTCCATACAAATGTAATACCAAAATCATTTGAAATTTGAGCATATTTCCACGATATTATGTTGATATTCGGATTTAGACAGTAATTATCTTGGTTCCTACACCTTTTTTTTTTTTAAAAATACTTACCTAAAATGAAGTTATAGCTAATTGCATTTCGCACATTTTTACAGCGTAAATGACATGTTTTCATATATTTTTTTCTGTATTATAAACGACAATATTTTAAATATTCTTTATGCAGGAACATAGCTGCATAAAGAATACAGAAAGTTACAAATTAGCGAAAAAATATTGGAAAAATATTAAGTTTTACATGCAAATTTATCATAAATTTTCAATAGCTAGTAGTGCTATCGCCTCAAGCAAATATCAATGTGTGCGTGGTCGTACTGCGCACGGTAGCTGTGTGGATCGCTCCGAGTTCCGACAGGCACTCACACTAGCGCAACGATTCGGGGTGTTTGTTGTCATTCTACAGCTGTCAGTGTTATACGATTACTTTACTGTACTGCACCGCGTACGTATTTGTTTGCGAAATTATAGATATTGTAATAATTTCCTAACACTATTGATTGACCTATGCTATGAACTTGGATTTTGATTTGCCTTGTGATTTGGTATCGAGTAACATACATTCTTACGACCTTTGTTTTGTTTACGGACTTGGAATATTATTTACGATCTGGTTTAGTTGCCGACATGAACTCCGAACGTTGGGATGTATCTTTCTTGCCTTACCTACTTTATATTATTATAAGTTACCTATCTACCTTCATTGCTACTAATTGTTTACATATTTTTAAACTGGGCTAAGAATATAAGTAAAGAATAGATATGTTTCTTGGGCTGTTTTATACTATAGGTACCTATACTCCGTTTGAAATAAGATGAGACATTTAAATAAACCTTTTTTACAGTCCGTTCAACCGATTTTGGTTTCTATTGCGTTAGTGGCATGACAAATGGCAGCTGCGATAAACAGTTGGTATTGTAACTACGTTTTTGATTGTAATGCCATCCTTATGCGTACAGAATAGAAGTCATAATCGGTTGAACGGAGTGTAAAAAAGTTTATTTTAATTTCTAATCTTATTTCAAATGGAGTATAGGTATATTTTGTATAAATTAGTATTTACCTACCTATCTTTAGATAACATTAGACCTAACTAAATTTAAATGTGTTTAGGAGGGTTTGTGTGTTTAGGAGCAGTAAAAAGTCTAAATTATACACGGTCGAAACAAGCTGCTAACTGCGGGAATTTCCGAGAATGCGTGAGAATTCCCCGGAAGACGCCCGACCTGTTTTTTTTGCTCTTATCTTGTTTACGTTACACAATTGACATAAAGTTCATTATGCTTTTCCGTTCCGTTCTGCGGCAATGTAAATTGAGCCTTTGCGTGAGTACTCGCCGAGCCTGTCTCTCCGTACGCGACGAAGCCGCCACCGTCGCTCAAGCTTGTAGTAGTGTACCTATCATAGACATGGGTCGTACTTGCAACATCGAGTACCAGGGCTTCTAAGTACGTCCACCTTTAGCCAGCGCCAAAAACCAGGGCTCAACATACCTACTTTGAACTATTTTCTTCCTGCATCGAAAATTGGTCCGTAAACACATAGAAATAAGGACTACAATGGCGTATGGAAAAAAGGTACTTCCATATAATTATACGTAAAAATACTTGCATACGAAATTGTTCCGTGCGGTCTTACCGATAACGATCATGATCGCATTTGTAAAAAGGAATGCAACCATTGAAAATATGTTTCGAGTAGTAGGTACTCTGGAGGTAGTTTGTAAACATCGCTGAGCAAAACCAATCGAGAGCGATGTATCATAATTATTTTCTTATTGCTTAGAGAAGGCGCGCGCCGTGGCTTCTTTCCATACGACCATACGACCGGATTTGTCTGGACAAGTGCGGTTTTATGGTTTCGGCCCGGTTTTTGCGCGGACTTTTTTGTGATATTCCTATTACACAAAACATTGATAAAACTAAAATGAAAAGATCAAAGTCTTTCTACTCGTAGTTTATTTAATCATTCTGGGATTTTTATCTGGACTTTGGTGACCCTGGGAGGCAGCTCCGATAATAACTTGATAACTGGCTAACCTTTTTAAAACGACAGGAGCTATTCGGATATAGGTAGCTTGTGTCGACAAGAACTGGTAAATCGACTTCATTATAAACTGCATAAATATTTGTCTTATAAATCAGTGTTTAGTGTGGATCTTTGACACTATGTGTTCTGATTACCATAATTGTATTTTTTGTCATTCGTTCAGTCGATAATATATGGTCACCCTACACGTCTATATCACGTTGCGAGTTATAGATAAATAAATCCAAATTCAAAACGTTTATTGCGAACTAAGTGTATAATGTTTGTGTTATGTTATCTAGAACTATGAAGTTAGAACATAACTAAATAAATGTTTATTCAAAATCCTTGTTTTTTTATTTTTATTATTCTTAGCTCAGAACTATGTTATTTATCTGTGTTTACGGATATCGTCGATTTATACATTATTGGAATAGTTGTCTTTTTAGGGTTCCGTACCCAAAGGGTAAAACGGGAACCCTATTACTAAGGCTCCGCTGTCCGTCCGTCTGTCTGTCTGTCTGTTCGTCCAGGCTGTCTTATGAACCGTGATACACAGTTGAAATTTTCACAGATGATGTATTTCTGTTGCCGCTATAATAACAAATCCAAAAAAAAAAAAAATTTAAGGGGGCTCCCATACAAAAAACGTGATTTTTTTGCCGTTTTTATAGATAATGGTACGGAACCCTTCGTGCGCGAGTCCGACTCGCACTTGGCTGTTTTTTTTTAATTTGTGACCATCTTATAGGAAATAAATTGAAATAACATAAGCAGGTTTAAAATAAATATCCCAATAATTTATATTTACGCGACGTGCGTGTGATTTGTGGTCCCTTGGACGATATAATATAGGTATAGGTATCTTATAACTTATGTATGACGTATCTACTAGATTTTCACTACAAGGCCTAGATATCCTAATATGTTGAGATATCGGCATTCTAAAGAAATTTCCAAAAAACGCATTACTGGTCTGTACATTTACTAACGATTCCCCGAAGTAGTCAACAAAAATAAAGCAAATAATGAACATACCTAATTACTAATAAGTAAATATAAATGTCTCCGAGTCGTTATGAATGAACGATAAGTACCTACAGCTAATAATAGCTATCTATCCACACATACACACACGCACAAGACTGCACACCGCGTCCGCCGCTCACATACTCAGAGAGTCAAACAGAGATAGCAATATTCCGAACGAATTTTGCGCTCACCGCGACTTGCAGTTGCGGGCGATGGTAATCGGCCTCTTAAAACTCCAAATACATGATTACTTACCTACAAAAATAAATAATATTTAGAACATTGCTTTACATAAAATATGTAATTGAATAAAATAATAACAATAGCTAACGCTTTTTGACTACAGAACCCTAAAGAAGAATGAGAATAATAATATGGACCTTTAGAGGTGTTGTAAAATATTTTAGGAGTCAAGAAAAGCACACTTGGTGGTGATTTGGTGAACCACGTTAAGTGACAGACGACGGTCAAAGTGGAAAGGAATTTATATACAATTTGGTTCAAGTGTTATGAGTTCCAGACTAACTAATCTCATAAATCATTAAAGCGTGAAAGACGTGCGCAGTAACACTGAAGTAGGTGTTTTTTTGTTACTAAACTGTGGATAAATCTAATTCACCCAGGAAAAGGTTCACTAAAAATGTAGATAAGTATATACCTACATTTTACTACTAGTATTGTTGTGGCGTACTAGGCGTGGGCGAAGTGGGCCCCCGCCCACGGCCTCGCTTACACTGCTCACTTAAAGGGGCCTCGCGAGGCCTTAAATAAACCTTAACCTAACCTAAAGCGCAGGCCACACCGCCAGCTAGCGGGCGCGGGCTAGGCGGGCGAACATCGTTTCACCTCTTTACATGGTTAGTCGGTAGCTCGCGGTGTGAACCGAAGTATGTAAAGAGGTGAAACGATGTTCGCCCGCCTAGCCCGCCCGCCCGCTAGCTGGCGGTGTGGCCTGCGCTTTAGAGGCCTTAAATGCCTTTAATAAACAGTATGAAGCAGGACCGACTGTCTGCTTTAGCAATACTTTCAATCGAAGCAATCTGCTAAATCTTAGCTGCAAAAATTAATTACAGATTTGTAATTAATTTTTGTATAATTTTTTACAAGAAAGAGGACTTTAGTAAAGCAAAAAGTCGAAGAACATTACTTTTGTACATAAATAAATCACGCATGTTACAAAATAAAACCTTTTCTAATCTATAATGCTTTTCAACATTCTCCCACCGCGCATTTTTAAATGTTTTCACTATCATGAGCAGGTATGTCGTGTCGAAGCATTTTTGGTAAGATAGATCTATTGGGTAGATTTTGGGAACGAAAGAAAAGGGGCCTTGCTGATGCGACTTCGCCCACGTCTATATTAATTAGTCCACGATACGCCTCTGGTTCCATATTTTGAAACAATTGCTGTATTTGGATTAATGGACATGACAGTTCAAACTTTATTTAGAAAATCGGGCCAATGACCCATACGAGTATCATTGTAATTCTATCGCTTCAAAAACAAGATACTTATCAGGGATTATCTGTAGGTACCTACCCTGATTTGTATCATAACATTTAGGTATCTGAAATTCTGAATACCATTTTATGATACAAATTACTTGCTTTGTCATTGCAAAGGACGATGGGAACTGGCGTCCCCAAAATTGAAACTTAGTCAACAGACTTGAGATATATCTCATTTAAAAGGGCTTGGCTTACTGATCATTCTTTACTATGGCGACGACCATCAAAAGCATGGGGTTTCCAGGGAAAAGAAGGAAATGTATTGGTACTACTGTAGTACAAAATATGTTTGATTATGAAAAAATAAGTGAAAATCGTATTGGTTTTTACTTAAGATACTTCATATGGTATTTATTTTCCATGACAACATATTAACGCCTACACTTGCGGGGAATACAGGTGCTATTAAGTCCACTTTGAAGAAATTCAAATCAAATCAAATCAAAAATATTTTTATTTCACCTAACATGGGCACTTATGAAACCGCAGAAGCTAGGTGCACGGTTCCAATATTGGTCGTTTCATATGGAGAAGAGCCGGCAAGAAGCTCCACGGATAATCTTTAAAAAAAAAAATGTCTTCGCGTGTATTGTCGTGTTGTGTGTTTTGTGTGTGTTTGTATTGATGTCTTTTACAATGTTTTCAAATTACAGTGTTAATAGGTATGAGAGGACAGCGTAGGCCCGTTAAAAGTACCAGCTACTTATCAAAATAGAAAATGGTCTACAGATCTACAGTCTATTAAATAAATATAGTTATATCTCCCTATTACATGGGACTAGAACATAACTGGCAAAATGTGGGTGTACTATCCACTCAGGGGTTCACCTCTGGCTATCTCTTGTGAAAAAAAGGCGTGATGTTATGTTGTGTGTGCGTTATAAGTATGATGTCACTGGTGAAATATGAATTTTCTTTTTGAATTGCAGAATAAGTTTGTTGTCCTATAAAATAGAGCCGTACCTCTGTCTACCCCTAAGTGGATATAGGCGTTATGTTATGTATGACTAAACTTAATATCACTAATAAATATAAGTTGAGACTTTTCGGATATCTCTTCCATTGTGAAGGAAAATACAAGCAAGTATACTTATAATTATAGCCTAGAAGTGTACCTTTGCCTACCCCTCGAGGCAATACTGGTGTGATGTTTTGTATTTCATGTCTATGCGGGGGAGAATCATTAAATATCTAACTTGCAAAAAGTCTGATTGTCATATACATCTCTGTCCATCCGTTAGAGAATTACAGCGTAATTATGTTATGTTTTAAATTTCATTATATTGGTTACCAATCATTTAGTTAGACTTCCTTCATTTTAACGAGAAATTAAAATGCAGTACCGACCTATGTAATTATGTCGCTTACTACTTACATAGAGGTGTACTTACCTCTGCCTACCCCTCCAGGTAACAACGGTGTGATGTAATATTATAATAATATAATAATACTATTTATGTGGGATGTGGGTATGTGGGAAACCATTAAATACCTAACTTGCGATAAGTCTGGGTGTCATATACCTTTCCGTTAGAAGATTACGAGCGTAATGATAATGTTATGTTTTAAGTTTAATATAATATAATATTAAACTTAAAACATAACACATCATTACGCTAAAAACACCTAACATGGCGCTGCGGAACCGCCTTTAGTTAGCAAGCATTGTGTTTGATTTCTTTCATTTTGACGAAAAATACTATACAGTACCAGTACCTACATATATTATGTAGCTACCTAATAGAGAAGTGCACCCGTGCCTCCCTACGAAGAATAATATTGTGATGTCATGTAAGTAAAATGATCATCGCGACATATAACATAAATTGCGATATGTGGATGTTCCACGCACTTCTGCCTACTCCTTCGTGAAACATAGGCGTGATGTTTTATTGTTTTATGTTCCATATTATATAAGTCGGCAATTATTATGCTTTATCTCTATTATTGCGATGAAAAATAGAAAAGAATCATCTATATTTTCGTTAGATAAATGAAACTGATAGATGATTTTTTCAGGAAACCCCATATATTTAAGTCTTGAAACAAATGGTTTATTATTTTGTAGGCCGCAACGAAAAATATGAGACAAAAATGAAGTGTGTTGGATCAAAAAAAAAAGTGGGGACGGAGTCCATAGTAGATTGCCCATCGTCCTTTGCAATATCTTTCACTCATACCATAGACAGATATTGATTTTCTGGCAGTGGCAAAATTCTCTATGATATGGAGTTCCCCGCTACATGATTTAGATACATCTAGATATAAATACATATTTCTGCTATGTGATGGTTCCGCATAAATAACATTGTTTTCAGTGAATCTTTGTATTATGTAATGTATTTTTGTGTCTTACTTACCTCACAACAAGACTGTACGATAGGACATATCAGGATATTTATGATATGTCACAACTAACAATTTTTGAGAGATATATCCTAAAGAATAGATACCTACTTCTGTGCATTGCCATGCGCCTAATAAGATATTTTTATTATTTCGGTAACAATTTTTACATTGTATCGAAATATTACACAAAATTATAACAATTACAAATAAAAAGTATTACAATATAAATCAGTATTTGAAACAGTACCCAAATAAGAAATTAAAAAGTAAAACATTTGCAATTCCCTGATATTATGTCAAATGTCAAAATAAAAATCTAAGAATAGTACCAAAACAAATACACTAAAGATACAAAACAATAACAACTAATAGGTAAGTCGACATACGTATGCCAGCCTAAATACCTACCTACTTACATATTATTTTTCACTGACTTCAAAAAGGAGGAGGTTATCAATTCGGATATTACAAACTGACCCACAAAAAAGAGTTTTTTATTTTTCACTTTTTTGTGGGTCAGTTTGTAATTTATCTAAATTACAATAGCCTAATGTCAAATCGCAGGCGAACCAAGGTAACCGACATAGCCCGAAGAATTGCCAAGCTTAAGTGGCAGTGGGCAGGGCACATTGCTCGCAGAACTGATGGCCGATGGGGCCGAAAGGTTCTGGAGTGGCGACCGCGTCCCGGAAGACGTAGCGTTGGAAGGCCTCCTGCAGGGTGGACCGATGACCTTGTGAAGGCTGCAGGTATCCGCTGGATGCGGGAAGCACAGAACCGGTCGAAGTGGAGGTGCTTGGGGGAGGTCTATGTCCAGCAGTGGACGTCTTTCGGCTGAAATGATGGTGATGATGAATGTCAAATGCTCATCACCTTTTACAAAATATTGCTTTTCCCGATGCAGGGGCGTTAATTGTTAAGTTTTTTAATCTCTAGATTACTTTTTTATTTTTCACTTTTTAGTGGGTACTGCATTATAGACAAGCGTATTTTTACCGATTATAAAAAGGGGAGGGGTTCTTTATACGTCGGTAATAAGTTAATAACGTCACAAATGACGTGCGTTTTGACGCTGCGATTAGACGCAGATGCAAACAAGAACTCTTTGTTGCAGCGACTTTACGCAGTGACAAGACGCGACGCACAGCGTACTATGCGACAGCACGTAGACAAGACGCTGACCTGTCGCAAGCGACAGTCGCTGGGTATGCGCGTGCACCGTGCGTCTAGTCGCTGTGACAATGACTCCAGAGGGCTAATTGCGTAACACACTATCAGTAGGAATCGGTTTCAATTTGACAGTTCAACAACATTCATTGCGTTATTTACGTTGTTGAGCAGACATTTTTTTCTACCTTAGGAAGCAATGGATTAGCAATATACTTCAAAATCATTCCGATTCAAACTGTGTTACTCAATTAGGGTGCAGCTTGTCATTGCGACACTGCAACTCGACGCCAAGTGTGCGGAGCTTTGAACAAATCGGCCGCAGCCTGTCGTTGCGTCTAAACGCCGAACTGTCTCAATCTCATGTCGCATAGTGTATGCCGTGACTTAGGTTTCGCAAAATTCTGTTCATACAAGTAAAGCTTGAAAAAAACAATACTAAAGTTTATGAGAGTAGTCAGTAGAAACTTGCCACTTTTCTTAAATCAGAAACCGGTTGTAAGACCCATTCCGTCTTATTACAAAACAAGATTTATATTTTGACATGGCTTAAACTATGGAGCCAGTTTTTGTAATAAGAACGTAACTGTGATTGAAATACCGTTCTATAAACAAAACTGAAAACTTAGTTTGGTAGGTACTAAGTTGCCAGTTTTGTATTAGGAACTGCACCTTAGACGGAATAAAGTTCGAAATTCAATAATGGCTCCATGGTTAAAACTTGGGTCTGAAGATAAAACTTGTTTTGTAATAAGGCCCATTAGGTTAAAAGTAACATAGGTACTTTACGAAAATATATCTATCTACTTCTAAACCTGGCAAATTATAAAGCAACTTAAATACTTCAGGGAGACCGCGGAACCCTGTTTTTGTCTATAGGTACTGGCGGAGTGGGGTGACCTACTATCGTTATGATGTGAGATTTTCTCGCACAGATTTCACTCAGGTGTACTGTGCAGTACTTATTTGTGGGCGTCCAAGCAAAAAGGGGTTCAGTTCTCGGCATTTAGTTTCCAAGATATACGCAGTTTTGTAAAGTTGGGTGAAAAAATTGCATTTCGCAATTTTAATTGCTCAATTATATAAAGTAAAAAATTACTAAATAATGTTTCTGTTCAAAGTTTTGTAAAAAGATACCACTGGTCATTTTTTAAATGTAAATGTCAAATTTGAAAATGATTTTTCTCAAATCAAGCTTTTTCAGTTTCCATTTCCAATCTCTGATAAAAAACGTGCCAGTTTCTGAATATTTTTTTAATCGTTGTTATCAATTGACTATTCTAACTAGGTACCGAATCTAGTCTTAACTTAATACCCCACTGGACCCTTTTTGCTTGGACGCCCATATTTGTTCAGTCTGACACAGGGGCGAGTATAAAGTGTAGTGAGTTTTAGTACCTTAGTCATATGTCTGTTGAAGTCTATAAATAGGAGCTCGAAGGCAGGAAAGAGCTTCAGTGCATTGTGCATTTGTGCGGTTTGTTCAGTGAATGTATTTAGTGCAGAGATTATATTAATTCCAAACCGTGAGTTTCTTCTTCTAAATTCATAGTAGGTAAATATCTGCGTATGAACTACGAAAAGTTATTTAATAAAGTAGTTCGTATATAGAAAAAAGTTGGTTTTTAAACACCAGAAAAGAACAACTCTCTATGGGTACTTAAAATGGCCACCTACGCCATTTTAAAATAAGTAATGAAAACATATTTTTATTCACCAGCAAGTCATCGCGATTATCATCGCGTCAAGTTTTAATTAGCAACCTTAACAAAATTCAGAATTCGAAATCAAAACGCGAAACGTGAGTGTGTTTTTCATGTCCCCTGATTTTGTTTCGCCTTTTCTTCTCAGGGCTAGTCAGATAGGAAATTTCGACTTCATCTAGATTTTTTTTAATATGACGTGGACGTATAAAATTGATTCCGTTATCCTATTTACTTACAGAATGATCATCCGTGTGGTGCCCACACGGATGATCATCCTGTAAGTAAATTTTTCGAGGATTTTCGAACAATGAGAGGTCATCGTATACTGAAAATGTATAGCTTGATGTGTAGCCGTGTGTACGTCTACCTCAGTATGGGCTATTCTCTAAATCGTGCTGAAACCAAATAATGTTTTACCTTAATAGTGTACAAGTATCCAGGCTCGGGGTGCATGAGGTAGGGCCACCAAAAGTTGGCGTTGCCGATCTCCAGCAGTCCCGCGCATTCCTTGTAGGCCGTCACTTGCGTATCGTTCTTGTCGAACACTTGCACGAAGCACTGAACCTTGTCTGAAGTTGAGCCTTTCTGTGTCACGTTGTATACTATGAAACCTGGAATTCAAGATACATAATCTAAGTATAAATAAAGTTCTTCGTTCCGTGTGGTGCCGGACGTAAAGAATAGCACCACCCCATTTCTTCCCGTGGGTGTCGTAAAAAGCGACTAAGGGACTTACTAGAGAATGGGCAGCAGCGTTTTCTATGTATTTTAACAACATACTGCGATCGCCAACCCGCCTGCCAAGCGTGGTGATTATGGCAAACCCTCCCCCCCCCTTGCTTGGGGGAAGCCTATGTCCAGCAGTGGACGTCTTTCTGCGGAAATGATGATGATGATGATGATTTACAGAATTTAAAACAATTTCATTTCATTTCATCTCATGTAAATTCCTAAAGTCTCGGGCTGTTGGATTGAGGTCTAGAAATGGTAAATTTCAATTTTGGAATTCATGTAGCTATTAGGTTGGGATAATATTATCTAACATCTAGCATACCAGATGAATTTTTGATCTATATTTAGGTTAAATTAGGTACCTACCTAGCTAAGTACTTTATAATAATACTTACACCTTTTAGAATTCTAGATGATCTAATTGAAAATATTGACGCTTCCTGTTGTAGATATTATTTCCTAATCTATCCGTGGCATCACAGCGGGCCCTATCAGAATATCAGCGCTGCGACACTTATTTTTAAGTGCCGCAGCATCATGCTGAGATACGGGCCTTTTGGCCTCGTATAGGACTTTGTTTTTATTTTCTTTTTGTTTACTTTGTTTTATTTTTGGTTTTGTTCTTTTTTTTGTTTCTATGAGTGTGTTTTATTTAATTTGTGATCTGTGCGAGTCCCAATAAATGTTATTTCTTTCTTTCTTTCTAGACGCGATATCGCAGGAACGACGACGCGACACTAGTAGCACAATCTCTATGTCGCTGCCTGTCGCGCCCGCGATATCGCGTGAGTCTGTACGAGCCTTAAAGATTATCATATCTATCCCCGTCCCTACTTCCCACGGTTTTAAGATTTGATAAGACATGAAGGTTCCATATTATATCTTAGTTAAATAATTATTAATGTTTTATATTTTCCGGATTAAATTCTCTAGATGAACAACGCGATCACACAGAGATAGACACAAAAAGCCTCTTATTCACATCACACTATAATATAATATATCACACTAATATTATAAAGGAGAAAGTTTGTGAGTGTGTGTGTTTGTTACTTCTTCACGCTCAAACGGCTGGACCAATTTTGATAAAATTTTGTATGGAAGTAGCTGATACCCTGGATTAACATATAGACTATCCGATATCCCCACGGGATCGAGACTTACGCGGGTAAAACCGCGCAGCTAGTAAACAATAAAGTGGTTCTGTAAACGAATGTTTCAGTAAAGAATGGGGCTTATCGCCGCAATTCTCGTCAACTTGATTGGTGGTGCCGTGATCTACGGCACAGGGGGCCTGCTGCTTCCGATCGTGGCGCCTTTGCTGGGCTTCGGCAGCACCGGCATCGCTACGGGCTCGATCGCGGCAGCCGCGCAGGCCTATTACGGCAACGTGGTCGCCGGCTCCATCATATCGCAGCTTACTGCTGCTGCGATGGTTGCCCCTACACCGTAAGTTTCTAACTTTCTTTTTTTTCTTTTACCTTCATCCATACCTACTCAGTTTTAGACTTTTTTTACTTTCCACCAGTGCAGCAGTGTAAAGCTCCCCACACGGGGCATACTAGGTACCTAAGTTGATTGGGTTGGGTTGGTTGATCAGTCGGGGGCTGCGTTGAAGAGTGCATAGGGGGCGGGACAGACAGAAAAGACGTAAGACGAGGTTGCGTCGCAGACGTGTGCCCGTGACCGCGTCTCGTCCGCGCCCTGTCTTGTGTTTTTTTTTTTTTTTTTTTTTTTTTTTAGGTATGGCATCTCGTAGCAGACCTAGAGAGGTCGTTGCTACTTAACCGGATATTCCTGTGGCTGCCCTAAGGTTTTTAATCTTAAAGCCTCCAGCCAGGGCGCAAATTATATATATTAAAAACTAAACGACAGCGCACTAAGGGCACCCCCTGTGGGGTACGGACCTCGGCTCGGGGCGTCGTTGGGGGATCACAAAATTACTAACAATTTGGGGACGGGCGCCCTGTCTTGTGTCTCAACGCGACGCTTTTATACATTTTGTATGAAAATGTATTGAAGGGGCGCGGGGCGCCGCGTCCTCGTCTTACGTCTTTTCTGTTTGTCCCGCCCCCCTAAGGCGCTGACAAGAGGCAAATGATAAAAACTTTTTGTAAAAAAAAAATAACAGACTTCCAAAAAAACACTACAAAGTGAAAAATAACTTTAATTTCGGAAGTCGGTGTCTTTGGTTCTGTATTTTAGTTTTTTGCCACCGACTTATTTTTCACTTTATAGTGTTTTTTTGGAAGTCGGTAATTTTTTTTACAAAAAGCTTTTTATTTTTCACTTTTAGTGGGTCAGTTTTTAATTTATCTAAGTTACAATACCCTAAAGTCAACTGCTCATCACCTTTTACAAAATATTGCTTTTCCCGATGCTCTGGGACGTTAATTGTTAAGGAGATCTCCTGGTAAGAACCAGGAGAACTGCCACTCACCATATATATGCATTGTGACGAGCATAAATTGCTTAGCAACCATGTTAAAGTACCTAATCGAATCACAATCCGTGAAATACTTATTATTATGTTGTTCCGGTGGCCATATTATGTGGTCTCCATCATCAGTTCCACTTCACCAAATGGTGATTTTCGGGAGCAAATGCACGAGTTACTATAAAAAATACCCAAATCGCAATAGGTTTGCCTTAAAATTCGAGGGCTGCCCTCTATTTCCATGAGATCCCCTCATCAGATTCTGATTTGGTGGCAATGGGACCACCTTTCAAACAAAAAAATAATTTTACATTATTGACGGAGATACCGGTGGACAAACATAAAAAAAAAAAACACAGCCGAACATATAACCTCCTCCTTTTTGGAAGTCGGTTAAAAAGTAGGCTTGTCTTAAAAAAAAAAATTGCCAAATCTATATATGTAGTTTAAGTTAAAAATTATGTTATTCTTGAACATATTTCTCAGAACTTGGTTGTTGCCAAAAGATGTTTAGATAAAAAAATCTCGATACAAATTATCGGTAAGCTAACCCTTTGAGTTTCAATCCAAAATATCTGTATTAAATATCAACGTACGGTTGGTATTTAATTAATAACAAGAACGTCTTATTTGTATGCAGAACTTGGTTGTTATTTTTTTTTTTAAACGTTGCCCCACATTAGGAATTTCTCCTGTATTGTGGGTGCGTTTACAAACATTTAAATTCACATACACAAACAGCCAGACCCGGAACAACTACTTGTAGGTCATACAAATATTAGTTCCGTGCGGGAATCGAACCCGCGACACGCAGCGCAGCCGTCAATCGCTTAACTAACTGCGCCAACCGTGCCGTCGATTACTCAACTCATGTTTGATTAAATAAATAATTGCTTCATATTTTAACAATAAATTACAAGCGTTGTGTCATCGCGCTTCTCTTTCTTTTGTATCTGACAGTGACAGCGGTTTATCTGTTGTCAGCGTCTTAAGTGCCCCCGTCGTAGCCTCCGGTGCAAGTGTGCGATCCCAACACGGGGTGATTTTAGTCAGTAGAAGTCTGACAGACCCCTCCGTCCGCCCCAGCGCGGAGGTCATCCATGAGGATTTCCACCCTCTGACGAATATAAAACAGAATATGAATTAAAAGTATTTGTGGAACGATTTTGAATTTCATTTGGTAGAAGGTATTTTGTTATAAATTTTGTTAACTTGGCTTGGGTAGTTTTTGAATTAGCGTCGTTAAGAATTATTTATGCAACTGTTGTTTAATATCGGGTATTAAAACACGTTAAACACGAATGTGGGTTTACATGTGATAATATTATCACAAGAGTGTTTTAATACCTAATTATGTACAGTTGCATACAAGACTATCTACACCAATGATATGAATACTCTTTAGAAGGTTCTAAAACCATTGTTGTAAGAACTCTATGTAAATTCATGGAAAGTTTAATTGCTGAGTATCTAATACAAACAATCTATGTATTGGTATTATTAGAATTATTTATTGTAATAATTATTTACATTTTTAAATTACGGCACTGTGGTAGTGAAACGCGCGTGCATGACAATGTTCTCTTTTGAAATTCATAGGTACCACGAATTGAGTAATGAAGATGTGGCTGTTTGATGAGTAAGGAAGGGATTGAAAAAAGCAAAGGAGTTGCATAATGAAATTTAGTACAACATTATAACACTCGTTTGAATGATATTGTGGTTACTATGACACTGGTTGTTTTAATGTTGGCAATAAGCTAACTGTTACAGAAACTAGAGGATTTGTAGCATGGGTGTAGATAATACGTATTTAATCCACTTTGTGTATCTTGCTTGATAAATATAAATAATACGATAAGATAGTAATACGGGCTGGTGTCCGCAAGTCCACGTCAATGCGAGTATTTTGCGTACGGGGATAAAGATAAATATAATACTTCCTGTCACTGTTGTTTACATATCAAGTAGAACTGTAGTATACAAATTGGTGTGGGGTAGGTATACCATAACTAAAAAGAGTTTTTTTTTTTTTTACATAAAAGACGGTTGTTTTTTTGTAAATATGTTTTCTTTTAATAAACATTCCACAAGCTAATGTCACGTCGAAAGTTACACTTAGCACGCCGCGCAGGGGTTAAGTACAAGCAGCCGACCTACCTGTACAATAAACTGAGCTGGATCACTATAAAAGAGAATGCGCAAGTAGGCAGTGCACGACTCCCTCCGGTCGAAGACCCTGATTGTCCTCTGGCTCCCGTCACCCCAGACGAAGTGCACGACATTATCAAGGGTCTGAAAACCCATAAATCTCCCGGATCAGACGGAATCACCAACAGGGTGCTCCAGCTGTTCCCCGCTCACCTGATCATGCTAATGACCACCATCTTCAATGGCGCTCTTAGCAACAACATTTTTCCTCAAGCTTGGAAAAGTGCCACGGTCATCGGTATCCCGAAGCCCGGCAAACCTAAGACCGAACCTTCCAGTTACCGACCCATCAGTCTGCTCAACGTCTTCGGCAAAGTCTATGAGAGGCTTATTTATAAGCGTCTCAGAGACTATGCCGAGACGAAGGGCCTCATCCCAAACGAACAGTTCGGGTTCCGATCCCAACATTCGTGCGTACAACAGGTCCACCGTATCGTCGAGCATATAAGCGCTGGCTTCCAGCGTGGGCTCATGACGGGTGCTGTGTTCTTCGACATTGCGAAAGCGTTCGACAAAGTCTGGCACAACGGCTTAATATATAAGCTCTACAAACTCGGTGTGCCCGATCGTCTCGTGCTCATCTTACGAGACTTTTTGTCGGACCGCACCTTCCGCTATCGCATCGAGGGTGCGCTATCCTCCCCCCATCCGCTCCGCGCAGGCGTCCCTCAGGGCGCTGTGCTGGCACCGCTGATATTCACTATATTCACTAGTGATATCCCCGAATGTAGAAAGGCGCAGTTAGCTCTGTTCGCAGACGACACGGCCATCTACTACTCCGGCCTCAGGCAAGACAATATCGCCCGCATCCTTCAGGCCGAAGTCAACAGACTCGCGGCCTGGTTCAGGAAGTGGAGGATTGAAGTCAACCCTGATAAGAGCCAGGGGGTCCTATTCTGTAGGCCCCGGCGATCACCCGCCCTGCCCCAACCGATCACCATGTTCGGCAAGCCTATCCCTTGGGAGAAGCGAGCCAAATATCTCGGTGTGGTCTTAGACCATCACATGACGTTCGGCGAGCACATAAAACAGGTGCGCTCACGCGCCAGTTTTGCTCTCGGCCGACTACACTCCGTACTCAACCCGCGCAGCAAGTTGTCCCTTAAGTGCAAATTGCGTATTTACACCGCGTGCATTCGACCGATCATGACTTACGCCTGCGTAGTCTTCGCTCACGCAAAGTCATATCACATTCATAAGATGCAGACGCTTCAAAACCGATTTCTCCGTAGAATTACGAAGGCTCCTTGGTTCGTTCGGAACGAACAACTTCACGTAGACCTTAAGATGCCTACCATCAAGCAGTTTATGAAGCGCCTTGCAAAGCGCTTTTTCGAATCCGCGGAACGTCATCGCAACCCCTTGGTTGTGCAGGCCGCTAGTTACAGGCCTTCTGCCATTAGTCAGACTCGCCGACCGAGGCACACTCTCTTAGATCCGGATGACCCCGTCACTCTCCTTCAGGAAAGCAATAGGGCCACGAGTACAGTGCACAAAATACACAAACCGACATTCCGTCCTCGCCGCCGAGGTACCACGCGAACTTCCCGAGTAAATGGTAATAAAAGTCCTCCCCCCCGTCTCTTGAATGTCGATGCGCCAGCCGCCCGGTTAGAGGCTGAGAGCGCCGTAGCAATAAATATAATATCCCCTGATAATAATCATGATCAAAATGTTGATCCAGCCCGTCCCCAAATTGTGACTAATTTTGTGATCCCCCAACGACGCCCTAAGCCGAGGTCCGTACCCCACAGGGGGTGCCCTTAGTGCGTGTCGTTTAGTTTTAATATATATAATTTGCGCCATGGCTGGAGGCTTTAAGATTAAAAACCTTAGGGCAGCCACAGGAATATCCGGTTAAGTAGCAACGACCTCTCTAGGTCTGCTACGAGATGCCATTCATAAATAAAAAAAAAAAAAAGGCAGTGCTCGCAGTAACTCTCTACGCAATCAAGCACAAGACATCTGCTTCCCGGGAAAGTGGTTAGGTACACAGCTTCGAAATGCTGGAACATTATTCCCCCGCCGTTATGGAATCTTAAATGTCTTGGTACCTTCAAACCTTAAAAAAGAAATTGTTGGAGTCTCATTTCCTACGAAATGTATGTGAATTTTTGTTTAGGATTTCTGATTTTTATGTACCTACTCAAACCTCAGTGGGTCCGCTTGGAGTTTTTTTTTATCCTTACTTAGAAGAAACAAGATCTACTAGCGTCATTTTTTTTGTGTAAAAATTGCGCTTTGTTTTTGATCTAAATCAAAAACAAAATTTCTCAAAAAAATAAGGATAGTCCCGTCTCAAAAATCCACCCTAACCGATTACGTAGTAATAGAAAAAAGGACTTGAATCCTTTTTTCGTTCGGTTAGGGTGGATTTTTGAGACGGGACTGTAAGGGTGGTGGTACCTACCCGTACAGTCAAATCCACCCTATACTATATCTACCTATATCGGCTAGTTTTAATTGACCGAGCGAGTGAAGCGTCTCTGCTTAGAGTCTGGCAAAATTTACTTTCCTCTGTCAGTTTGTTGTGTTGACTCTGTACTCTTACAGAGAATCTAATAATAGTCTAAATATGAAATTAACTGTTATTCAGGTTCATGGCTTTTGAAAATAAGGTTTACAAATAATAGAAACGTGTTCATGTGTAAGTACATGAACACGTTAATTGTATTTCTCCAACACACAAAATCAAAAATATACTTCATAGTCAACACTATGTATTCTTTTTAACACAACTCGGGCTTTAGTACTCGTATCTCAACGTTATATCCACGACTGAGCTCGCAAGACTGGCACGACATCCAAAGTGGCGTTATCCCACCATTCTAATCCCCGCCCTTTTACCGGAAGTGCGCTATGATCGGTTAGTCGTGCCATCTACGAACTCAGTCGGTACTAAAATAGTCAAAACAACACTTTTAATATTAAAACAGATTTAGTTTAACATAGCAAATTGAATATAATGCGATTATAATTTACTATTGCTAACAGTTGGTAGTCCTATAAAGGTCGTATTTTACAACCGAGCCGGCCGAAACTTGGTACAGTGGTACCCAATTGATAAGGCGCGTCGTAAATCTTCGTTCGCACAGAAAAGAAAGTATGGCCCCGAAGATTAACGAAAGAATGCTTAAAACTTACAATCAACCATAGGTCACTATTATAAGGTTCATAATACACTGGAGCTGCTAGCGTGCACTCGATCAGAAGTATGGCGGCTGACAAACATGCCACGCGGCGCGCGCTAACATGGCGGCAGCTGCCGACCAATAGCGGTACAGGAAAAAGAACCGCGGTGCGTCGAGCGTGCCGATTGGTCAATAGCATTTCCCGCACTTTTAAAATTCACCTTCTGCGCAGGTACATCGGTAAGCCATATCAATTGGGTACTACTGTACACAGGTTTTACGACTACATACAGATGTTTTTGTAATTGAAAGATGTCTTTAACCAGTCTTTCGTCATTATCTGATTCTTATTTAGTAGATTTACCTCGCCGTCGAATCCCAGACCGAGTGAATTTATTTTTAAAACATGATGGAGAAGAGTTAGGTATAGAATTTCCAAGGAGGCAGTTCTTCAAATTTGTAACCTACTTGATTAAGATTTAGAACCAGTGACGCAAAAGAAATAAATCCACCTGACACAGCTCTTAATATGTTTGAGATTTTTCGCCACTGGATCTTTCCAGCAAGTATTGGGTGATTTAATAAACATAAATAAATCAACAGTTTGTCGGAAACAGGTTGGGTCGGGTTGTTTGTCTGTTTGTTTATACAAAAAGTATCCCGTGAACTAGCAAAATTAAGCCACCTCTATATTAAAATGCCAGACCGGACGGAACTACGTAGAGTTGCAGAAGGTTTTTATGAAATTGATGGATTTCCACGTGTGGCAAGAGCTCTAGACTGCACACATGTTAAAATTATTAGAATAAGGGAGATGCGCTAAAGTAGCCCACGAAATTCAAATTGTATTACGTTTTTTGTAATTTGCAGGTCAGTAACACGTTGTATGTTGATCTAATTATGATTCGCGGCCATAACCAATATGGCTTTACATAATTATAGTCATTAGAATATGAATCAGAAGTATAAAATTTGCAAAAAACGTTGGTAAATTTGAATTTCGCGGGCTACCTTAGCGCATCCACCTTAAACCAAATTATTTAAACTAGATTAAACCACAGAGTACACTGAATACACATAAATCAACGACATTTACTTTATTTTATGCTAAAATTGCGGTGTACTTGTACGTACGGATAATAACAGAACGCAAATGTTCACTCTTTTCGTTCAATTTGGTAATTTGTTCCTGGCAATATTGTTTAAAGTCTTCTTTAACTAAAGTGGCATTAAAAATGTCTAATGCCATCTAAAATTTGTTTGTGCAACTTCATTAAAGTAATGAATTCATTAGCGATAATGCTGCTTTATGTAATGAAGTGTTAATGGTGAGCTTACTGCAACTGAGTGTTAGACACTTAAATAATAGCTTTGAAATAATATAAAATAATCATCAGAATTAGCATAAAATATTATTAGAACTTCGATTATGATTGTAAATATAATACTTGGTCCATCCCTAGCATCAGGTGGGATGACACGGACAGTTCACTCCACGCTCACTTCACTTATGTTTTCACGGTGAGATGTTTACAGAATCGACATGCTGATGAGGGCATTTGGCGTGATGAGCAGAATAGCTCCTCAAAATGCAGTAAATTCTCACTTTCGGATTTCTACCAGTGCGGAATCGGCCCTTTACGTAGGGATTTATGGAGCATCTGGGACCACCTTTTCATCACAAAACTAGGCTGCAGGTCAGCAGCGCTACCTCTGCCAATTAAAACCTATTTGATAAATTCATTATTGCAAAAAAGTTTGTGCTCGCGAGGCTACTGTTCGCAGAACTATAATATATTCAACAACGTCCACTCACGTTTAGTTTCACTGAAACCGAAACACTTGTACGGTACTAGTGTTTCGGTTTCAGTAAAACTAAACGTAAAATATTTAATTAGTTGTGATACTTACCCGACACAAAGTCGTAGGTATATTTTCGGACGGTACCACTATGTAAATATCAGTGACAGAAAGTTATATAATAAGTTTGGAAATTATCCACTACGTGGAAAAAATACGTAAGTATTATTGAAGCTAACTCAAAAAACTACCCATGCAAAGTTAATCAAATGTATATGAGACCATGCACCGTGCAAGCATCCGCTACAAAATAAAAAATAATTTTCAAAATCGGTCTACAATAATTGACGAAAATATCGATGAAAAAAAAAACACCTGCACAGATCAATTAAGAACCTCCTCCTTTTTTAAGAAGTCTGTTAACAAAGACCAAAATGATGACCCAATATTTTGTCTACAAACAAAGGAAAACATAAAAAAATTAAAGGATATTTTACAACCAATCATTGAATATTTTGTGAGAATCTAATAAGTGTTTTCTTTGTTACAGATAATTTCACATCATTCACGTTGTAACTGAGCATCGGACTATCGGAACCTTTTTCCGGTTTCGGTTTTGTTTCAATATTAAATGGTTTAATACCGATATTCCGGTATTTCGATATTTTTATCGATATATTATGGTAGGGGTTCGCATCAGCAGTTAATAGATTTACATCACTGCATGCATCGACTGTCATTTTGATAATATTCAGACTTCTGGATATTGTCCAAGGTATCAAACTCGCTCTGTGTGAATTTGATATCCGAATTTATGTCAATCAGTGCTTTGGAAACACATGATCTTAACCAATTGAATCTATAGAGATGCCCCAATAAGTGTGGTACGTTCGAAACATAAAGGTTCGGATAAAAGTAGGTATTTACCTACTTACTTAGCATGACGTTTCTGGAAATGGTAATTATAAATGAAACTTCAACATACTTATTGTTAAACAGCTATGTATACTTTACATTAATTAAATTTAATGAAATAAGTAAATGATTTAATAGCATCGTGTTTTTTTGAAACTATCGAAAAACCGATATCAGTGAATACCAATATCGGATTTCAATTTTGAATTTTGGTCCGATAGTCCGGTTTTTAGATATGATCGAAAACCATGCTCCAGTTGTAACAGATACAATACATATTGTATAACGTTTAAATAAAAGTTTTTTTTAATTATGCAGTGATAAAGTTCGCTTTTTTTATTTCATTTTATCGCCCGTCTGTGTCCTAGCTAACCCCTATTATTTTCTATAGTTACCAAAGGAAAGGGTTCTGAAGGAAACCACAGTTTACTGTTAGAAAACGTTTCTTTTAATTGGCGTTAGCGTGTAGGTCATAGTACAGTCCCTTTGAATCAAGCAGTTGCTGATGGGTGCCCGCTTCGGCAACTCGTCCCTTAGCGACAACACAGATGAGGTCGGCGTCGCGAATCGTGCTGAGTCGGTGGGCGATAGTAACGCACGTTCGACCGGCTTTCGCGGCGTCCAACGCATCTTGCACCACCTGTATTTGGTGGTCCAGCTTTAGAAAATCAAGTCTGAAATAGGAAAACGCGAGACTTCGCGCACGTCTTGCTGGTCGTGCGAACGTCGCATATGCGCGTTTTTCTACTTAGATATTCCGGAACATTTTAACTTGCTACAAGCTACAACCAATGGAGCAGACTGTGGGCCCAACAGCCACAGAATGTGTGCCCTGAAACAGTGCGACGGGGTCGCAAACCACATAGGATCTCTTATGTGGTTTTCCACGACCCCGTCGCACTGTTTCAGGGCACTAATGGCGGGACAAAATGGATAGGTTCCGGCAAAAGTGGAAGGAGGACGCGCGGGCTCGCGAAATATGGAAGGAGTAGAGTCTTTGCCCAGCAGTGGGACAGCGTAGGCTAGAAAAAAAAACCATGGAGCAGGATTATGTGCACGAAGTTTTACCACGTTTTTCCTTTCAAATTTATCTCTAGCCAACAGCAATCTGGAGGCCTAAAATGGACGCTTTGGCAGAATCATAATATGATCTGCGTACAATTCGTACATCCCGCAATTCATCTGTTTGACAGCTGCTATTTGATATTAGACTACACTATAGCAATTCATAGTTTGTGGACCATTTTACGAAACTCCATACAAAACTGTCAAACAAATGAATTGCGGGATATGAATTGTACATATGATTCTGCCAAAGCGTCCATTTTAGGCGCTCGGACCTTTTCACTTTCTGTGTCCAAAGCACTAGTCGCTTCGTCTAGAAGCAGGATTTTAGGATGTCTTATAAGAGCGCGGGCTATTGCCACCCTCTGCTTCTGTCCGCCCGATAGCTGCATGCCTTTCGAACCAATGTTTGTCGCGTAACCCTGTCAATTAAAAGCTTATTTATTTAATTACGTGATACTTAGTGATAATATAATAGAAGTAGCTCATGAAAAAATAGTGGGTTTTCTTTCTAGTTTGAAATAATGTTTCTTGGTAGACATCATTATTGAAACATAAAGTTATTCAGCCCCAAAAACAAACTTTGTTCCATAACGTTGTATCCACCGTATAGGTAGATACAAAACATAGTACTTACCTATACAATTTATTTTACCAAAACAAAGTAACCTTTTGGCCCAAAACATATACACACCCTATGACTATGACCAAAACAATTTACACAGTGATAGTTCCAGAACAAGGTAAACAAGACTGAAATCGTCATACGACTTATACAACATTAGTTTTTGTTTACACTAAACCCGAAAAGGGGTCATTGTACTCATCATTTTGAACAACTTTTTCTATGGGACCAACCATGAAATAACGAAAAAAAATCTGCTGTTCCATACATATTGTCGATTTAAGTGAACACAAATGTATGGAACAGCAGATTTTTTTTTCGCGATATCAAGGTTGGTCACATAGAAAAAAAAGTTTAAAATGATGAGTACAATGACCCCTTTTCGGGTTTAGTGTAAACAAAAACTTATGTTGTATATCAAATGACGCGTCTTTTTAAATTCGTTTATTCGAAGAACAAGAATTGTATTTTTGTCCTTTTCATTTCATGCATATATACAATTCAAAAATATATACATAAATTTTAGATTTGAAGTAAAAATGAGTAAATCATGAATGTTCTTATCGAATGTTGCTTACACTCAGTTGCAGAAACGATCTTTAAATTTTAAAGACTACATTAAACACTAATGTAGCATTAAATCATTGCACAAAACCATTTTTTATTTTATTTTAATGCTCCATTACATTTAACTAATGAAATGTCAAACCTAATGAAACCGGCCATTTTAAGCACTTTTACGTTGCACGTAACTTCATTAGCGCCCATTAGCAGGTGGTGAACTTTAAGTTTGACATTTCAGATTTTTTAATTTTAATGGGCCGAAAAGCATCCATTAAAGAGCAACATTAGTGTTTTCTACGGTACTTGAATGCATTTCTGTAATTGAAAGATGTCTTTAACCAGTCTTTCGTCATTATCTGATTCTTATTTAATAGATTTAGGTACCTCGCCGTCGAATCCCAGACCGAGTGAATTTATTTTTAAAACATGATGGAGAAGAGTTTCGTGTAAGGTATAGAATTTCCAAGGAGGCATTTCTTCAAATTTGTAACCTACTTGATTAAGATTTAGAACCAGTGACGCAAAGAAATAAATCCATTAATGACCTTACACAGCTTTTAATATTTTTGAGATTTTTCGCCACTGGATCTTTCCAGAAAGTATTGGGTGATTTAATAAACATAAATAAATCAACAGTTTGTCGGAAACAGGTTGGGTCGGGTTATTTGTCAGTTTGTTTATACAAAAAGTATCCCGTGAACTAGCAAAATTAAGCCACCTCTATATTAAAATGCCAGACCGGACGGAACTACGTAGAAATTGATGGATTTCCACGTGTGGCAGGAGCTCTAGACTGCATACATGTTAAAATTATTAGAATAAGGGGGATGCGCTAAGGTAGCCCACGAAATTCAAATTTTATTACCTTTTTTGTAATTTGCAGGTCAGTAACACATTGTATGTTGATCTAATTATGATTCGCGACCATAACCAATATGGCTTTACAGAATTAATCATTAGAATATGAATCAGAAGTATAAAATTTGCAAAAAACGTTGGTAAATTGAATTTCGCGGGCTACCTTAGCGTATACCACTTAAACCAGATTATTTAAACAAGACTAAACCACAGAGTACACTGAATACACATAAATCAACTACATTTACTATATTTTATGCTAAAATTGTGGTGTACTTGTACGTACGGATAATATCAGAACGCAAATGTTCACTCTTTTCGTTCAATATGTTAATTTGTTCCTGGCAATATTGTTTAAAGTCTTCTTTAACTAAAGTGACATTAAAAATGTCTAATGCCATCTAAAATTTGTTTGTGCAACTTCATTAAAGTAATGAATTCATTAGCGATAATGCTGCTTTATGTAATGAAGTGTTAATGGTGAGCTTTCTGCAACTGAGTGTAAGTCTTTTTAAGGCGGTCGCTCACCGGGTATTCGTGTATAATGCTCGGTTTTCTGGACTCACTGCTGCAATGTTACGAATTGTATCATTACAGGTACGCACTGTAATGCTTGCCAGGCTCGCTTGGACGCATTTATTGATGAAATGCTCGAATCTGACATTACACGCAAATGCTCTCAATGAAGTGATCCTCCCGTTGTCATGACAATAAAAATATGTCAGTCAGACGCGTTAGGGTAAATGGCAATATTGGTAATGCCATCGTATTTTCAACTAATTACTTATTTCTAACACTTCATCTCGAACTAAACTTTTGAATTGAAAGAATTTTATGATTTATTTATTTACCTAGTTATTGAATTACTGTTTATGTATTAGTGAGACTTATGAAGATTATCTGATCTGGTCATAGGGTTTAACTTTAAAGACGTTTTGGAACAAAAATTTACTTTGTTTTGGTTCAATTAATTGCAAACTACTTTTGTATTTGTACGGTGGATACAATGTTATGGAACAATGGTTATAGACAATAAAATGACTCCTTGTCTGTCAATGTCCGTGTGTACATCTTTTTGGGGCTGACTGTACTTAACTCATGTCTCGGTAAGGTAAATAATATAAATTATAATGCCAAGAGATTTATCAAACTTGCGGCAATCATTCTTTATAACAATGAGTTTCATTGCAATGAATTACCACTGGTTGTACAGACGGCTACACATCAAGCTATACATTTCCAGTATAAGCTGATCTCGCGTTGTATAAGATTTCCGTACAGTGCGAGATCAGCGTAAACTGAAATTGTACAAGCTTGATTTGTAGCCGTGTGTACATCATTCAAAGATCGTGTATTTCCTATTTTATTTAGTAGTTTTCCTTTAGGGAGTGGTAATTTTAAGCATACCAATAATTCCATGTCAAAGTCATGGTCAAGCTCGAAAGAAAAAGTTACCTAAAATCAAACATTTCTAGTCAACAACACAAGTCTCACCTGCGGTAAGGACACGATAAAATTATGTATGTTCGCCTTTTTGGCGGCTGAAACGATCTCTGCGTGCAGAGGGTCATGCGCGTAGTCTCCGTACGAGATGTTCTCGGCAATGCTGTAGTCGAACAGAACAGGCTCCTGCGATACCAGCCCGAAGCACGAGCGAGCATCCGACAAACACAGCCCCCGTAGTGAAATGCCGTCCAAACGCTAAAAAAATAAATCTGACTGTACACACGGCTACACATCAAGCTATACATTTCCAGTATGGGGTCTGGACCCGTGCTTCACCTCTATGGTCCCGTGCTCCAACTGATGATCAGTACAGTCAAGTAATGCTTGATGTATAGCCGTGTGTACCAAAACCTCATACAGCAGTTTTCCGTTAAGATATTTGAAATGTGTTATCAGAAGGTTTAGCAATTGAAAGAGCGTGCTCTCAGTTGAAGATTTATTGAACGACTGGCGTTGTATGTAACAGAATTACAGATTACAAAACATACTCAGAGGCGGGGTTGAGATTGATAGGACTCAGAAACTTACGAGCTACGTCATCATTGCCTAAAATTAATAGTTATAGTTTATGCAACTGTTACTTAATAAGGGGTATATTCAAACACGAATGTGGTAAGGAGTGTTTTAATACCTAATTATGTACAGTTGCATACATGAATTTTTCTACACCCATGATACGAATCCTCTATAAAAGGTTCTGAAACCATAGGGAGTTGTATAGTGCTGTAAGAACTTTATGTAAAATAATGGAAAATTTAATTGCTGAGTATCTAATACAAACAAACTATGTATAGGTAACAATATAATTATTTATTGTATTAATTATTTACATTTGGGTTCGTAAAATTATTGAAATGGAGTTGAATATTTGCACCTTGTTGGATGTTGGCAGATCCTGGTGTACCTACTCGGAATATTATTTTTTTAAATTACGGAGCAGTGATAGTGAAACGCGCGAGCATGACAATGTTCTTTTTTTGAAATTCATAAAGATACCACGAATGGAGTAGTGAGAATGTGGCTGATCTTTGAGTATTTATACTCAGGAGATGCCAAAAAGCGAATCACCGAACAACTTTTTCTGCCACTTTCTGCGGGGGGCGAGGAAAACACATACAGCACACTACGAAAATTTGACAATTGTACACTGATACATGCTTCCTATTGCTATAAACGCACACGAAAAAATTATAACCACATAATTACAACAACAGACACACAGATTGACTTAGTGTGTATTTATGCAAATTGTCCCATGACAACAAACACAAAGGTGCTAGTCATGTGATACAAACAATGAGCGGTATTTCATTGATAATGCATGAACAAAATTTTTATTCGTTTTACGATACCTTAACCGCAAACCAGCTAACTCCTTTAAAGCAATTTTTTAGTGTCAGCAGACACTTAAAACTTTATAATATTTTGTTTAGACTACTTATGAAAAAATCTAAAATACCGTTGGTGGATAATATCTGATATATTATGTGTGTTGAAATATGGATTTGTTCTGAAATAAATGTGTATTATTTATTTATATCTGCTGTTAAAATGTTAAACAAAAAAAAAACTTAAAAAAAAATCAAAATCATAATCAAAATCAACATCTTAAATGTGTTTGACGAAATGTGGAGTTGGCTGGTTTGCGAAATATCGGTATCGTTTATTTTCTTGTGCACTTGCTTAATTTCTCCTTGCTAAATTACGAAACAAAACAAAAATGATGTGTTTGCTATCTTAGTTATGAAACGATGCGGGTATGGCTCCATTGCCATAGTCTATAGTTCATAGTCATAAGTCTGAATGATGACGACTAGAGGAAATCACTGATTTTTTAAATGTACCAGTTTATTATATAATATGTCAAACACATTTCGGCGGATCTTTTTTTTTGGTTAACTCTAGATTCATAAACATACTTGGTAGATACACTATTCATAAACATTCGCCTCTCAGACGTATACATTTTTCTCGGGGATTTTAGTTTTTTTTAAAACAATAAAATATATTGAACTTTTAAAAGTTGTTTATTTATTACTAATTACTTAAATGAAATAGAAATGAGAAAAATAGTTATTCAGAGCAATCAACACATAGTATTCCTCGGTGATCCATTCAAATGATTTGTTTTCACTGGGTACAACAGAACATTATTATTCGACGTTTTTTTTAAATCGCAGAAACCACATTTTATTTTCTGTAACCCACTGGGTTGTGATACTTGTGATTGAGCATTGGACGAAGTTTGGCCAAGTACTTCAACAATTTTCCTATTTAGGCATCGCTTCAAAGTTCATCAGACAGTTTTGTCGATACTTCTTATAAATACGATCGTCGTGCTCGTGAGTACTCGTGACATGGGTTTCTTGTTCTTATTCATTCGTATCAGGATTTTACAGACCATATCACTAGTAATAAATAGAGAGAAACAATCAATGGGTTCTGTGATATTCCTTGTGGTGCTCTTCGATCCTTGGCGTCTACTCCCTAATCATGATATCCGTAGTGTTGACGCTCGTGAGTTGTGTGTTGTGGAGCAGGTTCGCTGGCGGGATGTTGACTGTAGAGTGTTCGGTGGTAGCCGGAGGGGCAATAATAACGCTGATACTTGCAGACTTCTTCTTATTTATTTTCTTGATGTTACTGCTTACACTGCTGGATTCGGAATGTCAAACCACTTTCTTTTTTTTTTTTTTTGTTCCTGACCTATTGCAGATGGCTCCGGAGTGCCTTTTCTGCTTAACCGAGCTTTGGCGGGGCCAGAAGGGCCTCTCGCCGTGTTAGAGAAATAATTAAATAGCACAGCTAAGGGCGTCCCATAGTGGGACTCGAACCTAGGCTTAGGGCGCTATTGACTACTGAACCATTGGGGGTATGCAGTATCTGATTATTATTATTGGGGACATTTGATGTGTTTGCTTGCTCCGCGCGGGCGGGCGGGGGCAAGGGACGGGGGGGGTATGTCAAACCACAGAAAGTGCCCCTTTTTTATAGGTAAACTCGTAAGGCTCTGACCAATCAGGGCCCTACACTTTTGCACACGGCACTAACGCCCCGCCCCTTGACCAATCAGAGCATAGGTGCTCTTTTGTATGGGAAACTTAACTTAGCCTTTTTCTGTGGTAGGACACTCTTTACAATACTGTTGTATATTTCTAACCTTAGAACTAATAAATCTTTATTAATTACATAAAGATCAGACTAGAAATCCTTATTTAACACCTTAAAATAATGAAATTACAGAAACGGTTCTCGTTACGGTAAAGTTTCTTAGTACTTAAGCTTACGCATTGCAATATGGTACAAGTGGCGCCGCTAGTGGCTAGATGTACAACACTTTAACATAAAATCTTAGGAAAAAATACCACGTTGAGAGACAAGTTAATAATCAAACTAATTAACAGAGAAAAAATTGGAACAGATAAATAACAAACTACATATCGTCGCTAACATTCTCCCCCACGGTGCGCAGCACTGCATCCTCTGTACGCGACGATACCGCAGGAACCAGCACGATGACTCGTCGAGTCGGGCGGCGAAGTATTCCTCCCGATGTCCGCACGTCCAGCACTCTGGTTCTGCCGTCTGGTCCAGGATACGTCTTCATAACTTCTCCGCGAGGCCATGAATTTCGTGGCAATGTAGCGTCTACTATTAGGACGATATCTCCTTCTCTCGGGTCTCTGGTTTCTTTGCCCTCAACTTTTCTCGGCATTAAGAGTGGCAGGTACTCTTTGATCCATCTTTTCCAGAAGTGGTCTGCCAGTCTTTGGGTGGTTCTCCAATACGCCTTCCCGATTAGTCCTGTGTCGTTGAATTCTCCCGGAGCCATGGCTCCGCACGACCTCCCCAGTAGGAAATGGTTCGGTGTCAGGCCCTCTTCTTCTTCAGGATCCATGCTGACCGATGTGAGAGGTCTGGAGTTGACGATGTGTTCGACCTCGGTCATTAGCGTATGGAGCACTTCTTCGGGCTTCTTTCGTTGAGAACCACTGCCAACGCCGTCTTAACTGTTCGCACGAGTCTCTCCCAGGCGCCTCCCATGTTTGGAGTCCCCGGGGGAATAAACTTCCACTTGATGCCCTTCTCTTGTGCGGCCTCTTCTAGCTCCCTTTTGGCCCCAATAAAGTTCGTCCCGTTGTCGCTGAATATGGTTTTCGGGGTTCCTCTTCTAGCTGCCATTCGTCTAAGCGCCATAATCATTGAGCTAGTGCTAAGAGAGGGCACTAGCTCTAGATGCACGGCCCTGGTTGTGAGACAAGTAAATAATGCCCCCCAGCGCTTCTCTGTTCTTCTCCCGATAGTGACTTGCATCGGCCCAAAGTAGTCTACGGCCGCGCAAGAGAACGGGAACTGATGATGCTGTAGTCTCTCGCTCGGTAGGTCTCCCGTCGGGGGTATCTCTGGTAAGCTCTTCTTTGTCTTGCACCATTGACAGCTGTGTGCGACTGCCTTTAGAGTCGCTCTTAAACCCAGTATCCAGTACTTTTGTCGAATCTCGTTCATTACTGTAGCAGTATTTCCGTGAAGGAACTTCTTGTGGTAATGTTGTATAATGAGACGCGTTATCTTCTGTTTTCCATCTAGGATGATGGGATTCATTTTCCTGTCGCTCTTGTCGTGGAACTTCATTGTCCTGCTTCTTAGCTTAATAATTCCGTCGTTCCCCACATAAACGTCGATCTTCTTGAGCCGACTTGCGCTTTCTAAGGGTTTTTCTGACTTCAAATTCTTTATATCTGAAGCGAAACTATCGTTTTGGCTCATCTTCATTAATAACTCTTCGGCCTTCTTTAAATGTTCTTCTTCCAGGGGTAGGTACTGCCGCTTGTTTTCTTTTCTGTTGGCTGGTTGAGTTGAGGTTCATGCGTCTTTCTTCTGGGTTTTTCTTTGAGGTTTCCAGGACTCGTCGTTCCGACGCGTGGCAGTGATGGTTGCTTTGCGGGCCTTCAGTAAATAGTGCGTGAAGGCGACCACTCTGGCCGTAGTGCGTAGTAGTCGATCCCAGCTTGAGAACCTCTCTGGATCCAGAAGGACGTCCTCTGCAGCTTGTATCGCCATCACCTTTTGCTTATTCTTCTCTTCTGGCATGATACCTTCTGGTTTGAAATCGTGACATGGCCATTCTTCTTCTGGTTGACGGAGAAATGATGGACCTTTGAACCACCTGGCGTTGTGGTTGAATTCGATTGGGGTTCCCCTCGTGGCGTCGTCTGCTGGGTTTTCTTTGGTTGGCACCCATCTCCAGTCTTCTGGCTTGGACTTCTCCTCGATTTCTGCTAGGCGGTTGGCCACGAAGGTTTTGAACTTCCTTGGTTCCGCCTTTATCCATTGCGGTACTGTGCTAGAGTCGGTCCAGTAGATTTTCTTTGATATTTCGAGCTCTGACTCTTCTGCGACCGTGGCAGCTAGTCTGCTGCCGAGCAACGCCGCCTGTAGCTCCAGCCTCGGAATTGATACTGGTTTTGTTGGCGTCACTCTTGCTTTGCCGGCGATCATGGAGATATGGACCTTTCCTCCGGGCTCGACTGTCCTCCAGTAGACTACCGCTGCGTAGGCTTCTTCACTTGCGTCGGCAAATGTGTGCAGCTGTCCTTTTCTGCCGCGGGGCGAGACGCACCTTGGAATCTTAAATTTTTCTAATGCCGATACTTCTTCTAAGTAGTTCAACCAGGCATCCTTTTGTGGCTCGTTAATTACTTCGTCCCAGTCTATTTTCGTTCGCCAAATGTCTTGAATTAGCTTCTTTCCTTGTATTATGGCTGGTGTTGCAAAATCCATTGGGTCAAAGGTAGACATCACCGCGCTCGTAACCTCCCTCTTTGTTGGAGTTCTTCTACCATCTTGTAGGGCTTTTGACGTGTTGCGTAGCCCAACATTGAAGGCTAGTGTATCTTCTTTCACCAGCCATCGCAGCCCCAGAGCCTTTTCTTCTTTTGTTAGTTGCAGGAAATCTTCTTTATTTGTGTCTTCTACTTCTGATAGTACCCCCGAATTGTTGCTGGCCCACCCCTTTAGATGAAAGTTTGCTCTTGCGTGAATATCTTTAACTTCTTTTGATATCTTCTTTGCTTCGGCTGTAGATGCGAAGCTCTGTAGATAGTCATCCATGTAATGGTTTCTGTTGATTGCTTTCACTGCTTCGGGATGAGTTATCTTGAATTCTTCTGCGTTCTTGTTCATTACGTGTATCGCCGTTGCCGGTGATGACGCTGCGCCGAAGATGATTGACGACATTCTATACTCTTCAGGCTTGCCAGTTCTTCGGCTTCCGCGCCACAGGAACCTGAGACTGTCTCGGTCATCTTTTCTGACCTTAACTCGAAGAAACATATCTTGGATGTCAGCCATGACAGCCACAGGTCCTTCTCTGAAGCGTAGTAGCACGCCGAATAGTGATTGCAGAAGGTCGGGGCCCGAGAGCAAGGCGTCGTTGAGGCTCTTCCCTTCGAACTTGGCAGCTGCGTCGAAAACTATTCTTAGCTTCTTCTTGATTGGATGCACGACGGCGAAGTGGGGTAAGTAGAATATTCTTCCTTCGTTTGAAGTTACTGGAGATTTCTCTGCATAACCCTTTTCAATTAGAGTCTGGATCTGCTTCTCGTAGTGCTCTTTAGCTTCTTTATCTTGATCCAACTTCTTTTCGATGTTGAATAAACGTCGGATCGCTTGATTGTAGTTGTTGGGTAGGGTTTCATCTTCTTTCTTCCACAGGAGACCTGTCTCATATTGACCGCTTGACAGCTTCTTCGTAGTTTTCTCGAGGGTTTCTAGTGCTCTTCTATCGCTGTCATTGGTTGGTGACCGATTTTGAATCCCAAGAGATTCCAACTGGAAGTGTTCTCGGACGATTTCTTCTATGTTTCCTTCGTCGGAGGTCGATCTGCCATAGTGAGTGAAGTTTACTAAGGCAGTCGCCCCTGTTTCGCATCCATGTAGCACCCACCCTAGGTTGGTGAGTGAGGCTACAGGATCGGATGGTTTGCCCTTCTTCAGTCTTCTTGTTACTATCAGCCCCCAGTTGTCTTGGGCTATCAGCAGCTTGGGCCTTTCGGTGACGTAGAGGAGTTGATTTTTAATTGCCCTTAGATGCTGACAATTTTGCACGGTGTCCTTATTTATGCATTGTTCAGACAGCTTCAGGTCGTCGATGGTTCTTGCAGAGATAGTTCCTTTTTCTCTTCTGTGAGCCCCTTTTATTTTGAACTGAATCTTCTGTGAACTATCTTTTCTTAACACCTTCCCACCGACTGTTTCGATTGTGAGTTTTTCTTGCTTCCCTTCTACTCCAATCTTCTCAGCGACTGACGCGTCTAAGAGTGTGACGGTTGACCCTTCGTCCAACAATGCTAGTACGCGAACTTGACCTTTTGGACCGCAAAGGTCCACTGGAATGATTTTCAGGTATGCCTTCTCTTCTCCTTTGGCGTTATGGATTGAGGCGACCTTCTCTTCTGATGTGCTTCCCTGGTCTTCTTTGTTCGCTTCTTTTTCTACTGGCACTGGCGGTTTGTCGGAGTGCAAGATGGTATGGTGCCATCTCTTACATTGTTTGCAAACTGGAGCTTTACAGTTGATTCTTGAGTGCTTGAATTTAAGACACTTGAAGCATATCTTCGCCTTCTTGATCATGTCCCATTTTTCATTTATGTTAGCTTCTTTGAACTTCTTGCATTCTATTGCGAAATGCTCTTCTCCACAAAATGGGCATGACTTCTTGTATTTTTCTTGTGACGCTTCTTGCACCGAATGTATGGGTCTTCTTATTGCCTTCTTTTGCTCCGAGGACACTTCAGGTGGAGCAAAGTCCCCACACATGTCGGCTTCTGTTTCTAAGAACGCTTCAACGAGTAGTAGCTCTTGAATTTCTTCATCTCTTCTGCTTCTATGGTAAGCAAACCAACGAAATTTCATGGATGTTGGCATCTTGTCAACAATAATTCTCAGTGTTTCGGGAGAACTGAGGTATTGTGGTTTCTTCAAGGCCTTGATTGTCTCGACGGCGTTCTTCACTTTGCTTGCAAATACGCAGATGTCGCTTGGGTTCTCGCCGACTTTCGACAGGTTCTTCATTTTTTCTAGTTCTGCTAATGCCAGCGCTCCAGGTCTTCCAAATCTTGCTTCAAGTCCCTTGATTATTTCATGTGGATCTTCAGCGGTGAACAGCAGGCTTTGGACGGCTTCTCTTGCTTTTCCTTGGATTGCTATTCTGAGGCGCGCTAGGTTCTGATTGTTATTGAACGAAGCGGCCATATCTTCATATGATCTCTTGAAGGCTAACCATTCTTCACAGGAACCGTTGTCACGTGACTTCTCGGATAGCTTAAGTATGACTGAAGCCAACTCCTGGATGTCGCTCTTCTTTTCTTCTGTCTCGATCGGCCTCCGGTCTTTAGGCCTTTCCCCAGATTCGATGAACCAGTGCTCGACTTCTTGAGTTTGTTCATACAGCTCTTCTTCTCCTTCTGACCCCGCGGCAAAAAGCTCGAGTTCAGCTTGGGCGACTTTTGATCGTGCTTCTGCCAGTTCTAATTCCCTTAGTGCTATTGTCATTCTTGCTTGCGCTTCTGCTCTCTTCCTATGCGACGAGCGAACAGAATGGGTGTCTGGATCGCGGGTCGTCTTCTTAGGGTGAGGCCGCTGCAGACTCTCTTCTCTGGACGTTGGTATACTTTCATTGTTCAGACGTGTTTTCACTGCGACGCTTCTTTCTTGAACCTGCGGCGATGAATGACTCTCTTCTTGGCGAGCGGGAATTGACGCTTCGATAGTGCGGGCCGGGGGGGTGGTATGAGTCGCCTCCCCCTGTGTTGATTCCTCTTCAGCGGTGTCCTTGGGATGAGGTACGGGTTGCTGACTTCCGTGCGCGCTGGCCGGCGGCGATCTTCTTGTGAGTGTTGATCGATTAGAAATCGACGTGTTGGCCGCGCTCGTAGACTCGTTCGGCGTGTTCATGCTCCAATCAGTTGTACCGGTGCCCGTAGTATCCGTGGTTGCGTTGCTTTCGCTCCTTGTAGTCTTCGACTGCACCGATCTTGATCTCGTGTTCCTATGCATCTTCCCAGTTTTCTTGAACCCGATCCGGCTTTCGAAGGACCAATGTTGACGCTCGTGAGTTGTGTGTTGTGGAGCAGGTTCGCTGGCGGGATGTTGACTGGAGAGTGTTCGGTGGTAGCCGGAGGGGCAATAATAACGCTGATACTTGCAGACTTCTTCTTATTTATTTTCTTGATGTTACTGCTTACACTGCTGGATTCGGAATGTCTTGTTGTTTGTGTTGGTTGCCAGGATAATGAAAAAATTAGCCATAATATTTCATTACATAATCAGTTGTTTTTATTAACAGTATATACGTCAAATTAACAATACCCCTAAAAACGATACATTTGCGATATATTTTTATTTTGAGACACCAACATTTTATTGTTTTTGGTAGCTATATTTACTTTATGGTGACGTCATATAACCCATGATATAGCAAATCGACTGATGTAATAAGTATTATAAAATCCATTAACTAGTTACACTTACGAAGACACATACATACTTATTTATTTATAAACATACCAACCAGAAAAGGCGATAAATAAAACACTATTACCAAAATAAATACTTTTGTAAATCGATACTCCTGTATCCTATACTTCTTTCCTAACTTAGGGGTACCTAAATGTTTCAATATAAACTAGCAACACCGAATGATTTTTGTTAAGGTTTTGTGTTTCAAGACGTCACTAACAATAAACACGTAAAATAAATCCAAATAGACAACTAATCAATATTTTACCTATGAAAGATACTCCATCTTATTTCTTTTGTTTTTGGGAACAGTTTTTACAATGTTTAAAAATACAAGACGGCCTTATTCTGAAATTATCTGTTAGAGCCTGTGAGGTACTAACGATGCGACGCTTCGTGCTGTACTGAATCGAAATTGTATTCGCTTTTAAACGCTTTTGAATTTGTATTTGCTTTGTTGGCCGCACTCTCGGTGTTTTGAGTGGTCTATGTGCTTCTTTCTATAATCTGAGCCTACAACATTATTATAACACTCGTTTCGATGATATTATGGTTACTATGACACTGGTTGTTTTAATGTTGGCAATAAGCTAACTGTTTCAGAAACTTTTAGGATTTATAGCATGGGTGTAGTTAAAGATATGTAATAGGCACGCGCTACAATCCTCCCCTTAGATTATATAATGAAGTTTTTATTCGTTACTCCTCAAAAGTATACAAAATTATGAACTAACTAAGTACTACAAACGTGAACAATAAACAAATTGAGTTACGGACAATTTATTGTTTTACATAAACTAGAGCGTTCACTCACATCGGTCCTTCCGTCACACGTCGTTTACACAGTTCACTAACACCAAATTATATTTGTTTGAGTTTACGCATTCTTTGCGGTATGCCGTTTGCACGTTGTGTGATCGCGCGGCTGATTCATGTTTCAGCATCACCCCACATAGAGTATAGACTATAGAGTATACATAGGGTTACCGCTGTGCTGACTAGGATGACTGCGGCTAGCGAGGGGTTCATCTTCTACCGAGGCCTGGTTGCTGTTGCCTGCGCTTTTCTGCGCAACGACGGTCATTTTGCTAGCTGGCTGGCCCATGTTGTCTGACTGTTGACTGGTATACTTAAGTATAATGCCGGATTTACATTACTGTGTTTTGTCGTGTCGTGACGCCTTCTGACGCAGTGTTAGCCAATCAAGACTCGTTGTGATTTGACGTAGTCCTGAATAGATTCGTTTGATTGGTTCTCCCACGACACGACACAACACGACACAGTAATGTGCCGGTGGCTTTAGTGCGGCGATAGTGAGCGTTTGTTAGTTGACGTGTGACGGTTATGAGAGGTATACAGGATATAATGACGATAATGACGGGCTTACGGCGGCTCACATGTCGAATCTCACGGTCTTCATAACGACGCGACCCGGTTTTGTTATGACCGGGGTGGTGTCGTAGTTTTTGAAGTGTCGTATGAAGTCGTAACTTCCGATGGATGTGGGACGGTGTCGGGTGGCATTGTTTGGGTCTCTTGACGTGGGAACGAATTATCAAAGTCTAATAATTAAGCTGATTATAGACGATCAAGTAACACTGTGACTTGCCTGCCATTAGTCTTAAGTATACAATTTCGGATGTCGAGTTATTACTATATTATTATATGGTACGGTCTTCGTAGGTTGGTGGTACCAAAGATCGCCATGCTTCATTCATAACACTCATGAATAAATACGCTATTGTTGTTGATATGTAAACTTGCAAGCGAGACGCTGGGATGCGGATGAAAATGAATTAGTTAGTTGTTTGATGTAGTCGCTCTCGTTAATATAGGTCGCAGGCTTTGAATGAAATAGGTCACCTGGGAGTCTGAGACTACTTACTGCCGTATAAAAATTACGATGGACTGTATCCCAGATCTAATTTAAGGGCCCCTTTTCCGAAATTTACGTTTCTAGATCGAGTTGTTTTCAGAGAAATCACCATATTCCTAAAAAATATATATAGTACAGATACAGGTTTGATCTAGTGACTTTTTTGTTAAACACACGTTATTCAACATTTTGCTTGGAAAAAAAAAATCTGAAGTAAAGTCGATTTTGAAAGTATTTTAAGTTGTATGAGACTTTAGGGGAACAAAATTTTTATGAAATTTTAATATTTCATTTACTAATCGGGTTTGACAGGGATATTATTGGATAGATTTATAATATGGCACTTATTTTTTTTTATAATTAATAAATACGTGAAAAACGGCTCGCGCGCCAGTGCTATCGCGACTGCTCCTGTGCAACGCGGGCGCAAGCTGTCTCATACCTAAACTTTCGGAAAAAGGGGCCCTTAACTGCCGAGCGCAACCCTAGGAGTACCTACTAGAGGTAATTCCCACTGTTGTGTACTATTTGAACATTTTGCCATAAAAGCAGCTTTTAAGGTACGGTGCAGTCGGTGCAGTCTTTCGATCATGTTATTCGCCTTTGGGTTGTATGCAGTTTTACAGCTTGATTTAGAAGGTCATATGCTAATTCCCCGAAGCCATCAGATCGAACGTCCAAGTTGCCAAAATTCCATAGCATCGACGTACTTTTGGGCTTCTGACTACTCGTACCTAATGACTGTCAAATATCTCCGAATGACAGCCGGTACCAATGGTATAACGTGCTTTCCGAGGCACGGAGGGGTCCCATACGTGGATGAATGGTCACCCATCCACGAACCTACCGCGGCAAGCGTAGCCTAACCTTTGATCAACCTGTGCGGCTGTTTTATTTAGCCACGAGCACCTCCTCAGTATAACATCATACCTACTAATGTTATAAAGGCGAAAGTTTGTGAGTGTGTGTGTTTGTTACTTCTTCACGTTCAAACGGCTGGACCAATTTTGATAAAATTTTGTATGGATATAGCTGATACCCTTTTTTTTTCTATTTTTTTTCTTCACGGGGTAGAAAATCCTTATCCTATATTGTCTGTCGTCTGACAGACAATATAGGATAACCGACTGAAAACCACCCCAGTGTTCCCCTCCCACACCGGGGATCTTGGGATCTATTATTACTTCCGCGATCCCCGGCGCTAGTGCCGGCCCGCCTCTGCGGGCCACCTCAAGTCTGGGGGGGGTGTCTGACCCCCCCCCGCGACGTCTGACAGGGGCGCGCGTGGAACACTACGCGCTGCCACCTCGGGTCCAAAGTGATAGGGGGCGGCGGACGTCCCCCGCCGTCCCTGGACCCATTTAGGGGGGCTGGAATAGGGCGTTATCGGCCCTCCGACGCCCAGTGCGCCTGCTGCGGGCCGGGTGAGCGGGCGAGATTTCCCGCTCCCTTGCCGCAGCCTCCTTCTGCGACACGACTGTTTCACAGAGGTAGCTGACACCCTGGATTAACTTATAGCCTGAGGTTACGGGGGTGAAACCTCGGGGCGCAGCTAGTGGTAAATAAATCATCAATAGCTCAATCATCATCCAATTCGTATAACAATAACAGCCACTAACGACATCTCCGGCGTCAGGGTCGTAGAATCTCTGCATGAGTTGCATGACGGTGCTCTTGCCGCAGCCGCTGCGACCCACCAACGCGATTGTTTTGCCTCTCTCCACCTGCAAATGGTTACTGTTTAAATTTCTATGAAAGGATCATAACTATATTATCTAATTGTTGTAGTTCACGAGCGCACCTTAATCATTGCAATTTAAACCTTATGTCAATGACATCTAAGACACATGCTGCTTGCTTGTGATTTTCAACGAGAACAGGAACCTATTTTATAAGAGCACATTTTTAGGGTTCCGTACCCAAAGGATAAAACGGGAACCCTATTACTAAGGCCCCGCCGGCGCCGCGGCCGTTTGTCGGTCTGTCCGTCTGTCACCAGGCTGTATCTCATGAACCGTGACAGTTAGACAGTTGAAATTTTCACAGATGATGTATTTCTGTTGCCGCTATAACAACAAATACTAAAAAACAGAATAAAATAGATATTTAAGGGGGCTCCCATAGAACAAACGTGATTTTTTTTCAAATTTTTGCTCTATATTGATAACGGCAACAGGTAGTCGCTTGAAATATTCACAGAATATTTAGTTATATATTCACTTAAAATAACACTTAAATAAATAATTAAATTAAAATAAAAGAAATATTTAAGGAAGCTCCCCTTACATATTTCTTTTACCCATACAACAAACGCGCGGGAACGCTTTTCCTACGCTCGTCCTTCTGATGCGCCTTGCAGGTCCCATCTTAGAAATCTCCTTAAATCACCTCCCCACTCTACCGACTTTTACTCCTACTCCTTCTCTGTGCACGCGGTTTGGTTGTGGAATTCACTTCCGCCTGAAATTAGGGACTGCCAAACCGTTGCAGTTTTTAAAAGAAGAGTCAAAGAACACTATCTTTCCACTTCGTCATAGTTGCATATTATGTATTTATTATTTTATACTTATATATATTTTAGTGATATTTATTTTAGAAGTATGTATGTAAGTATATTCTCTTATTGTGTGTTTATTTTTAAATTAGTGATTAGTATAGTAATAATATTAGTAAGTTTTTTATTTTGATTTTATGTATTATGTTTTCTCTTTTAATCTTACACACGTTGTCTACATCTCTTCGTCTACTTTCCTAGTCGCAGGTATGCTGGAAGAGATTTCTTTAGAAATCAGCATCACCTTTGTACGTATTTTTCTGTTCCTTTTTTTTCTTGTCTGTATATATGTGTGTACATAAACTGTTAAATAAATAAATAAACAAACGTGATTTTTTTGCCATTTTTATAGATAATGGTACGGAACCCTTCGTGCGCGAGTCCGATTCGCACTTGGCCGGTTTTTTAAACTGATGAATAGATGACAGATATACGAGTACATAATAAATATGCATAAAATTTTGTAAACATAACAAATGACACATTTCAGTTATGACTTTCGGATGGCAACGCAACAGTGCGACATTTAGCTATTCCTCTGGTTTAGGTGTGTCCATAGACTGCGATGACTACCATGAGGTGGAACCGTGGAACGCCTTTATTTTCCATCCATAACATATAAACAGTAGTGCTTAAGAGTTCGTAAATCTCCGCATGACATCATAAAAAGGTCTAACCAAAAATGGACTTTCGGCTCTCTACTCCATAAGTTCAACGTACCCTCAGGTTCAAACCTCGAAGAACGCGCACGTGCGGCCTGTTCGGGTATCTGAACTGAACTTCTTCTATGCTCGCCTCACCTTTTGATTTCTACGAGAAAAAAGGAAAGAAAATAAAAAAAAACCTAATAGACACGTTCGGCCATAGTACAAAACAAGGTTTATCTTTAGACCCAGGTTTAACCATGGAGCCATTATTGAATTTCGAACTTTATTCCGTTTAAGGTAAAGTTCCTAATACAAAACTGACAACTTAGTACCGAACTAAGTTTTCAGTTTTGTATAAAGAACAGTATTTCAATCACAGTTTCGTGCCTATTACAAAAAGTGGCCCTATGGATTAAGCCATGTCAAAAAGTAAATCTTGTTTTGTAATAAGGCGGCTAAGGTCTTAAAATAATTCCTATAAGGAAAATAAGTTACACTTTTAAGACTTCAAACACGAATTCGGAAACACATTTACATTTTCTAGTAATTTATGATCATACTCATAGGTTCAAATGTCATTATAAGTTTCCAGTCAAAAAATACATTCAAAATTACTTACAAAAGGCGAGACCAGCGGTACGATCGGATCACATATCTGCGGCTTGGAGTTGAGCAGTTCGACTATCCTGGAAGCTGCACTTACTCCCTTCTGGAACTCTGGCGCAAACGTGAACGCGTTCTGCGCTTGACCCGACGCCATTTGCAAAGACTGCGTTGTCCTGGTAATTTTTTATTTTTTTATCATTTCTAACAACATTTCGCTCATATATTGTGGCTCTGGTAGAAAATAGACATTTCTGGTAAGTAATATAAAGAACCCCGATTAATGACTGAAAGAATCTACTTCACTTATAACAAGCGCCACCAGCGAACAGCTGTTGGTGGTTTTTGGAACTCTTGTGGGGCCATATGCGAGAACCAAGTGATCTTGGACTGTTTCAGAACTACCTTGTTTAAGGAAGAGAAAATGGAAAGTCACGATTTACACCATCTACATTGCCTTGGCAAATAATATAGTTAGTCTCCCAATAGCCCTTATTTACTAGGACTCACACTAAGATATCCTCGTAGTGGACGCCCTCTGACACAATGAGTTGTCCACCATATGTCAGTGCAGTGGCATTGATGAAGTTGAAGATGGAGCGCGAGAGTCCGTTGACGAGACCGCGGCAGTGCGCGGCCTTTTTCGCACCCCCCAGTGCCGGTGCTAGATGCCGCACGTACTCACGGACGAACATCTGTTCCCGGCCCAAGCACACCACTGTGCGCATATTGGACACTGCCTCTATGGCTATCTGACGAACATCATTATCTGTTAACTTTACCTAAGTACCTCGTTTTATCGCTGCGCTACATGGTGGGCATTCCACCGAGAAGCAAGAACGTTTTGGGAATCATGACATAACTTTCTTATCAACTCAGCCTACTACAATTCACTGCTGGAAATAGGTCTGTCTCAAGTAGCGCCATAACACCCAGAAGAGCAATTCTCGATTTCTAAGAATGGTCGCATTCAAATCTCTGTATCAATCTGTCAAAAATTCCTATGTCATGTATCTCTATTTTCGACAAGTTTTTGACATTAAGTAATTAGTCGCTGAGATGAAATTACGAGCAGATTTCGAACCTATTTAATTACGAGAATTGACATCAGCATCTATAATAGTCTGTCCCTTTATCTTTAAAAAGCTGGCTAGTATCTACGCAAAAGTAAGTTTTAAAGGCACCTTAGTGCTATTTTCTAACGCCATGGCGTTTCCAAAAGATTCTTGTCTGGTAGCGTTAATCTGCTGGTATACTACGAAGATGATGAGTGGTAGGAAGGAGAGCGCGACCAGTCCTACGCGGTACTCGAAGACCATGGCCAGTATCAGTGCCAGGCCGATGGAGCCGAAGCCTTGCAAGCATATGCCTATCCGCTGACCCATCGCCTGGGAACGATACACGATTATATTAGGCTGAAAACTGAAACACATTAAAAGGCGAAAGCGTCGGGGACTCGGGGTAGCCCGCGAAATTAAATATTTCTTACGTTTTTAGGGTTCCGTCGTCAACAAGGAACCCTTATTTATAGTTTCTCCATGTCCGTCTGTCTGTCCCTGGCTTAGCTCAGAAACTCTTAGTAGGTACTAGAAAGCTGTAATTTGGCATGGGTATAAATATTAATCACGCCGAGAAAGTGGTAAAACAAAATATTAAAAAAAAAAATAGTGTACCGCCCTTGCGCGTAAAGTGGGAATGTTTTTTTTTTTCGTGTATTCCATGGTGTGACCTATCGTTGAATAGGCCGTTCAAAAATATTGCGGGTCTGTGAAAACCATTTTTCGATATAGGAATCCGTTTGCTATAAAGTGCTATTTTTTGTTAGTCAAGTGTCCCCCTCCCTGCCAGCTAAATGGTTGTTTTTGGATAAGTGAAAAAATTAATGGCAGTACTATACAATAATTAAATTAAAAGGAAAACTATCACAACTAAGTAGGCACACAAAAGTTAACGAGTAATAGTCGACCAACTTAAATTTGCATTTGGAGAATTGACCGTGACGTATATCGATGTATGGGAGAACATGTTTTTCAACTACAATGTTAAGTTTGTTTTAGGGATAAATTCATCCCAACTACGGAACCCTTAATTGCGCGTGGTCCGACACGCACTTGGTCGGTTTTTTTGCAATTTGCTGGATATGTTACGCGCGTTTTGAGCATTGAGTGACGTTCTGTAAACTGTAATACAGACCTAAGACTGTTGGATTTCTCGTATACTCACGCCTTGTACATAGGCGGCCTCAGAAGAAAGCTTGGCACACAGGGCGCCGGTGGAGTTGCTTTGCTCGTCGAAGAACCCCACATGCTGCTGCAGCAAGTGCTCGAACATTTGAGTTCGAAGTCTTTCGGTCATATGCGCGCCGGCCACTCCGAATGATAGCGCCTTCAGGATTCATGTAAAGGAAAAACAATGTGTTCATCCTCGTGGAGCTGTGTTTAGAATGAATAGCAATGTGTTTTGATCAAACACCCACTAAATAAAGACAATCAGAATTCTGAATCGAAGATACCGAAATTATAGCCACGTCACCAGGCGTGAACTTACGCTTCCGATTCGAATGCACGCAAGCATGCTGCAGGACGGATGCTCGAGATCTGGACGTACGCAAATGAATTCCCCAAAGGGCCATAATCGCCACGCTTGGCAGGCGGGTTAGCGATCGCAGTATGGTGTTAAAATGCATAGAGAACGCTGCTGCCCATTATCTAGTAAGTCCCTTAGTCGCCTTTTATGACACCCACGGGAAGAAATAGGATGGTTCTATTCTTTACATCCGGCACCACACGGCCATTACTGATTATACCTGTTTTTTTATATTTTTATGGATTATACAGTCGCCATTATTAAAACAAACAAGACCCATCCAATGTCAGGAAATAGTACCAAGCATTGTCTAAATATTCGTGAAACAATAGTAACTAAAAGTGTATCGTGATTCGTGACTTAGTTGCAATCATGACATGCGGGCTAATTGCGTAACACAGTAGGAATCGGTTTCAATTTGACAGTTCAACAACATTCATTGTGTTATTTAAGTTGTTGAACAGGCAAATTTTTCTAACCTATGAAGCAATGGATTAGCAATATACTTCAAAGTCGTTCCGATTGTGATTCAAACTGTGTTACGCTATTAGGGTGCTGATTACATGCAAAATGTTCACCGGATTGTGGTTGGTTTATTTTTTCGATTCACGTATAAATATTATCTGATATTCTTTTTGGTTTTTGTGGATAGCATGCAACTTCCCTTTGTTTGCCATTTTATTTAACTAGATAGGTACCAGGGGGCCTAAAATGGACGCTTTGGCAGAATCATACTATGAACTGCGTACAATTCATAGCCCGCAATTCGTCTGTTTTGTATGGAGTTTCGTAAAATGGTCCACAAATAATGAATTGCTATAATGAAGTCTAATGTCAAATAGCAGCTGTCAAACAGATGAATTTCGGGATGTATGAATTGTACGCATATCATAATATGATTCTGCCAAAGCGTCCATTTGAGGCCCCCTGATCTACTTTGTAAAATTCGAAATGATGAATGATCAGATAAAGACTTATTTATGTACCTAGAAGGTCAATATACTCACTTCTAATAAATTCGAGGTGCCCATGATTAATCCAATAAATATGCACACTATGGATACTTTCTCCACTTTCGCCATTAACTTATTTGGGTCAGGGTCTGACATGGACTGAAAGAAATATCAAAAAATTCCAGTTACAACATTTTTCAGTCTAATTTTATACAGTCGGAGGTAAAAGAGATCCAGCAAGTAAAAAAAAAAACATGTTTTTATCTGAATTGGGAAGATATTTCCTACTTTCTTCGTATTATTTCTTCGCTATATGAAATAAGTATACTGTGTGGATCATTTATGTATTAAATAGGAAGATAGGCCACTCTCTAACATCACGTAAATATTAAATGGACCCGATTTCGTGCGTCATTGCTCGACAACCGAAATAGATAGACATATTACGCGGGCTATAGCGGGAACGAGATAGCAATAATTGTCACTGTTACGTACCCATAACAACTCGCAAACAAACTACGATTCGGGTATTCCCCGCAAACCGGGAGTAAAGTAGTTCGATTGTGTCCTTTCCTCTAATTTATGCGGTCCACATAGAGGAGCGCGTACCATATCTTCCTATTTAATACATCAATGGTGCGGATAGACGCATTTTTTAGAAGCTCCTTTAATAAAATGCTTCAAAGCGGAGCACAATTTAGTCCAGCTTGCTTATTTTATTTTATGGCAAACAAGTAGGTGGTCCACCTGATGGTGAGTGATGTTGCCATACTAGGACTTGCCAGTATACTATAGTAGTCTTTGACTAGGACCAAACCGAAATGTCCCACCTACAGTCAGCCCCAAAAAGATGTACACACGGACAAGACGCCATTTTATTGTCTACAACCATTGCTCCATAATATTGTAGTATCCACCGTACAGGTACAAAACTTAGTAAGTATACAATTTATATGTATTATCAAAACAAAGTAACAATTTTGTCCCAAAACGTCTATAGACGCTATGACCAAGACAAGGTAATCTACATAAGTCTCACAAATATCTATACAATAAACATTCAATAAAGTCTTAAGTAAACAAGTCATAAAGTTCTTTCAATTCAAAAGTTCAACTTCGAGATGAGGTGTTAGAAATAAGTAGGTATTTAGTAGAAAATACGATGTTAACAATTATTGGCATTACCCCTAACGCCAGACTGCCATTATTATTGTCATGCCAACGATCACATCATAAGGTAGTCGGGAGCACTATTGTAACACTATTTTTCGAAAATGTTCTCTACTAACTTTTTAGACCTTTGTATCCTGCTTATGCGTATGAAGTTTCATTAAAATCGGTTCAGTCATTTCGAAAACCAAGGACTTGAAAGTTTGTATGAAATGCCGTAAGGTGGTAACCACAGAACGCAAAATCAATGTTATAAAAATAATAAATTATACCTACAATAAAAATGGTAACCAGTTTGAGTTTGTCTAGACTCTAGATTGTCCTATGGAGCTGGACCAGTATGTTTGGAACTAAATGGAACAACGGTTGTTAACAATGAAACGGTTCCTTGTCCATGTGTAAATCTTTTTAGGGCTGACTGTACCTGCTATGTTCCAGTTTGTAGGGTCAGGCAGGGTAGGAGAAGGAACCTCACCCTTCAAATTGGAATATAGTAGCAATACACTTTGGCAACAGAATAAGTTATCGTGGTAGTAATTCCAAGGACGAGCTACTTCATAAAATGCTCTACTACTCCTAGTTGTTTATACAACATTAGTTTTAGTATATGCGAAACCCGAAACACGTGTCTAGTATTTTTATGTAAAGAATCTATGTTCAAAATTTCAAAACTGTTTCATGAAAAATCACAAAGTTATAAGGTTGTTATGTTACCGGGTTGTCCGTACAAAAACATGCTAACGGCGGCGCCCGCGCCTCCGCAGGGGTCGTCTTGCGCTCATTGATAATAATTTGGCAGTATACCTAACCATACGGCGATTGTATTGTAAGTAATTAAGGTGGAAGCATAGATGATCTCACTGCCATTTTGTCGCTAGATGGCGACACATCCACAATTTCGAACATTTTCAATTTTTACACTTAACATAGACATTTTTAATAAACAACTTTATTCTTAGCGAAACCTAGGGCATTAACTTGATTTTTTTAGATCATCACTGTGCTTGTTAACTGGTATCATACAAAGATTAGAACATAATAATGATTTAGCCGCATGAATTTACTCTTTACACACACATGCAAAGTAAATAGTAGTAACTTCCGACTCCACTAGATGTCGTTTTATTCAAACATGGTTGGAAATTAAAATGTCCAGATGGTGTTAATTTTAAAGAAAGAGGACCAAATTATTTATATGATGAATATCCTTACAGTATAGCAAAAACTGAAAACAAATATTAATTTACTAATTAAGCATACTTTAAATTACTAGAGGATTGTTATGTTCCAATCTATTTCTTAATAATATAATTATTGGGTTACCTATGCATACTTTTGTTTCTAGGCTCGATATCAGATACCTTTTCACCTTATCAAATTATTCAGATAAATTATTTTGGGTAATAAAGGTATATTGTACATAAATAGGTTGTTGTAATGTGACTGAACCTAAATAGTACCTAACGTGTAAATAAATTGTGACCTGTACTAAATAAATAAAAGATTATGTATTCAATTGTAAAGCGTTTTATTGTATCTTACTATAAATTAATAATCTTTATATATGGTTAATATTTTCATACAAATATCGTTTTATTTACTCTCACTGCATTTACCTAAATATTTTCTGGTTTGATTCGAACCATCGACTCGTACCACCACACAAAGATAACATCCTTTTTATAATATTTTGATATTTACAATTATGATTCTGAATTTAGTATTAGAAAGAATTATGTACGTAGATAACAATTTATGTAACATCACACGTAAGTGTAAGTATCTTACACAACACAAAAGTGGTTGCTAGCTAACCATAACATTTATGTTTCAAGAATACCCACTTATTATACAACTTTGAACAATAAATATTCTTTTACAATTGAATTGTTTGGCTGGTACCTAAATACATGAGTGAAACATATGTACACAGAAAAATCTTATAAACTAACAAATAACATAAACTATACATCGCTACGTAAAAAAATAGCATAATAATTAGTCTATAATGTTCCCACTGCTGAGACTCAGGCCTCCTCTGAACAGTGGTGATGAAATAATTTACACAAAGCAAAGTGTCTGCTTGGATTCGAACCATCGACTCGTACCACCATACAAAGATACATAAAAAATACTATAATAAAATATCTTCTCTTCTACACGCTACTTTTTGCTGCGCCGCCGTCGCCGCGCAGTATCAATCTTCTGCTTGTCACTTTTTACTTCCATTTATATCATTTCCGTGCGATCTGAATCAATTGCTGGGAGACATAGTTTTCGCTGCAACAAATGAATTTACACAGTTTTGTTAGACTATTCTTACTGAACCCACACCTCAGAAACCTGAGGATTAAGTTACGAAATGAGTAAGACTTATATTTTCATACCTTTTAATTCCTTGATGTCTAGACATTAGCATTTTTCTCAACTCGTCTCAAAATAATTTCCGGCAGTACACATGTTTTGAAAAATGTTACCAACTTTGGCATCATAGCGTTGATAAATTCCTCATCCCGGTTAACTTCTATGACAGTCAATGGTTGGGTGACAGATATAAAGCAAATGAAGTAACATTTACTCATTTTGGTAATTTGCAATTGACCCTGGACCTAGAATCAAAATAATAATAGCTGAGAAACAATCCAAGAAATACATTATATTTATACATACATGAACCAAGAAATAATGATCTTTGTTACTTACTTGATAATAATAATTATGCTTTTTGTTCATAACTAAAACATCGTTTTCCAAATGAATAGGAAAATTTCTATTTTCTGATGCTTCTCTAATATTTTGAGATTTCCTTTTCAAGGAGAGAAAACATTTTATTTCTACAATAGTATTTTCTGCTTCTATAATACCTGTAAAAAAGAACAGTTTTTAGGCCTACGCCACTGAACCAAATTAAAAAATCCACGCGACACACAAGATCCATGGGGGAGGAACCACAGGCAAAAGCTAGTTATTTGTATATTTTTATTATTGAATAATCTTACCATCAGGGCTAGCTGCTAAGAATCCAAAGTCTTCATCAATAAATAGACCTGATGGCTGATGACTCACTAAAAATCATTAGAAGAATTTCCATGATATCTTTTCAATGTTGCTTGCACTTTTTTCCGTGATTTTCGCGGCCCTGAATACATATGTCGTATATAGGCAAGTTTATTAGTCGGATTCATCTTAGGCAGAGTTGCAATTCAATCTGTAATCAAAAATAATAATTAAACACAACAGCAAAAGTATCGTAATTATGAAATGCTTCAAGAAATTTGTATTAGTCAGAAATAACACCACCATTTGTCACCATCAATCAAGCTGTCAAGCTGTGTGTGAAAATTTGCAAAACAACTGACAGAACATGAGAACAGACCAAATAGAGATGTCAATCTGAGATCGATTGAGCAAAGAATCGATTTTTTGGAACAAATAAAAACGTTTTTTCAAATCGATATCTAGTACTGAATCGATACAGGGAATCGATATTTCACCCTAGAACATCAGTATTTTGTTTTTTTGAATTGTTAAGAATTGTGGTGGCGGGAAAATTACGAACCATATCCAGTGCAAATCCTTTTGCGTAAAAATACGGTTTTTTTCCAATATGAGACTAGTTAAATTCTTTTCGCTCATCGATCGTTTTTTCGCCCTCGTAAACGTGTACGTTACCCTAGCAGGAATCGATTTTTCGTTTTTTTTTTCAAAACGACAAGGGGCACCAATTTTTTATGTAGGGGCACATTTACAGCAGATTAGGCACCAACTATACGTTCCACTCATATAACTATAGGAGACACTTTCTTGCTAGGGTAACGTACACCCCGTAAACCCCTACATTGCGAATTTCATCGAAAACAAATGATTGATTTTTGGAAAATTATTTCTTTATTTGTGAATCGATTTTTCATATTTCTTTCGAATCAATTCAGTAACGGATCTTTTTCGGAGAGTTTTTTTTTGGTTCCTTTCGTCCCTCTGGGACAGGCAAAGTGAGCTGAGACCATACAGCCATTTTTTAGAGAGAATTGACGTCCCTATTAGGGGGAAATATTTGAAATTTAGAGTAGGTAGGTATGTGATGTGATGACAATCAACGAGTGTTGCTAACGTTTGATTTTGTATTTCCTCTTCTAAATCTTACACTTTTTTAAGTTTTAAGGGTTATTACTATTATAATATAACTCTGTATCACCTTCAAGCAGAAAAGCATCCTTTGTACATAAAAATAACACTTACCGTCAATAAAACACAAAAACACTTCACTTTTAAATAAAAACTCTTTCACGGATGGCACTCGTATGAATGGTTCTCAGTAGTAGCCCCAGTCACCAATTCTAAACCTGAATGGTGCTTACTACTTACTTAGCTACAACCATAAATGAATGATGTACAGCAGTGGTGGCTCTGACTTGTAAGTCAGAGCCACCACTGGTGTACCTATATCATTCATCGTTTTAAATATCAGAACATCCTACAACTTACTACTAAAATACTGCCCTATGTTTTATTTCCCCTTTTTCTTGGTAAACTTCTTAGATGGCAAGACCAATTTATCTCGACGCACTTTGACGTGTGCTAATAATAATAAAATGTGCAATTGTTATGAAAAATCAATGTGGTTTGTCTGTGTATTCACTTATCTTGATGGTTTCACATAAATTAAATATGATTCAATCAATAGATGTAAGTAGTACCTACGTGTCACCATTGCGTAGGTAGGTAATTAGAAAAAAAATTGGTAAAATTGCCTACGCTGATCGCCTGATTTAGGTATACCCTAAGTTTACATGAACTTCTATTCTCTGATTTTATTCAACCCAAACCAATGAATTAGTACCTAACCGTGTCAGAAAATGTATTATCAGTACCTACTTACATTCAGTAGAAAGATTTTTAAATCTTTAGGTACTTTATATTTAAAGTAGATAATACAATAATTACATTAGTATTGTATCTGTGTGAACCAAATGCAGATCGCAGATATTTTTTTTCACTTTCTAGCATTCTTTCTCATTCCCTAATAAAAAACATTTTATCAATCATAAAATGTAAAACCCGCGGGCAAACCCGCGCGCCGGCGCTAACTTTCTAGAAACACAATTTTGGAAACGATTCGCAAGTTGTCAAGACAATCACGCATGGACTGACTGGAGCAATTTGGCAACAACGCGGGGTGCGTCTGAATGGCAACGTCGCATCGCCGGTCACTCGACGTGTAACCTTGGCGCTTGTTCCAATTTTCGAACGAAATTTCGAAGCGCCATCTATTATAAATGTTTACCGAACGTAAACTCGTAACACAACAGCAAATAACTCTTTCTTGGTGGTTCTTCAAATTTCTGTTAGATGGCGCGATTCAGGTCACTCACACATGTAAAGATTTTTCGTTTTTTATTGGGTCTAATTCTCCTAGAAATACTGTTTTTTTAATAAAATTTTGGCGTTAGGCGAACATAATACATTATAAAGTCTCATTATACTTGCTTTTATTCTGCAGAAACCGTTTATTTACGGAGATTACAACCCCTGAAAAATGTATGGCGAGGCCTGTCTAGGCATCCGCCTTAAATGGTGATAACATTTTCCATCACACTTAAATATTTTTGGGACAAAATATAACATGGTATAAAAATTAATGAAATCGATTCAGTTCCTTATTCTGAACAAACTATATTCGGGTTTCTCTTATACTAAAAATAATGTTGTCTAAGAGAATTGTATTAAAAAGGCACGCACACCGAACAAATCCCCGAAGACGACGATGAACAGCGGCATAGAGAAGCCGATGATGATGGAGCACAGCGTCCCTACCGCCAACCACTTCCATTCCTTAGAATTCATGGCAAGTACTCGCCAAAAGGACAGGTGCGGCACTTTGGCTCGATTTTCGTCTTCCAAAGGCTTGAAAACATTAACATTAGCAAGCGGATTTAAATCCTATTCTGTTTAGTTTATGTCAACTAGCTTTTGCGGAAATTACGGATACGTACACACGGCTACATATCAAGCTATGCATATCCAGTTTAGGCTGATCTCGCATTGTAGGTATAGGATTTCCGTACTATGAGAGGTCAGCTTATACTGGAAATGTATAGCTTGATGTGTAACCGTGTGTACTAGCGGTATTCATTTATCCTATGTGTTAATTCAGAGGGCTAATTGCGTAACACACTATCAGTAACAATGGGTTTAATTTAATAAGTTCAACAACATTCATTGCGTTATTTACGTGTTTGAGCAGACATTTTTTGAACATAATAATATGTAGCAATAGATTAGCAATATACTTACTACAAAATCATTCGGATTGTGATTCAAACTGTGTTACCCAATTAGGGTGCTGGTTATTAACTATTTGTGTACCAAATTTCATTCAATTCCGTTCAGCGGTTTTTTCTATCGTAGCAATCTACATTTTTTTACGCTTAATTTTGAATCTGTGATATCTTTTTAAATGATATGATGTCAAGGCACATTTTAATTAAAATTAAATGCGCAATTTAAATAACATAATTTATTGGCTATCGAATAATAATATATTTTTGTCTGAAAAGCTTCGCGAGCAGCTAGTCGAAACCCTTGTCCTATCTAAATTAAACTATGCTGATACGGTTTACGGCTCACGTTTGCTGGCTCGTACCGATCGACTCATACAAAGAGTCCAGAACGCATGTGCACGCTTCTGTTACTCTGTTCCCCCTAGAAGTCATGTCACCCCCTTTCTTAACAAACACTTTATTCTCAAGATGAAGTCGAGACGAAAGTTACACCTAGCGTGTCTGCTTTTTGGTGTCGTTAAGACAAAAAAACCGAAGTATTTGTACGATAAGCTTAGTTGGATGACTAGTAGATGGGATTGCGCGCCCAGGCAATGTGCACAACAGCTTTCAACACAGTCTCATAGGACAGCAGCTTTCAGAGGCACTTTCCGATACGCTGCATCTAAGGTGTGGAATAATATCCCACCACCATTAAGGGTACTGGGCACTATTCACTCGTTCAGAACACGTTTACGGCAGTATCTGATAGATTCCCAACAGAAACTAGATATGGTCGCCCTAAATGTTTCACTTTTATGAAATGCCTACCTGCTTAGCTTAAAACAAAATTCCTGTTGAGTCTCGAAAGTAGATGCTGCTGCTCGTTGATACTTCACGTTCTCCGAATAGGTAATAAATTAAATTAACTTTTTTTATGACCTACGTTGTTAAAATGAACTATTTATTTCAATATATATATATTTTTTTTTTTCATAGTTTTTATTATTATTATTGTATTTTTGGTTTTGAAATTATATTTGTTTGATTTATATTATATTTTTTTAATCTATTAAGTATAAAAATATGTATTAGGTAAATATGTTGAAACGGTTGTACCTACTTTCAGTCACTTGTCCCTAAAGGTTCATTAGAAAACCAGCGTCAGACAGTATCTGTCTGGCATTAATGCTGAAATGAACCTTTTTGGCGCAGCATTGTTTTTCATTTCCACTGTTTTTACCCGACTGCCAAGGAAGGGTTATATTTTATTTATTATTGTTTGTATTGTGTGTTTCATGAACTGTGTCCAAATAAACTTTATTCTATTCTATTCTATCGATTAATATTACAATACCGGTCAAAATAGCTTCGGAAATAACATTTTTTTTATTTACAAATCTGAAAGATTACAATGGTTGTTGTGGGTCATATACAGCCTCAGCAATTAAACTTAACGATATGCACATGAAATCCCTAGAAAAGTCTGTTTCTGACTGGAAGTACGAGTCCATTTGTTCCGATGTAAAACCGTAAAATCAGCACAAAACAGTATTTCTGTATAAAAAAATTGTTATGTACCTTCAAGTGCAATAAGATTTATGACAAACAAGACGTCAATCATCATAGCGACCCTCAAAATAAAAAACAAACATGTGAAACAGCTTATCGGTGAAATAATCTACTAATATTAAACAAAAATTGGGTGGGTCGATTTTTTTGATGACCAGTGTAGATAGAAGATAGAAATATGCTATCCCGGATTTGTTTGTTGATCTTTTCCTGTAAAACATAAATTTTATGTATCTCTTTCGGTTTACGCGGCTCACGTCAGTAAAGCTCCCAGTCGGCATGATTTTTTTTCCGAAATCTTCAACAACAATCATCATATTACATCCAATTTACACAAAACCATAATGAATTGTACACCTAAACCTTCCTCATGAATTACTCCGTCCATTGGTGAAAACCGTTTGAAAATCGGTTCGGTAGTTTTGAGTTTTATCGCGTTCAGACAGACAAGCGACGGTAACAAAAACCCTGTTGTTGCTTTTAGGGACGTATACATTTACCTACAAGCACAACATTGGTGGAATTATAATTTTAAAAAATTAAGTATTGGCTAGTCGAGAAGTCAAAATCAAAGAATGAAAGAGGTTAGAAATCTGTTAAACATTACCTACAAATATTAATAATTAAATATTTATCTTAATTATTTTTGTTGAACAGTTTTTATAAATGACTAATAACGTAGGTAGAAGGAAAAACAGGGTTTTTGTTACATATTGTATAAAGATATCGTATGAACCTAGGTATACATACGGTTGGGGATATTATTTGATCACAAACGCGAGAGATTTGAATGTAGATTTACTAAGCAAAAATAGTTATATCATAATCAGTAGGTACCTAAAACAAAATGTCGGGCGAGGACTAAAATAGGCGTAGGTCAAGTATAGACAAGTATTAATTAATATTTTATAGTATACCTACCACAGCCAATACTTCGGTACCGTCGTATTCTGATGCTTTAGACTCCGCTCTGCGTAGGACATGATCTGCAGTATTACACAATAGTATCATCAAATTATCGAACCACTTAATAGGTAGACAGAGATAGGAGACGAGGTGAGCAAAAAGAATACAGGACCAATAACGGAGACAAAAATCTTTAAAGCCATTAAACGCCATCGATGACTATTGTATTTTTGAGTATTTTTTAAACAGCCGTGACCGATTCTAAAACACCACAATTAATTTTACATATTTCCATAGCCAGGTTAAATAGCGTAGGGAAAAGACGCCTGTTACATTACGACTGACGACGTTTATTAGAAGACTTCACGCTAAGGCCCGAACTCCACCAAAGCGGAGAGGAGAGGAGATGTTTGTAAACGACCAATAAGATACCGATAAGATAACGTTTCCGTACCATCGTGCATCGCATCGAAATAACGATATCTTATCGGTCGTTTAAAAACATTTACTCTCCTCTCCGCTTTGGTGTAGTCCGGGCCTAAAGCTCAATAATTACAGTAACATAAGACCAAGGAACCACACCTTCTCCGACCTCAATATTCTCTGGCTCCTGTAATGCCACCATGTCGTAGTAATGTCCCTTGAGGGCCATGAGCTCGTCGTGAGTGCCCGTCTCCACCACCTCGCCGCCATCCATGACGTAGATGAGGCCCACCCTCCTGATGGTGGACAGTCGGTGAGCCACCACCACCGTCGTGCGGCCTTCCGCTGCCTGAGAGTTTACGGACATTATACAACAACCAAATTAAAAAAAAACCGGCCAAGTGCGTGTCGGACCACGCACAATGAAGGGTTCCGTAGTGGGGATTCATTATCCTAAGAACAAAATTAACATTGTAGTTGAAAAACATGTTCCCTCATACATTCCAACTGCAAATTAAAGTTTGTACGCACAATATTGAGAGATTTACTATGTTATTTTAAGATCATAGACTTCTCTTAGGTTTTCCTGTAATCTATAAGTAAAAAACTATTTTCTGTATTTTTTTCAAAATTTCAGGCGCAGTAGTTTCGGAGATAAGGGGGGGGAATGGTCAATTACCATAAATAATTTTAAAAGTATTTATTTTAAAATTATATCTGAAATTCTTAATACAAGCCCTTTCATTTGATATGTCGCGTACAGTTTGCTAAACTATTTTTTAAATAAAAAAATAGTAAAGTAATAGTAGCCCCCCAAAAGTGACCCCCATGTTCAAAATTCATTTATTTACGTTACACGTCCGTATTTGGGTCACAAAAGTCCACATGTGTACCAAATTTCAACTTAATCGGTCCAGTAGATTCGGAGCAAATCGGCTGTGACAGGCGGACAGACAGACAGACAGACAAACACACGAGTGATCCTATAAGGGTTCCGTTTTTTCCTTTGAGTTACGGAACCCTAAAAAACATACCAACCATACCTATACCAATTTTGCATGTTTTCTCATTATCTCACGTAACTAACTTGTGTATTTTTAACCGACTTAGGAGGTTATGCCCAGCTGTATGTTTTTTAAAATATATTTTCACCGATTTGCCCGTCAATTATTGTGGACCGATTTTGAAAATTCTTCCGAGACCAGACGGGTGTCATATCTGATGATGTATGTATGCCAATCGCGCGGTACACTCTGCTTGCGCGATGTAGGATTTGTTTGCCGTCAGGTCTTTCATGCGTATTTCGTATGTAACGTTGTACACACGGCTACAGATCAAACTATACATTTCCAGTATTCGCTGATCTCAAGATGTCATCTCATTGTACGGAAATCCTATACAATGCGAAATCAGCTTATACTGGAAATGTATAGCTTGATGTGCAGTCGAGTGTACATGCCGCCACAAGATGATGATTCTATGAGATGACATCTTGGCCAGCCAGTTTCTACCTACATTATAGACCCGCCCAAGTAGCAAAATTCTCCTTTTGACAATTCTCATTTTTCCTATATCATTGACTTTTAAGACTAAAATCTTATATGAATCTAATATAGACGCTTTGTCCAATATCACGGACCCTACAACAGCATCTTTAAAAAAACTTTTTACAAAAAAAAAATAACCGACTTCCAAAAAAACACTACAAAGTGAAAAATAACTTTAATTTCGGAAGTCGGTGTCCTTTGGATCTGTATTTTAGTTTATGCCTGTGTTTATGCATTTTTTTTTTGTAAAAAGTTTTTTATTTTTCACTTTTTAGTGCCGAAAAAGAATTTTCCAAATCGGTTTTTAAATGACGGGAGTTATGCGCGTACAAAAAACGCAATGCAGAGTAAACGAAAAGATCGTTAATGTAGACAATGTAGATACATATTTAGTTTTTGTTGGTTTTTCAAAAACCGCTTGTCCGATTTCGATAAAATTTTCATGGGACCATTTGGAAATTATACCCTTTCCAACAAAAAAGAATTTTTCAAATCGGTTGGCAAGAGACGCAGTTATGCGCAAACAAACATAAAAAAAAAAAAAACAAACATCCGAATTGAGAACCTCCTCCTTTTTTAGAAGTCGGTTAAAAACGATTTGCGCTACAAGTACTTACGATCCTAATACTAGTTTTATAAACGTTTACTGGATTACTTTGTACGATTCTTACTAGAACATGCAACCTTTTATGCGTATGTTATAAAACTAATTAGCACAGTGTCGCTTTTAATCCTATAAATCCATTTAATAAGATTGTTTACTCTTGTTAACGTCTTGTTTCATTCTTAAAAATGACATGCAATTCTAAAACGTCTTAGATATAGCGGCTGGTCAAGGATATTATTGGATTGATTTGTCTTAGTAGTGACTTTTAATAGATTGTTAGCACCAAACTATCATGCCTTCCGATTGTTATAGGTAAGATTCTACGTACAAGGGTCCTAAATTTGCTATTACTAGAACCCTAAAACTTAAATATGGTGGCGAAGTAAGTATGTCCTGTCTGTCCTGTAGTAGTCTTAACTTTGACTAAATTGTGTTAGGTATACAGTTTTGATAATGCAATATTATGGCAGGTGATCCAGATCCTATGGCGGCTTAAGTATTTGTTAATTACTATCGAATGAACAAATAATAAAAATGTGTAGTTTTGAAGGGGCATGAAAATATGTTTATTATTATCGAACACTTTATCAATAAATTTTATTTCGCAAGTTGAGTAGGCATCCTTTACTCAACAGTCGCAAGACAAAAGTTACTATGTTATGATAATAGATAATAATGTTATAACTTACTTTAAAACATTTTTTTTTCTTAAAACACCAGCACATCATCTTTACGAAAATAATGATGAACGAATGCTCTAGTAATAGCATCACGCTGACAACTGTTGGATCAATTACACCAGTAAAAGCACCTAATAAGATAATTATAAAATCGAATTTCACTTTACCGGACTGTAACAAAACGACTACAGGGCGTAATAGTCCTATAAACTGCGCCCAAATACGGTCCTATAAACGTTTTTAGGATTTCTTTCAGGACCAAAAAATACATGGTCCTAGAATACTTACAGCAGGCTTAGCATGGCGTTTTCGATCTCTACTCCACTATAGAATAGACATAGCTTGTCTACACTTCCCGTTATCTCTTCTTCGCGAGCACGAGGACACACCTAGACTCGGGTTTCTTCGTAGACAGTGACTTGTCCATAGCAACGGGGTATTCGCTAGTGGTGTGTATTACTACCCAGTTTTACCGTACTTTTGCGTTTCGTTCTCAAACAAATCTATGAAGCAAAAGTGTTTTTAACGAATATTTCTTCAATTACAAAACGCAAATGGTCAAGGGGGATGCGCTGAGTAGCCCGCGAAATTCAAATTTTCGAATGTTTTTTGAATTCTAAGGATTTTTTGAAGAGAGTTAGTTATTTTGCCGATTCTAATGATTATAATTCTGTAAAGCAATATTTTTTACGGCCGCGAATCATATTTAAATCAACTTATAACGTGTTACTGACTTGCAAATTGCAAAAAACGTAATAAAATTTGAATTTCACGGGCTACTTTAGCGCATCTCCCTTTTAAAAATATTGTTAAATGGCTGTAGCCAATGACGTATTATAGGTAATACGTTTCATCATAGGCTGTGGCGCCACTAATTTTTAAAACTCATTTGTATTGCATACACAGAGCACTTTATAATATTGGTAATTGCTAATTGCATATAATGTACAGGCATCATTGACATTGAAATCATTGACAGGCATTATTTAAATAAAGAGCCATAATTATACTATTTTGATGGTGTCACGCAAGAAGTATCCTTTAAGGGTACTGCAGACTGGCGGGTCGCGCTATCACGTCGCGCCTGTCTGCGGGAGCCCTTGTTTTTACTAGGTACTAACATTGTTATTGTATTGTTGTTTATCGATATTTTATTTATTAGTAGGTAAATGCTCCATTTAAAACTGAGTGTGTAAGATTTAGTAAATGAAAATAATAATCACTACATAGTAAAGGCTTCTACAAACCAGCGCGACTCGCGACGCGACACAAAGGCACCGCTCGTCACGCGACGTGCAGGGCCTTTGTGTCGCGCCAGTATGTAGAAGCCTTTATGCAACGCGGGTGAGGCCGCGTGCGGCAGCTAGTACTTCATAAATAAATAATTTAGTGTTCAATGAGGAGATTTTGGCTCATAATCAGATGTTTTATATTCCCTGTGAATGTAGGTATCTAATAAATCAAAGTTAATGGACAACATAGTGTAAAAACTGTAGGATACTTATATTGTTGTTCTTATTTTATTGTTAATTCCAAAAATCTATTATTTATTTTGGGCGACAGGTCCTAGCCGAGTTCTTCGCATAAACATTGATTGCACTATCTCCTTGCTTATTTTATAATTCTACAGAACTCACTTCCCGTGAAATCAAAGGCTCCCAAACAAGCAAAGCAAGCTCGCTAATAGTATTTCTTTCCCATCTTCGCTGAAGTTTTTCTATAAAAAAACTTAAATAAAAAGCGCAATTTGAACCCAACATGTTAATTTCAGCTTAATACATGATAAAAGTAAAAAAGCACCGCCTAAAATTACTCGAATTAACGAAAAAACAACTAACGAATCGTTGTCTAGGTCATTTTATATGTAGACTATTTCGGAAGAAAGGTTTCTATCCCAAGCTGTCAACACCGGAGAAAGATTGTACGCCGTGCTCGACGTTGTAGACAGTTGTCTAGGGTAGAGAAGACAAGTCTCTTCACATTTGGTTTTGTAATCGCCGTGCTACAGACAGTAGAAAACTTTCTGTTGTCTACATTGAAACGTCATTTTTGTCTATTCTTCCGTCATCTTCGACAAAACGCGTAGAGAGGGTTCTCGTGCTAAGCCTGCAGGACTACATTTCGCTACTTGGCTGATCGTTCCCCCTATTAACCGCATTAAATTAAACGTTTCTTGAAGGCCTTCGTCCTGGATCACTTTGTTTGAAACTGGACTGCTAAACTGCATTTGCGTCGCTGTCATCGAAATTCAGTTTAAAAGGTATGATCTCTTAAGGCTTTTACAGACCGGCGCGACACGCGACGCGACACAAAGGCACCGCTCGTCGCGCGACACGCAGGGCCTTTGTGTCGCGTCGCATGTCGCGCCGGTCTGTAGAAGCTTTTAAGCTGAATATTGGAGACAGCGGCGAAAACCCTGGTATTTTATTTATAAAGTAGACACGAGTAACTATTAGACTATCCTAGCTTCGTTTAATAAAATAAGCTGACCTTATCCAATGCGAGTTGCACTCTAGTTTGAGATGCGGTATCCAGCGCGCTGGTGGCTTCATCCAGCAGTAGGAGGCGAGGTTCACGGACAAGCGCACGCGCAATCGCGATGCGCTGCTTCTGACCGCCCGACAGCGACGCGCCTCGCTCGCCTACCAGCGTTTCGTAGCCCTAAGGTAAGGGTTTATATATATTTTGCTTCTATTGCTTTATAAGCAGCAAGCAAGTACACTGCTACAAGGATATGTTGGTGCTTGATAGATAACGTTGACAACATTTGTGGACAACAGCTGCAAGTAGTAGTAGGCAAGATTTGAGCAATTGTTTCGTGAAATGTCATTAAAAAAAGTATTAAAAAAAACCGGTCAAGAGTGAGTCGGACTCACGCACCGAGGGTTTCGTACGTATATGATGTTGATGATTTCTGAAAAACTGTGCTATTTAGAGACATCGTTTTATTTTTCCTGTAATCTTTACATAAACTTCTATCACATAGAATAATTTCAGATTTTTATCTATGAAAACTTCGGAGATAACGGGGGGGGGGGGGCGAATGGTATTTTTTTTACATTTTTAATCAAAAGTCGGAAACTATGTTGCCTAAAAAAATTTAAAAAAATGTTGATGAGAATGTGCAAACAGCGCTCTTTCATATAATACACCACATGCCCTAGTTGCCCCACTTCAAATTTTTAAGACCCCCTTTCAGTCCTTTTTGCAAAAAAGTTTTTTTTTTTCTTGTTTGCAAAATAGTTGGGCAAACGTCATCTAAAACTATTCTAAATTTCAAGTTGATAGCATTAGCAATTCTTGAGATATTGAGGTGTGACAGACAGACAGACAGACAGACAGACTTAGTGTCACCATAAGGGTTCCTTTTTACCATTTTGGTACGGAACCCTAAAAACAAGATAGCGGCGTTAGTAACTTCCGACTTTGGCCACGCGCCAAAATAACCTTCTAGCACTATAGGTAACATATTGTGAGCAACCTCCACGCTCTTAGTCTTTCAATTTTGTCTTCTTATTTTTCCATGTGAAAATCCTCATGCAGAGCGGGTGAAATCGCGCAAAAGCGCCCAACGCAATGAGAACTCCGGTAGAGTTCGAACCAGTCACTAGGTAGGTGCTGAACCGCGACTAGAAAATTATGGGTCCTAGTCCGGCTGGCGGAAAACACTTTAACACGCAAGGAATGTGTGAAAGAATGAGAGAAGACTTCGAGCCTATGACCATAAAGAAATGGAGAATTACCATCACCATCGTCGGCAGCCTTGTCGACCCACTGCTGAGTGTAGGCCTCCCTTTCCACCCTTTTGTGGTGCTACCCTGTTCTGTGCGAGTCTCAACCAGGTCTTACCCGTGATCTGTGAGTGTCAGAAATAATTGTTTAATACCTTAGGCAGTTTGATGATAAAGTAGTGAGCGTTGGCCTGCTTAGCTGCGGCTTGTATCTCCGCATCAGTAGCGTCCTCGCGACCGTAGCGGATGTTCTCCCACACCGTGTTGTTGAACAGCACGGGCTCTTGTCGCACCAGGCCGATCTGCGACCGCAGCCATCGAACCGACAGATCACGCACGTCTATATTGTCCAGACACACCTAGTTTGTACGAAGACTGCTGGTTTTATTTATACAAATTATGTTTTCTAACGAAAGATACTCTAGAAATATAAAAAAATAAGCTTCACCTGCCAAATAAAGTTTCTATGCTAACTTTGAGAAACATGAACTTTGGACATACACCGCCTTATTACAAAACAAGATTTATATTTTGACATGGCATACAGGTAGGTACCATGGAGCTAGTTTTTGCAATAAGAACGTAACTGTGATTGAAATACCGTTCTTTATAAAAAACTGAAAACTTAGTTCGGTACTAAGTTGTCAGTTTTGTGTTTAGGAACTTTACCGTAGTCGGAATAAAGTTCGAAATTCAATAATGGCTCCATGTTTTAAACCTGGGTCTGAACATAAACCTTGTTTTGGAATAAGGGGGCATGTGTTTTTCTTCCATATTTCTCTATGTCAGCATCTCGGCAGTTAGGTACCCCTTTCTAGCCATAGGAATCATCTTTCAAACAGTCCATCCATCGTTTCTTTGGTAAGTAAAGTATCCTACTCACACTGCCACTGACGACATCGTAATATCGGGATATGAGTTGTATGATAGTGGATTTGCCGCATCCCGAGTGCCCTACAAGAGCGACGGACTGCCCACGTTTCACAGTCAAACTTACGCCTTTTAACACCTGTAACGATGTGAAATTGGCTGATAAAAACTATGTCCAGACTTCAAAAAAGGAAAGCAATAACAACGAAATTGTGGAAATTCTACATAATTGATGATTTTATTTCTTGTTCAGGTATCATAAACTTAAATGAAATAAACGCTTAGTTTATCAATGTGTTCTGAATTTAACGCGATTCATGTATTGTGATACGAAAAGACTTCTGTATTTACAGCTCAGTACCACGAGTGTAAGTTTGGAAGTGAGTAAACGTAACTAGCGCGTTTGCGTTAAGATTTTTATTCTCACTTCTATCCTCTTAGCATTATGATCTATCTGTCAAATTTTAACGCAAACGAAATAGTTACGTTTACTCTCTTGCAAACTTAAACTTAGGTACTGTTCTCAATTTGGTGCTATACATTCATAATATCGAACATGTGTCGTACTAACAGGCACATTAGGTCTAGACGGATATTGGAACACCACATTCTTCAACTCAATGGCTCCTTCAGCTGCAGCTGGTCTTAGCCCGCGGTCTAGCAAGGGGTTGATAGTAGGCACGTTTTGCAGGAGGTTGAATATCTGGGCCCCAGCGCCTCGGGCCACGCCAAACGATCGCACTAAAGAACCCACCATGCCGAAGTTTCCAAGCGCCGTCATAATACCAAAGAATACCTGAAAAACGCGATTTCTTTCAGGTTTCAGGGACCTACATATCGTGCATTACTACATATAGTACTTAATTATTATATCGCACATTGGACAAAATATGGACCTTAATAACTCACCGAAAACATAACATCTGCGTTATAGTTTTCAGGGTCGTTTATTACGAGGTATATTCCGAAGTAGAATGACAAGGCATACGAGCAGAAAACGCAGAAGAACAGAGATCCCATTGATAGTCCTGTAAAAAACTCTGTGAAGGAAAGAATATGAGTTAACACCGTACCTTATACAACATTAGTTTTTGTTTATACTAAACCCGAAAAGGGGTCATTGTACCCATCATTTTGAACATTTTTTTCTATGGGACCAACCTTGAAATCGCGAAATAAAAATCAGCTGTTCCATACATTTTGTCGATTTAAGTGAACACAAATGTAGGGAACAGCTGATTTTTTTTTTCGCGATTTCATGATTGGTCCCATAGAAAAAATTGTTCCAAATGATGAGTATAACGACCCCTTTTCGAGTTTAGTATAAACAAAAACTAATGTTGTATTGAAACATTGTTTTCATGATCTGCAATACTCTACCTTTCTTTATGTAAATCTTCTTAGCAGCGGCCAGTGGTTTCTTATATCGCTGGATCTCTTTGTTCTGGCCATTAAAGGAGTATACAGTTCGTATGGAGCTCAGTACTTCCTGCGCGATGGCACTAGCCCGACCTGTCTCAAGCGCCTCTTGTTTGTACAGGTGATCTGCTATCTAAGTAGAAGTAATATTAATATTATAGGTTATGTAGAAAGGCTGCTCTGACTTCAATGACTCTTTACTCTTCTCACATCGAACACTAGCTGCAAAGTGCTTTTATTTGATAGTACCTACATAGTAATTCGAATAAGTACCATTACCGCTGAATCTCAAAAATAAATTCCGATAAACGAACGTAGGGCTAGGGCAAAGAATTTAATAACTTACGGGCTTGTGGACATTGAAGAATACTAGGTACAGCTACAATACAAGTAGGTACAGTAACGGGTGTAAATATGACACTGAGTTGAAGAAAAAGTTTTTGTAGATCGTCGCCGTCGGTCGTCTGTCACGTTAATGAGTCACATTTACGCCCGCGTACTTACTCGCCCAGTCAAGCCGACCAGCAGGAAGGTGACAGGAGTCGTGGTTAGACACAGGAGCGCTAGTTTCCACCCCTTCAGCATCGCCATGAGTATGCAACCGAAGGCCGTGGTGAAACTGTACACGAACGCCGACACCTTGTCCCCTATACCTTCTTCTAACTTTATGACGTCTCTAGAAGAATGAGCAGTAGAGATTAGTATGAAATCAGACAGTTTTTTATCGAGATTCATGCTTTTTTTTTTTTTTTTAAACGTTGCCCCACACTAGGAATTTCTCCTGTATTGTGGGTGCGTGTACAAACATTTAAATTCACATACACAAACAGCCAGACTCGGAACAACTACATGTAGGTCATACAAATATTTGTTCCGTGCGGGAATCGAACCCGCGACACGCAGCGCAGCAGTCAATCGCTTAACTAACTGCGCCAACTGTGCCGTCAACATGCTACTAATATCCTAGGACGTGGAGATATTTAGCGTTGTGGCAGGTTAATTCAATCTAACAAATATATATATGCTTACTCGGCCATTTTAGATGCAAAGTCTCCAGTTGCATTAAGATCAAAATACGCGAAGTCTTGATTCAGCACTGCTGATAAATATTCTTCTCTGATTTTATAAACCTGGAAATAGTTGACTTTTTATGACATGCATAAAACGCCTGTAGGTATAAGGTAGGTGTAGGTAAGCCTAGTGTACAGTCTGTTATCCATGTACCTAAGGAATGAACAAAATGAGAACTGCTGAGCGTCGTGACTTGCCCGACTAAACAATTCCCTCTCGACCGAAACGAGGTCCCTTCATTTGAGGCGATCCTTTGCTTGGTCAGACCATCGTACCTACACCGGCTACGTCCTCTGGGTCTCTTACCATCCTTCTTTCCGATAACCATACGTTTTACTTTACTACGCAATTAATTCGGATGTATTTATCTGGATTTATTTTATGGGATGGAACAGCAGTACTAAAATGGACGCTTTGGCAGAATCATAATATGATCTGCGTACAATTCATAACCCGCAGTTCATCTGTTTGACAGTTTTGTATGGAGTTTCTTAAAATGGTCCACAAAATATGAATTTCTATGAAGTGTAATGTCAAAATGCAGTTAACAAATGAATTGCGGGATGTATGAATTATACGCCGATCATGTTGACATTTTTTGTTTAATTTTATTGTTGTAGATTATTATTGTAAGTATACCAAATTGTGACTATACTACTTATTTGTTTGTGAACATTTATTATTAATTTTGACTATTAGTGTTGGGCATGTAGAATACTTACTTTGACTTTATTTTATTTTACATTTTCGTTTTGTTAAAATGTGAACAATTTTGTATGCCTTCTGGCGGGACGTAGTATGGATCAAAATTTAATTTTAAACATCTATATAATTTTTTATCTTATGTTCACAAAATGAATAAATGAATATGAATTTGAAAATTAATTTGAATATTATGATTCTGCCAAAGCGTCCATTTTAGGCCCTCTGAACTAAATTCTTATAATTAATTCACCATTTACCTACCTGATTTATAGCCGTAACATTCATAAGTGCAGATCCCAAATATGCACATAAAAACAGCAAGAGACCAACACAAGAGTACTTGACACCGAAATTGTGCATACTGAATAGAAAGGCTTCACCATCCTGTATCCCTGATTGCACCGCTTTGTCGTAAGCAATCATGTTTTGGAACACATTCGCAACTAGGGTTATGGCAAATGGTAACGTAGCTCCAGCGATAAACGATGCTACTATTGATATAAATATCAAAATTCTATCCATCTTTGATGAAAATCTGTACTGGAAATAAATTGGACTATAAAGCGCTACAAAGAGTTTCGAATTACACACTCAATTCTAGTGAATTCCACTATTCAGTTTTAAACGAATACAAGAACTAAGCAATTAGGTAATCAGTAATTATGTGCAAAATAAATATAGGTACAATAAGAAATTGAACTATACCAATGTAAAATATGATATAGATGGCGCAGTCTCTTTTGGTTTACTTTCTTTTTGATCGCTGAAAAATATTAAAATATTTCCGCCATAATACAAACCAAGATTTACATTTTGACTTGCCTTAAACCATGGAGCCAGTTTTTGTAATATAAGAACGTAACAGTGATTGAAATACCGTTCTTTATACAAAACTGAAACCTTAGTTCGGTACTAAGTTGTCAGTTTTGTGTTTAGGAACTTTACCATAGTTGGAATAAAATTCGAAATTCAATAATGGCTCCATGTTTTAAACCTGGGTGTGAAGATAAACCTTGTTTTGTAATAAGGGGGTTAATTTAAACTAAACACAAAAAAACTCGCCAAGTGCGTGTCGGACTACGTACAAAAGGTTCCGTAGCTGGGATGAATTTATCCCAAAAACAAACTGAACGTTGTAGTCCAAAAACATGTTCTCCCATACATCGATATAATATACGTTACGTATCGATCGATTCACCAACTGTAAATGTAAGTTGGTCGACTATTACTCGTTATCTTGTAAAGCCTACTTAGCTGTGATAGTTTCCCTTATAATTATGTACTACTGCCATGACTTTTTCACATATCCAAAAACAACTATTTAGTTGGCAGAGGCACTTGACTCTAACAAAAAATAGCACTTTAAAGCTTAATATTACGCAAACGGATCCCTGAATCGAAAAATGGTTTTACAGACCCGCAATATTTTTGAACGGCCTATCCAACGATACGGCGATACCCCACACCATGGGACAGGCGAAAAAAATGTCATCCCCACTTTACGTGCAAGGGAGGTACACTAAAAACAAATATTTTTCAAGATTTTATTTTACCACTTTATCGGCATAATTAATAAAAATACCCATGCCAAATTACAGCTTTCTGGTACTAAGTCTCTGAGCAAATTCAAACTCAAAGCATTTATTTCAAATATACCTATTACAGGCACTTTTGAATTGTCAAGGGGTCGGTCAGTCAGAGAGATGAAGCTATGCGATGCCCATTCCAAAGCGTAGTAGGTTCCTATGGAGAACGGGCAAGAAACTCCACGGACACTCTTTTAAATCAAAATATTGTTACATAGTATTGGTTACATCATTTATGTTGAAATTATACATGTGAGAACAATGTAGAAAGACGTGCACGTTAAAAGCGTCCGTAATAAAAATTTATTTATTTATTTATTAAACATTTTGTAGACATAACAGGTCACCCCAAGGCGTCTACAATTACGTTACTGTTTCGTAATATATACGTACAGTTACAGTTACCATTTTTTAACATATTAACATTATTGCTTAACTACTAACTTATGCTGAATACAGATTAGCCTATAAAAATATACGTCGATGTCATGATTTAACTTCGTGCAGACAGTGCGTGAGGTAAACATTTGCCGCAGATATAATTTTGTTCAGTTTATCAGTAAATAGGTCCACATCTTGAGCTAGTATGATCGAGTTGAGGAGCGTAAGAGTACGTCGAGTAGTTGCATTTCTTGTGGCACGTGTGCGGGAACCAGCTACCGCCAGCAAGGGCCGCCGCCGACGCAAACCACGCTCCCCCGCACCCCGCATGGCTCCCATAGGGACGTTTAGGCTTATATCGATCAGTGCTGAGGGATTGTCGATTTTGTTATTGAGCAAATGGTAAAAGTGTATAATTGCCTGCGAGCTCCTTCACAGCTCTAGAGTGTCGAGTCCAAGCATACCTGTTACAAAGAGCGAGGGATAAAGAAACGGGTAGTACCCGTACTTCTTCTTGTATATGTACCGGCAGAATTTTTTGTGTATTTTTTCTATCATAACTTTGTACTTTGCCTCATACGGGTCCCAAATGAGAGCATTATATTCTAACCGGCTGCGAACGTACGCGTTGTATAGCATGATTGCGGGTCTGCAATCCCAATGTTCCCTAAAATTAAGGCGAGGGTCAAATGTCACGCCGAGATCACGCATCTCATGGACTCTTGTCAGCGTAGTGTCTAGTACTCGATAACTGTGTTGAATGGGAGTCCTAGTTCTAGTATACGTCATAACTGTGCACTTTTTTTCATTAAATTGTAAACGATTTCTGACGCTCCACTCAACAACGTTAGATATGTCGTTCTGGAGAGCTTCGCAGTCGCAAACCGACCCCACGCCCATGTATAATTTAAGGTCGTCTGCGAACATCAGACATTTTGCACTTTTAATGACATGGGGTAGGTCATTGACCATGATTAGGAATAGAAGAGGCCCCAGAGTACTTCCTTGGCTTACTCCAGATCTAGTGTAATAGGACTGGGATTTGTATCCAGCGAGTTGAACGTATTGCTTACGGTCACCTAAGTAACTAGCAAAGAGTTGGAGTAACTTTGGTGCAAAGCCTATTGCTGAAAGTTTGCTTAGTAGGACATCGTTATCGACCCTATCGAATGCTTTCTGTATGTCAAAATAGGCCGTATCTACCTGCCGCCCTGTGTCGAGTTTGGAATGAGTATAATTTACAAAGTTCATATGATTGGTAGCAGTAGATCGACCAACTCTGAATCCGTGTTGAGCGTCATCCAGACGCATTTTAATTTGTGAGCTTATGTGGCTAGCCAATAGGGTTTCGAAGATTTTACCAAACACGGAAGGGACAGCGATAGGCCTATATTCATCTAATTTGTGTTTAAGTGAACTCTTTGGCACTGGCGTGACCCTAGAAGACTTCCAGCGTGTCGGGTAAGTGCTGGTTGTTATAGACAGATTGTATATATGGAGCAGTGGTATTTCTAACACTGAAGCGCAATCTTTTACAATGAATGGTGGGATGTCGTCAGGACCTGATGAAGAAAAAGGTTTTATTCGCTTTAGGATGCGTCTGAGATCCGGAGGGCTTATGGGATCAACAGTAACACGGAATGAATCTGAAGCTGGGCCCGTATTTAAATTAATATCCTCTGGGTCTAAGGTAGGAATGTCTTTAAGGAAGACCGACGCGAAGTACTTTGCGAAAGCGTCTGCAGCAGTTTGTCCCGATACTGTCTTACCGTTATATAAGTATTCATAGTTCGGCTGTTTATCGTTCCGTTGGTTCTTAATAAATGTCCAAAACTCCGATGGTTCTTTACGAATTTTATTCTGGATAGACTTAATATAATAATCATATGATTCTTCGATTTGAGTTTTTACCAATTCGCGATAGTACTTGAATAACTCTCCGTTGAGTGGTTTGCCTGATTGTTTAAATTTTTTACGGTTATAATGTTTATTTTTAATGTTACGTATGATTTCCGCTGTGAACCAGGTGGGATATATGTAACGACCGAATATAAAAAACAACTAAAATACTAAGTTAAAATATGCCGTGGCAGCTAAGAAATGACCAGTCCCCACTGACGGCGCCCGTTCACGAACATGACGCATGGATCAGCACCAATTAGCTCAACCATTTTGAAGGGAACTTAATGATCCAACACATACGCCACCATCAGCTAGACATTTTAGTGAGCATGACACTCTCAGCCGCCATGGCACATTCAAGTCAATAAAAGACGTACTCAGAAAATGGTAGGTACATAGTGCTCACACATGTGCTATGCAATTATACAATACTAATACATTGAATTTATACAATATAAAGATAGTATTACAATCTTCAGCAGCTCCAACAATAGTTTTGAATGCTAGTCAATTAGTTTATGCGCCCTTGTGGAGCAGGACCAGCGTTAAGCCAAGCATTTTTGTCAGCAATGTAATCCCCCAACTTATAATATGCTTGGCTACATAGTGTGCGTTTTATACAAGATTTAAATTTCGTTTCATTTAATAGGACTATGTGGCGAGGTATTTTATTGTAAAATTTTGAACAGTACCCCATGAAGGATGAGTCTACTTTAGCCAGTCTGAAACCAGGTTGAACTAATTGGTCCCTATTTCTTGTCCCATAATTGTGTCTTTCACCTCTTTTACTGAAACTATTTAGATTTTTCCTTACGTACATGATGTTTTCATAGATATATTGACAAGGTACCGTCATGATGTTATCTTTAAACAGTTCCCTTAGAGAATCGCGCCTGCGGAGGCCATATATTGCTCTGATGGCTCTTTTCTGCAGAATAAAAATAGACTCGATATCTGCAGCCCGTCCCCATAGTAAAATACCGTAAGACATAATACTATGAAAGTGACGGATTTTCTCACAGCATACGCTGCTGAACTTAGCCGTCCTGCAAGAGATGATAAATGAGGACCCCATTGCAGCCTTGAGTCGAGCGTGATCCCAAGAAAAACAGTTTACCGACGAATTCAAGTTTATCTTTATTCAATACTATGTCGCAATCACTACTTTTAACATTCGGTAACGCAAATCTTATGCATTCAGTTTTTTTCCCATTTAATACTAAATTATTAGCAGTGAACCAATTTTGGACCTGCAGTAGGGCGTTATTTACGTCGTCAAGATTTGATGCCCGTCTATTTATCTTAAAGATTAAGGAAGTGTCCTCAGCAAATAACACCATTTGTGGTTGGTTTTTGAATAAATGGGGTAGATCATTAATATATACTAAAAAGATGTAAGGACCCATTATCGAGCCTTGTGGAACACCCATTTTTACTTTTAAACCGAGTGAATTGATTATTTGAACTTGCTGTTTTCTATCATTTAAATAAGATTTTACTAAACTCAGCGCAAGTTTACCTAGTCCATAATGCTCAAGTTTAAAGAGTAAGGTTTCATGATTTACGCAGTCAAATGCCTTGGAGAGGTCACAAAAGATTCCTATGGCATTTTGGGCCTCCTGGGAACGCTGTAAATATGAGTTTTAATAAGGTGACACCGGCATCAGTCGTACAACGTCCCCTGGTGAAACCATATTGCTGATCGTGTAAGATTTGGTTGGTGTTAAAATGATTAAGCATCTGATTCAGCATTACCTTTTCGAACACCTTGCTGAATACCGGCAACACGGATACTGGTATATAATTATTGGTGTCTTTACTGTCCCCAGATTTAAAAAGTGGTATAACCTTACTGTATTTCATTAAATCTGGGAAGACACCTTGATCCACACACAAATTAAATATTATAGCTAAGTATGGTGCTACAGCCAGACAGACGGACATGGCGAAACTACAATGGTTCCTTGTTGAATACGGGACCCTAAAAAGGTAGATTCATTATGAGTGCGATACCTAGGTACTTAGGTATACGCCCAAATTAGTCTAAAGGAGACGATACTGGGGGTCTACTCCGAAGCGTTAATTTGAACTATCGGCCGAATGTTCGGTCATTTTATAACTTCCATAGTTTCCTTTTTTGACTTTGAATCCATACGTCCGACTTAAAGTCACATTGTTGACTTTGGCTTATCTCTTTGACTGTCGTTTATTTTTTTTTGTTCTTTGTCGTTATCCGTAGTCAAGCAACGGCCGAACATTCGGCCGATACTTCAGATTTATGTTCGGAGTAGACCCCCTGACTTCAGTATCGTCTCCCTTGGATACTTGATATGATTATGATATGATTGCGAAGTTAGTATTTACTTGGATACTTCCGTCTGGTGAACTCTGCTCCTGCTACACCTTCCCGACTGACTATAATAGGTATAAGTACATACCCATCGATTGACATCGAACCTCTGGGTATACCTACATGTATAATCGACGGGTATACGCTACGCTAATATACCGGGTGTTAAAGTAACTGCGTGCCATAGCTTAGGGGTAGGTTCAGTATCGATAAAGGAACCCAGGAAAAAAAATCGAATAAAAATACACAAACAAAAATTTAATTAAACATTTTAAAAAAGTCTCTTCGTACTTTAACGGGCTTAGGACCGTCAAATAAAATCATTTTAATTCTAAACGATCGATATTTTAAGTTAGTAGGTACACACGGCTACACATCAAGCTATACAAATCCAGTTTACGTTGATCTCGCACTGTACGGAAATCATATACAATGCGAGAACAGCATATACTGGAAATGTAAAGCTTGATGTGTAGCCGTCTGTACTAAATTAGATTGATATTGCAATATTTTTTTTGTTTTCATTTTTATTTTTCCTGGGTTCCTCTATCGATACTGAACCTACCCTTAAGCTATGGCACGCAGTTACTTTAACACCCTGTATAGATATTAGGGTAGAATGCTAATAGAACGTCTCAAGTGTCACATCAAGACGTATACGATTTTGTAACTTCTATAACCGAATCGCGAAGTATTTTTAAGAACAGCAATAGGAAACTAAACAAGGACTTACAGTTTAACCCTGTCCCTCTTCTCAGTGTCTTTACTTTGGTGCCGTCCCATTTTCAATAAAATAAATGTTTTTATAGAGATACAGTCACATTCAAGTGCCGCACATCAAAACAATATAATTCAATTAAATATTATAATGGCCTAATTTTAAAGGGACTTTCTTTATAAGTCCTAACACTTTAAAAACGTGTTATTGCCACTGTTATTGCAAATAAAACTATTGTACCTCTCTACCTTTCAAGTGGCATTATGAGCGAAGGATGACGGTTGACAGACGCATAGAGGCACAGAGCAAGTTACTTTCGTAGAGGTATTACAGGTCCATTTCTGACACTACGCAAAAAGATTTTAACACCGTTGTCCTTCTCTATGCTGCACCAGCATGCTGGTATGTAGTGGCGTAGCACTCGTAACTGGGCGCGTAGGGTAGCGTAGCTAAGGCGTAGTAAGGGTCGTAGCACTCGTAGCCTATTCGTAGCAATCATAACTGGCGTAGAGGGTAGCTAAAAAGGCGCAGTACCTAAAGGGTCGTAGCACACGTAGCGATCTATATATGTGGACTACGGTCCGCAGCATGCTGTAATGCCCGTAGTGCCAGAGCCAGAGTGCCAGGTTTACGGGAAAACGCGTGACTTTTATTACATTAGGTTGGTTAAAATAATACGAAAACTTAAAGCTGACTATTTTTAATATACATTAAACCAACTAGGCAGTCATGGGCAATGCCGACAGAAGTGAAAACTTAATAACACATATAAATAGCACACGACATTTACATGTACACAGGCCGCTGCGCGTCGCCAGTCTAGCGCAACACGTCCAATTAGCATGTCGGTTACGCGAACCCATAAGTTTTTCCCATACAAAAAATCGCTCAACACGCTTAAAGAAGTTTTCACTTCAATAGAGTTTAAAATACAAAACTTACATTACCTTTTAAAACAAGCTGTTCCTTACAGCAACATAATACATTAAATCAATATCTTTGATCAAAATATTTACCAACGAAAACCCCAGAGAACATGGACTTCGACTTCTTGGCGGGAAAGTGAAGCGTCATGTTCTGCAGTTTGTTTAATTTTCCAAAATTAGTGTTTAGCCGAATATTAATGTGTAATAATGGTGGATTATTAACCATTAAGTGTTTGTGAACGTGCATTAGTGTAGGCAAATGAAACAAAACAGTGCAACTTCGCTTCGAGTTCTCTCAAGAAGTCCGCGTGAGGACTCAGTAAAGTGCCACATCTTTACTGAAACTCAAGGGGAGTGGGCGGGGATATCATCATCATGCATTTATAATTCATTTCATCAATATTTTAAACAAGAACTAAAACTTGACATTGGCTAAATGCACAAACCGTGCAAAGCCAGAAGGAAAAAAAAAAAAAAAAATAACATGGACTTCAAAATCAAATTTCCCGCCATATTGGTATTCATTTTACAGATAACAAAAATACATATCTGTAAAAACGTATCTGTGAAACATACGGTTTTATCTATGAATGAATTAACTACCAATCTAATAAATAATTAGAGATAAGCATTTATTTGATTCTACATAGACAAAAATGATAACCAGATGGGTAGAGGTAGAAAATGTTAATTAAAAATCAGTTCAATATTTACTTTTACACTCAGAAATACGCATAGAATTTAGCAAGTCATGAAGGTATCAACCAAGGCCTTCAACTATTGTTTATCAAACAGATAACCAGTCTGGAGTGCTTATTGGACACATTTTACAAAACCTACCTATTAAACTCTTTAAAGATAAAACCGGTCAAGTAGGTAAATATTTCTGCAGTCTAAACAGTATTTGTATCGTTTACTTAACTGATTTGTGCTATTTAAATTGTGGAAAGAATACAGTAAGCTACATTTATATTTTTTAATCACAATGGTCATCGCAAAGAAATACGTTGTTCTAAATCCTTTTGTAGGAGAACCTAAGAAAAGTGATTTTGATATTATTGTTGAAGAAGTTCTTCCTGAATTACAAGAAAATGGTAAGTTTTTTTTGTTTTCATTATTAGGCCAGACCCATTGTACTTAATCGATTCTTTTTAAATTAAGTATATAATTATTTCAGAATTCCTCGCTGAAGCAGCGTACATCAGTGTTGATCCTTACCAGCGCTTGAAACTTGGCGCGACCTACCCTTGTGATATGATTGGCGGCCAAATTGCGAAGTTTGTATTTAATCATCTATGAATAGACTTTATCTACTTTACATTTTGAATGTTTCGAATAACGAAAAAGAGATTTGATGTCTTTGGTACAGCAAAGTTATAAATCTTTATTTTCAGAGTGATAGAAAGCAAAAATCCCGAGTACCCAGTGGGATCATGGGTTATGGGGCATTTCGGTTGGAGAACTCACACAGTCACGACACCCGAAAATGAGAAATTCTGTGGGCAAAAACCGTATCTTCACAAATTACCCGACTTCGGAAATTTGCCTGTATCATTGGCCCTGGGAGTCTGTGGGAGAGTTGGGTAAGGATCGTAATTTTATTTGACCTAGTCTAAAAACTGCGGTTGTTTACATTTGTTTTCATTACAGGAACACTGCTTATTTCGGCTTTACCGAGATCTGCCAACCGAAGGCCGGGGAGACTGTGGTAGTGTCGGGTGCGGCGGGCGCAGTGGGCTCGCACGTCGGGCAAATTGCTAAGATCCTGGGTAATAACATTTTGTCCTAAACTTTCGTCCCAACCTCCCAACCTTGGGGTCTACTCCGAAGCGTTAACCCGATTTATCGGCCGTTTTATTACTTCCATAGTTTCCTTTTTTGACTTTGAATCCTTACCCGACTTAAAGTCACATGTTTGACTTTAGCTTATCTCTTTGAATGTCGTTTTTTTTTTCTTTCGCCGTAATCAGCCATTGATATCAAGCAACGGCCGAACATTCGGCCGATACTTCGGAGTTATGTTCGGAGTAGACCCCCTTGCTTCAATAAGGAATTTTTCCCGTGTATTTCCGTTGTCCCCGTCCTACGGGGACAGCCGTACTTCAATTAAATATTTAAAAATACTTCCCGGTGTCCCCGTGGTTTGGTTTTACATTCAAAAATATGTTTCTGGCGTTGTGTGGTCACAGTTCTAACCTAACCTAGCTGTTTCGGTTTAAAAAAGGTTTACTTCGTACGATAAGGGGACAACGGGAAATAAATTTAATCACGTCCCGCTGTCCCCGTGACGGGGAAATGGCTAACGGGGACAACGGCAATACACTATTTTTCCAATCACCTGGCGTTACTCTGAACTTTTAACTGACTTTGATGTTTATAGGATGTAGAGTTATCGGATTCGCTGGCACTGACGAAAAATGCGAGTGGCTAGTCAAAGAACTAGGTTTTGACTATGCAGCTAACTATAAAACTACAGATCTTGCTAAATTTCTGAAAGAAACCGCTCCAAAAGGCGTAGACTGCTACTTTGACAATGTTGGTGGGGAAATCAGTAGTACAGTCATGTCGCAGATGAACCAATACGGCAGAGTTGCCGTCTGTGGAGCCATTGCAAGTTATAATGAAACTGATCCTGAAAAGCGTAAAGGTGAGTTCCACATTGATTCAGATAAAGAACTAATGATTTTTAAGTCTTCATTATATTCTTTTGAACACATTTATATTTTCAGCGACAATGCTTCAAACATTCATCGTCGCTAAACAGCTAAAAATTGAAGGGTTCATGGTTAACAGATTTGCCGATCGCACTATTGAAGGTATTAATCATAACCTGAAATGGGTTAGAGAAGGAAAACTAAAGTACAAAGAACATGTTACCGAGGGATTTGAATCAGCCGTTGATGCTTTTATAGGATTATTTAGAGGTGACAACATTGGTAAAAGTCTGGTAAAAGTGAAATGATCCAGAAACAGAGCAATTATAAATACCTATAATGTAATTAAAATGTATAAATAACAAGTGCATTATCTTATTTACAACACCATTCATCACCTGCGTTTACGTCGTTTTGGGGCTTTCGACACATCTTTAGTATATTTATTTATGAAAAGTTCTTCATATATTAAACTATTTGCCTCTTGACTTAAATATTTAGATAGTTCTTGATAAAGCTGTCTTTTATGTACATCTTCACTAACTGACGTCTGTGTGTGGACAGTTTTCTTATCACATGATGGTGCAACTGTTTGTTTTAACTCCACTATTTTTTGGGAGTTTTCTTCTATTTTATTAAGTAAATTATCTTCCATCTTTTTCATTCTGGCTTCTAAGTAAGCAATAGTATAGTCTTGAGCACTAGGCAGCTCTGGATCTTTAGCAAGATAAGAACCAACTTGCTGTTTTTCACTTTGCATTATTTTTGTTTTATGTGATTGTTTCCTTTTATCAATATCTGATTTATCTGGTTTGTCTAATTTGTCTAGACAATCTTCAATTATATCTCTTAATTTCATGTTAAATTTTCTTTTTTCTGCTATCGCAGCCACTCTTTCTGGAGGTATCTTTCTTAACAATGAAGTGTTAGGTGAAACCTTATTAGGCCTTTTATTTAATTCATCAATTCTAGTTTTTTGAGGTGCATTATTAGGTAAAACCTCATTCGAAACTATATCTATCACATCATTTCTTATTTCCTGAGGAGAAACATTATCTTTTCTACTACTAATGATATTCATAGGTACACTTTCAGATTTTACTAAAATTATGTTATCTTTTGATGTGTCTGTTACAACAAATGAGGTCTCTGTATTACTATTAATAATTCGTGCTTCAGGCATCTCTACTATTGGATTTGGATTGAAAACCCTTTTCTTATTTGGGAAAGTTAAAATTTTAGTAGGTGGAACAGGTTCAAACTTTCCAATTAGCGGCACAGGCTCAGAGATCTTTTTCTCAGATATAATCCTAATCTTTTTCCTCTCCTTTAACAATCTGTCAGCATTGCTTGATGGTTTTGGTTCATCCAACACTTTTACATTAAATGGCTGATCATTTAATAGTCTTGATTCATCAAATGGTTTTACATCAAACAACTGACCATTTAATAGTCTTGATTCATTCAGTACTTCTAGATCAATTGATTGATTTATATTTTCCTGATTTTTTTCATTTGATCTTGTGCCTTCAAATTCAATTGGCACATGAGACACATTAAGTATAAGATTCAATGAGTTTTGGTCTTCTTCTGTCTGCGGTGTTTCAATTATTTTGCTGATGTCTACTGTGTACTCTTGGTTTATTGTAAGATTACCTTCAATTATTGTATCTTTCTTATGAGAAGTATCTTTCAAAATATTTTGGCTGGATTTTCCAAAATGCTTCCCTCTATTTCTGCGTGTGAGCGGTTGCACCCTTTTAACAGGTCTTTTAGAAATAATCGGGTCTTTTGGGACAGTTGGATTTGCTACTAGTTCACAGAGGCCCTTTATAGCAATCCGGTTGTTATCATTTATCTGGTTTAATGAGTTTAATGAATCCAAGTCCATTAAATCACAGTTTGTCAAGAAATCTCCGTATTTGACCGAAAAGTTTGCTTTCTTATCTACGATTGTCAAATATTCATTTTCAATATCATCAAGAGATATGCTGAACACTTTTGATTCCTCTTGTTCAGCTTTTGTTTCATCTAATTGACTAGAATCACAATAAGGTCCATCTTCTGTAGGCACTGCATCAAATGTAAGTTTGTCTTTCTGAAATACAAATGATAAAATTATATTAACTAATAGTGATCATTATTTTCAGAAAACTCTAAAACTGCGAAATAAGATCAAAAAGTAAGCAGTACTATAGTACTTTCATCCTACTTCATGTAAATCATGATGTAGGATGAAAGTCACTTATATGTATATGTGAAACGGAGAAGAAAAACATCTTGAGGCCTGAAAGAATTTCTTGATGGCATTTGAAACCAAGTCAGAGACCCATGGCTGGCATGAAAACTGACACCAGCAGGGTAATTGCATAACACACAGTAACAATGGCTTTCATTTTGACAGATCAACAACATTTATTGTGTTATTTATGTTGTTGAGCAAACAAATTTGTATGGATTAGCAATATACTTCGAAATCATTCAAATTGTGATTGGTAGTATGTTACGCAATTAGGGTGCAGGTTAGTTACTAACCACACGAAAAAGAAGAAAGAAGACTTATAAAAGAATTATGTATTAGCACAATATGTAGTTACTATTCCTGTTTTATTTAAATACAAATTATAAACAAACCTTAAAGTTCATAAAGTTGTCATCTTTGAAATGATGTTGGCATACCACTCTATTCTTTAGCTGTGACACTTTCAAATTGAGAAATTCTAATTTATGTGCATTTGTAAGCCATTGGTGACAACGAACTTTGTCAAACACGGGGTAGTGGAACATATGAGTTTTGCCATCTGTTCGCAAAGAGCAGTTACGGTAAGTGCAGCGGCACCCTCCCATGACACTATCTAAAACAAAGGTTATAAATAATTATAATGATGTCAGTTATGCCTATTGTAAAAATGGAGTAAGAATCCAGAGATACTGGAAGCCTGGTGCTCATACTCACTTTTATTAAAATTTAATTAAATTATGTTTATGTATTAGGTGCTCCCTCACTGGAGCATTTTCCTGTAATGTAACAATCCAAGATTCAATTTTGAGCATTATGTTACAATACTGCCTCACTGACTGACGAGCATTCGCCTGAAATGTAACAATCCAAGATTTGATAAGATTCTCATTCAAGTTACAAATGATTGTATCATGGTTGCTCCCACTCACTACTGTTACATTATAGGCGAATGGTCCCGGTGAATGTAATGTTACAAATTTTATCATTACAGGTTGCAAACTGTAATGCTTGGTTCTCCTCTCAATGATGTAATGCTCGAATCTGAATGGTTACTGTAGGCGCTCCCTCACCGGAAAGTGGGGGAGCGCCTTTAGAAGAATATGAAGGTACAGATACAATAAGGGTCAGAGGGACATCATAATAGGAATGCTATCGTACATACTGTACTGCATGGTAAATACAAGTACATCAAAAAACACATCACAGACAGTGGTATGTGACATAAACAATGCATTGGCATTTTTGAATATAGTTCATTATCTCGTATCGCACTTTCTAATTCAAATAATGAGACGGTGATACCAGAATAATGAATGTATGCACCTAATAAATAAGATAGATGACGCAATGTAAATATAGTTTTTAGAACAGTTATATCTTAAAGTACATTAAATTATTATTAACATTAGCATACCAACCTCACTCTCCAAGACTAATTTTTACAGTTAAAACCAATTATTATGTTAAACCCTATGACCTTTAGGATAAAAAGAACACATCAGTACTTGCATGTACAAGAAGCTCAACCAATAAATTAAAAAACGGAATAAAAAAATATACACAACATCAACATCCAAGTGATTCCCACGATTCCTTCATTCTTGCTCACAGTTCTTGCTTCATCGCCTTCATCACCATAGACAAAATCACATTTTATAGTAAAAGGAAATTACACACCACAGATTATTATTGTTTACACTGACGTTAGGGGTTCTATAATCTATGGCCTACTAACCTACTTGATACAGTGCGGCCAGTATTCATTTTATCGGTAGAAAAATCAAGACAAGGTTTGACTTTCTAATATATCGCGACAATGAACCCGTAGTGCTACGGCTACATTGTCGCGATAAGGCGAACTGTTCTCTACACTTCGCGCGCTCTCTTTTGCACACCACTCGACGTTTCGATGTAAACAGTCGGTGCGTTCCGAGTGGCCCTGTAATCGATGTGAGTGCGCTTACAACATTCGTACGCGCGACAACGACGACGCGCGAATCGTCATAGATGACGTCAAGACTTATGGCATCTTGGGTTATCGCCGACTCCTCCTAAATCTATCCTTATCACCATGAGCGCTGTCAAAAATGACAGTTGTGCTGTTTTGATAGAAGCTAAGAACAAGGAAATGATATTAGGTCGCATCCACAGCATTGAGGTAGGAATACTATGGAGAGGGCATATTCTAATATGTATACGAACAATAGTTAGACAAATATCTATCATATCGACAGTCTTGTCAAAAAGCGTTTTGTTTCTTTCTAACTCATCAAGAGCTTCATAAGAAAAAAGAGACATCTAAATGTTTGTCAAGGACTAAATTTGGCAAGACTTTTGTGTGACGTCAAAATCTGTCTATGCGTGACCGGTCGCCATGTTTAATGCCAAGTTTTGTGGTAAAGTCCATTTCACGAAAGAAGTCCCGCGGAAATAAGTGGAACTAATTATTATTGTATGCTAAGTTAACAACATTCCTAAAATAACCCATGCCTGCAGCGCCACGTCTGCGGGACTTCTTTCGTGAAATGGAGTTTACAAAACTCGGCAAAGTGCTGTCAAACGGTTGCTTGCTTTCTCTCTCGCACTCGCAGTAACAACCCTATATAAGGCAGCCATTTAAGTACTCGATTTTTGTAGGTAGTCACGCTAATTTTGTAGGTATGACCAGTCTATAGGTTTATAGGTCAATGCATCCACAGAGTACATTTGTTCATAGGAGGTCGCATCGTATCATCTAACCAAAGAAGAAGAAACGTACAAATGTGGGTGTGCGGTGTTTATAGAAAGTGCGCTGTAATCCAACCGTGAGCGCGTTCACGAGCGTTCCGAATTGTTGACAGCTCTCAACTGTCTTATTCGTGTTATCTAAATCGGAAAGCAAAATATGGTTGTTAGACAGAACCCGTCTCGGATCCTGCACCAGTTCAATCATTTGATTTTGATTTGGCTACGCAATTAAGGAGCCAACCAGCAAGCCAGCTGTCACTGCAACTCCATCAAATCAGTTAGATTGCTCAATTCTATTCAATATTTTAATTAATAATGATAATTGGACTAATTGATGTGAGCGCTGTGAGTGATTATGGCCTAATTCGGAATAGCAGCTAGAGAGCGCGAGTAGTGAAGTTCGCTTTATCGCGAATTCGCGACAGTGTACATTTCAAGACAAACAAATGCTTCACTATCTCGATAACGCGAACTACGTTTCGCGCACTCTCTCTCGCACACTGCTCGACGAGCGGCGCCTCGCTGTACAACAGAGAGCGCGGGATGTGGAGTTCGCGTTAAAGCGGCAATGTAGCCGTAGCATTTAGGTCGAGCTGAAAACTTTTTTTGCCTACGGTCCAATAGACTGTTTAAAAGTTCGGGTGCCCTGAAAAACGAAGGACATTCGAAAAGCACTTGTAAACGATAGCAGCGTATGAATGAGCAACGAGTCGGGGATGAGCTAAGGTAGCCGGCGAAATTCAATTTTTCTTACGTTTTTTGCAATTTGCAGGTCAGGGCCGCGATTCATAAATAGATCAACATATAACCTGTTATTGCCCTGCAAATTGCAAAAAACGTAAGAAAATTTGAATTTCGCGGGCTACCTTAGCGCATCCCCGGGAGGGCCGGGACCATCCGGGGACGATAACCGACTTTTAATGATTTTATACTGAATCACGTCTAAACGAGTAGAGTTAATGATTTGAAAAAAAAATATGATAAGTTAGAGCATTTTCTCAATATCATAATATGTGAATATTTTGAATTTTGTTATATTACAATAGTGAAATTAAAGTTATGACTAATGCGGATAAAAAACTGAGAACGGCGCAAAATCTACCAAGCGTATTTTTGTGAAACCTTCACCAATTCAAGTTCAAGTTATTTATTTCATAACAAAAATACATTTGTGTCGAAATATTTGCACAGTAGGTACACAAAAGAAGCAACATAACGGATTATAATATAATATGTAACCTCGTTCCTCACCGTTCATCAAAGTTAGAACGTCTATCCAAATACAAAATACTAACTTTACAAACATTATTCTTGTATACACAAAGTCCCTAGCAAAATTCTACAAAATACATTTAATGTCAAAATATTAAGAATAAAAAAACAACATTTATAAAGTCAAAGAGTACACCTAATTAATTTAAGTTTAATAAAATACTAGTTTTAAGATTTTTGTCAATATAATATTCGTCAATGCTGTAATAGGCTTTGTTGATATCAAAGCCCTGAGTTTATTTTTAAACATGTTCACATTCTGAATATTCTTTAATTCTGCGGGTAATTTGTTAAACAGATTGACAGACTGCACGCGTGACGAGTGTTTGACAACATTAAGCTTTGCCTGCAGAATAGTAGCAAGATATTTTCTGCGAGTATCTACTCTAATTTTTCTTTCATCGTCTGTTTCAAACTCGTTTAAGTTTTTGTTTAAGTGAGTAAGGAGAACTAACATATAAAGACATGGTACTTACCGTTAAAATTCTAAGTTTAATAAAATATTCCCTACATAATTCTGTCTGGTTTAAACGAAGCATGGTTCTTAATGCTCGCTTTTGTATAGTAAAGGCTGCCATAACATTATATTTATAGCTATTTCCCCAAAATTTAATGCTATATCTAAGTTTAGATTCAACTAGAGCAAAATAGACGGTACGAAGTTGATCAATAGACAAAATATCTCTCAGAGATCGGATAGCATAACACGCACTACTTATTGAATTCGTAATAAAATCTAATTCTGGCTTCCAATTAAGTAAAGAATCAATTTGTACCCCCAAAAATTTTAAACTTTCTACTATATCAATTTTACTGCCTAAGGATTCTACGTTTACTAAAGATTTGTTCCTAACTGTAGATCTAATTATCATACATTTTGTCTTACTTACATTTAATTTAAGATTATTCATAGAAAACCAGCTTTCACAAGCAGCTATTAATACATTTAATTTACATTTTAAGGTCTCTATATTGTCAGCAGTTATAACAGCACTCGTATCGTCAGCAAATATTATCAAGTCAGCTTCTGGTAAAATGTTTTTAATGTATTCAGTTAGGTCGTTAAGAAATATTATAAAGAAAATTTGTCCCAACACCGAACCCTGCGGAACACCTCTAGTTACAGTAAATGATTTCGATTTATGGATTTCTTCCACACCTTCGTGAAGTGATTTAATTTCGACGTACTGTTTCCTATTGGTCAAATAAGAACTAAAAAGTTTTAAAACATTTTCTCTTATACCGTAATGCTCCAACTTATCCATTAGAATGCAATGTTCTACAGTATCAAATGCAGAACTTAAGTCTAGGAATAAGCCAGCAACTTTAAGTTTATTGTTCAGCTTATTTACCACGTTATAAACTAACAGTCTATTGCATCCAGTGTCCCTTTACTTTTTTGGTATCCAAACTGATTACGGTTTATTATTTTTAAACTACTCAAATGTCTTACAAGCCTAGATTTGATCACTTTTTCAAAAAGTTTGGATAGAACCGGTAACAGTGAAATGGGCCTGTAATTGCCCGGATCTGTTTTAGCACCTTTCTTAAATAGAGGTAGAACTCTGGCTAACTTAAATTGGTCAGGAAAGACGCCTTCATTGACGCAGTTATTTATTATTTCAGATATTGGGTATGCCAGTATATCTATATTATCTTTAATTATGGTCAGCGGTATTTCATCGTGTCCAAATGACTTTTTACTATCCATACCCTTTACCATTTTGTATATCTCTATCGGCATGACGGGATTAAAAGCCATAGACTTATCAACTCTGTCAGTATTTTCAATTAAATGCTTCTCAGCCAGTTCTGGATTACCAGTGTTTACACCTTTACTGTTGTCAAACTTTTCCGCAAAAATGGTAGCAATGTCTATAGGATTACAAATTATTTTATTATTATTTTTAAGTATTATAATTATTATCATTTTCAAAATTATTGTCAATATTTTTCCGAGTTTTATTGACTATTTTCCAAATTTCTTTGCTAGAGTTAGATGCTTTATTAATTTGATTGGTGACTTCCTTTTTTTTAGCGTTCCTAATCACCTTTTTATAAATTCTAAGATACTGTTCACGATATTCCAATAACGATTTGTCACACGTAGGTTTATTTATAAAATTTAGAAATCTCTTCATTTTGATGGATATCCTTATTCCTTTCGTTAGCCATTTAGATCGGCCAATTCTTTTTATGTTGATTTTAACTTTTCTTTTTTTTAAAGTACTAGAATGTAGTTCCTTGATTTTTCGTATAAACGTGTTTGTACCTAAATTCCAGTCATGCTCTAGTAGTTTCTGTCTGAATCCATTATTATTCTTCTCGTTATATAATCTTCTCTCTATGTATTTAAAACTAACGCATTGTGTAGTAGTAACTTTTTCCAAATATGCTGTACAGAAGAGGGCTGCATGCCCATCCGCTAATCGATTATGGTCAAAGTCTGTACTGCCAATATTTCTATCACAGGTGTTGGTCAATATATTATCTATACACGATTCGAAGTTATTTCGCACAAATGTAATTGAATCAAACAAATATCTAAAATTATAGCATTTCAGCAGTGATGTAAACGAACTTCTTTTATTGGTGCCGATTCTGTTGTCACAAAATCCTCTAAACTAGACTAAATATTACCAAAATTTAGTTTAGTCCTGTCAAACGTTGTTCCCCATTCTGAAATTTACTAAAGTGACACAGCTTAACTAAATTATAGTTTGACAGCACTAATCTCATTTTAGTTAGGTACTCAATTTAGTGAAAATGGCAATTTTCTTATTCTGTATTTGACGTTTTTCACCTAAAGCAATAATTGTCAAACTAAATCAGATTATTTTTAATCGCGATTAAAAAGGTGTGGAATAAAATTAGTTGTCATGAACTAAATTTTACAAAGCACATTTCTCTTCTAGTTCTTGAAAGTTGGGATGCTTTTGTTGTGTTGGGAGTCTTTTACAGTTCAAGCAGTACGGTTATGGTATGCCTTGCCCGTGTCGATATGGCGTGCTCAATCTTTGTCCACTTTTAAAATTCTGTGAAAAAAATACTTCCTCTCTCTTTAAATCATAATTACAGAATACAGTTCCTTGCTCTTGTTTCATGTTTATTATTGTATATCTGTAAAAGATCGCTTTTAGCGATAAGACCGCCCATTGTGTCACCCTATGTAAAATTTTAACATTTAAATCTGTAACTTTTATGGTCTACATGCATAATTGCATAATCAGCCTACGCTGTGCCCACTGCTGGAACACAGGCCAATGGTCTACATAATAAAGAGTATTCTATGCTTGCGAGTTTGGAAAATCTTTAATCATTATTGAAGCTGTTGTCAATTCGGCAGATAGTTAAATAATAAAATTATTGTTAAGTATTAGAATACAATACGAAATTCATTCTTGAAAACTTAGATGGATTTTTGTACTGAACATCTAATGCACCTACTACAAAGATAAGATTTAGAAAAGAAGTGGATAAATCCATTTTTCAGATTCTGTGAAATATTTAACAATTTTTCTGAAACTATCAAGAAAGAGTTAATTTGGACATTACAAGACTGTTCCAACCCATTGCAAATGGCAAAAGAAAGAAAAATATTTAGACTCCCTAGATCAGGAGTTTGCTAAAGCAATAAATAATTAAAGTTACTGCAAAGCACCGGGCAGAGGCTACCTATTTTCTATTTTAATTTTACAAAAGTGTATGGGTAACCTTGCACAAAGGCACTTCACACACGCACACAGGTGTGAATGCATGTTATTCAAGGCACATAATTATTTAATAATGTCACTTGTGGGTAGTTGTAATAGTTACACAAAGTAAAATTTGCTCATATTTGAAATTCAATATAATTTAATAGAAACATTATTTACAATTATTTAAGTTATATTTTAAAAGTTAGTAGCTGCTCATGTAGCGTTATCTCTTCACAATATAATTATTCTCTTACTATCTACTATCACTTCACTTATTCACAATGGTTTCTATAACAAGCATTCTGAGTAAATTAAAGGAGTTGTTTCACACATTGTTGTCCGGCTTTGAAGATAGACTTCAGAAAGCCCCTCCATCACCTGTCACAACTTCTAAGAAGTTCGGACATTCATCATGCAGGCTCTCAACAGTTTTCAGCAACAGGTGGAGCAACTAGCTCGTAGTGTCGACCAAATTGAGATGTAGGGACGAAGGAAGATCTTGCCGTTGCATGGTGTCACCAGATGGGATGTGCAGTAACTAATAAAATCAGGCTTGGCAGTCTTGCGCTTTGGGATATGATTTGGTTTTCCAAAGCCAAATTAAAGGCTACAGGCGACACCATATCCGAGTTAATAACAAAGGGGTGGCATGATCTGTTTTTGGCTGCGAGAGAAAGTTGCGGTGTCACCAAGAGGCAAAAGCTGGCTGCGTGTATGTCCTTGGTCCCAATGATTCGCGGCACAGGGTTGAGACCCTCGCTGAATTGGACAAGATTGCGCCGAACCCCAGTGAGCCCTTGCCGAGTGATCCATTATCGGATGTGCCAGCCTGTGCCATTGCTGCTGCGAGGACCGCTAGCTTAAAGTGTGCTGCTGTTTTGAAGCAGTGATTTCTTTGTGATGTTTTATTCAAAGTCCGGGTATTATGTACATTTTTAACTGTAATAAAGGGTGTACGTCTAATAGTAAAATTTAAGTTTTGTTGTACCTGTGTCTGTACACTAGTAATGATTCATGTCATGTCACATTGTTGTCATGTCACTGTCAGTGTCAGTTAATACCCATGTCAGTTTAATTCGGTGCGTTCCGTTTTTCGTAAAGGTGGAATGGTAGACTGTGTTTTGTTTTTATTTAATTTTTAGATTTTTTGCAACGCAATTTTGGTGGAATGAACGTCGACAATCTTTGCAAGGATGCCAAAAATATAGATTAGTGCTGGACTGATTGCCTCTGCATCAGTCGATGAGCAAGTTAATATTTTTGTGGCTAAACTTATCGAGCTTTACGATCATCACGCACCTGTTCCAGCAGTTAAGGTTGACATTTGCTGGCGCCATGGCTCACAAATGAGATTAAAACGATAATACACAAAAAAAATATGGCAGTCTAAAGGCTTTTTTTATTTTTGGGTGGAAAATTATCAAATAACTTCTCCCGCTCTGGGCTGAGCGGGAGGGCGTGTCAGACTTTTACTGAGTAAAACCCACCCCTGTTCCTTCCGTTGCCTGTGTGCCAGGGCAACGATATCCCTTTCGGACAAACTCGCAACCCTGGCAGGCATTGACCCTAACTGACCCCGTCAGTTGGTGCGACAATCGCACTCTCCATGCCGCCATGAGATCCCAACAAAGTCGAAAGGCTAATAACGCTATTTTTGTCAAAATTCAAAGATCTTCTGCACGCAAGAATTGTCTTCTATTCACCTTTTAAGTAAATTTAAACAGTAGGGCTGCTTGACCACCAAAGTGGAGTTGGAAAATTGCAACCAATCATTAATCATCGGTTTCCCAGTTTGATTTCGTGGACAAACCTTTAAATAAATATCATAAAGAAATGTGATTTTGAATTTCCCGCTTTCGCGAATTTTCGGTATCATTCATCAGCAGTCGCCAAAAACCGTACCATTTTATTTGTACGGACTTTTTATTCTTCTCCCTAGAGTAAATATGTTTGTTGCCACCGACCAATAATGACATGGCAAACAAACAGACAAATTCAAGATGTCCTTGATAGAGCTTTCCTACGGTAGCGAGAATACTGGAGATTTTCATTCAAGATGTCCTTGATAGAGCTTTCCTACTGTGACGAGAATACTGGAGATTTTTAACTGAACGCCATACCGGGTTTTCTTTTCTCGAGATCACATTTTTATTAGTATGTACATTTGCTTTATTACGCTGAAATAAAAAGCAAGATAATCATGCTATCAGAATCAATTTTTCGAATACATTTAAAAAATTACGATTTTATTAACATTTTAAGGGGACGCGCTAGCCCGCGAAGTGAAAATTTTCTCAAGTTTTTTGCAATTTGCATCAGTAACAAACAGGTTGTAGTATGTTGATCTAAATATGAATCGCAGCCATAACAAATATGGCTTTACAGAATTATAATCATTAGAATCAGCATTACCCTATGTAAAATTTCAACATTTATATCTGTAACTTTGATGGTGTACATATTAAAGAGAATTCTATTCTATTCTATTCATTTCAACTCTCTAAGTTCAAAAAATCCTACAGAATGTTTTTTTTCTGAAATAATCACTCAGTAGGATTCTTGAACTTAGAGAGTTGTAATGCTGATTCTAAATTATAAAATTCTGTAAAGCCATATTTGTTATGGCCGCGAATCATATTTAGATCAACATACAACCTGTTACTGATCTGCAAATTACAAAAAACGTAAGAAAATTTAAATTTCGCGGGCTACCTTAGCGCATCCCCAGGTTTATTCTTATTTGTAAATCGTTTTCGGTGTACAACCCTTGCAAGATTAAATTGGTCACAGATAATAAAAACAAATACAGGATAATGCATCATTTCATCAGGATTAATCAGGATCATGCATTTAAATTATTAACAACATTATAGTTTTACGCCGTCATTATGTTCCCTGTATTTTATTTAACATTATTGATATACAATTATAGAATATTATATGATTTTACTGAGGTTTGTATGCATTTCGGGTCATTTCGTTTACTTTCATTCATTTTTTATTATAATTTCCGATAAATCTTGGTCTATGGTCTATTTAACTTAGAGATGTCAAACTCGAATTTAGTTGTGTCAAAATTGTTTTTTAGTTTAGAAAATGTTGTTAGCAGAATAGCTTTTAAGATTCTCTTAAAACTAAAATTATGAAATTTTAGTGTTAGTTTAGTTTAGTTCGGTGTACAAGAGAATCGGCACCATTGTCCTGTTTTGTCAAATCATTAAATAATAATTTAAAGATAGTTTAATTATTGATCTTTTAGTATAAGCGTTTTATTAAAATACCTTTTGTTTTGTGTATAATAAATTAATAATGCGTTAAATTGGGGACAGCGCTCCTTGATGGGCGAGTCCTATTACTGGCTGAACGTACGAACGCGTTGCGTGAGCTCAGTACACTGAACACGCAAGCTAACAACTCAAGGTCACTGGCATATATATGCGTCTTAAGTACAATATTTTACTATTTTTATGTACTTATGTACATACTTACCTACGGTTAATTAGCACTACTTTATCACAATTTGTGTGACACTAGCGTAGCGAGATAATCACTATAATCATTTTGAAATCGTGTGTACAGTCGGCAATGAAAGTTGATTATGACCCACGGTCGGTTTGCACCACAAATCACTAAATACGGTACCTACTTTTCGCTAAACATCAATCATTTGAAGATGACAGTTTTTTTAATGGCATCTCGTAGTTGGCCTTGAGAGGTCGTGACTACTTAACCGGTCTTTCCTGTGGTTGAGCTTTAGAACCTCCATCCAGGGATATGACAGAGACAGAACGATGTTTTAGATAATTATGTCTTGTTTTTGGTTGGGGAATTATCTAATAACTTCTCCCGCTCTGAGCGGAGCGCGAGGGCGTGTCAGACTTTTACTGAGTCTTATACCCAAAACCCACCCGTGTCCCTTCAGTTGCCTGTGTGCCACAGGGTCACAATATCCCTTTCGGACAAACCCGCAACCCTGGCAGGAAATAGGTATGTCTGGTCAGAATTATAATCATATTCAATAACTTTTTCATGAAATCATGACGTTGGAGAACTAATCTAATTTAGAGAGATGTTAATGATTCTAATTTTGTAAATACATATTATCTGTTATAGTCGCGAATCATATTTTGATCAAGATATCAAAATCAACAATAATTATGAAATCGATGCGACCATTCTGACACTATTGTAATAGCAGACTTGAGGCCCAAGGCCTTAGTCGGTGAGGATACTCACAACCCTAATTGAGGTCGATAGGCTAATGTTATATCCAATGCCCTGTTTTTTTTTTAAATTATGAAATATTACGAACAAAACGCGAAAATGCCGATTAGCAAAACAGCTCGATGTAACGTTAAAACCCCCAAGTACAGTTCCATAGCAAATAAACAGGTCCAACTATCAGGCAGAATCGGCAGAAGAGATACACTTCCGGAGGTCAATTTAGGTACAATACCCCAATTAGATTCCATGACTAATAATTTAGTGCAGCAGCAGAGACTGTCTCCAGAGGTACTTAATTTTTTTAGTTGGGGTTTAACCCTCTTACATTTCGGCGCTGCGCTACCTTAGGTATTTTATCATAATATATATAATTCTTCTGTACGTGTGTTTGTCATCTAACTCCTCCTAAACTGGACCGATTTGGTTGAACTTTTGTATTTATATTTCAACGGGTTCCTGGATGGTTTGAAAACACAATTGGACCCGGTAGATGGCGCTGCTGTCGGTATAAGGCGGTACGAAGTTGCCGGGTCAGCTAGATATTGTTCCGTACCAAAATGGTAAAAAGGAACCCTTATGGTGAGACTAAGTCTTCCTGTCTGTTACACCTGGATATCTCAAGAACTACTAATGCTATCAACTTGAAATTTAGAATAGTTTTAGATGACGTTTGCTCAACTGTTTTGCAAACAAGAAATTAAAAAAAATATATATTTTTTGCAAAAGGGACTGAAAGGGGTTCTTAAAAACTTGAAGTGGGGCTACTAGGGCATGTGGGGTATTATGTGAAAGAGCACTGTTTGCACATACACAAAAAAAATCTTGAATATTTAGGTGTAACATTTAAAAGCCAGAGTATTGAACAATTTTGTTTAGGTGTTAACCGACTTCTCTTGTTGACCTTACCACGTAGGTAACTACTGTATTGATTTCACGATACCATTTTTATAACATGTCGCTTATTACCTACTGAATAATTAATGAAGATAGGTATAGATCAACTAAACTAATAAATAATGTTAACCTTAACTAATAAATAATATTTAAAAATTCAAGCACGTAAATACAATGTTTTGGGTAAATCAAATCAAATCAAAAATATTTTTATTTCACTTATGCCTACATGGGCACTTAAGAAACGTCAGAAGCTAGGTGCACGGTTCCAATTGATCGTTTCGTATGGAGAAAAACCGGCAAGAAACTCCACCGTTACTCTTTAAAAAAAAAATTGCTTTTACAATGTTTTCAAATTACAGTGATATTAGGTATGAGAGTACAGCGTAGGCCCGTCAAAAGTACCAGGTACTTACTTAACAAAATAGAAAATGGTCGACAGATCTACAGCCTACAACGTCCTCAAATTGACAAAAAAAAAACAATATAAAATATGATTCAAATAATAAAAGTTACAACCTTGTTGAAATTAAAATTGTAGGTATAATAATGTCAAATTAGAAAAACATTATGTCAGTGAAGTTTGTAAAAAAAGATAAAATTAAATTAGTAGGCAACCATTATGTTACACATAATTCTTTGGTAGGTAATTATTGTACAACTAACTACTTATATAGGTTAGGTATAATTAGTAGGCAACCATTATGTTACACTTAATTCTTTGGTAGGTAATTATTGTACAACTAACTACCTATAATTTAACTTTATTGTTACCTATAAACCTAAACTTTATTTTAAATTACAGCTTTACTTTCTTTGGCCGACTATTATTGACGAATACTTGTACAGCTTGTACAGTTGACCTACATGCTTAGGCCAGCCAAACTTTGGAGAGTCCGTATGGATTGACGAGCCATGGCTCATATTTAAACGAGGGTACTACCAATATTTAGTAGTAAATTAGCTGATTTTGTAGGCCCGATCCTGGAATTTGTAGTAAAACCGTTAAAAAGTTATAGGACGTTTAAGGTGGCTCCTCAATCCGGACATCTGGATTGAGGAGCCACCTTAGAACTCGAAAACTAGCCAAAAGATGTTTTTGAAAATTTGGTAGGATTTAGTAGTGTACGCGTAATCTGTACAAAAAAAAATGGGTTTTGTACGGTTGCATTTGAGATAGCTACAATGCTTTGATTTTTCTTAAAAATCCATAAATTTCACCACGCTGTTTCACGGAAAGTCATCAACCAATTAAAACGTATTTTTAGTATAATTTAGTAGTAAATGAGTTCTAATTTGTAGTATAAAAATAAAATGGAAAGACTATACAATTTCGATGATACAACACATTTTATGTGGCTCCTCAATCCTGACGGTCTATAAAAAATATATCGCACCCCTAGATGAAGACTCCGGTAACTCAAAAAGTACGCATTTCAAGTTAGTGGCGTTTTCGAATTCCTGACTCGAATACCTACACATTGATGTAACTCGCGTAACGATACCTTCAACTGCTGTTCAAATAAGGCACTAAACGCACCTATACTATAATGCCCTTGCCCCGAAAGACGTGAACGCATTTCGTCATTTCTGAATAATAAGGTTTTTTGGGTTACCGGAGTCTTCATCTAGTGGTGCGATATGTTCGTAGCTACTAAAGCAGTTGATCAAATCGGATAAAAATAGCACCAATATTTAGTAGAAATTTCTACTAAATATTGGCATCATCAAACATCCTACACACTCGGTATTTCAAAAGATATTAATAATTTAAATATTCCTTTACAATTTTGTGAATTGGGTGATCATAAATAATTCAAACTCTGATCATTAACAGAGTTTTATTTACACGTGAATGATTCTAAACCATGATTACAATAATGAACACAAACAAACAAAGAAAAAAAAACTAAAAGTGGATTATCCTAAATTGTCTTATATCTATCGATTTCAACTTCTTTCCTGGCAAGTCTAATTGTGTACACGGCTCGCTTAATCTGTACGAGTTTTGTATAGATAGTTCTTGAGTTGGGGGGTTCTCGTTTCAAACGAGAGAGATGTGATACATAATGCCCAGTAAACATGACGCAATGAAAGAACATACAACATAAACTGGCGCAGCATATAATGAGACACAAAATACCAGCTAAGTGCACAATGAAGAGTTCCGTAGTTGGGATGAATTAATCCCATGAAAAAACTTAACATTGTAGTTGAAAAATATGTTCTCCCTTACAACTTTGAACCATAAGTAATTATATGAAAATATTTTGGTTGTTTTGTACTACTGCGAATTTTGGTTTCATAATCGTCTCAGCAAAAAAACTGACTATCCCTATGAAAGTAACATTCCATAATGGATTTCTTATCATTCATGTCTAACCGATTTTTTTCCTCATCTCATAATCATAATCAGCCTATAATGTTCCCACTGCTGGGACACAGGCCTCCTCTCATTGAGAGAGAGTGGGTCGTAATCAACCACGCAGGCCTAGAGCTCGTTGGTGGATGTAACATGTCTTCGAATTTTTGATTCTAGGACATGGTTTCCTCACGATGTTTTCCTTCACCGTTTTGAGAGCAGTGGTGATGAAATTATTTACACAAAATAAAGCACCTGTCTGAGTTCGTACCTACGACCTACAACTCGTAAGTTGGAGCTGGGCCACCACTGCTCTCACTTTCCTCATCTAATGTTTGTCTATTATATTCTTTACATTACTATAGCAATAATGTTGTGAAAAATAACAGCGAAACAATAATGAATTTAGAATCATAAAATAATTATCATTCGATTCATCACCGGTTACTGAATTTAATTTTATTAGTTAAATAGATTTTTGTTGTACGTAATATTATATAATTATATATTCTTGTATAAATAAAAAGAAAAGTCCTGACTAACACACAGGGTACTTTTATTCCCGGTAGTACGTTCCCGTGAGATATTTTCCGACACTCACGCTGGCGAAGCCACGGGCAAAAGCTAGTTATCTCATTTAATCTAAAACAACAAATAAGTTACATGTAGGTACTCGTACTCGTAGAATGATTCATAAGCAAATAAAATTATGTATTCATAGTTTGAATTATTTATGGTCACCCTATACACAAAATTGTTAAGGAATGTTTAAATTATTAATATCTTTTGAAATACTGACACTCACACTCAGTTGCAGAAACGATCTTTAAATTTTAAAGACTACATTAAACACTAATGTAGCATTAAATCATTGCACAAAACCATTTTTTATTTTATTTTAATGCTCCATTAAATTTAACTAATGAAATGTCAAACCTAATGAAACCGGCCATTTTAAACACTTTTACGTTGCACGTAACTTCATTAGCGCCCATTAGCAAGTGGTGAACTTTAAGTTTGACATTTCAGATTTTTTAATTTTAATGGGCCGAAAAGCATCCATTAAGAGCAACATTAGTGTTTTCTACGGTACTTGAATGCATTTCTGTAATTGAAAGATGTGTTTAACCAGTCTTTCATCATTATCTGATTCTTATTTAGTAGATTTACCTCGCCGTCGAATCCCAGACCGAGTGAATTCATTTTTAAAACATGATGGAAAAGAGTTTCGTGTAAGGTATAGAATTTCCAAGGAGGCAGTTCTTCAAATTTGTAACGTATTTGATTAAGATTTAGAACCAGTGACGCAAAGAAATAAATCCATTAATGGCCTGACACAGCTTATAATATGTTTGAGATTTTTCGCCACTGGATCTTTCCAGCAAGTAGGTATTGGGTGATTTAATAAACATAAATAAATCAAAAGTTTGTCGGAAACAGGTTGGGTCGGGTTGTTTGTCAGTTTGTTTATACAAAAAGTATCCCGTGAGCTAGCAAAATTAAGCCACCTCTATATTAAAATGCCAGACCGGACGGAACTACGTAGAGTTGCAGAAGGTTTTTATGAAATTGATGGATTTCCACGTGTGGCAGGAGCTCTAGACTGCACACATGTTAAAATTATTAGATTAAGAGGGATGCGCTAAGGTAGCCCGCAAAATTCAAATTTTATTACGGTTTTTGCAATTTGCAGGTCAAGTATCACGATCTAACTATGATTCGCGGCCATAACCAATATGGCTTTACAGAATTATAATCATTAGAATATGAATCAGAAGTATAAAAATTGCAAAAAACGTTGGTAAATTTGAATTTCGCGGGCTACCTTAGCGCATCCCCCTTAAACCAGATTATTTAAACTACATTAAACCACAGAGTACACTGAATACACATAAATCAACTACATTTACTTTATTTTTCTTAACTCAGTGTCAGTTGCAGAAAGCTCACCATTAACACTTCATTACATAAAGCAGCATTATCGCTAATGAATTCATTACTTTAATGAAGTTGCACAAACAAATTTTAGATAGCATTAGACATTTTTAATGTCACTTTAGTTAAAGAAGACTTTAAACAATATTGCCAGGAACAAATTACTATATTGAACGAAAAGAGTGAACATTTGCGTTCTGATATTATCCGTACGTACAAGTACACCACAATTTTAGCATAAAATATAGTAAATGTAGTTGATTTATGTGTATTCAGTGTACTCTGTGGTTTAGTCTAGTTTAAATAATCTGGTTTAAGGTGTATACGCTAAGGTAGCCCGCGAAATTCAAATTTACCAACGTTTTTTGCAAATTTTATACTTCTGATTCATATTCTAATGATTAATTCTGTAAAGCCATATTGGTTATGGTCGCGAATCATAATTAGATCAACATACAATGTGTTACTGACCTGCAAGTTACAAAAAAGGTAATAAAATTTGAATTTCGTGGGCTACCTTAGCGCATCCCCCTTATTCTAATAATTTTAACATGTATGCAGTCTAGAGCTCCTGCCACACGTGGAAATCCATCAATTTCTACGTAGTTCCGTCCGATCTGGCATTTTAATATAGAGGTGGCTTACTTTTGCTAGTTCACGGGATACTTTTTGTATAAACAAACTGACAAATAACCCGACCCAACCTGTTTCCGACAAACTGTTGATTTATTTATGTTTATTAAATCACCCAATACTTTCTGGAAAGATCCAGTGGCGAAAAATCTCAAAAATATTAAAAGCTGTGTAAGGTCATTAATGGATTTATTTCTTTGCGTCACTGGTTCTAAATCTTAATCAAGTAGGTTACAAATTTGAAGAAATGCCTCCTTGGAAATTCTATACCTTACACGAAACTCTTCTCCATCATGTTTTAAAAATAAATTCACTCGGTCTGGGATTCGACGGAAAATTTAAAGATCGTTTCTGCAACTGACACTCAGTTGCAGAAACGATCTTTAAATTTTAAAGACTACATTAAACACTAATGTAGCATTAAATCATTGCACAAAACCATTTTTTATTTTATTTTAATGCTCCATTAAATTTAACTAATGAAATGTCAAACCTAATGAAACCGGCCATTTTAAACACTTTTACGTTGCACGTAACTTCATTAGCGCCCATTAGCAGGTGGTGAACTTTAAGTTTGACATTTCAGATTTTTTAATTTTAATGGGCCGAAAAGCATCCATTAAAGAGCAACATTAGTGTTTTGTACAGTACTTGAATGCATTTCTGTAATTGAAAGATGTCTTTAACCAGTCTTTCGTCATTATCTGATTCTTATTTAATAGATTTAGGTACCTCGCCGTCGAATCCCAGACCGAGTGAATTTATTTTTAAAACATGATGGAGAAGAGTTTCGTGTAAGGTATAGAATTTCCAAGGAGGCATTTCTTCAAATTTGTAACCTACTTGATTAAGATTTAGAACCAGTGACGCAAAGAAATAAATCCATTAATGACCTTACACAGCTTTTAATATTTTTGAGATTTTTCGCCACTGGATCTTTCCAGAAAGTATTGGGTGATTTAATAAACATAAATAAATCAACAGTTTGTCGGAAACAGGTTGGGTCGGGTTATTTGTCAGTTTGTTTATCCAAAAAGTATCCCGTGAACTAGCAAAATTAAGCCACCTCTATATTAAAATGCCAGACCGGACGGAACTACGTAGAAATTGATGGATATCCACGTGTGGCAGGAGCTCTAGACTGCATACATGTTAAAATTAATATAACATAATAAGGGGGATGCGCTAAGGTAGCCCACGAAATTCAAATCTTATTACCTTTTTTGTAATTTGCAGGTCAGTAACACATTGTATGTTGATCTAATTATGATTCGCGACCATAACCAATATGGCTTTACAGAATTATAATCATTAGAATATGAATCAGAAGTATAAAATTTGCAAAAAACGTTGGTAAATTTGAATTTCGCGGGCTACCTTAGCGTATACACCTTAAACCAGATTATTTAAACTAGACTAAACCACAGAGTACACTGAATACACATAAATCAACTACATTTACTATATCTTATGCTAAAATTGTGGTGTACTTGTACGTACGGATAATATCAGAACGCAAATGTTCACTCTTTTCGTTCAATATGGTAATTTGTTCCTGGCAATATTGTTTAAAGTCTTCTTTAACTAAAGTGACATTAAAAATGTCTAATGCCATCTAAAATTTGTTTGTGCAACTTCATTAAAGTAATGAATTCATTAGCGATAATGCTGCTTTATGTAATGAAGGGTTAATGGTGAGCTTTCTGCAACTGAGTGTGAGTGTGACACTCAGTTGCAGAAAGCTCACCATTAACACTAGAGGTGGCTTACTTTTGCTAGTTCACGGGATACTTTTTGTATAAACAAACTGACAAATAACCCGACCCAACCTGTTTCCGACAAACTGTTGATTTATTTATGTTTATTAAATCACCCAATACTTTCTGGAAAGATCCAGTGGCGAAAAATCTCAAAAATATTAAAAGCTGTGTAAGGTCATTAATGGATTTATTTCTTTGCGTCACTGGTTCTAAATCTTAATCAAGTAGGTTACAAATTTGAAGAAATGCCTCCTTGGAAATTCTATACCTTACACGAAACTCTTCTCCATCATGTTTTAAAAATAAATTCACTCGGTCTGGGATTCGACGGCGAGGTACCTAAATCTATTAAATAAGAATCAGATAATGACGAAAGACTGGTTAAAGACATCTTTCAATTACAGAAATGCATTCAAGTACCGTAGAAAACACTAATGTTGCTCTTTAATGGATGCTTTTCGGCCCATTAAAATTAAAAAATCTGAAATGTCAAACTTAAAGTTCACCACCTGCTAATGGGCGCTAATGAAGTTACGTGCAACGTAAAAGTGTTTAAAATGGCCGGTTTCATTAGGTTTGACATTTCATTAGTTAAATTTAATGGAGCATTAAAATAAAATAAAAAATGGTTTTCACTCAGTTGCAGAAAGCTCACCATTAACACTTCATTACATAAAGCAACATTATCGCTAATGAATTCATTACTTTAATGAAGTTGCACAAACAAATTTTAGATAGCATTAGACATTTTTAATGCCACTTTAGTTAAAGAAGACTTTAAACAATATTGCCAGGAACAAATTACCATATTGAACGAAAAGAGTGAACATTTGCGTTCTGTTATTATCCGTACGTACAAGTACACCACAATTTTAGAATAAAATAAAGTAAATGTAGTTGATTTATGTGTATTCAGTGTACTCTGTGGTTTAATGTAGTTTAAATAATCTGGTTTAAAGGGGGATGCGCTAAGGTAGCCCGCGAAATTCAAATTTACCAACGTTTTTTGCAATTTTTATACTTCTGATTCATATTCTAATGATTATAATTCTGTAAAGCCATATTGGTTATGGCCGCGAATCATAATTAGATCAACATACGTGTTACTGACCTGCAAATTGCAAAAAACGTAATAAAATTTGAATTTTGCGGGCTACTTTAGCGCATCCCCCTTAATCTAATAATTTTAACATGTGTGCAGTCTAGAGCTCCGGCCACACGTGGAAATCCATCAATTTCATAAAAACCTTCTGCAACTCTACGTAGTTCCGTCCGGTCTGGCATTTTAATATAGAGGTGGCTTAATTTTGCTAGCTCACGGGATACTTTTTGTATAAACAAACTGACAAACAACCCGACCCAACCTGTTTCCGACAAACTGTTGATTTATTTATGTTTATTAAATCACCCAATACCTACTTGCTGGAAAGATCCAGTGGCGAAAAATCTCAAACATATTAAAAGCTGTGTCAGGCCATTAATGGATTTATTTCTTTGCGTCACTGGTTCTAAATCTTAATCAAATAGGTTACAAATTTGAAGAACTGCCTCCTTGGAAATTCTATACTTTACACGAAACTCTTTTCCATCATGTTTTAAAAATGAATTCACTCGGTCTGGGATTCGACGGCGAGGTAAATCTACTAAATAAGAATCAGATAATGACGAAAGACTGGTTAAAGACATCTTTCAATTACAGAAATGCATTCAAGTACCGTAGAAAACACTAATGTTGCTCTTAATGGATGCTTTTCGGCCCATTAAAATTAAAAAATCTGAAATGTCAAACTTAAAGTTCACCACCTGGTAATGGGCGCTAATGAAGTTACGTGCAACGTAAAAGTGTTTAAATGGCCGGTTTCATTAGGTTTGACATTTCATTAGTTAAATTTAATGGAGCATTAAAATAAAATAAAAAATGGTTTTGTGCAATGATTTAATGCTACATTAGTGTTTAATGTAGTCTTTAAAATTTAAAGATCGTTTCTGCAACTGAGTGATAGTGCAATGATTTAATGCTACATTAGTGTTTAATGTAGTCTTTAAAATTTAAAGATCGTTTCTGCAACTGAGTGTGAGAGTGTGTAAGATGTTTGATGATGCCAATATTTAGTAGAAATTTCTACTAAATATTCACTCAGTTGCAGAAAGCTCACCATTAACACTTCATTACATAAAGCAACATTATCGCTAATGAATTCATTACTTTAATGAAGTTGCACAAACAAATTTTAGATAGCATTAGACATTTTTAATGCCACTTTAGTTAAAGAAGACTTTAAACAATATTGCCAGGAACAAATTACCATATTGAACGAAAAGAGTGAACATTTGCGTTCTGTTATTATCCGTACGTACAAGTACACCACAATTTTAGAATAAAATAAAGTAAATGTAGTTGATTTATGTGTATTCAGTGTACTCTGTGGTTTAATGTAGTTTAAATAATCTGGTTTAAAGGGGGATGCGCTAAGGTAGCCCGCGAAATTCAAATTTACCAACGTTTTTTGCAATTTTTATACTTCTGATTCATATTCTAATGATTATAATTCTGTAAAGCCATATTGGTTATGGCCGCGAATCATAATTAGATCAACATACGTGTTACTGACCTGCAAATTGCAAAAAACGTAATAAAATTTGAATTTTGCGGGCTACTTTAGCGCATCCCCCTTAATCTAATAATTTTAACATGTGTGCAGTCTAGAGCTCCGGCCACACGTGGAAATCCATCAATTTCATAAAAACCTTCTGCAACTCTACGTAGTTCCGTCCGGTCTGGCATTTTAATATAGAGGTGGCTTAATTTTGCTAGCTCACGGGATACTTTTTGTATAAACAAACTGACAAACAACCCGACCCAACCTGTTTCCGACAAACTGTTGATTTATTTATGTTTATTAAATCACCCAATACCTACTTGCTGGAAAGATCCAGTGGCGAAAAATCTCAAACATATTAAAAGCTGTGTCAGGCCATTAATGGATTTATTTCTTTGCGTCACTGGTTCTAAATCTTAATCAAATAGGTTACAAATTTGAAGAACTGCCTCCTTGGAAATTCTATACTTTACACGAAACTCTTTTCCATCATGTTTTAAAAATGAATTCACTCGGTCTGGGATTCGACGGCGAGGTAAATCTACTAAATAAGAATCAGATAATGACGAAAGACTGGTTAAAGACATCTTTCAATTACAGAAATGCATTCAAGTACCGTAGAAAACACTAATGTTGCTCTTAATGGATGCTTTTCGGCCCATTAAAATTAAAAAATCTGAAATGTCAAACTTAAAGTTCACCACCTGCTAATGGGCGCTAATGAAGTTACGTGCAACGTAAAAGTGTTTAAAATGGCCGGTTTCATTAGGTTTGACATTTCATTAGTTAAATTTAATGGAGCATTAAAATAAAATAAAAAATGGTTTTGTGCAATGATTTAATGCTACATTAGTGTTTAATGTAGTCTTTAAAATTTAAAGATCGTTTCTGCAACTGAGTGATTGGTGCTATTTTTATCCAATTTGATGAACTGCTTTAGTGGCTACGAACATATAATTTTTATAAACAGTCAGGATTGAGAAGCCACATAAAATGTGTTGTACCACCGAAATTGTATAGTCTTTTCATTTTATTTTTATACTACAAATTAGAACTTAGTATAATTTAGTAGTAAATACTACTAAATTATACAAAAAATACGTTTTAATCGGTTGATAAGTTTCCGAGAAACAGCGTTGTGAAAATTATGGATTTTTAAGAAAAATCAAAGCATTGTAGCCACCTCAAATTCAGCTGTACAAAACCCATTTTTAGGGTTCCGTAGTAAACAAGGAACCCTTATAGTTTCGCCATGTCCGTCTGTATGTCTGTCTGTCCGTCCGTCCGTCTGTCCCCAGATTAGCTCAGAGACGCTTAGTCCTAGAAAGCTGTAATTTGGCATGGGTATACATATTAATCATGCCGAAAAAATGGTAAAATAAAATTATGAAAAACATTTTTTTTTAGGGTACCTCCTTTACACGTGAAATGGGGATGATATTTTTTTTCTCGTCTTTTCCATGGTGTGGGGTATCGTTGGATAGGCCGTTCAAAAATATTGTGGGTTTGGCAAACCATTTTTCAATTAAGGGATCCGTTTGCGTAATATTAAGCTTTAAAGTGCTATTTTTTGTTAGAGTCAAGTGTCCCCCCCCCCCCTGCCAGCTAGGTTGGTTTTGGATATGTGAAAAAAATCATGGCAATAGTATATATAACGAAATTAAAAGGAAAACTATCACAGCTAAGTAGGCTTCACAAGTTAACGAGTAATAGTCGACCAACTTAAATTTGCAGTTGGAGAATTGACCGTAACGTATATCGATGTATGGGAGAGCATGTTTTTCAACTACAATGTTAAGTTTGTTTTTGGGATAAATTCATCCCAACTACGGACAAAATCAGCTAATTTACTACTAAATATACCCTCGTTTGAATACATGAGACATGGCTCCTCAATCCATACGGACACAACTTTGGATGCGTTGTGTATAGTAGGTACCCACACTCCACAGTACGTGTGAGCTATTAGTACAGTCAACCGCACATCAATGGTAAAAATTAGACAGTGTGATGATTCTTACGTCAATCGATTTGTCTTAATCTTGTGAGTGTCACTAAAGATAGGACAGTAATCAAAAGTCAATACGGAGCAACAACAACCAGTCGCTGTAGTGTGAAAACGAAAAAAAATTAAGTCGACGAACTATGTATGTAAGTATGTATGTAAGTATGTATGTTTGTTCCTTTGTGGTACTCTAGATACCAAACGCGTGGGCCGATTTTGATGATTCTTACGTCAATCGATTTGTCTTAATCATGAGTGTCACTAAAGATAAGACAGTAATCAAAAGTCATTAAGGCAACAACCAGACGCCATATTTTGAAAACGTCGTGCACTTCGTCTGGAGTGACGGGAGGCAGAGGATCATCAGGGTCTTCAATGGAAGGGAGGGAAGCTCTGCGTTCGACTTCATCATCAACCTTGGCAAGATGCGCTTGGTCTACTGGTTGCGAGCTGGGAGAACATTAGGTCTAGATCTGTCGGCTGGGCATTCAGCCTTGCTGCAAATATATAATATGCCTCAAAATGTTTGTTTGTTGAGAGGACGTATCCAATACCGTCATGTAAGGGCAAGAACATAATTTCTGATATATTTTGATTAATAGCGATTTAATTGGCGTAAGTGCTATACCACAAATACCTACCTATTAATGCACTTGTTTGACAGGGCGGCCGACAGTAGCGGGCTGTGCTAATACAGTGTGCTTTATAGCTTCTATAGTTTGGTAGATACCTTGGTTTAGGAAGGAAAGCACGATCCGTTTAATCCTCCAACCGCACACTTAATGGATATCATTAGTGATGAACCTGAGGTTTGAAAAGGAACTAAATAATTATGTTGATTTTTTCACAAACATTTCAAGATTTGATTGCAACAAACAACCAAATCGCGACGAATAAGACGATTAACCGGTCAGACCCTACTGGCACCTAAAAGGTGCCGGAAGTAGTTTCCCGAAAAAACGCTCACCCTTAACGGAAAGTGCCGTTGACAGCTGTCAGTTTACGAAACTGACAGTTGGCAGTTGACTTGACGTAATTTAAAAATATGAAATAGGTTTTACAGGTTTGCGAACCCCTCGATCGATGTGTCTTGATTAGTGAAACCCCTATACAGGAAAAGTTTTTATCCACTGCGCAAATTTTGACAAATTAAACTTAAACGGATTTTATTAAACATATATTTTTTATTTTGATACGTCTTAGTACAAAAAACAAAAAATATCGTTAACGAAAGATGTTTATTTTAAAAGTGGTTGTATAGCTACCCGGCGGCGCGCGGCAAAGCGTAACGCGCTAAAGTACCTACCTATCAGCTGTGCGCTCGCTCGATTCGCCGGCGTAGGTATTTACGTGGGTTACAATGTACTGATCGCTAATTTTATCAGGTTCGAACTAGACTTTTTTATGTTTAGACCGTGACCTGAAGTTATTTGCAGAGTAATTCCAAATTTTCCTTCATACCTACTTTAACGGGCTTAGGATGGCTTCTTCGATTTCGATCACCAGTCGGGGTCTGCCAGACCCTCGTGCATGATTCGGGGTTCTGAACTGTCCGTGATCAAGCAGCCTTTGAGTGGCCGCTAAAATAGTCCTTTCATTAGGGACCGCGGGGTTAAGGATTCCATGGTTTCAGACTGGCAAAAGTAGACTCGTCTTTCATGGGGTACTGTTTAAAATGTTATAATATAATTCCTCCCCACATACTTCAACTGAATGAGACGAAATTCAAATCTTGTATAAAACGCACACTATGCAAGCAGGCATACTATAATTTGGGGGATTACATCGCTGATAAAAATGCTTGGCTCAATGCTGGTCCAGCTCCACAACCTCAACTAATTGATTAACATTTGAAAATACTGTTGGAGCTGCTGAAGATTTCAAAAACTATCTTTGCTTTGTATAAATTCAATCTCTTAGTATTATATAATTGCATAGAACATGTGTGAGCACTATGTACTTACTATAAAGCTACCATTTACTGAGTACTTCTTTCATTGACTTGAATGTGCAATGGCGGCTGAGAGTATGTCATGCTCACTGTAATGTCTCGCTGATGGTGGCGGGTGTGTTGGATCATTTAGCTCCCTTCAAAATGGTTGAGTTGAATGGTGCTAATCCATGCGTCATGTTCGTGAACGGGCGCCATCAGTAGGGACTGGTCATCTCTTAGCGGCCTTGGCTTATTTTAATTTAAGTTTTGAATTGTTTTTTTTTTATATTTTTGTTACGGACGCCTTTGACGTTTTGCATCGTTCTCACATGTTTAATTTCAACACGAATGATGTAACCAATATTTTGTAACCATATGTTAATTTAAAAGAGTGTCCGTGGAGTTTCTTGCCCGTTCTTCTCCATAGGTACCTACTAAGCTTTGGAATGGGCAACTAGCTTCATTTTGATGACTGACCGACCCCCTTGACAATTCAAAAGTGCCTGTAATTGGTTTATTTGAAATAAATGCTTTGAGTTTGAGTTTGAGTATGGGCTCGCATTCGAGGTATGCTCTCCGTCGCATTCGGCGAGCTGCTCGCAAACTTTCACCACTCAGTACATACACTCGCACCATCTCGGTTACTGAAGTCCGACATCGTGACCGGTAGGTACAAGCACGACACACGTGCAGCGCGGCGCTTGCGCGGGAAAGCGATTAGACGCGAAGTCACACGACAGCGCGTGCGATGAGTGAACTGTCGGCCTGTTGGCCGGCGCGCCCTGCCGCCTCCTGCCGCCCGGGAGCCGTGCAACACCGCCGCTTGCGCCGGCCGCCGCGCGCGCCCATTGATATTATTACGAATAGATTGTGTCCATATTTTGCTGATTTAAAGTAGGATAAAAAATTTAAAAAAAGTATTGAATAAATAATGGAAATGTGTTCTATTACTGATATTGAACCACCAAAAAAAATTTGCGCACTGGTTAAAAAGTTTTCCTGTATGAGACCCCCAAAAAGTGTTATTTTTGCTCTATCTCGCTTCCTTCACAAGATATAGCGGTTTTTGTGTTTTTTTGAGGAATCTTGGTACAAATTTTTTATTTTGAAATTGAAACATCGTTTTATCGATAACATTGTTTTATTGATACAACAGGACAGCATGTATAAATGTCAAAGCAACTGTAACTGTCACCTGTCAACGGGGCTGACGTTAAGGAGGAGCACTCTATCAGACTATATCCGGTTTAACAGGCCAGGGTCTGAGAGGTACACCATTAGAACCACAAAAACTTAGTAAAAATATGACTACCTATTCTTATTATTGAAATATTGTTTTATTTAGCCATAACTTTTTTCCAACAGCGATTTGAGATTTTGTGCCGTATGAAAAGTTGTAGTTGGTATCTAAAAAAACCTTTTCGTACCACTTGCTCAAAAATTGCTTGACCTTCTATGCCACAAAAAGCGAACATAACAATAGTCATTTATAATCTGTTAAAAACAGGGAAAGAAAATTGTACTGAATTTCATTCATCCTCTAGGGGGAGAATGTGATTTGGAATACTTACCGAAATTTATATTGAACTACATCTGTGTTTACACCATTGAGTTTGTATATAAAGCATTATACATCTTTTTGAAAAAGGAATACGCATTTATTATGCAGTTATGATTATTAAATAAAATTACGAAAACCGACGAGGCCGTATGAGCTTGATGCCTTTGCTTTTCCGACAAAAAAATATTAGTCTAGGAATTTGCCGCGTTTTTGTTTTCTTCAAATACATAAACGTTAAGTTTATTTTAATTTATTTTTATAAATAAGTTAATGTTCTAAAATGCTTATCTCATATTATTATTTTGTTCATTTTTTCGCAAATGGTACGAAAAGTAGAGTATTTTCCTCGGTGATATAGCCTAGGTTTTAGTCTTGGGTGAACTTAAATCCCTCGCTACACTCAGGACTCGTCTTAAATCCCTCGCTTCGCTCGTGATTTAAGTTTTTAACACCCTCGCTACGCTCGGGAGTAAACCTAGAGTCCTTCTTTTTTTTTTCTTTTTTTATGAATGGCATCTCGTAGCAGACCTAGAGAGGCCGTGGCTACTTAACCGGATATTCGAGTCCTTCGTTACGCTCGCGATTTAAATCGTCATCCGCGACAGAAGACACTGCTTTATCCCCTTGGTTAATAATCTACTATTCCGATTACATATCGCTAATTGTTATTGCTTCCTAGGCTGAGGTCCATACATTTCTGCCCATCTTTCCACTGCAGGTGCTTTTTTACCAATGGTAGACGCTTCCCCTGTCCTTAGCTCGTATTTTAATAGTGGTACGACGATGAGACAATATATTTTATACATAACCATGAATGTATATAGGACCCAATGATACCATAGACCTAACCCTTTACCATGGGTTTTAAAACCAAAAAAAAACTGCAAATTGATGATTATATTATGATTTAGAAAAGTGCCAATATAAACTTCACAATTTCACAAAAACGCAATGAAAGTCGAAGCTTGTTGAGCTACATATGTGCTGACCTTGAAAAAACTGAAATGGAGTTACCCGCCGCAGCGCCTTAGCTCCATTTCATTCTCACAAGGGATATAGTATTAAGTTATTATACGTACAGGAAAAGGACAAAGCTATACTATTTCCGTCTCTCAGTGCGTGTCAGTTTTTTCAAGGTCAGCGACATTATGTAGCTCAACAAGCTTCGACTTTCATGGCGTTTTCGTGAAAATGTGAAGTTTTTATTGGCACTTTTCTACATCATAGAATCATCAATTTTGCTAATTTTTTTTTGGTTTAAAACCCTGGGTAAAGGGTTGGGGTATGGTAACATTGGGTCCTATATACATTTATGGATATGTATATAGTATGTTGTCTCATCTGGCCACGCTACCCGAACCTCTATAGTTTTCTTACTCTTAAGTTGTACTGCCTTGTAGCACTTTTCGAGTTTAGTCATATTACCTGTGGCAGTAGGTAGGTAGAGTAGACCGCTCGTCGATACTAGTAACGCTTTGATCTTCAGCGGGTCTAGCGTTTACGGAGTATACGGAGAACGTGTTCTCTTACGGCCGAACCCAATAACCTATATGTCACCAGTTTCGGCCTACTGGAGATATAAAAATATATCTATCAATGGTTTTAACGTCCCAATAATCTCTTACGGCTGAACCCAATAACCTATATATTACCAGTTTCGGCCTACTGGAGATATAAAAATATATCTATCGATGGTTTTAACGTCCCAATAATCTAGGAATCATACCGGCCCACGCTATCTCCTGATGGGAGGGTGTATCGCCTACAACAGATATCTCTTTATATGAAAATGCCAAAATAAGCGTCCCAATAGACGATTTGTTTGACAGGACAGTACTACAGATGGCAGATTTGGCTATTCCCCGAATTGCAGGGATAAACGTAAAGTAGTCAAGCTAAAATGAACTCTTTAATACTTGCAATAATGATCATAGATGTTTGTTTTTATTTACAGTAATAAAAAAAAAATTAAATTCAAATATCTCGAAAACGGTGCGCCTAGGCAAAAAATAAAAGAAATTTAACCCCCCTTACTAACACCCCCCGTGCAAGCACCATTCCAACATGAATTTGACTTTAAAAAAAAAATAACATTAATGCGCTAAGGTAGCCCGCGAAATTCAAATTTTATTACGTTTTTTGCAATTTCCAGGTCAGTAACAGGTTGTATTTTGACTCGCGGTCATAACAAATATGGCTCTACAACTTATTTAGAAGTAAGAAACAAAGAAGTTTTAATATAACCCTAATTACACATGTTGTTTTTTAAAGAGATGTTGGTTGTAATGGAACGCACGGGAGGGCGAAGTAGAGAAACCTACTTATTATTTTCATTAGATAGATAGCCTTTATCAATGATTGTGAGACGCCATTCGAGCATAGATATAATTATACTGTCTATCATCAATAGCGATCTGTCTTTAACTGAAAATAAGTTATTGGGTTCGGCCGTTAATCTACCGGCCCACGCTATCTACTGATGGGAGGGTGTATCGCCTACAACAGATATCTATTTGTATGAAAATGCCAAAGTATGCGTTCCAATATACGATTTGTTTGACAGGACAGTACTACAGATGGCAGATTTGGCTATTCCCCGAATTGCAGGGATAAAGTAGCCAAGCTAAAATGAACTCTTTAGTACTTGCAATAATGATCATAGATGTTTTTTTATATTTAAAGTAATAAAAAAATATTGTTATTCAAATATCTCGAAAACGGTGCGTCCTAGGCAAAAAATAACAGAAATTGAACCCTTACTAACAACCGGCGTGCAAGCACCATTCCAACATTAATTTAAGTTAAAACAAAAAAAACAACATTAATGCGCTAAGGTAGACCGCGAAATTCAAATTTTATTACGTCTTTTGCAATTTGCAGGTCAGTAACAGGTTGTAGGTGGCGAAGTAGAGAAACCTACTTATTGTTTTCGTTAGATAGATAGCATTTATCAATGATTGTGAGACGACATCCGAGGGTAGATATAATTATACTGTCTATCATCAATAGCTGAAAATAAGTTATTGGGTTCGGCCGTTAGTAGTCTGTGATACGGAGATACAATAGAGAGCGAGTCTATACCCTAAGTCATCAATTCAGATAATTTTAGTAAACAAAGAAATGTCACTGTAAAAATGACAGGACAGTGCTGCAAAACAATTTATCATAAAAAAATTATATCTTTTAATTACAGTTAATTAACTATTTAGATGAGCTATGCAAACAAAATACCGTAGCTGAACAGTGTTTGTTCTGTGTCGGAGTCGCGGCTTATTATTATTATAATCAGCCCTTTTAAGTCCACTGCCAGGCGTGGCCTACGCCTAGCAGTGGACTTAGGGCTCCCAAAATCGCCGTTTTCATCCTACATGTGGCAAATGTCTTGCCTGGAGAAAAGAAAACGAACGTATTGAAAAGACGCGAGTTTGCAAATTATGTCAAGAATGTTGGGAACTCCTGTATGTTACCAGTATCATAATATTTTTTATACCACAAAATTTTCTTTTTTTAATAACTTTGTTTAAAACCGAAAACTTATAAAAATTAACACGGTATGATAATTGTTTAATTATTATTTCTAAAATCAGTACATAAAAGCCAATATAGCCTTGTTTTCCGCCATTTTATGTGAATTACCATTATGACGATATTTTTTTGATCTGTTATCACCTTTGTTTACATAAATTATCTGAATTGATGACTTAGGGTATAGCTTATTTATACCGGTGTTGTTACCAATGACGGGCCGCCTACTGTACCTACGATACGCGGAAACATTTCCGGTTACATAGGGCGTGACCGGGCGCGACCCTACCCACGTTTTTAGTTAATTTAATAAAATGTTTTACTTAGCTAAGCTACTTAAACAAATAAAGACACATGTTCTTGACTAGTTTTGAATACTACTTTGCTCGCGCTTTTTTATTTTTAAATCAATTATTGATAAAGGTATGTAGATAAGTTGTCACGTTACCCAGTAACTGCTGTGGAGATCTGAGGTAGTAGCTCCATGTAAAATACTGGTTTCTGGTGCATCCGGTTTGACTGGAAGCCGAGCCTAACTTATAGTTGGAAAATGGCAAGGCAGTATAATTATAATGTTATAGATAAGTTATCAAAGATAGGCAAGTCCAGTTAGATCGGCAAAGTGCTTACCTGAGTGAGACATTTGAGATTATACAATGATGTCGCAGCGTCGGTCGTCCCAGGAACTCACATTACGGAAGAGACATAGAGAAGTTATGGTAACCACTTTACCGCCAATCCTCAAAAACAATTCAAACAAACTGACACATTAGTCACCTACCTACACTAAATAAATAAAAATTACTTATTGCTATTACTATTATTTGAACATGCCACTTCATGAAGTTCATTAATATAATGTAAACGTCGTTCCATTGATTGATGTTTATGATACGAAAAACGTATATGTAGAGGTAGTCCGACATTTAGAAATTGAAACAGTTTGATTCTGCCAGTGAGTGTTGTAGTGAAGTGGACGTTATACAACGGATAGCTCTTTCATATTACAATCATGCAAGTCGGTGACGATACAAAAAACGGAAAATTTATAAGTAAAGCGTACTCTTCAATGACACCTTTAATAAGGATCTTAAAAATATTTGCTTTAAACGGTAATGTACATCCAACGCGGTCAAAGTCGTACGTTGTCATCAAAAGCATTAGTACATATTCTATACTCGCAAGCTTGAGTTTATATTGTTTATACTACAAAATTAAACATGTTTACCCCAGGCTGGACGTTTCTGTCAGACTTACAGACATGATACAGGTGATTTCAGACGTTTGCCAATATACTGTCGATTTATACTTCGTTTATAAATATGGAAGAAATATGTATGGGGAATACTTTAAGCAGTACGAAAAAATTGATAACTTTCTTGATACGAGATGTTACTCTGTACTTAAACGAATACTTATGAAATTCATGGCATTATATACAATTATTTGGACTCTTTGTTCTCTTGGAGATTTAGGAGCATGGGTTGTAACCTTTGGATGGTTGATACCAATGGTACATGCAGTATCATACATATTTCTATTAATTAAAATGCTGACTACGTTAGACTTGATAGCTCAGGTCACGCACATAGAAGCTAGACTGCGAATGATCAGTAATTTTGTACAAAGTTGCTATTCTTGTATAGAAATGTGTCCAGTTGGGCAGTTATCAGATTGTGTACGCAACAAAAACTGGCTGTATCGTGACGAAGACGGTGCGATACCTCGTTCCCCCAAAAAACGTGCAGTGGACAGTATTGAGATTAAGCGGATTACCAAATGTTACCTGTTGTTAACAGAACAAGTGATGTTCATCAATAAAATGTACGGATTCAGGGTAAGTCTTCCCATATTACTCTCTCTCTCTGCCTAGACTTTTACCTTTTGATTTGAGGTAGGTTCTTCTCATGTCTGTTCTGGGTTCGTCAAGAACTCTTCAACTCGCTCGTTTGAAGCATAGGTACATAAAAGTTCCCTGATGTTAACAGAGCAAGCGATGTTCATCAATAAAATGTACGGATTTAGGGTAAGTCTTCCCATATTACTCTCTCTCTCTCTGTCTAGACTTTTACCTTTTGATTTGAGGTAGGTTCTCCTCATGACTGTTCTGGGTTCGTCGAGATCTCTTCAACTCGCTCCTTTGAAGCAAAGGTACATAAAGTTTTTTATTTTGAACCCCTGCACCTGGCACAAACAAAATCCTATAAAAAGTAATCAAATAAAATGTATTGACCCTTTCAGTTTTATTAATATAAGTTGTAGGTAATATTTCGATCCAAGCGTCGTCGTCGCGGCGGGGGTCGGCTAATGAAATAGGAAGTTAATTGCAGCTATTCTTTCTACATTAGCATACATTCATAATTGCTAGGTGTAGCCGTCCAGTAGGTGTCCTAAGTTTCCAGCGGGCTAATTGCGTAAAGGCTTCCACAGACCGGCGCGACACAAAGGCCCCGCGTGTCGCGCGACGAGCAGTGCCTTTGTGTCGTGTCGCGTCGGTCTGTAGAATCCTTAACACACTATCAGTACGTAAACGGTTCGCAATCGGTTTCAATTTGACAGTTCAACACCATTCATTGCGTCGTTTACGTTGTTGAACAGACAAAATTTTCTAACATTATGAAGCAGTGGATTAACAATACTTCAAAATCATTCCGATTCTGTACCCCAAGTGTAAGTTTGCAAGAGAGTAAACGTAACTATAATATTTCGTTTGCGTTAAAATTTGACCGATAGATCATAATGCTAAGAGTTTATGAGTGAGAATAAAAATCTTAACGGAAACGCGGTAGTTACGTTTACTCACTTGCTTCATTACTCTCGGGGTACTGATTCAAACTGTGTTACGCAATTAGGGTGGGATTAACACAGGATAAATTAATACCGGTAGTACGTTTCCGTGGGATAATTTCCGACTTCCACGTGGGCAGAACCGCGGGCAAGAGCTAGTATGACACATATTACGTAGTCAAAGTCAAAGTTTTTATTAATGCGATTATTGGTGATATAACATGGTCTTAAAAATAGCACCTACCTCAAAAAATCTACCCTATCAGGCATGCATTGTTAAATTACAGTATTAGAAATTAAACATTAAAGAAGTAACGTACTAGTAATATCTTTAGAAATTAAAATACAAATATAATATGTTGCAATAAATTAACAGACATAATGTATATGAATATTACATTAATAAATACATAGAATGGTCAGTCACATGAAATTTTGTCAACTAGGAATTCGTCAAAGGTATAGTAACATTTGTGTATTCAAAATTTATTTAGTTTACTTTTAAATTCTGTTAAGTTTAAATCTTTTGTCATTTGGCTGCTTATTAAAAACTTTTGGAGCCATGCAAAGTATGCTTTTGTGCATAAGCGCGGTTTTAGAACGTCTTAGGCATAATTCGTGTCGATATGTTGGTCTTATGGATCGATAGCTTTGCAATGAAGCTTTTTTAAATAAATCGCCATTTTTCTTTACGAACAAAGCGGTCTCGTATATGTAAAGACAAGGTAACGTTAGAATTTTTAAGGAGATAAAATACGGTTTGCAACTTTCTGTTGATTTAAAATTGCATATGGACCTAATACACCTCTTTTGCGCTATAAAAATTACAAGATTTTCACAAGAATTTGCCCAGAAAATGACTCCGTAACGTAAAATGGAATCTACGTACCCATAATACGCGGTTACGACAGCCGCCTGATTTACTATTTTGCTGAGTTTATAAAGAGCAAAGGCAAACCTGATTTTGTAATTAAAATTGACACATGTTCTTTCCACGTCAGTTTTGAGTCTATTGTCAATCTACAAGCTAGAGCATGGCACTATCATAGCTTACGCTGATGACACTGCTTTACTTTTTTCGGCTGACTCAGAAAACGAAGTCTACAATCTTGCGCAACACGGATTTAATATTGTAAATAAATGGCTTAAAAATAACTTACTAACTCTAAATGCAGAAAAGACAAAATACATTAAGTTTTCGATGCGCAAGCATATATCGAATATCCCCACAGCGTTGCATGCTCATTGTTGCCCAGAACCAGCAGATGACAGGTGTAAGTGTCCCAATATTAAAAAGACTGATAAAATAAAATACCTAGGTATTATAATAGATGAAACCCTTTCCTTTAAACCACATATGGAAGCTCTAAATAATAGAATTCGTAAGCTGATATTCGTATTCAAAAAGTTACGATTTATTACAGATCCAAAAATGCTGAGGCAAGTATATTTTGCTCTTTGTCAGTCAATTCTGACTTACTGTATTACCTCATGGGGTGGGGTGAGTAAAGGTCTGTTATTGCCCATTGAAAGAGCTCAAAGAGCTATTCTCAAGGTGGCTACTTGCCGCCCTTTCCTTTTCCCCACTAACCTCCTGTATAAATCTTGTGAAGTACTAACAGTTCGACAGTTATTTATTATGAGCACTGTACTAAAACAACACGCAGCACTTCCATACAGCACTGATTTTACTAAAAAAAGACGGAAAGATATAGTTTGCCCTCAAAAAAGTACAAAACATGCTTTCACAGCCAAGTTTTATATGTACCTCGGACCGCTACTCTATAACAGGCTAAATGAAAAAGGAAACATCTACTCCTTAAACCACAGTAACTGCAAGAAAATCCTTAAGGAAGCTCTTCAAACTATGTTCTATGAAGATACAGAGAAGTTATTACTTGTGCTAAAGTAAATATTGTTCATATTGTTATTTTTTTATTTTTATTTTATTTTAGTTAGCTAGGTTAAGATACTATATTTTTTTTATATACCTTGTTACCAAATATATTATTAAGCTATGTGATTATTATGTCAACCAAAGTTACCTCCAATCGCCTGAAACACAGGACTTCCTAGTTCAGGCACAAATCATCGTGAACTTGACGTAGATTTAAGGAAAACTGTAAACGTTGTATCTTATATTTTTGAATAAATTTTATTATTTTTTTTTTTTTTTTTATACAAATTTTATATGTCCTACTTCTTCAATTATATTATTATTTAAATATAGACAGTGGTAATTCTTAGTCGAAACTGCATGATTTTAGTTTTATTTCAATTAAGAATTAAATTATTTGGTTCGAGCCCAGCAATTGATTGTTGTCATGCCCTTTTAATGTCACTTTCATAGTTTATATTTAAATCATCATGCCTAATAATTACAGTGCTGTCATCGGCAAAAAGAACCATAGGAAAAATGACACCTTTTGGAAAGTCATATAAATAGACTAAAAACAATGGTGGACCCAATACGCTGCCTTGTGGCACGCCACATGTGATTTTACGTTTTCCTGAAATGTATTTATATTCTTTTTTATCCTTTTTGCAAATTCGTCTAACTTCCGTACCTACACTGTGTTCTATTGTCAAGGTAGGATTTTACAAGAGAAAGTGCGTTTCCCCTTATTCCGTAAACACTTAATTTTCCTAACAAAATATTATGATCGACTAGAATGACTAGATCAAAGGCTTTCGTCATGTCCATAAATATAGCGCTAGTGGGAATTCTTTGATCAATATCTGTCATTATAATACGGATGTCATAGATAGCAGTATAAGGATTTGTTTTTTCTAAAGCCTTTCTGTTCCTATACTAAAATGTTGTGTTTGGTGAAGAAGGAATATGACGGAAGCCATATTATTTAACAGCTGCGAGAGGCGGCGACTAGATGGCGCTAGTGGAACGTGCACCATAGACAAATCATTCATTCTATCGGATGTTTGACTTAAAGACTTGAAGTCAATTGAGTGAAATATTGTAACGTTATCCCCCACTAGCGGATCGCCTTTATAAGGAGGTGCGCTATTGAGTCGGCACGCAGCTCTACAAACTCGGTGTGCCCGATCGTCTCGTGCTCATCTTACGAGACTTTTTGTCGGACCGCACCTTCCGCTATCGCATCGAGGGTGCGCTATCCTCCCCCCATCCGCTCCGCGCAGGCGTCCCTCAGGGCGCTGTGCTGGCACCGCTGATATTCACTATATTCACTAGTGATATCCCCAAATGTAGAAAGGCGCAGTTAGCTTTGTTCGCAGACGACACGGCCATCTACTACTCCGGCCTCAGGCAAGACAACATCGCCCGCATCCTTCAGGCCGAAGTCAACAGACTCGCGGCCTGGTTCAGGAAGTGGAGGATCGAAGTCAACCCTGATAAGAGCCAGGGGGTCCTATTCTGTAGGCCCCGGCGATCACCCGCCCTGCCCCAACCGATCACCATGTTCGGCAAGCCTATCCCTTGGGAGAAGCGAGCCAAATATCTCGGTGTGGTCTTAGACCATCACATGACGTTCGGCGAGCACATAAAACAGGTGCGCTCGCGCGCCAGTTTTGCTCTCGGCCGACTACACTCCGTACTCAACCCGCGCAGCAAGTTGTCCCTTAAGTGCAAATTGCGTATTTACACCGCGTGCATTCGACCGATCATGACTTACGCCTGCGTAGTCTTCGCTCACGCAAAGTCGTATCACATCCATAAGATGCAGACGCTTCAAAACCGATTTCTCCGCAGAATTACGAAGGCTCCTTGGTTCGTTCGGAACGAACAACTTCACGTAGACCTTAAGATGCCTACCATCAAACAGTTTATGAAGCGCCTTGCAAAGCGCTTTTTCGAATCCGCGGAACGTCATCGCAACCCCTTGGTTGTGCAGGCCGCTAGTTACAGGCCTTCTGCCATTAGTCAGACTCGCCGACCGAGGCACACTCTCTTAGATCCGGATGACCCCGTCACTCTCCTTCAGGAAAGCAATAGGGCCACGAGTACAGTGCACAAAATACACAAACCGACCTTCCGTCCTCGCCGCCGAGGTACCACGCGAACTTCCCGAGTAAATGGTAATAAAAGTCCTCCCCCCCGTCCCTTGAATGTCGATGCGCCAGCCGCCCGGTTAGAGGCTGAGAGCGCCGTAGCAATAAATATAATATCCCCTGATAATAATCATGATCAAAATGTTGATCCAGCCCGTCCCCAAATTGTTACTAATTTTGTGATCCCCCAACGACGCCCTGAGCCGAGGTCCGTACCCCACAGGGGGTGCCCTTAGTGCGCTGTCGTTTAGTTTTTAATATATATAATTTGCGCCCTGGCTGGAGGCTTTAAGATTAAAAACCTTAGGGCAGCCACAGGAATATCTGGTTAAGTAGCAACGACCTCTCTAGGTCTGCTACGAGATGCCATTCATAAAAAAAAAAAATAAAATAAAATAAGAGTCGGTACGCATTTTGAACGGATGCGTCTTGGTGCACGGACCACTGTCTCTCGACAGTCAGTACTGCCCGGTTATTGGATATGGAACGCTGTCTCCGACAAATTAGTACTATCCTTATTGCGGTGGGTGCATGGACTACTGTCCCTGACAGTCAGTACTGCCCTATGTTACCACCACTACCATTATTAGTTATTTCATTAATTCTATTTAATTTCTATATTCTCTCGATTTAAAATAACTGATTGTTCGATTACTTCTGATGTCTGAACCTATCCCGACAAATACATACAGTTATAAATAATTTTCTCAAATGTTTGTGTACGTATGTACGTACATAGGTGATTTACGGACATGGGTTCATATTACTGCCATGAAAAACTGAAAACACCTCTATGTTCGCGTCGGGGGTTAAAACAGTACTCTGAACACTTCTCGCACTTACAGCCTGCTACCTTCTAAATGAGTGTATGATAGGCCCCCGGCTTCGGGTGTCCTGAATTAAATACGATCGGGGGCGCATTCGGGTCACGAGCTAAAACGACTATACATTATTATAGAGAAATGGTGTCGCTTCAAGAGATACAATTTGTTTTATTTTTTCAGATTCTTCTGAACACCTTGAACCTGCTTTTAGATATGGTGAAAACTTTGAATTTAGCTATAAGAATCGCCGTTGGATCCCAGGTGAATATAATGATCGCTCTTTTAGTAAGTCTTGGCATAGAAGAAGAATGAATACTTACATCGTTTGTTTTGAATCAGTCAGCATTGAACAGGGTCGGTGGCACATGGTGGTTTAGAAAAACTGCGATTTTGTAGAGCTCTGTCACTCATACATGTTTGACGGTCTTTGTCTAAAACTTGCAGTAACACTTCTTTCTACCTTTGGCTTAGCGTAGTACGAAATTTCAATAGAATAAGAGGCCAGCTGATTCTGGTTTTGTTACCAACCCATACACATTGTCCGCGTTTGCTTCCGTACGTAGTACGTATTCTTTTAACTATGGTCTTGCCTCTCACAGCCCACCAAGAAGTCTTTCTATAATTTTTGGAATATTTTTCCTTGCAGCGAACACTCTACCACAGCGAGAGTTACAGTTATTTACCAGGAGTATCGGGCCTGATGCGTTTTCTAACCTGCGCATCAATTATAATATCTTTGGTCTATCACTGTGAGCAAGCCTATCGACAGAGAGAACAGGTCATCAACGTCATTGACCATCTCCTAATCAACAAAAATCCTGGTGAGCATTATTTACGAGTATTTGTGAACGAGCTCAAAATATTCCCTCAGCGCAGCACTGAAATTTTTTGACAGTTCGAAAAAAATATTGTTGTTCCCTACAAAGTGCAATTAATAGGGCCAGGGATGTAGTGGCCAAGGATGTATTGTACTTATTGATGATTTTAATGATTATACTTTGGTAAATACATATTTGTTACTGGCGCGCCTTACTTTTTAGGTTTCCGTATCTCAAAAGGAAAAAACGGAACCCTTATAAGATCACTTCGTTCGTTGTCCATCTGTCAAGACAATTTTGCACAGGAACGCGTGTTCAAGTTGAAATTATGAAATACGTCGAGGTCTACGGTCCCTTAGGGTCTCAAAAAATCAAGCTTCTAGGTCAACGCAATAAAAAAATACGGCGATTTATGCGACATATTTTGATACTCGCAAATAAATCAAAACTCAGCAAAGCAAGGTCTCACAGCACAAGTAAAGGAAAAAGTCCGAAAACCGTGAATTTTTAGATTAATCAAATAAAAACAAAATTAAAAAAAAATATTTTGGGATAAATTTATCCCAACTACGGAACCCTTCCTTGTGCGTGGTCCGATACGCACTTGGCCGGTTTTATTGGTACCATACTGATCCTGAGCTGCACATTGCAACAAACGAAAGGGGCGGGATAAACAGAAAAGACGTAAGACGAGGACGCGTCGCAGACACGGCGCGGCGTTCCGTCAATAAATTGTCATACAAAATTTATAGAAGCGTCGCGAACTCGCGACACAAAATAAACAGAAAAGACAGGGCGCGGACGAGACGCGGTCACAGACACATACGTCTGCGACGCGACCTCGTCTTACGTCTTTTCTGTGTCCCGCCCCTTAGGTTTGAATTTCGCGGGCTACCTTATGGCGCTTTCCTTACCATCTACCTATTTTCTCAACAGACGAGGATCTACGTTCAGCGATAGTGGATTTGCGGACGTTATTACAAGATCGACCCATTTGCTTCAACATGGAAAACTTCTTCATACTGAATTACTCACTTTTAGTTTCTATTGCTTCAGTAGTAGTAACATACACGATAATATTGTTACAAAGTGTGAATTGAAAAACCACATTAAATTATTATTTACGTAACTATAACATAACCCACACCTCGCCTGTATTCCCGAAGGGTTAGGCCGAGGTCTTAGGTACACCTCAGGCTTAACCCTTCGGGAAATTATATTTTACGTAACACGTAACTAAGTATAGTTACGTGTTACGTAAAATATAATTTAATGTAGGTAGGTACTATTTTAGACCCCCAGCTAGATGGACCGACGACCTTAAGAAGGTGGCTGGGTCAGACTGGATGCGGAAGGCGAAGGACAGGGTGTTGTGGTGCAGCCTGGGAGAGGCCTATGTCCAGCAGTGGACTGCGATAGGCTGAGTTGAGGTACTATTTTTACGAAATAAGAAAATAAAGTTTCATTGAGAATTCTGTTCGTATTTTATTTCGACTCTCGAGCCGGCAAAAAACGTTACATTTTACAGTAAAGGCTTCTACATACAGCCGCGACTTCTCGCGCGACACACAGGCATCGATCGTCGCGCGACATGCGGGGCCTTTGTGTCGCGTCGCGAGTCGCGCCAGTATGTAGAATCCTAAAATTCTAATTATTTACCTACCTATTACCTACCTATGTTAAAAATTATCAGAATAATTCCTGATTTTTACGTTTCTTATCGTCAAGGATATTTTGTTTTTAACTGATTTTCAAAAAGGAGGAGGTTTTATTGTGGTCGTCTGTATGTTTGTTTGTTTAACCGACTTCCAAAAGGAGGAGGTTATCAATTCGGATGTTTATAGATTATTTTTATTTTTTTTAAGTTCGGGGTCTTCGGGAGTAACTCTGTCATCTCAGATTATAGAAAAGAAGCAGATAGACCGCGCGGAACACCGAGAGTGCGGCCAACAAAGCAAATACAAATTCAAAATCGAATACACTCTCGATTCAGTACAAAACACATACAGTTCAGTATAAAGAAGCAGATAGACAGCGCGGAACAATAAAGTGAGGCCCGTTTGTAGACATGTGTGCGTTACAGCCACGTGACAGCACTATAAGAACAGGTGCCTCTATGTGTGTGTACGGTTGCCAGGATAATGAAAATATTAGCCATAATATTTCATTACATGAAAAAAAAAAAGTATTTTTTTTCTAAATTAAGTTGTTTTTATTAACAGTATACGTCAAATTAACAATGCCCATATAAACGATACATTTGCGATATATTTTTATTTTGAGACACCAACATTTTATTGTTTTTGGTAAGTAGCTATATTTACTTTATGGTGACGTCATATAACCCATGATATAGCAAATCGACTGATGTAATAAGTATTATAAAATCCATTAACTAGTTACACTTACGAAGACACATACATACTTATTTATTTATATAATATATAATAGTGTTTTATTTATCGCCTTTTCTGGTTAGTAACCAGAAAAGGCGATAAATAAAAAACTATTATCGACATAAATATTTTTGTAAATCGATACTCCTGTATACTATACTTATTTCCTAACTTAGGGGTAAATGTTTCATTATAAACTAGCAACACCGAATGATTTTTGTTAAGGTTTTGTGTTTCAAGATGTCACTAACAATAAACACGTAAAATAAATCCAAACAGACAAATAATCAATATTTTACTTATGAAAGATACTCCATCTTATTTCTTTTGTTTTAAGTTTTTACAATGTTTAAAAATACAAGACGGCATTATTCTGAAATTATCTGTTAGAGCCCGTGACGTACTAACGATGCGACGCTTCGTGCTGTACTGAATCGAGAGTGTATTCGCTTTTGAATTTGTATTTGCTTTGTTGGCCGCACTCTTGGTGTTCCGCGCGGTCTATCTGCTTCTTTTCTATAATCTGAGATTTTAACTTAGATAAATTAAAAACCGACCCACTAAAAAGTGAAAAATAAAAACATTTTCCAAAAAAACACTATGAAGTGAAAAAAAACTTTAATTTCGGAAGTCTGTGGCAAAAAACTAAAATACAGATCCAAAGACACAGACTTCCGAAATTAAAATTGTTTTTCACAGTAGTGTTTTTCGGAAGTCGTTTTTTTTTTTGTAATACTCGCAGAGGCCCCTTAGACAATTTCAAATGAGGAGGAGGCACAAATCGATGATTATCCCTGAATGGACTATGCAAGTGTACCCAAGGACAAACCCCGGTTGGTGCAGAAATATTGCAGAGCATGGAAACAAAACATATTGGGCTATGGGTTTGGGTGGCTATAGAGGATTGGGTACCTTTAACTATGGAAGAACTATCTCCCTTGCTGACCAATGTTATATAATATACATGGATAAAATGGCACGGGCTGACTTGCACATAAAGTTATGTCTCTAATTAACATTTAGGTACTTGTCTTATGCAATTAGCACTTGGCAGTCAGCAGTATACCTACCTAACTCATACAATACATAGTCATGTCATAGTCCTTACTTTGTTATTTAATAATATTGATTGATAGGCTTGCGTTTGACCACTATCTTTAAGGTAGTGTTTGTACAACTGGTAGAATCCCATGTAAAATTGCATACAAACAAAGCTTTCAATTTCTCATAATAAATTGTTTACTCTACTTCACTACACATCTATAGCAGAAAATTGTAGTGCGGTAGTCAGTTGCTTATCTAGCAGAAACCAAGTTACATTGAACCAGATTTTTCTAATTCAATAAGTTTACTTTTACGGTCTACGCTACTGTTATATCCACCCTTAGATCCAGATGCAACAAGCCTGTGGCATGGCACCACTAAAAGTAAAGAGTTAGCACCACAGGCGGCCCCCACAGCCCGAGAATGGCTTGGTGGACGGCCCAAAACTTTAGCTAATTCGCCATACGTTTGAGTAGATCCATACGGTAGTTCCAAGAGTTTGTCCCACACATCCTGCAATGTAAAACCGTGTGGTGGTTTTAATGTTTGTGTTGATTATTTATATAGAAGTGGTAGCACTAGTAGCATGTTTCACCATCTCTGAATAAGGACAGATAACGAACTAGCAGGAGCAGATATTTCTAGTTGTATGACTGTTCCAGTTATAGATATAGCCTACCCAGACACGGTAGAAATCAGGCGCGAGAATATGAAGTCATGTATATATAACCCACCTTTTGAAAATCAGAGCCGAATGTTTTTATAGGCACTGTGAATTTTTTCAGTTTACCATCAAAGTAATCTGAAAGTTCTTCTTTGAATTTCTGTAGCACTTTGTTCTCACTTTCGATATATTTGCATGATAGCTCCCTAATAAGTGATTCAAAACTTTTTTCGAAGTTTTTAGAATCCTCAAAAGTTACGATATACAAAAAATCATCATCTGCTGCCGTTATAACTTTACCTACGGGAGATTCATAGGTACTAACATAAACTGAGGTCCCAGAATTATTTGAATACTTCGCAATAATTTTCGAAAGAGACATACTAATAATATTTCAACTAATTTCAAGTACCTAATTTTAAACAAAAAGCAAAGACAACAATTGTGAGTATTGTGACACTTTCGAATCCCGCTTTTTTTGACGTTTACTAGGCCGCATTCCGAAATAAGACCATTTAGCGCGCCGCGTTCCCTATTACCGTTTAGCGCGCTAAAATCGATTACAGCGATTACAGTCTTAATTCGGAATGCAGCCTAACTGTGAATGAAATGTGAATCTGTCTGTGATGAACTGATAAATCTGTTTTTTTAGAGTTCCTCAGTCGTAGATGTCCGTCTGTCTGTCTGTCTGTCCGTCCGTCCGTCTAACCCTCAGAGACGCTTAGTCCTATAAAGCTGTAATTTGTTATGGGTGTACATTTATTATTAATCACGCCGCCGCCGAAAAAGTCGTAAAATAAAACCATGAGAAACATTTTTTTTAGGGTACCTCCCTTGCACGTAAAACGGGAATGATATTTTTTTTCTCATCTAATACAATATGGTGTGGGATATCGTTGGATAGGCCGTTTAAAAATATTGTGAGTCTGTGAAAGACATTTTTCAATTCTGAGATCTGCGGGCTAATTGCGTACCACACTATCAGTAGGAATCGGTTTCTATTTGACAGTTCAACAACATTCATTGCTATAGTTACGTTGTTATGCAGGCAATTTTTTCTAACACATGAAGCAATGGATTAGCAATATAATATACTTCAAAATCATTCCGATTCCAATTCAAACTGTGTTACGTAATTAGGGTGCCATTTGCGTAATATTAAGCGTTATAGTGCTATTTTTTCAAGTGTCCCCCAATTCATGGCAGTAGTTTTTATAACGAAATTAAAAGGAAAACTATGACAGCGAAGTAGGGTTTACAAGATAACGAGTAATAGTCTACCAACTTAAATTTGCTGTTGAAGAATTGGCCGTAACGTATATCGATGTATTAGAGCATGTTTTTCAACTACAATGTTAAGTTTGTTTTTGGGATAAATTCATCCTAACTACGGAACCCATCATTGTGCGTGGTCCGACATGCACTTGGCCGGTTTTTTAAACCTAACAGAAAATCGTCTCAAACCGTATGTACTCATCCTAACTACCAAGCTGTACCTGCTAAACTTTTTTCCAGACGTTTTCAAAACTGCTTTATTCCATCCTATTCATGTGGGGGGAGACATGGACATTGTTTCTAATTATAGGCCTATTTCCGTCCTTACAACTATCTCAAAAATCTTTGAGAAAATTATGATTAGACTTGTGAAAGGACGATGGGAACTGGCGTCCCCAAAATTGAAACTTAGTCAACAGACTTGAGACATATCTCATTTAAAAGGGCTTGGCTTACTGATCATTCTTTACTATGGCGACGACCATCAAAAGCATGGGGTTTCCAGGGAAAAGAAGGAAATGTAATGGTACTACTGTAGTACAAAATATGTTTGATTACGAAAAAATAAGTGAAGATCGTATTGGTTTTTACTTAAGATACTTCATATTGTATTTATTTTCCATGACATATTAACGCTTTTATACCCCCTATGTGTAAGCTACAACCCGATATCAAAACTTAGTCAACATACTTGAGACGTATCTCGTTTAAAAGGTCCTGGCTTAATGATCATTTTTTACTATGGCGACGACCGTCAAAAGCATGGAGTTTCCAGGGAAAAGAAGGAGATGTAATGGTACTACTGTAGTACAAAATATGTTTGATTATGAAGAAATAAGTGAAAATCGTATTGGTTTTTACTTAAGATACTTCATATTGTATTTATTTTCCATGACAACATATTAACGCTTTTATACCCCATAGGTGTAGGTAGATAATGTGTACCTACCCAGCGTAGCTACAACACGATATCAAAAGTTAGTCAACATACTTGAGACGTATCTCGTTTAAAAGGTCCTGGCTTACTGATCATTTGTTTACTATAGTGACGACCGTCTATTCTATGTGGTTTTAAAGGAAAATAATAAAATGTGGTCATATTCTGTAGTAAGTAGACAATAAGTGTGATTATAAAAAAATTAAAATCGAATCTTATTTTACTTTATTTCATAATACTTATGAAGTTTATTTAACATGACATAACAATACATCTCTGCCTACACTTGCGGGGAATACAGGCGCTATCAAGTCCACTTTGAATAAATTCAAATCAAATCAAATCAAAAATATTTTTATTTCACTTATCATGGGCACTTATGAAACCGCAGAAGCTAGGTGCACGGTTCCCATTGGTCGTTTCCTATGGAGAAGAGCCGGCAAGAAGCTGCACGGTTACTCTTTTAAAAAAAAAATGTCTTCGCGTGTATTGTCGTGTTGTATGTTTTGTGTGTGTTTGTCTTGATGTCTTTTACAATGTTTTCAAATTACAGTGTTAATAGGTATGAGAGGACAGCGTAGGCCCGTTAAAAGTACCAGGTACTTAACAAAATAGAAAATGGTCTACAGATCTACAGTCTATTAAATAAATATAGTTATATCTCCCTATTACATGGGACTAGAACATAACTGGCAAAATGTGGGTGTACTATAGGTTCACCTCTGGCTATCTCTTGTGAAAAAAAGGCGTGATGTTATGTTGTGTGTGCGTTATAAGTATGATGTCACTGGTGAAATATGAATTTTCTTTTTGAATTGCAGAATAAGTTTGTTGTCCTATAAAATAGAGCCGTACCTCTGTCTACCCCTAAGTGGATATAGGCGTTATGTTATGTATGACTAAACTTAATATCACTAATAAATATAAGTTGAGACTTTTCGGATATCTCTTCCATTGTGAAGGAAAATACAAGCAAGTATACTTATAATTATAGCCTAGAAGTGTACCTTTGCCTACCCCTCGAGGCAATACTGGTGTGATGTTTTGTATTTCATGTCTATGCGGGGGAGAATCATTAAATATCTAACTTGCAAAAAGTCTGATTGTCATATACATCTCTGTCCATCCGTTAGAGAATTACAGGCGTAATTATGTTATGTTTTAAGTATCATATTATTGGTTACCAATCATTTAGTTAGACTTCCTTCATTTTAACGAGAAATTAAATGCAGTACCGACCTATGTAATTATGTCGCTTACTACTTACATAGAGGTGTACTTACCTCTGCCTACCCCTCCGGGCAACAACGGTGTGATGTAATATTGGTGTGATGTTATGTATTCCACCTATGTGAGAAACCATTAATACCTAACTTGCGATAAGTCTGGGTATCATATACCCTTCTGTTAGAAGATTACGAGCGTAATGATAATGTTATGTTTTAAGTTTAATATAATATAATATTAAACTTAAAACATAACATATCATTACGCTAAAAACACCTAACATGGCGCTGCGGAACCGCCTTTAGAGCAAGCATTGTGTTTGATTTCTTTCATTTTGACGAAAAATACTATACAGTACCAGTACCTACCTAAATTATGTAGCTATCTATTAGAGAAGTGCACCCGTGCCTACCCCTCCCTACGAGGAATAATATTGTGATGTCATGTAAGTAAAATGATCATCGCGACATATAACATAAATTGCGATATGTGGATGCTCCACGCACTTCTGCCTACTCCTTCGTGAAATATAGTCGTGATGTTTTATTGTTTTATGTTCCATATTATATAAGTCGGCAATTATTATGCTATATCTGTATTATTGCGATGAAAAATAGAAAACAATCATCTATATTTTCGTCAGATAAATTAAAGTTATAGATAATTTTTTCAGGAAACCCCTATTTAAGTCTTGAAACATGGGTTTATTATTTTGTAGGCCGTAACGAAAAATATGAGACAAAAATGAAGTCTGTTGGATCAAAAAAAAAAGTGGGGACGGAGTCCATACTAGTAGATTGCCTATCGTCCTTTCTTTTTACTTTTTTTTTCATTTAAGTTCGTTCAATAGTACACACGGCTACACATCAAGCTATACATTTCCAGTATAAGCTGATCTCTCATTGTATAGCATTTCCGCACAGTGCGAGTTCAGCGTAAACTGGAAATGTATAGCTTGATGTGTAGCCGTGTGTACAAGCTTACTCACTGAAGTTAGATTTGCTCCCCAATATGATTTCATGAAAGTCATTCAATGAACCCAATTTAACTTAGAGAGATGTAATGAATTATGATGATGATTAATGATTCTGATTATAATAATTCTGTAATTATAAAATTCAAATACACAATAACACACACACATACAAACATGTGTGTGTGTGTGTGTGTGTGTGTGTGTGTGTGTGAGTGTGTGTGAGTATGATAGACATGGATGTGGTGTACTATTAAATAGTTGAGTATCTTTCCATGAGCATGAAAAGACTCCACTTGATGCCGACAAATTGAGGATGTGATAAATGACGGGAAGGATAACATCCAGCACACTGACTAACATCATACGGCCGATACAGTCACTTGATAAACTTCCTACTACATTGGAAGTAATCGATAGTAGTAGATTGGCTTTCATTATTGTAGGTATAACCATAGGCACAGAATACGTAATAGTACCACCTTATGTAAGTATTATGTATGAACAATTTCAAACAGCAAAATTTGATTGATAAGTAAAATGTTTTGTTTACTTACTAAAAACAAAATATTTTACTTTTACAATCAAACTTTTCCAAAAACAAATTGTATGTGAAAAAAACTTATTGATTTATTAAATATTATTTGAATAAAATAATAATATAATAATATGTTCCGTACCCAAAGTTTAGAACACCGCCTGTGTTTCCATAAAGTCACGATGACATTTCCTAAAAATTTTACGCCAAGTTATCGTCTTTAAAGTGGAATTTATTACTAGTAATGGTATAATTGGGATGAAATAGGTATAGTAGAATATCATGCACATTTTCATTTAAAATAGTTTTGATTAATTTAGGTGCTAATTAACTATAAAGTTAAAAATATAAGTCGGGCTGACCTAAAACGTGACGAAAATATTTTAATACGTGATTTAAAGCTAGAAATATATTGCAGATGGGGTAAACCAATGAGGGAATCCCTATCGGATTCCCTCATTGGTTTACCCCGCCATTCGCAACTATAACAGGCTATGTCAGTGTTAGCTGTCCTGCAAATTGCAAAAAAACTCAAGAAAATCTGAAGTTCGCGGGCTACCACTGCGGGTTCACAATCAAAAGCGGCCGCTTTTGAACTGACTGGAAATTAATGTTTTTTTAGGGTTCCGTACCCAAAGGGTAAAACGGGAACCCTATTACTAAGGCTCCGCGGTCTGTCTGTTTGTCTGACTGTCTGTATGTCCGTCTGTCCGTCTGTCACCAGGCTGTATCTCATGAACCATGATAGTTAGACAGTTGAAATTTTCACAGATGATGTATTTATGTTGCCGCGATAACAACAAATACTAAAAAACAGAATAAAATAAATAGGGGGGCTCCCATACAAAAAACGTGATTTGTTTTGCCATTTTTTATAGATAATGGTACGGAAACCTTCGTGCGCGAGAGACTCGCACTTGGCCAGTTTTTTAAAACACACAGGGCTTAGTATGTCTCTTTCTATTTCTACTCTACTGTAGAATAGAAATCGCTTGTCTACAGAAAATGTTCTATTGTCTACACGGAAACGTCATTTTTAGGGTTCCGTACCCAAAGGGTAAAACGGGAACCCTATTACTAAGGCTCCGCCGTCTGTCTGTCTGTCTGTCTGTCTGTCCGTCTGTCACCAGGCTGTATCTCATGAACCGTGATAGCTAGACAGTTGAAATTTTCACAGATGATGTATTTATGTTGCCGCGATAATAACAAATACTAAAAAATAAATATTTAAGGGGGCTCCGATACAACTAACGTGATTTTTTTTGCTCGTTTTTGCTCTATATTGATAACGGCAGCAGGTAGACGCTTGAAATATTCACAGAATATGTAAATATATATTGACTTTAAAAATAAATAATAAAATTAAAATAAAACAAATATTTAAGGGGGGCTCCCATACAACAAACGTGTTTTTTTGCCATTTTTACAGATAATGGTACGGAACCCTTCGTGCGCGAGTCCGACTCGCACTTGGCCGGTTTTTTGTCTACTCTTCCGTCGACAAAACGCTTCTCTACGGTTGTCGTGCTAACCCTACTGGGGGTCTACTCCGAACATAAATCCGTATCGATCCGTACCTCGTATGTTCGGCCGTTGCTTGACTACGGCGAAAGAAAAAAAAGTCAGCCAGAGATAACCCAAAGTCAAAAATGTGACTAAAATGTGACGTCGGGTAAGGATTCAAAGTCGAAAAAGGAAACTATGGAAGATATAAAACGGCCGAACAGTCGGCCGATACTTCGGATTAACGCTTCGGAGTAGACCCCCTGGAGCAATGATATTATATAACAGATATATTATGTTGTGAGCGCGCAATCGTGAAGACTCGAAAACGTCCTAATTGGGACGTATTTTACTTGTAGTCAAATGTAAAATGAATGAAAAGTGGGGGTGTGCTGCCCCTGCTGCGCGGCACACTTTTTTCGGTTGTTTTGTGAGTGTATAACATATCTGTTTAAAATATCATTGCCCTAGAGTAATACTTCTGCCGGTGTACCTCAGGGTGGCGTTCTATCCCCATTACCCGCATTGACCGCATAGAAAACATACAAAGACGGTTTATAAAATATCTTTGCTTTCATCAAAAGATTCCATATCAGTGAACTGATTATCTTGGACTCTGTAAGAAGTATCATCTGCTACCACTGGTAGATCGACGTAAAATTGCAGACTGTTTATTCTTGTTGAAAATCCTCAATAACAATATTGATAACCCTGAGTTATTGTCAAAATTTTATTTTAATGTGCCAAGTAAAGAATTTCGTTTTTATCCACCCATACGTGTACCTCATACCTCTTCGAATTATAGGCAAAACAGTTATATTGTGCGCGCAAGCAGAAATTTCAATGATATATGCAAGGAATATGATTTTGATCCATTCACAATTAGTGAATTCGGCCAGAAGGTGCTTATCCCTCAAATTTTTCAAATAACGGTAGGTTTATTATATGTTTTTTTTTCTCTTAATATTTTCTCTATTATTTAATATAATTGCAAACCAAGTATATATATGTATATTATGTATGTGTTATATGCTTCTTACATTTTAAGGCGATGTGCTTTTTTGTTTTTTTGCTCACACCATAAATTATTATTATAAGTCTTTATGTGAGGATTTGTAATTGGCTTTCTAGTGACTAAGGTTTCCTTATTTTTGTCTGTTTTTATTAGCTGTAAGTCCTCCATGTTCTAAATAAATAAATAAATAAATTACTATTAGTCCGTTTTTTGGCAGGCCAGTAGTGTTTTTAATTTTTTGAATTATTTATTTATATTATTTTAGTGACACGTTGTACGATGATGTCGGTGAAAAGGGATCTTGCAGTTTGTATAGGATATTACTAAGTCCACGTGGACGAAGTCACGGGAAAGCACTGGTATGTTGTAAATAAGGAACACATTAAATTATTAGGTTCAAGGGTTTATTATACACAATAAAGTTAGATTTACAGTGCATTATTACGTTTGGCTTAACACTTTTTTATAGATAACTTGTAATTATTTGACCTTAACAACAGCTTTCCCTGTATTTTCTCCCCTTAGCATGCCCACGAGAGAATCCACCATATTATCAAAACCATGATATATTTTCTCTTGATACTTTAGTTTTCCTTCACCAAGCCATTTCAGATTTGCTTCAACTCCTTCATTCCAACGATCTGTCCAGCGGTTTACTAGGAAACCTTCCATTTTCAATTCCTTCAAAACCATTGCAGGTTGTAGGATCGAGACTGAAACATGATTTATTATATGGATTATAATGTGTATGTATTACAAAAAGAAACATTCAGTCAACTATTAAAATGTCCTGCTGTTGTATTGTCTGTTAAAAGGTAATTAGTATAAACCTTTTGGTAGTTTGGTCTCGTTATATGATGATATAGAACCGCAAACGCCTATCCTTCCATATTTGTTCATGTAATTGATTATAGTTGAGCTTATTTCGCCACCCACCTGTAAACACATAGGTTATCGTGTAGCATTTTATCGAAATCAATAGTATCAACGAAATTACTTAGATAAACATTAAATTGATAAAATAATGCACTTGCATTATCAAAATAGCAGTCAACTCTCTTCGGGCAGCCATCTTTGAGGGCAGCTCTGATATCAACTGTTTTATAGTTATAGGCGCGATCAAAGCCCAACTCTTTCTCCAAATATTCACATTTTTCATCAGTCCCAGCAAAACCAACGACACGGCAACCTAGCAAAAGTCAAGTAAATATTAATTCACATTGACCGAGGAAGAACCCGATTTTACATAAGTACCTACTCAAAATAAAATAAGCGATATAATGAGCCTGCTCATTTTGAGTGATACGTATTAAAATAAAACTTGTTAGCAAAGCAACTTTATCACTCTCTTTGATCTCCTTTCTTACCTAAAATTTTGCCAATTTGCCCAACATGTGATCCTACTGCGCCAGCTGCACCAGTTATTACAATAGTTTCACCCGGTTTAGGTTGACATATCTCTTTTAAACCAAAATATGCGGTGTTACTGAAACACAAATTCTCGCATCAATCGTTTATAAATCCATTTCTAAATTAGAAAGGGGTACTAACTAAAGTTGTTACTAACCCAGGCATTCCGAGAATTCCTAAAGCAAGGGAGACAGGATGCGAGCCGAAATCAGGCACTAGTGTAACAGGTAACAAACCCGCCTGATTATTGGCAGTATCAGGATTTAAAATAGTATGTGAGCGCCAACCGAAAGATCCAGTTAAATATTTTCCTACGGCATAATTTTTATTCCGACTCGAAATGATCCTGAGAAGTAAAAATTGGTTTTAGCGTTACTAGTTTTACCACAGTGTTTAAAAAAAGAATATTTGAATAAAACTAACTTCGCTACTTGTCCTCCGATCATATCAGTGGGCAATTTATATCCTATCATATAAGCCCTCATGTACGGGTCGACACTAAGATATTCAGCTTCAGTCAAAACTTCTGAAAATTGATCAAGAAATCAAAATAAGAAATAAAGCTACATGGTAGTTCAGGCAGGTCGTTAGTTTAAACGATTAGGCTTAATTAGTTGAGCACCTCCTTCTTTCAATTCCGGAAGTTCTTCTTCGACGACTTTAAAATCATTCTTCTTTGGTTCGCCTTGAAAATAATTCGTCAGCACATATTTTTGTGCTTTAACTTTACCAGTAACTCCTGAATACATCCGTTTAGCTAAATTAAATGATGCGAGTACTTTAACCATTTTTGCCAAGTTAACTACGTGACTCCTTAAAAGCTGATCTGTAAATAAAAACATTGTTTAGAAAAAAAATCACTAAACTAGCTCTGCAATCGTTCAATTTTTTTGACTTCTTTGTCCATCTGAAAATATACTGAGCAAACTGTACGAGATGGACCTAGGCGACCATCGACAATCCTGTCCAACAAGAACACAGGAACAGATTCAAAACATTCAAATCGACTACGACTAATGTCAAATTCTTATAGTCGATTTAAACTTACTAGAGGAATGAATGAAACTCGAATGAAATAATAAATAAATACAAAATGGCCTACTTATTGTTTGGGTCGAGTAATCTAATTTGTCATTAAGCTAAAGTGACCCGAATTTAATCATTACATAAAAGTTACTGAGCATAACTTGTTTGATTTAAATATAAGTAATATAAATGCCCTTAGTGCAGGGTGTAGTGGTGAAAATAATAAGTAAAATGATGGCAGACGCGCTTTAAAATTGTCCTGTGCACCAGTATTCTAGGATGCTCTGTGCCTCTGCTTATAGAATTTAATGCAGTGAAGACCATGACTACAAAACAGGAATTCAATTGTGTGTTTTGCAAAGACATTTTCGAAAATAAGGAAGATTTGCAAGAACATTTTAGGTAACCTATTTGTGTATGTTGTGAACGTAACGTCATAAATTGCAACAGCCTTCACAAGTCGGTAAAAACTGATTATTATTTTATGTTTAGAAAACACGGGGATCCAAAGTATAAAAACCGCTTCGAAATAGATACGCAAGCGTCTGATGAGAAGTCTAAAGAGAAGGCGGAGTTGGTTAGCTGTGACGTTTGCGCGCAAGTTTTCCCAACGATATCAAAGGCTATAACTCACAAACACAAGGTGCACCCTGATCACGATGCGAAGTACTTCTGTCCTTGGTGTGGGAAACTGTTCACAATGAAGGTAATACTTGTTTCGGCTGCGGGCCGGCGTTACTCGCGAGTGGTTGGTGTATTTGCAACTCGACCTGTGCCCCTCCCCACCACACGTAGAATTTCTTATCACTTATCATTTTGACAGTTGTTTATTGTATCTATTATCATCAATATACAATCTCTAATACCCCAATTCTTGGTGACTTGATTAAGAACTAAAAATTTTTTGTTCAATGGAAAGTATGGCAAAATAATGTATCTCATTACAATTTTACTGACTGAAAACTCATAACTTTTCATTATACAAAACCTAAATCTATCTGATGATAAAGATATAAATAAGTATATCATTTTTGTAATGTCTAACAAACTCAATACCTTTATAACTTCTATATTCCAGCACTTATATAACGTACATGTTCAGTCAAACCATGGCAAACAAGAGAAAATTGAAGGCAAGCGTTTTCGCTGTGACAGCTGCAGTGTAGACTTCTACATCCCTTCTGCAATGATAAACCATAACAAATTCTTCCATCGTCAAGATACAGACTTGCCTGACATAGGACAGTCAAAGAAAGTCAAATTTTATGAACAGGTAATCTAAAATGTAATAAATCTGTAGAAAGATACAATTTCTCAAATGAAATTAAGTATGTAATGTTTACCTAATATTTTATTAAATTATTTCAGGAAGTCATCCCTGTTTATTATTGTGCTTTTTGTGGAGAAGAGTATGAAAACAAGGTTAATTTAATTGTAAGTAATAATCTATTTATAACTTTGCCCCCCTTATATAACTGATACTTTAACATATGTAAATAAACAGATTTATCGAAATAGTCTGTCTACTTTTGTATAGAAATTCATTCTTATTTTTCAAATTGGATACGAGTTTCATAGCGAAAGTTGTTTAGTATTATGGGTAGAATCGCCCCTTGACAGATGCAGGTGACTAAATTACCACCCTGTATATTTACTTCTTAATTTACTGCAATTAAAAACTGCTACCAAAAAAATTTACATTCTTCAACCTATACCTTTTACCTTAACTGTACCAAAATGGGCCTCTTCATTTTCAAGGCCTTTGCATTCCATGTTTTGCAATTTAGCAAGCTCATTATTGTATAAGTTATGTCAATGTATTACAGAAACACACAACCGATGACCATGAAGATGAAAATCAGAGCCCTGATGAAGTATTGAAGTGTCCAATGTGTGAGGCAGTCTTTTACCATTTGGATGCTTATGAGATTCACCTCACTTTTCATTCTTCTGAGGATATGTACAGTGTTAAAAATCCTGAGTAAGTAATAAGATGCTGTTAGGTAAGAAGAAAAAACCACCCCTTGTTTAAAAGTTACTTCAACATTTTGAGACAAGCTGATTATGCAATTCATTTTATAAATCGAGAAAACTTCTTGTTTGTGTGTGAAAGTTTGAGTGTGAAGAAAACTTATTCATACACACATAATATGCTAAAACTTGATTCTATTTTTACAGATACAGTGACTTGTTGGATTATTCTCTGGAAACAGTTCCACCTATAATAGAGAAGGTGGAAAACATAGAAACAGAAGATCCAACACAAGATGCAGAAGCAGAATCGACTATTAATGCTGTAGGAATTGTAAGTATAAACATTGAATATAATTCAAATAATAAAAAAAAAACAAATTGTTCAGAAACTATAACTAAGATCACCAACCCTGATTAAGAGGCTGTGCACGAAATCGACTGATTTTGATCAATTTTGTTCATTGTTTGTGAGAAAGAGAAAAATAATTTAAACAAAATTATTTGTGATTTGTAAAGTCGAGTTCTTTGTTTTACATGTGGCGGAAAGGATTTTTTCAAATAAATTAAGAATTCCTGGAAAAATACAAAAATTCGCAACAGGTTTTCCAAAAAAATACGCAAGAGTGACGTTTGATCATCTTTTTACAAGAAACTACTTTTGAGTTTGAACATTAAAATCATAAATATTATGGTCTACTTTCACGTGGCGGGACCACTTTTTTCGTGAAAAAAAAATTGAAAAACCCTATATTTTTTTAAATGTTTCAATAATTTCAAGCTTTCTCACAATTAGATAAGAAATTGACGAAAAAGGGTTTTTTTTTTTGTGCATGGAGCCTTAACCCCCGGTACTAAGTACTTACCTATGATAAATACCACAGTACACCTGGGTACAATCAGCAGGTAACTTGGCAAGGGTAGTGGGGGTAAGTTCGCGCATAGTACACTTGTGCAACAAAAAAATTGTCACTTTTATTGTTTGTGATTATTTTATGGTTATTGCCATCATTTATTTTAAACATGTCTGTTTAGAAAAAAGTTAAAGAAAGGAGAGGAATTCGTGAAGTTTATTAGGTGTTTTATATAAAATATATAATAAAATATTTTAAGTTATTGTGGCCTTTCAAAAAACAATGTTAGCGAGAACTAAAGGTCAACAAGCTTCATTTGTAGCTGCCGCAAAAAAATACACTCGTCAAAAAAACTTAATTTAAAATAGTAACAACAATTCGTAACAAAAACTCAACAAAAACAAAGGGTATAATTTTAGTGCACGCAAGTGTAATCGGGATCGAACGGAACGCGGGTCAAGGTGCGGGAAGCGAGTGTCGACTGACGCACCAATCGCGTGCTCGGAACGGTGCTCCCTCGTTCCCCACGACCCGCTTTACCACCATTTAGATCTAAAAAATGACTTCTAATCTAACTACTCTTTCTAACTTACGTACCGACTGAGACTGTACTGAATGAGGCATTGTTTTATAACCTAACTACAGCAATTTTGTCATTGCAGGAAAAGTTCTTGGAGTTGGCGATGGACCAATCCGAAGATAGTAACCCTGTTAAAGCAAAAAAACATAAGAAACGTAAAAAATCTAAGAAATCGGCCATTACCCTTGATGAGTTCCTAAGTATGAACCAAGACGTGTTTGGTGAGGATCTAGACTTTCAGGGCGTAGAGGAAGTTCCGACACGAGTAGTTAAAAAACAACTTAAAAATAACAAGAAAACTAGTAACACTATGGTCACTTCTGCAGAATTAGATAAATTAAAAAAGGCAGGTATTGTTGTAAAGAAGAAAGTTAGTCGAAATCCAGTAATCAAAGGTCTTAAAGTTACAAATTCTATGCCTAATAAAAGTGCTCTAAATAAACCTGTTTACAAATTAAATAAAGTACGAGGAATAGAAACTTCGAGTGAAGTGTTGACTAAATTAATGAATCAAAGTAATAATCAAATAAAAATTGTAAAAAAAGTTAATCCTAATACTGCAACAAATGAACTTAAGCAAATAAAAGATTATTCCAGTGAAGAGGCTGAAACAGGACTTGATAACATGAGTGGTGAATATCCAATTGAATCTAATTGTAACATTGAAAAAATAAATACACCTATTCCTAAATTAGATGGTGATATTACACAGGGTTTATCCTCTCCAACAACAGAACAATCACCAGTAACTGCTACAACAGACAACTCATTGTCAAATAAATTAAATAAAAGTAATATAATTTCTGGTATTGTCAAAGACACAGCTCAGAACAGATCGAATGATAACGAAAACATGCAGAAAAAGTCAGAAATTTCAAATTCTGATTGCTCACCAAAATCAGTGAACTATAAAACATGTGATGGAGTAAACACGGAAGATCCAGAGCATGAAAACGTAGACAACAATGAATCGGATCAATTTAATTCTGATACAGAATTAGAAGATACAGATAAGAAATCGGGTTCAGACAACTGCGTAAATAACGACAAACTTTCTGATGGTATTCGAGAGAATAGTGACAATAACAGCAACCACGACGGCGTATTTAATGCATCAGCCAGGTCCCTATCCACGTTAAAACTTTTAAGTCATCTAACAGTGAAACCTGTTAGTCAAAATAGGAATAACTTATCAACAGAACCTTCAAGTGATAAAATTATTGAAGCAAATAGTCAACCCTCTCAAAATGACAATAAAGAAACTTCTAGCGTGCCTCTCGCTACTGATGGGTCAGTTCTAAGCAAACCAAAAAATATTATTGAGAAAAACCCAACCATGGACGCCCTAATGACTTTAAGTAAAAATATTACAATAAAATCTTTGTCAGCAAAAAGAAATATTGATGAAAGTGAACCTGAAGATGGTGAAATAGCTATAAAAGAAAAAAACACAAGTAACTTGAAATTACAAGATGTAAGTTGCACTAAAAATTTGACAAAAAAGAAATCTAAAATTGAAACAGGTGAATCTAAACCAAATTGTCAGGCTATCAATTCTTCCAATAGTCAAGAGAGAAAATATATGCCTGGAAAACATCCAATAACTAAACCACTTGTGGGCAAAATTCCCAACAAAATTCCAGTTGAAAAAGCTGACAATAGTCTGCCTACAATGAATGCAAATATTTTAAAAAGGCTAACAAATATTACCACTAAACCGATAGTGAACAAGATCAATTGTCTGCCTTCAACTGTCAAACAAGCCAATATAGCCCAGACAATTACTGAAACTGAAGAGAAAAAGGAAGAAATAATTGAAATTTTTGATATTGACGACTCTGAAGATGAAGAAGAAAACGGTAAACATCCTCAACCTACACAAAATACTAAATCTATGGATGCACTCAAAAATCTTAGCAAGAATATCACAATTAAATCTATGAATCATCAATCAGCACAAAAAAATATTAAAATTGAAAATACCCTCAAAAATATTAAAATCGAAAAAGAAGATAATAATAGCCAGAAAAACTTCACAGATGAATCTAACATCGACACTCTCATTAACATGCAAAACAGAAGTAATGCATTCAAAAACGTGCTACAGGGTTTATGTAAAAATATAACAATTAAGTCTCGAAACACATCGCCAAGTCAATTTCCTAAATCGGAAGAATACAATTCACAAGATTCAAAAGTATTAGAAGATAATGAAGCAAGCGACTCGGATTCTGGTCCAGGAAAAGTAAAAATTACAGAACTTGATGAGGACATGGAACATGACAGCGACAACGAAGAAGGCTCGGAAAGGACTGAAACATTAAACACGAATCCTAATCATCCAATTGTTGAATCACCAAAACAACCCTGCAGCGAAAATGAAGATGAGGATGTACATGACTTCGAAACAGACATAAAAGTTAGCACCATTCAAAATAGTAACCAATCTATGAATTCGACTGTAAATTCTGTGTGCTTAAATAATTTAAAGAATATAAATAAAAGCATAACAATTAAATCATTGAGTAAAATCTCAACAGACAACGACGAGAAAACTAAACAAGCACAGACGCAAGACAGTGAACAAACCCCACAGAAAAAACAATTGCCAACAAAAACATCAAACCAAGTTATTAAACAACTTCAAAATGATAATATGTCTACCAATAGGGTTTCAAAGAATGTTGATCATGCTTCAGCTCAATCTTGGAATAAAAAGGTATGTGCTATGAATCAAGTGAACACTGTTAACAAGGAAGTTACAGTAAAAACGATTCAAACTAAAACTGTGATACAAGAAATAACAACAACTGTTACCAAAACTATAAAAACAGTAAACCAAACCATGAAACAAGAAGTTCGAAACAGTTTTCAAACGAATACTCCGATGGTATCACAACGAATCCAAGGAATAAGGCCAAGCCAGTCCAAAAACCTTCAAGGTGTTGTTATTAGACATGCATCACCTATGTTAGGAGCTAGAGCTAGTAATACCATAGCTCAGATTAGACCAGCCGGAACTATTGTGAGACCTTCAAAGCAAGTTGTTCCTATGAGGACTGGTATACATTTAACGAGGCCCAATAATCCAAGAATGCCCACAGGAAAAAAAACAACTCCTTCACCTAGTCCGAACAATCAAGTGATAGGAAGACCCTTAAAAATTTCGCCAACAGCAATGGTGGCTAAGGCAAACACAAAGAGGGCTAACACAGAAGATGTGAGCGGACCTTTCAGTTGTTTTAAGAAACCAAAAGAGTCGTTGATTCCTGTATCTGATATACCGAGTTTTGCCAGTAGCGGGAGTGAGGGCTCTACCCAGTTCACCTCTGCCTCACACACAAGTAGTTCTAATTTTACTAGTACTACAAAGATAGTTAAAGGTAATTCTGTGGTGACCGCGAAACAAATTAAATCAGAAGTAAACACTACTTCGCAACAAATGGGTAGGCTTAGTAATAAAACTGGGTTAAAAATTATGACTAGTCAACACAAACAATCGCAAGTGCAAGAACACAGCGAATCAAACCCTATGAAACGGACTACTTTAGAAGCTATACAAAGGTTACAACAGCAAGGTCTATTGGTCAAGAAGCCTCGAGTAGAAGTCAATGAGGCTAGCGAAGATTCCGATCACGACGGTGATAAGAATGTAGGTTATAGTTCCACAGATGAACACGATGACTAATATTGGTAAATTAATGTACATATTTTTAGCTAAAAGTTGACTGATCCAATTAGACTTTATTTCTTGCACAAAAAAAAAACCTAGTAAAAATAGTTTTGTATATTTTACAGATTTGTTTTCACCTCACTGTTTATAATACATACAATATTGTATAATGTATTTATTTTGTTAATTAGACTTAAGTATGAAATGTGTTGTAAATATTAAGTATAACAAATACAAGAATAATATGAAAATTTGATGTTTCATTTATTAAAAAAGCAATCCATTGAAGTATCTCTAGGAATCCTCATCCTAGCGATTACACTTGTTCTCTGATCAGTTATATCTGTAGGATTTTGAAATTATTTTCGGAAGGGCGCCTGCGCATGTACTTGGTCTTGGATTACTCACCAATCCCCTTATTACAAAACAAGGTTTATCTTCAGACCCAGGTTTAAAACATAGAGCCTTTATTGAATTTCGAACTTTATTCCGACTATGGTAAAGTTCCTAAACATAAAACTGACAACTTAGTACCGAACTAAGTTTTCAGTTTTATATAAAGAACGGTATTTCAATCACTGTTACGTTCTTATTACAAAAACTGGCTCCATGGTTAAGCCATGTCAAAATATAAATCTTGTTTTGTATTATGGCGGTATGTGTCAAATGGGAAAATATGATGGGTAATGATGCAGTGCCGGACTAAGCCTATACAGCGTGTTACGGAAAGGGTATATCCATACCGGGTGAAGAGTGCATCTGGTTCAGAATCTCTGTACAAAATTTCAGCTCAAAAAGAATAACTTTTAAAATGTTTGATATTGTTTTTATTTCCATAGTTTATTTTTAAATCTTATCAAACGTGTCACCGCACTACGAGGGTCATTATCCATTATCTGTGTATGTGCGCATAGTACACACACACACACCTGCCACAGCTCTGCGACACGGCGCCGCCGCACCGACACGCGGCGGCGGGATCAAACGAATGGATTAAAACGTGTACCAATCAGCTGACTTGGTCTAGTGATGTGTAGAATTCAATGTTGTCAAAAAAAATGTTGCCATGTAGTTTGTTATCACCAAAAGAATCCGTGAATCTTTGATTTATTTTGATTTATGTATATACCCTTTCCGTAACACGCTGTAAGGGCCCAGCACGCGTAGCATGACCACCCTAGAAACGGGTTTTGTCATCAGAAGAATCGACAAAATGACAGAATATAGAACGATTTCTACCGTCCTAAGCATGGCGACGGTAAAACTGAAGCAAACAAATGTTTATATTCTTCAGTCGACAAAAGTCTTGAATGTCAAGCATGACGAATTTTTCTCTGCTTTTGACACTTGGGGGTAGAAACATTCCTCAACAAGTGTTAAATAGTCACATCACATTGGACCTAGACAAGGATCTATATTTATTTTGAAAACACAATTCAATATTTTCACCGTCCAAATTTCTTCTCACTCAACAATCAGATCATGTCGTCTTACGGCCGAACCCAATAACCTATATATCACCAGCTGTTTCGGCCTACTGGAGATATAAAAATATATCTATCGATGGTTTTAACGTCCCAATAATCTAGGAATCATACCGGCCCACGCTATCTACTGATGGGAGGGTGTATCGCCTACAACAGATATCTCTTTGTATGAAAATGCCAAAGTATGCGTCCCAATATACAATTTGTTTGCCAGGACAGTACTACAGATGGCAGATTTGGCTATTCCCTGAATTGCAGGGATAAACGTAAAGTAGCCAAGCTAAAATGAACTCTTTAGTACTTGCAATAATGATCATAGATGTTATTTTTAATTTCAAATAATAAAAAAAAAATTAAATTCAAATATCTCGAAAACGGTGCGCCCTAGGCAAAAAATAACAGAAATTTAACCCCCCCCTTAGTAACACCCCCCGTGCAAGCACCATTCCAACATGAATTAAAAAAAAATAATAACATTAATGCGCTAAGGTAGCCCGCGAAATTCAAATTTTATTACGTTTTTTGCAATTTGCAGGTCAGTTACAGGTTGTATTTTGATTCGCGGCCATAACAAATATGGCTCTACAGAATTATATCTTAAATCCAGTAACTTATTTAGAAGTAAGAAACAAAGAAGTTTTTATATAACCCTAATTACACATGTTGTTTTTTAAAGTGATGTTGGTTGTAATGGAACGCACGGGGGGCGAAGTTGAGAAACCTACTTATTGTTTTCGTTAGATAGATAGCCTTTATCAATGATTGTGAGACGCCATCCGAGCATAAATACAGTGTGAGTCTTTATAATCTGCACATACTGAATCGAGGGAATCTTTGCTTAATTATATCGACGGAAAAAATGATAAAAAAAATCTAAATATTTTATTGAAATTTTTAATGGATTTTTTATTTATTTTTTCGCTTCTGTGACTCCAGTGTATACAAAACGGTGTAACTTTTTAACTCGATGTTTTATCACGATGAAACAAACTCCATAATGATTGGAAGTAATTAGGTGTCCGCATTAAATGAAAATTGTGTAAAAAACTGCCACCAATTAAAAATTAACACGTTTTTTCCGCAAAAATCTGATTTTTTTTCATCAATTTTTGCAATAATCGTAAAATTTCTCAATAAGATGCCCCGATTACCTTCATTTTTTATTACTTTAAATTATTCCTCATCGTATTAGCTACCTAATAATAAAAATTGTATGCTTTTAGCTCAGACAAAACACTTTCTATCAAGTGTTAAAGATGGCACTTCGAACGCGCTATTTTTGTTCTCTTAAGGATGATTTATTTGGGTTCAATGAATGAAAAAGAGTTCAATTAAAACATTTATTATTTTAAAGAAAATTTAATGCATTAGGTTCTCAAATCAGGTTTGCTCTGGTATTTCTTTGAATCCAGGTGGACATCACACACCTTGGACGCCAATCTACGTCTTCATGTAGATTTTGCACTCTTTGGTAGTGGTAAGGGTGCAATCCTTCTTTCTTTAAAATACGCCACGCTGATTTTTGTGATATTCCGTGACGAAGAGCCAGTCGTCTAGTACTTATGGATGGATCAGCAAACAAATCGCTCAGTACTGCTTGTTCCAGAACCACATCAATAATTATTTGAGGCGGCTCGCGACGATCTCTACTTGATTCAAGTCCAGTGATCGACAATCTTCTGTGAACTTCCTGGAAGTTGCGGGCAGATGGCACTGGTTGCCTGTTAGGAAACGCAGCTATGTAAGCTGCGCGCGCAGCTCTGGCACTTCCTCGTCCCATCCCATAGTAAAAATGAATGTCGGCAATGTGTGCCGGGGAGAATTCACTTAAGCGCGGCATCACGTAGCAGCGAACGAAAGTCACGAAACTCAGGTAGCAGTGAATGAAAGTAACGAAACACATGTAGCAGCGGCGAATAATTCGGAGCGACTGCCTGTCTGTCATCCCTTCTGGTCCCTTCAGCTGGCCCTACCTCCCCGCACCCCGACCCGCGCACATTCTCAACAAAAAAGGACGTCTACCTGCTAAACAATTAGTGCGTAGCCGTGCTCTAGGCCTTTCTTTGGCTGTTGATAAGAAATGATGGGATTGAGTTAAACCCTTGCAATTTTTACTATTGGATAGCTAATACGATGAGGAATAATTTAAAGTAATAAAAAATGAAGGTAATCGGGGCATCTTATTGAGAAATTTTACGATTATTGCAAAAATTGATGAAAAAAAATCAGATTTTTGCGGAAAAAACGTGTTAATTTTTAATTGGTGGCAGTTTTTTACACAATTTTCATTTAATGCGGACACCTAATTACTTCCAATCATTATGGAGTTTGTTTCATCGTGATAAAACATCGAGTTAAAAAGTTACACTGTTTTGTATACACTGGAGTCACAGAAGCGAAAAAATAAATAAAAAATCCATTAAAAATTTCAATAAAATATTTAGATTTTTTTTATCATTTTTTCCGTCGATATAATTAAGCAAAGATTCCCTCGATTCAGTATGTGCAGATTATAAAGACTCACACTGTATAATTATACTGTCTATCATCAATAGCTATCTGTCTTTAACTGAAAATAAGTTATTGGGTTCGGCCGTTAGGGGCGGAGTTGGAGTATTGGAGAAGCTTGTGTACATAATATACAGGGTGGAAAAAATCAATGGGTCCTGAAGGGAAACCACTTTAAGTCCCTAGGATAAATTATTTTACTTAAAAGCAACATTCATTTATTTTTTTAAAGAAACAAAACTGTATTCACAGTTTTCTCGACAAGCTTACCTAAACCGGGAATCGAACCAGCTAAAAATTGAAATAAGAAATAAACACTATTTTATTCTACTAATCGATAGGGTTATTGTTCAGGATAAAATCTCTAAAAACATTTGGTCATAGAAATAAAAAAGTTCATGAAATCTAACATAAATTTGATTTATCATCAATTCTAATAAGAAGGACACGTAAAAATGAAAGAAAATTATTACCTAGCAAGACATTGATACTAGGGCATGTAATATCGGAAGGTTTTCAATTCCGATACTGATTTCCGATATTAGATCTCAATATCGGAATTCCGATATTAATATCGGAATTTCGTTATTTCTTTAGAAATTGCACATTTTATTTATAAATTGCACAAATTCGGTATGAGGTTGGATTGAGTGCAATAATAGTTCATTTTGATACAAGTGGAGAATGTTTGTTATTGCATTCGAGGCGGAATTAACACCCGAGCCGTAGGCGAGGTTGTTTTCGAGCCAAGAACTGCAATAACAAATGTCCACGTGTATCAAACGACGTTTTTCAATACACTTTTGAAGAAATAAAATAAAATAACGTAAAATATTTTTGTCATGAAGTATTAAGAACCTATGATTTAATTTTCGTTTTTTTCCGCGCTTTGCTTTCGCCAGGTTGAAGGAGAAGCATAGGTATAAAACCGATAAATAGCCTAATATGAAAAATATAAAATTCAAATATTTTTGAGTAAGATTTATTTTTAATCTCGGCAAAGATGCGCCTTTACGGCGTTAATATTTTTGAAATATTTATATTTCTAAATAGAATAACATGATTATTACAATAAAAAAAATGTTTATAAACAAATTAACATTTATTGGTGTCTAATAAATGTTAATTTGTTTTAGCCCGTAGTTTAAAACTCAAAATAATTATATTTTCTCTATGTGGTATCTCCACGTTTGTTTCCTGTCGATATGTACGCCGAGGTATTTCGCTGTTGTCCCGTGTGGAAGCGGGTCATCTCCAAGTTTAACAGGTGGGCAGTCATCTTTTCTGAGAGTAAAAGCGTTGACTTACTGGCGCTAACTTTTATTTTCCATTCTCTCATCCACTTATAGACTTTGTCGAGGTGATTTTGTAGCATTAGCGAGGCCATATGAGGGTTTTTGTTATTGCACTAATTAGCCGTATCATCAGCGAAGGTGGCAGAGAGGAATCCTTCTGACGTTGGTAGGTCTGCTGTGTATATAAGGTAGAGGGTTGGACCTAGTACGGAACCCTGGGGTACACCGGCCTGTATGTTGTAGAATTTCGAGTACGAGTCACCAATTTTTACCCGAAAAAATCTGTCTTCTAAGTAAGACTTGAATAGCAGGTACAGGTTATGTGGCAGTTGTTTTTTTATCTTAAATAACAAGCCCTGGTGCCAGACTTTGTCGAATGCTTGCTGTACGTCCAGGAATACAGCTGAGCAGTACTCCTTTCGTTCCAGCCCCTCTCGTATCTTATTCACCACTCTATGCACCTGCTCTACCGTTGAGTGCCCTATTCTGAATCCGAACTGATGTTGTGGGATGATGTTGCCGTCTTTAAGTATTTCATTAAGCCTACGTGCAGCGACTTTCTCAAATAGTTTAGACATAACAGGCAAGATGCTTATTGGCCTGTATGACGACACAAGGTGCGGTGGTTTTCCTGGCTTTGGGATCATGATAATTTCCGACACTTTCCATATTCTCGGAAAATATCCAGTCCTCAAAATCCCATTCAAGAGCTGTGTTAGGAAGACGATGGCTTTTCTTGGCATTTGACGTAGGATTTCGGCAGTTATAAGGCAGTATCCGGGAGCTTTGTTTAGTTCGAGACTTTTTATAATCCTCCAGATCTCGCGAGGTGAACAGTACTTTAATGGTGGACTGAGTTGTAGATCTGTCTCCAAATACTCTTGGATCTCTTTGTCACTTGATGTGTCGCCGGAATTGGGAGTGAATACATCGGCCAAGAAAGATCCAAAGGCCTCAGCACGTTCATCGTCTTTTCTAGCCCATGTATTATTTCTTAGCTTTAAAGGAGCTTAGCTTTAGAGGAGAGGAGGCTGAGCAGTTTGTGGCGCATTTTTGCTATGCTTTACGGTGTTCCAAAGCGAGTATTCGTTTTTAGCGGTGGCATCCAGATTTTCCAGTCTGTTTTTTAAGGTCTCATTTTCGATGTCCTTCAAATATTGCTTCAAATCTGCGTCTGCTCTATTAAAATCTCGTCTGTCAGAGGCATGACGACTGGTATGCCAAACTCTCCTTAGACTTCTTTTTTCCAGAACCTTACTCCTTATTTCCCTGGAAATATTTTTGTATCCTGGCCTGGTAGGTGTTGGTGTGCATTTCCATGCAGCTGTCTGAATGAGATTTGTGATGTTTGTAGCAGCTTCATCAATGTCATCGTTTGTTTTTCACGGTATCCTTAGGTTCACGTTTGTCTCAATGTACTGCCGAAATCCAACCCAATCAGTTTTCTTGTTGTAGAGCCTTTCTTTGAGCTCTTTCTATTATTGTTGGGCTTATAGTTGCTATCAGTGGGGTGTGATCTGAACTGCTATCCAGGCAACGTTTAAAAAAAAAAAAAACTTTCAACATTTAGGTACATGTTGGAGAGTCCCTTATACACAAAGAAGTCCAATAGGTCTGGGAGTTTATTGGAGTCGGTTGGCCAGTATGAGGGTTCACCCGTACTCAGGACGTGTAGTTTATTTTCGTCAAGGGTTTTTTTCAGTTCTTTTCCTCTGGGTAATGTCAGTCTGGAACCCCAGCAGACATTTTTGGCGTTCCAGTCTCCGCCACATATGAAACTTTGGCCAAGAGGTCTGAAGAAATCTGTAAACCTGTCATTCTTTAAGGTGTGCTTAGGGGGACAGTATATAGCGGATAGTGTTAGTGAGCTCTGCTTATCCTGAACTAATACCGTAGTAGCCTGTATTTGGTTTGTTTTATACTCCTCCAAAACGTCATGTTTGATGTGTTTTTTTATCATGACAGCTGTCCCTGCATGTGCAGTTCCATCGGGATGAAATGTGGAGTAAATATTGTAATTTTTGAAGGTACATAAATGATTAGATGTTAGGTGTGCTTCGGAAACTGGAAGTACATCAATGTCATGTAGTGTAAGGAGTATCTCTACGTCTTGTTTATGTTTGATCAATCCATTTATGTTCCAGGTTAAATTTTAATCATAAAGTAAAATAATACAAAACAATACCTAAACCTATCTTAAGGAACAATTGAGATCAAAGAACACTTAAACATAGGTGAAGTGTGTGTGTGACTATAATCAAATTCGCTTCTTAGATCCCGGGTATAAACCAAGGCCTTGAGTGGATGATATTGAACTGAAGATCATGTTTAAGCTTGCAGTGTTAAAGATTAAAAAAAAAAAAATGTTAACTATTACATTTTTTTGTTAGTATAGGTACATAGAGTACATTACTATTCCCAATCAGAAATAGTTACAAACACTATTTGCAAGGAGTCAGTAGCTTTAATTTTGCAATTTGTGTCATGAGCGCAACATAATAAAATTATAATAAATTAAAAAGCTACAGGTGACAACCCTACGGGAAAAGAAACGGTGGGCAATGTCGCCAACCATGCACCAAAAACATGCATATAACTTTGCCCATCAACTTATCTTACAATTTATGAGAGGTTTTGCATGAAATTTTAAGTCTATATTATTCATTTCAAACTTATTAACGGTGACAAAAAAATTACTTACCTGGTGTAACTGCAACTACCACTTCTTGGTAAAATTTTTGGACCGGTTTTTGCCCGCGACAGTACCAACTTCAACAAGTTCTGACAGGCAACTGAAGTAACATAGGTGACATTACGTCACTTAGTGTTGCCAGAAAAATGATGAATTTTGTACCACAGATTAAAAAATGCTTCTAACTATTGACAAATTCGCTATGGATCGAGTTTTTCAAAAAATACACTACTGGGCAAAGTCGAACCTCAAGGGCAAAGTTTAACGGTTTTTTTCAAGGTTTTACGGTATATCGATTAGTGAAATAAAATAGCGAGTGTTTATTTTTTGAATTTTCAGCTGGTTCGATTCCAGATTTAGTTGGGTTTTTCGAGAAATCTGTGAATGCAGTTGTTTCTTTCTAAAAATAAAGGAATGCTTCCTTTAACTAAAATAATCTATCTTAAGTACTCGTATTTAAAGTGGTTTTCCTTCAGGGCCCACCGATTTTTTCCATCCTATAAATAGTACATGTTGGTCCGGTAAAATTGTGTTTCCATCTTTAGGTGGATATTTATTTAACATGTTACAGACAATTTTGAACAAATCAATGTATCTTTATCCTTAGGGGCACAGTGAACCAGCTAAGAAAACAAACAAAAAATGGGAAAAATGGTGGGAAGAAATTGTTGTTCTAGACGAAAACTACTAACAACTACACACTAAACCTGAGCTTGTTCCGTTTGGTGCCGGACGTAAAGAATAGCACCATCCCATTCTTCCCACGGGTGTCGTAAAAGGCGACTAAGGGACTTACTAGAGAATGGGCAGCAGCGTTCTCTATTCATTTTTAAAACCATACTGCGATCGCCAACCCGCCTGCCAAACGTGGCGATTATGGCAAATCCCCCCCTTTTTGGGGGTGGCATATGTCCAGCAGTGGACGTCTTTCGGCTGTGTTTCGGCATCAATCAAATGATGATGAAACCTGAGCTGGTGAACAAATAGGAGTTATTTTTGTCGATTTATTTACACTTATTTTGTATGACACTCGCACTCAGTTGTTTTGTTCTTCAGAAAGGTCAGGTGCAACGGGCGTGCGTGTATGACTAGATGAATGAACGTAGGCGAAGCAAAAAGAGTATGTAAGGAGATTAGCAGGTGGCGTTCTATAGTTTCTGCCTACCCCCATGGGAAGAAGGCGTGAGTTTATGTATGTATGTGTGTGTATTTTGTATGAGCGTGTGAAGCCAGCTAGACAATTTTAGTACCCCTTTTGCTAGTATCCCGTACGTTAGCAAAAGGGTGCAAACATGTTATAGTCTCAAACTCGAAATCTCACTTTACTTATCATATTTTGACCTTTTTGGGATTTGATTAAAAAGTACTTCTAAAGATTTGGGGGCCCTCCTGGGCCCGGGGCGGGCCGCTCCTGCCGCCCTTCGCCAGTGAGATGATGTAACTTGCTACTTTTATATTTAATGTGTATGCAGTTTAAACATATTATGAAATACAATGTCCCCTTGCACGCTGTCCAAACCTTGTTGTAAATGAATGTTCACAGTACTTATCACCTTTTGAAAATATTCAACTTATGTATTACTGTTTTGTGATACAAGATATCAGGCAGTTAAGTAGACCCCACCACACCAGCAAGAAGATTAATAAAAAGCCAAAAAAGTTATTATATAACTATATTATTTATGTACACTAGAGAAATAACGCCATTATACAGTTTTAAACACCATGAATTATGAAAATATAAATTGTCCATCAATATATTTAATTAATACATTCGTTAGTAAATCACATTAAAATATAGGCCAGATAAAGTTAATCTGATTTCGTTTCCACTTTATTCTGTCGCCATTTTTGTTCCTGTAATTGACAAATATGAATTTTGAATATCCATGTTATCCATTAGATCACACACACAAATATATCTAAATATAATTATACTATACACTCTATCTAATACCACTACGCAACACAGAATGACATGCAACCAAGAAGCATAGAGAAAAAAAAAGTTATTTTTTAATTTATAGAAGTAACTAAAACGCTAAGGAATTTAGATATCTTTTTTTTCTCTAGCCTAAACCACAGAAAAAGAAATAACTCTTGGTATAGAAAAAATCAAGTGTCACCCGTTCCTATTTCGGTTAATTCCTACAGTTTTCGGGCGTATGATACGCCCAGTTTCGCTTATTGACGGGGTGTTATTTCTTTTTAAATGCCTTTACCCGAGCGCACGAACCCGAAGTGCGCTCTGCTTTATACACTATAATACCACCACATAAAGAGCATACAGCAAAACAATAGAATAAACAGAAATCTAAAGGAAACCCATCCACACTGAATACCCAAACATACACAAATATTTACATATAGGTACTTAACATAGATAAATATACTGTTTTAAAGAATATCCAGTACAATACAAATATTTATCTAAGTCTTCAACACTTGCCCAAAACGTTAGATACCTACTTACCAGCACCTTGCTCACATGGATATTTCAAGCTCTTGAACTATTCAGATACTGACAGTATTTCCTTGCCAAAAGTAACAAACTGCATTACTTAGGCTATAAGTATTTTAAATTAATCTTATAAAGCTTTACTTAAACATAAAACTTAACAAAATCAAAGAAGTACTTAGTTCTTTGATTTTGTTAAGTTTTATGTTTTTAAGTCTACAAGATTTAGTTCTTCGGCTTCATTAAGTCGAATTGTTTTGATTACAATAGCACAATGTTCATGTTAGAATCTACATTTCAATTAGCATTATTAATTATGCGACGGGTACTGCGCAGACAAGAAAATAAACAAGACGGACGTAACTGACAAATAATGTCGATATACTCGACCTGCAACCTTCTAACCCAAAAGCTCCCACTCTGACTTAGTCAATCGTAATGATACAAAGTCGAAAAGCTTGCATTGAAATCATAGCCAATAGAAATAATAACCGCTATGACCTTGTAGCATTTGCAATCGGGTAACAAGACGGATATTATTTTACTAGAAACTTACCGTACGATAAAGTAAACACGAGCGATTAGGTCAGAATAGGAAGAACAAAGTACGCTAATAAGTGATACATCATGCACGTACCAATACGGCGAGCTCATTGGATAGACGGTAGGCAATTGCACGCAATTTGTACCGTAGCTTCAAACCTCCTTGCATTTTCTTGTGCAAGGTCTCGTATATTGTGTACATGTTGAGAGAGTGCAATGTAAGAAACAAAGCCGCCAGGTAAGATATCTGTCGAATGGTGCAAACAAAATACATATAAAAATAAATTTCAAAATGCAAATATAGCTGAAAAACAAATTTATTCATCAATGCATTCAAATAAATAACATCCATTACAAATAAGAGCTAAAACAACCATTATAAATTAATCGAATATACAAAGCATAAGTACAACATTATCACTAAATTACGAATAGTTTATTGTTTGATCAAGGCACGAAATATTCACTCTGTTGTGTAGGCATATCGCTAATCCACTTCTTAATCTGGCGTCATAAAACATTATTATTATCTATCTTACTACGACTTTTATACCAGTTACCTGTTACGTATTATTTATAATTGTTGTGATACCGGTGTTTCACATAAAAGCGATAACAGCATTAGGTGTACAGTACCTTGCATTAATTCCAACATAAAAAGTAACAGATAATCAGCGATGTTAGAATATGACTAGTCCTGTTACAAGATCGATAAGTGATGGATAACGCTCTAATATTAAAATAAACATTATTAATTACTTTAGGACGGCTCATCTAATTATAATCTATATCTAGATTTACTTCCCACTTATATGTATGTCCATAATTTACATGTTTGATATAATTAACATGAAATTCTTATTTGTCTAGAGAACCTTGTAAAAACATTTGGACTAATAGAGTGATGACGTTAATATGTTATGTATGGATCAATTTATGAGAATTTATCCATACGCCACAACACAATTAATTATCTCAAATGAACTATTTTGTGCCTTTCACTACAGACAATAACTGAATTCACATAGGTACACTAATCAGATCCATAAAAATGATATATAAGGTTACGGTATAGCATAGCACAAGTGAGAAGTGACAATTCTTTCAATACTACTTGCTTTTCTTTACTTCCTGGGGGCCTAAAATGGACGCTTTGGTAGAATCATAATATGATCAGCGTACAATTCATATCCCGCAATTCATCTGTCTGACAGTTTTTTTATGGAGTTTCGTAAAATGGTCCACAAAATAAGAATTGCTATAATGAAGTCTAATGTCAAATAGCCGCTGTCAAACAGATGCATTGCGGGATGTATGAATTGTACGCGTCCATTTTAGGCCCCCTGAACAGCGGTAACACACTATCAGCAATGGGTTTAAATTTGACAGATAAACAACATTAATTGAGTTATTTACGTTGTTGAACAGACAAATTTTTCGAACGTATGAAGCAATGGTTTAACAATACTTATACTTCGAAATCATTGATTGATAGTGTGTTACGCAATTAACGTGCTGATTTCATCTAAATAAAATAATATAAAATGCGATTCAATATGTCAGTTGGAGTTTAAGATATGCATTATTGTTTTATAGAAAGAAAGAATGTTATATAATAGCTAAGGATACATAACCACCGGTAAATAATGTTCAGTTTAATGTCATTGGAAAGTTCGGATCATACAGGTGATATAAAAAGCACCATGTAGCATTAGGCGCACTAATGATCAAATCCAGCAAAGGAATGTTATACGTCAAATCAAAGGAAATTACATTATAACTGGCGCACATTTGGGCAGCCCGCGCCGCAACGCAACGCATTGCAAAAAGCCATCATTTTCGTATACTTTCTATGAACCAACGCACACTAAATGCGGGCCGCATCGCACTTTTATGTATGAAAATGCGTTGCGCTGTATTATAGCCGCAACGGGCCCGTTGTGGCTGTAATGTGCGCTTGGATTTACGTTACTTTTCTAAAAAAAACAACTTTTTTATACATTAACATAGGTTTTTGGTCAAGAACCTTTTTCACACAACTATTTGGGACTAACTTTCATCTTATTAACAAATTATAGCCAAGAAAATTGCTTTGTAATGACATGTCGGGCCGATATTTAGGGGTAGCGACATTTTGTCATACACTCCTTTATTCTTCAATCCGCCAAGTGACAAAATGATTTAAAACAATCAAAACTAGTTTTAGTGCTCAGACAGGAACATCAAAACATGCTCAAATAAATAGTACCTAAGTAACTCATGCAAACACTTTCATAAAGTTACATTTTATAATCGTTTTTTAATTTGATAAATTAATGACCTAGATAACTTGATTAACTCTTAATTGCATGTAGATTGATGCACGTAACCTTGCACAAGGATATGCTATAGTTATTCATTGTTTATTAAATTTTCATACGTTTTATTATCCCATGACATTTACTTTACAATCCGCAATGCTTCTAAATATTATGTCAATAGAGCATATTATGTAAGCAAATGAAACACAGTCCGAATATGCGAGCTTTATCTACGAAGCTATCAACAAAAGCTAATAACTGTCTACTCATAAAAATGCATCCTTTTAAACAACGTATAGGCAAAAACTTAAAAGCAAAACAGAAAATACATTTTTGGCACAAAATTTGTTCGTATTTCAAAGTGTTACATACTTAAATATGTACAGATAAAAACCCTTTTATCTAAATAAACTAAAAAGATAATGTGCAGAAATATATATACTAAATCCATTAAATACAGACTCCGTATAAAAACGAATAAGTAGGTATAAAATGAAGTCCAGTTATTTACTGAAAATAGAAAAGTACACATAATAAATAATATAAACTAGCTTCACATTTTATACAGATATTAATATTTTTGTTAGAGGAGGGTTAGACAGTGGCATACTTAGGGTTATTTACAAGTTTTAGTATTCTGACAAAAATATATTATTATCGTTGTTTTGTGTCATCGTGCACGATCAGGCGAGGTTTACTAAGTTACTAACTTGATGAATTATGAAATATATTCAAATGAAGTTTCGTTAAAAGTAAAATTATAACAATATCTTATAAATTGTACGCCTATCTGTGTAAGTCATAAGTAGGTACTTTATTAAATCAATAGTATTCGTAGCTGTTAATTTTTAAGTAGGCCCTCGATCTTATACTGGTTGTGCGCGGCTAATATATCAATATGAAGATAAAAGAGAATAAAGAGATATAAGAGATGAATATAAAATAATTCGATTTCGAAGAATTTGACGAAACACCAAACAAAATAATTATAAAATCTAAGGTTCTACAAACTATGAGGGAACAAATTGGTCCACGGGTCCAAAACATCCAACACTCAGAATGCATTCGAGTATGTTTCGATCTATAGCTCTGATAAGACACTTATGTAAATAAAAAACGGCTGCACTCTAGAATAGCTTCGTATAAAAGTGCTCGATTATAGGAACGTTACTGACTTTACATCGATTTACAACTCTAATCAACAAGATTTAATATTAGTCTCTAAAGATTAATTATTCTAGGGTGCAAAGTGTCAAAACTATGGATTTCGAAGAGACTAACATCCGGTTTAGGAACGGCTAATCACTACAAAAAGTATCGAACAGACTGTCAATCTCATATCAACTGCTGTGATTGGCTAGCTGAAATAACAATAGCCAATCAAATCACATGACAGTTGCCAATCTATTAATTTTTAGCGCTGAATTAGCCTTTCAGAAAACGAGTGTACATCAATTCTATACATAAATGAAAAGAGACTAAAACTTATCAGAGCCAGATTTTTGTGTCTGCTTTCAGACAATCATACTTCAGAAAAATAAAATATTCAATATAAATAATATGCCAACCAATTAAGACTGTCTGAAAGCATACTATTACTAACAGAGCAGCATTTGATTGCGTCATTCTTGAGATTTAATAGCTGTAATCGCTAATATGACATACACCAAGTGCTTTTCGTAATTTAACTATCTACTTATAGCATTTAAACTGAAGGCGCCGCGGATACATTCCTGATATTCTGAGTCTAACACTTCTGACAGCAATTAATGATTGAAATTAAATTATTGTGTATCGACTTATGTGTACCTGCTGTCAAAAGTGGCAGTGACATGACAAGTAATGTTTTTTGGGACTGGCACAGTAACCGTGGTCTTCAGCCTACATGCTGTAAGGTCTACATGTCTAGGTCACTACATCACACAGCGTGCGGCGCGCGTCAGACGCGTTGCGTGGTCCAATCGTTTCAGTTCCACTGTACCTGCTCGTTGAGTTTCTGAGGAATCACGATGAGCGTCGTCGCGAAGTTCCCGATGCCAATCGTCAGGAATGATAAACTTAATGCCGGGATCTGTTGTCAGTTTGTTATAGGACATGCGTTTTATATATTGTTTATTACTATTAATACGAATTAATTTAGTCTTAGGTGGTTTGTGTGTTTCGATACATTCATTTTCTGTAGACTTCGTACCCTTATCTCAGAGATATGAAAGACTAATTACAAAGTTGTATTGATTAATTTGAACGACCAAAAACAGACAAAAACTCTTAGTCATCTATCGCCACCACTATATCTTTTCTATTGTTTTACTATGTTAAACTGCGAACAGCTAATGACTTCTGCTTCAAAATCTGGAGTAGTATGACATAATGGTTTTAAGTCAGCTCTCAAAATACCATTAAATTGCTTAATTCATGAGCTCGGGAAAAAACTATTATAACTCCAGTAAAAAAAAAACTCTGATGTGATCAAGTGGCGACATTGTAGTTTTAGACGAAACCTAAACACTATTTCCTGCCATTTCGTATCTTTTATTATTACTCGAGTTATTAAGTACCTAACTTCTAGTAAACGAATATATGACTAGAGTACAGTTGATCAATATAAATATAATCAAGTACATACCTGCCAGGTGGCATCCGGGTGATAACTGAGACTGTACAATGTGTAAGCAATGTATAGTTGGAACACGTATCCACCAAATAAGAAGGGCAGCAGATACGAGAGCCCTCGCCACATCCATGAGTGGAATCCTTCTATTGTTATGTCCATGTTATGTCGCGCTCCCAAAGCCTTTAGCCTATACAGAACCCCGCTTTGATATCTGAACTGCATGTATTGGACTACACCTGAAAAAAAATTGATGTAAAGCTCTATTATCGATACAGATTACTAAAAACCTAACTAGAATTGATTAAAACTCCGAATAAGCAGCGCTCTCTGTAAAGAACCGGGTTTCTTTATGTATATTTTACAAAAAGTATACGGGTCCCAGTTTCGCGAAGCCAAATAAATTTAAAGTCCCGACCGGATTGGAGAGGAGGGGAAAAAATCACGTTGCGTACGACCTTTAGTCTTACGCAATCTTTTTTAGTGACGATTGAGTACGGACCACGAGATTCGCCTACACATTACATAATGCAGCGTTACCAATCTGCCAGACAAGTACAGGTTATGACATTACCTCAGACCATCAGTCATGGTCAGCGAGAGGACAATTTTGTTTAGATTACCTACTTACATACGCATTACGAGCATTCATGAAAATTACGTATTTAAGAGTAGTAATGTATGGCTATTTTCTTGTCTAATTCAGAAAAGAAATTGCAAGGATCGGTGATACATGGAAAATGTCTAATTAAGGAATTTTTATTCAATGAAACGAAAGCAAAGGATATAATTTCAAATGCAAACAATGGGTAGTTAACATCATCATCTCTGTAACTACAACCAACATTGTTTCTAACGACCGTTCATTCGAAGGGAGGCCTACATTTATACCAGATAAATACCAGATGGGATAACTATTGCCACTGTTTCTTAAAATAATCATAGCATCCAACAACTGCATTAGCTAAATTTAATCAAAATGTTTGATACTCTCACTGTCATGAGCATAATGTAATTGTACCATAAAAATCATTGATGTATTAAATAGGAAGATATGGTACGCGCTCCTCGATGTGGACCACATAAATTAGGGGAAAGGACACAATCGACCTACATTACTCCCGGTTTGCGGGGAATACCCGAATCGTAGTTTGTTTGCGAGTTGTTATGGTTACGTAACAGTGACAATTATTGCGATCTCGTTCCCGCTATAGCCCGCGTAATATGTCTATCTATTTCGGTTGTCGAGCACATGACGCACGAACATCGGGTCCATTTAATATTTACGTGATGTTAGAGAGCTGCCTATCTTCCTATTTAATACATCAATTATGAAAATACATAAAATATACTATCGAGGCTTATGCGCTATCTATTAGTTAATTTTATTTAGATCCATACCTTACTGATATCGATGTTTATTTTTACAATTCAGATTATACAGCGAATGAATATCGGAAGTAGAACCAAAAATAATTATACAGTACAGTTCGCGACAAGTTACAAAAAAGTTTTTTTTTTAACTTTAAATTAAATTATTTTGCTTTATGTAAATGATAAATATAATAAATGATATTATTTCTGTAAGAAGATTTGTACAATGACTTTTACACGTCAATCATATTTTAAAAACTAGATGAGGTCGGCGTTTCCTATCCACCTACTCTGAGAAGAAAGGCCGAAACAAACTCAGAGGTCACAGTCTCTTTTAAGGTCCAGACATAATCTTGGTCAGATCATATGAGGACCATGTAGGTACAAGGTAATAAATATCCACATATACTTACTGATATAAGCGATGAACCACATAAACGTGTGTCTGAACATATTCCATGGCTCGTTCTGCGGCCAAATGAGCAGTATCCCAGCGACCACCGTTGATATAAAGTGGTGGAGGCGCCACCATCCCTTGATCCGGGATCCATTCACTTTGAGGATGCTCTCGCGAATCGTCAGCGTGCAATAATACCATACCAGGAGGAACAACAGTATTAATTGTAATGGCCTAAAATATAACAAAGTTTTTATTTTTCTATGAATATGTCGTATTATTGATATATGAACGTAAACGAAGCAAAATGAGTGTGTAAGGGTCGTAGCAGGTGGCGTTCTGTAATTTCTGCCTACCCCCATGGGAACAAGGAGTGATTTTATGTATGTATGTCGTAAAATTGAGTCTTTATGTTGATGCCGTTGCGTTGACTTGTGAACTGGGGGCCTAAAATAGACGCTTTGGCAGAATCATAATATGATCTGCGTTTAATTCATACATCCCGCAATTCATCTGTTTGACAGCTGCTATTTGACATTAGACTTCAATAAGCAATTCATAATTTGTGGACCATTTTACGAAACTCCATACAAACCTGCCAAACAGTTGAATTGCGGGATATGAATTGTACGCAGATCATAATATGATTCTGCCAAAGCGTCCATTTTAGGCCCCCAGAGGTCTAACAGTCAACGAATCTAAGACAATTGTTTTTCGGAATAATCAATAAGACAAAAAGTTCTGACTCATGACAGGCCATGCGGTAAATTTACAACACTTTTTATGCAGGGTTTCCTTTTTCATTGGCCGTAAAATATGAATGTGAAATCTTTAATTAGTATTTACCTGAAATCTATGTAAAGGTTCGCAACAGCTAACACGAAGGCTATCGCACTGAGGATCAGCTTGAACTTTTCATATTCATCCTTGTATTTAAACCTGTCGGGAAAAAGATCATTAACAAAAAAAATTGGTACGAAATAGTTTTTATTAATTTACAATAGATCCATTCTTAGTATCGGCGGTGTGTTGCGGACAAAATACCCAACGCCCCTAGCAACTACATACCTACAACTATAGAATATACCTACTTAAATAAAATGCGCCAATTTTTTTTCTGCAAACGCACATTCAACTAATGGTTTAAAAACAGAAAACCAGACGATTAATCAAATTCAAGATGATAAAATTATTTTCTAGTAAGTACTAAGGAATGTAGGCGTCGTCGTAGGCGACCAACAACAAAACAAAAACAATGTGTACTTTGATATCTAAGTTAATGACTCAGAAGTAGCAGCTGGGCAACATTGTTTGGATTTAGCACGTTTTCTAGAGTGAGATCCTACTCATTAGCAAGTAGTAACGTCACTAAATACGATAAGTTTCTCGGCAATTAGTCTCACTGCCTCACCCCTAGGTCGCTTTTAATGAACCGTTTACACTACGTCTAGACTCACGATTCTAGTCCCACCGTCCGCCCTATTTGATAGCTACGTTTATTTATAGTGCATTTTCATAATTACAGATGACTGAAAAGAAGTAAAAGCGAACAGACAAGAGGAAGTATATACGATCATTTAGAATTTATTCACGACTCACGTGTTGATTTCATGACACGCTTCAAACCAACAGACTAGACGTTACTATGAGGCGATCGAATGAAAAGAATAATAATATGCTCATATAAATATTGATTGGTTGACTATAAATTGTTTGGTTAAGTTTTTATTGGTTTCATCCGTTGTTCCGTTCACGTCGAATTCGATCGTTCCCCTAAGGAAGTTGCCTAACTGCAGACTAAGCATGACGCTTTCTATTTCTACTCTACTGTAGAAAAGAAATCCGTTTTCTACCGAAAATGTTCTACTGTCTACATGGAAACGTCATTTTTGTCTACTCTTCCGTCGACAATACGCTTCTCTACGGCTCTCGTGTTAAGCCTACTGCACAAACTTAGCTAAAATCTACCGCGCGTAGGTATAAGGTTGCCAGGTCATAAAACCGAAAAGCCGGACCAGCCAGTTTAGCCGGACATGTAAAAAGGCCGGATACGTTAATTTTCTAGTCTTACACGCCTTTTTTTTTTCAAGTAAGACAAGGCTTTTTTTATCTTTTACCATAAAATCTTCTTAAATTCCAATCAAACAACGATACAATTGAATGAAACAGTTTTCTTTATTATTAAAGCGGAAACCAACACAATGACAAATGTAACCCTCTAATTTAGCCGCATACGCAACTAAAAAGCCTGACTGAGGGCGCCCACACAAAACCGCGATGCGATGCGATACGACGCCGCATAGCAGGAACTACGAAGGAACGAGCTCGCAGATATTTGCGATGCGTTGCGAATTCACAGTTATGTGAGTCCGGCTTTATCCGGACGCCTGGCAACGCTACGCGCGTAGCTTTGCAGCGCAGCGTTGAGAAGTGTTTAAAAATAAAACTTAGCCTTACGGCCTTACGGCACATCCTGTTTATTGCAGAATGTTCGGGACGCTTATTTCGACGACAAAGCATCTAATAGTTTTAGCTCAAATTTTTCCGGCTTAAGTAGGTATGCCTACAACATTATTTTTAGTATATGCGAAACCTGAATATAGTTTGTTCAGAATAAGGAACTGAATCGATTTATATAATTTTACACCATGTTATAGTTTGTCCCAAAAATATTGAAGTGTGATGGAAAATGTTATCACCATTTAATTACTTACAATACAATCGCCGTACGGTTAGGTAGCTACTGCCAAATTATTATCAATGTGCGCCAGACGACCCTGGAGGCGCGGGGGCGCCGCCGCGCCGTTAGCATGTTTTAGTACGGACGGTAACATAACAACCTTATAACTTTGTAATTTTTCATGATACAGTTTTGACATTTTGTACATAGATAATTGTTTACATAAAAATACTAGACACGTGTTTCGGGTTTCGCAACTAAAACTAATATTGTATTGTTCTCGTTTTATATTATGAAAATGCAGATAAAATTCTGTTACATCGTTGCATTCTGTTTGGCCGTCCTTGTGACCGTTTTAAAAATAGATGTAATAATCTGATACCTAGAGAACTCTATGATGTAACTAAAATTAAATTAGTTTCTAGTATTTTTGGACAATCACATTAACTTTGTTAATTATATTAAAGCTATATTTGCTGTTGTTTCTCTCAGCCATCAACGTCTCCATTATCCACTGCTGGAAACAGACCTTTAAAAACACGCTGACAGAAAGGGTTCCTTTATTAACAGACGAAACTGCCATTGGATTGGGTTTGAAACGGTCATTAAATAGTTGGTATAAGGACATGTTATGCTACTGTAGTCTGTAGGCATAGACTGAACTGCGTGCTGGTTTAACTACGTGGCCTTACAGCATTTTTGTGCAAATACCTAAATATGAATCAGAGTCCGGATCATAACCAGGATCTTTGGCGCCAAACGCTGATACAAAATATTAACTTACTTGTCGTTTTTGTTTAGAATAGACACGTTGACGTTTCCAAGTATGATGCGCAGATACAGACTGTTCTGTTTCGGCAGCGTTGCATTGATTTCACGCAGCATAGCTTTCCTTTTCATAATTTCTTTCTCCAAGTTAGCGACGCGATCATCTTTAGTGACGGCTTTCTTATCTAGCCTGTTTGGGAATTATGGAAGATGTATTATCGATATATTAGCTAAACAGAGCATCTCTATGGGGCAGTGAAGCCCAATACTTTCTTAGAGTAGTTTATTTACTTCGTGTAAGCTTCAAGTTCACTCTCTAGCAAGAGGACATAGAGTTAATGTGAGTTTAAGGCAGAAATTAAACACTTTATGCTCCATCAAGGATGAGGCACGCAATATTGAGACTCTCTCGCCCATGGACATAGGGCTACTTTTTAATTTCCTGTAAAAAAGACCCAATAATTTATAGATAAGGAACATATTTTTTTTTCTCACAAGTTATAAGTCATTATTACGGGGTGTAAGCTCGGTCGCCTATACTGGAAGATAAGACAGTTAACAGATATAGAAACCGCGCGTTTGGTTTATTTTAGCTACTTCGACAGCATTAATGTCGTATGGCATTTTACTGTGGGGTAAGGCTGCTGACATTGAAACCATCTGTATTTTGCAAAAGAGAGCAGTCAGAGCCATTGATAATCTACGTCGCTGCAAATTTCTTAGGGAATTATTTATAAAGAATAATATTATGAAGGTACCTTGCCAATTCATTTATGAAAACCTTATGTATGTAACAAAAAGTCTACATCTTTTAAGTGATAGACATCCTTTTAATACTAGAAATAAAGATAAAATAGATCAACCATTTTGCAGATTATCTAAAGGACATACATCTTTTATGGGATACCTACTGTGTTAAATGTTACAACAAAATACCTTGTGATATATTACATTGCATTGAATTTAAAACACATATTAAAAGTACACTTTGTAAACAAGACTTATTAGAGGATTATATCCAAGATAAGCAAGATGCTGGGAAACTTGCTGGCCCAGCTCCATAGGACAATCTAGAGTCTAGACAAAATCAAAAGGGGTTTCTATTTTAATTGTACCTATAATTTATTACTTTTATGACATTGAATTTACATACTTACTGTGATTACTTACCTTAACTCACACACTGACTTATTTTATTACTTTATTTTTTAAGGAAAACATATTATTATATTATATACTTTTATGATGTTTGTAAATATGTGAGCACCATAATATATCTATCACATAATTAAAATATCGGTTGTTGCTTCATTTTTAATTATTTTTACCTATTGTAATTGTCTTCTAGGTTCATCATCTTCCAATCTATATATATAATATAGAAGTCCACTCACTGACCACTCATCACGAAATCTGTGAAACTACTGGGCCGTGAGGTCTAAAATTTGACACAAGCACTCTCTATGGGGTGCAGGCGCGCACTAAGAAAGGATTTTTTTAAATTCGCACCCCAAGGGGTTGAAAAGGAGTGTCAAAGTTTGTATGAAAGTCCTATGTTTTTAAAGTTAGAGACATAAATGTTGGCCTGATTGTTCCTTTCGGCTTCTAGGTGCTCACTAAGAAAGGGTTTTACGAAATTCGGCCCTTAAGGGTGTAAATAATGGTGTTTAATGTTTGTATGAAAAACGTTCCAAATCCAGTTAAGATCCAAATTGAATCTTACGGCAACGCGTTATTGCATATTTTACATTGAAATTAGAATTCGGAAGCCGATAAAGATCCAAATTGAATTTTACGACTACGCGTTAATGCATATTTTACATTGAAATAAGAATTCGGAAGTTCCTTGAGGTTTATCTTTAGTTTTTTTCTAGGTGGCCAGTATGTTTCAGTAATATGCAGGCGTGATAACGTTCTAATTTTTTATGCCAGTTCTAGGTGGTCAGTATTTTTCAGTATGCAGGCGTCTGCTAAAAGATGACGAAATGAGGTTCTAATTGGCACTCAGATAATTTGAACGTTGCAGTTATAGCAATAAAGTCGAGAATGCCAAGGGGAAAACTTCACAATGTTTAACCTTAATCGCGGCTTGCAAGCCGATCGTTTCAAAAAACGGACTCATGTATCAATCACAGAATACAGAATACTGTAAAACCCGAGGTTACCTAAGCGCTGTTCTGCGATATTTTGTTATTAGGTATTACTAACTTGCTTTGAAATATTTTTCATCGTCGTTGTTTGGTTTAAGTCTTCGTTTTGGTTAGTTTTGCTTCCTAATTTTAAATGGGAGGATAATAATTGTGTTCTTACCTATTGCCTGGTTGGAATTTTGTTATTTCTATTTCTTTTGCGAATTACTTATTGTGTAGGTATTTCACACTGTGGTATTACTATAATAGTAGGTATTTAGTATTAGTCGTTCTTACTAGCAAAAGTGTTCTTGTTTACCTGCGTTCGTATTTTAATTTAATTGTTCAGAATCTTTGGTTTAGGCTGGTAAGGGTTGTAAAAAGGTTGTAAAATTTACGTTCAAGTAATATTTTTTACGTTACTTAGGTACTGGTCGTGAGTATTGTTTAATTAAAATGGATAGTCAAATTATTATCATTTACTGTCTTAAAAACTGTTAAAGGCATTGTTCAGCCGACATATCAGGCAGCGTGCAGGAAGCTTGGCTTACTGGCGGACGATTTTCACTGGGACACTAAGCGAAGCCTCTGTTTCAGACTCTCCTAGCAAAATAAGAGAGTTATTCGCTACCATGTTGGTGTTCTGCCAAGTTTGTTGGAGACCCACTTATTCTGTGGGAGAAACACCGATACAGTCTTTCAGAATCAACGACGACGGACGGCACGGTTGGCGCAGTGGTTAAGCGATCGACTGCGTGTCGCGGGTTCGATTCCCGCACGGAACAAAAATATTTGTATGACCTACAAGTAGTTGTTCCGGGTCTGGCTGTTTGTGCATGTGAATTTAAATGTTTGTAAAGGCACCCACAATACAGGAGAAATTCCTAGTGTGGGACAACGTTAAAAAAAAAGAAGAAAAGAATACTTTATACGCCAAATGGAGAGAGAGTTCGGGGATGCCCAACCGGTCATGGATGTAAAAGATACTTACAATCGATGTCTTATTCATCTGGAGGATCTTGTGCTTAACATGTCGGGTAAGGCACTGTATCATTTCGGACTTCCAGCACCTTCCCGTGAATTAGAGTCCGATTTAGCCAATCGGCAATACCTCAATGAGATTGCTTTCGATGCCTTTCAACTAACTGAATCAGTAGCTCTGAACGTTCCGAAATTAAATCAAGCACAGAGAGACGCTTACGATAAGAACAGGTTGGTTTGCTTGGTAGTCCATTCAAAGCATTGATTTTAATTGTGGAAAGTTATTCTTCCTCTAAAAAACTTTCTTAATAAATCTGCTGCTGGCCAAGGTAAGACGCGTCAAGAATATTGCAGTTGCCGTTCCTTCTTCGGGTAGGTATTGCCGCTACCTTACTCGACGGAGGCAAGACTGCTCATTCTACTTTCAAATTGCCTCTAAACTGAAACTCTTGTGAGTCTACTCTTTGTAACATTCCCAAACAAAGTAACATGGCTCGGGTGCTTAAAGAAGCAAAATTAATTGTATAGGATGAATGCACTATGGCTCACAAAGGCGGTGTAGAGGCTCTTGACAGAACTCTCCAGGACGTTAGAGCTCAAAACCGTCTAATGGGTGGGTTGGCGGTCCTTTTGGCTGGTGACTTTAGACAAACCTTGCCTGTTATACCACGAGGCACACGTGCTGCCGAAGTTAAGCCTGTCTCAAATCCTCGATATTGTGGCATCACGTCAAAGTTCTGTCCTTGAGAGTAAATATGCGCGTGCACCTATACCGACAGCCGTGGGCAAAAGAGTTTTCAGAATTATTACTAGATGTTGGTGATGGCAATATTTTTGGAGAAGATGAGCGAATATCCATTCCGAGCACCCTTTGTGATGTTGTGGAGGATCTCTAGACAGTCTCACTAACAGAATACATTCCAAAATTAATCAGCCTAATGTAACTTTTTTAAGAGAAAGAGCCATTCTTACTCCAAGAAAAGATTCTGCCAACAACATCAACAACTATTTGTTGGAGAAACTTCTAACTGAAGGAATATCATATAAATCTGTGGATGAGGTACTGGCGGTTGAAGAAGCTGTTCACTACCCTGTGGAGTTCTTAAATAGTCTGGACCCACCAGGATTACCACCACATGTACTCCACCTAAAGGTTGGTGCACCAATCATGTTACTGCGTAATCTGCAACCACCAAAATTATGCAACGGGACAAGGCTGCAGGTCCGCCAACTTCAAAAGAATGTGATTGAAGCAACTATTTTTACAGGCGTTAATCAAGGAGAAACTGTTTTTATCCCTCGAATCCCACTTATCCCTTCAAATTATCATTTTGAATTCAAGCGACTACAATTTCCCGTAAAAGTTTGCTACCCAATGACTATCAACAAATCACAGGGCCAAACTTTAAAAGTAGCTGGGGTGGACCTGGGAAGGGATTGTTTCTCACATGGACAGTTATATGTGGCGTGTTCTAGAGTCAGTTCACCTGAAAACCTCATAATACTGCAACCAACAAGTAAAACACGAGATTTAGTTTCCAAGGAGGTCTTGCAGACTTACGAGTATAATAACCGGATGTAAAAACAAGCCCAAGTTTAGGCTTGCAGATTTATAATACAATTTTATTGATACATATGTATAACCGATCAATCCCTTTTCTATAATCATTCCTTGCTTCTCTTAAAACTATCACTAAATCTGTTCAAAAGTCTGTTTTTAGGGTTCCGTACACAAAGGCTCCAAGTGGAGGCCAGTTGCTTTCGCTCATACGTCCGTCCGTCTCTCTGTCGCATTAGACTCTAGCGGCTAAACCTTTGAAGCTACAGTCTTCATATTTATACTATTTATATATTTTACTGACCCAAAGCCAAATACATAGGTAAATAGGTAACAAAAAATATTTTGATTATTTTGCTCCCGATTTGTAAGGAAAAAACTGTCCTGAGTGTAAAATGCATGTGGTTTATCTCTTAGAGCTCATTAAATAGATTAAGATTTTAACTTTAATATTCAAAAGCAATGGAAAACAAATTTATGAGAGGTCAGCTTTTTTTCCAATATTTTATTACCAAGTTTAATTACATCTAATTATTATAAACGCAGTGAAACAATCACTGTGTCATGGGCCTTAGTAATCATTTGTATTATGCACACCTACCCGCAGTGGCGATGCGCATACGACGTCGTCCACATTATTTTCTACAACTACCCCAATTACTAAAACTGATACCTACTAAATTGTAATATAATTTGTCTTAGTTTATACCAACCCACTAAGCCAATGAACTTCATATATTTTAAGTTATAATATTGTATTCTGTCTGTAAGTGATTGTGTAAATCTACTTCCGACTTCCGACGTAGGAACTAGAAAAATTTAAAATATTATGCTACTTTATTATTATGTTTACCAACAATTAATAAAATTTTAGAAAACTTGAAACATTTTGAGAATTTCCTCATTTTACTATTACAACAAACTTAATTTTGCGTATGGATTAACTAAGCTTGTACAATTTATAACTTCTACATTTGGTACGGAACCCTAAATGTGCGAGTTCCGAAATGCACTTGGTCTGTACACTTGGAACATTTACTTTCACTCTAAATCTCATAAACACCAACTTATGAAACACGCGAGTGAAACCGCGCGGGTACAGCTAGTATAATTATATAATTAATGTACTTAGATATACTAAATATTGTAAAAAAAAAAAAGAGTAACAATGGAGTTTCTTGCCCAATGCTTCTCCATACGAAGCTACGTTTTGGAAGGGGCAACGAGAATCAATGTTTTTTGTAAATGATGATGTTAAAAGCGCCTTATATGTGCCCTATTTGAAATAAATAATACGACTTTGACTTTCCTTTTTGAATATTCATAAAACCTGGTAGTTGGAGGATTTGTAATTATCAATCCATCCAGCATAATCTCCTCTCTTTATCATATATTCTTACGTAATATTAATGTAAATAACATGAAATCGATCTTTGTTAATCAGTTAGGTACTTTGTGATACCGATTCTCAGATTATAGAAAGAAGTACCGATTATAGAACTGATAACATACTTTTTCCTTTTGATTGATTGATCGAAACCAAAAACTTAACATTAGTTTATGAAGCACATTTCTAGTATTTTATTATAAATTTACCTACCCATTAAGTTATCAGTACATCATATTATCACATTTATGAGTGAAATGTTACGCCAATTTTATATAGGTAGACCCAAGACATTGTTTTGCTAAACAAAATAATTTATGACAAAATAACATGATTATTTCTATAGTAACTTTTATATTTGTATGGTAACAACCATACAAATATAAAAAAACAGGAAAAGTGACAAGGGGCGTGTCTGTGTCCGCGCGACATGATCGCAACGCTCATGTCACAGGCAAATGGTCGTTTCTGTGAACTAGCGCGCTTTCGACCGCGATCGTGACAACATTTAAGAATGCTGTTGTACAGTGCTTTCTTGTAAAAACCGAAGTCAAACTCTTTATAAATCATGGAATCACTTAAGTAACTAAATATATACTTAAGTAAAAGTATTTTACTATATTTGTCTTTTAAATCATGAAAAACATCAAATCGTAAAATATTTCTTGCTTTTACTACGTAACTTTTGTATTCGTTTATCACAGCGACTGAACTATCTTTGCATGAAATACATTCCTTCTTAACCACTGTGTGATGTCCTGGTGCAGATCCACTAACGTAGGCTATCGACATCAATGTCGATTGCCTAATGCTTTTATATTGCTAAGTATTATAGTGTATTCTTCAACTTGTCAACCGTTTCAACACGATCGGAAGTCCATTCTACTGATTTTGTTTTACTTAAAAAAAAATTAGCGACATTTTTGTTTATTTATATGATATTAGTATCGGCATATCATTTATTTTAGTTTTAGGACCCAACCAAATTTTTAATACAGTGATAAATGGAAGAATCGATAACTTTCCGATTCAGTCAATCACTAGCATATAATATGTAATAATAAATGGCTTTTGCACAGCACAATGATAGCGACCGATGTTTTCGTGTGAGTAAGTTGGACGGTGCATGGTAAATGCACGCTGTGTTTGATGGGATAAGGTTTATAATTGATTGTGTAGTACGTTCTGATTTATTAATTGCGAGTGTGTGCGCGACTTCGTATCTTATGCTTTTACTGAACTGCATGTGTAGTTGTGACGAGTGGTAGGGACAAACTGCAGACACCTGGTTCCGATACATTTTCAACTACCTATCCTATATCTCCTTCTTTCTTATATTGATGGTTGTTACTCATATCTGTATCTTCTTTAACTGAAATAAAAGGGCTATGGATGGCCTATAGTAATGTAAACTAAAAAATTATGAAATTAATTAAGCAACCTGTTATCATTAAATCATATTTTATGCTGTTTTGTACTTTTGCATTGTGATTTGTGACAATGGCTGTGGTATCCAATTATACAATGGTTCTACCATTTACAATTATTTGTTGAAGAGCTGTTAAAGAAGAGATAAAAATAATAATATTTTCATGCAAGTTATTTATTAACAGCTGTCACATTTAATTCATTGAAGAGTTATAAAAATAATATTGTAAGTAGTCAAACTAAAAAAAAAACCGGCCAAGTACGTGTCGGACCACTCACAATGAAGGGTTCCATAGTTAGGATGAACTCATCCCAAAAACAAACTTAACATTGTAGTTGAAAAAAATTGCTCTCCCATACATCTATATACGTTACGGTCAATTCTTCAACTGCAACTTTCAGTTGGTTGACGATTACTCGTAACTTGTAAACCCTACTTAGCTGTGATAGTTTTCCTTTTAATTTCGTTATATATACTACTGCCATGAATTTTTTCACATACCCAAAACCAACCATTTAGCTGGCAGGGGGGGGGGACACTTAACTCTAACAAAAAATAGCAATTTAAAGCTTAATATTACGCAACCGGATCTCAGAATTGAAAAATGTTTTTCACAGACCCACAATATTTTTGAACGGTCTATCCAACGATAACACCATGTATTAGTGAACACGAAAACGGGGGTAAAATATCATCCCCGTTTTACGTGCAAGGAAAACACGAAAGACATTTTTTTTTAGGGTACCTCACCCTAACAAAAAATGTTTTTCGTGGTTTTATTTTACGATTTTCTCGGCGTGATTAATATGTACACCCATGCCAAATTACAGCTTTCTAGAAAATAAGCGTCTCTGAGCTAAGCTGGGGACACACAGACAGACAGACGGACATGGCGAAACTATATGGGTTCCTTGTTTACCTACCTACCTACCCTAAAAAAACATTTCCTTCCCAGCATTCAACCTAATAATTATGATGCATTTATGTTACAGACTTTAAAATTTATTTATTTACAGCTATCACATTCAATTCAATGTAGAGTTATAAAAATCATGTAAGTAGTTAAACTAAAAAAAAATATTTCCTTCCCAGCTTAAGTGTTACAGACTTAAAGCTGCCTACTTTATCTAGTGAACTGTTACTCTTAATTGGAATCAAATATCGTATTACTGTAGCCATTAGATTAGAAGCAGAGACACTATCATTTAGTGTGGATGGATTAAATGGCAAGTTCATCAACAATAATTATTATTGATTATGTTTTACTACTAATAAAGTAGGTAGTCTACAACAAATAGGGAAATGGGTATGTTATCTAATGACGTTTCGATTAATGATGTTGACTGTACTGTTCTGACCTTTTCAGAGCGGCCGCTATGATGGACATCCGGTACTTCTGGTGGTTGATCTCCTTCATGCAGCCTGCCTGCAACTCGCCAACCTCCTCCAATTTCGTGACATAGTCTTTGTTTGTCACCTAGAAAAATGCGTAAAGAAAACAATGCTCATTCAATTTTACTTCGAATATTCTATAGATGCAATGGTACGGTGAATAATAAAATGCCATAATATTGCTTAAATTATGAACGCTTGAAAGAAAATGATTGAAGTAAGTAGCGTGATAATAAACAAGCCTACTATTTACCACGTAAATACAGAAAAACCATCGTATTTGTTTTTATTAGCGATATCGTATACTATCAACAGGCTGCAAATAAAAAATATGGTGAACAACGCATTTGAATTCCATGAAAACAGACGATAAAATTATGTTAAGTGTTCAGACGTAAATCACTATTCATGCTTTACCTCTAAGCGTTTGTAGTCCACCAGAAGATCCTCCCATTCCTTGAGACACTCTTCCACATCCATTTTTGTAGTATTTGCTATTTCAACGAATATTTCCTGCACAAAATAATCACGAGAATTCGACCGAATGCGTGAAATTAAAATTACATTCCCGTTTTCTGTGACCTTTCGTCTGTCATGCTGTCATCTTCATCATCTGTCGTCGGCCAGCCAGCTGTCATTGCGTCGATACAGATATAAAAAACTCGAGAAGAGCTGATATTTCGATTCACGTTAGTCGATATTTTTAACCGGTACAAACTTTGAAATACTCAAAGGGTACAAACAAACTGTAAAAAAAAATTACTGTTGCTTCGCCAATAGGCTAAATGTTCTAAGTTCGCATAAATTTCCCAAAAGCCCACACCAAGGCATAACCAGCAGGCTTAGCATTAAGAACCGTAGAGAAGCGTTTTGTCGACGGAAGAGTAGACAAAAATGACGTTTCCGTGTAGACAGTAGAACATTTTTGGTAGACAAGTGATTTCTATTCTACAGTAGAGTAGAAATAGAAAGCGATATGCTAAGCCTGCTGGGCGCCATGGAATTATGTAGTCACCAGCTTAGCCGTAGACAGAGTATCAGCACACCAAGTTACTATAGACAGTCAAATTTTCTGATTCGATTTTCAAACAACCATTAACATTTTATGGTTTTAAATCATTTGGAGGAATTTGACAGTTTGGAATAACCTGTTGTGCTGGCGATTGTATTGGGCACAAATCCATTGTGCCCAGTATACTCTAAAGAAATATAGACTCCGGATTGCTTTTGATAATTTCCTATTTGGAAAATCCCAAACAACAGTAACTGGGTAATTGAACCCCAATACCTTGCTCAGCAGTCGCACGTTTGATCAATGAGGCAGTCACAGACTACTACAGCTATTCTTCTTCAATGACACGGTTGGTTGCAGCAGTCAATGGCTTAACCACTGCGCGCAGTGGTTAAGCCATTGACTGCTGCGCTGCGTGTCGCGGGTTTGATTCCCGCACGGAAAAAATATTTGTATGACCTACAAGTAATTGTTTCGGGGCTGGCTGTTTGTGTATGTGAGTTTATATGTTTGTAAATGCACCCACAATACAGGAGAAATTCCTAGTGTAGAGCAACGTTAAAAAAATGTGAGCCGTCACGGGACGCCTGGCAGATGTGAAACATCGAAATCAAACAAACAAACATAAAAAAAAGGTCAGTCAGGGTCGCGTAGCGGGGGGACCGCGTGCGCGGAGTGAGCGGTGAATCGCCACGCGGCATGCGTCGCGGCGCCAGCAATCGGTTTTACGTGCGCCTATAAGTAGATGTTTCACATAAAAATCTTAGACAGCTTTATAGATCAAAGAGAATTTTAAATGTCTTTGTATTAGATCCACATCACATAAAATATAGCAGTACGTTACATACAATAGAGCAGTAGTAGTCTATGACTGCCTCATTGATCTAACGCGGATATCGCGGGTTGGCTAAACATGACGGGCTAGTTTCACCAATAAAATGAACGCGATCAGCACACGGCTTTGAGTATTTAACTCGCACACGTAGGAGCCGATAATGTCGAATTCCAAAACAATGATGACAGTGACAGCTGTTGAACGCGGTTTAGACGAAGTTTTTTTTTTTTTTTCTTCCTTCTGGCTTCGCACGGTTTGTGCATTTAGCCAATGTCACGTTTTAGTTCTTGTATAGTATTGATGAAATGAATTATAAATGCATGATGATGATATCCCCCCACTCCCCTTGAGTTTCAGTAAAGATATGGCACTTTAATGAGACCTCACGCGGACTTCGCGGAGAACTTGAAGCGAAGTTGCACTGTTTTGTTTCATTTGCCTACACTAATGCACGTTCACAAACACTTAATGGTTAATAATCCACCATTATTACACATTAATATTCGGCCAAACACAAATTTTGGAAAATTAAACAAACTGCTGAACATGACGCTTCACTTTCCCGCCAAGAAGTCAAGACGAAGAGTTATTGGAGTTTGTCTCACGGAGAAAAAAAAAAAACTATCGTATGTAGGTATGTACCAACGAAACTTTTCCCCTTCGATCAGTACTACTATTGATCGAAGCTTTTCCCACTTCAACATTCAGCAACTCGAAAGACGCTGAGCCACAGAGTACCTTTACAAATGCGCAGAGAAGACATTTGCTGCAATGATTACTCTGAGCAGCGTATGTAAATGCAATAACGCACACGAACAAAATTTCCACATTCGCTGCAGATTTTAAATCTTTGACGCTGAGCAGACGATGGACAATTTGTCCATGAAATGTCCATCGTCTGCTCAGCGTCAAAGATTTAAAATCTTGGCAGCAAATGTTTTTATGGAAATGTAGCTTCATCAATCTGGTTTCCGAGGAGTAAGGTCAATACGGGTAAGTGTGACATACTTTTCACAAAGTTTACTTTGAGCATAAAAATCAAAACGTTTAAGGTTGAATTTCCAACTATCTCCTAAAGCAAAATGTAATAAGGTTCATAATGGCCAGAAAACAATGTGGTTTGTACAATTTGAATCATACTGTGTTGATTTTTCAGGCCCAAAATAAAAGTACTACGTTAGACACACTTCCCCAGCAAAACGAGGCAAGTGTGACTACATAATAAACCCTCGATAGACATTTGTTTTTTAAATAAAAACTGCAAATTCCGTGCTAACTATGCATATCAACCTTAATATCTTACTTAAATTACTTACATAGCTTGCTATGGTTATTTAATTGTTGTTATTGGAAGCAAAATACATATTGGTGCTTAGTACAAAATATATTATCTAATTCAAAAAGCTACATAACCGGACAATCTGCCACATTTCACCTCCTCCACAGCTTCGTCTAATTTTATTTTAGTCTAGTGAGGGATTGTTCCTTTGCGAACGTAATTACGAACCATCTTTAGTCTACAATAAAAAATAAATACCTACAATAAACACAATCCACCCCACTAACCTTCAGCGACAAATCGTCAGCAATTCAATTCAGTGGTTCCAGAGAAAAAACTTCAGGTAGGTAGGCAACCTCTAAGTAGGTAATAATAATTAATAATAAATAAATGTTTGAGACTCCTGACTTGAGGCAAGTGTGACATATAGATACACTTGCCTCAGGTAAAGTAGAGACACTTTCCCAGGCTCAGGATTTTTGGGTTTTATATTTTAAACTTACATAAATTTTTTATTTTCAACAATACAAATAAAATTGTTAGATTATCATAAAGTTTAACATATATTAAAAAAGAACTTACATATGCAAAATCCACGGATTTGACGAGATCACAGAGATTTTCATTCATGAATTACCCCTTGCACATTGTGTCACGTATTAAAAAATGTTATGTTTAAAAATGGCGACAACTATAAAAGTGCTTGACTACGACATCTAGAATAGAAATAAGTAAATCAATACGTTTTTTACTCATACCAACAGATGACGCTTGCATCAAAAGCTTAATTAGTTTTCGTGATACAAAGGGCAGTTGAACTTACCCCGTAGCTACACTTACCCGCATTGACCTTAATAATATTTAGAAGGGTACAAAATGAAACACACAGTAAAATAAATTAAATACTTGTTTATTTACATGAAACGCGAACCAAATCTATTTGGGTTTCGGTAATTAACTTTGACAAGTTACAGCAGTTATTATGAGTAACTGCAAAATTCTCCCATTAACACTTCAGTCACATAATCTTAGTGCTATTCTGTATCCAGTGGGTAATCTATTATATTTTTCAATTATGTATCAAGAGAATTCTGCAAGTAGATAACTTACGATGATGATATTATTCTTACGGTAATTACATTTTTAAAAGTGCAAGATACTTATTTTTAAATTGTAACAAACGATTTTATGAAGAACATTATGTTCAGCAGATTATTTATAGTAGGCGATTGCCATATTTCAAAGAGATTATATTTCTATGCCAAGATAATATAGCACGCGTAGTAGTAGAGAGCGCCCTTTGAGGTCTATTCTCCTTATTTTTATATGTGAACAAGTCCAGATACTATTTGCAGATGCATTTCGTAAGAATTTCAATTATTAACAGAACTTAAGTACAGTAATCCAAAATAAATAGTGATGGTCTCTTTACCATCCACAACCAAAATATATATTTTAAAACTGCCATATCATAAACAAATGCTTTCCTAGTTTGCTGTATTAACTATTAAAAATGCACTTCGGGCCATAAAAACATGCACTATCTATTAAAGAGCTTAATAAACGTAATAAATGGAAATGATTGCAAATAAAAATGACTAGAAATTGTGTATTGTGATGTATTAGCAATATAAAGTATAAACTATATATCAAATAGAAAACTGCTTTTTTTTCTTTAGCTATAAGAGTCTAATAATTATTTGAGCTAACAATATTTTGAATATCAATCGTACAGACGCAGCACATCAACCTACTACAATCTGTCAAATTTCTTTAAAAGATTTTCAACTTTATCGTTAAAGCATAAGGTTCAAGGTTGAATGGGAAAATTTGACGGTTTCGGGTAGCTTGACCTGCTGGCGTCTGTACAATAAATGGGTACACAGATGCCTACTTGATGGTAAGTCGACCGCTCTCTACAGATACGCCACAACACTACTGTTACAATCTCCTTGGCCTCAACATATTAATATTTTACGAATGCACACTGACAAAGCGAATATACTCCTTGTATAAGAATCTAGATACCAAGTTTAGCATCTATCCTGACAGCTGCGGCGCACGATAAATACATCTCGTTTAGAAATACAAAAGCAATAATGACATATTGTATTAAGCGATAACTCCATAAATATCATATTTATTAGCGCGGTGTTACCAGCCGTCACTTTGCAAGCAATATACACGTCGCATCATGTCATGCACTAAACAGCTGTTTCTAACAGTATGAGTGTATCTACGCAAACTACACTACAAACTAACCTCTACAACACCAGGCAACAAAATTATTCCATATTACAATAAATAACTATTGATAGTAATAATAGATATTTTTTAATTAAAAAACTAAACCCGACCACGGATTAATCACCCTATGACATGCGCATCAATAAGAGGAATCTACAGTAACCCGTTGGTCACACAATCAGTGGCAATCCCGAAACATTATGGGAATTTCCATACATACTGCGAAAATCATAACCCTTCCTTTTGGCTTCGCCGTAGCCGGGGTAAAAGGCTTCAATTAAGTTTTTCTTTCAATCTAGCTACCTTAAACAGGCCTGTAATTCAAAGTATTAATTAAAGTTTATATCACACATTAATTTACTTACGACATAATTATGATGACATAAATGAAATTGGCTTAACTTTAAAATCAGATATTAATTAATAATGTAAAACGTGAATTGTATTACAATTACCCATTTAGCAATTCAATGCACTACACTTAACAAAACTTTTGTTTGAGACAAGGAAAATAAAAAATGACACTATAAATAAATACAATTTTGAAATATAACTTTTCTAACTTATAGTTAAAGTTTTGAATTGCCAAAACTTAAAATAAGTCTCTAGGAAACCGATTGATACAAAATTCTACAAACGTGGCTACAATATTCCGTTTCGGTTTCGTTGTCTCCATAGATATTCATTAATGTTGTTGGCGGCGGTGCTAACAAACATAATGAACATCGTATCGAGCTGAGACAAACATCAAAAGCCTTTATGTACACTACAATAGTTGATGGAGCATTTATGATGAGTTCAAGCGTGTTCATTAATTATTTGAATAGTTGTCATGAATAACTATCAATATCAAATTTCATAAAACTAACATTATCAATAAAGTAATCAAGGTACAAAATCTGATTGATTGGCTGGGTAATAAATCAAATTACTTATTTTATAACAAATAAAATTTATATCTAAACGTTTTACGAATAAACAATAACTATCAAATAAAACAGGACGTTGAAAATTTTATAATAACACACAGCTACTCTTCACTCCATGGTTGCGAGCGGTACATGACGAATGCTACGTCACGGCTAACTAAAAATAGGTCCAAACTTTTACAAAATTCGGAATTATCAATTTAACTAAACAATATACAGAAACTATATGCCATTATATTTTAATGGAATGTGTGAAACTAACCGAAGAAGTTGAACACTTAACGAGAATCGGGGCTAAAAGTTTACGCCAATTTAGATAAAGGAGACATAGCATCGTCAGATGTACGAAAAAAAACTACAATGAGCAGAAGGCAAAAACGAAAGTGTCTCTCCTTTACAAATGATTGACCATAATGACAGCAGCTTACATCGCTCTCATTGTAGCTACAACGCGAAATAATAATGATAAGGATATCATCGGTGAGTTTAAGTTACTAAAATGGCAACGCTCCTAGCGACACTCCCATACTTTGACGGTCTGATCGACGCTGCCTGATATCACGTATGGCAAGCTCCTGTGGAAATCTGAAAATATAACAGAATATTATTGTATAGCTGATTTTAGGCCCGGCGCCCATTGGCGGCACGGCTGGCAAGATATTTTTTGGCGACGAATAAAAATATAAGTTTACTATTGAAATTTCAATGTTCGGCATGCCTAAGCATACCGCGGTATTGTTTTTGTACTTACGACCATTAATTAACATTGAAATTTCAACTTTATTTCCATACCATTAAGTTATATTTTTATTTGTCGCCTAAAAATACCTTGCCATGCCGTGCCGCCAGTGGGCGCCGGGCCTTAGAGTTCTACTAATTCTTGCAGATGTCACCTGGTGCCGTATTATGACATTTTAATACCATCATGATTCCAGTGCAAGAAGGAGATGGATCTATACTTGACCACTAGGACCGTCTTTTTTTCGGTCTGGAATCATAATGACATTTATACTTCATAATACGGCTCCTGACCACTTTAAATATCTCTTTTATCCGGTTTTGGTTGCAGGTCGTCATAAAACAATGCACGGATATAAGCTTGTTACTCATTCGTCCTTTAAATCGATGACCATGATAGCAACTTACGAATTCGTTAACTCTTGTCATCTTGACATAAGGGAACGAAATGAGGTGGTTTTTATCACCAACGCAATTCCTATCCCCCTGTTGCTTTCTCTAAAGCAATATGGATCAAGTTTAAGAGCGTTTACACCTTACGGCTTTTCATACAAACTTTCAAGCCCTTGTTTTTCGAAATGACTGAACCGATTTTAATGAAACTTCATACCCATAAGCAGGATACAAGATCTAAAATTGTAGTAAAGAACATTTTCGAAATGTCTTATTTAAAAACAGATAACTGGAAATCTCTGTTTCTATGGAAAATTTAAAATCGGTCTAATTTGGCTGTAACACTATTTTTCAAAAATGTTCTTTACTAACTTTTTAGACCTTTGTATCCTGCTTATTAAGCGTATGAAGTTTCATTAAAATCGGTACAGTCATTTCGAAAAACGGGCTTGAAAGTTTGTATGAAATGCTGTAAGGTATAAACGCTCTTAAGCTTCCAGTTTTTCCAAATCAGGCAGACACACTGTATCATCAGATTATAATAATGAAGAGATCAAGCATGGTGTTCAAATCAGCTTGTTAAGATGCCTGGTGTGAGGTGGTGCATGGGACCAACTATAGTCTCAGGGCTTCCAGACATGAGCATAACAGAAGAAGGTTAGTATAGTATTTTCATAACTTTGTTAGGTACAAAACAAACTTCTTGACTGTTTTGAGCATAGCATATACTGTGAGTTCGAAGAAGTCATTAAGGCGACGATAACCGACTTTTAATGATTTTATACTGAAGATCACGTCTAAACGAGTAGTGTTAATGATTTGAAAAAAATATATGTTAAATTAGAGCATTTTCTCAATAACTTAATATGTGAATATTTTAGGTTATGTTTATATTACAGAGTGAAATTAATTTGTAAAGTTATGTCTAACGCGGATAAAAAAACTGAGAATGGCGCAAAATCTACCAAGCGTATTTTTCTGAAACCTTCACCCACATAAAGATAATTTAATTATTGATCTTTTAGTATACGCGTTTTATTAAAATACCTTTTGGTTTGTGTATAATAAATTAATAATGCGTCAAATTGGGGACAGCGCTCCTTGATGGGCGTGTCTATTACTGGCTGAACGTACGACGCGTTGCGTGAGCTCAGTACAGAACTCTCAAGCTCACTGGCATAAATATCTCCGTCTTAAGCGATCGATATACGCAGTGTCTTCATAATTTTTCAATCACCCTTTACATACTCAAAGCGACCAAGAAGTTCTTATTACAAAATATAGAAATTAGTATCGAACCAAGACTGGTGGCGAAGTGTTGGTGCGCGTAGAGCGTCTTGAGGCAGCGCGTGTGCGCGACGTCCCACACGCGCAGCGTCTTGTCGTCGGACGCCGTGAGCAGGTAGCGGCCGCCCGGGTGCCACGCCGCGCCGCGCACCCAGTTGTCGTGCCCCACCAGCGTGGCCAAGCACTGGCCTGTGCTCACGTCCCAGATCTAACACAAACATTCAAATGTTTTATGAACTGACTAGTGACCCGCCACTGCTTCGAACGGTCTTTAATGACTTCACAATACATTGAGATTTCTTTGTTAAATGTAAGGTTATTATTAATGTATTGTATAGCATATTGCAGGTTTTGTATAATTTAAAATTGTTTAATTTTTTTGATTAATATCTGTGTAAAACTACTGGGAAAGAAGACACTGATTCCTGTAACACAGGTTACAACCTAGCGCAGGAGTCAGTTCTTCCATATAAATGTAACTTACTTTTATGTCAATAAGATATTATTATATTATACACATAAACTGTCCAGAATACATTCTCTAAATGATGGTGAAAACCGCATCAAAATTCCTTGCACAGTTTAGAAGAATAACGTGGTCACACAGACACGACAAGGGACTTTATAATAAATATACTGAATTTATGTACCACCGCGAAAGTTCCCGGTCGACCACTTTTCAACCTTATTACTATGGGCATAAGGGCGAAAAGTATTCGACCAGGAAGGTGCGCGGTGGTACATACAAACGGCGATATTTGAATGTACGTCTGCACCCTGGGCAGTCAGCCCAGCTGCCACCTTCCTGAATAGCTAATAGTTTTACATGAGCCGTATAGATATTGATTTTATGTACACACAGCTACACACCAAGCATTTCCAGTATACGCTGATCTCGCATTGTATAAGAATTCCGTACAATGAGAGGTCAGCTGATACTGGAAATGTATAGCTTGATGTGTAGCCGTGTGTACAAATAATGAATAAAAAATGTGGGACATTAAAATAGCTTCCACAAACGGATATATTTGAATATACGTCTGCACCCTGGGCAGTCAGCCTAGCTGTCACCTTCCTGAATAGTTTTACATGAGTCATTACAAGTTTCTGATAATACTTGAGATGTTGATTCATACGTAAGTACCTCCCACACATGTGGTTCAGTATGACTGCATTTATTGGTTTAACACTAGTTTGTAAGCTCGCAGGTGTACTAACAAATATGGAATCATAATGATGAATCTGAAATAAATGATGATTTATTATTTATTTTATGTCCAAATGCTGCACCAACCTTTGATAGAGAATTATTTTAGTTTAATTATAATTTTCAAGTATTGCACCTTTATGTTTTCTTAACATAATTATTTTTATTTCTGGTCGTCGTGTTTCGTCATTGGCTATTCAGTAGGTCACATTTGTTACGGCACATGGCCAAAGTGTCTGGTCACGGCACTTATTGTATTGATGTTTCTGTGACATTGTCATGGACAGCTACATGCTAGAAGTAATTATTCTTGTGCGACGAAACATGTGCACAATGCATGTTGCGGAACATGTGCCGTGACAAATGTACCCCCTATTGCAAAATAAATCGTTAGTTAGGTTGACACCTATCTGTATTGATGTTCAAATGATGCAAAATAATATATGCATGCTAGAAGACGCCAGTAACACGCTTCGTATGTAAGGATAATTCCTAAATTGATCCAGGTTTAATAAGAATTGCCAAAGCTATTTGGCAAAGTTAGGCCTAGGTTCCCCAGGAATTAGATCGTCAGTAATCAGTTGCAAGCTAGTTTTTCTCGCCGTCATTATAAAAAAAAAGATGTTGCAAAAAGAAACTCCTCAAGACAAGACACAAGTTCTGGCAGCCAGTACCTTGACAAACATAGCTGAGTGGCAAATTATTTAAGACATGAGCCATAGCTTACCATAAGCTATAATAGGGTATTTGACTACTATCAAAAATATTTAATAATTATTTTAAAGATATTACTAAAAAATACCACTTGTGAAAAATAGAGAATTCTTCTATTCTTGTCACACTTCTATTTTTGTCTGTGTGGTGCCGGACGTAAAAAATAGCACCATCCTGTTTCTTCCCGTGGTTGTCGTAAAAGGCGACTAAGGGACTCACTAGCTAGATAATGGGCAGCAGTTTTCTCTATGCATTTTAACACTAAACTGCGATTATGATTGTTTTTTCGGATATATAAACAATTTTTTTTACTGTGGCATATTTTATGTTTCCAGAATTTTTATTAAAAAAAAAACCTGTCAAATGGGTATTGTGGATGTTCTAGTTTACACGTACCTTGACGGATTTGTCGCGCGAGCCGCTGGCGAGGAAAGGCCCGGCGTGGTTGGCGCGCCGGTTGTCTGCGCCGGCCGCCTCGTTGATGGCGGCGGCCGCGGCCTCGGGCGCCCACGAAACGCACTCCACCACGTGCTCGTGCTCGCGGAGCTCCATCTGGGGATACACAGGCGGTTATGATACGAAATTGTAAAAGGGGGGTCTGAAGGAGGGCTAAGGGTATTGTAATAATTATGTTTAACATGATTGCCAACAGCTTCCTTTCATATGCATAGCAGTAGATGTCTATACTGACGTATGCTTGCACTGACTGGACAGGTCCACTCAAATCTGTGTGGTTTTTTCTTCAAAATACCATGTAGATTATATAAGTAGACCATGTAGATTGGTGTCTGAAATGGTTTTTTGAGGAAAGAACCTGTCCAGTCAGTGCAAGCATTTGTCAGTAATCGTGTAGCTCAACTCAGAACTTAAGGAGCTCAGCGACTCGATGAACAAAAGCAAATAAAGGACATTTGGGTAGACCACATAAAGTACTGAAACTGCCAGATTATCATTAAAACTAACTGAGAAAAAGTCTATTTTCTTAGTCGTTAACTTCATTTCTGAAGGTCGTGCTTAATCTGAACTGTTGACCACTCAATGCACTATGCTCTTCCAAGTGGTTCTGTCCTCAGCGGTCTTAATAGCCTTGGATACTGGTTAGCCAGTGAGCTTTTTACAAGGTCAGACCACCGGGTAGATGAGCGCCCGCGTGATCTCCTCCCGTCGACCTGGCCAACTACCAACAGCTTCATATCTCTGTACAGAATCTAAATACAGTGATATTTACCTTGCACTCGTTGGTGTCTGCGTTCCAGATGCGCACGGTCTGGTCGTTGGAGCAGGAGGCCAGCAGCGTGCCGTCGGGCGACACGCGCACCATGCGCACCCACTCGCGGTGACCCTTGTACGTTTTGATGCAATACCTGGTGATCAAAGGGAAATAGTGTCAGAACTTGAAGTATAACGGGTATAAAAATGCCCTTAACGAAGCAGAGTCAATGGTTTTTCCCGTTATTATGATATATTTTTTTGTACTGGATCATACCCGGGAAACCTTCTGGTTAAGACGCTGACAACCGGTAAAGCGCGGTCACTGTCGGACTGCATAGAAAAGAAAGAGAAGCGCGATGACACAACGCTCGTAATTTATCGCAAAAAATTAAACAATTATCTATTTGCTAAAAAAAGAGTTAAGTAATCGAAAAAAAAAACAACCAAGTTCTGCATTCAAATAAGACGTTCTTGTCATTAATTAAATACCAACGTACGTCGATATTTAATACAGATATTTTGGATTGGAACTCAAGGTAAAAGGTTAGTTTACCGTTAATTTGTATCGAGGTTTTATTTTTCAAAACGTGTTTTGGTAACAACCATGTTCTGAGAAATATGTTCAAGAATAACATATATTTTTCCGCTACCACAAACTATATAGTTTTTTTTTAATTTATACAAGCCTATTTATATCGTTTGGCTCTTGTCAAGCAGCGTCATAAGATACTGAAGGTCAAAATTCCAACCTTTTTTGACGTTTTATTTACAAACACAAATTTTAAATGATATGACTTAACTTTAAATACTCCTAAGAACCCTGTACCGTTGAATGCACCCTTAAGCACAATGTTTTACCAAAAATAAAAGTAATTTCCCAGCAATTATTTTTCCACTAAATTACCTTACTACCTTAACTTTACTTATTACTTAGTACAGAATGCGTATATAACGGCTTCGTGATGGGTCTTTTTAAACTCTGCTATCACAAATTATATAACTTTTTTTTATACAGGCCTATTTATATCGTTTGCCTCTTGTCATCGTCATCAGAAGATACTGAAGGTCAAAGTTCCAACCTTTTTTGACGTTTTTTTTTTACGAACACTAATTTTATATGGTATGACTTAACTTTAAATAATCCCAAGAACCCTTACCCTTACCCCACCGTACCGTTGAATGCACCCTTAAGCTCAATGTTTTACCAAAAATAAAAGTAATTTCCCAGCAATTATTTTTCCACTAAATTATTTAGTACAGAATGTGTTTAAGACGGCTTCGTAATAGGTCTTTTTACACCCTGTACAGCCTTAAAGGATGGTAATTTGAGAAAAAGGCAGTAACGGCAGCTACGTTAACTGTCGCATGCAGCTACAAAGAGACCATCCATAACTTTTACAGTAGTTTCCAAGTGCATTCACAGATTCGATCTGGATACATCTTTGCATGGGTAGTCGGTACTTTAGATGACTGAAGAAACGTTCATACTTACTCAATAACGAGGCTGCGGTCGAATTTCATTTCCAAAAGCGACAGTGTTTGTATCTGTGTTACGAAACACATGGCAAGCCAACGCACTCACACACTTTTTTTTCTACATCCGTAACGTGAGCATAAAAGTGCAGGAAATTAAGTAAAAAATACGACATCCTACAAAACATTTTATCATTCATAACATCCTGCCTATGTTCGCAGAATGGGTAGGCAGAGAGTTTTTTGGTTCACATTTTGCAACATACGATGAAGTTTAATTTAATAGAGCTGAACCTTTTCCTACTAATTGGGCAGGGGCACGATACAGACTCCAGGGGTCTACTCCGAAGCAATAATCTGAAGAATCTGCCGAATGTTCGGCTGTTTCTTAACTTCTAAAATTTCCTTTTTGACTTTGAAGTCCTTACCCGACTTTACGTCACATTTTTTACTTTGACTTATCTCTCTGACTGTCGTTTTTTTTCCTTCGCCGTAATCAGCCATAACTATGGCGAAAGAAAAAAAAACAAATGTTCGGCCGACACTTCGGACTTATCTTCGGCGTAGACCCCCAGAATGCATCTGAGAAAATCTTGATGGAAAACCTTAATAATAGTGCCCAACCTCGGAATCAAGTCCAGGAGTTGCGGTTGGGACCTCTAGGCGAATGAGGCAGTTGAATCCTGCAAAACTAAAAGGGTGTTGAATATAAGCCTTACCCAGTGGCGACCTCCCAAGCTTTGATGGTCTTATCTCGACTGGCGGAGTAGACGATGTCGCCGCTCGGTGAGAACGCCACTGACGACACGTTGTGGTCGTGTCCGTGCATCGTCTTCACGCACTCGAACGTTTGGTTGAAGTCCCAAAGCTTTATTGACATGTCAGCGCTGCAGGACACTGGAAATGATATTGAAGGAATTATAGTTTTTGTGGGTAAAATCCGGGTTATTTCTCGTGCAGTGTGATAAGCTATAAAAGGAAGCATGTATTGAAATTTTCTCCATTTTATAATATTGTTGCCCTGGCTGGAGGTCTCATTTATAAGGTATCCACAGGATAGCCCAGTTAAGCAGCAGACAAATTCCTAGGTTGACCTGTGACACGCAATTCATAAAAATAAATAACTTCCAGTAGTGATATGGAATGCTACTTGGGTAAGTCACGAGTAGTCATCAGTAGGCGAAAGTACAATTAATCCTTGCTTAATAACACTTTTTAACTTGTGAGCATCAATCGTTTCGATTTACCTCAATGACTGTTCATTTGTGTAGCTGTTTGCTTGGAATTAAATGAAAATAATCATTTTCCTACAAGATGGGTTCATATTTAACAGACTCTTAAATAAAGCCTAATTGTAATGTAACATTACTAATATCATTGTTTTCAAAAGTGCCAATATCATTGTTTTCACAAGTGCCAATGGGTGGATGCAAACTTCACGCACACACATTTCGACGAAATTTTCCTGTTTACCCGACTGCGGCGAAGCCAAAAAAGAAGGGTTATGTGTTTCACCTGTATGTATGTATGTCCGTCCCTATGTTCCCTCGTAACTACTAAACGGCTGAACCGATTTTAATGAATGATAAGTCGTTAGATTCGTCTTTACTGCGCGAGTGTCACTGGGTACATTCAAATTATTAAAAAAAATGGTGATTTTTGGCGCCAAAAGGTGTTTTCGAAAAAAAAAATTCTCCCTAGCCTATCGAGTGAGGTATCAAAATGAAGGGGTATAAAAGTTGATTACAAAAATATATACAATTTATATGTTAAAATGTAATTTAAATGAGAAATTACAAAAAAAAAACTATCCTGAACTTTTAGAGTGAGTGAGTAAGAGGCCGTTATCACCCGATTATAAGTGATTAAATAACCTAATTTACCGTCTTATATTCCTAACTAAAAAGTATAAAATAGGTCGTTATTGCTAAGATGCCTCACTTTTTACGCAGTCGGGTTTTTAGATTTTTTAATTTAACTTTCAACAAATCAATAATTACGCAAAACGAGTAATTTGGAGTATTATGGTACAAAACCGTCACTATAACAGCAACCGAACAATAATGAATGAGGATGACGTAACAGGACAATGGATAACCGCATATTACATATTAGTGAGCATATTTAATGTAAATGTAATGCTCAAATCGCATTTGCTCTGAGCTCTTATTGAACGACCGCTTGCAGTACGTCATTATAGCGTTTTTGTGATGGTTACGTCAGAGGCTCTTCCAAGACCTTGCTTCAAGAAGAATTTAATTGCCAGTTTTTATTCGAAGAAGGCGTAAGCAAATAAATATAATTTATGAGACCAACAATCCACCCCGGATTGTTGGTGACATAAATTATATTTATTTCTGTACATTGATTTAAAAAAGTACTATTAGACATCAAACAATAATTAAGTTTTAAGGCTTGTGCAAAATGACGGAATACCGCGGGCGTGACAGGCAGCGCGACACTTTCCATAAAGTTTACATAGAAATTGTGCTAGTGTCGCGTCGCACCTGTCTGCTCGAGCCTTTAAAACTAGATCAGTTCGGTGTTTCCTATCCGACTACTCTGAGAAGATAGACCGACACAAATTCAGAGGTTACAGTCTCTTTTAAAGTCCAGATATAATCTTGGCCTGGCCATAGGAGTACCATGCAGATTAATATCGAGATGGTCTTTTAACTTACCGAGTAGTTTCCCATGATGGTCGAAGGCGATATCCTGAACGGAATCGGTGTGTCCCTTCAGGGTTCGTTCGTACTCGCCGCTCTCAAAGTCCCACACTTTGATGGTCGCGTCCTCACTTGAGGACACCATCAAACTGAACACCGGGTGAAATATTACCTGGAAAATTATTTAATTGTTTCGTGAGACATGTATTTTCAACTAGACAGTTTATTCCCTCTTGAGAAGTTTTTCAACCCAGCGCTGGGGCTCTGTCTCGCATAGGGTCGCAGCATTATGCTGAACGGTGGCCGTTTTGTGTGGATGTGACGCATATTTTCCCCCAACTTGTTCTTTTTTGTATTTGTGTTCTTTCTTTGCGTCATGTTTACATCCAATAAACGTAGTTTCTTTCTTTCTTATTGGTGATAAATTGATAATGCTTGATTTTAGATAAGCTTATCAGATATTTAGGACATTATTACATAAACAAAGAAAATATTATGGCAATTACTGTTTTACACGTACAATCACTACATACGACTTCATACGAGTATTATAAAACACAAGTGGCTTCCCGCTTCCTGTCTGTCCCTATGTATGCTTAGATCTTTAAAACTACGCAACAAATTTTGATGCGGTTTTTTTTTATAGATAGAGTGATTCAAGAGGAAGGTTTGTATGTTTAGAAAATGCCACGCGGGCGAAGCCGCGGGCAGCAGCTAGTATTATTATAATACAAACATGAACTATGCACACTTTGAGTAAACTCGCACAATGAACTAGAATCAAGCAGTTAATTCGAACAGCTGAAGAAAAACTAGCGGAAAGCTAATAGATAATGGTCGCACCATTCGTTTGATTCAATTGTGCTTGGTTATGATCACGAGAAATTATACACAAAAACCAAAACAATACATTTAAGACAGCTTTCGATTGGATTGGATTCGAAAGTTATTATTGCACAAAATTCGTGTAAGATCGTAAACGTCTTTGTTAAGCTGACAACTGTTTCTTAACTATTCTGTTACTAAGTATATAAGGCCCGTATTTATAGAGCGTTACTCAGTACTCAAGCATTACTTAAGACTAGTTTCAACCAATCCAATGGTTTGAATCTAGTCTTAAGTAATGCTTGAGTACTGAGTAGCGCTCTATAAATACGGGCCTAAGATTGTCCGATAAGGCTAAACAGTTGAACAAGTTAGTTTATAAGGTAATCAACAATTTTGTGTTTTTCTGCACTGGGCGATGTGGTCGCTAAGCGAAAAAGCCCTTTCAATCAATCAACTCAGCCTATGCAGTCCACTGCTGGACATGGACTAGGTAGATGGACCAACAAAGCCCTTTAAAAAAATAAGGTATCTAAGATTAGTAGCAATTTCAGCTATGTAATTAATTAGTAAGAGACGAATACTGTTAACAATATTCGAAGCATGTGTTTCAAGTATCTTCATTCTTGTTATGAAACTGACTAACTAAGAATTCAATTGTATTAATGACACAATTTCAGCGAAATCTGCATGTGACCGACATTTTTCATTTCTGAATACCTTCAAAAGAAACTAAAATAAGTTAGATCTTCAAATAACTGAATTGAGATTTTGAAATGCTAAAGATTGAGCATAAATCCAAAAGGAAATAAATAAAAATTCTTAAAGAAGGTGTCATATTCGGACAACTCTTTCTGACATTTACAGAGTCTTGCGATGTGAGCTAAATAATTTCCCTTTCATGGAGGAAAAGATAGTTAGTAAGTATGATATATTTCCAGCCTTTAAAATCTAAGCTCGTTTGATTAGTGGGATCCATATTTTGTAATCAAATCTGCTCCAGAGGGCTAAGTTTCAATTTGACAGTTCAACAACATTCATTGCGTTATTTACGTTGTCGAGCAGACATTTTTTTGTACCATAAGAAGCAATGGATTAGCAATATACTTCAAAATCATTCCGATTCCGATTTAAACTGTGTTACGCAATTAGGGTACTGGATTCATAGAATTGCTCCTGTGTTGTTAATGTTCGTGTTAAAGAAATTACCCAGTTTCTTTGAATTAATAATAATATAAACCTTAGTAATGGTGGCTCGGTGTCCGGTGAGACAGAATTTTTCAGGTGGACGTGGGATCCACTCGGCGGGCGTGCGCTTGGCGCGCGTTGGCGCACCCTCGATGAATTCCTTCTGAGCCTCTGACAGCTTCGATTCTAATTCCATCACCTGGTCAACAAAGAAGAAATATTTAGAATGATGTAGGCTTATTATAATTATTTGTATCTTTATCATAAATCAATTTGAACATAAGATAAACGATGAGCAAAGGTTGGCCACGGAGTTGTTGAGCTGAGTTTGTCCTTTCAGGACAGTGCTCCTGCTACGCGTTAAGTCTAGCTAGCTTAGCGCGCCAGCCAGATAACAAATTATTCTTCAAAATCTATATATATAAAATTCAAAGTCCTGACTGACTGACTGACTGATATATCAACGCACAGCCTAAACCGCTGGTCCTAGAGACATGAAATTTGGAGGGTGTGTTCTTTGTAACGAGAAGGTATCCACTAAGAAAGGGTTTTTTGAAATTCCACCCCTAAGAGGGTAAAATAGGGGATGGAAGTTTATATGAAAGTCCGTCAGTTTTGAAGTTAGGATCTTCAAATTTGGTGTATAGGCTGACAATTAAAAATTAATTTATACGTGTGTCAGCGTTTTTGATAATTCTACCCCCGAAGGGTTAAAAAGGGGGATGAAGTTGTGTATCAAAGTCCTTAATTTTCACAGTAAAAATCACTAAATTTATTATCTAGGCTTATGGTTGGAAGCTAATGCAACGGTGTTGATAGAATTTCAACCCTTAAGGGGTAAAAAACGGGATAAAATATTATTTTTAATGAAAGATCTTTTTAAGTTAAAATCACTAATATTTCGACTTATGGTTGGAAACTATAGCATCCGCTAAGGGATTTTTCGAAATTCGACCTTTAAGGGGTGAAAAAGGGGGATAAATCTTATTCCTTGAGTTATCAAACCTGAAACTTGGCACGAATACTAACCTAAGTAAACTATAAAGTGTGACTTTTTTTTAACTACCCTCTAAAGGGGGATTTGCGGATGTCAGTTTGTATGGAAGAATTTTAACGCACGGTCCGATTAACTCGTAACTCAGTATTTATACTGTAAACCAAATATAAAGAATAAAATTGATCAGAGTTTTTAGAAAATTTATCCCTAACGGGGTGAAAAGAGGTAGTCAATTTTGCAAAGGAGGATTCTACTGTGTGGCTTGATTAACTCCAAATTATCACGTAGGCATCAGCGAAGAAGGGGTTTTAGGAAATTCGACCTTTAAGGGGGTGAAAAGGGGTGATTTTGTTTGTATGAAAAATCTTATTCCTTGAGTTAATAAACCTGAAACTTGGCACAAATACTAACCTAAGTAAATTATAAAGTTTGTCATTTTTTGTTTTTTTAAACTGCCCCTTAGTGGATTGGGGGATATCAAAGTTTGTTTTAACGCACGGTCCGATTAACTTGAAACTCAGTATCTATACTGAAAAAAAAAAGAATAAATTGTATCAGGTTTTTTGAAAATCTGCCCCTAATGGGGTGAAAAGGGTTAGTGAATTTACAAGGAAGGATTTTACTGCTTGGCTAGATTAACTTGAAAATTGGTATAAATAACCTATAAGTCCAATAATAGAAACGTCTAAAACGATGTTTCAACAATTTACCCCTTTGAGTGCGTAAAAAGAGGCGATATAGTTTGTATGAACAGAATATTATTTCTTTTGATATATAAACTTGAAATTCGGCCCGAGTACTTATTACATAACATCACGCCTGCAATCCCCAAAGGGATAGGTAGAGGTGTACCTTTAGTACAACCATATTTCGCCAGTTCTGTTTAAGTCCCATGTAATAGCGAGCGAGCCTATTGCCATCAACCGGGCATGAATCCAGACTTCGGGCTGCTACTGAGAAATTCGTAATGGAAAATCCAATAACACTTTGCCCGACCTGGGAATCAAACCCACCCCTCATGCTCATCAGTCGTGCTTGTGACCACTAGACTAACGAGGCAGTCGTTACTTGATAGAAATAGAGAATACTGTTTAATAATAAAGATCGTAATAATGAATACCACACCATTTAAAGGAGGTGGAGGTGTTGCTGAAATATTTTTTAGGTGAAAGTACGAAATCCAAGCGAACGAAGTCGTGGGCGAAGTCCTGACTGACTGACATCAGAAATTTTTAATTATTATAATAATAATTTCATTTGAGAACTACTACTATTCCTACTTACTTTTTACTATTTACATTCCATACATTGTAGGCGAACTCTAAGATTCGGTTTTTGAAAATTGGATCTATATTATCAGGGTGAAAAGGGATTTAGATTGTATGAACAATCATATTTTTTTAGTTAATATGAATCATAGCAAGAATACGTTCTTAAATAACAAAGTTTGTCATGACGGTTGCGTTTTTCAAAACTACCCTTCAAAAGGATTTGAGGGAGTGTTACAGTTTGTTTTTAAAAATCTTTACGCGAGGTCCGATTAACTCGAAACTCAATGCTCATACTTTACAAAAAAAAAGATAAAAAATATGGAATTTTCGAGAATCGGAAAAAGGGGTAATTAAGTTTTCGGGACAATTTCACTGAGTACCTTGAATAACTCAAAAGTTGGTATATAAACATTATTATTTAAGAACAAAAACGTAGAAAAAACAAACAATACAAAATTTCTTACAAATAGACTGGAGGACACGTACGAGTATATTGAACAAGTATGTACAAAACGAAGTTGATATTTATATGCTATCTATATCCTCCGTAAAGTTGTAAATCAAACTGCACTCCTATCTGCTTACCACGCTTACGTTGGTTCCAACTAAGATATGATATAATGTTTTGGGGGAATGCTGATAGAGACGCTGTTTTTGGACATCCACGCGGGCGAAGCCGCGGGCGAAAGTTAGTACATAATATGTCTAAAAGATAAAGGGGCAAATCCGTATCTTTCGTACCGTTAAAAAGTTATAGGACGTTTAAGGCCCTCGAAACCTAGCCAACGGATGTTTTTGAAAATTTGTTAGGATTTAGTAGTGTTTATGCGTAATCTGTACAAAAAAAAAATGGGTTTTGTACGGCTGAATTTGAGATAGCTACAATGCTTTGATTTTTCATAAAATAATAATAATAATAATAAATAAAATAAAAATCTTTATTTCCAGTTTTACAATTTTTACAATTTTACATTTACCACTTAGTAATAACATGATAAATCTTTGTCTTATTAATTGTAGGTTAATACAGAGTATTAAACCTCTGACACCCAAGCTAAGATTAAACTTGTGTTATGGGTGTCAGGGCTCTCAGGTTAACGACAACTTTACAAGTAACAGTTCGGACAGAAAATAAAGTAAAGTAAAGTAAAGATTTTACACAGAGACTAAAACAAAAACTAATTATAGAGAAAACCATTTGTATAGTGTGTGTTATGTGTGTAAGTTTGTTTGAGGGTTTATGATTTTATTTTTTTTATTTTATGTTATGTTGTGTTGTGTAGTGTTATGTAGTGTAATGTAGTGTAATGTAGTGTTATGTTTTGTAGTGTTGTGTTGTGTTGGAAGGAGAGTGTATTCCAGGATGTGTCGGGCAGGGCACTGTTTGGGTGAAAGGGTTTATGTATTGAGAATTTGTTCAACCTCGTCATAACTAAGGGTCATTAACCATTTACAGACCTTAGCTTTGCAATCAAATTTGTTGAAAGTGTAGATGTTACATTGTTTATTAACAAAATTGTATATACGACTACCAAGGACTCTGAAATGACGTTCTGCAAGTTTCGTTCTGTGCCTCTCTATGGGACAAACGTTCGCAGTCCTACGTTTTATCAATAGACTGAGATCCAACTGCAAAGAAGTATGTCTACGCAACGTACAGTTTAGCACAAAGAGCTGCCTCACGGTTAAGACCTGACATTCTTTGTATAATTGAGCCGTACTATGCCGATAATGTTTAAAAGTCATGACCTTGAGAACAGCTCTTTGCGCCCTTTCCAGTTGTATCATACTTGTCTTCGAAGCACCACCCCAAACCAGTATGCCGAATGTTAATATTGACTGGCAAAGGGAGAAATACACCATGTGCAAGGTATCTGCGTCAGCACTATACCGCAGGCCCTTAAACACGGTAATTAGTTTTCTAACTCGACCAGACAGCGCCCGTATTTGAGCATTCCAAGATATGAGATTGTCTATTAGTACGCCAAGGTATTTCACAGTGGTTTTTCTTGTCAGGGGAAGGCAGGAGCATTGGTTTGGGTAAGCATTACTCGTACAATTAGTATGAGCCTTAACTAAAATTGTGTTGTCAGGCTGCGAAGTAGATTTGAGGGAGAAAGTGATAAAGTTGGTTTTATCCACATTTAGAGTAAGACTATTCGCTGATAGCCAAGACATAACAATGCCAAGAACAGATTCTGCCCTCTCTTCGGCTTCGCTCCAATTTTCAGCATGTACTAGAAGGGCCGCATCATCCGCATAGGTGTAAATGGAACAATTTGGGAGTAATAAATCACAGAGACTGTTTACATACACTAAAAAAAGTGTAGGACCCAAGATGGAACCTTGAGGCACTCCAAAGGACAATCCACACTCGTCGCTGACATACGCGGTGACTTTAACACACTGCGTTCGCTCTGATAGATAGCTTGCAAATATAGCAAGTGCATGGCCTCTAACTCCAATTCTTTCCAATTTTTTGAGTAGGATGGGGACAGAGACGGTGTCAAAAGCCTTGGATAGGTCTAGGAATAAACCTATGCACTTAGACTTTTTATCAAGAGTCTCAACAACTTCACTGATCAGGGCCAAGAAAGCGTCCTCACATGACTTCCCTCTACGAAAACCGAATTGATTGCTGGAGAGAATATTATGGCTTTCCAGGAAAGACATAAGACGATTGTTCAGGACCCTTTCAAGAACCTTCGATAATGCCGGAAGAACCGAAATTGGTCTGTAATTGTTGACACTGCCTCTGTCTCCTCCCTTGTGAATAGGGTGAACGACCGCTCTCTTTAAAACTCTCGGAAATACACCCTCAGAGATACAAAGACCGCATATGTGAGCGACGATGTGAGTGATGTGAGTGAAAAATCCATAAATTTCACCACGCAGCTTCTCGGAAAGTCATCAACCAATTAAAACGTATTTTTAGTATAATTTAGTAGTAAATGAGTTCTAATTTGTAGTATAAAAATAAAATGGAAAGATTATACAATTTCGGTGATACAACACATTTTATGTGGCTCCTCAATCCTGACGGTCTATAAAAAATATATGTTCGTAGCTACTAAAGCAGTAGATCAAATCGGATAAAAATAGGACCAATATTTAGTAGAAATTTCTACTAAATATTGGCATCATCAAACATCCTACCCACTCAGTATTGCAAAATATATTAATAATTTAAACATTCCTTTACAATTTTGTGAATTGGGTGACCATCAATAATTCAAACTATGATCATTAACAGAGTTTTATTTACACGTGAATGATTCTAAACCAATCAGTACAATAATGACCACAAACAAACAAAGAAAAAAAAAGAAGAAAAATAAACTAAAAGTGAATTATCCTAAATTGTCTTATATCTATCGATTTCAACTTCCTTCCTGGATAGTCTAATTGTGTACACGGCTCGCCTAATCTGTACGAGTTTTGTATAGATGGTTCTTGTCACTGGTACAGATGGCTACACATCAAGCTATACATTTCCAGTATAAGCTGGTCTCGCATTATATATGATTTCCGTACAGCGCGAGCTCAGCGTAAACTGGATTTGTATAGCTTGATGTGTAGCCGTGTGTACGTGCAACAAACGAGAGGAATGTGATACAGAATGCCCAGTAAACATGACGCAATGAAAGAACATACAACATAAACTGGCGCAGCATATAATGAGACACAAAATACCAGCTAAGTGCACAATGAAGAGTTCCGTAGTTGGGATGAACTATCCCAAGAAAAAACTAAACATTGTAGTTGAAAATTATGTTCTCCCTTACAACTTTGAACCTTAAATGATTATATGAAAATATTTTAGTTGTTTTGTACTATTGCGAATTTTAGTTTCATAATCGTCTTAGCAAAAAAACTGACTATTCATATGGAAGTGACATTCCATATTGGAGTTTTTATCATTTATGTCTAACCGATTTTTTTCATCATCTCATAATCATAATCAGCCTATAATGTTCCCACTGCTGGGACACAGGCCTTCTCTTTTCGAGAAGGAGTGGGCCGTAATCAACCACGCGGGCCCAGTGCTCGTTGGTGGATGTAACATGTCTTCGAACTTTTGGTTCTAGGACATGGTTTCCTCACAATTATTTCCTTCACCGTTTTGAGAGTAGAACCCACGACCTACAACTCATAAGTTGGGGCCGTTACCACTGCTCTCACTTTCCTCATCTAATGTTTGTCTATTACATTCTTTACATTACTATAGCAATAATGTTGTGAAAAATAACAGCGAAACAATAATAAATTTAGAATCACAAAATAATTATAATTCGATTCATCACCGGTTACTAAATTTAATTTCATTAGTTAAATTGACACATTATCTATTCTATATAAATAAAAAGAAAAGTCCCGACTAACACACAGGGTACTTTTATTCCCGGTAGTACGTTCCCGTGAGATATTTTCCGACACTCACGCGGGCAAAGCTGCGGGCAAAAGCTAGTTATCTCATTTAATCTAAAACAACAATTAGGTTACATGTAGGTACTCGTACTCGTAGAATGATTCATAAGCAAATAAAATTATGTCTTCATAATTTGAATTATTTATGGTCACCCTATACACAAAATTATTAAGGATTTTTAAATTATTAATATCTTTTGAAATACTGAGTGTTTAGGATGTTTGACGATGCCAATATTTAGTAGAAATTTGTACCCGATTTGATCTACTGCTTTATTAGCTACGAACATATATTTTTTATAGACCGTCAGGATTGAGGAGCCACATAAAATGTGTTGTATCACCGAAATTGTATAGTCTTTCCATTTTATTTTTATACTACAAATTAGAACTCATTTACTACTTACTATATTATACTAAAAATACGTTTTAATTGGTTGATGACTTTCCGAGAAACAACGTGGTGAAAATTATAGATTTTTAAGAAAAATCAAAGCATTGTAGCCACCTTTTCGGTACAGATTACGCATAAACACTACTAAATCCTACCAAATTTTCAAAAACATCCGTTGGCTAATTTTCGAGTTCTAAGGTGGCTCCTCAATCCAGATGTCCGGATTGAGGAGCCACCTTAAACGTCCTATAACTTTTTAACGGTTTTACTACAAATTCCAGGATCGGGCCTACAAAATCAGCTAATTTACTACTAAATATTGGTAGTACCCTCGTTTAAATATTAGACATGGCTCCTCAATCCATACGGACACAGTTTGCATGCTTTAGTTTTAAGCAAAACATTTTCGATCTAATATTTTTATTAACACTTTGTATACCATGTTTTATGCAAATAAAATATAACTAACTGTCTAGTTTAGCAAAAACATAATCCGTTGAAAAAAATCGAGTCTTGTAAACCATCCCGGCCATTAGTAGATCAAGGTTCAAGATGAAAACAGAGCAGTGACCTGATTACCATCACCTTGTGTTGATTTGTTTGGATAGTTGGCATTATTTTTGGAGTGATAGTCAATGGATAAAACGTGTTGTCGTTTAATAAAAGTGTTGGTCGCGGTCGGCATCGACCGCCCGCCCAAGAAAATCGTTCAAGAGTGACCTAGAAACGTCCAGCGCACAGATCGATGGAGTACACTGCTCGGACCGGATCGTGCTCAGATGTTATAAATTTTTGCTCTACACGTTTTAACCATCAATGCGTTCAACTGCTAACAGTTAAGCAATTTCTGAACCATTGAAACACCAGAGAAACAGCTTCCCTCTTATGTAACTAACATATTGCATACACCGGGGACACTAATTGGCGTCATCATCTCTTGTGCTGACAGATCGATTACGTGTTATCAATTATAGAAAGTGTTACACAAGACTTCACTACAACAGGTTAATTTTAAATCGTGCTGTTGCTATGAAGAAAATCGTTGGCAAACATAGTTGGACCTAAACTGATACTGAGGTTGGTAATTCCATACATCTTACAAACAATATGTCCAATCGGGAGATCTGCATCAGCAGTTTTAAGTTATCCTTGTTCATTAATTCAGTAAATGGAGAGTTATTTAGAATTCATAATAATTAATTTAGAATTACAAAGATGCGCTTACTTTTTTCTGCAACCTGATGACCGAAGTCCACTTCTTCTCGAGGAGGCCGCCGAACTTGCGATCCATCTCGCCGGACATGTCGGCCTCCTTCTTGAACGCTTCCAGCGCGTCCGTGTAGCCATTGCTACCTAAATAATCAGCGATCGCTTTGTTCCTGTAACAATACAAATTATTTTGTTTTAGTATAACTGTCCTGAATATTGGCATAGCAGTTTTAAGTTTATGTTTTATCGAAGAGTCGCGTGAAAGAATGCAATTACGAGGAGTTAGCAATTTTCGCAGTTTAAATCCTGAGCTGGTGACAATCAGAAAGGTCACCAGCTAAAAGTTACACCAAATATAGTGTCGATAGATGCTCGGATAGAAAAAGCACCATTATGGAATGGAATGGAAGTATACCGATAGGATTGCATTTCCGTTACACGGTGTAACAATTAACTGATTGTAACATGCTACGTTGTTTGTTAATTCCCAGAAAATAGTAACGCGTTATTGGCTAATTAAAATAATAACATGTGAGAACCGTAAACTAAGACAACGGATGTTGCTACAAGCATGACGCAGATATGAGTATTGTTCGAGGGCAAAAAGTTTTTACAAAAACTAACAGCTGAAGATCACAAGAACATAGGATTTCCGTAATCACGTTTTTACAAAATACGGATTTTATTAAGTTAGGTTGCTTTTACGAGTAAGTTATGTTCAGTTTTATCATGGACCGATACAGTTATTTATACAGTTTAAGATTAAAAAAATAGTTTATTCTGAACAAACAAAACGCACATGTGTATACAAAAAAAAACAAAGGAGCCAAAAGCCTCATATTCAAACAATAAAAGGTATTGGTGGTGGTGGTGGTTGTTTATTTGATTCAGTGTGCCGACGACACGAAAGATTCCGGGTCTAGGTTCATTGGGTACGATTATTGTAAAGACCTTATTTTCTAATAATATAGGTACTTCAAATGTGGAAACGTGAAGATGTCATTGTGATGATAAAATGAATTAAGGATTCCAACGACGTCGCACAGCAAGGTTACATGGACATTGCAATGTAGGAAACATCAATGTGAACTTGCAACGTAATCAGTCAATGGAATTGTGCAATTACGTAGTTCATTACTTGAGAGGTTGATTAATCACCTAATGTAACTAAACGATCTCGCTCGTATGGGGGCGTAAATCACATGGTGCGCTAGTGAGAGTTTGTTTTCGATTTCGGCCGGTGTTTTGTTAATTTATCACACCTCAATATAAAACGACCACAAGGGCAATATTTTTTTTTCTAATCTCTCATCTTATGCATTTGTTTGAGTTTTGGTTGTCAAGCATTATTTATTCTCGTACTATACGTTTTCCATTTCAAGGCTACACAATTCCTTGATCGATAAGAGCGCTGAGTTTTTGCTAGCTGCATGTCGTTAGAGATACCCGATCCCCGTCTACTACAGCTCATTGCCTGCAGTTTCCGGGTTACTGAATGCTCTAAATGTGTGCACGTATCAAATGTCAAGGGAAACCCACACGATTTGTCAATGTTATCATTTAATTAGACTACAGGTCAGCCACTAATTACATAAAGATGTAAAAGTTGCTCACAGTAAACAAAATATACCTACGCAGTATCTGAAATTACAAAGTTTGCAGTATCGGTTTCATGAAAGATGGTTGCAAAAATATAACACTTAATAACATGAGTTATTTGTGAGGAGGAAGAGTTATTTCAGTAGATTTTTCAAAATTCGGTGTTATGGGAAACGAATACTTAGCCGAAACTGAATTCGTCAAATGATTGAGCCTTCCCTGATAGAGAAAGATAACAAAGACATCGAACTTGCTCCAATTCGATAAGCTGCCCTTGTCGCTGTGACCATGACGTCACGAACCCACGATAGTGTGTACTTTTCTTTTCTGATTATCTTCAGCTTATTAAAACTGTAGATAAAAGTACCTACCTACCTATTATACGGATAAAATAATTCGGGATAAGATTCTACAACTGCCGTGATTCGAGTTACATCATTCAATACAACATTCAAATATGCATCAACCATACTTTTATTTTAAATAATTATTTATTAACGTGACCTATATTGGCAGTCGTTTACAGCTGGTTTATCCCAAAAAGGAGGTAATGCTCTTAGGTAGAACGCAAGGCTAGCAGGTTGGTGACCGCAGTAGATCCCATATACTGTACATTGTTACATTGTTTCCCGTCACGGACCGCATCTGTCAATCGTCAGGGCTTCGTTGGTTTAGCCATGCATGATGCATCGAATGCTGGCGAATTTGATAATCAACTAGGAGTATTCATTTACGGTCTGACCATGCAACGCTTTGGACGTGAAACTGTCCTACATCAACACTTTACATATACAAACATAATTATATGTACTACGTATACCACGCACTGTTGAATGGAGGCCTCCTTATTAAGGACAATGTTAAGACATATTACGTATGTTTCTAAAAATATCTTCACTTCAGTTTATTGATACAATCCCAATTGTATTTGACATCGGCATCGGTTCAAATCACACGACACACAATGTGTGTTCAATCTATGATGAGGTCATCCAATAAAGAATAACATTCGTGTAAGGTAAGGTAAGGTTACGTAAATAACGAAACAGTGTCGACCATTTATAATAATTTATATAAAGAAACTGGAATTTGGGAAACAAATCTTCGAATCTAATAAGGTATTGGAAGATAAGAAAACCAGTCTCTTGAGGATATTTTAAAATATTGGAGCCAAGTCCATTAATTTTAATGACAAAATACAGTAGGTTTAACTTGAATTAAGTAATTTGTTTTTAAATATACCAGGATGATACAATAAAACATTTATAAATCGAAAATTATGACTGAACCTAGGAAACATCCTTGAGTCATTCCAACATTTACAAAATTTTAGGCTCATTCGTGTCGGAGATAATGTATGGTCAATTTTCATAATTATATTTTCTTAATTAACTTTAAAACTGTTTTAAATTATAAAAAGTATATAATTGAGACTCTCACAGTAAGCCCTTTCATTTGATATGTCATACGGTACAGTGTGCAAAACTGTTTTAAAATCTCTTATTTGCCTCCCAAAAGTGACCCCCATATTCAAAATTCATTTATTTACGTAAGGCGTTCGTGTTTGCGTCACAGAACTTGATATGTGTACCAAATCGGTCCATTAGATTCGGAGCAAATTGACTGTGAAACGGACGGACGGACAGACACATGACTGAAGGATTCTACATACTGGCGCGACACAAAGAAGGCCCCACGTGTCGCGCGACGTGCGGTGCCTTTGTGTCGCGTCGCGAGTCGCGCTGGTCTGTAGAAGCCTTGATCCTATAAGGCGCTGGGCAGACGATGGACAAATTGTCCGCGACGATAGAGCGTAAGGAAACCTATGCAATAACGCACACGTAGGACAAATAGACTGCCGGGATTTCCATACGATTCCAAATTGTCCGCCGTCTGCTCAGCGCCTATGGGTTCCGATTTTTATTCGCACGTACGAAATCTTAAAACTGGAAGGCCTATGTGGATACCATCATCCTAGGGATAGGTTCCTGATCTTTACTAAAACAAAGGGCTGTGTGGGAAGCATCTAATAGCTTTTTTCTTCTTCAACTAAAGGGTGGCCCGTTTCTCCATATTTTTTTTACTAGACATTAATCAGAACATCCTACAGTTAGCACTGCTCGTAAATGCAGGGAGAAAACTTACAAAGTAGAGACACTCGGAAAGTATTTAAAGTTGGCAGTTAGTGGCATTTATTTACAGGTAGTTATTCTGGGTTGTAAATACACCTGCTAATTAATAAACTTCGACGCAAATCGGGTAATTACTGGAGATTAAACGAACCGCCTACACAAACTTTCTAAGAAAGTTTAGTACGTAGGTTCACTATGACTATTAAGCAGGTACTTTGTAAGTCGGTATTTGCATTGAACGTATAATAAAGGCTTCTACAGACCAGCCCGAATCGCGACGCGACATAAAGTCACCGCTTGTCGCGCGACACGCGGGGCCTTTGTGTCGCGTCGCGTGTCGCGCCGGTCTGTAAAAGCCTTAAAACAATATCAGTAATTCCGAATAATGCTAGCCAAAGACGTCATGACAATCGAAGCAGCGTTTATTACGATTAAAATCAATAACAGCTGCTTTGTGTTTATGTACATATTATACAATTTACAAATACCATAAAAAAGTTAAATAATCATGAACAAACGGTGACTCAGTGTTATACAGATAAACCTATAAACTTACAGTCTACATTTCGTTTTGTCTTTTATGTCAGAGAGCATATTTGTTCAGTGAGTGTGCATGTGTGAGGGAGACCTCGCTGCGAGGTGGACAAACTCGCTTATTTTATTTAGAAAACAGGCTTCAAGTGTTGTATTCGAGTCTTACGTCATTTTACGTGTTCTATTTAAAACAACACACATTGTATTGCTGACTCAACAACTTCCTATCCGCCGTGAAGTGCATAATTCGATTATTGCGCTTATACAACAGATAATCCTGACCATTAAAGCGTCGATTGGCAATACTTTCTTGAGTTTGGAATTTGGCGAAAACGTTAAAAAGGCGATAGCGAGCGAAGCGTTTCATCTACACGTCTCTGTTCAATAGAGTTTATTTCTTGCTTAATTACTATGTCAGACTTCGGTATCAGCGAGGTGAAACCGAATCGATTCCAAAGACAATCAGTCCCGCGTGTGTCCCTATTGTTCGCGTGGGAGCAATCAAGTTACACGCGTATATCGCTTATTCTGCTAAGTGAAAAGAGGTGGAACGTAAGCTTATAATAAATGTATCGTCAGTCAGTTGCTTGTCATTCAGCACAATCTTTGCCGAAGAATTTTTTACTTTACTTATATGATTTAGCACTGTAGTTCAAATGGTTACAACAATTTTTTGGTCGTTAAGATGATTGATTGATGGTTATGCTCCAAAAAATAAATAATACGATGATCAAACAGTCCACCGCTCGAGGCAAGATTGAACATTTCGCGGGTGACTCCGATCTTGAACAGAGTTCAGTAGCAATGTTGGGGCACAGCGAAAGTGGTTTCGTGCGTAGAGCTAGAGGCGCGGGCCGATCTGGAACTGCCTGAGAAAATAACTTTCACGATACATTTCCGACGTTATTACTCTGATTGCAGGGACAAGTGGTACCAGTAACAGGAGACATACATGTTTGTAACACTCTATACGACGATAACTTACATACTATTGTTGTAAAAGGCCATTATCTAAATGTGTATATTAGGCTATGAAGCCAGAAAAAGCATTTGAATGAACAACATTTAGTAATACGACAACAAGCGAGCTTAATTTGCATGGTGGTCTGATTACCATAATTATTACGTGACATTCTAGTAATCTAAACAGGTATCCTTGATTGTTAGGCGCTTTGAATAATAGGCTTGTTCCACATAAGCGCATGTTGTTCTACGAGACAGTTTTATGGGCAAATAGATTAGCATTATTTGATTGAACAAGAAATATTTACACGGATGAGTACGAGGTATGAGCCGAGTTTGTATTGGAACATGAAACAACGGAAACTCCGTAACAAATACGTCACGTCAGTCGATAACAGGGAATATTAATGGCCTGTGATAATGTCTAATGCAAATCTGTATTCATGACAAAGTGATCGTACCTATCATGACTTCACCGACCGACATTTAAACAAACATTAAGTAACGTGCTTAAAAGTAGTATGTAAGCCAGTGAACAGTATTAGACATAATACAAGCAAAAGTTTAGATGGTCCGTTAGTCAATAGTCAGTAACGACCGAAAACGATGAACGAGACATAATTATGGAATGTTGAGTATTTTGTTGATATTTAGATTTTGTTCCTGTATACATTGACTGGAAAAACCGATGCTTTTCCTGCTCTAACTTTCTGATTAATTTCGAAACGGCTTCCGAGTGTTGACCGAGTTCCCCGGTAAACGCCGGACCTTGTTGTTTGGTGATTAAAAGCACAAAATGCAGCAATTTACATTATACATTTCAAGTTTACGCCATGACATTTTCGTCATGGATTGGAGGGGGTTTAATTCAGGGTCGTTCGCTGTTTTAAGTACTTAGTAATAGGTCGTGCTAGTAACCCATACCTACAAACATTACAGCAGGTATTTTCAAGTACAGTCTTACCGAATCTTCGATGCAAGCTGGATTTTTTGTTAAATCACACTTATTTATCACAAATCGAATAAGTTAAGAGATCTCCGATCAAGCTAATCAATCCTAAACCTAATCTCAAACTCAAAGCAATTATTTCAATTAAACCATTGACAGGCACTTTTGAATTGTCAAGAAGTCGGTCAGTTACAAATATGAAGCTAGTTGCCCATTCCAAATAGTAGGTTCCTATGGAGAAGAACGGGCAAGAAACTCCACGGACACTCTTTTAAATTAAAATATTGATACAAAATATTGGTTATATCTCTCTACATACAATCTAATTGTATCAACCTAGTGCTAATGTTGTTCCATTGACAGTGTGTTTTAATTTAAGTGAAGATGTTAATTATATTCACACTAATCACACTGGAGATTTGCATTTTTCATGCTCATAAACGAGTTTAGTTCATAGTACCATGGATAACAACACACCACATACAATTCAAAAACATAATTGCAGGAAAATCAGGAGCAATATTTAAATCGCTTTCAGAGTCTATCAGCCACATACCTATGCTACGGATGATTGAATGATCAACAATCGGTTGTTCAACCCTAAAATATTGTGAAATGGAGCATTCGGCGTAACGGGATCACCAATGATGGAAACAACGGGATGGATGTAACGAAGCGGAACGATGTTAAAAGTGTTGAAGAAACCGCACTGTGTTCACCATATACGTATGAAGAACACGTAACAAGCAACCATTTGCATATGCAGTCGTGACTTGAAATGTAAGCGTCTAAGTTACAGTCTAAGCAAAGCGCGACTATTGTGGACTTGCACTTGTACATTTTTCGGTGAAATTTTGAGTTTTACTGCTTGAAAGTTCATCCTTGCCAATCATAAGTCGACTGTATGTCTTAGATGTACACAAAAGGGAGTTAACCTTTCTCAAGATTGGATATGGTTGATTCCTGCTGCTAAAAAAGCATAATATGACATACATTTTACATACAAATCATCCTCCCGCCCTTATCTTAATTTATTTCGTGTCGGAGCAGCGTCTTTATCCTCTAATTCACTTCCAGGCCAATCTAATTCACTTCCAGGCCATATCTAGTTTCAGCACAGTATCACACAATTCAACTTTTCTTTGGTCTACCTCTTTTCATTTATAGCCATCCATATTACTACCAATACTTCTTGTCACATACTCCTTATTACTCATTTACTCCGCAATACTTGTCTAAACCACAACAATCAGACAGTTTTGAATGGGTTAATCATGATGAATATTAACAAAACATAGTTTTAGGTAGACAGGCACAGTTAGATTAGACACATCATTCGTTTCACATTAAAAACGATGAACTTTAATTGAGAAGGGGTAGGCGTCGCACCTACTCAACTGTATTTTCTGTGATATTAAACATTTATCTTTGCCAAGGAATATCTTATGTTTATTAGTATAGGATTAAAGTTGATAATAGTTTTTCTCGCAACGGGGATGAAGGGGAGACCGCCCACGCGACTTGGCATATCGATCGCCAGTCGCCCCCACTAGGCGCCGACTACGTCAGAGCGACTCTGCGTCATTGCGAATCCCTTTTCCACGAGCTTCACAAATTTAACTTCCCCCGAGGCTCTGACAGTAACCTAATTTGCCTCAGTCGTTGAATTGAATGATAAATGTACAGCTGATGCGTAATGCCAGGAAGATGTCTTGAAAATATGTACCATGTCAACTCCTACAACTGCACTTTAAGTCTGGATAATGATGAAGAGTACTAATTTAGTTGAAAGCATTGCAACTTGAAGCTTATGCTATTTTATACAAAGCTACTCACCTATCGCATTAGGCCCAATTAGAGGTGAAGTTAGTTACGAGTTATGACGTTATGCTAGTAGAAGAGAAACAAAACTAACTTTAAAGTGTAAAGTTGGAATATTTCACCACCCTAGTCATGTAATTTCCAAAAATCTTCCAATTTAGCGTTCGTTTCATTCCAGCAGTAAACAGGGGTCGAAAGGCAAATTAAATACCGGGAAAACCTAAACGTATCAGGGGAGAAAATACCATCAACTTGATATTTACCAGGGGGAACGGTTAGAGACGATGGAAAACAACAGGCGCAGTAAATTGCCAAGAAACCATAAAGGAAACCAATGTAAAACAAAAACGTTGACATAGTAAAGTTCCCAAGGAAGTTTCTACATAGTAATTTAATTACATTCGTGACCGGACGTTCAAATCCTTAAGAGTAAGCAGGTGAATGCTCTGCTTAATTAGATTTCAAATTTCTCCATGGATCGTAAAGTCGATTTGTCAGAGAACGTCCATTAGAGCACGAATAGAATTGATTGTTGTACAAAATATATTATTTGTATGTATTTCGTGTTTCTAAATAATGAAGGTACAAGTACCTGTACTGACTGAATGACAATAAAGTACATGTAGTGATAATTAAGAACGTGTATTCTTCGTTTTAACTTTCCCATTGATGTTATCTCGTCCTTTGGTAATTCTAATTTGGCATAAACAGTTTTTAAAACAATCATGAGAACTTTATGTTAAGGAATCTTCTGAAGCTTTTGATAAGCTAAGATGCTTTTGGGATTTGTGTGAATAGGTAGATAGAAATTATAGAAAAAATATCCTGACAGCGTGGCCTGTATGCGGGTAGCGGGCGGGGACAGCATTCCTTGCGATCCACAGGCAAAAGCAGTATAGCGGATGGACAACGGGTCTTGAACCTAACAATGGCTTACATTCCCCGATTCCCATGATCACTTCGTTGTATTGAATGATTATTTGATTTTTTTCCTACATTACGCTACTATATTGTCGATAATGAAATCGTAGTACATCGATTTCATTATCGACAACATTGTCTTTAAAATAGCTCGTTCTAAAGATTCTTGTCCGACAAGATATTATTCTGATAAGCACCTGATTAAAGAGAAGTTAATTTTACATTATTTCATTTCTACTGATGAATAAAAAAAACAGCACCCTAATTGAGTAACCCAGTTTGAATCACAATTGGAATGTTTTTGAAGTATATTGCTATTCCATTGCTTCATGTTTAAAAAAAAAACAAAAAAAAACGTAAATGACGCATTGAATGTTGTTGAACTATCAAATTGAAATCCATTGTTAATGATAGTGTGGTTTAAGCAATAAGCCCGCAGTACAAAGCGCAAGTTTAACTTTAAATGAAAACTTCAACTGATATATTTTAATTTTATTACTGGTATATGTTTAAAATTCATAATCAAAAATCAAAACTGAATGTTGATTACAATTTTGACAAGAGTGACCGTTAGCCTTGGTCTACCTTGAAGATTGCACATAATAAGAGCAGTCAGCAGGTTGACATTGATGCAAGCTTATCTTGATCACAATAATGTACGATGAGTCACGATCTCTCATAGCCTGGCGGGATGCGTTTCGTAGTGAATGCCATGACGTATCAATAACGTGTCGTACGGACATGCCTAACGTCCACGAAATCCACACTCAAGGCCGACAATACTAATTCGAGAAAAGCAGATTATTTTGGGAACAACGCTCACGTGGTGAATGTTTTTTGTTTATGCATCCTCAAGTCTGCCTGTCAACTGTCACAGTATCTGAACGAAATAACTTTTTAGTTATCTACATCCTAAATAACAACTTTCTAACTCATCTAGACATTTATGTAACAGAGATTATGATCTTGATCGATTATGGTAATAACGAGATACCTATGACGCAAGCGGTTTTTTATTTGGGTGCACAAAATGTAAGGCAACTCTCGATACGACCTCGTTTATTCAGAGCCAATAGGAGGTCTTGAATAGCGGGTGTTAAGATTCTTATCATTCTAATTTGAATAATATTATAATAGCAACATGCATTTTATGTTTTTCAAAAGCACTTTCTCTATTTTAAGTTTTAAATGCCTAGAGAGCAAGTTTCTTGCTGAAAATCCATGAATTAATTGGTAACTATTTACATAGGTAGAATCCGTGAGTGTAATGTTATTATTAGCTTCCAACTAAAGGCTTCTACATACCAGCGCGACACGGCACAAGGGCCCCGCGTGTCGCGGGACGAGCGGTGCCTTTGTGTCGCGTCGCGTCGCGCGACAAGTCGCCCCGGTATGTAGAAGCCTTTAATCATGGTAATTCAATGGATTTGGACTTTGCTATATTTGCTACATTTTGATGTCAAAGGTTATGAACTATGGAGACAATTTATTATTTAACCATTATACCTACATAATAGAGCCAAATAATATAAAACAATACACATCTTCAGAATCAGTTCGTAAACGTTTACTCGAAAAACGATCAACCCGAATAACAGGAACAGCGTAGTTACAGCAAATGCTGCAATCTTCAACGGTAAGAGCATATCCATTTAGCAAAATATGCCTGTTGGTGTTTTAATTTGTGATCGTTATTTTTAATCAACAGACGCGTTCAATGACCCCGATTCGACGCAGTAGATCCGAACCGAATGCGGAATAGACCATTAGATCACCAATGGAGAAGAAGTATCACTTTGTAAGTCGGTTATTTTCAAACCGCGTGCCTCTTGCGAACGATTTTGCTCACTAGTTATCTTGCATACTTATTAGGGACTGCTGTTAAGTTTTGTAGCATAATAAAGTTAATCCTATTTGTATAATGAACTTACATAACGTGGACACTTGAATTCGGACGTTTGCACTTGTATAACAATAGCGTGTGAACAGCATGACCACATCTTGTATCGAAGTATCGCGAATTAGATCTCAGCTCGCCTTTCACTTCGTGTGAAGCGAGTTAAAGGGTATAAGGAACGCTAGTGTATTTTAGGTCATTAGTTCACGGCCGACGTTATATATTGTTTATTTATTTATTTTATTATTTATTTTCTTTATTTTTGAAGGCTTACAGACTAATAACAATAATATTTATCAAAGTTGCTAATTACAAGCCCCCACTGATAAAAACAAAATGAGTACTCCCTCATAGTCTAAGTCCCGTATTACAGAACGTCACTCAACACCCAAGCACTAGTGGAGCCAGAACCTTCAAAAAAATTGAATTGAATACCTAAATCTAATCAACCAATCAAATGGCTTGAGTCTATACACCACGTGAATGGTACACCACTATCTGCAATATTGTCTCTCCTTCTCCCTATAATCCATCCAAAGGTTGTCTGTAAAAGATCGCTTATAGCGATAAGACCGCTCATTGTGTCAGCCTATGTAAAATTTGAACATTTATATCTACTTATCTGTAATTTTTAGGGTGTACATAATAAAGAGTATTCTATTCTACTCTATTATGCAGTAACCTATACAGAAACCCCCTTATTACATAACAAGGTTTATCTTCAGACCCAGGTTTAAAACATGGAGCCATTATTGAATTTCGAACTTTATTCCGACTATGGTAAAGTTCCTAAATACAAAACTGACAACTTAGTACCGAACTAAGTTTTCAGTTTTGTATAAAGAACGGTATTTTAATCACTGTTACGTTCTTATTACAAAAACTGGCTCCATGGTTTAAGCCATGTCAAAATATAAATCTTGTTTTGTAATAAGGCGGTAAAAGTTTACCTCCTGGTTTCTGTACAAATTGTACAATGGTCTATTTCTTGATGTTTTGGTTAACCAACAAGAGCGATTTACTGGAGATACGGCAGCAGATTGACTTGATCAGGATCAGGGTTTAATTTCAGCTACGACAAAACATTAACTGTGCACTTGATCGAATGACAAGCTACCTGCTTATAATCTCAGATTGAATACCTATTAGTATGATAAAGTTTCTTTGAAAACTGCAATCAGCGTTAGCGCAGGTGAGCCGTTATATGCAATTGCAACATCAATAATCGTATAATAATGATGGGATTTCTAGGTTCACGATGAAAGCTGCACACCAACATTAAGTCGAGGAAGGCGCCAACGGCGACGCGGGGTCAACGACATTGCGTTATAAGAGCAACTGTCACTTTCAAAGGTCAGGCACGCAGGTCGGCTTAGTACCAATGGTACTCTAATATGCGAGTCAATAATTAATGTAGCTTACTTTATAGGTAACAACATTGTTAAGCCACCAGATACAATTTTTTTTTTTTAGTTTTTGGCACGGTACGGACACGAATACTTATAATTTAAAAGTTAGTTAGAATTATTTTTAATACGATCATAATAAAATATAACTGGGAATTTGCAAAAACTATAAGCGTTAAAATCGATGAGCGTTATCCGGGAAGACAAGGGACTCAATAATAGGCAACACTAGACAGTTAACTACACGCGGAAGGAAGTCTATACTTAGTTAAAGTAAAAAATATGGTTACTCAAACTACGACTGTATTTTGGTATCAAGCAATTAAAATGTTTAAGTAATTGGCATAAGCACTAAGCTCTTGTGTACTTAACACTACATAGGTACATAATTATAGAACAAGTTTCAGAACATGTCCGCCAGGCTCGGCTTGGTCAGATTAACATCGATTAAAATCACTATCACTGGATGGATTTGTGATTAACTCATAGAATATCGCTTTTCAAGTAAAATGTTGTTTCTTCTTATGTATAGCACAAGAACACATTATCTTTAGAGAAGGATTGTTTGTGATTTTTTATTATTATAAATAGGTATATACAGGCTGACGGGGAAATTCGACCTATTCCTTGAAAGGGGTTATACTAGAGGTCATTAGCAGCAAATTAAGTCCAGTTGACTAGGTGTCAAAACTGGATGGTTACCGAGCTGTGACGGTTTTTGATTTTTTTGAAATTTTCTTACTTGTTACCAAAAATAATTAATTATAAAAAAAAAACTACTGAACCCTAAACATTTAATTGATAGTTTTCTGATAGCTGAAAAACTTCAGACAAACAAAACTTACATAACATCAGAAATAAAAGGTCTTTAGTATCAATAATTTTTAATGATTGTATTTTTCCCGAAAATTTAAGTAGATGAAAAAAATTGTATGACAGTTGGCGTAAAAAAATGTAAAATGACCAACTGGTTTGATGTGTGGATTTCTGTACTTAATATATTGATGGTTTAGTAGGATATTGTAATTAATACCAAATTCAGAAAGTTTCTAGTAGAGTATTGGTAACATTGCGTTAGTAGCAACCTTGTTGCCGCCTCAACTATTTGCTTGACCGAATTCATTGAAACAATTCTGCTGTTCCAAAACGCAATCGTATATTCTGAAGACAATGCTCCCTCCACTATTGAGATCAGAAGACAGCGAAGTAATGCATTTATTTCGTAATGATCTGTACTCTGTAAGATCGCCTCTTAGAGATCTAATTAATAAATAAATTAGTAATTCGTAAACGAATGCTCACAAAATAAACACCTATAATGAACTGCATCAGAAACAAAGCAATAAGAAAAAATATACAATTCTAAGTGCAAAAGCTTTCTATTCCGGATTTCTAACCAATTTAAAGATCTGTTCTGCGAACAAATTGTTACTTATATGACCTCGACGTGAACCGTGAAATTAATGTTCATTTCTATCTGATGAAAAGTCAGGAGCAAGGCAACAATGTCGCAACTCGTGCGTATGTTATCTCTTCGAGCAAAATCTTATTTATTGCTCAACACAACTTCTCATGATAAAACGTCAAATATCGGGTATCCACTAATACCTACTGAATCTTTTCCAAGTTACGATAGAAATAAACATGAGAAGCAATTATTGAATAAATTAATATACCCATTTTATTTGATTACATGATTTTTTCATGTCATTCTTTTGTTATCGTAATTTACCTAATTTGTTTTATGTGTTTTTAACATCGTTTTATTAACTGTGCTAGCAACAACGGAATCTCAAATTCCAGGTTATGAAAACCAGTAAATCAGTATAAAAATACAAATTAACTTAAAACCGAAAGCCACGGGGAAGGCCTTTCGACATGTCTTAAAACTGGATGCATACCCTTCTTTTAAGCTTGACCGCAGTCGGATAAAATGTTTTAAACAACTAGCTGACTGTAGTAGACAGAGAGAGGTTGAAAGTATGTTAAACTCGCGTGAACTGACACATAAACGTAAATTACAACACAGAATACTGAACAAAACAGAGGGCGCGAACGCGCATAGAACCGAGGTAACAGAAACGTCAATCGTTTTTCAGACCCCTTTACAGTATCATTGTTTTTTTTTACAGTTTCTGCGTATGACAGAAAGGAGGAAACATTTTCCCCCAACAATGTTAAAATGCTCCCAAGCCTTATAAGACGCAGATGGGTGAGAAGAGAGGCAGGAGGTAGTGTTGGGTAACTCAGCACATGTGTTAGCACAGTTGTAGCTATGTGCTAGCACACACCACAGGGCACAGATTAGCCTAAACAGAACATTTTTGTAACCATTCTCATTTCTCTTTCCCTCATCATCACTCGTGCGAGCTGTGTGACGCGTTTAACCGACTAGTCACCTTGTGTGCCTACTCGACTGAGTATGTGTGCCGTGTCGCGTTGTCGTCACTACACACCACATTCGCGACTCGTGAGTGTGGTGTGTAGTGACGACAACGCGACACGACACAACTCGCGACTCGCGCGGCGATTCATGCGACACACTCGCACACTCACAGCACGTACGTGCTCACAGGCCACCGCAGCCTCGCATCATTCGTGGTAGCACAGTGTGCTAGCACACTTTGTACAAAGAGTGCTTCGTACGATCCTCATTTTAAAAGGGTGTGCTGCCCATCTCTAGCAGGCGGGGATGTTTGTTTTGGACTCAGTGCATGGCGTGAAATTTTGGAGTAGGCGCCTTCTTGTCTGTTCTGTATTCTGTGACCGTATGTTACAATAATATAATTATGCTTTACTCACAGCTCCTCTCGTTGCCGTTGTGACAACACCATTTTCATCGTGGTCGGGTGACGCTTGAGGCGGCGGGCCCGGTTCGTTCACTGCACTAGAGTCTCACTTATTCATGCGGGCGACGGCAGGAACGCCGTTGCCATTATAACACCTGTGTACAATCACAATAGTTTTGTTTACACACCACTTGTAATATTTCTTAGCTAAGTTGAAGAAGTTTCTATGACATAAGAAATAGGACTTGGAGTTGCTTGGGTTTGAATTTGATAATAAGCAGTAGTAATCAAATATTTTCACCTAGATTTTATTAGTTGTATTGTTAGTTATTAGTAAAGTTATAACTTTATGTGTATCCTTTTATTTTCGCGCCTTTTTATTCAGATGACGTATTTTCTACTGGTTTTTTACAGGTTTCCTCATTCTAAATTTTAAAAGCATTATCAGAATGTGAAATACATACTGCAAAAATTATGCTTATTAAAATTATTATAAATCAGCTGTCACAAAAATTGGAGGAACCAGCTTTAAAGTGATTAAATAAATTAAGACATGAGGAAGGCAGATTAAAGGTTACATTTCATCACTGAAAACATTAATCAACATAAATATGATAAGTTACATTTGCACATACTTTTGGTACTTAAGAATCATGCATTTAGGTTAGTTAGGTAGGTACTTTAGTGTGTTTTATTTATTTAACCCTGACAAAATGTACTTCACTGACAAGAAACATATTCTATGCAAGATTAAACATAATAGCTGTTAGCAATAACATCTTTTTTTTAAATAATAATTCATCATACATCATGAAAGACCAAAATTATTGGTTGGTAGTTTTAGCAATGATATGTACTGATAAATTACAGTGTAATTTATCAAAACATACCACAAATAAAAATTTGGGTAAAAAAATCCAATGGTGTAATTACATTATTATTTATATTATATTACACCATTGGATTTTTTAACCCAAATTTTTGTGTTGTAACGAGCAGACAGATGCAACCAAAAATTGCAGATTAATCTTAATTCACTCAAAATCCTAATAATTAGTTACTCATTTAATAATGGAATAGATCCATACATAAAAAGGCGGCCAACTGCATGTCGGACCACGCACAATGAAGGGTTCCGTAGTTGGGATGAATTTATCCCAAAAACAAACTTAACATTGTAGTTGAAAAACATGCCCTCCCATATATCGATATACGTTACAGTCAATTCTCCAACTGCAAATTTAAGTTGGTCGACTATTACTCGTTAACTTGTGAAGCCTACTTAGCTGTGATAGTTTTCCTTTTAATTTCGTTATATATACTATTGCCATGAATTTTTTCACATATCCAAAACCAACCATTTAGCTGGCAGGGGGGGGGGACACTTGACTCTAACAAAAAATAGCACTTTAAAGCTTAATATTACGCAAACGGTTACCTTGATTGAAAAATGGTTCTGACAAACCCCCAATATTTTTGAACGGCCTATGCAACGATACCCCACACTATGGAATAGATGAGAAAAAAAAATATCATCACCATTTCACGTGTAAGGGACCACCCTAAAAAAAATGATTTTCATAATTTTATTTTATAATTTTTTTGGCATGATTAATATGTATATCCATGCCAAATTATAGCTTTCTAGGACTAAGCGTCTCTGAGCTAAGCTGGGGACAGACGGACGGACGGACAGACAGACAGACAGACAGACAGACAGACGGACATGGCGAAACTATAAGGGTTCCTTGTTTACTACGGAACCCTAAAAATACTATAAATTAATTAAGTATTGTGACTGATAATTAACGTAAGACAATATTTATGTGCTTAAATAATTGAAAGGTTGTTGACTTATCTTTAATGCCAATGACCTAAAAGTATGAAATACTAGACTAGGTAATAGAAGTTCTAGTTTCATTATTGATTATTCAAGGATATCTAGTACATTCACACACATTAATGTGATAAACTTCATATTTACAAACACTTTAAATGGATTAGTAGATTATTAACCAAGGGGATAAAGCAGTGTCTTCTGTCGCGGATGACGATTTAAATCGCGAGCGTAACTAAGGACTCGAGGTTTACTCCCGAGCGTAGCGAGGGTGTTAAAAACTTAAATCACGAGCGAAGCGAGGGATTTAACCGGTTAAGCCCTGACGCCCCTTAATCATAACTGCATAATAAATGCGTATTCCTTTTTCAAAAAGATGTATAATGCTTTATATACAAACTCAATGGTGTAAACACAGATGTAGTTCAATATAAATTTCGGTAAGTATTCCAAATTTAAATCACATTCTCCCCCTAGAGGATGAATTAAATTCAGTACAATTTTCTTTCCCTGTTTTTAACAGATTAAAAATGACTATTGTTATGTTCGCTTTTTGTGGCATAGAATGTCACTTTTTTGAGCAAGTGGTACGAAAAAGTAATTTACTAACCATATTTTACCTTTTGGGTTCTAGGGGCCAAATAAAGTGGTATATTTACAAAAATATTAAGTGTTTTTATTATTTAAAAATAATACATGTAAATTAAAAATTAATCACACTTGAAAAATAAATGTTCTATCATTTATCACTAACTTGTTATAAATAATCAACAGGATTGGCTACAAACATTGATTTGAACAAGTAGTACCAATTAAGAATCATAATATGGATTTCTTGCTAACTATGAGTAGCAATTTATTCCTGTAACTATGTCACTTGAATAGGGAACTACTACTAGTTTAAATGAAAACATAAAGCAAATATAGGACTAACATAATATTGTAAGGCCTTTTGTACACAGCACGGTTTCTTTATGGTACGGTGTTTAAACCGCGCCATAGAAAGAATGCGTCTGTCAACAAGCTTCCATAGTGATCCATAGAACACTGACAACAGTGCCCAGCGTTGTCACATCTACCTATTTCACCTCCCATCTACCTATCTACCAACTTCGGCCTCAAATAAACCTATTTTTAAATTTTTTACAATTGAAATCATTTTTTAGGAACACACAATTTGATTAAAAAGCTGACAGTCCCATATAGCTTGTTTAAGAAGTTTGTTTCCAGACAAGTTTTATTTACTTAAAAATAATTTATTTCCTTCCTTTTCTATTTCAATTTTCTGAACAAAACTTCTTCTATTCAGGACTATGCCCAGAAAACCTAACGGAATTGGACCGAGAATGGAGGACATAAAAAATACGACATTCCCATTCTCAGAAGACGCGGACCCCGCGCCAGTCATCTTTTAGAAGCATGTCGCATCTATTAAAAAAGGAGATCAGTCTCTAATGTTCCCTCTGCTTTGTGGATTTGTGAGACATTTACTTCACTTCTACATAGCAGCGCTAAAGTTGAGAGACTGTTCTCCTCTGTTAATAACATGAAGACATGGCAGAGAAACCGACTGTGCACTGAAACACTAGAAGGTTTGCTGCATACGAGAAGGTTTATTGCAAAAAATTAAGACCCAAGTTCAGAACACCACCAATTAAAGAATAAAACCTCTTTAGAACAGAAAACCCTTTTCTTTACTCGAATTATTAATTCGGAAAATGTACTGAAATTAGGGTGGTAGATCTACCAATTTTTCAAATCTACCTATTTCTACCTATTTTTGACATGCCATCTACCGATTTTCTAAAATCAGGTGTGACAACACTGACAGTGCCCACACACAGCAAATGTTTTTCATGGCAAGAAAAAAGTGTGTTCAAAGGGCATTACAATTAAAAATTGAGGATTGTTTAACTTGTGCAATACAGTTGAACTGGACTTTTTACCCTGGTATACTGATAACATATATGTCAAATGTAATTGAGCAAATAAAATAAAAGATCAAAAACTATTGATCCAATTCAAGTTAATGACAAAAACCAAAATTAAAATTTTAATTGATTAAAGTATTTGCACTAATGTGCTCAAGTCTAACTGATAAACCACTTTAAAGGCTTCATTTAAGTAAATTTTAAAATGGTAAACTGTGAACATGTAATTCGAGGCTAATCAAAATTTAATATGGCTTCCTATGCCAAGGGCAAACCTGCCTTTATTTTTGGTAAGTTGCGCAAATGAAGCCATAATGTGCCGTTTAATGAACCTTGTCAGTAGTGAATAAGTGCTGATCATTGCTTATTAAACAATTCATGTGTTTATGTGAACCTTACTCACATTCAAGGTTAGAAGGAAATGAGATGTAATAATTATTATCTAAGAAAATGTAGCTGCAGTGTGAATAGGATCAAGTTCTTTTTCAATTTGGTCTAGATTATGAGCTCTCATGTTTTATAAAAAAAAGTTATCTAATGTTTAAATATTATCAGTTCCATTTATCAGTTTAGAAACTACACAAAATTCTAAACAACTTCTCAAGCAATATGTCATTGTTTTGTTTTGAGTAGTTAACATATCCTAACTAATATTATAAATGCGAAAGTGAGTTTGTTTGTTTGTTACTCTTTCACGTTAAAACGGCTGAATGGATTTGGATTAAATTGGGCACATGGGTAGACCATGACCTGTGTCCTATGTATTGTACATAGGAAACTTTTTATCTAGGTAGTATGTTCCCGTGGGATAATTTGCGACCTCTATGCGGGCGAAGCCGCGGGCAAAAGCTAGTTCTTGATATTAATTACTCCTTACAAACTGTGTCATTTCTATACTGGAATCAGTAAAATTATGTGACCAGGAATTCGTCGATTTATGTAATTTCGCAGCTTTGTTTTGCTTAGAAACATTTTAATTTGAAGTAGGTAACAGTAAAGTTATTAAGCAATATAACCTAAACTGTAGATTGACTATGGATGCAATTACATGAAATTGAATTAAAAAAAGCAGCAATATTCGTGAGTGCAGTAAAATGACTCAGAAACCAAACGTCAAAACCAATAGGGTTACTGTCATTTTGCCACATCAACGAAATTCACGAATCCTATGAAATTTCAATGTTCCGTGGTTAAAGCAGGAGTTTGAATTCGTTATCCAAACGATTGCTACTAATTTACGAATAAACATTAAAAGAATATTAAAAAAGAACGGCCATATTGAACGTCTACATCGGACAAGCTCTACGCAGATATTTTGTTCGGTTTATATTTAGGTCTAAATAAATAACTGAGAAGTTAACCAAATTATACTTACGGAACACAAAAACACTTAAAATTTCACTTTTGCCTGAAATAAATATCACGCACTCTACAATCACACTTCACACAAGACCCAAGGCAGAAAACCGTTTTCGTTGCAATGGCTCAAACTCACCCACCAATCCAATACAACATGAAGTTTCGATTTTCTTTCTTCGGTCAACAATTACTGGCACAACGCCATCTAGTTTCCAATATAGCTATTTTTGAAAAATAAAGACAGAGGATACAAAACAGTTTGTGTGGAAATGAGAGAGCGAACATTCTACAAGAATTGTAAGCGTAAAAAAATCTTATTTGCATTTTTATTTTACAAGGGTAACACTGTTTTTATATTTTATTTTGGAAAAGGTACGGTACACAACAGCGTTTTTTGTTTTTTTGTAAATAGTTTATGCTCTAAAAACGTCCTTTTGTTGTAACTGAATGAAAATAAAAATATGGGGCATATTATTAATTCACAGGCCAGTCCATGGCCACTTACCACCTTAGAGCATTTAACCTAGAGATGTAATGCAGCGAATCACCGAATAATTTTTTCAACAAACTAAAATGATGTGTTTGTTATCTTACAATAGCTATGACACGATGCGGGTATGGCTCCATTGCCATAGTCTAGTTCATAGTCACATGTCTGAATGATGACGACTAGAGGAAATCACAGATTTTTTAAATGTATGTACCAACTGGTATGGCAGACGCCAGCAGGTCAAGCTACCCGAAACTGTCAAATTTTCCCAATCAACCTTGAACCTTATACTGTATTAAAACCTGTTTTAATAGTCAAAGAGAGGTTCAGTTAGTTTGGATACCTAGTCATTGTGGTATTAAGGGCAATGAGTTCGCTGATGCCTTGGCCAAAGATGCTTGCTCATCAGCAGTAGCTGATCTCACCCACAATACTCATCAGGGATATGACTTGTTGAGCCTTCCAAAAGTTAAGCTCCAATCTTCATGGCAGGAACAGTGGAATACCACTGGAAGAAGAAAGGGAAAGTTTTACTATGCAGTACAACCAGTCATAAGAACAAAGCCTTGGTTCCACAGTTACAAAAAAGTCTCCAAAACCGTTATATCTGTTCTTTGTCGAATACGTTTAGGTTTTAGTTGTACTCCCGTTTTTTGCGCAAAATCCGTGTTCGGGACTCCTCTCTCTGCGAATGCGGGTTGGAAGAGGGCACTCTGGATCACATCTTTTTTGAGTGCTCGACCAACATTCCACCTTTAGATTTATATAGTCGCCTCCCTAAATTAAGTTCCCTCTTCCGACTAATTTTCCCTCCTTACTAACATATCCCTCTCAAGATCTACTTGTGGCGCTGATGACCTTCATCCGTCACAATAACATAAAATTATGAACTATTCCGTAAGTGTGGTTGTGGTCACTTGTGGTATGCGTATATTTTATGTAACCTTGTTTTAACAATTATAATATTTATTTATTGTTTGTTTCAGTCCCGTACTAATCCAACAAGATCTAAATTGTATTCAACTGTATCAATCGAAGAGTTATATTAGTTCATATAATTGGTTTTCCTTTTTTATTTTTATTTTCATGCACACTTGCTTTCTCAACTCACTTTAGACATTGGCAGAATAGTCGACACCGGCGTTGCTTGCCATACAACAAAAATAGAATAGAATAGAACCTTATTTATACTGTTAGGGTCTGTACATACATTTAAAAAATCAGTGATATCCTCTGGTCGTCATCATTTCAACTTATTATTTAAAATGTCGAACACAATGACATATCTACGGATCTACTTTTTTGGTTAACCTGAGCAATCAACATAATATTCCTCGGTGATCCATAAAAAATATTTTTTTTCTATAGGTACAACAGAACATTGGCATTCGGCGTTTTTTTTATATCTCAGAAACAACAAAAAAAAATCTGTAACCCACTGGGTTGTGATTGAGCACTATTTAGGCATCGCTTCAAAGTTCATTAGATAGTTTTGTCGATACTTCTTTTATATACGATCGTTATGACACGGGTTTCGTTTCTTGTTGTTATTCATTCGTGTGAGGATTTTACAGACCATATCATTAGTAATAAATAAAAAGAAACAATCAATGGGTTCTGTGATATTCCTTGTGGTGCTCGTTGATCCTTTGCGGCGCTAATCACGAAATCCATAGTTACGGCCGAAGTTTTGGTCGTTTCCTACTCCGTATGTCTTACGGACCTAAGATTAGCTCACACAGAACACATACTCCTAACGGAGTTAGCTCACTAGCTAAAAATTAATGACAACATGAATGATTTGATAGTGTTCCCTAATCCCGATGTGTATTACCCGTTAGAAAATTTGAATTTGTCACTTGTTTTGACGGATGACTACTTTCGGACTGGCCCGTATCTTCGATGACGGACTTAGATAGTAGACTCCATTGAACGATGTGCACTACGTTTCTCTCCTGTGCCCAGGTTCTTGTAGACTTAACCGCTCATTGCGTTATTTACGTTGCTGAGCAGACAAATTAAAACTAACTAACAAAACATTGTTAAAAATAAGTTTACATTTTTACGGCTCTGAATTATAGCGGTTATAGTCAGTGGGGCCAACGGTGTTGTTGTTGGAAATATATCGTATTTGATACATTTTCGATACTTGATATTTTATATCGATGTATCGAAATAATAGATATCGCCGAAAAATATCGATATATCGAACAAAAAATATCGATATATCGATACATCGATATTTTTTCAGCAAGCCTAGCCAATTGACTTCGGCAGAGTCAAAGAGTAGAGTAACTATATACGGAAAGAGTAACAACTCTGTGGTAAAATTTGCATGTACGGAAAGTGGTGCCACCTTGAGTTTGGTGGGTGAACTAAGGCTCTAATATACATATAGGTATGTATACCTATAGGTAGGTGTTTACAAATGAGGATTTATTATTCTTATTCAATTTACAGACATCTTACTCAACTTGTTGTCCTAGTATTTTTCTATTTACAAATTACTTTTGTCTTCAATAGTGAACGAAGTCAAAAGTACCAGAAACTGAGAAATTAGGACAATCTGTAGAGCGAGTCTGTTTAGGGTCAGCTGGGGGTGGGTTCACCTAATTAAAAAAAACACATAAGATGTTCAGATTAGTGTCATTTTATTAACATCAAACGACTTAATATTTTTTCGTTTTGTATTTGTTGTAATACAGCTGAGCTGCGTTTTTTGTCACATCTCCACCTTCGTAGGTGATTTTTCCTTCTAATATTCTATTTATAGACCTGCACCAACTATAAATAATTATATGTATGGAAGTGTCAACAAAACATTGTTTTACTTTTTCATGATGTATTTCAGTCTATAAAACTAAAATCGGTGAATAATTCAATGAAACTTTTTATTCTTTCTTTGATGTTCTTTTCGTGGCAATCGTTATTCAAAAATGCAACAGTTGTTTCTTGTATTTCTTGAAAACAAGCTACTAGGCAGTCGGAGGGATAGCAAAGCCATTTCTTATTTTGGCAATATTCTTTGGCACGTATATATTTCATTGTTCGAATTGCCCAGTAGTTTGCTTTTACAATCTTTACAACCTTTGACGACTTTTTGTAGACACTTCGTCAAGGCCCACCCACAGACATAAGTTCTTTGATCAGCCCCTGAATCAGAAATATTTCTTGTATTTTGCATAAAATTTAGGGGCTGATCAATTACAATACTTTGGGATTGCAAGGGAGCATTACCTTTTTCCTTATTTTTAAGGAAAAAGGAGAGAGATTGTAGACAGTCATTAGAATCCTCTTCGCAATTGGAGCCTACTGAATGATTCGTGCTGAAATTATTTAATAATAATGTTTTAAATGCTCCCTCAAATCCCACACAGTTGGGTGTAACATTTCGCGCACCCAAACTTCGAACACATCCAAAGAAATTTTCGAGTGGGTCTTGGTTAAAATTGCGTGTCAGCATCGCGTCAAAGGAATATTTTTTTGATAATAATTGCCAAATCGATTTAAAACCTTCTATTGTTCTAATAAAATTATTTAAAGTTGGTGTCCCAACTTTAAATAATTTTATTAGAACAACAACTTTTCAATTTTCTCATCACCTTTTTTCACCATAAATTTGGCAGTTTTTAACATTATCAACGCATCTTGCCATAACATATGATGAAGAGAATCTCGCTTTACAGCAGCTCTGTATATTTTTCCATTTGGCGGCGTAAAAGATGACGCGTTAAATGTGTCAAACAATTTGTCTATTAGCAGTATAAACGGTATTAGATCCCGACATTCTGAGGGACAATCTCCTCTTGCAATTACATTATCAGTAGCAACTGCCATACTATAACTTAATACTTGAGCCGCATTTTTCACCCTCATTTTTTTTATTTTGCCAGGATCTATGTGTTCATTGGTCAAATTGGGTAGCATACGCAACTCTCCATGCGACCTGTCGGCTTCAAAAACCCGCTGAAAGTATTCCCACTTTACTATTTTTAATACATTTTCGTGCATATAATGCATTTCTTTATTTAATAAATTATTTCTAATTCCTTTTAATAAGTGGGGAACATCAAACAGCGGGATTATATCATATTTGTTAACACGTATTACGTCCTTTCGCCATTCTTTTCCTGCTTGGAAATATGCAGTTTTGGCTTCGGAGATTAAGCTATTTATAGTGCTTACATTTGCCGAGCTTTGGTCGCATACAGTTGCGATTATCTTTAGACCAGTAGCTTGTACGTTGGCTATAACGTCTACTAACATTTCTTTAAGTTTTGATGTCTTTAATGTTTGGGTAAAGTAGTAAGCTACTGGTTGTTTGTAATTTTTCCTCACCCCTTTGACCATGAACACCAAAACATGATTGGCAAAATTTGGCATCTTACATTTCCCATCGTTCTCAAAACCAACAAGATCGTCTGTGTATACATTGTAATGGATATGGGGAGATATGGACATTTCATCAAATACTAACGTACACAGACGATCTTGTTGCAACATTTTCGACACTGTGGACTTTAACTCTTTAAAAACGATTTAATTTATGCCTGGAGTCAATTTTACTTGAGCAAGCAATGACTTCAGGACTTTCTTAGATGGTAATGTAAAATGTTTACACATTAACTTGTAGGCTTTAGGACTTTTCTTAAAAATTGAAAGCGATAAAATCTTTTCTTCCTGGGTAAATCTATGCCCCTTCTTTTTCTTCCGTCCTTCTATGCATTGCATTCGAGTAAACAATTTAGCCGACTCGGACATGTTACGAGTTAATTTCTCAAAATCTCTGTTCGCACTATTCTTTTGGATTTGTTTAATGCGCAACTTGAAAGTTTTAAGTTTTTGGCGCAATCTCCTGACTTCATTTTGCGTTTTTCTTGCTTTTCTAGCACACTGCGTTTCAGCCTTTTTCTGCAGAAACTCGACAGTTTTACCTGAAATATTAAATTTAAAATTTTAAAACATACATATTTAGGATGTTCAGGTATATTAGATAAAATTGTTTACGTAAGAGACTAAAGATTTGCTAAATTCTATGAATTATGTATAATGGATGGAAATAAAAAGTTGTTCGTTTTTTGTAGCCTATGGTATGTCCCAGTGCTGAGCAAAGGCCTCCCTTTTTGCCTTTCAAACTTCACTATCTTGTGCAGTTTCCCACTGCTGCTCTTGCCTGCCCACCACCATATTTATTATTATACATATTTAAAATGTGAGACTTATAATAAACCTCAAGGTCAGTGTTGCACTATCCTTATCTACCAAAAGTTTAGATAAACTCGAGCTCGAGGGACTCGTGGTTAGGAAACAGCCGCACAGGTCAATCAATCAAAGGTTAAGCTACGCTTGCCGTGGTCGGTCCGTAGATGGGTGACCATCCATTTCATACCGAGACCCCTATGTGCCTCGGAAAGCACGTTAAGCCTTCTGTCTCGGCTATCATTTGTAGATTTTTGACATCTATTATGGATAATCAGAAGCCCAAAAGTCTGACAACCACTCTTACCCAAGGGGTATAGTGTTGAGCCAGTAACATTGCAGAGGTCAGATAGGCAGTTGTTCTATGTAATATATGCATATGGTTAGACTGGTAGTCAACCCTAACATAATTCGGAAAAGGCTGGGCAGATTAATTGAGTTTGGATAAACTTAACAATACACACATCATGTTAAATGGATAAACAGCCTAAAACATCCCACCATTTGGAAAAGAAATTATGTATGCAAATGATAAATTAAACCAGTTAGGTAGTGCTATGTGAATATATAACAAACAAGCAGACAGACCAGTTCACATTTATAATAATAATTATAAAAAAAACAAAGTACCTGCATCAAATTTTGTCAATGGTATGGGAGCATGGCACTTTTCACTTGACATTAAACAGGTAGATCCAGATGGCCCTGAGAATTCTGTAGAACCAACAGCGGATGAAGGTCCAGATCTGGATGGACCAGGTAGGTGTTTAGTTTGAACCGATGACCCAGCCACGTTGGTGATATCAATCATAGGTCCGCCATGACCAGATTGTCTTCTAGGTTGACAGTAGCTATGGTCTGTCTCCACAAAAGTACTGATTGTTTGCTGAACACCTGTAACATAACATTGCAATATTATAATCAGTTGAATTACTTTTTTTCTGATATTTCTGTGTTTTGATGCAACTTCAGTCTGTGTGAAGTAACTAAGATGTTCCATTTTTACTACGTAAAATAGTTGTTTATAATTCAGTAACATAAATATTAAAACTATATCTATGTTGCCTTTTTGTACCTTTGATACTTTGAGAAATAAGTCTTTTAATTCTTTTTTATTAGAGAATTTAAGTAAAGGAACAAAAAGTGCCTTTATTTTGATCCCAATGAAAACCCACCATTGAGTAAATAAAATAATAATTTAATTGGTTTCTGTATTAATAGAGCAAAACAGGGATCCCTTACATTCATTATAATAACCTTCAGATTAACTTTTTTATTATTAAACAAAAAAAACGCAATCAAAGTTTTGCCATGACACCTGACAGGTTAAGTTGACAAATCTCTTGTACAGCAGCAGCTCACTAGTCTTACAGGGATTTGGTTCAAATGCAAAAATAATAGATCCCAAATCCCTGTTTATTCCACAATTTTATTTTCAGAGTACTTTTATGTTACTCTGACGAGTACAACAAATCAATAAAATTGATAATCTGAATCAATTTGGTATTGTTATAAATGTTATTTTCTCACAAATATTGAGCTAATTTAATTCTACTTACGATTCAAATTAACTGATGGTATGGCTGAACAAATAAGATGACCTCCAGTTGTCTTGAATGTAGGATCAAAATGGTGATCACATATTCTTTTGTTCTTGTATATATATCTTCGTACGGTCCCTTTCTGTAACCTTGCTGCCTACAGCCGCTATCCAAGCAGCGAACAAATCAGGTCGGTTTTCAGGGTTTGGAAACCGGTGAAGGGGTACACCGTATGCAACTGAAAATGTAACGAAATTTATGAATATCAGAGTATGACTAAATAAAATGAAATTATGGAATAACATAAAACTGTTTTCTTGCTTCTAGTAAATACGGTACGGTATGGTAATAAACACTCACCTAAAGCATCACAGCCAAAAATACAATATCTTCTTCGGAGTTCACTCATATTAACAAAACAACAAAAAACAAAGTGATAACAATAATATGAAATAAAAACAAAACAAATAACAGTAACAAGACTAACAAGTAACAATTATTAGAAATAGCTGAGTTAGTGAGTTTAACTCGGGAAGCGCATCAACGCCGGTAAAACCTTGGTAAAACCGGAGCTGACCATGGCCGAATGGCGACAATGACATTTGTCTGACAATTTGACAAACAAGACAAGATGGCTGCCAAGTTTTGTTAACCCACCAAACTCCAGATGTCGCTGTCGCCCATGGAAATTGATGACAGTGCTAAGTGTGCCCCCCCTGGGCAGAGTACGCCTACGCTCACTATAGCGGCTCCAGGTTAAATGCTCTAAGCTTACCACTACTCACCATCAGTCGGGAACTATCGGTTTTTATTTGTTATTACTCAAGACAGCTTTGAGTACATCTGACAGGTACCAAGATGAAGAGATAATTTGATAGTGCTCTTTGTTTGGGGGAGATGTTTGTGTGCAATTTCGTGTTTTACAAATTATTAGTCAATAATGTCAAATAATTACGTTTTACACGGATTTATATCCATGAAAAACGTAATAAATGGACAGAACACTGACATAACCGGACTTGACCGTGTATTTTCAATAATTGAACCGATATGAGTTAGTCGATAAAATAGAGCTTTTAGTCAACTACGCCTACCTCTAATTCAACAAAACAAATGTCCGAATCGTGCGCCCATTTCGTAAGTTCCTCAAATGATAATTTTGATTGACGCCCTGAAAATATTATATTTCTACAATACTCAACCACGCGTAAACTCTTTTTTAATATACAGTAGCTAGCATTTAATAATAAATTTCTTCCAGATTTTCATTTTTTTGTACATCGTTCGTTGATACCTACGTCGACGAAAGGAATCAAGTTTCATAAATAATGGTGTTTGCATAATTGCCTCGATATTTAGAACATCTAATCAAATATAACATTTTGACTCCTTTTAGTTTGAAACAGTGTTTGTCCCCCAAAATGGCAGTGATCAGTGCTCACCTTTCACCTTGCAGCAAGTGAATAGATTTAGGTTTCGATCATCGATGTGTTACTCGTTAAATAACGTACGAGGCACGAATGCTGACTCTGAGGAGCAGTGTGTGCGATGGTGATAGCAAAGAGCAAGAAAGCAAAACCAAACATGGCAAACATGAATAATACTATCAAAAGTATGGACTACAACTGGACGCCTGGTCCAGAGTCACAAAACAACCAGGATGGTGCACCCAGGGCTATCTTCATTCCTCACTCGAACTCACTGCCGTTCGAAGAACGCCGCGTCACGTTGGAGCAACCTGTCAAGGTAAATAGTTTCCTATTGGAATGTAACATGTTTGAACAGGCTGACATATCATGTTGCTAAGCCCAAGGAAGTCTTTATAAACTGTAAGTTATGTGGGCAAAGTTATATGTTTCTAACAGTTAGCTGTGTGTAATGTAAAGTGTTAATTTTGTCCAGTAATTAGAGTATTTATGACAATTGGTGAGACTGGTATTGACTGAGTAGTTATAGAATAGAATACATGCCAGTTGTAGACAAATGTAATATTTATTTAGCCTACGTACTCTGATAACACTACAAATAATTTTGTATTGTTCTCTAGTAGGTGGCATAGGAAAGTTTATTCAATTTAAATGATACAGTATAATTTGTAAATGCTTAAAATTGAACAGGTAACTCAAATATTTAGCCTTGTTTTATGCTTTTGCGGATTCATGGCCTACTTGAATTTTAAGGTAATGAGGGTAAAATACATAAAATTACAATTTTTTATTGTTTATTATATCCTCTCAACTAGGCAGCTGAAAATAACTCCTACAATACTATTACATAGTATGAATGTAAGTTTCACACATTATTTAGACTGAGCTAGGTGTCAATGATGGTGTTGTAATGCTTGCAAGGTTGCATTGTAAGCATTAGCGTGCAAACATGAAATAAATCTAAAATGAATCATAATGTTTTTACCAAAACTTGTTTATTCCCTTGAAAATTTCAGGTAGATTATAGCAGTAGTACTCAAAATGTAGATATAAGTATACCGTTTTATTGTATTTAGATCAGGATTTCATGCTAATGAAGATTTATTTTAACAATCCACCTAAGTATGCTTATTAAAAGATCAAATGATTGTTAAGGTTTAAATCAGAATAAATAAATGAAAGCTGAGATAAGACTGGTGTCTCTCATAATATTCTTTGTACAATTTTGAAAAAGTATGATTAGAAGACATCTCCACCCTATAGACGGGCCTGGCTGTTGCTGTAAAAGTAATATTCTTATTTGTAGTAGAAAAAAAAACTTGCCGGTAGATGCTTAAATTTCAAAGCTCATTTTTTCTATTAAAAATTAGCATTATCTAATATCACACAAACATATTGAACAAAACAACAAAGAAATCTATCAGTTGGGTCAAAAGTTAAACAATGTTTTTCATAGCATATTTCTTACTTGATAACTTCTTGGTAACTCAAGAGTTTTCTCACTAATCTTAATCTGTTGCCGCACTAGATACTTAGATAAGGACTTTATCTGGATGACAATTGATTATTTCTTAAATTTATCTCATGTAAAGATGGCGGAGACACTTGTCCTAAAATTGTAGTAAGGTATTAATAAAACATTTCGAAATGCAGACTGAATCACATCACTTCTTGACTTCTCTGCTTATATCTTGACATGTTTTCCTAGAGTTCATTTATAAACCTAAGATTAAAATTTTTTGGTTGTATTGTGTCAAATAAACACAAACATAAAAACTGTACATGATATTGAGTCCCAATACTCAACGACGACGACGATACGATGAGGAAAAATAGAAAAACGAAATACCTACTACAATTATCTATGTCTGATAGTAGGTTATAGATATCTGTACAAACGCAGTAATAGACAGTACCAATGATATTATAAGTAAAAAGAGGTAGATAGGTTACCTACCCAACATTCGAACTTAAATAAAAAACGGCACAATTGTCACACTATTAGATGATATGTGGAAGTAGGACGGCATGTCGTAATTATCGGGAGGGAAAAAGAGACAAGACGATAAGTAACTTGCCACTTGTGCCACTTGCAGAGCGCATAGAACTTATCTACCTCTTTTATTTTTAATATCATTGAACAGAGTAGTGAAAAAGTAAAAAATATGAATATAAACTTTTTATACGAAATAGGTTATTTTATATTGTGTAGTTTATCTTAAGAAGATATCTTTTGTCCTCGTTTCTCGTCAATTGTTATATTATTACTAGCTGACCGGACAGAAATTGTCATGTTTGCTAGAACTTGATCGCAGCGCCACCTACCGGGTCCAATTGTGAATTTAAACCATCCATCTACTCAAACACACAACAATTTTCATCAAAATTGTTTCACCCGTTTAGTTTCAATTTTCATCAAAATTGTACGTGTGTATGTCACTGAACTCCTCGTTCAGTGACACACACGTACAGAAGAATTATATATAAAATACATTAATAATCTGCTTTTCATTCAACAATATGACGATAGAATAGGATTTTCATTTTAACTGTTTATAGGATATCCGTAGGTCCATTGCTGCGTGAAAGAAGGATAAGTAAACAGACGCACTTTCGCATCTTATAAAAGAAATGTGCATAGTTACTAAGTTGATTCAAAAGCTATGCCAATACGACCCCTGCATCCCCCACCAAGACGCGATTTTAGTCGTCTTTGCGACTGCAAAAGCGCCACTCGCGATAATCGCTGTTGTGTGAATGATCTCGCGAAAATTCATACCTATTCAATGTAATCGCAGGTTGCTATGGGCATCGTAAAAACGCGTCGCAAATAGTCGCAATGCCGCAACAAACCTCTGCTATAGTGCAGGTCGTCAGGTCTTTGCAAACAAATACTGGACATTATGCCACTCCAAAGTTGCCGCACTCATTATATCAATACACCATGATACTTAGACCCTCACTTTCCTCAACTGACCTCTACTCGGCCCCCTGCTACTTCATTGTAGCTCCATCTGGCTGAAAGACTTTTCCGCCTGGTTAACCGATTGATGGGCTTCTGTTCCACGTCGCGAGAATTGTCCACTGCCCTGCGGTGACTCTAGTTAAATTTCTAAATAATGTTGTTATCGTCAATTTCGATTGCTTAAAAAACCCTTCTTTATAAGCATGTTTGTCAAAGTACATAATTTTTTGGAAATTAGTTTAAAATACTAGTATTTGTTGTTGTCCATGCTGCAGCAGTTGTACATAAATAAAGGATATAAGACCTGCAGGATATATTCGAATTTCCAGCAATAAATATCATTGTAACTTTCAAACATTCATGAAAGGCTCTATTGTCTATTATATTCCTCCATGACGCTTCATTAAGGTCGTCATCTCAATTTAGGAGGGCGTTCTTCTAAAATTCTAAGCAAAAGCTCCTTACGTGTATCTTTTCCTGTATGCTCATCAGAATTTATAAGATACGCGATTAAAACAAGCGCAAAATATACCAATGAATCAAATTTCTCTGCAATAACAAATATGATCTATTTTATCTTAATTATTTTTTTAATTTACATATTCCTAATTTTTTGCAAAAGTACACTCATCTCTTTTGTTAAGAGTCAATTGAAACATTAAAATAAACTCAATTGACAATCGCGTCACACTCCAATCATTGCATTTATCCATAATTTAGTTTGTATTCAGTCCAGGCGCGTGGTTGTCTGTCGAGGGTATATGCGCCCGAGCACGGCCGAGCATGCCTGACTCAGCCTGACCCGAGGTGCTTGAGACGACCACAACTTGTGCATTGGCAATTAAATTTAATGAGATTAAATTGTGCTATTTCTGAGTACACATCTGCTAGTGCGCTTGTAAGGAAGTCGATACTTATCAGCGTTGTGTTATTGTACAGGAAGCTTTTGTCCCAAGTTTTACTATTATTAAAACAATTAACAATAGCTCATGTTCGTGTATTATGTGACTCATTGTGTTTTTACGCTTTATCTTACCAATAAAATTGATTCATTTTGCAGCCGATTGTGAGGTCGTAAGAGTAAGCTCCCAACGATTTCAGAGAGGAAACTTACCTTGTCCTTCTGTAAGCACATATATTTGGGAATAAAGGGTTAATACAACACATACATAGATATATGCTAGTGCGAGAGTTTGGCAGGGGGATCCCTTTGGTGATCGCAAAATTATGATAGTAAGATAGAGCTGGAAGCTGCCGTTTATGACCCGTAGTAACTCCGATATCACTACAGTAAAGGCGCCAAAACTATCTGAGCCAACGACTAAACTATGGATGTATCTACTTAAGACGCAGATATATGCCAGTGACCTTGCGTGTTCTGTACTGAGCTCACGCAACACGACGCGTTGTGTGAGCTCAGTTCAGCCAGTAATAGGACTCGCCACTGTCCCCAATTTGACGCATTATTAATTTATTATACACAAAACAAAAGGTATTTTAATAAAACGCGTATACTAAAAGATCAATAATTAAATTATCTTTAAATTGGTGAAGGTTTCAGAAAAATACGCTTGGTAGATTTTGCACCATTCTCAGTTTTTTTATCCGAGTTAGACATAACTTTACAAATTAATTTCACTATGTAATATAAACATAATCTAAAATATTCACATAATAAGTTATTGAGAAAATGCTCTAATTTATCATATATTTTTCAAACCATTAACACTACTCGTTTAGACGTGATCTTCAGTATAAAATCATTAAAAGTCGGTTATCGTCAAATTTTAATGGGCTCATTTGGTCCAACGTAGTTCGAGTGTAGTAAATCAATAACCTATAAGTAGCGTGTGCATCTGTGTAATTACGTTATGGAGGTAATAATGCAAAACATGATTTGAATTAATCACATATGAATTATGCAAAGCATTCGTTTACACATGCGCTTGACTAGAAGGCGAAGGTATTATAATTTTTAACATGTATGTCCACAGTCATGTACTGGCAAACTCGACCAGACTTTGTGGTTGACTAAGTTATTTAATAGGTAAATAATGACTTTTCCTTTTTTCCCAGCTCCCCCCTCAAGGCACGTGACGCCAAGTAATTAGTAATAGGAAAAGGGGTAAAACTTCATTAGTGGATAATAAACACGCACTCGGATACTAAAACAAAGGCGGGGTCTTCATGTCATATCATCCAAGATAAATAAATCTTTGTTAACGATGCTTGCTTTTCATCTATGTCACGTCGTGAGCAAGAGATCCATTGATCTACATAGTACGGTTTTAATTCACATACAAATAACATGTTGATACACAGATCAATCTATTTCGATCTGTCCTGACGTACGCAACGGTTACAGATAATTAGGTTGCCATTCTTCGCTTACAACCATCGTTGTAACCTGCTTTCTGAATCGGCTTTGTAATCAACTTTCGCAGGACACTAATCTCTTAATGTCTGATACCAGAAACGTTAGTATTAGTATATTTTGTGTGTAAATACTATACGAAATAAATTTTCCAAAATAGAAGGCTGTAAGAATGTCTAAAAAGTTGAATTCTTTAAATATTTTTTGATAATTGAGGATGCTTGTGTTATCTCATGGATCTAATGCTTGTATTGCATTCACGGAATGTTTGTTATGTTTCAGATTGGACGCAACGTGTACCGCGCGACTCCGAGCCCGACCAACACAATATTCGAATGCCGAGTGTTGTCTCGACATCACGCCACGCTCTATTACGACAAGGGCCACTTTTACCTTGTGGTGAGTCCCACAAATTGCTGCTATGTACGCTGTACCAACTTGCGTCCAATTGTTACTCACATTCATGCTATTACTGGCCCGTTGCGTCGAACACTATCATTATCGTACCTACTATTCAGCGAAACTGCATGTAAAATATCATGGTATCTAAGTAGTACCTTAAGCTAGCTAAAGAAACTTCTCTACACGCTATACACTGGTTCAGAAAACGATTAAGTATAGTTCTTTGAAAGAAGAGGGCATTGTATCTTCATTAATCCACATTACCGTATTGACAAGCTAGTGTTACATTATTGCATGCGAAACTAAAAAAATTGAGTAATTCATTAATAAGAAACCATTCAAATCGGTTCAGTAGTTACTGAGATCACCCTGAACAATAGAACAAAGGAACCAGCTCTTTATAGTACTGTAGTTTGATCAATTGTCGTTAGTCAGGTTTGCGAAGTTCGTTCCATAACAGTACTGACTGTGACAGACCAAGTGCTCGCTATGGTTATTAACACTTCTATTGAGGGCAACTGAGGGTATTTCCTGCGTTTAAAGCTGGGATTACACCATCAATTTGACGAAAATTAAGTAGTTATATCCATAATTTCGGATTATCCATTTAACAATCTACATAAGGCACGATCAGTTTATCGTCTCTGACTGAGGTATTGCATCCTCCTAATATTAGTTCTATAATGAAAAGCCGGCCAAGTGCGTGCAACGCACAATGAAGGGTTCCGTAGTTAGGATGAATTTATCCCATGAACAAACTAAACATTGTAGTTGGAAAGCATATGTTCCCCGTACAATCCAACTGCAAAATAACGTAAGTTTGTATGCACAATTTATGTAGAAATTTACCAAGTTATTTGAACACCGTAGACTTCTTATAGATTTTTCTGTAATCTTATGTACTTAAAGAACTATTTCTGTATGATTTCAAAATTTTAGTGTCATTAGTTTCGGAGATAAGAGGGGGGGGGGAATTTCATCTATTATGTATATTTGAGACCCTCACAACAATCCCTTTCATTTGATATGTCACACTGTGTACACTGCAAAACTTTTTTTTTCTATTTTGCCCCCATAAGTGACGCTCATATTAAAAATTCATTTATTTAGATACGCGAAATTCAAATTTTCTTATGTTTTTTGCAATTTGCAGGTCTGTATCAGGTTGTATGTTGATCTAAATATGATTCGCGGCCGTATCAAATATGGCTTTACAGAATTATAATCATTAGAATCAGCAATACAACTAACTGTTTCTCTCTCTAACCGCGAATCATATTTAGATCAACATACGACCTGACACAGACCGTGAATTTCGCGGGCTACCCTGACGCTTTCGCCTTAAACGTCCGTGTTGGGATCACAGAAATGAATGTGTCCCAAATTTTAACTTAATCAGTCCAATAGATTCGGAGCAAATCGGTTGTGTTGTGACAGACGCACAGACAGACACGAGTTATCCTATACAGTTTTTCCTTTTGAGGTACGGAATCCTAAAAAGGTTGTTCGCAAATGATTATAAAAGTGACTTAATTTAAATAACGCAAATGATTATAAAAGTGACTTAATTATAAATAATACTGATAATTACTAATACGGTATTACCCTTGTGACAAGTTTTGTAAGGCTTTATTTCCCCAGCAAGGAAGTTGACGCAAGATCGGCAAGATATAGTTCGAATGCCCGAATTCCACGACTAGTTAGAAAGGGTTACCAATGAAATTAGTATTGGTTTTTGACACTTCCGACTTTGTTTGCTCTCTCAAGAGATTAGTTATTTTGACACTCTTATTAACCATCATTCATTGTGTTGTGTAGCAGCTTATGCATTTCTATTGAGAATGCTTCGATTCGATTCGATTTCGATCGAGATTTCGATTTCGATGTTTTATTAATATGGATTTATATTTGATTTAACTAAAGAATAAAAAAATAAAATCATTGGTAGGTAAGTATAAAAGAGACACTGAGTTTTTCTCGACATCATGTCTGATGTTGCGTTGGAACGGTTTTCCAAGTGGGACAGTCCGATTTATGTGACATTAGAGTAGGCCGCGGCTTTGCCCGTTTAAATTAACATACTTAAACCGTATAAACAGACGGATACGATACTTCGTTGCCTACCAGGTCAGACTACTTAAGTTCTGTTAAAAAAAAAGTAAGAAATAAGTAAAATTTGTAAAAAGATAAATATTCCAAATTTAAGTGCAAAATTAAGATTCAACATAAGAACAACATCACATTTGCATAAGTATGTAGAACCGTATATTTCCGACCGAACATCTCACGGCACGATCTCAAAAGTCACAATAGCACGTTCATAACAGTAATAATAAGTATAACCAAATTAGTTGTTATGAATATTATGAGCGTTACGAAAAAGTCAACTCATCCCACATTATATTATGAAAGAGCCTTGAGCTGGTTACGTGTTGGAGCCTAGTAATTCGAGCAAGACTCTCACCATTTCCGCCCACAACAGGCGATTTCTATGGACGCTTGTCTTCATGGTAATTCCGTTTACCGAACTGCGTCTCCGGTTTTAGAGGTTGTTTGCTTGAATTGTTCGCGTAACGTTGATCGTTACGTCGTAAAAATCCACAATGAGTTGTAAAGAATGAAGACACTAAGCTTGATCGTGCCTCGATAATACTGTCTGTTGTGCTAGAGAATTGTCGAGGTAACCCTATCCGGGTTACCTCAACAATTCTCTGTTCGTTGATGGTAGTAAGAAAATTGATATTTTCTGGCACATTGTACTTTGTTACTTACCGTCAATGAAAAATAGTACATAATGCAGCGGCCTGCAAAAGAGGCATTGATGGACGAACGTGAAAATGTGGGCTGAGGCGAAACCGAGGCACACAAATACGTGAGTCCATCAATACCTGGTTGCGGCTCCGACTTACGAGTTGTAGGTCGTGGGTTCGAACCCATTCGTTTGCGGTTTGTATAGTACTTTTCTCAAATAATGAGCGGAAATTCAAGCTAAGTAAATTCATTATAAATTCCAGAATCAATTTTATTACGAACAACAGTAATTTTTCATGCGCCAATAAGTTTTATCTATTTGTGTATTTCTTACTTTAAGACCTTACGGCATTTCATACGAACTTTCAAGCCCTTGTTTTTCTAAATGACTAAATCCATTTTAATGAAACTTCATACGCATAAGCAGGATACAAAGGTCTAAAAAGTTAGTTAGAACATTTTCGAAAAATAGTGTTACAGCCAAATTAGACCCATTTTATATTTTCCATAGCAACAAAGATTTCCAGTTATCTGTTTTTAAATAAGACATTTCGAAAATGTTCTTAACTAACTATATAGAACTTTGTATCCTGCTTATGCGTATGAAGTTTCATTGAAATCGGTTCAGTCATTTCGAAAAACGAGGGCTTGAAAGTTTGTATGAAATGCAGTGAGGTATAAAGCAGTGGCGAAGGGTGAGTTAAGCCGGAGCAAAAAAATCTTTTCCATACAAAATGAACTCGTCATGACGTAAATTTTTTATAGAAATTGAACTCACTGAGTTATTTTCTACTGACTGTGTGCGATTTTTAAATAACGATATAGTGGTTGTCGAATTTCCGAAGGGAAGCCGGTAGGAATCGTGTTATACGGTGCTTTCGCCACTGGTGTAAACGCTCATAAACAGCTCTATTTGCAAGTTAGTTCGAAATTTAAGTAAAACCTTTGATATGTTACCTTGGTTGCCATGTTTCGAAGAAAATAGTTCGTTCCATTTTTAAGTAACACGATAGATGTGAGTTTTCATAGTAATAATACGACGGCCCATGACCAAAATTGTTCCCTCATCGTTTTACGACCTAAACCGTATGAAATCGATAGATTTGGTTATTCTGTGTCCAAAAAACCTATTTTCAGAAATTCTCCGCGTCACGTCTTTATATATACACACAAAATATTTAACCTAACTGTTTCATAGCAATGTGTCTGATTTTTAAAATGTTACTTAATCAGCCTATAATGTTCCCACTGCTGGGACACAGGCCTCCTCTCTGTGAAAGGGAGTGGGCTGTAATCCACCACGCGGACCCAGTGCGGGTTGGTGGATGTCACATGTCTTCGAATGTTTCGTTCGAGGACATGCCTTTTTCCTCACGATGTTTTCCTTCACCGTTTTCAGAGCAGTGGTGCTGAAATTATTTACACAAAGTAAATAAAGCGCCTGCCTGGGTTCGAACCCACGACCTACAACTCGTAAGTCGGGGCCGATACCATTGGGTCACCACTGCTCAAAATGTTGAACGATAAATTACTTATGATTAGGTACGGAAAAGATAAGTTTAAAATATCAATAGATACTTAGCGTCGCACGTACCCAGGAGGCCATTTGAGAAAATAATAAATGAGGCATAAAAAACACCCATAACAAAAACCGTGAAAATCTTGTTTTCAAGTGAAAATTGGTGTGTTTTAATGCGAGTAAATAATTTTCGGAAGAAAGTGTGAGCATGTATAGCATCCATTTTTAACGTGTTGGAAAATTTTACCGATCCGTAACATAGCATTCTATCTGAAAACTGTTGGACATGATGAAAAAAGTTGCTTAGATGTAGAAAAAAATTATATTAGATAAAATTAGTGTATAACGTTAGTAATCAATCAGACAATAATTCTATTAATTCGATAACCAGAAATTATAAAAATATCGTTTGGCGGCGTAAATAAAGAACCAAGTTGCTATGAGACAGGCCGGTAAGATACTTTTCGAGATACAATGACGAAACCTATGTACATTTTTAATATCAGACATATTGTGATAAAAACGTCTGCCTAATTTTTGACATAGCAGAAATGGACCCTCATAAAAACTGCGACGTTTCTGACCGGTACTGCACATCGAGTTGGGTTCAGAATCATCTAACTATCGACTTTACACGGTTTTGGCCGTAAAACGACGTGACATGGTTTTGGTCCTGGGCTCTCGTACCATAATTTATTCGGCAGCTAAACATGACAGATATGGATTTTCATACTAACGTTGCCGGCCGGCTGCTCGCATGTTTTGACCAGGGCCTGGTCGACATAGATAGCGATCGCTTTACGACTAAATTCGATCGCAAAGTCCTGATGGGGGTCCCTAGACACTGAAAATTGTTTGACAAACATGAAAAAATCACAATCTTGGCAAGCAATTTTTACCGTCTAGAGACCCCGTTAGGACTTTGCGACCGAATTCGGTCGTAAAGCGATCGCTATCTATGTCGAGACTGCAGCCCCCAGTACAGCATTTTCGATTTATCTCCAAGATTATTGTCAAAATAATGTTTGATTGAATTTCCAAGCATGTTTGAGAAAATTGTGTTTTCTCAGTAGCAGCTCGGAATCTGGATTTGTGACTTAAACATAACAGGCGAAATGTGGGTGTACTGACTCCGATAGCACACCTCCGCCGTAAAACCATAGCAGCGAAACCGCAGTAGTCAAATTCAACTGGCTCGCGTCATGTTCCGCTACTCGCATTCGATTCGAGTAGTGGAACATGACGCGAGCCAGTTGAATTGAACTACTGTGGTTTGGTAGCGGACGTGTGCTACCGGCGTGAAGGTTCACGTCTGCCCAACTCTTCGGGGAATACTGAGGTGATTTTATTTGTGAAAATTGTATCCAATGACGAAAACATGACACAAACGATTGTAATAAGACTATCGTAGCTGAATGTGACAAAAAGCGAAATTGTAATGATTCTTCATTTAGGTCAAAGTAGGAAAATATTCTAACTATTGCGTCGTGGGCTCGTTAGATAAACATTCACCGTGTTATTACAAAACAAGGTTTATATTCAGACCCAGGTTTAAGCCATGGAGCCATTATTGAATTTCGAACTTTATTCCGACTACAGTAAAGTTCCTAATACAAAACTGACAACTTAGTACCGAACTAAGTTTTCAGTTTTGTATAAAGAACGGTATTTCAATCACAGTTACGTTCTTATTACAAAAACTGGCTCCATGGTTTAAGCCATGTCAAAATATAAATCTTGTTTTTTAATAAGACTGTTAATGTTTTTATTTTATTCTAAATTAATTGCTGATAAGTTGGTTTAGTATTGCACGATGCACATGTATCATTAATTTATGTTACTGGAAAAGCTCGAACATGCAAGTTATTTACCGGTGATTCCTGAGATATACAGTAGCTCTCGGAAGCGATATAAATTATTTATTAGGTTAATATGTAATGAGTTGATTTATATGGCTTTACTCATGTAAATGGCTTAAATAAGATTTCCATGTAGAACTGAGTGAATTACAGCTTTAACCATAGTCTTGGATGTTGTCGATAACTTATACATATTTGATTTGATGCTGTATCATGAATCTGAAGTCAAAGTCAAATTATTTATTTCATATAGTCACTTTTGAACGTCAAAATGTATAAAAAAATAGAATTGATTCTAGTCGCCCCTTCGAAAAGGTAGTTTCGTATCGAGAAGAATGGGCAAGAAACTCCACCGTTTCTCTTTTAAAATGTTTTATAAAATTTTGTAAAGGTACATTCATTAATATAAAATTAGAAGACGATGCACCTAGTATAAAATTACTAAGTATACCACAATAGGGAACAATAATTAAAAATGAAGCAATGACAGATAAATTAATTATGTAATAGACAAATGGTGCTCACATGATTTCCTAAAAAAAAATAAAAAATAGATCAGTCTGTTGTGAGTTAAGGTAATCACAGAATGTAAAATAAAATCTGTATAATAACAACAAATTTATTGCTACTGTTAACTACTTCCGCCACACCTTTGCTCAACTCTTACTAGAAGATAATCTTGAAATATTCCGATGTTCGGCTTTTACAGTGACATATGAGTATCTGTGTAGCTTTGCTAATTAAGGCTTTATTTTTTGCTAATTAAGGCAATACAACTGCAATTTAACGACATTATTGACATTGTACACTTATAGGTGCCACATGATACAATTCAGCATAACGAACCATAACATGTTTAGATAAACAGCTAGTGTGTGTTAAAGACATCAATGAATGGTACCGAGTCGGACAACCAGTCTTGCCAAGGGGTATCGTATTATCCAGTAGCTGGGTTGTGTAGGTCAGATAGGCGGTCGCTCCGTGTAAAATACTGGTACTGAGCTGCATCCGGTTAGACTGGAAGCAGACCCCAACATAGTTGTGAATAGGCTCGGTAGATGAGGATGTTCCCAAAGATCTAATTTAGCATTCTTTATATAATAATGCGTTCAGGGTGCTGATGGGGCTGCCCCGATTCTGCAGCGCATCAGGGATGTTCGCCGAATCGCATGTAGACTGTTTCTATTATACTATGCGAAAGCGGTGTACATCCCTGGTGAGCAGGGTTCGGGCTAGCTCCAACGGCATCCTGAGGGCATTCGCGCAGAGGTTTGATTGCCAGTACCTGAACCATTGCTGTATGGTTCACATACTGAGCAATCAAGGTCGGTAATGTGTTTTATGTGGTATGTTTAATTGTGTGTGTTTTTTATTATATTTGTAATTTTTTTATTTGATACAACATGTGTAATAAACGATTTTTATTTTATTTTTTGTTTATTTAGCATTCAAATTATTATTACGCGTACCGTTTTCCTAGATTGTTATAAATTTATCATTGAGTAAAGGCTAAAGGACTTTGAGAAGTCAAACTATTTGTAATGAATGCATCTTTTAAGGATAACGTAGAAAACGGAAAGGACAAAAAAATAAATTCTAAAACTGTGCGTTCGAATATATTTAAATACGAAATTAGATGAAACAGATTTTGAACTTGTCTTTTAGTATGTAAATTGAAATAAGCAGGTTCTGCCTCGTTTGTGACGTTTAAATTATTGGCCCAAAATAGAAATGGGAACTGCGTTTCAGTCCACATTTCCTCATAAATCTTATTTCAGCGATTACCTATTAGGCATGATGCCTTTTTAGCATAACAAAGCAACAACGATAGTCGAACACTATCTTTTAGCATAACAATGCAACAACGATAGTCGAACACTATCTTTTAGCATAACAATGCAACAACGATAGTCGAACACTATCTTTATAACACCCATAACGAGCAAACACAAAAATTGGCAAACTTGAGACTTATTTGGAAGATGAAACTGGCTGCTTAAAGTTTTTAGGTGTAATATTTTATTAAAAGGTACGGAACGCTTAACAAATCTTCAACAGTTGAATAATACAGTTATGTATTTAGTATCGTAAAGCTTAAATGGCTCAAAATCACTAATTCGCCAGCAAATAAATGACTAAAATTGAAATTTTTTGAAAGAAAAGAAATACATTGGTCAAAACCAATCGGTTGAACTGTTTTTCATACAATGCACTAGAAAAATGAATTAAAGGAGATGTTTAATTTTCGGCCATAAAGTGTACGGTTATGAAAACCGGCCAAGTGCGAGTCGGACTCGCGCACGAAGGGTTCTGTACCATTATCTATAAAAAACGGCAAAAAAATCACGTTTGTTGTATGGGAGCCCCTTGAATATTTATTTTATTCTGTTTTTTTGTATTTGTTGTTATAGCGGCAACAGAAATACATCATCTGTGAAAATTTCAACTGTCTAATTATCACGGTTCATGAGATACAGCCTGGTGACAGACGGACGGACAGCGGAGTCTTAGTAATAGGGTCCCGTTTTACAGAGGAAAAAATCCACGAATTGAGGAAAAATATTCCCCTGATTATTTCGGCACAAAAAATAATAGTTTTCAAATTATTCCCATGTTACTAATGATCATGGCGTCGCGCAAGCAGTATGCAAGTAGACGACGCGTCGTCTACTTGCATACTGCTTTCGTCCAGAAATCATGTTACATTAAAAGTTTTAAAACATAATAATATCACGTAGACGTTATGTATATGTATAAATATGAAAGGCATGTACTTCTGTGCTATTAAGATAACTTTTTTGTCTAATTATAAGAAAGTGATCGTTAAAAATATATTTATTCTACTTTAGTGGATTGTAGATTTGTAGGTAGGTACTTCTGGCCAAAAAACGTCATCTCTCCAAGCTGGCGGTCGATGGCCGTAACTCTCATGACAAACGTCAAACATTTTCAGTTTTTATTTAGTGCCTAAAAATATTAGTTATTATGAAAAAAATAACATTATTTATGGTATTCAGGGGTTCGTTCTAGGAGTAATAGTGTTCTGTAGGTTCGTTATCCGGGTTTTTTAAAGCGTACATGTCATGGCCGAAGTCCTATACAAAATGAAACGTCTCCTTTGTTATTATTTGAAAAAGTACATACGGAAAGTCATTTCGAGAACGCGTCCAAAAGTCTAATCTATAAAATTAAGCTTTAAAAAATATATTCAAATCTATCGATATTAAACAGTTTCCATGAATTATTTATCAATAAGTAGTATTTTTATCAAATAACAAGATAAAAGAATAGAATAAGAGATAAAAATAAGATATAGAGAAGAGATATACTTAGATAAGATATAGAATATGTACTATTTAAGAAAACCTTAATTTTTAAGGTCCCGCACCTCAAAAGGAAAAAACGGAACCCATTATAGGAGTTCACTTTGTTGTCCGTTAGTCTGTCTGGCTGTCAGTCTGTCAAGACCCTTTTTCTCAGGAGCGCGTGGAGGCATCAGGTTGAAATTAATATCAAATACGTAGGTCTCGGTTCCTTGGAGCAATAAAAATCAAGCTTCTAAGTTAACCCAAATACGGCTATTTATGCGACATTTTGATACTCGCAAATTGATGATACACTCATATAATTTGGATATTTTTTTTTGTAATCACCTTTTAAAACCCTTTATTTTGATGCCCCACTCGATAGGTTTGGGAGTTTTTTTTTGTAAAACATTCATTTTGGCGATTTTGATTTTTTATAATTTAATTTTTTTTATATAAGTACCCAGTGACACTCGCGCAATAAAGACGAATCTAACGACATTATCATTCATCAAAATCGGTTCAGCCGTTTAGTAGTTACGAGGGAACATAGGGACGGACATACATATGTACAGGTCAAAACCCTCCTTTTTGGCTTCGCCGCAGACATTGATTAAAAAGACATTTGAGCACAACATTTTTCATCATAAAACCAATCTTGAAACAACCCAACTTGGTGATTTTGAGCTAAATGTGGGGCACATTGATCGTGATAACTGTATCTTTTACTGTTCTTGTTAAAATACCGGAATACTTAAACAATACTGAAAATCTGAACAAACATTTGGTCTAAACTTTTAAGAGAACAAACTAATTCTACAGCTACATCAAAATTATTATTCATTTATTTATAAACAATGCCGTTGTTGTTATACACAGGTATTCGTTGTATGACGTGCATGTTGTATTGTTTACAGGACAATCAGAGCAGCAATGGCACGTTCATCAACAACAACCGGTGCTCCATATCGAAGGAGCAAGAGCCACATGAGGTGTTCTCCGGTGACGTGGTGCAGTTTGGCATACCAGTCGTGGAGAATGCCGGAAATTCTGAGAAGGTAAAAGCTAAAAACTGAGTAGATAGTAAATTGAGTGATACCGCACGGACGCGCGGCAGTAAATAAATATTGTGCATATTATCTGTCGGATTTTATTCGGAAATGCGTCGAATGCAGCGACGCTGGCGATCGTTGAATTACGCACGTTATTTTCGTGTGCATCGCACAAATTCTGTGAGTGAGGTTTGTTGAAAAAATATGCGTACCTATGCGTATGCTTTGTACGGATTTGTGTGAAACGCTCGCGTTAATTTAGAATTTGACAATTAATTCGGGTTTTACTCTGCTTGTTGATTGGCGTTTGGCGGCAAAAAAACTCTTACACTACTAAAGTTTATAAACTTAATAATATAATTCAATCATGATTCGAAAGACACGTGGTGCCATCTATTTATCATAAGAACGTTATTGTGGTTTTCCTCGGGAACAGTACTTTTTTTCGGGATGAAAAACCTATGTCCGTTTCTGTACACCTGACAACATATAAGTATGCAAAATTTCTGGATGATCGGTACAGTGGTTTAGGTGTGAAAAGGTAACAAACAAACTTACTTTCGCATTTATAATATTAGTTAGGATTAAAATATTTGGGCTTATGATCGCTACACCGAATTTCGGTACTTACCAAGTGCAGATGTCAAATGTGACAAGGCCCTAGTGCTCCATTGGCCTGCGTCTCCGTGATACCACTACACATAGACCAGTGTTACGGATGGCTCGACAGCAATTTGAACACCTGTTTTTCGCGATGACCACAGAAGTGAATCAATTTGTTGTATAAATCATTGCGGTTGCTGCATGCCGGCCGTCACCGTAAGCCAGTCAACTGTGTATAGGTTTAACTGGTCCGATGCAGACGGTGGTTATAATGGTATGTTATTGTAAAAGTATATATTTCATTTTGTATGAGACCGACTTTTAATTTTAATCTCTTTTTTTTTTTGGAGTGGGAAATTATCGATGAACTTCTCCCGCTCTGGGCAGAGCGGGAGGGCGTGTTAGACTTTTACTGACTAAAACCCACCCGTGTTCCTTCCGTTGCCTGTGTGCCAGGGCCACGATATCCCTTTCGGGCAAACTAGCAACCCTGGCAGACATTGGTCCTAAGTGTCCTAACGGACCCCGTCAGTTTATGCTGATATCTCTCAGAGGCGCGCGTAGAACACAGCGCGCCGTCGACCCGGGCCTGGGCCTTGTCGGACGGCGAGCTACCCATCGCTCACCGTCCGCAAGCCCGCGCCTACGGTGGCCGGAAATCGGCTTGCGACTCCCGATGCCCGGGGCGTCTCCTGCGGCGACTAGGGGCGCGAAAGCGCGAACCTTGCCTCTCCCTCACGCGTTCCGAAATCTGCTTTTTAATTTTGTGTATTGATTAGCTGTGCGCTCAGCTCTGCTCGTGTGTCAGTAAAATAATCTAAAATCTATCAAAAACAACGTATATGTAAAAACCAAGTTAATCTATATGGTTCTCGAGTTATAAACGTTGTTGTAGAGTCGTTGCTTTTTATAATAATGTAAGTATGATTTATAACAATTTATTGTTCGTCGCATCGCAGAGGCATCTAAATTCTTATTACAGACGAAAAAATCGTAAAAATCTAGTCGCTCAGTTATTTCCCGGGATAGATATAAAGTTTTGACAAATACATACATCGTGTATAAGTTGCGCAACCGGTTTTGTATTCTTGTGATCTTAGACAGTGTCTTGGTAGCATCGTGTTGTGATTATAAATTAATGAGATGCTTTGAGGATGATTCGTCATTAATTTTACTAAGACCTGTTTTGTACTTTTAATGCTAGATTGTAGTGAAAACTATACATCTTGAGCAAGTTCATGGACATGTCAGTTTTATATCCGGGATTGATCTTATCGTTATTATGTCACAGGGTAATTGGAAAAGTCGTTTCTGATGTTAGTTTCTCGCTTTTCGAAAAACTTTAATTAATCAATTTTTTTCGAAAATCTGTCTTCGTTTCCAATAATCCGACCTTTCGCACTTATTCCGGTTATCCTGTAATATACAAGGTGTAATTTAAAACACTAACAACTTCTTAATGGTCATTGTACTCATCATTATGAACAAGATTTACTAGGGACAAAACTTGAAACCGCAAAAAAAAAAATCAGCTCTTCATTTATGTTCGCATAACTCTCCAAAATGTAGGGAACAGTTGATTTTTTTGTAAATCACAATACAGGAGAAATTCCTAGTGTGGGGCAAAGTTTAAAAAAAAATTATGATGAGTACAATGACCCCTTAAGAGGTTGTTACTGTTTTACCAATAACCCTGTATATAAACCTTCGAGGTGGTTCTTGGGTTTAAACCCTGGAATAACAACAGCAGTAGGTCTTGATTGATTATGTTTGAAATACATTTGATGATTTCAAGAGGAAACACCACTACACCAGGCAAACTACACCAGGCAAGTCATAACAGACTGTGTGAATTATGGTGTGTTTACATTCGATCTAACATTGGAGGATAGAACAAGTGACATGAAAGGTTAACACACTCGATATGCTAACCTGTATTTTATAATCATAAAGCTACGATTATACGGAGTGGATTTTTGAGATGGGGCAGAATGGAGTTTTTTTTCATTGTAGCGGCCAGTCTCTACCCATCATAAAAAGTGACTTGAAGTCCCATTTTCTACGAATGTAAGGGAAAAGCTTTTGCGATTCCTGACTTTTCTAGTACTCAAACCTCAGTTGCTCCGATACAGATTTTATTAATTATCCTTATTAAAGATAAAAGATAAAGATAATTTTATTTTGCAAATACGGGTATATAGGATAACAATTTTTTTTTACAAGATCAGCCATATTTTACCATATATGCATGCAAAAGATACACAAATACTTTAAAAGTCTTTTTCATTAAGGAACTCACTTAAATTATATTTAGCTTTCACCACTAAAAAGCTTCGAAGTCTAGGATTAGGATCCCATCGGGCACGCGGCGTACATTACTATCGCTCCAAGAAAATAAACTATATCTCCACTAAAATAAAAAGTGCATTGTACCACTCGGAACTTCCGTTCTTCATAACAGGGCTTCGATAAAATAATAATGTGTTATTCTATTTTCATTTACAGAATACGTTCCCGCCAGTGGTTGCCCTGCTCAAGCTATTTCACCCCGATGGAAAGGAAGCGAAGCTGTCGTTCAACCCCACTATGACCACACCGCTACACCTCAAAGAATTGTATCAGCTTAATAATTTTGTCCAGGTAACATTCTCTTTATGTTGATTCAATTTTATTACTCAAACTATTCTATTTGAAATTAAATGAATCAATGAAATATCTTCTACTTAAGACACTTACAAGTAAGTAAGTTTTTTGGTTAATATTTTGAATCTCAATTGTAACTATACTCCATTTGTAATAAAATTAGAAATTTAAATAAACCTTTTTTACACTCTGTTCAACCGATTTTGACTTCTATTGCGTTGGTAGCATGACAAAATGCAGCCGTAATAAATAGTTGGTATTATAACCACGTTTTTGCTTTTAATGCCATCCTTATGCCTACGGAGTAATAGTCAAAATCGGTTGAACGGAATTTCTAATCTTATTTCAAATGGAGTTTATAGTGCAATGTGGATTATAACATTCATTCATAGAATAGAATATAATTGAATACTCTTTATTATGTACACCATACAAATTACATCGCCTTATCGTTAAAAGCGATTATTTTGCAGACATCTTTTGATGGATTATAGGGAGAAGGAGAGACAATACCATCATCATTGAGCAATCACTGATACACTCTCAAGATCTTATGATGATGTCAAATCCTGGGAGATGTCTTGTTCTTTATTAGCTGAAGTTTCGTATTCTGTTGAAAGAACATGACATCTATTATCATATATTTCAAACTGAGCGAGTCCTGTTTAAGACGGAAATATATGCCAGTGACCTTGGGTGTTTAGCTTGCGTGTTATGTACTGAGCTCACGTAACGCGTCGTACGTTCAGCCAGTAATAGGACTCGCCCATCAAGGAGCGCTGTCCCCAATTTGACGCATTATTAATTTATTATACACAAACCAAAAGGTATTTTAATAAAACACGTATACTAAAAGACCAATAATTAAATTATCTTTAAATTGGTGAAGGTTTCAGAAAAATACGCTTGGTAGATTTTGCGCCATTCTCAGTTTTTTATCCGCGTTAGACATAACTTTAAAAATTAATTTCACTATCACTCAGTTGCAGAAACGATCTTTAAATTTTAAAGACTACATTAAACACTAATGTAGCATTAAATCATTGCACAAAACCATTTTTTATTTTATTTTAATGCTCCATTAAATTTAACTAATGAAATGTCAAACCTAATGAAACCGGCCATTTTAAACACTTTTACGTTGCACGTAACTTCATTAGCGCCCATTAGCAGGTGGTGAACTTTAAGTTTGACATTTCAGATTTTTTAATTTTAATGGGCCGAAAAGCATCCATTAAGAGCAACATTAGTGTTTTCTACGGTACTTGAATGCATTTCTGTAATTGAAAGATGTCTTTAACCAGTCTTTCGTCATTATCTGATTCTTATTTAGTAGATTTACCTCGCCGTCGAATCCCAGACCGAGTGAATTCATTTTTAAAACATGATGGAAAAGAGTTTCGTGTAAAGTATAGAATTTCCAAGGAGGCAGTTCTTCAAATTTGTAACCTATTTGATTAAGATTTAGAACCAGTGACGCAAAGAAATAAATCAATTAATGGCCTGACACAGCTTTTAATATGTTTGAGATTTTTCGCCACTGGATCTTTCCAGCAAGTAGGTATTGGGTGATTTAATAAACATAAATAAATCAACAGTTTGTCGGAAACAGGTTGGGTCGGGTTGTTTGTCAGTTTGTTTATACAAAAAGTATCCCGTGAGCTAGCAAAATTAAGCCACCTCTATATTAAAATGCCAGACCGGACGGAACTACGTAGAGTTGCAGAAGGTTTTTATGAAATTGATGGATTTCCACGTGTGGCCGGAGCTCTAGACTGCACACATGTTAAAATTATTAGATTAAGGGGGATGCGCTAAAGTAGCCCGCAAAATTCAAATTTTATTACGTTTTTTGCAATTTGCAGGTCAGTAACACGTATGTTGATCTAATTATGATTCGCGGCCATAACCAATATGGCTTTACAGAATTATAATCATTAGAATATGAATCAGAAGTATAAAAATTGCAAAAAACGTTGGTAAATTTGAATTTCGCGGGCTACCTTAGCGCATCCCCCTTAAACCAGATTATTTAAACTACATTAAACCACAGAGTACACTGAATACACATAAATCAACTACATTTACTTTATTTTATTCTAAAATTGTGGTGTACTTGTACGTACGGATAATAACAGAACGCAAATGTTCACTCTTTTCGTTCAATATGGTAATTTGTTCCTGGCAATATTGTTTAAAGTCTTCTTTAACTAAAGTGGCATTAAAAATGTCTAATGCTATCTAAAATTTGTTTGTGCAACTTCATTAAAGTAATGAATTCATTAGCGATAATGTTGCTTTATGTAATGAAGTGTTAATGGTGAGCTTTCTGCAACTGAGTGTATGTAATATAAACATAATCTAAAATTGTCACATATTAGGTTATTGAGAAAATGCTCTAATTGAACATATATTTTTTTTAAATCATTAACACTACTCGTTTAGACGTGATCTTCCTTATAAAATCATTAAAAGTCGGATAACGTTGCCTTAACGAACTGTTGTCAATCAATCATGAATAATTGATCGACAGATTGTCACTGTCACCGACAAATACTGAGCTGTTTTCAACAATACATCTGTTGTTCTCTGAGTGAATTCTCAAGGAATGCATTGTTTGTAATTTATTATAGTTACATGAATGCGCTTATCCTAACTTAAACTAACTTAACTTTAACTTAAGGGTGTTTTTAATATCGTGCGGATTTAATCACGCATGCGGGATCGCCCCGCAAATGTCCTTTTCATACAAGTATTTATTGTAAGGACGCGGGGTGTGAACCTGGGCAGCAGTTACGCGTGCGGGGCAATCCTGCATGCGTGATGAAATCCGCATGATATTAAAAACACCCTAAACCAATTGCCTGCCGCGCTGCGTGTCGCGGGTTCGTTTCCCGCACGGAACAAATTTAATATTTGTATGACCTACAAATAGTTGTTTCGGGTCTGGCTATTTGTATGAGTTTAAACGTTTGTTAACGCACCCACAATACAGGAGAAACTCCTAGTGTGGGGCAGTTTTAAATAAAAAAAATATATATCCTAAATACTAACATTTAGGATAATTAAGTTAGGATAAGCGCATTTATCGCATTGGGTTATCCTGTAATGGTAGATGAAAGAAAAAAAAGTCTTTGAACTTAAGTAGCTAGCTCGTGGCTAAATAATACCAGCCGCACGGGTCGATCTTCAAGGTTAAGCAACGTGTGCCGAGGTTGGTCCGTGATTGGGCCCCATCCATTACATACAGATACCCCTCCGTGATAGCACGTTAAGGCGCTGACAAGAGGCAAATGATCAAACTAGAATAGAATAGAATAGAATAGAATACGCTTTATTATGTACCCCATAAAAGTTACAGATATAAATGTTTACATAGGGTGACACAATGGGCGGTCTTATCGCTAAAAGCGATCTTTTACAGACAACCTTTGCATGGATTAAAGGGAGCAGGAGTGATAATACTGCAGGTAGTCAGTGGTGTACCATTAACATATACAATAAATACATACATACACAAAGCATACAACTAGGCTTGTCTTAAACAAAAAAATTGCCAAATCTATATAGTTTGTGGTAGCAGTAAAAATATATGTTATTCTTGAACATATTTCTCAGAACTTGGTTGTTACCAAAACACGTGTAGAAAAATAATCTCGACACAAATTAACGGTAAACTAACCCGTAAAGGGTTAGTTTACCGTTTGAGTTTCAATCCAAAATATCTGTATTAAATATCAACGTACGGTTGGTATTTAATTAATAACAAGAACGTCTTATTTGTATGCAGAACTTGGTTGTTTTTTATTTTCGATTACTCAATTCATTTTTTATTAAATAAATAATTACTTCATATTTTGCAATAAATTAGAAGCGTTGTGTCATCGCGCTTCACTTTCTTTTGTATGCAGTCTGACGGTGACAGCGGTTTACCTGTCGTCAGCGTCTTAAGCAGTTAGTCCCTGCTGTCTTTTGTAGATCTTTGACAGTCGTTACGGGCGACTCTAAAGTCTGATAACCAGTCTTTTCTCAGTAACTGGATTGTGGGGTGCAGATAGGCAGTCGCTCTATGTAAAATACTGGTATTCAGTTAGTCAGGTCACTGCATTCGGTTAGACCAGGGATGGGGAAACTTTTTCCTTCGCGTGCAAATATTTACTAACGAAATATATGGCGGGCCAAGTTTTTGCAATTTTGGCTATATTTTTACTGAAATAAATTTTTGATATGTATTTTCTGAAACACTAATTTATTGTGCAATATTACAAAATATTTTGAAATTGTTTTAAATTTTTGAGTTAGCTGCGAAGTTGAAGGTTGAGGAGCGCTGGTCTTTGTGGGGACCTGATTGTGACATGTGGAACTGTTTTCTAGCCATCTAGCTGCTTTAACTCTAAACTTATACAACATTAGTTTTTGTTTATACTAAACCCGAAAAGGGGTCATTGTACTCATCATTTTGATTTTTTTTTTCTATGGGACCAACCTTGAAATCGCGAAATAAAAATCAGCTGTTCCATACATTTTGTCGATTTAAGTGAACACAAATGTAGGGAACAGCTGATTTTTTTTCACGATATCAAGGTTGGTCCTATAGATTTTTTTTTTCAAAATGATGAGTGCAATGACCCATTTTCGGGTTTAGTATAAACAAAAACTAATTTTGTATATGCGAGGCGCGCATTGCCAATGATAATGAAATTTCTAACAATACGAAAACTTCACTTGATTTTTGTTTGATGGTCGTGGGCCGGATTTCAACGCTTCGCGGGCCGTAGTTTCCCCATCCCTGGGTTAGACTGAAAGACGACTACAATGAGGACATCTTTGTACTTTATCCAGGAAGCGATCCAACGCGAAGCATCCCTCGAGAGCCGTCTCCGCACACTACGCGAGTGCGTGGAGCGCACGCGCGCGGAGGCGGCGGCGTCGTGGGAGCTGTTCGTGGGCGAGCAACGCTTGCTCATGCGCGTGCACACGCTGGAGACCATGCTGGCCGTCGGCAAGCAGCCCGACCACCACCAGCTCGCACAGCTGCTCAGCGATAAGAGGAACTACCAGGTACGGATATTATTAACTGCAGATTTTTGTACGGTATCTTATTGAATTAACTAGCGAAACTTAGCAGTCGCGCGTGACGGGTATAGAAATGAAACTACGTTAAAACAAAAAAATTGCATTATTTGGCTGGTCTGAATGAAATGAGAAATACTAAGTTATTTTTGTTTTTTTTTTAACCTCGTGTATGAAGCTTCGACCCTTACGTGCAGATCTGTGATATCTTTTAAATATTCATCACCATCATCATCATTTCAGCCGAAAGACTTCCACTACTACTACTGCTAGACATAGGCATCGCAAAAAAAAAAAAAATGTATTGATATTTTCTCCGGGACCTTAACTTCAGCCAAAATTTAAATTAAGAAGACCCTCTGCAACCATTCGACTATTAATAATTAGTCCAATTCCTGCAAAATATGCAGTATAAACTTATTTGTAATTAAATATTAGCTCATACATAGCATGCACAATCTATGAGCTAAGGGTACTTACGTTAGTGCTCACTATTTTAGGGCATGCATTGTGTTTCTTTAAGTTTACCTTGTATGTTAGTAATATTGTATTTCCCGTTTTGTGAAAGAATAAGAAAAATATAAATAAATGTTTTCCTACTCTTGTAAGCAGATAACAAACTTATTTCCTAATTAGCTGCTGCCCGCGGCCCAGCCCGCGTGTCGTGTCCTAAAATAAAAGTAGCCTAAGTTACTCCTTATAACATCAGCTATCTGCTAGTGAAAGTCCCGTCAAAATCGTTCCAGCGATCAGCCGGAACAAACAGACGAAAATGTTAAAAATTGTTTTTTTGTACCGAATATATGTGCGAACATATGCATTTAGTAAAATGCTGTTATTTTGACTTTACAAACAGACGCTTGGTAAAAAAAGGGTATGTTATTTACAGGAAGTGGCGCAAGAGAGTCTCCGCGCGGCGCACGAACAAAGGCTGGCCTTAGAGGAGACGTTAGAGCGACGCAGCCGCGAGGTGGCCGCGCTGCATCAACACAACTACGCGCTGCGTCTTACTGCCAACAACGCGCTCGCCGAGCTACAGGTACGAATATAACAGCTGTAAAAGGACGCATATGGCTCTGACAAGAGGCAAATGATAACAGTAGGCTTGTCTTAAACAAAAAAATTGCCAAATCTATATAGTTTGTGGTAGCAGAAAAAAAATATTTTATTCTTGAACATATTTCTCATAACCTGGTTGTTACCAAAACTCGTTTAGAAAAAAAAAATCTCGATACAAATTAACGGTAAAGTAACCCTTTACTTTGAGTTTCAATCCAAAATATCTATATTAAATATCAACGTACGGTTGATTTTCGAGTAAATAAATAATTGCTTCATATTTTGCAAAAGCGTTGTGTCATCGCGCTTCTCTTTCTTCTGTATACAGTCTGACAGTGACCGTGGTTTAGCTGTTGTCAGCGTCTTAATGAAGCCTAGAGTCACTTGTACTCCCTGTCACTGTGATATTTTCTTTGTACTGGACCATACCTGGTAACCCTCTGGTGACGGACATATTGAAGGTTCCACCTTTTTTTACTTTTTGTCACGAAAACAAATTAAATGTTATAACTATACTTTAAATGGTACAGGAGTTGTGCCCCCACAACTCCTGTACCTCCTGTAGGAGTTGTGGGGGCACAACTCCTTCGGTCGGGTGGTTAAAAATAGTTCTAAATGTGTGTGGTTTTGTTTTAACAGAAGCTGGCAGCGCGGTGTGAGCGCAAGATGTGCGCGGCGCGGCTCGCCATCGCCACTGCCGAGGAGCGCGAGCTGGCCGTGCGGAACCATCTACCGCTCGCTGTAAGAACTCTATTACAGTCATAATCCAAAATGATACAGTAATCAGCGAACATTCTGCAGTGCCTTTTGTTTAGAGAAATTTATCGGATTGTATGCCACTACTTGTAAAAAAAAAATAGGCCCGTTTCGACATTAAACTTGAATCGATTTATCGTGAGTATCGAGTACCGAGTCGTATGGTTACTTCACTAGTTACGTCGCGATGGTCAATCGCGTCAAAAAGGGCCTATTATTTTTTGACAACTTTCGGTGCCAAGTACATAGAATGCATAGGTACTAATTAGCATGCCATATAATGTGTTATGTAAAACTATAACAACAAGTCAGTACAGTACAGACACTGAAGTCATCTATAGCTTCGTATAGCGATGACTCTGATGCGGGTTGTGGGCACACGAACGAATTATCTTTCGACCCATATGCTGGGGTGCTTGGCATCAAAAGTGTATCGATAAGTAGTTAGCTGTTAAAAAATATTTCATGACTACAAAATCAATTGTATAACAATGTGTGATTTTATTTTCCAGTATTCAGTACAAAACGGTGAGGCGAAGATGTTGGTGCTGAGCACGGACAGCAACAAGTTGCAAGAAGCGAAGCGTGGAGGTTCGCTCGAGGACGCCGTGCGAGCGCTGCCCGACTACATCAAGCTACTGCTACCGCAACAACTACTCAACAAGGTACAAACACATCATTTCTTTATTCTTCGGTAGCTTACATTCGTCGAGATTAACTACGATAACATGGCCCGCACCTCTAAAATTCAAAACATTTGAAAATATTTGTAAAAGTATTTACGAAGCGCCACCAAGACTCACAACGCATGTTGTGTGCCATAAGACGGCCGTCGACCAAAAAAATGACCAAGGATTTATTTATTAGTAAGGATGTGACTCAACACGTTGAAACAGTAATTTGGTGGGGTGGGCCATGTTATCGTAGTTTATCTCTACATCGTTGTATAATAACACACAATAAGCGATTACGTTTGCTATTTACAAGCATCCACAAATACAAACCTCGCTCGAGGAAAGCAAAATAGTTGTCCTATAAAATTGTAGAAAACCCCAAGGACTGCCGCTTCAAACTAGAGCTTTGCACCTGTACTATCAGGGGTGCGTACATCGAGCCACCGTAAGGACTATTCCTGTACCGTCACGGTGTCGCCCATCCTGCTAGAGAAATAGTTTAGGCTCTACTGGACTGGACAATGCACTTGTCTCCCTCACCCTAACCTCGTAGCAGGTTGTAAACTTTACTATCCATCTCAAAAATATTTTAGATGCTTCATACAACATCTTAAATTAACAGAATTATTTATTTTTTCAGGTCGGAATAAAAGCAATATCAGCCGAAGGAAAATCCGCGAAGGAGTTCGAATTAATATTAAAGACAAATAATATTTATAATGCCGAAAGTAAAGGTGAGTTTTAACTAGTAATTTGCAACATATTTTAAAGTCCTCAGTAAGAAAAGGTGACCGCGTTGCGTTCACGACAACTCTTTCTGTATTATTACAAAACAAAGTTTATCTTCAGACCTTAAAACCATGGAGCCATTATTGGATTTTGAACTTTATTTCGTATATGGTAAAGTTCCTAACACAAAACTGACAACTTAGTAACAAACTAAGTTTTCAGTTTTGCATAAAGAACGGTATTTCAATCACAGTTACGTTCTTATTACAAAAACTGGCTCCATGGTTTAAGCCATGTCAAAATATAAATCTTGTTTTGTAATAAGACGGATTGAGTTCTCTATGTCTATGGTTATGCGTACTGTATGGCCTGACAATGCACCTATGTGAGTTCCCCGCCTCTATTTGGCAACTAGTAAACTTCAAATCAAGCTTACTGTTTTATTAAATTAATGTATATTATTCACAGAAAAGCAGAACAACGAAGAGGGTGGCGTCAGCGGTAGCGGTGAAGAGAAGACTGGTGAGCCTGACTCATGTACTGACGATGAAAAGCAGTCGCGGCTCAATCATGGTAGGCATTGTCGTAGAAAAAGAAGTAATACTTCGTATAGAAGGATATGGCATTTAAACGCCCCAAAATCTGTAGACTAATAGCTTCGATTTTGCAATCGAAAATAAGAGTGTATGATACGTTAAATCTGTCATGACTACCCGGTACAATGCTGACTCAAACTCACACTCAAAACATTTATTTCAATTAAACCTATTACAGGCACTTTTGAATTGTCAAAGAGTCGGTCAGTTAGTCAGAAACTTGAAGCTATTTGCCCATTCCAAAACGTAGATCTCTATGGAGAAGAATAGGCAAGAAACTCCAAGGACACTCTTTTAAAGCAAGATATTACAAAATCCTGGGTACATTATTCTTGTTGCTTCTATATGTGAGAACAATGTAGACTGGCTTACAGTATCAAAAGCCCTGAAACTTTAGGGTAATAACGCCATTTTGAAGAATGCGTTAGATTTGGAGTAGTTTACAAGAATTAAAATATCTGTCTGTAACAGTAGTCAAGTCTTTCCCCCGATTATTATTTGAACTGCATTTTATCGCCTCCTTTAATTACTAACGTTTCTTCATAATTTCTAAAAATTCTTCAAACTATCATAAATTATGTAAGACTGATTTGTATGTATTGTAGACCCCGGACATGAAGACTGTCCGAGTCCGTTGGACGGCGAGCTTCACGCAGACAATAACGCCAACTCCACGTATAGTGAACCCAGTACTAGAGAAGAATCACCTGTAAGTACCTCAGTATGTTTTATACTTTTTTATGCATTGCAAGGAGATCCGAGCTGACAAGACCCTTTTGGACCATCGGTATCTTAATAATACTAGGCTAGACGGGCAATGGACAAGCTATCGCCGCTAGCGATCGAGCTATCGACGTTCGATACCGACGAAACGAAATTTTGCCATTGTAAATATTCACCTGTAAGTACCTCAGTATGTTTTATACTTTTTAGGGTTCCGTACCCAAAGGTTAAAACGGGAAACCTATTTTACTAAGGCTCCGCCGTCTGTTTGTCTGTCCGTCTGTCGCCAGGCTGTATCTCATGAACCGTGATAGTTAGACAGTTGACATTTTCACAGATGATGTATTTCTGTTGCCGCTATAACAAAAAATACAAAAAAACAGAATAAAATAAATATTTAAGGGGCCTCCCATACAACAAACGTGATTTTTTGCTCTATATTGATAACGGCAACAGGTAGATGCTTGAAATATTCACAGAATATTTAGTTATATATTCACTTTAAAAATAAATAATTATATTAAAATAAAACAAATATTTAAACAAATATTAATCCCATACAACAAACGTGATTTTTTTGCCATTTTTATAGATAATGGTACGGAACCCTTCGTGCGCGAGTCCGACTCGTACTTGGCAGGTTTTTTGTGCATTGCAAGGAGATCACGAGCTGACAAGACCCTTTTTGACGAACGGTATCTTAATAATACTAGGCTAGAGGGGCAATGGACATGCTATAAAAAAGGCCATTAAGATCAGGCTCGTCCGTATACTCCTATTTCCCATATTTCTGTAGGCAGCTGAGATGTGGACATTACGAGAACTGGAAAAGAAAATAGTAGACGCTCTAGAAAAGTGCTGGAGAAGAATGCTTGACCAATGAGGTGAACCGACCAAATTAGATCGCGGTTGGAGGCCCTGTTAATGAATGCACCAGACTGATGAGAGATGACATAATCAGATGGAGAGAGATCGTGAGGCAAGCAACGACTACACCAGCGATTGGACACACTTCTGTCACGCTGTCAAGAGCGAAGCGAAGAAGAAGAATCATAATAATAAAAAGTGCTTAAAGAATTACGTCATATGTAGAGATCGGATATTCGGATGCATATTCACCTAAGTTTGAGAGTTGACTAGTATGGAGTGCGCTTCGGTACGGAAAAGTGTCGGTTTCCAGGACTGACAAGAACAACTCTTTTGTACTGTGTATCCCCGGATAAATATATTTCATTTTAGAATAAAAGGTTTGAAGAAATATTAATAGTGTTTTTTAAACGTGTTATATTTTCCACAAAATTCTTGCTTAGTTCTAAACAGATAAGAAATATTTGTTATACTTAGGAATACAAAATTGTATACCTACACTGTTATTAATGAAACCCCGCGATCCCGGAATAAAAATATATTTTAAGAAGCCGTTTCCATACTTTGTATCCTTTGCCGGGGAAAAAACGTACTTTAGGTAAATATGTATCCGAATATCCGATCTCTAGTCATAAGGTTGAGCGATTTCTTCTCTCAAATCAATTCGGTATTGAGAATAGTTATACCATGGTCGTAACGTGACTAGCCTCCACGGACTTCCGCTATAGTATCGCCCTTCGTGGAGGTTGTCTAAATGCAACTGCGGGCAACCAATCTAATAGCAAGCCACAGCGAGTTTTTTCGTGATCATTCATTGTAGGGTTGTAATCATAGTCTGTTCGAACGCTGCTGCCCATTCTCTAATACATCCCTTAGTCGCCTTGTACGACACACACTCGGAAGAAATAGGATGGTGCTATTCTTTACGTTTCCACACGGTTCCAAAAGTATCTGATTAAAATGTAAACAATTGGATCAGAAAATGTAATTTCCGCAATTCTAATTTTATATCACCTTAAATATGTTTTTCATTTGACAATAATTGTGGTTAATTCCATAACTACAATTTTCGTCAATGATTTTCATTTGCAATATAATAAGGTTGTTCAAACAATAAGTGTTGGATAGAATTAGTGAGATATAAAGTTGAAATTTTCTGAATACAGATCAATGCGTCCCTAATTCCCTTAAGTGAGTAATTGGTGATTGCGCAACAATTTAACCTGAATAGGGTTTGTTTACACTTTATCAGATACTTTGGGAACAGACCATACATTTATGTTCAGCATTTGTCAATGCTATAAACTAATGCTGTACAATCCACAATTTATTATCAGCCCGCTAACTGGCGGTTGATAATCGTAGGTTCTTGATTCAAAATATTTTTTGTTTTATTGCGCTAAGCACAATTTTCACGATTTTAACAAGTTTTCACCTAAGTCTATGTTTTGTTTTGTGACACAAAGACTTGGCTTTCGTTCCTCAACAGGTATTTGTTTTTAAATAGGTAAATCTATGCTTTATTTAACCCATTAGATACTTACGAAACATTTTGTGTAGTATCATTCCAGTTCTCAGGCCTACGTTGATGTATTACGTCCCATAAGGACACACCGCTTAGATCATTCAGTGCCATACCAAATCCGGTACAAGTTAGCATGATTTAGTTCTTATAAAAAACTATTCATTATTATACCTACTACGCTTGTTTTGGACTCGACTCGGCCTCGTGAATCATCATATCAGACAAGACCTCGGATTGGAACGTAAATCTGCTTGTTTTGACGTCGTAGTCTTCAATGTTCGAGAAACCTTTTTACTGTATTCAGAGAGAGATTTTTTGTAGACTGAGTAATTCAGCGATATTTTCGCTTATTTTAATTGGGACTGAAATACGGGTGATAATGCTTTATCATAGCGGAAGACGTTTCGTTCCGCCATCCGTTAGAACTTCCTTCTACATACGATTACCTGATGGACTAGTAAATAAGTATCAGCCTAATTCAATTACCTCCATTGTCGGCGATTTCGATTACAAAAAGTTTCCACTTAAGATGGAGATATGTGCCAGTGACCTTGAGTGGTTAGCTTGCGTGTTCTGTACTGAGCTCACGCAACGCGTCGTACGTTCAGCCAGTAATAGGACTCGCCCATCAAAGAGCGCTGTCCCCAAGTTGACGCATTATTAATTTATTATACACAAACCAAAAGGTATTTTAATAAAACGCGTATACTAAAAGATCAATAATTAAATTATCTTTAAATTAGTGAAGGTTTCACAAAAATACGCTTGGTAGATTTTGCGCCATTCTCCGTTTTTTATCCGCGTTAAACATAACTTTACAAATTAATTTCACTATGTAATATAAACATAATCTAAAATATTCACATATTAAATTATTGAGGAAATGCTCTAATTTAACATACATTTTTTTCAAATTATTAACACTACTCGTTTAGACGTGTTATCTTCGGACGGTATCTTCAGTATAAAATCATCAAAAGTCGGTTATCGTCGCCTTAAGGTTCCTGTTTTGAAGGACATGTAAATGAGTTTTCTTGTGCGATGGATCGCTCGTATTTTAAGAGCAGTACTAGTTATATTATAACTATACTCAATTTATTATAGCATTAGAAAAATAATGGCAGGATAACGACTGTTTACCGAAATTACTGCACTTTAGTTATTTATTCATGTAAATTCTAAATCGATTACGTTGCTTTGTAGTGTTTGTGAAATAACGGAGTTTATTACACGTTTATATCGAAGTAACGAAACCGTTATTTTTATAATCTATTCTAATATTATAAAGAGGTAAAACTTGTTTGTTTGTACGTAGGTGGTAATCTCTGGAACTACCCGTTGTTTTTTTTGCATTTGATAGCTCAACTGTTGAAGAAGTTTATAAGCTATTTAACATCACACTACAACCCTTAGAGCGGAGCGAATACAAAAAAAGCCAGAAAGATGGAAAACTAAGTAGGTAATAGCGCGGGCGGGCGATGCAATGTGATGCAGTGGGTCGGGGTAACAAGAAATTTTACGCGGACGAAGTCGCGGGCAGAAGCTAGCGTTATAATAAATGGAGTATAGCTTTCGCTCGCGTGGTTTGTGTTCAGAACCTAACATTCAATTTCCCTGAAGTCGGCTTTGTCTAAGCTCAGAATATCCTTGTCTCACAAACTTCTCGATTCTGGATTTGTCTAGCCGATGAAAGGAAAGAGGAGGAGGAAAGTTATTTGTGCGCTCTATAAGCTGGCTCTACGATCACCATCTGTTTACCTTACATGGTAACCGCAGGAAGGGACCTTCTTTGTTGTAAAGATGGCCAAAAAGAGACTGATCAGCTCTTGCCAAAGATGAATAACGCCGGAGTATTTTTTGTTTGTCAGTTAAAAGGTCGACTCATCACAGTATAGTCATTAATAAGTAGTTGATGTACTCCTTTGTTATACTATTTTATACCATCACGTAAATAATAATGCATACAAGTTGCAGATAAATGTTTTATTTTTCTATAAAATACTCAATATCCAAGTAAAGGGCGGTGCACGATACGAGCGTGTTATTATGTATGTTAATGCACAATTTCACGGCGCGGTAGTTCGTGTGATGCTTTGTTCTTTATTGTGGTGCGTCGGTGAGTCGGTGAGTCAGGCAGGCGGCCGCACTGCAGGCACCGCCTCGCCCCGCCCCTTCCTCATACATTGCTCCCAGTTGCTTCATCACCAACAAAATGTTCTTAACACGTCGTTAAGGTACACTTTACAACCATGGTCTGTCTCATCAGTGCAATGACTCAAATTACAAAGTCAGGTAAAAGAACTGCTGCGAAATAATAATTTAGATTGCAGAATTTACGATGGTTAATTGCCTGTAGCATCGTTAATTAACATTGCAGTTTTTAGTGTTGCACAATTTTTTTCAGACATATTTTGATGGTTAGTTTGGATATAAGTTGCTTCTTACATCTTCAGAGCAGTATCTATACCACATAGTATAGATACTGCCTTGTATTCTTGTTTTATGGGCTTGCATTTCAAAGTCTGTAATTTCATAACCTCAAATTATAACTATGGGTAGAATAAACGAGACACACACATACATAACATACAATTTATTTGACAGAGCAAAGCGGGCGTGGAGTACGCGAACATTCTGCGCGTGATGGCGGGTCTGAACGAGGAGATCAAGGTGCTACGCGAGCGACTCAGTTCCGCATCAGCTGACAATGATCAGTTGCGAGCCGCGCGGGACGAGCTGCTGGCCGCGCAGCCCGACACGCACGACACGCCCGCGCTCGAGCCCGACGACGCCGTCAACTACCGCGCGCGCATCGCCGACCTGCAGGTAACACGTCACATATTATGTTTGGGGTTTATTAGATCTTTAAAGAGTACCCGGTACAATCTGCTGACGGTGACCACTGGGTTTCAGTGAGGGGCTTATTAGCTAGAGGCAGAGTAGTATGTGCTCAAATAAGATAATTCAATCTGTTAGACATTTTATCGTCGATTAAAGTGGGGGCTTGACGATATTTAGATTGAAGCAGTAACTACAGTAACTTTTTATTGGTATGTTTCTAGGCACAACTCACCCGTTCGACGGTTGCCGAGGAGTCGAACCTTGCCGAAATCCAGCGACTGGCGTCGAGTGCGGCCGACATGCAAGCCGAGCTCGCGTTCCGGCCGACGCGGTCCGACATAGACGACCTCACCGTCGTCGTCAGCAAACTGCGGGCCGAAGTACTCGCCAAAGAGCAGCAGATCGAGAGACTTCGCACTTCCACCGTCAGGGAGCGCTCCACGCAAGACAAAGCCGTGGAGACCGAGGCCGCGCCCAACGAGCCGCAAGACGCGCCCGAGCGGCCCATCGACGCCGGCAAGATCTCCGCCGAGATCGACGAGATGTTCCGCCTCGACTACGACGACGACGACGAGGAGACCGACTCTGCCGTTACCGAGATCAACCGCGATGAGGACGTGGTCGTAGAGGACGCGGAGGGTGGGGACGGGGAGGGGGTAGGCGCGTACGTGCGGCTGGACGACGCGGCGCGGCTGCAGGTGACGCTGCACAACGGCTCGCTGCACGCGCTGGAGGAGGAGCTGGTGCGCGCCAAGGAGCGCTGGGCCGAGGTGAGCGGCGAGCGCGCGCGGCTGGCGGCGGCGCTGGCGGCGCTGCAGCGGGCGCCGGCGCGCGTGTCGCTGCGCCACGCGCTGGCGCTGGCCGTGCCGCTGCTGGCCGCGGCGCTGTACCTCCTGCTGCTGCCGCACGCGTCCTGATGGACCGCCACGTGGGACCCGCCCGGCTACGCCTAGCCCCGGCGGCCTGCGAGCGACGCCAGCGCTCGACCCCTTGCTCACTCCCCGGTGTTCTCTGTGACCGCTTCGAGTATGTCCGCCCGGCCCGGGGCTCGCGACTCGGCCCGCCGGTACCTCGTTTCGAATACGACTATTATATGCGCTGCTTCTTGATCGCGATCGCCGGCCGGGGGTTTCGGTATATTTATGGTTTAGAATAATTTAGAATATATATTATAATACGATAGAGTTGGTTTATTGTGCACCCTCGGTCAGACACTGGCGAGTCGTCGGTGTAGAACAAATAGTAGGGAGCTTGTATGAAAGTGCCATTTGCTAGCGAGGAGGGCGTGAACACGCCGCGAGGGTCGGTGCACGTTGTTATCGCATGAGTGTATATAACTTAGTATTGTTTCTGTAAAAAGTGTCAGTATCGTATCGATATAGTATAAATTGATTGTTGATATCTGCCATAATAAATAACTGTACATTTTAAATTTAAGGCCTAACGACTGTCCTAAGTTATAGTAATTATTGTTGTATGAGAGCTATCGAAATTCTCAGCCGAGCGACATTTGGTGACTACTCGAATCAGCTGATTTCCCTTGTTAAATATTTTAGGTAATAATTGATAGTGTGTTCATCTTTTTTATTATGGTATGCTTGTGGGCATCACGGACTCGCGGCCGCAGCAGAGCTATTGTCACATCGCTTCGGGAGCTACACATATCATTGTTAGGTAACCGGTGTGGGCATTTATTCGTCGTCGGACACGGACGTTAGGTTTCTTCGAATGGTTTGCATTTTTCTAGTCTTTAGAATCAACGTAGAGTTGATTGCATGACGATTTGAGCTCCTACATTTTTTACAGTTTTAGAGCTTATTTACAAGTTGAGTCTGAATGACTCTTCGTCTGTCGTGGACGCATTTACGCGCAGCTCTGATGTTTTGCAGTTTTTGACAATATTACGAAACAGTGATGCGTTTTAGTTGAGAGTCACAGGTCGAGTTGACCCCGTGCTTGTACACGATTTGTTTTGGTTTTAATGTTATCCTGCCACTATTAGTTTGTTGAGAGGAACAGTTTGAGTTGATTGTGCGCGAGATAGTATGTTTATGGTATAGTTGAGAGACGCATCTCAGCTGCACTCGAGCGTCTCGGCGAGCCAATTCACGTTATGGTCGACCCTCGAGATCGCTTAGCTCTGTGATGTGAGGCCAATAGATAATTTTGTAACAAACTTGTGTAACTAACGATTGAATAATTATATCCTTAGAATTATTATAACTCTACCACGTTGAAGTCCACTGTCTATTAATATTTATTATTTTATTGTTGCACTGATTTTTGTTATGTTCAATGTTTTATTTTGTGTTTAAACCACCTTATTGTAAATAAATTATATCTTATACTCGTTCTTATGTTTAGTTCATGCTGTCGAAGACTTTATGTTGTATTTTATTGAGTAAAAATTAATATGCATTCAAAGTGGATGTACTGATAAATTTATTGGAAATAATATTGATTTGTTTAAACGTTGGCTTTTTATTTACACCTACCTAAAATTGCAAAAAGCGATTAATTGGGTATGTAAAGTAAAAATTAACCTATGCCGATTCCAAAACCATTTCGAGATTTTAAGCTTCTAAGACTTATTTTTCTATTAATAGGTCTTAAAATTATAAGATCATATTTATCATCACTTGCCTTTTATTTGACCTCTAAATGACGTCACAAAGCAGTCTGAATTGGAAACTTTCAGTGCCCCTTGTAATTAAGTTGTTCTTTATGTGTCAAGTGTCATGTCAACGTCAAATTTACATGAAGCACTTATTATTATTATATTCAGTTAAATAAATAGTGTAGTTTTTCACCAGCGGCGGACAGTACAAGTCGAATCACATCGATGTATCGCCTCAGGCAAACTTAACTTACGTTCAAATGATCTTCACAATAAAACAGACGCCGCCCAGACTTGTACTCGACATTTACTTCCTCGCACCATTTCCTTTTTAAGGTTTCTTTTACTAACAATCAATTTGTGTCGGCTATTTGTTGTGGTGTTTATACTTGACGGTATGAAGAACTTAGCAGAAGTAGTCTTTGAATCCATTCATTTTAATAATTATGCCATAACTTTAAACTAAAGTACGGAAATCGCTAAAGTAAGAAATGTAAACAAATTAATTGTCAAATTTGACAGTTTGACTACTGAATTTTTAAATAAGTGTTAAATGTGGCAAAAATCCTAAGCTATTCAGCAACTAGAGACGTCAGTACGAGTTTAAAAAAAAATATAAAAATAACTATAGCTTGTAAAAACAAAAAGATGAAATTATGTGTTTCAAATACTCTTATCATTAAAATAAAAATATAAAAAACATACCTGAAAAATACTTTACATACCTAATTGACGTCATAGAATGGTCTGAATTATTATTTCTCACAGCTGAAATGATGATGATGATGAAGCAAGTGCACTGTTTGGGAATAATATTGTGAATCTACGTCGATCTAGTATGACGCAGTCGCGAAATAATAGGCTGACTAACAAGATACGTTACTCGTCGGCACGACACGCATAACTATTTATAACTCATACGAAAGCAACGCTGATTTTGTTACTTTATTTGCTGCCAGCGTAAGTGAACTCGCAATGTGTATGACACAGGTTATAAAATTGACAAGACGCTCTGAATTATTTATAGGCACTGGTTTAACAAAAATAGCGTGTCATTATTTTATTTGCGCGTCTGGGTAACGCGTTATCGTTACCAAGCCGTCGGTCAGGGAATTAATTTGCATTATTCATTATTGTAAAGAACATATCATATCACGCCTGTATGCCGAAGGGGTAGACAGGTGGGTAGGCAGACACTAACACCAAAGTGGCATCAACTGGGCATACGACTCCGGGATGCAACTGAGAAATTCCTAATGGAAAAACTCATTGACACAGGCCGATCTAGCAATCGAACCCAGGACCAGGACTGAGCATCGGCTCAGCAGTCGTGCTTGCGACTACAACTACATGACTAGATCAACAAGGTACTTTACTTTTATAATGCGCACAGCAAAAGAGTGGAACTCTGCCTGCGTCTGTGTTTCCGAACGCATACAACCCTAATCTCTTCAAAGTTAGAGTGAACAGGCATCTTCTGGGTAAGCTCACTCCATCGTCGACTTTGCCTCTGTCACCTCTACCCTAGACTAAGGTCAAGAGCAAACCCTGCAAACCCATTCTAAAAATATAAAAAAATGATAAACTAAACGCACGTTTTCTTTTTTTAAGTTTCTTTATTTAACCAAGAAGTATTTGATCCATTTGCTCCTCTGAAAAAATACCTACTTAATTAAGCAGGTAAATCGGTGAACACATAAAAATCATGCCCATTCCTGAATATATATATAATTATTTTTTAATACAGTAAGCATGTTTTTATTAAAGTGCATCAATCAAATAGGTACAGTTTTTAGCTATCTATACCTATCACCAAAATCGAGCTTTATTGCAACGTTGCTCTATGAAGCCAAGTCTCAAATATCACCTGCATCATATAAATCCAATCCCGTCTAATGGACATCTGCAATACCTACCAGAAACATCGCAGGTACGTTCATACATTATTATTATGTACGTAAATGTCTCATATCCTTCAAATCGGCAACTCAGCAACACGGCGAGGCGGTAGACATTGGTATGGTGATAGTCGGTGGGGAAACGAAGGTAAGACGGGCCCTGCAGGTACCAAGTCATGGTACTAGCAAGGAACAGTGGGGTTTTAGTCGGTAGGAGTCCGACATAACCCTCCGTTCTTCCCAGACGGAGGGTATCTATGAGGATATGCCAAAAAAAGGTACAAAAGTCCACCTTAATCATTTTTAAAGGGTAACGCTGTGTCATGACGAAGCTCTTCATGCTCTCTCTGTTGGTCAGTATAGTCAACGCAGCCGTTAGCATTGTTGTTCTGATGTAAAGTTTTCGATTTTCATTTGGCTTATAATTTGGTTTGGATTAAAATAATTATGTTCTGGCGGTCTCTGACCGTCTCTGTATGCAAAATGACTAAATTATTTGATTGAACTAACATCAAACTATGTGGACGATAGCGATAGGTACCTACGCATTAACCAGATATTTACAATTAATGTGGTTTAAATTATGCCAAAAGGCCGGCGGGGTACACCTAACTGTAGGGGGCAGTGAGGGAAATACTGAAGATAAAAACACATGGTACATTGAAAGGCACTTGCCACTATATTTTTCTATAAACAGTTGTAACCATTACATAACACTTATATACTTTAGCGCCTTAACAACGGATAACACTTAGAACCCGTCCTTTTAAACTGTTACTAAAACTTTCACATAACCGACTTTAATCGTTCTTTACTTCACAAAAATATCCTTTGTTTCAATCTTCCTAACAACTCGTACCTACATAGGTAAAACTTCAAGAACGTAGATCAGAACTTAGGCGCTTAGGGCTGAGTCTAGGGTGCCTGTGTCGCGTCAGTTGAGCAAATAAAATGACAATTGATCGATGATAATTATCATGTGATAGGTAAGCAATTAGGGTGCTGATAAAGAAGAGATTTATAAGAAAAATAAAAATAAGTTCATTATGTGACTGACATCAGTCGACAAAAAACATATAAGAAAACAAGAAATAATGGGGATAAAAGACCCTATTCTTTGTTGTTTTCCCCTTCTAAGATGTTTTTCACTTAAGAATTTAAAAAGGCAAAAAAAAATGGGTGGGATAGGTTCCTTGTCCAGATTTTCGTTAAAGAGTGACATTGAGCTTGTGTTGGTTCATTGGCTGTGTCGTAGATGATGATTGGCAGTGTTTCTCTATGGTACAAAATGTTCTGACAGCCTTTTTTTATGGGAGTCCATTTTGCCTTCCTGAGTGGTCCGTTGTGCCTTGCTTATGAAGTTAAAACGGACCAATTTAACATCATCAACATTTTCAGAAATCATCTTAATTATCTACGAATATATTAAGTCTAATTAACAAGCGGTGTAAGTAAGTAAATGTTATTGATTAGTTTTATTCTCGAAAATGTTGAATAAAACGAATAGGTATTTGGTTTTTTTTCTACATTAGTTCTTGTTTAAGGGGCCGGCGTAGCATGCGTAGTTCATACAAACGTAATACCAAAATAACTTGTAAATCAAACATATTCTTAAGGTAGTGTGTATTTATTTAGATTGGATTATCTATGTTCTCAAATATATATTTTGAAAGGACAATGATAAAAAGATGAGTTAATAGGAATTTAAAATTTCTATAGAAAACTTATTTTTCTCATAACTCTTGTTTAAATCAGTGTCCATTCAAAATATATATTTGGGAGCCTAAATATTCTGTATTCCAATCGGAATAAAGACACACTACCTTAAGAATGTGTTTGATTTACAATATTTTTTGGTATTACTTTTGTATGAACTACGCATCCATCGCCAGCCTCTTAAGCGGTCCGTTCTGCCTCCCCTTCCCCTACCTCCCAGAAACATGAACAAGTTGATGAAAACCAACATTTTACTTTTAGACGTATCAAAATGTTGTTCCTTTCCTTTGTGGTACAAATCAGGCGCACCAATTTTGGCTATAAGCCGAATCAAATAAACTTGGCAAACAGTAAAACAGCGATGATAATGCAAAACAAGAAGCAGGTCAACAAGTCACTAGCACATATCAACGCATATCATTTTGTACCTACCTAAAGAGAGATAATCTTTAACTAAATATAGAACTTACTGTTCTATACATAAAATAATAGAATATCAAACAGTTAAGGCGACGTTAACCGACTTTTAATGATTTTATACTGAAAATCACGTCTAAACGAATAGTGTTAATTATTTGAAAAATATATATGTTAAATTAGAGCATTTTCTCAATAATTTAGTATGTGAATATTTTAGATTATGTTTATATTACATAGTGAAATTAATTTGTAAAGTTATGTCTAACGCGGATAAAAAACTGAGAATGGCACAAAATCTACCAAGCGTATTTTTCTGAAACCTTCACTTGTTTAAAGATAATTTAATTATTGATCTTTTAGTATACGCGTTTTATTAAAATACCTTTTGTTTTGTGTATAATAAATTGATAATGCGTAAAATTGGGGACAGCGCTCCTTGATGGGGCGAGTCCTATTACTGGCTGAACGTACGACGCGTTGCGTGAGCTCAGTACAGAACACTCAAGGTCACTGGCATATATCTGCGTCTTAAGTAGACTGGGAAGTTATACGTATGGAACCCTAAAAAGAAAATACATTTTATTTAGCACAGACTATACCTACGGCTCCTGCCAAGAGCTGCTGCGCTAAGGGGCTGGTGATGATGATGATGATAAGGCTCCCAACATATTTTGATCACCACTGCTCTCAATAAGGTGAAAGAAAACATCGTGAAGAAATCAGCAACCAAAAATTCGAAGACATGTGAGTACCTATGTGACAATTCACTAACACGCACTGGGCCTGCGTGATGGATGATTACAGCCCACTCTCTCTACGAGAAAGGCCTTTGTCCCAGCAGTCGGGAGATCGGTTGATAATAGATACCTACGTTTACGTAAAAGTTATGGAAAAATTTAACCTATAATGTGGGTGAACGCACATGAATTTAAGGAGATTTTGTAAAACTTGGAAATTGAATTTAGGAGAGCCAGTCGAAAAACTATTAATAAGATAATATAAGAAAACTAAGCTGTTAAAATTTGGTCGTAGCAATGAAGGTAATGTCAATACAGGAACAAGTGGATTGTTTTCACTGGGCTTAGCTAGAATAGAACTTTGGATGGAGGTATAGTTTTCTAAAAATTAAGTTCTATGTAGCTATGATCTTGCTACAATTATAAAAACTTTTAATAAACAAGCTGGCCCACTGACAGACGTTGCCCTGTACAAATTAAAATAATTCATACAAAATTCCCATAGAAAATGCACTTTCAGTTTTTCCGAATTTGTAAATTTAACCTGCAACGTAAAAAAAAATATTTTCGTAAGAACAAGGGGGTCTACTCCGAAGCGTTAATCCGAACTATCGGCCGTTTTATAACTTCCATAGTTTCTTTTTTTGACTTTGAATCCTTACCCGATTTTTAAGCCCCTTTTTTGACTTTGGCTTATCTCTTTGACTGTTGTTCTTTTTTTTCTTTTTCTCCATAGTTAGCCGTAGTCAAGCAACGGCCGTAATGTTCGGAGTAGTCCCCCTGATTCGTACCTTTACTATCATTTTAAAACAAACATTTGCCACATCAGTCCAGCCGTACTGAAGTGATGCGCATACCAACGAACAGCATTTAATTTTTAGGGATCCGTAGTCAACAAGGAACACTTATAGGTTCGCCATGTCCGTCTGTCTGTCTGCCTGTCTGTCCCCAGCTTAGCTCAGAGACTTAGTACTGAAAAACTGTAGTTTGGCATGGGTATACATATTAATCACGCCGACATATGGTTTTTTTTAAGGGTCCCGTAATTTTTTACCCTTACACGTAAAGTGGGGATGATATTTTTATTATATAAAAAATATTGAGGGTCTGTGAAGACCATTTTTTGATTCAGGGATCCGTTTGCGTAATATTAAGCTTTAGAGTGCTAATTTTTGTTACAGTCAAGTGTCCCCCTGCCAGCTAAATAGTTGTTTTTGAGTATGTGAAAATAGTAGATTGTTAAACGAGGGTCGAAAGGAATTGGTGAATGTCACCTGTGTTAACTACAAATCTACTTTTCATTTCGAATTTAGGGAAAGTAAATAATTGTAGTTTTTGTAAAATATTTCTAAAATTTCTGATTATTAAGTATTATCAGCGACCAGCACCCAAATTGCGTAACACAGTTTTAATCACAATCTGAATGATTCTGAAGTATATTGCTAATCCATTGCTTCTTAAATTCGAAAAATGTATCTGCTCAACAACGTAAATAACGTAATGAATGCTGTTGAACTCTCGAAATGAAACCCAGTCTGGGTACCCAGTGGCTTATTTTTATTTCCGAAGATACAAATATTTTTGATACAATTGATATATTAGCGTCAAACATTGCTTCATCACATTAAGTTCAGCATTGATTTTGTAACAAAATATTAAATGATTAAAGAAAATGTTCGAAAACCTTTTTATTAACGGTTAAGGTTACATGGAAAATTAACCGGTTTCCGAGCATTGCCAGTGCTACTGTTAGTGTGTTATGCAATTACCCCGCAGACCGCCATCATCATCATCATTTCAACCGAAAGACGTCCACTGCTGGACATAGGCCTCCCCCATAAAGGGGGGGGGGATTTGCCATAATCGCCACGCTTGGCTGTCGGGTTGGCGATAACAGTATGGTTTTAAAAATGCATAGAGAACGCTGCTGCCCATTCTCTAGTAAGTCTCTTAGTCGCCTTTTACGACCCTCACGGGAAGAAATGGGGCAGGCCGCCATAGGCCTCCTCTATCTCCCTCCACTTATTCATGTCCAGGGCTGTTCTTCCCCAACTTTTTGGCAGATCACCCTGTCATCTACGCCATTTTCTATTTCTTGGCTATTCTGTGACTTTTTGGTCCATTTTTCCGTCTTAGCTCTCATCATATGACCTGTCCATTACCATTTAAGTCTTCTTGTTTTTACTCTAACGTAGAACTTTAATTTAACATAATCTGTTATAAACAAAATAAGAAACGAGACAAGCGCTGCTTTAATCATGGACAAAATAAACAAGAAGATGAGATGGCAAACACAATTTTAGTTTTAAATAATAGGTTCAGTGTTTAGAAAACACCTTTACACTACACAAATAAAAGTGCTGAAATCGAAGGTTAAGAATAACTTATTTAACATACGGTATAAATTCAGGCTACAGGCTTTGTTTAACTGTCTCTACTTCTAAGCAGAGTAGGATATCTACTAGTTAATATAAAATAAAAAACATTGGTAAAACAGAAATTGTATACATGTTTGTAATTGAACGGAACAGTTTAACTTGTGGCAGATCACTTCAGCCAGACAAGTTAAACTTTTTCGGAGGTGATGTAAATGGCCGTATTTTTTCCTATGTGCATTTGTGTAACAATAATTAAAATATTAGTTAAAAGATGTGCGATTGCCTCTTCTAAGTTCAAATGTTTATTCCTGCACTGTCCATCTTGATTTTACTACGAAATTACCAACACACAGTTTCGGATTTACACATACGTATGTACACAGTTAATTACGGTATTTTTACGTCATCAAAATCCAGTTACAAGATATTAGCTGAAAAACTTATGAGTAAAGAAATACACACAGATATAAGATGTAAGTATAGTCCGTTTTTCTCCGAATCTTGTAGTCAGCAAACACTCGTCAAGATTTGGAGCATATTCTTCTTTTGCATGTATTGAATCCAACGTTGTTTGTAGAATAAAACGTATAAGCGATACAAACGGACGAAGATCCCACCGACCCGTGTATGTCGGCCGAACTGGGAAGTTCGTCCGGGCGTAGCACTTGATACCGCAGCTTCTCTCTTCCTTCTTCGGTCTTCAGTCTTCGTACTTCCCGTTACATTAGTTTCACACATACAAGTATAAAAAAACTAACACGTATACATTCATGAACATAGAGATAATTATAACTTCAGTTTAAATACAACAATTATGAAAGTATCACTCTCTACATCAAGTGCGATTATTTAATTAAATTGAAGTCAAAGCACACGAGTAAAAAATTATTTAAAAAAAGATAAAACAAGTTATTCACCTGTAATAAAGAGGATGCTAATGGATGTAGTTTCGGCGCGGAGTGAAATAGCGCTCGGCTGCCTTCCGTCGACCTTCGATCGGCGCGAATGCTGTGGCGAATGTCCGCCGGAGGAGCGCGCGGCGCCCGGCGTCGGCGGTGAACGAACTCACCTTGACAAATGCACCATTTGGCATTGTTCGCGGGAAAACCGGCGGCCTTGCGCGCGCGCCGCCGCCGCCGCCCGAGTCGACCAATCACGAGCCTTCGCGCCATAGCCTCCGACTGTTTTGGCGGGAACAAGTCGTCTAAACCACTGTGAACGTCGCACGCACACCGCAGCGCGGCGCTGTCGTCGCGTCGGCAACAACACGATTTCAGCGTGACGACCTTTCGACTTTTCGACGTAATCTTGTGAATGACATACGGGCATGTATATTTGACTAAATAAGTTCTATTGTTCATAATTTACGTTGGTTATGAGCCTTAGTTATTCTTAATTAATAGTTTAAGGAATTACATTTTCTCTAAATTGTATTTTATTCTAATCTCAAGGAAGACACGTATGCAAAAACCTATCTTCAACCAATAAATCCAATTAGGTACTTAGACTTTGTATGTGTAGGGTGTAGGTATTATGAAGTGTAACACGAGATGTTAACGCCCATTTCAATTACTCAATTATTACTTAGGTAATAAGAAGCCGTCTGGCGTCTAGCACGAATAGATAAATGCTAATGTGGTCATGCTCGAGCGATTCCCAGGTACCGACGAGATAAAGCACTAAGCCTGCAATATTTTGCGCGGATTAATTGAGAGGTAGGTAAATTAAAACGGTATTTTCCTCCCAGTTATGAGATATTCTCAAATTGAAGAGGATAGACTATAGTTTTATACATTTGATGCACTGTTTATACGGAAACTAATTATTTACTACTTCGAATGAAATAAAGATTGTAAACGTACCTACGACTCATTTTATTAACCTACTTTCATGAAAAGGAATATATTTGGTTATTGATGGAAAAATATGTGTAAGTTATAAAACATGTGGTTGGTAAATCGGTTGTTTACGAGTAAGAATATATCGTCCGTGACTTGTTAGATAGGCGGTAATTATTATCCATTTTAATATCAAAATGGCGGATGTAACTTGGGTGTCATGACGTCAACTAGCGCTGCCGTCGGTCGGCGTCGGCGCAGGCGAACCGAGCTACGACTCGGCTGCCCACTTGTATTTCGTGGAAATTAGATAGTTAGGGCAGTAGCCTCGAAGAGCGAAATATTCATATAGATAACAAACGTATCAAAACATCAAAGCACTCCTATACACTAATACCTACATTATGAAAAAAAAATACGTTTTCTAAATCGATTCAAGTAATTTCTTTAATACGAAACCTATGTGTTTGTTCGTGTAGTTATGCCATATTATTTCAACATTTTATTGCAATATTACTATGTAATAGGTACCTATCCTAGTAATTAATTTATTGTATTGTGTTTACCTACGATTTAAGTTACTGGTTACAAGCGTTATAAGTTTCGGAAACTGAACATTGTTTATTTTAGTAACTATCGTGTTTATTTTGGCGATGGATTTGACTCTATAACCCTAAATATAATTTATTTAGCAAGTACTACCTAGTAATGAAGAAATGCATTTCTATTCTATAAGACAGGTCCACTCAATCTGTGTGGTTCTTTCCTCAAAAGACCATTTTAGACACCAATCTGCATGGCCTTCACATGATCTGACCAAGATTATGTCTGGACTTTAAAAGAGACTGTGACCTCTGAGTTTGTTTCGGCCTTTCTTCTCAGAGTAGTCAGATAGGAAACGCCGACCTCATCTAGTTTCTAAAATGTTTGTACAGACGCCAGCAGGTCAAGGTACCCGAAGCTCTCAAATTTCCCAATCAACCTTGAACCATAAATTGTAGGGATAAAGTTGAAAATCTATTAAAGAAAATTGACAGATTGTAGTAGCTTGATGTGCTGGCGTCTGTACAAAAATACTTACTGAAATTATAATGTGTACTCTACACTCGCATTCCTAAAAGAACAACCCTTTATAAATCAATGGAAACGTATTTTATTTTAACCAAATTACTATTCCATACAAAATAATTAAAAACACAGATGGAAAAAACATAACCCTGTCTTTGCTGTCGCGCAGTTGGGTAAAAACAGTCCTTATAAACAAAACTTACAAAACAAAACAACACAGACAAAATAAAAGCAGTCAAGGACACATTAGTCCCGGAACTGTTCCTGAACGCAAACTTCGTAGGCGAGTGCTACGCCGTAGCAATGTAGGTCCTTTGTCGGAATAAAATCATTTATCGATCCAACTACAGTGTAATTTAAGTGTTGTTAGCGTTTGGATTCATAATTTTGTTTAATTTAAATAATTTTATTACAATAGATATGTTTTTTTTAATTAGTATAAAAATAACCCACTGCACTTCTCCAGTAAAGTCTACGAACATCTAACTAAGCGATGTTATCTGTTACCAATTTCGCCTTTCAGATTTATAATAATAAAAAACGAGATAAGTTTGTTATTCGTCTGTATTTTATAATAGTAAAGGCACAATAGAAATACCTGCGACTGAGGTAAATGTTATGAAAACAAAGTTTTGTAAGGATTCCTTCCTTTCAACAAAAACTAAATAAACATAATTACGAAATCAGGACTATGAATGAATGTATCGCATAATTATAACAAGTTACTAGAACTCCCGTAATAACTAATGGTAATTAAGAGATAATACGCTAAAAGTTGTACCGTGTGGTGCCAGACGTAAAGAATAGCACCATCCTATTTCTTCCCGTGGGTGTCGTAAAAGGCGACTAAGGGACTTTTTAGAGAATGGGTAGCAGCATTCTCTATGCATTTTAACACCATACTGCGATCGCCAACCCGTCTGCCAAGTGTGGCGATTATGGCAAACCCGGGGTGGGGTTCCTCCCCATCTGGGGGAGGCCTAGGAAAAGATTAAGCATATAGTATACTAATTTATGAAAAAAGGGGCGATGCAAAATTTTATAGCCGTGTATTTATTGCAATCGGAAATGCAATTCGCAGTCTGCATATTGAAGTATTTTCAAGACAGAATTAATCAGAGGCGGTCGGGGCCGCGAGACCCTGCCTAATATAGTCAGTGGGCACAATCCAACGCTTGCCTTTTTATATCATGGGCCTTTGATTAGGGTTTAATTAATATAATCATTCTTGAGATCGTACCGAATTTATGAACCCAGTTTTTTTTGGAGATTTTTTGATTTATGGAATGATGTTTTATACTCGTGCACTTACCTACATATTAAATAAGTAGGTAAGTGTAAACTTCATTTAAATGAATGTACGTCATTATTTAGTACTTAAGCTTGCTGGCTGTGAGTCAAATCATTGAAAAATACCATTACTTGGGACGTATTTTTCAATGTGAAGTTTTTAGGGATAAAAACATGGGAATTCATCAAAACAATGTTGTTATGAATTTGTTGACTCACTTATTTACTTGTAGAACGACTAATCGATTAATTAAAGCCCTATTTAACCCTACAATGTTAACGTGGGAATAACCTTACAGACATTGACTTGACTGGTACATATTTCGCGGTTTTAAATAATCAGACGAACTTGATTAAAACCAGCCTCATTTTGTAGTCATCACAAACAAGTAGAGACAAGTTCGTTGTTTATTTGAGATAATAATAATATGGATGACCTCTAAATCGAAAGCTGCGGGGTGAGTCCGGGGTCTATGACTCATTTCTGCCAACCAGTCTCTACTTTGAAATATAAATAGATTCATAATTTTCCTTGTATTTATCTGTTTCATTATTACGTCTATTTCATAACTGTCGTCAGGTCAGTGCTTTGCAGAATGAGGCCGACTGGTGATTAATATATTTTATGCAGTTCACTTCCGAGTACACCTTATTAATTGCAGTGCTCTCTGATTTATTTCTAGTGTATTAACCTTTCATATGATTTGTAACTAACAAAATAAATACTTAATTACACCTTACTGCATTTCATACAAACTTTCAAGCGCTCGTTTTTCGAAATAACTGAACCGATTTTAATGAAGCTTCATTCGCATAGGCAGGATACAAAGGTCTAAAAAGTTAGTAAAGAACATTTTAGAAATATCTTATTTATATATAACTGGAAATCTCTGTTTCTATGGAAAATTTAAAATCGGCTTAATTTGGCTGTAACACTATTTTTCGAAAATGTGCTTTACTAACTATTTAGACCTTTGTATTCTGCTTATGCGTATGAAGGGTGTAAACGCTCTGAAGTGTATGATTATTACTTGTTGTAATTAATTGTACCTTCCATCTAAGTTCTAAAAAGGCCTGAATAGACCAATGTGTAAAAATAATAATGAGCTTTTTAAAAATATATTCAAAAACATTTTAAATTGTGAGTAGCTGGTTAAAACTTAAGTGTATTTCAAATAATATTTCGCTACTTATCATTTACACAGCGAATGTCTTCGGCGAGTGCGGCACAGGACATGAGTCAGGTGTCATTGACCCGGCCACACCGCGTCATCACAATACCTAGCCGGCCGCCATTATATTTTACGCCAGTTTTTATCATCTCGCCGCTCAGTTAGTTTCATTTGAGAACGTTGAATGATGCTGATCGACATCTTATTGACATTTACTACGATTTGATTTAGGATCGATGAAGAAGGGCGCATTACCTGGATGGAGTAGTAAATGTTCCCTATCTGTTTCATTTTATTTTGTAATCTGCATGTGGAATAAAGGTCATGCATATTGAATTCTGTAATACACCTTTAGTCCTTTTTTGGATTTTGATTGTTATGGGTTTAAAGAGTTTCAAACTGTGGATAAATTGACAGCATAATACGTTTGCAAAAGGTATTATGTTTTACGTGTCAATAGTTTGTGTAAATCTTCGTACAAATCCCAAAAGTATTAATCGTTTTATCCTTACATTGTGTTTTAGTATAATTTATAAATGAACTGTAATAATATTAACATTAAATTCCATAATGTTATTTTATAATATGTATAACCAAGCAACGAAGACAACGATGGTGCCACTAACTTAGTTTTACATTATTATTTATCACTAGAAGTTGCCTCAATTTAATTAATGAATATTTATTGTGCGTGCATCCGGGAATTATGAATCACAAGCTCCAGCGAAGCCCCATCACAAAGCTGGCTAGAAATATTTATCACTTCAGTTCTATTAGTGATTGTTGAAGGCAATGTGGGCCACTCATTTGCAAATAATACACTACAAAATTGCTATTAATAATCCTAAAGCCAAGATGGACGTATTTTATGATGATATCGTCATGTTATATACGCTTTAAGTGTTAAGATAATAATGTTCATGGGTCATTTATTTTAATAGTTAAATATTTATGCAAATTTTCTTCGTCATATTATTCTTCCACAGTTTCCTGCTAGTTTCTAACATTCATTATGTAAATTTTGTTTCCTAAACATTAGCATAGTTAAATAAAGAATAAGAAAATGTAAGACAGGAAGATACCCTAAATAAATAGGCGTGTGTGGGATGTTAGAGTCAACATTTCTGGAAACAATTCACTTTGTGACGCGCGGGCGCTGTGTGGCGTGCAATCGTTAACCCTGCGGTTGCTCGCCCTATTGCTTCCCAGAATTCGGCATAACCTCCGCGCGTCCATGTCCTTCCGTCCGCCGCCTCTCCATTATTATTCAAAGCATGGACGACTTATATATAGCATTGTGCTTATTCAAAAGAGCTCCTACCTACTGTACATTCAGTTTTGTCTTCATACGCCACTGAAGGCTGATATCATGCCCCACAAACGTGACATTTGTTTATATTTGCGCCTATCTGCACTCTTACCCAGTTGCAACCTTATGCAAGGTCAGGATAAGGCTCGGTACTTAGTAATCGATTTCCAGTAGGTAGGTAATCTGAAACAAAGAAATAGATTCATTAGTTTACCGATGGTAATTATTTCTATTATAACTCGTCATTGTATTAACACCTTAGGAAAAATAGGTACTCTGAAAGAAAAGAAAACTTGCAGATGTTCCGACACTGCAAAATGAAATACTTTAAAGATTATGGTGGCTTTTCAGACGTAAGTAGGTACTATATTTATGCAAATTTTCATAGTCTTACTTCCATAGTTTCCTGTTAGTTTCTAAAATTAATTATGTTAATTAAGTTTATCCACCCTAAAACAGCCACCCTAAGGTGGATACTCGGAAACGCTTTTTTTTTAATATTATTTAAAGAAACGGTGATTTTTACGAATATTGGATGCAAGTTTTTATTTTAATAGATAAGTTTATTTCACTGTCGACTGCATTTGGGTTAAAAAGTCGGTAGAACAATCAGAAGCGAAAACTTATCTATTAAAATAAAAACTTGCATCCAGTATTTCTAAGTATTTTCATGTTCACAGAAACTGAACCAAGATACTTAATCTTGGTTCAGTTTCTATCATGTTTCTCTAAATGACTGTACACATCCGAGGGGGAAAATCGGAAGAAAAATAATATATGAATTACGATTATCCACCCCGTCTGGGGTGGATACATGAACTCGCGTTTCCGAATATCCACCCTAGGGTGGCTGTTTTAGGGTGGATAAACGGACTATGCCAATAAGTTTCCTAAAAATAGTAAACAATAGTCTGTCAGGTATCTAGCACATTACATACCATAGCTTTTCATGTATGAAAAGCACATCATTCTAAATCCATGAAACTATTAAAAAAGTAAATGCGTAGGCAACAGTAAATTGTTCAAAGAGTTGATTAAAGAGATTATCTATTTTCAGAGTTTTTTGTTTTGTTTAGTTTTAGTTAGACAATAACTATTCTACAATTAATGTTTCCTTATGAATAATTTCGTCTTCGGGGAAGCGATGACGAAGCGGCGCGGGTGGCGGCGGCGGCGGTCGGTGGCAGCGAGGTGGCGTGGCGCACTCGCAGTTAACCATGTGTGAATTTAATCACACACACATAGCCCAATAACTGCATGATGTCACCTGTACATAATTGTACATTACATGTGACTCAAGTAGGGCATGTGTTTTCCTTTCTGGGTTTTTATAAGTGCAAAATAATTTACGTAATAATAATTTTATTTGGACTTTACCGTCGCTCAGTGTTCAGTGTTGCAACCACTCACTTTAGTAAATATAGTGTTATTGACCCTAAAGACATGGACTTTATTCTGGTGGTACGTAGGTACTTACCTAATTATTATAATATCGTATGACACCTGCTTTGCTATTCTGTAAGCAGGCACTTCTGTGAGCATGAATTCGGTATGTACCTATAAAAAAATGCGTTTCATCGATATTCAACTAAGTCCTATCCTTTTCATTCTTAGTCCGATATAAAAATATCAAAGAACGTAATTTTTGCTGAATGAAAATGATATTACAAGTTGCGTAGACCCTGCGTAGGCCATAATGAAAGCTCATGTCAGACATATTTTGGGGATTATTTTTATACATATTTCTATTTCCCAAAGTGTCAATCAGTTTAAAATACACGACAGTTATAGAGATATTTTTTGTGATAGGTAAACGCTTTAGAAATAAATGATTTTCACTTCACTCAAATGTACCTCTATTCTGTGCAGTAAATAGAATTATACTGAACTTTTTTAAATCATAATAAGGTTTCTTTTATAAGTAGTAAAGAACCACGTTTTTCTGATAAACTTATTAGAACTACAAACAAATAAAAACAGCAGTACTTAATCAGTAAGTTAATCTTCACCATCAAGGCTTTTTGTACTTGACGTAATTTTCTAAGAATAAAAAGTAAACAGCCATTCAAAACAATTGTACTTACTTATCAGTAGAATTGTTTTGAATTGCTGTTTACTAACGATTGAGTCACCATGACTACAGGACCCTTTTTTTTTTTGGATGGGAAATTATCAAATAACTTCTCCCGCTCTGGGCGGAGCTGGGGGAGTGTCAGACTTTTACTGACTAAAACCCACCCGTGTTCCTTCCGTTGCCTGTATGCTTGCAGTTCCACGATATCCCTTTCGGTCAAACTCGCAACCCTGGCAGGACCACAGGACCCTAGGTTCCTGCATTGTCTGTAGTATGTCATTAAAATATAAGCCACATTCTAATGTGACACAGAACGGGTAAAAATGGGGGAACAATTACTTTGTATTGATAATTTATTGAGGTACATAAAGATTTTGTAGTACATGAGGGACTTAAAAAGTATGCATTATTATAAGATGGTGTAGGTTCAGACACCAGCACATCAAGCTACTACAATCTGTCAAATTCCTTTAATAGATTTTCAACTTTATCTCTCTATCTTAAGGTTCAAGGTTGATTGGGAAAATTTGACAGTTCCGGGTAGCTTGATTTGCTGGCGTCTGTACATCGAATCGTTGGGTGAATCGCTGTTCTCCTAGCTAGATTACTGAGTAATCTGTATTTAAGAGAGACAACTTTGTTGATCCAATAATTATTGTACCATTGCATAAAGTGCGGCTATGTGGCTCTATCTTTAAGCAGTTTATTTCAATTACATTTTACGTTAATAGCTACAAACAATTTTTTTTTGTAAAAAGTTTTTTTTATTTTACTCTTTTATTGGGTTGGCTTGTAATTTATCTAAGTTACAATAACCTAATTTCAACTGGTCATCACCTTTTACAAAATATTGCCTTTCCCGATGCAGGGACGTTAATTGTTGAGAAATTCTCCTGGTACTCGTAAGTGCTTATAACATCCCTGATTTTATATCAAGGTATGCGTAGATTTACATGAAAGTATAATGGCAAAATAACAAATACACGCTTTAAAACCGACATTGATAAAAAGATGGTTAAATATTATGGCGATGGCAAATCGTTAGGCCGCCGCGCGCCACCTACGTGGTACCTAACCCTTTCCTATCGGGTGTATGATCTGCGTGGGCGAAAATAACTGATACGTTTTTGTTTTATCGCAAAAAAACATATGTAAATGTATTCGTTAAGTATATCACCTCAAATCCGTAGAATGCAGCCTTTTTCAGTGTAAAAACTGCACGATTACCGTCAAATTCTTCACTCCAAAATTGGCATAATTTATGGTTTGAACATTTTCAGATACGTGTGAATGTGAACACGTAATCAAACAATCACCAGAATAAATCTCTATCATTAGCACAATTTCCTGACACACAACCATTTTTCTATAATAAACGTGTAAGAATCACCTCCAGGCCTACGCGTTTATTTCGAATGATGATGACTGTTTGATGTTAGCGCAGTTGAATGGCGGCGGGCGCGGGCGCACACCTACGGACTATAGAGCCAGCACACGCGCGTAGCTTTATGTTTGTGTACACGAAACTACGTCTGTGTGGGTTATCGTTATGTCAACGAGCCGATAATGTCGTGGACTCGTGTCACGAGTTACGTCAACGTCAGCTGGGTCAGCCTGGGTCGTGGGCCGCGGTTGGACGAAAGGCCCATTGCGCCAGGAAAAGAATGCCGGCTATCTTAGGCTTATCTAAAGAAATGACAATTAATCAGGTATTTCGGAATTTTAAAAGTCCTTGATATCATTGTAATGGTATCAGTAGGCGAAATTTTGTTTGATATAGAGCAGATAAGGCGTAAACAGAAAGCACTTGGTGTTTATCAAGGCGCTACGCTAAGACCTTTTTATATCAGTGGACGTGCTAGACTTATCTGACGGATTATAAATAAATTGCGACTTAACGGTCATTTCTTGGGTCCTACCTACACAAAGACATCAGACTATCATGAATATTCCTAAGATTTGCTATTAATACTCTGGAACAACCAAATTCAAACCCAGTCATCTACCATGGAACTTTCCATATCTTTACCAATCGCGATTCACCTTCGTATGAATGACGTACGATGACAAAAATACAAGATAACACAACGGTTATCGTTACATCACGCTCAGCTGTTAAACTAGTTCAGCGCTGCATTCCTGAGGGAACGCCAGCGCCCCGGCGCAGCGAGCCATCGACCACATAAAAAGATAATTACTTTAAATGCAGGCACACTACTGAATAACTAAGCATTCTTATATTCTATTACCTTATTAAGATAGATTTGCCGTAGCCAGGTTTTATTGCTACCTTATTTTATGGAAATAACAGTGGCTTTATGCAATAAATGTATGAACCACAGTTTAAAAAAAGTTACGTCTGCAGTTGGAGATTCTAAGCAATTTGACGTGACTATTCAAGTTAAGAAAGACCAGCAATGCAATAACTTCTAACGACCTATGATGATGTAACGGTGACGACAGTCTTCAATCAAAATGTTTGACAAAGGTGTCCATTTTGGAACACGGTTATGACACGTGTTCAACCATTCCAATAACGAGGAGGGCCATACTTGGTAAACTATTTCGAACGATTAGACGTAACGTGACATTATTAATAGACAATCTGTGGGAAAGTAGGTACCTACTTTGTTGCGGTGCCTGGCATTTGAATGGATAATCGCCATCAGCTATTCAAAAAACATTACTGAGCACTAATACGTATGCAGTTAAAATCGATTATTTTATTTAGCATCGAACGTCAAATAAATAATTCATTTAACGACTCCAATACTGGTGTTTCTGTTAGCAAATTTAATGAATGATCTATTGAGATTGTTTAACACTGATTTTGCTATCCAACACAAGATCCAACATGTTTGCAAATTAATATAAATTGTCTTTTACTTTAACAGCAAACCATTTTCATTCGGAAAAAAGGACCAACTTTTAAAATTGTCCACATATAGCCTAAAAGCACAAATGAGGCAGTTTTCTTGATAATTATGATTAACCGCGGCTGTGTAATGACGTCAAACAGTTGACAAGGTATAGTTTGTGTCATTATGTCAGCTACAATAGGTGTATTACCCGATTAGCTATACTCGCAGAGTCTATAGTGCAAATGCTAAATTATTTTGGCAAGCCATCTATAACGAGCAGCAAGCAGTTTGTAAATCAAGAGGAAGACGTTTCCCAGTAATAGAGAGTTATAGACAAGTAACAACCAAAAATTTAACACGGTGTTCCTTACCAACCACAATAGGACTTGAAGGATGTAATTTTGTCGGGATGGCAACAGCGTCACTCACTGGAGCGAAAGAGCCACTACGGTCACTAACCCCTGGTTTAATTTGGACACAAATTTCTTCAGAAGAGACCTGTGTCCAGCTGCGGCTAATGGGTAGATAGAAAGAGAGGACTGAGCTTTGTGTCCAGTAGGTAGTAGTAGTAGCCTCTGAGCAGATAGCACGAGCGTACTATATGATATATTGTATACATTTGTCGGTATCATGTCAGTAGGTGGGAGTCAGTTGGCGCCGCTCCGTACACACTCCAATGTAATTTGGGAACACTCAATGCTAGTCTATTATTGTCACTAGCGTGTTATAATAATGTTGTTTACGGCAAAATTTCGCTGACTTTACGATTAAATTGCTTCTTTAGTTGTGTTCATTGTAGATTGTATGATGGACGGTATCGATTTATTGACCACCTTCTTTCTATAATCGGAGACCACGGTCTAAATGGTTTATACCTACAGTCTTTCTTAGGAATAATTTGTCATTTATGGTAAATGTTGATTTATATTCATAATAGTGTACGAATGAGATTCGGTCCGTAGTGACAATGAACATAAGTGTAAGTATGTGTTACATGTATTCAAGCGTGTTGTCAAGCCACGCCAATGAGGATTGGTTTGACAACAAGTTGAGACAAGTCCATACGATGACCAACTTGTTGAACAATTCCAAACCACCGGACAGACGTTAACGGAACTAGATAATAAGACACTAGCAAAGATAAATTGAATAAAACCGGTGAGTTTAAACTTAGATTTACTTGAAATTTTCTAGGTAGGGATAGGGATGATAATTACTATAATTAGACACCGAAGTGTGAAACAGAATGACGTCATTCGTACACATTACATCATGAATGGATAATTCATAGCCATGATACTGACAATGTGCACTAGTCTCTGATATCATAGCTTAAGGATTCCAAGTTTTGTCATCGACCTTACACAACACTTCAATATTTTGAAACTATTCTGTCTATTCAATTTGAAATGACTAATTTATGTACATATTTTAGTCGTATACTTATGAGTCCTAAGTAATCCTTCAGCTGCTATAAAACACGGACATAGTGCGTAGGCTAAAGAGAACTAAACCACTATAGTTAGTAATGTATAAAGAGCGAATGAATAATATTGTAACAATGCTGTGCTGTACAAGTACATGTAACTCAAGAACAAAGTGTTTTTATCAATTATCAGACCCTAAGAAAGTGCTACGGAATTATTATATTATTCTTAGTTATAACGTAATCTTTCACGTAAAATAATAAGACGATACCTTAATCCGCAAACCAGCAACAAGATTTATGATGTAGATTTTGATTTTGTTTTTTTTTAAAGATTTTTTTTTTGTTTAACATTTTAACAGCAATTTAAGATATTAGCCACCGACGGTATTTCAGATTTTTTCATAAGTAGTCTAAACAAAATATTGTAAAGTTTTAAGTGTCTCCTGAAAAATTTGCTCATAAGGAGTTACCTGGTTTGCAGATTAAGGTATCGAATCGAAGAGTTAAATTTCTTATTAGTCTAGAATTGTAATAAATTGTTAAGAACTTTAGTTCTTATTAACGAAGAAAAAAGAATGAGTCCTAGCCTGCTGTTTCGCAGTAGATTCAATTTTAATGTCCTAATCAAGAAATTCTTGACGCCTCTTCGTTACAGTTCGTTAACTGATTAGATAGGTTGAGCGAACCACGTTGTATTTATAGTGAGCCGTACTGACGTCGGGAAAACAAAGAAATAAAATAAAATTATCTCGGAGCCCGTCTGTCCTGGCAAGCGTCGAGACGTTCCGAAACATTGAATTGATTACAAAAACCAAAGCAGAAGTCTAGTTTCTATCCATTTCAGCCATTTATGTTGGTGAACAGCTCTCGTTTTTCTTGGTATTAATAGATGTAGCACCACAGAAAGAAAATATTGTTGCATATTATTAAATTGATTTATATATAACACGATTTTATTTTCAGGATTCAACGTTGGCTTATCTTACAAATATCAACTTTAGCTTGACAGGCTTGTTAATGAAATCGATGTTTTTCAATGTTCTATTGAAAAAGGCAACTATTAAACGAATAACTTAGCAGCAACGGTAGGTACATAAATAAATAAAGAAAAACTATTTCTATTACGAGACGTGGAATGTAGAGCTGATAAATTGCACCAAAATATTTGGTGTAGTTTTATTTGCTCTACATTTTATAGTGAATGCCAAAACTATAATAAAAACATGCAGCATCAGGTATGATGATAGGTTGATAAAATACCGGTACGCGTAATTTAGAAAGTCCCTGGAATCGCGCCAACGTTATCCGGAAACTTACAGGCGTAGCGGCTGTTTGTATTGAACATTTTTCTACATTCCGTTCTAAATATATGAGTGACGATACTGACAGTCGTGTGCTGGTGACGAGCGCTGACGCAGCACTGCCCACACCAGCAGTACTGAATCACGCGCCGCCTCCTGCGCTCAGCGCCGTGCGCCTGTCGAAATTAACCCATAATGTGCTTCCTGCTTTACAGTATTTTCCAGAAAACTGCGATAAGATGTTCAATTTAAATAGAACATCTTATCGCATAAGAAAAAAACGGTCTACGGTAACTTTCACAAAATCAGGTACATCTTGCAAAAATATTTCTAGCCCAGTATGTGGCCACGCCAATCGCGGTATTAGTGGTGCTTTTAGGGTTCCGTACGTCAAAAGGAAAAAACGAAACCCTAAGCATCACTCGTATTTCTGCCTGTCCGTCTGTCAGAGCCGATTTGCTCCGAATCTACTGGATCGATTAAGTTGAAATTTGACAAACACGAATGTGTAACGTAATTAAATGAATTTTGAATATGGGGTTCACTTTTGAAAGGACTTGTTTTGAAGATTTCAATTTTTTTTATATAATTTCAAAATTAGTTTTATACTTATTAAAGAAAACTGTTGAAAATTTACCATTTCCCTCCTTATATCCGAAAGTGCTGAGCCTAAAAAAAAAAAAAAATACAGATTTAATTACAGAAAACCCTATTATGAAGTTGGTCTTAAAATAACATTGTAAATTGGTAAATCACTCAATATTGTGCTTACAAACTTACATTTGCTGTTGAATGTGGGGGAACATGTTTTTCAACTACAATGTTAAGTTTGTTTTTAGGTCATCAGATGTGCAGGTCTATGGACACTGGACGCTTTGGACATTTCAACAGATAGGAATAGCCAGGAGCACCGCATTCGCTTGGCTGCCGGTGGCTAGAGAGTAGAGCACATTGTGATAAAACCACAAGGTGGTGTTATCACGATAGCATACTCTGATCCATCATACTCTGTTGATGAGAATATTTCAAACAGTTCAACTCATTAGTGGTCTACGAAGAAATAAGAATGAATAGAATCAGGATACTCCAAGGTATCCAAATAATGTTAGAAATTAGGGCTAAACCATATCCCGATTAGATGGAAGGTAAAAGGAGTAATGGAAGTTACGTTCTAGCTTTACATTGACATGAAACAATGGGCTTCTTTTTCAAAGCAAGTAGTTCTCCTTTCTGCCGGGTTGAAACCTGCTTAGAGCATTCTTTAATTTTAAATTAGACACCCAGAAAGTTGGCCTACAAAATATATTTTTACATTCAACAAATAAAGGCTTGTGCTCATGAAATTTTCATAGAAATTGTTCTACTTGTGTCGCGTCCCTGTACGAGCCTTTACTCTGATAATGTAGCACACAAACATTGTCAAACTTGTTTGTAATTTGAATCCAAAGTGCACATTTTCAGCGTGTGTGTGATATTACGTAAAAACGAAACGCTTTGTCGTCGCCAACACCGTGTGAACGCTATTATTGAGTGTTACAATAATGCATTCGTTTTGGCAGGTGGAAATACCAAATCTTTCATTATATCTATTATTAATGATGTTTAAAGTTCTTGCTCAGTTGCTGGCACCCTAATTGCGTTACACAGTTTAAATCACAATCTGAATTATTTTGAAGTTTAATGCTACCTTTGCCCATTGCTTCGTATGTTCGAAAATTTGTCTGCTCAACAACGTGAACAACGCAATGAATGTTGTGGAACTGTCAAAATGAAACCCATTGCTACTGATAGTGTGTTACGCAACTACCCCGCTGGTCTAAATAATTACAATTGAATTAATATCTGATTGAAATGAAAAAGAAAAAATAGGAAAAATAAATTTACCATCTGTCTTCCGTCCAGCCTTTAAAAGTTTAGTGATTAAAAACTATATGCATTTGGCAAACAATATCGAAAAGTTCTTGGAACTGAATCCAGACAAACAGATGGTAACCAATTCAGCCCTAGGAAACTCTCTATGCTCTAGGTCAACGTTTTTTTTTTTATTCAAAAGAAACAACAAACAGCTACAATATAAAGCATAGAAATAAGAAATACACAAAACTTATAGAGAATATTGCAGCCCACAACGCTGTTCACAGATACGATACAGTGAAAATAATCGCTAGGTTTACAAAAAAAAGATATCATTTTATTCTTACTTATTAAACTAACTAACTATTGTGTTTAAGATATAGAGATATATTATATGTTACTTTCTCGTTACTCAATGCGCCTATAAATAAAATATGATCAATAAATGCATCTCAACTTTATATAAATAATGTATTTTTCGATTAATTTGATGCATCAACTCGTAGATCCAAAGAATATGTATGTTTCATACGTTTAGATTCTAGTGCAATAAATGCAACATAATACGTTTGATATGTGGCCTAGCTGCCAACACATGAAATAGCCAGTGAGTGTGTACTCAAACCAGTTGATACATAATTAGTATAATTTATGTATCAAACTGTATTCCGAGAATTAATTGTTAGGTTAATGTTGTTAGTGCGTCATTACAAATTTAACACTATTTTCCACAAAATTTAGTTTTGTCTGAAAATTACTATAAACACGTTAACTTGTGACACTTCAAAAAAACATAAGTACGTAGGTAACTAAATATTTAAATTCGAGAAGAGTGAAAAGACAAGTTAATTCATTTGGCTGTGGCAAGACCCAAATTATTTCAAAGTTTAAAGAAAACGAGTGTAACGAATCATAACCGTCTTTTGGCTTTGCCCGTAGTCGGGTAAAAACTACTGAAATAAACTATTTTCCGTTTTGGAGGGGTCAATAAACTAAGAGGGAGAAAAGAGAAACCCAAATTGACTTTTGTTGTGCGACTTTGGCCCACAAAATTTTAAATGTACATGATATATGTATTATAGTCAGCTCATTCGCACACAAAACACTATCTAAGTACATAGTAACTCATCAGTAGGCACTGAACAAATTCCAAGGCCATGTGCGAAGCCATCAAACATTTGCAGAATAGGTAAAAAGGAAAAACGCTGCGAAAACATGTTGTAAGTTCTTCGCATACCTACCTACTATAAAAATAAAGTACGTTTACCTAATCCATAAACGTATTTCAGTATTATTTATACTGGCTATGGTAATTTTATGTAATAACGATCCATATTACCTATATCGAATTCTAGTTCTGAACAATTCTGGACGACTTTATTGCACATATAAAAAATATATTTTTCAACGACTAAATCAATTTTTTTTAATGAAATATGGAGCAACTAATTATAAATTATTTATCTTCATGATCACTGAATGCACAAGTGTGTTTTGGATAAAATAAAGCTAGGTACTTAATCTGCCTTCAGTTCCAAATGTCAAGTCATAGAATCAAAGGACCAGTTTTTCTTTTAAACACTAAAATCTTTGCCGATGCCAAAAATATTATGGTGCATCATTGTATTACATTTATTTATGCATGCAAGCAGTGTGCGAGATACGTAGGTCTAATGTGCAAAAGGCAAGCGTTGGTCAAAGGCATCGGAACCGGCTGTGTGACTCATTGTCGAGGGACCAGTCGCGACAGAGCCAACCCTTCTACGGACAATATTGCACTTCATCGAAACACTTTTATTCACTGTTGCCATGTTCAATTTGAAATCCTTTTTACTTTAGTTTTATTTGTGGTTAATCGAAAAAGGGCTAACATAATTAATGCAAGCCGTTGTCAGGCTCTGGGTAACGTCATTTATTTGTTGAGCCTTTGATATATAGTCTGAAATATAGAAACAAATTTTTAAAGTAGGTAATCAAAAATTATAATGACGGAGAGTATCTACCTGAAAGTTTTTGTTACGTTTTGATAATAACAAAGGATACCTGAACTCAGAATTTCTTTGTTCTGGACAGATGAGTAATTGTTTAGCATTATGTGCCCGCGACAGGTCCCGACTTGAAGCTCGGAGGCGATCGCCCTACTCCGGGGGACCTCGCGATAACCTCCGATGATTTATAAAAGTTATAGCTTTTTGTTGCTTGCCCAGAAATAACCCGCCCAAATGTTTGCGGCTTTTAAGTAATTTATACCTTTTTGAGTGACATGAAGATAATTTATTCGGTTTCTTATATACTTACATAGTGTTTTAAATGATTGCCTAATTATTATTCCGGTTTTGGGGTTATGAATCAATTTATCTTTGAAAGTATTGCTCTACTTCACCAATATAACATGGATATTTTATTTGTTAACCGTATCCGGACGTATAGGTTCGCCTAATTTTATACGAGTTAGTCGAGTTCTGTATCGTCAATAAGGTCGTTTCTACGAGATTTGCAAAATGTAGTATCCTAGATGAAAACTTCTTTAACTGGTAATAAATTATTTATATCTCTATCCATATTCGGAATTAGTCAATAAATTGTCGTTATCAGTGACAATGTCGCAAAGTTCAGCGCTCGGATCGCAGCGCGGGCGCAATCGTGGCTCTGACGTCACGTGTATGATAGGTGCTTTATCGTTCACATGTTACACAGCCGATTGTTTCTGTGGAAAACTCATAGTTTTCGCACGAATGTCTTCAACTGTTCATTTCTACTGAGCTGTCAACCAAAACAAGATTTTGCACAATTTCTTTGACCAATTTTGAACTGTTTGATTTTTGATGCGGCGTTGGCAAATATTGTTTTATCAAACATGATCATTTGTATTTAAACTGCTTAAATGAACTCTTTGATTGAATCGAGAAATAATTCATAAATAGGTATAATGTACTCGTCAGTTAAAAAGTCTTTTGAAGGAAGTTCACCAAAGAGACCTCAGCTATTGAGCGTCAATAAATACCTAACTCATATGAGAGTCAAATTTCTTTCCACGATTCGTGGTCAAGCATACATATGTGAGTCAAATTACATTCATCGATAAACAGTCAGTGTTCGGCATCGTAAATAAAATAAACCGATGGAATTATGTATCACGGAAGACTCGCTTACGTCAGAGGAAGCGCTTCTTTTAGTGGTTCCAGTAGGCGAGAGAGGCAGATAAAAAGAGAAGCGGAAATGCTCGTCGGTCTGTCAATGCGACGACAATGTCGTGCTATTTGTGTTAAACGAGCGATTTATTTCAGTCGGTCGCAGCGTGAACGTCCGCGGCGGAATTTCGGCCGCGAGGAATCTGATTCCGTTAGCTTGCAGCGACCGCGAGCCCGAGAGAGCCGCCGGCTCCGGCGCGGAGTCGGCGGCTGTGCTTGCTGATAGGCTTAGATACCTGTTGCCAGGCGGCGGAGGCGCGAGGTGGCGCGGTCGCTGCAGCAAGCGACGCCACTGCCGGAGCGCCGACACCCCCTCTATGACAATGCCACTATTCGTGCACGAGGAAAATTCGAGATGCGGCTGACTCATCACCTCGTTCATCGATGCCGCCACGCTGCTCGTCTCGCTATATACACTTTCCAATCCACAAAATTGATGCTTATTTCGAAATTTTACTACCATTTTGCCAAACACCATTCTGACGTTAGATTTGCAGGTGGAAATAATTTTTTGCTTCTTACCTAAGGGGGGGAGGGGGGTTCAGCATACACACGGTTCATGTCGGCACAAGCACGGCGATCCGGCCGGTTCACTCACTGCATTGTGCACAGTAATATCCGATAGTAAATCACACTAAAACGACAGCGAATAGGAGCTCGCGTGCCTGGGTGCGCGTGCGCACGAACGTCGACCAGCCTTGCGCGCGCTCACGGAACTGACTGCGCCGGCGCTCCATTTGGGTCACTGTCATACGGTGGTGGGTGGTGGGGGACACACGTTCGCCAGTTCGCCTCTGAAAAATTAGCGTCTCGCGAATATTTTTCATCAACGCGGGCGTTTTCCCTTCGACTTGTGCACCAATCGCTCGCGGTAGTGCCGCCACTAGCTGCTCACTCTTTTCGGCGCGCAACTTTGTGAAGTCCGAATATCTATCTGCGACTGATGAATGTCTCCACACATGTGGTCTGGCTCTCGTTTGCCACAACCACTGGTCATTGCGTCTGTTGTAAAAAAAAAATGATTTTTTGTATCTCACTACCCCTCTACGACCGCCGTAGCCGCTTTCTATGACATTTAACGGTGTTAACTCGTAAAGCTTAAGTTTCATTTTATTTCTATTCTTGACGGTAATTCCTCATAATTAGGCCTGTTAAGTATAAACATCTTCTACGTTAATTAAAAATAACCATTATTAAAGAATGAATTCGTACGGAATGTCAACTTGGAGAGTTTTAATGTTACTTACCTACTTACAACTTTGAAAGAACAAAATTTGTTGAAATAATCAACAAATTTTGTTCTTTCAAAGTTGAAAAAATATTATTATTACATATTTTATTGGACACTACTTATTATAATTATGAAAAAGGACAAAAACTTAGGTACAATGCTTGGTGTTAAATGGACGTTCCTATCAGCACAACTAGCACAAGGCGATTACTTACAGAAATCCTTTGGATCTAGACTGAAAGAAAGAAGAGATATTGGCCAATTTGTTATTGTGTGTTGTTTTTTTTATTATACAGATCTTTATTCCTTTTATACATCAATAAAACTTCACATGGTTTGGGATATGAAAATCAAATTCAAAACATGTTACGACCTCTTATAATGAATGAAATAACCATAACCGAACTGGTTGTGGAAAGAATAATTGTCCATTCTCATTCATAAATCTGGCGCCAAAGCGTCTGCGTTGTCTATGGCCGTCGGAGTTGCTGGCTGGTGAAAGTTACTGACCAAGCACTCAATCAAAATGAGAGTAGGTACGCGCTTAGAATATGGATCTATCGAGAAGTAAACATTCGATTTCAATAAGTGTGTTGATTTTGTTTAGAAGCATATAATTCATACCATCCTTTAAAATAATGATTTTTAAATAAATCAATTCAAGCAGTCTGAATAACTATGAATCGAACTATTTGTGAACGTGAAGACTTGTTTAATGACTTCCCTTTGATTGATGATGTTTTAATTTGTTCAGTTTATAGTTGTAAATCTCCCTAATAATAAAATTCAATTAACTTACTTGTTTATAGGCATAGATAGGTTTCTCAAAATAGATGCATAAAATAAGATAAGCCTTAGGACTTCAGCTACGTGCTCTCTACATGTATGAAAATGATTTTTAACAGAGAACTAAATCTCGAGCCAATGAGTATTAGTTGTGGAAAATAGTAAAAACCAAGAGGAATCATGTAAGAAATAAACCCTATTTTTAGTGACAAAAAACAATAGTTAGCAAATTAGATAAGTATAGGTATCTACATAACCAGAATGGAAGGTATCTACATAACCAGTGATTTAAATAAAAGATCCCCAAAAAGAAGAAGAAGTAATGAAAAAAAAATGGAGGAAGGAGGAGGGGTGAAGAGTATTCTATTCTATTCCCCTGAAAAAAAAAAAGCTTTCAAAAGTTTTTTTGTCTACTTCACTGGAGAAGTTTAGCTTCCAAATAGTAATTACCTGGAGTTTCAACAACAGCAACTCAGTGGCGTAATTGGTGTAAAACAATCTAGAGATATAATTATATGAAAAAACATAAATAATGGAGAGTTTACGCCTTGATTAATTTATTGATGACTGTTTATATATATATACATATATTCTACATGTCAAATAATAAAGTCAGAGCTTTTTAGAGTGATATAAGTATTATTTTGGAATTACATTATGGATTTAAAACACTACAATAAAAATATACTTGCTAGAAAAAGTTTTACGTGAAAAACATTTATAAAAAAGAAAGAAAGAAAAAGTATTTATTGGGACTCAACACAGGAGATCACAAATTTAACTAAAAACACTTAGAAAGATAAAAAACAAAAACAATTGAAAAAAAATAAAAACGAAGGAGAGGTCATCATATTTTTCACGTATTTTTTATAAAATTTTGAAATTAACAAGGAAAATATCTTTGCAGACAGGATATGTGAATATTTATATGCGTTTTACAGTCTTGGTCGTAGAATATGAATTCAATAATAACAAAAAGTTTAAGGTCACATTATTCATAATCATAAGCAACTCGGACACAATTGAACTGAGATCATTTTTATTGGAATTTAATTAAAGTGAAGCCCAAGTCAAAACCAAGTGTCAAGTGATGTTTCGTTAATTTACATTAGTAATGAAGGCTTGCCCATTGATGTGGTGGCATAACAAATGACTGCACGACACCCGAGCACACGCCCAGGCCATCATAAGACTCAGTACCTGCTCCTACCACATTCCGGTTTGATGGAACACGGCTGACACTCGCGAAGTCGGGGTAAGATGTCAATGGCAAATGCATTGCAAAAAATTAATTGAAAAATAAATGGCCAAGAGGACCAACATTTTGACTGTTGGAAGATATTGTTCCCTTTGTCTTTTCAATAGTATTTATTTTATTGTATTTTTTTCGTCTATCCTGTTGGATAGGCCGTTCAAAAATATTGTGAAAAACCATTTTTCTATTCAGGCGACGCAATCGGAATTGCGTAATATTAAACTTTAAATACGTTTACTTACGTACTTTAAAAATACGGAAAATCAAAACTTAATACACAAGACAGAAAACGAAGTTATCTGATGCTCTATCAGATAACTTCGTTTTCTGTCTCGTGTATTCAGTTTTGATTTTCCGTATTTTTCTTATTTTCAGTACGTTCCTTTTGACCTTGTCTTCGGTATTTTTATTTCTAAATGATCATTGTTTTCCCAGGTAAACGTAGCCATTCACATATTCCAGAGCCTTGCCGTTTAGAGCGATAGTGTAAGAATTGCTGTTCGTCATTACTTTCGTCACAAACTCATTAATTTTTAGGCCTACTTTTTCACTTTCAACACTTAGTCCGTCTATCATTTCCTCCAACTTGGTGCTCGTCTCTGCGAAAAGAACGATGTCGTCCGCAATTCTAAGGTGACTTAAGCGTTATTCAGCTACTTTAATACCTCTACCCTGCCAGTTAGGTTTTATGAATATGCTCTGCAGCACTGCTGTAAAAGGTTGTGGTGACAGTGGATCTTCCTGTAGTACTCCTTAAGCTCCGAGCGGTGGCTTTCCAGTTTGACTCTAGTAGTAATACCTTTGTAGATTCAGGGTTTCTATGTACTTTCTATGGATACCACATTCGTTGAGGGCTTTCCAGATCGAATCGTGTGATATACTGTCAAATGCCTTGGCGTAATCGATAAAGGCAAGGTACAAAGGTTGTTTGAGCTCCTTTTGTTTCTACATCACTTGTTCCATTACTTGAATATGGTCTATTGTGGAGAAACCAGTTCGGAAGCCTGCTTGTTCTACTACTGGTCGGAGATTATTGGGCTTCTATTTTGTAGGGTTAATGTAAATAGCTTGTATATACTAGAAATAAAACTGATTAGGCGATAGTTCTCTATGTCTTTTGGGTCTCCTTTTATATTCAATAGTATTATATCTGATCTTTTCCATTGTTCTGGTACTAGGCCCAAGTTTATAGCCATGTTAAAGAAGTGACTTAGCGGGCGAGCTATTATAGGTGCTCCAATTTTTAGGGTTTCACTTGGTATACAGTCAGGTCTAGGGCTCTTATCGGTCTTTAGTATTTTAATGTTGATTATTACTTCAGGTGTATCTATTTCTGCTAGGTCTTCTCTTTCTTCTTGGTCTTTTGGTTCGTCGTACGTGTCGTCGTCTACGATGTAACATTCATTAGTCTTTTCATATAGTTTTGTGCAGGATTCTGTGGCACAGTTGATGATGTTTTGCCTAGTATTTGCTGCTCTAGTTTTTTTATTCACAATCTGAACCCAAATTTTATGTGTGTTTAGTTCTTTATACTCGTAAGCTCTCTAAACATAAAGATAATGTATTTAAAAAAACCCAATTTAATTAATAAGATAAACAACGCAGGTAAATAGAAGCTAGTAAAACAGCAAAACAGTTATTCAATGTAAACTATTAAATAACTGTTTATTATCTACACTGAAAAAATACCTAATTAGAACCAATCTCAAAATAATCATTCATTTTTAAAGTGTAGAAAATACAATGTAAAAAAAAAAATATTAAAAAAAAAATGTAACGCAAGCATCAGCCCTAACATGGTCAGTCATTGCATGTTGACCACATTCTCTAGTATGAAACCACCTCATCGAAAACTACTGATTAACCATACGTGTGAATTTTATTTTAAAACGATTAAATGTGGACACGCTCATTGAATTATTTATCTAAGGTTAAAACACCGCGCTCGTGTTGTGATTACAGATTTTTTAAGTGCCAATGAATAATGCGAGTATGATTAAGTATATTTTATCATTTAATAATTTGTTGAAATATCGTGAAAGTGGTGAAAAACCGTTATCAATTTGCCCCCCTATTTATAAACGTTGCTTAAACTTATTAAGATACTTTTAAACGTCAAAAAAATATGGTTTAGCAGACGCGCATCAGGGTTATATAAGGGGGAGGGGGGTATATGTTTAAACAAATTAGAATTCAGATATATTAGAATGCACATTCTAATGAATATATAATTAATCAGTTGATAACGTGTCGGTATTTACCACAAAAAAAATGCTTTACGAATAACATCACGATGTTTTAATTTCCCAGTCTTTATCTTATTTACATGGCTGGAATACCGATGAGTTCTTATTTAGTTTATTTAGAAACTATTCTTACGTCTATGTAGTTTTATTATGATGCTAGGAGAAAACTCATACCGCCTTATTACAAAACAAGATTTATATTTTGACATGTCATAAACCATGGAGCCAGTTTTTGTAATAAGAACGTAACAGTGATTGAAATACCGTTCTTTATACAAAACTGAAAACTTAGTTCGGTACTAAGTTGTCAGTTTTGTGTTTAGGAACTTTACCATAGCCGGAATAAAGTTTGAAATTCAATAATGGTTCCATTTTTTAAACCTGGGTCTGAAGATAAACCTTGTTTTGTAATAAGGGGGATAGACATTGGTCGTTGGTAGCTATACTAACTTAAGTAACTTACATGGACCAGAAAACTTTTTTTTTTTTTCCAATATTTGTAAATACGAGTATGTGAGCACCATGTATCTTTCACATGATTAATTTATCTGTCATTGCTTCATTCTTAACTCTTTTTACCTATTGTGGTATAGTAATTTTATTCTAGGTGCATCGTCTTCACATATAATTGTATAATTAATGTACCTATAAACAATATTGTACAACATTTTAGAAGAGTAACGGTGGAGTTTCTTGCCCGTTCTTCTCCATACGAAACTACTTTTTGGAAGGGGCGACTAGAATCAATTCATTTTTTTTGTAAATATTGAGACGTTCAAAAGTGCCTTTTATGTGCCTATTTGAAATAAACAATTTGATTTTGACTTTGACTCAGCAGGAAGTACAAATTCATAAATGATTCAATATAATGTCATCATGATGATTTAATATCAAATAAAGCTTGTATTTATCTATTAAATGTTCCGTTTGGTGCCGGACGTAAAGAATAGCACCATCCCATTTTCTTACCGTGGGTGTCGTAAAAAGCGACTAAGGGACTTACTAGAGAATGGGCAGCAGAAAAAAAACGAAACGCCTATAGGATCACTTCATTGTCTGTCTGTCTGTCAGTCTGTCATGAACCTTTTTCTCAGGAACGCGTGGAGGTATCAAGTTGAAATTAATATCAAATACGTAAGACAACGGTCCCTTGGAGCTGTAAACAAATCAAGCTTCTAAGTCTACGCAATAAAAAATACAGCGATTCATGCGACACATTTTGATACTTCTTTATTTGGATACTTCCCGTTGATCTAGAATCATAAAATTTGGCCAGAAGCAAGGTCTCACAGCACAAGTAAAGGAAAAAGTCCAAAAATCGTTAAGGTTTTATCACATAAAAAAAATATGCGATTACAAACTTACATTTGCAGTTGGAAAATTGACGGTGGCGTATATTGATGAATGGGAGAACATGTTTTTCAACTACAATGTTAAGTTTGTTTTTGGGATTCATTCATACCAACTACGGAACCCTTAATTGTGCGTAGTCTGACACGCACTTGGCCGGTTTTTTAAGTTAAGAGACAGCACAATATGTTTTGCGTAATGCACTGGCTATTGAGAAAGTATAGCCCTTATAGAAAATAGCAATCAAGAGGCACAGAATTAAAATAATATTGTAATAACAGATAAAAAAAATGATATCAAAATCTTGTTAGAATTGTGCTACGTCGTAGCAGCTACGAAAAACGCGTAGGCCTAAAAATATTTCTAGAAACATTCATACAAACGTTGCTTTTTTAAAATGTGGCAAGTTAGGGTTTGATAAATGTTATTGTCTTGTTGGTTTACGTAGCACGCAATAATGGCGCATTATTGATGTTATATGTAATTCCTGCGTAGCAGCTGTAGCATCTGCGTAGCACCTACGTAGTTATAATTAGGATCAGTTTCTGTCGCATGTATTGCATGTTTCAGTTATATTGTATGTTTTTGAAGAGCTTAAACCTAAAAAAAAATGTGTTTAGCAAAATTCCAATTTTGCTGTCTGCGTTATGCACCTTTTATTCGTCAAAATCCACCTGCAACATCATACTATTTTTGTCGAAAAGCCTATTTTTAAGGCGGTTTTTAGGGTTCCGTATCTCAAACGGGAAAAACGGAACCCTTATAGGATCATTCGTGTGTCTGTCTGTCCGTCTGGCACAGCCGATTTTATCCGAATCTACTGGACGGATTAAGTTGAAACTTGGTACACATATGAATTTCTTTGACCCAAACACGGTTGTGTAACGAAAATAAATGAATTTTGAATATGGGGGTCAACTGGGGGGGGGGGGGGGGGGCAAATTGCAAAATTTAAAAAAAGTTTAGCAAACTGTATCGTGTGACATATCATATGTGAAGGTATTGTGAAGGTATCACATAGTTTATTTTTTTATTTTAACATAATTAATTTTAAAGTTATTTAAGAAAATAGCTGAAAATTTACCATTAATTGTACGTGGTTCAACACGCACTTGACCGATTTAATAACTATCTATCGATATTCATATTATTTAAAACCATTAATGATTTATGGTTTTCAAGCCTCTGAATCACATGTCCGTGATACGACAAAATTTTGTTAAAACATGGTTGTCACGTTTATCTTACACTTTAACACTTTAGCAACCTATCCATGGTGGTTCGTTAGCACCATAATTATAATATATATAGACTTTAACAGAATAGAACGTCTGCTGCAGACGATGTTACATATTTATTTTATTTATAAAATAGGTTCTTGTTTTATTGTGAGGTTGTTAAGACGGAGATATATGCCAGTGACCTTGAGTAGTTAGCTTGCGTGTTCTGTACTGAGCTCACTCAACGCGTCGTACGTTTAGCCAGTAACAGGACTCGCCCATCAAGGAGCGCTGTCCCCAATTTGACGAATTATTAATTTATTATATAATACACAAAACAAAAGGTATTTTAATAAAACGCGTATACTACATACATAAACTCACACCTTCTTCCCATGGGGGTAGGCAGAAACTATAGAACGCCACTTGCTATACGCCGCTTGCTTGCTTTGCGTATACTAAAAGATCAATAATTAAATTATCTTTAAATTGGTGAAATTTTCAGAAAAATACACTTGGTAGATTATGCGCCATTCTCAGTTTTTTATCCGCGTTAGACATAATTTTTCAAATTAATTTCACTCTGTAATATAAACATAATCTAAAATATTCACATATTAAATTATTGAGAAAATGCTCTAATTAAACATATATTTTTTTCAAACCATTACCACTACTCATTTAGACGTGATCTTCAGTATAAAATCATTAAAAGTCGGTTATCGTCGCCTTAAGGTGAAATCTCGGTTTCCAGGGGCTTATTTTATAGATTCGTTACTAGTATTAAGTGAACCCTCAACCATCACACTAATATTATAAAGGTGAAAGTTTGTGTGTGAGTGAGTGAGTGTGTGTGTGTGTGTTTGTTACTTATTCACGCTCAAACAGCTGGACCAATTTTGATAAAATTTTGTATGGAGGTAGCTGACACCCTAAATTAACATATAGGTTACTTTTTATCCCGATATTCCCACGGGATCGAGACTTACGCGGGTTAAACCGTGGGGCGCAGCTAGTATAACATATACGTTTAACAGACAGCTGAGCTGCTGGGGACTTTGTTGTGCCACTTCTTCTTCCCAGCTAAAGCACTAGGCAGTGGTGAAGGGTGGGCGTTTTTGGGGGTGTGTCTAATGTAGTTTTTGACGTTCGAAAAGTGCTGATTCTCAGCCTAATTTGAATAAATGACTTTTGATTTTTGTACGTTCCATTCAGCAAAGCAAATTCTGGTATAGAGTCGTTCAAAACGTAAATGAATCTGGAAATCTCATGAACTAAAACTGTCACTATCAAAAAATATCAGCAATCAGTACCTGCAAGGGTTTTCCTGACTTGTACAAAATATAAGCTTTTGTAATAAGTATGAGAAACTGTTTTTTTTTAAGTTTAGAAAGTGGATTCTGAATAGGGCTTGTTTTCCTGGGTAACAAAATCAGACTACAATTAGTCTGATTTGTCGGTGTCATCAATATTACGGCTAAAAGTCAAGAAACTGAATCAACCTTTGCGTTATTTGGTCATCTTTTCCTCTAAAGTTAAGTACTGTATTGTATTGCATAGTTTTTGCTTATCAATAACTAGTGGAAAAATAATCTGTAACACTGTTGTTGGAACAATAAAACTTATTATTTAAAAGTATTTGTCATATCTCGGGACCCTGTGGTCTCGGACCTTTGGAAGGCGCCTACCAGCATACCGGGATCACAAAACTTAGTTATCATGGTGATCATCACAACCAGAAAATAAACGTAATGGCTGCTTTTTAAGAGTAAGTTGAAGATTTTAAGAAACTCTACGACTACGGAGAAGTTGTCACTAGCGATCAATGTATGTCATCAGCATTTATGGCTTTCACTTACACAGATGTGATTAGGAAAATTTCTCATTTTACTAGATAGAAATATAAAAATATAGAAATATAAAAAAAACATACTCGGCAGGAGTATGTGACAAGTTTAAAATACGGTGCTACGAGATTGGAGTCTTCTTGTAGCCGCTACGGGAAAACTCAGGAATCAACCAGGATAATGATACACATCATTATGATGATTAATAATAATAATTATCCTGGCTGATTCCTGAGTTGTACTTAAAATGGATAGTTCTTTGTACTAATACCAGAGCATCATTTAACTATCTCTAATGTTATAGTACCTAGTAGTGGCTTGAGACATTTTTTTTTTATCTTAAGTTCTGAAGGCAAGTTTTGAAGTTTTTGCTTGCTGGTTGCAAACTAAATACCTTGCAACCTTGTTTTCCTTTTTATAAATAAACATGAATTCTCTGCTGATAAATAAGCATGAGAAAATAAGGGTTATAAGTATCAAAAACCAGAATATTTGAGGTGATACAAAAATAGAATGTGACATACACATTTAATTTGAGTAACCAATTCTGCTGACCTTGTGAAGGCTGCGGGTATCCGCTTGATGCGGGAAGCACAGAACCGGTCGAAGTGGCGGTGCTTGGTCGAGGTTGACCATCCCCCACCATATCTCCGAAACTACTGTGAAAAAATTACAGATTCTTTACTTACAGATTAAAGGGAAACCTATAAGAAGTCTATGATCTTAAAATAACATAGTAAATCTCTCAATATTGTGCGTACAAACTTACATTTGCAGTTGGAATGTATGGAATGCATGTAGTTTGTTCGTAGGATAATTAATCCCCACTACGGAACCCTTCATTGCGCGTGGTCCGACACGAACTTGGCCGGTTTTTTTATACAGTATGGTCTCTGAATGACCACTTAACACTTAACCATGAACTTCAAACGTTTTAAAACCTTTCCTCACGATATGAACGTTCTAAAAACCACGTGATACACAGCGATAGTATGTATATCGCCGTCCATCGCAGACAGACATAACTGAAACTCTAGCGGTACTCAATTTATTACACGTTACATATCGCTAACAACGTTCTCTTGCTTCAAACATCGTGAACAATCCGATACCTATCTCTTTAATAACGAGAGCGAATACACTATGATTAAAGTGATTAACTTGGAATTTTTATTTTGTAACTCATACCTATTATACGACTCGTATAGCACAACATGGAAGATGCCTATACTCTGCTGTTGGTGGAACATGACTGCCAATGATGATGATGCTGAACTCATTTGTGAGGGTAGTGGCCTCAAAAATCAAAATATTTTATTTCACATAGGTAAGCCTACATGTTCCGCTTGGTGCCGGACGTAAAGAATAGCACCATCCCATTTCTTCCCGTGGGTGTCGTAAAAGGCGACTAAGGGACTTACTAGAGAATGGGCAGCAGCGTTCTCTATGAATTTTTAAAACCATACTGCGATCGCCAACCCGCCTGCCAAGCGTGGCAATTATGGCAACCCCCCCCCATTTTTGGGGGAGGTCCAGCAGTGGACGTCTTTCGGCTGAAATGAAGCCTACATGGGCACATACGAAACGTCAGAAGCTAGGTGCATGGTTCCAATTGGTCGTTTCCTATGGAGAAGATCCGGCAAGAAACTCCACGGACTGGTGGTGGTAGACTCTTTTGTTTGAGGGTTGTGTTAAAGAGATATAATGAAGACTTCCATGTCCAATTGAAGACCTGCTCGACACCTAATTTAATCAATCAATCTGCCTAGCCTTTTCCCAACTATGTTGGGGTCGGCTTCCAGTGTAACCAGATGCCAGAACCCAGTAACTGGGTAATACGATACCCCTTGGTAAGACTGGTTGTCAAACTTTCAGGCTTCTGACGACCCGTAACGAACGAATGACAGCCGGGACCTTCCGAGGCATGGAGCAGTCTCGGTATCTAAAGATGGTCACCCATCCACGGACCAACCCCGGCAAGCGTAGCTTAACCTGATGGATCAACCGGTGCAGCTGTTAGTACTTCCCTCCACTAGCTCCTCGATACCTAATTATATTCTACTATATTTGGTTATGACAGTTCATTATCCAATTTACGCTGTACTCCTTGGTGGCCTTCCTCATTGCAATTTTTGAAGTGAAAACTTCTTTAGGCGCGTTGAGCACTCTCTGGGTGAACAAAAATCATGGAACTCGCGTCATTGTCTCCGAAAACTTCCCATGAGCTAAGTATATGTATACTGTTTTCACTTCTATCGGCAGTCCTCAAAGACTGGCCCTCATGTTTTTTTTGAAGTGAAAACTTCTTTCTTCTCTTTTAAGTTCTTCTTCTTTTAAGTTCTTAATAAGTAATTACAATCTAGCCATTAAGACTAATACTTGCAATTTTAATGTAACCTAATTTTTTATGTGATAATCATTTTAAAACTTAGAATAGTGTTTATTGCACTTTACACAAGTCCGTTCCACTTTCTTAGAGTCTGATATTATAAAAAAAACACTTTGTTCATGTGTTATACTCGTATGAGTGTCATTGTCACTATTATTTCTACACTTTTTACACTACACTAACTCAAATGGTTTTGTTAGTTTTAGTCTTCGCACTATATTTGTGACTTTTTGGGTGAACAAAAATCATTGAACTCGCGTCACCGTCACCGAACGCTTTCCATGAGATATAAAAAATAAAAATTTAACTCTGGGAACATAATAATCACGCGATTTTCATAAAGGATATGTATACTGTTTTCAATTCTATCGACAGTCCCTAAACACTGCCTCGCCGGTTTTTTTGAAGTGTAAGCTTCTCTAGGCGTGTTGAGCACTTTTTGGGTGAACAAGAATCATGGAACTCGCGTCATCGTTACCGAACGGTTTCCATGAGCTATATGTATAATAATTTCAGCCGAAAGACGTCCACTGCTGGACATTGGCCTCCCTCAAGCAAGGGGCCCCCCCCCCTTGCTTGAGGGAGGCCAATGTCCAGTTGCCATAATCGCCACGCTTGGCAGGCGGTTTGGCGATCTATGCTATATGTACGAGTATACTGTGTACATATGTGTACTTTTTGGGTGAACAAAAATCATGGAATACGCGTCATCGTCACCGAACGCTTTCCATGAGCTACGATACAATTCACAAGTTACTTAGTTTTCACTTCTATCGGCAGTCCCCAAAGACTGCCCCGCATGTATTTTTTTTTAACATTCTGTTATCTGATGGACCCGTCACCAAATGTTACCTAGTGATTTTTGGCATTATGCTAAATAGGTATAAGTATCTGTCATCATCGTAGGATGAACAATAATGTTCTAGAATATCTAAATTGACATCGACAGTATGATTCAACTGCTAAAATATGCAGATTGGCAGGTACTGATTTGAAAGTCAATGCGTAATGTTATAGATATTTTGATGCCAAGTTTACTGCAATGACTGACTGATGTTTATGTGCATTGTTTTGGTTTCCTGCCTTAGACAGACGAGCAAGATCAGAGAAGGAAAATATAAGAAATGACGTAGCAACTGCTTGGGGAGTTATCTTGAAAATAAAACACACTGAAGTTCATATAGGTAAGTACTTACATAATGTAAGTAGTGTTATCTCGGTAAGGCAAGTTTTACCACGTGTTTCGATAACAAGGCATTTTACGCACATTATATGTTTAAATACAAACTATTCGCTTACTTAAGTAGCTACAGCCATGGTAAGATTAAAGACAAGGTAATAAAAAACTTACAACAACAACTTACTTGAACAAAGACAGCTCATCAAAACTCTTGCGCATCAATGTTCTAAAGAGGCAGAACGCACAGTTCTAAGAGTTTGACTTCACAGTTCTTAATAGAACACGCGTGAACAGATAAGAAAAAAAAACTCCAGTCAAATATAAGTATCACGACTCACGATATTATGATGAATGCTTGTTCGGTGGAGCAAGTCATTGACGTGACTACACCAGTGTTTGGCAACACATTAAGAATGACGCGGACATGACCTGATTGAAAAAAAAAGCGCGGCAAAATCATGGCTGGCTGGGCGGGGCGCGGGGCGGGACAGGGCGTAGCGCCCTTGGCACCGCCCCCTGAGTCACTGGCGTCGGGTGCGCCCGCGCAACAAACAAACGATACTCGCTACGAAGAACATTATAGCAGCAGCGAAATAGATCAACACTTCTCTTCGCCTGTTCACTTGTTATCTTGAATATTTTATGGGATTAACATCGGAGAGCGAATCTTTGTTCATGTATGCTTATTTGTTTGGTCTCTAAAGGATGCCCTAATATTAGCGAGCAGAATTTGTATAATATAAGGAAAATGCATCAAACAAATTGTTGTTAGACGTCATTCTTGATGATATCTACGTCCTGAATAGATAAAGGTCAACTAGAATTAGTATAATCTAATGCTAAGTAAGTAGAGATATCTTAGATAGCCTGATTCTTTGAGGCATGTTATTTTGTTGATGTTATTGCACTAGCTCCTTGTATGCTTGGTGAAAGCTATTTTTTTTATAGAATTTACGACGTTAACATATCTAGCTCACTGCTTCCAAACTATTCAACGTGGGTGCAGCAGCTAGCCAAAATATGCGACAGAGTGGACAGAGCCAAATAAAATAATGTTTTGGTGTACAATCAATATATCGGTGTAGCTATGACTCACACCTGCCCACAAATCTGGTTTCACAGCATCCGTGTGTTGTTTTTTACATTTCCGATCGTGTCATTATTGCGGTTATCGATTTTCATTGATCATTCAGTATTGAGGTCTTAGAACTATGTAGTAGAGAAAACTGCAATGTACTACGAAGATTACGTTGGTTTTTGTGTTACAGTGGTGAATGATCGTATGATTACAAGGTGTCGCGTAAGAACTACGGAACATTCGAAGGAGGATCTAATTTTGACTGTGTGGCCTTGTTTAGACAGTGATCGTAAGTTATTGAAGTATTTTCCTGAAAGGTGGTTTAGTGGATTCTGAGTGGTTTGATATAGTTCAAGAAATACATCTTAGCACATACTTTGTTCCGTTTGGTGCCAGACGTAAAGAATAGCACCATCCCATTTCTTCCCGTGGTTGTCGTAAAAGGCGATTAAGGGACTTACTAGAGAATGAGCAGCAGCGTTGTCTATGCATTTTTAAAACCATACTGCGATCGCCAACCCGCCTGCCAAGCATGGCGATTATGGCAAATCCCCCCTTTTTGGGGAGGCCTATGTCCAGCAGTGGACGACATTCGGCTGAAATTATGAATGATGATGATGACATACTTTGAATAAAATAACTACCATCGAAATCTGTAAACGTGTGAATGGCCAGCTGTTTTCGGCTACACAGTTCTGATAAATTATATTGCTTACACAAGTTTGAGTACTTACCTATTGTATAATTAAAATACACAATAATATTTCTAACTATACGCATTGTTATAATGTCAATTAAAAAAAAAAACTATCAAAATAGTCACAATAAATAAGTGCACGTTGAAGTCTTTTATTAGGGACAATGATGGTTACCAATTTTTTCGAAAAAAAAGGTGCTTAGGCAAAATCACTTAGGCACATTAGCACTTATGAAACGTCAGAAGCTGGATGCACGGTTCTGATTGGTAGGTGAGGAGGAGACCTATGGAGAAGAGCCGGCAAGAAACTACACGGTTACTCTTTTAAAATAATTGGCTTTTACAATGTTTTCAAATTACAGTGTTAATAGATAAGAGAAGACAGTGTACGCCCGTCAAAAGTACCAGGTACTTACCAAAATAGAAAATGGTCTACAAATATACAGTCAATTAAGCCTACAACGTTGTCACTTTACCAAGAACTAAAAAAAAAACGATATAAAAAATAAAATATGATAATAAAAGTTAAAACCTTGTTGAAATTAAAGTTGTAGTAGGTATATAATGTCAATTATAGATGCATTATCTAATACCACTATGAAACCAGATGCATTCGATTTAAATTAGAAGTAGTGAATGTAAAATCATATTGAATGGAGCAAAACTGGAATTTATTAATCAAACGGTTTTCCTAGGAATCACTCTAGACGAGAAATTACAATGGGGACCACATATAACATCTCTTGCGGGGCGGCTAAGCTCGGCGGCTTTTGCTGTTAGAAAGATAAGACAGTTAACAGATGTAGAAACCGCGCCAGAGCAATATATAATCTAAGTCGCCGCGAATCTCTTAGGGAACTATTTAAAAATATTAATATTGTGACGGTATCTTGCCAATTAATTTATGAAAATATTATGTATGTAAGGAAAACTCTTCATCTTTTTAATAAAATAAGTGATAGACATAATTTTAATACTAGAAATAAAGACAAAATAGATCAACCATTTTTCAGGTTATCTAAAGTACATACATCTTTTATGGGGTACTGTGTTAAATGTTACAACAAAATACCTTGTGATATATTGCAACTAAATGAAAGAAAATTTAAAACTCATATTAAAAGAACACTTTGTAAACAAGCTTATTACAAATTAGAGGATTATAATACAAGATAAGAATGCTTGGAAACATGCTGTTCCTGCTCCATAGGACAATCTAGAGTCTAGCCAAAATCAAACAGGTTGCTATTTTAATTGTATAATTTATTATTTTTATGACATTTATTTTAAATTCTGTGATTACCTTAACTCACACTGATATTGTTATTTTATAGGAAATCGTATATATTTTTTAAAATGTTTGTAAATATGTGAGCACCATGTATCTATCACATAATTAATTCATCTGTCATTGCTTCATTCTTAACTATTTTTATTACCTATTGTGGTATAGTAATTTTATTCTAGGTGCATCGTCTTCACATATAATTAATTTACCTATAAAAATATTGTACAAGATTTTAAAAGAGTACCGGTGGAGTTTCTTGCCCATTCTTCTCCATACGAAACTACCTTTTGGAAGGGGCGACTAGAGTCAATTCTATTTTTTTGTTAATATTGACGTTCAAAAGTGCCTTATATGTGCCTATTTGAAATAAACGATTTGACTTTGACTTTGAAACATAGTGAAAATTAGTTGGTAAAATATTTATAAAATTATTAATGTAGAAGTAGATACGAATAAGATAGCACATAAAAACCTGCTATTATTTATGACGCACATCAATAAAGTTATAGATACAGTTGGTACATTTAATATGAAAATTTGACGATGTAACATCGAGTGGCGATGGGTATAAGAATATTTCCTAACAGTGATTTTCCTGGAAACGAGTATATTTAGTTTTCAGTGGAATGAGGGTTATTCCCCTGAAAAGAAAATAGAGGCGTGTCCTCTTAACATTTTATGTAGTGATAGTTTTGGGAAATATTTTCCTAATCTTCTAAAAAAACCTATTGACCTTCTAATGATGTACGCTTTTTAGGGTTCCCTACATCAAAAGGAAGAAACGGACCTTATGGGATCACTCGTGTGTCTGTCTGTCCGTATGTCACAGCCGATTTGCTACAAATTTACTTGACCGATTAAGTAGAAATTTGGTACACATGAATTTCGGTGACCCAAACACAAATGTGTAACCTAAATAAATGAATTTTGAATATGTGGTTCACTTTTGGGAAAAAAAATTAAAAAAGTTTGGTGAACTGTACCGTGTGACAAATCAAATGAAAGGACTTGCTATGAGGATTTCAAATATATTTTATTATAATTTTAAAACAATTAGTTTTAAAGTTATTTAATCTACAATTGCATTGTGGTGACGATTTCTCATCAATCATTAATCAAAATAGATTCAAATTGACCATTAAATTCCCCCTGTGTTGAGAAATATCGATCTCGAAATAGTTCAGTAACAGCTTCTTCAGACCCGAAGAGGCTACATTAGTAACAGTACAGTGAGAAGAAGATTTGCTGTAGCAATCTTGAAGCCCAAAGGCCACCAAGGGGCCCAAACTCGAGAGAGGGCATTAAGTAGCAAGACTGCGCTACGCCCGTGAACACATACAGTGGAGTGAAGAAGAATGGGCAAGAGTTTTGTTCACTGATGAATCTCGATCCTGACTATTCACTTCCGATGGAAGGCGAAGAGTGTACGGGCGACCTGGTGAGCGATACATTTCAGCCTGCTTCACAGAAAGAATGCAATACGGTGGAGGGTCGGTACACGTATGGGCTGGCAATGCTGGCATCCCTTCAGAGGGTCGCGAAGAGCCAGTGCCCATAGAAAATGGCACCCTGACTGGGGAAAGATATGCTCAAGAGATCCTTAATGAGTATGCAGGGCCACGTTTAGACAATATGGTTGATGGATCGTTACTGATGCAGGATAACGCCCGGCCATGCACCGCGGGTGTCCGTTTGGTGCCGGACGTAAAGAATAGCACCATCCCATTTCTTTCCGTGGGTCTCGTAAAAGGCGACTAAGGGACTTACTAGAGAATGGGCAGCAGCGTTCTCTATGCATTTAACACCATACTGCGATCACCAACCCGCCTGCAAAGCGTGGCGATTATGGCAAACTCCCCTTTAGAGGAGGCCTATTCCAGCAGTGGACGTCTTTCGGCTGAAATGATGCTGATGATGATACACCGCTCGGGTCGTGCAAGAGTACATTCAAGAGGTTGGTATCAACTTGGTGGCTTGTCCATCTAGAAGTCCTGATCTCAACCCGATCGAGCACGCCTGGTATAAGCTCAGGAGGCTGGTCAGAAGCCGCAGATCACCTCCTATCCACCCTCAGGGCTAAAACCCTAAAACAGGGCCGGTTGGCAGAATGCGAGAATATTCCTCAATATCGCCTTTGAAACCTCGTCTTCAGTATGCCAAACTGGCTCGAAGCTGTAATTAGAACCCGAGGAGATACCAGTCCTTAAAATGTAAATAAGGCGTAAAACATACTTACAAATGTTTTAGTTTTTTGCCAGTAAGTTAAAAATGTTTTATTTTTTTATAAGTTAAAACGTTACCAATGTACTTATAATAAACTAACATTTCAAAGAAAGTTGATGAAATTTGCTATAAAACGTTTTTTATTTCAAAAGAAAGAAAAAGAAAGAAAGAAAAATTGTTTATTCTGCACAAACAAAACACACATTACAAAAATAAAATACAAATTGACGAAAAAAAAAAAAAAAACACACTAATACAAGTAGCCAAATCGCAATCATATTTAAGACTATGAATAACCAGAAATAAAAATAAGAAAAATAATAAATAATAATTGCTAAAAGCCTAGTATTCAAAACCTTAAAAGTTAAAAGTTTGACAATGTTGTCAATTGCTTGATGTCAGTGTCAGGGCTTGTCAAGGCAGGCCAAAGACAAAAGACAATAGTTGCGATTTCGGTATTAGTAAATGACAACAAACAAAATCCAAACAAAACAAAACAAAATGCGCATTGCCGAGTGGAAATGTTCTACCCTTGTAACAATTACAAGTAAGAATAGCCGTGTGTCGCATCTGTGCAAGAACAGAACACGCAACACGCACTTGGCCGGTTTATACATAAAAAAAAATCGTTTTAAATATCCTATAATAACTTTTTGAGTTCCTAATGAAGTACACATTTTTTTTTATAAACTACGCCTCTTTCTAATTATGTGGCCTTCTCACAGTTGGTCGCAGTAGCTAAGCTAGGGTACCCCGACCGCTAAATGGGTCGAGGGGGGGGTGTCAAACACCTCACCCCCCCTCCAGCTCCCAAGATCCCCGGTGCAAGTGTGGGATGGGAACACTGGGGTGGTTTTTAGTCAGTAAGAGTCTGACAGACCCCTCCGCCCGCCTTAGGGCGGAGGATTTCCATGAGGAATTTCCACCTCGTGAAAAAAAAAAGGATACCTCGACCGAACGGATTAGGCTAGGCTGGAACTGTAAGTCTGTGACCGTCCACGCGCGACCCCAATTTGTCACATAAGTTTGTTGGGTCTCCAGAATAGGAACTATTTGAGGTCCACAAAAAGTGGCAAATTCACTATATTATATTGTTCAATAATATTTTAGGAAAGCAAAGTGGGTGACGGCGAAGGTGGTGTGTCGATCTAATCATGGTTGCGGTGCCAACATGGCCAGAGGCCGCACAAAAAAGAGAACTGTGGAAGGAAAAGGTCTTTGCCAGTGCCAGTGGGGCACAAAAGAGGCTAACAAAAAAAACCGGCCAAGTGCGAGTCGGACCACGCACAATGAAGGGTTCCGTAGTTGGCATGACATCATCCCAAGAACAAACTTAACATTGTATTTGAAAAATATGTTGCCCTATACTTAGGTACATTCCAACTGCAGATGTAAGTTTGTATTTTTCCGCACAATATTGAGAGATTTACCATGTTATTTTAATTCAATGACTTCTTATAGGTTATCCTATAAGAATAATAAAAAATAAAAAAACCTATAAGTAAAGAACAATTTTCTGTATTTTTTTCAAAATTGTAAGCTCAGTAATTTCGGAGATAAGCGGGTCAACTTTCATCGATTTTCTTAAATAACTAAAAAGCAAAAGTATTTATTTTAAAATTATTAAAAAAAAAAACTGAAATCCTTACATAAATTCCTTTCGTTTGATATGTCACATGGTACCAATTGCAAGACTTTTTTTAAGCCCCCAAAAGTGACCCACGTATTTAAAATTCATTTATTTACGTTACACGACCGTGTTTCGGTCACAGAAATTCATAATTATGTGTACCAAGTTTCAACTTAATCGGTCCAGTATTTTCGGAGTAAATCGGCTGTGGTAGACGGATAGACAGACAGACAGACAGCCAGACAGACACACGACTGATCCTATATGGGTTCCGTTTTTTCCTTTTGAGGTACGGAACCCTAAAAAAGAGAATAATTTGAGGTTTGATTAAATACATCATAGTTTTTGACTTCATAACAACAAGGATTCTGCAGAAAGTAATTGATACTGGAAGTAATCACACTCATATTATAAAGGCGAAAGTTTGTGTGTGTGTGTGTGTTTGTTACTTCTTCACGCTCAAAGGGCTGGAACAATTTTGATAAAATTTTGTATGGAGGTAGCTGACACCCTGGATTAACTTAAAGGCTACTTTTTATTCCGATATTCCCACGGGATCGAGACTTACGCGGGTGAAACCGCAGGGCGCAGCTAGTAATAACTACGTGCTAGCAACAGTTTCCGGGGCCATTATTGAGTCACCCCCTGCCTTTTTATCCGTGTATAATAGATAACATTGGTCAGGCAAGGGACTAGTTCTTCCATAGTTTAAGGTAACCAATCCATTAAAGCCACCCAAACCCATAGCCCAATATATTTTGTTTCCATGTTCTGCAATAGTCCTACACCAACCGGGGGTTGTCCTTGGCTGCACTTGCATAGTGACTGGGGTGCTGGTAATCGTCGGTTGGTACTTCATTCCATTTAAAATTGTCTAAGTGGCCTTAGCGAGTTGGCTTTAGCCCTGTACGCCTCCCAAAGGACCAGGGGGTCTACTCTGAACATAAATCCGATGTATCGGCCGAATGTTCAGCCCTTGCTTGACTACGGCTAACTATTCTGACTACGGCGAAAGAAAAAAAAAACGACAGTCAAAGAGATAAGCCAAAGTCAAACATGTGACTTTAAGTCGGGTAAGGATTAAAAGTAAAAAAAAACCGGCCAAGTGCATGTCGGACCACGCACAATGAAGGGTTCCGTAGTTGGGATGAATTTATCCCAAAAACAAACTTAACATTGTAGTTGAAAAATATGCTCTCCCATACATCGATATACGTTACGGTCAATTCTCCAACTGCAAATTTAAGTTGGTCGACTATTACTCGTTAACTTGTGAAGCCTACTTAGCTGTGATAGTTTTCCTTTTAATTTCGTTATATATACTATTGCCATGAATTTTTTCACATATCCAAAACCAACCATTTAGCTGGCAGGGGCGGGGGGACACTTGACTCTAACAAAAACTAGCACTTTAAAGCTTAATATTACGCAAACGGATCCCTTAATTGAAAAATGGTTTTGCCAAACCCACAATATTTTTGAACGGCCTATCCAACGATACCCCACAACATGGAATAGACGAGAAAAAAAAATATCATCCCCATTTCACGTGTAAGGGAGGTACCCTAAAATTTAATTTTATTTTACCATTTTTTCGACATGATTAATATGTATACCCATGCCAAATTACAGCTTTCTAGGACTAAGCGTCTCTGAGCTAAGCTGGCGACAGACGGACGGACGGACAGACAGACAGACAGACAGACAGACAGACAGACAGACGGACATGGCGAAACTATAAGGGTTCCTTGTTTACTACGGAACCCTAAAAAGGAAACTATGGAAGTTAAAAAACGGCCGAACATTCACCCCGATACTTCGGAGCAGACCCCCACGACAAAAACAATGGTCCCGAGATATGAAACACATAAAAAATAAGTACCTAATAATAATAGTAATTGAATATTGATATATTCCTGCTACAAGAATCTTTTCTTAGGATACTGGAATCTCAAGGAAACTGTTGACCTCCAAGAAAATGGTGGCATTTTTTCGACTAGCCGAAGGACTGAACTAACAAAAAAAGATTAATTAAGTAAGTACCTAGTAGGTACTGGTAAGGATGCTGGCATTCCAAAGAGGAATACCTTAAGACTTAGATATATGCCAGTGACCTTGAGTGGTTAGCTTGCGTGTTCCGTACTGAGCTCACGCAACGCGTTCAGCCAGTAATAGGACTCGCCCATCAAGGAGCGCTGTCCCCAATTTGAAGCATTAATACTTGATTATTAACAAAACAAAAGGTATTTTAATAAAACGCGTAGGTATACTAAAAGATCAATAGTTAAATTATCTTTAAATTGGTGAAGGTTTCAGAAAAATACGCTTGGTAGATCTTGCGCCATTCTCAGTTTTGTATCCGCGTTAGACATTAATTTCACAATGTAATAAAAACATAATTTAAAATATTCACATATTAAATTATTGAGAAAATGCTCTAATCTAACATATATTTTTTTCAAATCATTAACACTACTTGTTTAGACGTAATCTTCAGTATAAAATCATTAAAAGTCGGTTATCGTCGCATTAATCACTACGTTTAGCAGGTGGATTGGTTATTTGAGTCCAACAGTTCATCTATATGTGGTACTGGACAGGCTGACAATACTTGTGCTAGTGAAAATGAAACATTATTGGGGCAAAAATTCTGATTACTGGTCAACATTAAGGCACCGAAATTGGCAGTTGTGGAGACAAATAGGTAAGAACAATATTTGTGATCTGGATTTAAAATCGAAACCTTTAAGTACTTAAATCGGTTTTTAGTCCGGTCCTTACTATTCCATTTTGTGACTTCCTTGAACATTCTCATTAACCTTATATTTGCCTTATTACTTATTAGTCTCATTCTCATCTCAGCTTAGCGTTCACTGCGGGCACTTTCAAATCCTCCGCCGGGCGTCCACGATGACTCACGTTCGGGGAGGGCTGATGACGTCATCGGTGCTCGCATTGGCTCTAACTGTTGTTCAACACCCTGCCCCCGCCACATTCCTTCCAAGAAGTCACATGATTTTTATTTATTTTTGTTTTGAAGACTCGCCTGAGCTATTTGTCATCGATGTGTTGTGTGTCAATCTTATACTTTTTGTTTGTGGTTATTAATTTATTATTCCCTAGCTTTGAAATACGTCCAGTGAAGTAAATTGTCAAAAGGAACAGAAATATTGTAGTAGGTATGCTACCTGAATGTTTTCCACGATTTTGGTCATGGAGAAGAATCATTTCTAAGAGAAAAGTAGGTAAATAGAAAAGAGACAAGAACTACCTTAGATATATTTTTGGTTTACCTATTGTTGCCACGACTTGTTACGCGACTTCAAAATGATATCTTTAAGTGCCCCCATATCATGGAAAAATACCAAATACTTACTGTTGCAGAAGGTTCTACCGTTCTATCAGTTACGTAGTATAAGTAGTACCGATTTATGAAGTTTGGCTCATTTAATTATATTTATTATAATCAGAATCATTAGTTATCTCTCCGAATATAAAAATATTTTTTAAATGTTATCTTTAAGTTGTCAAAATGTAGCGTTGCGTTGCGTGGATCCAAGCTTCGGCCGGGTGCGGGTGAATGACCGCCAAACCGCGCCAAACGGCCATATTGGATTCGTCACGGAGCGCGCGCATTATGTCTTGTTCGCAAACTTGCCATCATTCAACGACTCACCGACTCACCGGCCAGCATCTCATGTGCACTGCTTACGTCACGTTATTACCTTATTACACGTGCCAAATCTAAGATTATATTTAGAACAAACTATTTTTGATTGCCCACAGTAAATATATCGATGCTTACGAATTTGTTCGAAATAAACATTGAGATGTAAAGCTTATTTTTAAAGACCTGCCACGTTGATAGATGAACCTATGTTGCCTTGCCAATACCTTGTCCGTATAATTTTATCGCCAATTCAAAGAACAAAGACGCAATATTGAACAATGTATGTATTTATTCAAATAATAAGTACATTCTCATCGATCGATGATCGTGATCGATTACATTAATCATACATTAAAAATACTGCCAATTTCAAAGTCATTATCAAGTTAGAGAAGCCAAAAAATGATGTAAGTAAACTTATTGTTTCGCTGCATCGCACAATTATACGGCCAGGACCAGTTTTATTGGTTGGAATTGAAAGGTATAATGATATCGGCCTAAAATATATATCTATCTATTCATATATAGCGAAGGCAAAGCGGCTTAGCAACAGCCTGCTGTCGAGACTTTGATTTCTCTCCGAAGCGCGTGCAAGCCTTGAAGTCACTTGATCGTATTGTCACTGTCTCCATGCCGCCATTCTTGTCACTTGTTGAAACTGACAATGCCAACGTTCAGAGAAGATATATATATTATATATATTTTTTTTATAAAATTCTATGCATATGCTTACTATGGAAAAAACAATAGGTACACAATGTTCCTAAATTATCAGGCGGAAAACGATACGAAGAGCCATTTAGGAGTAAGTAATAAATTTGGGGAATTGGCCACATTATATTCTATTATGTAAAACTTCAAAATTATTTTAATTAATACTAGGGCTATTCCTAGGACTGTATTGTAATCAACTGACTCTTATTTATCATTCTTAGAATAAAGAGCAAACCTATTGAAGGGAGAAGCTATTGAATTTTGCCCTCCTCATGCAACTATTGGTTGAAATCACTAGCAGATTTTCAAAACAAAAGAATTAAATACCCACCTAAATGATCTGTGTTCATAATGCGGAGGTATCTGCATCAGGCCTAGGACAGAACTTAACAAATGAAATCCCGTAAGATGTATAGCATGTAGGTGACATTCCTCGCGCAAAGGAGAAACTAGTCGGACGGCATTCAGGGCTCGCCCTTAACCGCCGCGGAGGCCGGGTACCGTTGCTGCCATTGCTCTGGCAAATACCAGTAGGGCTGGCTGACATTGTCCAAGTGATTACAGAAGATTACAGAAGCTGAGACAGTAGACGACATGGCTTAATCCCAGTGAATGACAATTAGACCCACACACTGAGACCATCTTAACTCTAAATTGGTTTTAAACATCTCCACATATATCTACCGTAATTTTTGTAGTTCCAACTTTAAAATGTAAAACGGCACATTTATAAGACCACCAGATTTTTTGGTTTTGGGAAAATGTACTATTTTACCCGGGACGTTGTATGAGAGGTACCTATACGGGTTAAACTTGCATGTGCTGCTTTTATTGGCTAAGGACAGCCACAGCTTAGTGCGATTATAACCACGGTAAAATTCCGATATACTCGTAACATCCCTCTGTCTACAAACAAACCGAAGGTATTCATGAAATGTTACAGACGAGAACAAGTAGAATTTCTTCAGGCCGTAGACGTAGCCGTACATGGGATGCCTAACTTTACAAAACCGTTATCTTTAATGATGAAAGATTACTGACGAAATAAGTACTGCAATGCCTTGACATGTGGATGGCAGTTACGACACGAATTTAATAAATACGAAACCCTGAAATAATGCATGATGCAGTTAATCTAACATCAGAATATAATTCCTTATGAGTAAGCCAACTTTTGACTCACATCTAGACTGAGACCAAAAGAAAATAAAACAGGGGTGATGAAAAAATAATTACTTAGTAAGGAATTAGTAGCTTTGAAGAAAATAGCTGCTCAAGAAAGGGCCAAACACTCCGAAAACGTCTGTGATTTGAAAAAAAAAAGGTTCTTGTAGAGTATAATAAAACAATCTTAAAAATTGGTACCTACCTAAAAAACTTAAGACGAAGAAAAATTTTGAGGTTCGCTACTTTCGATTTTAATTTTCTTGCGCAATAATATTATAGCCAATTTACTGGCATTAGCCTATTAACATTCCACAATGTTTTAAGGTCACGGAGATAACTTTATCAAAATACAGACACTTTGTAAGCCTATTGTTTTAAAACATCGATAGGTATTACTAACGAATGTATACGTCGATCTTTCTATCTTTTTCGTGTGGTTAGTGACTAACGTCGATAATATTATTAGATCATCAGACATTTTAAGGCTTCTACATACCAGCGCGACTTGTCGCGCGACGCGACACGGCACAAAGGCCCCGCGTGTCGCGGGACGAGCGGTGCCTTTGTGTCGCGTCGCGTCGCTCGACAAGTCGCCCCGGTATGTAGAAGCCTTTATAAATGATCACATTGCGAATTGACAAAACGGAAACAACAAACCGCACATTCACCGTCACGTACTCCCGCTAATAATAATTTATAAAAGAAGTTCCAGTTAGTACCTACTTGCCTATATATGAAATACCCTGCTACGAGGATAAAGGAGCTCTGCATAAAGTCACAGTTTTTTAAAACTATTGCTAATCAATAAATCATGGCGGAACAGACTGAGGTCTTAGGGCCAAGTATTTCTAATTTTGTTTGCAAAGCAAAATGTATAAAAAATTGATGTACAATGTGGCCTAGGCAGCCCTGTATGGCACGATTCACCCAATAGTATAGCATTGCATTGGTAGAGGTTGCCCGGGCACGATCTGTCCCATTGGACTGGCTCTAGACATTGGCATGCAGACTAGCTAAGATATTAGATTTACGTCGCTATAAGCACATTGTCTAACCCCTGTAATGTATTGATTTATTGATATGCAACGGCACGGAGAATTTATGTTAACATGTGGATGATTGAACTTAACACGGGTCTGAGAATGAACGTTGTTACATCATAATTAACAACGTCATTAGGTTCAGACTTTATTAGTCCTATAGATGTCCAAAAAGTATGTTTTGTTTGCCATCGAGCAACATACAACAAAACTTTAACAGCACACATAATATGATACCTTGTTATTAATACAAATGTACCTTAATAGCTTTCTTTAACATATTTGTTGAAATGTATTTTTGCATAAGAAAAATTTGGATTGCATCCTTTTTTTGTTCGAAAGCTTAGTCTATTGTAACTCTTACTAAACTCAAGTATAATTTCTCTAATAATATCCATCGAACGATGGAGCAGGAATTTAGATTCAATAAGTGTTCGACGTAATAATGTAACGACTTGCTACTACGTGATATCTACGAGGAAGGAACGACCGGCCTTGAGGAATGCCGCCGCTGTACATTGTGAGCAGGGATCTACTGGCGACGCGGTGCGAAATGTTACCATTCCATATTCGATGTTCTTACCTTTAGGTACATACTTCATAGACCGTTACAATGGTGTTATTTAAAACTACTATTAAGAAATATATCAATGTATTGCGTGGTTGTTGCCTCATGATTTGCCATTACTTAGCACAATAGACGAAGAATTCGGGTGTACTGGCACGTCTGCGGTGGACACGTTCGTTAGGTCTCCTCTAAGTGGCAGGCCGTATGGCGGGGTGGCAATTCTGTGGCGGAAAACTGCGTTTGAGTCAGTTTCAGTAATAGGTTGTAATAGTGCGCGTATATGTGCGATAAAAGTGATGACACGAAATGGGTCAGTTATAATTTTTAGTGTGTACATTAACGTTAACGGTATTGAAAATTTACCTATGTTTACGGACTGCCTGAGTGTAATAAAGTCTGTGATAGAAGTTAACACTGGTAGTGAAGCGGTCTATATTTTAGGGGATTTTAATGCTCATCCAAACGAACTATTTTGTGATGAATTGTTGAGTTTCTGTGTAGAACAAGACTGGTGCTGCATTGATATGGAGAGGCTAGGTATTCAGTCCAGTACATACACTTTTACGAGTGAGGCGCATGGATGTAGGAGGTGGTTGGACCACTGCATTGTCACTAAAGCCGCTCAAGAGACTGTCCATAATGTGTGGGTGCAGCATGACGTGTATTGGTCTGACCATTCCCACTTTATGTGGAATGTGATATTGATAAGATCGCGGTTAAGCGTGCTATTGATAGTAAGCTAGTATGTGACGGTGTGATCTGGGGCAGAAGAGAGGTTGAGCAGATTGATTTATATCATAGCCTATGCCACGAGGAGCTCAAAGGGCTGGATTTCAGTTCATGCGCTGATACATTCTGTTCTGACCCGGCACATACGGCCTTGTTGGATAATATGTATACTAGGATTAAAATTATTTTAACGCATGCGTCTGTACTGTAGGATCCTACAACCGTAAATGTTTCAGAAAGGGTGGGTACATCACAGGGTGGAACAGGCATGTCGCAGGCGTTCACAGGAAGGCTAGGCTGGGGTTTCAGCTACGGGTGTTAGCTGGTAGACCATCAAGCGGTACTGTTTATGAACAAATGTGTGATAGTCGGAGGGATTTTAAGTCCAAGGTGAAATGGTGCCAGAGCAGGCAAGAACAAATTAAAATGGATATTCTTGCCTCAAATCTTTCAGCGGGGAATTTTTCAGCCTTCTGGAAGAATACTAACAGGATGAACCCTAAGCCAAGTATACCTGTGAGCGTCGGTGGCATCAGTGATCCTAAAGGTATTGCCAATAATTTTAGAGATCTCTTTATGGTAAGATCTCCCCTGGGGCCAGCGATGACCCATGCAGGCGGTGCTGGGGCCAGCGTGCTCGGGAGAAAAACACGCTTTTCAGCAAAAGAAGTTGTCGCGACAATTCAAAGGATGAAAGGGGTTAAGTCTCCAGGGTATGACGGTCTCAGCATCGAGCATTTCAGGCATGCAGGTGTACATCTGCCGCGTGTACTGGCTATGTTTTTTACGCTGTGTTTCGGGCACTCATACTTACCTAAATCGCTTCTGAAGACCTTGATTGTACCCATTCTTAAAACCAGGACAGGGGATGTATCGGATAGGACCAATTATCGACCCATCTCACTTGCTACAACAACAGCGAAGATACTTGACAGTCTGCTTAATCAGAGTCTCAGTGGGTACTTACATTTACATGACGCACAATTCTGTTTCAGGGCGGGACTATCCACTGAGTGCTATTTTGTGCCTCAAGCATACTGTCCGGTATTACACGGAGTTCGATTTCCTCGATTTGTCAAAAGCCTTTGACACTGTTGCATATGACATACTGTGGAGAAAGCTAGAGGAGACGGGTATGCCAACGGAATATAACAGTATCCTTAAATTCTGGTATAAAAACCAAACTAACCAGGTGAGATGGGTGGATACACTATCTGATGAATATAGGTTAGAATGCAGTGTAAGGCAGGGTGGCCTCACATCTACCGGCCTCTTCAGCCTATATGTAAACCAGTTGATCGAGGAGCTCAGCAGGACACATGTCGGATGCTACATTGACGGAACATGTGTCAACAACATAAGCTATGCTGATGATATGGTTCTGCTGGCCCCCTCGATCAACGCCCTGAGGACACTGGTTAAAATTTGTGAACGCTACGCATCCGAGCATGGTCTTAGGTACAACTCACAGAAAAGTGAGGTACTGATTTTTAGGGCCGGGAAACAGAGACCTAGTACGGTGCCTCCGATCATGGTCAATGAAACGGAACTAAAAATTGTGCAGAACTTTAGATATCTGGGTCATAGGATCACGGAGGACTTAACAGATGACTCAGACATTGAAAGAGAACGCAGGGCGTTGGCGGTAAGGAGCAATATGCTGGCCCGTAGGTTCGCTCGATGTAACAAAGAAGTAAAGTTAACGCTTTTTAGAGCATATTGCCAATCTTTTTACTCGAGCGCCCTATGGGTTCGATATACGCAACGAGCCTACAACGTCCTGCGTATTCAGTTAATGCTTTCAGAATGCTGTTGGGGTTGCCACGGTATTGTAGTGCGTCGCAAATGTTCGCCAACGCGCGCGTGGATGGTTTCCACGCTATAGTGCGTAAGAAAGTGGCGTCATTATTCCAAAGACTGCGCGGTATTTGGAAAATGCTGTTGGTGCAACAGCATTTTGCAAATGATTGCATCCCGACAGGACTGTCCCATACAGGCGCACTAGGTGGGTATAGTTACGGGGAAATTGTAAAATATTGTTAATTTTATTATATTATGTAACCTACTAACATAGATCTTAAGAAAATTGTTACTAACACTTTATGGATTCTGTCCAAAATAAATAAATAATAATAATTGCAAATAGAGTTGCAAGATTGTATGTTAGCTTTCATAGTTAGCTGGATTCGCGGCAAAGCCATTCTCACAGCGCGATGTGATCATAATCAAGGAGTTTCATCTCGACCGACGCAGTGCTCCGAGTCTATATTAATTGGCTATTAAAGAACGAACTTTGTTGTTTTTTTGTACACGCTAATACTAACTTCGGTTTTAATTAGAATGTAATTAAACGTGGTTACGTGGCATTCATACCGAACAGTTCGAAGGAATAGTAAAACAGGTAGATAACAGAGTAATGTTCTAAAAATGTGCCTCTTGTTTGATTCATCAAAATGCTTTGCTAGAGGTTCCAGTAAAAATATTTTTAACTTCGGATTTTTTGAGATTTGTAGGTAATATTTTAAGCTCGTGTCAGCGTCGCATAGACCACAGGAATTGATTAGTCGTGAGAAGAAAATAGTCATTTAAATGGCTATTTTCTTCTCACGACTAATCAATTCCCATGTATATGGATATTTTGCCATATACCTTGGTGAAGGATTAATGACTAGAATTAGAAATGAAAAATGTTTCTGTAGGTATATCCACATCCGCAAGGCATTGCAAAAAGTGAAAAATATTTAACTTGCTTGGGAGTTTAATTTTCAATGTATTTATTTATTTATTTAACAGTTTATGTACACACATATATACAAACAAGAAAAAAGGAACAGAAAAATACGTACAAAGGTGATGCTTATTTCTAAAGAAATCTCTTCCAGCATACCAAATGTTTTAGGCCTGCGTGTATGCCTGTATATTATAATTATATATCGCATTTTTTCTTTTGTAACACGTCTATATCGATATCCGACATCCTTGAGGCTCCACAAAAACACTTGAAACACCTTCAAGTCTGTGATAAATCCGGTTTTATCCAGAATGGATGGAACCCGAGGTTTGACTCACCTCTGCTCTTTGTGTGACAGCAGGCAGGCTATGATTCACAGTGGTTGCGTGATGTTCCCATTTCACTGTGATCACACACAAGTTGTTTTTATTTCGGTGTAGGTAATGCTCATTCATTACATAGTCACAGCACGCCGCCGCGCCGTTGTTCTACTGTCACATGTGGCATGGGGCACGTTTGTTTTCTAGAAATAGTCAATTTTATTGAGAGTTTCGTTTTAACCGTTATCAAATGTATTCTAGGATTTTATGCAATGACATAGTGTCATCATCTGCATTAGCCTTGCCCCATCTAAATTGCGGTCATCTTCCAGTGTAACCAGATGCAGTGGAATACCAGTATTTTACATGGAGCGACTGCCTATCTGACCTCCCCAACACATGCAGTTACACAATGCCACAATGTATGATTTTGATTAGTTATTATTACATACATACAAACGTCCTGGAAACACTTATCTATCGGGATGTGGTAAACAAAAAAGGCAATTCAAACGGGAAGCGTCCTACCGCAATGTTATTTAGTTATTTATATAGGTTCTCAAAATCGAGTTTTATAATGAATAATTTTTTTTTTATTAAAGACTCATAACTGTGTCAATTAATGTATTATGTAATTTTATAATATATTCGTCACTAAAGCACATCCGTTCATAGCTAAGCAATTAAAATGATGGAGAACTTAATCTATTTACTTTAAAGTTTACACTTTATGGTGTTAATATTCTCTAAAACACACACGGTTTTAAAATAAAGTTGGGTCATAAAATGAAATGAAAACTTAAAAAAAAATTAAAAGCAGAGTGTGGGACGTCGATGTCCCGGTCACAGACCGTGACGGGTAGCCGACGTTACTTTATAATTTCAAATATTAATTATATTTCGAGGCATGTTCGCGCTAATTAGAGTTGGAATAATTTTCTGGCGGGTTATCGCCGTCCGCGTCGCCACGTAAAATATTGAGCTAGTAAACTTAAACCTTTCTAATGAGCAACAAATGAAAATGTTGTACCTTGAGATTCTAAAATAATAATAATAGAATTGGAAGTAGCATTGTACAGTTCTTGTCAAAGTTTTAAGCTAGCAGTTACTCGATGTGTTGTTTTTCATTGAGTAGGTATACATCATTTTATTCCACAGTATATCTATGCGTTTCAACATTCAATGCACACTCATCCTTACCCAACAACCTCACCTCTTCTGTATCTACCCACCAGATAGCAATCTATCTCACTATAATCAGAGGAAATGTACTTAACTGTATATTGTCTGTTCTCAGATAGTTACACCCAGGAACCGACTATCGCTCTTCTAACGCCGTATAAGGGCTTAATTAAATAAGTAGAGCATTGACAAGACAGGGTAACATGAGATCAAAGCGCGGCAATGTCGACTCAGACGGTCGACCAGACACGAAGAGGTGGGTGCAGCAAGGGGGGGGAGGTTGTCGCGGAGCGTGCGCTGTCCGTGGGGTAAGGGGGAGTGAAGGCTGCGTTACGTCATCCGGCCGCATCCGGGTTCGCGGCCGCCGCACCGCACGCGCCGTCCGCTCCGTATTGTTCCAAGCCTCCACCGAAGCAGGTGAACCTCTCTCTACTGATAAAACTTCAACAGTTTCCCTTAAATATCATATCACCCAACCAACATAAAGACGCAGATGATAGTAATAGACCACATGTTCAAATTCAAATTCAAAAATGTATTGCTCAACACAGTACATAATAATAAAATTTCCAGATGTCAAGTGAATGCGCAGTCCACTGTGTTGTACCAATTCAGGCATGCAAAATTCATCATTAAAATTATACAATTACAATTTCAATAAAAGCACGTTTTGATATAACCAAAAATGTTGTTTTAAAAGAGTTCTTTGCCATGTGCACAGTCTTGCTGCACATGTGGCGAATTTTGGATGCATTGCACAGTTTATTCCAATGTGTTTCTAATGATTCTATTTAGTTTCTCCAGATATACCTTGACCAATAGTTTCCTCTTAGAATGACCTATCTTGGCTGTCTTGCAAATTTTCCACATTTTTTTATATCCTAGATAACATTTTTGAAGGACCCACGTACCTACTCCTGAATCAGCCTTCGATCCGATCATATATTCATTGTCTGCCTTGAAGCCTTGATTAGATAATGTTATCAGAAAGTGAGTTGTACGGATTGTACATAATGGCACAGATAATATAATACTACGCTATAAATGGTAAATTGTCCTGTATCTTGAATGAAATCAACATTATGCTGATTTATGGTGATTTCAAATAATTGTTTGTTTCTTCATTTTAATCGACCTTGTGCGAGCTGTAAAGTTTCAAGCTGTAAATGGTATTTACCGTTACTTCGTCTGATCCGTGGTGGTGCCACAACTGCTGTAACTTATATGAGCCGAGATACCTATGTTCTGAGCTTTGAGTTATAAAATTGTCGGATAAAGGCGGCAGACTATGCAACTACTTCTACATCGCATGTTTTTAAAACTGCACCCTAATTGCGTAACACAGTTTGAATCGGAATCGGAATGATTTTGAAGTATAGTGCTAATCCATTGCTTCTTATGGTAGAAACAAAATTCTGCTCAACAACGTAAATAACGCAATGAATGTTGTTGAACTGTCAAATTGAAACCGATTCCTATTGATAGTGTGTTACGCAATTTGCCCTCTGGTTCCATCATTTCAACTTTAAATTGTTTACGTTGTTGATCGAATGGCATGTTGTACTCGGGTCGTAGCTAGTAGCTGCCATCTTTTTGTTTCGTTATCATTTTATTAGGACTGTATTGGGGACGTAAGTTTTTATAATGTCTGTAGTTTCACCTATTTACAATATTTGCGAAATAAACAAGCTACGGGGTCAATATAAAGTCAATTTTCCTCCAAGTAAGCGCGTGCGCCGATCGCGTCTATCTGTTGCTAGGCGATGACGCTGGGCCCGGACCGACCCGTGGCAATCGGAAATTGTCTGAATTCTAGGCCAACACGACTATGAACATCGCTATATTCTGTCTCACTTACACAATACAAGCCTCCTCGGTCGAAACATACGCGAATACAGCCTACTTTTAATAAAAATGTTAATTAACATGCGCTGCAAATAATGCATTCTGAGGATTGCGAGTTTTAATCAAAAGAATTGCTCGCATTCCACAGATGTGTAGGATAATTATGCCCCTTTGTAAACGCATTACGTGCCCAATACAATATTGGGTCTTTGCAACGTAACTTTTCCTCTTAAAGGTAGATTAGAATAGAATACTCTTTATTATGTACACCATAAAACATTATAATTACAGATATAAATGTATGTTGAAATTAGATGATTAGATCATTTTAACTCTTCAAGAATTTTGCTCATCTTTGAATTTACTTATAATTAAAAATTTCACTACTTAATAGTAGATTATTAACCAAGGGGATAAAGCAGTGTCTTCTGTCGCGGATGACGATTTAGCGAGGGATTTAAGTTCACCCAAGACTGACAGATTTATCACCGAGGAAAATACTCTACTTTTCGTACCATTTGCGAAAAAATTAACACAATAATAATATGAGATAAGCATTAAAATAAACTTAACGTTTATGTATTTGAAGAAAACAAAATCGCGGCAAATTAATAATAATTAATAATTTCTTTATTGGCATAAATAATTCCTAGACTAATATTTTTTTGTCGGAAAAGCAAAGGCATCAAGCTCATACGGCCTCATCGGTTTTCGTAATTTTATTTAATAATCATAACTGCATAATAAATGCGTATTCCTTTTTCAAAAAGATGTATAATGCTTTATATACAAACTCAATGGTGTGAGATGTAGTTCACACAGATGTAGTTCAATATAAATTTCGGTAAGTATTCGAAATTTAAATCACATTCTCCCCCTAGAGGATGAATGAAATTCAGTACAATTTTCTTTCCCTGTTTTTAACAGATTAAAAATGACTATTGTTATGTTCGCTTTTTGTGGCATAGAATGTCACTTTTTTGAGCAAGTAGTACGAAAAATTTCATTACATCATAGATTTATGGCTATAGTTCGCTGAAATTGAATGTATTGTCTGGTATTGTAACTAAAATCCTAGTACAGTCGAGTTCATTAATATATTAGCCCTTTCAGGCTTCAAAAATATATGACCGTCAAAAAAAATCATAATATTGTGACAACTATAAGCATCATTAAATTGTGGTCAAGATTTCGATTCATTAATATGTGACTGGTTTTTCTCAGTAACATGTATACAGCCAAAAGCACATTATTATATGAACAACATTAAGATCATATTATCTGAACATTGTAGGATTCACAATTATGTATGCACACATGAATACAATAATATCTAAACACAAGTAAATGTAATTCAAATTCAACCTTATTACTTACGTCATAAAGATAATTGCAACATTATTTATCACTGGCTAGATTAACTTCAAATGACGTTATGTTTTTCTAATTACTGGAAGATAGTACTGGAAGCTAGTACTGGGAGCTAGTACTGGAAGATAGCACTGGAAGATAGTACTGGAAGATAGCACTGGAATATAGTACTGGAAGTTAGAACTGGAAGATAGTGCTGGAAGATAGTATTGGGAGCTAGTACTGGAAGATAGTACTGGAAGATAGCACTGGAATATAGTACTGGAAGTTAGTACTGGAAGATAGTACTGGAAGATAGTATTGGGAGCTAGTACTGGAAGGTAGCACTGGAAGGTAGCACTGGAAGATAGAACTGGAAGATAGTGCTGGAAGATAGAACTGGAAGATAGTGCTGGACGATAGTGCTGGAATATAGTACTGGAAGTTAGTACTGGAAGCTAGTACTGGGAGCAAGTACTGGAAGCTAGTACTGGGAGCTAGTACTGGAAGATAGTACTGGAAGATAGCACTGGAATATAGTACTGGAAGTTATAACTGGAAGATAGTGCTGGAAGATAGTATTGGGAGCTAGTACTGGAAGATAGTACTGGAAGATAGCACTGGAAGATAGCACTGGAAGATAGTACTGGAAGATAGCACTGGAATATAGTACTGGAAGTTAGTACTGGAAGCTAGTACTGGGAGCAAGTACTGGAAGCTAGTACTGGGAGCTAGTACTGGAAGATAGCACTGGAAGATAGTACTGGAAGATAGCACTGGAATATAGTACTGGAAGTTAGTACTGGAAGATAGTACTGGAAGATAGTATTGGGAGGTAGTACTGGAAGGTAGCACTGGAAGGTAGCACTGGAAGATAGAACAATACACTTACTGTATTAGTACAGTAGTAGTAGTACAGTACTTCCAGCACTATCTTCCAGTTCTATCTTCCAGGGCTACCTTCCAGTACTAGCTCCCAATACTATCTTCCAGTACTATCTTCCAGTACTATCTTCCAGTGCTATCTTCCAGTACTATCTTCCAGTACTAGCTCCCAATACTATCTTCCAGCACTATCTTCCAGTTCTAACTTCCAGTACTATATTCCAGTGCTATCTTCCAGTACTATCTTCCAGTGCTATCTTCCAGTACTAGCTCCCAGTACTAGCTTCCAGTACTATCTTCCAGTAATTAGAAAAACATAACGTCATTTGAAGTTAATCTAGCCAGTGATAAATAATGTTGCAATTATCTTTATGACGTAAGTAATAAGGTTGAATTTGAATTACATTTACTTGTGTTTAGATATTATTGTATTCATGTGTGCATACATAATTGTGAATCCTACAATGTTCAGATAATATGATCTTAATGTTGTTCATATAATAATGTGCTTTTGGCTGTATACATGTTACTGAGAAAAACCAGTCACATATTAATGAATCGAAATCTTGACCACAATTTAATGATGCTTATAGTTGTCACAATATTATGATTTTTTTTGACGGTCATATATTTTTGAAGCCTGAAAGGGCTAATATATTAATGAACTCGACTGTACCACCACTCTTTCTTACTTTGACTTGTCAAAAAGTGCCTGTAATTGGTTTATTTGAAATAAATGCTTTCAGTTTGATTATACTGTCAGTTTCTAAACGCTCATGTATCGTATTGTCTGTAACAGGAAAACGTGCCTAAAGAATCGTGAACAGAGGCGTGTCTTCGTTGTTCAATAGCTAAGAAATTTGAAATTATATTTTCTTGTACTTTTTATGGAAGAATCGCAGAATTTAATTAAATAACCATCAACTCTGCTGTAAGCTGTAACTAAAAGAACCAAGTGCTATCGCTGAAATTCACGAAAAATCTCAGAATCTCAAGGTACAAGTCAAGATAATTCAGAAAAAGAAAAGTTTTTATCTTTAAGAAAACCTTCATGGATTATTCTATGTAGGGAAATGGGAGGAGGGGTATGTTGGACTCCTACCGAGTAAATCACAAGGTGGCACTCGGTGAAGTTGAGGATCTCTGATGGAGTGCGTGGTTGCCAACCCTCTGCCACGCCTTTAGCGGAACATAAACGAGGGAAACAAAATAGATTCAATCAATCATAACACACACAACATAACATAAACTCACGCCTTCTTCCCATGGGGGTAGGCAGAAACTATAGAACGCCACTTGCTACTCTCCTTACATACTCCTTTTGCTTCGCCTACGTTCATACATCTAGTCATACACGCACGCCGGTTGCGAGTACTACGCACCTGACCTTTCTGAAGAACATCACCAATTTGGTTACTATATGTCCTTCTAGGGCGTCCCCTCCCGGCGTTCAATCAATCATAAGTCGTCATTTTCTCAGTATTTTTTTGGAAAATACAACATGAAATAAGCTCAAATCATAGTCACTAAACGTGTTAACAACAATAAAGATTTTACTATGATCAAGCTAACAAGTTATTGTCATCACCACAAAATTACCTTTCATTGAACATTTTGCAACGGTCCAAGGTCGCTGCCGATTTCTCTCATTGACTATTATATCCGTGAAGGTTTTAACGTCTACCAAATACCTAGTTATCGACATCTTCAGGCTATAGCAGTGACAGCGCGTAGTCGATGAATGTAAGATGACGCATTTTGATGATGTCTACTCGTTTGGGGCTTCAGGTAGCCCTTGGGTCTTGAGAGGTTTTAAAAACCCTCTAGTACCAATACAGGTACATAAGTTTAGATTTAAAGTGAGCAAGACAGATCTAGTGACCTACAATGCTGAAAAAAATTTGAAGGAAATAATGGTGAGCGCTAGGAATAGACCGTGTGATTAACGTGACATTGTGCTCTTGCATTTTGCCAATTTTGTCAGAGAAAAGTCGTCTAAAATGATAGCTCCGATCCTGAACAAACTTTCACGTAGATAACGATACAGATCACTTGTAACAATCCGTGTTTATGTCCACCGTTCTGAATCCTCTAAACTGGCACCGGTCCAAGAGTGCCTAGTGTATTTTTTTCGCTAACATCAAACCGGTTACCGAAAGTTGCACGAGCGCATAACGGCATGGCGGGCGAGAGGCGCGGGATCGGTCCGTGGGAAGAGCGAGTTCCGGCTGTGCCACTTGCGCCACGCCTTTCACCGAGCAAGGTCGCCGCGCGGCCGCGCCACTTTCTTTTATATAACCGCATGCGCCTGCCAACGGAATGTGACACCCGAATTTATAGCGATGACGTCACGCAACGAGGTGATTCACCGCAGTCCGCACCATCGGAACGCCTCAACAGCTCCTACCTACTCCAATATTATAATACTAGCAATCCGCGCCGGGTTCGGAAGGTTACCATTACATTTTTTATCTGTACTAGTCCTAGTGTCATAACAGCCTTTTGCGTTGAGCATGTGGTTTAGATTATAACTGATGTTCATCCTACAGATCCTACTTGAAATATTTTCAATGTATTTTATTTCCAATCCTGCAAATATTTGACAAATTAAGAATAGATATACAGGGTCAAATTAAATTTGGGCACGCTACAATTGTGGCGATAAGTCCCCTCTTTGAGAAGTGGCTAAAGAGGCGCCACGGCGTCCTCACCTTCCGCCTGACGCAGGTCCTCACCGGACACGGTTGTTTCGGGAGGTTCCTGTTCAGGATAAAGCGGAAGGAAACGCTGAGAAAGTTTTGAGTAAACTTCACTGTAGGCGTGATGGGTGTCAATCACTAAACACGATTGAAATTAATAAAACTGATTTTCTCAACTCATACTTCCAGTAGCAGCACTATCAGCGGTCGATGACCTAAAAAAAGGCATAACATTTTTAAGTGATTTTTTTAAATGTATTTTGTCGTGATTAGAAGTCAATCTCCATCATTTCAGCGGAGTTTCGCTAGCTAATTTAATTTGAACCTAAATCATTTAACTCTATCCGCCTTATTACAAAACAAGATTTATATTTTGACATCGCTTAAACCATGGGGCCCGTTTTTGTAATAAGAACGTAAAAGTGATTGAAATACCGTTCTTTATACAAAACTGAAAACTTAGTTCGGTACAAAGTTGTCTGTTTTGTGTTTAGGAACTTTACCACAGTCGGAATACAGTTCGAAATTCAATAATGGCTCCATGTTTTAAACCTGGGTCTGAACATAAACCTTGTTTTGCAATAAGGGGGTATTGGTTTAAACGCCAGTAGAGCTCCCAGTCGGCATGACCTTTTCCGAAATTTTCAAAATAATTTCAGCCAGTTTACCCAAAACCTGTAATGAATAATGAATTATACACCTATAAGCCTTCCTCATGAATCACTCCGTTTATTGGTGAAAACCGTATGAAAATCCGTTCGGTAGTAATTGAGTTTATCGCATTCAGACAGACAGACAGACGCGGAGGGGGGACTTTAATGTAGTGATCTGTGTATATTGCTTGTTGATGAGCGGTGAAAATGATAAACAAAGTGTATAGATCATCAGACAGACTGAGGACTTGCTTGCACATCCTTGCACCACCAATCATAAAAATATAGTTACGAAAAGGTTATTTAAACAAAGTAGCAGACGATTGACTTTTGTTAAAACTATGCTCTGCAAAAAGTAAGAGCTGAGATTCTACAACAGATACTTCATCAACTCATCGTCCTCATCGTCAAGTAGCAGTTATCAGGTTTTCACTGAACCGTAAACGGAACTAACGAAACGTAAGAAAATTAGGTGCTAAGATACGTATAAAAGTAATCGCCAATCATCATCATCATCATTTCAGCCGAAAGACGTCCCACTGCTGGACATAGGCCTCCCCCAAAAAAAGGGGTGGATTTGCCATAATCGCCACGCTTGGCAGGCGGGTTGGCGATCGCAGTATGGTTTTAAAAATGCATAGAGAACGCTGCTGCCCATTCTCTAGTAAGTCCCTTAGTCGCCTTTTACGACACCCACGGGAAGAAATGGGATGGTGCTATTCTTTACGTCCGGCACCAAACGGAATCGCCAATTTGATTAATTAATTAATTATCACAATTTTATTTTGATCAATCAATTTTATTTGCCGTTGCACTATTGTCGAAGTTAACACTGACACTTTCGAGAAGTCGGAAAAGATAATTGACTTTACTTATAACAAAGACTTGCAATATTCCAATGGCATTGCTATAAAATATCTATCAATCTAAAATTCTAAATCATAGTTACGTGCAATAAGAAAAACTTGCTACCAGAGCGTAAAAACATGGGCACGCCACAATTGCGGCGGTAAGTCCCCTCTTTGAGGAGTGGCTAGAGAGGCGCCACGGCGTCCTCACCTTCCGCCTGACGCAGGTCCTCACCGGACACGGTTGTTTCGGGAGGTTCATGTTCAGGATAAAGCGGGAGGAAACGCCCGGGTGTCACCACTGTGTGGATCGCCCGGAGGACACGGTGGAGCATACGGTGGAGGTCTGCCCTGCTTGGGCGGAGCACCGCCGTGTCCTCACGGAGGCGATCGGCGGCGACGATCTCTCGCGTCCGGCCCTGGTTCAGGCCATGGTTCGGAGCGAGAGTGCATGGGAGGCCGTCACCTCCTTCTGCGAAACAGTAATGCTCGCGAAGGAGGAGGCGGAACGCATGAGGGTGAGGCAGGGTGCCCGCCCTTCCGCCCTTAGTCGCCGCATTAGACGCCCTGGGCGTTGGGAATCGCAGGCCGATTCCCGGCCACCGTAGGCGCGGGCTTGCGGACGGTGAGCGATGGGTAGCTCGCCGTCCGATAAGGACCAGGCCCGGGTCGACGGCGCGTTGTGTTCCACGCGCGCCTCAAAGAGACGTCAGCACCAATTGACGGGGTCCGAAAGGGCCAATGCCTGCCAGGGTTACGAGTCTGTCCGAAAGGGATATCGTGGCTCTGGCACACAGGCATTTGAAGGAACACGGTGGGTTTTAGTCCGTAAAAGTCTGACGCTCCCTCTCGCTCCGCCCAGAGCGGGAGAAGTTATTTGATGATTTCCCACCCAAAAAAAAAAAAAAAGAGCGTAAAAGCAAATTCCCGATCCTATTTAGTAATAGAAGGAAATAAGACGGCCAATTAAAAGAAAGCAGAGCCTTAAAGAGCAGTGGTGGCCCAGTGGTAATGGCTTACGAGTTGTTAGTCGTGGGTTCGAACCCAGGCGCTTTACTTAGTTTAAATAATTTCATCACCACTGCTCTCAAAACGGTGAAGGAAAACATCGTGAGGAAACCGGCATGTCCTAGAACCAAAAATTCGAAGACACGTAACACCTACCAACCCGCACAGGGCCCGCGTGGTAGATTACAGCCCACTCCCTCTCGTAGAGAGAAGGCCTGTGTCCCAGCAGTGGGAACATTGTAGGCTGATTATTATGATGAGACCCATATACCTTTAATATCACTAATATAACACTTGCCGCTGCAATGTACGGTCATGATTCTGAGAGAATGCTAAAACCAACTAGCTTGGCATATGGTTTGGTGTACTCTACGCAGTATAATTGGCTACGTGTGATGATTATGCCTATTCTTTTATGTCACAAACAGTTACGGACAGTAGACCAAATTTTCAGCTCAGGAGGTGACTAAGTTCAGCTACCTAGGCATCACATTAGCAAGCAGAATAGGAATGAAGACCTGGTCTTAATCGTGGGCGCCAGCTCAAGGGATCATCATGGTGGTCAAATGCAAAGGTTCTCTGCTGTCACAAGAACGCCAATAATGCTGGGAGGCAGAAATACGACATTGCCTAGAACAGACACTCCAACTGCCATTGATAGCCTAGTGGGCCAAAATTGCCAAAAAAAAGGTTGCATGAGTTAGAAAGTGACAGGTACATCCGGATCCGGAACTACGGTGCGTTCTGCGCGACGGAATGTGGTTACATCATCTGCGGTCAGCGCCACAATTGCCGTCACATAATATAATCTTTGAGGCTGCTAATAGTAATCCTAGTCTAACGGTTTATCAGCCATTCAGCCCAAGTTGGTTGTAAGAATCTAGATAAAGAAAACCTTATTTTTTAGGGTTCCTTACCTCAAGAGGAAAAAACTGAACCCTTATAGGTTCACTTCGTTGTCCGTCTGTCTGTCTGTCAGTCTGTCAAGACCATTTTTCTCAGGAACGCGTATGGGTATCAAGTTGAAATTAATATCAAATACGTAAGTCTATGGTCCCTTGGAGCTCTAAAAAAATCAAGCTTCTAAGTCAACACAATAAAAAAATACGGCGATTTATTGCGACATATTTGGATAGTCGCAAATAAATAAAAAACTACAGGGTACTTCCCGTTGACCTAGAATCATCAAATTTGGCAAGAAGCAAGGTCTCACAGCACAAGTATAGGAAAAAGTCCTAAAATTGTAAATTTGTAGTTTTATCACTAAAAAATTGTTTTTTGCGATTACAAACTTATATTTGCAGTTGGAGAATTGACTGTGACGTATGTCGATGTATGGGAGAAGATGTTTTTCAACTACAATGTTAAGTTTGTTTTTTGGATAAATTCATCCTAACTACGGAACTCTTCATTGTGCGTGGTCCGACATGCACTTGGCCGGTTTGTTTTTTCTCTGACAGGCAACGCACAGCTCAAACCGCTGGCTCTGGAAGCATGACATTTTGCATATGAGTTCCATAAACTTACAACGAAGGTGATAAATACTCAAAGGAGTTCTAAGGAAGGATTTTTTTAAATTCATCCCCTAAAGAGGTTAAATAGGGGATGAAAGTTTGACTGGAAGTTCGTCATTTTTGCTGATGGGAAATCCAATCGGGCCCGCGGTTTGGTTGTCTATTATATAGAAAGGAAGGCAGGTTGTGTTGGAAGGCAGGCTGAACCGATTATAAGGACCACAGTAAAAGTGCTCGCCCACGAGCGATTTTTTCGGCGATTTTTGTGCGAATGTATTTCTTTCTGACAAAAATCGCCGAAAAAATCGCTCGTGGGCGAGCTCCCTAATCCTAAGCGTGTCCTCGCCTATCTAACTAACTATCTTTGAAAAATTCTAATGAATGTTTTTTTCTGCAATAATCATTCAGTAGGTTTTTTTGAAAATCCTACTGAATGTTTTTTTCTGAAATAATCATTCAGTAGGATTTTTCGAAAATCCTACTGAAACATTAATTCAGAAAAAACATTCATTAGGATTTTTCGAAGAGAGTTAGTTGTATTTCCGATTCTAATGATTATAATTCTGTAAAGCCATAGTTGTTACGGCCACGAATCATATTTAGATCAACATACAACCTGTTACTGACCTGCAAATTGCAAAAAACGTAATAAAATTTGAATTTCGCGGGCTACCTTAGCGCATCCCAAAGGTAGAGCACCAAGTAGCTATTTTTACATTGAAAAGCTAACGGTATTTATTGAAATACGTAAGTGTTTACCTAGTGCTTCCGTGAATAATTTATTTATTTAATTAATAAAAAACTTACCTGCCAAAGAAGCCCTAACTGCCTGGCTGCTATCATGTATCTAAATACAACTACCTGTCCAAGTACGTGCACTGTGCAGTGACCGCTTGCTGTATCAACAGTAGAACTTGAAGTTCATTTCTGCTACCGCACTTGTATTAGTTATATTGTTAGTCATAGAAACGTACATTTCATTGAAACGACCGACTTCTAAAATATAAGAGTTTTCTTTTTGGTTACTCTATTCCAAACAGGTAACTAGGTACACGCCCAAAGATAGGGTATAAAGAGAACCTGAAAATGTTTTTCCAATGAATGAAGACATGTAGAAATATGTTTACCCTATGTATTGTAGTGGAACTGTGGAACTGCAAAAAATATTAGAAGCAACAGAATTAAAATATAGATTTTACCGACGACATCTATCGGAATGTCACCGAAATGCATTTTATTACGGATACATTCATTGCCACAATTATTTAAAATCTTGTATTTTTATAAAAGTTGCAGAATAAAAAATACAAAAAAAAATTACACTCGCTTGTGCTAATTGTTAACTTTGCAAAGTTTTGGTGCTAAATACAATAATCGAAATACGAGGCGAAGCACTGTTGGTAAATATTTTTGTGAAATGTAGGTATTGTAATAAAAACAAGATGGCGACGTTAGTTCCGATTTTGGTTACGCGCCAAAAGAATATTGCTAATACTGCCTAATAGTAGGGGTTTCTAATCAAAATTGTTGCTTTTAGGTTAAAATAATTTGATTGTGACTATGAGATTTAAAAACCTTTTATTCTTAGTAATCGTATCAAATCTTTGAGTATTTATTATCAAATCGGACGAGTATTTTATTTTTATCCATGGCAAATAGGTGCCGATGTTAGGGTTAAATGCTCTAAGGCCGATCTAGAACATTCATAAATCCTATAATCGTCGTGGTATTGTAAAACGCGTGATCTAAAGGCCTCAATAGCCAGGTCATAAAATAAACAAAAAAAAAAGAGTTAAAAACGTTGCTGTTGCTGTCAAACAAGTGTCAACAACTCAACAGTAAAAGCAGTCAAACAAACGTTCCTTAATTATTTTTAGTCAGTCTGTGATCTTAATTTTGAGAATGTATTCAGTATTTCGTGCGTCTATTCTAAAATAAAGGTAAACGTTCTAAAACTAAAAATATTTAAAATTCTCTATTTTCACATCTTACCTCTTAACTTACCTTCTTAATATTTGAGTACGGCAAAAAAGATGCTTTGACCTCGTGTCGTGTGTTTGTTCTTGAATCTACATAAATAACAACCTTCTAATGGTGTTTTGAAGGAAGAATTACGGGAAATAAACATGCAGTCCGCCACTAGTCCTCGTAAAAAACTGAAGAGTCCATTACAGGATGTAATCATCAATCCTAAAACCTCTATCACGTAAGTTATTTATGTTGTTGATATACCCCCAGACACAAATTATTAATAATATTATACAATAGTGTACTAAATGGAGTAAATGCCAAGCCAAAGACTGCCCCTATTTTTTTTTAAGACGACCCACTGATCAAAGTGTTCTAATAAGATTTATCAGAATCCTGACATTCTATGAAATATTGAGTAAACAAAACAATGCCCAATGAATACATATATTTTTAATGTTTTGAAAAGGTTGCTGGGTTTTAATAAACATAACTTGTGTTTAGCTTGTTGTCTCATCTGCTAATTCTATAATTGTAGGTGCTCAAATGTCCCAGACTCTCTATTTGATGCCACAACAGCTAAAAAGCACTTCAGCAAGTTTGGACGTGTTCAGAAGATAAGACTGTTTCCAAAGCGTCACATGTGTATCATTGAGTATGATCAACCAAGCTCTTCTGAACGGGCCGTGCTCAATGCTGGTGCTTACGATGGCTTCATGTTTGATGTCACTCGCAGTAAGGTCAGGGTGTAAGTATTCAATATTTTGTTGAGAGATACAAAAATTAATTCTTATTCATAACCTTTATTATCATGTTTATTTTTTTGTTTCAATTCTGTTCAGTCATCATCATCATTTCAGCCGACAGACGTCCACTGCTGGACTTAGGCCTCCCCCAAAAAAGGAGGGGATTTGCCATAATCGCCACGCTTGGCAGGCGGGTTGGTGATCGCAGTATGGTTTTAAAAATGCATAGAGAACGCTGCTGCCCATTCTCTAGTAAGTCCCTCAGTCGCCTATTACGACACCCACGGGAAGAAATGGGATGGTGCTATTCTTAGCGTCCGGCACCAAACAGAAAATTAGTATTTGTAGTAGTTGAATATTAGTATAATTTTGTAAATTGGATTTATTATCCTTTTAATTATCATTTCTGATATTTAGACGTAGACGCAGCAGTAGGAAAGAAGACGATCCAGACTGGGTGCCGGATTCTGATGTTGAAGAGGAATTATCAGCGATGGGCGGAGCACCAACATACAGGGCAACTCGTCAAAAAGGTATGTATGATCAAAAGCCCCTTGCATTGGTAACATCTATTTACTATCTATTTTATTTAGTAAACAACTTTGGCCTAAAGTTATTGTTTTAATGTATTTGTTTGCCCTTAGCCATGGATATTGAACCTGAACCCAAAACTCCTCCATCAAAATTAAGGATACCAGCCAGACCCGTCAAACAAACACCGTTGAGAAAGAAACTTCCAATACGTGAGAAAAAGCCAGTGGTGTAAGTGATTTAGTTCCACAATTTACTTAAAACAAGTATTCCATGAATGTGTGTATACAGATTAAATACATCATTTTATTTTTTTTACAGGCTATATTCTTGTGTTGTTATTTATTTCGTAGTTAGCCTTTGTTTTGTGTTGGTAAAAATAAACTCTGATCAACAGCTCATCTAGTTTTAAAATATTATTATTTCTTATGACATGTAAGAGTGTGATTTCTTATGACAACCAATTTACAGGAATAAAATATGAATGAAAGAAAATAATAATATTACCCTTGTAATCCCCGTATAGGGTTAGGCAGAGGTGTAAGTACCAATAGTACACCCACATTTTTCCAGTTATGTTTAATCCCACGGAGGTGAGCTTATTGCCATCAATTGGGCACAAATGCAGACTGAAAATCCCAATAACACTTTGCCTAACCTGGCAATCGATCCCAGGACCATCGTGCTCAGCAGTAACGCTTCTGACCACTAGACCAATGAGGCAGTTCAGCATTATCAGTATCATTTATCATTAACAATATTTTTTTGTTTAGTGCACAACCAGCAAGTGTCATTGAAGCTCCAGCAGCAGTAGTGACCACTCAAACAAGCCTGAACACCACCGAGGCCGCCACAGAACTGCACCAACTACGCACAAAAGTGTCCACCACCCCTGATGAGCAATGGCGAATTCTAGAAGCAAGAGACAAGTAACTATTCACTTGTTTTATTACGATAACATTTTGCATGAAATTAAAGACCAATTCCCGTAATTAAAGGCTCTATCGAGTCGCAGTCTCAGCGACAATCAGCGTAAGAAACTTGTCAAAAATGTATGAAAATTGGAGGTATTTTTATTGTATGTATTTATTGTAATTGTGTTAATGGTACACCACTGACTACCTGCAGTATTGTCACTCCTGCTCCCTATAATCCATCCAAAGGTTGTCTGTAAAAGAAACACATCATGTGATTGTTCGTTTAAAACACTTTTTGAGATACTCCACTAATCCCCATTGACATTCGCTATCAATGGAGATTTGTGAACTTTTCTTCCACAAATCGCCATTATGGGCTCTATGAGACGTCGATGGGGAACATCAATGGCGATTAGTGGAATAACCCTTTTTTTAATGTTTCTATTTTTCCTAGGATTCTGAGAGCCTGGGGTGGTGCTGGTTCCCGTATAAAAGTAGGCGGAGCTACTATTGGTACCTGTCAAGATATGTGCCCAGAAAAGGAGTTATTGCACAGGCAAGCGGAACATCAGGTAAGACCATTATTTGATCTGGTTCTATTTTACATTTCATTTCATATGAAAAATAAGGTTTCAATTTATAAATACATTTAAAATGTGCCATTAGAAACGATACATGGAATGGAAGCGTAACCTTACATTAAGACGTAAAAATTATAACATCGTACCATGTTTTACTCCAGGTGATGACCCTAGAAACCTTGTTGGATTCTGATGGTGAGTTGGAGCCGTGGCGAGCCGTGAAACAGTACAGCCGCAGCTCAGCCGACCAGGAGATACCGATGTGCTACGAGTTGCGCCCCGCGGCCGTACTCTTGCGCACTTGCGCTTACCTGCTGCATGAGATCGCCGATACTAAACGACAGGTTACTAATATTGACGTATTTACTGATGACCTTAGAAGAAATAGATGGATTGTGTGGGACGATTTGAATGAAAAGATAAATACCAAAATTGCGTTTTGACCGAAACCTGTGATCAGTTCACCAATTTTTGTTTCATATGGTCAAAATAATTAAAAATCCTGATTTAACGTAATGTTGCTTAATTTTTCAGGTTTCGTTGGCGGATTGGTTCCATTTCATGTGGGATCGATTTCGCGGTATCAGGAAGGACATAACACAGCAGGCTCTGTGTTGCGCAGGTAAGCTTGAAACATTATAATTTTTCCTATTATACCTTCATTACATACCTTGTATTATTATTTTCCTTATTTGAAACTTTCAGAGTCCATATGCTTGGTGGAAATGTGCACACGATTTCATGCGCACTGCGCCGCACGGCTCGCCGACCTCGAACATACGCAGTTCGATCAGAAGTTAAACACTGATAATCTTACCAAATGTTTACAAACATTAAAACATATGTATACTGATGTGGGCCCTGAAGAAAAACCAAGAGAAGCAGAGTTCAGAGGATATGTCGCACTACTCAACCTGGGTGACGCAAATTTTTGGTGGGAGGTCAGTAATTTTACAGCTTTTATTTTACTTAAATAACTCTTTATATAATCATACTTGAACATCAAAAATATGTAATTATTAAATTTTTGTCACAGATCAAGCAGCTGCCAATAGAAATACAGAAGTCGAAACCTATAATTTTCGCCATCAAGGTGTTCAACGCTATAGACAACAACAACTACGTGAGATTCTTCAGACTAGTGAAGGAAGGGGCGACCTACCTGCAAGCGTGTATTCTGCTGCGGTACTTCAACGACGTGCGCGCGCGGGCTCTCGCTAGAATTGTCAAAGCGTACGCCCCAAGAGGAGGCTCTCGCTACCCCGCAGAAGAAATGATGAATTCCCTCGCTTTCGAAACTATAGAAAATTTAAAATCGTTTATCAATCACTACGGACTCAGACTTGCAAGAACTGAGGACTGTGATGGTGAGATAACAATCATATTAGATAGGAATCAGTTTATAGAAGACAGTGATCCTTATCCCACCGCAAGAGCTATAAAACTTATCGAGTCTAAAAGAAACCTTACGGTGGGCGAAATTATTGCTGGCGGACAACTCCCAGATACTGGATACAGTCGGCACATTCTGTACTCGAGTTTTAACTCGGATGGCAGATTAAAAGAAAGTGCTTTAACTGCTGATGATCAAGGCTACAATACATTGAATGATAGCAACAAAGATATACGGTCACTGAAAGCAGAGATTCAAAGATTATCTCAAGGCGGAAAACCGGTATATGTGATGGAGAAAACACCGGAAAGTAAAGTGAATTTTTTTGCTAAACCTGATGTAATATCTTCTAGCCCGAAACAGGCACATAAATTTAGTGCTACAGCAAATCCACCTCCAGCGGCCTTTTTTAAACCACCTACCACATCATTTGAAACCAATCAGTTTTTATTTAAACCAGCTATTCCAGTTGCGTCAACTGATATCATTAAGAACTCTCCTGAAAAAATGTTCAGTGATGATACGAAAAAAATATTCTCATTTTCTAATCCTCAAGCGACCGTCGTTTCTAATTTATTTACTGGAAAAGAAACAGTTAAACGCCTATTCGAAAGTACTGCAGTTCCAGAAACGAATAATATATTTGGAAATATTAATAATGATAAAGGTCAAAACCCACAGCCTCTTTTCAAAGGGATAAAGCCAGAAGATAATTTATTCAAGAAACCTGAAGGGAATGCTGTTTTCGGGCAGCCCATTCAAACAAAACCTCCAACGAATTTATTTACAAGTACAATGCCTAAAAATGTGTTTGCAGCAAAGGAAGAAAAAGTTGCAGATAAACAGCCACTATTTACTAATAAAAGTATATTTTCTGGTGCTAAAACTGATCTGTTCTCAAAACCAGATAGTACAGTTGCATTTGAAAAAGGCGGTAACATATTTGCAAAACCTGCTCCGCCATCAGGAAGTGAAGACAAGCGCCCAACAAATATATTTGGTGCTTTTGGAAAGCCGCCAGAAAGCACCAATATGTTTGCAAAATCTGGAAATGCGGAAGATCAAGTAAAGCCGCAGTCTATCTTTGCCAACGGTGAAGCTACAACTAGCAAGTTGTCGCCAGGAAGCCTTTTCAAAAGTGCAATTATCCCGCCCAATGGTTCGGACACTAAAAGCTATTCAATATTTCCAAACAAAAATAAAGCACAGTCAGTGGCTGATAATATATTAAATTCAATAGCAACAACAGAAAGTCCTGCCGTTTATGATTTTAACCAAAATGAGGACGAAGAACAACAGCAGGCCGAGATTCAACGTGTTAATGCCGAAAGAATGAGGAAGGAAGAGGAGAGGCAACTGCAAGAAAGAATGAAAAGAGAGGAAGAAATAAGGAAACAAGAAATTATGCGACAAGAAGAAGAAATGCGTAAAGAAGAAGCACGAAAAAAGCAAGAAGAATCGCGAAAAAAGCAAGAAGAGCTCAGATTGCAGGAGGAAAAACGCAGAAAAGAAGAGCAAAGGATACAAGAAGAATTAAAGAGAAAAATAGAAGAAGAAAAGAAAGCTGAACTAAAACGAAAAGCTGAAGAAGAAAAGAAATTCAAAGAAAGAGTTGAAAGAGAATCAACGGACCTTGTTGAAGAACTTGTCAATGAAGTAAATGACCCAACTGTAAAAAGTATTTTGAAAGAAGAGTTGGAAAAGTTTAATAGTTTGATGCAGTTTGCAAATACAGTAACTGATGAAATATTGTTGAATTTGTCCAACGAGATATCTGAATCTGAATTGAAAGCTGAGATATTTTTAACACAGCGTATTATGAAAAAATGGTTTTATGTATGGAGGAAACAATATACCAGAAATATTAAAAGGCGGAATCTACTAGAAGATACACCTGTTTGGCTGACTCGTAAAACTCCACATGAAGAAGCATCTTATTTGAGGCGATTAGTTGAAAATGCCACATTAAAGAATATGAATGCCATTCACAGGGGTTATAAATTTACTGGGGAACTTAGACAATTACCAACCCCTGAACCATACAACATCATGGAAATAATAAGATCACCTCTGTTGAAGCGTATGAAACAAATAAGCTATCCTTATGATAAATGTTTCTTTTGGAAAGTTACTTTGGTATCACCTGGTGCAATGAAATGGTTACATAGAAAGATTAACATTGAAAAATGGTTATTGGATGTTTTCAGTGACAGCAAGCAACATGAAGTGTCTGATACGCTGATACATGTTGGGAAACAGTCTTGGAATCATTTGATGGATTTTGCTATATCTGTTAGTTTGACAGGTAAAGATATGAATGTTAATGAGGCTATTGAAGGTGCTAATGCTGTACTGTTCTATGCTACTGAGTATGATAATGATCTTGTGGAAACAATAGAAGTTACACTCAAACACAAATACCCATACCAGGTAGTTCCAGTCGCCGTCATCATACCAAAAATGGAACATGTTCAACAACGTTTAGAAGTTCTATTGTCAAATCTTGTACAAAAAAATATCATATCAGGTTACAAGATGTTTGTAATAGATTCACAGAATGTTTACGAATCATTGAACGCATCCTCCAAGAGTGCTATGAAATGGTTGGCGAAAAAATTCCCACGAACCCCTCTCTTGGAAATAGATCACTTGAAATCTATTTGTCAAAGATATCTTGGAAATGAGATATGGTGTAGATTAAGGTTGGGAAACGATAGCCGTATGAACGCCGTTATAAGAGATTTATACAGATTGATCAAGTGTTATAACACTGCTGTGGATAATTTAACTAATGTCATAACAAATGAAGATTTGTTCAATTATTCATTATTTCCATTAGAGTTTCAGCCATACCTGGACAGCACATCTCCTTATCCGAAACCTCATGAGTTTATACCAAGTAGTGCAAAGACTACCGATAATGTAATGGCAATCAAAAGGATTATGAGTCAATTAAAATTGCCTGACCCTTCATTGGATTTTAACCCAGTGAATGCAATAAGCATGCAAGAGCAAATGAGTAGCTACTGCAATCAGATCGGTTGGTTTGAACACCCTGAAGAAGTGTTATGTAGAGTAGTAGCTGTGCTACCAAAGGAACTCTCAAATATAAGCATGCCCTGTGAGGATTTCAACAAATACTTTGTCCACTACAATCTTGTAGACTTTATGAACATAATCGTTTACGAAAAAATTAATAGACTGAATAACTTTGAAAATAGGTTTGCTGTTTATGAGAAATCTGTTTTGGAAGATTACCGTAATGCACTTTGGCTGCATGAAGTTAAAGTTATATATGAAATGAAGCACAAAGCTTTAGAATATGAAGATGATATAGATTTTTACGTCGAGGCTAAGCGTCGCAAAATAGAAATAGATTCATTAGAATACCTAATGTTAGAAGACAAGGATCGCACCTTAGTTGATGAAACTATTAAGGATAAGGATGTAAACATATCCAAATATAACAACTGTGCAGAAGCCGTCAAGCAGCTCGAAAAACAAATTGAAGAAGAGAACCAGAAATCTTTAGAGTTTGAAAATTTACTGAGAGCTGCATTGGGTAATATCTAAATGATTTAATTAAGTATTTTTCTCAAAAACAATTCCTTGTTACATTCAATGTTTGATTTTGTAGGCACTGTTTTATTATTAATTGTAAATTCGTTCAGATGATCACAGGGAATAAATAAATACATTTTTATTTAAATATTATTATTACTTGAGCAGTGGTGGTAACGGTCCCGACTAACGAGTTGTAGGTCTAGGTTCTAACCTAGGCAGGCACTTTACTTTATAATTTAAATTCACCAACACTCTCAAAATGATGAAGGAAAACATTGTGAAGAAACCAAACCAAAAATTCGAAGACGTGACATCTACCACCCTATACTGGGCCCACGTGGGACGCCTGTGTCCCAGCAGTGGAAACATCTGCACTGGCTGGCGGGCTGCTTATTAGTTGGTCACTAAGGGTGAGGTACGAAAAAGAAAATTATTCATACAAAGTTTATGTTCATATTTGTTTAAGCATATTGATATTTGCTTGTATGAATCTGAATTTGAAAATGCTTATTTGACTTAGCTAAGTCAAAGTGCGATCTGTGAATCTCGCCCCAATTCACTATCAACCTCAACATTTTTTTTCCATGAGTTAGGATGATGGCTAATACACAAATGGTCTTGATTCTCAGACAAACCTTCATAACTCTCTTGAATTTTATGCTAAATTGTGTTGCTATCTGTTTTGTTATTACCATACTTTTACTCAATTGGCATTTACTCCTTCAGCATGATGACTATTTTGTGGTTTCTAATTAATGCCTACCATGCCTCCACAGTTATTTTTGCCACATATTGTGGAATTGTGGCAGAACTGAAGGCAGCATAATATAAATTGATGTGGGCTTCAAAACAATAATAAAATAAGTTGAATGCTCAAGCAACTTGGATTTTTTTTTTTAAACGCAGCAATAGCAAAGTGCCAAGCCATGCTGCAGGGAACTTATACAATTAAATGAATTGAAATGAAAGGATATGAATAAATTATAATATTATTATTTGTCATTGTCCTCTTGTGGCTGTACAACTTTCAAACATGCATCAACAAATTCTGTGAATATGGGCTCTTGCATATACTCCTTCATTAATTCATCTGGATATTGCGACTTATCCAGTAACTCCAATATTTCTCTCACATGGGGATTCTCCAAACATTTCTTCAAATCTGTAGATTGCTCTGTAAATTGATGTTAAAAAATCAGTAAAACCATGGAGTAAAACTACAGTAACAATATTATTAATGCCTGTAAATTTATGTATTGCAATAGATCTATTCATGTTCATAAAACGAAACAACTTCCAGGAATGAGCTTAGAAGCCACATAAAGATTTTATCAATTAAAATTAGGTACCTATGTAAAACTTGGAACTGAATATTTCATTGTAAAGAGCATGCATTAGGTATAGGGAAGTACATATAAAGATTATGGGGGATTTTACCATACTACGGTTTAGTTAGCTTGTTAGTACCTACTTACCTAATAGTTTAAATTTTTCAACTGGCACTGTGTCTTCCGTAGGATAGTCATATTCTCTTTCCTTATCAATTGAATCGTTAGTCTGCTTTGGTGGTTCTGGTGGGGGACTGCAAGGAGTCTGTTTGTGGTTCTTATAGCACGGCACTGAGCAGCTATAACACATTTTTGCGGTTAATAAATTAAGTTATGTTAAAAGTTTCGTTACGTTAATTTTTTACTACACATATTGTGAACTTCGTTAAAACTCTACTTACTAGGGCTCTCTGCATACAGGACATTTATATTTGGCGATTTGTTCACATTGAATGCAACTCATTTTAATTATTTTTATGTCAATAGCTCTATTTTTTTTGTTTTTTGTTTACAATTTTACATGTCCCAAACCAAAAACGTGTTTTTGACTTTATGTTGACATCTCAATCTCATTTCATTCAACTATTCAAGTTGTCTGGTTTATCTATGGTTAGTACAGTGCGACAATCTTACCTGTTATGCGGCCGTTCTTGGTACCATAGCTTGGTACAGTCTTCTCAAGATAATCACCGTGCACCTCCTTTTCGACAAAAAGGCTGGGTTGATCTTCAAATGGATTAGATAGGTAATGCCACAGAGCATCATAAGGGCAAGGCAATGCTGTAATGAATTATCGTCGAATTTAGTTCCTCATTTGAGCGTGCTCTCTCTAAAATGAGGAACTAAATACTACTAATGAGTCCAGCATTGACTGATTCTATTACCTCAAGTGTGTATGGTGCACGGTGCAGTTATCGTGCAGTATTGTTTAGATATCGTAGCCTTTTAGGGTTCCGTACCCGAAGGGTGCCAAACGGAACCCTATTACTCAGCCTCCGCTGTCCGTCCGTCTGTCTGTCAGCGGACTGTATCTCATGAACCGTAATAGGCGAACCGTTGAAATTTTCATAGATTGTGTATTTCTATATTTTCTATTGCCGCTTTATCAACAAATAATAAAAATTAAAGAGGGTACAATAAACTTTTGATTCTGAAAAAAAAATCTTACCCTGCCCTTTTAGAGCAAGGTTCAATGCACTAAGCGGCCTCGAAGTCATTGTCTGCCTAGAACTCGATCGAGAAGAGTACAAATATTTTTTCATTTCTCATTCTCGGAAAGTAGTGTTTGTTTGATCAGAGTAGCGGGTGGAAGACGTTGCTCCCTGCTCCCCACACTTGGGCGAGAAAGACTCAGAATAGTAATTGTTTCCCTCTCTAGGGCGGGAATGAATAAATATAATTTAAAAAATATAACTTAATTTGGTTAGATAGTGCTACGAAAAATTTTACATGATTAAAAAAATATTATTAAAAAAATGCTGCGGTCTTAGTGCTACGAAAATTTTCACATAATAAAAAAAAATATCGGTTAAAAAACAAAATGCTGCGGTCTTGTGAGTGTGTTATGCAGCCAGTGCAAAGTAAAAAAAAAAAATACCTAGGGGATCTAGCCGGGACCTTTGAGTATACAAACTTAACTAACTCAATACTCAAAGAGCGGGACGGCCCACGGCGGTGACGCGGTGTGTTCCATGTTTATTAAAAGACTATTTATTTGGCGGGATACTAACTCTGTAAGCTGCATCGAAATTCAAAATCTCGGTTTTAGTAGAACTGAAAGGGGGCTAAAATTCAGCACTTACCACTTTGAGCCCTCTCGTATTGCTCTGATGTGAGCATGACAGAAATTTGTCGCCCGTTAGACTCGTCGGCTGTATTCACTTGAATCACAGACTACAATAGTACTTATAATATTTCCGTTACTAATATCTCGGATACTATTAAACGGATAATAGAATAAAAATGAGTTCAAGTGATTCTGGAATTTTGACCCCAGACTACAGTAATCGAAAATCTTTTGCCAGAAATTTCAAATGTTGGATATTTAAATACTTACCTACATACAATGATTTTATGAAGTGGCGAGCAAACAAGAAAATAAAATATTTTAGAAATAAGTATTTTTTTTTTTACTTTCCATAAATTCGAAATGAAAAGTATATCTAGTGTTTCTGTTTAACACGGGTGAAAGTCATCAATTCCTTTCGACTGAATATACTATTTGTCTTAAAAACTGAAGAAATAGGGGTCCGTAATAGTTATTTATGATACCAGTACGGTAAGTTGGTTTTTACAAACGTAGTAGATTAATGTAATCGAGGGCTTACCATAGTCACGAGTTTGTAAATACCAATTTCCGCGCATATGTCATACTTACGTTTTTCAACACATTTGCGAGAAAACAGTAGGTACAATAGGTAAAGAAACAAGATAAAAAAATCATTTTCAGAGATTGATTGAGTATTTCTTCGAGTCTCCCATGATATATAAAGCGCTCTCGCAATTTTGGCGGAAAGAGACCATTTTTAGGGTTCCGTACCCAAAGGGTAAAACGGGAACCCTATTACTTAGGCTCCGCCGTCTGTCTGTCTGTCCGTCGGTCACCAGGCTGTATCTCATGAACCGTGATAGATGTAATGAGACAGTTGAAATTTTCACAGATGATGTATTTCTGTTGCCGCTATAACAAATAATACTAAAAAACAGAATAAAATAAATATTTAAGGGGGCTCCCATACAACAAACGTGTTTTTTTTTGCTCTTTTTTGCTCTATATTGATAATGACAACAGGTAGACGCTTGAAATATTCACAGAATATTTAGTTGTATATTCACTTTAAAAATAAATAATTAAATTAAAATAAAACAAATATTTACGGGGGGCTCCCACACAAAAAACGTGATTTTTTGCCATTTTTATAGATAATGGTACGGAACCCTTCGTGCGCGAGTCCGACTCGCACCTGGCCAGTTTTTTTTTTTGTTATTTGCGCCTAATTCAAGATACCAGGTGGAGTAGATTCCATAATCGGATTCCTCGCTTGAACTCATATTATTGTTTTGTTTATAAATATCAGTCGCAACAATCGTGGACGTTACTAATATTATCGAAACTAATACAAAAAATACGCCATCTATTCGACGTATTAATTGATACCTACTTGCAAATAAATCAAAACCTATTTAGGGTACTTCCCGTTGACCTGAAATCATGTTTGGCAAGAAGCAAGGTCTCACAGCACAAATACCTAAAAGAAATATTCCGAAAATCAATAATTTGTAGTTTTCACATAAAAAAAATCAAAAATTGCGATTACAAACTTATATTTGCAGTTGGAGAATTGACCGTGATCGACGTATGGGAGAACATGTTTTCAACTACAATGTTCAGCTTGTTCTTGGGATAAATTCATCCCAAATAAGGATTCATTGTGCGTGGTCCGACACGCACTTGGCCGGGTTTTTATTAATATACGTTCTCAAACTCACGCCTATTTCCCACTGGAGTAGGCAGAAACAAAAGGGCACCTCGTGAATCCACCTAACTTTTAAATTTTTCAGGATGTAAGTAATAGAAAATAAGGCACATGGAACGACAGTTAGGTAACCAACCATGTTCAGGGGAGTTAAATAACAATCACTTTTATTTTGTACTTTATTTGCATTATTACAATAAATATTTACATGTTCAATAATTAATCATGACATTGAATCTGCAAAAGAATAATTACATACCTATGGTTGTTTTCATAACAATGTTGTACCATCATTTTTACAATAGAAATACAACAGTAGTGCTATTCTGTAACCAGCTCACCGTGAAAAAGTAGGTGAAGTGAGCATCAATACATAGTGTCAGTGCCTAGCATCAATGGAATGACAGCTCACATCACTTGAGTTTTCACGGTGAGTTTTTTACAGAATAGAGCGGCAGATTAGTCAACGAATCCAATTTGTTCGCCAGGTTTTAGTAGTAAATACTTCTACTACCTACTTACTTACCCACCATTTCACTTATATTCTGGCCACCGAGAGAATGCGTTCCTGACTGTTCCTGACATATTTCAGTTGGACACGATTAAGAACAAATACCGCCATAATACAAAACAAAATTTATATTTTGACATGTCATAAACCATGCAGCCAGTTTTTGTAATAAGAACGTAACACTCTTATTGAAATACCGTTCTATAAACAAAACTGAAAACTTAATTCGGTACTAAGTTGTCAGTTTTGTGTTTAGGAACTTTACCTTAGTCGGAATAAAGTTCAAAATTCAATAATGGCTTCATGTTTTAAACCTGGTACTGAAGATAAACCTTGTTTTTTAATAAGGGGGATAAAGTTTAAATTCGTAAAACACGTTTTCTCTTGTAGGTACTCAGCTGACAGGTGTCAGTGACGCTTTCTGTATTTCTCTAATCGTCTTTCTCTAGTCCGAAAGATCTCGTAATGGGACATCAGCTCCGTCTATTTGTGAGTGGGCAAAGCGCCGTAGTGGAATGGGAGATGGGCAAAGGATGAAAAGACGTGAACTCGTAAACTTTAAAACAAAATTTCATGATTTTCATGTCTCTGCGCTTTGAGTAAAATACTCAAAGGTCTCTGCGAGAACTCTACTTACTAAACCTTTACTATTTATTTTATGACTTACCTTTACAATACGTAGATTCAGTAAAGGGATTTAAAATATCCATCCCTCGAAAGTTTTAGATTTATTGTACTATAACTACATACAATAGTAAATTCTATCTAATAACAATGACGCTTGGCCATATCAATACATAAGGCATCTAGTTTTTAACAACGTCTACAGTTTGGTCGAGTCATCTTACATAATTAATAGGCAATAAGTAACTAAATTTTACTGACAGTAAATAAAGAGCTATGTTCTGCTATTAAGTACCAATGCGTGGGCGCATACTCTGTGGCACAAAATCTTTTGGAGCAAGCACTTCTTTCAGTCACTTGCTAGTTTGGTGTGACTTTTGAACTAGAAAATAATATACCTAAACCTAAATTACAGAAATTATTATTTTAGAGATTATTTGGCGGTTAACGTATAAATACCTTTTTGAATAATCTTTTCAAATAAATACAGGTATCGGGGGCTGTTTTCCAGACATTGCAGTAGGTAGGGTAGATTCCGACATGTAAGTAGTACCCTGACAACCGGTATCCACTAGGCTCATAAAAAACGAAATTTTATCGCCAAGTTATCCGTAAATCTCTAGTTTCTTTGTATGTACGTAAAACTTATAATAATAAACAATTTGGTGGTTATGGCAGAGGTCCAGCGGTTACAGCTCTTCGTGCTTCGCGGGTTGCTTGTCACTTATGTAGTACGTCGTCTCGGGGAGGGAGACCCCGTAGTCGGAAGTCGCGAGCGCGTGGTAGCGAGACCGCAGGAGATGTGCGGCCGCCTTCGGTTGCCGGTTACGGGTGAATATACCCTTCTTGTTGCCACCCACGCGGGTTATCGCTGCAATTGCAATTAATGTTTTATAACTAGCATCAACACAGATCATCAGAACAAATAAAAAAGTTCAGTCTATGCAAGAAAAGATGCATCGGCTTTTTGCGTTCATGCTTTAAGTAGGATATTTTCGCGACATGGTGACGAGTCTTCATAGAGTCTCTGAATACAACGCCACGCACCAACGAAGGCAGGTATTAAGTAATAGATATTCTGACAGGTTTGAAGTTGAAGGTGACCAGACCTGTATTTTACGAAAAAGTGATGAGGCTATATTTTCTTGTCCAGTGAAACTGTGGAACTTTGTTACCATGCAAATTCAGTTCATTCCGTCTTGCAAACACCATGCATCCTGATCACAGGCATATACAAGTTCATACCCCGCCACCCTAGTTCTAAATTCATCATTCAATAATATCATAGGAAGGATCGTAGTCGCTTACAGCGCAACCACTTGAGGTGTCGTATGTGTGGCTGCAGACGGTCTCGACGACGCCGAGGGCCTTTGCCTACCTTCCCTAAGTAAGAACAAGCCAATCACAATACCATCTGTGAAACTGTTTAACTATCTCTCAACTTATTCTTAGGCAAGCAGTTACAAAAAACAATGTAGGTCGAAAGTATTATTAAATGTTAACATAGGGACAATTTCTAGAAAAAACGTTGTTTTTTGAAATTTATTTTGATCCTGGAAAGTAGAGTACGACGAAATGAAGGTCGATTTCATGTTCCATGGATGGGCACTTAGACAGAAACGCAAGAACGGTCCCATAAGAATTCCCCCCTTACTATCCTCTAAGGTCCCAAATCTTTTCATTGCAAACTTGTACCTAATAACTATATTAATATGGTATAGATATATATAATACCTAATTGTGTAATATGTAATACTTACACTGTGGGGTCTTGAAGTCAGCAAAGTTCCAGATGAACTCCCCGGCAAAGAACCCTGCCTTCCGCAGGTGGTCGAACGCCTTAAAGTGTTCTGCGATCAACACGCACTGGTACTCTTCTGACCAGATGTACTCAGGGTACTGAAAACAATAAAGATGTGTTTGAATACTTACTTACAAACAAATTATTAAACGAAACAAGAAGCAATAATTTTCAAAATAAAAGCTGAATGACGAAATGACGAGTAGCCAACGAAATTTACTTGGCAATGATATGGCAATCACGAGCCAAGCTAGTTAAATTGCTAAAACAGTTTTGCCCAGCAATGTGACTCAAGGTCTAGTTGCAGTAGTAGCGTTGGCACTGGTAAGGCTACATATTTTGTAGCCTTACCAGTGCCAACGCTACTACTAGATGCAGCATTGGCTTAGATCAAGACACCTCTGCTAAAGAACGCGCGGCAACAAGAAAATACAAACAGGGAATATTTTTGGAGCCAATAGTAGAAAATCTTTAACGAACAACCTTTACCTTGCAGAGAGACAGTGTACATACAGTTACAGAGTACATACAGTTACAGGCTAATATGGCTGTCTACGATACTTACCAAGTGCAGGCCCTCAATGGTGTCGGCTCCGTACTCGGTCATCATTATGGGCTTGTTGTGGATGCGATGCCAGTTGGTGGCCTCTTCGACTACGTTGTTGGTGATCTGCGCCGTCTGGCCGGGGTTCGCGTACCACCCGTTGTAGCGGTTGAAGCTGATCACGTCCAAGTGACGACCCTGTTATACGAGGAATTTGTTTTGGTATTGAAATCTTAATGAATGTAGTCAGGAGTTTGATATATAAATTTTAATGAATGTAAAGTCAAGGAAATTAATTGTTTAGCAAATTGTCTACCAACTTAAATCGTCCGTTTAATTGAAAAATATGTTTGAAGTGGTTTTGAGAAATGTGATAAAACCTTAATACTCACTGATTTGTCAGTGGTAGCGCCGGCAGAAATAGCGATAGTGACTGGCCTTGAGAGATCCATCGATTTAACGTGGCGCACCACTTCTCTGAAAGGGTTAAATGAAAGTGAATCAACAAAATCTATTAGATATATCTACACATCAAGCTATACGTTTCCAGTTTACGCTGTTTTTTCATTGTAAGGAAATTCTATACAATGCGAGATCAGCTTATACTGGAAATGTATAGCTTGATCTGTAGCCGTGCGTACCTAGTAGATTTAGAAATTTGTACGGCGACGCCATACGTCAGGCAACATAAAATCTATAATGGCCGACACTTTCCTTCAAGCCCAGAGATATCACGTGACGCCGTCGCCCGACTTCGCACAACATGTCTGGCGACCTCGCGTGACCTCTACCGCCGACGCTCAATACCGTATTGCGTTCAGTCGAGGCACGCCGAGTTTTGGCGTGTTTGCGATAAGTTAGTGCAACCATGTGGACAAATGATGTAGTACTGCGACTTATAGACCTTTTTCGGTCTTACGAGTGTTTATGGGATACAGTGAATAATGATTACAAGAATAAAAACAAGAAACGTGCCTCATGGGAAGAAATTTCACAAAAAATGAACATGCCAAGAGAGATTGTTGAAACGAAAATTCATAATTTACGGTCGCAATTCACGAGAGAAAAAAAAAAAGTCCATTCGTCGAAAAAAGCAGGCAGCGGTAGTACTGAAGATGTGAGGCAAAGTAATTGGTTTGCGTATGAGTCGCTAATGTTTTTATTGAAGGGAGAAACTACATCCGGAACGATGGACACATTATTAGAATCAGTAAGTTTTATGTTTATTCAATTTCACAGTTAAAATAAGTTCGTTCAAAACATTGCTTTTATCGACATTATAAGTCTTTTTTCCGAAAAAAATCAACAATACCGATTGCTAATTGATGCTAATTGTACATTTATGAAATGGTTAGGTACTTTTATCTAATATTATTATTTAAACCTTAATATCACACGAGAGTTATAGTTATGTGCAGTTTCATAGACAATTTTATCTAAACTAACATGATATTTCATCAAAAACGCAATGAAATATCGTAATTATGGCAACCAAATCCAACATTGCACTGTCCGTAAGCGCTACACGGAAGTGTATCTATGTTCCACGGCAACCGAGCGGCAATCGATAAGCGAATTTTGCGCCACAGATCATTTATTGAAACAGCAGCCGGGCGAGTCCATGGAATTAGTATGTACTATATTATAAATATTATAATACAAGCGCCAGGCGAGTTATAATAAGCTTATTATTCACAAATATTGGACTTGACATTATGCAGTTTATTTATTTTTTTATTGATGTAAGTACCTAATCGTAATTGTTTTATCTATTTAATTCATACTATGGATACCTAATAATAATTACATTTTTTACCCGACTACGGCAAAGACAAAGGATGGTTATGATTTTACCAGGCTAGAGTCTGGCAAACGAAAGCATGACCTGAGAAAACGCGGCAAATTCAAAAAATCTTTATGTAGCATTACTAACTATACCCCTAGTTATCTAGAAAGTTATCCAGACTATCTAGACACATAAGAAATTAATTTACCACATAAAGATTTTTTGAATTTGCCGCGTTTTCTCAGGTCACGCTTTCGTTTGCCAGACTCTGTATATCCTGTTCCCGTACGGTATCAATATTGGATTCTGCAATCGCCATCGCCAGCCGACCTTCACGTACCTACATCGTCATGGAGATGATCGCGTCCACGTCTTAATTCCCCGAACCAAGAATACATAGAGCTGCGACATGGTGCTTCATCACCAAATGCAAAGTCTCTGGCAACTCTCTTGTTGACTTAAATCACAGCGAAATCGTAAAAAATCATTGAGCGAAAATGTTAAATTCATTGTAATAGCGACACACAATTTTCTAAAGGACGCCACAATGCTCGCAAATTCCATTTTCGAATTCCGTAGGTAATTGCTTTTTTTTATTGTTAGTGGCCAGTTCCAGAAAAATTCAGTATGCCCCACGTATATAGAATTATAGACCAGTTATATGTAGTTTATTGACGATTTAATTGACGTTAGGTAGGTAGTAGTCTCAACTTAAAACATACCTTAGTACTAAAAATATTAACATACACAAAAGTATTATAGGTAGATATTAACATACACATAAGTATTAAGTACTTATAGGCAGTTAGTTCACTTGTCTGAAAAGTTTTGTATCTCGTGTTTGTATCTGAATCATTTATTACAGACAAACAAACAAGATTCACAATCTTCAAACACGTCAGAATTCGAAACAAATGACGACATTGCGGATCCAGTGCAGCTTGAAAACACACACGACGATCAAACAACAAAATTGGGGAATAAGTCGAGAAAAAGAGCTAGTGAAGATAAACTAAACGAATCCCATAAAATCATGAAAGACGCTAAAAAGAATGTGGAGAAACATGTCGTAAGGGATGAGTTTGATATTTACGCGGAATACGTAGCTTCAGAACTACGAAACATAAAATCAGAAGAAGAAGTCATTATGGCGAAAAGCTTCATAAATGATGTGTTATTGGAAGCAAGACTGCGGTCTATCAGTCAGTCAGCTACTAATTCACGAATGCCGCATTATGATGAAGATGACGATCATGACACTGTGTCTTCATTGCCCGATTCAGCTCAACAAGACGGAAATAGCAGGTATCAAATAAAAGTTGAATCTTTGGAATAAACTTTTTTAAGATTTCTGTTGATTTTATGTAAGCAATTCATTAAAATATCTGAATGTCATGTCATGGTGTCTTTGCAGATTTTTATTTTTACGACAGAATTCCGAAATTATATATTTTTTCTGTATTACTAGGACCTAAAGTTTTAAGTCACTGATTACAATCTAGCCTGATAGATTAATAAGTACTTAATTTAATTCTAACTTAATATTTTACGAGATAGATTATGTTATACTTATAACTAAGAAAAGTGTCAATTTGCACTTATACACAATTTCGTAGCACTTTCTTGGGGTCTGAGAATTGATAAAAACACTTTGTTCATGTGTTACATGTGTAGCTCAATATTGTAACTCAAATGGTTTAGTTTTCTTAGGCGTCCCCCACATTAGGCGTGCGCGTTCCTCGGGCGTGTGAGCGACTCGTGACACTCGCGAACGCCGCGTGCGCGCCGCGTGCACTCTCCACACACACCGCAGGGCAGCAAAACGCGACGCTCCACGCCCGAGGAATGCGCACGCCTAATGTGGGGTCAGCATTAAGCCTACGCAGTATGTCCGTGTTGTAAGCCGCTGTATTGCCTCTACAATCACATGCCGCGCGGTGAAGTCTGTGTTCGTGGGTTTCAGCAAATTTTTGTAATTATCATGGTGGTGACGAGTTTCATTTTAAGAGGTCACGGTGGAGGTCGTCATTTCTAATGTACCATGGTGAATTTACTTCGTTAAGTACAGCCCCAAAGTTGAATGCCGTACGTCCAAATTGGCATATGTATATGCTTGTATGATGTCATTTTAGTATGTATTGATTGATAGACAGGATTTCCTTCCGAGTAACCAATACATACTTTTGTAACGTATGTCGAGTACACAGAAAGGGGCGAGGAGGAGGGTGTCGAGGTGTCTTTTCTTTTTGACGTGAGATTTCCAACGCAGTTTGGTGTCAAGAGTTATGTCAAGGTATTTGGCTGTATTAGCTTATGGCACTTGCATGCCGATTTTATAAAACTATAATAAAATATGTTTCACTTTGTAGTCACGTAAGTAATAATAGTTTTATTTAGGTTGTTATTTTTCCGTATAAATATTGATATTTTTCGTTTGTTTGTATTTTATCCCGAAAATTTGTGTAGGTATGATGACATCATCCATTTAGAAAAGTATATTAACTACCTTAGGTATATTCAAGCCATTAAAGCGGAGGATATCAAAACATGTAAGGCCCAGAAATCTCGAGGGTGAAGTCGGGTACGGTAACGCGGTAATTCTGGAGGCTCGTGTTGCGCAAAAATGTTCCCCTATTGAATACATGGCTTATATTGCTATTTTCGGCAGCCTACCGCTATAGGCTGAAGATGATGATCAATATTGTGTGACATGGCTTTAATGCATAAGTAATTCCTTCGCCGGATTATTTTTCGTTCTTTTTTATTTTTCTTTTTTTCTTTAAAAACGTTGCTCCACACTAGGAATTTCTCTTGTATTGTGGGTGCGGTTACAAACATTTAAACTCACATACACAAACAGCCAGACCCGGAACAACTACTTGTAGGTCATACAAATATTTGTTCCGTGCGGGAATTGAACCCGCGACACGCAGCGCAGCAGTCAATCGCATAACCACTGCGCCAATCGTGCCGTCTTTGGTATAAGGTTAGTAATCTTGTATATCTATGTGTCTGTAAAGTTGTAAAGTTCCTAGTACTTACCCGAAGTATGCGTCGGCCAACTTGTTGGTGGACCGAGGTTCGTTGGAGATCGACCACATGATCACGCTCGGGTGGTTTTTGTCGCGTCGGATCAGCTCCGTTAGTGACTGCTTGTGTTTCGCCAATAACGTATCCGAGAAGCCACTGTGACATAGGAAATAGCTATGAATCAGCAGGATTCGTATTTTGGAGCTAAAAAGTTGATATTGGCGTCCAACACCGTACATTTTTCCATGAAATAATTTGTTTTGACGCTCAAAGTTGAAGAATTTTTTCATGAAATTATTTGTTGCTCAATATGAGAAAAAATCATGAAATAATTTGTTTTGGTGGCCATAATTTCCGTTTAATAATTATAATGTGTTTCAAAATTATCAGCAACAAAAAAAAACCCGGGCTTTACAGTCAATAGATATATTCGTATGTCTGAAAATTTTGTTTTGCTTATATTTTTACAACGTATATTTAACGTTTGACCTTTTCACTCATAACTTACTCAGTATCACCGCTGGGACACTCGTCGATAATCATGATACCGTATTCGTCAGCCAGCTGGTAGATCTCCTCGGCGTAAGGATAATGGGAGGTTCTGAAGGCGTTGGCGCCCAACCATTTGATAAGGTTGAAGTTCTTCACCCACAGCACTGGATCCCAGCCTTTGCCTCTTAGCTTAAGAACAGAAGATTTTATTACGATGGGGACACTGACAAAAATGCAGCGAAAGATTAGGTTTAGTTACTAAATCTTTTTATTTATTTAAGTAGTCATAGTACCTATACATTATGCATGGACAGTATCCATTTATTACCTTAAAAAATAATACAGATTCTAGTGAATCATTTTATTTTCTGAAGGTCTTTATTTTTGCTATACAAGTGCTGCAGCACATACCGGCGCGACTCGTGACGCGACACAAAGGCACCGCTCGTCGCGCGACACGCGGGGGCTTTGTGTCACGTCGCGAGTCGCGCCGAACTGTAGAAGCCTTTTTATGGATGAATTTTTATTTCATACAAATTACGAACGAAACTTATCAACATTATTTAAGAGAGTCGCAGATGAATAAAATAAAGCTGACTTACATCGGAATCTTCATGCATGCCGAATCCTTTCAAGTAGAGAGGCTTCTCGTTCAAGTAGATGGTGGTGTTGGACCACGTCACTGTCCTGATGCCGATCTTCTGATTGTAGGTGTCGATCACCTCACCCTGGGGACCTATGAGCGATGCCTGCAGAAAAGATGTATAACTGGTTAACAATGACGAATTCACAATTCCTTAAACGTGTATGTGATTTTTGTTTGTGTATGTCTTAGTGAGTATGTCGTTGAAGTGCCATAAAATAGTACATTGTGATACAAGGGTGGAGAGTAGGCAAACAAGCTGTCATTAACAAGCCCGAGCCGAAGGTGAGGGTTTTTAATGACACGAGTTTGCAATAACCTACACACCCGTATATCACACGACGTTTTTCAATACACTTGTGGGAAATAGTAAAAAACAAATCAAAGAATGAATAAATTTTTTCAGAAAATGGCGTGTTTTTGCAACTGGAAATTTTTCTTTTACAACGCAAACAGCCTATACAGCTTATTCGATTTTTGACAAATGTTGCTGTGAAAATAATTAAATTAAAACTGGTAATTAAATATATTAAAGAACTATTTAAAAGACTTTTGAGTATTCAATGCTAAGACGTACGGACTTATTAATTTTACCTCGTATAAAATCTATCCCATTTTATTCTATGTATAAAAACTCCTTCCTACTGAACTTTTTAAATGGACTTATACATTTAAAACTCAACTGCAAACTAATGATACAGCTCGTAAACATAAGTCACGACCGCGTAACAGAAAGATGCCTATCCAAAAGATTTATTTTTCGAATCATAATTATAGCCTCTGAAAGTACGCAATGTTTAACAACTGTATTGAAAATAAATAAATAAACAATACACAGCCAAACAATATTAACAAAGTCCTTACACTTATAACAAAGTCAACAACTACCTCTACAACAAAGTTAATAAAGTCATTTCCATCTACTCCATATCCATATTCAATTGTAAAACTTAAGTCCAAAATTGGCTTTAATCTCACTATTAAGAAGCCACAGAGAGACTCTTAGAAATCATCTTACAAAAAGCAGCTAGACATGTCCTACGTGCACCGTATTAGAAGGCCAGTTTTGAATATCACACACTCGTGAGTCGTGACACACCCACACACCCTAATTTGCTGTCTAATTAATTATTTGTTTTTTCTTATTTTAAATTGTAGTTTTTTTAATCTTCCATCAAGACATTATCATCGATTAGTAGATGTTTGTAATAATGAGACTTGTCCGGGTAGTTTGCGGGCCCTGGAGACCTGTAACACAGGTATTCCTAGTACAGAGGGCTATTGCGTAACACACTAGGAATCGGTTTCAATTTGACAGTTCAACAACATTCGTTGCGTTATTTACGTTGTTGAGAAAATCATTCCGATACAAACTGTGTTACGCAATTAGGGTGCAGGATCCAGTCTCCACAACATCAATGTATTTTTGTATACACATAATTATATGTATTGTACCAATTTTTCATTGTGTGGTGGAGAAAATAAACGTTTATTTATTTATTAATTATGGTCAGTGCGTATAACTTTTATTAATTAATGACTGATTATGGCTGTGTTCTAATGCAGTTTTCAGTCAGACAGCACTTGGCAGACGGATTTGTCCAATAAAAAATGGGATTTTTCTTTTTCCTAACACAATATACACAAGTGTCCCACTCCTCCAGACGCCCCTAAAATCTGCCGCCCTAGGCTCCAGCCAAGGGCGGGAGATTTTAGGGGCGGCAAATTTGGGGCCAATTTTTTTTGTCTTACTGAAATTATAAATATTCTTATTTATATAGGTACCTAAATGTTATTATGTCCACACAAATAATTCAACATGTAATAATTAATATGTTTCACCACTTTGATAATTTTCACTAAATACAATTTGCATAATCGCGTTTGGTTGCTTGCGCCGCGGGAACGATTGACATGACCGTTCGCTTAGTGTGTCTGCTCTGCCCACTCTTTAAATTTAGTGGCAACTGCGGTTGCTGAATCTTACACAGAAGCTTGTCGCTTCTTCATGTTGCTTCAAGAAATCTGCAGACACAACTCTGACAAAAATGAATAAATCGGGAAAGGGAAAACGCTAAAGAGAGTAAATCTGACACGTTGGTCAGCTAGAGAGGACGCCTTTAGAAGTTTTAGAGATTCTTGGCACGAAGTCCTTAAAAATTGGGAATCAATCAAGAATGTTTAAACCGAAAAGCCAGTAACGCGAAGCGAAGCGATGGGAACACCATCGCTTCGCGTTACAGCCTTGATTGATTCCCAAATTTTAAGGACTTCGTGCCAAGAATCTCTCAAATTTCTAAAGGCGTCCTCTCTAGCTGACCATCGCGTCAGATTTACTCTCTTTAGCGTTTTGTTTTTCCCGATTTATTAGTTTTTAATCGCTTTTGAATAAAAAAAAACTGGAAATGGTGGTAATAATTGTGGTGTGGAATGTTTTTTTGGAAGGAATAAACAAAGTGAATGTTCAAATTCAGGCTTCTACCGTAGATTTGTCCACTGTTGCCAATCTTTACAAATCTCTTTGCAAGTTTTTCGTAGCTGAACGAGAAAAAAATAAGTATTTCGAAGAAAAGGCGATGGAATTAAGCGTGTCGAAGCAGTGTACAAAAGACAACCGAAAAAGAAAAAAAAATATGAAACACCCGATGAAGAAATGAGAATGACTCCGAGTGATACTTTCAGGGTTAACACATTTTTAGTCCTCATTGATAGACTCTGCTTACATGAAAAGTTTAATTCCTGACCAAAATATCATCATCGACCCTTACGGAAAAAGCGGGGTTTCTTGGAAGAAATGTATCCAAATGATTTAGAGACCGACTTAGTTCAAAAATGCATACATTCATACGATTTTTTAAAAAATTAATATGATTATAAATTAGGTAGGGTTAAATTAAATATAAATTGTAGAGGTCGGTAGGGGCGGCAAAATTTGACTTGACTCTAACAAAAAATGGCACTTTAAAGCATAATATTACGCAAACGGATCCCTGAATTTAAAAATGGTTTTCACACACCCACAATATTTTTAAACGGCCTACCCAACGATACCCCACACCATGGAATAGACGAGAAAAAAAATATCATCCCGATTTTACATGCAAGGGCCCCTGAAAAAGTTTTTCATGGTTAATTTACGACTTTCTTGGCGTGATTATATGCAAAATGCAAAATTACAGCTTTCTAGTACTAAGCGTCTTTGAGCTAAGCCGGGGACAGACGGACGGACGGACATGGCGAAACTATAAGGGTACCTTGTTGACTACGGAACCCTAAAAATAATTCTTTTATCGAGGGTAAATACCGAAAGGTGATTTACACAATATCTCAATATGGTAAATACTAACGCTGTATCTTCCTAAAGGTTTATTGAAGACGCGGCTGGCACTTGCCTCCGCTGTTACCATTAAAGTGGACAGTGGAGACAAGTGTGTTGTTGTCTTCCTGGACCTCAAAAAGGCGTTCTACACAGTCTCTCTCTCTCTCTCTCTCTCTTCTAGACCGGCTAGAAGCAAACGCTGTATCTTCCTATTCTTCCTAAAGATAACCCCGAACTCACGCAGATTACTTTTGATGTAAAATTAGATGTTGCTTGAAATAGTCTACATAGGGAGTGGCAAAGCATAGATGGATAGCAGCACATGAAGTTATTTTTTCTCCGTTGGTGTAATTGCTGTATGGCGTTCCAGTGGGAGAATAAAAAACGAGCGAGCCTTAGGTATGTACAGTAGTCGCATAATAATATGATGTGTATCATCTGACATCTCGCCTTGGTATACCTTGGATAACCAACTGAGCAGCGACAGAAATTTATTTATTTTCCAATTTACATCTATCATTACAGGGGTAACCTAATGAGATAGTGTACTTATCTAGTCCTAACCTAACTTATTATTAACTTATGACTTATTACTTATTAACTTCAATAAGTTCTTCGGTCTTTAGTCAATTGTAATGACCTCATTGTCAATACTAATGACCATAATTTTTGATCCCACTGCGTAAAATTTTTTCGTCGGTTACATTTTAACCGAGTAGGTATTGCACTTCTGTAGGAAACAGCTGTTTTTTTTTTTATTACCGACGAGTAATTTTAACGCAGGGGGTCAAGTCAAGAATGATGTACTGAATCCATGGTAAACGGATTCGCGTCGATGTCCCTTCCAGCCTACTACTAGTCTTACTAATTCCATGACTACACTAATTCCATGCTATTAAAAAGTACAAGTTACTTATTCCATGCTCAAGCTGTCACTTCCTGTTACACAATTCCGTCCCTTTTTACGAAATCACTCTGCCGAAAGCGAAAGGAAAGATGTTACACATCAATAAATAAATAAATGTAGGTACATAGGTAGGTACAGACGGCTACACATCAAGCTATACTTTTCCAGTATAAGTTGATCTCGCATTGTATAGGATTTTCAAACAATGAGAGGTCATCGTATACTGAAAATGTATAGCTTGATGTGTAGCCGTGTGTACGTCTACCTCAGTATGGGCTATTCTCTAAATCGTGCTGAAACCAAATAATGTTTTACCTTAATAGTGTACAAGTACCCAGGCTCGGGGTGCATGAGGTAGGGCCACCAGAAGTTGGCGTTGCCGATCTCCAGCAGTCCCGCGCATTCGTTGTAGGCCGTCACTTGCGTATCGTTCTTGTCGAACACTTGCACGAAGCACTGAACCTTGTCTGAAGTTGAGCCTTTCTGTGTCACGTTGTATACTATGAAACCTGGAATTCAAGATACATAATCTAAGTATAAATAAATAAAAATAAATAAAGTTCTTCGTTCAGTGTGGTGCCGGAGGTAAAGAATAGCACCATCCTATTTCTCCCCGTGGGTGTCGTAAAACGCGACTAAGGGACTTACTAGAGAATGGGCAGCGTTCTCTATGCATTTTAACACCATACTGCGATCGCCAAAACGCCTGCCAAGCGTGGTGATTATGGCAACTGTCCTCCTTTTTGGTAAGGCCTATGTCCAGCTGTGGACGTCTTTCGGCTGAAATGATGATGATGAAATAGTGCTTAAAAACAAAGTCGCATGTCTGTATGACTTTTTTTTTTTTTGACCGCGTTGTTCTTTTAAACTAAGCCACGGATTACTCATCACGTCTGCGGAGTTTCGCTAGCTAATTTAATTTGACCCTGTATAGTATGATATTATATCGGTGATTGCGGCTATATGATCTATCAAAGTAAGTACCTGTTAGTCCTTGGATGTCAGTGTTGACGATGAGGTCATCAATGTATACTTGAGGTGAAGAGTAGAGGAACACGGTGCGGTGGATGCCAGCGTAGTTGTAGAAGTCAAACGTATATTGTTGCTCTTGACGAATTTTGTTTGGACTACAGAGGAAAAGAAAATGTAATTGTCTGCGTTTCTGAAACCCTGTTCAAGTTACTGGATTGGATCAGTAATTACCAAAATAACAACCACCAATAATATCTAGATACCTATCATATGCCTAAGTATATGAGATTTGACAACAGATCAAGAACTTCCGGAAAACAGTGGCATGAATTCCAGACTGGCTAGAGAATTCATCTATAGCAACATTTAGTAATCATTTTAGATTGTGCTTTGAACATTGGTCATGACTCATGACGAATATTGTATTAACATAATTATGGTTCTTTGAAATCTAACACATTTCCCTTTTTGAAAAAGATGATTTTAATGTGGATCCTGAAATACCCATAATGCCAAAACATTCATGCTGTTAATAGCTTTTTTTTTACAAAGTTATTGTAAACAATCTTTGTATGAGCCGGTGCACAAATGTTTGCAATCTTATTAGGTACCCTTGTAGGAAAATATTAAAGTTTTATAATATTTACATTTGCTTTTCTGGCTGAATAAATTAAAGACTGTTAAAATAAATCTTTGTACTGAATACCTACATCAGAAGAATTCTAGAGAGTCCCCCGTTATGTAGATAGATATTAGCGTTCCTACATAATATTATGAATTCAACTAAAAACGACTAAGCTAAACATTTTAACTTCATTTTGGCAAAGAGACGCGAGTCTTCGCCATTCGGTCTTGAGCAATTCTCTTACTTAACTGAATGAGAAAAACTTTGGTTAAAATTCCTCAGAAACCGGGCATAAGAAATAAATTTTATCAATAACCTTCATTAGTCTATTGCGATTCAATATAAGTGAGAGCAGAGTATTTTCAAATTGAGTCAGTATTTCCTGAAAGAGTCTAGAGGCATTTCAAAATCAAAAGTCATTTATTCAAACTAGGCTGAGAATCAGCACTTTTCGAACGTCAAAAATTACATGAGACAGTCCCCCAAAAACGCCCACCCTACACCACTTCCTTTAGCTGGGAAGAGGAAGTGGCGCAACAAACTCCCCAGCAGCACAGCTGTCTGTTCACATATAAAACTTGAATCTATACAATAAAATGTAAAATAATTTGCATTACGCAACACAAAACATTAAATTAAATTAATTGCCATAAGTTAGCTAGCACACACCATTATACAAAAAAAAAAAACAATATATATTATAATCGTCGAAAATTATACTCAAGCAGAAATAACGTAAACAAAACGTATCTAAATAAAAGCCTCCAGCCATAATGGGCGTAAATTTACCCAGTTGTATGACGATGAAGTACACTTACCCGACGTAAATACTCTTGACGACGCCCTGAGGCACGGTATCGCTGAGCAGCGTGTTGTCAACCACCACAGTCAGCAGGTTGCTGCCGTTGAAGCTGACCACATCCGTGATCTCCTTCTCGAACGGCAGGTGGCCGATCTCGTGGTACATCACTGACTTGCCGTTTACGAACTGAAAGTAAGCGATAAAAATGAGGAATATTGCCTAGGAAGTTCAATGAAATGAAAGAAGTAGTTTTAAGGAAAGCACATTAAGATAAGATAGTAGCAAAAATTTGCTGTAACCTACATTTATGTTCGCGTATCATAACACGTCAAAATGTAGAGAACCGCTGATTACTTTTTCGCGATTTCAGATTTGGTCCAATAGTAAAAGTTGTTCATAATGATGAGTAAAATGACCCCTTAGGAGGTTTCCGGGTTTTGCATTTACACCTTGTATAAGGCTCTTTGCTGGAAACTTCTAACATTAATCGAGAGCATTATTTGCAAGCTCATTATCATTTCCGCCTTCCCATAAGCGCCTTCCCAGATATCCGTGGGAATAAAACTTACTCCTAACCTGTTTATCATAATTAAATGTAGTTTCTGATACATAAGTTGCAGAATTTCTGCGATGAGTTTTACAATAGTCATTTGTTTTAACAAAGACAAATGAAGATTGACTTACTTACATTGTAATTTTGCTTGTTGTTGCAAAGCTATTGTTCACCGTTAAGGCTTCTACATACCGGCGCGACTCGCGACGCGAACAAAGGCACCGCTCGTCGCGCGACACGCGGGGCCTTGGTGTTGCGTCGCGAGTCGCGCCGGTCTGTAGAAGCCTTTACATTGCATTGTATCTATCTATCTATACGTGTGTTTGGTACAGAAATTAGGTACTAAGCATAGTCTTTGAAAATAAAAAATATAATATTTGTTTTATTTTACTGAAATCAATAATTTTTGTCTGCTTTTGACATAATTTGTTAAAAATAGGTCTTAGCAAGCGACATGACACTATGCCAAGTCTTTATTTCTGAACTTTGTTAAAGAATTTTACATGAAAACCAAACTTCGCACTTCAATCACACTTATCACACTAATATTATAAAGGCGAAAGTTTGTGAGTGTGTGTTTATTACTTCTTCACGCCCAAACGGCGGCGGCGGGACCAATTTTGTATATATTATATTCCCGATATTCCCACGGGATAGACTTACGCGGGTGAAACCGCGGGGCGCAGCTAGTTACTTCATAAGCGGTTGGTCAATGTAGGCGGAGTCATAATAACCGGATTCCACTGTACGTGCCTAAGGCCCGTATTACAGAAGGAAACTCAAGCATTGATCTCTGTTTAAATCTAGTTTTAAGTCATGTTTTAATTTTAGAACGTTCCTCAAGCATAGATTCATTGATCATAGTTCAGCTGAGTTTTACTTTATTTTAGAACGTTACTCAGTTCGTAAAGCGAACCCAAGCACTGATTTGATCTCTATTCGCCCAAGTGTGGTCGAGACCGCGCTTGAGCATAGAATTGTCATGTAAATTTTTGTTACAATCGTAAGTTGTCGAGTTTTTAAATATTGTTGTATTTTTTAAGTATTACCTAATATCAAAATGGATATATTTGAAGAAGTAGATCATTACAATAATTTATTCAATGATGATACAAATAGAAGGTTATCCTTTAGCGTTCCTCTCAGATATTTAAGAGATACACAGGACCCTTACAATTGTGAAAACTTCAAAAAGAGGTACAGGTTTTCACAAGACGTGGTCAAATATTTAATTCTACCTATGATATACCACGATTTAAGAAAACCACACAACCGTGGGCATCCCATAGCCCCAGAATTGCAAATTATTGTGTGTTTACGTTTTTATGCGACGGCTTCATTTCAGGTGAGTGTTTTATTTTCACCCTCACATTAAAATGCTATAGATTCTATAAAGGTAGGTAGGTACAATATGAATCAATAATTTAATCATTTTTATCTTTTGCAGATTGTATGTGGTGATCTCTTAAATGTTTCCCAACCAGCTGCTTCAAACATAGTTGCAACTATATCTCGCCTTATAGCTCTTCAACACAGACAATATATTAAGTATCCGCAAGATATGGTCTCACAAAGAGCGCAGTTTCAGCAGCTGGGCCACTACGAAGAATATCCTGGCTTCAGAAATGTAGATGGTGCCATTGACTGCACACACATTAAAATAGTCAATACTCCAGGTGTGGAACACCATGAAGCATTTAGAAACAGAAAATCTTATTTTTCTATAAATGTCCAGGTTAGCTAAATATTGATTACCTACCTACTTACCTATATTATTATATTATTCTTTCAAATACTTACCTACCTATACAAAGAACCTTACCTAATTTATTTTCATTTATTTGTTTCAGGCAGTTGTTGGTCCCTTTGGCCATTTTATGGACATTGTGGCACGATGGGCAGGCAGTACACACGATAGCAGAATTTTTCAAATGTGTTCCTTACGGAATCAGTATATTCACCAACAACACAATGGTTACCTTGTTGGTGACAGTGGCTATCCATGCCTTAGGTTTCTAATAACCCCACTAGGTACACCAACAAGGAATTCAGAAGTCATTTACAATAGAGTTCATGTCAAAACACGAAATGTGGTTGAAAGAACATTTGGTAGATGGAAACGGAGATTTCCATGCCTAAGTCGAGGGCTGGGCAATAAACTGGTTACAGTTTGCAACATAATTATTTCTTGCGCTGTACTTTTTAACATATCTATAACAGCAAATGATACAATGCCAACAATCGATGACCAGAGTGATAGCAATATAAATGAAAATGACCTGAATCATCCTGACAATGAAGGGACTGTTGATGGGTTCGCTTTTAGAAGTACCATAATAAATAATTATGTTTAATTTATAGCAAGTCTTTATACCTATCTACAATACTTTTTAATTTTATAAATAAAACAATGTGTAAAATAATCAACTTTTTTATTTACAATAATCAGTCTCTAATCAGTCAAAATTAACAAATACACAAAACAAGTCAAATAGGTACTAAATTACTAATAATTATCTAAATTCTAAATAAATAATAGTGAAGTGCTAGTATTACACATAAATGAGCACAGAAACTTGTGGTGCTTGGGTCGCCAATATCTCTTCATAAAAGTCATTACTAATTAGCACTGATTGTTATGTGCCGACTCTGCTTTTGCAGATGCTTCTTGTAATTTTTTTTTTAGTATTTCTATTTCTAATTGATATTTCAGTTCTTTATATTTTATATCTATTAGATGAAGCTCATTTGCTCGTTTTTCTCTATTCATGTGTTCATTTTTTAAAATTTGTACTCTTAGTTTTCTTTCATTTGATGAAAAATCTGTACAGCCGTCTTGGGTTGAGCTAGGAGGTTGGGTTACAGGTTCGATTTCTATTGCAATAGTAGTGGGTTCAACTGCATCTGAAGAAGTATGTAGGCTGGCATCAATTATTGTTGGGGTGTCTTCTAGATCAACGGCATTAAATAGTTGGGGTGGCATTATTAGTTCTTGCTCCATAATGATATGTGCATCTGCTTGAACTGGAGTCACAAAATCTGAAACTAAACATAACAACATAAACAATTGCTCAGAGAGGAAGCCCAATAATTGACACATCATAGGCTGGGTAGGAATAAATAATGTTAACATTTTAGCTCTCTCTAGTCATAGGAATAGAATTCAAAGATAGAAATTACTCTAATTACCTACCATTGCAGTCAGAGTCTATGCTGTCACGAACTTCTACAAAGAGAGCTGGAGATATCTCGGCTATGTTAGGGTCTATGTCAGCATCAGGGCAGGGACCACCACCTCCTGTAGCCATCCTATGCTGACGCTCTCTTGTGAGAGCATCTCTTTGGCGGGTTTTTAGGTTTTGCCAAAGGCGTCTTAGCTGTTCTCCTGATGCCTGTAACAATAAAGTAGATATGTATTTTAATGATCAATTGAACAGTAGAAAACTACTAAGATAACCCCATTGAATAATATTACATTACCTAATTTAAGAAAATTGATTGGTACTTACTGACTCACTTATCATAGGCGAACTATTAAATTTCTCCGCAATACGGATCTAAGCAGCCTTTTTTGTTCCTGTGCTCACGCTATCGGTTTTTTTATTTTCTATTATATGTTTGAAATCTTTTAAAATTTCTATAAGCAGGTTTTTTTCTAATGTACAAAAATTTTTCTTTCGACCTGCCATTTAAAAGGTGATAAGAATAAATAATCAGCAAACAAATACACTAATCAAATAAAACTACGATGTTTTCAATTTCATTTGTTATTGTTTGACACTAAACTACTAGAGGTTTGACATACTGGCATTTTTTTTAAATAGCTTTCCTATTTATTGTCATAGATACAAGTCTTTTAAGCTTGACAATTTTGCTTACAAAATTACTATACTTTACTTCAAAGGGCTTTTACTTTATTAAATGAGGGATTGTACTATTCGGGACCAAATTAATAACGCAGATTTCCTAAATAATTGGGCTCGTATGATATATTTTAATATTTCTAATCCAGTGAAGTTAAAACAAAGTTGGTAAATAAAATAAATCGTAAACGAAAACAGGCTGATACATAGACAATACACATCTCTGCTTGAGGTTCGATTTGAGTCTCGATTCAGCTGAATATAGATTGAATAGCGTTCTGGAATAAGACTGATGCTCGAGTACTGATTCTATACTTAAACAGTGATCGACTGATTGACGCTCAAACTGGACTTGAGGAACCTTCTGTAATACGGACCTAAGAATCTTATTGTAACTTACTAGCTTCTGCCCGCGACTTCATCCGCGTGACATTTTTTGTTCCCCCGACCCACTGCGTCGCATTGCATCGCCGTTTTCGATTAGCGTTCTTTCTGACTTTTTTTCTTTTTGCTGAGGGTCGTAGCGTGATGTTTTATAGCTTACCTATAACCTTCCCAAGAAATGGGCTATCCAACGAAAAGGGAATTTTTCAAATCCGACTGGCAGTTCCAGAGATTACCCCCTACATACAAACTTACAAACAAACAAATTTTACTTCTTTATAATATTAGTATAGATTCAAATGCTGTACATTATTTATCTACTTACTTTGTTTTATACATAGGAAAATATTACCTACGTTTATTTTGTCCTAGTAGGTATCGCTTACGTAACACTAAATGATTTAAGGATCGTGCCGACGGGCGCGATATCACGGGCGCGACAGGCATTGCGACACCTCCCTTGAAGTTTTCAAAGAAAATTTTGTGCTACTGTGTCGCGTTGCGTTGTCGCGTCGCGCCTGCGGAGGAGCCTTTATGCGCTTTATTGCTAAAACCTATTTTATGCTGGTCTGTGGCTAAAACGTTAGGTAGTATTTAAGACGCAGATATATGCCAGTGACCTTGAGTGGTTAGCTTGCGTGTTATGTACTGAGCTCACGCAACGCATCGTATGTTCAGCCAGTAATAGGACTCGCCCATCAAGGAGCGCTGTCTCCAATTTGACTCATTATTAATTTATTATACAAAAAACAAAAGGTATTTTAATAAAACGCGTATATTAAAAGATCAATCATTCAATTATCATTAAATTGGTGAAGGTTTCAGAAAAATACGCTTGGTAGATTTTGCGCCATTCTCAGTTTTTTATCCGCGTTAGACATAACTTTACAAATTATTGTTTTTTAATTTTTTATTTAAACATAATCTAAAATATTCACATATTAAATAATTGCAAAAATGCTCTAATTTAACATATATTTTTTTCAAATCATTTACACTACTCGTTTAGACGTGATCTTCAGTATAAAATCATTAAAAGTCGGTTATCGTCGCCTTAAGCAATTTATATTGACGCTGTCGCTCTCATAGATATGATAAATTGATAATAGTAATACTAAGTGTAAGTGAGTGTTTACGGATATTGCTCAATATCGTGGTATCTTTGTTGGAATCAAGCTGTGAGCAAGTTTACAAGTTAGGCAAATGGGCACCTACCTACATTATCGTGACAAAGATAAGAACTATTTTCCTGTTCCACTAACAAAATTAAACTTAGTAACTTAACTGCTTTCCGACAGCGTTTTAAAACAATTGTTTTTGGAACAAGTAGGTAGGTACTAGATAAGTTAGTTTAGCCTAAAATATAGCAATTATAGGTTCCTTCATACAATAGAATATCTAACAGGCCTTTGTGTATACAACATGTCACAGAATTAACGCACAACCTCTTAAGGGGTCATTGTACTCATCATTATGAACAACTTTTACTAGGGACCAAACCAGAAATCACGAAAAAAAAGCAGCTTTTCTTACAATGCAATGCAATGTTTTATGTTCGAATAACTCGTCAAAATGTAGGGAACAGCCGATTTTTTTTTCGCGATTTCATGTTTGGTCCCATAGTAAAAGTTGTTCATAATGATGAGTACAATGACCCCTTAAGAGGTTGTGCGTTAGTTCTGGGACATGATGTATAAAAGCACTAATATTTTGCTCAGAATATTTAAATAATTGTGGTCTGTTTTAGTAATAACACATGCCTGAAATTACCACCATCTGAGAAAATAAAGATAAACAAAACATTACCAGGATGAGGAGAATACACAGTTAATTTGAACAAAAGCTGGGTGCATTCACCTCACGTGGGTGTCGTAAAATGTTCCTGCAACACAACGTACCGGTGCGTACCTATAACATTATGCAGAGGGCGTAATTTGAACCCTGTTGAGGGGATTTTATTAGGATTCTCGGACTCATTCAAAATTAAACTAAAATATCATATTCAAAAAATGTAGTCATACCGCATACCTATCAATTAATGTTAGCAACTTCTTACCTACTAGGTATTTAATTGTATATCTTCACCAACACGCACCTGAGGCAAAATGTGTTTCATTTAAATTTAAGCAATTACTTTGTATTGTCATTGTAAGTGAACTTATAAGTATATTGTTCTAACAGTACGGAAGTCAAAAATGGCTACTTTACAGGAGAGTGAAGAAACTGTATGAAATTAATGTAACTTACGCTTAAGGCCATATTGTGTTTAATTATTGTGTATAAATGAACTCTGTGATGATTTGAACCCATGAAAAAAAAATCGAAATCACAATCATCGGAGCACTTGATGCACGACGAATTTGTAGGTACGTGAATGCTGAATGGCTCACATTAACTCCCATACGCAGTGTTGGACTGTGTTGGCGCCCTGACATACGCAGTGTTGGCGCCAAAAACTGAGCTACGCAGGTAACTATTTTTCAAATAACGCGTTCGTATTGGTCAGGTTATCGTGTTTTGATTGGTCGATACGACGCGCGCCATTAAGCTTTATCCAATGACATTCAAATCTCAAAACGCTCATAAAATGACTTACGGCTATAAGCACTGTTAGAACTTCACTGACGATTTGTAGTTGACTAAATAGTCTAACTTTAAGGTAAGGCCTTGGAAAGCACGATATGCTGTTGGCCCCGGCGGTCATTCGTAGATCTTTAACAGTCGTTACGGGTCGTCAGGAACCCGAAAGTCTGACAACCAGTCTTACCAAGGGGTATCGTATTACCCATCAGTTACTGGGTTGTGTGTGGAGGTCAGATAGGCCTGCTCCATGTAAAATACTGGTATTTAGCCGCATCCGGTTAAACTGTAAGCCGACCCCTAGGCTAGGCAGATTGATTAATCTAATTTTAAGGTCGATTTCACTAGTCGGGTGGTTACAGGCGCTGTATTATAGATTTAGTTTCTGCCCTCTAAAGGGTTAAATACTTACAAAGGCTCTATTATACGGAAAAAAAAAAATTGACACTGTTACGTTAAAGTGAGGTCGAAATTCCTATAAAAAGATTGTGAATCTGAAGCTTGTGAGCCAGATGACGACAGTTGCGATGTGTTTGCTCTCGGGTTTGGTTTAAGGCTTCTACATACCAGCGCGACTTGTCGCGCGACGCGACACGGCACAAAGGCCTCGCGTGTCGCGGTACGAGCGGTGCCTTTGTGTCGCGTCGCGTCGCGCGACAAGTCGCCCCGGTATGTAGAAGCCTTTAATTTACCCATACTACATTACTACATTACATACATTTACTTTAATTTATTTTTAATTATAAACGTCAATCAAATCAATCGATAATTTATCTTTTACGTCTCCCAGGGGTCATTCCGGTCATTTTACGTAAATGATTGGGATTATTTTTTAGACGCTCAAAAAAGCAATAATAAATACTTTTAATTGACCGAAAACCTCAGGATGGGTTATTATTAACATAGGATTTTATTTTCGTTATTTTGTGTTCGTTATATTTTTTTTATCTAATTATGTCGTTAATGATTTTATCGAAACGATGATTGCGCGGCGACGTCTACGTGGGCCTACACAGTGTCTACGTGCGGCCTACACGTTTCTACGAAGTCAGTACGCGGATCAACGTATGTGGCCTATACACGGAATTGCCGTAGCGTCTACGCGGCCTCTACGCTGTACAGACGGCTACACATCAAGCTATACATTTCCAGCTGCTGTCTCGCATGGTCTATGATTTCGGTACAGTGCGAGATCAGCGTAAACTGGAATTGTATAGCTTGATGTGTAGCCGTGTGTACATACGTTCACCTAATGCTTAAGCACGAAATCACTCTTATAGTTGTCACAAAATAATAGGCCCGTTTTGACGTTTAACTTGAATCGATTTATCGTGAGTATCGAGTCGTATGGTTACTTCACTAGTTCACGAGTATCAACTAGTTACGTCGCGATAGACAATCGCGACGTAACTAGTCGATACTCGATACGACTCGGTACTCGATACTCACGATAAATCGATTCAAGTTAATTAAACGTCAAAACGGGCCTATTATTTTGTGACAACTATAAATGTGCTAAGTCTCTGAAACAATCGCAGTTGTAAATGTCGTGACCATAAAGTACTAAGTCATCATCTGCTTAAAGCCTTTTCTTAACTATGTTGGGGTAAGCTTCGAGTCTAACCTGATGCAGCTACACTGAAAAAAAAGAGTGTTTGCTTTAACAAACATCTTGTTTAATGTGATCACTGATCACGCATCTTGACTCCATACGAGCCCTACAAGATCTTGACTTCTGAAGCTAGGAAAACTTTGTTAACTTATCATAGTTCCGTCAACTAAGTAATTAATTAGTTTAATTACGGGTAGTTATTTAATTTAACTCAAATGTTGGTCAGTTTAAGAATGATGTAATGCTAACAAGTTGCTTGTTACCATCAAATAAAATTATTATTTGATTTAAAAAACTGAAGAAGTAAAATCAAACAAAGCATGTATGATGTAACAAAGACCGGTGATTATTCTGTACATGTCACATTGTCGATATAAATAAAATGAATTTGTTCTGTCAAATATGCTATCTTGTTTATAGTAAATAAATAAATAGTGATTCCAAACATTTTAATGCCAACTAAGAGAAAATGTATCTTAGTTAGCTCGCATTTTTTTCAGTGTACACACTGAAAAAAATGGATAGGATTGAATATTAAATATAGTATATTGTATAGGATTTTCGTACTATGAGAGGCCAGCTTATACTGGAAATGTATAGCTTGATGTGTAGCCGTGTGTACATACCAGTATTTTACATGGAGCGACTGCCTATCTGACCTCCACAACCCAGTTACTGGGTAATATGATACCCTTTGGTAAGACTGGTTGTCAGACTTTCAGGTTTCTTCTGACGACCCGTAACGACTGTCAAAGATCCATGAATGACAACGTGCTTTCCGAGGCACGGAGGGGTCTTGGTATTTAAAGATGGCCACCCGTCTACGGACCATCTGCGGCAAGCGTAGCTTAACATGATCGATCGACACGTGCGGCTGTTATTACTTAGCCACAAGCTACTAAGTATAAGAAATATTAAGTCTTATCTCACGGAACCGCTGAAACGCACACGGACGTTAATCGCTGAGCGATTTTTGACGCTGACGATTTCTCAGCGATTATCGCCAGCGACTTTTAGAGTGACTCAACGCACACGTGCGATATTTTGTCGCTTGCTATCGAGGGATGCGCTCGTCATGGATTAACATAGATCGATGTTTAACCAAAAAATGTACTTATTTCTTTCTTCGAAGAATACTGTTCAACCGAAATCAATAGTTCAAAAAAGTAATCACGCTTGAATTATTATAACAATTAGAATTACCTACCGTTGTAGTAGGTAGCTAATATTTTTAATTTTATAAACTCATCTTAGTATCTAGCTAGGTATGTACATCTGTATCACTTTCACACCTAAACCATATAGGTACTTACAAAAAACTTATTACATAAGTAGGTACTTATCTAAGTAAACCAAACTTATAATTATTATAATAATAAATTTATTCATTAATAGCTGGCAACACCAACGTCAACAATAGTCACAAATTTCGTTTTCATATTATTTTCAGTTCTTTTAATTTTAGACGCAGTTTATTTTATTTTATGTGGAACTCTACTCTACCTTCACTCTACCTTCACCCAAAAAATCACAACATATGAAAAAATAGCAAAATGAACCATTATCTAGACTTTCATCAAAAACTGCCGAGGTGACATCTGTCATGTCACCTCCGATAAAACAAGGATTAAGAAAACGGAAAAATGTTGACGAGAGCAGCTAAAAGACGAGCACGCCCACCACCTCCGGACTCTTCGCTCAGCTTCGCCTCGCCGCCGCCGGTACCCAGCCCCACCGTGAGCGCTGTGATGACACCGGCCGTGGTAGTTGCGTCGAGCTCGAGCGATGAGTATTTTTCCCCGCCGACGTCGCCAACACCTGTACGTCGGCAGGGGAGAGGCCGGCCACCAGCGAGCTTGGGACCTCGAAGCAATCAGGCCCTGAACAGGATCCCCGCTGCCGGTGGAAATGTGTCGCACATGCGATGGACCCAGTCCATGAATGAAAATGTGATTATGGGGCTACAGAGGGAGGAATTAATCTTACGGCGTACCGGGGTCGGATGCTCTCTCTGTTTCAGGTACTTGAACCAGCCATCAACGTCACGGCCCAACGATTGTCGGATCAAGTGCGCGTCATTCAAAACAATCATAGATTGGATGACGCTACACTTGATCGGCTACGCTCGGAAATGCAGAGTAGCTCTGCTAGTAACCCTCCCCCATCCCAGAATGTCGTGCATGCGCCTGCTGAAGTTCCACTGCGGGCTAATCAGCATGCTATGGAGGAGGACACCAGGGCTATATCTGCAGATAACCTATGCAATGTGGAATTAAGGAGCGTACTGGAGGATGCAATCCGTGAGTACCGGTTCACATTACCTGACCTTAGACCACGGCTACCACGTTTGCCCATGAATAAAAAAAACAGAGCACTGGTGTGTGCCCTGGATGCGCTGTTACCAAATTTCATTGAAAGCAGCGCAGACCTTTGCGATACACACTCAATCTTGTATTGTACGGCTGTTGCGGCATGTCGTATAGCTCGTGTCAAATTTCCAAATACTGACCAAGCTGTACAACCGAAACCCGCCGCACCAGCCTGGCAGTGCAGAATTGAGCGTCGTATTAATGAGGCCAGGGTACTCATCGGGAAGCTTATCTGCTTCAGGGAGGGCAATACACGCCCAAGGGTGATGCGCTTTATGAAGCGGGCGTTCTCGGGAACTAGTATTAGTCCTCTCCGACTAGTATTAGTCTATCGACTTCCTGAAGCAGAAAGTTTATGCATGGGCAAACCGTATCCGTCGGTATAAGCGAAGAGTGGATCGGTACACTCAGAACCGCATGTTCCAGAGCGATGAAAGGTGGGTATACAGAGCATGGGAGCGGCCCATTCCCACTCAAGGTGTGACTGACGTACGTCTGCCGGATAAAGAAGCCATGAGTGCTTTTTGGCGAAGCATTTGATCGGTGCCCGTTAGTCACACTGAAGGTGATTGGATGCGAGTTGTTGAACAGACGTGTGATTCAATACCAGACATGGAGGCTATTACAATTAGTCCTCTGGATGTGGCTCGTGTAGTCCGTCCGTTGCCTAACTGGAAATCTCCAGGACCGGACGGACTGCACAATTTTTGGATTAAATGGCTACAAATGTCACACGCCTGCTTTGCCTCGCAATTCCAATCATCTTTAGAGACTGGGTCGCTTCCACTGTTCTTTACGACAGGAGTTACCCACCTGCTCCATAAATCAGGTAGTACTGCGGAACCTAAAAACTATAGACCAATCACATGTTTGCCAACGGTCTATAAAGTCCTTACATCCATTCTTAGAGCTAAAATTGCACATCACATTGATTGTAACTTAATTATGTCTGTGTCTCAGAATGGATGTAAGAATAGGTCCCGTGGTACTAAGGAGCTACTGCTTATAGACATGGCCATAAGCCAACAGGTTCGTAGAACCCGTAAGGATTTGTCGACATGTTGGATAGATTATAAGAAGGCTTATGACTCGGTGCCACATACATGGCTCATTAGGGTGCTGGAGTTGTACAAAATAGACGCAACTCTAAGCACCTTCTTGTTGTCGTGTATGGGGCAATGGAGGACTTGAAACTCTTTGCCCCCAACAATTTGCGACTGATGGAGCTACTGAGAGTAACAAAAACGTTCAGTAGCGCCATCAGGATGGAATTTGGTGTGGACAAATGTGCGGTCATGCATGTAAAGAGAGGGGGGATTACGGAATCCGTGGGAATCCAACTCTCGGATTCCATACACCTTAGATCCCTCTCTTCAACCGAAACCTACAAGTATTTGGGTATGTCGGAAGCATTAGGCATCAATACTGCCGATATGAAGCAATCGTTGAGGGAGCGCTTCTTTGGCCGCCTGAATAAAGTGTTAAATAGTCTTTTATCAGGCGGAAACAAGGTGCGTGCCTTCAACGGTTGGGTCATGCCGGTTTTAATGTATTCTTTCGGCATACTCAAATGGACTCAGACGGAACTTGACGCTCTGGATAGGAAGGTCCGTACATTGCTGACGGCATATCGGATGCATCACCCACGGTCATCAGTAATGAGACTGTACATCTCGCGGAAGTGTGGGGGTCGAGGCTTCTTAAATGCTAAAACTCTCCACAACCGCGAGATTTGCAGTCTCAGAGAATATTTTCTTCAAACTGACGTGGGGATGCATCGAGATGTGGTCGCAGTGGACAAGGGCCTTACCCCACTCTCCTTGGCGAAAGAGAACTGGCGCAAACCTGCAGTACTTGATACCAACGATCGTCAGGAAGTATGGCAAGGCAAAGAGCTTCACGGACGCTTTTTCCGGGCCCTCCATGGGCCTGATGTAGACTTTTTGGCGTCTGTATCCTGGCTACGTTTCGGCGACCTCTTCGGGGAAACCGAAGGTTTTGTCTGTGCGATTATGGATGCAGTTATTATGACGAATAATTATCGGAAATACATTGTTAAGGACGGTACGGTTGACATCTGTCGGGCATGCCACCGTCCCGGTGAATCAATCCGACATATTGTTTCCGGTTGTTCTCGTCTTGCTAACGGCGAGTACTTGCACAGACACAATCTAGTGGCTAGGATTATCCACCAGCAACTTGCCTTGCAGTACAACCTTGTGGAAATCGAAGTACCATACTACAGGTATGTGCCCGACCCAGTTCTCGAGAATGGGCATGCCACATTGTACTGGGATCGATCTATCATCCCTGATAGGACTATTGTAGCCAATAAACCTGATATTGTGGTGATAGATCGACGAGAGCGCCGTGCAATGATTGTTGATATCGCTGTCCCTCATGACGAGAATCTCGTGAAAGCTGAGAATGATAAAAAGATAAAGTATCTTGACTTAGCACACGAGGTTGTCGACATGTGGGATGTGGACTCTGCAATCATTGTACCGATAATCATTACGGTCAATGGCCTAATAGCGAAGAGCCTCGACCAACACCTCAGGAGGCTCTCATTACGCGGCTGGGTCAAGGGCTTGATTCAGAAAGCAGTACTCCTCGACACGGCACGCGAGGTAGTGAGGAGGTTCCTCTCTCTAGAGCCCTAACCACCGGCAGCTTGGACCTTGTTCCTGATGCCGATATATTATTTATATACTAATGTTTTTTGTATTTTTAAATGTTTATTTTAATGTTTTTTATAAAAAATATTTAAAAATATAATCAATATGTATGTTTAAGTAATAAATGAAAATAATAATAAATTTATTGAAACGAAAAAACTCAGTTTACAGAAACTCTGTGTTCGATAACAACTGCATTAGTAATAATACTGTGTCGCAGTCATTAAATTATATTATTTAATTTAATTACATCGATATCCATTGGTAAGCATTGACGCAACGTCAATCCTTAGCAAAGAGTCCGCGGGCGATTGTCGCCGAGCCGTGTGCGTTAGCTAGTACATTTCCATACGTTCCATTCTGCAGCGATAATCGCTACGCCCGGAATCCAGCGATTTTGTTTGCCAGCGACTTTTAGTAGCTCGTGGGCGTTACTGCATTGAACTCCATACGTTCCATTTTCAGCGACACAAAAATCACTCAGCGATAAACGTCCGTGTGCGGGCACCCTTAACCTTATAATTATATCAAGGGCAAAGTTCAGTTCCACATCAATCAAACGACGGTGGCTTGTCGGAACAATGGACGAAGATATGGTGAAATAAAGCAAAGTGTATGTGAATCACTAAAAGCTTCCGATGTTTCTGTTTAATTATCATCGTCGGAATCTAAAAAGCTTGTTTTGCGGAAAAAGTATTAAAACCCTTTCAAAAAACTAATTCTTTTAGTTCTGAAAAAAATTATTAAAAATCATTTGATGGATTAGCAGTAGGTAGGTATAAAATCGCTCCTGAAATAAACACTGAAAGACTACAACGATTAGAAAAGTTTTCTATTTACTTTTATATTAAAAGCGCTTTAAGGCTCTTACAGACTCACGCGATATCGCGGGCGCGACAGGCACCGACAAAGTATAGTGTCACGTCGCGCCCGCGATATCGCACCAGTCTGTACGAGCCTTTACGACTTACGTTACGACACAATAAAATATATTATGTATTTTGTATTATGGAAGTAGTAGTTCTTCTACTTTTGAAAAATCTTACTGGTAACTATCGTGTTTAAGTATAATTAAGGATTAACGGCTTTTTGAATTGAAATGAATTGGCCTACTTATAAGGCACCAAATTCAAGATAATAATAATATTTTAATCTTTGGCCTTGCAGAACTTATCATAAAATAACATTTACAAAAAGGAGTAGCTTATTTCAAAACTGTAACAGTAAAGGTTAACCATCATAATACTAATCTGAGTTTCCTGGGCAATTTGCTATGTTTTTTTCAATATTGAACCATTATACAAAATGGCCCAGAATTTACGCCCAACCTCTTAAGGGGTCATTGTACTCATCATTATGAACTACTTTTACTATGGGACCAAACCTGAAAACGCGAAAAAAAAATCAGCCCATATAAATCTCGGGTTGCGTTTCCATTTAGTTTAAATGCGTTTAAACTTAATCCCGTAGGTGTCTGCCATGTACTGCTGAATGATTTGTATCTGTTTATATTAGCCGGATTTGTGTCCGTCGACCCATATTCTGGAGACATTGTCCTGCAAATTGCACCTTTATACGACACTTTATAGTACCTCTTACTAAGTCGTCTCGTGGTTGATTTACAAATCATTGTAAACGAAATGAGGTATCGCCTACAGAGCAGTAAATTTCTGATGCTTGACATTATTTAGGTACTGTATCTACAAGTATATCGTATGTAGAATGAATCACCGTGCCAGTGATTTACAACTTGACTAGAATTTCTACTCGGAAGACATTTCATTTGGTTATTTTGACCTAGAGAACTGCTGCAGCTGGGCTGATTGAACAGGATATTTAGGTACTATTTGCAGTAGAATATTGTATGAATTGCGGACATAATCAAAGATTATTAAGAGTATTGAAGATGATTCAATGATTCCTACTTACTTAAAATCATAAGAGAATAAATAAGTACAGGGTGGAAGGGACATCGACGCGAATCCGTTTAGCATGGATTCAGTAGGTACATCATTCTTGACCCCCCTGCGTTAAAAATTTTCGTCGGTAATTAAAAAAAAAAACCGCTGTTTCCTACAAAAGTACAATACCTACTCGGTCAAAATGTATGGAACAGCGAATTTTTTTTTTAATAACCGAAGAAAATTTTTAACGCAGGGGGGTCAAGAATGATGTACCTACTGAATCCATGCTAAACGGACTCGCGTCGATTTCCCATCCACTCTGTATATTATGCACAAGAATACGCATCCTTTCTTTCTTTTCTATTCCTGAAAAGGATTTCCTTCCCAAATTCACCAAAGCTCACGGCAGATAGGGTACGTTCTCAGGGCTTTATTATTTCCCGGATCATCATCATCATCATCATCGTCTACCTCGCCTTTTCCCAACTATGTTTGGGTCGGGTTCTAGTCTAACCGGATGCAGCTGAATACTAGTATTTTACGTAGAGCGACTGCCTATCTGACCTCCACAACCCAGTTTCTGGGTAACACGATATCGCTTGGTAAGACTGGTTGTCACTGTTGTCAGACTTTCGGGCTTCTGACGACCAATAATAACTGTGGAAGATCTACAAATGACAGCCAGGCAGCTTAACGTACTTTCCGAGGCACGGAGGGGTCTTGGTATGTAAAGATGGTCACCCATCCACGGACCAACCGTGGCAAGCGTAGCTTAACCTGATCGATTGAACGGTGCGGCTGTTATTACTTTAGCCACAATCCCCTATTATTATCTCCATCATAGGGCCTAATATAAATACTTATTTTGCATATTCCAATATTCAGTTCAACCTTTCCCAGAACAGCAAAAGTACCTGACAAGAACGAGTCCAGTAGACAAGTCGGTCGGCAGGAACTGATTGAGTAATGTCAGTTAAGTGAGGTCAGTGATTCTTATTGCCCTCTAGTACAATTGGCGTATGAATGACGACCGTCTACATTTCTATAACATTGAAAGCGCTAAGAGGCTGCGTACCGGAATAATGTCGCCCTAAGAAATGGTAAATTATAAATTGTAAGTTATGTATTATTAGTATCACTACTTATTATAAAACAAAGTCGCTTCCCGCTGTCTGTCTGTCCCTATGTATGCTTAGATCTTTAAAACTACGCAACGGATTTTGATGCGTTTTTTTTTAAATATTTTATTTATTTATTTATTAGGAACAATTTTAGGTATAACTTAACAAAAGACACGAAGATAGCTACAAAAGTAAAATACTGTGGCGCAGCTATCAACGCCCCATAGAACATACATGGAAGACATTTGTTCCAGATAGAGTGATTCAAGACGAAGGTTTATATGTATAAAACATGCATAATATACTAGAGAAACACTTATAATTTAGAGGTTTCTAATGTGATGTCGTAAATAAACTTTTTTTTTGCGCTTATTTTGCCAATGCTGGCTGAATACTACAATATTGTACACCATAAAAAGGTCTACAAAAAAGTCCACGATGGTATATATGTCTATCTTTAATGGATAACCCACAATAACCATTTTTTATCCTTTACTTTTAAGACATTCTGTAATATATTTAGTATCAGCATGGCACCCGTGAAGCCGGGGCGGGTCGCTAGTTAGGTAATATAAGGAAAGAGAAGGTGCTGTAAAACCGGAAGATGTAGTACCTGTCATAAAAGATGAGACTGACGTAAATAGGAAGGAGAAAGACTAAGGAACGAGGTTACACGAAAACAAAGAAAACTATGTTGTCTACAAGGAATTAACCTTAATTCGTTGGTTGTCAAGTATTGATTATCACTGATTCAGAACCACAGTTGTGGTCCCCGACATTCAATCAAAGACAGCTAGCATTTCGTTCTGCTGCAACAACTCATTTAAACGTTGTCGACAAACGCACCTCATGACAAAGTCTGAATTACCGGAATCAAGCGCATCAATCAATCGAATCGACTATACAAATGAGTTAACAAGTTAACAGGTGCACGGAATTTGCATGCAAGCGTTTTGCGTAAAGTAAATAATTGATGGCTTGTTGCTGTTGCTACCTCCCGAAGTAGGTGTATTTCGTTTTAAATCTGTGTTAGTGGTCGGCCGTCGTCGGGTCAAACGAGAGCGAACTCGCGAGACCGGTGTCGCACGACAAATTGTCCAATTACCTGTCGTTAGGCCGCCTCGTGACTACGACACCTCTCAGTAGTAGCCAGCCAGTGGCTACTACTGAGGCCACTGGTCGGGGCTGGATCCTCCCTTTCTTGTTACCAAGACCAAGTTTCACCAGTTTGTTTTTTTTTTTTTTCGTTAATTTTGCGCGTGATATCTGATTCAATATCAAATTATATGTACAGTAATTCAAGGCTCTCGAGATCATCTTCGATCGAATAATTAAAAATATTAAAGATTATATTCAACTTTAATATTTAATAAGATCTCTATAATTTTATTTTCGACAGAACACAACCAAGCATGTTCTTAAATTGTACCTACTACTAGTTTTGTGTAGATTATCATTTCATATTAGAATGACACATTGCCTAAGTTTTTCATTTTAAACGCTATCAAAAGCAGATATGAAATTATTTCATCACCTGTAAGTACTAAATTAATTGCAAAGACAAAGAGATTTCAAATTTTATACACGTCTGAAGGTCGATTACCAGTAAATGATATCTCTGGGAATATCATTTAGTCTGTATGAAATCTAGAACTAAGAATGTCCTAATTTCCAAGCTTCCATAAGAAGCACTCATACATAAATGACGTTAAGTATGGTAACAAGTAACTTAAGGTCCGTAGCCAACCGTACAGGGAGCTGGGCAACTGTTTAAAATTCAACACTTCTTTGGGCATGAATTTTCTCAAGAAGGATGTGTCCAAAAGATGAAATAGCAAATATATAAACCGATTATGTGTTAATCGTGAGAACCGCGGCTCTCCACAGCGTCTGTTTTACGCAAATGCTTTGAATCTACAATGTTCGCACAAGCTTTATATTTGTTTCTGCGCTCATTTAAATAATGTAAAAGGTACGCGCTAGAAATAATAATAACTAATTTCAATGTATTATCCTCATTCACTGTAATCTTATATTAACCCACGTGATTCCTATTTGTTTGCCACTTCGGCTTCTTTGCCGGGGGCTTTTGCAGCCTGCTCAAGGATTCAACTTATTGACTAATGTTAATGTTATGCCACACTGATTATCTTCGCCATAAACGGACCTGACATTACAGTCATGCTCTGGGTAGAATTTCTAAGTTCTTATCCATAATGAAATTGGTAAAGGGTCATAAAACCTACCTGAGTGATGTAGGTTTTATAGCCCTTTCACTCTATCAGAATTGATAATTCTTGTCTCAAAACCAAATTGCACTGTGATCCTTGGCTATTAAATTCTGTGTCACATGAGTTTTTAGCAAAAATTTGTATAATATTGCGTAGTGACCAAGATTAATTTTAAAAGCTGTTAAATTCTAATTTACACAGTAAATTAACGTTGGTTTACAGCTTCGGGGTCAGCCATTGGCTTAAGAGCGTTTACACCTTACGGCATTTCATACACTGTTAGGCACTATATTTTGAATTTCTTGGAATTTTAATTAATAATTCATGGTTCTTATATTTTTATGTAAATTGCATGTCTATTCAACACAATATAAATTGTTCACGAATAACAGAAATAAGTATGCTATAAAAAAATAACCAAACTTTCAAGCCCTTGTTTTTCGAAATGCCTGAACCGATTTTAATGAAACTTCATATGCATATGCAGGATACAAAGGTCTAAAAAGTTTTGTACCTAAAAGCTTTTGTACATCCTGTTGACTGGCAAATCTTTTCGTTTCGTTCTATCATTACAAGATGGACGTGGAAAAATGTCATCGTTAATTGTATGTTTATGGTTACCCACAATGTATTATAATTTATAAGTTAAAAGAGGGTAGATATTATGTCATACGCTTTCTGCTAGCGGCACGTCAAAACTTGGCAAGTCAGCCAAGTTACATATTCTCTTTTCTTATTTTCGCTCCCGATAGCCACGACATCCTTCCGCGTGTCATCTAATATACTGACATTGAGCCGTGTTTGAAGATCGAATGTTGGGTAGGTAACCTATCTTCCTCTTTTTAAATATAATTGGTTACTTACCACTTCAGTCACGTAGTGCACGCGAACTGCAGCCACACTTGCTGCCCCGAAGCACCCCAACACGACGGCACGTAGAACTGTCGGTCAAACCACACCACCACCACGTGGTCGCGCAAGGTAATGTCCTCGGCGACGTCATCGTATGTTGATGGGTACTTACTACTTCAGTCGCGTAGTGCACGCTGCTAAACCGCAGCCACACGCGCTGCCCCGAAGCACCCCACCACGAGGGCACGTAGAACCGCCGGTCATACCACACCAACCCCACGTGGTCGCGCAAGGTAATATCCTCGCCGACGTCGTTGTATGATGATGGTACCGGCATTGTGATTACTGGACCAGTCTGCGGAGAAATGTAATATCATTATCGGTACAACATTTAGACTAGAGGAAAAGATGACCTGATAAATGTCGGGAAAGTCGTTGGATTAATTTAAACTTATAGGTTCATCATCAAAATTGGACGATATCTTCCTATGGCTTTTTACCTTACGACTTAGGTATAATAATAAGTCGACAAACCAATTAGTGTTATATTCTCTAGGTAATTATGGATCATAAAAAAAAAAAAAACTAAATGTCGACTAATTAATTTGTTTAAAATAAAAGTTAAACGATCAAAATCGTAACAGTAAAAGTATTTATTCAGGAATAGTCAATAATGCAAAGACGTAGGTATATTATATCATAGAAAAATGATACAAAATCATACATAAGTCACATAAATAAAACTCCTAAGATAAAGGACATACTAATTTATATGTGTTAAAAGATGAGCCACGATGTCGCACGAGTGCAGGGTCAAATATCTTGAATATTGGAGACCAGAAGTCGAGCGTACAGATCTACCTACTCTACAAATAATACAGAAAAGAATGAACGTGATTTATAGTATTTACCTACCTGGATTACAAACCATTTTTCACATGAGTTATCTTTCATACGGCATGCTTGAGTAGATTAATGAAAGTGCAACAGTGAAGTAATTATTGCAAAAAGTTTCAATGTTAAATTGTAAGAACAAAGTGAAGAATTTTTATAACTTCATTTTCATCATAAAGATAAAAATCCAATGAATTGTAGCTGTAGAGGCTGTTCGAAATAGAATTAATGCTAATAATATGGTAATACAGAATAATAATGAAGATACATTTATAAAAGAACTAATAACAAAAACGTAGGTGACAAACGAGTTTTTGGACAATGTTATCTAACAAAGCTAGCGATACATTATTGTATTAGTAAATAACGCATAGGCGCCAAGGTCAGCAGGTTTGCAGTAAGAATCTATCACGATAATATTTAAGTAGTTTAGTAATTTGATGAAAACATTTATTATGAATTATAGCGACGTTGTATGGTGGTGGTAACATGATATAACATATCGTACGATTGGAATTTTCATAAAACTTTCACATGCAAATTGTTCCTTCATATTTGCTAAACGTTGCATCTTTTCGACTGTTTACCTAATCACTACTAAGTTTTCCCATAAGTAGGTACTTAAGGACTGGTAGAGATGATTGACATAATAGGCGCTAAATTAAGAAATGATGAGACAGATCAAACAATATTCCAATAAGTGCCTAAATAATGTACCTAATGCCTGCCACAAGCGGAGGGAGTACCTACAGGTTTGATTTTCGAAGCCTATAGGAATATTAAGCAGCCATTGTTGGCGATTCAGAGTAAGTGGATGTAAATGTTGTAATATATTGATGATCATAATTCTAAAGAAGACCTCTTTTATGATTTGATTTTATAATACTTAATTTATATAAAAGGGTTGCATGAGCCGATTGTGAACCCAGGGACTCTTGTAAGATATAATTTATGAGGATGTTAAGGAGAAGTTTAACAATACGAGAATATGGTGGTGATTCCATACTTACTTATGTACCTACGTCATCTGTAAATAGTAGATACCAAAGCCTTTATATTTTTCAAAAGTGCAGCACATTAATATATCTGTAATACCTACATACCGCCGCGAGTCTAGTGGTATTGCCTCTTAGGCTCATGATATCATCGAACTTTTTATATGCGTAGGTACTGGGTACATTACCTTGTCGAGATCCTGTTCGAACCAGCCGGCTCTGTACCCGGTCTCGGGATCTGTAGGAGATTTCCTGAAGTTCCATAGCCCATCTAGTGTCCGTAAATCCCTAGTTTCTGTTGCTTTCGGGTACAAAGGTGCCCCGGTACTGGTCTGTGCTTTCTTCAGTGCTGAGTCGATTTCATTGCCTATTGCAGTATTCTGCACCACCGCGCTTACTACACATATCAGTGTTATAAACGTGAAAAGTATCTTCTTTCTTAACATTATCTGTAACAAAGACAAAGGCGGCATTTATAATAAAATTGAAGTGATTAATAGTCTGCTTGTGATTAATTTACGCCTTAATGATAACAGGATACCCAACATCACACACAATTTCGTCAAAGCTAGCTTTCGCTTTAATAATAGTTATAAGACAATTAAAAATAACGGTCCATTCAATTCCCGTTAACATAAAACAGACGTGGTGGAGTGATGAAACATGTATTCATGGGCTATTGACACTGGGAAAATGAATCAGTGGGTAAAAGTGAAACACCTATTGAAGATGCAAGACGAGGCGGCAACAGCTTGTAATGATGCATGTCGATGTTATTATCTAGTCTAGTCACTGCACCCAAGAAAGCGTTTTTTCTATATGTATATGTACGGTAATAGTGAGCTCAATTCGTTTTTAATCTATCTAGCGAGATTAAACTATCGATAAATTTTGAATTGTTGCATTATAAATTTTCAATACCTACTCATTTCAATAGTTTATAATCTATCAATGTCAAATCGTCCAATTGTGAACGTACCGACAGTACGTAACGATTCGACAGGGTTCATAATATAACATTCATATTCATAATATCTCACCCATAAATTGTGAACCGTCCCTGATTTGTAGGTCTTGGCGATAGCCGAATCAGGCGCAGTAACCCAGGGCCTGCAGTCTCAACATACATAGCGATCGATTTACGACCGAATTCGGTCGCAAAGTCCTAATGGAGTCCACAGTCAAAAATGCTTGACAAGATTGTTATTTTTTCGTGCTTATCAAGCAATTGTGACCGTCTAGAGATCCCATTAGGACTTTGCGATCGAATTTGGTTTAAAGCGATCGCTATCTATGTCAAGACTGCTGGGCCAGAGCACCCCAACCAACAACAAAAGGTTAGGTTAGAACTGTGACCAACCGCACGCGAGCCGAGCGAGCGTAGCGAGCGGTGCCGCGGCAGCGCCCGGCGACCGCTTCTGCCAAGTTGGTCACAGTTACTTGGCTATTTAGTATTAGCTCAAGGTACGTCCGTAGCATGCAAGTTTGATACCAGTTCACAATTTGTCGGTTTGCCATGGATAGATTATCTTTTAAATAAAATTCTCGTGTCACAATGTTAGTTACCATACTCCTCAGAAAAGGCTTGACCGATTTTTATGAAATTTTATATGCATATTCAGTGATCTGAGAATCGGCTACTATCTATTTTTATACCCTTATGTGTTTGTGGGTGGCTTTCCCACGGGATCGAGACTTACGCGGGTGAAACCGCGGGGCGCAGCTAGTAATTTATAAACTATCAAAAATAATGCGTTAAATTGTAAATGGTTTGTTGCAGTTCACAATTTTCCGATTGTAGTGTATCTATTTAATAGATATGTAAACACTGTCTCACACACACGTGTCAGGTAGCTGTCATTTATGTAAACTGTCATTCGGAGGAAAATGGCGGGAAAGCAAACGTGAAGCGTACCGAGAACGAGCAGCTTGGATGTGCTGGTGAGCCTGTGAGTGGAGTAAACGTGCTAACAGTCCTGATATAGAAATACAGATACTACAAGTGGCGACGAGGATAAAGGTCAGAAACTTAAATAATATTACCTAGTAAAAACTTTGTATGTATGTGTATATTATTAATGGCAACGTAAATTGTTACATTCCTTATCTACTGGCAATAATAATGGCAATAATGCGTGCTGGTAATAATGTAGTAACTAATATTTCAAGCAGAAGGAAAGATTCTGTTAGTTTTATTGTACTTGTTACTAAACCATATATAAGGTATTGTATGCATTGAACGTAATGGATTGCATAATTCAGGAATTCTAACTACCATATTAGGAAAGCATTCCGTATCTAAAGGATGATGAGAATTATTTGTATTGATTTATGATGGTTTGAGTTTCAATTTGCTGTTAGCGGCAAATCAAGACAACGTTTGAACTTATTTAAAATGTTACGTTACAACTAAATAAAATCTAAGTATTTAGATTACAATATATTGTAGTGTCCATAGATTTATAGAAAAATATATATGGAGACTAGTAAGTCCTTCAACTTATGGAGTCTAGTAGGTCCTACAACATATGGAGTTTAGTAAGTCCTATAGCTTATGGAGTCTAGTAAGTCCATTAAGTCCTACAACTTATGGAGTCTAGTAACTTCTACAACTTATGGAATCTAGTAAGTCCTACAAATTAATAGTAGGTAGCTAATATGAAAGAATAATATTAAAATGTGTGCAATGTAGAATAGAACATATACTTAGGTACTGTTTGATTAATAGCAATAATTAGGTGTGGTAAGTTATTATAAACCATGTTACAGGATAGATAAATTATGGTCGCACAGGTCGGTAAGTTACAAGTATCAATTTTAATGTGAAACCAACGTCTATAATATATGTATTGTATACTCAGATAGTAATAAATGTTGTGGTGTTCATTGATTGATATCTAAAAAAAAAAAAAATGTATTCACATACATACAAACGAAAGGTACATCAGGTACATAGCAACAACATTGATTTAATTGGATATATATGATTATATTAAATTTAGCAAGCAGTGGTGGTGGCCTAGCCCGACTTAGATTGTGGGTTCGAAACCAGGCAGGTATTTTGTGTATTTTCACTCATCACCACTGTTCATCAACGGTGAAGGAAAACACCGTGAGGAAACCGGCATGTCTGAGAACCAATACTTCGAAGACATGTGACATCTACCAGTACGCATTGTTTCCGCGTGGTAGATGGGCATCCATTAAATTGGACGCATTGGGCATCCATTAAATTGGACGCATGGGCATCCATTAAGTTGGAAGCATGGGCATCCATTAAATTGAACGCATGGGCATCCATTAAATTGGACGCATGGGCATCCATTACATTGGAGGCATGGGCATCCATTAAATTGGACGCATGGGCATCCATTAAATTGGACGAATTGGGCATCCATTAAATTGGACGCGTTTAACATCCCTTAAAATAACTAGTATATTACTTACAGGACTCATCATGTCAAGCTTATTACCGCCTCCGGAAAAATTAGACGTTGAGGGAGACCCCGCTTCATTAGGTTTAAGATGGGAAAAGTGGAAGAGATCTCTTAAAATTTATTTTGAGGCAACTGACACTACAAAATCTTCAAAAAACAAGAGCACTATTGCTGCTATTAGGAGGTACAGGCCTTCAAGAGATTTTCTATAACATACCAGAAGCAAGTGTTGAGGAGTGGAGTAGACGTTTTCGAAGTTGCTGTCGACCGCCTTGATAATTATTTTCTACCAAAGCAAAACAAGACATATGAAAGACATGTTTTTCGTCTTATTAAGCAAAATGAAGGAGAAAGTTTCGATAAATTTGTGATTAAACTTCGAGACGTAGTAAATCATCAGCTAAAAGATTATGGACGAGAAGAGAAAACCAAAACAAATGAAGTTAATGCAGTTGCAAACAAAAATACAAGACACATACAAGGAAGACAATAGAATAAACCAAATAGTGACATACAATCAGGCAAGTGCAATAGATGCGGGAGTGTTGCGCACAAACCTGAAGATTCGAATTGCCCGGCAAAAGGAAAAAAAGTGTCACAATTGTAGTAATGTTCTATACATTACCAAAGATGTTGTAGGTCAAAAGAAATGCAAAACAACCGGAAATTCGAACCAATACCGGAAGGAACTAGATATAGTAAACGACCACGTAAAGACAACCCAATAAATTCTTTAGAAAATGAAGAGATACAATATATTCAACGTGAACGATGATGCGACGGTAGAATGTCACGTTGGAGGAATAAAACTAAAGATGTTAATCGATTTAGGTTGTAAATTTAATTTAATATCGGAAGATACCTGGAACTATCTGAAGAGTAACAAAGTAATTTGTTGCAAACAGGTTAAAGACCCGAATAAAATTCTTGTTGCTTATGGCAGTAAAATGCCTTTGGTTGTCCAGGGAAGTTTCGAAACAACTATAGGAGTAAATGAAAAAACGGTACGAAGTACCATATATGTAGTAAAAAATGGTTCGAGAAACTTATTAGGCAAGGACACAGCATTACAACTAGGAGTGTTGAAATTGGGTACCGGCATCAATCAAATTCAGGAAACAACACCATTTCCCAAATTTAAAGGTGTTCTAGTTGAGATACCAATTGACGACTCTGTTAAGCCTGTAACGCAACCTTATAGAGGAATACCAATTCCCATCGAAGACAAAATTAACGAAAAGATTAAGGAGTTATTGCATGCAGATATTATTGAGGAAGTACATGAACCATCCTCTTGGATTTCTCCGGTAGTACCTATAATGAAAGATAACGGGGATGTCAGGTTATGTGTAGATATGAGACGAGCCAACGCAGCGATACTCAGAGAGAACCATCCGTTACCTTGTATGGATAAATTACTGCCCAAAATCAGAAAAGCTACATATTTCTCTAAATTAGACATAAAAAACGCCTTCCATCAAATTGAGCTCCACCCTAATTCCAGACATATCACAACTTTCATAACGTCAACCGGGTTGTACAGATACAAGAGATTAATGTTTGGAGTAACATGTGCACCTGAGCTGTTTCAAAAGATCTTAGAGAAAATGCTGCTTAAATGTGAAGGCGTTGTTAATTTTATCGACGATATTTTGATATTTGGAAACGAGACTGAACATGATTTACGACTGTCAAAAGTATTGCAAGTTCTACAAGAAAACAATGTTTTGCTTAATAAAGATAAATGTTTATACAAAGCAGAAAGAATAAACTTTTTAGGCCATGAACTATCAACTGAGGGGGTGAGACCATTATCTCAAAGTTATGACCAACCATTATGCAAAGTTTAGAGTTCCAAAAACAATTGACGAGCTGCAAAGTTTTCTCGGACTAGTTAAGTATGTTAATAAATGGATACCTAATTTGGCCACGAGATGTGAACCTTTAAAAGAGTTGTTGAGACAAAAACTGGGAAAAAAAGGAAGCATAGAAAGCCTTTGGACAGATAAACGATATGAAGCATTTAAAAACTTAAAAGAAACACTAACTAATATAAGAACTCTCGGATATTACGATGTTATGGATAGTACGCAAGTCATCGCAGATGCTAGCCCAGTTGGACTTGGGGCAGTACTAGTACAAACTGAAGACAATGGTTCTAGGATTATAGCATACGGAAACAGAACGTTAACAGACTGTGAACGAAGATACAGCCAGACAGAGAAAGAAGCCCTTTTAATATCTTTCTTTTTGGAAAACAATTTGATTTAGTAACCGATCACAAACCATTGCCGTCTTATTCCAAAACACGATCTAAATTTAGTACTAGGATAATTACCAGGTTTGCCACCATGACTAAATAAAACGTTATTATAAAATGAAGTTTATCACTAGTTCATGAACAAGATATGGTACTAAACTTAGTCCGCCGAGACCCCTAGTTTTTCTATGGACTAACTTCGGTACTAATTTATTTGAGGTTAGCGTTTATTGTTATTGTGTGGCTTTTTATTTACAAATCGACTTGATGGATTTGTATAGGATAGGATAATTATGCTGGAGACGTCTCAGCGATCTTACAGACATCGTCATACGTAGTACGACGTAATATTTCCTATAATAATATGAACATTCGCGTTAGGCAGTCGAAATAAGATGAGACAAAGCATTGCTTACCTAATATTAATTAAAAATCCATGTTTTGGTCAGTGGGTCGTCTTAGGGTTTTACTCAGTTTATCTTCAACGGTTTAACCAGACACAACTCACGAACAAACCACATATTATCAACAGTACCTAATACTAAGATTTATTATTTATGGACGCAACATAAACATTCGTCTCAAATTACGAGTGCCGCGCCGTACATATGTAATTTACTCCACTTCACGCTAGAGGTGTTAAAAAATATGATAACTTGATTATAAAAACCGGCCAAGTGCATGTCGGACCACGCACAATGAAGTGTTCCGTAGTTGGGATGAATTTATCCCAAAAACAAACTTAACATTGTAGTTGAAAAATATGCTCTCCCATACATCGATATACGTTACGGTAAATTCTCCAACTGCAAATTTAAGTTGGTCGACTATTACTCGTTAACTTGTGAAGCCTACTTAGCTGTGATAGTTTTCCTTCTAATTTCGTTATATATACTATTGCCATGAATTTTTTCACATATCCAAAACCAACCATTTAGCTGGCAGGGGGGGACGGGACACTTGACTCTAACAAAAACTAGCACTTTAAAGCTTAATATTACGCAAACGGATCCCTTAATTGAAAAATGGTTTTGCCAAACCCACAATATTTTTGAACGGCCTATCCAACGATACCCCACAACAAGGAATAGACGAGAAAAAAAAATATCATCCCCATTTCACGTGTAAGGGAGGTACCCTAAAAAAAATGTTTTTCGTAATTTTATTTTACCATTTTTTTGACATGATTAATATGTATACCCATGCCAAATTACAGCTTTCTAGGACTAAGCGTCTCTGAGCTAAGCTGGCGACAGACGGACGGACGGACAGACAGACAGACAGACAGACAGACAGACGGACATGGCGAAACTATAAGGGTTCCTTGTTTACTACGGAACCCTAAAAAGCACGTCAAAAGTACAAGCTGTGCTTGTTCAATATATTGTAACCTAAACAAAGAACGATTTATGACATATTTTTGTATTGATTAATAATTATTTATGCATTTCAAGTGTTATTATAATATCAATATTTAGAGAAACGAAACGTTGCTTCAAATAGATGCAGAATGAACGAATGAAAGAATGCCATTTTTGTTTTTATCTGTGGAGCCATGAACCTTCTTTGGTACTAACTGATCCTCGAAAAGTCTTCGTTTTGTAATAAGAACACGTTTTGAGCCTGATATTAACTTGAATACCGTAACAATCCTAGACCTTGTGGTCTTGGTATAAAACAGTACTTAAGCATTTTTTTGTAATAAGACGGTTGGAGTTTTTATTTAGTCCTAAATCTAATCCTTGCGCCCGTGTTGAGAGATGGGTTTTAAGGTTACAAGCGTACCGCTATAACATTAAATATAAGCCTGGAAAAACAAATATTGCAGACCCTTTATCACGGTTGTGTATATGCTCTACTGTTGACACAATAGTAGAGGATCATGTACATCAAATTGTACAATTAGCGAGACCACAAGCAATACCTATGCAAGATATAATCAAATATTAGAATATGGAAATCATCACTGTAAAGAAGGGAATTTATAACAACCAATGGAATAAGTCGGTCAAGAATTACAAAATATTTGAAAATGAATTATGTTTCCACGAAAACATTCTACTAAGAGGCAACAGAATCGTGATCCCTGGGAAACTGAGGAAAATGGTATTAGATGCAGCTCACGAAGGTCACCCAGGCATCGTAACAACGAAAAATCGTTTAAGAACCAAAGTTTGGTGGCCACAGATTGACAAAGATGCTGAGACGCTGGTAAAGAGTTGTAAGGCATGTACTTTAGTGGTAGATTGGCCCCAGATGAACGGAGAAGTTGAGCGACGAAATAGAGATGTAGTAAAGCGCTTAAAAATTAGCCAAATAGAACACAAGGACATCAGGGAAGCTCTCTATGAATATCTCATGATGTATAATTCAACCCCACATTCGGTTACGGAAAAGACACCTTCGGAACTTTTCTTTAAGAGACTGAACAGGGACAAAATTCCTATGATAAGAGATATAAGTGAAAAAGAAGACGACTTAGAAGTCAGAGACAGGGATAGATTGCAAAAAGAAAAAGGAAAGGAATATGGAGATATGAAGAGGAGAACTTCAGATCCAGAGATTACAGAAGGCGATAAGGTTTACGTAAAAGAGATGGAAAGACCCAATAAACTATCCAGCAATTTTAATCCTACTCCACATGTAGTGGAACAAGCTATTGGAGGGGCGATGTTACTGTCAGAAATGAGGAAACCGGGCAATCGCTGAGGAGGAACATTGTCCACTTAAAAAGGGTGGAAGGTCAGTGGCAGTCAGTCCAAGACAAAGCTTCAGAAGTTACATTATAAACTTTATATTTCTTTATTGGTTAATTTGATTTGATTACACAGTAATAATTATAATTTAAATAAACTGGTTTAACATTTAGATTTTGTTTAATTGTTAGATGAAGTTATTTGAGTAAAACAAATAAAATTATAATAAGATAGGGATGTAGTGTATCTATTTAATAGATATGTAAACACTGACTCACACACACAAGTGTCAGGTAGCTGTCACTTATGTAAACTGTCACTCGGATGAGCATGGCGGGAAAGAAAACGTGAAGCGTACCGAGAACAAGCAGCTTGGATGTGCTGGTGAGCCTGTGAGTAAACGTGCTATAGTCCTGCTATAGAAATACAGATACTACACCGATAGTTTATAATCTCGATGTATAGATTATAAACTAACGGTGCTCACAATCTTACGGTGACATAAATGTAATACGTTTACGGGAAAAGTGGAAATGTTTCATTCTTGTAGCTGGAAGGAAGATAGCATTTCTTATATCTTGCAGCATGTGATCGGCTGCATCCTAATTAGTATACCTAGTTATGTCTTGTCCCTGTTCAAAATTAACCCCGTATTCTTATTTTGTACCAAGTGAGATATCATCACGAAAACAATTTTTTAATATAGCCCCTTAAACGTCCATGTATAGCCCTATAAAGCATGTATTTATTTTACCTGAAATACGAGTAGTACACACATACAGTAGTAGAAGTGTGTGTGTGTGTGTGTAGGGCTCGTAGGCTGAGTAGACAAAATTCAATACATATTCGGCTTGTTATAAAAAGTGGCCGAATATTTGATGAAATCCAAAATGTTTTCCTTACATCATTTTTAGCAAAATCACAAAATGTTGTAGCGAACACATTTTCATCACATTTCATTTATAGAATTTACACTTAAAGAAACCATGTATATGTCATCAATGACTGAAATGCTGGAATTGCTTGTGTCAGCTGCTGTCATCCAAATTCTTTGCTCTATGCACGTTTTATGGATATAAGTTTTACGCAATTAAGTATTTCTTAAAAATATTAATTATTCTAAAATAATTTACAAAATTAAGTTTTTTTGATTTTTAACTTACAACCAAATTATATTTTGTTTTTTTTCTAACGCATCTATTTGCATGTCCTGACATGGCAACTTTTACATGTATTTTCAGAGTAAAAAAAAATCATACTATAATAAAAGTAAGTTAGTTATCCGGGGTCCGTGCACGAAATCAGTATTAGTGGAGGGAGCACAACTGTTCAATGCTTTACCGGAAGACATAAAGAAGTGTAATAACATTAACTTATTTAAGAGTAAACTCAAAAAACACGTATGTACCCTATAACGTCACCATCGCCCAGAAGCAAATATTGTATAAGAAGAAACTTTGTATCTCATTATAAGTGAACTGTTATTCATAAGTTCATATGAGAAATAAATATCTTTAAACCTAAATCCACTCATCTTGGACAGTTTTATTCAGTTTGTAAGAGGGAAAAAGAATTAAACAAAATCGTTTGTGATTTCAAAAAGTCGTGATATACAAGCTTGATGGGAGTTTTCAAATAATTTAAGTAGGTAATAATGGCAAGTAAATGAATAATATTCGCAAAACATGTTAGAACATCGGTTTACAAGAAAATACTATTGATTTTGAACATCATCAACATCATACGTGTATATATAAATAGTCGCTGGTGAGCGCTCAATGGGAATATTTCGACTCTCGATTTAAACCTCTTCTTTCTTAAGTCTGGGAATGCTGATATCAGACTTTGTCTACGATTAAATGACTTCAATAAAGTTGTAACTTTCGTTTTAACTACTAATAACACTTTCTTTGTAATAGGGTTGGCATATCCGTATGGATAAAAACCCTCTTTAACTAATAAAAGGGGGAAAAAAAAACACTTTCTACCCCCTTAGATAATTCGTAATGATCCATGGCTACATTTGAACCCACTCCTCTTACTCATTAGATATCCTCACCACGTGATTACACTTTACTATATCGGAAGTAAGTGGGAATACGATTCAATCTTGCGTTGGTGCTAAGATTTCAAATGCAATAAGTTTCCTATTTCCGCGATATCGTCGCGGGAGCATCTAGAATTTCAATTTCTCTATTCCACAATGCGGGACCATTGAAAGTGTATCGCACATTGATACCTTGACCGCTGTACCATAACGAACAGTACAAGTATTATTTGCACCATGTGTGTGAACTGGGTTGAAGAAGCCGGTTTACTTGCGCAAATGTTTGATCCAATGTTTGTTTTATGTTGCATCTTAGATTTGACGGTTTATTCTAGGGCTGATTTTCCGACATTTAAGAGCTGGTACTTCCGAAATTAAAGTTATTTTTCACTTTGTAGTGTTTTTTTGGAAAACGGTTGTATTTTTTGTTTTTGTTAACATTTATTTTTTATTTTTCACTTTTTAGTGGGTCAGTTTTTAATTTATCAAGTTACAATAGCCTAATGTCAACTGCTTATCACCTTTTGCAAAATATTGCTTTTCCCGATGCTGGGACGTTAATTGTTGAGGAGTTCTCCTGGTAAGAACAACTCACCGTATGCATTGTGACGTGCATAAATTGCTCAGCAACCATATTAAAGTAGAAAATCGAATCGCAACCCGTTAAATACTTAATATTATGTTGTTCTGGTGGCCATCTGTGGTCTTCATCATCAGTTCCACTTCACCAAATGGTGCTTCGAGAGCAAATGCACGAGTTACTATAAAAAAATACCCAAATCGCTATAGAATCCCCTAATCAGATCCTGATTTGGTGGCAATGGGACCACCTCTGGAGCATACACTTTCAAACAAAAAAAGAAATCGGTTCACATTGACATAGATATCGGTGAACTTGCACAAAAAAAAGAAAAAAAAAACAGCCGAACATTATAACCTCCTCCTCCTTTTTGGAAGTCGGTTAAAAATAAACTGGACTGGAAAAACTAGAGAAAAATCGAAAAAAAAAGTATAAGAAGTTAGAACCTCTTCGTACCTCGTACACTATGCATAAAGAATAATAAGTATAGACAGAAGTAAAATTACTAAAGTTAATAAATGCGAGAAGAAATTAAGAAAAATAACAAAACATGAACAAAAATGAATATGAAATGAAGCTTTATCAACGAATTCCAATTCTTGACTGCCTCATCATTGGTCTAATGGGTGCAAGCGCTACTGCTGAGAATGAGGTCATGGGTTCGATTCCCAGGTCGGGAAAGTGTGTTTGGGTTTCCCATTAAAATTTTTTTTGTAGGTTGTCAGCCCGGAGTCTGTTTTGCCCCGTTGATGGCAGCGCCTCTGACGCCGCAATGAATCTGGTCACTACTGGGCCCAAACAGAAATGCGACATACATAGATGTACCGTCGATACAAAAAGAAGATGGCAATAGGCTCGCCCCCTATTACAAACTGGCGAAACGTACACCTATAGTAGCAGTTAGGGTTACATTAGGCAGAGGTGACCTATATAGGTCACCTCTGCCCAACCCTTCGGGAAAAACAGGCGTGATATGATAACCCGTCCAATTATTATTAAGTGGTCCTAATTGTTTAATTATTTTGGTATCATACCTGTGGCGGCATCAACATCGCCACTTGCGAATACGCGTCACACCAACGCGCGACGTTACGCAAAATCCTGCATCGCGCAAGCAAAGTATACCGCGTGACTAGCATAATATACAACGTCGCGACATCAATCGTCGGGCAGTTGCCCACCAGGTACAACACCCGTGTGGTCGGAGGATCCTCCAATTTACATAGATGATGAGTCAACTTAACATCCTGTTCTTCATGCCTCTATCTATATATATAAAAGAGAAGTCCACTCACTGACCACTCATCACGAAATCTCGGAAACTTCTGGGCCGTGAGGTCTAAAATTTGGCACAAGCACTCTCTATGGGGTGCAGGCGCGCACTAAGAAAGGATTTTTATAAATTCGCACCTTAAGCGGTTGAAAAGGGGTGTCAAAGTTTGTATGAAACTCCTATGTTTTTAAAGTTAGAGACATGAATGTTGGCCTGATTGTTCCTTTCGACTTCTAGGTGGTCACTAAGAAAGGATTTTACGAAATTCGGCGCTTAAGGGTGAAAATAAGGGTTTTTAATGTTTGTATGAAAAATGTACCAAATGCAGTTAAGATCCAAATTGAATCTTACGGCAACGAGTTATTGCATACTTTACATTGAAATTAGAATTCGGAGACCGATAAAGATCTAAATTGAATTTTACGACAACGCGTTAATGCATATTTTACATTAAAATAAGAATTTTTGGAAGTTTCTTGAGGTTTATATTTAGTTTTTTTTTCTAGGTGGCCAGTATGTTTCAGTGCAGGCGTGATAACGTTCTAAAGTTTTTATGACAGTTCTAGGTGGCCAGTATTTTTCAGTATGCAGGCATCTGCTAAAAGATAATGAAATGAGGTTCTAATTGGTATTCAGGTAATTTGAACGTTGCATTTATAGCATTAAAGTCGAGAATGCCAAGGGGAAAACTTCACAATGTTTAACCTTAATCGCGGCTTGCAAGCCGATCGTATCAAAAAACGAAGTCATGTATCAATCACAGAATACAAACCTAAGCGATACACGTTCAAGCTATAGTTACCGAAATTTCTGTTCTGCGATATTTTGTTATTACTTACTACTAATTTGCTTTGAAATATTTTTCATCGTCGTTGTTTGGTTTTCGTTTTGGTTTGTTTCGCTTCCTAATTTTAAATTGGAGGTTAATAAATGTGTTTTTACCTATTGCCGGGTTGGAATTTTGTTATTTCTATTTCTTTGCGAATTACTTATTGTGTAGGTATTTCACACTGTGGTATTACTATAATAGTTTTTAGTATTAGTCGTTCTTACTAGAAAAAGTGTCCTTGAATACCTACGTTCGTATTTTAATTTTATTGCTTAGTATCTTAGGTTTAGGCTGGTGTTGTAAGGGTTGGAAAAAGGCGGGAGAACTATTCCCATTTTAAATGGATGTCAGCACCAACTGACGGGATCCGAAAGAAAGGCCAATGCCTGCCAGGGTTATGAGCCTGTCCGAAAGGGATATCGTGGCCCTGGCACACACAGGCATTTTAAGGAACACGGGTGGGTTTTAGTCAGTAAAAGTCTGACACGCATCAAAATGACCTTCATTGAAATTTCCTGAGAATCAGATTATTTTTACTCCCTGTTGTGCTTCCCCAAAACCAGCAATAAAAATACCATCTTGAAACACCTGGAACTCAAATGGGAATAGTTCTCCCGCTGCCATGAGTTCACAGGTGGTTCCGTAGGTGCCATTACAAGACATTTCAGCGACGTATTCACGCTTTGAACCATAAACAGCTCATCCTGACCGATCCTGGGTGAAAGGTTGGAATATTTCCCAGTTTTTAGACAATCTGTCTCTGTCTCGAATTTGAGAAGACAATGACATGGCCACGTTACTGTTCACCAAATAGGAGAGAGATGAAAATAAGCATGCGCCATCGCCAGGGATATTTACTATTTGGCAAAGAATTTGCATGCCACAATTGTGGCGATAAGTCCCCTCTATGAGGAGTGGCTAGAGAGGCGCCACGGCTTCCTCACCTTCCGCCTGACGCACGTCCTCAACGGACACGGTTGTTTCGGGAGGTTCCTATTCAGAATAAAGCTGGAGGAAACGCCCGGGTGTCACCACTGTGTGGATCGCCCGGAGGACACGGTGGAGCATACGGTTGAGGTCTGCCCTGCTTGGGCGGAGCACCACCATGTCCTCACGGAGGCGATCGGCGGCGGCGATCTCTCGCATCTGGCCCTGGTTCAGGCCATGATTCGGAGCGAGAGTGCACGGGAGGCCGTCACCTCCTTCTGCAAAGCAGTAATGCATGCGAAGGAGAAGGCGGAACACGTGAGGGTGAGGCAGGGTTCGCGCCCTCACGCCCTTAGTCACCGCAGGAGACGCCCCGGGCGTCGGGAATCGCAGGCCGATTCCCGGCCACCGTGGGCGCGGGCTTGCGGACGGTGAGCGATGGGTAGCTCGCCGTCCGATGAGGACCACGCGCGCCTCAAAGAGATGTCAGCACCAATTGACGGGGTCCGAAAGGGCTAATGCCTGCCAGGGTTACGAGTCTGTCCGAAAGGGATATCGTGGCCCTGGCACACAGGCATTTGAAGGAACACGGGTGGGTTTTAGTCAGTAACAGTCTGACACGCCCTCCCCGCTCCGGCCAGAGCGGGAGAAGTTATTTGATAATTTAACACCCAAAAAAAAAAAATGGCAGCGGCCGAACTATTCTCATTTGAGTTCCAGGTGTTTCAGGATGGTATTTTATTGCTGGTTTTGGGGAAGCACGGCAGGGAGTCAAAATAATCCAATTCTCAGGAAACTTTATTGAAGGTCATTTTGATGTTTTAATTCCATTGGCTAATTTAAATAATAAAAAACCGGCCAAGTGCGAGTCGGACTAGCCCACGAAGGGTTCCGTACCATTATCTATAAAAATGGCAAAAAAATCACGTATGTTGTATGGGAGCCCCCCTTAAATATTTGGTTTATTTTAATTTAATTATTTATTTTTAAAGTGAATATATAACTTAATATTCTGTGAATATTTTAAGCGTCTACCTGTTGCCGTTATCAATATCTAGCAAAAACGAGCAAAAATATCACGTTTGTTGTATGGGAGCCCCCTTAAATATTTTTTTTATTCTGTTTTTTAGTATTAGTTATTATACCGGCAACAGAAATACATCATCTGTGAAAATTTCAACTGTCTAACTATCACGGTTCATGAGATACAGCCTGGTGACAGACGGACAAACGGCGGAGCCTTAGTAATAGGGTTCCCGTTTTACCCTTCGGGTACGGAACTCTAAAAATATCTTTTGACCCCTCACGCCGGCAAAATTTAAGAATCACCGACCGTCACCGACTCAGCGGTAAATGTGCAGTTGAATTCACAATCCCAGTCCCAATTCACTGCCATTGATTTTGTCGAGAAGTCGCTTGCCTATAGTGAGCAAACGGAATGCGAGTCATTTTTTTTAAGGATATTGCTAAACCGTTGCTTCATCTACTTATATTAATATTTTATAGTTTGTGAGGTTGTAGGGGTAATCTCTGGATCTACTGAACCGATTTTAAAAATCTTTTACCCATTGAAAGCCACGTTATTATTTTGTGAGTGTCATAACATAAGGCCATAATTTAATCCGAAAAATTAAAAGACGGTAAAATGTTTAACGCCCAACGAAGTGGGCACGGGTCAGCTAGTCTATATATATAAAGGTGAAGTCCACTCACTGACCACTCATCACGAAATCTCGGAAACTACTGGGCCGTGAGGTCTAAAATTTGGCACAAGCACTCTCTATGGGGTGCAGGCGCGCACTAAGAAAGGATTTTTATAAATTCGCACCTTAAGCGGTTGAAAAGTGGTGTCAAAGTTTGTATGAAAGTCCTATGTTTTTAAAGTTAGAGACATGAATGTTGGCCTGATTGTTCCTTTCGACTTCTAAGTGCTCACTTAGAAAGGATTTTACGAAATTCGGCGCTTAAGGGTGAAAATAAGGGTTTTTAATGTTTGTATGAAAAATGTACCAAATCCAGTTAAGATCCAAATTGAATCTTACGGCAACGAGTTATTGCATACTTTACATTGAAATTAGAATTCGGAGGCCGATAAAGATCTAAATTGAATTTTACGACAACGCGTTAATGCATATTTTACATTGAAATAAGAATTTTTAGAAGTTTCTTGAGGTTTATATTTAGTTTTTTTTCTAGGTGGCCAGTATGTTTCAGTGCAGGCGTGATCACGTTCTAAAGTTTTTATGCCAGTTCTAGGTGGCCAGTATTTTTCAGTATGCAGGCATCTGCTAAAAGATAATGAAATGAGGTTCTAATTGGTTTTCAGGTAATTTGAACGATGCATTTATAGCATTAAAGTCGAGAATGCCAAGGGGAAAACTTCACAATGTTTAACCTTAATCGCGGCTTGCAAGCCGATCGTATCAAAAAACGAAGTCATGTATCAATCACAGAATACAAACCTAAGCGATACAAGTTCAAGCTATAGTTACCGAAATTTCTGTTCTGCGATATTTTGTTATTACTTACTACTAATTTGCTTTGAAATATTTTTCATCATCGTTGTTTGGTTTTCGTTTTGGTTTGTTTCGCTTCCTAATTTTAAATTGGAGGATAATAATTGTGTTTTTACCTATTGCCGGGTTGGAATTTTGTTATTTCTATTTCTTTGCGAATTACTTATTGTGTAGGTATTTCACACTGTGGTATTACTATAATAGTTTTTAGTATTAGTCGTTCTTACTAGAAAAAGTGTCCTTGAATACCTACGTTCGTATTTTAATTTTATTGCTTAGTATCTTTGGTTTAGGCTGGTGTTGTAAGGGTTGGAAAAAGGCGGGAGAACCAACTAACGGGTTCCGAAAGGGCCAATGCCTGCCAGGGTTATGAGCCTGTCCGAAAGGGATATCGTGGCCCTGGCACACACAGGCATTTGAAGAAACACGGGTGGGTTTTAGTCAGTAAAAGTCTGACACGCATCAAAGTGACCTTCATTGAAATTTCCTGAGAATCAGATTATTTTTACTCCCCGTTGTGCGTCCCCAAAACCAGCAATAAAAATACCATCTTGAAACACCTGGAACTCAAATGGGAATAGTTCTCCCGCTGCCATGAGTTCACAGGTGGTTCCGTATGTGCCATTACAAGACATTTCAGCGACGTATTCACGCTTTGAACCATAAACAGCTCCTCCTGACCGATCCTGGGTGAAAGGTTGGAATATTTCCCAGTTTTTAGACACGTGGCGCACAATGCTGTCTCGAATTTGAGAAGACAATGACATGGCCACGTTACTGTTCACCAAATAGGAGAGAGATGAAAATAAGCATGCGCCATCGCCAGGGATATTTACTATTTGGCAAAGAATTTGCATGCCACAATTGTGGCGATAAGTCCCCTCTATGAGGAGTGGCTAGAGAGGCGCCACGGCTTCCTCACCTTCCGTCTGACGCACGTCCTCACCGGACACGGTTGTTTCGGGAGGTTCCTATTCAGAATAAAGCGGGAGGAAACGCCCGGGTGTCACCACTGTGTGGATCGCCCGGAGGACACGGTGGAGCATACGGTTGAGGTCTGCCCTGCTTGGGCGGAGCACCGCCATGTCCTCACGGAGGCGATCGGCGGCGGTGATCTCTCGCATCTGGCCCTGGTTCAGGCTATGGTTCGGAGCGAGAGTGCACGGGAGGCCGTCACCTCCTTCTGCAAAGCAGTAATGCATGCGAAGGAGGACGCGGAACGCATGAGGGTGAGGCAGGGTTCGCGCCCTCACGCCCTTAGTCACCGCAGGAGACGCCCCGGGCGTCGGGAATCGCAGGCCGATTCCCGGCCTCCGAGGGCGCGGGCTTGCGGACGGTGAGCGATGGGTAGCTCGCCGTCCGATAAGGACCAGGCCCGGGTCGACGGCGCGTTGTGTTCCACGCGCGCCTCAAAGAGATGTCAGCACCAATTGACGGGGTCCGAAAGGGCTAATGCCTGCCAGGGTTACGAGCCTGTCCGAAAGGGATATCGTGGCCCTGGCACACAGGCATTTGAAGGAACACGGGTGGGTTTTAGTCAGTAACAGTCTGACACGCCCTCCCCGCTCCGGCCAGAGCGGGAGAAGTTATTTGATAATTTACCACCCAAAAAAAAAAAAAATGGCAGCGGCAGAACTATTCTCATTTGAGTTCCAGGTGTTTCAGGATGGTATTTTTATTGCTGGTTTTTGGGAAGCACGGCAGGGAGTCAAAATAATCCGATTCTCAGGAAACTTTAATGAAGGTAATTTTGATGTTTTAATTCCGTTGGCTAATTTAAATAATAAAAAACCGGCCAAGTGCGAGTCGGACTCGCCCACGAAGGGTTCCGTACCATTATCTATTAAAATGGCAAAAAAATCACGTATGTTGTATGGGAGCCCCCCTTAAATATTTGGTTTATTTTAATTTAATTATTTATTTTTAAAGTGAATATATAACTTAATATTCTGTGAATATTTCAAGCGTCTAACTGTTGCCGTTATCAATATCTAGCAAAAACGACCAAAAAAATCACGTTTGTTGTATGGGAGCCCCCTTAAATATTTACTTTATTCTGTTTTTTAGTATTAGTTGATAACAACTAATACTAAAAAACAGAATAAAGTAAATATAAACCGGTAACCGGTATAAACCGGCAACAGAAATACATCATCTGTGAATTTCAACTGTCTAACTATCACGGTTCATGAGATACAGCCTGGTGACAGACGGACAAACGGCGGAGCCTTAGTAATAGGGTTCCCGTTTTACTCTTTGGGTTTTTTCGTTTTACCTCTAAAAATATATTTTGACCCCTCACGCCGGCAAAATGAAGAATCACCGATCGTCACCGACTCAGCGGTAAATGTGCAGTTGAATTCACAATCCCAGTCCCAATTCACTGCTATTGATTTTGTCGAGAAGTCGCTTGCCTATAGTGAGCAAACGAAATGCGAGTCATTTTTTTTTAAGGATATTGCTAAACCGTTGCTTCATCTACTTATATTAATATTTTATAGTTTGTGAGGTTGTAGGGGTAATCTCTGGATCTACTGAATCGATTTTGAAAAATCTTTTACCCATTGAAAGCCACGTTATTATTTTGTGAGTGTCATAACATAACATAAGGCCATAATTTAATCCGAAAAATGAAAAGATGGTAAAATGTTTACCGCCCAACGAAGTGGGCACGGGTCAGCTAGTACTCGTATACCTAAGTTATACGAAGTATTTAAAGAATAAATAGTTGCACGAATGAACATTTTAAGAGCTAACAAGTAAACATAAATATTCAAATAATATGTATGGAGTGTAGGTATTACAATAAATATGTAAGTACCCGCATAGTGCCTATGTTAAAGGCGTTAATTCGCGCGTTAGTTACAAAACAGTGGCTTTCTAGCATGCATAGCACAGACGTACTGAACGCACTGAATTGTTGATCAGAATTCTGTGCGGATTCCTCGCACCACCATGTAGGTAACTGATAGGGCTGCTACGCTCCAAATAATGAGAAAGCAAGAAAGAAAATAAATTTATTTGACCCTGGTAAGGCACACAGTATTCATACATAAAAAACTTACGCACATAACAAACATACGGTGTGCCTCACGCACGGCACGCACATGCAAGCAATGCAAGACAATCACGAGGCAATGGCTAGATGGCTTCTGGCTGAATTAGCAGTCGACATTATGTAAAAAATCTTTTTGTAAAAAAAAATAACCGACTTCCAAAAAAACACTACAAAGTGAAAAATAACTTTAATTTCGGAAGTCGGTGTCTTTGGATCTGTATTTTAGTTTTATGCCACCGACTTCCGAAATTAAAGTTATTTTTCACTTTATAGTGTTTTTTTGGAAGTCGGTTATTTTTTTTACAAAAAGATTTTTATCTGTCACTTTTTAGTGGGTCAATTTTTAATTTATCTAAGTTACAATAGCCTAAAATCAACTGCTCATCACCTTTTACAAAATATTGCTTTTCCGATGCTGGACGTTAATTGTTGAGGAGTTCTCCTGGTAAGAACCAGGAGAACTGCCACACACCAATATGCATTGTGACGAGCATAAATTGCTTAGCAACCATATTAAAGTACCTAATCGAATCGCAACCCGTTAAATACTTATTATTATGTTGTTCCGGTGGCCATCTGTGGTCTCCATCATCAGTTCCACTTCACCAAATGGTGATTTTCGGGAGCAAATGCACGAGTTACTATAAAAAATACCCAAATCGCTATAGGTTTGCCTATAAAATTCGAGGGTTTCCCTTGATTTCCATGGGATTCCCGCATCAGATTGTGATTTGGTGGCAATGGGACTACCTCGGGAGCATACCCTTTCAAAAAAAAAAATATTTTCAAAATCGGTACATAATTGACGGAGCTATAGGTGAATAAACAAAAAAAAAAAAACAAACATACATAGTCATAGTCATAGTCATTTATTCATGAACAATTATTTGTATCTGAATTTACACATTTTAAATAATAATAATAATCATAAGTACAGATGCAAAATAAAAATAAATTATAATTATAAATTCATTAATAATAAAATAGATTCAAAATAATTAATTACACGTCATAGAATTTAAAATAATTAAAACACATAAAATGACAATAAATACAAATTACATTTAAGATGTCATGAAATAATAAATTAATAACAAAATAATAAATAACACGTCATAGAAGTAAAAATAAATTACACAAAATACATGTCTTTGTACCTTTAAAAATTACCATTGCGATGTCAAAGATCTATAATAAAAGAAAAAAAAACTAATAACAATAAAATACAATACAATCAGCATGTCAAAAAATTAAAACGGCAAACAATACATATATACAGACATGTCAATATTATAAATCTTCTACGGCATATAGACACTCAATAGGAAATTTTTTAATTTTAATTTGAAAGAGCCATTATAAACTAAACTTTTTCCCCCTTATTCCAAAACAAGGTTTATCTTCAGACCCAGGTTTAAAACATGGAGCCAATATTGAATTTCGAACTTTATTACGACTATGGTAAAGTTCCTAAACACAAAACTGACAACTTAGTACCGAACTAAGTTTTCAGTTTTGTAAAAAGAACCGTATTTCAATCACTGTTACGTTCTTATTACAAAAACTGGCTCCATGGTTTAAGCCATGTCAAATATAAATCTTGTTTTGTAATAAGGCGGTTTATGTCTAAAGGCAACTTATTAAATAATTTAACAGATTGGTAACGTGGACTATGCTGAACAATTTTGAGGTTATGATTGGTCATATTATTTTTTAAATCCAGTCTACGGGTGGCTTCCCTTATCAGCCGCTCTTCCCCTGTTTCGTATTCATGCATGTTTTTAGCCATATTAACTAGAAGTACATGCACATATATACCAGGTACTGTAAGTATGCCTAAGTTTACAAAATGTTGACGGCAACTTTCTCTTTGAGAGATGCGGATGATAGTACGAATAGCGCGTTTTTGTAGTATGAAAGCCCTTTTGCAGTTATAATCATAGCTGTTTCCCCAAAGAAGTATACTATATCTAATTCTGGACTCCACTAATGCAAAATATACCATTTTCAGCTGTTCTATACTAATTTCATTCCTCAGGGCTCTCAGAGCATAACACGCAGAAGATACTGATGCATCAATTGCCTTCAACTCTGATTTCCAATGTAAGAGTTGGTCTATATGAATACCTAAAAATTTTACTTCTTTAGCGACTTCAATTTCGTCTTCATTCAAGCTTACGTTTAAAATATCGTTGTTCCGTGATGTTGTTTTAAATAGCATTACTTGAGTTTTGTTACTATTAATTAATAATTTATTTGCTGTGAACCACTTATGAAACGCTTCCAATGTAGCATTTACTATTAATAAATAGTTAATTCCACCATGTCATTAGCAGCCAATATTGCATTTGTGTCATCCGCGAAAATCACAATTCCAATGTCCGGTAAAATAATATTTAAATAATTGATTAAGTCGTTTATGAATAATAAAAATAAAATAGGTCCTAAAATAGATCCCTGTGGAACGCCCGTTGATATGCTAACCATTTTAGATTTAATGCTTTTTTTGTGAGTTTTCTGTGTCTTGCCTATCTCAACAAACATCTTCCTGTTTTTTAAATAGGATGATGGTCAATGGTGTCAAAAGCAGAGCTCAAATCCAGGAAAATCCCTGCAACTCTCATTTTTTTATTAATCTTAGTTATTACGTTATCCAGTAAAGTATATATGGCGTCAGAAGTGCCAACACCCTTTTGATACCCAAACTGTCTCTTGTTTAATACATTATTTATTTGCAAGTGAACTAAGAGTCGTTTTTTAAGGATCTTTTCAAATATTTTAGACAGTATTGGTAATAGAGAGATAGGTCTATAATTCTTAGGATCTGTCCTACTGCCCTTCTTATAGATTGGTATTACTTTAGCAATTTTTAATTGTTCCGGGAAAATAGCTTCGTCTATACATTTGTTAAAGAAATCGGATAGAGGTTTAGCCAGTATTGTAATATGGTCCTTGATCAGACAAATCGGAATTTCGCCATTTCCACAAGACTGTTTGCTCTCCATGCTCTTAACAAGATTAAATACCTCATTTGGAGTAGTAGGAGAAATGCACATTGTACTACTTACCTCTTGTGTATACTGTTTTAGAAAAGCCGCAGCAACGTCTCCGTCCTTAACAGTTGAAGCACTTGTATAATTAAATTGTTCGACTAATATGTTACAAATCTCCTCGGGATCCCCTATAATTCTTTCATCGACCTTGAGTTTTAGTTCCGGCAGAAAGACTTTCTCCCTATTAGTGCATTTATTTACCACTTTCCAAATTTCTTTACTTATGTTTTTAGATCTATTTATCTGTGTCATTATTGCTTGCTTTTTAGCTTTGGAGACAATTTTTCTATATAGCCTTACATACATGATCTTATATTTTAGAATACTGGGCTCAAGGTCATTACCATTACGCGCACATAAAAAACGTTTCATTTTGCTAGATGTGCGTATTCCTTTAGTGATCCACTTTAGTTGGGATTTATTCGTTAGGTTAATTTTACACTCTCTCTTCCTGTAGCTATTACGAAACACTTCATTGATATTTTTGAGAAAAGAATTTATTCCCATACTAGACCAAGATTCGTTAGAAAGACCCTGAGCGAATTTTAGGGCATTTTTGCTGTTAAAAACTCTTTTATTTATAACAATAAAGGGATTATCATTAGAAGTGACTCGACTCGTACAGCCGAACATATAACCTCCTCGTTTTTGGAAGTCGGTTAAAAAACCACAACGAACCGTTATCTTATCGAAAACCCCAATTACACTTCGCCTGACCCAGGGACTGAATCTAGCCGAGGAGAATTGTGACAGAGGAGAGTTGTCGTACTTTTTAATTTTTCTAAATGCGTTTTGGTGTTTTTTTTCATGGGTTGTTGTTTTATCATGCCAGAATTCCTAATAAATGTTCAGCAGACAGATGTCTTCGAACGAAACACAAACTGTCTCAATTTCGTACCAAAGTGTGATTCAAGTTATTAAAAATAAGTATTTAAATAATGTGATTTTTCTAGACGCTGCGAACTCGCAAAACACGTTCACAGTCAAAAGCAGAAGCCGTAATCGACGTATGCAACTCTAATGAATCAACGTTAAATGGCACCACTAATAGCTTACCAACAATATCGTATGACGAGAACGACGAGATCCTGGAACTTAAAAAACAAATTGATAAAAGCCCGTAAGGTAATAAGCCAGTTATCGTCTGAGAACACGGACTTCAAAAATACCATCACGTCTATGAACGAGAACAAGCACGAACAAGTCTCAAAATTATTAAGTGACATTGAAACTCCTCACCGAAATACTAAGCAGTCTACTTCTAACAGAAAATCGCATTCATCCAAGAAGAAACAGAACTTAGCTAAAACTACAGCAAATAATAATAATAATTTTAATAATTTAATAATTTTTATTGTTCCAAAAACAGTGTTACAGATTATTTTTCCACCAGTTGTTGTTGTTAAGCAAAAACTATGCAATACAATACAGTACTTAACGTTAGTGGAAAAGATCACCTGTATCCTGTACTAGTTATATAAAACTGTATCACAGGAGACAGGGCCTTCCGTTTAAAATGAGTCAGCGTATTGATAATACAATAATTATGTAAGCCGGTGTTTGTTGGAAAAAAAAACTAATAGGTAATATAAGGATACATGAAAAAGTAGGAACAAATAGGTAATTAAAATAAAGTAACTGCAGGTGTAAGTGGGCTGTGTAGGTGTGTTGTGTAAGTGTGTTGTGTAGGTGTGTTGTGTGGTGTGTTGTTGGTGTGAGAAAGTTGGTGTAGTGAGTGTGTGTGATTGCGTATGAGTGTACAGATTACACTGTAGAACTAGATCGGTTGTACAAGAAGACTTTCAGTATCACTATACGAAAGTTTTAACAGCCAGTCACGCAGCAGCAATTTGCACTTTGAGAAAGAATGTTCGTAAATGTTGAGTTGTTTGTTTGCCTTGTTATAAAGACGAGGACCGAGGACATAGAAATGTCGACTAGTAAGAGTGGTCCTATGGCGTACGGTGGAACATACACAGCTTTTGCGTCGTTTCTCACCCATGAGCCCTGGGACATAGGTGAGAGAGGAATGTTGGCGCAAAATTGATTGAAGGACAAAGAGCTGTCTCACGGATAGAAGTTTACACTCGCTATATAGCAGAGATGTAGGGTACATGCGTGGTTTCTTAAGCATAACCTTTAAGACAGCTCTCTGTGCTCTCTCAACTTTTAGAAACGCCGTGGCATAAGCACCACCCCACGCTGAGATACAGTATGAGAGAAGGGACTGTGCCAAAGCATAATACACAGCTGTCAGCGAACCACTCCGCAGAGTCGACCTAAGCCTTTTGAAGGTAAATATGAGTTTACGGACACGTATTGTCAGTACCTTTATATGTTTGTGCCAATTCAGGGTGGAGTCGACGAAGACACCAAGGTACTTGACGTTATTTGCCCTCTCTATGCATTGGCAATTGCAGGTCTGTCTATTTGTGCGAAGACAACTATGAGCCTTAAGGGACAGCAAACTACTTGAAGGTTGGGATTGAGTGGATGATGAGAATGCGACATAATTCGTTTTAGCGACATTGAGAGTGAGTAAGTTATTATTTAACCATGCCACAATAATTCTGAGAGCATTCTCTGCATCAGTTTGAGCATCTTCCTAGGTTTTGCTACATACGAGTACAGCGGAGTCGTCTGCATAGGCGAATATTTTACAATTTTGTATGTTTAATTGACAGAGCTCGTTTGCGTAGATTAGAAAGAGTGTAGGACCAAGTACACTACCCTGGGGCACCCCAAAGCCACTGAGATCAATGTTATCACTTTGTGAGGTCTGTATTTTCACACATTGGCTTCGTCCTGTAAGGTAGTCTTTGAAAATGTTCAGAGCCACGCCCCTTATTCCCATGCGTTACATTTTTTTCAGGAGGATGGTGACAGAGACAGTGTCAAATGCTTTGGACGAATCTAGAAATATGCCTAGTGTTTTGTTTTTATTATCTAGGGCATTAATTATGCTATTGGTCAGATCTAGAACTGCATGTTCAGTACATTTATGTTTTCTGAACCCATATTGGTTTTGCGCAAGTATATTATTCTTTTCTAGGTAATTAGCTAGGCGTGAATTTAATGCTTTTTCAAAGATTTTAGATATTGAAGTAAGAACCGATATGGGTCTGTAGTTAGTGACACTGCTTCTGTCACCTCCTTTATGAATTGGGTGTACCAGTGCTCTTTTAAACTCAGTGGGAAATACACCTTTATCGAGACAAAGATTGATAATGTGCTTCAATGGGGCAATAAGAAACATTTTGGCAGCTTTAATAAAAGCGGTGGGTATTTTGTCAACACCGGTAGCACTGTCATTGCGTAGGCTCATAATGACACATAAATAAAACAATATTGAATACATCCACCCAAATAACACCGAATACATGTCTTCACAGACTACCGAACATACTATAAACAAGGTACCTCAAGAACTATTGGCTTTTTTAGCAGCGATATGGTAATTAAAATATTATCTATAGCTGAAGAAACGTTCCCGAACTACGAGTATCAACTGTGTCACTATCTTACACCACATGGCGGAGTAAATTAACTCATTAGTAACATCAATTCAAAACTTACTGACTTCACGATGAATGATTGCTGTATAATTCTTATAGGCGAGGAAGACTTTCGTAAAACCGATAATTACTTTGATTTGATTATTAATATACGCAAGACACTAATAATGCCTCTGCATAATACTAATACGAGTTTAATACTATGTTTACCTACATTTAAATTCAATTATTATTCAAGTCTTATGTACAATGGAAGATTAGAAATGTTTAATAATTTACTGTACCTTGACATATAAACTCATAACTATGCATTATTTGACTCCAATTTTGACCCGAAATCGACTACACCATGTTTTCAAAGCATACAGGTACGATAAATAACAATGGGATAAAAAATATGTTTATAAATCTTCAATATTGTTCATACAAATTCTCTTGATATTCCTTTATACACTGACATTGTTTCAAACCCCGATATCAGTAATTTGTCAGATATCAATAATAATAATATGTCTCCTAATGTTGATAATATTGCTACCCCTAATATTGTAAATAATAATATATTTTCTCTTATATAAACACATAAATGTACTACTTACATCAAAACACTAAATCAGATCTATTGAGCGTGCACCTACACGAACTTGCTTGTAATAATAAATTGGTAGATCAGATGTGCTTTGTGTAACAGAACAGAACACAGTATGAAAGAAGGCGATGACATACATTTTCATATTCCAAATTACACACTAGCAACCCATTAAATGTAAGAAACAATCGAAGAGGGGGTTCATGTATTCTGGTAAACAATAAACACAAGTATAAAATACTCAATATAATAGAATACTGCTGTCCTAATGTCCTAGAATGTTGTGCTATCGAATTAATTAGTCATCATTTATCTGTTGTATTTATGGGTCGCCCAAAATTCAAAATTGATACCTTAAACTCCCTTTTCTACGAATTTGATGGTATACTTAAGAAGACATGTTATAATAACAAAAAGAAAGTCTTGATCTGTGGAGACTTTAATATCGATATTTAAAAAAATACGAAATTATCTACACAACTTGAAAATCTTCTTTATAGCTATCGTATGAAACTATGTGTTCGTCAACCAACACGATTAGATAGTGGTACCTGTATCGACTATATAATACATAATATTAGAGGCGGCACTAGCGAGGTGATGGAATTGGCGATATCCGACCATACAGCTCAAATCATAAGATGTCCTGTTAAAAAAACTTGTACTATTTCATATTGGTATACTTTCAAACGAGATTTTTGACATGACTAAATTCTGTTTTGCTAAAACAAAATTATTTAGCCTTGTGATGCCTGGCTGGAGGATGTGGACGTTTTCCAAATATCCTGCTAAATTCTCGCAATTCATTGAACGTGTTTCCTGGCTAAATATGTTTACCGTGTACCTGATTAAATTATTGTTGTTTACATCATCTTCATATTTTAATAACCGTGTTTTTATTATGTTTTTATTAAATATTCGTCATTCATAAAAACAATTTTTCCGCTAGCTAGCAAACAAAATGATCAGTATCGTGCTAATTACTGTGGGGTTTATTTATAAACAATGCTTAAAGTTAAGTAATGATTAGCAACTGTTTATCACTACATTTTTGACGTTTAAACATCTCTTAACTTAGTGCTAGTGGAACAAAAAAACCAGCCATAAGTGGTGTCATATCACGTACAAATCACAATGAAGGGTTCCGTATTTGGGATGAATAAAATTTATCCCAAGAACAAACTTAACATTGTAGTTAAAAGACATGTTACCTCGTACATACCAACTGAAAATGTAAGTTTGTACGCACAATATTGAGTGATTTATTTTTAGACCAAATACTTCATAAAGGTTTTCCTATAATTTTTAAATAAATAACAATTTGTTGTATTTTTTTCAAAATGTTAGTTTCAGAGGTTTCGGAGATAGGAATAAGGGGAATGGTGAATTTTCATCTATTGTTTTAAAGAACTTTAAAAGCATTTGTTTTATAATTATAAAAAAATATATCTGAAATCCTTACAACAAGCCCTTTTATTTGAAGTGTCACACGGTACCATTTGCATAAAGTTTAATTTTTTAATTCTTAATTTGCCCCCCCTAAAAGTGACCCCTATAATCAAAATTCATTGATTTACGCCACACGTCCGTATTTTTTATTTATTTTATTTTATTAAAACTTTATGCACAAGTAAAAAAACTACTGTACAAAGGCGGACTTAATGCCTGAGGCATTTTCTACCAGTCAACCTTAGGGTGATGTAGAGACAAAACATGGTAGGTGCAATATGGGGATAGATAACTCGAAAAACAACAATATATACATAGATACATACATACTTTTAAACAAAATAAAAAGTGTCAGGAGAAATAACGATTGGTGGAGGAGAAAACAATCAGCGCTGGGAAGATTCTGCCAACTTCTTACGAATATATTCCCGTGCCTTTACCTTAAATGTTAACCTACTAGTTGCCATCCTGATGCTCAGAGGGAGCGCATTCCAAAGAAAAACCACCTGGACAAAGAATGAAGAGTGTATGAAACCAGAGCGGTGAGAAGGACATCGTAAAAGACGATTGATGGTGGAACGAAGATTTTTATTATGGGCAGAGCACAAGTATTGAACATGAGAAGTTAGATAAGAAGGAGTAGTGGGTTTGTCGAGTATGAAAAACAACATAGACAGAGCCCTCAACTCTCTGCGCTGACGAATGGGCAACCATTTTAAAACCAATCGGTGCGCGGACACATAATCATACTTACGTAGATTGAAAACGAATCGAATGCAGTTGTTTTGAAGGCGGTCAAGTTTATTGAGGAGATCTGCATTCAGGCCATAGTAACATACATCACAATAGTCAATTATGGGAAAGATTAGGGACTGTACAAGCATTGCCTTTATGTGTGAAGGGAGAAGGTTTTTCAACCGATAGAGTGACCGCAACGTTCCGGTGACTGTTTTACTGATAGTCGTGACTTGCTTTCGCCAGTCAAGACAAGTGTCGACATGCAGACCCAAATCCTTAACATCGGAGCCAAACGGGATGGCTGAGTTGTCGAACATCACAGGCGGCACAGTTGAGCCATTCAGCTTCCTCATACTATGAGGGCTCCCTACAATGATAGCCTGACACTTGGTAGGGTTAACCGCCACCCCAAAACGATCAGACCAGTTTTTAACCACACCTAAATCCCCGTTTAGCTCCTCAATCGCATCAGATATGTTGTCAACACTTGCCTGGCAGTAAAGCTGTAAATCGTCAGCATAAAGATGATACGCAGTCCGAAGCTCGGTGGTGATAAGATTAATAAAAATTGAGAACAAAAGAGGAGATAATATACCGCCTTGAGGCACGCCAGCTGCAAGTTCACGCCAACTCGATGAAGAGTCTCCAGCACGAACAGACTGCTGACGCCCCTGAAGATAAGAGGAAAACCATTCCAGTACATCCTAAGAGACCATAAGATAGGAAAGGATGGACAAAAGGACTTCGTGACTGACGGTATTAAAAGCATTGGAGAAGTCTATTAACACTAAGACTGTTACTTTAGTGTCTTCCATCCCTCGCCTTATATCGTCAGTCACTTTAAGGAGAGCTGAAACGGTACTATGCCCGGGTCCGAAACCGGATTGAAAAGGACTGATGAGAGAGTTGCAGTGAATAAAGTGGGAGAATTGTTTATGCACACTGGCCTCGAGCACTTTAGATAGAAAGGGAAGAATGGAAATTGGGCGAAAGTGACCAGGAAGAGAGGGATTGGGTATCTTTGGCAGTGGCCGAACAAGGGCTTTACGCCACAGGGAGGGGAAAACACCTGTGTAAAGGGAGAAGTTTACGATGTGGGAGATTGCAGGGAGGAGTTGATCAAGAGCCGCTACGATCATATGGCGGCTGATATTATCGCATCCCACAGCTTTGGATTTGATGGAAAGGATAATCTTTTTGATCTCTCCCGGGTCGACTGGGGTGAAAACAAAGGGGTTAACATTGGGACGCGTCAGACCAGCAAGGTAGTCGAGGGTTTGACATTTTGTTAGACTATCCAAAACGGGAACAGTGGAGAAATGGCGATTTAGATCATCTAAACCAATTGTGTTAGGAAGGTCCAAATGTCGCGATTTGCCGATGCCCAAAGTTCCCAGGAACTTCCAAATATCGGCAGGAGAAGAAGAAATGATATTATTTAGAACGTGGCGGCGTTTAGCGTTGCGTATCATCTGATTACACCGATTCCTAGCAGTCTTGAAGAAGGCCCAATTGTCCTCCGAGCGATCCTTTTTAAATTTCCGAAACGCGCGGTCCCTACGACGCATAGCCATACGAACTCCCCTGTTCATCCAAGGCGCAGGCGGACGTTTCAACTTGATCTTCTTAATTTGAGCATGGGCGTCGTATAGCTTGACCACGACATCGTTGAAGAACGTAACTTTTTCGTCAACTGATGAAGCTGCTTGCAGGGGTGACCAATCAATATTGGACGCATCTTGTTGAAGCCTCTCACTATTCATACGCGCAAAGGCACGCCTGTACTGGCACGGTGGCTTAGGTTTAGGGGATTTAAGGACATAGGATAGGAAAATAAGATCGTGATGGGAAAAGCCAGGAGCATCGTGTTGACCATGTGAGGAAACTAGGGAAGGATTAGAGGTGAGGATCAGGTCAAGCCTAGTATCATCACCGACTATATTATGATGAGTTGGTTGGAGTGGCAATACATGCAGACTGGCTGACTCGATAAGATGCAGGAGTTTACGGGACCGAGGGGAGTTGTGGGCCAATAGGTTGGTATTAAAATCCCCCATAACAATGTGATGTGCATACTCCGAACCCAAAGATTCAAGTACCGATTCGAATTCAGTGAAGTAATCAATAGAAGGGGGACAATAGACGACACCAAGGACAGTTTTAGCTCCTTTGACACATACCTCGAGGAAAAGAAACTCAGCGGATTCATTGGAAGAAGAAGCTAGGATTTTAAAAGAGAAATCATCACGAAGATAAATGGCAACACCACCCCCCCTCCTACCGATCCGGTCATTCCGAAGAAGGACGAAACCGGGGAGCGGGTAAGTGGTTGAAAGCAGGTTAGGATTGAGCCACGTCTCGGAAATCAAAACGGCGTGAACGTTGTTGTCAGTAAATGTGTCGTAGGTACAGTTCGTTATAGTGACTAGGAATGCTCTGAGTTATAGATACTACTACTACATACTGCTAGATTCGTTGGCAGAATAAAATGATTCGTTATCAGATGTCATAAATATAAGTAATTAACATAAATATATATAAATATACAATTTTATAAAACGCTAAAAACGCTACACGAATGACGAAGTTTGCATCTCTGCACCACCCGCCAGCTCACAACATCATCTAAGTCTAAATATTTTCAAAACCAATTAAAAGATAAAAAGCATACAGCAAAAACAAACAGTATGGCTGTCATGCAAATAAAAAAGTATTATTATCAAGTTATAAAAAACAAAATTTGCACAAATACACACTGAGAGCGGGGGGCACACGATGCGTTGCGGCGCCGCACCGCAACGTTGTTATGTCGCAACGGCGCCGTAGCAGCGTTGGATGTTGGAGAAAATAAATCGAAACGAGCGAGCGTGTATCCTTCCTTGTGACGCATAAACAACTGAACGGTGCCGCTCCGACGTCGTATTTGGGTCACAGAAGTTCAAATGTGTACCAAATTTCAACTTAATCGGTCTAATAGATCGGGAGCAAATCGGCTGTGACAGACGGACAGACCACACACGAGTGATCCTATAAAGGTAAAAACGGAACAAAAAACGGACATGTAACGTAAATAAATTAATTTTGAATATGTGGTCACTTTTAGGACGCAAATTAAGAATTAAAAAATAAAACTTTCGAGATACGGAACCCTAAAAATGTATTTATTATATTCCAAAGTATCAATAACTTCGAAGTTATTAACCTGTTTCTCCTGATAACAATATTGAAATCAGCGTACAATTGCATTACAGAGAAATTCTTTCAACATTTTATCATTGCTTATTTATTGCAAAGCGCACAAGGGCTTTTCCCTTGTATTGATAAAGTTGTTGAACTACACGATTACTGATAAACGCTTGCACTGACTGGACACTGGTCTACTCAAATTTGTGTGGTTCTTTCCTCAAAATACATGGTCCTCACATGATCAGACGATTATGTCTGGACTTTAAAAGAGACTTTTTTATTTTATTTTTAGGTTGGGAAATTATCAAATAACTTCTCCCGCTCTGTGCAGAGACGTCGGTGACGGCCTCCCATGCATTCTCGCTCCGAACCATGGTCTAAACCAGGGCCGGACACGAGAGATCGCCGCCGCCGATCGCCTCCGTGGGGACACGGTGGTGCTCCGTCCAAGCCGAGCAGACCTCCATCATATGCTCCACCGTGTCCTCACCGTCACCATCTCCGGGCGATCCACACAGTGGTGACACCCGGGCGTTTCCGCCCGCTTTATCCTGAACAGGAACCTCCCGAAACAACCGTGTCTGGTGACGACCTGCGTCAGGCGGAATATGAGGACGCCGTGGCGCCTCTCTAGCCACTCCTCAAAGAGGGGACTTATCGCCACAATTGTGGCGTGCTCAAGACTTTGACCCCTAAGTTTGTTTCGCCATTTCTTCTCAGGGGTATAGTCAGATAGGAAATATCGACTCTATTTTAATCGTGCTTTAGATTTAGTATTGACGTTTGAGTTTAGTGACTTATGGGTCTGAGAACTCTCTGAGGAACCTTTAGTTATTAATGTTATTATTGATACACAACATCCGCCGTTGGTAATTAGCGCCAGGCTTTCTCATCGGGAACCAGAGGGTAGCCGGGGGCTTTCTCAGAATGAAAGTGGTTATTGTCACTCAATAGAAACAGGTGGAATTTTAATAAAGCAGATTTTCTAGGTTTGTATAATTCTTTTAGGGTAGTAAATTGGGAGTTCTTATTTAACATCCAGAACTCCGAGGCGGCTTTTAGTTGCTTTTATAAAATAGTGAATGAGATCTTTGACAAGTTCGTTCCTAAGAAAAATTGTATAGTAAATAAGCATGGGTGTAGGTTTAGTTACCCAGAATTGTTCACATCTGATTTGATAAGGGATATCAAACATAAGTGGCGTTATCACAATTATATAAAAAAACTGGATCCGAGAGTGATTATGAAATGTTTTCTAGTTTTAGAACTCGTGTCAAATTAGATAGCTTCTACCTATGAAGTCTACCAAAATAGACTTCAGAACAACCTACAAGGGGATCCGAAATCGTTCTGGAGCTTTATTAGGAGTAAACAATACAGGCGCAATAAACCCAAAGTTACAAAGGACGGCTTATTGCTAAAGAAGGAGGAATGTGCAAAATGTTTCGCCTCGTATTTCCACTCGGTCGCGGTGTAATCGAGAAGCGTCCGGTGCTGGACCCGGTAGCCCCGGAGCGCGCGGGTGATGGCGCGGCTCAAGCCCAAAAGCTCAGTAGGTCCTGACGGCATACCACCTTACATTGTCAAAGATTGCCGTATGGTTTTTGAGGAGCACTTGTTGCACAGCTTGTGTTTGCGGGAGGGTCACTACACTACCCAGACGAGTGGAAGAGCATCCGAGTTATCCCAGACCCAAAAGGGGGGGCAGGCATTGACGTGAGTGGATACGGACCGGTGGCGGTGCTGTCGGCGTTGGCTAAGGTATTTGAATCTGTCTTGCATAAAAATATGTATACGCAGGTTAGCTCCCAGCTGTCAGACGCTCAACACGGCTTTCGGCCGGGTCGCAGTACAGGGGGTAACTTGTTGTCATTTGTTAACTACCGGTCGCCCGTCATTGACGCCGGGGGGCAGATGGATGTGGCATATTTCGACTTCCGGAAAGCTTTTGACCCCGTGGATAACGATGTACTTTTGGGCAAACGCTCTGCTGTGGGATTCACACCGCACTTGCTCAAGTTCTTTTGCTAGTTTAGTTACATTGGCGAGCGCCGAAAGTAGGTACCTTATTACACGTACTCCGGGGTAAGTCAAGGGAGTAATATTAGACCTTTGGAATTTATTTGATCTGGAAAAAGTCGTGAAAGAGACAAAATGTCTACTATTTGCAGATGACTTAAAATTATACCTTAATGTTGAGGACACTGCAGACTGTAATCGCTTCCAGTCTGACATTGATAATGTGGTCAAATGGAGTAAATCCAACAAGCTGCATTTTAATATTAAAAAGTGTTGTGTGATGAGCTACAGCCGCGCGCGTGGTCCAATCTGACATTGATAATGTCAGACTGGAGATCTGACAATAATAAACGTTGTCATGTTTATAATAAAATGTAAGTAAGTAATTTAATTGTGTGTAATTTTCCTTACTGGTCATTTATTTTGTATAAATCTGAGTAGTGACTTATTAGTGACTTATTATAACATCGCCTTGGATGATGCTGTAAAGGTGTTATAATTGTGATTTAAATAAATATTTTTTGTAATAAAAGTGATTCCGCCTATTTATTCCGCCATTTCATTTAAACAAGCGACCCGCTCCAGCTTTGCTCGGTTTTTACGACTTGTCAAAACATCGAGATTTCTTTGTTACTTATATGTAACTTTAATAGTATCGTAATATAAACCTAATCATAAAAACATAAAACTTCCGGAATAAATTCGCTAACTAAATGATGGTGAAAACCGCATCAAAATCCGTTGCGTAGTTTAGAAGAACAACGCGATCACACAAACAGACACAAATAACCCTCCTTCTGGAGCAGTCGGGTAAAAAGCGACTTTGTTTTAAAATATTTGGAGATAGATGACCAGGGGGGCGACTCCGAAGCGATAATCCGAAGTATCGGCCGAATGTTCGGCCGTTTCTGAAAGAAAACGCGTGCGCGGCTCCCACCGTGCGACGCCGCGCCGACCTGCTGCGCGCCCGACCCGCGCACGCGTTATTGTGGTGTCATTCATATTAATACAGAGAGTTCAGCCCGCCTAGCGTCTTACTGCCGTCCGGACCCGCGCCCGACCCGCGCCTGACCCGCACCCGACCCGCGTTCGACCCGCACTCGCTGCCTGTGTGTGTTGAGCTATAATTATGAATCATTAGGGATTTTGGTTTAACTGGTAGATGGTGGAAACGACAGGCTGCGATATTTTGTCGAACAACATGATTATGACTTCCGTAGGGAGATCGAACTTGCCACTCAGCGAACGCCTTTCAAAGTTTCAAGTCGATAAGACTACTCGTAGCTATTCTATTACTACAAAATCGGTTCCATCCTAGGCCAAAGGGCAAAAATACTCCATGGTTCTGCTTAATCTGTTTATGTTGTTTATTGCGTTTGGCACAAAAAAGTACCTACCGAAAGTAACGGCTCATCCGGTTACGGAGTTTCTTATGTAAATCTACGATAATTTATATAAGTTCTGAGCAACAAGAGATCACGATTAACCACAAATTATAGTTTATTAATCGTCAGTCTGGTGTTGAGACGGATGTGCCTGCCTCACTGACACACAGTATTGTTGTTATAACGCGGTAGCAAGTTTAATTACAAATACCAATTAAAATTAACAAAACAATGTTGTGACAAAACAACTGTTATAATTATTTAATTATACAAAACAAAAAGTTAAGGATATTATTAAAATTATGTTATTTCTATTTAGTCTGATTATGTTGCTGTTTATATACAGGGTGTTAAAGTAACTGCGTGCCATAGCTTAAGGGTAGGTTCAGTATCGTTAGAGGAACCCAGTAAAAAATAAATAAAAATATAAAACGAAAATGAAAACAAAAAAACATTGCAAGGTCAACCTAATTTAGTACCTACTAACTTAAAATAGCAATCGTTTAGAATTTAAATTATTTTATTTGACGGTCATAAGCCCGTTAAAGTACAAATAGACTTATTTTTATTTATTTTTTGTTTGTTTTTTTTTTTTTTTGTTTTTTTTTTTTCCTGGGTTCCTTTATCGATACTGAACCTACCCCTAAGCTATGGCACGCAGTTACTTTAACACCGTGTCTTTCTATAGACTTGTGTGTATCTTTTAATAGCTACTATGCATTATTCATGCTTTCTTAAAAACTTGCAAAAACTCTTAGATTATAGAAAATTCACTTCAGAAGTCTCAGATTATTCTAAGACTTCTGGTGTGAATTTTATAAAATCTTCGGAAGAACTGGGGTCATTCTACGAGGTGACCTTTTTTTGTAAACGCAGTTCAGTTGCCCCAAGGAAAATATTGACTAAAATAAATAACACGATTTTTTAATTACTTATATTGGGAAAGTAAACATCACGCTTTGCCATAAAAATTAAGTTGAACGGCCAGTGATGTAATCTCGTCATTTGTATGAAAAAATTGGCAGTTGCTAATCATACTTAGTTATTATAATAAATTACTTAAGGTGAGGTGAGTATAGGTGATCGACCGTATAATTGGTTTTTTCAATGTTTTTTCATAGTTTTATTAAGTGGTTATATTGGTCCCGAGTTAAGGTCATGTTTTAATGATGTTTAAATTTGATTCTCACACGTGTTGTTAGAGCAAAAGAGATGGAAATGGAACGTAATATTATGGGGGCGTGCTGTGTGTCATAATAATACATAATTATGTACAACCTCTAATAATAGTAAATATTATACAGATAGATAATGTGTAGTATCGTCTCTCGTATTGTATTGAGTATAAGACAAGAACATAATATTAAAACTAGACATTTAAATGCTTTACGTTTCAGTTATAGGCACATTGACACAAGGATCTTTTGGCGCTTGGCCAAAATTAGAACTAACTCTCTCATCTCGTTTTACAATACATTTCTGTGAAAATTTCACAAAAATGTTCACCAACAGCGCCACCCTGTCAATGTCATTTATGCGCCGAAAGATCATTTTACTATAACTGAATATTAAAATATGAGAGTAAGATAAACAACAGTAACACTAGTTAAGTTATAAATAGAAAATAAAAACGACATCCCAGAATGCCTGAATGCGTCGATGAAATTCGCATCTGTATCTCGATCAGAGGGGCAATTCTACTAATTTTAAGAACGTTCACAGTCTGATCTCAGTCTCAATCTGTCAAAAATACCTCTTATTTCCCTACATTTTGTCAATTTTTGACGTTTGTTTGTCGCCAAGATGAGATTGCGACTAGATTTTGAACGTTTTAAATTACGAGAATTGGCCTTCAGTTTAAACATCGATATAAAGCTTATTAACGAAGATGAGAGAGTATCAGACGACGTAATTGCTAATAGTATGCAATTATCATCTGTGGTTACCGCGAACATGCTGTAGCACTATATTTTAAAACATCTTTCGATAACAAAGAACAAGTTAGTAAGTATACACGAAAGAATGAGCGTTGTCGTGACTTAATTTGCATAGTCTCAAACTATACAGACCTGCAGAGCATGTGCTATGAAAAAGACAAACAGTCTATCATAGTATCTTTGAAAATTTGCAACAGCTTTTAGTAAATGAAAATGATAGATCTTCTGTGTCACGAAGCCCAAAAAGATGATTAGTTGATCCGTTATCCTCATCTTGTATACCAATCTTGTTTGTGGTACGTCTGCGTCTTGTTCCTGGCACAAATATTATTGTGCATTGAAATGCTCTCCCCTTACATACCCTCCACTCTTGTTGAATAGACTCATTGTGCCCATAGGAAGACTTTATCTTTGATCTCTAGCTGTATAGTCGATGGCAAAATACATTTTGAAAACGTTTTTTCAGTTTTTTGAGTCTATTCGTGGAAAATTTTATGTACTACGAGTATAATATATGTACCTATGTCTATTATATGTATAATATATGTATTAAAATATAATTTGAATTTGGTTTTAAAATAAACTAAGAACATACATGATGGATATTACGCGGATGAAATAAAAGTTCATAATCATAATGTTCTCTTTTGATAACTTAATTAATTGAAACATTTTGGCAAGGCATGCAACATTTTAACCTCTAGACTCAATTCATGTTGTATTTCAACAAAAACTTAACAAAGCCTATTGCAAGTGAGGTCGAGCATAACGCCCTGGAGGTCTACTCCGAACATAAATCTAAAGTATCGGCCGAATGTGCGGCCGTTGCTTGACTACGGCTAACTATGACTGCCTACGGCGAAAGAAACAAAAAAACCACAGTTAAAGAGATAAGCCAAAGTCAAAAATTTCACTTTAAGGGCGAATTTCACCAATGAAAACTGAACGCGATCAGCATATAAACTACGTTTAAGAGCTGTTACTGTCATTATTTTCTTTGGAATATTGACACTGACAGCTCTTGAACTCGGTTTAGTTATGCTGATTGCGTTTAGTTTGATTGGTGAAATTGGCACTTAGTCGGATAAGAATTCAAAGTCAAAAAAGGGAACTATGGAAGTTATAAAACGGCCGAACATTCGGCCGATACTACGGATTAACGCTTTGGAGTAGACCCCCTGGACGACCTTGTCCAGTATCCAGATAGCCATACATCATACCTCATGTACCTTTTGTTAGCGACTGTACAGTGTACAGGCTGGCATCATTTAGCAAACTTATCAGGGAATCAAGCTGCTTGCCTGCTGGAAACCATGGTAACTCGAGATTAATACAGTTAAAGCACTGTGTAAATGCACGTGTTTTCATGATAAAATCTACGCAAGAGAAGCGATGCGTTTGCAGATAATCATAATGTAAAATCGCATGTTATGCTCGTTAAATCCTGTCTCGTCGATTCTGCATTTCTTCGCCAGTGGTCAAAGTTCACGTTTAATAGTAAGTAACTAGCTAGGTAACTGGCTGTTTGTGTATGTGAGTTTAAATGTTTGTAAACGCACCCACAAATTCCCACAATACAGGAGAAATTCCTAGTGTCCCCAACGTTTTCATAAAAAAAAATAAAAAGACTTGTTAAGTAGGTTGGCTCGCAGCTGAACTCACACGACGAATAGTTCTACTTATTTATGTTCCGAATACATCACTATACTCCATTTAAAATAAGATTAGACATTTAAAATAAATCTTTTTTACAGTCCGTTCAACCGATTTTGTCTTCAATTGCGTTGGTGGCATGACAAATGACAGCTGTAGTAAACAGTTGGTATTGTAACCGATTTTGACTTCTATTCCGTAGGCATAAGGATGGCATAAATATGCCTACGGAATAGAAGTCAAAATCGGATGAACGAACTGTAAAAAAAGGTTTATTTACACTTCTAATCTTATTTCAAATGGAGTCAATCAATCAACTCAGCCTATCGCAGTCCACTGCTGGACATAGGCCTCTCCCAGGCTGCGCCACAACACCCTGTCCTCCGCCTTCCGCATCCAGTCTGACCCAGCCATCTTCTTAAGGTCGTCGGTCCATCTAGCTGGGGGGCGTCCCACACTACGCTTGCCGATACGCGGTCTCCACTCCAGGACTCGTTTGCTCCATCGGCCATCGGTCCTTCGACAAACATGGCCAGCCCACTGCCACTTCAGCAAATGGAGTATAGCTTATTATTACGTTACTTATTACCAATCTAAATAACCGTGTAACTTCTGACTGCCAGCGCTTGATTGATCCGGGGACAGCTAAATACTAATGAGGTAGCATTTGACTAATTTTGCATCAAAATTATCCATGCACAAGTCATTGATGTATTAAATAGGAAGATAGGCCAATCTATAACATCACGTAAATATTAAGGCCCGTATTACAGAACATTACTCAATACTCAAGCATTACTTAAAACTAGAGTCAAGCCATTTGATTGGTTGAAACTAGTTTTAAGTAATGCTTGAGTATTGAGTGACGTTCTGTAATACGGGCCTAAATGGACCCGATGTCGTGCGTCATGTGCTCGACATCCGAAATAGATAAGTAGACATATTACGCGGGCTATAGCGGGAACGAGATCGCAATAATTGTCACTGTTACGTACCCATAACAACTCGCAAACAACCTAATGTAGGTCGATTGTGTCCTTTCCCCTAATTTATGCGGTCCACATCGAGGAGCGCGTACCATATCTTCCTATTTAATACATCAAGGCCACAAGTATTTCGTGTCATGTAGTGTATCGCCCACGAGACTGCAATAGCCTAGTTTACGCTTATATTTGCGGGATGACAATCAGATTAGAATGGAAATGTCCTTTGTTTGTGTTTCCCCTTGTTTTAAACATGTACAGTTCAAACAGTGAATCAGGCCGTTATTATTTAGGTACGTATTTTCTGTTACACCCGATATGTAAACAAAAATAAGGAAATGTAAACATTACAGGACAAAGCGGCCTTGACCGAGCTAATCGCGTCCGTGGCCACTGTAAACAGATCAATATATTTGGGCTTAGGACGGCTTACATGAGAAGTTTTCTTCTACCCTCAAAGTTATTCACTTGTTTTACGTTTAATCTTTTGTACTTAATCTTTATAGTAAGTTTTTGTAATGTTTCATGGTTTACATTTATTGAAGCCAAGGACATTGGCCTTTACTGCTAACTGTAACGCTGTGGTTTCTTATCGAATGTAGGATATTAACAGGGCCCTTTTGAAATGTACCTAAGTAGATTTATTTTGAAATAATTTGTAGTTTTAAATCGTTCATAGTCAGACACGCATCTTTGTAATCAACTAACAATAACGTTATTATAGCGGTAGCTCAGAGTATAATACAAATAAACGCTTTGTTATGCAAATAATAACGGATATACTGTACATGCCCGATTCTACTAAATTAAGGCTTCTACAGACCGGCGCGACACGCGACGCGACACAAAGGCACCGCTCGTCGCGTGACACGCGGGGCCTCTATGTCGCGTCACGTGTCGCGCCGGTCTGTAGAAGCCTTTATATGCCATGCGATGCAATACGGTCAAATCGAATAAAAAACTTGTAGTAAGTCCCTCAATAGAACATTTAGGACAATCAAGCACTATTAATATTATAAATATTAATTGGCCGGTCAGCTACTAAGTAAATTAGTTCCACAATTTGAATATGTTATACCCTCAGATTATAGAAAGAAGCAGATAGACCGCGCGGAACACCTAGAGTGCGGCCAACAAAGCATATACAAATTCAAAAGCGAATACAATCTCGATTCAGTACAGCACGAAGCGTCGCATCGTTAGTACGTCACGGGCTCTAACAGATAATTTCAGAATAATGCCGTCTTGTATTTTTAAACACTGTAAAAACTGTTCCCAAAAACAAAAGAAATAAGATGGAGTATCTTTCATAGGTAAAATATTGATTATTTGTCTATTTGGATTTATTTTACGTGTTTATTATTAGTGACATCTTGAAACACAAAACCTTAACAAAAATCATTCGGTGTTGCTAGTTTATATTGAAACATTTACCCCTAAGTTAGGAAATAAGTATAGGATACAGGAGTACCGATTTACAAAAATATATATTTTGATAATAGTGTTTTATTTATCGCCTTTTCTGGTTGGTATGTTTATAAATAAATAAGTATGTATGTGTCTTCGTAAGTGTAACTAGTTAATGGATTTTATAATACTTATTACATCAGTCGATTTGCTATAATTATCATGGGTTATATGATGTCACCATAAAGTAAATATAGCTACCAAAAACAATAAAATGTTGGTGTCTCAAAATAAAAATATGTCGCAAATGTATCGTTTATATGGGTATTGTTAATTTGACGTATACTGTTAATAAAAACAACTGATTTAAGAAAAAAAAATTGTTTTTTTCATGTAATGAAATATTATGGCAATTTTTTTCATTATCCTGGCAACCGTACACACACATAGAGGCTTATAGTGCTGTCACGTGGCTATAACGCACACATGTCTACAAACGGGCCTCACTTTATTGTTCCGCGCGGTCTATCTGGTTCTTTCTATAATCTGAGGTTATACCATAAATAAGTGCACGTACGTTTGAAAATTAAAGCGTTTTATGAACGAAGTCACCTAAAGAATTCTTCCATGATCCGGCTAACACAACAGCTAAGCGTGGGAAAGTTCATGAAATGTCCGTGTCCCCAAACTCAAAAGTTGGTACAATTAGGGCCGGCGCTCACTGCCGGCATGGCACGGCAGATTGTGCTGCGGCATCCCGCGGCGGCGTTCCGTAGCATGCCGTGGCATGGCAGGTTGTGCTCCGGCATGCCGCGGCGTGCCGTGGCATCCCGTGGTACCCCGTGGCATGCCGTGACATTCTGCTGAAAGCCCAGCCCCTCTGCTAGCTTAGCAATCATAATTCCACGACACAAAGTGACCCATACGTCTCGCGAGATGCAATGGCATGCCGTGGCAACCTGTGGAATGAAACGGCATGACTTGTCATACCGCAGCATCCCGCGGCATGCCGGGGCGCGTCGCGTCATGCCACAGCATCCCGCGGCACGTCGCGGCATCGTGGTATCGAAATAAAGTAACATGAACTCTAAATTCATTGAAATAAGATTCAAAATAACTTGATTAGTAATAAAATCCTTTGCCATGCCATCCCGTGCCGTGCCGGCAGTAAGCGCCGGCCCTTAGGCATGACATTAGAATATTTAAAGCCCTCTAACCCGCAGGGCCGCAGTGCTTATGTCGTCAACTATGTAAAGGCAGCCGTAATTAGTCAAAGTCCTTTGTTCGGGGATGTTCTCAAAGTAAGTGCGATTGTGAGGAGTACACTCGTCCGTACAACCGTTGACCCGGTTCAGTGAAATGTCTCATTAAGCCAATGAGCTTAATTACTTGCCCAATGCTTCCACAGTTCCTTGGTATGGAATGTACATTTTTAAACATCTGCCATTTGAGGCAATAGAAACGACGAGGTATCAAATCTTTTTTTTCTCAAATAAATAATTCATGACACGGAACAATGTGAAGCATGATTGGAATACCTAAATGGAAATTTGAAAACGGTTAAATTATAAGGGCATTGTGTAATAAACGTGTGAGGTTGTTTACGAACGCAATTTATATTTCGTACTTATTTTTTTTTTTTTTTGTAATTTATGTGATGTATACAAGGAAAAACTAATTTAAAACTCAGATATATGTCAGTGACGTTGAGTGGTTAGCTTGCGTGTTCTGTACTGAGCTCACGCAACGCGTCGTACGTTCAGCCAGTAATAGGACTCGCCCATCAAGGAGCGCTGTCCCCAATTTGACACATTATTAATTTATTATACACAAAAAAAAAGGTATTTTAATAAAACGCGTATACTAAAAGATCAATAATTAAATTATCTTTAAATTGGTGAAGGTTTCAGAAAAATACGCTTGGTAGATTTTGCGCCATTCTCAGTTTTTTATCCGCGTTAGACATAACTTAAAAATTAATTTCACTATGTAATTATAAACATAATCTAAAATATTAACATATTAAATTATTGAAAAAATGCTCTAATTTAACATATTTTTTTTTCTAATCATTATCACTACTCGTTTAGACGTGATCTTCAGTATAAAATCATTAAAAGTCGGTTATCGTCGCCTAAACGTGTGTGAAAATCGCGATAAAGTCGCTGGACATAAAAGAAATATTCATGAGAGACAGCAGAGAGACAGGACAAAGAAAGAATACTAATCCTTGGTCGACGGGAAAGCCGATCATAAAGCCTTAGTATGGACAAGTGGTAGAAATCTAAATACTCGTAGATATTTGCGTGCTGATGATGCGAATCGGAACTTCGGAAGGATCCAAGATATGACTATCAGTTTCGTCGTTATTTAATTATTCAAAATTATTTAAAAATGTCTGTTGTATGGCCAAATCACGTTACTTGAGTTCAAAAATTAAAAATAGTAGTAATATAATTAAAATGACATGGAATATCATTAATAGTGAAACGGGAAGGTCATGCAACCGAAGTAGTGACTACAGCCTAGCTATTGATGACAATATAATTAAATCAGATTCTCAAGTCGCCGCGGCCTTTGAAAATTTCTTTCTTTCCCGTATCAACTACTAAATCTCTAAACTCATCACCCATTGCTGCAGAGTCATTACTTAAAGAAAACGTTCCAGTTTGTGATTCTGAATTTCATTTCCAATATGTCACCTGTAAAGATGTAATTAAAACCTTTCACACATTAAATGTTAAAAAGACCGCAGATCTATGGGGTAATTCTGTGGACGTTGCTAAGTCGATTATAAACATTGTAGCACCTACTTTAGCTGTTATTTTTAATAATTGTATTGACCGTGGTGAGTTTTCTGATCTTATGAAAAACAGTAAAATAATACCGTTGTTTAAATCGGGTAGTACATCAGACCCTACTAATTACAGACCTATTTCGGTGCTACCTACCTTTAGTAAAATTTTTGAAAAACTTATTTTAGATCAAATGCAAAGATTTTTTAATAAACATAAATTACTGCATAACAAACAGTTAAAATTTTTGAAAAACTTATTTTAGATCAAATGCAAAGATTTTTTAATAAACATAAATTACTGCATAACAAATAGTTCGGTTTTACAAGGGGTCGTTCGACTACTGATGCCGGTGTTGAACTTTTAGGACATGTTTATAATGCATGGGAGGATAAATGCGATGCTTTGGGCATCTTTTGCGATTTGTCCAAGGCATTCGATTGCGTTCTTCATGAAACATTAATCAGGAAACTGCACCACTACGGAATCCGAAATGCCTCCCTGGATCTTCTTACTTCATATTTAAGTGATAGGATTCAGAGAGTTGATGTTAATGGAAAAAGATCTCCCGGATCTATAGTAAGAATGGGGGTCCCCCAGGGCTCAATTCTTGGCCCATTTTTGTTTCTTATTTATATAAATGACTTGCCTTACCTCATAAAGGATAAACATGATATAGTGTTGTTTGCAGACGACACTTCACTTTTATTTAAACTCAAACGTCAGCAGTTGGTTACTGACAATGTAAATAATGCCCTGGAAAAAGTAGTTAACTGGTTTAATGTTAATAACCTACTTCTTAACGAGAAAAAAACTAAATGTATTAAGTTTACAATACCTCATGTTAGACAAGTAAAAACTAGTGTGCTCATAAAGGGTGAAGAGTTGAAACCCGAAGATACCACAGTGTTTTTAGGCATAACTTTGGATGCCAAACTTCAATGGGGCCCCCATATAGATAAATTGTCAAAAAAGCTTAGCTCTGCAGCATACGCCGTTAGAAAAATTCGTGATTTAACTGATTTAGGGACAGCCCGCTTAGTATACTTTAGTTATTTTCATAGTGTAATGTCGTACGGTATTCTGTTGTGGGGAAATGCCGCCGATATTCAATCAATTTTTGTTTTACAAAACAGGGCAATTCGTTCAATTTATAAATTAAGTCCCAGACACTCCCTCAGAGACAAATTTAAAGATATCAATATAATGACTGTAGCTTCTCAGTACATTTATGAAAATCTTTTGTATGCACATAAAAATATTGATATGTTTAAAAAATACAGTGATATCCATAATATAAACACTATTAACAAGCACAAATTTGTTGTTCCTACAACCAGGCTTAAAAAAATAGGTCGCTCATTTAGATGCCAGTGTATACGTTTCTATAATAAACTTCCTAGCCATATTCAAGAATTAAGCCTTAATAAATTCAAATGTTTTATAAAGCGGAAACTGTGCCAGAAAGCCTTTTATACTGTTAAAGACTATATTGAGGACAAAAAGGCTTGGGATTGAGCTGCTCCAATAAATTTACAAAAAAAATGTATATAAATCAAATCAAGGTTTGATTTGATTTATATACATTTTTTTTTTGCCACTATATACTTATATTTTTCTTTTTGTTTTTTATATATCATTTTACATTAACAATGACATGAATATTTACTTCGTAAAGTATTATATTATTTTCATTATTATGAATGTGAGGACTATGTGGGTCATTGTTTTTGTTTTATTCTTCTCTTAGTTTTAATGATGGTCTGGTAGTTTGAGTACTTTATGCGGCCTACCCAAATGTCCTTTCTTTGGTATTGTTCGTCGAATCGTTGAGCTCCTTAAGTTTTGAGTTGAGCTGCACGATAACTGACAAATGCGTGCACTGACTGGACAGATCCACTCAAATCTGTGTGGTTCTTTCCTCAAAAGACCATTTCATACACCAATCTACATGGTCCTCAAATGATCTGACCAAGATTATATCCGTATTTTATATACACATTGACATTGATGAATTTTATATATACTATGACATGAATATTTACTTTGTTAAGTATTATATTGTTTTAATTAAGTATTGTAAATGTGAAGACTATGTGGGTTATTGTTTATTTTTGTTTTTAGTCAGTTAGTTTTCATCATTGTCTGGCAGTTTGAGTAATTTATGCGGCCTACCCGAATGTTCTTTCTTTGGTATTGTTCGTTGAATCGTTGAGCTCCTCAAGTTCTGAGTTGAGCTGCACGACTACTAATACTACTACTACAAATGCGTGCACTGACTGGACAGGTCTCCTCAATCTGTGTGATTCTTTCATCAAAAGATCATTTCAGGCACCAATCTACATGATCTTCACATGATTTGACCAAGATTATGTCTGGACTTTAAAAGAGACTGTGACCTCTGAGTTTGTTTCGGCCTTTCTTCTCAGAGTAGTCAGTTACGAAACGCCGACCTCATCTAGTTTTTTTTTTAATATGTTTGACGTGTAAAAGTGTTTGTACAAACCTACTTACAGAAAATAAATCATTTATCATTTATCATTTGTCCTGTTTTATCGAAGAAATATATAGCTACTAACGAAATATAGCTACAGTATCATATTGTGCAGTGTTGATGATATTTACGTGAGATATACGTACGCTTATATGACAGTTTTAAAGTAGGTACGGCTTCGTAATATAAGTACCTACCTACATAATTAAAACATCTGTATTTACACTAAACCAAGAACATAAATTTCACTTAATTTTGTCCTGTTTTGTGACATTAAAAATGTTTTAAGTGTGTCCGACACGGAGGTTTACGTGCGTAGACTATGTTTTTAACACGACCTTTTCATGAAAAACTATAAGGGAAATAGCAAACAGAATGACCTAGTTAGCCTAGAAAAGTAAACAAAGGTAGGTTTTATAGGCGGATATGACACAGTCCTACTACGTAACTGTAACAGTACCTAGCTATATAACATATTTTTCACTTTTTATTATATTGTGGCTTTACAATCTAGAACAACAGTCTGTAACTGTATGAGCAATGTGTACTGTGTTAATGAATTTTTTACATACGTTTTTGTGGAATTTTCATTATTGCAAAAAAGTCCTTAATTAATATTTAATAACTTGTTCATCTGAAAGGCTGGATATTTCTCATGATGAGTAATGGATGAGTCATACTCATAGAAGACATTTTATTTTAAATAATGTAATTTAATTATCTGTGTAAAAGTAGGATCTCGTTAAAGTAGGATCTGTAAGGACATTGTGGTCGATTTTCCAGAGGTTTAAATTAATCTTTAGATTTTCTCCAAAATGGAAAACTCATGAGCTCTTGAAATGCCTATGGGTTTGTGGTTTGTGGACCTTGTTTTGCTTCCTATGTTATCGTAATAGGGAAGATTAGATGCCATGTAGAAGCTGATCAAAGATAAGAATGGAATAATTGATTAGCTCCACCTCAGACGATGCAGCTTTAGTTTATTTATATTTCCGCATCGTACCCACTTCAAATTTTATAGAGTTACTTGATATTTGCCGCTTTTGATCCTATTGCAATTGCAAGACTCCAAGACCTGAATTACATATCATTCCAAATTGCAAAATACAATTTCTCAAGGTTTATGAAGTTAAAAGGTCTTGCTCAAAGGTTGCCGTGGACCGCGGTAAAACATGGTGTAAGACTTGATTTTTTATAAATAAGAGGTAAGTACCTACTGATGGGCAAAGTCAAACCTCAAAAGAGACGTTTACGTTAAACCTGTGAACTGTTAATTGCTGTCAAATTAATCGGCTGAATGCGTCCGCAATGCTCGTAGAAATCATTGAACTATTTATAAGTTTACGCGTCATTGACCGAACACGGCTAAAGGCTTCTACATACCGGGGCGACTTGTCACGCGACGCGACGCGACACAAAGGCACCGCTCGTCCTGCGACACGCGGGGCCTTTGTGAGGTGTAGCGTCGCGCGACAAGTCGCGCTGGTATGTAGAAGCCTTAAATCGGCTGAATGTAAAGAAACTTACATGCGTGATACGTCACGAAACTTTATCTTATTGAACACCATCAGCAGCGTGTACTTGTTTTAGCTTGTACTTTTATTCTAGACATCCAAGCGAACCCATGACTTCACTGGCTGTCTTTTGTTTCCATAAATTATTCCATTTCAATTTTTCACATCACGCAATCTGTCTTTGTTCTTAACTTATGTGTTCTGTTTTTACTTGCTTCCATCGTAATGAGTGAATGTGAAAGTTCATAAAAATTGTGATCGACACGTGCATGGCCAATCAATTTCTTTGTTTTACGGAGAGAACATGCTACGAATGTTTTTTGTAACTTGGAGTTGAGTCCTATTTGTTTGGCGTCGTATATTTTTGTTACGAAGTTACTGGAATCACTGAAAAGGTCGGTTAACAGTGCCACTGGCTGCTGACAGTCACTAGCAGAGCGTCGCATCGATGGTTAAGTGGCGGCTGTCTTTTGATGACAGAAATGTCAGGCGGAGCCGCTGTCGTACCACGTACACGGCGAACTGCTAATGATATTGAAGCTGCTGAACCACTAATAGGATGACCACTTCTGGTAGGGCTGTCATGCGCCGTTATATTCATGTTCGGCAATTAGTTTAATGGATGTATTAAATACTTACTAATTACACTAGATACTTAATTATAACTTTAATTAAGAGCAACACTTTTTAAAACAATTCCAATGTCTTTTTAAAGTGAATGTTATAGGTAGTATTTATCAACATAGAGTTAAATATATTTTTATGAATATTATCTACGGAGCAATAAAACTAAGTAGATCGGTTTAAAAGCAAATAGTCTACCCAGTAGGCAATGCACCTAATTTTTAAATCTACGTGGTCAATAAAACAATATTCAGGAAAACAATATTTACCTGACTTTAATACAACTGTTTCTATTCAGTTATATAGCGAATTTTTAAATTGTAAATTTTGACATTACATTTTATCAATACTTTATGTGTTTGTTTGTGTAAGTATATTGACTTTTTATTTTTTAGGCATTTGACATTATACAGGGTGTCCCTTAAATAAAAACAGTTCCAAATCGTTAGGCAAAGCAAAGTCCAAATACACAGCACAAGTTTAATTTTAAGGAACACAACAGTTAGGCACAGCGGGAGCGAAAGTAGTCTGACGTACGTATCAACTCGAAGAGAGAGTCGTGTCAACTAAACAAATAAAATCATGCAACAATGAAGCCCTGTAAGAGTGAAGGGTGAAGGAAAAAAAATACCTGCACAAAGACACCGATTTACCAAAAATACAAAAGCGGCGCTATCTATCCCTTTCACACTGAGTGAGGTGCAACTCCGCAGGTAGCGGTCCCAAATTCCGAACAGATGACGTCATCGGCTCGGAATTACGCTACACGCTTAACCACATGCTTAGATTACAAGCATAAGCCATTACGAGAAAGAAAAGTTAGATTGTACCATTTTAATTTCTGTTCTGTCTTCTTCATCACATTCATAGCAATATCTTTGTAACGACAAAGACTAGACGTAAGTTTTATACCAATTTGCAAACCTTAGTAATTTTACAAGTTTTTAAAATAATGGTACACTTTGGTGTCATACATTTTCTTTACAGGAGAATTTTTCCAATTCTGGTCTTTTCATCGTAAAAACAAAACTTTTCAATTCAAGATTTTATTTCTAAGGCAAATAAAATGTTATTTAAAAAAATGGTATCTTATAACATTAGTAAACTATTCAGAAATGTTTGACAAAAATCACACCTAAATATGATACAATTTGCAGCAACAGCATTAAAAACACTGAATGCTGGTACAGAAAATAGTAAAAATCGAAAAAAAAAAAATCTTGGTTACCTTATCGGTTTTTTTTTTACTGTTCAAATTAGTTGTTGGAAATGAGGTAAGCTACCTACCCGTTACGTTTGATCCATTATTTACGGGACACCCTGTATAATTAGTAAATTTTGACATTATATACATAAAAAAAAATTGTACTTATAAAACTTTACAATGTATTAAAACTTACCAATTAATATTAAAATTAAATAAATAAATTAATATTAAAATTGAAGTACAAATAAAAATAAGTTTGAAATGAATTCAAACTAATTTATAATTGCACTTCAATTTTAATATTAATTTCTACACCGAACGGTTGTTTAAGTGAAGCTGTTTATTAATATTAAGATCTTAATGTACCATAAACTCAGAAATCAATTAAATTCTATTCTATGCCCAATTTAAACCATAAACGAGCCTGCTTATACAATCTGTGCCAAACAGTCGGGTTGTTACAAAATAAATGATCTCAGGAGAAGTTATTACGAGAAAATTACAAGTAGAGCGTGGGTAAGCAAAGCAAATGCTGTCAGTTGCGACGCGTACAAATCACAAGTTTTTGTACGGTTACTTTGTAATAATGGTTTTTAGATATACCTACAATTATGTTATGTAAGGTTCAAGAATGTCTCCTTTTGTTCTGCATAGCATATTCCTAATACAATAATGTATTAGAATAATATTAAAGTAGGCGGCTATGGCGGATAGCCACCTATTTTGGTTTGGTTTCGTGGTTCTCTGTCATTTCAGGTCATTTTTAGGTTTTGAAGGAATTTATATTACTACAATAACTATATACAAAAGTAAAAGGTTAGTGTCACAATTGAAAGCATTCTTTACAAGAATTTGGTACATACATAGATACAGTATTTATACATTTTTACCTAAGATGATACTGATTAATTAAAACAATATTGAAACTATAATAATATGCCTACCTCAGATTATAAGATTAGGTACCTTTAGGTATTTTCTCTCGTCTGTATTACATTCAACACTTCGTGAGCAAGCTTAATCATTAGAGCAAAATTATATATTTAGCTACACGTTGTATCATGCTAGTCCGACTAATTCGTGAGCTATGTATCCCTGTGAAATAATTACCTTGGCTTAGATAGTAGCAGGAATACGGATGTAAGTATGTAATATTTTATTTATTAGTTGGTGCAAAAATATTACAAAAATGTGCGCGTGGTAGCTACTAAAACGTGTAAGTATACGTTACGTTGTCATACTTAAGTTATCCAATATCTATATCTATAAATACACATACCGTCAAAACTAAGTACCCAGAGCAACATTTTCATACAAACGAGGTCATTTCGAAGTCTCGGTGCTCCGTCAGGTAACAATTCGGATGCGATCTGATAGCTGCTCTCCAGAGTACGGATGGAGGAGGTCTACAGCGCCTAAGGCAACTGATCAAACCGACATTTCATACCGAAGTTGATCATGAAACAAATAACTTCAAAATGTATAGAAATCCGAACACTTAGAACTCTAAACACTCTCTGGTGTAAATGGCTTGTCTGATCAGTTGGGCGCCTTAAGGCTTCTACATACCGGCGCGACTAGTCGCGCGACGCGACACGACACAAAGGCACCGCTCGTCCTGCGACACGCGGGGCGTTTGTGCTGTGTCGCGTCGTGCGACAAGTCGCGCCGGTATGTAGAAGCCTTTAGGCGCTGTAGACCTCCTCCATCCGTATTCTGGAGAGCATGCTATCAGATCTCACCCGAATCGTTACCTGACGGAGAACCGAGGCCGAAGCTCGTTTGTATGAAAATGTTGCTCTGGGTAATTAGTTTTGACGGTAAGTGTAGAATAAAGGCTTCCACATAATGGCGCGACTAGTCGCGCGACGCGACACCGGTAGAACAATTTCCTTGAATTTTTCATAGAAATTGTTCTACCGGTGCCGGTGTCGCATCGCGCTTTTCGTGTCAGTCTGTGTGAGTGCATTGTTTTTCTAAAATACGCAACCGATTGTGATGCGGTTTTAACAATCATTTAGAGAATTTATTCCGGAAGATTACTTTACGAAGGAACTTACATATAAAAAATAAGAAATATTAATGTTTTGTTTTGTCGTAAAAACCGTGCGGAACAGGCGAAGCGTTAATCCGAAGTGTCGGCAGAATGTTCGGTTGTTTTATAACTTCCATATAGTTTCCATTTTTTTACTTTGAATCCTTACCCGGCTTAAAGTCACATTTTTGACTTTGGTGTACCTCTTTGACTGTCGTTTTATTTTTCTTTCGCAGTAGTCAGCCATAGTTAGCCGTAGTCAAGCAACCGCCGAACATTCGGCCGATACTTCGGATTTATGTACGGAGTAGACCCCCAGGTTACGTAGTCGATCGTAGCCCAGCAGGAAAGGGGATAGCGGCAGCAGTAATTGAGGAAAACATTGTTTTCATACAAAAATAATTTATTAACAATAAAAATTATACAATTGTTCCTTGTATGCGGAAAAGTTTCATATCAAATCGGTAATTAAACGTGTTTTCATATTTAATCAAAAAGTGACTTATTAATTTAATTATTATTATTATTAAATTACTGGTAAATAATGGTAAGGTAGTTGAACATAACAGTATAGTTATGTAAGGACAACTCTACTACGATAAGAAATCGGTTTAACAACTTAACATCACGGCTGTTTTCCCCGAAAGGTAAGGCAGAGGTGTACGTAGTAGTGGTAGAAGTGTCTATTTAATTTACAGTTTTTATAACCTACTAGCTGACCCGACAAGCTTGTCCAAATTTCAATAAGTAATTCATACAAAAATCTCATAAAAAAAGCTCTTTTAGTTTTTCCCGAATTTCAGAGAAACTTTTCCAACGTTTCTTTCCCTAAAAACTTAATTTTAAAGTAAAATAAAAATATCTAAATCAGTCCAGCCGTTCTCAAGTGATGCGCTTACCAACGAACAGCATTTTTTAGGATTCCTTAGTCAACAAGGAACCCATAGTTTCGCCATGTCCGTCTGTCTGTCTGTCCCCGGCTTAGCTCAAAGACTCTTACTGTAATTTGGCATATTAATAACGTCGACCAAAGTAGTAAAATAAAATTCAGGAAAAATGGTTTTTTTGGGTAGGTACCTACCTATCTTGCACGTAAAGTGGGGATTATATTTATTTTTTTCTCGTCGTTCCCATAGTATGGGGTATCGTTGGATAGGCCAAAATTATTGCGGGTCTGTGAAAAACATTTTTAGATTCAGGGATCTGTTTGCGTAATATTAGGCTTTAAAATTTGTTAGAGTCAAGTGTCAGCCAGCTAAACGGTTATTAATGGTTATGTGAAAAAAATCATGGCAGTAGTATATTACATAACGAAATTAAAAGGAAAACTGTCACAGTTAAGCAGGCTTTACAAGTTAACGAGTAATAGTCGACCAACTTACATTTTGTAGTTGGAGAATTGACCGTGACGTATATCGATGTATGGGAGAACATGTTTATCAACTACAATGTTTGTTTTTCGGATAAATTTATACCAACTACGGAACCCTTCATTGTGTGTGTTCCGACACGCACTTGGCCGGTTTTTTATTTCTATAGGATAGGTGATAGATTTTTTGCTGCCGTGAAAAACAATGCACTACTACCTAATTATTTTTCTTTCTTTCTTTCTTCTTGCTACTTATTTTTAATAGTTAGTAACAGTTTAATAGGCGTAAAATAAAAAGTGTAACGACTTTTTACTTTACGCCTATTAAACTGAATGAATTTCATTCATTGATAAACAGACACAACGACATTTAGGGTCATGAGTTGTTATTTGTTTACTTTGCTTAATCATTATTTATTTGTCATATTTAACAGAGCGATAGTAGATAGACCGTACCTACTTATTACATGTATGAAGTAAAAGTAAGTTTTTCCACTGTTAAACAGTAATTTATATTGAAGATTTGATACTGAAGATCACGTCTAAACGAGTAGTGTTAATTATTTGAAAAATATATATGTTAAATTAGAGCGTTTTCTCAATCATTTAATATGTGAATATTTTAGATTATGTTTATATTACATAGTGAAATTAATTTGTAAAGTTATGTCTAACGCGGATAAAAAACTGAGAATGGCGCAAAATCTACCAAGCGTATTTTTATGAAACCTTCACCAATTTAAAGATAATTTAATTATTGATCTTTTAGTATACGCGTTTTATTAAAATAGAATAGAATATAATACACTTTATTTCCACATTTACAATTTATACAAAGGCGATAGGTTAGTACGATGACAATATTGTTTTTTTAAACTGCGCAAATCACTGATTATTACCTCCGGCACCCAAGCTAAGATTAAACTTTTGTTATGGGTGCCAGGGCTCTCTCTATTAATACATTTTACGAATTTATACAAACTAGTACGGAGTTGCGTTGGGTTAGTAGCTATCGTTTGAGTACAAAAGTAAAATAAAGTTATTAAATTAAAGAAACAGAAAAAATAAATAAAAAAATTGTACAGCCTCAGTGTTAATTTGGGTTTGCGAGTGTATGTGTCGTGTGTGTGTGTGTGGTGTATGTTTTGAGTTGTCTAAAATTGGGGACTTATTAATTAAAATACCTTTTGTTTTGTGTATAATAAATTAATAATGCGTCAAATTGGGGACAGCGCTCCTTGATGTGCGAGTCCTATTACTGGCTGAACGTACGACGCGTTACGTGAGCTCAGTACAGATCACGCAAGCTAACTACTCAAGGTCACTGGTATATATCTCCGTCTTAAGGAGATTTTAGTTGGCTTTTTTTTTAATAAGAATATAATAGGTATGTGTGCGTTAGCGCGCGAAACTCCGCAGACGTGATGGGTATCGATATCTAAGTACCTACGATAAAACGATAGAATAAAAGAAAATACATTGTTTTTTTTTTGGGTCATCGACTTTAGTTACCTACTTGAAATATCAGTTCCAAAATTAGTTTTTTTTTCTGTTTAAACTTTACAGACGTGATGGGTATAGACACGATGAAACGCAAAAAAACAGAATTTCGAAACTACTTCAAGTAACTTCATTCACTACCAACGATCATTGACCCCCAGAAAAAAAACTAAATCTTTTTTCTTTGTTTTATCTTATTTTAAGTACATAAATCATATCGATACGATACCCATCACGGCTGCGGAGTTTCGCTAGCTAATTAAATTTGACCCTGTAGCTACCAACAAATCAAAACAATCTAAAGGCGTTTTTAACCAAACTTTTGTACATCGCGGACACTGCCGCCTGACCACTATTCAACCTTATGCTGCTAGTAATAAGGTTGAAAAGTGGTCAGGGGACAGTGTCCCCGATGGTACCTAGTTCTAGTGTCAGAGTCTTGTGTATGAATTTTGTATTTTTGACAGTTTATCCATACAGAAACTGTCAGACGTCAATTTTATTTCACGGATAAAATGTACCATTAATCATGTCTGTAATCCCCCATGGGTACGGTGCACCAATGGTAGACCCACATTTCGCCAGTTATGTCATGTAATAGGGGGCGAGCCTATTGCCATCAACCGGGCAAAAATCCAGACTCCGGGCTGCTATTGAGAAATCCCTGACGGAAAAGCCCAATAACACTTTTCCTGACCTGGGAATGTTTCCCAGGACCACATGCACAGCAGTAGCGAAGGAATGTAACTCACTCAGCTCTGGTAAAAGCCGTAAGAAGATCAACCACAATTTTTTTTTTTATAATTGGCGTTGTCCACTATTTACTTAATTAACGGACAATAATAAAACGAAGTAAAGCTGGTTTATTTATTGAAGAGTTTAACAAATAAACGTTTATAAATAACCACGCTTTAAACGATTATGTAATTGAAGGAAGGAACTTAAATCCTAACAGATTTAGCAGGAAGTTGGTAATAAAAGTTTATTTTTATTTTTTTATTATGATTGCATTTTATGTAATTTTATTTAATTATCCTATAACTTAGCAATATAGAGTACTTAACACAAAGTTAGCTTAGATGTGTACCTACTGTATCAAAGTTGATAAATAATTTAGGTATCGAAGGTTGTGTAAACAAAATTAAAACTGTCAAAAATCAGCATTTATAATTATTACATTGAACAACAACGTTATTATAATATATTTTTATTTTCTTTACCTAAGTTTTTTTATTAACCTGCAGTATACTGCCACTGCCACTACTGCACTTCTGCTGCTTCTGCTGCTGCTGTGCCTGTGCCACTGGTGGGCAAGAATGGAAAGCTATGGGCCATAGTGTACCTAGTATAGCCCATAGAATACCTATAGTTTTCCACTCTTCCCGGTGGTTATTTGGTAAATAAAAAACAAAAAAATATGAGCTTCAAAGAATAGTTATTGTTTGTTTATCGCCTTCGTGAATACTTATCACAATTTGAGATCAAACTGTGTCGTGAGCTGTAATTTGTTTTATTACTTCTGTTCTTTATTGTTTGGAGATTCCACTACTAGGGTACCTACCTAACTGTGAATTAGAATGATTTATTTATAAATAAACGTGAATAATTAATGAAAATAAATACAAGTCATAATTTTTATCTAAATGTCTAAATTACTTATTATTAATTAATGAGTGTGGTATTCATAGATTACTTACATTTTGTGCATAAAACTTTCTTGCAGTGAAAATATATCGGGAAATGCAATCGCGGATTATCACCCGCGAAAATTTTTACTGCAATAAACTTGCTTTAATAACAATTAAAAAAGTTAACGCAAACTGTTAAAACTAACACACAAAAATAAAATAAAAACTTAGATTTTTTTTAGCATCTGTCAAAGTATTTCGCGATGTTTTCTTTTTAAACTTTGAATTTGAATACCAACGCGCGTTCTCCGCCTGACGCGTGTCGGCGGACTGGCTGGATGTAAAAATCTGTTGTCACATATTATCGGAACGCACAATAAACCAACCGAATCGGAGTAAACACAATTAATTACTGGGAGAGTAGTTGGAATGGTACAACTTCTCTTGGTCGGCTGTACGCTATTTCACTTTCTAGCTTTAGCGTAACTGCACTGCTCTAGGCTGGGCGATAAAAACAAAGTGGCCGGCAGATTATGTCAGTAAAACATGATAATGATAAAACAAGACTATGAGTCATGTACCATAGGCCAACCGGGATTGATTTAACTGTACCTACACTCGCTTGACTGACAAGCAAGATTATTAAGAAGCCAACATCGCATCGATGCGAAGCAAACTTTGAATTTTAAAGTTCACGAAAAATCAAAATCAAAATATTTTATTTCACATAAACCTACATGGGGCACTTGGGCACATAGCGATACCTTAATCCGCAAAAAAGATAACTCCACATTTCGTGAAACACATTTTAAGATTTAAGATGTTGATTTTGATTTTTTTAAAGATTTTTTTTGTTTAACATTTTAACAGCTTAATATCCACCAACGGTATTTTAGATTTTTTTATAATTAGTCTAAATAAAATATTATAAAGTTTTAAGTGTCTCCTTTTAGCTGGTTCAGTTAGGTGGTTTGCGGAATAAGGTATCGTTATGAAACGTCAGAAGCTTAGATTATGTCAAGTATATAATCTAAGGTCAGAAGCTAGGTGCACGATTCCAATTGGTCGTTACCCATGGAGAAGAGCCGGCAAGAACTCTACGGATACTCTTTTAAAAATAATTGGCATTTCATTGTTCTCAAATTAGTGTTAATAGATAAGGGAGGAATAGAAAATGGTCTACAAATCTACAGTCTATTAAGCCTACAACGTTCTCCCATTCACAAAATATAAAAATCTATTGAAATATCAATAAAATAATATAAATAAAAAACGATTTAAACCAAATGACATGATTGCCATTATAACGAAGCTCTGCAATAATGACAACGAGGCGTTGGTGTTGCAGATAAAATCAAAAATAATAACTGTGAACAGCATAGACTCAAGGAAACGGAATCCCAGCATTGGGTAAAGATGTGTTGAAGAAGTAAGCTAAAGTGGCAATGGACGAGCGCAGCTAGCCGTAGAACCATTCACCACTGATGCAGACGTGTTCATAGGTGAACCCTGAACACCTGAATCGGTTAACGTTGAGTTTGTCCGAAAGGGATATCGTGGCCCCGGCACACAGGCAACGGAAGGATCACGGGTGGGTTTTAGTCAGTAAAAGTCTGACACGCCCTCCCGCTCAGCCCAGAGCGGGAGAAGTTATTTGATAATTTCCCACACAAAAAAAGAAAAAAAAAGCTTAGGTGGAGCGACAATGTTCGAAGAGTGGCTGGTAGCAGCTAGATAAGAGAAGCTCCGAGGATCGAGTTAAATGGCGTGCGGTTTTCAGAGATATTCCAGTAGTGAACTGCTTATAGGATGATGATGAAGGAATACGTAAATGCTCAAAATTGTAATTCAATTATTTTTAAATTATAAAGCTGGGTCTTAAAGGCATGAAGTTTACATGCCGTTAATCAAAGACAGAGATGGGTTCAGGAGTCACGACTTATGTCCATTCGTCTTGATAGCGATAACGGGTTATTCTAAAAGATTTTGCCGTAGGTACCTAATGTTGAACTGTTGGTAAGTGGATGAAAAATACAAAAATGTAGTAGACTAATATTACTTATCTTTCTTTAGGGCTTTGCCGCAGTCAGGTAAAAAAGGGTACCGAGAAAATCTTGATGGGTTGTATGAAAGATGATTAAGTATGTAGTAGGGATGCGAATACTGACATGCTTTAAAAGGCTTTGGGTAAGGACAACTGTAGCCTCGACCTGGACTCGTACTTTTCTTGACATCGCTCTCTACTCCATCTATTTCTCGTTTCGGCACGAGATAAACGAGAAAATTTGCTTATGCCCTGGAAAAACATGCTTATTATAAATTGCGAAAGTAGCTCTGTCTGTAACCTTTTCACGCTTAAACCACTTAACCGATTTATCAGTTTTTTTTGTTTTTTTTTTTGATGCCTGAATGTAAGGTAGGTAAGTCAGGCAAGGTTGATAGCATCGTTCGCTGTGCCAGGTTGCGTCAACATACGATTATTAAAGTTTTCTACTTGCTAGCTGTAATCTGTCAATAGATGAGCAAGAGTGAGATCTTGCTCATCAGACAGATACAGATTACAGCTATGCTGGCAGGAGATTCTCGACGCTGACTCACGTATCTACTGTCCTGTCTATCTTAGCGCATTTTGCTGTCTGTTGGGGTAAGGGTAAGTTTTTGAATATCGAAGATTAAAATACCTACGCTTAAATACCAATGTCAAAACATCGAAAATTTAAATATCGATTATATCAAAATGTCGAAAATTATTATACCTCCGCTTAAAACGTCGAAGATTGAAATGCCGAGTGATTAAAATTTCGAATGATTCAAAATATCCAATGACATTATGCCTAAGTTCAAAATATCAACATTTAATACATCTAAGTTCATAATATCTACGTTAAAAATACCTACTAGTTGATATACCGAAAAAAAAAAAATATAGGCAGTATGAGTGTATTCATAAATGTAGGTAGATGTGAAATTGTCACACCCTGCAAACCCGTTGCTATTAAGTAGTCATTAGTCTGTTTACTGCGTAAATGTAACGTACAGTATATGTACGTACAAATGTGTTTTATTTTGGGTTTTTATTATGTAAAAATAATTAAAGTACATTACATGAGGCTTTCCTTGTTTTTTTTGTAACCCACCTAGTAACTGATTACCATCTAGCAAACAAGCATGCAGCAATCATGCAACATGCAAGCAAGCATGGTTTCTGTCACGGCTCCGGCGCTGCAGGGCTCCGGCAGTCCCACGCGAGCTGAACGTCGCAGATGGTCTAACTAAACGCTCACCACCGCGGCGGGTGTTAAAACCACCTGCTCCTCAGCTCGCGGGCTGCCTCGTCCCTTCGCGCCTACGCGATTCTAAATTACACTCTAGGGGTAGGGCAGACAAGACTACGTGGAGTCGGTTTTGCAGCGATACGTTTCTGTCACTAACTTCAGTAGCTATATTTTAATTTAAAGACCTAAATAATACCTTCACGATTGACCTATGCTTGTACACTAGACACTGATTTTCATGGATAAAATAGGTCGAAATTGTTCCAAAACCGAATGCGGGCACCCCGAATTTACGTAGTCTTTTGGCTGTTACCCCTAGAGTGTATATAAAAATCCGGAGGCGCGTAGGGAGGGCAACCCCCTCCCTCTGTAACAAAGCATAGGCACCCGTGGGAGCCGTAGCGGCTGAGGCAAGCCGAAGCTGCGGAGGTGAACATGGGTGCCTATCCTTTGTTACGCAAGGGCGAAGGGGTTGCACTTCCCGTAGCGCCAGAGACGTTGCAGAAGCAACCTTTTTCCACTCATACTACTTATATCAAAATTTGTTCGATATTTTAACTTGTACGTATTTTTAGGGTGAATTAATGAATATATTAAATGTTGAAAATTAACCCATTTTTACACGTAGGTATATTAATTTTCGATGTTTAAATAATATATGTACCCATCGATATTTAGGAGGTTCGATAGTTTGTACTTCGATATTTAGGACATTCGATAATCTGTATTTCGATATTTGAATCTTTCGATGTAACTTTTGTAGATATTTAGATTTTAGATATATTGAACGTAGGATATTTAACCATTCGATACTATAAACTTTCGTTATTTTAATTTTCGGTTTTATGGTCGTTCGATATTTCCATTTTCGATGTTTTGAACATCGATATTTTAACAGTAGGTATTTTAATCTTCGATATTCAAATACGTACCCCAAAATAAAATAACGAAAGTATAAATAAAATATGCTTAAAAATAAATTAAGCTATGCATCAAAAAAAAATCAGTCAGAGTTTTTAATGACCTAATACGCACATTTTGAATGCCATTTTCCAATGAAATTACTTAACATTTTAGAACTTCCAGAAAAAAGTAGAGGTCTTTTCGGAATAAATTTATAAGTATCGAGGAAATTTAACCCAATTGCAAATTCCTTCAGTCAGAGTATTAATCAAATAGTCAAAAATTCACCACAATACTAATTAAAAATTCGCCGGGCATAACTATTCCCGAAATCTAAACAAAATTGTGAGCCGTCACGGGACGCCTGGCAGATGTGAAACATCGAAATTATTTACACACTACCTATAAACTGTATATATACATAAATACTATCATATTATAGCATGGCGACGCGTCGCCACGGCATGCGTCGCCACGCCAGCAATCGGTTTTACGTGCGGCACACATCAAAAATATAAACATTCGAATTGATAACCTCCTCCTTTTAGAAATCGGTTAAAAACATAAGGTAAAGGAAATAAGACGCGAGGTCCAGCCGATCCCATTCGGCATTTTGGCCGTGACAATAAGGAATTGGGCTGGGCTGACCTCCGACCGACGACCTTGTGACAGATCTGTCCTAGTTGGCTGTCACAAATCAACCCAATTATTACTTATGTCTGTATCAGGTTACGCTTTGTGTAGAGTAGGCAGGTAGGTACAATGAACTGTGCTGTGGGCTATTGAAGAATACAGCTAGCGTAGGTCAGTGGGAGAAGCGAATTTGGAGAATCCAATGCCTTTTTGTAATATATTATGACTTGATGAAAAATTGGTATTTGGACCCTTCGTTAAAAACTATGAAACACAGGCTTTTGTTTTTAATTTTAAAATTTCTCAATACTCAATGCTTTATTGCGTTCCACAATGTATACCTATGCTTAGGTGGTAAACATTGGCTTTAGAATAATCGTGGGCCCTGTCGGGCACAGCAAAAGAAAGATAGTTTAGAAATATCAAATCCTAAAAAAACCCTTTTTTGAATATTTTAGGGATTTAGGTATGGTACGATATAACGATGGGGGATGATTTGTACGAAAATCCGTATTTATTTTTAGTAAATTCAATGATTTGTGTTTACCCCGTTCAGCGCTCAACGCTCTCTTGGACGCTGAACCTGGGCCTCAAGTCTGCTATTATAATAGTGTCAGAATGGTCGATCATTGTTTTCATAAATGTTGTTTTTGACTAGTTTGGTAATCTACTATTATAATGGCGTCATTATGACTTTCTAATGGTCGGCCACTGACACTACAATGAAAGAAATTGTATTTATTGGTAATCTCGTACATAATGACAAATGAATGACATTTCTACTAATGGGTTTTATAATAATGGCAATACGACAATGCCATTAAAGTAACACAATTCTATTACGAGAACATTGACCGACCAATGATCGACCATTATGAATTTAGCAGATTACGAACTTTTAGCAAAATGACAATGGGATCGTGTTGGAATGACTGAATTTATAAAAATAGCAGACTTGGGGCCCTATAGTCTGGTGTTCTGTGAAATGAGTGTATGGATATTTTATCTTTAGCATAATGTAATTGGCAGATTACCGTTTTATGTTAAAGCAAAATAAATAAATATTATTATTTTTATTTAATATAATAAATATTATTAGATTTTTTAGAAAAATCTTTTTTTTTTCTTTTTTATAAAAAATCTTTATTAACATAAAAATAATAATTAAATAACTTTAATACTTACATAAGAAGTACCTAACAGTTACACTAATATTAATAATAACACATTTTCAGGCTAGGAACACCTTTATAAGTACATAATAATTATGGCCTGCCTCGTTGGTCTAGTGGTCGCAACCACTGGGTTCGATTCCCAGGTCGGGCAAAGTATTATTGCGTTTTTCTATCTTTATTATTTCTCAGTACGTAGCAGCCTGGTGTCTGGATTTGGGCCCGGTTGATGGCAATAGGCCCTATTACATGGGACTTCTTCGGGGAAACAAGGCGTGATGTAATAATTATGACTAAGAACTTAGTCCAACTTGTTCAAGGTTTAATTGTTAAACATTTTTTTTTATACATTGCAACTTTTGGGCCACCAAGATACAGGCTGTGCCTAGTTTGGGGCCCACGGCTATTTCTACTATAAACTCCTTCAATTAACATTGTTCCTGCTTACAAATGTTTCCTAACTTGTGTGTGTCAATAAATTGATCTTATTTTTTTATTTTACTTTTTATTTAATCACAAAAAAAAACGTTTTTCATTAATTTCTTATCTAATTGTGAGAAAGCGTGAAATAATCGAAACATTAAGTCTGTGTAACCCCAGTCGTCAGTCAGTGTCGGTGTAGTCTCAGCACCCGTTAATAGTCTCATCACTTTTGCGCTCTCGAAAATATAGCTTATTACGCAGTTGATTTACGCCGTTATTTTACTTTTAAATACACAATTTTTTTTTCAAGCAAGGTAACATAGTTAATTTAGTTATTAAATAGTTTTTGTTTGAATTTGGATTATATATTCGTAGATGAAAACTAAAATTTCGGACGAAAAATGATCAGTAACTCTCTGTTTTACAGAATTGTTCTTGGTGTATTACTGTATGAAATATAATAAATTGATTAAAGTGCTCCCAAGTATAAGATACAGTAGTATTGTGGACATTTTTATAATTTTTTAAATTATGTTATCTTTGGTGTAAGAAAGCATCAAAAGATACCAAAAAGTACAATTTTATGAAACATCCTTTGCAGAGACAAGATTTTTACTGATTTATGTAAACAAATTGAAATATTTATTTAAAGCGCTCCCAAGATAAATAATCAAACTTGCTCGGGCCTATTTTTTTTTTAATAATCTAAATTGCTATGGCTAGATCTAATTCTAAACCATAATCACACAAAAAAATTGTGATAGCCCTCTTAAGTAAAGTTATCATTTTATGAAACTATTGTACTTAATAATTTAATTTAAAAACGAGAGACTAGCAGCAGTCAGCGTAAGTGCGACCGATGAAGGCGGTAGCTCAGGCTCAGGTGATCGCGCATGGCAACCAGCGCGGCGCACGCTACCGCGTCTCTCGCGCGCTCACCTGTATACGGTGAGAGCGGGGAAGCGCTGGCGCATCGCACGGACCTGCAGCTGCAGCTACGCGTTATCAGTATTGTGCGCGACCAATACGTACTTAGTTACGGGGAAGCTTGTATGTACCATCGCGAACGTTCCCGGTCAACTGCTTTTCGCCCTTATGCCCATAGTAATAAGATTTAAAAGTGGTCGACCGGGAACTTTCGCGGTGGTTCCTACCGGTATAGTATTTCTAACTGATAAGTGCAAGTTGCACATAAATAGCTGTAATATTGAACAAGACCAAAAAGTTTAAGACCGAAAAATAACACTTCTGCTACAAATGAGTACTCACTCACTCACTCACCTTTTTTATACTGACCTTTTGCAGGTGGCTCCGTAGTGCCTTTTCTGCATAAAGGGGTTTGGCGGGGCCAGAAGGGCTTCTCACCGGGAACTTATTCATGATTATAATTAAAAGACTAAACTCTAATAAAAAATCATAATAAACAGAATTAACATCTTTTAGAATAAATAGAGGTAGGTATTCATATTATTATTATTTCCGTATGTACTAGTAAGGATAAAATCCTACCTTTTGAAAAATAGTGCGGCGTTTCCTTAATGATTTTTCAGTATCAGTATGTATGTTATCATTGTTAATCGCTCTAGATGGCATCAATAACATCGTCTTTGATTGCTTCATAATGTAATTTATATCAACTAAGTAAACCACGTTCGATCAAAGCACTCGTGAAACTGTTAAACTTGCTGCTTTACATGTGGTGCGGTTATCGCTTATTTTTGTACTTGTTTTATCCTTACGGAAAATACCTCTGTATTCCTCCAGTAATCGATTGGATCCATCGATCGGTAATTTTATTTTGCGAATTCTTCATAGAACTTGAGCACTCGAAAAGTACATAAATCAATGGATCCCGCTACTAATTTGTCCAAACAAAATAAAGGTAAAATTATCAGACGCACTCGGACAAATACCTTTGTAAGTGCTTGCTACATAATTCAATCCGATAACGCAGCGAAACGCATACCCCTTATTACAAAACAAGGTTTATCTTCAAACCCAGGTTTAAAACATGGAGCCATTATTGAATTTCGAACTTAATTCAGACTATGGTAAAGTTCCTAAACACAAAACTGACAACTTAGTACCGAACTAAGTTTTCAGTTTTGTATAAAGAACGGTATTTCAATCACTGTTACGTTCTTATTACAAAAACTAGCTCCATGGTTTAAGCCATGTCAAAATATAAATCTTGTTTTGTAATAAGGCGGATAACGTTTATGATAGTTTAGTACTATGGCAACACTAGGCTTAACTAAGCCCAGTGTTGCAATACTCACAGACGAAGTTCTTTCCTAAATGGTAGACATCTAAGCAAAATATTTTTGACACAGGCAAACTGTTTATCCGGTTGCTTTCAAATTACAATCAACTACAAATTTAAGAGGCCGACTACCATCGCCCGCAACTGCAAGTCGCGGTGAGCGCAAAATTCGTACGGAATATTGCTATCTCTGTTTGACTCTCTGAGTATGTGAGCGGCGGACGCGGTGTGCAGTCTTGTGCGTGTGTGTATGAGTGGATAGATAGCTATTATTAGCTGTAGGTACTTATCGTTCATTCATAACGACTCGGAGGCATTTATATTTACTTATTAGTAATTAGGTATGTTCATTATTTGCTTTATTTTTGTTGACTACTTCGGGGAATCGTTAGTAAATGTACAGACTAGTAATGCGTTTTTTGGAAATTTCTTTAGATTGCCGATATCTCAACATATTAGGATATCGAGGCCATGTAGTGAAAATCTAGTGATACGTCATACATAAGGCAAGGTACAGACGCCAGCACATCAAGCTACTACAATGTGTCAAATTTCTTTAATAGATTTTCAACTTTATCGCTACAGATTAAGGTACAAGGTTGATTGGGAAAATTTGACAGTTTGGGGTAGCTTGACCTGCTGGCGTCTGTACCTATACCTATATTATATCGTCCAAGGGATTACACATCACACGCACGTCGCGTAAAGGCTTCTACATACCGGGGCGACTTGTCGCGCGACGCGACACAAAGGCACCGCTCGTCCCGCGACACGCGGGGCCTTTGTGTCGAGTCGCGTCGCGCGACAAGTCGCGCTGGTATGTAGAAGCCTTATATATAAATTATTGGGATATTTATTTTAAACCTGCTTATCTTATTTCAATTTATTTCCTATATGATGGTCACAAATTTACAAAATCAGCCAAGTGCGAGTCGGACTCGTGCACGAAGGGTTCCGTAACATTATCTATAAAAACGGCAAAAAAATCACGTTTGTTGTATGGGAGCCCACTTAAATATTTATTTTATTCAATTTTTTAGTATTATTGTTATTATAGCGGCAACAGAAATACATCATCTGTGAAAATTTCAACTGTATAACTATTACGGTTTATGAGATACAGCCTGGTGACAGACGGACAAACAAACAGACGAACGGACAGCGGAGTCTTAGTAATACGGTTCCCGTTTTACCCTTTGGGTACGGAATCCTAAAAACTAAGGCTTCTTCCGTCTTATTTCTATATTCCTTTTACTGAACTTCAAATATTGTTATTACTAAACAATGAATACAACTCAAGTCAAATAATAAAAGTGTTATACAAAGTATTAGTAAAAAACTGGCCAAGTGAAAGTCAGACTCGCGCACGAAGGGTTCCGTACCATTATCTATAAAAACGCTAAAAAAACAGGTTTGTTGTATGGGAGCCCCCTTAATATTTATTTTATTCTGTTTTTCATTATTTGTTGTTATAGCGGCAACAGAAATACACCATCTGTGAAAATTTCAACTGTCTAACTACCACGATCCATGAGACAGCCTGGACGGACAGACAGACAGACAGACAGACGGACGGACAGCGGAGCCTTAATAACAGGCTTCCCATTTTACCCTTTGGGTACGGAACCCTGAAAAGACAACTATTCCAATAATTTATAAATCGATGATATCCGTAAATACAGATACTAACGTAGTTCTGAGCTAAGAATAATAAAAAACGAGGATTTTGAATAAACATTTATTTAGTTATGTTCTAACATCATAGTTATAGATAACATAACACCAACATTGTACACTTAGTCAGAGAGTCAAACAGAGATAGCAATATTCCGAACGAATTTTGCGCTCACCGCGACGTGCAGTTGCGGGCGATGGTAGTCGGCCTCTCAATCCCGTTCAAAGAACTAAATTCTTAAAAATATGGCTCTTGTTGTTGTGGACAGATTTGTCTGTGAATTTTTGTAATCTTATAAAAAACTAAAAATTACTTTTCAAGCTGCATGTTGTTAGTCATAATTGAGCTGTTTTCGTAGAGTTCAAAGCACTATCAAAAATATAGAGAATATCAGAAATAGCGGTATATTTTCTTAAAACTGGTTAAATTCCGTTGATGAATTTATTTATATCGAGGACATGTAGGTAGATACAAAAGTTATGAAGAGCTCTACAGCGGGGCGAGCACGGCCTACTGTGACATGACTTGAGTCACACATTTATCACAGTTTGAGCGACTAAACTGTTTTGTCATAAAATGCTAGTACAAATTGACATGACATAATTGTCACAAACGTCTTGGCACGCCCGCGCCCGTGCTCGGCTCGCAGTATTGTCAAGCTTGAAGTTGCGATTTACGTCAAGGGATAACAGGAGCGTAGAGGGTTGAGGAGGGTTTTAGAACTAGGACCTAGTAGAGCTCTATGTGATAAAGTTCGTCCGGAAAAAGACTGTACCAACATACTTATTTCTGCCAAGCAGCGTAGCACGTGGCACTTGACATATTGGTATTTCAGTTTTGTCTGAGGCAAGGTCACTGGTCGTGCAGGTGTCCATAAGTAGATGGCTCGCGGCAGCGACCACCTAAGTATTATCAGCTCTGAGCTCGCCGCACGGCGTCGGCTTGTAAACCATCTAAAAATCATGAAAAAAATGCAAAACTCAGAATATTTACGGCTCTGTTTTCGGGCTATAACTATCGGCCGATTGCCAAAGGTATTTTCAGAATTTTTGTTCAAATCTGCATGCCAGTGGCGTGAGTTATAACTTATAAGTACCCTGCAGTCCTAGAGATTCATCCTCCATGAGGAGGACATTAAAGGTTCATCTTCCATGTTGCTAAGAACCTGCATGATCAATGATCATGTGATCTGGGACATCTACGAGTATAGCCCAGTCTATAGGAACCTAGTTAATAATTAATATGGGCTGGTGTCCGCAACTCTGTATGTACGCGAGACGTGAGAAGTATTATTCCACGGCTTATTTTAACTTATTTTTTATTGTTTTTAATAATTTTTTTATCTTTATATTACGGACGCTTTTAACGTGCACGTCTTTCTACATTGTTCTCACATGTATAATTTCAACATGAATGATGTAAGATGTAACTAATACTTTATATCAATATTTTAATTTAAAAGAGTGTCCATGGAGTTTCTTTGCCCATTCTTCTCCATAGGAACCTACTACGCTTTGGAATGGGCAATTAGCTTCATCTCTCTGACTGACCGACCCCTTGACTATTCAAAAGAGCCTGTAATTGGTTTATTTGAAATAAATGCTGTGAGTTTGAGTTTATTATGAAATCATCATTTAGATTTTGAATAAATGTTCTATTTAACATAAACTCACGCCTTCTTCCCACGGCGGTAGGCAGAAACTATAGAACGCCACCTGCTACGCTCCTTACCTACTCCTTTTGCTTCACCTACGTTCATACATGTGGTCATACACGCACGCCGGTTGCGAGTACAACGCACCTGACCTTTCTGAAGAACATCACCAGTTAGGTCACTATATAGCCTCCTAAGGCGTCAACATTACCAAACCAACTAAGCATATACTTTTAAATTTTTGTTACTACATCATCTTTTAAACTGCACCGTTACCTTATCCTATCCCCTCAATTTTCAGCCTAGCACTCATAATGACGCCAGACATGCTTCGCAAGGAACGCATTTCCACAGCATTTATTCTACTTTCATGCTTCTTTTGCCACACCCAGCATTCACTTCCATAAATAAGCGTAGGCACCAGCACACCATTGTGAACAGCCAGTCGAGACTTTTTGGGCATCGACTGATTGGTCACAATCGCATGTATAGCACCCTTCACTTTATTTCCCACATTTACTCTCCTTTCCACATCTTCATCAATCTCCTGCCTTGGTAAAAAAAAAAATCTATTTAACTGGTGTAAATGGAACAATGTGCTAAATAGCATTTTAAGCATTCCCATTCTACAACAAACCATTCCTACTGTCTATGATAAGTGAAGCTAAAACTCTCAGGCAATTTAATCTGGCGAAGTGTCGCGCACTTGTTCGATTATGAAACATTACCACAACATTCCGTGAACCATGGAATAAAAGTTAACGGTATCCTGCCATAAACCGACTACTGACAGCACTTCAATTCGTGCGCCGACATATAAAATTTTACGAGACAATAATAATAACTAGCTGCGATTTCGGCGAATGATACCTACGAATAGCTCGATTCTTATAATCGTTTGCGAAAATATTTTTAGTTACCAGACGAACGTATTCGCATTCGACGATGGCTAAAAATAACAAAATCAAGATAGGCACTTGTTGTTTTGAAATGATTGTAAGTCTATCTGCTCTTAGCTGATAGATGCCACAACTTTATAATAAAATACCCTGTAGTATAAGAAATCTACACTCTTTGAATGCATTCAAAACTCAACTTAGTCAGTATATGATCGCGTATCGATCACTTCTGGAGAAATGAAGGCATTGTTTATCTAGTTTGTAACTGATGACGATGAACTTTGTGTGATTTATGTGTATGTTCTAGTATTGTTCTAAAGTGACGTATGTCTTTATTGAGAATAAAGTTTCTTTAAACCTAAACCGGCATTTTATTTATTTTTAAACTTAGGCTTTAGGGGCCTGTGTTTCAGGTCACCAGATCTCCACCCTTTAGCAGTTAGAACATTTAAAAAACCAGCCAAGAGCGAGTCGGACTCGCGCATCGAGGGTTCCGTACGTAAGATAAGATAAGATAAGATTTCTTTATTTGTTAAACATTGTATACATACAAGAGCATGCAAGATATTACAGTCATCGTTTGAGTCCAATCATGTACAAGCCGTAAGTATCGGCATACAAATATTTCCTTAGCATTAAAAATAGTTAACAATAAACAAATCGAAAATTTACCTAGAACTAACAAAGGTTATAATTATAGAAACTTAATAAATTAGAAATTATTTTGTTATAATGTAAAAATTCCATATTCATATACATTTAATATTAGTGTCATATAAATTATTAGTAATTAATTAGTATTATTAGTGTCAGAAAAAAGCTAAAATTATTCACTCAAAAAAAAAATCCTTTTCGGTCAAAAATTCGGAGACACTATAATATGCTTTTTGCGAAAGGAACATTTTTAATTGTTGCTTAAATGCCTTACTATTTAGCTCCTTCTAACGTTTAGGCAATATGTTATATATAGTAGGCGCCATGCAGACGATACTTTTGCGCATGAGTGCCGTTTTTGCTGGATAGACTCGAAGAATGGTCATATCCCGTCTGTTACGCGGTACAACGTCCTGTAGACGTGGAAACAAATTGGGGTTTGTTTTAACAAACATTGCGGTTTCGAGGATATACATACAAGGAAGAGTTAATATATTGTACTTTTTAAAATATGGTGTACATGTATCAACCGTTTTTAGCCCAAACATAGATCTAATGCATCTCTTTTGAGCCTTAAATGCCGTGTTAGCGTCTCGGTAGAATTTCCCCAAAATATGATGCCGTATCTTAGGTGAGACGCAACTAAGCCATGGTAGGCCGCAATCAGGGTATCTACATTCACAGCTAGAGAGTGCAATGCAAATGCAGAACTACAATTTTTTTTGCAGTTTCTCGATTTGTGCTTTCCAGTCAAGTCTTTTGTCAATTATTAGTCCAAGGAATTTTGTAGTATTTACGATTTCAACAATTTTATTATCTATATTTATGTCCATATTTTCTATAGTCAAGCGTTGGCTAAAATGTATGATTCTAGTTTTATCTAAATTAATCATTAAATTATTATTATTTAACCATTCTATTATAGATGTCAAGGTATTGTGAATGTCAAGTTTATATTGGATCATGTCATTGCTATTACTAGAAATTGTCACCGTGTATCATCTGCAAATAAAGTCATAGGGTGTGGAATTAATTTTGGCAAGTCATTAATGTATAGTGTAAAAAGTGGAGGTCCTAATACACTACCTTGTGGAACACCAAAAGTAGTTTGACGTTCATCTGATAAGTATATCTCTTCCTTTTTAGTAGTTATATTAATTCTAGTGATTTCTGTCTTCTGCTTTCTATTGTCTAAATAGGATTTAATTAAATTCAGAACATTACCTCTTATGCCATAAGCGTCAAGTTGGTTTATTAAAATGTCATGATTTATATAGTCAAATGCTTGAGTCATATCGCAGAAGATAGCACATACAGGTGTTTTTTTATCAATTTTTATCAATACAGTGTATAAAAAGTCGTAAATCGCCATATTTATAGTCTTATTTTCGTGAAATCCCTTTTGCTCATTACATAATATATTTTTTTTATCTAAGTAACCGTTTAATTCCTTTTGAATGAATTTCTCAAATATTTTCGAGAAGATAGGTATCAGAGAAATAGGCCTGTAGAATTCCATCTTCTTTCTTAAATAATGGCTTAACGATTGCTATCTTTAGTGCCTCAGGAAACGTACCAGCTACAACACATAGATTTATAATATGAGACAAATGGTCGCATATTTCAGATGCTACAGCTTTTATTACTTTGGTTGATATGCCATCGTAACCCACGCTATTTGTGTTTTTTAAGGCCATAGTAATTTTCTGTGCCTGTTGTGGTGTACAGGGTGCCATAAACATCGAGTTTTTGCTGTTTAAGATGGGCCGTGTAGTTTTATCACTGGACTGGAGGGGTTGTATTCTATTAATAAAATAGTCATTAAATTGATTAGCAATTTGTTTCGCATCCGTAATTTTGACATTATTGATTTTAATTTTTAAAATATAATTTTTAGGTACATTAAATTTACCTTTATTTATTATTTGCCAGGCGGTTTTACATTTATTGTGTGATGTTTTGATTTTATGGTTATTTTGTGAACGCTGTGTCAGAGTCATAATTTTTCTAAAAAGCTTAGAGTATTCTTTAAAGCGAGTTCTATTTAATTCATTTGATTTTAATCTGTAGGTCCACAGAAGTTGTCGTTTTTTCTTACTACAGGATTTAATACCTTTAGATATCCACCTTGGCTTTGTTATTACATTTATTGTAATCATAGTCTTAGTACGTATATTTGATGTTGATGATTTCTGAAAAACTGTGCTATTTAGAGATATCGTTTTATTTTTCCTGTAATCTTTGCATAAACTTTTATGTCATAGAATAACTATCATATAGCTACCTTTTATTAAATAAATAAATAATTTCAGATTTTTATCTATGCAAACTTCGGAGATAAGGGGGAACGGTATTTTTTTTACCTTTTTCATCAAAAGTTGGAAACTGACCTGCCTAAAAAATAAAAAACATTTATTGAGAATGTGCAAACAGCGCTCTTTCATATAATACCCCACATGCCCACTTCAAATTTTTAAGACTCCCTTTCAGTCTCTTTTGCAAAAAAGATATATTTTTTAAATTTCTTTCTTGTTTGCTAAATAGTTGGGCAAATGTCATCTAAAACTATTCTAAATTTCAAGTTGATAGCATTAGTAGTTCTTGAGATATCCAGGTGTAACAGACAGACAGACAGGCTTAGTCACCATAAGGGTTCCTTTTTACCATTTTGGTACGGAACCCTAAAAATATAAGAAAAATAAAAATAAAGAAGAGTGATTTATCTAGCATTAAAGGAAACCAGCTTGTTTAATTAAGAGCCAAAGATTAGAAAATATGTGACAAAGAGCAGTGGGAACAATATACTAATATAGACTGTTTCGAAATGGTTCAATTAAATTAGTTAGGAAAACTTCGCAGACGTGATCACGATTAATCAAATTCATAGATACTTCAAGTAACTGTTGCACACTACACTGCTGTCGATGACCGCGTAGTTAGGTATACCTACTTGAAATATAAGTTTAGAAAACCAGTTTCTTTATTTTTTGTTTATCGTGTTTAGATAATGATCAAAAAGGGATAAAAATAAATTTAATTTCATTCACATCATCACATCTGTGGAGTTTCGTCAGCTAATTTATTTTGACGCTGTGTATGAAGGTACTCAGTTCATTATTGCATTCCATATGACGTATTACATAGATGGTATAACAATAGTAGATTGCTGCATCGAGCGCAAAGTGAGTTATGAATGCACGAATGTTATGTTGGTTATTTTTGAGTCATTTATGAACGAGTGCATTAATTACTCACTTTAGCAAGGTGCGTAATCTACTTTTCTTTCAACTACCAATCTACCTACCGTGATAAAATATACCTACTCAAAATAAAAACTCATGATACTGAAAACAAAGTTTTTCATCATGTCGGTTTTAGTCAATCGATTTTATTTTCAGCCATCTACTAATGCATACATTTTATATTAAACTTAATGGGAGACATTAAACCTCTGTGGTAAATTTATATAATAAAAAACAGTGCATTAATGAAAAACTGTGCAACCAAGTGATTTCATTTATCATTTCTGCGCTGTTTTGGTTCTAAGCAAAAAATATGTCCTAGGCCTTTGTGATCGGTTTTGTAGTGATTATTGGTTGTTACCAATCACTACAATACCGATAAAAAGTATCTGCTGTTCCCTATATTTTGACGAGATATTCGAACACCGATATTCGATCGGTTCGATATTATAACAGCTTTTTTTTTTTTCGCGATTTCAGGCTTGGTCCCATAGTAAAAGTTGTTCATAACGATGAGTACAATGACCCCCTAAGAGGTTGTGTGTTAATTCTGGGACATTCTGGGACAAACCAGGCCACCTACCAAACCTCTTAACAAATAAAAACCAATAATAAAGATATACTCAGCGGCTATCACTCGCTAAATATAGTTTTTAGGGTTCCGTAATCAACAAGGAACCCTTATAGTTTCGCCATGTCCGTTTCTCTGTCCCTGGCTTAGCTCATAGACTATTCGTACTAGAAACCTGTAATTTGGCACGGCATACATAATAATTACGCATACAAAGTGGTAAAATAAAATCTTAAAAAAATGAATCTGTTTTTAGTTACCAGCAATGAGTCTTTCTCGTCTATCCCATGATGTAGGGTATTGTTGGATTGAGGATCTGTGAAGACACTTTTTCGATTTAGGGATCTGATCGCGTAATCATCATCATCATCATTTCAGCCGAATAACGTCCACTGCTGGACATAGGCCTCCCCCAAAGGGGGGGTTTGCCATAATCGCTACGCTTGGCAGGCGGGTTGGCAATCACAGTATAGTGTTAAAATGCATAGAGAACTCATTTGTTTTTGGATATGTGAAAAAAATCATGGAAGTAGTAGATATATCTAAATTAAAAGGAAAACTATCACAGCTAAGTAGGCTTTACAAGTTAACGAGTAATAGTTGACCAACTTACATTTGCAGTTGGAAAACTGACCGTGACGTATATCAATGTATGGGACATGTTTTTCAACTACAATGTTAAGTTTGTTTTTGGGATAAATTCATCCCTAATACGGAACCTTTCATTGTGCGTGGTCCGACACGCACTTGGCTGTTTTTTTTTGTTTTATCATTTGTTGTTCAATTACTTTCTTCGACATAATTATAAAGTAAATACTTAGATAATTATTGCAAAACATGTTACTTCTACCTATATTAACAGTTAAACTTATTAATATAAAGATGTTGTAGATTCATATCGTTGTATTGTTTTTTGTACTTTTTATAAATTATGTGGAAAATGTTGTTGGTTATTCATATACACTCCCATCTTAGTTTTAAGTTCTATCTATACCATAACATTGTAATGTGTAACCGTTTATTTTCCCGAATAAAATAAAATAAAATAAAAATACAAATCCAGCAGTACTGAGGACTGGAAGGGTTCCATGCACCTACTGCCATCTGCCCAAAACCCTCCTGGCGCCCGTCTTTATTTAGTATTTAAGTTAGTATAAGTAGATAATTAAGTTAAGGCTTAGTGCCATGCTGCCATTGCCACCGCTAGATTACCAGTTAATCACTCCATGTACTTACGCGCGCTAACTACCTACCGTTGTGAAAAATGTTCTTAAGTAACCTTTTAGACCTTTGTATCCTGCTTATGCGTATGAAGTTTCATTCAAATCAGTTCAGTCATTTCGAAAAACAAGGGCTTGAAAGTTTGTATGAAATGCCGTACGTCGTAAACAGCTTCCAACATTTAGATTTGTCATCTTCTTCTGTCTTGGTCGCTACCATAGATATAAGAATTAAGTGTTTTTAGGGTTCCGTAACCAAAGGGCAAAACGGGAACCCTATTTCTAAGGCTCCGCCGCCGCCGTCGGTCTGTCTGTCTGTCGGTCTGTCTGTCTGTCTGTCTGTCTGTCTGTATGTCTGTCTGTTCGTCTGTCACTAGCCTGTATCTCATGAACCGTAATAGTTAGAGTTGAAATTTTCACAGATTGTGTATTTCTGTTGCCGCTATCTATAACAACAAATACTAAAAAACAGAATAAAATAAATATTTAAGAGGGCTTCCATACAACAAACGTGATTTTTTTGCCGTTTTTTATAGATAATGGTACGCGGAACAAATGGTGCGCGAGTCCGACTCGCACTTCACAAAACACTTGATATTCCCGTGTAATAAAAATGTTTTAGATAGATACCTACTTTATTTATGCATGCGGATATTTTTTTTATGTAATTTAATCATATTTATCCTTATAATTGGTTGTATAGGCATTATATTACGAATACTGTTTATTTTATTTTATTTTGTTGTTCAACTCATTAAACCTGACTTGAGTTCCGTACGTATTTTTTCGGGTAACCACTGAAAATCAGCGCTGTGTTGTGGGTCCCCCATAGCACAGCATCATGCTGAGTACAAGCCTTTTTGTCACAGTCATGACGTGCAGTTGCCGACTATTTGTTATTTTTGTGCTCGTGATTATAATGTAGATAGGTTTTTTTTTTTAAATGTTTATTTGCTCGAGTTTGTGTTTTCCTAGGCACGTGTTTCTGTGACGAATAAAATTATTTTTCTTTCTTTCTTTACTTGGACGGTTTTTTTATTATATTTCTAATATGGTAGCTGGTCGCTACACTCTTGGCAGAGTGGTCGTCGTCTTTCCTTTAGTGTTCGTGACAAGCTTAATTGTACAATTCTGCTTCTAACCGAATCGATCGACGGTACATTTATTTATTTATTTATTTATCTATACATCTATGTATATTGTACTGTTTGGATCCAGCAGGTTGTGTTTCTACAGTTCAATTTCTGGGGCACTCGTAGAAGGGACCATAAACTGCAGTCTTCATTTGGTCACTCCAACGCATAGGTAGGTTATCGATCACTTCAGTCCCACATTACCCTGCACCACGGGGCGCTCCCCAGTCCCCTCTCCGGAAATTACAAGCCTTATTAATCCTCATGTATGTGGCTCGTAGATTTATTCATCATCATTCTCCTGCCCTTATCCCAATTTATTTGGGATAAGGGCCGGGGCTTGGGCTCGGCGCAACATGTCCCTTTCCCTTCCATACTTCTCTATTCGTCGTCATCTCGGTAGTCACTCCCTTTCTAGCCATATCATCCTTCACATAGTCCATCCATCGTTTCTTTGGTCGTCCCCTACTTTTATAGCCATTGACATCCATACTCATAACTTTCCTCACGACATTTTCCTCATTCCTCCGCATCACACGCCTATACCATGACGACCGATTTCCGCACAACTTTTCAGTCACCGACGCCACTTTCAGACTTCCTTTTATGTACTCATTTCTTATTCTATCCATTCGTGTCACACCACACATCTCTCTTAGCATTCTCATCTCAGCCACATTGCCTTTCGTTCATCCCTTTTGTGGCCCAACATTCTACTCCATACAAGACAGCAAGTCTAACAATTGTTCTATATATCTTCCCCTTAAGTTTATGGGGAATGCGGGAGTCGCATATTGTTTCCGTAACCTGCCGCCATTTCATCCATCCAGTGTTAATTCTGTGCTTATTACTCCAAATAAAAAAACAAAATATCCCCTGAATAACCCCCCCCCCCCCCCCCGCCCCTGGAATAATTTCCAGATAATATATGGTACAGCTATGTACCTATATCACGTCCGACCCACTTCTAATATTGCAGACCAAATGCTTCCTCTTAATCTCCATAAGTCCTAAATTAGCTAGCGAAACTCCGCAGATGTGATGGGTATCGTAATCAGCTGTTTCATACATTTTGTCGATTTAAGTGAACACAAATGTAGGGAACAGCTGATTTTTTTTTCGCGATTTCAAGGTTGCTCCCATAGACAAAATTGTTCAAAATGATGAGTATAATGACCCCTTTTCGGGTTTAGTATAAACAAAAACTAATGTTGTATAATGTAAATCAGTGTAATATCCCTTAAATCAGTGTTTGCAATTTATTGAAAATATAATACTTAAGTACTTCAATCTTTTCGACAGTAATAATTACAATGTTAAGATTCTCGGAGCGATTAGATAATTTATATTAATAATATCCTTAAAAGTACATCACTAGCAAAAAAAGGAAATTCATGTTTGATGTAATTATTACATAGACTTCCTGGTTATAAAGTATTGTCAATAATAAAAAGATAAGTTACACCTAAGTACCTATTAAACCTTTGATTCTGATCAGTGGGCCTTAAGGCTTCTACATACCAGCGCGACTTGTCGCGCGACGCGACACGGCACAAAGGCCCCGCGTGTCGCGGGACGGGCGGTGCCTTTGTGTCGCGTCGCGTCGCGCGACAAGTCGCCCCGGTATGTAGAAGCCTTTACATCGCTTGTTACATCCGCTGCATTCATGCATAGTTAGATGAGATGGAGTAGGTTACCTAACTGCCTTTTTCTGAAGTTTTATGTTTAAGTATCGAGTTTTCAAAAACCCAATCCAATGAATAGGTATGTAAATTAATTACATAATGACATCCTAGGTTCTTCAATCATGTAGGATTTGACTCAGACTAACTGTGAACGTGTGTATCCGACAGCACATGTACACATTATTAGCCTTAAGGCTTCTACATACCGGGGCAACTTGTCGCGCGACGCGACGCGACACAAAGGCACCGCTCGTCCCGCGACACGCGGGGCCTTTGTGCCGTGTCGCGTCGCGCGACAAGTCCCGCTGGTATGTAGAAGCCTTTATGCTAAGTGATACGTCCTCTCGCTGGGAAGGCCCGAATATTATAGTTCACTTTGCGTTTTATTTACGAGATGAATTTAGTGTTTATTTATGAAATAAATTTTAGATTCTAATAAATGGTTAACTTAAGATTAATATCAAATTTTTAAAATTTTATAACCGTTTTTTTAAATAATAGAAAAATATACTTATTTGTCTCGAACTTTTCCAACAATTACGTTATTTCAACATTTTTTTTCTGCTATATTTTGTATGGAAGTTGAAAAAAGTGGTCCCGCCACGTTCAAGTAGACCATAATAAATGATGTTTAAGATATTTTTTAATGTTCAAATTCAAAAGTAGTTTCTTGTAAAAAGACGATTAAACGTCACTCTAGCGTAATTTTTGGAAAACCTGTTGCGAATTTTTGTAATTTTCCAGGAATTCTTAATTAAATTGAAAAAATCCTTTCCAACACATGCAAAACAAAGAACTGGACTTTACAAATCACAAATAATTTTGTTTAAATTCTTTTCCCTTTCGCACAAACAATGAACTTCCTACCTATTTTCCTTTTACACACACAGTATATCATTCATCATTTCAGACGAAAGACATCCACTGCTGGACATAGGCCACCCACAAAGGGAGGCGAGGGGGGGGGGGATTGTCATAAGTCATAAGTCATTTATTCTTATACAATAAATTGTATCTGAAATTACATGGTATAAAAAAAAAAAAATTAAATTACATACGGTTGACACGTTAAATATCACAACAATGCATAACAACATGTTTATGAATATCGTTATAGATCTTCAACAGCATATAGACACTTATTCAACAGGAAATGTTTAAGTTGATTTTTAAAAGAGCTTGAGTAGATAGCGCTTTTTATATCTAAAGGTAACTTATTAAATAATATAACCGATTGATATCTGGGACTGTGCTTCACAATATTCAAATTAGGCTGTACCTACCTTGTAACGTTTAATGCATCATAATCGCCACGCTTGGCTGGCGGGTTGGCGGTCGCAGTATGGTGTTAAAATTTTTAAACGCATAGAGTATGCTGCTGCCCACACACATACTTAACACAATAGAAATATCAAAAACTTCTTTCTTATATTCTTAACACATTCTTACACAAAGTTGCCGATGATTTCAGATAACTCTGGGGTACCTAAGTACTGCCAGGGTTGCGAGTTTGTCCGAAAGGGATATCGTGGCCCTGGCACACAGGCAAATGAAGGAATACGGGTGGGTTTTAGTCAGTAAAAGTCTGACACGCCCTCCCGCTCCGCCCAGAGCGGGAGAAGTTATTTGATAATTTCCCACCAAAAAAAAAAAAAAAATGGGATAGGTACCTAAGTAAGACACATAACTGCGAATTCGTAACGCATCGCAAATATCGGCTCGTTCTTTCGTAGTTCCTGCGTGCAGCGTCGAAAATGGCCTGGCAATTTGCGATGCGTTGCGAATTCGCAGTTATGTGTGGGGGAGCCCTAAGCTGGCGAGATTTTCAAATATAAAATCTATTGTGTCGATTACCGTGCGCTTGCGCGCCTCGCACCGGCTGGTTGTGAAACCGGTTTGAATCGTATCGTATCTTATCGTATTCATTGTTTACTTCCAACGTTTTTATAATTACGATAGCCATATCCCAACTATGGAACCCTTCATTGTGTGTGGCTCGACACGCACTTGGCCGGTTTTTATTATTGGGTGATACAATTATGCGCATCGGATGTCATCCATGCTAGCTACGCCACTAGATTGACCTTCATCAGACCTCAGATGCTTTGCACGTTGCATAATTATGAGTCTGCAATTGCAATCTATCTCCGCTCGGTTGAAAGTTCCGGACACACTGTATAGTAAGGTTACTTTGCGCTAAAACTAAGGTTGCAGTAAAGTCCGGAACCACACCTAGACTCTGAACTGTTTGGTGCCTTGCTTTCGCACGCCTGAGTAATAAAGTTTTAAAAGCACTACGTTGTAGAATTGGCTCAGTGTTTCACTGGACGGATTCAGCAGTGGTCCTAGGTTGGTTGTCCTCTATGACAAAGACACAAATGGTGGATTTTTAAACGATCTCGGGTTATATTGAGACCTACAATTACCTAAATTTTGTATTACTACAGTAAAAATCTCCGTTCCACCAACAATCGTCTTCTACGATGTCCTTCTCACCGCTCTGGTTTCATTCACTCTTCTTTCTTTGTCCAGGCGGTTTTTCTTTGGAATGCGCTCCTTCTGAGCACCAGGATGGCCACCGGCCGGTTAACGTTTAAAGTGAAGGCACGGGATTATATTCGTAAGAAGTTGGCAGAATCATCCCAGCGTTTTGATTCGTTTTCTCCTCCACCAATCGTTATTTCTCCTGACACTTTTTATTTTGTTTTTAAGTATGTATGTATTAGTATATATTTTTGATTTCGAGTTATATATCCCCTATGTTGCACCTACCATGTTTTGTCTCTGCATCACCCTAAGGTTGACTGGTAGAAAATGCCTCAGGCATTAAGTCCGCCTTTGTACAGTATTTTTTTACTTGTGCATAAAGTTTTAATAAATAAATAGGTTGACCTTTTCCGTGTCTATCCTAACAACATCCCAAAAAACCTGTACAGTGCAATATTTTGCGAGCGAACACGATGTTTTTGTCTACGGTGAGGTGACTGGCCTATTTTGATTTGATTGCGATAACTTCACTTACAGAACTTACTATTCCTCTATTTCAATATTCTTGTATAAGCATCGATGGTTCAGTGGTAGAATGCTCGCCTGCCACGCGGGCGGCCCGGGTTCGATTCCCGGTCGATGCAGTTCTTTTGTTTTTCGATATAATGAAGGTAAATCTTTTGTTTGCTATTTATTAGCGGGACTGTGGACATAATCTATAAATTGATTCCTTTATAATTCAAAAGTGCTTGTAAAATGGTTTAAGTGTAATCAATGGTTTGGAGTTTGAGTAGAATGTTAAGAAAGATTCGTAAAAATGAGATCACAGTTTTATCAGTCGGATTCAGGAAAGGTGAAACAAAAAGGTAGGACTGCCGAATCCCGGGGACTTTTAGATCTTCAGTCTAACGCACTCCCAACTCCCATTTCGGTTACCGACAGCATTGCAAAATTATAAAACATCACACCTAGTACCTATCTAATGAATAGTGAATATCATCTAAATATACAGTTGCTAGATTGTATAGATCCACACCACTTTTTATAGATTTTATTCATGTAAGTTATTCTTTAATCTTGAATTTTTAACTTAAAATAAACCTACGTCATTAAATTTAATTAAACGCCATCTATTGGAATATTGAGATACCAAATGATAATTTGATCCGTTGAAAGTATCGCTACTCGACCCGAGATGGCGCTTTTTACAATCAGACTAAATAAAGACAGTAGTCACAAAACGCTAATGTAGATGGCGTTGTTTATGTTTTAAAACCATTTTTTTTAAATAATCATTCAATCAACAGGATATTTAAAAAAATTATTAACTAAAATATTTTTTTAACAAGAAACTTTTTAATGAGGCTTGGACTTAATATATTTTTACAAACGGAATACAGCGTTTTCCAGTAGTAAAAGAAACAACCGATAAAATACCAACAACTGAACCACCAGGTAGGTATATCTACTACAGAAATTAAATAATGATAAAAAGAACCGGCCTAGTGCGAGTCGGACTCGCGCACGAAGGGTTCCGTACCATTATCCATAAAAATGGCAAAAAAACACGTTTGTTGTATAGGAGCCCCCCTTAAATATTTGTTTTATTTTAATTTTATTTTTAAAGTCAATATAATATATTTTCATAATCTGTGAACATTTCAAGCATCTACCTGTTGCCGTTATCAATATAGAGCAAAAACTAGTAAAAACGTCTGTTGTGTGGGAGCCCCTTAAATATTTATTTTATTCAATTTTTTAGTTTTTGTTGTTATAGCGGCAACAGAAATACATCATCTGTGAAAATTACAACTGTCTAGCTATCACGGTTCATGAGATACAGCCTGGTGACAGACGGACAGACAGACGGACAGACAGACAGACAGACGGCGGAGCCTTAGTAATAGGGTTCCCGTTTTACCCTTGGGGTACGGAACCCTAAAAATTATGTCAGTAATCCATACCTCTCTCTGATTATGCTTACAGTAAGTACAAAAGTACAACACATGAACACAGGAAGGTAAGCTTTATGCAACGGATCATAACCATTGTTACGAAATCCGATTTCCGAGATCCAAAATTAGAGGACAAAGCTGCTGCTGTGGATGTGGATGTGGATTATCGGATAATTGGACGCAACGTCGCTTAACAAAGCGGCTTTCAGGTATTTATACCTAAAAAAGGATCAGACTTTCGTGCATACACCCAGCGCTCGTTTGTGATCGCGATCCAAAGGGATTTTGCGACTAATCGCAAACAAAAATAGCGACATAATAGTGTTTGTCTGTTTAAAGATAAAATAATCTCTGTGTATTTTTGCAGGTGATTTTATTTAGGATTATGGACCAGCAAATAGTTTTAAGTATACTTAGTTGCCTTGGTTCTGTAAAACTAGCGAAAAATAATATTTTGTAGGTTTTACATAACTACATTATGGCTAGTACAGGTATCGTATTTGTTTAACCTAAAGAAAAACAGTCTTAATTATTGTAAAACTACTACATCTGTTTTAATTTTAACAATCAAGCAAGGCCTGAACTAGACTTCTTTTTATTTGAGGTCTGCCCGGCTTGGGCGGAGCACCGCCGTGTCCTTACGGAGGCGATCGGCGGCAGCGATCTCTCGCGTCCGGCGCTGGTTCAGGCCATGGTTCGGAGCGAGAGTGCATGGGAGGCCGTCACCTCTTTCTGCGAAGCAGTAATGCTCGCGAAGGAGGAGGCGGAACGCGTGAGGGTAAGGCAGGGTTCGCACCCTCACGCCCTTAGCCGCCGCAGGAGACGCCCCGGGCGTCGGGAGTCACAAGCTGATTTCCGGCCACCGTAGGCGCGGGCCTGCGGACGGTGAGCGATGGGTAGCTCGCCGTCCGATAAAAAAACCCAAATAAAAAAAAGGCTCGTAGTAGGTAGCGTTCTGTAGTTTCTGCCTACCCCCATAGGAAGAAGGCGTGAGTTCATAATACTTAATGTATGTATTCATGTACAGAACCACATCAAGCTACCACAATCTGTCAAATTTCTTTAATAGATTTTCAACTTTATCCCTACAGCTTAAGGTTCAAGGTTGACTGGGAAAATGTGACAGTTTCGGGTAGCTTGACCTGCTGGCGTCTGTACATAATCTGTAATTTTATTAAAACGTAGCTATCTCATTTTTGGGTAGGAAATTATCAAATACGAATACAAAGACACGCCCTCCCGCTCTGTGCGGAGCGGGAGGGCGTGTCAGACTTTTACTGAGTCCTACAATCCCCCCGACGTGTTCCTTCAATGGCAATTTGACATTATTACAAGGCGCTCAAAGAATTGCACTACCCTAGCTCAAAGAGATGTCAGCACCAACTGACGGGGTCCGTTAGGGCCAATGCCTGCCGGGGTTGCGAGTTTGTCCGAAAGGGATATCGTGGCCCCGGCACACAGGCAACGGAAGGAACACGGGTGGGTTTTAGTCAGTAAAAGTCTGACACGCCCTCCCTCCCGCTCAGCCCAGAGCTGGAGAATTTATTTGATAATTTCCCACCCAAAAAAAAAAAAAGACTTCTTTTTATTTATACATTTCAGGCTGGTTATAAAATGAATAATTTTCAGTTATAAACGCACTAGATAGTAAGTTGCAGACAACAATGCGACTGAGTCAGTGCTGTGTTGTGATGTGACACATCGTATGGCAATGTTATTGATTACTGCAAATAAAAAGTCAATGAAGCAATCACAGACGCGTATAAAACCTTGAGGGTTCCTTACATAGGTACCTACTCTACTAGTCCTACTACCTTACAAAGTTATAAAAATCCGTTTTGCAGGATTGAAACTTAATGTTCTTCAAAGTTTATAGGTGCGTAAGCCCATGTAACCCCAAGCTAAAATAAAAAACCAGTCAAGAGCGAGTCGGACTCGCGCACCGAGGGTTCCGTTCGTATACATGATGTTGATGATTTCTGAAAAACTGTGCTATTTAGAGACATAGTTCTATTTTTCCTGTAATCTTTACATACACTTCTATCACATAGAATAATTTCAGATTTTTAACTATACAAACTTCGGAGATAAGGGGGGGGGAACGGTATTTTTTTTTACATTTTTGTTCAAAAGTCGGAAACTATGCGACCTGAAAAATTAAAAATTAATGTTTGAGAATGTGCAAACAGCGTTCTTTCATATGATACCCCACATGCCCTAGTAGCCCCACTTCAATTTTTTAAGACCCCCTTTCAGTCCCTTTTGCAAAAATGATATATTTTTTTTTATTTCTTTCATGTTTGCAAAATAGTTGGGCAAACGTCATCTAAAACTAATCTAAATTTCAAGTTGATAGCATAAGTAGTTCTTGAGATATCCAGGTGTGACAGACAGACAGACAGACAGACAGACTTAGTCTCACCATACGGGTTCCTTTTTACCATTTTGGTACGGAACCCTAAAAATTGAGCCGTCCCGGGACGACTGGCAGATGTGAAACATCGCACTAGACACACATTTACGCACTGCTACATATAGACTGTATAGTGGCCGATCGCCACGCGGCTGCGTCAACCCGCCAGCAATCAGTTTTACGTGCGCTTAGAGATGTTTCGCATCAAAAACTGTGCACTTTTACGGGCTGATGATTTACTATGACAAGAAATAACTCATTCGAGTCTTACGAGTACCTAAATCATTCCATTTTGACTATAGATATTATGTATTTTGTTTGAAATTAACTGTTATTACAAATGGTCAAAAACGTGACTTTGCAATAAATTGAGTAAACCATCAAAATTAAGTTCTTGTTGGTTATGGTGCGATAGTTATTGAAAATAATGATTCATCGTCTGGTTTCTCCAGCTTTATTACTGAACCCTATGAATTAACTGTCAGTAGGTAACATCCGGTTGATAAATATGTATGACAACCTTTTTACAGCAACTAAGTTGTAGATAAATAAGTAATTTTTCTACATTTCTCGTTGTTATCTAGCCACCGGAATAAAACTTAATAATTTCATCATGATGTAATTTAAATTCAAGCGCAGTAGGTAAATTGATAATTTTAAAGAAGACCTTATAAAATTTATCTACTTAGCTACTTACTGTGATAACATTTCTTCAACAAATTGGGTTTTTATTGGTGCTGTTTTGGTCAAAAAGTTTGCGCCCAACGTGGGGCTCGAACCCACGACCCTGAGATTAAGAGTCTCATGCTCTACCGACTGAGCTAGCCGGGCTTCCGGGAGATGAGTTAAAATTAATAATCACGTCACCTGTGGGGCTAGTATTAGGGAGTTTTTTACACAGTCCGTTCCTTGCCAGAATAATTATGTTTGTGGAACAATAAAAGCGCTTCTACAATGAATATTCAACCGTGACTAAATTTTTTTCTACCCACATTATTATTGACATAGATCTAAGACTTTTCGTTCAACTGTATGAGTATTTTTTAACATTATTTTAGTAAATAATTAAGTTAAATGCACACTTTTATTGTGATAAAAATGTACTAAGTGTTTATAAACGTGTATGCGCGCGCGCGCGCGTGTGCTTGTCCTTTGACATTTTGTACTTATTTGTATTTTTTTATATAAAATCGCAGGATTTTTTACATTATCCGTAATTCTTTTGTTTTACATCAATTAAATATAAGATAGTCAAAATTTTATTATCATGTAGGTGATTGAATAGCTGGCGCCTGTCGCGGGCGGCGCCGCGCCGGTGGCAAGTACAGTCATCAACAAACGTTTCACGACATCAACTTCACATGGAATAGTTTACTTCCAAGAAAAATACAAGAAACCGTAACTTAGCTTCCAGAAGCAGTGTTTATGTAAAGAAATTCGATTGAAGAAATTGATTAGTCTGTACGCGAGTTGTGTATTGCATGGTGTTCCCTTGTTTCGCAGACAGAAATTTCATAGAATTTTGTTTCGTAGAAAATGTTTCTTATAATATTTGGTCCTTGTATTTTTACTTCGAATAATATTGTTGTGCCAGCGCCAGATCCCCTCTATTGTTTAGGCGTTTGGTAAAATGAAAATATAGTAATTAAAACAGTGGTATAATTAATGTTCGGAAACATAATATTTCGAACAAATGTTATTTCGTCGAAACTGTTAATACGTGCAATGAAGTCACTATTAATGAGAATAACAAGATTGTTTTCCTGCAACCCGCATTGTTTTTGTGAACGCAGTGTGCATTTTGTCAAAGATACGAACTGAAACGTTTAGAAACTGTCAGTCGATAAAATGTTTTTCTTGGTAATAAGTTTGATATTAACTAAGCAATATGAGGATAGAGAATATTTGATTTGTTATTCTATGAAATGAATATTAAAACATACAATTTTATAAGTAACAAAAATCATTGATTTAAATTTCTTCAAAGTAAGTATTCTGCGTATTGATTATTCTATGAAATGATAATATGAGAAAAAAAATATGTGAATCGAAATTCTATGGAACTATTTTCTATAAAACAACGTACAACCGTATTGCATCCATTGAAAGCATGAGTTTTTTTTTGTCATTTGCATGAGTACGTTTGAAGTATTGCGAAACGTTTTCAGATAAGTTTACATAATTTACTCTGGATGTAATTTTGACCTGTACCTTAGTAGGTATGTGATGTTTTTGGAAAATGGAAATCTAAACTCCTTTTGTCCAGTGACGTCAGGATCCATGAAATTAAGATTAGGTACTGAAATCAATAAATGACTTTACAAAAATCGCTTCCACAACAAATTACTACACTATCACATAATTAATTTATCTGTCATTGCTTCATTATTAATTCTTTTTACCTATTGTGGTATTGTAATTTTATTCTAGGTGCATCGTCTTGACATATAATTATATAATTGAAGTACATATACAAAATAATGTATAACATTTTAAAAAAGTAACGGTGGAGTTTCTTGCCCATTCTTCTCCATACGAAGCTACCTTTTGGAAGGGCGACTAGAATCAATTCTATTTTCTTTGTAAATTTAAACGTTAAACAGTGCCATTTATGTGCCTATTTGAAATAAATAATTTGTCTTTGAATTGCCTTTCAACAGCAAACCGTAACTTTATCGGCAAATTCCTTGCACTGCCACTAACACGAGAATAAAAAAATCGAATGTCATTAAACTTGTGTGCGCGACGCTCCCCGCTCGGTATTCCGGAGTCGTCGTTCGGAGGAAGTGGCACGGCTGACAGTTAGCTTTTACTTAGCAACGCCGATGACCTAAGCTCACATGTGATCGCTTATTACGTCGATAACCATCTGGGGTCTATGTGGGTCACTGGACCTCAGATAGCCCGGTGTTGGTTAGCTTTGGGCAATTATTTGCAGACGCCTGTTAGTGGCGCGTGTCTCGTGTTTCATTTGTTTCTCTAATCTTGGTCTTTGAGCTGTAGATAACTAAATAATCTAGTAGAAGATGCTGAAGCATAAATTTCGAATGAAAAGTGTTTTTGAAGTAAAACTTTTTTAGGCACGCTTGACTTGGGGAGTAAGCTGGTGAATGCATGACTAGAGCGTTACGGAAGTGACGAGAGCGTTACGGAGCATAATTAGTATTAATATTTGTAAGTTATACTGCAGTCGTGTGGTCTAAAGCACACTCGTTTTTTTTACAGGGATCTCACCCTTATGTAACTCAAAATAATGCAGTTACTGTTCGTTAATGTGCTTATAACTCGAAAACCAGCAAGCAGGTTTACGTGATTTTTGCTGTAGTTCATAGAAATAATAATATTCTCTCAACTTAATACGATTAACAGCAATCCAATAGAGTTTTGATAAGTTAAACGCTGATTGTATTAGGCTCCTCAGCCTAATACAATCAGCGTTTAACTTATCATCATATCTCATAATTCTAACCTATTTAAATTACTATTCAATTATTGAGTAGGTATTCGGCCTCATTGGTCTAGTGGTCGCAAGCGCTACCGCTGAGCAGGAGGTCCTGGGTTCGATTCCCGGGTCGGGCAAAGTGATATTCGGTTTTTCTATCCGGAATTTCTCAGTAGCAGCTTGGAGTCTGGATTTGTGCCCAGTTGATGGCTATAGGCTCGCCCCTTATTACATGGGACTAAAACATAAATGGCGAAATGTGGGTGAAAAAAAATTTCGGAAAAGTTTATAAAAACCTCAAAAGAACCCATAACAGAATCTGTTTATTTTATTGACTGAGGACCCTTAAGGCGCAGATATATGATTTTAGTGACTTTTAAATATGTTATTACGTCTTCGTATAATGCAAGTAAGATATGCAAAAAATGTATTTTCATCTAGATCGCATACATATTAATTTCATATGTGAAATTGTAGTAAAATACTTTATGAAATAAATTCAGGAATTCTACCCAAAGCATAAAAAAGATATTAATTTCAAACTACTTAAGATATTTTCATGCTTTTTTTTTTGTATTAATAGACTGTTTTATTATCTTTAATTCTATTCGTGATTATTTTTAAATATTCGTATTTTCATTACTAAAAATAAATATTCCTTATGAAAGTTAATGGTGACGCGCATTTGTATGGCCAAGGTCAGTGGTGATTAATTGACCCTTAAGTTAAATTTAGATACTTACATTACCTACACGAGCAGTGTTTGTACTAAATTAACAATATTTACTTACAATACACTATCGTACGTAATCTTATCGTCAATGTATGTTAAAGGGATAAAACTATTTGCACTGTTAAATAATGTTTTTCTAACGATAGGTATCTGTGGTCAAGTGCGTAGTACTCGCAACCGGCGGGGTGCGTATATGACCAGGTCTGAAGGAGACGGAGCTCTACAGGACGTATAGCTGCATCTCTTTCCCACTGTGAAGTAATAATAAAATAATACTGAGAGATGGCTGCTGCATCCTAATCGCGTTACACACTATCAATCACAATCTCAATGATTTTGATGTTTATTGCTAATCCATTGCTGCATATGTTCGAAAAATTTGTCTGCTCAAGAGCTCAACATCGTAAATTAGGTAATGAATGTTGTTGAACTCTCAAAATTAAACCCATTACTACTGTGTTGTAAAATTACCCCGCAGATGTATGAACGAAAACGAAGCAAAAGGAGTATATGTAAGGGTTACGAGCATGTTACGAGCCTGTCCGAAAGGGATATCGTGGCCCTGGCACACAGGCATTTGAAGGAACACGTTGGGTTTTAGTCAGTAAAAGTATGTCACGCCCTCCCGCTCCGCCCAGAGCGGGACGAGTTATTTGATAATTTCTCACCCAAAAAAAAAAGGCTCGTAGTAGGTAGCGTCCTGTAGTTTCTGCCTACCCCCATAGGAAGAAGGCGTGAGTTTATAATACTTAATATATGTATTCATGTACAGAAGCACATCAAGCTACCACAATCTGTCAAATTTCTTTAATAGATTTTCAACTTTATCCCTACAGCTTAAGGTTCAAGGTTGACTGGGAAAATTTGACAGTTTCGGGTAGCTTGACCTGCTGGCGTCTGTACATAATCTGTAATTTTATTAAAACGTAGCTATCTCATTTTTGGGTACGAAATTATCAAATACGAATACAAAGACACGCCCTCCCGCTCTGTGCGGAGCGGGAGGGCGTGTCAGACTTTTACTGACTACAATCCCCCCGACGTGTTCCTTCAATGGCAATTTGACATTATTACAAGGCGCTCAAAGAATTGCACTACCCTATTTCTTCCCGTGGGTGTCTTAAAAGGCGACTAAGGGACTTACTAGAGTATGGGCAGCAGCGTTCGATTATGGCAACCCCTGCCCCCCACTTTGGAGGAGGCCTATGTCCAGCAGTGGACGTCGTGTCTCGGCTGATATGATGTATGCATCATGTACATATCTGTAATTTTAATAAAACGTAGGTATATTTATTTAACTTTGAGATTTAAGTAGGTACTTACAATGGCAATTTAACATTAAGTATAAAGGCTTCTACATACCAGCGCGACTTGTCGCGCGACGCGACACGGCACAAAAGCCCCGCGTGTCGCGGGACGAGCGGTGCCTTTGTGTCATGTCGCGTCGCGCGACAAGTCGCCCCGGTATGTAGAAGCCTTTACAAGGCGCACAAAGAATTGCACTACCCTATTTCTTCCCGTGGGTGTCATAAAAGGCGACCCTTAGACTTACTAGAGAATGGGCAGCAGCGTTCTCTATGCATTTTAACCCTTATCGCCAACCCGCCTGCCAAGCGTGGTGATTATGGCAACCCCTCCTCACTTGGGAGGCCTATGTCCAGCAGTGGACGTCTTTCGGCGGCTGAAATGATAATGATGACAAGGCGCACATCGTCTATTATGACTTGCGTGTCAAGAATATCATCATCATCATCAGCCCATAGCAGTCCACTGCTGGACATAAGCCTCTCCAATTGCACGCCATTCATCTCGATTCTCGGCAACTCTCATCCAGCTGCCACCAGCCACCCTGCGAAGATCATCGCTCCACCTAGCCTGAGGGCGTCCTACCTTACGTTTGCCGATTCGCGGTCTCCACTCAAGAACACGTCTACCCCAACGGTCATCGGTTCTACGGCTAATATGGCCGGCCCATTGCCACTTCAGCTTGCTTATTCTGTGGGCTATGTCGACAACTTTGGTTCTCTGCCGGATCACTTCGTTCCGGATTCGATCCCTCAGTGAGACTCCAAGCATAGCCCGTTCCATAGCTCGCTGAGCGACCTTGAATTTATGGACCAGCCGTACCGTGAGTGTCCACGTTTCGGCTCCGTAAGTCATAACAGGTAGGACGCACTGATTGAAGACCTTCGTCTTTAGGCTCTGTGGAATACGTGACGAGAAGACTCGATGAAGCTTCCCAAATGCTGCCCAGCCCAGCTGAATTCTTCTGTTAACCTCCCTCTTAAAGTTGTTTTTATCAAATTGCAAAGTTTGCCCGAGGTAAACGTATTCTCGAACAACCTCGAGAGCACCGCCATTAACAGCAATCGGTCCCGGAGTGACGTGTTCGTTGAACATAACCTTGGTTTTGTCCAAGTTCATCCGGAGACCAATGCGTACAGAAGAATCAACTAGGCCGTCCAGCATCTGCTGCAAGTCGTGCAGCGATTCAGCCATTATGACGATGTCATCTGCAAATCTCAAGTGTGAGATGTACTCGCCGTTGATGTTGATGCCCCATCCTTCCCAAGTCAAGAATATACGTACTATCTATACATACTTATAAAATCAAGTTTTTCTAACTGAACAGACAGCTGTGCTGCTGGGGAGTTTGTTGCGTCACTTCTTCCCAGCTAAAGCACTAGGAACTGGTGAAGGGCCACCAGGGAAAGGAGTTTTGGGGACTGTCATATATAATTTTGACGTTCGAAAAGTGCTGATTCTCAGACTAGTTTTAATAAATGACTTTAATTTTGATTTTGCATTAGGTACAGACGGCTACACATCAAGCTTTACACATCCAGTTTTGGCTAATCTCGCATTGTATAGGATTTTCGTACAATGACGGGCCAGCTTATACTGGAAATGTACAGCTTGATAAATAATAATAATAATAAAATGTTTATTTGTACACTTTGAAAACATACGTACACAGGATTAAATAAATGTTGATGATGCCTCCTAAACTAGGCTACAAGCCTGTGTTTTAGGAGTCAATGTTCCTGCAGATATAACGGCATACAACTGGTATTGGGTGTCATGACAACATAAAAATAAAAACAAATAAATAAGAACAAATTAAAAACAAAATTGATGTGTAGCCGCGACGGTGTGTACCAAACCGGTATATAGTGTAGTACGTACTAATGTAGACTTTAGGTAATTCCAAGTGCTAATACAAAATCCAGAAACATACTCGTAGCACTAATACACAGTCAATAAATAAAATTCTTCAAAATATGACTTATTATTATGTCGTTCTAACTTCTAATACAAAATGTAGTTTACCTTTTGACTCACAGAATCAACTATTATTTATTGACCTACTCTGACCACTACTTACATACCTGCTTATTCTTCAAATTGAGGTGCGTAAGTATATTTATTTATTTTGTGGCTTAATCTAATAAATGAGTTAGCACTTTGTGGGTGGTTTTCCCAGTGAGTCACAAGTATTAACGAACGTCAAAGAAATTAGGCGGAACTAACGTGTGTAACTGACACTGTTTTATTTCATGCTTTAATGTAAGTGCATTGGATTTGTAGACGTGTCATTAGGATTTTTCACCAGGTACCTACCTATATTAGATACCTCCTTGGAGCTACCTACATTGTGGAAATAAAGTTTCGTTAAGTTCATAGCTTAAAAGTATTTACTACTTTTTTTTACTTAAAAATATTAGCTTAATAAGAACACATTTTTTAAATAATTTTTTAGAACAATTTTCATTTTTCAAAACTTCAAGGCAACAATTCTGTGGTTTCTCTTGCGCCTTTTCTATATAATACTAGCTGCGCCCTGTGGTTTCACCCGCGTAAGTCTCGATCCCGTGAGAATATCGGGATAAAAAGTAGCCTATATGTTATTCCAGGGTGTCAGCTACTTCTATACAAAATTTTATAAAAATTGGTCCAGCCGTTTGAGCGTGAAGAAGTAACAAACACACACACACTCACAAACTTTCGCCTTTATAATATTAGTGTGATGTGATTAAAGTACATTAGCACCTATACTTTCGTCACTTACCTCGTTTATTTACCTTGGACTTCCGGTTCTGGTCTATGTAAATGAGTTTTATTTTTATTATACAGCACTACTAAACCACTGAATATAATTAATGCGGTTGATATTCCCGTTATATCTTAGAAGTAGACTGTGTCACTAGTACTTCAATCAAATCATACACTTTTTATTTACTCTTCTACATAAATAAGTATCGTTGGTAATGGGTATGTGTCAAAGTAAAAGTCAAATTATTTATTTCAAATAGGCACATAAATGGCACTTTTGAACGTCAAAATTTACAAAGAAAATAGAATTGATTCTAGTCGCCCCTTCCAAAAGGTAACTTCGTATGGAGAAGAATGGGCAAGAAACTCCACCGTTACTCTTTTAAAATGTTTTACAATATTTTGCATAGGTACATCAATTATATAATTCTATGTGAAGACGGTGCACCTAGAATAAAATTACTATACCACAATAGGTAAAAAGAATTAATAATGAAGCAATGACAGATTAATTAATTATATGTGATAGATACATTGTGCTAACATATTTACAAACATTGTAAAATAAAAAACATTTTCCTAAAAAAATAATAATATCAGTGTGTGAGTTAAGGTAATCAACTAATCACAGAATGTAAAATAAATGTCATAAAAATAATAAATTATACAATTAAAATAGCAACCAGTTTGATTTTGTCTAGACTCTAGATTGTACTATGGAGCTGGACCAGCATGTTTCCAAGCATTCTTATCTTGGATATAATCCTCTAATTTGTAATAAGCTTGTTTACAAAGTGTCCTTTTAATATGATTTTAAATTTTCTTTCATATAATTGCAATATATATTATCACAAGGTATTTTGTTGTAACATTTAACACAATGTGCCTTTGCAGAATTTAGCAATTTTGTCAAAAAGGACTTACGAATGATTTAGGGAATCCCAGACCCCATTCCCTTGTGGTAGGTTTGTTTGGTACATAGACACCTATGAAAATTACAGGAAATAAATGTAGAACACAGGAAATTTAATTTACAACAACAATTATATTTATTTGACTGTGATTTGCTGTATGGACCGGTGTTTTTCCTGTTTGAGGTAAATTCAACATTCAAAGTAAATACAAACTTTGTCTTTAAGGTTTCTGAAAATTCAGGGGTAATTAAATTAAATTGTTTATTCTGTAACTAAGTTAGCGGAATCACTTTTACACGACATTAAAAAAAAAGGATGGAGTCGAAATTTATTACCTGAGAAGAAATGGCGAATGAAACTCAAGGGCCAAAGTCTCTTTTAAAGTCCAGATATTAAGAACCCTTGCAGACTACAGACTTTCTATCAGCCGATAGTTTGGTGTTAGGCTACTAGCGCGCACACCTTTATTTTTTTGTTCCCGGAGTGGAAATTCCTTATGGATGTCCTCCGCCCTGGGGCGGGCGGGGGAGTCTGACAGATTCTTACTGACTAAAAACCACTCCAGTGTTCACACTTGCACCGGGAATCATGGGATTTTGTGCGACTTCCGCGATACCCGGCTGGTGTCGGCCCGCCTCTAGCTTCGATACCCGGCTGGTGCCGGCCCGCTTCTAGCTTCGGCCAAACCTGAGCGACTACAACGCGGGAAGCGGGAGCATCAACAACGCGAAACTAACGCGGGAATTATCATGCACACCCGCGACTACAACGCGAACAGCAAACATCATTTTGTTTAGTGAATAGTCACTTTTTACGTATATTTTTGTATCTAGGATTTCTCAGATCGTATAGAAGAGTGTTCTCATACTTTTTCGATAAACATCTCTGTATTATGATCGTCCGTCATCGTGGAGTTAAAATAATGAGACGTCCGTAATAATGTAACGATCCGTAAAGTACACGTCTGACCACTAGACGCGTGCTTCCCGCTCACTCCCGCTTTCCGTACGCGGTGTTCCCGCGTCGCGGTCGCGTAGGTGTGCAAGGCGCATAATAACATGAGCAGCGTCCGCCGCGCGGTAGTCGCTCCCGCTTCGCTTCCCGCCTCCAGCGTTGTGGTCGCTCAGGTTTGGCCGAAGCTTAAAGGTTAATTTGCTTGTCATTACGTTCATTTCTCGGTACGATGACAATATGCGGACATATCGAATCGTTCACCCCGTTTACGATCGCGACCCGACGGTTTTATGTGCATCGCCCGTCGTAATGACGAGATGCTCGTGTACTTATTGTAATTAATTTAGTAGGTACTGTACGTTATGTACAATGACACCAATGCTTTCTTTTTGGTCGCTTTTATTTCCAATTGTATCGTTATTTGTGTGGATGATGAAGGGTGAGTGACATAATGGAACGGTAAAGTAATTGATATTGAAGTCACGTGAAGAGATCATGAATCATTTTTCGTTGATTGTTGTTATGTAGTGTTATTACCGATATTTTTTTTTGGTAACGGGGTGAAAATCCTCATGGATGTCCTTAAGAGAAGAGGGCATTATCTGCCCTCTGCCGACGCCCAATGCGCCTGCTGCGGGCCGGGAGAGCACTCGACATCTCCCTCTCTCTTTCCGCTGCCTCCTTCTGTGACATGCCTGACATGAGCCCCCTCGGAACATCTTTAAAGGGACGCGCGTGGAACACTACGCGCCGCCACCTCGGGTCCAATGTGATAGGGGGCGGTGGACGTCCCCAAGTCCGCCGTCCCTGGACCCATTTAGGGGGGCCGGAACAGGGCATTATCTGCCCTCTGCCGACGCCCAGTGCGCCTGCTGTGGGCTGGGTGAGCGGACGAAATCTCCCGCTCCCTTTCCGCAGCCTCCTTCTGCGGTGTGGTGGTGCTAACCTTTTTTTTTCTTTTTTTGTTCACAGGGTGGAAAATCCTCATGGATGTCCTCCGCCCTGGGGCGGGCTGAGGGGTCTGTCAGACTCTTACTGACTAAAAACAACTCCAGTGTGGGCCTCCCACACTTGCACCGGGGATCTTGGTATCCATTATTACTTCCGCAATCCCCGGCTAGTGCCGGCCCGCCTCTGCGGGCCACCTCAAGTGGGGGGGGGAGGTGTCTGACCCCCCCCCGCGACGTCTGATAGGGGCGCGCGTGCAACACTACGCGCCGCCTCCCCCCCCCACTAACCTGCCCCTACACTAATAACACATGGTCTATAAGTTTTGACTTAAAAAAACTATTCTTCGTTGCTTTTTAACCGATTTCTAAAAAAGGAGGTTACTTAATTCGACCGTATACAACATTAGTTTTTGTTTATACTAAACCCGAAAAGGGGTCATTGTACTCATCATTTTGAACATTTTTTTCTATGGGACCAACATTGAAATCGCGAAAAAAAAATAAGCTGTTCCCTACATTTGTGTTCACTTAAATCGACAAAATGTATGTAACAGCTGATTTTTATTTCGCGATACACAACACACACAACACACAATACAGATCCAAAGACACCGACTTCCGAAATTAAAGTTATTTTTCACTTTGTAGTGTTTTTTTGGAAGTCGGTTTTTTTTTTTTACAAAAAGTTTTTTATAAATTTGCCATAGCATATAATCAGACTATAATGTTCCCACTGCTGGGACACAGGCCTCCTCTCTGTGAGAGGGAGTGGGCCGTAATCCACAACGCGGGCCCAGTGCGGGTTGGTAGATGTTACATGTCATTGAATTGCTTGGTTCTACGACATGCCGGTTTCCTCACGATGATTTCCTTCACCGTTTTGAGAGCAGTGGTGATGAAATAATTTACACTAAGTAAAGCAACTGTCAGGGTTCGAGCCTACGACCTGACTGGGCCACCACTGCTCACAATGCAACAATTTTGACATGCTCAATACAAAAATAATAATTATATTTTGAAATATTTTTTGCAAATAATCACAAAAATCATACTGTTCTTCTATTCATTAGCAGAATTGCGACGTGGTTTTTTCGCTGTCCTCTTATATTCTGCTTCTGTAACGTCTCGAAAACACTCCAGCAATAATCCGCCAACATTGAAACGTTCCACTTGCCCTGCTGATATCGTTTTTCCTTGTTAGCGATGTCCTGATGGATGCGCTCGCCATGTTCATCGCTAAAAGCACCAAACACCTTTGCCCTTTACAAATATATATGAGTTGTCTGGCAGAAATAACAATCAGTTACGTGATTGGTTGATTTCGACACTGCATTGCGACATGCGAAGCGACGTTTTTTTGCCACTCAGCCAATTTCTCAAATCTGTACCCAGCTCACGGTTGCAGCAGAAATGTGGAACCCAGCTTTTTACCTGGTGTTTTATGTCTTCGTTAAAGTAGTAGGTACATGGTGAGTAAAGTTTTTTTTTTTGTCATAGGCGATTATGAACATCTTTGCTACTAAATATCACCTCACCATATATATACCTGACAAAAATTGTCGGGATTAGCCACACAGTTTCGAAACATTTTACTATACCTAAAATGTGTACCTAATGATTTTTTGGTTTTAACACTTTTATCACTTTTTAATGCAGACAAGAGTTTTAGAACACTATTTTTAACATTTTATGTCAACTTACTGAGTAAATATCACCATTATCGAGTTCAATGATGGTAGAATCGTTTAAAGATCGCTTTTAGCGATAAGACCGCCCATTGTGTCACCCTATGTAAAATTTAAACATTTATATCTGTAACTTTTATGGTGACATGCAGCGCGACACTTTCGCGTTCTCGCGACATTTTACCAATTGTAATCTGAATAAAAAAATATTATTATTATAGTTTTCATAGAAATTGTGCTACTAGTATCGCATCGCGCTGTCACGTCGTGCTTATCTGCGGGAGCCTTAATTTGAAAAAAATTTGATAAGTATCGCGAAAATTCAACTAAGTAATAAACGACTTTTATTTATCAACTCGTATTCAGCATGAGTAGACATTTAGACAAGCAGAAATTAGTTATAACTATTTCAAAAATTTTGCTACTTTAGACTATATCTCAATGTACATTGAGACAAATAATTACACTGGTACAGTCTGTGTTCTGTACTTAGTTAATGTGAATTACGAATTTAGCAAAACGGACACTATGTACACAAGATTCGAATGTGAATCAAAGCAATCTAATTTATGATTTCATGTTATTTTTCCTTCTTACTAATTACCTACAGTTGCCAGTATTTTTTGTGAAAATTATCACCGTCAAGATACCTACCCTAATTAACCATATTATGATGTATCGAACCTTTGTTTCGAAACTTATTTACAAAACCCTTTTCGTAAACAGTGAAGTGCAGACATGCACTTGCGCAGAGGCGCGTGAGTCACTTAGTTGTAAACGTAGTCATCTCGTTTCTCATAAATATATCACCTCGTGAAAGCTGAAGATCGATTGCGACGATAAAATTTTGTGCAAAAGCAATTATATTTCAACAAAGGAAAATGCGACTGCAACTTATGTAGGTAGGTACGTAGTTTGCCTATTTGTTATGGGGTTTAAACGCAGTAGGTAAACAATACTTACAATACGGTAATGGAGGCATTTCCTAAAAGTTACGGGAAAAGGAAACAGCATTTGATGGAAACGTTTTTAACTAAGTATGTAACGTTTTTTTTTTGTATAGTGATACAAATTGAAAACACCGCTGTGTTGTGGGTCCCCCATAGCACAGCGCATGATGCTGAGTGAAAGCCATTTTGTCACAGTCATGACGTGCAGTTGCCGACTATTTGTTATTTTTGTGGTCGTGATTATATTGTAAGTAGATGTGTTTTGTGTAATGTTTACCTGCTCGAGTTTATGTTTTCCTAAGCACGAGTTTCTGTGACGAATAAAATTATTTTTCTTTGTTTCTTTCTTTCAAAAGAGTAAGTACCTACCTATGCTTGGATAGTTTGGTCATGTTGAGAGGATAAGTGAAAGGGGACTAACAAAAGGTATTTATAAAGCAGAGATGATTGGAAAAGTCGGGAGAGGACGCCCTAGGAGGAGTTATAGTGACCTAATTGGTGATGTTCTTCAGAAGGGTCAGGTGCGTAGTACTCGCAACTGGCGTTCGTGTATGACCACATGTATGAACGTCTGGCGTAGCAAAAAGAGTAAGTGTAGCAGGTGGCGTTCTATAGTTTATGTCTACCCCCATGGGACCATGGCGTGAGTTTATGTAACAAAAATATCATAATTTTTAGCAAATCACCTTTTTTGTTGGGCATGCATCAGCGCAACCTTTTTTTATGCCGTAAAGGTAGTGAATCATGACGCTGAACGTTTCTTTTGTGCTATTTTTAACCGACTTCCAAAAAGGAGGAGGTTCTCAATTCGGCTGTATGTTTTTTTGTATTTTTTTTTTTGTATGTTTGTTACGCGATTACTCTGTCAATTATGAACCGATTTTGAAAATTCTTTTTTTGTTTGAAAGGGTATACTCCCGAGGTGGTCCCATTGCCACCAAATCAGAATCTGATCAGGGGATCTCATGGAAATCGAGAGAAACCCTCTAATTTTATATGCAAACCTATAGCGATTTGGGTATTTTTTATAGTAACTCGTGCATTTGCTCTTCGAAAGCACCATTTGGTGAAGTGGAACTGATGATGGAGACCACAGATGGCTACCGGAACAATATAATAATGAGTACCTATTTAACGGGTTGCGATTAAGCAATTTATGCTCGTCACTATGCATATGGTGAGTGACAGTTCTCCTGGTTCTTACCAGGAGAACTCCTCAACAATCAACGTCCCGGCATCGGGAAAAACAATATTTCGTAAAAGGTGATAAGCAATTAACATTAAGCTATTGTAACTTAGATAAATTCGAAACTGACCCACTAAAAACTGAGAAATAAAAAACTTTTTACGAAAAAATAATAACCGACTACCAAAAGTAACACTACAAAGTGAAAAGTAACTTTAATTTTCTGAATTCGGTGTCTTTGAATCTGTATTTGAGTTTTTTACCACCGACTTATTTTTCACTTTGTAGTGTTATTTTTGGTAGTCGGTTATTATTTTTTTGTAAAAAGGTTTTTTTGCGTCATCGATACTTCGCCGGTAACATTTTATTTTTCTTTTATTTATGTCAACGGTTCCGTTTTTAGGGGTCCGTGCCTCAAAAGGAAAAACCGGTCAAGAGCGAGTCGGACTCGCGCACCGAGGGTTCCGTACGAATATATGATGTTGATGATTTCTGAAAAACTGTGCTATTTAGAGACATTGTTTTATTTTTCCTGTTATCTTTACTTAGGCTTCTATCATATAGAATAATTTTAGATTTTTATCTCTGCAAACTTCGGAGATAAGGAGGGGGGGCGAACGGTATTTTTTTTTACATTTTTCAACAAAAGTCGGAAACTATGCTGCCTAAAAAAAAAAAATGCTTGAGAATATGCAAACAGCGTTCTTTCATATGATACCTCACATGCCCTAGTAGCTCCACTTAAATTTTTTAAGACCCCGTTTTAGTCCGTTTTGCAAAAAAGATATATTTTTTTAAATTTCTTTCTTGTTTTGAAAATAGTTGGGCAAACAACATCTAAAACTATTCTAAATTTCAAGTTGATAGCATTAGTAGTTCTTGAGATATCTAGGTGTGACAGACAGACAGACAGACACAGACTTAGTCTCACCATAAGGGTTCCTTTTTACCATTTTGGTACGGAACCCTAAAAACGGAACCCTATAGGATCATTTCGTTCTCCGTATGTCTGTCAGTCTGTCAAGACGCTTTTTTTCAGGAACGCGTGGAGGTATTAAGTTGTTATACATAATTATGTATTGAATACGTAGGTCTATACAGTCCCTTTGAGCTCTAAAAAAATCAAGCCTCTAAGTCAAAGCTATAAAAAAATACGACCATATAAGCGACATATTTTGATACTCGCAAATAAATCAAAACCTATAGGGTACTTCCCGGTCACCTAGAATCATGAAATTTGAGAAGAAGCAAGGTCTCGCAGCACAAGTAAAGGAAATTGTTAATTTGGACTTTTATCACATACATTTTTTTTTTGCCGGTGTAATCTTACTCTGACCGTGGCGTGTATCGAATTATCGATGTATGGGCGAACATGTATTTCAACTACAAAGTTTGTTTTTGGGATAAAATCATCCCAACTACGGAACCTTTCATTGTGCGTTATCCGACACTCATTTGGTCAGTTTTGTATTCCTTACCTTTATTTTATCTGTCGGAACGGATTATCGAACGCAGTGGTCAATTTCAGTCTCTTAGACACCGCCCGGCTAGCTCAGTCGGTAGAGCATGAGACTCTTAATCTCAGGGTCGTGGGTTCGAGCCCCACGTTGGGCGCGCAAACTTATTGGTCATCATTACGTCAATTTTAGTCCACTGGCCAAGAATTATCAATAGATTTTAAAGTTCTCCACTTGAATAAAATGCGAAATCATTATTTTATCTCGTTGAAAAAGTGTAATGTTCCAAATTCGGGTTTTCCATTGTAAAGGAAAATGTATCACATAGTTTACATACCTATATGTAACACATGTAAAAGGGTCGTTTTCCTCAATCATTCCTTGCTTTTCTTGGTTTGTTGTGGCCTAGTTAAGCCGGGTGTGAATTCATATTGACGCGCATATATCAACAGTTCCAATGGCAAGGTTGAATCATGGCGTGAACTGACGTCAAAATATATGACACTTCGCAATTACTTACCGAAGTGCGGTTAAGACCGACGTGTGGTCCAGTACAGTTTATTTATATGGATAACAGTTTTCCTCCTTAGTATATTGACTACAAAAATATTGAAATTAACCCAGTTGAATAATACTTAGGTAGGTACTGTAAGGGCAAGACTGACGATTCCTGTTTGTGTTCGTCACTTCATTTACCTGAATTCCCGTGGGTTTTATAAACCTTTAGTTATAAAAATAGGTACTTACCTTGTAAAGAGGGTTGAAGTAGTAGTAGGTACCTACGGTCAACCTGTATACGTCAGTTTAAAATTTGAACTTCGAAAACTGCAGGGGGGCCTAAAATGGACGCTTTGGCAGAATCATATTTATGATCTGCGTACAATTCATACATCCCGCAATTCATCTGTTTGACAGCTGCTATTTGATATTAGACTTCATTATAGCAATTCATAATTTGTGGACCATTTTACGAAACTCCATACAAAAGTGTCATACAGAATTGCGGGTAACACACATAAAATGACAATTGATGGCAATGGGTTTTATCCATTGGCGTTTTTACGTTATTGAACAGACACATTTTTCGAACATAAGCATCATTACCTATTAAGTACCTATGTGCTATATTAAAATCACATTGGGGAAACCCGACATAAATTTCATTAAAATATTTTAATTAAGTACAATAGTTATGTATTGTGTTTGTGATTTGTTCACTAATTAACGGAAAGTAGTAATTATTGTCAATTTTCACCATGGTACAACTGCGGAGTCACCTTAAGGCGACGATAACCGACTTTTAATGATTTTATACTGAAGATCACGTCTAAACGAGTAGGTACTGTTAATGATTTGAAAAATATATATGTTAAAATAGAGCATTTTCTTTCTTCTCAATAACTTGATAAGTGAATAATTTCGATTATGTTTATAATATAGTGACCTTAGTTTGTAAAGTGATGTCTAACGCGGATAAAAATCTGAGAATGGCGCAAAATCTACCGAGCGTATTTTTCTAAAACCTTCACCAATTTAAAGATAATTTAATTGTTGATCTTTTAGTATACGCCTTTTATTAAAATACCTTTTGTTTTGTGTATAATAAATTAATAATGAGTGAAATTGGGGACAGCGCTCCTTGATGGGCGAGTCCTATTACTGGCTGAACGTACGACGCATTGCGTGAGCTCAATACAGAACACGCAAGCTAACCACTCAAGGTCACTGGCATATATCTGCGTCTTAATAAGGTTTATTAAATAGCAATTAGAAACCTCATTATGGTGAATCCGCAGCTGCAGCCAACAAAATTCAAATTTTCTTACGTTTTTTGCAATTTGCAGGTCAGTGTCAGGTTGTACGCGACTTTATCAGATATGTATTTACAGAATTCAAATCCAATCAAAATCAATCAAATCAAAAATATTTTTATTTCACATACCCTACATGGGCGCTTATGAAACGTCAGAAGCTAGGTGCACGGTTCCAATTGGTCGTTTCCTATGGAGAAGAGCCGGCAAGAAAATCCACGGTCACTCTTTAAAAAAAATAAAATTGGCTTTTACCATGTTTTAAAATTACAGTGTTAATAGGTATGAGAGGACAGCGTAGGCCCATCAAAAGTACCAGGTACTTAACAAAATAGAAAGTGGTCTACAGATCTACAGTCTAATAAGCCTACAACGTCCTCACATTGACAAAAAAAAACAATATAAAATATGATTAAAATAATAAAAGTTACAACCTTGTTGAAATTTAAATTGTAGGTATAATAATGTCAAATAAGAAAAACATTATGTCAGTTAAGTTGTAAAAAAAAGATTAAATTAAATTAAAAAATAACTTCGTAATTTGGGAGCTAGACATTTACATAGTTTTGCCGTTAATGAGGTACCAGGGAGGCCACATGTACAGAAGGAATTAATGCCAAACTTCCTTGTCTTCAACATAGTCCTTAATCTTATAATATGCTTTTTTGATAAGGGCACGTATAATGTGCGTTTTGAATTTTCCATCACTAAGTTCTGTAACCGATTGTGATTATTAAAATCGTGAGAATTATAATTATTAAAATCATTTAAACATCTCTCTAAGTTAGATTGGACCCATTAAATGACTCATTCATGACATAACAAATGTAACTTAGAGAGATGTAGGTATTAATGATTTCAGTTATTATAATTCTGTAAATACATATCTGTTATAGTCGCGAAACATATTATGTTGATCAAGATACAACCTGACACAGACCTGCAAATAGCAAAAAACGTAAAGAAAAATGAATTTTGCGGCCTACCTTAGCGCATCCAACTTAAAGTATAGAAAGATGTTGATGTTGAAGAGCTTACAGGGCAATCTCACGTTCCAACGTCATATCTGACCTGATCACCTGACTGATCCTTATAGTACCTAGCAACATTATTTTTAGTAAGTAGGTATATGCGAAACCCGAAACACGTGTCTAGTATTTTTATGTAAAGAATCTATGTACATAGTTTCAAAACTATCATGAAAAATCCCAAAGTTATATGGTTGTTATGTTACTGGGTTGACCGTACAAAAACATGCTAACGGCGCGGCGCCCCCGCGCCTCCAGGGTCGTCTTGCGCTCATTGATAATAATTTGGCAGTAGGCACATAACCGTACGTTGCGGCGATTGTATTGTAAGTAATACAATGGTGATAACATTTTCCATCACACTTAAATATTTTTGGGACAAAATATAACATGGTGCAAAAATTATTGAAATCGATTCAGTTCCTTATTCTGAACAAACTATATCAGGTTTCGCATATAACTCCAACTCAAAGCATTTATTTCAAATAAACCTATTACAGGCACTTTTGAATTGTCAAGGGGTCGGTCAGTCAGAGAGATGAAGCTAGTTGCCCATTCCAAAGCGTAGTAGGTTCCTATGGAGAAGAACGGGCAAGAAACTCCACGGACACTCTTTTAAATCAAAATATTGTTACATAGTATTATTGGTTACATAATTTATGTTGAAATTATACATGTGAGAACAATGTAGAAAGACGTGCACGTTAAAAGCGTCCGGAATAAAAATATAAAAAACAACTAAAATACTCAATCAATCAATCAATCAATCTTTATTTTTGAACATAGGTATTACAATAAAGGTCTTATGTATACATTTTAGTCGAGCTCTATGTCCTACCAATTAAATTGGTGTACAAATATATTAGTTTTTTAGTATTATAAAATTTTATCTGAATCTATGCAATACAAAGTCACGTTCGAGTAAATAATATCAAATATATAATTATAATTTATTTTTACATGCATGTCAATGGTACATTATAATAAAAGGCTAGTTATGTCATATTTCATCATTATTGTTAATAATGTAAGTAAATTAAATGTATTATTAAAATTATAATTTATTTTTCATGCATGTCAATAGTAAATTATGTTGGCTGGTAATGTCATATTTTATCATTAAAAAATTCTTCGATAGAGTAATACGTCTTATCTATTAGAAATAAATACAATTTGCTTTTGAATTCGCGGACATTATCTTCACTCCTTATACATTTTGGTAATTTATTATAGACCTTTGGAGCCATTACAAAAATACTGTTTCTGTATAGTGCAGTACTAGATCCGACTGTTTGTAACCGATCACAACGGCGCTGACTGGTTACTCGAGCAAATTTATGCATATTCTTTTTGACGAAGATAGATGTTTCATAAATGTACAACGACGCGACGGCGTAGTTAATATTTTCGTATTTTAAAAAAACGGTTTGCAGCTGTCTGTTGTCTTCAAATTATATAAAGCTCTTATGCACCGTTTTTTGCACTTAAATACAATATCTTTACCCGTGGCATTGCCCGAAAATATAATTCCATATCTCAACGTTGAGGCTACTAGACCATGATACGCCGTTAAGACGGTTGCTCGATTGGCCGTTTTACTTAACATGTGCAAAGCATAGGAATGTTGGTTTAGCTTACTGCATACTTTGTCAATATGTGAATTCCATTTTAAAGTGTTTTCTATGTTTAGTCCAAGAAATTTAGTCACATTTGTTTCATTAATAATTTTATCCTTGTATTTAATATTTAAGTTCAAATTGTAATTTACTCTTTGTTGAAATTTCATTAATACTGTTTTATCAAGATTTATAACCAAATTATTATTTTGCAGCCAATTCACAACTGATAGTAAGGTAGAATTAATCTCAGCCTCTAATGTGCTTACCTCGTCACTATTAAAAAGTAAAGTGCTGTCATCTGCGAACATTGTCATAGGATATGATGATACTGTCGGAAAGACGTTAATATAAACAATAAATAGGGGCGGCCCGAGTACACTGCCTTGTGGTACTGCATAATTTACCGTTTTTTTTTAGAAATTCTACTAATTGTTGTTATTTGTTGCCTATCACAAAGATAAGATTCTATTAAATTTGATACATTTCCTCTTATTCCGTATGCGTTAAGTTTACTTAACAGTATTTTATGGTCTACGCGATCAAAAGCCTTTGACATGTCCATATATAGCGCCAAGGTTGGTAGTCTTTTATCCACTCTGCCGCCAACCCTATGTAAGAAATCGTAGATGGCCATGTCAATAGATCTGTTTTTCCTAAAACCTTTCTGATTATCAACGAATAGGTAATTCTTCTCAAAGTATGAAGTAAGTTGATAATATATTGCTTTCTCGAATATTTTTGAAAAAATCGATACTAACGCTATAGGTCTGTAGCAGGACATATCTTCTCTGTTGTCTTTCTTGAAGAGAGGTTTTATAATTGTTATTTTTAATTCTTCTGGAAATTAACAGCAATTATTGTGGATACCCGTTTAACAATGCTTGTACTTGTATCGTCATACCCAGTGCTAGACGTATTCTTTAGCGACACAATAATTTAGTGAATTTCTAGTGGTATTGTAGGCGACATAAACATTGAAGTAATTCTACTGCTTATTTTATGTTTATTTTAATTAATGTCTAAACTAGTAATTGGTTTCACTTGATCTACAAAGAAATCGTTAAAAGCCTGTGCTATTTCAAGAGGATTAATTGTGGTTTTGTCATTTGACTTGATTTTTATTATGGTTTCGGCTAGCAAATTATATTTATTCTTATTTTTGTTTATTACTTTCCATGTTGCTTTACATAGATTCTGAGCTGAATGTATGAAACGATTTGGGCTCTCTGTGTGAGACTTATAACTTTCTTCAGCCTATTTGAAAGCATTTTATAGTTTGTTTTATTTCGCTTATTTGGTAATGACCGGTATTTCCACAGCAATTCTCTTTTTCTCTTACTGAAAGTCCTAATGCCACGAATAATCCATTTTGCTTTTTCTTTAGTCATTATCCGTATTTTTATATTTGGAAAGCATAAATCATATAGCAACTTAAACATGTCATAGAATAGCTTGAATGCCTTAGCGGGATCCGTTTCCTCGTATACGTCAGCAAAAGTGATAGCTTTGATGTTGTCTATGAATTTCTAAACATTTTCTTTTCAATAATCTCGTTTAGTTGAGAACCAGTCATTTAATATGCATGTTCGTCTAACTGGACATCGTAAGAGTTGTGCCGTATGATCGGATACCGCCAGGTCCAAGACTTCTCCTTTTGATCCTCGTACATTGTGAATTATATTATCTATGCAAGTCCCGCTGCCTAATCTTGTTGGAAGTTTTATTTCAAATTTGAGATTGTAACCCGTTATAAGATATTTGAGTTGCTCTAAACAGGTGGTCTTTTTTAAAAGATCAATGTTGATCACCGCATATAATAAGCTTTTTGTTAGTATGTAATGAAAAAGACTTTAGGAGAATATTCAGGTTATTGAAAAATATCTCAATTTTACTTTTCCCTACTAAGTGGGCTCCTATAGACACACATCACAATCATGTTGTGGTCAGTGAGTTCCACTGCGCAACATTCAATTATATTAGAAACACAGTACTTCTCCACCGACTCCAAAGCTCCATACTTAATACCGTTTCGTATCATTATGCATGTACCACCATGTCGGGATTTCCGAGTGAAATGTGCAGTAAGTGTAAAATTAGGAATATGTAACAAGTTAACATCAGTTAATATCATATTGTGCTCCGAGAAACACAGCACATCAATTATTTTTCCTGAATTGATGTGCTGTGTCCTGCAAGAGATGTTAAATGAGGACCCCATTGCAGCCTTGAGTCGAGCGTGATCCCAAGGAAAACAGTTTTATCGACGAATTCAAGTTTCTCTTTATTCAATACTATGTCACAATCACTACTTTTAACATTCGGTAAAGCAAATCTTATGCATTTCGTTTTTTTCCCATTTAATACTACATTATTAGCAGTGAACCAATTTTGGACCTGCAGTAGGGCGTTATTTACGTCGTCAAGATTTGATGCCCGTCTATTTATCTTAAAGATTAAGGAAGTGTCGTCAGCAAAAAACACCATTTGTGGTTGGTTTTTGAATAAATGGGGTAGATCATTTATTTATACTAAAAAGAGGAAAGGGCCCAATATCGAGCCTTGTGCAACACCCATTTTTACTTTTAAACCGAGTGAATTGAGACCATTTATTTGAACTTGCTGTTGTCTATCATTTAAATAAGATTTTACTAAACTCAGCGCAAGTTTACATAGTCCGTAATGCTCAAGTTTCAAGAGTAAGGTTTCATGATTTACGCAGTCAAATGCCTTGGAGAGGTCACAAAAGATTCCTATGGCATCTTGGGCCTCCTCCCACGCTGTAAATATGTGTTTTAATAAGGTGACACCAGCGTCAGTCGTATAATAAAAAAAAAATTGTATAGAGCTTTCTGTCAATATCCATATCGTCGCACTGTGATGCGGAACTTACTAAACGCTGGAAGTGGCAGGAGAGCTGCAGAGATGATAAAAAAAAATATAGTAGTTTATTTATCACCAGTAAAAGTTACAATAATTATACCTACAGGTACATGACAAATATTTCAAAAATTTTGTGGTGATCATAATATATACAAAATAAATATTGACCCTAACCCCTGAACTAGGCGGGAACCTGTATCACAGGGGATACTGTTCAGCTATTGACATTCTTATATTTCCTAGGACATTTGTGTGTCACTACTATTTATATAATTCGTCTTAGTAAGTACCATTAGAGAGTGCTAGGGTTTGTTGAAATGTATAGATAGGTAGGTACATATAGTTAATAGATGCCAAGAACATAATCGTACTCACGGTCGTTGGAACTCATCTTTTTATAAAGTAAACTCGGAGGCCAATTATTTAATTCCGCCTACCTACTGTTTCAATAATTAATTGTAGAACAAATGAATGCGTCACCACATCATCATACGCTAGTAGTTCCAAGACATTGACCGCGTGACATACATAATATGTATACAACATTTAATGACAGGTAGAATCCCGTTTCCCACTTTGATTGACAAATTGTAGGTTCTTCGTATAATATTCAGACCAACTGTCTCATTGGTCTTTTGGCCTCGAGAACTGCTGTGCAAAGCATTCTCACGATATTCATGTGAAGAAAACCCATATGAGTACATACAATATTTATTCAATGTTTTACGATAGGATTGGTGGAAGTTGTATGCTAAACATAAATTAATATTATAAAGAGAAAAGATTTGATTTTTGTGTTTGATTGTTACGCTTTCACGCTAAAACGGCTGAACGGATTTAGACGAAATTTGGCACATGTGTTCATGGTCAAAGTAAAATTATTTATTTCAAATAGGCTTATAGAAGGCACTTATGAACATCAAAATTTACAAATAAATAGAATTGACTCTAGTCGCCCCTTCCAAAAGGTAGATTCGTATTCGTAAGTATTCGTAAGAAGCAAGAAACTTCACAGTTACTTAAAAATGTTTTACAATATGTTTTACAATTGAATTAAAATGTAAATTGTAAATTGAAGTAAAATGTTTTACAATTGTACGATGTAATTTTAATGATCCTATATGGATTGAAATAAATGATTTTGAATTTGAATTTGAATATTTTGTATAGGTACAATAATTATATAATTATATGTGAAGACGATGCACCTAGAATAAAATTACTGTACTTACCACAATTGGTAAAAATAATAAAAAACCGGCCAAGTGCGTGCTGGACCACGCACAATGAAAGGTTCCGTATAGTCGCCGGCACGTAACTTGGCAAGGTTTTGCGTAGTGCGAGTAAGATTACGTGTACAATTAGTGCAACGAAAAAATTATCTCTTTTATTGCTTGTCAATAATCTATGGTTATTGCCAGAATTTATTTTTAAACGTCTGTGTTTAGAAGAAAGGAGAAAAACATCGAACGATTCTTGCCAAGTTACGTGCCGGCGACTATAGTTGGGTTGAATTTATCCCAAAAACAAACTTAACATTGTAGTTGAAAAACATGTCCTTCCGATACATCGTTAGAAACCACGGTCAATTTTCCAACTGCACCCTAATTGCGTAACACAATTTGAATCAGAATCGGAACGATTTTGAAGTAAGATAAAAAGTAGGGTCAGGGTCAGGGTCCACGATTGGTACAATTAATGTTTACTTACCACCTAAGCACATTGTGGAATGCAATAAATGATTGAGTATATAGCTAATTCATTGCTTCATTATGTTAGAAAAAATTGTCTGTCTACAACGAAAATAACGCAATGAATGTTGTTAAACTGTCAAATTGAAACCGATTCCTACTGATTGTGTTACGCAATTAGCCTGCTGGAAATGTAAGTTTGTAATTGCAAAAAAATATGTTTTATGTGATAAAACTACAAATTATCGTCTTTAGGACTTTTTCCTTAACTTTTGCTGTGAGACCATTGCTTCTTACCAACTTTCATGATTCTAGGTCAATGGGAAGTATCCCAAGTAAGTGGTAAGTTTTGATTTATTTGCGATTAACAAAATATGTGGCATAAATCGCCGTATTTTTTTATTGACTTAGCTTGATTTTTTAGAGCTCTAAGTATTTGATATTAATTTCAACTTGATACCTCCACGCATTCCTGAGAAAAAGGGTTTTGACAGACCGACAGACAGACAGATGGACAACGTAGTGATCCTTTAAGGATTCCGTTTTTTCCACTTGAGGTACGGAACCCTAAAAATTAAACAATGAAAGATAAATGAATTATGTGATAGATCATCTACATGGTACTCACATATTTACAAACATTATAAAAAATATACGTTTTCAAAAAAAATAAATGTTATTGTGCGAGTTAAGGTAATCACAGAATGTAAAATAAATGTCATAAAAATAATAAATTATAAAATTAAAATAGAAACCAGTTTGGTTTTGTCTCGGAAATCTGGGTTAGAAGTTTAGGACACGATACTTTTTATCCCCATATTCCCACGAGATCGAGACTTACTGATAAAACGGTAACAAGATCAAGGCAATACGTTTGTTTTTATCAGATCATTATTAAAAAGTACCAAGCTTCTTCCCTAATGTCAGACAGCGTACTATGTACTAAAGCTCTAACATCTGCATTGTGAAATCCTCCTTTACGAAAATACGAAAATTCTGCAGAAATTCCTTTCCACTTTGCGTAGTTACCCGTATATTCTGTTGTGCTGATATTTAAATTTCCCAGATTCGAGCAGTTTGTGGTGTGAAAACAAATGGGCGGACATACCTAGCTAGCTAAATAGCAACCGTGGTCTTTGACCGAATTTTCTATTTTCGTCTCTACGAAACATTTCCTGATTAACGGACTGCCGGCCGAATTCTTTTCATAGATTTAACAAGGCAGTAAGGCACTTTAGTCTACCTCTGTTTTGTAAATATTTCAATAATTAGGTACACACGGCTACACATCAAGCTATACAATGCGAGATCAGCTTATACTGGAAATGTTTATATAATTTATGTTTATGGCTTAATGTGTAGCCGTGTGTAATTCTTGGTTGTAGAAAAGTGTTATGTTTCAATTGCCTGTGAGTGCTAGCTAAGCGAATAACGCCACTACGAGTATGTTATTTTATAATATTTTATCAAGTGTTTGTCGGAAGTTTAGGGATTAAACAGTCTTAGGTACCTACAAGTTGTTGATTGTCTTCAAGACTATGTTTAGGTATAGATTTTTCACTTTTGTTTCGCTATCAGTTAAAAAACACATCATCTGCTCACCTTGTGTTGAAACTCCTTACAGGGTATGTGAATATTCTTAGTGAGCCTTTGTTTTCATGTTTCATAAATAGTTATAGCCTGAGCGAACTTTCAAAACATATACATATTTTAATTAATGGTTCATCAGAATTTATTGTGACTCTGCAATGTTTATGACAGGCCAGATTTTTACTTTGCACAATTGAAAATGATTGCTGCCTCTGATTTTTATAAAATTAAATTTACAGCATTTGTTTTTTTAATAATCTGTGTCAACTTTCAACTCCTTTGTTTCAGCAACGAATTTATTCCGCGCAGTTTTAAAACATAAAGCACAAACAGCTGATAAGGTTTCAACTGTTGGGACTCAGGCCTCCTCTCTGTTAGAGAGAGTAATGATTTATTGTATACACGTTGTTTTATGCCAGTAAATGTATATGATGATATTATACGTTAGTGTTCTAGTTAAGTTATATTGTCGATCGGTACGTTATCGTGTCGCAGGATGTCGTGCTCGTCGGGTCGACGTTCTGACAGCCCGCAACTAATTGTTATAAATTGTGTTGCCATTTATATTACAGAGCGATAATGTTTGTTTGCTAAATATTAAGTATTTTTTTTATTATGAAGCTTTCTTATTTAGACTAATATAGAATAGAATAGAATACTCTTTATTATGTACACCATAAAAGTTACAGATATAAATGTTTAAATTTTACATAGGGTGACACAATGGGCGGTCTTATCGCTAAAAGCGATCTTTTACAGACAACCTTTGGATGGATTAAAGGGGGAAGGAGAGAATACTGCAGATAGTCAGTATATAGACAGAAATCTCGACACTTGGTAAGGGCTTTGACATTTTTTATAACATGCATACTGCTATAGTATTAAGATGTAATTTTCAAATTGTTAAAACAGTTGAGGAATTTAATCTGACCTCAAACTTTTTCTTGAGAATGCGTCCAATAACTTTTCTTTTTGTAGAATTGAACATTTTCGAGTCTCAGCTATTCGCGAGCTCAGAAATGCGTATTTTATGTAAGAATACCCGAAAATACAGACATTTGTGAATATTTCGCTATAAATATACGCTGAGACGTAAATATTCAAGAGCCACCTGTGAGAAGGTCGACATGAAATTGATTTCTGACCTCAGTACAATATTGTGACAGATTGTAGCTACATATATTTTACCTATTACCAATGCAAATGCGAATATTATCTTAAATTTACTGCCGACTGAGTAGTTAATGTCATTATCTAGTAAGGTCTAAGGGCCTCTAATAGGTAGGTAGATATCTACTTACGAACTTCTTGCTTGTGCAAGCATAACCTACTAAGGAATACATAACGAGGAGGATGTTCTAGTGAACATCATTTGGATATATTCAATACCAGTGTTTCTCGGCTAAGAGCGTTTACGACTTACGGCATTTCATACAAACTTTTTATGTTATAGGGTTTGGTTTCCGCACTTAGTCCTTCATGTGGACCATTGTGCGTGGGCCATGGCGGCCGTCAATTGTTTATTCCAACCAGCCCACCTCCCTCCAGAAGGTCTCCTGGTCTGCATAGAATATCTTTCATGCAAACTTTCAAGCCCTTGTTTTTCGAAGTGACTGAACCGATTTTTTATCAAACTTCATACACATACGCAGGATACAAAAGTCTAAAAAGTTAGTTAAGAACATTTTCGAAAAATAGTGTTACAGCCAAATTAGTCCGTCCCAGTTATCTGTTTAAATAAGATATTTCGAAAATGATCTGAACTAACTTCATAGACCTTTGTATCCTGCTTATGCGTATGAAGTTTCATTAAAATCGGTTCGTAAACACTCTTAAGACGCAGATATATGCCAGGGACCTTGAGTGGTTAGCTTGCGTATTCTGTACTGAGCTCACGCAACGCGTCGTACGGTCAGCCAATAATAGGACTCACCCATCAAGGAGTCCCCAATTTGACGCATTATTAATTTATTAGACACAAAACAAAAGGTATTTTAATAAAACGTGTATACTAAAATATCAATAATTACATTATCTTTATATTGGTGAAGGTTTCAGAAAAATACGCTTGGTAGATTTTGCGCCATTCTCAATGTTTTATCCGCGCCTAATAACAAATCGTTACTTTTAACGTTTCGCGGTCAAAATATACCAAAGGGACGTTTTTAAATGAATCATTGCGGCATCCGCGGCATCTCTTCAGCATCATTAATCAAGAAAGGTCCACAAAATTAAGAAATATTATTTTTTGTTCGCAATTCGTGGAACTTGTCGTGATCCCAACACTAAAGTCGTACTTATTTATTTTTATTAATAATTTGGTTAAATGTTAGGTCTTACTCGTAGCAACAAAAAACAAAGGTTGTCTAGGTGTGGTATGTCTGGTTTTGAACGATACGTTCGATTCATGTGTTTTTTGCTCTGAAATTGAAACTCAGGGACTTTGCAAATAAAATATGTAGATCCCATGTGTAAGTAGCATTTGAGGGGCAGCTTTCAATATATTTATGTATTTCGATTATTACGAATTCCAATATTTATAAACCAACTAGCTATTAAGAAGCTTTGTATACAGGTTTTTTTTATATCTCATAACTATTTTTACACTCTAAATTAAGAATAGCATAGAATAGAATACTCTTTATTAGGTACACCATAAAAGTTACAGATCATACAAAAGGTTACAAAATACCATAATTCAGCTTTTATGAGATTAACTAGCTGTGACCCGCAGTTTCACCCGCATAAGTCTCGATCCCGTGGGAATATAGGGATAAAAAGTAGCCTATAAGTTAATCCAGGGTGTCAGCTACCTCGATACAAAATTTTATCAAAATTGGTCCAGCCGTTTTTACGTGAAAGAGTAACAAACATCCATCCATCCATACTTACAAACTTTCGCGTTTAAATATTAGTAGGATCTTTTGATTGGATTGGGCATATTTCCATGGATACAGTTTTTATAAGCGGCTTTAGAGGACATAGTGGTTATGTGGCCTGCCAAGCGTGGCGATTATGGCAAACCCCCCCTTTGAGGGAGGCCTATGTCCAGCAGTGGACGTCTTTCGGCTGAAATGATGATGTTAGTGGTCACGGAGAGGCAGAGGTCTAATTGAGTTCGAAACCTATTTGCACTATTGAGTACGTGCACTCTTAGGCTAGCATAAATCAATATTGTTAAGTTCACCTCCCTGAAGTTAGCGCCTTCATATATGAGATGATCGGGCAGATGGCTATTCTTAAATTAAATATTTATTGAAAAACCGGCCAAGTGCGAGTCGGGCTCGCGCACAAAAGGTTCCGTACCATTATCTATAAAAACGGCAAAAAATTACGTTTGTTGTATGGGAGCCCCCCTTAAATATTTGTTTTATTTCAATTTAATTATTTATTTTTAAAGTGAATATATAACTAAATATTCTGTGAATATTTCAAGTGTCTACCTGTTGCCGTTATCAATATAGAGCAAAACGAACAAAAAAAAACACGTTTGTTGTATGGGAGCCCCCCTTAAATATTTATATTATTCTGTTTTTTTGTATTTTTTGTTATAGCGGCAACAGAAATACATCATCTGTGAAAATTTCAACTGTCTAACTATCACGGTTCATGAGATACAGCCTAGTGACAGACGGACAGACAGACAGACAGACGGTGGAGCCTTAGTAATAGGGTTCCCATTTTACCCTTTGGGTACGGAACCCTAAAAATTTACAACCACATAAATCAGACGAATAAAGAGTCCAATAACTTTATTCTTTATGTAGCTATTGGTACAAACTTATAACCGACATTTGAAAAATCGGCCCTTAGAAGAAAACACATAGCTATACTCCATTTGAAATAAGATTAGACATTTAAATACATTTGCTTACAGTCCGTTCAACCAATTTTGAATTCTATTCCTTTGGCATAAGGATGGCATTAAAAGCAAAAACGTAGTTACAATACCAACTGTTTATGACAGCTGCCATTTGTCATGCCACCAACGCAATAGAAGTCAAAATCGGTTGAACGGACTGTACAAAAGGTTTATTTAAATGTCTAATCTTATTTCAAACGGAGTATAGTTATTTTCTCTTCGTTAATAGTACCTCCCACGTGGTAAGCATTGATCCGAACGGCCTAGACAAAGGGCATATAGGGTAGAATTCGCCCTTGAAGGGCACACGTGCCCTGGTCACATGTTTCAACATGAACTAAGGAAAATCCGAGACCATTTCTTTGTATTCAACGAGTTCAAGACTATTTCGTAAATACTTACTTGGAATTTTAGCGAGGACTGAGCTTCTTATTTCTAATGAAATTAACCAAATAATTACAACTTAACCAAATAAATGTTCGATTTGTAATCAGAGAATTTACATTCTATGTGGGAGTCCAAGCAAAAAAGGTTCCAATTCTCGGCATTTAGTTTCCGAGATATACGCAGTTTTATCTACAAGTTCATAAAGTAAATGAAAAATTTAATAAATTTTTATAATTTAAAATTTATATGATGTTTCTAATTACCAGTAATTTTAAAATCAAAATCGTTTATGTGCATAAAATGTGGTGGGTACAAAAGATGTTTTAAATAAAATTCAGTGCAAAGACACATTCCGCCATGCACTGATGGCATGCAAAAATATTTAAAGGATGTTAAACAGTTAAACAATAACATACAATAATACACAAATTAATGAAAATTTAGCTTGAGAATTCTATGAACAAAAAGAACAATTTAAAAGTCAATACCAAATAGAATTAAAATTTTAAACACATTGGGTAGATGCTTATTTAAATAGTAAGTAATGTACGAGTAAGTAGTAAAACGACGAGGTAACTAACTTACTAACCAAATAACTAAGGTACAGTGGTACCCAATTGATAAGGCGCGTCGTGAATCTTCGTTCGCACAGAAAAGAAAGTATGGCCCGAAGATTAACGAAAGAATGCTTAAAACTTACAATCAACCTTAGGTCACTATTATAAGGTTCATAATACACTGGAGCTGCTAGCGTGCACTCGATCAGAAGTATGGCGGCTGACAAACATGCCACGCGGCGCGCGCTAACATGGCGGCAGCTGCCGACCAATAGCGGTACAGGAAAAAGAACCGCGGTGCGTGGAGCGAACCGATTGCTCAATAGCACTTCCCGCACTTTTAAAATTCACCTTCTGCGCAGGTACCTGCGCAGAAGGTGAATTTTAAAAGTGCGTACACCGTACAAGTACATCGGTAAGCCATATCAATTGGGTACTACTGTACTACATTGCATTCCTGAAGTGGTAGGACTGACATGCTTTTTTGTTGAGAAATTCGCCGATTGAATAAAAACTATGCCATATCAACCATTTTTTTAAAACAACACAGAATTGTTTGTAAGGTAGTTCTGTACCCCAAGTGTAAGTTTGCAAGAGAGTAAACGTAACTATTTCGTTTGCGTTAAAATTTGACCGATAGATCATAATGCTAAGAGTATAAGAGTGAGAATAAAAATCTTAACGCAAACGCGCTAGTTACGTTTACTCACTTGCAAACTTACACTCGGGGTACTCTTATCCAGTTAGGTAATGAGTTTATAATTTTTAAGAGAGGAGAGCAAATAGTTACCAGTGGTGCCTTTTTCTCAAATCAAGTTTTTCAGAGTTTCAACTTCAAATGTCTGATAAAAATAAAATGTGTCAGTTTTTAATATTTTTGTAATCCATATTATCAATTGACTATTCTAGATACCAAATCTAGTCTTAACTCAATACCCCACTACTGGACCCTGTGAGCTTGGACGGGACATAATGATGTCTAACCACTTGTATACAAACTTGTAGCAATAAACACAAGCGATGATTTTGAATGTGTAATGCATAGTGAAACTAGCAAGTGTTACGTGCGTTGGCAAGAGTAGGTACTACCTACAGTTGAGCAAACCTGACCTACCACACCTGGCGAACAACAGTATACATTCCTACGATGACACTTACAACGCAATAGCGGTAGTCTTAAGTTACGGAGGTGATTACATAGGTACTATTGATGATTAAGGGTGCGGAGAATTAATATGGTAACAATACATACGTTCAAAAACCTTATCATACAGGCTGACTTTGAAAACATGCGACAAAATTTAAGGAAGTGTTCTACCAATCAATATGAACAACTCAAGGCTTCTACATACCAGCGCAACTTGTCGCGCGACGCGACACGGCACAAAGGCCCCGCGTAGCGCGAGACGAGCGGTGCCTTTGTGTCGCGTCGCGTCGCGCGACAAGTCGCCCCGGTATGTAGAAGCCTTTATACTATGGGACCAAATTAGAATTCGCAAAAAAAAAATGTCGATCTTCCTATAAAGGTACATAACCGATTGGACCATTTTGTATAAGAAGGTCGACTTTTTTTTTGCGTATTCTAATTTGGTCCTATAGTAAAAGTTGATCATATTGATCGGTAGATGATCGGTAGAACACTCCCTTAAATATTGTGTCGCATGTTTTCAAAGTCAGCCTCTTTATTATGTAAGTACAAGATGAGTCATTGAAAGTGGTTTTTACAATACTAAAATATTATATTATATGTATCATCAAGCGTTACAAATGGTTGATTCCAGACACATTCCCCCTTATTACAAAAACAAGGTTTATCTTCAGACCCAGGTTTAAAATATGGAGCCATTATTGAATTTCGAACTTTATTCCGACTATGGTAAAGTTCCTAAACACAAAACTGACAACTTAGTACCGAACTAACTTTTCAGTTTTTTATAAAGAATGGTATTTCAATCACTTTTACGTTCTTATTACAAAAACTGGCTCCATGGTTTAAGCCATGTCAAAATATAAATCTTGTTTTGTAATAAAGCGGATTTTGTTTATTGACTGTGCAAACGGACGTAGCATCTAACTAACGTAGTAATATAGGTCGTAGCAACACATGGTTGTAGCAACGCATTCGTTGCAACATTCGACCGTACCAAGAAGTGGTCGTAGCAATACACGTTCGTAGCAAGGTACGGTCGTAGCAACAAGTGGTCGTAGCGGTTGTAACAACACGTTGTCCGTAGCGGCATACGTAGCACGGTGTACCGATCGAAGCAAACAGGGTTTGTATATATGAGGAACAAACAGTAAATAAGTGACATTACAAACCAAACGAAAATTAATTATTTATTTATTTATTAGGGACAAAAACAGTTACATGCTAAAAATACAAAGAAACACTTGAACGAATCTGAGTTTAAGTATTTCTTTGTATTTTTAACAAACCATTGTCCACGATTAAACTAAAGGTTAAATAAGTGCTAATAACGAGTGATAAAAAAGAAAAAGACAAATACAACAATAGTCGCTGCCACAATATTGCTGTGTTACTTACCTTTAGCTTAATTTAACGTAAATAGTTGCGTATGTATTTATTATTTTAAATTACAATAAGTTTACTAGTGATATTTTTTTTATTTGATTTTTTTTTTTGTATGTATCTTAGTACATTCTAATATTATTTGTTTGTTTTTATCAAGTGAATTAATTGTTTTTGATTTTATGTATTCTATTTTCTTTTCCGTTCCGATTGGTGCCGGACGTAAAGAATAGCTCCATCCCATTTCTTCCCGTGGGTGTCGTAAAAGGCGGCTACGGGACTTACTAGAGAATGGGCAGCAGCGTTCTCTATGTATTTTTAAAACTATACTGCGATCGCCAACCCGCCTGCCAAGCGTGGCGATTATGGCAAATCCCCCCCCCCCTATTTATCAACTACCCTATCGCAGGTATACTGAAAGATATTTCTTTAGAAATAAGCATCACCTTTGTACGTATTTTTCTGTTCTTTTTTTCTTGTCTGTCTATATATGTGTGTACATAAATGGTTAACTAAATAAAAAAAATATGTTAGTATTCAGAATATGGTAATAAGATATCAATAATGTTTGTTTAACAATGCAAACTACCGATGTGATTCAAGATTGTCCTCAGACCCTTTCTATTTAGGAGTTGAGTTTATCAAGCGATTCCCTAAAGAGAATCCCACGTACCGAAGGCGTATATTATTCAAAAGTCAAGAAGAAATAAAAAAGCTTTAAATTTGTTGGGAACGCAACTCTGATGTACCCTCGAGACTTGACTGTAAAGTCACGAAATCTTCTGAAAAGTTATATTTGGCTGGAAATGCACCAACGAATAAAGAACATATGTATTGCTGATGCAGATTATATCAATAAAAGTTTTTTTTTTAATTTATTTAATACTTTAAGCACACAAATTTACAGAGGCGGACTTAATGCTATAGGCATTTTCTACCAGTCAACCTTTGGGTGATGCAGAGACAAGCAGTGGTAGGTGCAATAACGAAAATTGTGAAATCAATATTTATTTAAATAAAGGATATTTATACATATACATTTTAAAAACATTAGATATAATATATATACCTAATTATACATAAAAATAAGACCAAATAAATACACATAAATACACGATTATACCTATAAACCAAACAAACAATGGGAAATCTTTACCGTTGGGATGATACTGACAGCTTCTTACGAATGTGCTCGTGAACTTTAACTTTAAAGGATTATTATATAATATTATTTTTGTCTTACTGAGATAAGTATAGCAATAATGCAATGTACGACTCTTAAGTAATGAAATAGCGCTTAAAGTTGGTTCTGTAAAACAAAATAAGTATGTTTAGTATGATTCTACCGCTTAGTATGAACTGCCTTTGTTACTCTTTCCAAAGTCCTAATAGAGAAAAGATGTAGCATCGACTTTGCCGGAAACACGATCTATGCAATGATCTATTCCGAGAACGATGATTAATATGCATTCGAACCTTAATTTCCATTCACTGACTCATGTAATCATAATTATTAATATGAATGATCGGAAATCCGGAATTCTCATATTTTTGTCGTTGTTTCGGAGTTCATCCATATATCAGATCTTGGAGTAAAAAGGAGTTATTACTAAAGTCTGTGTAGACGTTTTACATTCTTCCAAAGCATTTAAGACGCTGACAACAGGTAAACCACTGTCACTGTCAGACTGCATACAAAAGAAAGAGAACCGTGATGACACAACGCTTGTAATTTATTGCAAAATATGAAGCAATTATTTATTTACTCAAAAATGAGTTGAGTAATCGAAAATAAAAAACAACCAAGTTCTGCATACAAATAAAACGGTCTTGTTATTAATTAAATACCAACCGTACGTTGATATTTAATACAGATATTTTGGATTGAAACTCAAAATAATGGGTTAGTTTACCGTTAATTTGTATGTAACATTTACAACTTCATCCCAAGTTGTGTTGACAAACCTATAGTGATGTAATTAACATGTTATGAATTAGCACAAATCTATAAGTACAAATAATAAAATCGAAGTGAAGTCAAACTTGTACATAGTTTTTTTTAAAGGCATTGCTAGTTATTACATAAAATCAATAGTTTTTAGAATTTTTGTCTGTTGGTCTGAATCTGTTTCTGCATCACGCAAACACCACCGGATAGATTCTTTTATAATTTTGCATAGATATTCTCTGTAAGATTGGTCAGTTGGTAGGCTATACAGCGTGCCGCTACAGTGGTGACATTAATTTTACACACTGGTAGGGCTAGTGACCAGCATAAATACTTTTTTAATATTTTATAAAACAAAAAATATATTAAGATAAATAATTACAAATTGAAAAATAAAAAAAAAACAAACAAACTTAATAACTTACTAATAAAAATCAATAATAGTCAGCGCAATAAATCAAAAACTAAGGGCACTTTCCGTCGACATATAATCATTAAACTTGACAAAAAAAAAATGTTAATTTCAAGAAGCTAGGTATCACAGCACAATTAAAGGAAAATAAAATAATATTTTTTACGATTTTTGCAGTTGGAGAATTGACCGTGACGTAGTATATTGCTATAAGGGAGCACATTTTTTCAACTAAAGTTAAGTTTGTTCTTGGGATAAATTCATCCCAAATACGGAACTCTTCATAATGGGTGGTCCGACATGCACTTGGACGGTTTTAGGGTTCCGTCCCTCAAAAGGAAAAAGGTAGGATCACTTTTTGTCCGTCCGTCTGTCTGTCTGTCTGTCTGTCCGAAAATCGTTAATTTGTGTTACATCACAAAAAAGAGGCGATTACAAACTTATATTTGCAGTTGGAGAGTATGGGAGAACATTTTTTCAATTACAATGTTAAGTTTGTTCTTGTGATAAATTCATCCCAACTACTGCGGACGAGCACGGCCTACTGTGACATGCCTCGAGTCACACATTTTATCACAGTTTGAGCGATAAAACTGTTTTGTCATAAAATGCTAGTACAAATTCACATGACATAATTTATCATGTCTTGTCACAAACGTTTTGACACGCCCGTGCTCGGCCCGCTGAAGCCTTCATTGCGCGTGGTCGGACACGCACTTGGCCGGTTTTATGATGATGAATACTGGGCGTTATTTATTTATTTAAAAATTACGTAAATAACACCATAACAGCTTTATGTGCCAATGCGATGCTACTACAATAAAACTTACATTATACTTATACTAAATTAACAAAAATAATAAAAAGGCCTCTAAATGTTTTCAATGCACTTCAGTGCTACTACAGTGAATCAGAAAAAAAAAAGAAAAGATAAAAGATAAAAGTCAGAAATCGCAAAAAGCTTTTCCTATATAAGTTTAAACGTCCTAAATTATTTTAATTACTCTAATTCTTAATTACTATCTAAATTATGTTCTCATGACTAATCAAATTATAGCGCGTATTCGTTCGAAATTTAAAGTTTATAAAAATGTTGGTCTTCATTGTAGCGGCCAGTATAAATACAATAATACAAATGTAAGGTTAATGAGAAATCCCGTGTGTTAACAATCAACTGTTGTTATATTGATTTAGTGATAGCCGTTCGTCAGGAATAATCTGTAAGAATGCATCAGTCAGTGTATCTGTGTTGTGACATGAGGTAGTATATTATTATGTGGCTATTATTTTAGTGTATAGTGGCCAGTGTCTTACGACTTCCACGGGAACGAAGTCGCGGGCAGAAGCTACTACGACCATAAAACAGGACCATCATGAGTTTTCAAGGCCTGCCCTACTTCAAGTAACACTTTTCTCAGAAAATGGTGGCCCCCATACTGGTTGAATTAAAACAAAAGCTTTACCCGTAAACGAACAACGTTGCTTCTACGTACGGCTATCAAATCCGTCTAATTTTCCAATAGGTTTGTACCTTACTTAAGACGCTGACAAAAGGTAAACTTCTGTCACTTTCAGACTGAAAAAAGAGAAGCGCGATGACACAACGCTTGTAATTTATTGCAAAATATGAAGCAATTATTTATTTACTCAAAAATGAGTTAAGTAATCGAAAATAAAAAAATACCAAGGTCTGCATTATTTATATGCAGAACTTGGTTGTTCTTGTTATTAATTTAATACCAACTGTACGTTGATATTTAATACAGATATTTTGGATTGAAACTCAAAGTAAAGGGTTAGTTTACCGTTAATTTGTATCGAGATTTTTTAATCTAAACGTCTTTTGGTAACAACCAAGTTCTGAGAAATATGTTCAAGAATAACATATATTTTTTCCGCTACCACAAACTATATAGATTTAGCAAATTTTTTTGTTTAAGACAAGCCTACTTTTATCATTTGCCTCTTGTCACCCCCTTAATGTTAGCTTTCATAAATCCTAAGTATTAGTCAACATACATGGTGACTGTCGCCCGCATCTGGGTCAAGTACTTAGAAATTGGTGAACAACCCGTTTTACTCATTAGTCATCACCGCCCAGTGAGTGCGAGGAAAAAATGATAACAGTTATTGCCATTTTTGTTTATTTTTCCGCAAAAATTTAAACAATGGATGTCTGGTGCATTTTAAAGGCCTCTGACTAGTGAAGTTATGCTACTCATATGACACATATTTTAGCTCCTTCCGTTCTGGTTTTCCGCCTTTTTAGGGTTCCGTACCACAAAAGGAAAAAACGGAACCCTTATAGGATCACTTCGTTGTCCGTCTGTCTGTCTGTCTGTCAGTCTGTCAAGACCCTTTTCTCAGGAACGCGTGGAGGTATCAAGTTGAAATTAATATGAAATACGTAAGTTTATATAGTCTATCCCTTGAAACTCTACAAAAATCAAGCTTCCAAGTCAACGCAATAAAATATATGGCGATTGATGCGACATATTTTGATACTCGCAAACAAATCAAAACCTATAAGGGTACTTCCCGTTGACCTAGAATCATGAAATTTGGCACAAGCAAGGTCTCACAGCACTAGTAAAGGAAAAAGTCCGAAAATTGATAATTTCTAATTTGTAGTTTTAACACTTAAAAAACATTTCCAGTTGGAAAATTTACCGTGGCGTATATCGATGTATGGGAGAACATGTTTTTCAACTACAATGTTAAGTTTGTTTTCAAAGTCAAATCAAAGTCAAAGTCAAGTTATGTATTTCAAATAGGCACATAAATGGCACTTTTGAACGTCAAAAATTACAAATAAAATAGAATTGTTTCTAGTTGCCCCTTCCAAAAGGTAGCTTCGTATGGAGACGAATGGGCAAGAAACTCCACCGTTACTCTTTTAAAAATGTTTTACAATATTTTGTATAGGTAGGTACATCAATTATATAATTATATGTGAAGACGATGCACCTAGAATAAAATTACTAACAATAGTTAAAAAGAATTAATAATGAAGCAATAACAGATAAATTAATTATGTGATAGATACATGGTGCTCACATATTTACAAACATAGTAAAAAAAAAAAAAAAAGTTGTCCTAAAAAAAAAAAATAATAATAATATCAGTGTGTGAATTTATGGTAATCACAGTATGTAAAATAAATGTCATAAAAGTAATAAATTATACAGTTAAAATAGTAATCAGTTTTTGTCTAGACTCTGGATTGTCCTATGGAGCTGGACCAGCATGTTTCCAAGCGTCTTGGATGTAATCCTCTAATTTGTAGTAAGCTTGTTTACAAATTCATCCCAACTACTATTTTTGGGATTAATTCGTCCCAACTACGGAACCCTTCATTGTGCGTAGTCCGACACACACTTGGCCGGTTTTTTCAAGTTGTCTAATCCGGGCTATCAAAAATATGACTGTGCTGTATTGAACATTTTCAGCTGTATCTTATATTTTTTATATTCATAAACGAATCAGCTTTTTTTTTTGTTTTGGGTGGGAAATCATCGGACATCGGACCTGCGTCAGGCGGAAGAAGAGGACGCCATGGCGCCTCTCTAGCCACTCCTCAAAGAGGGCACTTATCGCCACAATTGTGGCGTGCCTAAACGAATCAGCTAACACTTTGATAATCTTATACAACAAGGAGTCAATCTGCCCGCCTTTTCCCAACTATTTTGGCGTCGGCTTCCAGTCTTACCAGATGCAGCTGAATACCAGTATTTTACATGGAGCGACTGCCTATCTGACCGCCACAACCCAGTAACTGGGTAAGACGATACCCCTTGCTAAGACTGGTTGTCAGACTTTAGGGCTGCTGACGACCCGTAAAGACTGTCAAAGATCCACGAATGACAGCCGGGACCAACGGCTTGACGTGCTTTCCGAGGCACGGAGGAGTCTAGGTATGTAAAGATGGTCACCCATCTACGGACCAACCCCGGAAAGCGTAGCTTAACGTTATAACTTAACCACGAGCTAATCTTATACAACAAGGATTAACTAAAATCAAATATCTGGTAAAGATATTCAGACAGCTATTAATATTGATAACAACATGCTAGGACGGAGTTTCATGACCATTCGCTATAGCAGAAATGGAAAGACAAAGGTGAAGGGAGTGTATCTATCACGGGCATGCAAATCGGACCATCGAAGGACTATTCCTGGGGCCCAAGTCTGCTATTTTTATAAATTCAGTCATTGCAACACGATCCCATTGTCATGCCATTGACATTTTGCTAAAACTTCGTTATTTGCTAAATTCATAATGTTCGATCATTGGTCGGTCAATGTTCTCGTAATATAATTGTGTTATTATATTGGCATTGTCGTATTGCCATTATTATAAAACCCATTAGTAGAAATGTCATTCATTTGTCATTATGTACGAGATTACCAATAAATGCAATTTCTTTCAATGTAGTGTCAGTGGCCGACCATTGGAAAGTCATAATAACGCCATTATAATAGTAGATTACCAAACTTGTCAAAATCAACAATTATGAAATCAATGATCGACCATTCTGACACTATTGTAATAACAGACTTGAGGCCCTGTTTGCAGCGCTCGGCCGCTATAGTAACGCTTACCTACGCTCATTACCGCATCACATTTAAGCTGAGCCCCTTGTTTTTACAAATGAAAAAAAAAGACCGTACAAAAACCGGGTAAAGGGTGGTCAGACATCCGAGATCATTGTAACAGAGCCTGAGAAATTTATTTAAACACAAGATTTCTTTTTTTTATTCATCATCATCATCATCATTTCAGCCGAAAGACGTCCACTGCTGGACATAGGCCTCCCCCAAAAGGGGGGGGGGGATTTGCCATAATCGCCACGCTTGGCAGGCGGGTTGGCGATCGCAGTATGGTTTTAAAAATGCATAAGTAGAGAACGCTGCAGCCCATTCTCTAGTAAGTCCCTTAGTCGCCTTTTACGACACCCACGGGAAGAAATGGGATTTTTTTTATTAGTTGAAGCAAAACGGGGCGGTAAACAGATATGGTCATCGAGTTTTGATTTTGTTTTGAAAGTGGTCCGATTTGCATGCCCGCGATAGTGTATACAATTGAAAAATCGACGCAGCTTTGAGGTTAAAAATCATCGTTGTTGATTTTCAACCTAATGGAATCTGGTGTGATTAGATTGTACTATTGTACAGATATTTCTTTCCATAAAGGAGTTTCTGTCCCTGAAGCTACCTACAATCATAACATTGAACTGATATCCTGTTTTCTTTTGCACCAACAACAGACTATACAAACATGCATTTGATAAATGTTTAAAAAACATGTGTGGCGTCGTGATTAGTATAATAACAATCCGAAGTCGTGGGTCAAAGTCACGTTGCGCCGGCGCCTCAGCCATCACTCCTAGGCACGTACTATTCCATATGTGAAAACTGCGTCGGACATACACGCTATTTTTAAATGTCTCTGTGTACATACGTGAAAGGTTGAAACGTCTGCCATCAATAACAGAAAGTTTAAAGAAGTTTTACAAAAGTTTTTAGAATAAAGACCTGCTAAACATCTTGGGTTGCAAAGATAAGTTTATCAGATGTGGTCATATTACACATATCTCAGGACTTGAAGATGGTAGAAGGGTCGCATAGGGTCGCAGCATTATGCTGAGCGATGGCCGTTTTACGTGGATGTGACGCATATTTTCCCCGAACTTGTTCTTTTTTTTATTTGTGTTCTTCCTTTGCGTCATGTTTACCGTAACGAAAACTATTTTCTTTCTTTCTTTATGGGAAGCGACCGCAGTCATAAATTTGTAATGAGTCATTTGGAGGATTGTGCTGTCCTCTGCATACCCTTTTAATAACTTAGCATTGGAACATCTAGGAGCCTGTTATGATAATTGCAACAATTTCAATGGATCAAGGAAGCATTGTACTTTTAAAGAATCCACCTTCCTAATTAAGACGGTATAGTCATCAATTTGAGCAAGGAAATGCACCTTTATTAAAAACAGTAAGGAAACAATGGTGCCTTGTTTTATCATTGCAGTGCGCATGAACAAACTGTCTATTCACCGCATACGCAATCGCAAAGCACGTGTTGCCGATATAATCTAGTACTTTTTTGACGATCATTTCCTTTGACACAAGCGTCATACCTGGACTGCAAGTTATTTAATTAAACTACACCAAGAAAATAAACTTCTGTTATTATGATATCAGCCTGTAACAGTTTACTGCCACACATAGACAGCTCTCCAATCGCACACCATTTTTAGGGTTCCGAACCTCAAAAGGCAAAAGGAACCCTTATAGGATCACTCGTGTGTCTGTCTGTCTGTCCGTCTGTCACAGCTGATTTGCTCCGAATCTACAGAACCGATTAAGTTGAAATTTGGTACACATATGAACTTCTGTGACCCAAACACGGACGTGTTACGTAAATAAATTAATTTTGAATATGGAGGTCACTTTTGGGAGGCATATAAGAAAAAAAAAAAAAAGTTTGGCTAACTGTACCATGTGGCATATCAAATGAAAGGCCTTGTTTTTAGGATTTTATATATATATATTTTTTTTAAATTTTAAAATTATAACTTTTGAAATTATTTAAGAAAATACATGAAAAATTACCATTCCTCCAACTTATCTCCGAAACTACTGAGCCTACAATTTTGATAAACATACAGAAAATAGTTCTTTACATATAGATTACAGGAAAACCTATAAGAAGTCTGTGATCTTAAAATAACATGGTAAATCACTCAATATTGTGCGTACAAACTTACATTTGCAGTTGGAATGTATGGGGATCATGTTTTTCAACTACAATGCTATGTTTGTTCTTGGGATAAATTCATCCCAACTACGGAACCTTTCATTTTGCGTGGTCCGACACGCACTTGGCCAATTTTTTTTGTGGTGGTTATTTCTGTTCCTGCTATGACCGGCCTTTTGCCACTTCAACTTGAATGGGAATGTTGTGGGTAATGCTGGCCACTTCTGTAGTGGATCGTCTAAAGCCAGATTGCATCGGCATTCCTGAGGCAGTGAGACTGCAAGCAAGAGAACATAATATCACGACCATTTATCCCTGCACGGTTCGGCAGAGGTGTACCGATAGTCTACCCACCTTTCGTTAGTTATATTTCGGCCCCATGTAATAGGGTGATTGCAAGCCTACTGCCATCAACATGGAACAAATCCAGACTTCTGGCTGCTACTGTGAAATTCCAGATGGGAAAACCCAAGAACACTTTCCCCGACCTGGGAATCGAACCCAGGACCTCATGCTTAGCAGTAGCGCTTGCGACGACTAGACCAACGAGGCATTCCATCCAGTTCTCTAAGAAACTCCTTTTAATCCATTTTAATCAACTGTTCGATTCATAAAACGGCCAAGAGAATCGTTTTCCGACAATGTGACATCGCAATTCTATTGAAACGTGAGAAATACTCATATACCATACAATGTGCTCAGCCGTAAGGTCCTTTATTAACATCCAATTTTAGAATGAGTCCTTATAAGTGATGGAACATTGTCAATTGTCGTGGCCGTCTACCTGTCTGTCCAAACACAGTGGCTATGCTAAACTACCGCATTATAGTACATTACCGTGAACTTGCCCGTTTCCTTTAACTGTCGGTTTTTCCTGTTTATGAGTGGACATCCAGACGTTATCTTATGGTTGAACGTTATTAGAATTGTCTTTATATGAATCATATTAAAATTCGTAAAATGGTCACAAACTGAAGTGACAATTCATACTATTCATATCTGCCTACAATTCATATTCAGCAATTCATCTGTTTGACAGCTGCTATTTGACAATATACTTCATTTTAATTCATAATTTGTGGAACATTTTACGAATCTCCATACAAAACTGATTGTACGCAGATCATATTATGAATTGTCAGTTTGTGACCTTTTTACGAATTTTAATATGATTCATAGTATTATCATATTATGATTCTGCCAAAGCGTCCATTTTAGGCCCCCAGGACTTTATACCTCTATAATTAATTATTATTAACTTCGAACTATTACCTTATTTATATTGCATTGCTGTAACATGCAGCTACAACTCCAGAATTTTCATTTGAGAATGTGCAATTGTTTTAATTTCATGCCAAATCCCATATGGTAGCAGAGCACGCCGGCAGTCATGACGCGTTCGCTGTGTTTTCGAAGTGATTTTTGGTAGAGACAAAACTTATGGGTATGCGTTATCGATATGCTAACGTGACGTGTTGAGCCAGACTGGTGACGCGCAGCGACTTGTGTACATATATATGTTATAGGCAAACTCCGAAGCTCCGGCGCTCCTAGGTTGGACTGGTCAATCCTCAGGTCAGACTGAATGACTTAGTCAAAGCCCAAACAAATGTAAATTTTCGGCCTTTGACTAATAGGTTAGGTTAGGTTAGGTTAGGTTTGACTAAAAATACTTCAGGCAAAGGGCGAAATTGAAATGTATTTCGGGGATTGCCTGATGGCTTTGGCCAAACCTAGGATAAACCAGTCCTTCCGCGAAGAGACTGTGTATCGGACTTTGACTATAACATATACACTAATACATTATATACTCGACTGTATCTACTTGCTACTCCAATTTTTTTTGAGAATTTTGAAAAAAAATGTATGAATGAATTATAACAATATTTGTATTTTCATTATTCCAAAGTTTTAAGTTTTCATTTTTTTTTTGTTCTGGTTTTGCATTTGTTGAGCATTCAGCCAATTTACAAATAAAAAATTATGCGTAAAGTTTTCGTCATCCATCATTAATGGCTTCAGTATTTTTTTTACTTACTTCAGCCATGTTTTCGCACTTTGGTCTTAAAAATCTTCATAAATCACTTACTGATTTAGGTCTTCAAAAATACCACTTGATAGCTGGCTTGTTTTGCTGAAAAAGTAATAGGCCAGCCCTTTTCATTTAGAGAAACAAGTATTCTTTGTTTTCTTAAATTTACTGAAAATCTCCAAAATATTACATACCTACTTATACAGTACGTAATTTTTTGGAGATTTTCGGCCAACGTGAATATTTTTAAATACTTCTCAATATATTTACAAATTATTTTGGTGTTCAAAAGTACAGTCGCCAACACATCAAGTTACCCCACTTTGACCTTGAACGCGTTATGAGCAACAACAGCGAGAATCGTACGAAAGAGATACATAGCTTTTTGTCTGTTCTTACTTGTAATGTTTCGTGCTGCAGTGCGTACGTGAGGGTGTGTGCGTATGCGCGTCGTGGTGTAGAATAAGATACTGTGCGATAAGAAATAGCGTGGTTGAATACTGAATACTTGAATCGAATAGAAATAATGGCATGGTAATAAAAACTGGCGGCCCGCGCAATGACTAAAATATCTATGAAAGCTTATACTTTAATCAATATTTTTTATTTAAATTATCTTTTACTTAATCCTTCATTCTTACATATCTGTTGGAAAATTACATAAAAGTATTAAGTTGGTATTATCTGATCATATTACATTTAAACAGATCTCGATGAATATTCTTAAGTAGACAGGTAGGTTTATTCTGATGTAAGAAAAACATTTTTCATTTTATTTATTTCAAACAGGTTTTTTTTACCTTTTCCGAGTTTTGTTACCTACTTACTGGCGGGTTGGCGGTCACCTAGTGTTTTCGTGCGTTCCTTGCTTTTCTATTCTAAGTATTTTTACGAAATTTTATGCCGAAAACCCAATACAATGTGCTTGAAATTTTGAAAAAAATATGGATACCTACCACATAACGAACGTATGTGAAGTTAAGTTAATTAATTATGCCTACAAAAAGCCTCTTGTAAGTCCGCCGTTCCGCGACACTGTCTAAAATAATAAGGTTGAACATAGTAACACAATTATCTATATCTACCCCCTACCCCCCTACCTAGTTTGCTTATACACGCGAGTTCAACCTTATTACGCTAGTAATAAGGTACGATTTCAAAGGTTATGAATTTTCAAATAAAATTCTAATCTATTATTATCGTTACTTCCTAAATATGTTACTTATACCAATATTATAAATCTGAAGAGTTTGTTTGTTTGGTTAAACGCGGTAATCTCAGGAAGTACTGGTTCGAATAGAAAAAATCTTTTTGTGTTGGATAGTGCATTTATTTATGAAGGCTATATAACATCACGCTACAACCAATAGGAGCGGAGCATCAATGAAAAATGTTGCTAAATCGGAAAAAACTATTCCTTTTAACGGCGATGGATGCGTAGTATAAACAAACGTAATACCAAAATAATTTGTAAATCAAACATATTCTTAAGGTAGTGTCTTTATTCCGCTTGGAATACAGAATATCTAGGTTCCTAAATATATATTTTGAATGGACACAGGATAGGTTCCTACGGGAACGCGTGTGAAACCGCGGGAAAAATATCTAAATAAAATGCGGAATAACAATCTTTTTATTTTTAAACATTAAGTATTATAATTAAAAACTTAAAAACCTACCTATTCTCAATTTTAAAATATAATTACAACAAAATATAAAAAACAAAATCAACGATCAAAATATTTTATTTCACATAAGCCTACATGGGCACTTATAAAGGGTCAGAAGCTAGGTGCACGGATCCAATTGGTCGTTTCCTAAGGAGAAGAGCCGGCAAGAAACTCCAAAAAACCAAACTAAGTATAAGTACAATAGATTAAAGGAAAAATTCTCAAGAATATAACAATGGTGCGAAAAGAAGTTTAAAATTTCAGTTTACGGTATTAATTATTAAATTATCTTTCTCACGTTATTAGAAGAATTATTCATATTAATATTATAAATGCGAAAGTAACTTTGACCGTCTCTTACGCCTTCGTGGCCTAACCGCTGGGCAATTGTGATGAAAAATATGGAGATAGTTTGAAGCCTGGGGAAGGAGATGGAGGAAGGTCTCTTGGCAGGGCGGTGAAATATCTCTCCGGCGTCCTTCAGGCGCCGCCTGACTGTGTCCATTGAAATCTAAAACAAAAAGAAATTTTGTCAATTTCAATACTTACTGATTCTTTATTACAACAAATTGTACGGGCCAACTTATAAATTTAATATGGGATGGTTAAAAATTATTCTTCAAAATATAAACTTATACAAATAAACAAACTGTCGAATTGAGAACCTTTGTTGAGGTGATTTGTAAAGAACTGAAGATTTATCAAATAGTTTTTTGGTTTTCTCTTGTTTTTTAAAAACGTTGCCCCACACTAAGAATTTCTCCTGTATTGTGGGTGCGTTTACAAACATTTAAACTCACATATACAAACAGCCAGACCCGGAACAACTACTTGTAGGTCATACAAATATTTGTTCCGTGCGGAAATCAAACCCGCGACACGCAACGCAGCAGTCAATCGCTTAACCACTGCGCCAACCATGTCGTCAAAATGTTAATACTAATAGTAATAACATTCACTGAGTCTGGCCACGCGGCGCGCGTAAAACCGGTTTGAGTGAGTTCCGGGCGGCGAGCGCCCTTCCAACTACATTTGTCTAGTAGGTAATAGTTTGTATTGCGTAGTAGGTATTTTTTAATCAATTTTGTTATTCAGTTTTTAAGAAAACCATGTTTTATGTAAGTGATGAATAAGTTAAGGTGATAAAAGCTCGTCCTCGTACAGACTCACGCGATATCACGGGCGCGACAAGCACCGACCAAGAAAATTTCTTTGTCGGTGCCTGTCGCGCCGGCGATATCGCGTGAGTTTGTACGAGCCTTAAGTGTGATTACAAGCTACACTGGACTCACGGTGTACGAAGTTGAGGGATCGGCAGAGTTTGCAGCGACCATTACGGCACCGCCTGCCGCCGTAGTGGCTCTCGCGTAGAGTTGGCGGTGGTGAGCTTCTAAAGTTCTGCTTTCTTGTCACCGTCGAAGCCAGAAGCAAACCGATTTTTTCTGGAACGAAACAAATAGCTATAGTTTATTTGCCCATTATTACTCAATTACTTTAATTTACAGACAAATAAACTTTTTTACAGTCCGTTCAACCGATTCTGACTTCTATGCCGTACGTATAAGGTTGGCATTAGAAGCATAAACGTGGTTACAATACCAACTGTTTATTACAGGTGCCATTTGTCATACCACCAACGCAATAGAAATCAAAATCGGTTGAACGGACTGTAAAAAAGGTTTATTTAAACGTCTTATCTTATTTTGAATGGAGCTCTGAATTTAAGCTTGCACGGTTACTCTACATTGAAAGGCTTCTACAGACCGGCGCGACACAAAGGCCCCGCGTGTTGCGACGAGCGGTGCTTTTGTGTCGCGTCGCGAGTCGCGCCGGTCTGTAGAAGCCTTAAAAAACTAACAATATCGGGAACTCACCAAGAAAAAACACAATGAAGATACCTACTTAACTATCCCTTCTGTTAACTTAATTCGATAGTTCTATAGATAAACAACATTGAACATTTTTTTCAATATTAGTCTTTGTTTATTTTAATTAATAATTATCATTACAAAAAAATATTACTCACCGTTAAGCCGACAAATATCTATTACTCGGCACTAGGGTTTGCAATCCGGATATCCGGATGTCCGTATTATCCGGATATCTGCCGATTTTCCAATCCGGATTTTACTTGCATCACCATCCGGATTTTTCGGATGTTACGGATAGTTGTATTTATTTTTTAAATATATATAAAAAGCTGTCATCTGTAAAGTACATAACTGTTATTACGTTATTTATTATTTTAATATAGTTAATCACTCTTGCAATTATTTATTGACTTCACAAATCACAATAAGTGACAGAGATCTTTACGTAAAACTCACATCCATACTGCACGCATTTTCAAGATTGAGAACATAGAGTTGTAATGCTGATTGTAATTATAATTCTGTAAAGCCATATTTGTAATGGTCGTGAATGATATTTAGATCAACATACAACCAGTAGGCTAATTGCGTAACTCACTATAAGTAGGAATCGGTTTCAATTTGACAGTTCAACGCCATTCATTGCGTTAAGTTGTTGAGCAGACAAAGTTTTTTAACATAAGAAGCAATGGATTAGCAATATACTTCAAAATCATTCCGATTCAGATTCAAACTGTGTTACGCAATTAGGGTGCTGTTACTGACCTACAAATTGCAAAAAACGTAAGAAAATTTGAATCTCGCGGGCTACCTTTGCGCATCCCCCTTAAGTTTGTGTAAAAAGCCAATGCAGTCAGATGTAACTTTAATTCTTCACTTTCGTTATGGCTGGTGATAGTAATGTACGTACGTGTATTAACTCGTATAGAGTAATCAATGTTGTTTAATAAGTCTAGAATTTTCAAAATGAAATAGGGCATTCATCGTTTTCAGATTTTCGTGATTAAAAATATTCAGATTTGCTAAAAATGGCATCCAAAAAATTTTTTTTACAATACAAAAAATGTTCGCAAATGAAGAACTCAGTCTGGCAGCATTTTAAACTTAAAATTAAAAAAAAAATTGCTAACAAGTTTTGAAAATCGCAGGATCGACATCAGCTTTACATAATCACATTCGATCGAAACATATAATTAATGTTAAAAATCAAACACTTCAAGACCAGAAGGCACATCGATTGGCCAGCCAATTAGTTCGATTAATATGACAACACAAGCATCGACGCCTTATTTTGAAGAAAAAGTGATATCAAATAAAATAGTCGATTATTTTAAGTCTGATGAACACGAGAGTATGGAAGTACATGATTTTTAAATTGGCAGCTCTAGACGGATTTGCATTCAGTGCTTTCTTTACATCTCAGACATTGCGTAACCTTTTTTTTAAAGTGGGTTTATATTGGCAGAATCACCCCACACAATTAAGAAGATTGTTTTAAATCATTGTAAAGAATTAAAGGACCTGAAGAAAGAATTGGATCGATTGAAATCGAGAGAATGCATAAATATTGGTATAGTTTATTATTTCTTTATCATTTTGCTTGAGATCCTGCTTAAAACGTGTTACAAAAGCTTATTAGTTGTCACACTAATATTATAAAAGCGAAAGTTTGTGAGTGTGTGTGTGTATGTTTGTTACTTCTTCACGCTCAAACGGCTGGACCAATTTTGATAAAATGTTGTATGGAGGTAGCTGACACCCTGGATTAAGACATAGGCTACTTTATATCTCGATATTCCCACGGGATCAAGATTTACGCGGGTGAAACCGCGGGGCGCAGCTAGTATTCATAATAAAAACGAAAAATATCCGTATTATCCGCATTATCCGGATATTCCGGATAGACCAATATTAATATCCATATTGTCCGGATAGTAAAAATTAACGGATATTGCAAGCCCTACTCGGCACCCACTCCATCGCAGCGCTATGATGAGCTCCCTTTCAATTTGCGTCAATTGAGGCGCCTTAATATTTAACCGCACTTATTTATTTTATTACAAGTCAACTGTCACTAATAATGAGACACAATTACTTTTTCTATTGTTATCGATCTCTATGAGATTTCCCGTTTTACCCTTTGGGTACGGAACCCTAAAAACGAAGGCAAACGATCGGGGAGGTATACAGACATACAAACGACAACTCCAACGGTTAGGTCGTTGTAACGCGGAGGAAGGACTTAGAGAAAACCATTTTTAGGGTCCCAAAGGGTAAAACGGGAACCCTATTAATAAGGCTCCGCCGTCTGTCTGTCTGTCCGTCTGTCACCAGGCTGTATCTCATGAATCGTGATAGTTAGACAGTTGAAATTTTCACAGATGATGTATTTCTGTTGCCACTATAATAACCAATACTAAAAAATAGAATAAATAAATATTTAAGGGGGCCTACATACGACAAACGTGATTTTTTTGCTCGTTTTTGCTCGATATTGATAACGGCAACAGGTAGACGCTTGAAATATTCACAGAATCTTTAGTTATATATTCACTTTAAAAATAAATCATTAAATTAAAATAAACCAAATATTTATGGGGGCTCCCATACAATAAACGTGATGTGTTTGCCGTTTATATAGATAATGGTACGGAACCCATCGTGCGCGAGCCCGACTCGCACTTGGCCGGTTTTTTATTTAGCTGCTGATTCATTCGCACTGAACGTTTTGATTACTGTTTGTTACTCACTATCGAGTATCGATTCCGGTTGTCATTAACAGTATTAGCCGTCATAAATCTTAATAATGTCATCACACTATCATCGATTATCGTTGTTGCATCGTAACGGCTCAGGTATCACATGATGAGTACATAACGAAAGGAAATGAGATTATAATTGTGAGAAATATGTAAGTAGTTAAATAGATTATAATTTGCGCACAAGTTATTTCTGATTAAAAGGGATATTAGGTCATTGCATTTCCTTTTGATGACATAGAAAGGGAGGAAGGGAGGTAGGAATGGTTTGTACAATGTTACTAAATAACTTACCTCCGGTCAAATAGTGTCGTAACTCAAAAAAATCAATCATAAGTATGACACTATTTGAGATATGATTTTGAAGTTTTCTGAAACGAATGGAACATTATAAGAGTTTACAATTTTTTTGAATTGTGACCTATTTGAGCGGAGGTGCGATAAATAAATGTATATAATTTATAAAAAATAATTACAATAATTAAATTCAATTCTCTATTAAAAAACTGTATAACTTACTACTTAACTAATAATAAAATTTATCACATTAAACACCCAAGGTTCTTCCTCTTCTGTCGTACTTGATCTATGCTGTGCCCGACAGGGTCCTTAATTGTGCCTATAAAATTATTTCCCTACCAACTATACAATTGGGACCGAGGGGAGAACTTTTTAAAGTTCCGGCAACCCGTACGAACTTAATCAAGTTTGCGCCAGTGATTCGTGCAATAAAAATACTTAATAGTGTCTCTCGTCGGTTGGACATATTTTCTTGCTCTTTGGCGGAATTCCAGAGGGTGAAACTTAGTGTGTTGTCCACTGTGTAACTTGTGCTTTACCCGGACCCGTCATTAGGGAGCGAACGATTAGAAATTATGACTACTTTTGTTAGCTTGGGTATTATATTACCTGTTAAAACAAATGTATGTGATGTTGAATAAATAAATATTAGTTTTAGTAATATATGCGAAACCCGAAACACGGTCTAGTATTTTTATGTAAAGAATAAATAAATAAATAATAATAAACAACATTTCCAAACTGTATCATGAAAAATCACAAAGTCACTAGGTTGTTAAGGCTTCTACATACCGGCGCGACTTGTCGCGCGACGCGACACGGCACAAAGGCCCCGCGTGTCGTGGGACGAGCGGTGCCTTTGTGTCGCGTCGCGTCACGCGACAAGTCGCCCCGGTATTTAGAAGCCTTTATGTTACCGGGTTGTTCGTACAAACACATGCTAATGGCGCGGCCCCCGCGCCTCCAGGGTCGTCTTGCGCTCATTGATATTAATTTGGCATGTACCTAACCGTACGGCGATTGTATTGTACGTAATTAAATGATGATAACATTTTCCATCACACTTAAATATTTTTGGGCAAAATATAACATGATGTAAAAATTATTGAAATCGATTCAGTTCCTTATTCTGAACGAACTATATTCAGGTTTCGCATATACTAAAAATAATGTTGTATACATTATGGTACGCAATAAAGAATTGAGAATTGTTTTAATACTTTCCCTCCGTCTAGGACTAAAAAGACTAAACCGGATTGTTTCTTACAGCTTTTAGTTTACAGTTCTACAGTTGAACTGAAAAATTCGTAAATAAGGTCGCTTTACCGTCTCATTTCTAAAGTTTATACCTCCATTAAGATGAGAATAATGCCTGAAATGACCCATAAAAATGTGGCCCTACTTTTAACTTTAATGATTCAATGAGTAATTTCATTCGTCAGAAAAATAGGTTAAGATCTATTTTGGACACGCAAAAAAGGCGATTGTTTACATTATTGTGCTAGTAGTCAATATGCAACCGTCTCATGTCTAGACCAGATGTTATGTTCCAAAACTAGTCGCGTCTGGACCTGGAGCTTACCTAGTTACAAGGGATACTGCGTGTCTAGACTTTTTTTTTTTTTTATGAATGGCATCTCGTAGCAGACCTAGAGAGGTCGTTGCTACTTAACCGGATATTCCTGTGGCTGCCCTAAGGTTTTTAATCTTAAAGCCTCCAGCCAGGGCGCAAATTATATATATTAAAACTAAACGACAGCGCACTAAGGGCACCCCCTGTGGGGTACGGACCTCGGCTTAGGGCGTCGTTGGGGGATCACAAAATTAGTAACAATTTGGGGACGGGCTGGATCAACATTTTGATCATGATTATTATCAGGGGATATTATATTTATTGCTACGGCGCTCTCAGCCTCTAACCGGGCGGCTGTCGTGTCTAGACGACGATGCAGAGAACTTTATAGGGAGCTCGTTTCGGTAAACGTGCAAGACTAGACCCGAAATTTTTGTCTCACCTTTTTCGTTACCATTCTCCTTTGTTTATTTAATTAGAAGTACCTAAATACTACTTGGTAATTTTGGACATGAATAAACACAGTTCACGAGTGAGTCTTTTGTTTTTTCTTAGCGGTAAACTGTGTTAATTGAACGAATTGAACTGCAGACTAATAAGTTCCCCTAAGCTCGCGCACAAAGACCCTACAGAAGCTGCGTACGAGCATAAAACGAAAAAAAAACCGGTCAACTCTGAATTGAACTGGGGATTTAGTGTTCCGCAACAAAAATATTATGCTAATGACTATCCTTGGTCATTTGCTTAGCATAATATTCAGCATTTTCACGGGATAGCTTGTTATAAGTTATTGACTGAAAAATACAGTTAATAATTTTATAAACTTTAATTTGAAGCAAGCACCCTTTAATAGGTATTGTGTTGCCCGTGTTGCCGAATAATGTAATTTATCACTATCAAAATTCTAAAGAGCAGGAGGCCTAAAATGGACGCTTTGGCAGAATCATAATATGACCTGCGTACAATTCATATCCCGCAATTCATCTGTTTGACAGTTTTGTATGGAGTTTCGTAAAATAGTCCACAAATAATGAATTGCTATACTTAAGTCTAATATAAAATATCAGCTGTCAAACAGATGAATTGCGGATGTATGAATTGTACGCAGATCATATTATGATTCTGCCAAAGCGTCCATTTTAGGCCCCCAGGTGACAGATGTCACATTTGATCATGTCATTTTTTAATTTATTTATTGTCAATGTCATGTTTAAAGAGCTGCGTTCATGTCGTTATATCTCATCTCTTGCATACGAAAGGAAAGGGACAACGCGACACAGCCGAGTGTAGGCCCAGCCTAACAAGGGTTGCCAACCTACTATGTTATACGGTGTGACCACGGAAATTTGCACAAACCGAAAAGATTCCGCCTAGAAAAAAAAACTAGACCACAGTATTGATACGAGTAATAGAAGAGTAAATTAATCTAAAAAAAATGTTTTAACGTTTTAGATAATTTATTTTTTGATTGCTATAAACTTATAACGTTTTATTCATTGTGTGTACCCATTTCGCTTAAATAAACACGATAATGAAGGGTTATAATCATTGATGTATTAAATAGGAAGATAGGCCACTATCTAACATCACGTAAATATTAAATGGACCCGATGTCGTGCGTCATGTGCTCGACAACCGAAATAGAGAGACATATTACGCGGGCTGTAGCGGGAACGAGATAGCAATAATTGTCACTGTTACTACCCATAACAACTCGGAAACAACCTACGATTCGGGTATTCCCCGCAAACCGAGAGTAATGTAGATCGATAGTGTTCTTTCCCCTAATTTAGGCGGTCCATGTCGAGGAGCGTGACCATATCTTCGTATTTAATACATCAATGGTTATAATCGATTTTGCATAGCAAATTTTACAAAATAGTTACTTATCAGGTTAAAAACACACTTCTTTGAAGAAAAGAAACGTTTTATTTTCGTAAGGGTCTTCGGCCATACCATGTACAGACGGTTACACATCAAGCTATACATTTCCAGTACACGCTGACTTCTCATTGTACGGAAATCCTACACAACGCGAGATCAGCTTATACTAGAAATGTATAGCTTGATGTGTACAACACAGAATACCTGGGAACCAATCCACTCACTAAATACTAGGCATTTTCTTTATTATTATCGGGTACCTTTTCTTTTTTTATTATTTTCTATTGAGGACGTTTGTCCGACTGATTTTAGAAAGAAGAGACTGACAACCCTAATGTCTGACGGAGACCGGAGTCGACGCGCGGCGCTGCGATCCCCGACCAATCTAAAAGTTTTGTGTGTAGTCAGTTCGCGCGTGGTCGCGGCGGTAGACGCGAGACGAGCGTTGCGCTCAAGGACACTGTTTTTTTTTGTCATTTACGATAAACTCGTACTAAATTTGAATTTCAATGGAAACAATGCGTTAGTTCAATTAAGTACTATACAGTTTGTACGTATGAATTAATGATAGTGTCTATTTTCATGTTTCATTTATCGATTTTTGGCAAGTCCTTAGTAGAGAATTAGATAGCTTCATCATTTTTGAGTACAAGTTCATTGTATGTAAAGTCTGGGTGTGAATTCGACAAAGTTATTAGTGCTCGTGTCAGCTGTGTAAGCTTATTTGCTATCCCTCTCGGTTAAGTAGAAAGGGAAAGGAAGGCCGAGTGTTAAGCAAGCATTGTTTTGTTTTCATAATTTTCTTTGCTGTTTATAAATGTAGAGCGGATTAAGAAAATGTAAGTGTTGTTTGAGCTTTTTTATCATTGTAGTTGTGTGCTTATTTGTTTTTCTTTTGTTGTTGACAAAACCTTGGCTGTCAACAGTGTCATTTTTGACAACAACAAAGCAATGTGCTTACAAAAACTTTTTTCTATTTGTGTACTTGTCATCTAGTAGTACTGAATTAGTTACTGTGTTGTGTTATGATTTATTTGTAGATCACTCTCGGTCATGTGGCGGCTCCAATTAGACTTGAGTGCGTTTATAAATAGTCTCTACTTAGGATCCCTTGCACGTTACTTGTGCCAACAACTAACTAAGCTTCGTACATTAGCGTACGTATACACGTATCATTTAAAACAAATTGAGAGCTTTTAAATTTTGTCAAATGTACGTTAAACTGCTACTTACGTGTTTCATCCGTTATTGTAACATTTTACATGTAAGGTCTGTCCCTTAACCATTATTCATTCAAATTCATCATTGATGCAAATTATTTTATTGTTTGGTATTTTATCATTTTGGTTGTTCTCTTAGTTCTTGCAAAAGCTTTAAAATCCTAACCTAAACAGTAAGATAATGTTTTGATATTTAGTCACGTCACACTGGTAACCTGATAATTAAATCGCCATACTAAATACGAAGTTACAAAATCGGGTTAATGACCCCAATAGCCCTAATTAAAGGTGTTGAATATTTATAATATTTTGGTCAGAAGAAAGATTTTTATATAGTTTCATTGATACTTACCTACATTGTTCATCTTAAATTGAATGCATCACGACGACGGACATTCTTAAAATATATTTTTAACTAAGACATTAAGTGTCAATTTCACCAATCAAACTGAACGCGATCAGCACATCTAAACCGAGTTCAAGAGCTGTCACTGTCAATATTACAAAGAAAATAATGACAGTGACAGCTCTTAAACGTAGTTTATGTGCTGATCGCGTTAAATTTTCATTGGTGAAATTCGCCCTAAGTACACCAACTACTGATAAGCCGTACTATCATTGCAAATCAATAGATGCGTGAACGCAGCCATAACTTTTAGTAACTATGACATTTGTTAAGACAGGTCATTCATGACAGATGAGGTGCATTTAAAAAAATGGCGCTGATGTCGTACCTAATACTGTTGTGAATTTATGATTAATTTATCTACAAGGGATCTTTACTTAAACCATTTGTCTTGGTATTTTACCATTTTGTAATGTTGGCTTACGTTCAGATAAGGATCCAATCGTAAATTAGCTATTGTGATCAAATCATTGAAAACAAATTAAATTGAAGCTTTTAGAATTTAATGGGTTTGCTCATATCGTACAAAAACAATAATTATATAGCTCTTAACGAGAAGCATTCGTATTTCGTTTTTGAATTACCTATTTGATATTCCATAATTTCATTAAAAAGGCACACGTAATTTGGAATGTGTGTTTTTCTTCCTGAATAGCAAATCTAATTTTGCAGCAAACTTGCATTTGACAAGTAAAACTAACTCTAATAGATTTTGGTCAGATTTTTTTGTTGATTCTAATAAATTAATTAAAAGTTAGAACTAAACTAAATCTATTATCATAGTAGTTGGTATTAACTACCCAACATCAACATTGCAATAGGATCTGCAAACGTGGTACTTAATCTTAGTATTTTCAACAGGTAATTTTGACTGGGTTCGATTCCCTGATCGGGCAAAGTGTTATTAGGGTTTTCCTTTATGCAATATGACCCGTATTACATGGGACTTAAACATAACTGACGAAATGTGGGTGCAATACATAAAACAAACATAACATAACTTCACGCATGTAATCCCGAAAGGGTTTAGCAGAGGTGTACAGACGGCTACACATCAAGCTATACATTTCCAGTATAAGCTGATCTCGCATTTTATAGGATTTCCGTACAGTGCGAGATCAGCGTAAACTGGGAATGTATAGCTTGATGTGTAGCCGTCTGTACACCTCTGCCAAACCCTTTCGGGATTACATGCGTGAAGTTATGTTATGTTTTCAATAGGTAGGTATGTTTATATACAAAATTACAGGTTACTTAGTCAATCATTGACAGCAATAATAAATTACTTAGTCTAGACAAAAAGGTATTTTATTGTAATTACCCTAATGCTTAGGCTAATTCCGATGATTAGGTAAGTACAACTAACAAATTTTGAATACAAAACCAAAACTGTTTCCTTTCCACTCCCATACAAAATTAACCACTGATTTCATTTGAGGAAACCATTTTATTTCTGATCAATGATCATTAAGGGTCGGTACCATAAAAACATGTTGTGGGACTTTGCTAAGTTTATATAGAAACCTTAAAGTAGTGGCCACGAAAAAAAACGACCGGCTAGCTCAAGAGTTTCACCAGTCAGTGAAAAAATCGGATTGAGAATAAACGTTGTAAGTGATTGTTAAAAAAAAATTGATACCACTAAAAACGTGCAGAAAACACTGTCGTACTTTGATAACTTTGGCGTTGATAAAAAGTCACCTAATTAATATTATACTTAAATAAAGACGACACAGAACAGTGAGTTCACATATTTTTTTTTTCCATAAAGAACGTTTGGGAAATTTTCTATATGGAAAAAAAAATATGTATATTAGTAATAATAAATGCCTATGGCAAAAATTCAGAAAGTTTGCGAACTTTTTACGCAAAACCGACGTAATGTTATGGAAAACAGAAACATTCTGTGACTTCACTGTTCTTTGTTCTTTATTTATGTATATAATATTAATTAGGTGACTGCTTATTTACGCCAGTTAGCACAGTACAGCAGTGCGTTTTGCACGTTTTTAGTGATTCTCAATATTTTTTTAACAAGTTTTTTTTCGTGGCTACTACTTAAAGTTTTCTTTATAAAATTAGCATAATCTCACAACATGTTTGCCGTAACCGACCCTTAAGATTAGTACCTTTTTTATTTATTTAAAAACCGGCCAAGCGCGTATCGGACCACGCACAATAAAAAGTTCCATAGCTTTGGGATGTATATTTATCACAAGAACAAACTTAACATTGTAGTTGTAAAACATGTTCTCCCATACATTACAACTGCAAATGTAAGTTTGTACGCACAATATTGGGAGGTTTACCATGTTATTTTACGACCATAGACTTCTTATAGGTTTTCCTGAAATCTATAAGTATAGAACTATTTTCTGTACTTATTTTTAAAAAAAATGTAGGCTCAGAAATATAGTTTGGCAGACGGTCAATTTTCATATATTTTCTTAAATAACGTTAAAACAATTTATTTAAAAAATATAAAAAATACATTTGTGACCCTTGCAGTACCTACGCCCTTTCATTCAATGTGTCACACGGTACAGTTTGTAAAACTTTTTTTTTAATTTTCTAATTTGTCCCCTAAAAATGACCCGGTTAGGTCACAGAATTGTATATTTAAACCAAATTTCAACTTAAAAGGTCCATTAGATTCAGAGCAAATCGGCTGTGACAGACGGACAGCCAGACCCACGAGTGATGCTATAAGGGTTTCGTTTCTTAATTTTGACGTACGGAACCCTAAAACCATAAAAAAGAAAATTAAAAAATAGTAGTACATCGGAATCAGTAACAGGGTACAAGCTGCCGGGCTCTAGAGAGCTCCTCACTATGCGTGCCGATTACTAAGCTGCCTTCTGGTATTCTGGATCAAGCCCTTGAGCCAGCCGCGCAATGAGAGCCTCCTGAGGTGTTCGAGGTGGTTTAGGCTCACCCCTATTAGGTATTTATCGTTACAATGATTGCAGAGCCCACGTCCAACATTTCAAAAAACTCGTGTGCTGAGCCAAGGTACTTGTTTTTTTAATCTTTCTCAGCTTTCACGAGATTCTCTTCACGAGGTTCAGCGATATCAACAATCATTGCACGGCGCTCAAGTCGACCTATCATCACAATATCAGGCTTATTGGCTACAATAGTCCTGTCAGTGATGATAGACCGATCCCAGTACAATGTGGCATGACCATTCTCGAGAACTGGGTCGGGCTCATTACTGTAATAATATGTTACTTCAGAATCAATAAGGTTGTACTGCAAGGCAAGTTGCTGATGGATAATTGTTGAAATAATAATCTTGTTTAAAAGAATAATGTTAGAAGTACCTATTGAATTTTCTTTATTAGAATAGAACCGCTATAAAAAGAAGACTGACAAGAATAGACTAAAGAGTACAAACCATAACTTTTTGTACATAGGTAAGTATGAATATACAACAATAAGCCACTATATTGTGTCTGTGCAAGCCATTACCTATAATAATTATTTAAAAAAACAGTGGTGTCATTTCTTTAATTTTATTATAGTCTTTGAACAAGGGAATCGGCGTCATTGTGTAACTGTATAAACACTAATGACGCCGCCGATTCCCTTTTAGATTTAACAAAGGTATTTCGCACTCATCTATATATATAAAATTCAAAGTCCTGACTGACTGATATATCAACGAACAGCCTAAACCGCTGGTCCTAGAGACATGAAATTTGGAGGGTGTGTTCTTTGTAAATAGTAGGTATCCACTAAGAAAGGGTTTTTAGAAATTCCACTCCTAAGAGGGTGAAATAGGGGATGGAAGTTTATATGAAAATCCGTCAGTTTTGAAGTTAGGATCTTCAAATTTGGTGTATAGGCTGACGATTAAAAATTAATTTATACGTGTGTCAGCGTTTTTGATAATTCTACCCCCGAAGGGTTAAAAAGGGGGATGAAAGTCAATGTATCAAAGTCCTTAATTTTCACAGTAAAAATCACTAAATTAATTATCTAGGCTTATGGTTGGAAGCTAATGCAACGGTGTTGATAGAATTTCAACCCTTAAGGGGTAAAAACGGGATAAAATGTTATTTTTAATGAAAGTTCTTTTTAAGTTAAATCACTAATATTTCGGTTTATAGTTGGAAACTATAGCATCCGCTAAGGGATTTTTCGAAATTCGACCTTTAAGGGGTGAAAAAGGGGGATAAATCTTATTCCTTGAGTTATCAAACCTGAAACTTGGCACGAATACTAACCTAAGTAAATTATAAAATGTGACATTTTTTTTGAACTACCCTCTAAAGGGGGATTTGCGGATGTCAGTTTGTATGGAAGAATTTTAACGCGCGGTCCCATTAACTCGAAACTCAGTATTTATTTATACTGTAAACCAAAATAAATAAAAGTTTCAAAATTTAGTTAATAAGAATTTGAAAAGAAAGAAGAAGAAGGGTTGTTAAGAATTTGTTTAATTTAGTTTTTCGAAAATTTACCCTTTTTTTTTGCGTGGGAAATTATCAAATAACTTCTCCCGCTCTGGGCGGAGCGGGAGGGCGTGTCAGACTTTTGTTTCTTCCGTTGACCCGTGTTTCTTCCGTTGCCTGTGTGCCAGGGCCATGATATCCCTTTCGGACAAACATCACAACCCTGGCAGGCCCTAACGGACCCCGTCAGTTGGTGCTGACATCTCTTTGAGGCGCGCGTGGAACACAACGCGCAGTCGAACCGGGCCTGTTCCTTATCGGATGGCGAGCTACCCATCGCTCACCGTACGCAAGCACGCGCCTACGGTGGCTGGAAGATGGCTTGCTACTCCCGACGCCCGGGGCGTCTCCTGCGGCGACTAGGGGCGCGAGGCGCGAACCTTGCCTCTCCCTCACGCGTTCTGCCTCCTCCTTCGCGAGCATTACTGTTTCACAGAAGGAGGTAACGGCCTCCCATGCACTCTCGCTCCGAACCATAGCCTGAACCAGGGCCGGACGCGAGAGATCACCGCCGCCGTGAGGACACAGCGGTGCTCCGCCCAAGCCGGGCAGACCTCCAGCGTATGCTCCACCGTGTCTTCCGGGCGATCCACACAGTGGTGACACTCGGGCGTTTCCTCCCGCTTTATCCTGAACAGGAACCTCCCGAAACAATCGTGTCCGGTGAGGACGCCGTGGCGCCTCTCTAGCCACTCCTCAAAGAGGGGACTTATCGCTACAATTGTGGCGTGCCCAGCGCTGGATAGCGACAATCGCACTCTCCATGCCACCATGAGATCCCGCCGGAGCACCGTCCGCTGTGCCGTGATTTCTCGTGGCAGCGAAGTTTCGACCCAGCGTTTCGCCTCCTCGCGCCACTCCCAGATGTGCGCGAGGACTTTTGCCTCCAGATCCCATGGCGGCAGTCCGGCAAGGAGGCTCGCCGCCTCACGGGAGACCGTGCGATAAAGACCCTTAATAGGGTGAAAAGGGGTAGTCAATTTTACAAGAGAGGATTCTACTGTGTGGCTTGATTAACCCCAAATTAGGACATTTCCTCAGCTAAGAAGGGGTTTTTGGAAATTCAACCTTTAAGGAAGTGAAAAGGGGGATTTTGTTTGTATGAAAAATCTTATTCCTTGAGTTAATAAACCTGAAACTTGGCACGAATACTAACCTAAGTAAAATATAAAGTTTGTCATTTTTTGTTTTTTTAAACAAATTTTGTATCCCCCAATCCCCCTTTAGGGGGGGGCCTAAAGGGGGATTGGGGGATACAAAATTTTTATGGAATAATTTTTACGCGCGCTCCGATTAACTTGAAACTCAGGATTTATACTGAAAACAAAAAATAAAGAATAACTTTTATCCGGTTTTTTTTTAAATCTGCCCCTTTTAATGCGGTGAAAAGGGATAGTCAATTTACAAGGGAGGATTCTACTGTGTGGCTTGATTAACTTGAAAATTGGTATAAATAACCTATAAATCCAATAATAAAAACGTCAAAACGATGTTTCAACAATTTCCCCTTTTGAGTGCGTAAAAAGGGGCGATATAGTTTGTGTGAACAGAATCTTATTTCTTTTGATATATAAACTTGAAATTTGGCCCGAGTACTTATTTACATAACAAACCTGCAATCCCCAAAGCCTGCAATCCCCAAAGGGTTAGGTAGAGGTGTATCTTTCGTACACCCACATTTCGACAGTTTTGTTTAAGTCCCATGTAATAGGGGGCGAGCCTATTGCCGTCAACCGGGCATAAATGCAGACTTCGGGCTGCTACTAAGAAATTCCTAATGGAAAATCCAATAACACTTTGCCCGACCTGGGAATCAAACCCACCCCTCATTCTCAGCAGCCGCGCCTGTGACCACTAGACTAACGAGGCACCGTTTCCCCAAGTTATTCATTGGGAAACACGCAATGAATGCACTTAAATGCAAACTGCATTATATACTCAATGTCAGGGAAAATTTTATTAGTTACCATTTCGAGTAATTTATTTATATTCCTGCGCTTTAACGAATTTACATTTTAAGTTTATATTCAATTAGCGTGGTAACTATTGACCATAACTACCATTATTAGCAAAGTAGGCTTTACAAGTTAACGAGTAATAGTCGACCAACTTACATTTGCAGTTGGAGAATTGACCGTGACGTAAATCGATGTAAGGGAGAACATGTTTTACAACTACAATGTTAAGTTTGTTTTTGGAATAAATTCATCCCAACTACGGAACCCTTCATTATGCGTTATCTGACTCTCATTTGGTCGGTTTTGTATTCCTTACCAGTTTATTTTATCTACCGGAACGGATTATCGAACGCAGTGGTCAATTTCAATCCCTTAGACACAGCCCGGCTAGCTCAGTCGGTAGAGCATGAGTCTCTTATCTCAGGGTCGAGCCCCACGTTGGTCGCAAAATCTTTTTGGTCATCATTACGTCAATTTTAGTCCACTGGCCATGAATTATTAATAGATTTTTAAATGTAGGTAAGCACTAGGCCGGTTTTCAAACAAAGTGTACACATACTAATTGTTATAGGCATAATTATAATGAAGATCTATGATAGGGGCGCAGGTGTTATCTCAGAAATATAATTAATGACTACTTTCTCTTCTGTTATCAACACACAATGTACTGACCAGCAATATCAGTCGTTGTTCAGTCGCTCTGTAAGAGCATCCCATAACTGGATTTCCTGTTTACAAAGGAGAGTTACGAGATCATGATCTCATAATATGTTTCTATCTGCGTTTATTTAATACCTGCGTACGATGCTAAGGAATCTTATTCATTTACAATGTCAACAACATTACTAATGTAAAAATAAAACAAACTTACTTAGTACATATCGCACAAAGATTTTCTTTGTGTTGTAACTTATCTGTGAATATAATTAAATTCAACAAATATGTTTCTCTTGTTTCAGAAATCGCTTCGATATCTTGTGCCCACAAGAATATTAAAAGTACCGAACAAACATAACGCATCGTCCCATAGCATCACACAGCATCCCACAGTAACAGGAAGCTATGTCGAAAAAGTACTCCATGATACTACAGTGTTGATGAGAAGACTACCGACACAGCTGATCCTCTTATAATAATATGGTTAGCTGACGCATGTGAAAAACCCGTTGCAGTACCACAATGTCAGATTCCCTGAATCTTCACTCTTACAGAAGTTCAAAACTCAATCTCGGCGCACAGCCGACCTCATCAAACATGGATGACCTCGCTAATGTTACTGTACCAAGCAAGATGAATACGCAAACTTCATGTGTAGTAACCAACATCGACAGAGTGGCATACCACAATCATTCCAATGATAATTTAGAACAAGTACATAAATTGACTGACTTAGATAGATGTAGGATACTTAATAAAGAAAAAATAAAATGCCAACATGAGTCTGAAAGACGATGCTCTGCCACAGATCGTCGCTGCCATAGAGCCTCTGAACGATGCGTATTGCATAACAAAGAAGGATACGTATACGGAAAAGAATCGATTACCAGAAAGAGGGTTGAGGTTGACGAATGCGGCGGTTCAAGGCGGGCCGCTAATTTGAAATTTAAATGTAGACGGGATGCACAGGAGTGGATGGGAGTGATCGGGAGGACAATGGGCGTCCGCGTTCACGTGCGTGCCATAGCCGTCGTGGGGTTGTTCCTGATCGTGCTGGCGACGAGTGCCGCGGCGCCCGCTCCGAACAGGTCCCGGCCCACGCGCAGTGCACATGTGTCTGCGGTAAGTTTTTATACATTACTTTATAATATAAATTTAAATTATAATGATTCACAGTCGACGCACAATTTGCGGAGATACAAATAACGACAATAGGTCCTATGATTTATAATAATTATAATAATAACTAATAATAAGTAGGAAAATGTGGCCCATTCTAGTTCATGCATACTAAAGAGTAAAATACGTGTATCCTGAGGACTTGTAAACTTCAATCCCGTCTCAAGCGCGCCGGAAATGTGCTCCTTATTATACTGGCATTGTTGTGTATCTGAATCTGTCTGATTTACCAGACAATATCTCTCTTTACACAGCCATTTTTTGAGCACTCGCACAGATTTGTGTGAATCTTTTCATACAAAACAAAAGCAGTTTGGTATACTGTCGTTTTATAATTGGCTTTGTTTTCATGGATAATTTAATCTCTATAATACGGCTGAGCGATTAGTTCTACAACATAAAAAATTTTAGTTCTTTACTTGATATACAGGATGTTTGGTGCATCGTGTGCCAAATTGAAATGGTCGACTGAAGGAGTCATCCGCTAGCCTTTTAGACCCTTTAACACCCCTCATGCTCTGTGGATTTTTTTTATCGACTTTTTATTGTTTTCCAAAAACAAGGCCCAAATTTTACATTCAAATACAGATTTTAAAAAAAATATAAGGCGTAGACTCTGAATTTTATTTTTATTTCGATGTGTATTGTTTAAGAATACTTTTAAATACAAAATTAGTGATATTAGTCACCTAGTTCTTTTTTAATTCACTCGCAAAGGTAAAACTTAAATTAAAGCTGTACATGTTACAGCTGTTTATAAGGCTACAAAAAAAAAAATCAAAAGCGACCGGGATCTTCCAACTCCCTCATTAATTCTCCAGTCTATCCTCTTTCTAATGATGTGCCACATGCCATAAAAGTATTTTAACAACTTTGTGAATTCGCTAGAATTGTGAATCGAGTCACCTAAGGCTAATATTCAATATTATGATTTAAAAAAAAATCTCTTAAATGATACCTGTCAAACCTATAAATCTGCTATCTCATTCTTATGGTTAGGTAAATTCGTGTCTCATATCTGTATCTTTCGTGGGATTTACTTGAAATAAAAAAACAAAATTGCATTTTTAACATTTATTTAATCATTGTTACAAATCTTGCTCAAATTGTTGGCCTCTGTTGCGAATGCAGGCCCGACACCTGTTTCGTATTTCAACAGTTGTTGTACGAAGTCGTATTTCCTCCTTAATAGTATTGAATGCCGCTTCTATGCGTTGGACTAATACCTCCCTAGTTGGAACCTCCGTGGCATATACCAACTCTTTGGCACGTCCCCAGACATAAAAGTCTAACGGAGTTAGATCTGGGGAACGTGGTGGCCATAGAATAGGGCCATCGCGTCCAATCCATGCATTGGGGAACACATTGTCGAGATATTCCCTCACAGTCAATCGCCAATGTGCGGGACAGCCGTCATTTTGAAATACAATGGGCACACGTTCATTAAATACGGGCACATCGGTCACTAATTCGGGCAGGTCATTTTGTAGGAATTCCAGGTAGTCTTCGCCATTGAGATTATCGGGCAGGTAATGCGGTCCAATTACCTGATTCCCAATCACTCCTGCCCAAACGTTTACACTAAACCTTCTTTGAGAAGATTTCTGTCTTTTAACACGTGGGTTTTGCGTTTTCGTTGTCCAGTGGTGCAAATTGTGTAAATTGAGGATCCAATCCTTGGTAAATTTGGATTCATCCGTCCACAGTATTCTTTTTAAAAAATCAGGATCATCCACATCCGTGTGTAAAAGAAACCGACAAAAAGCCACTCGTCTCTCAAAGTCGCCACCCTCAAGACCTGCAACAAACAAAAAACTCTTTTAAATTTCTCTTGGGCAATAAGTAATTGCACAAGAAAGGACCCGCTGTTCGTGCTAATAGATTCACTACCTGGAAGTGACGCCATACCATACCCATTACCTGCTAAACAAAGGCAAGGTCAAACAAAGCTTGCACGGGTTTAAAGTTAGTTTAAAATTACGTACCTTGCACCGGAGTGTAGTGGAATGGATGCTTTTTGTTTTGACGAAGTACTTTCCACACTTTCCATATTGAAATATCAAGATGTGATGCCACATTTCTAATGCTTCTTGTAGGGTCTTCCTCAAAAAGTGCCAGTATTCTCTCGTCTACTTCAACATTATGTCGCACAATATGGCCCCTTGGTTCATTAAAAGTAACACTGCCAGTCTCGCGAATGCGTCGGTATGTGTCTTGGAAGACTCTGCGGCCAGGTAATCGTCTACCAGGAAAGCGTTCCTGGTAAAGTCGTTGCGCTGCACGAGCGACGCCATTAGCGGCTCCGTAAGCCATCATGATGTCCGCATATTCTTCGTTAGAGAATGTCGCCATTGCAATAACAAAAAACTCAAAGTTTAACAATAACAACAAAAATTAAACAAATGTAACAAGAACCAGCAAAACTTAACGATAACAAAGTAATAAAAGAATCGCGGAGTATGGTGAACTAGCACACACGTTAGGTAGCAGAGGCAGTCATGTCTCGACTAAAAAAATGGCGGGTCGGGCGGCGCGATTTGTTCAAACCGATTTAAGGTATGCAAGAAAGAGATAGAAGATAGATTTTACTGTGAAAGAGTGAGAAAACAAATTTTACCTCTTTCTCAAGTAACAGTTCCGCAATAAATATTTTTTCATTAGAATTTGGAATGTAGTTTTATGTGACTTGATTCACAATTCTAGCCAATTCACAAAGTTGTTAAAATACTTTTATGGCATGTGGCACATCATTAGAAAGAGGATAGACTGGAGAATTAATGAGGGAGTTGGAAGATCCCGGTCGCTTTTGGTTTTTTTTTTGTAGCCTTATAAATAGCTGTAACATGTACAGCTTTAATTTAAGTTTTACCTTTGCGAGTGAATTAAAAAAAAAACTAGGTGACTAATATCACTAATTTTGTATTTAAAAGTATTCTTAAACAATACACATCGAAATAAAATTAAAATTCAGAGTCTACGCCTTATATTTTTTTTTAAATCTGTATTTGAATGTAAAATTTGGGTCTTTTTTTTGGAAAACAATAAAAAGTCGATAAAAAATAATCCACAGAGCATGAGGGGTGTTAAGGGGTCTGAAAGGCTAGCGGATGACCCCTTCAGTCGACCATTTTAATTTGGCACACGATGCACCAAACACCCTGTATATGTATACGCAACATTATTTTTAATATATGCGAAACCTGAATATAGTTTGTTCAGAATATGGAACTGAATCGATTTCAATAATTTTTACAACGTGTTTTTTTTTCCCAAAAATATTTAAGTGTGATGGAAAATGTTATCACCATTTAATTTCTTACAATACAATCGCCGTACGATTAACTAGACACGTGTTTCGGGTTTCGCATACACAAAATATAATGTAGTATAAATATCCATATATCACACATGAGGATTCTATTATATTACCTACCTATCAATATATAGAATGTGGGCTATGCAGGTAGGTACATACCTACTATTACTTCTATTATTGCCGTGTAGTTAGTCTGATCACGATTACAATCGTGATGTTATGTAAGTCCATATGGGATGCCTCAGTAATGTTCGCAGTGAAGGTCTCCCTTATACCCGGAGAATGTTTGATTCTCCTTTAGAAGGGACCGTTATCCACTGACGGATTAATGACCATTTTAAGGCGTATTTCTACTGAGTGCAAGTAATATGGGGACAAAAAGCTGGCGTGTCGTATTAGATTACTGGCAGTGACAGACGGACGGACCGTTTGGGAGGAGATTAATGGGCTAAGTGACGAGTGGGAGGCATGCCTGTAGTCCTCCGCGACTCGGGAAGACATCCCGCTCATTTATTTTGTGCACCATTACAAATAGTGAAAAATTCGACAAATTTTATTAGGGCTAAGCGACAGCTGGTCCTGTGGGAGACACGGGTTTTCTATTCGACTTAATTGTTTATTTTCATCATGTGCCTTTTCTTTCAATATCTCAACATTTTGCTCTACACCTAAACCACGATTATATTTTGCCTTTGTAACACACACCTACATTATAGCCAACATAAAATGAAATAAACTTTCGCAGATGAATAATGTTTCTACCCTAATTACATTTAGAGTCTATTACGACACCCAAAATTTCTTAATTCAAAGACAAAAATAGATTAGGTACAACGAGATAAATGAGTTAGGTCGAACGGGATTATTTGAATCAGATTTGAACCCGATTTAATTACAGTTTAAACACGGCGTGACCGCGATGTTAACGGCTTCCTGTGCAAGCGCATATAGGCCGTGTTTGTGTTAAACTTAGTTATGTAAGTGATAACTGGCCCATTGCGAGTACGGAGAAGTAAGTAAACGGAGGGATAATATGAGGGCGATCGATGTAATAGATTGTATGTAATAGAAACTTTTACAGTCGTTTTGCTATTTTCACTGCTCATATCTGCAAGGTACATAGGAATCGATAGAAATATGTTTGTTTCTGAGCACTTCATTCATGATATTCTGTGATAAGTCATAATGTAGCCCTTACCTCTACTCGAACCAAGTATTAGTAAACCAAGTTAGTTTATTTCGTGTAGTGCAGGAAAACTGGTGCAGTACGCAATGCTATGGTATTTTCCATAACTTGTTGTTATTATGTCATTAGTTTTACCTTCCTACCGGGTATTCTCAGTCTCAAGTGAAGAAGGGAATACGAGTAGAGGAAGAAAACTTAAACTCGAGATAGTAATGTTATGGCCAGAGCAATCATAATGCTTTATTAATTATCAACAATTCAACATTTATCAATCAAGTCAGCATATCGCAGACTTTTGCTAGACATAAAACCTGTTCCAATAAATAACGGACAGTTGGATGCGTAAATCAGAGGACGGTGTGTTGTAATAAAACTGGGAACACCAAACTCCAAGATGCTTTGAAAAGTTCCATCTGCCAACACTTGACTTCTTACAGTCTGATTTTATGCCCATCGCCAAGTTAAGTAATAATCTTTATTTTTCCACAATAATCAAAACATAGTACAGACATTATTAAAATAATTGGAGTGGACTGGAGCCTAAACTAGGGCAGCCCTGTATTTCAGGACTCCAGGTCTTCCTCTAAGTTAGAATGAATGATCCTCGACCTCAGCTGTCCTTCTCCTATATGTAATAGAAACTGTTGTATCGTGTGGTGCCGGACGTAAAGAATAGCACCATCCTATTTCTTCCCATCGTAAAAGGCGACTAAGGGACTTACTAGAGAATGCGCAGCAGCGTTCTCTATGCATTTTTAGCACCATACTGCGATCGCCAACCCGCCTGTTAAGACTCAGATATATGCCAGTGACCTTAAGTGGTTAGCTTGCGTGTTCTGTACTGAGCTCACGCAACGCGTCGTACGTTCAGCCAGTAATAGGACTCGCCCATCAAGGAGCGCTGTCCCCAATTTCACTCATTATTAATGTATTATACACAAAACAAAAGGTATTTTAATAAAAGGCGTATACTAAAAGATCAACAATTAAATTATCTTTAAATTGGTGAAGGTTTCAGAAAAATACGCTCGGTAGATTTTGCGCCATTCTCAGATTTTTATCCGCGTTAGACATAACTTTACAAATTAATTTCACTATGTAATATAAACATAATCTAAAATATACACATTAAATTATTGATAAAATGCTCTAATTTAACATATATTTTTTGAAATCATTAACACTACTCGTTTAGACGTGATCTTCAGTATAAACTCATTAAAAGTCGTTTATCGTCGCCTTAAGCGTGGCGGTTATGGCAAACCCCCCATATTTTGGGGGAGGCCTATGTCCAGCAGTGGACGTCTTTCGGCTGAAATGATTATGAATGATGACTGTTTGCCGCTCTGTTCGTATTCGCGTCGTCAACAGTAACAATATTGTTAGATTAGAACAAAACCATCATTCAAAATTGCTAGAACATTACGTTATAGCATTTGTGGACACCAACACAGATACATAGCAGTAAAGGTGCAATCATGACGCGTTTACTTTCCTTCGTCAAGTTTACTGTCGGCGTAGGAGGAGCGAGTATTGTGCGTGATTAACGGAACGAAACTCAAATATATCGACTTACATACTTATATATTTTGACGTTAAGAGCGTTTACACATTACAGCATTTCATACAAACTTTCAAGCCCTTGGTTTGCGAAATGACAACCGATTATAATTAAAATTCATACGCATAGGCAGGATACAAAGGTCTAAAAAGTTAGTAAAGACCATTTTCAAAAAATAGTGTTACAGCCAAATTAGACCGATTTTAAATTTTCCATAGAAACAGATATTTCCAGTTATCTGTTTTTAAATAAGACATTTCGAAAATGTTCTTTACTAACTTTTTAGACCTTTGTATCCTGCTTATGCGTATGAAGTTTCATTAAAATCGGTTCAGTCATTTCGAAAAACAAGGGCTTGAAAGTTTGTATGAAATCCCGTAAGGTATAAACGCTCTTAACCTTTGCAAGAACCGCTTCTTGCACTTGCATTTTGACATATCATTATCTAATAATGCAACTAGTATGTATCCAATAATGTTCCCTTGTTCGAAGGTTCTAACTGCATAGACAGGCTTTTAGCTTTTATTACTGAATTCATTGTGTGGTTATATTATTTAAACAATGGCATTTTTATTTTGACATGGCAAAATCGCGGTAATTAATTTTAATATGGGGAAAACATTGAGGTAAACGAATCTGCCACTGTCATTTAATTGTTGCATAACTAAAGTGGAAATGAAATTATATTGTTGATCATAAATATTTAAAGAATTTCGTCCAGGACAATTAGGTAGTACAATAAATTGTAACATGCAGTATAAAATATTGATGAATATTATATTGCACTAGCAGAGTAGGTACCAGCAACCTACATAATCGGACTACAGAAAAAGAACCATACCAAAACATACACAAATACCACAACCATCGATATAACTAACTGTAGGTATCTATCTATAAACTCTAAGCTCTAGTCCTGTATTTTTTTGTTAACGTTGCCCCCACACTAGGAATTTCTCCTGTATTGTTGGTGTGTTTACAAACATTTAAACTCACATACACAAACAGCCAGACCCGGAACAACTACTTGTAGGTCATACAAATATTTGTTCCGTGCGGGAATCAAATGTATAATATATATAATTATATAAATGTATCGTTTCTGATTTTATAACCTGCGAGACAGATTTCCAGCAAATTGTTTGTTTTAACACTCACCATTTTCTATATTGGCCAGACCTCAATGAGACACTGACAATGTATGTATTGTAAAGACACACTCGAAAAATTTTGATTCATTAATTTTAGATAGAACTTGAAAGCAAAAGACAATGCAGAACGCAGTATCGTCTTCGTTCTTCACATTGGTCTCGAGTTCTCGACTTGAACAGATTCATTTTATGCACTGAGATACCGCGGCTATGTGTGGGTGACGTACTATGAAACAAAAGGTGTCTTGGCTCGGCTGGTATAGAGCTAGTAAATACCTTGCAAACTGCACGGGATATGCATTGTCTACCGCCTTCCCTTACAGCGGACCACTTAGCTTGTCTGTCTACACTTGGCTATAGTGGCTTATATTATTCATGGATATTTTGGTGCAGAAACATTGTTGTGGTTACGTAATTTCGAAATAAGGAAAATGAAGCTTTGTTCTAGTAATGGCTACCGAGCGTCAATTTTCAGCCTAAATCCGTGATAGTTCAATATTTCCTTCCAGTCTTGGTAAAACCAGATTTCCGAATAAAAATATCAATTTAAATTAAGTAAGTACATAAACATATCATACTTACCGTATGATATGTTTATGTTTAATTTTCCAATGGTTCTCTTACGTTTACTAGAATACGATATATCTATGAAACGGACGTAATATAATAATAACTAACACAATCTAAAGTGTTCCATCCATTGTTCTTGATACAAACGGCAAATGAATCAAGGCAAGCCTTGTTGTATCTTCGAGTATCTACCGCAGGGGTCACCAATTTGCGGACCACGTTCCGGATCCGGACCGGTAACCTATTTTGAGCAGTTTTACAACTAAAACTAAATCTAAAAATAAATCTCAATCTCGACTTACCGATGAACATCTCATTATATTAATTACTTTATCTATAACTCTTGTTCATAAAATAATAATTTGTTTATTAAATAAAAAAATAAAAATCATTTAATTCAGGCATTAAATCCATAGTAAAATTACAAGAAAACAATCCACTAAAATTCAATTACATGCATCAAAATTACAATAGAAATTAACAATTAAATGAATTACATTAAACCGTCGTCGTCGTCGTCGTCGTGTCGTTAACTCGTCTCAAAAAAGTAATCGTCTACCAAACAGACCGCAACAATCATATTACTTTTTAAACGGACCTACAATGAAACTAATTGGTGATCTCTGAAGGCCAATTCTCGTAATTTAAATCGTTCAAAATCTAGTCGCAATCTCATCTTGGCGACAAACAAACGTCAAAAAATTGTCAAAATGTAGGGAAATAAGAGGTATTTTTGACAGATTGAGACTGAGATCAGACTGTGAACGTTCTTAAAATTAGTAGAATTGCCCCTCTGATCTACCGATTATGCTAATTATTAATTCCTTGGCAGGTGCAAGATTTTAAACAGTCAGTGAGGTAATTGCGTAACTACACTACGAGTATCAGTAGCAGTCATTTTGACAGTTCAACAACATTCATTGCGTAATAAATACGTTGTTGACCAGACATTTTTTTCCATCATATGAAGCTACTAGCTGCGCCCCGCGGTTTCACCCGTGTAAGTCTCGATCCCGTGAGAATATCGGGATAAAAAGTAGCCTATATGGTAATCCAGGGCGTCAGCTACCTCCATACAAAATTTTATCAAAATTGGTCCAGCCGTTTGAGCGTGAAGAAGTAACAAACACACACTCTCACAAACTTTCGCCTTTATAATATTAGTGTGATTTATATGCAATATATACATACTTCAAAATTATTCCGATTGTGATTGATAGTTTGTGACGCAATTAGGGTGCAGGCTTTTAAACAGTCGTTTAGGCTTCGGCTCGACCAAATTGACCTTTGCCGCAAAACTAGGTTACCACTTTTCGTGGTTCGTGTAATGTTAAAGTCGTCATACTATACCTATACGTGTACCCAACTGACGTACTCGTATGTGTATGGCCGACAAACTAATGGACGTAAAGACGCCAGCACATCAAGCTACTACAATCTGTCAAATTTCTTTAATAGATTTTCAACTTTATCCCTACAGCATAAGGTTTAAGGTTGATTGGGAAAATTTGACAGTTTCGGGTAGCTTGACCTGCTGGCGTCTGTATTTAAGCAGAAAGGACTCAATCCACACAGTCACTTTTCAGTTATGGGCGTTTGAAGTTTAAGTTTTTGTGTGCTCTTCATACTGTGGGTTGAGTCGGGGTAGCGAGAAAAACTAGTCTCCGTGTACATTTTAAAAATAGGGTTTTCACTACATGATAGATTCGACCCTCAGGAGTACGATGGCATACTTAACTCAATTTTGGCCACTCTGTGGATTGAGTCCTTTCTGCTTAACTACGTCCGATGATAAGTGTATAATCCTCTTTAGCCGAAATGAGGTCACATCTGACTGTAACATGCGGCGCTAACATTGATCTAAGTGATAAATGGACGCAAATTCACACATCTCTTGAGTTACAACGATTTCGATAAAGTTATGAATTATGTGGTCCTGGATTATTGTAAAACTAGCTTATGCCCGCGGCTTCGCTCGCATTAATTTAGAATTTGACAATCAATTCGGGTTGTACTCTGCTTCTACTAATATAATTTAATCATGATTCGAAAGACACGTGGCGTCATCTATTATCATAAGAATGTTGTTGTTGTTTTCCTCGGGAACAGTACTTTTTTTCGGGATAAAAGGTACCCTATGTCCGTTTCTGTACACCTGACAACGTATATGCAAATTTTCAGGATGATCGGTTCCGTGGTTTAGGCGTGAAAAGGTAACAAACAAACAAACAAACTTACTTTTGCATTTATAATATTAGTTAGGATAACAAGGCAATCTGAAGTAAAACTGTAGATTTGCCATTTTTCGACTTCCTGTGTCCAATGTAATGAAAAATAGGAATTCTTTAACATTAACAAAAAGAGTTTGCGCCCAACGTGGGGCTCGAACCCACGACCCTGAGATTAAGAGTCTCATGCTCTACCGACTGAGCTAGCCGGGCTTAAGAAACAAGTTTAAAATAGCGTATCATTTTCTATTTTCGATCTGACAACTTTTCTATCACAGTCAATGTCATCTAAAATAAAAATAACAATTTGACGGCAAAAATATACATAATCCTAAATTAACCCCAGATTAGTTAAGTCACCTTTACCATTTGATGGGATTTAGTACGTTACTTTAGAATGTTAATTTCGTGGACAATACAAGTGAAAATTAACGTGAGTTATAATTAAATTGAAACTGCGCTGGAGGCCATCGTTATTGACCCAAATTCATTACGCTATCTATAGCATCCTATTAGACACATCATTTTAACAAAATCTCGCTCGTAAAATTGTCTCTGGTGATAAATAGTATTTACAATTATAAACCAAGTTTACTTTGATGTGAATAAAAAAATAAATAATTGATTTAATGTCACACGTCTTATAACATAAAAATAAAAAGTGAAAAATCTAAAATTGAAGTTTATTTTACGTGATTATTTAATTTTAAGGCACGTAAAATAAACTTTATTTTTGGATTTATTTTAAGCCATTCTCCGGGTTCTCCACACATTATAAAACGAATAAACGTATTTTCTTTTTACATTTATTACAAAAACTTAATCTTAACTTCAATTAAAAAATATAAATATAAATATAAAATTTTGGATTTAACGAATAAACGTATTTTCTTTCTTTTTCTTTTTTTTACATTTATTACAAAAACTTAATCAAAATCCTAGCCGCGCGTCAATAAGTTTGGATTTATTTTAAGCCATTCTCCTATTATATAATAGTTCTCCACACATTACAAAACGAATAAACGTATTTTCTTTTTTTTACATTTATTACAAAAACTTAATCAAAATCCTAGCCGCGCGTCAATTGTTCGTCTACCCGCATAAATACGTTGCCAATTAGAATTTGCATTTTAGAGCGAACCCGTACCTAATGGTTGAGGTGCACCTTTGATAATCAACCTTTCAGCTTCATCAAAGTAATTAATATACTAATCAAGCTTTTAGATTCGTGTCATTATTAGCATACTTGGGCCCGATGCCCCGATTGGTGGTCATCTTTCACGCCATGTTCGGTTAAACCTAGATTTCCAGGAAGCGCTGATACCCTAGATATTAAATATGTTACAATTTAAATGGGTTCTTGTTGAGTTATTAAGTAAGCTTGTTAGTAGGCGCCATTAGTTTTGTACTTAGGTGTAAACTTCTCATTTTCACGGAACCCTTGTTTATTTTCAAAGAAAGTTGAAGGCAAAGCTTCGCTACACCTTCACGGCGAGGGTCCTAATTAGCCATAAGATAATTACGAACAAGAAGCACCTAATAAATTTGCCGTGGAAAAACAATACTACTGTACTTTATGAAAACTTAGAACGATTATATCACCAATATCCGTGGATTATTAAAAAATTATATGTAGTCAGGTACCAACACTGTGAATATCGAATTTCTTTTACATTTAAAATATTTTAGTATAAGTATGTCAAATGCTGTAGATTGCAGACGACGATCATGAGTATATTTTTTCACGTAATATAGGTATTCGCTATACATATTGGGGTATATTTAAAAACGGTCAGAATCAGAATTATTTATTTATAAAACATAGGTTCAAGGTCAAGGTCTTATATACTCGTACTAATCATAATGTTGCACTATGTTTTGTCATTGATGACACACAAGTATCAGTGAAAATGCACAGTACGAGATCATGTGTCAGTGAACGGTGCTCATGCAAATAAAGTTAAGACCGAGATATATGCCAGTGACCTTGAGTGGTTAGCTTGCGTGTTCTGTACTGAGCTCATGCAACGCGTCGGCGTCGTGCGTTCAGCCAGTAATAGGACTCGCCCATCAAGGAGCGCTGTCTCCAATTTGACGCATTATTAATTTATTATACACAAACCAAAAGGTATTTTAATAAAACGCGTATACTGAAAGATCAATAATTAAACTATCTTTAAATTGGTGAAGGTTTATGAAAAATACGCTAGGTAGATTTTGCGCCATTCTCAGTTTTTTATCCGCGTTAGACATAACTTTACAAATTAATTTCACTATGTAATATAAACATAATCTAAAATATTCACATATTAAATTATTGAGAAAATGCTCTAATTTAACATATTTTTTTTTCAAATCATTAACACTACTCGTTTGACGTGATCTTCAGTATAAAATCATTAAAAGTCGGTTATCGTTGCCTTTAGTAATGATTAGCGACTGTTTAACCCTTGTTTAACCACACATTTTTGACGTTTAAACGTCTAAAGTTTGTACATAATATTTTTTTAAATCTTTTATTTTATATAAAAACAGATTTTAGTATCTACATGTAACACTTTTCACAAAGTAGGTTGTATTAAATCTCTGGCAGTAAGTGGGTGACGTGCTGTTCTCCTTGCTAGGCTATGAAATAGCCAGTGCCGATCCCGACATAAGACTGGAAAGATATTGCCCCATGTGTAATGTAAAATGATTTGTATGAGTACGATGACTTGTTAAATTCTGCTTTAAGCTATTACTTTAATCCAATTATTTCTACTGCATTTTAGATTAATGATCGTTGTTAAAAACCATTAAATAAAATTATGCTAACGCCAGACAAAACTCAACAGCCAAAAATATAAACAAAAAAAAAATACATTGATATCTAAAAATACATCTATAAAATTTTAAATTCATCCTAAAATTCTCAATCGTCTCTTGTTAAACGCCCGCAGAGATAAGACTAACTGATAAGAGGGCCGAAAGTTGATAAGGATGACATAAGACTCCAGTCATTATCTGCTGCAAGGTGCAGTAAACAAAACTGTGCCACGCGATGGTGTAGAAAAAATATAATCTTCCCTTCTTTATTATCTGGTAAAACATTTGCTTCCGGACACAAAATTAATGCGTGCATCATACTCCTGTCCTTATCCCAATTTATTTGGGGTCGGCGGAACATGTCCCTTTCTTCCATACTTCTTATTAGTCGAAATCTCGGTAGTCACCCCCTTTCTCCTGCCAGGGTTGCGAGTTTGTCCGAAAGGGATATCGTGGCCCTGGCAAATGAAGGAATACGGGTGAGTTTTAGTCAGTAAAAGTCTGACACCTCCCGCTCCGCAGAGCGGGAGAAGTTATTTGATAATCACCCAAAAAAAAAAAAAAAAAAAACCCTTTCTAGCCATATCTTTCACACAGTCCATCCATCGTTTCTTCGGTCGTGATGTGATTATTCTAACAATATAAGTTATTACAACAAAAAATAAGAATTTATTGTCTTTCATGTATCATAACATTATTATAACAAAAATATACTTGAATATCGCGACAAAGCAGAACGTCTGCCGTATTTAGTTCAGGAAGTGCATGACTTTCACAAACTCATTTAAATCGAGTGCAATGCAACTCTGGGAGCCTGCCGAATGGCATGTGCTGACCGGAAACCGCATCTCCGAGATAAATTTAGCCGCAAAGAGGACGGACATACAAAAATAATACTCATACAAACCAGTTAGACAGGGACAGATGCATTTCAGTTGTTCAGCTGCTGAATAGGCCTGCACTATTTACATGTGAATCAACGATAATTGGGTTATTCATACGATGATGATAGCAGCTGAGTTTTTGGTCAATTCTAATGAGTTTGAGTAGCTAATTGCGTATGCTTTGATTAGTTTGCCAAAATCGTTTTATTTTTTTTTTGTGTTACCTACTTACTTACCTCATTTATTTATTTTAGTACATAGAGGACTTAGAGCTAATAAAAACAGAAAAAAAGGTAACCATAATCACCAGAAAGCCTTTATAAATCGTCACGTATATACTTATATTAATTACTTATGGTGTGAGCAAGTCGGTTGTTTTTTTTGTAAAAAAGTTTTTTATTTTTCACTTTTTAGTGGTACCTACCCCACACCAATTCGTATACTACTACTTGCTATGAAAACAACAGAGACAGGAAGTTTTATTTTACACCCCTTAAGGGGTTAAATCTCAGGTCAATCTGTTCAGTGGTTTGAGCTGTGTTGATAGACCAATTAGTCACGGTTTCCTTTTATATGTACATATGGCTAGATATATATAATTATATTGAGAACCTCCTCCTTTTTTGTAGTCGGTTAAAAATCATTTATAGCCAGAGTGCATCTCATGACAATTCCAATAAGACCAAACACGGGTAGGATACATTGTTTTTTAACGGAGTTCCAGTGCCTACCATCCGGCTTCATCATCAGATTAGTTTGATGGTACCATTTTGATCAGAACTATTTATTTAAATTTGCTTCGCTTAACTATCTTAATCCAGATATCTCATCGCCACCCGTGAATTACATATCACTGAGAAGTTCCGGTGGCCATCTGTGGCCTTCTTCATCTGTTCCACTTCACCAAATTATACTTTCTGAATGCAAATGATTGACTTGTTGATGAAAATATAAAAATTGCTATAGGTATGCCTATAATATTTGAGGGTTCCCTCAATTACTCATGGATCCCAACATCAGAACTAGATTTTGGGACCAATCTGGAAGTATATCCTTTCAATTAAAAAAATAATTTTCCAAATCGGTTCATAAACGACGGAGTTCTGAGGTAACAAACATAAAAAAAAAAAAATACAGACGACTTGAGAACCTCCTCCTTTTTGTGAAGTCGGTTAAAAACACATCGGCTTAATTAAAGTAAGAACCAATATAAATACTTGGTTTGCAATTATATGACTGAAATAATAAAGAAAATAATAAAAACAAAAACAAATAATATAACCTGCCGCTACTTGAAACATTTGAGACTAGAAAAATTAAAACAGTACGAAACGAAAACCTGTTAAAATACTGTAGTCTAAGTTTTTATTTCGAAGTTTCGACCACGAAGTACCTAAGTAAATATATAGCTTTCGAATGTCAAGTTGAAAAAAATAGACATCGACCCCAAAATAGGTCTAGACAAGGTGTTGTTCTGTTTGTGTGATGGGCCTGAGAAGTGACTGACGAATTGAAGGTCGCTAAAAGAGATGATAACACAATCAAAAGAAAAACAACACTAACTTCTTCTTTTCATGTCAATGGGACTTTACATTGATATTGTTTGAGCCCAGAGGTAGATCAAGTTGATTACGGCATCAGTGGCATTCATTAGGTCCTCAATGGTGCAAGTGAATGGGCACTTATGAAATATTGTGGTAATGAAAGAACAGGTGACTATGATGGCTTGACTATGTGGTATTTATTTATTCACTGTCAACAGCGAATAAATAAGGACTGCTAATGAAGATTCTTATGATAAGGAAGTACCAGACGCTTAACTAAACTGGCATAAATTAAGATCTATTGAACGATAACACATTATAGCATGCAAAAATTTATTATGTATCCTAATTTCAATTCAGAACGAGTCGTTGTTCGAAAAATTAACAATGTAAATTGTAACAATTAATTGAGGGTATGTTTGAGCACCGTGGCACCAACTATTCACAGATTCGTCAATTAGTATTCATTGCTTGTTCGCCGCCGACTCCCAGGTGAGTCCGGACACTATTCAATGTTCCGGTGAGTCACACTGCATCCGTCCAAATTTACCACTTTCCAAACAATTTTAAACTCTACAGCATTCTAATAAGCATCAACGCATATGTAAATGTTAATTGTGGTAGTAATTTAGCTCTATACCGCTTTCCCATTGTTATTCCAAATGTGTTTCAGTATCGTATTTTTAGCCTATTCTTTAAACTTTAAATCTATTACGTCGTTGACCTATATTTTCTTTAGTATCTCCTAAACAGTTTAATGTAAAAGCCATAAAGTAATGGAAAATCTACATGCAAATAAACAAGGTTCAATATTTTCTTAGATAATACATTTATTTTTCTTGGGCGAGAGCTTTGTTGCCTTTAATGTGAATTACTTACTCATTCGCGTGCGACTCAAAATTTAGTTGGATGTAATAACAATTGTTCAGCTTCTTAGAATCAGCGCATTTAATTTGTTAGTCTTAATTCTGCTAATATGCCGACGATGAAGATAAAATTTTATGTTTGAAGTTTAATGAGTAATCTTACTTTTGGGTTTTCTTTGTAAAAAATAAGGTTGTTCAAGCAAGTTGACAAGGTAAACTTTATTTTGGATTTCAAACTTCTCGCAATCTAATCATAATTTTCTTTATGCGGACACATGGGTATAGTTTGTTTAAAGTTCAGTGTTAGTGCGTCTGGAGCTTATAATCAGTTTTTTCTTCATAACCTTTTGTGTGAATAAATTCTGGCCCGTTGTATTTTTTTTTCATATTATTACAAACTAGATTAAAAGTATTCAACACTCCAAACATCAGTAGTACTTGCACTCCTCACGACGTAATAATATGAAAAATCCTTTAAAAAGAAAGGCGTAGACTTCACGTTTTTCTTAGGCTAATATATTATTTTAGCTCTCAAAAAACATTATCCACAGTGGGTGTCACAGTGACGGTGCTTTTATCAAGCATTGTATATTTTCCTTGTAATTCAAGCATTCTCCTTATGTCACAACGCTCATCAGGTTTCACTAGAACTAGGTACAGCTGACCGAGAAGCTAACGACTCCTTGTTTCAAACTGTACGGCAAAACAGACTGACAGGCCTTGGTAGAACGATTATTTCGGCGTGCGCTGTTTTGAAGGCGTGTCGCCTGTGTGACCAAGTGTACTCTTGTCGTAGTTGCTTTGTAACCTTAAAAGTGCATACTGCATTCTCGTTACCCGTCGTTTTTATATGGTCAAGTTTATTTCTTGGACTTGTTACTTGTCTCCCTGGCTTTATACCAGATTGTTACTTTTAATGCTCCCCTTATTCGCATTCTGCATCAAAAAATTGAATTATGTGCTGCTGTACGAGTATTGTAGTTGTATTTTTTAATAATTACTGTTGTAGAAATGGTAGAGCTTTTTCTAAGCGTAAGTGTGATGTGATATTAAGTGACTGATAAGATTAATTAGAGAAATTCTAATGAATAACTATGCTAGAGCTGTTTACTTATAACAAAAGAAAAGCTAGTAATGATGATTGTAACAGACATACATACAACTAGTTAAACAAAACTAATTAGCACAAACAATGATACTTTGGCAGCTGTCCCAAATGATTGCCATTGATTTTAAGAAAAGCTAATGTAGACTAGATACTTGAAAGCTGTTTGGTAACGTCTAGCAGACTATCTTGGCTGTCTGGCAAGAATCCGGCTGTCTTGAAATGAATAGGATACCTATTGGATATGCTCTTAATTTTTAGGAATGGTTAAGTTTTTAAGACCCCATCCTTGGGTCGCTCCCTTTGTGTTTTTTCATATCCAGTTATTACTTCTGCGGGGCGAGCACGGCCTACTGTGACATGACTTGAGTCACACATTTTATCACAGTTTGAGCGATAAAACTGTTTTGTCATAAAATGCTAGTACAAATGGACATGACATAATTTATCATGTCTTGTCACAAACGTCTTGGGCAGCCCGTGCTCGGCCCGCTGGAAGCTATATTGCTGGTGACCGTAGCATAGGGGTAAACTATATGAAGAAAAATTGTGCGGCGCGGAAAAGCGAGAACTATGCGGAACTTTTAAGTCACTTAAGTCTTGCATGTCTTTATTGACGTTATAAACAACAGCTACAATAAGGGTATCAGATGCATCGCTTAGTTACCTACACAAGTTTTACACTTAGTTGAGCTAGTGTTTGGCTTTCAATAATGCCCTTTGATCCTCATAGGCCACTTAGATTTGACATAGGATTTGCAGAAAATTAACTCTGCCGCGATTTCATCGATGTCATCTATCTTGCTTAATCATAAATCACCTACTGCAGCTAACTAGGCTTCTGGAAATAATGCCTATAATCAGTTCCTATCAAAATCTCTTTGCCCTCACTTTCTACTGTCCATCATTGCCATCGTTTAGACGGAGATATATGCCAGTAACCTTGAGTGGTGCTTGCGTGTTCTGTACTGAGCTCACGCAACGCGTCGTACGTTCAGCCAGTAATAGGATTCGCCCATCAAGGAGCGCTGTCCCCAATTTGACGCATTATAAATTTATTATACACAAAACAAACGGTATTTTAATAAAACGCGTATACTAAAAGATCAATAACTAAATTACCTTTAAATTGGTGAAGGTTTCAGAAAAATACGCTTGGTAGATTTTGCGCCATTCTCAGTTTTTGTTGTAATTTCTAGGGAAAGAAAAAGCATCTTGTAGATGAGATAATTTTATTTTGAGTGACATAGAAAATATGGACGACATACTTTTAAAAAACAATAATCTTTATAAAAGCATATCTGGAGAGTTTTAATGCAATCTCTTAAAAATAGTTCACATTACGAGTACAACAGTTTTTTATCCGCGTTAGACATAACTTTACAAATTAATTTCATTATGTAGGTAATATAAACATAATCTAAAATATTCACATATTAAGTTATTGAAAAAACGCTCTGGTTTTACGTTTATTTCTTTCAAATCATTAATACTACTCGTTTAGACGTGATCTTCAGTATAAAATCATTAAAAGTCGGTTATCGTCCCCTTAAAGCTCGGGTGACCCATAGTGACGTTCTACGGTGTGATACTAACTTTCAATTTAAGTTCTAGCAAACAGCTTAGCAGCCATTTCTCTTAAAGTTTTATTGCATGTGGTAATGGGGCTTTAACCGTGGTTCGTCTCAATATCTGTTATCGATTGACCGCTTCCGCTTATACACTGTGTAACGCCGTCTGTGGCTCTACGTGACTAGAGTTCACATGCAAAGGAGCTTTTTGCATAATTTATTAATACCTGTGTGAAGTGACCGTATAATTTATTATTTACACGCTGGCGATAAAGTGTTTTAAGTAATTGAGCGTGGTTTTTAGTACCTACACACACGGTAGGTTGGATTGTTGTTCTAGGGATTTTAAACTGTTAAAGTGCCTATACGAGTACAAACACTTGAAACTACCTAGTATTGAGAGGTTCTATGTTCTATGTTAGAGGGTTTGGTTTCCGCACTGAGAGGTTCTATGTTAGAGAGTTTGGTTTCCGCACTGAGAGGTTCTATGTTCTGTGTTAGAGGGTTTGGTTTCCGCACTGAGAGGATCTTTGTTCTAAGTTAGAGGGTTTGGGTTCCGCTTAGTCCATCATGTGGACCATTGTGCGTAGGCCATGGCGGCCGTCAGTTGATTATTCCAACCAGCCCACATCCCTCCAGAAGCTGATTAGATCTCCTGGTCTACTTAGGATATCTGTGAAAGATCTGGGTAACCCGAGGGTTTCAGTTCTGATCTGGGTGACGCCTGTGCAGTCAAAGAGCACATGCGCAACGGTTTCTTCAGCCTCCATGCATGCCCTGCACAGCGGGCTGTCCATTATGCCTATTGTGTGGAAGTATTGAGAGGTAATGTCCGGTAGAATTTTATTATTAAGTACCTAATAATTGATGTAATGATTAGTCGTTCTAATTAAAAACCGTCATAAGTATATGCATAATCAGCCTATAACGTTCCCACTGCTGGGACACAGGCTTGCTCTCTGTGAGTGAGGGAGTGGGCCGTAATTCACCACGTGCCCAGTGCGGGTTGGTGGACATCACATGTCTTCGAAGTTTTTAGCTCGAGGACATGCCGGTTTCCTCACGATGTTTTCCTTCACCGTTTTGAGAGCAGTGGTGATGAAATAATTTACATAAAGTGCCTGTCTGGGTTCAAACCTACGAATCGTAAGTCGTGGCCGTTCCTACTGGGCCACCACTGCTCTAAACCTTCAAGCCATTGTTGAAAACCTTCAAGTAACTCTTAATCCGTCTTATTACAAAACAAGATTTATATTTTGACATAGCTTAAACCATGGAGCCAGTTTTTGTAATAAGAACGTAACTGTGATTGAAATACCGTTCTTTATACAAAACTGAAAACTTAGTTCGGTACTAAGTGGTCAGTTTTGTATTAGGAACTTTACTATAGACGGAATAAAGTTTGAAATCCAATAATGGCTCCATGGCTTAAACCAGTGTCTGAAGATAAACCTTGTTTTGTAATAATAAAAAATAATAAAAGTTTATTTCAATAATTATTTACAATGATACACATGTATATAGGCTATACTAGTTTCCTGTTACAAATGAATTAGACATCCTGCCTGCCTGTATTTCGGCTATCAGCGCCAAACCCCTCAAATAATTATTAAAAAAAATAAGACGGAATGAGTTTAACCCAGCTCTAATTAAAATGCACGTTGAGATGCACATGTCGAAAGATGCTTTCGCTTCCGTCTCGATCATATTTCAGTCGATTGACGCCTGCTATATGCAGTATTCATAAACTATGCGTAGTCAATACAGTTAAATACAAATATACGCAGACAGTCAGGGCGCGCGGGCGGCCGGCGCGTGCGCGGCCTAATATTATCTCTAGCTGCGGACACAGCGTACAAGAGATGGCGATTTTATTGGCAGATTAACAATGAACATCCCAGCATGCAAATGTTTTATGCAAACAAGCAATTAGTATGTACCATTATATGTGCTTGTATTGACAATAGGTTGTGCATTACTGTGAATTAGCTTTAAATATTTTTCCGACTTTGTATATTTATAATAAGTCACTCTAATAACCGAATCTCCATATCTTAATATTTTTTAGGGTTCCGTACCTCAAAAGGAAAAAACGGAGCCCTTATAGGATCACTTCGTTGTCCGTCTGTCTGTCTGTCTGTCAGTCTGTCAAGACCCTTTTTCTCAGGAACGCTTGGAGGTATCAAGTTAAAATGAATATCAAAATTAATATCATATACATCTACGGTCCCTTGACGCTCTAAAAAAGATAAAGCTCATAAGTCAACGCAATAAAAAAATACGGCAATTTATGCGACATATTTTGATATTCGCAAATAAATCAAAACCTATAGGGTACTTCCCGTCGAACTAGAATCATGAAATTTTGCAAGAAGCAAGGTCTAACAGCACTAGTTCAGGAAAAAGATCGAGGATCGTTAATTTGAAGTTTAAACAAATAAAAAAAAAATGCCATTACAAACTTACATTTGCGTTTTGATTCTCAGCCTAGTTTGAATAATTGATTTTTGATTTTGACTTTGTCACCAAAGATTGTTGGTGCCCGCCCATGCACTACGTCTGCAGTCTTAGGCTAAGTTTAGACTGACGCAGCGAGGGGGGCTACCTGTGCATGCGCCGAACTATAAATGTGCCACTTTCACCGCTCGCCCGCGAGGGCGTGACCCGTCTCACAGCTGATGTATTGGCGAATTGGAGCAACAGATCACTGCTCTAGCAATAAACGCTAAAACACATGCTTAACAACGTTAGTAACATTAATAACTTTTATTGTGGGGCGTTAAGTTAGTGAGTTCAATTCCCGTGGACTATCTCAGTTTGTGTTTGCTGTTTTCCAGCAAGGAATAGTTATATCCTCGTTCTGGGTATTATAGGAGCCGATCAAAAGATTACGTGTCAAGACACTGAAGTAGTTCTCCACTATCCAATTCGTTTCTCAAACGACATGATTAAGGGGGATGCGCTAAAGTAGCCCGATAAATAAAACGTGATTATTGAAAATTATTACAAAAATTAAAACGACTATTACAGATCCGTATTCCAGTTCCCACGTTTATAGTTCCCTTCATAGAGCATTAAAAGTTGTTTGTTTACATAACTCGAAAGCTTGTGCCACATAGCTGTAACTACCAATGAAAATATGTACCTGACTACTGATTAACACACCGGTGTCTGCCGTCCAAGCAAACAGGAAGCACTAACGCAAAACTAGATCACAACCGATTCTAGGCCTGTTAACAATGGATTCTACGAAATAATAAATATAATAGAGCAGAAATGATTTTAATATATTTTGGGTATGTTTGTTAGTTTAGTACACTTTGTTCCTATGCTTTGATGTGCTTTCAGAAGTGTAATATAAACAAACTCGTGGTTCCCATGTGTGTCACAAAAGAAATAGCACAACAACCGTTGTAGGAGTTGATTATCAATAAATTGTGTTGGAGGCACTAACCGCAGGATACATATTTGAATTTCAGTCTTCGTAATCACGAAGACTGAAATACAAATATGTATCCTAACATTAAGGGGGATGCGCTAAGGTGGGCAAAACGCACGTTTTTTGCAATTTGCAGGTCAGTAACAGGTTGTATGTTGATATAAATTTATGATTCGCGGCCATAACAAATATGGCTTTACATAATTAAAATTATTAGAATCAGCATTAGAACTCTCTCCCCCTTATTACAAAACAAGGTTTATCTTCAGACCCAGGTTTAAAACATGGAGCTATTATTGAATTTCGAACTTTATTCCGACTATGGTAAAGTTCCTAAACACAAAACTGACAACTTAGTACCGAACTAAGTTTTCAGTTTTGTATAAAGAACGGTATTTCAATCACTGTTAAGTTCTTATTACAAAAACTGGCTCCATGGTATATGCGATGTCAAAATATTAATCTTATTTTGTAATAAGGCGGTCTATGTTCAAAAAATCGTACTGAATGATAATTTCTGAAATAATCATTCAGTAGGATTTTGAATTTCGCAGGCTACCTTTGCGCATCCTCCTTATAGTGATAGTACCAAGTTTATGAATCATTGCTACATAAACATCGTGCAAAAAAAATGAATAGGGGCCCAAGCCCGTGGCCCCCCCGTCATTATAATACGGGGCCCCCGGGTGCCCTATTCAACGCTCGCACTCAATAGCGCATTAATTTTTTTCTTTTTTTAGGTTAATTAAAACCTGCAGTATTTTATTTAATAACGTACCTACCTAAGTTCTATTTCTTAAAACAGTTAATAACATGTTTGATGTACCGATTAACCATAGTAAATATCATAACAGAAAAGTGTTTTTTGTTTTGTCAATCACTTCCTCAAATTGTTATGTGCCCAAGGGCCCCAGAATGCAGAAGACGGCCTTTTGCCCTGTCTGTGCATTGTCCGGTAAGGCAGGGGGTAGCAATGAGGTATTTCCGTATAAGCAGCACGACAGCGTTCCCTTACGGCACGTCATTCATTTACTTTCATCGAACACGCTTTTATGACGGTAGTTTGTAGAGCATATCGGTTAGAGGTAGAGCTGTATTTGTAAAGGTCGCCGGTACCCCACGCCCCTATAAATAGATAGACACCCCTGGGGGTTGTAAAAATGCGCCAAAGACCTCCCCAGTAATATATCAAGATATCGGATTCCGTACGTGCCCACTTCCTGTAAAGATAGTGCAAGAGAAAAGAAGGTATTTTTAATTATCTACGTACATTATCTCGGAGTAGTCTACGTTTACTGGTGCCATAGAATGCTGGTTCTTTTATCTACGGAGTTTACGCGTTTCTGTTATTTGTATTCAGACAGTACGCGAGTAACGAAAGAATTGCATTTGTTCAGCTAGTATTTGCATTAAGTACTTACCTACACGTTGCACAGCATTTCCATTAGCTTAAAGTAGAAACTTGTGATTTAAAATGTAAAACAACTCGACTTTTCACATGACCAGGGCCCCAAGTCTGCTATTTTTATAAATTCAGTCATTCCAACACGATCCCATTGTCATTTTGCTAAAAGTTCGTGATCTGCTAAATTCATAATGGTCGATCATTGGTCGGTCAATGTTCTCGTAATAGAATTGTGTTACTTATAATGGCATTGTCGTATTGCCATTATTATAAAACTCATTAGTTGAAATGTCATTAATTTGTCATTATGTACGAGATTACCAATAAATGCAATTTCTTTCAATGTAGTGTCAGTGGCCGACCATTGGAAAGTCATAATGACGCCATTATAATAGATTACCAAACTTGTCAAAATCAACAATTATGAAATCAATGATCGACAATTCTGACACTATTGTAATAGCAGACTTGAGGCCCAGAGGGCTGGTCTATTTTTTGGCCAAAAAATCAGCATTGACATACAACGTGGCAATGCTGCCAGCCTTTTGGGCAGTTTTCCTGTTGACAGCGAAGCGGACGAATTTTTTGATGCCCTATGATTCTTTTGCCTCTTATTTTATTTATTTATTTATTTGCATAGTTAATTAGTAATTTAATTGTGAATATAAGTAGTATAAATGTAAAACAGGTTAACTTCAATATTTTTTAATTAATAGGCCATGCTTTGTGAAAGGATAAAGAAGGATGAATTTAAATATATTCATCATCACGTACAGTCAGACGGCACGCAATATTCATAGTCGCGCCAAAGCTTAATGAATGCTACATGTGCCAGTATTCAGTCGGTATTCTGAAATGAGATTTCCAGTACTCTCAATATGAGCCAAATATTCTTATTACATTTTGTTGGTCCAGTTAAATTTTAACCTTACAAAAGCTTACATAGTTTACAAAACTGTAGATATCTAATGGACTGTTAAATACACTTAACAAATATTTTCCATCTCAAGAGGTTTAAAAACCTACAATTTGACTCTAAAATGTATTCGACATACAATAAATTGTATTTTCGATACATATATTACTTGCTAATTGCTATAAGTACAAATATTTCTTCAAGGGTATTGCGAAAAGACGATGAATGAGAAGATTATCATGGGCGAGTTCTTAATGAATCGTAATAACCGATATTCGTGCGAGTACACGAATATTATTCAATGGACATGCCAACAATACGCCATGGCGGGAAGCGTAATCGATTGCCGGGTGGGGTCAACGCACGGAAGCTGACCTTTGAACCAGCTGATCGAACGTTATTTGTCATTCGAAAAATGAAATGATTTCTTGATTTTAAAGTGAGTTTAAAAAAAAAATGAATATTATCGGTTAGTTCTTAAAATGGATAGGTAGGTAGTAAGCGGTTTTTCAAGTTCAACATCAATGATCCCATTAATCTCTTTAAGATCAAAAAAATAATTACCAACACATTATTATAAAGAAGCAACAAATAAATACAGTAACTTGTTTCTTATAACCCCAGATCCGTCTCTGAAAAGTGAAAACAGATGTTATTGTCGCGATTCGCAAGTACATAAACGCAACATACTCACTCAATTTCAAATACTCACTTATTTCTGTTCAGTCAAGAAGCGCCGTTGTTTTATGTCTGAACAAAATGTTGAACCAGTGACAGATGTCAGTTATATGCAGCACTCTTAAATTAGCTGCCCAAATGATGAAGCAAGAATGCAATCTATTCTTAATGCAATTTTGCAGTAAATGTGAGTGAAAGCATCTACCCTTTAAATAACAATGCTGGGTGAAAAATAATTAAGCCAATTAAGGTAGGTAGTTTTAGACAAAACTACAAATAATTTTATTTCGTAAAGGCAACATGCATAATAAGCCTTTAATGTTCCCACTGCTGGGACACAGGCCTCCTCACTTCGAGAGGGAGTGGGCTGTATGGCAGGCCCAGTGCGGCTGGGTGAATGTCACATGCCTTCGAATTTTTGGTTCTAGGACATAACGGTTTCCTCACGATGTTTTCCTTCACCGTTTTGAGAGCAGTGGTGATGAAGTTATTTACATAAAGTAAAGCGCATGCCTGGGTTCGAACCCACGACTGTAAGTCAGGGCCACCACTGGGCCACCACTGCTGTTAAGACGCAGATATATGCCAGTGACCTTGAGTAGTTACCTTGCGTGTTCTGTACTGAGCTCACGCAACGCGTCGTACGTTCAGCCAGTAATAGGACTTGCCCATCAAGGAGCGCTGTCCCCAATTTGACGCATTATTAATTTATTATGCACAAAACAAAAGGTATTTTAATAAAACGCGTATACTAAAAGATCAATAGTTAAATTATCTTTAAATTGGTAAAGGTTTCAGAAAAATACACTTGGTAGATTTTGCGCCATTCTCAGTTTTTTATCCGCGTTAGACATAACTTTACAAATTAATTTCACTATATAATATAAACATAATCTAAAATATTCACATATTAAGTTGTTGAAAAAATGCTCTAATTTATCATTATTTGTTTTCAAATCATTAACACTACTCGTTTAGACGTGATCTTCAGTATAAAATCATTAAAAGTCGATTATCGTCCCCTTAAAGGCAACATAATAACTTATATGCAAAACGACATATTTTGATAATCAATGCTCTAGCTAGTAGAATAGCATTTAGTCCCATTATAACTATAACACGCATATGTTATACCGCGGTGACTCACCCCGGACAAAATCGCGTGGCGTCGCTTGTTTACTAATAAATCGTTCTGTGTCCCTGACACTGAGGAAAGGCAGTTTATATGTCCAACTCGTAGGAAGGGGACTCGAAAGAATTAAATGCGATGCTTTGGCTGGTCGCCAGTGACGCGGAAAATGAACTATCGAGTGCTCCTTTTGTTGTCATCCCGATCGGCTGAACAAGCTTATTTGCTCCATTATTTAGCTAACATAATATTGTCAGTAATTGCGGTTGTGAATAAACTGTTGATCCAGTATTTCATGTTAGGCTGGTTGATGGGACTGGAGAGTATCAATTAATAACAACCCAAGCTGTGTATGGGAATGATTGATGAAGGAAACTTGCTGTAAATTGTAATGTAGACTAGATTGTCTGGATAGCGTCGGTGGTGCTTAGAACTACTTTAATAGACATAATCAGAAAGCATATCAACACTTACAAGCTTTGAATACCTACCTAATATGGATGTTTTAATGAATACGGTTCCACATTCCCAAATTCACAGAATATGTGCCGGTGTAGCATACGTAGTTCATACAAACGTAATACCAAAATAATTTATAAATCAAACATATTCATAAGGTAGTGTGTATTTATTTCGATTGGATTACAGAATATCTATGTTCCCAAATTTATATTTTGAAAGGACATTGCTATAAAGACTTATTTTTCTCATAACTCTTGTTTAAATCAGTGTCCATTCAAAATATATATTTGGGAACCTAGATAATATTCTGTATTCCAAACGGAATAACAAAATTATTTTGGTACAAACGTTTGTATGAACTAAGGCGGAGATTTCTGAAAATAGTCAAAAATGTTTTTCAAAAACAAAAACAGTGCGATTTTTCAAGTCTTTTGTGCATACGGTGATGGAACTCAAACATAATTAAACTTAATTTAATACATAAAAAAGTCTTCAAAGACATCTCTTAATTATTTTTAAAAGCAGTGTATCCCTTCGTTAACAGTTATAATTAAAAGTATACCATACAATTGCAAATGCCAGACTGCATCCGGTGATGGAAAATTTTATACAATTTTATTTGCATTTTTACGCCATACATTGTGTTATCGCGCATCTCTTTCTTTTGTATGCAAGCAATGGCGTCTTAAAGTATGTCTTATTGGTCATACACTGTTCATAAAATTACCACTTAGCACGTATTTGTAAATATGAACAAACTATGAAGTGGCCGTACAAAGTTCATCGGCTACTACTTCCTAACATTATTAAACATGTAGTACGATTAACCGCACGTAACTGGTAACACTTGAACAACGAAATTAGCACTTACTGCTGCGCCATAAAGGTGATATAAAATTGTTACATAGACGTGTGGTTGACTGTCCGTCTTATGAGCTCGATAAAAGGTAGTGGAGTACCGATGATTCATCTGAAAGAGGTACTGTTACATAAAATGTAGGTCGATGAAAGTTAATGCCTGAGATTTATCGATTTTCATATCAAACATTATGCATTTAGTATGTTTAATGTAATTAATGTATGCACGTCAGAGTTCAGGATATAAATAATGATAATTATTCTTATTCACCGTTGAAAATGGCTTGTCCATTAAAAATTACCTATAGTTCCGGGATCGGTATATCGATCCTCAACAGAGTAGGCAACTCCTCCACGAACCTACCTACTACTCTGTGGAACTAGCTTCATATTTCTAACTGACCGACTCCTTGACAATTCAATAGTGCCTGTAGTAAAATTAAATGGTTTCATTATGCTTTGAGTTTGAGTTTTGAGTTTAAACTCGTTCACGGTCCGCTTTTACAGCAAACTTCCCATTGACATTCGAAACTTACCCATTAAACGATTTAAAAGCTGTATTAAAACCAAACTTTGTAAAAATTTGTACTATAAAATTGCTGATTATTTACGAGGTCAACAAAGCTTGGGATTGAGCTGCTCGCTCTGCTAAGCCTTGTGAAAAACCGTTAAACCTTGGTATTTTAATTATTATGCAAAATCATCATTTTATAGAAGACTAGATGCGCCCCGCGGTTTCACCCGCGTAAGTCTCGATCTCGTGGGAAAGCCACCCTTAACACTTAGGGGTATAAAAAATAGATAGTAGCCGATTCTCAGACCTACTGAATATACATATAAAATTTCATAAAATTCGGTCAAGCCGTTTCGGAGGAATATGGTAACTAACATTGTGACACGAGAATTTTATATAATTAAGATATAGTGACAAAGATTGAAAAGAGTATGCTTAGATGGTTTAATCATGTGAAGAGGATGAGTGAAAGGCGACTAACAAAAGGTATTTATAAAGTAGAGGTGAGTGGTAACGCCGGGGGGGGGACGCCCTAGAAGACCATATAGTGACCAAATTGGTGATGTTCTTCAGAAAGGTCAGGTGCGTAGTACTCGCAACCGGCGTGCGTGTATGACCACATGTATGAACGTAGGCGAAGCAAAAGGAGTATGTAAGGAGCGTAGCCAGTGGCGTTCTATAGTTTCTGCCTACCCCCATGGGAAGAAGGCGTGAGTTTATGTATGTATGTATGTATTAGGGTTGATGAGGATTCCTCTTTCTCATCCTCATAATGCGGAAGTTCCTCATTTTTTTGCGATTTCTTATCCTCTTCTACATCCCCAAAATCAGGCATAAAATATTCCTCTTCCTCTTCCTCATTCATTAAGCGGAATTTATGAGGAAGTGTTGTTGACGTATTTAATGTAAATAAAAGTAATCTCCGTCTTTTGCTCGCTGCATTAGATAGTTACAGTGAAAAGAGAATAAAATATGAATTATGTACTTTCACGATTAGGCATGAACGTGTCTCAACGTCTTTTAGAAATATAATACAGCACGATATTGTGTAGCTGTAGTGTACGCACGGCTACATATCAATCTATACATATCCAGTGTCTCTCTCTGGCTCTCATTGTATAGGATTTCCGTAATATGAGAGGTCAGCTTAAACTGGTAATGTTTAGCCGTGTGTACGTAGCCAGCCCACTGTAGCCACATAGCCAGTCTTAAATTTGTTTTGTTTTTGAGTGGTCGTATGTACCTACGTAAGTCGTAATTAGGTTTATTGTTAAATTAAAAAGTTCTTAAGATGAAGCTCGAAGCGATTTACGAACCCGTATATCTGGAGAGATAGCTTCAAAGTTAATTTTCATTAAATTCAACCTCTACTGTGAATTTTGACTATAAAATTGTTTTTTTTGTTTCTTTCTAAATATGAAAGGGCACATCCGCATTCTTTCTTTTATTTAAAATTTCAATTCGAAATCACAGGTTCTATCTTCCTTTTTTGCATCCTCTTCCTCATCCTCATCCTCCTCCTCGTATCCTCATCCTCATCCACTTCCTCAAAACATATTTCTAATAGTTCCTCATCCGCATCCTCTTCCTCATAACCACTTCCTCATCAACCCTAGTATGTATCATCATTCTAAACCATTTTATAAAGGTATACACTGACATTATTGAATATTATATACAAAATTCCTGTCCTTTCTTAGGTATGAATGGTCGAGTCGTTGGACTCCAAGTCATGAGTTGAGCTACTCGATTACTGGTAAAATATGCTTGCACTGACTGGACAGGTCCACTCAACTCTGTGTGGTTCTTTCCTCAAAAGACAATTTCAGATACTTACAGTACCCCGAGTGTAAGTTTGCAAGTGAGTAAACGTAACTAGCGCGTTTGCGTTAAGATTTTTATTTTCACCCTTATATTCTTAGCATTATGATTTATGATCTATCGGTCAAATTTTTCGCAAATAAAATAGTTACGGTTACTCTCTTGCAAACTTACACTTGGGGTACTGATCTGCATGGTCCTCGTCACATGATCTGACCAAGATTATGTCTGGACTTTAAAAGAGACTGATCCCTGTGTTTGAATGACCTGTAAAAGGGATTCCGGAATCTCTTTTATATGATATCGGACTTTATAGATATTATAGAATTTTATTTTATTTTATTTGATCCTGTAGATACTATAGATATTCTTCTCTTCCCGTATGTCTTAAATAAAAGGGAGCACTGCCTTATATTTCAATAACAACACACTCCTTTCATATTGTAATTTCAACAACAAAGTCAAAGTCAAATTATTTATTTCAAATAGGCACATAAATGGCACTTCACTGAACGTCAAAATTTACAAAGAAAATATAATTGATTCTAGTCGCCCCTTCCAAAAGGTAGCTTCGTATGGAGAAGAATGGGCAAGAATCTCCACCGTTACTCTTTTAAAATGTTTTACAATATTTGGTATAAGTACATCAATTATATGATATACTTAATTATATGTGAAGACGGTGCACTAAGAATAAAATTACTATACAACAATAGGTAAAAAGAATTAATAATGAAGCATTGACAGATAAATTAATTATGTGATAGATACATGGTGCTCACATATTTACAAACAATGTAAAAAAAACGTTTTCCTAAAAAAAAAAATATCAGTGTGTGAGTTAAGGTCATCACAGAATGTAAAATAAATGTCTTCAACTTCTTCTTACCTTAGGGTTCATGAAAAGACCTTTCTTTTTAGACCGAAAACTTCATAGTTATACTGTTCTTTAAGATACCTAAGGCAAATGATTATATGGTTCATTTACATGGTGTATATCTTCATTCTTTATTTATTGCCTTGTCAGATGGCAAGCGATTATCATATCTTGCTCAATGCTTTCCGCATAGATACTCGTGCGTTAAGGCAAATCGTTGGACATTGCGAAAAGTTATCTGAATCAGAAAGGACCGTTGGAAACAGCCAATAAAACCCCTGCACGGTTTTAATATTTTGTAATACAGAAGAAAATAGCATAATACAAAGAGCACTTCCATACATTTTTTGGAGAGCAATGTTTTTTAACTTTCGTTGAATCTTGAAAGGCCTAGATAATAAAGTTTGGACTATAAGAGAAGTTTGTCCTGCGAGTCTTCAACAAAGAGTGCAGTTAACGCAATACACTATCATAACACGTACTGGTCGTAAATAAATAACAATTTAAACGTTTCCTGCCCCATTCTAGATCTAATTGTGCCATAATAAAGCATATAGTGTGAACCAGGGGTCTACTCCGAAGATAAATTCGAAGTATCGGCCGAATGATCGGCAGTTTCCTGAATACGGCTGACTATGGCTGACTACGGCGAAAGAATGTTATAAACGACAGTCAAAGATATAAGTCAAAGTTGAGAAAGTCAAAGTTTTATTTTTTTATTTTTATTTATTTATAATATATAGCATTACCACTTACTACATTTGTTTTTACAGATACCCAATGCAACAATGTAGTCATAATTTCCACATTCAGAGCCGTCACCTAAAAACCAATCGGACACCACCACCAACAAAAATGAACTATATTTAAACTGTCCTATTTTGACTGACAAGGGTCCCCTGCCGATTATCGAGTCCCAAGTAACGACTCTGAGTACGGCACAAGTCACCCAGAAGACAATGTGCAAGTAAATATATCCAATCGCAGAGAGACGCTGTTGAGTATCTTTATTGTCGTATATATATAAGTTGAGAGCAATGGTGGCCCAGTGGTAACGGCCTCGACTTACGTAGAGTAGTAGGTCGTGGGTTCGAACCCAGGCAGGCGCTTTACTTTGTGTAAACTATTTCATCACTACTGCTCTCAAAACGGTGAAGGAAAATATCGTGAGGAAACCGGCATGTCCTAGAACTAAACATTCGAAGACATGTGACTTCTACGAACCCGCACTGGGCCCGCGTGGTGGATTACAGCCCACTCCCTCTCACAGAAAGAGGAGGCCTGTGTCCCAGCAGTGGGAACATTATAGGCTTATTATGCAATAATGTGACTTTAAGTCGGGTAAGGACTCAAAACAGAAAACTTTGGAAGTCAAGAAACGTCGGCCGATACTTCGGAATATCGCTTCGGAGTAGACCCCCAGGCTTCAGACTGCCACGCGTTTGTTTTAGGGATTATTGATGCTAACAAATATCGATACTCTGATGAGTTTTCGAGCTGTTCCCGATTCGATGTGTATGCTTTAAACCTATAGGAATATATGCAAGCATTGGACGTTCATTGACTAAGTATGGTGACGACATTCTTGTTTGTAAAGACAGCAGTAAAGAGCCATATGTTTTGGCATTGTTTTATATTGCTTCCAATCAGTTGACTGCAGGACATAAGCCTCTTCCGAGTTGCGCCACAACATTAGCTTCGCTGATTTCCGCATCCAGTCTGCCCCAGCCGTCTTTTCAAGGTTGTTCATCTAGCCTTAGGACGTCTCGCTCTACGTTTGGCAATTCCAATAATAAGTTTATTTTCAGTAATAATCTTGACGGGCGCAGAAAGTGACGCCATCTAGTTTTGTTAAGAAGTTACTGGAATCACCGAAAAGGTCGGATAAGAGTGACACTGGCTGCTGACAGTCACTCTAGCAGAGCGTCGAATCGATGGTTGCGTGGCGGCTGTCTTCTGATGACAGAGGATGATGTCAGGGGAGCCGCTGTACCACGCCCACGAGGATCTACTATATTCAGGCACAATCCTGATGATGTGGAAGCTGCTGAACCACTAATACTATGATCACTTCTGGTAAAGGCTATCCTGCGCCGTTAAACTCAATCTATTCATGTGCCTCTACAAATTTTGTAATACTAGGTGTCGGTATTTCTCTATTCAGCCCACATTCACCCACGAATGTAAGTAGGTGCAATCCTTCCTTTTCAAAGAGTTTGATTCCTATGTAATGTAATCAATTCAGCCCAGGGTTGTCAAACATTATTCATCACGATGAACGCATAAGTGCTCGTTGTTTAACAAAGTCATCGATCACGAAAATGATCGCACGGATGCACGAATCAATGGCGGGCCAGCGCCAGCACATGGACGAGTTAACAACGGAATATTAATGTACGTGTATCAGTGATTTCGCCTCTCGACGTCTCACCTTGAAGATTTCAAGACAGCTCAATTGGTTTTCATCAAGGACATTAAATTATTTACTTAACAATAGACGGGACGCGAACAAAATCATAATCCGATACATTTGCCCTAATGGGCAAAAGTCGCTCAGTCTACTGTGGTAAGCCTGCATGTCAAGTCGCATTCGTGTCACCAAAAGAAAAATAACTTTTAAGAAAATATTCCTAGTGGCGCATTACGATATTGCAAATCTCATTATGGTAAAACGACTGGACCTAACTTCGGTTTATTTTCGATATTATGCTAGATGGCGTCACTGAGAAATGGCACCACAGTTTTTCTACGACATTTATTCACATAGCCTCGGATCTCTATAGTATTTTAAATCCCTTTGGTTTTCATTTTCGTTGGGAATTATTGTTGGTCTTAACCTACAATAGTCCTCAGACTAAACCCTTAAAACAAGTCCAAATCGTCGGTATTATAGCATTGCTCTCTACGAAAGCCAGTGCGTTTCTTATTCCGCTAATACCTACATTTATTGGACCCAGCCTGTTGACGCATATTGGCACTTCATTTGCTTACAACTCCGCCCATACATTTTCATTTCACTGCGATAGGTGAACGACTGCTTTATTAAGTTGACATAACGTTATACCGTACACTACTGAAACTGAACGTAATGATACGCATAATTTATTTTAATTTCCCTCATCAACGTCAAGCGTCACGGGTCCACTGACGATATTGTTTGTAGTTCAAATTATTCCCGAAGGACCTATAATTTGTATTTGATACGTACATGAGTTACAATTAGTAACATCATTCGACTACCAGTAGGTAGAGATCGTCTAATTTAAAAAAACGTTTTACAAAAAAAAAATAACCGACTTCCAAAAAAACACTATGACGTGAAAAATAACTTTAATTTCGGAAGTCGGTGTTTTTGGATCTATATTTTAGTTGTTTGCCACCGACTTCCGAAATTAAAGTTATTTTTCACTTTGTAGTGTTTTTTTACCTTGGTTCGCCTGCGGATCTCTTCATTTCTGATTCGATCACGTAGGGAAACTCCAAGCATAGCCCTCTCCATTGCCCTTTGGGGGAAGAGATCCGCAGGCGAACCAAGGTAACCGACGTAGCCCGAAGAATTGCCAAGCTTAAGTGGCAGTGGGCAGGGCACATTGCTCGCAGAACTGATGGCCGAAGGTGCCGAAAGGTTCTGGAGTGGCGACCGCGTACCGGAAGACGTAGCGTTGGAAGGCCTGCCACAAGGTGGACCGATGACCTTCTGAAGGCTGCAGGTATCCGCTGGATGCGGGAAGCACAGAACCGGTCGAAGTGGAGGTGCTTGGGGGAGGCCTATGTCCAGCAGTGGACGTCTTTCGGCTGAAATGATGATGATGAGTGTTTTTTTGGAAGTCGGTTATTTTTTTTTGAAAAAAGTTTTTTATTTTTCACCTTTTAGTGGGTCAGTTTTTAATTTATCTAAGTTACAATATCCTAATATTAACTGCTCATCACCTTTTACAAAATATTGCTTTTCCCGATGCTGAGACGTTGATTGTTGAGGAGTTCTCCTGGTAAGAACCAGAAGAACTGCCACTCACACTCACTATATGCATAGTGACGAGCATAAATTGCTTAGCAACCACATTAAAGTACCTAATCGAATCGCAACCCGTTAAATACTTATTATTATATTGTTCCGGTGGCCATATGTGGTCTCCATCATCAGTTCCACTTCACCAAATGATGCTTTCCGAGAGCAAATGCACGAGTTACTATAAAAAATACCCAAATCGCTATATGTGTGCCTATAAAATTTTAGGATTTCCCTCGATTTCTATGGGATACCTTCATCAGATTCTGATTTGGTGGCAATGGGACCACCTCGGGAGCATACCCTTTCAAACAAAAATAGAATTTCCAAAATCGGTCCATGATTGACGGAGCAATCGGTTAACAAACATAAAAAAAAATAAACATACAGCCGAACATATAACCTCCTCCTTTTTGGAAGTCGGTTAAAAACTGCATGCCCCTCCACTAAAATGTCTATACAAACATTTGAAAAGCAACAAGCAATGGAGAGGCGTGCAGTTTTTTAGTTTATTAGACGATCTCTTAGGTTATCTCTGTAAAGAATTTCTCGATTGGAGCGCATTTCCAGAAACTGGGAACTCAAAAATGTAACTGCCTACATTAATATTCGTGAAGAGAGCTTCCCCGTTCGAGAGCACAAATGAAAAAGAATAAATAAAATCGTATCTGTATGAAGTGTTACCTTACACCGAGATCTTACTAAGAAATCAAAACGAACGAATAAAATAAAATGTTTATTTACTTTTTATTTACAAACGAAGCTCTTGAAAGTTGAAACGCCATCCATCATGTGCAGGTCTGTACTAAGCTTTATATCACTGTAAATAATTTTCTCGTGGAAGTTTTTATTGCACGCATCAAGTACACACATTGGAGTTTATTAAGGATATTAGGGATAATTTGATCAGTGGTCCGTGTGTAGTCGGCTTTACTACCGTTTTATTGGCCGAAGTGGGCACGTGTGCTCGATCTTAATCATAACTGGCGCCGGAGTTTGCGGAACAGATCTGTCTTAGCTTGACACACATAATGTGTTTCTACTCATGCTCCTTCTAAACGATCGGCAATTATTCACAGCTAACAATGATAAAATATAAACGGTGGATGTACAGTCAGATACAACAGTAGTTGATGAGTGTAAATGTAAATGCAATAAATGCAGAGAAATGATAAATCAAATACGTCTGTACCTTGCTTATTCAATGCCAATGGTGTACTTGATTACATTCAAATGTGCGTATAACAATAAATATGTCACCGTATTATTATAAACATCGTCCCCCTTATTCCAAAACAAGGTTTATCTTCAGACCGAGGTTTAAAAGATGGAGCCATTATTGAATTTCGAACTTTATTCTGACTATGGTAAAATTCCTAAACACAAAACTGACAACTTACTCGTCGAACCGAACTAAGTTTTCAGTTTTGTATAAAGAACGGCATTTCAATCACTGTTACGTTCTTATTACAAAAACTAGCTTCATGGTTTAAGCCATGTCAAAATATAAATCTTGTTTTGTAATAAGGCGGCGTTAGTTTATAGTCTATCTAGCGAGATTATAAACTATCGAAAAATTCTGAACTGCAACAAACCATTTACAATTTAACGCATGTTCTATGTTGTTCTATGTTATAAGATTTGGTTTCCGCACTTAGTCCTTCATGTGGACCATTGTGCGTGACGCATTATTTTTTTATAGTTTATATTCTATCCATGGCAAACCGACAAATTGTTAACTGGTATCAAACTTGCATGCGACGCACGCACCTTGCACTAATACTAAATAGCCAAGTAGGTAATTGCGACCAACTTGGAAGAAGCGCTCACCGCGCGCCGGCCGCTCCCGCGGCACCTTCCGCTTCGCTCGCTCGGCTTGCGCGCGGTTGGTCATCGTTATATCTAACCTAACCTAACTCATTTGGTCGGCGTGCCCTGGCTTAGTTACTGCGACCAATTCGGCTACCGCCAAGACCTACTAATCAGGGACCGTTCATAATTTTACGGGTGATAATCGTACAGATTATGAACCCTGTCGATAACTGCAGGTTCGTTCACAATTTGACGATTTAACATTGATAGATTTTATACTACTGATAATTAATGCGTTTTATTGTAACAGTTCACAATTTTTCGATAGTTTACAATCTGGATATATAGATTATAAACTAACTGTGCTCACTATCTTACGGTAACATATATTATGTATAAGAGATATAATGTTAATTACGAAAAGCTATGAATATTTTATAATTTCGCAATACAAATATTGAAAGTTTATGAAAAACAATTAACCACGCTGACATTCAGTTGAAATTTAAATTACATGTGTAGTAAAATATTAAAGTATGGATACGCTCCGTCGTGAATAAAATATTGTCGTGTGGCTTTTGACGTGATGCAGAAAAGCTCGGGGGAAGCCGAGTCGAAGCCCAGTCACTCATAATTTAGTGTATAATAAAATTTCATATTGTCTTCATAAAGCCGTGAATAATATAATCTATAAATAACTTTATTGGGACGTTCAGATTTAACAGTCATTGATTTTTGTCCGTGGGTAGTATATCTACCTAAATCCATTAACTTAATGCACTTTAAGTATATATTAATGATTATTGTTATACGTATTAATAATTTATGTTTCTTCTGTTGGTACAGTATTTAAATAATATGGATTAAGTTCAGGACCTGCATAGAACAAAAAAACTAGTATGTTCTCAAAGCGTGTCCTGAAAACTGAAAAAAAAAATACTGCACTATAGGTACTTACGTATATCTCTGCCTAAACTTTTGGGGATTACAGGCGTGGTGCGTTGTATGTTAAAAAAAGAATGCGCGGCTCTACAGCATTCCTGTAAAAGCTTGAATACGTTGCCTATACAAAAGCTTTTAAATGTGGTTTGACCGAATTGGTTTGACTGAACTTTTTCTCTAACCTTTTTTTTAGTTCGTCGCTCTCGTGCCTCTAACGTTTAAATGTTGTCACAAGTAGTCACAACATCTCTAACCTATGTTTCACAACACAAAAAAACGCTTTCTGTGATATGTAATGTCATCAATTTTGATTAAAGTTGATGTACACAATTTAGTGGAGGGCGGTCTATGGATACAATTTAGGAGAATCGCAGTTTTTTTTGGAGTAGGTTTTTTTCAAGAGTATGAATATAAAACTATGGTACTGTTAGGTGGTTTTCGTTAAATACGAGTTGATGAAGTTTGAAGGACCATTTGTTTTTTGTTAAATATGTACTTAGCACATAAATCTTTCGCTTCCTAATATACATTAGCAGCGTGCGAGAGAACATTTAGTACGTACAGTAACATTCATACCAAAACATGTAGGTAATAGACTGACAAATGACAGGGCGATGAAAATAGTGTACCTTGCGCACGATTGCAATCAGTACAATCATCAACAATGTTAACCCAAGCAATCCCAAGCAGAAGTAATTTTATTAGAGTTCCTGATAGCATAGTCGTTGAATCAGAACCAGATGAAACAAATAAAGACACAAAACATGTCAATTATTCCGATGCCGATAAAACAAGCGTAGCTACACACTGATGAAAATTTAATTATTTTTTTAATTCATAATAATAGGTGCCTACCTGTATAATTTCATTGATTTAAACATATTTGACTTTAATTAAAACAATCATATTTAGTGTTTTGTAGTTTTATTGTTTTTAGTGTTTGTTATTGTATTTCAAGTTTAAAAAAATATAAAATAAACTAAATGTAGAAAAAAAACGAGGTTCCAAGTTTTTTTGCAAGATTGTCATAAATCACTTAGTTTTTTTTTTTCAATTTTTCTATGTACGGCAGTAAAACAGTTTTGACAGAAGAAACAGCAGAATACACTATTAAAAGTGAGTTAAAAAGTGAGTTTTTGCAGAATAACCCAACTTGTCCGTCACTTTCATAACGCCAGCCAGACGCAATCCCAACTTCCCAACCCTTTATGATCCAGAACAAAACACACATTGTTAAAAAAAAACTCCCTTACTTTTTTTGTAGAGAGCTCAGACAAAGATGGCTTTCTGATCAACAATGATTCTAAACACGTGTATTTTACTACCGTAACGCGAAGTCGGCGCCTGCAGTTAGCATATTGCTGTTGGTACACTGGGCGGCACGACAAACCGTTCAAAATACCTGTTAAATGAATCACTGTTATTGTCACTGTAAAATTGGTTATCTACTGTTTTCGTACTTGACGTTTAATTTTGGTTGCACCGTTAATGGGTGCTGTGCTTAAATGGGAATTGTTTAAATTCTTGAACAGGAATTGAAGTAAGAAATAATGTGAGTAATATTGTTGAGTGAATTGTTTGATATTTTAACTACATTGTCGTTTGCAGGAGCTTTAGTAATTGCAGGCCTTTGTCAGGAATGATTATAAATCATTTTCATTTTATTTATTTTTTATTTTTAATATACAAGCAAATAGCGGTTTATTTACGCTACGCCCATTGAGCTTGTTTATCTGTATCAACCGCATTCGTATCAATAAACTATAAATTGCTATTTCAATGTAATTGAAACCGCAGGATGTATCCTATCACATCCATTGAGGAGCTTTTCTGAACTTGCTACGGAAACATAAACCACAATCATGTTTTAAACTTTATGGCCTAGATATTAAAGCACAAGTTAGATCAGTAACGGTGATCCATAGTTGAGTAGCAATGACCTCACAAGTCATTATTATATTGAATGGACAGAGTGTAGGGTTAAAAGCAGTTATTAGAGACGATTATGTTAATTTGCATCATAATCAAAGTGATAAATAAATAAACAACACATTTATGTAATTATTATGTCCTGTATAATGTAAATAACTAGTATTCCAACCTAGTTATTATACTGACAGACCGCGTTTAATTTTACAGGGGTGAATATTTAATTAAATTAAATACTGGCTACTAGCCTACAAGCGTTCTACAGCTATTATTTGAACATAAATCCATTTATTTTATGCCTTCCACTCTACAGTAATTATAATTTGAAGACTGAAATATGTATATGGACTATATTAATTTGAGTTAGTGCATTGTTCTATTAACTAAATTTGTTTTACTTTCGATCTTTCTTTTAATACTCAGTGTGGTACTCGTACGGTTTAAGTTCCACAAGGGGACTATTGAATGTTACAACAATACACATTAAGTTTAGACGATGGAAACAAAACGATCACCCATAAAAACGCCATCATATCGTTTTACTATTAGAACGAGAGACCAATGCACTTACCAGCCATGGAGGATCGTCCGCAGAGATTAACTTTCATTAATTTACTTTATTGAACAGTATTATTAATTAATTAATCAACTTATCAAATGGCCTTCATTATATTTATTATTCCGATTGAGGATAAAATATTGTTTATTTGTATTTTCACAATTAAACTACTGACCGATAAATAGTTCAAGGATATTCTTGTGTATACCAGACCGCATGATAAAACAAATGGAAACGGAAACTAACAAAGCTTAATTATGAAAAATTGTAAAAAAAAAATGACAGTTTTCGTATACCCTTATCGTGTTAGTACTACTTAGTAAGTAACTTAAAAAAAAACTTTAAAACTATGTTAGAAACAAATTAGGCACACAACAAAAACAAAAAGTTAATTAAAACCTGGGTTACATATTATATATTATTTTAAATTTAAAACAAACCATTTCAATGTCTTGCGAGATATTTTAAACCACGACTTTTTAATATCCTTTTCTTTCTTCATCTTTCTCACGTTTTGATTAAAAACGGGAAAAAACTATTTACTTGTAAATTATTATTGCAGACTGTCTAGAGAGCTAATGAGAAAATGTACCTACTCGAGTGAAATGAACCTTTCAGCAGTAACTGATAGTAAAAAAAATAATAACAAATACTCGTTAATTTTTAGGGTTGCGTACCCAAAGGGTAAAACGGGAACCCTATTACTAAGGCTCCGCTGTCCGTCCGTCTGTCTGTCCGTCTGTCACCAGGCTGTATCTGATAGTTAGACAGTTGAAAATTTCACAGATGATGTATTTCTGCTGCCGCTATAACAACAAATACAAAAAACAGAATAAAATAAATATTTAAGGGGGCTCCAATACAATAAACATGTTTTTTTGCCGTTTTTATAGATAATGGTACGACTCGCACTTGGCCGGTTTTTTCCTTTTTTTTCCTTTTACTTTGAAGAAGGCTCGAGGCTCGGTTAGTCGGGTCAGACACATTAATTTATCTGGTTCACTTACCATTTACATGCTAGACAGGTGACAGCCGCTCCTCACTACACTCCAGCGTGCGATATATCGATTTAAACATTTTAATTGATTCTTTTGTATCATTGATTACGTATTGTCGCAGCTGGCAAAAATATCATACTCCAAATTGATAGGTCACCGGCAAAGTCAATGGTAACATTAATAACAATATTATTGACAAAACGCGCGCTGTGCAGTGTGCGTCGAAATACATCCATGGAGAATTTTTTTTAAGGTTCAAAGAACTTTTTGTAGTCTCCATGAATCCGTCAATCAATGCATTTCAGTTTTAACTGCTTTCTGTAACGCACGTTCGCGAGCTCTCTTCAATGTTAAGTTCAGGACTGGCCTTCAACACAACAACGGGCTGTTTGACACGACACCTTATTAGACAGTTCACTGCATGTTTTAACACTTTTGAAGTGTTAAAACATGCAGTGAAGCAAGTATTTGGATAATCATTCATTCATTCATAAGTAAAAGTAAGGTATTTTTTTTTTTAATAATTAATTAGATAGGTTTATCATGATCATTACAGCCTAAAGACGTCCACTGCTGGACATAGGCCTCTACCAAGCACCACCACTTCTGTGCTTCCCGCATTCAGCAGTCTTCCGGTACGCGGTCGCCACTCCAGATCCTTTCGGCTGCATCGGCCATCCGTTCTGCTAGCAATGTGCCCGCCCACTGCAATTCTTCGGGCTACCTTCGTTCGCCTTCGGATCGCCTTCATTACAGATTCCATTACGAAGGACAACTCCAAGCATAGCCCTCTCCATTGCCCTTAATGTTATATGTTATTTTGAGTAAAAATGTATTTTATAAAATAACCGCTGAAGCTCAAATTCAAATTCAAAAGCTCAAAAAAGTGAAGTTCCTACAAAATATAAGTTTCGAAATATTTGTTCCGCCAGCCCTATCTCGTAGGCACATAACTTTAAAAGGTATTGAAATGTCGTTATACTTTATGGTAGGATTTTTATAGCAATATTACACAAGGGTAGCACTTTCATTCCTTTAGGGTTCTGCACTTTATGTGAGTCTCATTCATCTGCCTCATTTAAATGGGCTTACTCATAGGCATTGCAATTCAACTTATTAGACTCCGTTTAGATAGGTTCATAGCAGATGTAGGAACGTGAATCATTGTGACACAGTTCTTAATTAGGCTTATTGTTGATCGAGGAATAAGGGTCAGATAAAATCTGGAACACTAGATTCTTTAAATTCTTCTCCAAACTGCCAAACAACCACGACGATCGTTAAAACTCGATAAACGAAAGCTTCCACTACATAGGTAAAAGATTTTATTTACAAAAAATTCCAAGTTTTTCGTTGAAGAAAGTTCCTAAGAGGATCTATTTCATGATAATCTTGCTATTTATCAATGTCTCCACGTCCGTAGTAAAGTTTATGGGACCTCCGTGGCTCTACGGGTTATCTGTAGCGGAGTTGATCATGATTTTGGGCAGTTTCTATCTCAAAGTTCACGCTCGGAATTACTCAGGACATGCTGATACTGCCGAACTGTCTCGAGAATCGAGCCTTCGGCTTATGTATAATCGGGAACAATTGACCGTAGAAATAACAATGAATACGCACGTTTAAATGCTATGAACGTACTGGATAGACAAAAGTTATTGTTCTGTCCTGTCTATGTCCACATGTGTTCCTAGAATAATCGAAATAAATCCTTTGTGAGTGCATGTTACTCATATCTTTTGACAGTCCGCATCATTTTCCACGACGTATTTTACACAAGTGCGCATTTGTAAGCTTTACCGAGCCTTCACTGCACTTTATGTTTCACATAATTATAGACCATTGACTCAGAACAACGTAATAAACAGTAAAATGCAGCTTCGGAGTTAGTTATGTTAATGAGGTATATAACTGCATAATCTAATTATTATAACAAAGTCAAATTATTTAATAATTAAGATAAGTTTTCAATAAAATAGGTATGTGCTTCAAATAATTGCAATTATTTACCCGTTTAACTTAACCACAATCAACTCATTGGCTTAGCAAACTTTGAACCTCTAAAATAATTATCCTACTAATATTATAAACGCGAAAGTTTGTAAGTATGTATGGATGGAAGGATGGATGTTTGTTACTCTTTCAAGTAAAAACGGCTGGACCAATTTTGATAAAATTTTGTATGGAGGTAGCTGACACCCTGGATTAACATATAGGCTACTTTTTATCCCTATATTCCCACAGGATAGAGACTTACGGGGGTGAAACCGCGGGGCACAGCTAGTAATTAATAATTTTGCCTCAACACTGAAAATCATAATTTGATTTTATTTTATTCTAAAGTTTTTGAATCTAAAACTAAGTTGAGAAATTTTTTGCACTTCTAAATAATATAATTATTATTTTGGTCCTATGAACACTTCGTGCAGAATTTACATGATTAAGATCTGTGATTAAGATCTTTGTTTTTATAATCATGTCGTTTTCTAAGACAGCTTCTTGGTTGGCGCCTGCCGTCTGTACATAAGCGACATAATACGTTTACTGTTAGGTATGAATCAATCACAGGATACTGGGCCATAGCGTCGTTGAAATAAGGTATTTATTATCCTGATTGGATGGGTCAGCGGTGATTAATTGTGCTTAGTGGAGGATGTTCGCCAGACGTTACGTTGGTGCAGTGACGCGGCCGGCGGACGTCCATTGTGCCCTGGACCTTAATTATAATAACATTTAACTGGAATAACTTTTGCGTTTACGGGGAAGAATATTTTCCTGTCATACTGCATGAATTCGCGGGCAGGTAATTGGTACAGGCCTATGCTTCTATAAGCCCACAAATGTCATAAACTAATAAAATTTGAAAGTGTTGTGGAGACAGCTGTCGCTCGGGACATGACATAAATCATGTAACTTATCCTCCTGATCTTGACAATGTAAGGGAGTAAGGATGATTTGGCATGAAAGCTTTTAATTAAGCCTCATTGTTCTAACTAACTGCATATCAAGTGTAACGTAATCTTACTGGGAATTTTCATAGTTAAGCGTCACCATGACTTTGATGATGCTTTACAATGATGATAAGTAGAACTTAGGTTCGGCTTCTATTAAACTGTTACAAAATATGGAAGTTGACAAGATTTTGATATTTTATGCCTATCATCATTTCAGCCGAAAGACGTCCACTGCTGGACATAGGCCTCCCCCAAAGTGGGAGTTGCCATAACCGCCACGCTTGGCAAGCGGGTTGGCGACCGCAGTATGGTGTTAAAATGCATAGAGAACGCTGCTGCCTATTCTCTGGTAATTCCCTTAGTTGGCATTTATGACACCCATGGGACGAAATAGGGTGGTGCTATTCTTTACGTCCGGCGCCACACGGAACCCATTTAATATAACATTAGAAAAATAACGGTCGTCACCCTTTTGTTATTTTGTTACTTTTATAGAAAAGTATAATAATCTCCGTTATTTTGCTATTAATACAAAGCAAATGTAATCTATTTACCATTTACATAAAAAAGTGCAGTAGTTTCACCAATATTAAACAATAACTGTAGTTATTTTGCCGTTATATTTCAAATGTTATAATAACTGGAGCAACTATATGAATGTCAAGAACTTTAACGTTTATGTATGGAGTAAAAACAGCATTTCTCTACTCTAAATAGGTACCTAGGTAATTTACAAAAGGCCACAGGATCCATCCTACATGGAAAATACTACATTTAATAACTTGAACTTACAACTTTCACCAATACAAATAAAATATCACTCTTCGTTTGTATAATCTCGTGGTCGTGTCGTGACTCGTGAGTATACAAAATACGTCGCATACATTTTTAATTTAATTTGCATTCACACAAACCACATCAATGCAACAATGACGACATAAAATTTTACTAAAAGAGTTATGGGAACAGTAAATAATTTTAAAGTGACCGTTTGGTGGGGTTTTGGTGACAGATTTGCTGGCCATGACGGGAAAAAATAATTTATTGTGAGTATCGCTTATAGTCGCCGGCACGTAACTTGGTAAGAATCGTTAGATGTTTCTCTCCTTTCTATAACTTTCTTCTAAACAGACACGTTTAAAAATAAATTCTGGCAATAACCATAGAATTATGTCAAGCAATAAAAGTGATAATTTTTTCGTTGCACTTGCGTAAACTTACTCAGACTACGCCAAAACCTTGCCCAGTTACGTGCCGACTATACCACATTTACTAATTGTAATTTCAATACAATCATCGATTTTCACAATCGATTAGGTATTCGAAATTATTGATACAAACGTGAGTCAACCCTCTGCGATATGTGGGGAATAATAAATGGGGCTTGATATCGATATAATACATCATTACATAATAGACGCATAAAAGAGAAGTGAACGTCAAATAACGTCATGCGCACATGATTGATATTATGACTAATAATATGAGGTGTAGCCTAATTTATAAGGTGCTATATTGGTACTCCTGTCCACACAATACCTAAAATGGAATCTTATGTGTATCCGTATCACCTACTCATGCCTTTATAATGAAATCCAGGTCCATACGTGCAGCATTTTGCCGCGAGTGCACTTTTTCAAGAACAGTGATTTAGCACAAATCATGTTGTTATTATGTAAGTGTCTATATTTATAACTTCCGTAATTTGAATAAACTTTAATAATTGACAAATTTGAATCATAATACTCGTGAATATAAATTTAAATACCAACAATATAATGTAAAACGTAAACATTAATTATGAAGTAAGTACTTAATCATGTCGCCGACAGCATCATGGTATTCCTAGAAATCCGTCCATTGAAGGAAAAAATATTCAATATGGTCACATCATATGCGCATTTTGCAAATTGTCTATAACATAATAATTAACATATCATCGAATGTTTAATGGACTTGTAAAAAAACAGGGCTTTTGGCTTGAGTAGGTAGGTGTGTCATTAAAATGCACGAGTTATCCTGTAACTGTAAAATGAATAAATACAATAATAGTACATTTTGATACAAGTGGAGATTGTTTGTTATTGCATTCGAGGCGGAATTAACACCCAAGCCGTAGGTGAATAAGTTTTTGAGCCAAGAAATGCAATAACAAATTTCCACGTGTATCAAACGACGTTTTTCAATACACTTTTGAAGAAATAAAATAAAATAACGAAAAATATTTTTGTCATGAATTGTTAGGAAACTATGATTTCATTATCTTTTTTTTCCGCACTTTGCTTTCGCCAGGTTGAAGAAGAACCAATGGTATAAAGCCGATAAATAGCTTAATAGGAAAAATAGAAAATTCAAATATTGTTGAGTTTAGAACACTAATAAATGTTAATTCGTTCATAAACATTTTTTTTATTGTAATAATCATGGTATGTTATTTATAATAGTACATTTTGATACAAGTGGAGAATGTTTGTTATTGCATTCGTGGCGGAATTAACACCCGAGCCGTAGGCGAGGTTGTTTTTGAGCCGAGAACTGCTGTAACAAATTTCCACGTGTATCAAACGACGTTTTTCAATACACTTTTGAAGAAATAAAATAAAATAACGAAAATATTTTTGTCATGAATTAATAGGAAACTATGATTTAAATTTCTTTTTTTTTCCGCGCTTTGCTTTCGCCAGGTTGCAGGAGAAGCAAAGGTATAAAGGCGATAAACTATGAAAAAAATATGAAAAATTTAAAATTCAAATATTTTTGAGATAAGAATACAAATAAATGTTAATTTGTTCATGTACACGTTTTTTTTATTGTAATAATCATGGTATTCTATTTAGAAACATTATTTAAATATTCCAAAAATATTAACACCGTAAAGACGCATCTTTGCCGAGATAAAAAAAATCACCTCCGAATAGAGAGAGGACCGTCTCTGGCGCGAGACGGTGTGAATAGGCATTGAACCAATTTGGACTAAGTATAAGTATAAGTTATCTGTGGCAATTTTATTCCCGCACACGTTGTGGAAAATAAAAAATCGCACGCGTGTGAAATACATTACATTGTAAACCTAATCGTAGTGCGATATAAATCAGTTTTCGAGGAAGTGTATTGAAAGCATTATTTAAATATTCCAAAAATATTAACGCCGTAAAGACGCATCGTTGCCGAGATTAAAAAAAAAATCACGTCTGAATAGAGAGGACCGTCTCTGGCGCGAGACGGTGTGAATAGAAGCATTGAACCAATTTGGACTAAGTACAGGTATAAGTTAGGTACACTACATAAATACGAAAAACTTTATTCCGACAGTCACAAATACGAATTTCAAAAAACCGATTTTTATAATTCCGAATGGTTCTAAATTTCTAATATAACAACTCCGATTTATTATTTATCCTATTTTGTTCGAAGTATTGAAAATCGGAATGTCGTTTTTCGGACCGAGAACCCATCGAGCTTTTGATTCGTCGAACGTATGAAAATCGGAATAAAAACAAATCGCATTTACGACTTTCGGTAAAATAAATTTCGTGATTTAATAGTAGATATTATAATTCTTAGGTAATATGAAATTCGGACTTTTGAAAATCGGAACATCGAAATTCGGAATAAAATATTTCAGAGTGTTCCCGTATAAGTTACCTGTGGCAATTTTTATTCCCGCACACGTGTTGGAAAATAAAACATCGCACACGTGTGCAAAACATTGCATTGTGAACCTAATCGTAGTGCGTTAAGAACCAGTTTTCGAGGAAGTGTATTGAAAACGATATTTTTCCTATCTACCTTATCTTTCCCACCTATTTGTACTCGTATATCCTCTTCATTGTCAGCCATTTTTGTTGTTACACGTCACGCACTAAATACACGTACTGATATGTTATAAAAAAATATCATTATTAAAAAGAAACTTAATATTATAGATTTTTATTTAGAAGAAGTGTTATGTGTAAATATATACAACATGTTCCGGAATTAACGTACAACCTCTTAAGGGTTCATAGTACTCATCATTATGATCAACTTTTAGCGATTTCAGGTGTGCTCCTATAGTAAAAGTTGTTCATCATGATGAGTACAATGACCCCTTAAGAAGTTGTGCGTTAATTCTGGGACTTGTTGTATTTGTGTAATTAGGTATGTATACTGAAAACCGAAATATACAATTTTCTTGACCTACCCAATATACTTAGGTACATACTAATATTTTATTATAGCCAGTAAACCTCTTTCACTAGTCACTACAATTACATGTAACTTTGAATTATATTTATTATATTTTCATGTCATATAAACACATTAAGGCTCCCGCAGACAGGCGCGACGAGATAGTGCGACGAGACAGTAGTAGAACAATTTCTATGAAAATGTCATGGAAATTGTGCCACCAGAACGCGTTCGCGTCGCACCGTCACGTCGCGCCTGTCTGCGGGAGACTTCAGAAATGATTTCATCGTTATTTTATCGTAAAAAGTACATTTGTTGCGCGTTTTATTGTGGTTCGTCTGCAAAGATAGAATGATGAGTATTATAGAACAAATATACGCACATGCTTTTAACAAAATTACAAAAGCTAATAAGATCGTATAGTTTAATAACTCTATTAAGTTAACATATTATAGTGTCGTAAGGACGATTGAAAATGAATTATAAGTAAGTATATCTCGATCGCACTTTGGTATAATATTAATTTAATTGCTTTAACAAAATATTTGACACTTCAAATTATTTGCCTGAATGAAATATTGACCCATCTTTCACAAATTGTTTAAGTTTAAAAGCATTACTCTTCAAGATTATGATCACGAATTAAAATTTGGCTAGGGCTTAAATTCTTAGCGCAAAGTGTAATAAAAATTAATAATATTAATTAGTAAAGTTTGCGCAACATGACATAACTACAGATTAAGGCGTTATCCACATAACGCGACTGTAGCCGTGGCGCCGCGTTTGTTCGCATTTCGTTAAAATCTGCATAATTAATTCATCAACACGCTACGTAACTTCACAGTGAATAAATTAATTAAGTCTTATTTGCGAGAAGATTCTGTCACCCTATTGTATCAGATAATAAGCGCTAAGTTATAACATTGTTAACTAAGCTCTTGTCAACGTTATAACGTTGACAGTGGCGCGACAGATAACGCTGTCATTCAACTATTTAATTTAATTTTTATACGAGTAGATTATTTTTATGATTAGTATTGGCAGATGACAGGAGCAAGATTAGCAGGATTATGATTACGATTAGCTACGTTATAATTAAAATATTGTAAGTAAATGAAACATAATCCCAATTTGTGTAGGTATATACAACATTAGTTTTTGTTTACACTAAACCCGAAAAGGGGTCATTGTACTCATCATTTTGAACAACTTTTTCTATGGGACCAATCTTGAAATCACGAAAAAAAAAACAGCTTTTCCATACATTTTGTCGATTTAAATGACACAAATGTATGGAACAGCAGATTATTTTTTTCGCGGTGTTTTGGTGGTGATGTATGTAAGTAGAGACTCCGTGTAGGCATAATCCCTCTCTAGTAGCCACTCTGTTACTTTAGTTTTTACCACGTGAGTTTTGAGATTTAGGATTTTTAAATTTTTATTAATCATCATTCGAACATAAATGTAGGGAGGTAGTGCGTTCATTCTTGGACATGTTCTCTGGGCCTATTCTCTGATCAAATTGATTTCCACACGCTATTTTAATTTTCGCTAAGTATAATATATAATTGGAAAAGCTTTGTAGACGTAGGCCCGTACTACAGAACGTCACTCATTATTCAAGCATTACTTAAAACTAGATTCAAGCCATTTGATTGGTTGAAACTAGTTTTAAGTAATGCTTGAGTATTGAGTCTTAGTCTCAGTCTTACATGTCATGATCACTTTTGTCAACTATGACTTTGGCATAGAATATTTTGTGCGATAATATTTAAACAACAATTCCAACGTTGGTGAGCCATATCACCTTTTAGATACGTCATAACAAGAAGATAAAAGAGTGTGTAACATATAATTTTCTAGGGTGACGGACACAGCTTTTCACATCAAACGAATGAAAATAGATTACTCGGTTCCCTGGGGTAGTCGGGTTCGGGTTTGTCGGGAAGATGTGGGATAGCGAAATCGCAAGGCGCCGGGATGACGACGATAGTGAATCATGTGACCTCGTTAGCGACGCGACGCACTTGTCGCGGCAAACTCAACCCTATCGTATCGATAACAATAGCATCGATAGCTTGCACCGCATCACTGATGTTTATCTCGACAAAGTACGATGTAATAAATTAGTGACGTGGCGTGTCTGCCATGTAAATTGTAAAAAAATCTTAATGTTAGATTTACGATTCGTATAAACTGTACGCAATGCCATTGTAAAAGACAATGTTTTATGAAAAATGCATTCACAAAACGATAACTTTAGAAGTTTACAATCTTTTTTCATAGTACCGTCTGTGAACTCCATAAAGGCTTCTAAAGACCGGCGCGACTCACGACGCGACACAAAGGCACCGCTCGTCGCGCGACACGCGGGGCCTTTGTGTCGCGTCGCGTGTCGCGCCGGTATGTAGAAGCCTTATCCCGACCCCTTTACCTTCTTTTTCTTTGTAAAAGGGGTCAGTTAATGCAGAGCACTGACCGTACCTGATATTAATTTAGTACCTACATTCGCCCTTAAGCGAAGATGCGAGCTTAAAGTTATTAAATTATTTTTAATATACATCAAAGGTACAAAACACAAGTTTATACTACAACTAAACTTTTTACATGGTACCGTCGCATTAAATAGAATTTCTGAATTTATCACACGTAGGTTTTACCTTAAAGCGTAAAATGACACTGAACTTTGAAACTTTGTCAGTTTCACAAACTATAAATAGTGCACTTGAACTAGAATAGAATAAAATATACTTTATTTCTGAGTTTAAGGTACAGTAAGATCTTAATAATTATTAATAAACAGTTTCACATATTACAATCGAAGTACAATTAATATAATTATAAATTACTTTGAAATGAAAATAGGTAATTTTTAATAAATAAAAAGTAAAAAATATAAAGTTATACTTATTTTTTTATTTGTGAATGAAATAACAAAATGTATTAATCAATATTACTAACTATACTAAAACACAACACAATATGTAGTCGATACCAGAGACTTTTCTTGTCTCTGCGTATATCTTTTATTAATATACATTTAAGTATCTTCATAGCCATCACTATCAACAAGGAAAAGGGCGTGATATCCACTATCACCTTGTGGGTACCGTAAGAGGATAGGTACCAGTGATACCGCATGGCAAGGTGGAAGAAACCTTACCGCAAACTGATACCGGGAAACTACGGCCATCTCTACTAAAATTGAATCTATTGGTATTTCCAATACCAACACTTGTCCTCAGTGTGTTCTCATTCCACACAACACATTCCCTTCGTCTCTTATCATAATGACAAGCGATAGTAACTGGCGACAAACTGCCTTTCTACAGGATTCCAAGCGATACCATGTTGATAAAGTCACATCGGTACCTATCGGTACGCAAAACAACCAGAAAAGCTGCCTTTGAAATTGTCGCGCGTTTTTATTCGATAATTGTTACGACTTTTCCCTTAGTAAAAATTCCGTGAAAATCAAAATATTTTGTTTAATAGTTGGTTAATATAATGTGATAGTGTATAAATGATTGTTATATATCATTTCACTGTTCTACGTGTGTGGGCCACCCAATAGTATTGAAAACACTGGCGGCGGGCGTACAGCATATCAAATCTAAACCACATGTGAATACTTATGTGATTACTGTTTGCTATCTCTTTCAAACTAATATCATACGTAATAAATGTTATATTTGAATGGCTTAACTGCGTTGATAATGTGGTGTAATGGCTTGATCGGCGTTTACACGGGCAGTTAATTATAAGATATCACATCGTTACAGAAGGAGTGGGTCAAGTGCCTGTTGCTGTAATGTTGTACTCTTGTACTGATTTATTATAGGATTTCCTCTTCTTTAATGCCATAATTTACCTACTATCTAGGCTTAGCAAGTTAGCAGCCTTATCTTTTTATCCCGAAAACAAACGATTACGTACAAAGCTGTGATTATGAGCTTTCCAGGAAAGGAAATTTAAATCTAAAGGCACTCTATGGAATGGAATTTATTTAAATACTGATATAAAAAAAAACATTTATTTTTATTTAACTCGCCCACCGGTAGAATAGAAATCCAGTCAATCAAGTTGGGAATGGTTATGTAAACATAATTTTACTTATACTCGTAATATCAACAAGTCGGTATCTTTTATCGCACGCAAACACAAGGATGGAATTTTCCAAATTTCCCGTGGGGAAATAAAAAAGCGAGATAAAGAAAACAGTTTTGAACACGAACAAAGTCGTGAAACAGCTCGTAGTATGTAACACTAACATCAAATACCTAATAAATAAAATATACAATCTTGACACTTTTTGCATCGAGGTGACATGTACGTGACTTTTAAAAGTTTGGCATAAAGATGTAATTATGTATTAACTAAGGTATCATGGTTTGGCACTAGCTGCTAACTTTGGTGGCTGAAGGGGCACTCGCAAAGCAGGAGTTATATTATAGGCATTAATGTATTTGTACGTACTTATCTACCTAGAGATAGATAAGTAGGTACCTATCTACTTCAATAGATAGATCAAAGGGCCACAAAAAAGGTAGCAGCTAGCAGCCCGCAGTAGTAAATTTGCTTCTTATCACATCACGACGTCAATAAAACACAGCTATTAAACGACTATAATAATTATACGAACTATAAAAACATATCAACAGTAATTTATTTAATTGGTTACGAGGATTTTACAGCCAGTACGATCATAAGCTGATCATAGACAATTATCGAAATGAATACGGCACACACCGATAAATTTAATGAAGTCACGAGTAAATCAATTTACAAATTGAGAATTATCAATTTCGAAATTTAAAAAATACGTAAAGGACTCTTCCTGTCAATGCCCAGCTCACCTTTTTTGTATACAAGGTGTTGCAATTGGTTACATAAATCACGCCAAACGTTACCAAATACTCGACAGTGTAGTGACGATGACTGAATAAAATGTCAAATATGCATTCAATGCACGGCGGCCATTGGTCGATAGCTTTCCACATCAAGTCAGTGAACTACGTTAACTCGAATTGGGTGGCTGTCTGTGTGTATCGTCCAACATAATTAATCACGCTCATTGCCAACCAAGGGACGTTAATATGTCCAAGGACCACTCCAATTTATCACAATACCGTGACAAAGTCCACTGGACAATTAATAGTTAGGACTAAACTGCAGTTTGCCAACTTTGCGGACGTCTGTCTGACTGAGATAGTTGTAAGCCCTTTATTGATGACAATCTCTTCTAGTAATCGAACGTTTAAGTTGACAGCGAGTTTACTCATCGTGAGAAAGCTTTTTATAAAAGCTTTTCGCGGTCTATAGCTGACTAGGTTTATCTTTATTTCAATACATTTATAAAATTAATTCTAAAACGTATTGAAGAAGACAGGCTAATGTAGTCTTTATTACGACACAATAAGCTTCCTGAATAAAGCGCAATCATTAATATTGTCTGATCGTCCGGGAGTAACCCCTCGCCGCGCCGGCGACCGGTAAGATTAGTTCCACACAAATTGACTTTCTCTGTTTACATAAATACCTACTACACTTATGAGAATCGATGAAGATGTGACTAAACACTAAAATTGTAAATTCGTCACTGTATTAGCGTAGCGCACCTATTTGTAACGTAGCAAGATAGTATTTTATTAAGATTTACTGGCTTAATTACGCAATCGCGAATATTAAAACATAGTAAATGACTAGCAAAAGCTAACTTACCAACACAATAATTTTGCTCATAAATACAGTCTTCTAGAAAACACAAAAGCTACCTAATAACCTTTCTTTGAACCCACAGCACCGCTAACGCGTTAAAAACGGTCAAGCAAAAAATAAACAACATCGACGAAAAAACTTGCCTGACCAGCCCTTATTGCGAAACGAAAATTTCAAACTCAATAGCCAAGCAATCAGTCTGCACTTACTATAAATGCAGTACATCATGTCTTGGTATTTGTTTGCAGCAACTACAGAATTGTAACCACGTTGAACACCTGTGCGATGGAGTAAACTCTGCAAGTCGGCCGTCGCAACCCAACTAATATCTCACCGTTCAAGGTAGTTGTCGGTTTTGCAACGACCTTGCTATTGCCATGTCAGTTTGCTGACCTCGCGCCATATCATACACGAATTTGCAAACGGTCATTGACTCATAAGTTTGTATAATAAGATCGTGTGTAACAAGACGACGACCTAATTCGTTATTGGCAGACTTTTGATCTCGGCTGGATGCGAGATTGTCGTGATTATGCTCTGGGGACACTGAATGACGTGGGAAACATTATATCGCGAGAATTATGGGATCTAGAAACCATGCTGTCTACACTTTTAGTCCAAAATAACGATCTCAATTCTCGCACCTTGAGTATCTTGCGGGATAGTAATAGTGGTCCCAAATGGCTCATTGAAGAACATGAAAAAAATCCATTTGAGAAAAATATATCTTAAACAAAAGTTTCCAACAGATGTGAAACTTGGTTATCTTTGGCTATAATCTTCTTTAAAATACCTCTTTCAAAAACGTATTTCTGTGAATTGCTCAAACGAACAATGGAATAAAGTTTGGCAACTTCTTTATGTCTCTTATAGAATGTGGGAGATACGGTATAGCGTACATAACCTGCAGTTAACCGTAAGATTAGTAAAAAAAAGTTTTAAGAAAGCTGTAGTTGAAGTGTTTGTTTTGATTCGCGGATGATTCATTCACGCTTATTGCTCTCAGTGTAACGGGAGAAGCGTATGCGCACTGCATGCTCCAGACTTTAGTTCAATGACTGACGCGACGTGCGATCATTAAATAGACACAATATAGGCTGCCAAGAATGCTTTTATAATAACAACGATACTATACGTAAACTTACGATGCAATCGTAAATTGTTCACAAACTGACTATCGTTTTGACTTTTGACGACATCTCCTGACGAGTGAATGTAATACCTACCTATAGATTTTTTTTTTACGTTCCCATTCGCCTCCCTAATGTTTTTATTAGTTTCTGAGTAACTTGAAAATATTTCGGTAACTATGGGTTTACGATGCACTACGAGTATAACGTTGTTGTTAGAATCGTGCATATCGTGTGTAATTGTCTACGTGAATTTAAAGCATGCACTTAAAAGTAGCAAGCGTAGGGTTGACTGACAGAAAATGTTTTACAATACTTAAGTACGTATTTTTGCTTCTACTTCGATCAGTAAGAAGCCGTAAAAGTTCTGGTGAGTCCTTGCCCTTTCATTTAACAAAGGGTGATGGTTGCGGCTTAATATAAGCTAACTTGCAATAAAACAAAGCTTTTTATGACTTGGGTTTTCTCTGAAACACATAATTTAAAACTTTTCGTGAGGAAGCTTTTCAGCAATAACTCCACCAAACGCGATAGTCGGAATACTGACGAATTACCGAATTAGTCCTCTGCGATCACAGTTAAACACCATTGCAATTAGATCACGTCTTATTTCTTCTATAGGAAAATGTTATTGATAAATGTACGTTGTCTTTGCAATTTCGAATGTTTAAGATTGTACATTGTTATTTATTTATTAGCGATTTTTTTATGGTTGTTGTTATATTTTAATTTAACATAACAGATTTTGACATTACCAAATTATCTAAATTCAATACCTAATAATAATTGTGATTATTGTTAATGTTTTGGAATATTTTTACATTAAACTTTTGACATTAGACATTACGACTTATATTCTTGATTGTATGATTTGCGAGAGATTTATATTTAAATCGTTATTTTTTTTTTGACTGATCTGTAACTACCTACCTATTCAATTCGACTATGGCTAATAATAATCGTAATAGCTGTATCTACATTATTATTTCAAACCTAATATTTTGCCTGCCGTAAGGTAAAATGTACCGGGACACTTAATAAATATTCCAACTTATATGTATACCTACATTATCAGCAAATAAATGATTTCTTTATTTCTTTCTTTCTTTCTTCACCATCTCTGTGGTGAATCTGTCAGCCCTACCAGTCGTGTTTCGTTCCCGCGGCTGCCGGCGCCCTTATTGGCGTCTCCCGATAAAGTGAAGCACCGGTGTCACGTGTTCGACTTCCAATGCTATCGCAACGCGTGACTTGCTACACTCTCCACTCTCCTACTCTTGGAATTTTTCCACAACCCTAATAAGGTATCCATAGATCTATAGAATTGTTTGTTTACATGTCTTTCTTCGGCACTTTTGTATTTCTATTAAGTGTCTTTGAGAAAGGTGTTAGCGTTTGTAAAGCATCTCTCTAATAGCTTCAAGTATACCGCTTGTGTGTTTATCCTCTACACGTAAGCGAATTGAGTGAATTGATCGCTTGTTGAAATATCTTATTGGTGCAGTTCAATCAAAGTATGTTTTATTTATCACCTGGCGTCGAAGAGTTAACAGTTACTCGATCAGATCACAAACTACGGTAATAATGTTATACTTTATAAGGGATCTGACTGAACAGCTAAAGGAAGTTATGACTTATTTCGCACAACATGAACAACTTTTAATACCTATACTTTGTGCGTAAATTCCTTGACATTTCGTTTTAAAACCAAAGTTCGTTGTAACGTCAACAAAGCCGTTCGCGAACTTTTGCAGCTTTAAGCTTATTTCGAAATTAATGTTAATTAAGAGGCCCTTAAGTTTCGCCATATTCTGTTAAATATTTTAGCGCCCACTTACATGGGAGGCTACTTCGCGAGGCTCATGTAACTTCTGTTTTAGTATTCATTAGTTTATATTTAGCTTACATTTACACTCCGGACTGTTACGTAACTTTAAACTCATGTTTTAATCCACCTTTCTCGGAATCAATTTCAATCTAACCGAACTTGTTTCAATTTTACACAAAGCAATTTCGTATTACGAGAAGCTTGTAAATCTCTGTAAAATAATGTTCTTTTATAAACCGTAAATAATGTTTAAATATTTATTGCTTCAGGCCAGACATAGACATGAGCTAATGAGGTTTTAATAAACTCTTTGTGTAAGTTGTCCAGTAAGTTACCTTATGAGTAAAAGCGAGCTTGCATTATACGCAGCTGTCCGTTGAATCACCGCGTTACATAGTTAGTACCGGGTTTAATCATAATACGTATGTGGATATTATCGTATATTGCTTATAATTATTATTATACTCCATAGCTACTAATATCATAAATGCAAAAGTGAGTTTGTTTATTACGCTTTCACGCTAAAACGGCTGAATAGATTTGGATGAAATTTGACACATGGGTAACCCATGACCTGGATAAGGACATAGAATACTTTTTAATCTGATATTCCAACGGGGTCGTGAGTTATGCGAGTGAAACCGCGGGGTGAACCTTGTTATTTATGAGCTTAAAGAAGTGTAAAGTAAAGTCGTGTATGAAGTTAAGTCGCGTGTGTGTTTTCTTTAAAGAATTAAGCCAGAAACTTTGCTTCAAGAATCCATTTATACATGTCCCAGAATTAACGCACAACGTCTTAAGGCGTCATTGTACTCGTCATTATGAACAACTTTTACTATGGGACCAAACCTGATATAGCGAAAGAAAAAAATTGCTGTTCCCTACATTTATGTTCGAATAATTCGTCAAAATGTAGGGAACAGCTGTTTTTGTTTTCGCGATTTCAGGTTTGGGCCCATAGTAAAAGTTGTTCATAATGATGAGTACAATGACCCCTTAAGAGGTTGTGCGTTAATTCTGAGCCATGTTGTATTTTTAGAATGTACTTAATACTTTCCCTAAAAAGGAGGGTGTATCCTTAAATGTGTATCGTATTGTGTCATTATACTGTATTTACTACAGCGTTGATCCAGTATATATGATCGAAGTCAACACTGTACTTTACTCCAATGGAATAAGGGTTACATTGGCTGGTAATATTGGATGCTACCCTACCCTTACAGGTCTTGATTAATAATGTCATAAAATAACGTTTTTTATGGTCTCCCATACCTATAAACAAGTACATATTCACCGGCACGTTCACGAAGATATTATATCAATTTCATAAATGTAACTTATGTGTTGTAGTAAAACTCGGAACGTTTCTTCAGGAACTCGTAAAAGCAGTAAAAAATGTCCATATACTGTTGGCTAATATCGCAAGTTTATAGCACAGCCAGCCGATATTAGTATTTACTTTGTGGCAATAACTGAAACTTGGTAGAGTTCAGCCGTGGGCTATTTGGCCGCTCTCAGCTTAGCCAGGGATTTTCACCTTGATATTACGAAGAAACTTTCAACCTCTCTGTTTACAAAACAAACCACATTTACATAACTAATCTTGGTACACAACGCTTTAGAAAAGCTCTCTTGTGAATGTTTGGATAATATACACATTTGCAAACATGTATTGTGATTTTGTTTGAGTATATGCGTGTTTTCAAAGTCTTGAATTTCATGAAATAACAAGAAACGATATTTGAGAAGTCAAATGTAACAGTGACTGTTACGATTTAAGGCTTCTACAGACCATCGCGACTCGCGACGCGACACAAAGGCACCGCTCGTCGCGCGACACGCGGGGGTGGGGGGGGGTCACGTCGCGTGTTCGGCCAGTATGCAGAAGCCTTTACACATGCAGTTTTCACTCAAAACTTATTCAAAAGTCATTTAAGCCAAAACTGCGACATTTAAACCAAATGGGTCAATATTCATGTTTACGTCAGAGGTCAGTTTCCTTTGCGGTGCCTTAGCCACTTGTGACTAATGGCACTCGATAGCATCACATGCAGCACTCACCAATCACATGTCACGCCATTTCTGGTTGTTCTCACGCACCTAACAAATTGCATGCGCAAGAGCATCCGCGGCTCAACGGGTTTATTCAAACGGCGTGTCACCGACGTCTCACGAGTAGTCACGAGTGCATTACACATTGTACTGTCGCATGTCGCCCCCATTTACGACTTAACGCACCAAACGAAGCTATGAAATGTTATGTTAAAAATTGCATTTCGATTAAACTTTATTCATTTTCTCATTCTTCAAGAAATTTGTTGGAGTTTCATTCAACTAGTTTAATTAAACTATAGGTAAATGAAAATATTTAATGATGAAACATCGATTGGTTTCATCAATTTATGTAAGTACAAAAGTTGGATAGTTAGTTGGTAAAGTTTAATCAGAAAGTTTTCAGAAGAGGAAGACAAGTAACGACCCCAGTTAGCTTCTAGTTGGAGCGCTTTAAGTGAATGACTGTACAAAACCTTACTAGAAAGTTTACTTACGACTGCACACCGCTTGCGAATTACTTACTTTCATTTGGGTGTCTTGATTTCAAACAAATAATAATTATATAATATAATATAATTAAGCAGTACCTTTGTACTTAAATTATAATTATATCACATCGCTCTGTATTTTACTGTGTGTACATAAATATTAAAATAAATAAATAGATAATTTAATTTAATCGTTTAAGATTGAGTTAAATCCACCGAATGAGAACCAGTTAATTCTAATAAGTACAGTTAGTTCTAACTGTACATAGAATCATTATAGAAACATTACGTTATTCTTCTTATTAGAAAAATTAGGCACATGCTTTGAATAAAATCAAAAGAAGAATTTTACTATGAATAATCTAGTACTTTATTTCGATTTTGGAATCAGTATTCCACATGTATCTTGTATTTTTATAATACTGAAAATAATTAGGTCACGTTTACAGTATTCGTAGTTTTATTAGATTAGCATCACAACGTGGTACGTAGTACCTACTTATTGTAAGTAACTAAGTATGTATGTTTCATTATTTACGAAATATATAAACCGACCAAGTGCGAGTCGGACTCGCGCACGATAGGTTCCGTACCATTATCTATAAAAATGGCAAAAAAATCACGATTGTTGTATGGGAGCTCCCCGTAAATATTTGTTTTATTTTAATTTAATTATTTATTTTTAAATTGAATATATAACTAAATATTCTGTGAATATTTCAAGCATCTACCTGTTGCCGTTATCAATATAGAGCAAAAACGAGCAAAAAAATCCGTTTGTATGGGAGACCCTTAAATATTTATTTTATTCCGTTTTTTAGTATTGTTGTTGTAGCGACAACAGAAATACATCATCTGTGAAAATTTCAACTGTTTAACTATCACGGTTCATGAGATACAGTCTGGTGACAGACGGACAGACAGACAGACAGCGGAGTCTTAGTAATAGGGTTCCCGTTTCACCTTTTGGGTACGGAACCCTAAAAAATAAAGAATCGAAAAGCGTTCGATTTGTTTTTATTACCAAAACGATTTTATCAGTTCATAAAAGTATCATTTTTATAAACTGCAAGATGTAACTGAATAGGGTTCATTCTCAGCTGTACGCGTCAAGTTACCTACCTACTTAAGAATGCCTGTTAGTCACAGTTCGATGGAAACGCGATTGTAATCCGATTTGAATTGGGACCCACCTCGCGAATTATAATTACTGGTACCTCGAGCATCATGCTTTCTCATGATCGTGCGTTTTGCAAGCACATAACCGACTTTTAATGGTTTTATACTGAAGATCACGTCTAAACGAGTAGTGTTAATGATTGGAAAAAAATATATGTTGAATTAGACCATTTTCCCAATAACTTAATATGTGAATATTTTAGATTATGTTTATAATACATAGTGAAATTAATTTGTAAAGTTATGTCTAACGCGGATAAAAACCTGAAAATGGCGCAAAATCTACCAAGCGTATTTTTCTGAAACCTTCACCATTTTAAAGATAATTTAATTATTGATCTTTTAGTATACGCGTTTTATTAATATACCTTTTGTTTTGTGTATAATCAAGCGAGTCCTATTAGTGGCTGAACGTACGACGCGTTGCGTGAGCTCAGTACAGAACACGCAAGCTAACCACTCGAGGTCACTGGCATATATCTGCATCTTAACCGATCACCGATCTTCTTTTCTTTCTTTCTTGATTTTAAGTAGGTATATCCCAAAATGGATTGCAGGAAAAATCAAACGCACCCAATTAACAGAGAAAAAACAATAGTCAGCTTTTGATCAGTCGAAGATACTTTATGCAATCTAATTCAGTTACTTGAAAGTAACTAAATTAGATTGGCTACTGGCAACTGGTACTGGCTATTTGCAAGCTACTGAAGTAGTTTTTCGTCAGTTGTATGTTTTTTCGAGAATACTCACCAAATACTGATGTCTGAGCTGCACTCGATCGCTTCCGCAAAAGGATTGAGATGTTAAATATTTCCGGTATACATAATCTTAGTATATTACACCATGCTCAAAGCGCGAAGATTTCCGTTATCTTATGATAATGAAGACGTCTTAAAAGACAGTCTGCTGGCTAGAAGCCAAAGACCAGGTGTGAACAAAGGAAATCTCGAAACACATCCCAGAAATGTCCTGAGTATTTACGTACCGGAAAATCAAAGGAAAACACATACTTAATTATGATTAATTTAAAAAGACATGGCGGGTTGTTTAATACTTTAATTCAAGTAGTAGGTACTTTGTAAAGCATTTTAGCTGGAAATCCCAAGCAGCCAAACAGATTTTGATTAAATCTAATATGTTTAAATAATATCTTAACTTTAATTTTGCCAGAATATTAGTTTAGTTAATTAGTCAGAATATCATCATTATCATCATTTCAGTCGAAAGACGTCTACTGCTGGACATAGGCCTCCCCCAAATGGCGGGATTTGCCATAATCACCACGCTTGGCAGGCGGGTTGGCGATCGCTGTATGGTTTGAAAAATGCATAGAGAACGCTGCTGCCCATTCTGTAGTAAGTCCCTTAGTCGCCTTTTACGACACCCACGGGAATAAAGGGGATGGAGCTATTCACCAAACGGAACAGAATATATAGTTTTTCAAATACGGTCTTCAGGTTAGAATTTCAAAATTCACTGAATTCATTCTTATCTCTGACTTACTAAAACCTTACTGAAACCATTATTCTAACTTCACTCAATTCATTCCTATCTCTGACTTACTAAAACCATACTGTCAGACTCGTACTTAGTTCAGATACTATGGATTTAACGACATTTTGAACTATATAAATAAGATATTAATTGAACTACATTTTGAACTTAGATAATAAGTTTGCTTTTTGTAATCAATTTTACAACGTATCACGAAACATACTTAACACATATATATTGTTAAGATTCGGATTTATACAACGTGTTTTTTTTGATATTCCATAACTCTAGGGTATGATTGAGGCCATATCAAAGAATCAACTGGCATATGAGTTATGTTCCAATCCTTCGTTATTTTTTTTTTTCATTTTTCATACAAAATAATTCGGCAAAGTCACGATTATTAATGTAAAACACCCTTACGTGAAATATAACAATGTCGACAAGGTAGCTTTCCCTTCACTAGCTGCCGCCGGGAAGCCCCGATACCAACATACCTACATATTTTATTTTACTATTTATTTTACTACACTACTGCGAAGTTTGGCAACCTCGCAAAAGTAAAGATTCGTCATACTGGTGACAATTTTTGACCTAATTTAATTATGATTGATGATATCTCCGAAACGATGCATTTTTGGACCACCTATTCTAGGAGTTTTAGTATTATTTTTACCTACAGAATATAACCCTAGAGTTATGGGATATAAAAAAAAACAGGTTGTAAATCTTAATATTTTTTCTGTGCGTGTATTTGTCACCTATCTCCTCCTAAACGGCTTGACCGATTTGGTTGAAATTTTGTATTTATATTTCAACGGGTTCCTGGGAGGTTTGAAAAAACAATTGAACCCGGTAGATCGCGCTGCTGTCGGTATATGGCAGTACGAAGTTCGCCGGGTCAGCTAGTATTTATATATAATATATTTTTACTTTCGTTCTGCTCTATAATTACTTTGTAGTTTTTGGAGCCCATCAGTTTTTAAAACTGTCTGCTCATTTTACACGATAAACAATCGTGAAAATAACACTTTACAAAATAGGTAATAACTATTAGACAACCATTTTATTTTGCATCTGTTTTAGAATACATACCACCATAATTTATCTAAAGTATATCTGATACTACTTAGTTTGTGAAGTTTGAAGTTAGTTTTTAGTACGAAACTTTAAACTTGGTATTGCATAAATCTTACATTCCAATATTATGTCTTTAGTATAACGTCAGAGTAACAGCATTGGTGTATTCTTCCTAATAGTTCTGAAGTTTACCTGTAGAGTAGTTTGGAGTAATTATTAACTTATTCTGTAAACCTGTTCCCACTTTTGCTCAAAGGCAAAAAAATTTTCTACATACTGGCGCGACTTGTCGCGCGACACGACACCGGTAGAACAATTTCTATGAAAAATTCAAGGAAATTGTTCTACCGGTGTCGCGTCGCGCGATAAGTCGCGCCAGTATGTAGAAGCCTTAACTCTTACTTGGTGGGGGTCGATATGGTTTCTACCAAGACAAGGGCCAAGAATTTAGATATTGTTTCTAGGTTATCTACAATACATTTTTAAGACATGACTGTGCTACTTGTTTGGGATACTTAATACTTAGTTTAAAGTATATTTTAACGACATGATATTGATCTGGTTTATTTGCCAGCAAAAGTTCATTGCCAGTCAAAAGGTAGAAAGATAAAATAAAGGTGTTTACTTTATATAGGTATCTATACGCGTATGGGTCGTACCCAAAAAGAATCACTTACCACGTAACCAACGTACACACACGCACATGAAAATACATGCTACATTTTTATCTGAATCAATAGTTTTGGGTGAGTTTGAAAATCTGAATTTTCTAAACCTCACCACAGTACTGTATCAAAAAGTGATATCTAAGTTATTTATAAAACTCAGCTGTAAAAGTTTGGGCGGCTCGTCTAGACTTCAGTTAGTGCACCCTTTATATTCAATAATGTATAGAGGTCAAGTCGTATAGAAAATTGGAAAATATTATATAGTTTTCTTAAACCTTTCTACCAAAACTAACTGGCTTATTTTAAGTTCAAAACTCTAAAAAATAATATTTTACCTTTGGAGATTGAATTTAGTTACAATATTATTGTTTTCAATTGTTTTGCTTTAACTCCATTATTTACCTTGAGTGTTCCAACAAAACATCACGCCTTGTTTCCCCGAAGGGTTGGGCAGAGGTGTACCTATAGTACACCCATATTTCGCCAGTTAACTCCCATGTAATACTTAGGGGGCGAGCCTATTGGATCAACCGGGCAGATTCCAGACTCCGGGCTGCTACTGAGAAGTTCTAGATAGAAAAACCCAATAACACCTTGCCCGACCTGGGTATCGAACCCAGGACCTCATGCTCAGCAGTAGCGCTTGCGACCACTAGACCAACGAGGCAGGCAGTGAAAGTTCCAAGTATGAAATTAATATTACGCTTACGGCCTCCTCTGCTCAGTGCAAATATCAATGACAATAAAGTTCACGTCATGACACATATACAGGGTCAAATTAAATTAGCTAGCGAAACTCCGCAGATGTGAGGGGTATCGATAGAAAAACACGAAAAAATAAAAATTAAAAAGATTTGATGATTTTTTTCAGGGGTCAAGACCGCTGGTAGTTTTGTTACGGGACGTATGTGTTGAGAAAATCTGTTTATTTTTATTTTATCGTGTTTAGATATCGACACCCATGACGTCAGAGAAGTTTACAAAAAAGAAAAAAAACTGTTGCTAATATTTCAAGTGACTACACTACAGTTGGATGACCCCAAAAATAAACTCATAAAATTATTTTCATTTTTGTTTTATCGTGTTTAGTAGGAACTGGTGAAGGACCAACAGGGAAGGGCGTTTTGGGGACTATCATAATAATGTTGAGTTTTGACGTTCGAAAAGTGCTGATTCTCAGCCTAGTTTGAATAAATAACTTTTGATTTTGTTTTAGACTTTGAACTAAAAAAGAAACTAATGTGTTAGAGCATTTTAGGTTAAATGCTCTACCTGATGGGAATCGATATCTAAACTTTAGATACCGATACCCACCACGTCTGCGAAATTTCGCTAGCTAATTCAATTTGACCCTGTATAATTATAAATAAATAAATTGGAAAAAATTACAAGTAATTATCCCAATCAATATGTATTATATTAATTCTACCTTATCTTTTGTTTTTCCTGTAAAGTTCAATGGAATTGTAATCGAAGCATGTATGGAAATCTGGGCACCAATCACAAAAGTATGGAACATGTATAACGAAGTAGATACTCACAAAGTATGGAACATTATGTACATGTATAACGAAGTAGATACAATGTACCATTACAATAGTAGTGCGGAACTACGCAATTACAGATTGTTAACATCGCCTACGGACACCAGAATAACCCATGACTCGTTTGTACACCTGCGGGATACATTCAAAAATAAACCCCTTATTATCTTCCTATACAATATTTCTATTTCATCACAATTATTTTGTTGATAAACAACGTTGTGCTCTGAAAATAGAATCTGACATCTTCCTGAGATTTCATAAATAAAGCACCGACAATAGATATTAAGAATTGATAGGTATTTTTAGCGAAAACACCGACATTTTCACTCTCGTCACGTCGCGCGTCACCTTTTGTTTTTAGGGTTCCGTACCCAAAGGGTAAAACGGGAACCCTATTTGTAAGGCTCCGCCGTGTCTGTCTGTGTGTCCGTCTGTCACCAGGCTGTATCTCATGAACCGTGATAGTTAGACAGTTGAAATTTTCACAGATGATGTATGTCTGTTGCCGCTTTAACAACAAATACTAAAAAACAGAATTAAATAAATATTTAAGGGGGCTCCCATACACCAACAAATGCTTTTTTTGCTCGTTTTTGCTCGATATTGATAACGGCAACAGGTAGACGCTTGAAATATTCACAGTATATTTAGTTATACAGTATGTAACAAAAACCCTGTTGCTCCTTTTAGGGACGGATACATTTACCTACAAGACAACATTGGTGGAATTATAATTTAAAAAAAATAAGTATTGGCTAGTCGAGAAGTCAAAATCAAAGAATGAAAGAGGTCAGAAATCAGCTAAACATTACAAATATTAATAATTAAATATTTATTTTAATTATTTTTGTTGAACAGTTTTCTAAATGACTTGCTTTATTACGTATGTATACCGATTCTTAAAACGTAGGTAGAAGGAACAACAGGGTTTTTGTTACATATTGTATATTTACTTTAAAAATAAATACTTAAATTAAAATAAAACAAATATTTAAGGGGGGCCTCATACAACAAACGTGATTTTTTTGCCATTTTTATAGATAATGGTACGGAACCCTTCGTGCGCGAGTCCGACTCGCACTTGGCTTGTTTTTTAAATTATGACAGCTCGATTAATAAAGTTTCCACTAGCTGTACAAAGGTAACCACACCTCTACATTATAATGCGTAGGTACAATAGTCATAAAACTAACTCGGTATGACCGCCATAAACCGTCTGTCGTACCATCTTCAAGAGAGAGTGATACCACATACAGTAAATTGAATAATTTATTAGCAATAAAAGTTGAACAGTTAACTTTGACGTACTGTGAACGTCACATCTTTGAACTTTTAAAGGAGACTGACTGACTGACATGTCAATGCCCTGAACACCTGGTCGAAGTTTGTTTCTTTTATGAACGGAAACAACCGCGATCTTTGTGAATTATATGAAGTCTTTGACATCATCCAATCAAATTACATGAAACACGCCTACACATAATTTCTAATTTATGGGAACTTCAAATAATATTACTACTTCAATGTTACCATGATGCATAGTTAGTAATCATTACATTGTCTGTCCATACAAGGTAAATGCATGTCAAGAAATATGAGTACAGTCATGAGCACTGTTATGTAAACACTTAGCAAAATTCAAAATCGATTTTCTCGTAGAATAACGAATGCAACTTGAGAAAAGAACTATGTCATAATAGTCTGGGTTCCAAAATACTATTTTCATAGTAAAATAAAATTACAACCAATAAAAGTTGGAGGAAATCACTTTTAAAAGATGCTACATATTAGTGCTCGTGACTGTAGCTACCAAGTTATATATAGATAGTTTCCAAACATAACGCCACGCTTCACCAAACCCTAACATAATCGATCGTACCGACAACAGGAAAGTATCTTAAATTTTAAATAGATTTGAAGCACAAAAGCCGGAACAAACGTTGGTGAAACAACTCACCACCATTGTTTCACACATAATTCTATTCAATTTTATGTGTCACTGACGATATTTGAATTTCAAATTCATCCCTCATTGTCCCCTAAACTCGAAATAGTGTTTTGATTCGAATTTGAATCCCGTGCCACGTCATGAATCCTGCACATTATGTGACGCCAATGAATACGAAGAACGACGGGTTGAATGTGATTGGATGCATTCAATGTACGGGTTATTACATCCGTCCTTTCGTCGCGTCTAAATCTTCAAATTTTAAATAAACAATCATCACATTCAAAGAAATAATTAATTAAGAATGACCACGTGTTTTCGACGTATTGCAATTTGCACTTAATTTAAAACATTTATTGTTCTTTGAAATCGATTTTATACAGGCTACTTTCGAGCCGGTTTTAACAAAAATAAACATTTTTTACGGATTTCACGCCTGTCATTAATTTGTGCACTTTACTGTACTCTACATTCACATAATTGTGCACAAATGCTCACTGATCTGAAACAAAATGAACTCAACGTTGCACTCAAATTCAAACCAACAAAAAAAGCGGCCAAGTGTATGTCGGATCAAGCATAATGAAGGGTTCCGTAGTTGGGATGAATTTATTCCAAAACAAAAATTAACTTTATAGTTGAAAAACATGTTCTCTCATACATCGATTTAAGTACGTTACGGTCGATTCTCCAACTGCAAAGGTAAGTTTGTATCACATTTTTTTTTTATATGATAAAACTACAAATTAAGGATTTTCGGACTTTACTTGTGCTGTGAGACCTTGCTTGTTGCCAAATTTCATGATTCTATGTGATTTTTTTTGTGAGTATCAAAATATGTCAAAATATGTGTGTGTGCGATGACTTATTTTATATTAATTTCAACTTGATATGATTGACGCGTTCCTGAGAAAAGGGGTCTTGACAGACTGACAGAGAGACAGACATACAGATGAACAGACAGACGGACAATGAAGTGATCCTATAAGGGTTCCGTTTTTTTCCTTTTGAGGTACGGAACCCTAAAAAGGTTTTGAAACGATGAAAGCCCATTGATTAGGTCAGCTACGCATTCCAAATTGTATCGGGTTCGATCGAGAAGAAGAATTGATAATTTCCTATGCCCTAAAGTGTCGGTTGCGTGTTACTACTTATTTTCTGATTTATTTGCTATTTTCAATCCAAGTGCATTTTTCTTTGCTTTCTTTTAACTTCGTCTCCAATAAAACATACAGAAAACATAAACTCACGGCTTTTTCCCATGGGATAAAACATAAACTCACGCCTTCTTCCCATGGAGGTAGAAAGAAACTATAGAACGCCACTTGCTACGCTCCTTAAATACTCCTTTTGCTTCTCCTACGTTCAACCAACGTTCGTTTCCAATAAAACATGGTGTTGAAAATCAAATATTAATTGAGTTAATAACGTCGCTGGTATTATTAGCAGACCATAATGCACAAACATTTCCCCGGAGGGCACGCTGCAATAAAATACAGTTTAATTTTACTCCGCACTCACTTCTGGGAACGCCATGTTTTACATTAGCAGGAAACGACCATTGATGCCATCAAAATAAGCAACTTATTTAATTCGGCAGTTAATAATGCAATTTTATATGCACATTAGTAGCATTTCGGTGAAAATGAATCGTTTGTGATGAAAAGTGTGTTACCTTCTCATTATCTGTTGGATGTAGCCACAGCATAAGTAAGTAATACCTAGATGCTTATGTAGATGTTTCGTGTACTATAAAACGCGGTATTTTACTAGACCATCTCCATCATAGCTCTGTTGATACTGATACAAGCAAGATTTCCCAGATTTCCAACTATATTATTATCTACCTAACAATTTAGCACAAAAGGTGAAAATACCCATTCGTTAGATATACCGACAAAGGCATCTAGTTTATTATAACATGCTTGTATACTAATGTATAGCGCTTTATAAAGACGCGTGCATCGCTCTATTGTTGGAACTAGGAAGCGCTTTTAACTAAAATAACACATGAAGAACTCCCACGCTTGCGACAAATTGTTATCATTATTATCTAGCGAGCAGATGTTCGCCGATAAACGTGAACCAAGTATAAACGAAGTACGTATGAATTCAACTTGAACGAGCGTCCATTCAAGAATGTGTGTAAATTTGCATTCATTCATCTCTGAACAAATTCCTACGCACGGCGTAAATCGCAATCCGCGCTATGAATATTTATGTTCCAACACCTTAGTGCGTTCTGCACTGTGTGGGGTATTGTGATGAGGCTGAGGTATTCGTATCTAATATATTATGAAGCTTATTCCGTTCCCTGCATAATTCTACCTTTAAGACTTTAACGGAATTTTGCATTTAACAACTTCCAAATCAATTTCCGTCCCCTTAAAACTTTAATTTACGAGCAGACAGACTCTGCATAAATTAAAACTAAACTACAAAACGGTAGTGGTGTGAGTAATTTATAATCATATCCAGTGGGGGACGCGGCCGGAGTGACAGCGGGTGTCAATCAATGGGGTGCAACGTGCGACGAGCCCGAGCCCCGACGAGGCGCCGTCACCCTCGCCCCGCGGTTGATTAGCTCCCGATGACAACCACACACGATGCATTCTATAATCTATGGCCACTATGGCACTGCGCCCATTGTCTATGGTGCGCGATGACGGCCGCATGGTAATCACTATGGTAATTACCCCCGTATAATTTAATGGATATTGATGAAGTTTGAATTTATGTTTTAATGAAGCTCATATTTTGCGGTGGCGACATGATAATATCAATGTATGGTTATTAGGTACGCAATTTTATAATGAAATTATTCATGCATGGTGGACTTACCGCTAGTTGCACGTAAGTTCATTAAATTATACCAAAATAATTTGTAAATCAAACATATTCTTAAGGTAGTGTGTCTTTATTCCGATTGGAATACAGATTATCTAGGTTCCCAAATATATATTTTGAATGGACACTGATTTAAACAAAAATAAGTTTTCTATAGGAATTGTAAATTTCTCATATCTCGTCTATACATCATTGTCCTTTCAAAGTATATATTTGGGAACATAGATGTTCTGTAATCCAATCGAAATAAATACACACTACCTGAAGAATATGTTTGATTTACAAATTACTTTGGTATTACGTTTTTATGAACTACGCATCCATCGCCGGCCCCTTAAGCTCTCTATAAGGCAGCCGCAGGTAGCAACAACACGGATCAAAAGGCTGCCCAACATAACGACACACACATTATTCTAATCAACCTAAATAAAGATTTTTGACTTGTTCCCGCAACACTGAAGAAACTGGCACAGGTTGATGGCAGAGATTTGTTAATTAATTAGGGGACAAAATAGGCGTCGTCACGCGACGCACTTAGTGATTCAGGGTATTTAACTTAGTTACCGTGTCCTACTTTGAGGAATCTTCGGCCTTCTACTTAGGCAGGGCTTGAAACCGGTTCATTTTTATTTCCGAAGTTAAAAATTATTTTTGATACAATTGATATTAGCTTCAAGGATTGCTTCAAAACATTAAGTTCAGCATTGATTTGTAACAAAAATATTAATAATTAACGACATATGTTCGAAAACCTTTTTAGTAACGGTTAAGGTTACATAGAAAATTAACCGGTTTCCGAGCCTGGCTTAGAGGTACAGACGCCAGCAGGTCAAGTTATCCGAAACTGTCAAAGTTTCCCAATCAACCTTGAACCTTATGCTGTAGCACTAAAGTTGAAAATCTATTAAAGAAATTTGACAGATTGTATTAGCGTGATGTGCTGGCGTCTGTACCTCTACCAGCTTGATGATAGATTCTTTAGGTAGCTGGTAGCTACCTACCCGTGTACGTAAAACATGCGAAATAGTAATTAAGTACTACCGTTAATTATATTGTTTCGTTAATTATCTTTGTTAATATTAATAAGTATTTCCTAAATTGGGTCGTAGGTATTTGCATTTATTATATTTACTTAGCTCGTGGCTAAGAACAGCCGCATGGGTCGTTCGATCAGGGCCTCAAGTCTGCTATTACAATAGTGTCAGAATGGTCGATCATTGATTTCATAATTGTTGATTTTGACAAGTTTGGCAATCTACTATTATAATGGTGTTATTATGATTTTCCAATGGTCGGTCACTGACACTACATTAAAAGAAATTGCATTTATTGTTATTCTCGTACATAATGACAAATGAATGACATTTCTACTAATGGGTTTTATAATAATGGCAATACGACAATGCCATTATATAATAACACAATTCTATTACGAGAACATTGACCGACCAATGATCGTCCATTATGAATTCAGCAGATTACGAACTTTTAGCAAAATGACAATGGCATGACAGTGGGATCGTGTTGGAATGACTGAATTTATAAAAATAGCAGACTCGGGCCCCTGGTTGAGATACGCGGTTGGTCCGCGGATGGGTGACCATCTTTACATACCAAGACCCCTCCGGGACTCGGAAAGCACGTTAAGCCGTAGGTCCCGGCTGTTATATGTAGAGTTTTGACAGTTGTTACGGGGCATCAAAAGCTCGAAAGTCTGTCAACCAGTCTTACCAAGAGGTATCGTTTTACCCAGTAATTGGGTTGTGGAGGTCAGATAGGCAGTCGCTCCATGTTAAATACTGGTAATCAGCTGCATCCGTTTAGACTGGAATGCCAACATATTTGGGAAAGGCTAAACAGATAATGATATATACATAAATTTAAAAAAAATCATCTGCTCCCTACATTTATGTTCGAATAACTCGTCAAAATGTAGAGAACAGCGGATTTTTATTCGCGATTTCAGATTTGGTCCCATAGTAAAAGTTGTTCATAATGATGAGTGCAATGACTCCTTAAGAGGCTGTGCGTTTATTCTGCGACATGTTGTATAATTAAATGCTTATTTGAGGGAAATGAATGGAATGTACCTAAAGCCAAATATATGGTGTGGTTATACATAGCTACACAGTGTGTCTGTATACGGTGTGGCGAAAATTAAGGGTGTAGTACAGACCACCAAACTGAATAACTTCCTCCCGGAGACCAGCATCGTAATCCTGAAAAAAAAAACTGTCGTTCCATACAAATCTTCAATACTTCCTCGATCAAATGTTTGGGACGACTGATATTTTTTAAACGCTTATTTGAGGGAAATTAATGGAAATTGGAATGTACCTAAAGCCAAATATGGTGTGGTTATATATACCTATACAGTGTGTCTTATACGGTGTGGCGAAAATTAAGAGTGTGGTACAGACCACCAAACTGAATAACTTCCTCCCGGAGACCAACATCGTAATCGTGAAAAAAAAATCTGTCGTTCCATACAAAACTTCAATACCTCCGCGACCAAATGTATGGCGACTGATAATTTGACGTGAATACGTCTTTATATTTGCTTCCACATTGGGAGGCAATTCAGGAAACTGATGATAACAAAATAGGGGGATACAGTTTGGTATTGCAGCTACCTAACCATCCTCTACTCAAAATTTAATTACACCACTCGATAGCTGAAAGACCAAAGAAACCGTTACAAAAAATATTACCCCGTTACGTACGCACGTATTCACGTAAAACATACAGTCGTGTCCACGACACAGCCACACCCCAAATTTTTTCATGATTACGATGTCGGTCCCCGGAAAAAACTTGTTCAGTTTGATAGTCTGTACCACATCCATAATTTTCGCCACACCGTATACAGAAACGTTGTATAGTCACACCATATTTATGTAATATTGACGTTAAACTTATTATTTATTGGATACACGTCAGTGCATGTAGGTTAGAGTTCCTATTTTACCTTATTTGGACACTCTGTTAGGCAAATTCAGCATTAATTTTCATATAACCTACGTACTGAAAGCGTTTTACCTCAAAGAAATCGTGTGAGCAGTCATGTAGGCACATTAGTGCAACATAATAATGGTATACGGAATAAAGGTCAGGCGTACAGTTCCAAGAATATTTTGTCTTATATATTTAGTTTTGCCCATATCCTTATCCTCTCAGCTGATGCTGAGAAACATCATTTGAGAATGCAATAAAAAATGCTGAATACTAAAAATTATATTACTTAGAAACTTGAACTAAGGCTTCATGGCTTTCCTATAACGTAATTAATTATAACTTAAACATAGCCCTAGATTGATAAACCCAAACATGTTAGTATAAACCGGTCAAGTGTGTGTCGGACCACAAACAATGAAGGGTTCCGTAGTTAGGATGATTTTTTCCCAAAAACAAACTTAACATTGTAGTTGAAAAACATGTTCTCCCATACATCGATATACGTCACGGTCAATTCCCCAACTGCAAATGTTGACTATTACTCGTTAACTTGTAAAGCCTACTTAGGTGTGATAGTTTTCCTTTTAATTTCGTTGTATGTATAAACTACTACCGTGATTTTTTTCAAATATGCAAATACGAGTACAACCATTTAGCGGGCACTTGATTCGAACAAAAGATTGCACTTTAAAGCTTAATACGCAAACGGAGCCCTAAATCGAAAAATGCTTTTCAGAGACCCGCAATATTTTTGAACGGCCTATCCAACGATACCCCACACCATGGGATAAGCGAAATAAAAATATATCATCCCCAATTTATGTGCACCTAAAAAAATATATTTTCAAGATCATAGCACTTTGTCGGCGTGCTTATAATATGTACCTATGCGAAATTTCAGCTATCTAGTACTAAGAGTCTCTGAGCTAAGCCGAGGACAGACAGACGGACATGGCGAAACTATAAGGGTTCCTTGTTGTACGGAACCCTAAAAAACAGTTAAAAAAATGTTTTTTTCCCGTTGACCTGTTACAATATTAATGTGGCCTGAATTAAAAAACAACGTTCAAATCAATAGCCTCGGATCGTTACAGGAAAACAAAAATGATTTCATTTGTGTTGATACCAATTTTCGATAACAACTAATAAGGACAAATAACGATAAAAAAAATACCTATTATAAGACTGAGCTTTTTTTCCAATTTATGGCAATCAACTTATTTCTGATCGTTCCGGAATCCGGATAGCAACAATATTAACCTAATTGTAGAAATATATTTTGCATTGTTTTAAGTGTTTCTCATGGCTCTCGATGTCTACGTCATTGGGAACTAGGGGTGTCCCTCCTGACCTGACACAGAAACGTGTAAATTATTATGGCTGTCCATCTGATTTACGTGTTGCATTCTAGAAATTAAGGAAGATGGAGGTATTATCACGTTATAGGTACCTATGCTACTACGATTGTAGTTAATTTTATTAATAAAATAAGTATTACAATATTAAGTAACGCACAAATATAACATGAAATTACAGTTTTAAACAAAGATCAGTTTCTACTTTACTGAATCTTTCATGAACAAAATTGGGGAATATTTAAACCTACTTATATAAACACAATATATACTCATGGTCGTGTGGTGCCGGACGTACAGAATAGCACCATCCTATTTCTTCCCGTGGGTTTAGTAAAAGGCCACTAAGGGACTTAATAGAGAATGGGCAGCAGCGTTCTGTATGCATTCGAACACCATACTGCGATCGCCAACCCGCCTGCCAAGCGTGGCGATTATAGCAACCCCCTTTTGGGGGAGGCCTATGCCCAGCAGTGGATGTATTTCGGCTGCAATGATGTTGATGATGATGACATTCACACGCATGTCCACACGCAATATTAGACAGACAGACACAGACAGATTATGTTATATTAAACATTATACCTACCTGCGAATTTTACTTTGATATAAACAGTAGACATACTTAGTAGATAATACAGCCATTCTATCTCCAAACATAAAAGGCACGATTGCCTTAATTTGAGTCAAATTGTTCGACTTGAAAGTGAGTCACTTTGGGTCCTTTTCAAACACAGGTATATGTAAATAAACAGAGCCCCACAGAAGCGTTTAGGAGCTAACTTAGATAAGTTAAGGGAGTGAATAATAGACGGCAGATTGCTTTACAAAGTCTTTATTGTTAGTCGCGTAAAGTCGGGGGGCATCCTCGGATAAAACTAACTTTGCGCTTACCGCAAGCTTCGGACAAAAAGCCTCGGTATTCCACCAGTTATGCACAACGTTAGTTTCCGAATATGTATTGGTTGGGAGCTTCCTATTCAGAAACTTTGTACGGGAAAGTTATTTATAGGGTGATATCAATCTTGTTAAGTATCCATTGCTAAACCAGAAGATCTTTATCAACCCTCACATTGAAGAGCCTTCAGACGTGCGTGTCCAGTACACCTGGAACTTGAACACTAAATAAACGAGTGTCACGCTAAAGGATTCAGTAATTTCAGAGATAATCAAGCGTAGCCTTTGTATTGACTCCGTGAGCGTAGCAGACGAACTGACAGTCCAACGTTGTCTTTACCGGGCTCACTACAAAACTTTAAATCCCAACCTCGTAGTCGTATCCCTAAAAAATATACACAGACATTCAAAAGGGAAGTCTCCGAAAAAATACAAAGGGATTCGTTTAACCACCATTGTCAAGCCACGAGTGTGGTTTTAATTAAAAGTAAAAAAGAGGATGTTTGATGAAGAAAATAAAGTTGGTTTAGGATTAATGAGGGTGTTTAAAAATGTAGATCACAAACTTTATATTCCGGGCCCGTTTGCTAAGTAATAATAACTGAGTATCTCGTTACTAATTGCCGAAATAAATGTGGCAATGTTTCATTTACATTAATTCATAATGACGGCGACGTTGAATATTCGACAAAAAAAATCTACTATTACAACTGGGCGTCTACTGCCTAATCACGAAATCCGTAGTTTCGTACGATGTTTTGAGCGGTTCCTTCCTCCGTATCACTTACGGACTTATGATTAGTTAAGGGCCGGAATTAAAAATTAATGACAACATGATTTGATAGTGTTCCGCAATCCCGATATGTATAATATTTACCCGTTAGAAAAATTGTATTTGTCACTTGTTTTGTCGGATCAACTACTTTCGGACGGGCCCGTATCTTCGATGACGGACTTAAAGAGTAGCTGCTATGATCATTACTACATCAACTATCGGACCAGCTGTGGTTGGTACGATGCCATTATTTCCTGCTGAAAGATTGCTTTGTAGACCTTCGCGTGGTGTACGTGATTAAGAGTTAAATATTCACCGCGCTTGCCAGATTGATTGAGGAATCGAGCGTTGTCCGTTCAATTCTGATTCAATCATCCTGATTATAAAATGCGATCTATGGAATGGGTCCTCGTGAGTCCCTTAGAAATAAATTCAAAGAAATTGATGTACTAACTCTGCCTTCTCTTTATATCTTAGAAAGTATTTTATATGTTCGCAAAAACTTAGGACTTTTCAAAATAAGAAGTGATTTCCACAATTTCATGTTTACTCACAACATGAAATTGTGTTACCCAAATTTAGATTAACTAAAACAAGCAAGTCATTTCTTGTACAAACAGTATTCGCTTTTATAACAAGTTGCCACAATCGGTTACAGAACTTAGTGATGGAAAATTCAAAACGCACATTAAACGTAGGGCACGTTTAATGTGCGTATCAAAAAAGCATATTATAAGATTAAGGACTACGTTGAAGACAAGGAAGTTTGGCATTAATTCCTTCTGTACATGTGGCCTCCCTGGTACCTCATTAACGGCAAAACTATGTAAATGTCTATTAACAGCTCCCAAATTACGAAGTTATTTTTTAATTTAATTTAATTTAATTTTTTTTTACAAACTTCACTGACATAATGTTTTTCTTATTTGACATTATTATACCTACAATTTAAATGTCCACAAGGTTCTAACTTTTATTATTTTAATCATATTTTATATTGTTTTTTTTTGTCAATGTGAGGACGTTGTAGGCTTATTAGACTGTAGATCTGTAGACCATTTTCTATTTTGTTAAGTACCTGGTACTTTTGATGGGCCTACGCTGTCCTCTCATACCTATTAACACTGTAATTTGAAAACATTGTAAAAGCCAATTTTATTTTTTTTAAAGAGTGACCGTGGAGTTTCTTGCCGGCTCTTCTCCATAGGAAACGACCAATTGGAACCGTGCACCTAGCTTCTGACGTTTCATAAGTGCCCATGTAGGCTTATGTGAAATAAAAATATTTTTGATTTTGATTTTTTGATTTTAAAGGTACTCTCTTAGCATATTTGGAACTTGCCAAACAGGGTTACTAATTATGTGTAATAGATAAATAGGATAGGTAGTTAATTACCTAAATCATCGTTTAGTCTGATATTGTCCCTGTATGTGCCACGTGAAAATTAAGAAATGCTGTCACAAAATCCGCTCATAATCCCTAACTCACTTTTACGTTACCCACGGGAAAAGGGTGTCGTATTCTACGGCAAATAATTGCAATTACATGTCCAGTTTGTAGGATAAGTTTAAGAGATAAATGTAGGGCCTTTCGTCCGGGAAGGGGCGCTAATGGAGGCTTAATATCAGCTGTACTTTGGGGTTTCGCAATTCGGAAAGTAAAAGGAATCCTTAATGCGCTAAGTACGCTGTAAATCCGTTTAGCCGTCTCGTGTGTTTCACGTGAATATTATAACAAACTTAGGTAGGTACGTTACCTGCCAGGGGTGCGAGTTTGTCCGAAAGGGATATGGTGGCCCTGGCACACAGGCAACAGAAGGAACACGGGTGGGTTTTAGTCAGTAAAAGTCTGACACGCCCTCCCGCTCCGCCCAGAGCGGGAGAAGTTATTTGATAATTTCCCACAAAAAAAAATGTTGGTACGTTAGATAGGTAGGAGTAGTAGTATGTACGAATTTCATGTAATTACGTTAGTTTATTTCTGAATGAACATCAAAAACAAAATGGGTTTTACATAACTTATGTTTGTGGTTTACCTATTACAAACAATTAAACCTTTCCGAATAATTGCTCATCGTTGTGTCCGTATGTCTAGGTACCTAAATAAAGAACGAAGTATATTGACCCACCAACATTGATACCTAAACTAATAATAAAAAACCCATGTCAATGCCCGCCAATTTTAGTTTAGTTTAGTTTTTATTTTTCTAAAGTGTGTTTAGTTTGTGCAGAATAAACAATTTTTGTTTCTTTTCTTTCCTTAAGTTAAAGAATAGTTTCAGATAGTTGCTATTAATTATTACATTCTATCTCGTATTAAAGGAGGAAAATTAAACGCATGACCTTACTTGGAATTACCCCAATCTACGAGTACCTAGCTTTTCCTAGGCTTGCAGAAAAAATATCGATGTATCGATATATCGATATTTTTTGTTCGATATATCGATATTTTTCGGCGATATTTATTATTTCGATATAAAATATCAAGTATCGAAAATGTATCAAATACGATATATTTCCAACAGCAACACCGTTGTCCCCACTGACTAAAACCGCTAGAATTCAGAGCCGTAAAAATGTAAACTTATTTTTATCAATGTTTTATTAGTTTAAGATTTTACATCAGAAATGATGATTCTAGTTTGGTATTTCTATGAATAAAAAATAAACAATACAATTTACCTTGTACCATATACTTTTAAGAAAATTTCACCGATATATCGATATATCGATACTTATTTTTCGATATATCGAAATCGATATCAATATTTTTTTTAATATCGATACGATATAATTATATCGATACTTTTTGGACCTTCTTACATCCCTAGCTTTTCCCAACTATGTTGGGGTCAGCTTCCAGTCTAACCGGATGCAGCTGAATACTAGTATTTTACATGGAGCGACTGCCTATCTGACCTCCACAACCCAGTTACTGGGTAACACGGTACCCCTTGGTAAGACTGGTTGCCAGACTTTTGGGTTTCTGACTACCCGTCGACTGTCAAAGATCTACGAATGGCATGGCTTTCTGAGGCATGGAGGTCTCGATATGTAATGATGGCCACCCATCCACGAACCGACCGCGGCAAGCGTAAGCTTAACCTTCGATCGACCCGTGTATCTGTTATATTATTAACATTATTACATACATACAGATCAAACACATAACACTCCTTTTTGACTTCGCCACAGTCGGGTAATAAAGGAACCCATAATGGATCACTTCGTTGTCCTTCTGTCTGTCTTTCAGTCTGTCAAGACCCTTTTTCTCAGGAATTCGTGGTGGTATCAAGTTGAAATTAATACCAAATACGTAGATCTACGGTCCCTTGGAGCTCAGTCTAATAAGTTAACGCAATAAAAAAAAAACGGTAATTTTTGTGACATATTTTGATACTCGCAATAAATCAAAACCTATATGGTACTTCCCGTTGACCTAAAACCATGAAAGTTGGCAAGAAGCAAGGTCTCACAGCACAAGTAAAGGGAAATGTCCGAAAATCGTTAATTTGTAGTTTAGGCACTTAAAACAATATTTTATTTAGATAATATTACGAGTAGGTATACAGTTATGTAAATTCACGAAAATTTACGAATGCAACTATCAATGTCGCCGCGTCGCGTCGCGTCGGTTAGATAAGGCTCGGCGCAAACGGGCCACCGACCACAGCCACTGGTGGCCAGCGACAGCGACTTAACAAACTTTTTCATATATTTTGTATAGACGCGCCGCACACGTGTAGCCGGTGGCGGCCACACGCTACAGCAGAGTCGGCGACTCGCCACATGTGGTCGCTACGGGCCACACAAGACGCCGACACCCGCCACTGTCGCAGTACTCCACCCCCCGCGCAGTTAAAGTTAAAATCTGACACTCCCTCTCGCTCCGCCCAGAGCGGGAGAAGTTATTTGATCATTTTCCACCAAAAAAAAAAAAAAAAAGAACTGTGCAGCAGAGAGCGGGTTATAAAATGTGACGGCTTCCGCACACCGGTGGCTGTCGCTCGCTTCTGCCACTGTTACAAATGTGGCGGTAGCGCGCGACAGCCACCGGTGGCTGTGGTCGGTGGCCCGTTTGCGCCGAGCCTAAGTTGCATTCGTCAATTTTCCTGAGTCACCCGTAAGAATCACCATGCCACAAAACATGGGACCCAATATAACCACACCTCTGCTGAGCCTTTTTGATATTACCTACTGTTTACTGAGTGATTAGGTGTTCTTGAGAAAATTTATAATATACAACATATCCCAGAATTAACGCACAACCTTTTAAGGGGTCATTGTACTCATCATTATGAACAATTTTTACTATGGGACCAAACCTGAAATCGCGAAAAAAAAATCAGCTGTCCCATACATTTTGACGAGTTATTCGAACATAAATGTAGGGAACAGCTGACTTTTTCAGACGTTTTGAAATTCTACACGACATGCGGGTAGTTTATAAAAAACGATTTTTTGTGCAAAGTACTTACCTAATTATTCACTTTCAATACTAATGTTTCATTATAATTTATTTCCAGAGGGGTTACCTGGAGACGTTTGGGTACCTGAAGAAGGGCAGGCCGGAAGTGGGCAACCTGCAGCTCATGGGCAGCGAAAAGGAGTATGAAGACGACTTCAGGATCGCCATCAGGACGTTACAAGTAAGAATATTGCCCATACAATATAATAGAAATAAAAAACAATGACGGACTGATTTTTCAATCGTCAGCTAACTTTTATACACATTTCTTCACAAATGCTGTCAAACAGCGTATACGATATCTAGTGATTATAAAGTCGACCCTTAGGTAAGTTTAAAATTCTAGTTCTTGAGAAGCTTTGTAATATTGATCGAACTCAAATCTGCACCACAAAACAAAATATCTGCAAATGCAAATGCTGCAAAATTACAGGCAAGAAAAATGGAAAACTTCTATCACTGTTTCAGTGAAAAAACAACGATTCTTATTTACAGATACCATTATTCTGAGTTAACTGTTGAATTTCGCATTAGATATCGTCTATGTCGACTTCGATGAAACTTTAAGAAAATAATAGCAATGTACTTTACCTCTAACTTGATATCATCATTCCAGCAATTCGGCGGTATACCAGTGACGGGCGAGATCGACAAAGCGACAGCGATGCTGATGAAGCAGAAGCGATGCGGCAGACCAGACAGGGAAGATGGCGACGATGAGCACCGTCGGAAGAAACGGTTTGCAGTGCAGGGGGAGAAGTGGAAGTACACCAACTTGACTTGGAGGTAAGAGTTACTAAATAATCTAGATTTGTGAGGCTTATTTCGAAGACGATAACGTGCCTTGGTCGTAAGTATGCAAGATTACCTTTGCACAAATTCCGAAATCAGATGACACGAAGTCTTGATTGTGCCGAAGGATGATATTATACACTCAATTGATAATGATTTTTTGCTAACCGATGTTGAAGAACACTCGCAGTTTTTTTCCGCCCTCGCGTCATAATATATACTTGTGAACTTATCGGTAATTTATCTAGCATGCTCGACAAGCGTGTAAAGCCTGAAAAACTAAACTGTCTCTGGTACCTAAGCTAATGTAATTTTTCAGCGAGTTATTAAATTACAAAACATAATCCAGAACAATTTTTTTTATCATAAGTAGGATCATCTTAATACTAAAAAACCGGCCAAGTACGTGTCGGACCACGCACAATGAAGGGTTCCGTAGTTAGGATGAATTCATCCCAAAAACAAACTTTACATTGTAGTTGAAAAACATGCTCTCCCATACATCTATATACGCTACGGTCAATTCTTCAACAGCAAATTTAATTTGGTCGACTATTACTCGTTAACTTGTAAAACCTACTTAGCTGTGATAGTTTTCCTTTTAATTTCGTTATATAAACTACTGCCATGATTTTTTTCAGATAATATACAAAACCAACCATTTAGGTGGCAGGGGGAGGGACAAATGACTCTAACAAAAAATTGCACTTTAACGCTTAATATTATTATTATTCTTGATATATCTTAACGAATTAACTAATCTCGAAATTGAGAGAGGGCAAGTATTCTCATATGCGGATGATACTGCCATTGTATTTAATGGTACTTCCTGGAACTCCGTTTTTGAAGCTGCTGAGCATGGTCTCCGTAAGGTTGCAAACTGGCTCAGATCTGCCCTTCTTACCCTAAATATCGCCAAAACAAATTACATCTGCTTTGCTATAAATAAGCGTACACTTCCCCCCCCAAACTTGGTATTAAGGATTCATACTTGTGACTTCACCTATATACTACGCAATGTGGGTGCGAAGAGATTGGATGTGCTAAATCCACTAAATACCTTGGTGTAATCCTGGACCACCGACTTTCCTGGCACCCTCAAATTGAAGCTATAAATGATAGGATCCGTAAACTCATATGTGTCTTTAAAAAGTTGAGACATGTCACCTCTCAAGACCTCCTAAAGCGTATTTATATTGCATTTTCACAATCAGTTATGTGTTATTGTATTTCCATCTGGGGTGGTGCCACTAAAATTAAATTCCTTGAAGCAGAAAGAGCCCAGAGATGCTTGATAAAAACAATGTTCTTTAAGCCATTTAGATTTCCTACTGACGAACTATATCTAAATCATAAAATATTGTCACTTCGAAAACTTTATATTATAAACTCAGTACTTAAACTACATAAAACATTACCTTACTTTCATATAGCTCAAACGGGTAGAAGAAAATGTAATGTGGCCACTGCTCCTCGCTGTAGAACTCTTTTTGCCAGGCGTCAATTTCAAGCCTAGTCTGCCTACCTGTATAATAAGCGGCTAGGATACTGTGATATAGAGAACTTATTATTTAAATACGAACTCTAGACAATATTCGTGACTTCTAGTGGTACTTCCCGATCCCAAGATATTACATCATAGGGCTAGGCTAGAAGTCTCCTATTTAGGAGTCAAATTCACACAGCCTATACGAGAAATAGTATGTTCTAAATATCATAAGGCACACACACACACACACACACACACCTCTCACACACACACACACACACACACAAACTCCACACACGCACGCACACACACACATAAAGATAAGTCACACCAGTATCTCTAACTTTTCATTCATTATGTTCTTGTTTGTAGTTACTTAAAATAGTTTAGTTATCTAGTTACCTAAAAATATGTTGATCCGAGGGAGGAGCAGAACCACCCAATACAAGCATTACTACATGCTTCCTGGGAGGTTCTAGCCACAGAATAATATTGTACAAGAAAGTTACAGAAATAAACTATTTTATTTTTTTTAATCTTAATTTTAATTATACTACGCAAACGGATCTCAGAATTGAAAAATGTCTTTCACAGACTCACAATATTTTTAAACGGCCTGTCCAACGATATCCCACACCATGCATTAGACGAGAAAAAAAATATCATCCCCGTTTTACGTGCAAGGGAGGTACCCTAAAAAAATTTTTTTTTTTAGGGTACCTCCCTTGCTTTAGCTTTAGTAGTAGCTAGCGTAGCTTTCTAGGACTAAGCGTCTCTGAGTTAAGCCGGGGACAGACGGACGGACGGATAGACAGACAGACAGACAGACAGACGGACACGGCGAAACTATAAGGGTGTTTACTACGGAACCCTAAAAACAATGCTAGTTCACAATAGCATCCTGAAACAACAACAATGGACAAACGGCGCCATCTATCAATAACACAAGAAACTAATTTTATAAATAGCGCCATCTCGTATCCCATAGCATAACAAGAACGATAAGAGCCATCTGTTTTTCATATACCATACTAGTAAGACTGACAACGATCCAATAGTCCTTCAGTAAACGCTACTCAACACTAGATGACGCAACCATACTATTTGTTGGTAACAACCCTCGTTTGGCTGTGTGGTGGCGGACGTAAAGAATAGCACCTCCCTATTTCTTCCCGTGGGTGTCGTAAAAGGCGACTAAGGGATTACAAGAGAATGGGTAGCAGCGTTCTCTATGCATTTTAACACCATACTGCGATCGCCAACCCGCCTGCCAAGCGTGGCGATTATGGCAAACCCCCCCTTTGAGGGACGCCTATGTCCAGCAGTGGACGTCTTTCGGCTGAAATGATGAATGATGATGATGAACCCTTCATTGCAGTCGGGTAAAAAGACTATGCATACAATTTATTTAAGATAGTACCTACCTAGTTCATGTTTAAATTCGTGAGTCTTATTTTTCCAATAAGATCCAACTATATTTAGTATTCACATTAAGTATAAACGTCTTCAGAAACTGACTACCATTGCGCATTGGTTCAATAACATAATAAGTGTGCAAATTACGAGCAATAACGTTATTAGAAAAAGAATAAGGTGGGACCTTAATGTCCCATTTTATGTCGAACAGTTCCGACTGTACTATTTGCTTTAAGACCACATAAAATTGATGACAAATAATAGTTAAATCACGGACCTCGTAAAAGTTACGACGCTTTCCGCGTGGCTTAATTAAAAGAATATGTCCTTTTGACGCCTGACGACGACGGATATTTGGAGCTTCAAATAAACAGAGAAACTCACTTCATCCTAAATTCACTCCGAAAAGGACATTTCTAATATTATGTGTGCTTTTTAATGTGTATTGTGTACATTATATTAACATCTACATGACATTATAGTGTTAAAAGGTGTTATTCGTACATTGTACGATATGCTTACGATAAGGTGATTCCCATAATAAGGGGAAGAATCTGTTGTAAAGGTAGCATGGCAACTGCGTTTTCATCGGCTCGGGAACCGACCAATAAGGTGTGGCACAGATAACTCAGTATAGTACATAGGTAAGTAGGTATTACCTAAAATACCTACGTTCTTCAATACAACTAAGTACCTAACTAGGACTTTCAGCAAAGTCAATTGTAGCATATTGGTTATTTTCAATGATTTCTTCGATTTACGAAAAATCTAGCATTGTAGCGTAAATCAGCTTTTAAATTCCTTGCAGCACTTCCCGAATTACTTTTCGTCCCGTCGTTTCTGTTTTTTGAAAATAGTTCAGATTATTTCTAGACCATTGGTCAATCCTAGCAGTTGTATTACCCTTTTAGATCATTATACCTACATAATTTCAAAATCTCAGTGTCCTCGACATAGGTAGGTACTTAATATAAGATAAAAAGAACTAAATTATTAGTGTAGTATTTTAGGGGATAAAACACATAATTACTAATAATATTAGACGTTTTCTCTTCCAATACTAGACGTTTCCTTAATTGGCCTGAATTGCAAGTACGTACCGGTATCCTTGCCTTGCTCCATTGAGTTCTTCTGCCAACTGTGTTTCAAGAGCTCACCTGATCCTATGCTGGCTGTGTACTTCTCATATGGTCGATTTGGACCAAGACATTGGCCGTATGCCATAAGTTTTAGAACGTAACTAGAGACGTACCCGATTTACAATTAACCCTGCTTATTTAGTACAGACCTGTGGAAGGAAAATAACACTACTTCTTACGTACTTAACGCCTCGCTGTAGTAGACTGACATGTTCGAGAAAAATCGATAGCGGGACATTTATATAAACGTGTCGTGCTCGTGCTGCTGTTACGTTGCCCACTAGGCTGTAGCTTGCAGAGTTTATTCAACTTGCTATCCCTGGAGTGAAAAGCCCGACTTGCTCATTCGCTGTTTGAAGTGGAAACAACCGCGGAACACGCGGATAATTTGAAAAGTTCACAATCACCTGCACAGACCGCGGCTTCAGCACAATTTCCTGTCGAATTAATGGTCTGTCAATATTGTAGTCCTCCATTACAGCTTGTTGTGCAAACAAGCAATAAAACTAGCAGCGCCATCTCGCGGTGGGTTTACGAGACACCGGCGCCGGCGGGTCAGCACAGACAGTGCCTCCCAGACCCACGTCATGGGATTATTTGTCTAAAAATACAATTCAGTCCTATAAGGTATTTCTGGAATCGAATAGTTATATTTTTACATTGAGTGTGCGATTTAATAAGAAAACACCTCCACCTGTAGACGATTTGACGTGGGTTCGACTTGATGTTTCATAAAAACCTATCTAATTCCAGATATTTGCTAAATCAAATGTTTAGATGCTTGCTAAAATATTTGGGTAATTCATTGTAGTCTTTTGTGTTATTGTTATTGCTTTTTACGGAAATTTCTAAATAGACTTGGACTGGGTATTAGGGAACTAACTACGGAAGTTATCTTTTCGTACTACATTATTACAAAATTTATATTAGGTACATAAAAACAGACTTCTTAAGTAGGTAGGTACCTAGTTATCTAGACTTCATGTTCACCGCAGCGTAAAGTAGTTAATGCAATGGATACAATGAAACGTAAACAAACATCGTTATGTTTTAGACGTCCGATAACGATAGAGTTATTACATGGAAATAACGGTATTGTTTTCGCAATGTCGCTGACAGGAAAGTGACAGCCGCATTTCGCCTCCCGCCGCGTGGGGCGCTGTCATCGCCACTCAGCTCAACACTAGGAATAATATTATTATTTTATGAAATCCATACTACATAGGTAATGTAAAGCTTATTGTTTAAACGTTTCGAAATATTTAGTTGTCATTCTAATGTTGCGAGTTTTATTCTCGAAGTAAAACTTGGAACAAATGGAACAAGCAATTCTTTACGTTGTACTACGTATATCTACAATGTGGTTGATCAAAGTAGTCGTCATATTTTTAATTGACGTGGCGACGTCGGTAACGGATAACATTTTCGCATTAAATATTCTTCTTCTCACAACGAAATAGTTTCAAAATTGATCACCTTCGAGGTGACTAATTTATCATAAAGCTTAAAAGCTGTTAATACTAAACTTGCAAGGTAATAGGTCTAACTAAGCACACTTGTCTTTATGTCAAAGTCAAATTATTTATTTCAATTAGGCACACATATTATGGCACTATTGAACGTCAAAATTTACAAAAAAAAATAGAATTGATTCTAGTCGCCCCTTCCAAAAGGTAGCTTCGAGTGGAGAAGAATGGGCAAGAAACTCCACCGTTACTCTTTTAAAAAAGTTAAAACCCTATTGAAAATGCACCAGACAATATGAATCTAGTCCTGCACCCTAATTGCGTAAGTCATACTATTATGAATGATTTTGAAGTTTGCTAATCCGTTGCTTCTTTTATTATGATCGAAAAAATTGTCTGCTCAACAACGTAAATATCGCAATGAATGTTGTTGAACTATCAAAATGAATCCCATCGCTACTGAACAATTACCCCTGAATTAGGTACAGACGCCAGCACATCAAGCTACTACAATCTGTCAAATTTCTTTAAAAGATTTTCAACTTTTTTGCATAAGGTTCAAGGTTGATTGGGAAAATTTTACAGTTTCGGGTAGCTTGACCTGCTGGCGTCTGTACGACTTGCATGAAATAACCGTAACTCTGCAAGTTGAGCATCTATTGTAAGCTCATGTCTCGGTGATAAGCATGCAAACTGTCACGATGGACGATTGCATGTCCCTGTTTAGGTAACTCATACTGCCATTTGCTCACAGTTGCATGCAGTTTCAATGCACATGGTTCAATCCTCTGTTAGAAAGCCAGCCTGAAAAATTGTTAAAGCAAAGAAAATTGTTCTAGTGAAAGACTCAGGAGAAAATTCAATTGTAGTGAAGGACTCTATTAGATAATATCCGGAAAAGTTTGAGGTTCTGGGATAATTCAATATAATTCAGTTTTCTAACGAAATCCATTCATAATCATTATTTTATGATTTTTTATTAAAGTATCACAGGTAAAACAACACCATAACCGAATAGGTAATCTTTAGTGTAGGTATATAGCTGAGTGCGCATTTCCCCTATCTGTTATGGAAAACTGTTCTTTTTTCACCGATAAAATAGATGAGGACTATGACGAGCGATTATTAATTGTAGTGACGTAGCCAGTGGCCCGCCCCCCCTCGTCCTCGGGCCCCCGACACCCCGCACTGACGACCGCGCCCCGCAGGCACCCCGTGGCCACGCGAAGTAGGTCGACATTTCAATATTGAAGGCATTTCACAATTTCTATTGCTCTTTATTGCGACTGTACGGCGTAATAAAGAGCTTATTATGCGTTTATTGAATGTAGTAAACCGACGTGGAATCTGTGAATCATTTTATTAAAATTATGCAAAAACTATAGTTGGACATTGGACGTCAAACAATCGACTAACTGGATAGCTTCCGTCTAGTATAGATTTTGTAAAGTGCAAGTTCTGCTGGCAAAGATAACACTATCCAATATTTTAATGCTTGCAGAACACGAGTGTAAAAGTGCTTTAAAAGTATCTAGTAACATTTTCTAAACTCCGACTGGACAGGAGAACCTCGTAAAATTTAATAAGGCGTGAATTTTCGCCCACCTGTATTTAGGAGTGTGAGCGTACGTGTTAGTACGTCCACGCCACCTGGCGGGAATAAGAATGTTATCCTGTGAAGAAGTTACAGAAAATACAAATAAACGTATCAAAAGTTAACTTATTTTATTATGTCCTGAAAGTTTAATGCAAAAGTGAAAGAAATAGGAGCGGAATATAAAAAGGATTTTGTACCCCTGGTGGGACTCGAACCCACAATCCCCGGCTTAGGAGGCCGATGCCTTATCCATTAGGCCACAGGGGCTTGCCAAGTGATGTCAAAATTATACTTTATTTCACAATAAGTGTATGACTATTTTGTCACACAAATTGCTTCACGCTTGTTTCAAGCGGGGTAGGTAAACGAAATTGAACATTGTAAGATTGAAGTCTCAAGTAAACGGAATCAAATTTTTATAACTCGTTTCAACTTCGACAGAACAAGTTTATTTTATTAAACAATTAACCTATTATGTAATTAATGTGAAGGTCAGGTATTCAAATGCCTCTGGAAAATAAAATATTTAATAATAAATAATATAGACACTACTTAATATGTGTAAAATAAAAGTATAATGCGAATAAAATAAATGTAGAAAAATTAAATATTGCCATAATTTTGGTATGCGACAACGTCATTTTATGGTGATTTATTGGAGAAACGAAAAAAATATATAAATAAACAAAAAATTACATCACAAAAACAAACAAAAAATTACCCGCCCGAACAGGGACTTGAACCCTGGACCCTTGGATTAAAAGTCCAATGCTCTACCGACTGAGCTATCCGGGCTCATGATAGCAGTCTCGAAATTACGAACCGCGTCCAAATCTGCGCTTACAACATTTTGATTGTGAGTAATTATTCTTCGTGACCGCATGGTTAGGTTATTTACATATCGATGAGACACGTTGTCATAATTTATCAAACATTCATGGGATTGTGATAATAAGATGTTCTTGTAATGGAATCTACAACATAAATATCCAGGTATAATTATTCAGCTTCCTTTCGTCTATGTGGTAAAGAATTTTTTTTGAGCGTGTGAGAAATGTCGTGCACTGATGTCCAAATCTGACTTCAATCGGTGTGTAAGGAAAAGTCTATGCCTTTATTGTGCTGGGAGATTCCCAGATAATGAAAGGCTGATTCACATTATGTACACGTGCGTAGCGGTCCAGAGCTAAGGCAAGCGTGATTCATCCTTGAGCCGCACGGTGGGCTGAAAATCGATCTTCATAGACATAGGATTATTTTTTTAAATTAATAGTTTTTTTTTTATAGGAATCGCTTAAGATAACCTTGATCTTGATACACACTTGATATGAGGTCATAGAACATAGTGGAACACACACTTTTGTTTATTTTGCGAAAAACTTGTATTGTGATGAAATAGATATATCATAAAATAATTAATATCTTGGCTATCGATTGTGTGCGCAATGATTTGCTTTCATACAGTTATTCTCCTATTTTATTGGTCAATTTATTAATAATAAGTTAGGACTTAATTGAGTGACCATTTTATGTACCTACTTGTTAATGATTAATTAAAATTATCTGTAATTGTTATAGGCGGAAAGGGTCAGTTACTGATAAAATGACGTATCGGTTGTCAGCATACCTATTAAGAAAATATTATAACTTTTAATTTTAAGCTGCTCATTGACTAATTAGCAGCTTAAAATTAAAACTAGTTTTACAATCAATTAGAAAAAAATCGCTGGTGATAGCCTAGGCTGTTGTGCTGTGATTTCTTTTTTTCTATTATTCAAATGAGTAATTAAATAAACCCATGTATAACCGTCTTAAAAAGAAGAAATAAAATTAATAATTAATTGTAATTGTCAATTGTAATTTTGTATGTTGTAAAAATGTCTTACGATGTTGCAAAGAAGCAGCATACTATTTTTATAAATTTGAATAAAAACATAATTTATAGTAGTTAAATCAGTTACAATTTTTTGGAATCTTAGATTACACATAAGCACTTGAGTGAGATACCTGAGATACAGGTTTATTCCTAGTTCAGGTAGAATTCAATTATTATTTACCTTAACTTCTAGTCTAAGGCCCTATTTTTGTAAATATTTATGTAAATCAATTATTTCAATTTCAATATTATATCTCTTAATTTTAAGCCGCTCATTGCCTGCTAGTTTTAAAATTGATTACAAAAACAAGTTGCTTGTTATGGCCTAGGCTATTGTGCTGTAATTTCTCTGTTATATTATTCAAATGAGTAATTAAACCCATGTATAATAAGAAATCAAATTAATAATGAAAACCATTTTTTTCTATGACATCGCATCTTCCCCATTGAAGGGAAATACATCAAAAAAATTCCAAAAAAGTCGGAGAATAACTGTGTGAAGGTAAATCTTTGCGCACGCAATCAATGGCAGAGATATTTATTATTTTATGATCATCTACATACAAGTTAAAACAAAACAAGTGTGTCTTCCACTATGTTATAATTTTCTATGACGTCTTATGAAGTGTGTATCAAGATCAAGGTTATTATGCGGTTCCAATTTAAAAAAAAAATGGATTCGTAAAAAGAATCCTATGTCTATGAAGATCGATTTTCAGCCCACTGTGAGCCGTCACCGTCGTGTATCATCAAATGTTTTCCAAAAGACTAGCTAATAACGGCAACTTTGTCAAATAGAATCATATACAGGCAGGATCAAGACCGTGTACCCTGTGTGTTTACACAAATACAAATTTTTTTCAGTATGTACCGCCTTCAGTAGCTTATAGTCATCATCATCATTTCAGCCGAAAGACGTCCACTGCTGGACATATGCCTCCCCCAAGCACCCCCACTTCAACCGGTTCTGTGCTTCCTGCATCCAGCGGATTCCTGCGGCCTGCACAAGTTCATCGGTCTACCTTCTTAGAGGCCATGTAGGAGCTTATAATACAATAACCATTTATGTAGGTACCTTTACCCACATATAAAAGGACTGCAAATAACTTAACTATGTATTCCCAATCCATATCCAACAGTAGTGGTATTCTGTAAAAATGTCACCATGAAAATTGAGGTGAAGTGAGTTTGTGATGAGCTGTCAACCTCTAAACCAAATGTTCACGGTGAGATTTTAGCAGAATGGACTGGCTGGTCGGTCGCTGTTCACATGACATCGTAATGCGATTAAATTAACTAATTAAAAATTAATTAAATAAAATTCTAGTTGGATCTTTACTTAAAGACCCAACTGGAATTACCAGAATTTCCTACTAAGTACACATTTTGGTAAAGCAAAACTTTGGAAGAATAGAATAGAATAAGAAGTACTCCTTATTATGTACCTACACCATAAAAACTACTGCTAAGTAAATGTTGAAATTGGAGGCACTAGTCGTAGTGGTTTTCATCATCGTTTTCTTCACCTCTTTCAGAGATGATAAATTTCTATGCGGTTTTCTTTTACTCTGGAACGTAAATAAATGCGATTTACCAGACATTCAGTGTTGTTTTACTTTAAATATGAGTAGGTACCTATGTATAATCCGTGGAGTTGCTTGCCCGTTCTTCGCCATAGGCACCTACTAAGTACGCTTTGGAATGGGCAAATAGCTTCATCTTTCTGGTTGACTTACCCCTGGACAATTTAAAAGTGCCTGAAATTGGTTTATTTGAAATAAATGCTTCGAGTTTGAGTTTGAATCAATAGGTAGGTATCTAGAAATATCGCGGAAACTTCTTGGTCCCCAAACTGCCTTTTCAGTATTACCTTCTAAAGAAAACTGCTAAAGACACATTATTTATAATGTTGTAATCATATATTTTTTGCTTTCCCTTCCTCTATCATCGTTTCTCTGTCGCTAGATTTTCAACGACACTCATATCACTGTTTTCATTATTAAACTTAATGGTTCTTGAAAGGCGGACTTAATTTTACCCACTGAGACAGCGTCTAGTTCTCTGAATAAGGGAATAAAGCGCTAGCCGTTCTACTATGTGAGAACCAACGTTGTATGTTCTATATGTACCTACTAGTACGGTTTGGTCACCGTTGCTAGGGTCTCTTTCAACAAAATTGAATTGTATAGAGTCGCTCCTTAATATGAGGTTGCTAGAAATTATCTAGGAGAAGAACATTAATTCTTATTTTAAACTAAGTCACAATGTTCTTCTTCCTTCTCAATCCTAGTTTAGTCTCTTAACTCCAGATCTTGTTTCGATACAAATTCTTTACTTCATACGTAAGCATGGGCGATATGAAGATGCATCAGATACCGGTTTTTGCCACATGTGAAAATTGCAATAATCATCACGACATAGAAAATCTTAACATGGACAGTAAAATTGCACATTGCAAATCAATCAAAATCCTCGCATTCTTTTTCCAACACGAGTTGTATGCGACTTTTCTTATGAAAGACTCCGAACACCGGCTGCCGGTTACACAAAAACCTGAAAAAATACCAAAGAATATCCATGAAATAGCAGAGACATCTTAGGTACACTTATAAACAGACAGCGGTAGCCTGATATTCCTGCACTACACTGTCCGTAGGTAAGTATTGTCCCACTACGAGTCGTCGCCGGTATATTTGCCGCGATGACGTCACCGCGGCCGCAATCAGCTTTTCTTCGAACCTGAAGGGTTCAAGTTACTACTAGCAGTAACGAAGTGATTAACTCCGTTACTGCCCACACAGATCCATTTGCTTTTTTCTATTACTTGTCGTAGTTCTTACAGCGGTGTCTGGTTTTTGTATTAGGTACAGAAATGGTTTTGTTATGTCACTTTTATGTAGTTGTGGTTTTCAAAGTTGTCTGAAAGGCTCTTGTAGAGGACGTAGATAGTTTGTTTTAGATTCAGAAACGACTTTCTTAGCTATGGAGGACTTAGTGCGGGCTGAGTGCCTACATCAAGGACTCGATGGCGTATTAAACTTGTACTGATTCCTAAGTTAAATGCTTTAAGAATTGAGAGGTTTTGATATCACCTTTGAACTTTAAAGACTTTATTTCCATTAAACTCCGGTGCTGCGATACATCCTTACTCCAAGCACAAATTGAGACATTGTTAGACATGAGGTTGTTTAACAGGACGATATAAATCAGGTTCAATCTCGGCCGAGCTCGTTCAAACGCCACGTTTGGAGACCTCTGTACGAGTGGCTCGTAAATCCTGGACTGTAAAACAATCCGTGCCTCGGCCAAGTATCCGGTGGGTCTGAAATTCCAATTAAGGGGAAGCTCTAGACGAGTTCGCAGGTCGACTGCACGCGGGCGATCACTCACTTGCACTTTTAATTAATTTATTTATCGAGTTCGCGAATCGACGGCGCAACTCGCGCCGACGCCCCGCCCCGCCGTCGCCTATATAACCCGACGAGGACCGGCGACGTCCGTCAGTTTTCTCAGGGACGCCACGGGCGCCGGTCGCCCTCACCCGGGAAAATGTGCCGGAAGGACGAGGGATACTTTAAATTTTTAAAGTGGGTAGTCGAAATGTAAGGAGGGTGGCGCGGCGGGGTCGCGAGTAGGGCTCGGTCGGCGGGGGCGACGGTCGGCGGCGCGACCTTGAGGTGAGTGATGCACGCGCGGGCGAGCGAGTCGATAGGCACAGCGCGCCGCCCGCCCGCCCACGCGCCTGCACTACAGCTGTTTCACTTGATAACGTGGCGTTTGGTCACTTTTCTTGTATTTCGACGTAGCTTTCATCACTTTGGAGCGTTGCGAACACCAAATCCGACGGAAAGTAGGCCACAGTTCCAGGTTCCAGGAAATACTCAAGCAAGAACGTTAACAAACTTTTCAATTAGACTTAATTCAAACTTATTAAGTTGTCTTTTTGCAGGAAATTCTATATAGATAGTGTCTGTAATATTACGTTGCATAAGTTTTGTCTGATAAAATAGACATTTGAGTTCATAAATAACTTCAATCGATTAAGACGCAACCGCATCCGTAAAAGGAACAAGTACCTATTTAATACTAAACTTATTATCAGAATCTTCGATCGTTGCAGTTCACTGGTTCGGTGGGATAATCTCTTTATTAAAGGTATAATCTCGTTTAAAATCCTGAAATCTAAGCCGTAGTCGAGACAGAAATTGTTGAGCGCCGGTGCAGCTCTCGCGTACGATAACATTCATAATCCATAGCGAGCCCATGGGGTTTGAACCAATCGAGTTAAGTTCGAAAATCGGGAAAATCGAGTCGTTTATAAATCGAGCAGGATGTAGTATAAGTCAGGCAGGGTACTTGGTCGGTGGCCAAGTACAGACGCGCAGTAATTACTGTCTCAGGAGCGAGCTCTTAATTTGCTTAATTTACCCGAACCCGCTCTTCGGAGCTAAATCGCACGATTTAATGGGATATTTGAATGATGCGCATTGTTTTAAAACGTCTCGCGTCTGTTCCGAACGATCTTATTTCCGCTAAAACACTTATTCGTTAAACTGAGCCATTAATGAATTAGCTGTTCCTGTCTTCTGATTAGGCTTATCGCTCCGTTTTGGAACAGTTTTCAACGCATTTTACGCGTCAGTTCTCGAGTGTCGTATCTTATTAAAGGGGTTAATAATAAGTAATTGAATCAAATCACATTTTAAATTGGCTTTACGTTGATGTTAAAGTGCAACTCTTAAAAAATATATAAGAGAAGATGCATGAAAATATAAGGGAAACTTTAAAAGAAAATCCAAAAAACGTATATGGCACTTCAGCTTCAAGCTGCACGAGCGATACTTGGGCATTTGATATTTTAACGTACATTTTTGGAAAAGGAACTCGAAAAAACTAAAAATAGGGGGTACACATCGTGCTCAAGATTGCTTTCGTGTGGTTGGCAATAAAAGACCACCAAGTGTGTGGCTCCGTATTTAGAGCATGAATTTTAGATACGTATGACCAAGGACAATATAGATGTACTTATAAGTACAGTATATATGATGTGCCGAGTGTGCTCAAACTCCGCTATTATTCATAACCCGACTGTGCTACGTTTTGTACCTTGAGCCCAAAAATATAGCGGCGCGTACTCCGGAAAATGGTCACAGTTATTTTCACAACTAAGTATTTTATTGCTACGGGGATTGTAAAGTTAGTAGGTCCTAATGTTTGACGACATGGTTGGCGCAGTGGTTAAGCGATTGACTGCAGCGCTGCGTGTCGCGGGTTCGATTCCCGCACCGAACAAATATTTGTATGACCTGCAAGTAGTTGTTCCGGGTCTGGCTGTTTGTGTAAGTGAGTTTAAATGTTTGTAAACGCACCCACAATACAGGAGTAATTCCTAGTGTGGGGCCACGTTTAAAAAAAAAATGTAGATAACATTATGAATGGGACGTAATTTTCATGCTTTGAATAGGTAAGCTATCCTGGGTTTACCGTAATTACTCCCAGTAGCGGTAAAAGTATTGTTTTCCGAGAATATTTCATATCTAAGGCTTACTGTTAAAAAACAACCAGATAAAAATTCAAAACTCGAAATATTATTTAGGAAGCGTTGTAAATGTTGGGATTACGCGCTACACATACGTGATGTATCCGCCACATTTTAAAATGTGCGGAAAGCTCAACTTTTCCGCTGAGAACGGAGGAGGCCACATTTGAATTATAGAGGAAACGTTGGCAAGCCGTCAGTACCCTTGCAGCGTCTTACACTCGTTCGTTACGAATATTATGATTTATGCGGTACCCGCCAGGACCGCCGGCTCCGGTAAACAAGGATGATTTGACACCATTTACCGACAATGTTTTTTGTACAATAAGTAATTTTGGCTTACCGCCGCAGAGCTTCAGACGCGCACAAATAATTGAATAGGCGTGCTCCTGCGTATTGTCATTGTAATAAAATTGCGATAAGGAAAGAAAGCAGCCGCCGTAATTAAAGGAGGAGGTTCCATTTCACTTTTAATGTTCTATTTAATTGCCGCTTTGATACTGAATTTTGTTGGCATTCGCGAATTATCTTAAACAGTGTATATACGTCGTTTGAACAAACATAAAGTTTTTACCAAATTGAATACAATGTAATTTGTAGGGTATCAATTTTAATTGAACGCGAACTACTGTTTCATTCAGTCCGACTGTCAATTTGTTGTAACGACCGCGGCTAACAATTTAATAACAACTATTAAAGCTGTACAAAATCACGGACCGCAATTTTTAACTGACTTCCAAAAAGGAGGAGGTTCTCAATTCGGCTGTAAGTTTTTTTTTGTATGTTTGTTACGCGATTACTCCGTCAATTGTGAACCGATTATGAAAATGTTTTTTTCGTTTGAAAGGGTATACTCCCGAGGTGGTCCCATTGCCACCAAATCAGATTCTGATGAAGGGATCCCATGTAAATCGAGGGAAACCCTCAAATTTTATATGCAAACATATAGTGATTTGGGTATTTTTTATAGTAACCCGTGCATTTGCTCTCCGAAAGCACCATTTGGTGAAGTGGAACTGATGACGGAGACCACAGATGGCCACCGGATCTATATAATAATGAGTACCTATTTAACGGGTTGCGATTAAGCAATTTATGCTCGTCACTATGCATATGGTGAGTGGCAGTTCTCCTGGTTCTTACCAAGAGAACTCTTCACCAATCAACGTCCCATCATCGGGAAAAGCAAATTTTGTAAAAGGTGATGAGCAGTTAACATTAGGCTATTGTAACTTAGATAAATTCAAAACTGACTCACTAAAAAGTGAAAAATATAAAAACTTTTTACAAAAAAATAATAACCGACTACGAAAAATAACACTACAAAGTGAAAAATAACTTTAATTTCGGAAGTCGGTGGCAAAAACCTCAAATACAGATCCAAAGACACCGACTTCCGAAATTAAAGTTATTTTTCACTTTTTAGTGTTATTTTTGGTAGTCGGTTATTATTTTTTTGTAAAAAGTTTTTAATCTGCCTATAGCTTTTTCACAACTGTTGTTGATGTCGGCTTTTCGTCTAACCGAATGCAGCTGAACACCAGTATTTTACATGGAGCGACTGCCTATCTGACCTCCACAACCCAGTAACCGGGTAATACGATACCGCTTGGTAAGAGAGGTTCGTCAGAATTTCGGACTTCTGACGACCCGTAACGACTGTCAAAGATCCACGAACAAAGAATGACAGCCGGGACCAACGGTTTAAGGTGCTTTCCGAGGCACTGAGAAGTCTTGGTATGTAAAAATGGTCACCCATCCACGGACCAAACCTGGTAAACGTAGCTTAACCTGATGGGTAGAGCCACGCGGCTATTAATACTCAGCCACAAGCCCCTCTCACGGACCGCTATTTCTACATAAGTAACTAATGGAGACGGTTTTCCTTTCAATTATGAGAATTATCTCTGTATTGTTATACAAGTTTGATTTTGTTGTTGCTGGGAATTGTCTATTAACATTATGTGTACTTATATAAAGCTAATGTAATGCTGATGTACTTAATTGTACAATAATATGATTTGAAAACTATATACTTATTATGTGTCTGCGTACATGGTACGGTTTGTTATTTGATACGAATCTCTAAATTAAACCCAGTTCAGTTCTTATTCTTTTAATAATGTGTTTCTGAAATTAAAAATACAATTTCCAACGTGGCAATACTGCCAGCTTTTTGGGCACTTTTCCCATTAACAGCGGTGGAGATGAATTTTTTGATGCCCAATGAGCTCTTCCCCCCATTTTTTTTTGTTTTATTTTAAACTTGTACATAGATACTACATATATTTTAGTATTACATTATATTTTAATTAAGGTTTCTCTACATAGTATAAAAAAGTCACTTCCCGCTTCCTGTCTGTCCCTATGTATGCTTAGATCTTTAAAACTACGCAACGGATTTTGATGCGGTTTTTTTTAATAGATACAGTGATTCAAGAGGAAGGTTTCTTCCCGCTTCCTGTCTGTCCCTATGTATGCTTAGATCTTTAAAACTGCGCAACGGATTTTGATGCGGTTTTTTTTAATAGATAGAGTGATTCAAGAGAAAGGTTTATATGTTTAGAAAAAGCCACGCGGTCGAAGCCGCGGGCAGCAAGAAGTAAATAATGTTTGAACTTTAACATAAATCTTTAAAGTTAGCTTAGTAGTAGTTAAGCTTATCTATCATAACTAATCATAAGGAATGCATAGTTTCAAGTAGATTCTCCTATTCACAAATTAAAGCATATGGATTTGCATATGTATTTGTTCTTCACTGCAGCGTAACATCATCAGCCTAGACTTTTGATGATAATGAATATAGCCTGTGAGTTAAATCACACATCGCTATTTGACGACATCTGTTTTAAGTAGCTACCTAACATTGATTCAGTTCATTCAGTCAATCGGTAAATAGAAACACATTGGTCAAACTAAACATACAATTAAGATGCGATTGCGATGATTTTTGTTTCTTATTTATAATCTCACTGTATGCTGCACCGATCGACGTCATCAAGTCAACGCCGGCTGTCGTTGAAAACCAGCGCTGGGGCTCTGTCTCGCATAGGGTCGCAGCATTATGCTGAGCGGTGGCCGTTTTGCATGGATGTGACGCATATTTTCCACCTACTTGTTATTTTTGTATTTATGTTCTTTCTTTGCGTCATGTTTACCGCAAATAAACGTATTTTCTTTCTTCGTTTCTTTCTTTCTTTTCTTTCAAAATACCGGATTCTAAGAAAAGCACTTTTATTACCCTTTTATTAGGTATCGTTTTGTATTCATGAATAATCACATCAATTCCTTAAACGATGATGCTTTCCTCATGAAACCAAACGCAATATGACAAGTGTCTAAAAATACAAACAGTTATACAACATTATTTTTAGTATTGCATTGTAAGTTGTCTGTGTGGTGCGACGTAAAGAATAGCACCATCCCATTTCTTCCCGTGTGTGTCGTAAAAGGCGACTGAGGGACTTACTAGAGAATGGGCAGCAGCGTTCACTTCGCATTTTAACACCATACTGCGATCGCCAACCCGCCTGCCACGCGTGGCGATTATGGCAAGCCCCCCTTCGAGGGAGGCCTATGTCCAGCAGTGGACGTCTTTCGGCTGCAATGATGATGATGATGATTGTAAGTAATTAAATTGTGATAACATTTTCCATCTCACTTTAATATTTTTGGGAAAAAAAAACATGGTGTAACAATTATTAAAATCGATTCAGTTCCTCATTCTGAACAAACTATATCCAAAAATATATTATAATCGATTCAACTTTATTTTTCGTACCAAAAGTAAATGCAAATGCGGAGGAATACTTTCAACGATTCCGAAGAAAATGTTGCTGGTACCGGCTCAATCAAAAATGTTTACCTACGGACTGAGCAGTGAGCTAGCTCAATATTCTAGCCCCTACCATTACACATTCACGTCGGCGAGTGAGTGCACCTCACTTTAGCGCAATTGAGTTTAACGTTAACGCAAACGTGACGTTTTATAGGGATAAGTGGTTTGGTAATAGAATTGACGTGTCTCGCGACCTTTCTCTAACGAGCTAAATTAGTGTTCAATGTTCGACGTGGGTTACACCGGTATCTGTTCCGTTTGACAGTTTTTTACCTTTTCCTTAAAGTAATCTCTTGAGAAAACGTATTCTTTATGTAACGGAACCTCTCCTAAACGACTCTTTAGTCTTAAATAATTTACCTATGGATTTAGGATCAGGATTAATTTCATACAAAGTTCTACAAAGAGCTTTCTATAGTACAACAAATAAACTCCAATAACAGAGTCCGCCTGTAAATCCATTGTTTTCGGAGCTAAAAAAAAAATACAAGTATTTGAAGAGAGTAGTATTTCGCAGGTTCTAGTCAGGTAGAAGCTGTCGGTTCACAAAAAGACGAGCACGTTACATACACAGCGGACTGAGAGAATTTTTTGCTGACCGCACGGGAATTGAAACTAACGAAACTTTTAGCAGGGCCTTTCAGGGATATGACTTTTAACCACTAGGTACTGCTTAGTTTGATGACAATATAAAGCACTCGAATAATGAAGCAAATACATTAAACAATACAAAACTGAAAAGTACAGCTGAAACCACTCGTAACAAAACGAATCATTAGCATTTCCACGCGCTACCTAAATGGCTACTAGATCAAAACAAATTTAAAAACCGGCCAAGTGCTAGTCGGACTCGCGCACGAAGGGTTCCATACCATTATCTATAAAGAGTTAAATTGCGGTTTACGATTAATGACGTATTAAAAAAAAACTACTTACTAGATATCGTTCAAACCAGTTTTCGGTGAAAGTTTACATGGTAATATACATCATATATTTTTTTTAGTTTATCATTCTCTTATTTTAGAAGTTACAGGGGGGGGGACATTTTACCACTTTGGAAGTGTCTCTCGCGCAAATTATTTAGTTTAGAAAAAAATGATATTAGAAATCTCAATATCATTTTTGAAGACCTATCTATAGACACCCCACACGTATGGGTTTGATGGAAAAAAAAAATGAGTTTCAGTTCTAAGTATGGGGAACCCCCAAAATTTATTGTTTTTTTTTCTATTTTTGTGTGAAAATCTTAATGCGGTTCACAGAATACATCTACTTACCAAGTTTCAACAGTATAGTTCTTATAGTTTCGGAAAACTGAGAAGAAGTGGCTGTGACATACGGACGGACAGACAGACAGACATGACGAATCCATAAGGGTTCCGTTTTTTGCCATTTGGCTACGGAACCCTAAAAAGCAGCGTTAATTAAGATAGGTCGTATATCAATAAATCCAGACGACTGATTCCTTGCTAATTGCCGGGTTGCAATGAAGTGCGGAATCAGATGCAAGCGGACGCGACGCGGTGCAAAATGCAAATTCACCGCCGCCCTAACAACAGTGAACAGGCGGGCGTAAAAATGTTTACGTAGAACGCTTGACCGCTTTTAATTGTTCTATTTAAATACAGAGAGCTGACATAAAGGCTAAAATACTCCGTTTGCAGATCAAATTACATTCATTTTCCTCCGCTCCGTGATAATTAAAAACACATTTATATCGGGGCTTTACATGCAGTTTGTTTCATGGAACATCATCGTATTTTATCGCGTCGCGCTGAAAGGTCACAAGTACTACTGTACAGTACGGCAGCACGGTACAGTAGTACTAGGTATATTAATTTACTCGTTTCCCGATCTTGTTACATTTACGACATCACTTATTTGGCTGAGCTGACATTTTCAAACATTGTGATCACGTTCGCGTATAATCAAATATTATTTTGTTGACGCAAAAGATATTCTGTATGGCATTGACGCCCTAAATGTTAAGTTACTGCACATAGTAGGTAAAATATTATTCGGCTGAAACCTACCTGCACTTACAAATAGATATACCTATATTCCGCAATGTAGGTACAAGTTATGCTTTCCCGTGATTCGGGGTCGTGATTGAGGCTACGCAGATATTCTGAATATTTCTACCGCATACCGCGTGCAGGTACTACGGAACATATTTAAAGTCTAGCATGTAGTATAATTAAACGCTTCCTCTGCTACTTTGGTGCAACGAATTCGTAAATGTGCGCTGTTTACAACTGACATCGGATTGGGCTCGGAGACGATCTGTATTCGTGAGCGGCTCGCAGCCGGGGGCTACGTCGTGCGGACGGGGTGCGAATGCAATCCGGATTTAGTTCAATCAATGCATCCACTCGTCATGTTTACGTAAAATTGAGCAGAATCAATTTTCGTCGGCTCACTTAAAATTCGAACACATTTGCCGATATCCGGCGGCACATGGTACATTTCCTGCTGTCTAGTCAGCAGTTGACTGCACCGCGCCCCTACGCCGGCGGCCGCTCGACCACGGCACGGGAACAGTTTGTGTGCCATTTTTATTTCATCATAATTCCGTTTTCAATTTCTAGCGGGAACGTTGGTGGCGAGATTGGTGCGTAAAACACGCGTAAACATTCGAGCGGTTGCGGAACGGTTACTCCCGACTGTAACCGGTTTATGCCAGTGTAGAATGTAAAGAGATAAGGTTCTTTATGTGTGTAATCATCTTGTGTTACGACGGACTTCGTCATCCGTGAGTGTTATTAAGGCGCGCCTGTCCTTCCGCCGCTGAGCTTTATGCTCCGCGATTTGAAGAGTTCAAAAACATGTCATATCTTTGTCATCTTTTTGTAAGTTTGCCATGTTCTTCCGCTTTGTAAACCTATGATTTTTCACGGATAACATCCGTGTTCTAAGTCGTATCGTAAAATATTTTAAAAAGACCAGATCGAAACACCGACTCTATGCTTTTTTGGAAGAGCTTCCAGAGCATCCAGAACTTCACACATACAATAGAAACAAAAGTTAGAATCAGATCTTCAACACAAATTGCGTTTTTCGCAATCGCCCCTCTGAAAACTGAAATCACGGGTTCAGTCTCGGCATCCGACCGATAATCCCTTCAGAAATAATATTGTCCCATCAAAACGTTGGAACATAATGGATACCAATTTTATTCTGAAGTAACGACCCGCAGTATAACACACCGCTTTCTTCTCACTTCGAGCTCAATTTTATCAACGTTGGTATTTACTTTTTACTGGCAGCGCTTACTTTTTCCTATTTTCATCACAGTTATGCCGCGCAACAGCCATGAATTGGCGCAGTGTGATTACAAATTTAAGCCGTCGCAGCTAATATGAATGACAACGGGTCGCCCTACTCGACATTCATTTCCCTCGGCGCACCTCTCTTATAATAACTTACACGGCAACTTCGCCTCAAGGTATCGATGTGTGCCGACCCACATGGCGCGACAGGGAACAGCCCACCACGCCCTCCTGGACTCCTGAATGCCGTCTAATACATGGCGGCATGACATTTCTATTTGTATTGCGCTTTTTTCAAAAAGATCACATAAAAGGTCGTCCACGTTTCAATCACGCCACCGCATTACCCCTGACAACAAGCCTTATGATAAGGCAGTTTAATCTCATACAGCCGTTTTATTTTGGACATTGAATGGAGCGAAATTACAGACAGTCTACAATTTTCGACGCCTCAATTGCCGATCTGCAAACAATTTATACATATCTGATGAAGGTGCAGACTTTGGCGCCCTATAATCCGGATTCGACCCTTGAATGCGAGCGAACGAGCGGGTGGTCGAGGTTTTAGAGTGGCCCTTCAATCAGCCCTTCCTTGCGGGCGTGCGCGGGGTGCGCGGTATCCGCGGTGCCGCGCGGGAGGCGGGGCAGGGCACGAGGACCTTTGAGCTACAGGCTCTTTGACACGAGCCACTGGCGCACTCTTCAAGTAATGATTCATTCTGCTGATGACTGACTCGGCTAATGCGCCAGTTTCCCCCTCCGCGATGTTTGGTTAAGGATTAAGGATTCGCTCGCTGTAAATTAAATTTTACCTCGTCGTCTCTTTTTTAAATGACTTTGTTCGCATTAAATTTACATCGTATATAAAATGCAAACATTAAAACATTTTATCGAGTGAGTTCCATTCCCGCTATCAGCTAAGTGTCGGCTTTGAATCAACATTGTAATTAAGATCGCTTTCCAGTAACCCAACTTGTGCAAACAGTGCCCCGTGCTTCCTTTTAAAGCCACGGCGAATAATCCTCATACATACTTTACTAACCAAAATGCATCTCGAATGAATAATCATTTCATCAGCTTTTACCATAAGGTAAAAGCCTTCAAAATCGCATTGCATTTAAAAAAACATTAGCATAGCGATGAAAACAGGTTTAACAGTGACGTAACGCGTTCAACAAAATGTACGCTGAATGAAACGTAGCGATGTACGCACCGCTGCGCCACGACAAAGTGTTCATTGTTGGCAGAACTCACCAATTCTGAAAGACAATAGCGATTCTCCAGCGACAGGATTGCGCACATAGTTTAAATCCCTAATCGATATTCAGATATAGTTTAATCCGTCGCTCAAAAGCTCATTGATATCAATATTCGTCTGAAAAACGGAATGAAAAGTGTGCCTTGTGCTGAAATTATTAGGTTAGCTGCAAGAGTTTAATCATCACGAACTTTGCAGTCTCCGATCGTCCTGTGAACAATTTATGAAACATTAATTGTTATACCTATAGAAGACGTACGTTCCTAATTCAACATATTTTTCTTCAACGTTACTTTTTGACAAACTCCTCAGTAATAATTGTTTTAATCTACAAAAAATTCCAATTAAAAGTTTTTATCTCTCGTAAAGCTTAGGCTTGGTTTGCAGCCAGCGGCCGAGTTGACTCGGATTACATTTTGTTTATATTTTATTTTCACATTTTATTTACTGACCTCTGCCGCTCCATTGTTGATCTTTTTGTTGCTTTAATGAACATTTTCGTAACACGGGTACTTTCGACTGTTTCACTAAGTGAATGGCAGCTTTATATTTTCAATATTTCCTGCTGCCTGAATAGTGAGGGTGCACGTCTATAGAATATAATGTATTCGGTTGATATGAGCTGGGAAGGCGGGTCGTTATCATGTCAAAGAAACTATCGCATTACCGGACTCAAAAGACTGCGGTTTGTTTGATGGCAGTCCTGCGCGATAGATCCTACTCAATAAACTATAATTATATCATGTATACCTAAAAATATTAAAAACAGCTGTTCTTACAATATTGCTTTACAAATTTCAAGATTAATATTCTACCTAATAATTTAATGTTAAACTTCTGGTATAAGTACTTGAGGAAAGATAACATTTCAAAAAGTTTCTGTGAATAATTCCTGCGCAGATATTCGGACGCCACATTGATTCTCGGTATGCTATAATTTCTCGCTTTATTAATTAATACTAATTCAATAAGTTTTCTCATAACTTTAAAATACAAAACCGTTTTAAATATACATGAGATATTGTTCTACTACGAAATATAAAGCTGCTTCACACGTAATATCATACAAAACAGAAATAATGGCATATTCCACGCCATTCTACTTTATTCAGTACACACGACTCCGTTGCATCGCCACCGCATATCAAAGCATAAAATGTCATTCTCCTTAATACATCTCGAATGACGTTGGAGTTTATGTAAATTGTAATACACGCCCGGAATATTTCTTTCGTGTGAAACTCCGCGGTAATGCAAAAGGCGACTTTTTACGCATTCACACCGTGTACCTATTAACGGGCAGTCTCCTTGAAAGATATTCCGAGGAAAATAATATGAACAGTGAAGCGAGTCGATGAACAGATTTCCGAATAGAGAGAGCTTTGACTTGTTGTTATTCTGTTACCGCGTAGCTAACGGCATGATTATTTTCTTTCAAACTTCTTCAATAACGTGACGGAAAAGTCCTCGTTTTGATTTAAATCTGGCCACGCTCATAATAAATTAAATCCATAATGTTATTTAAATGTGTCCATGTTGAAATGTGATCAGATAAAACCTGGGCGCTCGACGTGTTTCCCTATATTTCATTAGGAGTACATTCGGCTTTCCTGTGGAAAGTGTCGTGTTTCGCGTGTCAATGAACAGTGGATTTCATATTTCTAGCTATATAAATGTAATTAAAACATCAGCGTTACAAATTCACCAGTAAATATAAAGCTCTTAATTAACACAGCGGTCAAAGTATTAATTTCACCATTAATTTTGAGTAATTGCGCTCCGTTATAATTTAGACAGATATTACGCAGCTTAAATTATATTTATGTTGCTTTTTATACTTTTCTAACCACATGTATCTTCGTCTGCCTTAATTGTTATAAACGGGAGTAATATTATGATGTATGGATATGAAAATGAATAGGGTAGCGCAATTTATAATTATTATTTTGATATATTTACGCGGTATTCGTTTCTCTATGGAAATCTGCCTTAATTACAAATTAATGCAAATTATGCCTCTTAATGTAGATAAGTTGCGAATATTATAGAATTGTCCATGTGGTGCCGGACGTAAAGAATAGCACTAACCCATTTCTTCCCGTGGGTGTCGGAAAAGGCGACTAAGGGACTAATTACTAGAGAATGGGCAGCAGCGTTTTCTATGCATTTTAACACCATACTGCGATCGCCAACCCGCCTGTCAAGCCTGGCGTTTAGGGCAACCCGCCCGCTTGTGGAAGGCCTATGTCCAGCAGTGGACGTCTTTCGGTTGAAATGATGATGATGATTATAGAAATAGGTTTCTAACAAAGTATTCTTATTTTCAGGTACGTACTTGTTTCCGCTTTTCACAGACTGCTGATCTGGTAAGCAAAATATTTAATTGTATTTTATAAAGAGCAGCTAATTATAGAGTTGAATAAACAACTGTTAGGAAAGACTACCAACTGACTGCCTTTTATGTACTATGTTCACAAATAAAGTTTGATTTGATTTGATTTTGATTTGACTAAAATTAAAACCGTTTAATGAAAACGTATAAAAGTTCAGATCGTATTTCATTGTTTATTACGACATGATAAAAAGCGATCCGTGTAAGGATGTAATTAATCCTTTGAGCGGCTACACAGTGGCACGGTACACTCTGTGACAATGGCCGCCGATATCCAGGGGATGAGGATCCAACTTTGTTAACCATTGACATACGCTCCATTGATATCGAAGGATCTACAAGGGCAATTTGTCCTTATTATTTCGTTTGTTCTGAGCAATTTGATTTATAAAATATATGGTCTAATCTTTTTATAAATATTTATAAAAATAAGTAAAATTACTGGAGAAACCATAGCTCGGATTTAAACGTCAAAAGAGAAATCACAGAAAATTTCTTGTTTCTATATGACATTATCGGAAAAAGGATCTAAGATACTCGAGCTCAGTGAAAATGCACTATTAGTCCTAATCTAGTGTAAGATAACTGGTACAAAGAAATATAGGAGGAGCAGTTGTCACCATCGGGTCGGGCGGAAACAGTGCATCCGGCCCTCAGGGACCCGGATTTTCTTACAACTCCAACATGCCCGCAGGACACTACCGAAAATACTTTATAAAGGTCCCTCTCACACTTGATATATTGTTACCGGATGTTTTATATCGATTTGTGCTCCATGAATGGGGATAAAATGTAAGAGGAAATATAAAAAGGTAATATTTTAAAGTAAATAAAGCGATACTGGTCCTCCGTTCCGAATGGAGGTACTCTGAATTTATGTGCGTTTGATACAACTAAAATATATTATTTTTACGATACACATCGTAAATCTGGTACTTAGTGTTGTTATAACATTTTAGAGCCATCAAATACATTATAAAACAAACTTATAACCGTAAAAGTGTTTCCCGACAATGTTGACGTAACTCTGTGAGGTTCTTACAAACTTGTTGAGTACTATAGGCACTAAAAGGCGGCAATGCGTTAATCCGACTGGCGATATCGGAAACGCGTTCTCTCGCCTCCAAATATAATATAAATAAGAATCACGTATGTAATAAGGCGGGGCCGGGGCGCATTCCTCACACGTCCGGGGGCTTCCCGAGGCTTAGCCGAACTTGGGCCATTACCCACGACCACCGGCGGAGATTTCGTATAAGACCTGACGCTCGTCCCGACGTCTACAAATTTTTTAAGTTTGAAAACCAACAAATAAAAATATGTTTTATTAAAAAAGTAAACTCATAAATTATTACAAGTTTTGTCGTCGCAGAAATAAAGTATTTTCTATATTTTAAAATAAAATAAATTAAGTTGAAGGCAGACGTAATCTTTTTAAAAGTTAATATGAGTAGACAATTTCGCAAACATCGGCCCTTTATATCGGCCACTTGGTATAGACAACGTATGGGCTTGGTATTTTATATATAAGTGTACAACTGACCCAATTAGATTGTTTAATTAGAACGCGCGCCGAACAAAACCATACTCGTGCAATCTACCTGCCGCGATCAGATTTTTTTGATGTGAAACTTCTATAGTCGCACGTAGAACCGATTGCTGGCGGGGCGACGCATGCCGCGTGGCGATTCACCGCTCACTCCGCGCGCGCGGTTCCCCGCTACGCGACCCTGACCTTTTTTTCGATGTTTGTTTGATTTCGATGTTTCACATCTGCCACGTGCCATCGTCCCGTGGCGGCTGACAATTTTTTAACTTCATAATAAAATTTTAAATGCAATACCTATCTGTTAACGAAAATGTCAGATTGCAGGACGTGCATCATTGTCATAATCATCACGCTTGACGAACAGATTGATGATCCCAGTATGTTACGAGCTCATCGAAATACATGATTAAAACCTGCATAAAAACCATATTAGTTTACGTTACAGTTGAATGCAGAATTTACGTAAATACGCGTATCTTGCCGTGTCGTGTGTGACATTCTCATCGAGGTTTCACGAAATCTCATTGGCAGACGAGTTTTTCCTAATCAATAACGAATTTGTCCTAAAATAGAGACAAGAATGACGTCGGTATAGCTCAGTGAACATTCATAATAAAATAAACCTATTTAAATATATTATAATTCATCATCATCGTTTCAGCCGAAAGACGTCCACTGCTGGACATAGGCCTCGCCCAAAGGCGGATTTTGCCACAATCGCCACGCTTGTCAGGCGGGTTAGCGATCGCAGTATGGTGTTAAAATGCATAGAGAATGCTGCTGCCCATTTTCTAGTAAGTCCCTTAGTCGCCTTTTACGACACCCACGGGAAGAAATAGGATGGTGCTTTTCTTTACGTCCGGGCACCACACGGCATTATCATTTAAATATATAAAGATTTCAATAACTTTGGTGAAAATTTCGTCAGCGGTCCTGAATCCGATAGTAAGTTTTCCTCTAAAACAACTTAAGTCGGTCCATAAAATCGCTTACTTTACAATGGAAGAAGAACCCATCAAAAAGTGTAAAACATATCCGTTCAATTGGCGTTCAAATAAAAGTTTTATCGGTTGCTAGTACACGGCAATCAGTGCAGTTTTAGTGGCACGTGCTCCCGGGAACACAGTTTATGTAAACCGTGTGCGGTGGAACAATCTCAATTGAAGGTATTATGCGATAATATTGGACCACTGCCCCCAGTGCGGGGCTAGACAATATCCACGTAGATTGCATCTCACGCGTGAACATCAATGCGTTTAACCAATACCGTACCGTTATTAACGAGCAATGGATAACAAATAAGTCAAAATACTCATATTATCTCGGTCTTAATAACCTTTCGTATTGCACCAGCCATTTTTCACGATAACTAGTTGCCAACAAGTATTAATCAACCCCTTACGTTATGTAACTTGCAATGAGAACCGTTGGAACTGTTTGAAATACTCGTATAATTGGATTTTAAATGCATTGGTTAATTTTCCTATGTAACTTCAAACGAATCGCATAAATAATGTTAAAATAGGTACATATAAGTAATAACTTTACACTATTTCTTATAAAGATGCCTTAGGGGATTTTAGCCAATTTTTTTTTTACTTTTCGTAGCATCCTAACGAGCAGACAAACATCCTACTTTTACGACACCCACGGGAAGAAATAGGATGGTGCTTTTCTTTACGTCCGGGCACCACACGGCATTATCATTTAAATATATAAAGATTTCAATAACTTTGCTGAAAATTTCGTCAGCGGTCCTGAATCCGATAGTAAGTTTTCCTCTAAAACAACTTAAGTCGGTCCATAAAATCGCTTACTTTACAATGGAAGAAGAACCCATCAAAAAGTGTAAAACATATCCGTTCAATTGGCGTTCAAATAAAAGTTTTATCGGTTGCTAGTACACGGCAATCAGTGCAGTTTTAGTGGCACGTGCTCCCGGGAACACAGTTTATGTAAACCGTGTGCGGTGGAACAATCTCAATTGAAGGTATTATGCGATAATATTGGACCACTGCCCCCAGTGCGGGGCTAGACAATATCCACGTAGATTGCATCTCACGCGTGAACATCAATGCGTTTAACCAATACCGTACCGTTATTAACGAGCAATGGATAACAAATAAGTCAAAATACTCATATTACTCGGTCTTAATAACCTTTCGTATTGCACCAGCCATTTTTCACGATAACTAGTTGCCAACAAGTATTAATCAACCCCTTACGTTATGTAACTTGCAATGAGAACCGTTGGAACTGTTTGAAATACTCGTATAATTGGATTTTAAATGCATTGGTTAATTTTCCTATGTAACTTCAAACGAATCGCATAAATAATGTTAAAATAGGTACATATAAGTAATAACTTTACACTATTTCTTATAAAGATGCCTTAGGGGATTTTAGCCAATTTTTTTTTTACTTTTCGTAGCATCCTAACGAGCAGACAAACATCCTACTTTTAGCATAGCAGGCGAATACTGAGATGAGGTAGACAGCTTCTTCAAAAAGCAACCTTACACGAAGGCTTTCAACATAAAAATATTTTCACAGAGACAGACATTAAAAAAAATAAAACATGTTCCAATTTTACTCCGCTTACAGAAAATACTATTTCGTAGATGGTCTACGCAGCGAGCCGTGGCAATCGCGCTACAAACTTGCTTCTTGCTCGACAGAATATATGGCTCCGTATAATATTTTACAATAATATTTATTATGACCATTAATATTTCATTAATATTTCAACATGACAGTCTTTATTTCATCCTCATGTGTGCTACGGCGTAGCAGTTTATTCACGCGCTCTTGTTTGCGTAGACCTTGAGTTTATTTGAATATAACTGGGGTAAATATTAATGTAGTGGCCATTATGGCAACATTTATTACTGAAAGTAGTTTAAAAAGTGTTAGTTTGTTAAGCGTAGTCGTTTTTCATAGTTCTAACGCGGGGCAAGTTTGTGTGCAATAATTTGGAGTTTATTTGTGATCTGGCCATTAGCAAGTTAATTATTCAGTGGCGGACAAACTTCGTGCACAACGGGTACGCGTATGTGCCACGCTGATATTTCGCTCTTATTCGTATTTTCATAAATTTTTGGAACATATTGCTGGCGTCAACTTACGACTACATCCTTAAGTTATTACGCTATTAGGGAACTTGTCCAAATTCCTCTAGTGGTTTATTAAGATTCGACTTTTTTTTAAACATGGATGGTGATTACGGAAGATTTGGTAGGGATTTCGAATATAGTAAGCAATAATAATGACTCTTATGTTAGGATATCAAAATGGTATTCCTTATTCCTTGATAAATCGTTACGATTTAATTGGATATGGTTTATATCTAATTACAATTTACTTACTAAACCTCACCGTTACCAGCTAAATCACAAAACGTTGACGTCACATTTGTATGTAGATTTACACCTACCAATCGGGCAAATACCTATGTGTTGTACATGTTGATTGTCAAACATATAGGTTTCCTATGCAGTAATTCCTTGCCTGAATCTGTGCCCGTATGAAGTGTCCTATAGACAATATAGGGGCCTGCTCTCAAACAGATAAGATAACACAGTTTGAATTGGTTATTATGAAATCGGGGATAGTATATAAGGCTGTTGAAACACCGACTAACATCTCTGAGTATTACTCGTAGTCGTCATACGTACTGTTACTGATAAGTTTGCAACAACCCTAATAAAACATTTATGTGGACGTCCAAGCAAAATGGGTCCAGTAGTGGTGTATTGAGTTAAGACTAGATTCGGTATCTAGAATAGTCAATTGATAATAAGGATTAAAAAATATTAAAAAAAATGTGTGCAGACATTTTTTTTATCTGTAAATCTCTAAATGCTAAATCTAAACTCTAAATTGCGAAATGCAATTTTTTCACCCAAATTTACAAAACTGCGTGTATCTCGGAAACTAAATGCCGAGAACTAGACCCTTTTTGCCTTGACGCCCACATATTCGTGTGCTACATTACATAATCTATATTCTTCAAGGATATATCTTGAAAGGGTTAGCGAATACCTAAACAGACTCTAGAGAATTTCTTTTGACAGCTCCCGTAACTTTGGATAAGATAAATATGATTAAATACTTAAAGTTTTCTTTTGTTGATACAGAGGCTTCTTGACACGATTTCCTGAACTTACTATTTATATTAAACTACTAAGTCTGCGTTTGCTGAATAGGTCTGCTAGCCAAATCCACCGCTTGCCTCAGTTACGATATTGTGCTAAATACGTAGCTATCTAAACTAGCAACACAAATTCAGAGACATTCCGTGCATCGAGTTCATAGCGTTCCCGAGGTTTCACACCAACTCTGCCGACTGCAAGATAATAATTTATTCATATGTAAACTCGCCCTCTCACACAACTTAGATTGGACTTAAACGAGTATGTTGTGCGCTCGTATTATGCTTAATGAAGTTAAACATGTCCCAACCAGGGAACTTGACGACTAGTCTCGGGAAAATTACAATGCCACACTAAAATTATTGTTGAGCCCTCCGACCGACAACGTTAATATTAATAATTGATCGCTTTAAGTTATGATGGCGTAGCATGCGCCAGTGCGCCTAGTGGAACAAACTACCTCACTGAAATATGGACGACTCTAAAATATACTGAATGAATTTCTGACGTGGGTATAATAAATTGTTCGTGAATTACTCAAAGACTTTTTACGTATATATATTAAATACTCCCTCGTACGAAGTTTTCTTTTAACTTGTATTAAAGGAAGCTTTTTGTCCTATGTTTCGTACAAACATATCTTAATAAAATATCCTTTGCAAAGACAAAAAACCTTGCGTCGCGCCGCCTGCTCCGAATCTTTGCACACATCTTTTGCGTCCTCCACTCCTTTTTTATTAGTATAAAGTTTTTTATTTTTCATCTTAACTTTTCCCAGTCTAATACCAGCCATCGCTTTTGTTGAAACAGAGTGTACATTATAGGTACGTTTTTATTTCATCGATAAAAATTAAAAGTGGACAACCGCATCGTCTGCGACCCTTTCAAAAGATGACAAACGCAATGTAAAAATCCTATAGGATTAAAACCCTTGTTAAATTTTCATTTGTTTCCCAACTGCCAATAGCAACATGTGACAAACAAATTGAAGGATTTAGTAGCAATAGTTGGTAACCACATCTACGTAACTACATTTGAAGTTAGACGGGCAGCTAAAAGGCCATTACTAGACGGGTCGTATGAATTATTTGTAGTGGTAGCGGGCACGCGACGCGGGTAATCGAGTAAATTATTGTGGTAGCGATACGCTCCCTGCCTGCCCCCGCCGGCAAGCCCCCGCCGGCCTGCCCAGTGCCCGGGCAAACTGACATTACGACCACATTTCTGCTACAACTTGAACTTCGACATTAGCAGGGTACACTATTAGGTCTATTAAATTGATACTCGGCGCATATCGAGAGTTAATTCAACTTAATAACTGCATAACCACTGTGTTTTAATGAACAAACAGTTTTTAGAATCGAAACTAGAAAATAATTTACTGAAATTTTCAGGTAAGTACATTTCCAAACTTTTTAATGAATACGAGGAATCCAAATATTACATAATTACAAAGTATTCTTTGAAAAGGAACTAGGCAACAGTAAAACTTATCGGAAAATTGTCGAACGAATAAAACGAGTAGATAGGTAGTAATTAATATTTATTGGGATTACTCGTTCTCCTAATTTATGTACTTAGTCATTGACGTTGACCTAGTAGCAACTCTTTGGAAACAAATTATGACTATTCAAATACTACCTTTATTAGGGAGTCATTTTAAAGGTATGGAAAGATTGATGAAGATGTGGACATCCGATTGTGACCAGCCAGTCGATGCCCAAAAAGATTCGACTGGCTGTTTATAATGGTGTGCTGGTACCTACGCTTTTGTATGGAAGCGAATGTTGGGTGTGGTCTGCCACACCCAACATTCGCTTCATAAGCGTACATAAGCGTGACCGTGTGCGTCCAGAAGCATGAAAGTAGAATAAATGCTGTGACAATGCCTTCCTTGCATGTGTGGTGTGACTATAAATGATAGGTTGAATAATGATGGTGGTTTAAAAGATTAGTGATAAAAATTTAAAAGAGTATGCTTAGATGGTTTGGTCATGTTGAGAGGATGAAAGGAGGATAAGAGGGCGACTAAAAAAGGTATTTACAAGGCAGATGTGAGTGGTAACGCCGGGAGGGGAAGCCCTAGGAGGACATTATTTAGTGACCTAATTGGTGCGCTTTTTCAGAAAGGCCAAGTGCATAGTACTCGCAACCGGCGTGCTTGTATGACCAGATGTATGAACGTAACGTAAACGAAGGTAAAGGAGTATGTAAGGAGCGTAGCAGGTGGCGGTCTATATTTTCTGCCTACCCTCATGGATAGAAGGCGCGAGTTTATGTATGTATGTATGTAAACTACATACCTAGGTGTATATTTATTGCAAAAAAACACAGATCTGCTTTTGAATAGGTATAGTATACACACATTGTATAGGTATACCCTTTTTTTTTTTGGGTGGGAAATTATCAAATAACTTCTCCCGCTCTGGGCGAAGTGGGAGGGCGTGTCAGACTTTTACTGACTAAAACCCACCCGTGTTCCTTCAGATGCCTGTGTGCCAGGGCCACCATATCCCTTTCGGACAAACTCGCAACCCTGGCAGGCATTGGCCCCACCGGACCCCGTCAGCTGGTGCTGACATCTCTTTGAGGCATATACCCTGGTTTTACCATTTCGAAAAAAGTCTTGCAGCCCTGAACCCCCTTACCTTTCGCGATACAACTTACTCACACGATACAAGAAAAATGTGCTTCAACTATCGTCATCGGGTAACAGTTCCGGTCATATAAACGTGTAGTAATTAAAGATTTAAAGCGCAAGGCGCCGGCGTGACTGGCGCGCTCGCCTAGCGTGCTTTGCGTTCTATTTAAACAACAAAGTATAGCTACTAGGAATACTCGAATGAATGATAATACTCGTCACTTGTCAACGTCGTGTGTCGGTACCGAGAAACGCTTACATTTTAAAGTACGTAATGATGGCGGAGACAGACATTTGTTATGTCGTCGAAGAAAAGGATGTGACAGGAAAATTAGTTAAACTTTGTGAAAAGTACAAAGGAATACTAACTAATACCGTATGAAAAACTTCTATAAGAGTATCAATGACAACCTTTATGTATAGAGACATATTGAACTATTTGACGATTTAGCAAAATTGTTGAAATGTATCGAAATCGTATGATTTTTATGTATATTTAAAAAAAATTGCTTAAGTAGTATCTGACTAATTCTATCGGCATCGAGAAACAATAGTTATACTCGTAGTCGTCCGTATCGTGGACAAGTACACCGGGTGGCTATGACGCTACCCCATATATCAAACTTCATATGAATAGCTACTACAATGCTACACACGTTGTAGTGTATTTCACACACGAGCCTTTGTATCAACGACCTCAGTAGGATCACGAACCTCACTTTTTAACCGACTTCCAAAAAGGAGGAGGTTCTCAACTCGGCGGTATGTTTTTTTTTTTGTATGTTTGTTACGTGATTAGTCCGTCAATTATGGACCGATTTTGAAAATTCTTTTTTTGTTTGAAAGGGTATACTCCCGAGGTAGTCCCATTGCCACCAAATCAGAATCTGATGAGGGATCCCATGGAAATCGGCGAAAACTGTCAAATTTTATAGGCAAACCTATAGCGATTTGGGTATTTTTTAAAGTAACTCGTGCATTTGCTCTCGGAAAGCACCATTTGGTGATGTGGAACTGATGATGGAGACCATAGATGGCCACCGGAACAATATGATAACGAGTACCTATTTAAAGGATTGCGATTAAGCAATTTATGCTCGTCACTATGCATATGGTGAGTGGCAGTTCTCCTGGTAATAACCAGCAAAAAAATCAAATACAGATCCAAAGACACCGACTTCCGAAATTGAAGTTATTTTTCACTTTTATTTTTGGTAGTCGGTTATTATTTTATTGTAAAAAGTTTTTTACTGACTGTACCGCGCGAAGTTATTTACTAAGGCTTTTCACCGCCCGGTTTCAATTAATTCACTTAAGGTACATTAAAACCATTATCTGTAGTAAGCGTGGGAGAGCCACGCAAATTACGTTAATTGTGTAGGCATTATTAGTAAGCAATTTTGATTAGATCCAACAAAGTGCTCACTAAAACCTGTACAACATAAAGTTTGTTATTGGGCTGTTAAAGTCGCGTATAACGAAAAGGATTTTTATTTAAATTCGAATTTATTGTGCTGTCGCTGAACATACGTTGTCTCCACATAAACCCGGCTGAAAAAACGACACAATAAAACCCCGAAATTTACTGCAGAGGCTGTGTAGAGGAAGTTCACAGTTTGTTATAGGCCTAATACACGCGAAACCTTTCTTGAGGTGACTACTAAAGCAAGTTCGTGTCTAGTTGCGGTTGAAACTGTAGCGTCGGGAGTAACTGGGACACTCTCCGCTTCTCTACGTTTTTCCAACGTGCTTGAAACAATGATATTGTGGAGATGAAGCTTTACGCTTTACTAACGCTGAGAACTTGACAGCACACTCTGAAGTTAAACTTTGTATTGCGCTGAAACTGTTTGGATTCTATATCAGCGCGCTGTTATTATTTTTTTCTTTCTTGTGTCAGCTATTCCTATTTATGTATTAGAACAAAAACCCACTCACTAATTAACAAAACTTATTAATATTATGTGGTAATTGGCGTCACATCGAGAAACAGAAAACTCATCTAAAATAAGACAGATGTAGGATTACGATCCTAAAACAGATATCTAAAAAAAACTTTACCAAAACCTTCTGTAACATTCTAAAATACACATTCTTTAAGCGTCACTGGAGTGTGAAGTTTTATGAGAATGTCAAAGAGTTTAAAAGCATTTAATTGAAAGGAAGTCAAGCGTTGGAAATTTTGTCGTAAGAACCATTTTGTATACACACATGAAAAGTATTTGAACTTAAAGGTGGCTGCGACGCCCAGCCAAGTGTGAGCAACATAACGTGCGCATCCCGCACTCTCGCGCTGCCGTGGCCCTGCTCCCAGCCCGAAACGACCTAACACTTTCATTTATGTTACACAACTCCCGGCTATTTGCTTAATAAACGCTCGTTAAATTAACATACCCACCGAATAGAGGTTCTTTTAGACCCACTTAGGCTCGTTGAGCTTTGACTTTTTGTAACACCTCTATGCTTGCGAGCTGCTTTTATTATTCACTGAGCGAGGATTAATATTTTTTCTACCAATTTTCTCAACTTAAACATACGTAAAAATGTACTCAAAGGCAGATGTGGTTATTACACACCACTACCTGGATATAGCGAGCACAAAATACTTAACCCTAAAATTTCGCTGTGTCGTGGCAAGTATACATACAAAGAAACAAGATGAGTTGGAAACAGCCGGTAGACGCGGGAGACGTAACGCATCCGGTACACAAGCACCGGCAAGCGGAAGCCGACTCACCGCGACAATCACGCCAACACGCCATCTCACCGTATTTACCACAAACCGTTGGCATTTAATGGACTTTGGGGACCAAGTTAAAAAGTATTTACCGAGTACTATTTAATACGGATAAAAGCTCCAAATCGCCATTCCAAAGGGGATCCCAGATAAACCAGTCCGTGCTTATCTAACTCGGACTAACAAGAAAAAATTGCTCTTTTTTACAAAGCACCAATCAACAGAATATTGGATACGAAAACTGCGTAACACAATGTTCTAAGCCAATTAGTTGGTCATTTTTGCAGTGGCACGGCTGTGTTTACGCGGAACCGGCCTAAGCTGGAATAAGCCGGTTATGCCCGGTTCGAATCTAATTAAAGGGCACCGTTTCGTCCAAAATGCTGACAGTTGCCATTTGACGCGATTTTTATTTTATATAGCCAGACCAATCAGAAGGTTAATTGGTTTGCTTTTGATGGGTTGTTCTGTGGGTGATATTCTTTTAACGTTCAACAAAAATAATGTAGAAGCAAAGCGAAAAGAAAAAGTAGGAATGAATAATTTGATCAAGTAATGCAGCAACCGCAGTCTCTCAAAATGAATACAATTGTTTTGTTTTCCGTCGGTAAATTTATTCGTTGTTTAGAATAATGAAACGGGCGTATTTGCTCAAGGAAATCCATTCTCTTACAATTTAAGACGGAGCCGCCTAATGTGTTGCAATTTTTCGTCTATAATAACAGTATGCAAATTGTATACGGACTCCGTGGTTATAAAGAAAACACGGCCCTGAGAAACCATTAGCTGATGCTGTTATTAACTTGAAATCATAACTCTATTTTCATAAATGGATTTTTTACTGAAAAATGCTTAAGAATTGAAATAGAATATTTAACTGTTGCCACTATAATCTGTTTGATAAAAA